>JAZHRO010000063.1:135890000-140690000 GCA_037157565.1 Thalassia testudinum
TTTTCATCCGTTGCAGCCATATGGGTGGAAATCCTCTTCTATTGAAAATCTCCCATAAATAATGCCATGATACTGAATCATAGGCCTTCCGGAGATCTACTTTCCAGAGAAAAGCCTTACACTTTCTCCTGTGCCATCCCATCACCATCTCCAGAGCCACAATGAAAGACTCTTGTAGCGATCTGTTTGGGAGAAAAGCAGATTGAACTGGAAGAATCTGCTCATGTAGAACTCTCCTGAGTCTGGTTGCCAGAACCTTACTCACCACCAAGTATATAGAGTTCGAAAGTGCAATGGGTCTAAAGTCCGGAAGCTATATGCCCCTTGTTTCTTTGGAAGTAGGAAGAGATACGACCAATTTATCTTATCAAAACCATAGTTGCCCCTTTCAAAATCCCTAATTACCTCCATCATCTCCCCTTTTAAAACATTCCAAAATTCTTTATAAAAGAAGACTTGCACTCCATCCAGACCTGGCGAGCCCTCCTTGTTCAGATCATTAACAGCATCCAGTACCTCTTTTTCAGAGATGGAAGCCACCAGCTTGCCAGCCTGCACTTTAGAAATCCGTGGAAAAATCAACCCTGCCATTATCCAATCACCCCTCCCTGTTGCCCAAGAGGTGTCTCTGAAATATCTGATGGTTGTAGCTCTAATTTCCTGCAGTGAGGAGGTTCTCTGATCTCCCACAAAAATAGAGGAAATATTTATGTGTTCTGTGTGCACTAGCTGCTAAATGGAAATATTTAGTGTTCGTGTCCCCCTCTTTGAGCCATAGCTATCGTGAACATTCACGCCAGTCAATTTTCCTCTTCAAGTCTTCTTCTGCTACCACCTCTTGCCACTTTTTCCGAGCTTCCAGCTCATGTTCAGACAGAGGGGAGGCCAACTCCTTTGCATCCAACCACTGCACTTCCATGAGGGCTTCCTGTCATTTCTGTTCTCTCAGTGCAGCAATCGTAGATCCATATTCTTTCAACATAATTCGCATGGCTGCAAGTTTAGATGCTAATCTAATTGTCATTGTACCATCTACCTGTTTTGTTCTCCACCATGCTTCAAGCATTTCATGAAAACCTAGTTCTCTAAGCCATGAATTTCTAAATTTGAAATAAGAACCAACATGTGCATTTTCTCCACTATCCCAGACCAGTGGTGTATGGTCTGAAAAGGGGCACTCCAGACCAGCAACAGAAGATAGTTGGAACTTTTCCATCAAGTCAACATTCCCAAAGAACTTATCTAATTTTGACATCAAGCCATTGCCACCTCTCCAAGTGAATTCCACCCTTGTAGCTGGATATTCATTTAGACCTAGATTTTGTATTATTAGTTGGAAGCTAAGAGAACTGTCCATAAGTCCACTTGATCTGTCTAACTCCGTCAACGTGCAGTTGAAATCACCACCTATCAGCCATGGAAGCCCTTGTGAATGCCTTGCAATGGCTGATAAATCATCCCATAATTCAGATCGACTGCCTACAGTACATGGTCCATATACCCCTGTAATCAGCCACTCCATCTCCCCTTGGACCATCTTGCACCTGCAGGAGATTGCATGCCTAGATTTGAAAGTCTCAGTCACTATTAGACATGCCTCCACCAAAAAGCCACACCTCCAAACCTTATGCATTCACAGATACACAGCTAGTACTCCCTATCCGTTTCATTTCATTCCACATGGGGTTGTTTTCATCCTCAATATGTGTCTCTTGGATGAGTACACAGTCAATCTCCCATTCCCTTAAATATCTCACAAGCAAGGCCCTTAGAATTTTATCAAGCAACCCACGCACATTCCATGAGAGGTCTCTCATCTCCCCTCTTGAGATCCCCCTTTGTTTGCTTGTTGCACCCGTTCTGCTCTAAGCACTACTGCAACAGAATTCTCATCCATCTTCCTAGAATCAACATTTCTTCTTTGCCTTAACTTGTAAGGAGATCTCCCCAATGTAGACTTTGATGTAGCTCCAGCCCCAAATTTCAAGCCTTCTGTAACATGAAAAGGAGGGTGTTTTTTCAGGGAATTTACTGGGATTTCTTGCAAAACCCCCATAGCTAAACCCTCTTCTGCTGCAAGTTGGTCACTCCTCATTTCAGTCATCTCCTCCTCTTCCATCCCCATGTAGTGGTGATCCATCCTCTTCTTTGGTTCAGGTGCTTCCTCTAGTATGTCGCGACCAAGCTGCTCTTGGATAGGTTTATCTCTCACAACCTCTACAAAGGTTCTCATCACTTCCTACTCCTGAAAGTCTATCTCAATACACCCAAATCGTAGCCGTAAAAGCCATGAACTGCCTCCACACCGAAGGATAATCTTCTCTGGTACTGATCCACCTTTGAACACCTCAACTTTAACAAATAGCAGGCGGCCATCTCCTTCCCATAGGCCTACCTCTGCATCCTCTGCCAACTTTGCGAACCCTGCAAGCATGGATGCAACCACACTTCTCGATCTCAGATGCAATGGCAGACCTTTGATTTCCAGCCTCCCAGTACGAGAACCAGCCCTCTACGGTGGTCGCTCTGGCAAAGCACCATCAAACGGTGACACAAGCCTCCACAACACTGTTACATTCTCAAAAGCAGTCGATTGGAACCTAAGTCACTCCACATCAATCATGCCCGATCCAAAAACCACAAACCGCGTAGGGGAGAGGGTGGCGATCTTCCAACCTTCAACTGATAGGGATAGAGATCTTACCAGTAATTGAAGACGCTCCAGCGATGGGTTTCCCATCATTACTTCTCCGACTAGAGCACCTCTGAGTACAAGTTCAGAAACCCTAGTGTCCTTAGATGTTAGAACCTCAACATCAATGGAGTAGCCCCTATATGCATCAGGCAGTGGCGGCAGTCCTTTGTCCATTGTTCTAGGGCGCAGGGAAGCCCCCTCTCTGGATCTCCCTCTATTCCTTGTGCAAATGCCTCGCTTGTGGCCATGTCCTCTGCAAGCCAAGCAAACAAGAGGGAAGCAACAGACTGCCACCATATGTCCTCACCTTCGACAACAAAAATAAATGATTTCCCTATTAACCCTTATCCACTCCTTCACAGCTCTACCCCTACCTATCCAATTTCCTCCTCTTATGGTGTCCCCACTCTAATCTCTCCTCTGCCATGCCCTTGATTGCCAAGTTGACCAACCCTCATTGCCAACATGGTTGCCATCGCCTATCCCACCTTCCCTCATCGCCATCCCTCACGTCTCATCCAGGCCAATAGTTGTTGAAGCTGTGTTGTTGCTATGTTGTTGTTGTTATTGCCGATTCCTTACATAATTTCTAAACTCAAGACACTTAAAGAAAAATTATAATGACTTTTTACAATAATCTTCACTTTAATCCATGCGAAGAATAATTTGATTTGATTTGAACAAGCGTGATCCTAAATAATTAGTTCACAATCAAATGTAATTTTGTTTCATCAAAGCTGAGGTCTTAGCATTCTCTCCCATTTTGATGATAACAAAATTATAATTATTCTTGCAAAAAAATAAAGAATTACTCTAGAATTACTCCCCCTATCGACATGCATATTTTACTCCCCCTTTTTGTTATCAATAAAAAGATATATAATAAGTGACTTGCTATCGATCATACTTAAACAAGTGAAATTCTAAGAATGAAATTGACATTTTTCTCTCCCTTTTTCAAGTAATATTCTATGAAGCATGATGTCAACTTTATCATGTTCATCATACGAAAATTATCAAGTTCATGATAAGATAATGAAATTCATGATAACACCATGTCCACAAAAATAAAAGAACATGTTGAATAAGAGTTATACAGTTCAGCATAGATAAAGATGCTACCTAAATGCGACTTAGAAAGTAATTCCAACTCTCCTCCTCAAACAATGATCCTTTATTAAGGTTTGATTTTGTTTATTCTTCTCCCCATATTTAACTAATTCAATACTCAATTAATGTTATATAAAGAACTTATTTATATCTAAGCAAGTAATAAAGATTTAGTTTGAGGAATCATACTTGCTAAAGTATAACGACTTATACCTAATGGTTGTACTCAGGTGGAGGGAGTCTCTATAAGTACCTCTATTTTGATGAAATAAAATTATGTTTTATTATGAACTAATCTTTCAGGATCACGCTCACACAAATCAAGCAATTATCCTCCGTGTGGATCAAAGTGAAGATTATCTTTAGTCAATGTAATTCTTTTATATTTCTTGAGTCTAGGATTATTGTAAGGAACCTCAAGATTAAAGGTAAACCTTTCTAAATCGTAAAATAAACATCTAGATAGTATTGATTGACCAAAATATTAGAATTGATCAATCAAAATAAGAATATTGATCGACCAAATTAGCCTAACGGTCAAATCCGATTTTCCAAAACTTGATCTACCAATTAAATATTTAATCGATCAGCAATTCATCGACCAATTAAGTAAATTGATCGATCAAAATGAAAATTGATCGACCAATTTGGTTTAAATGATTTTTTTCAACATTCCAAAAATGCTCTGTTTTCACCTATAAATAGGGCTCCACACCCCTCATTTCAAAACACACCTTGAAAAACATATCAAAGAGAAAAAGCATTTCCACTCTAATTCTTCCTCATGCTTTCATGCTCATTCTACTATGCTCTTCAAAAGCACATCGCTCTGCACTTCTTAAAAGAAAACACGGTTTGCATACTTCAATTCCTTGAGGTTCCATAGGATTAATTTCTATATTCATTTTACCTCATTCATTTCATTGTTCGGATTCTTTGTGTTGGAATTCCCAACGTTATTTGTAAATTCTCTTTGTTGGTAAAAGAGAAGTGGTTTATGAGAGGTTGTGACACCCTTGTTCAAGTGGTACATTAGTGGATTGACTAGGTTGCCTAGTCGAAAAATCTTAAGCTGAGAGGCTTAAGTAGTGGTTTTTACCCATTGGGGTTTCCACTATAAATCTTTGTATATATTGTGGGATTTTTTTTTGTGCTGTATTTATATAACAATCGATATCATACTTGATCTTGTATTTGTGACCAAGTAAGATCCGCAGGCACCCCTCATTTGGTATCAAAGCTTGATTGTGAAGGAGACATCACACCTCACTTTCACATGACCGCAACAACAAGTTTTATGGAGGGGTAATTATTTTTCTAACCACCACTATTTGACAGATCAGATAATGATTGTTGGAAAAGAATAATGCAAATTTTTCTTAAAGCAATGGACTTTGAGATTTGGCAGATCATCGAGTCCTAATATATGCCAAAGAAGAAAGAAGAAAAAGAGCTAATGAAGGAAAAGAAGAAAGCAACAAATAATGCTAAAGCCATGAATGCACTATTTTGTGCATTAACAAGAGAGGAGTTTGACAAAGTTGTGTCATGCAACAGTGCATATGAGATATGGAACCAGCTCTCTATCATGCACAAAGAAACCACTAAAGAAAAAGTAACATGGGATGATTCCAACTCAAGTTCAGAATCAGATGCTGAGGAACAAAGCCACGAAGATAAAGTTACTTATCTATGTCTCATGGCACCAACAGAATCAAGCGAAGAAGAGGTAAATTCTGACCTTCCTTTAGATGAATTATTAGATGCATATCATGATTTATACAATTTAGCTAAAAGATTAAAGAAAGAAAATAAAGAACTTAAAGATAAGTGCACTATTTTTGAAAATGAAAAGCTTAGTTTATCTTTAGATTTAGAAAATAAGAAAAGAGAATTAAATGTAACAAAAGTTGTGAATATAGAGTTCTATGAGAAAGTAGATCTCAAGGAATAATATATTAACTTTAAAGACAAACTTAATGACCTCAAATATTCTACTAAAACATATGTAGAAAAATGTGAGGACATTAAAAAGAATAATCAAATGAAGATTAGGCATGCATTTTTATATCAAAAGGCCAAGAGAAGAGAGTCTAATGAACCCTCTAACTCGAAAGAAAGTAACAGCCACAAACCCAAAAGAATTCGGGTACCAAAAAAATTTATGGAAAATTGTGTTGCAGGTTATGGAAAAGGTCGACATGAAAATTACAATTGAAGAGGCAACAATCATCAATTTGGCTGTGAAAGATGGTGGAACCAACAATGTCAATGGATGCCAGATTTTTGGTGGAGACCCCCTCCACCTGGCCACTGCTATTAGGTATAATTCCTTATACCTTAGCAGGAATGATTCCCAAAGCTAAATCTTTATTACCTGCTTAGTTATGAATAAGTTTTTAATATAAAATTGGCTAAGCATTGAATTAATTACTTTGGGGTAGCAACTTGATAGAGGGATAAGAATAAAGAGAATCAAACCTTGATAAGGGATCATTGTTTGAGGGGGAGAATCTAGATCACTTAATAGCATTTAGACAGCATATTTATCTATGTTGGAATGTATAACTCTTACTCAACACCTCATTTTATTTTGATATTGTCATTGTGTTAGACTTGTTGATATTATTGTATTTTTTGATAATGACAAATATGTTATTGCTTGGAAGAGACTAACATGATGCAGGAAGGGTTCAATGAAAAGGATCAAGGAAAATGATGCTTGGAAGATATTAACATGATGCAGGAAGGGTTTAACGAAAACAATCAAGGAAAAGGAAGGGTAAAGGCGTCATTTTATTTGTTATTTAGTTTATTTTATAAGAGTGTAAAAGCCTTGAATTTTCCTTAGATTTCTTTAGGATGTCTCTAGCTTTTCTTCTAATTCTATCAAATTTTTCAGACGTCTTTCTATTCTTGTAGACGTCTGAAGATTATTTTTAAGACATCTAATTATATTTCCAGACGTCCAGGATCTCATCCAGAACCTATTCTCTTCACTGGATCTTGAACCTTTTGTCATTTGATTTTTTCAGACATCTACTACTTAGATCGCACATCTGTTTTAGTGTTTCGGATGCCTCGATTTTTCAGAAGCCATCTTGAGTTTTTGAGCAATGGTCATTATTTTTTAAGTCATTCAGACATCTGACTTTATCTTCAGACGTCCATATCCCTCCAATGTTCATTTTCTCCCAACGTTCACTTTGACCCCAATTAAAGTGCTTCTATTTCACTTTAATGTTTTGAACGTTGAAGGCCTTCAGACGTCCTTAATTTATTTCAGATGTCTTATGGTCTCTTTTAAGATGACTGACCACATTTGTCTAGATACTTATTTAGGTATAATCTCATTCCAGTAACGAGCATTCTTTTCCTATTATCTTTTCAGACGTCCCATTTAATAATCAAACGTCTGAACCTTTATGATCAGATATCTATTTCTTTTTTTAGACGTCTCTATATTTTGTCCAGTAACCACTTGATTTATTCTGGAGACTTGATAGACGTCCTGTTTTATTCTTAGACGTTTGAAATAGTCTTTTCAGACGTCTGTCATTATTCTTTGGATGTCTGATATGAATAGAATTTGAGTTAATGCTTTATAGCCGTTCTTGCTTAATTCAATTTAATCTAATTCAAACTCCAACGACTATATCTGACCTCCTATACCTATATATACTCCCATAGAGGTTGCCTTATGTTTTTACACACACACAAAAAAAAACATATACAAAGGAAATATACAAAGCTCTTGATCTTGTGCTTTTTTTTGCTCTCTTACTTCTTTGTGTTGTTGTTCATTTGAGAGCCAATCTCCCAACTACTTATAGGTTTGATAAGAGAGTATTCTTATTCTTTTTCAAGGCTTATAGTTTTATATTGCTTTTTGATAGTTTATTTGGGTACCCGGCTTGTGGGTTTCCCATTTCCTCTTAGTAGAGGGGCAAAACTCTTCTTGGGGTTTGTCTAGGAAGAGGGGATTTGTAATATTACTTATTGTTAGTAATTCCTACTTGGGTATGGGCAAAATCCTAGATTGAGAGATTTAGGTAGAGGTTTTTCCTGCAAGGGTTTCCTCTCTAAATACTTGTGTGTTGTTGCGATTGTATTGAATTTTTGTTTGCATAATTCAACCCACCTTCTTGTGCCACTAACATTTGGTATCAGAGCATTGGTTTACTCTTGTGTGTAGGTGTCAAAATCTGAGCAAGAAGATCCGATGGCATCAAGGGTGTTCACAACAAGCAGCAACTATGGATTTTCTATATCAAAGCCTCCTTATTTCGATAGTATGAACTATTCATACTGGAAGCAGAGAATGGAAGTGTTCCTGCAGTCTGGAGATTACACTATTTGGGAAATGGTGGAAACACCATTCGAAAGACCAGTGAAATCTGAAGATGGAGTCTTGATGGACGACAACAAGAAGAAACTTTCACTCAATTCCAAGGCTATGAATGCCTTGTACTGTGCACTCAGTCCTGATGAGTTTAATCGGATTTCACAATGCACAAGTGCATATGAAATCTAGAAAACTCTTGAAGTGACTCATGAGGGAACAAATATGGTAAAGAATTCCAAGGTTGTTTTACTAACTCAAGAATTCAAGAAATTTGAAATGCACGAAAATGAAAGTGTGAAGAATATGTACACCCGTTTCACTTTCATAGTCAACAATCTGAATACACTTGGAAAAACTTTCATAAGAGGTGAGCTTGAAGGTAAGATTTTACGTTCTCTAACAAATATTTTTGAGCCTAAAGTGACAGTCATAGAAGAAGCCAATGAAGTTGAAAACTTGAATATAGACCAACTTCTTGGAAATCTCATGGCTTATGAGACCAAGCTCAACCAAAAGAAGAACGGGACAGAGGAAGGGAAGAAAAAGCAACAAGCCTTCAAAGCATTTTCAAAATTTGAAGAGAGTGATGAAGAATATGAAGATCTCGCCATGCTTACTCATACGTTTAGAAAATTTTTAAGATATAACAAGAATTTCAGTAAAACGGGCACAAGAGAAGATTCTAAGGTGAATCCGATTATTTGCTATCAATGCAAAAAGAAGGGACATATTCGAAAGGATTGTCCACTTCTTAAGAAGGATGGAGAAACGAGCAAAAAGAAACAAGAGAAGTATTAAAAGAGGTCTTTCAACAAGTACAAGAAAAAGAAAGATATTCAGATTCAAACGAAAGTGAATTTGAGGCTGATTCAACCAAGGAAGAAGCCGCATGTCTTGGACTTATGTCTTTAGAAGAAGAGGTAAATGACTTATCCTTAGAAGAACTTGTAGAAGCATTTGATGAGTTATGCTATACTTTTAGAAGAACTAAGCTAGAAAATAAAGATCTTAAAGAAAGATAACAAGATCTTCAAAATGAGGACAAAATATTGCAAGAAAAGAATTTTCTATGTGATGAGACAAAAAGTTTAAAGAATAAAATAGAACTTCTTAAAAATAATGTTCATAATCTTAAAAATAATTCAGAAAAGTTATTAGAAGATCTTGCTAGGTTTACTAATGAAAAAGAAAATTTGGATAGACTACTATCATCGGAAAAATCCTCTTCTTGCAAATTTGGTCTTGGATATTCCCATGAAGCTAGTTCATCAAAAGGATATCAAACTAATTTTATATCTAGTCAAAAGGAAGAAAGGAAGTTTTCATATTCAACTATGAAAATAAAAATTAACCAAAATGGACCCAAGAAAAAAATGGGTACCAAAGAAACTTGTTCAATCTTGTTTTGTAGGTCAAGAAGAAGTAGATTTATCATGATACATCTTTAAGAGAACTCAAGAAGGACCACATGCCTATAGAAAGATAGTTGAGCAACCAAAGAAAGGAATTCAAAGACAGTCACATTTTGTAGGATAAAAGAAAAGGAACTTGGTTATGGACAACAGATGTTCCAAGCATATGGCGGGCAATAAGGAACTCTTTACAGAAGTAACTTACAAGGAAGGAGGTTCCGTTATATTTGGGAACAACCACAAAGGACAGATTATTGGCATAGGTATTAATGGTAAAGGTAATGCATCTTTTAGTCATGTTGCATTGGTAAAAGGATTAAAACATAATCTCTTAAGTGTAAGCCAGATTTGTGAGAAAGGATATGATATTCTATTGAGTGCAAAGTTTTTCAAGATATTTGATAGTATAACAAATGAAATTCTTCTTATTAGAAAAAGATATAAGGATATATATATATATATTGTTGAAATAGGTAGAAATGGAACATATGATTGTTTGGTAGCTTCAAATGACGAAATGTTTACTTGACATAAACGATTAAGTCATTTGCAGTTCAAATACTTGAATAAATTAGTCAAATATGAATTAGTTAAAGGATTGCCTAAGAAAAAGTTTAATTCAAATATTTTTTGTGATGCATGTACACTTGGAAAAATGAATAAAACTTCTTTTAAAAATATTGTCTCTTCATCTAGACCTTTAGAACTTTTACATTTAGATTTGTTTGGACCAACTAGAACTAGTAGTTTAAATGATAGTAGATATTGTCTTGTAATTATAGATGATTATTCAAGATTTACATGGATATATTTTCTTAAACTTAAAGACCAAACCCTAAAAACTTTTAGCAAGTTTTTAAAATTTGTTCAAAATGAGAAAGGATATATGATTTCTCGAATTCTATTCGATTATGGAGGAGAATTTGGAAATCAAGATTTTTCTCATTTTTGTGAAGAACTAGGAATAAAACATGAGTTTTTATTTTCTAGAGCTCCACAACAAAATGGTGTAGTGGAACGGAAAAATCAGACTCTTCAAGAATGTGCTCGCACACTTATACAATTTGGTCTTCCAAAATATTTTTGGGTCGAAGCCACTAACACAGCTTGCTATGTACTTAACAGAGTCTTAATTAGGCTTATACTTAATAAAAATAAGTTACGAACTTTATTACAACAGAATTCCTAAAATTAGTTATTTCAACATTTTTGGAAGCAAGTGTTATATGTTTATTACTAAAGAAAATCTTGATAAGTTTGATGCTAAAGGAGATGAATGTATATTATAGGATATTCATCACGAAGTAAAACTTATCATGTATTCAATAAGAGAACTTTAACAGTAGAAGAATCACTTCATATCAAGTTTGATGAAAATTCTTCTATAGATATTAAACAAAGTGAAGTAATAGATAGTGATGATCAGAACACAACCTTTATAGATGTATCTCACATTAAAAATCATAATACACATAATCTTCCTAAAGAATGGAGCTTTCATAAAGATCATCCAAAAAAACAAATAATAGGAGAAATTAATGATAAAGTAAAAACTAGATCACAAGTTAATTTTGTTCTAAAAGCTTTTGTATCACAACTTGAACCTAAAACTGTTGATCAAGCTTGTTTGAATTCTTCATGGATACTTGCTATGCAAGAAGAACTAAATCAGTTTGAAAGAAACCAAGTATGGGAATTAGTTCCTAAACCAAGTGATAATTCTATTATAAGAACCAAATGGACTTTTAGAAATAAAACTAATGAAGAAGGTCAAGTAGTAAGAAATAAGGCAAGACTTCTTGCACAAGGTTATAATCAACAAGAGGGAATAGATTATGAAGAAACTTATGCTCCAGTGGCTAGGCTTAAATCAATTCGAATGCTTCTTGCATTTGCATCGCATCTAGGCATAAAATTATATCAAATGGGTGTAAAATTAGCCTTTCTAAATGAATGCACAAAAGAAGAACTATATGTAACCAAACCCCCTTGCCGATCATGTGTATAAGCCTAAAAAGGCTCTTTATGGTCTCAAGCAAGCACCTAGGGCATGGTATGAGAGATTAAGAAATTATCTCATTAAATCAGATTTTAAAATGGGAAAAGTAGATCCAACTCTTTTCATCAAGAATCAACTTAGTGATTTAATAGTTATTCAAATTTATGTAGATGATATTATTTTTGGCTCTACTAATGAAAATTTGTGTAGAGAATTGTTAAAGATTATGCAGGATGAATTTGAAATGAGTCTCATGGGAGAATTAAAATCCTTCCTTAGACTACAAATTACTCAAATGGATGAAGGAATCTTCCTATGTCAAACAAAGTATGCAAACGACACATTGAAGAAATATGGAATGGAAAGTATGAAGGTCAAAACCACACCAATGGCTACAAACATAAACCTGAACTTGGATGAGAATGGAAAGCAAGTTGATGAAAAGGTATATAGAGGTATGAAAGGATCATTACTCTATCTCATTGCAAGTAGACCTGATATAGTGTTTGCTACTTGTCTTTGTGCTCGCTTTCAAAATTCACCAAAGGAATCTCATATGTCTGTGATGTAAACACATTTATTGAGGGTAAATGCCTATTCATGTATGTTCCTAGGCTTAGATTTGCATTTCATGTTATAACTATTGCATAGCATGCATCACTCTGCATTTAGAGTAGTATATAATTAAGGTTAATTGCATCCTTTTTGTGGTTAGGAGAGAAGCATATTTATTTTGGAGCCTCGGATTAACAATACGACCGTACGAATCTAACCAAGACAATGATTGGAGTCCAATGCCACTAAAATCACCTCAATCGGAGTCCCGTAGCACCATATGCAATTCAAGGAAGATCAACGGCCAAGGGACTATGAGACATAATTTGGAGCTTCAAATGACAAATCCAACCATGCAGATGGATTCAGGTCGATGATCGCAGCCTAGCAGCATGGAAATCGACTCAATCCGACCTCTGTAGCAGCCCCTACAACAAGAAGAAGATGGATGGCCCAGACTACGCCACGTGGCACAGCCCAGGCCGCCCAGCGCATGCACGCGACACCGCACATGTGCAGCAGCATGGGTGCACTCGTGCATGCAGGCACGCATGCGCACAGCTCAGCGCTAGCGCATGGGCACGCGCACGCGTGCGACAAGGTACCAGCACAGCGCCAGCTATGCGTGAGCTGGACCTACAGCGACGCATGAGCTGGACTTACAGTGACGCTTACACCCATCGGTAATTCATCGCATGCCAGCAAAGCCAGTCGTGGTGCCAACAGGCATGAGCTACCTACAGCGACATTTCCAGCGACGGCCTGGATGTCACTAATGGTCCCATACTTATTTTTGCCTCTTCTCCTCCACTATAAAAGGACCTACACCCCCTCCCTTCCATGGGATCTCTAATTACTCTACTCCCACCTACTCCCAAGCTCTAGCAAGCCTACCAACGCTCCATTAGAGCTTGTTCTCAAGCTCCCAAGGTGCCTATTAGTGTAGCGAACCTCTGCCCCACCAAATACTCCTCCAACTTCCCATCTCCCTTCATAAGTCACCTTGGAGCTATCCTCCCACCTCCATTCCAATAGCAGATCAACTCCGTCTTCTCACCTCCATTCCAGAGCTACGCCGAAGCTTTCCTCAACTCGACGTCCTCCAGCATCTCACCTCCATCATCCCACTCCTCACTCCTTCATCTGAGCTTCCGCTAGGCATCGTCGTCTCACCGAACAGCCGATTCGAGAGATTTCCTCTCACCCCCTCTTTTTATGCTTTTATAATTCATTGTAATTGACATTGGATTGATATATATATCATATTTGTTTCATCTCTATCTTGTGATACATTTGCTTGTTTTCTTTTATTTCAAAAATACAAAAAAATATCAAAACCCTAAAATACCAAAAAGAAACAAAATGAAGCGCGATTTTCACATAAAGTAAACGTCGCCTCCCTGTATTCAACCTGAGACTCCCTTGGAGTTTCGGTATAAATTTTATCTGATCAACGTGTTTTGCAACTACGACGACAGGTTACTTGTAACCTCAATTTCTAACACGCGAAACACGCCGACCAGTTTGCATTAAAAAGAACCTTTAAATACTTAAAAGACTCTAGTGATTTTGGTTTGTTCTATACGAAAACTCATTCTTTGGACTTACTAGCATATAGTGATGCCAAATATGCTGGTAGTAGGACAGATAGAAAAAGTACTAGTGGTACTTGCCATTTTCTAGGTAATGCACTTGTTTCTTGGTTTTCTAAGAAACAAAATTGCGTTGCATTATCCACCACTGAAGGTGAATATATTTCAGCTGCTTTGACATGTTCTCAAGTACTTTGGATGAAACAAACTCTATCTGACCTAGGATTAGTTTTTAAACAAACTATAATATGCTGTGATAATACAAGTGCTATAAATTTATCCAAAAATCCTGTAAATCATTCTAGAACTAAACATATAGATGTAAAACATCATTTTCTTAGGGATAATGTATTAAAAGGAGAAATTAAGTTAGATTTTGTGAACACTGAAGACCAACTTGCAGATATCCTGACAAAACCACTTAGTATAGAAAGATATTGTCACCTTAGAAGGCATCTTGGACTTTGAAAGTTGAAGGATTTAGAAAACTAGTTTTTCAGCCGTCTGAAAATCCATATCAGACATCTTATCTTTTTCTTGCTTGCAGCACTTTCCTAGGAAAGTTTTTCTAGGAATTTTAGACGTGTAGTATGCCTCTCAGACATCTGTTTTTCTATCTGTTTGTAGGTTAAAATTCTTTCAACGATCATTCAATGTTCAATTTTTTGAATTTCAAATGAAGTAGTTTGAATTCAAATTCAAACGGTCTTTCTGACATTTTTGACACATTATAGACGTCTGAATCTCTACTTTCAGACATCTGTACCTATCTAAAGACGTCTAATTTTTTGAATATGTATTGATTCGGAATTTGAAACTACCTCTTTATGACACAATCCTCCCTCCCATATGCTCCCTTTATAGTTCAACGCATACTCTTCATCAGACTCCTCTTGCACATCTCAAAAAAAAAAACTCATCACTCCTCTTCATCTTCTCCATTTGTTGAAGAACACTTGAGAGCTTTTGGACTTCTCCAAATCCCCAGATGTCTCCTGTTTTCAATAGACATCTCCTGTTCTCAACAGACGTCTCCCATTCTCACCAAACATCTGTCAACTCTTGAGGTAGCACATACATTCTGTATATGGTATTGATTACATCCTCTGATTTAGATATTGTATTTTTCTTATACCACTAACATTGGTATCTTTGTTTAATTTTTTTTCGTTTGGTGGGAATCTCCTCGCTTTTCTTTTTTCTTAGTTTCGAATGCTTCTTGTTATCACTTCTGTCTCTAAAACTTTTGGTCATCTAAATTTTTTGGATTTTTCAAATGTCTAATGTTCACTCTAGACTTCTGACTAAAGTTTTTTCTGTCTTTAAGACTTATTCTTCTCTTTTCCTTATTATGTCTCGTAGGAAGCAAAGGAGTGCTGGACCTAGTAACCCTCCACCTAAAGAAGAATTACCTAATGTCATGGAATAATTTTGCCTAACCAAAAAGGCCTCCCAAAAGCTTAACAATTTTGAGAAGTTTAAGGTTAGATGTGGTAGACCAATTATATGGGATGATTTTAAGGATTATGGTCTCCTAGCCTTATTTCAAGCTCAAGGAATTCAACACTTCTTTGATGAGGAATTTTTTCCTGGTGGAAAAATTCCTAGTATATTTCCTGAGCTTGTGAAATTATTCTATGCAAATTTAGTAAATGACTCCACACCCACTAGCTCTATCCTAAAGTCTAGTGTTTTGAATGTATCCTTTACCATTACAAATGAAGTAATTTCTTCAATTGCTTGCACCTCTAACTCAGGAGTTCATTGGCTAGACATTGCGAAAGAAGTTACTTTCTCCATTGTTACAAAAACTTTAGTCAAAGATGATGTTTACTTTGAAGGAATGAAACTTGAATCATGTCATCTTATGATTGTACCTTGCACTTTAGCTAGACTTGTTTCATGGAATTTACATGGAAAGTCAAGATCTTTTGATCACATTTCTAAGGAGATTGCCTATATCTTATATGCTTTATTAAATCGAACAAAATTGAATTGGTGTGATTTGATCATGGTTAGCTTATGTAGCACACACCATAGGAACCTTCCTTTAGGTGCCTTCATTTCCAACATGCTCATCTTCTTTGACCTTGATTT
The DNA here is from genome assembly GCA_037157565.1 of Thalassia testudinum. Lineage (NCBI taxonomy): Eukaryota > Viridiplantae > Streptophyta > Magnoliopsida > Alismatales > Hydrocharitaceae > Thalassia > Thalassia testudinum. Next base: position 135,905,806 of record JAZHRO010000063.1, read on the forward strand.
GAAATGCCAGTTTGTAGATGAATCCGTTAAAAAGTTCGATCGCACTACTTTACTTCTTATGGGTCTTAAGAAAGGAACTGAAGAAGAACAAGTCGAGGAAGAAATTCCTCATTGTCAACCTTCCCAATCTTCTCCAACTAACTCTCAAGTTCCTCTCATGCTTCCTGATCCATCTACTTATTCTTTCTATTCCACTTCGTGGAACTACTCTTGGGAGAATGGATAGGGAAATCAAGAGGTTTTTCAAAAAGCCATGTTTGATGGGATGAACCTCCAGCTAAAAAGACAAAATGAAGATCATGACTATCTCCGAAGCTTCACCAATCAATATGCAATGCAACTATCTCGTTTGGAAGATCGCATGAAGAATCTGGAGTTGGCATACTCCAAAGGGAAGAAGTAACTTTGATTAGTATCTTTAGATGGCAGCTTTGCGCCTATTGACTTTTTGATTATGTTGTCAAAACCTTTTGTTATGTTAAACATTGTAATTTTTAATGCTTGTTCTATTTTTTTGTTAATGCCAAAACAAAAGGGGGAGACAAAAGCTTTTATGTAGGGGGAGTATTTTCATATAAATTTTTTTTGTCATTTCAAAAAAAGGGGGAGATTGTTGATATTATTATATTTTTTGATAATGACAAATAAGTTATTGCTTGGAAGAGACTAACATGATGCAAGAAGGGTTTAACGAAAAGGATCAAGGAAAAAGATGCTTAGAAGATACTAAAATGATGCAGGAAGGGTTTAACGAAAATAATCAAGGAAAAGGAAGGGCAAAAGCTTCATTTTATTTCTTTTTTATTTTATTTTATTAGAGTGTAAAAGCCTTGAATTTTCCTTAGATTTCCTTAGGATGTCTCTAGCTTTTCTTCTAATTCTGTCGAATTTTTTAGACGTCTTTCTTTTCTTACAAACATCTGAAGATGATTTTTAGGATGTCTAATTATATTTCCAGACATCCAGGATCTCATCCAGAACCTATTCTCTTCACTGGATCTTGAACCTTTTGTCATTTGATTTTTTCAGACGTCTACTACTTAGATCAGACGTTTGTTTTAGTGTTTCGGATGCCTCCTTGATTTTTCAGAAGCCATCTTGAGTTTTTTAGCAACAGTCATTATTTTTTAAGTCATTCAGACGTCCGACACTATCTTCAGACATCCATATCCCTCCAACGTTCATTTTCTCCCAATGTTCACTTTGACCCCAATTAAAGTGCTTCTATTTCACTTTAATGTTTTGAACATTGAAGGCCTTCAAACGTCCTTAATTTATTTCAGATGTCTTATGGTCTCTTTTAAGATGACTGACCACATTTGTCTAGATCCTTATTTGGGTATAATCTCATTCCAGTAACGAGCATTCTTTTCCTGTTATCTTTTCAGATGTCCCATGTAGTAATCAGACTTCTGAACCTTTATTATCAGATGTCTATTTCTTTTTTCAGACGTTTTTGTATTTTGTCCAGTAACCACTTGATTTATTCTAGAGACTTGATAGACGTCCTATTTTATTCTCAGATGTCTGTCATTATTCTTCGAACATCTGATATGAACAGAATTTGAGTTAATGCTTTATAGCCATTCTTACTCAATTCAATTCAATCCAATTCAAACTCCAACGACTATATCTGACCTCCTATACCTATATATACTCTCGTAGAGGTTTCCTTATGTTTTTACACACACACAAAAAAAAGCATATACGAAGGAAATATACAAAGCTCTTGATCATGTTGTGCTCTTTTTTGCTCTCTTGCTTCTTTGTGCTGCTGTACATTTGAGAGCCAATCTCCCAACTGCTTATAGGTTTGATAAGGGAGTATTCTTATTCTTTTTCAAGGCTTATAGTTTTATATTACTTTTTGATAGTTTATTTGGGTACCCGACTTGTGGGTTTCCCATTTTCTCTTAGTAGAGGGGCAAAACTCTTCTTAGGGTTTATCCAGGAAGAGGAGATTTGTAATATTACTTATTATTAGTAATTCCTACTTGGGTAGGAGCAAAATCCTAGATTGAGAGATCTAGGTAGAGGATTTTCCCACAAAGGTTTCCTCTCTAAATACGTGTGTGTTATTGCAATTGTATTGAATTTTTGTTTGCACAATTCAACCCACCTTCTTGTGCTACTAACAAGACTATCATGAATTTCATCATCTCCTTATCATGAATTTGATAATTTTCATATGATAAATTTGACATCATGCTTAATAAAATATTACTTGAAAAAGGTGGAGAAAAATATAACTTTCATTCATAGAATTTTACTTGTTTAAGTATGATTAATAACAAGTCACTTGAGATATATCTTTTTGTTGATAACAAAAGGGAAAGTAAAATATGCATGTTGATAGGAGGAGTAATTCTAAAGTAATTATTTATTATTCTCGCATGCAAAATTATAATTTTGTTATCATCAAAAAGGGGGAGAATGTAAGTACCTCTGTTTTGATGAAACAAAATTATGTTTTATTGTGAATAAATCTTTCAGGATCACGCTCGCACAAATCAAGCCAATTATCCTCCGTGTGGATCAAAGGGAAGATTATTGATGGAAATACCATCATGAGCCCTAACTAGCTCATTTTGACCCAATGAAGTCAATAAATGCTCCTACATAACCAAATGAAGGTCATAATTCATTGCATAACCATTCTGAGAGAGAAATAAGAAACTAGGGGTAAAACTACAATTTTACCAACACATCTTGAATGCAGTACAACCATGAGTTTTCTAAAGGACTAAACAAAGGTCAAATGGTCTTAATAGGATAACAAGTGGGTTGGATTAGACAGAAAAGGGTTTGTGTCTATTCTAAGAATTAAATTACTTTTTGAAACCCCAAAAATTGACCCACTTAATTAACTAAGGTTCTGGTTAAGATAAAATTCACTTAAACCCTCTAAAAATCATATAAAAATATTCTCTATGGCTTAGTACCTTCAATTTAACCATCAGAACCCATCTTGACCTAAAATGAAGTCTCAGATAGATATTTGCCCTAATTTTAGTTTTTGCATAAATTACCCAGTCAAACGTAATCAAAACTAAAATCCAACTTCACCATTGGATTCCTTACGTCTAAATTAGGTTTGTACCAAAATTTGGACACAAGATGAGTTTTCCTTGACCTAGTTAGCAAAAAGGTCCTGTCTGATTACATTTTTACCCCTAACTTTCAAAAATTGTTGCATACTACCCCCTAGCTTCTTCGTTGTCTTCACAATTAGGTCCCTCCACCATTATTGTGGAAAAATCCCACTCCGACGACCTTTGACAGGGAATATCTCCTTGATTGCTTGGAAAATCTGTTCCAAAATTGGAAAGGAGATCCTCTGAGAAATTCTCTCTAGTATGAACCCATTGATGAGCTCTGATTCTCTCTCAATCTCTCAGGCGAATGCACGAGAGATTTGGGTATCTTAACAGCTCCCAAGTCCGGCAACCTTCCAAGCTTGGGAAGCTTGCTTCCCAAGCCCTAACCGCCCTTCAGAGCCTTATTTAAAAAAGCCCAGATCCTCCCGAACTCCTCACGCTCGAATTCAACCGTGATTCCCCTCAATTCATCTCTCCCTCTCATAGTCGAAGGCTCCTCGACGTCCGGTAATCCCCCTGCTCTTTCTCGTCGTTCGACTGCCATACCTGCAGTGGATTCCTCCTCCTTGTTCTTCTCCGCATCTCGCCGTACCAGCAGATGCCCGTTCTTGTTCATCCTCGCCGTTCCCACCTCACCAGAGCCGCCTTCATCTCCGACGTCGACCACACCAGACATGACGCTCCCACTGCCCCCCTTCGTCCATTGAATTCCCAGCTAAGTCCCCAATCCCTTCTACTTTATTTTCACATTTACTCCACTTCAAACTGACCACCGACGCCCTTCGCACCTCCATCTCTGGCCATCCTCTCCGGCAAGCCCATCCCACCTCCACAGGCCACCAAAACACTCGCTGACCCTCGCAAAACCTTCACCACACCTCACTGATCACTTTCCCTCTCTTTGTTCACTTCACCATCCACCCAAGTCACCCCCCAAACACACCCACTCACACGCACACAGTTTGACCCAGATACACACTCACGACCACTGTCACGCCACACCACCACCCCCATCACATCGGTCATGCTCCGGCGACGCTCCCTGAACGCTCTGACGTGGCCGAGAGGCCATTTTATTGATTTCAGGTATCAAACCTTGTCCGCCATTGGTGAGCAAGCTCGAAGCTTGCTTAAGGCCACCCCAGGTGCTTGCTGTCCCAGATTAAAGTCCTAGGACGCACGGAAGTCTCTTGCACATGCACCCAGGTCTTCAATTGCAATCGCGAACCTCAGTTGTTGAGGCAATTGTGAAGGACGCTCCCTACTGCACTACGTGGAAGGAAGGTGGGACATTTAGTCCCACCTCGGATACGAAGAGGCGCCTGCACCCGCATATATTGCAAAAGTGCCAGTAGCTGTTCGCCTCAGATCCATGAGGTGAGGTCCCTCTCACCTTCACCCAGCCTCGTCCGCGACACGCCCCCACGGACCTGGCCTAACCCAACCCGACCTGCACTTCTCACTCGCCATCGCATGTCGGTGAGCCTGGACCCATGTACGCACCATACCCGATAACCCAGATACCTGTGGCTCTAGGAGAGCGGATCCTAAGAGAGAAGAATGGAGAGTTGCGCGGGTAGGGGAAGGGTTTTGCTACAGGAACCTTCGGCTGACACTTAATCGAATTTTGAAGAAGAAGAGAAAGAAGAAGAGAAGGCTCGTAGAGTTGAAGGAAGAAGGAAGAAGAAGAGGAGGAGGAGGTCTGAAGCTGAAGAAGAAGAGAAAGCAGCTAAGGGCCAAGGAAGAAGAAAGCCAAAGGCAAAGGAAGAAGAAGTAGGGTTGAAGAAAGAGCTGATGAGGAGAGGAGAAGATAGAGAAAGCAAACACAGCTAAAGCAGAGAAAAAGAAAGGGGAGAAGAGAGGAAGAGGACACAGCAAAGACAAAGAAGAAATCAGTAGACAACTTTAAGTCGTCAGATTTCCAAATTAGATGACAGATCATTAGCTCTCATTGCATATACATTTACATTGAGTTCCTTGGTGATATTGTAGAAGTATTTGGTGATCTAAATCACCATTTTACTCTCATATTTTTACGCATTGCTACTGATACTACTGCAATCTCTTTTAATTCTGAATTGTGATCTTGATTTCTAAATCCCATATAGCTCCCTATGTTCGACCTCAAAACTTTTTCGAGTAACAAAAATTTTATTTGTTTCGAAGCGATTTCGACTATACTGCAATGCGATTAATTTAAACATTGATCTCACCTTGTTAACATTTTGGTGCCATTGCTGGGGAGCAATGGGCAATTTAGAACTCTTGATTACAATTTCTGATACAGATTCTAACTTACTATATCTCTTTTGCTGTGGTTGCTTCAGGGAAAAGATACATTGAAGAAAGTACAGCCGCACATCAAACACACCAGGGGCAGGTAAATTTTGATTACTCTCTCTCTTAAGTCCCTCCTTATGAAAAGGTTGAAAAAGCTAAAATCAATTAGGGTTACTTGCTTTCCATTCTTAGATAATTCATCAAGTTGCCTGACTTGATTTCAACAATAAAACCTGATTTGTGCACCCATTTAAGGTAACTAGGGCTATTACATTCTTGTTTGAGCCCTAGTTACCACATTTGGCAAACTAAATTGGACCAAAATTAGAGCCAAGTAAGGATTCCAAGTTAGGATTTTAGAGACACACTTGCATAAACAAGAATCAACTTTTCCAAACAATGTGTGCCTAAGCCTTGGTTGAATTGATCTATTCAAGCAAACCCTAAAAATCAGGCTCTTAATCTCACTTGAATCATAAAAGAGGGACCTAAAACTTCTCAAGGACAAATAGTTGAAGTTGACCCACCTTGTTGGGTCAACCAATCTTGAAATTAGGTCACTTTTTGCACTCAATACATCTTAAAGTTCAAGTGAAATCCTAAGCACCCTTGCTCTTAATTAAAACTAGTAGACTTAAGAGGTCAAGTCCCCAGTCTGGTCTACTTGGAACATCAGTGACAAGAGAGGTCGAGTGGGGGAAACCCTGTAACCCGTGGGGGCGCTCTACCGTGTAGGGGTCTTCACGGAACTCTCCCTCTCTAGCTGCCCAGGTAATTCTCAGGTGGACGACTTTCTAACTAAGGGGTATCATCCGCCTCGAACCTCTATAGTCATCCAAAATTTTTGGGTGTCTTGATTGGGTCCATCACATTCTATTCTCATCTAGTCCATCGGTGTATGTTTGGTAGAAGGTCCTTAAGACCATCCTTGAGGCCTCCTTTAGTTATTCACTCCCGTCGAGGCCAGGCCTCGACTTCCGTATTTGTGCAGTAACCCCATCACATAGACATCTCTTCTGATTCAGCTAAACCTAATTCTCCTTCATCCATCATCATGGCACAACCCGCAGAAGAAGAGAATAACCTCAAGAATCAACTTCAGCACCTTAATGATTTACTCCAAGCCTTTGTGAATCCACCGCAGCATCGTATGATGCGAGATCATTACAATCCCACTGCGATGGCGATCGAACCTCAAGTCCAAATCCCTACTGGAGGTCCTGATACTGAACTCAAGCCCAACATGATTCATGCTATTCCAAAATTTCATGGGCTCAATTTTGAGGATCCTCTCCAGCACATCAAACAGCTCAAGCATCTACCCAGACCTTCGGGTCAGATGTCCAAAATCGGGACATTCTTCTCATAAAAATGTTCTCTCTCATGGACAAAGCAACTCCCTGGTATCAAACTCAAATGCATCCAATCAACACATGGGTTGAACTACAATCTGAATTCTTGAAAAAGTTCTTCCCAGTTGGTCGGACGAATGCTTTACGATACCAGATCACGCACTTCACATAGCAGCCTGGAGAACCACTTCACGAAGCATGCGATCGTTTCCTGGATCTCATGCAAAAGTGCCCCCATCAAGGTGTTCCTAAATGGGAACAAGTCCAGTCTTTTTACCAGCGACTCCGTGAAGATATCCAATTATTCGCCAATGCAACTTGCGAAGGAAATATCATAGGTCAACACGACACTGTGTGGGAGATTCTCGAGAATACGTGTGAGAACTCCATCAATAATGACTCCATGGGCATATTCGACCAGATGAATGCCCGTGCATCGATGAATCCAAGGGGGGCACATGAGACGCAAGACCTGTCCTCATCTGTCGACTTCGAATTGATGGCCAGTCGTTTTAACAAGGTCGCTATTATTGAGAAGAAGGTGGATGAGCTAACTCGACATCTGCAGCGAGGCACCACTGTGCAAAACCCGTTCGCACAGCCGCCCTCTTAGAGGGAAGCTGGGCATAACATCTACCACCGATCTTCTCAGGGGATGGACTCATATCCACCCCCATCTGTCTCTAGGGCCGGAGGAAACTCCAATCCTACCTATTCTAGTTGGGGGAACTCTAAACCCTCGTACTTTGACTTTTCTGAGGTTCCTCAGACCTGCGAGGACCTCAACGCCATCCAGAATGACCCATTTTCTAATACCTATAACCCTGGATGGCAAAATCATCCTAATTTCGTGTGGACGGAAAACAATCAGAATCAGAGACCATATCAGCCCCATCCACAAGCTCCTCGTCCATATCAGCTGCCTCAGCCTCGGCCCAACCCCACCTATCAATCTGGGCCAACTTAGACAGATCAAATGACTCTTATCCTTCAGACTCTGGCTGACATTAAAAAAATGAATGCGGCTATGCGAAAACAACACAAAGACGAGATCACAGAGGTTCGCAACCAACTCTCCTAGATGGCGAATTCCCACCAACCTGGTACACTCCTTTCGCAACCTCTACCTAATCCAAATAACGTGCCGACATCGGGCCCCTTCTGCTCCATCACCCAACGGGATGGAAGCTTCGACATCGTACTCAGAATTTCAGCAGCAACCACCTATTTTACCTACACCAAACCCGAACCAGACAGGACTGAATTCAGTAACAACCCGTAGTGGCAAAGCAACACAAGACCCACCTTACCCAAGCCACTTTCAGCCTGGTAGTGCTAACCCAAGCCCTAGGATAGTCATTCAGGATACCCCTGTCCCAGATCAAGAACCTAGACCTACTCTAGAGGAACCATCCAAGGTTCCATCTCCCAAGGACTTAACCAAGGGAAAGAGGACAACCAAACCCGTGGCACCTGAAGAGGACCTAGTCAAGCTCTTTGAGCAGGTCCATATAAACATCCCCTTGATGGATGCGATTCGCCACATACCGACTTACGCACGATTTCTGAAAGACGTGTACACCTAAGCATAAGCCGCGAACCAAAAGTGGGAGCCCAATCGTATTGTCAGAGCAAGCCAACTCTGTCATTTTGAGCAAACCCCCACTTAAGGTAAAAGACCCAGGTACTCCCCTAATTTCCTATACAATTGGTGATATCCAATTCGATAGAGCTTTATTAGATCTAGGAGCCTCCATAAACCTAATACCCACATCCCTACTTGACCATCTTGAGGAATCTGAGCTCAAACCAACAGAGGTGACATTACAGTTGGCAGATCGATCTATTAAGTCACCTAAAAGAGTTCTTGAGAATGCCATTGTTTAGGTTTGGGATTTCTATTTCCCAGTGGATTTCATAGTCTTGGATATGGATGCGCCAAAAAATCCGAGGAACACACCAATCATACTAAGGATACCCTTTATGGCCACTACTAGGGCCAACATTAATTGTAAAGAGGGCCAAATTGGACTGAAATTTGGGAATCAAACACTAAAGATCGACATCTTTAAGGCCCAACAAGGGATAAATTGCGGAGTTATAGAACAAATACGTGATATCGATGCTGTCGTTAACGATCAGCATATTGAGGAAAACCTGACTACTTTTGATCAACCACAAGAGGATCAAAACCCGCAATCAGAGGAGTCCAATCTCAACATAGACACACCTATAACTCCTTCCCTTGCTCTTGGCACCCACCCTGAACCACCCGCTGCTGCTGATAACCCTATTTTAGAACTAAAGCCTCTTCCCAGTCATCTAAAGTACATCTTTTTGGATTCCAATCAGATGTTTCCTGTGATTATCAACTCCAGACTCACACTTGATCAGGAATCCCATCTGATTTTTATTCTCCAGCAATATCAAAGAGCCATTGGATGCACTCTCGATGATTTGACTGGCATTAGCCCCTCTTACTGCATACATTGCATCTATACTGAAGAGGGCACACAACCTTCCCGTGAAATATAGAGACGTCTAAATCCTAATCTGTAGGAGGCCATGAAAAAGGAGACTATTAAGTGGTTAGATGCTGGGAGCATCTACCTGATCTCCAACAATAGGTGGGTGAGTCCAATCTAGGTTGATCGAGCCAAGGTGAATCTGATTTCCAAACTCCCTATGCCTAGCTCGGTCAAAGACATCCGATCTTTCCTGGGGCACATCGATTTTTACCGTCAATTCATTCCTAATTTCTCAAAAATCGTGTGCCCCCTGACTAATCTGCTATCTAAGGATGTTCCTTTTGAAATCTCCAAGGAATGCACTCAAGCATTTGAAATCCTACGTGATCGAGTTACCCAAGCTCTGATCCTATAGTCCCCTAATTGGTCTCAACCCTTTGACATCATGTACGATGCATCTGATTTCGCTGTAGGAGCGGTACTTGGGCAGAAAATTGACGAGAAACCCGAGGTCATCTACTACGCTAGCAAGACACTTGGCGAGGCTCAACGTAACTACACAGTTACTGAGAAAGAGCTGCTAGCTGTAGTATTTGTCCTAAAAAAGTTCAGATTGTATCTTCTGGGTTCTCATGTTATCATTTACTTTGATCACACAGCTGTGAGGCATCTTCTTGCGAAGAAGGATGCGAAATCTTGACTAATCTGCTAGATCTTGTTGTTGCAAGAGTTTGACCTCGAGATTCGTGATAAGGCAGGAAAATAAAACATGGTAGCTGATCACTTGTCCCCCTTCCTTCTAATATTATCGACCCTCCTGGACCCATTATGGAATATTTTCCTGATGAGTACCTCCTAACTATCAGTACGGGCCTTCCATGGTTTGCTAATTTAGTAAACTACCTGGCATCACATCAGATTCCGTTCGATTGGCTGAAGGCCAAGAAGGACAAATTGCTTTCCGATGCCAAGTACTATTTTTGGGAAGACCCGTATCTCTTCCGCATAAGTGCTGATCAAATTATACAACAATGTGTCCCAGAAGCAGAAATTCAGGACATCTTGTCCTTCTGCCATGACCAAGCATGCGATGGACACTTCTCTGGTCATAAAACTGCAGCAAAAGCCCTCCAGTGCGGCTTCTATTGGCCCATGATTTTCAAAGACACATACAATCACTATAAAGCATGCACTCATTGCCATACCTTAGGCAACATGAGCCACCGTGATATGATGCCCTTAAAGTCGATTTTCGTACGTGAAATCTTCGATGTCTGAGGGATTGATTTTATGAGATCCTTTCCTGTTTCAGACTTTGAGTACATTCTGCTCGTTGTTGACTACGTGTCCAAATGGATCGAAGCCATTCCGACCCAAACCAATGATCATAAGGTGATTATCAAATTCATTCATCAGAACATCTTTTCTTAATTCGGGATTCCCCGTGCTATCATCTCTAATGGAGGGGACCATTTCACTAATGCTCAGTTCAGGTCACTGATGACCAAATACGGGGTGTCACACCAAATCTCTACTCCTTATCACCCCCAAACCAACGGTCTAGTTGAGCTATCGAATCGAGAGATCAAGAAAATCCTCCAGGTCACTGTTCAACTTAATAGCAAGACTGGTCATCCTGACTTCTGCAAGCTTTGTGGGCTTATATGATCGCCCACAAAACCCAATTAGGTATGCCTCCCTTCAGATTGGTGTACGGGAAGGCATGGCACCTCCCCGTTGAATTGGAGCACAAAGCCTATTAGGCAATACGGAACTGCAATCTCGATCTTTCTAAGGCAGGAACCCACAGAAAGCTTCAAAAGATTTTTTTTCCTGATCAGAAAGTCTTACTCTTTGATGCCAAACTCAAACTGTTCCCAGGAAAACTCAGATCAAAATGGATCGGACCTTACCTTATCCAACGAATCTTTGGAAATGGATCTGTCAAAATCAGTCAACTCAGCCACAATTCAGAACCTTTTGTCATGAACGGTCAGAGACTCAAACCGTTTATTGAACTTACGATACAAATTTGGCTGAGACATCTTTTACCCTCCATTCTCCCTGAGCTCATTGCACCCGACCGATGGCGTCAAACTCAGCACTTAACGGGAGGCAGCCCGTCATTTTTGAAAAACCTGAAACATTTCTTGACACATCCTATGCTGAACTCATATTGCACTTTAGGGTTCATCCATTAGAACAGTCAACTCCACCTCTGGTACACATACCCGAGCTTGAAATCATCCACAACAATCATCCTGACCCATTCACTCACCCAAAACCTGTTCTACTGAATGATCTAAGCTGAACTCGAACCCACCTAATTTACAATGAGAACATTGCAAATCATAGGCAAGGGGGGTATTAAAGTGTAAAATGTCATGAAAATCATCTCACAAGAAAGGGTTTCATCAAAAAAATCACATATCCCAAAAATACCAAAAAAATTAAAAAAAATTTCTTGAAAAAGAATAAAAAATGAGAGAGGAAATTTTGATGGCATATCAAATTTTGAGGAGAAAAAGGGGAGGAGATAAAAATGACAAAAAGGATCACAAGTTGAAAAGAAAAGAAAAAGTAGTCATTAGTAAGAAATTAAGGAATTGACTTAGTTCTAAACCATATCAAAAGAAAGAAAATGAAAGGCAAACAGTGCTAATAAAACAAAGGAGAGATTAGTAAGAACGCTGATTTTAGGCCTTTTTGGCCATGATCATAGGCTTAAAAATTCAAGTATTCGCTAAGATCTGGATAGTCCTCAAGAGGTTGGGGAAAATGCGAAACTTAAATATTAAGTCTAAAGCTTAGGGAGTATTCGACCTCGTTAACTAACCTATGGTTTGCGGGACTCGGTAACCTAAGCACCCCAATCCACACACAGTTTGGTTCAGTGTGCATAAGTATCAAAATCATGCAAATGTGTTTAAATTGTTATGAAAAAGTCACCTAGATTAGAAGCGGCCGATCAACACAAGTTGATTTGGACGAGTTGCCAGCGCGAAGAGGTGGGAAACTCCCCTCGAAGATGCGCAATAACATATCGTCTCCTCGATTCTTGTCTCCTAAGATATCTACATAACCTATTGGGGGCATGTAAGCACCCTGTGCTTGTTCAGATGCCATGGGCAGTATTATCCTGAAATGTCAATTGTCAGGGTCTGGATTTAGCTACAGAACACCATGGGCGAGATTATCTCGAAATCTCGAAAGCTAGGATTCTGGGGGTTGCCATGGGCGGTGCTATCCCGAAACATTGATTTCCAGGGACCCTTCGAGGATTGATGATGGGGACTAGGAATCCGATACAGACCATGTTGTGAAACCAATCCGAAGCTAGAAATAAAAAGAAAAGAGAGAGAAAACTCTCCAAAAACAAAGAAAATTCCTCTGTATCTCTCTGACAAAAATGCACTGCAAACTGAACCGAGGCTAAAACATGTTACAAGCACGGGTGCTTTAACTGCGGAGTTCAACGATCCTTGGGATAGTTCCTGTGGGCCTTAGAAACTTTCGCAATATACTGAGGCTAGAGCTGGTCAGGTCCGGATCTTAGCTGGTACTTGAGTACCTTGAGGCCTACTATCGGCATTCTAACCTAATCTACAAAAGGAAGCACACATCACAATTTTTGAGCATCAAAGGATCTTATGGTCTAGAATCAAAGTTAATACCTTAAAATTTTGCTAAGGAACTAGCAAAAGCTAAGAATGGAGGTATGAAGGAAACACCATCATGAGCCCTAACTAGCTCATTTCGACCCAATGAAGTCAATAAATGCTCCTACATAACAAACTGAAGGTCATAATTCATTGCATAATCATTCTGAGAGAAAAATAAGAAACTAGGGGTAAAACTATAATTTTACTAGCACATCTTGAATGCAATACAACCATGGATTTTCTCAAGGGTTAAACAAAGGTCAAATGATCTTAATAGGGTAACAAATGGGTTGGATTAGACAGAAAAGGGTTTATGTGTATTCTGAGAATTAAATTACTTTTTGAAACCCTAAAAACTGACCCACTTAATTAACCAAGGTTCTAGTCAGGATAAAATTCACTTAAATCCTCTAAAATCATATAAAAATATTCTCTAGGGCTTAGTACCTTCAATTTAACCATCAGAACACATCTTGACCTAAAATGGAGTCTTAGACAGATATTTGCCTTAATTTTAGTTTTTACATAAATTACCCAGTCAAATGTGGCCAAAACCAAAATCCAACTTTACCATTGGATTCCTTAGGTATAAATTAGGTTTGTACCAAAATTTGGACCCAAGATGAGTTTTCCTTGACCTAATTTGCAAAAAGGTCCTGTCGAATTACATTTCTAACCCTAACCTTCAAAAACCCTTGCATACTGCCCCCTAGCTTCTTCGTCATCTTCACAATTAGGTCCCTCTGCCATTATCACGGAGGAAACCTACTCGGGCAACCTTTGACAGGGAATATTTCCTTGATTGCTTGGAGAATCTCTTCCAAAATTTGAAGGGAGATCCTCTGAAAAATTCTCTCCAATATGAACCTATTGATGAGCTCTGATTCCCTCCCAATCTCTCATGCGTTAACGCATGAGAGATTTGGATATCTTAACAGCTCCCAAGTCCGATGACCTTCCAAGCTTGGGAAGCTTGCTTCCCAAGCCCTAACCGCCCTTCAAAGCCTTATTTCAAAAAGCCCAGATCCTCTCGAACTCCTCACGCTCGAATTCAACCGTGATTCCCCTCAATTCATCTCTCCCTCTCAAAGCCGAAGGCTCCTCGACGTTCGGTAATCCCCCCTGCTCTTTCTCATCGTCCGACCGCCATACCTGCAGTGGATTCCTCCCCCTTGTTCATCTCCGTGTCTCACCGTACCAATAAATGCTTGTTCCTCTTCATCCTCGTTCCCACCTCACCGGAACCACCTTCGTCTCCAGCATCGACCACACCAGACTCGATGTCCCCATTGTGCCCCTTCGTCCATTGAATTCCTAGCTAAATCCCCTATCCCTTCTATTTTATTTCCGCATTTACTCCACTTCAAACTAACCACTGATGCCCTTCGCACCTCTATCACCTCCATCTCCGACCATCCTCTCCAGAGAGCCCATCCCACCTCCATTGGCCACCAAAACACTCGCCGACCCTCGTAAAACCTTCAGCACACCTCACTGATCACTTTCCCTCTCTTTGCTCACTTCGCCATCCACCCAAGTCACCCCCCAAACACACTCACTCACACGCACACAGTTTGACCTAGGTACACACTCACAGCCACTGTCACGCCACGCCACCACCCCCATCACATCCACCATGCTTCGACGATGCTCCCTGGATGCTCTGACGTGGTCGAGAGGCTGTTCTATTGATTTCAGGTACCAAACCTTGTCCGCCATTGGCGAGTAAGCTCGAAGCTTGCTTAAGGCTACCCCAGGTGCTTGCTGTCCCAGGTTAAAGTCCCAGGACGAGCAGAAGTCTCTTACACATGCACCCAAGTCATCAATTGCAGTCGCGAACCTCAGTCGTTGAGGCAATTGTGAAGGACGCTCCCTGCTGCACTGCATGGAAGGAAGGTGGGACATTTAGTCCCACGTCGGGTACAAAGAGGCGCCTGCACCAGCATAAATTGCAAAAGTGCCAGTAGTTATTCACCTCAGATCCACAAGGTGAGGTTCCTCTCACCTTCACCCGGCCTCATCCGCGACACGCCCCCGCAAACCTGGCCTGACCCGACCTGACCTGCACTCCTCGCTCACCACCACACACCGATGAGCCTAGACCCGAGTACGCACCATACCCAATAACCTGGATACCCGTGGCTCTGAGAGAGCGGATCCTAAGAGAGAAGAGAGGAGAGTTGCACGGGTATGGGGAGGGTTTTGCTACAAGAACCTTCAGCTGACACTTAGTTGAATTCTAAAGAAGAAGAGAAGGCTCGCAGGGTTGAAGGCAGAAGGAAGAAGAAGAGGAGGAGGTCTGAAGCTGAAGAAGAAGAGAAAGCAGCTAAGGGCCAAGGAAGAAGAAAGCCAAAGGAAAAGGAAGAAGAAGAAGAAGCAAGGCTGAAGAAAGAGCTGACGAGGAGAGGAGAAGACAGAGAAAGCAAACACAGCTGAAGTAGAGAAAAAGAAAGGGGAGAAGAAGAGAGGAAGAGGACACAGCAAAGACAGAGAAGAAGAAAAGAAGACAAAGAAGAAAACAGCATACAACTTTAAGTCGTCTGATTTCCAAATCAGACGACAGATCATTAGCTCCCATTGCATATACATTTGCATTGAGTTCCTTGGTGATATTGTAGGAGTATTTGGTGATCTAAATTACCATTTTACTCCCATATTTTTGCACATTGCTACTGATACTACTGCAATCTCTTTTAATTCTGAATTGTGATCTTGATTT
Source organism: Thalassia testudinum (assembly GCA_037157565.1). Lineage (NCBI taxonomy): Eukaryota > Viridiplantae > Streptophyta > Magnoliopsida > Alismatales > Hydrocharitaceae > Thalassia > Thalassia testudinum. The sequence continues at coordinate 135,921,385 of JAZHRO010000063.1, forward strand.
CTAAATCCCATATAGCTCCCTGTGTTCGACCTCGGAACTTTTTCGAATAATAAAATTATATTTGTTTCAAAGCGATTTCGACTATACTGCAATGCAATTAATTTAAACATCGATCTTGCCTTGCGAACAATTATCTTTAGTCAATGTAATTCTTTTATATTTCTTAAGTCTAGAATTACTGTAAGGAACCTCAGGATTAAAAGCAAACATTTCTAAATCATAAAATAAACATCTAGATAGTATTGATTGACCAAAATATTAGAATTGATCGATCAAATCAATTGATCGATCAAAATAAGAATATTGATCGACCAAATTAGCCTAACGGTTGAATCCAATTTTCCGAAAATTGATCGACTAATTAAATATTTGATCAATCAGAAATTCATCAACCAATTAAGTAAATTGATAGATCAAAATGAAAATTGATTGACCAATTAAGTAAATTGATCGACCAATTTGGTTCGAATGCTTTTTCTCAACACTCCAAAAATGCTCCATTTTCACCTATAAATAGGGCTCCACATCTCTCATTTCAAAACACACCTTGAAAAACATATCAAAGAGGAAAAGAGTTTCCACTCTAATTCTTCCTCGTGCTTTCGTGCTCATTTTACTATGCTCTTCAAAAGCACGTCGCTTTGCACTTCTAAAAGGAAAACACGGTTTGCATATTTCAATTCCTTGAGGTTCCATAGGATTAATTTATGAATTCATTTTACCTCATTCATTTCATTATTGGGATTCTTTGTGTTGGAATTCCCAACGTTGTTTGTGACTTCTCTTTGTTGGTAAAAGAGAAGTGGTTTACAAGAGGTTGTGCCACCCTCATTCAAGTGATACGTTAGTGGACTGACTAGGTTGCCTAGTCGAAAAAATCCTAAGCTGGGAGGCCTAGGTAGTGGTTTAACCCGTAGGGATTTCCACTATAAATCTTTATGCATATTGTGGGATTGCTTTTTTGTGTCATATTTTTATTATAATTGATATCATACTTGATCTTGTATTTGTGGCCAAGTAAGATCCGTAGGCACCCCTCAATCTCCACCTATAATCTGGCATCCATTGACCTTGTTGAAGCCACCATCTTTCATAGCCAAATCAATGATTATAGATTCGTTGAAAGTTGCCTCTCCAATTGTGATTTCCATGTTGGTCTTTCATACGCTGTAGCATGATAGGTCCACTTTAGTGGACTTTAATATTGCCTAACAGTATTTAATTTGGAGTTAAAAATAGATTTCGAGCATGCACTGCATTGGGAAATTAGTTAAGCTTGTAAATTGTCCTTCCTGCATTTGTATGTAATTAATGTATTTTGTTTCTTCACTTGATGTACATTTGTGTTTTATTTTGTTATGTGCACATGTTTTTGCAAGATTAATTGAGGGTACAAACTTAGAAGGCCATCTTCAAGATTTAAATGGCCACAAAAATATTTTAGGAATGAAAGATTTCCTTTAAAGGAAGAAATCATGGAGAAGGTTTTTTTAATGTCTCTACATGTTCTCAAATCAGGAAAACCCACCGCTTGCCATTTCCATTCTCTCTTTTCCTTTTTTTTTTTTTTTTGAAATAGAAAGGAGAGCTATCGTCCTATGATAGCAGTCTGGAACAGTATATTATGTACAAAGCAAGGGAGATTACAAAAAGGATTCCCAAGAGTGTATGAGGGACCAGCATTCTCTTACAATACTCTCACAACATACCGGCCTCTCCTGAAAAAGTCTCTCATTCCTTGCCTTCCATACACACCAAATAGTAGCAGCCATGTGGACATGTGGCTTCCCTCTCACTTCAAACCCATGCCAGATAGAATCCCACTCTGGTAATGGCTCCTGACAAATTTTTCTCTAGATGACATCAGTGACAAGGCAAGAAGAGAGGAGGTGATTTACATTATCAGTGCTCATCTCACATAAAAAACACACATGATGATCAGTACCCAACCTTCTGTGGCATAGATCACTCATGATTAACCCATCTCTCCTGCATAACCAAAGGAAAATTTTTACCTTGAGGGGAATTTTTAACAACCATATCTTCTTGTTAATGGAATCAAATCTCCACCCCTCTTCAAACTTCAACATTCTGTTATAGCCAGATTGGATACTATAAATCCCCTCCCACAGATATCTATCCTCCATTCCAGGCCTAGGTCTGAAACTTTCAAGGTCTGATATAAGCCTTCTCTTTTCTTCCCATAACCAGGTAGCTCTTCTGCTGGACTCCACACCATCCAGATTCCAGCTGCTGCTGCTACAGGACCAGACCTTGCTAATTGTGATATCCTTGTCAGCTGCTGTAGCAAAAGCTCTTGGATAAAGCTCTTTCAAGACACCCATTTCAGACCATCCCTCCTTCCAAAAACTGAAAGACCTGCCATCTCCAAGTGACGGTTGCAGTAGATGGAAGTGATCAGTCAATGCCTTAGTTACAGATTTCCAGAAAGGTGATGGACAGTTGGGCTGAAGTCTGGATAGCATGCTGTTGGAAGCTCCATAACTATCTTTAAGCAGAGCAGACCACGGTTTCAGATCACCTTGCAGCAGCTTAACAGCCCATTTGAGTAGCAAGGCATCATTAAAATGCTGCAGGGACTTGATCCCAAGACCACCCATCTCCTTAGGATAGCAGATCTGATCCCACTTGAGAGGCTGCAAGAAACTGCCCTTATGTCTAGCTCCCTTCCAAAAGAATCTCTTCCTCATCACATCCAATCTTTTCCAAATGGATCTTGGTGCTTTGAAGATGGAAAAGTAGAAGATAGGGATGGAGGTGACCACAGAGTTGAGCAAGACAAGTCTTCCACCACTAGACAGGAACCTGCTATGCCAACCATCAAGTTTCATAGAAATCTTGTCAAAAAGGTAGTTCCAATCACTTTTCTTCAACCTGGAAAACCTCAAGGGCAGCCCAAGATATCTGATAGGAAGACTAATGCAGGGAGTCATCAGGATGGCTGCTAAGGCTTCTTGCTCCTCAGGTAAACCAAAGAAGACCAAACCAGACTTGTCTCTATTTGACTTCAATCCAGACAGCTCACCAAAGATATTAACCAAATGATGCAGAGCCAGTGCTCCATCCATGGATCCTTCAACAAAAAAAATAGTATTATCTGCATACTGAAGAATGGGAGCCAGATTATTCCTACAAGATAGTGAATGTCCTCTGACAAGACCAGCTTCAGAAAGCTTACAAGCAAACCAAGCTAAACTGTCAACTGCCAAGTTAAAGATCAATGGAGCCAGGGGACATCCTTGCCTAATGCCACACTGAGGCTGAATCCATGCACCACAGGTTTTCCATTTATTAGACGGGTAAAGGAGGCAGTGGTAATACATCTTTTAACCCAGCTTATCCAAGTAGAGGGAAAGCCCCTTCTTTTAAGCACATCCCAGAGATAAGGCCAACTGATGGAATCATAAGCCTTACGAAAGTCAACCTTCAAAAGGAAGACCTTGCATCTTCTCTTATGCCAGCCACAAACCATCTCTTGGGCTAAGATAAAAGATTCTTGTAGAGATCTACCAGGGAGGAAAGCAGACTGAGCAGGATGGATCAGATCTTGCAATACAGGCCTCAATCTATTAGCCAGGACCTTGCCAATCACCAAGTACAAGGAGTTAGAGAGGGCAATGGGTCTAAATTCCTGGAAGGATTCAGCACCTGGGGTTTTTGGCAGAAGAAACAGATAAGATCTATTAATTCTTTCAAAGCCAAAATTACCACTTTGAAATTCTCTAATCACTTCATAACCTCTGTGCCCACAACGTCCCACAGTTCTTTGTAAAAGAGCACTTGGATTCCATCAGGACCAGGCGATCCTTCATAGTTGAGATCCTTAATGGCCTTCAGGACTTCAGCTTTAGATATGGGTTCAATCAGGCTAGACCCCTGAGACTCATTAATCTTGGGTAGATCACTAGCTGTCATCCTCCAATTGCCCCTACCTGCATTTCTTGAAGATTCCTTGAAGTATCTAACAGCCTCAGCTCTGATATCAAATAAGGAGGTAATTCTCTGCCCCTCTAAAACCATTGAAGAGATCAGATTTGTTCTTCTCCTAGAACTAGCAGCCAGGTGAAAGAATTTGGTGTTTGCATCCCCCTCACTTAGCCATAGCTTCCTAGAACGCTCCCTCCAATCCATCTCCAATTTCAGGTCTTCTTCAATTACCACCCCCTGCCATCTTCTTCTATCAGCAAGGTCTAGCTCAGACAGATGGTCCACAGCTTCCTTGGCATCCAGTTCTTGAATTTTCAGCAAGGCCTCATGACGCTTCTAATGTCTGAGAACTGAGATAATATCTCCATATTCCTTCAGCATACCTTTCAAAGCCATAAACTTAGAAGCCAGTCTAGAAGTGGCCGTGCCTTCACCCTGCTGTGACCTCCACCAGCTGGCAAACATGTCTCTGAACCCTGTTTCCTTCAGCCAAGATTTCCTAAATTTAAGGTAGGATCCAGCCACCACCTGTTCACCATTGTCCCACACCAAGGGTGTATGGTCAGAAAATGGGCATTCAAGACCATAAACAAATGACATCTGGAAGAGATCCATCAGCTCAGCATTGCCAAAAAATCTGTCAATCTTGGACATGAGCCCATTACCATTCCTCCAAGTGAATTCAGCCCCTGATCAAGGAAACTCACACATCCCCAAGGCCTAGACCACCAATTGAAATCCAGTGGTGGAGCTGTTGACCACCCCATTAGGTCTGTCACTCCCCACTAAAGTACAATTAAAGTCCCCTCCAACAAGCCAAGCCCCCCCACCTACAAAGTCTGCAGCCAAGTTCCAATCCTCCCACAGCTCCTGCCTCCTATTAGGATCATTTGGCCCATACACACCTGTCACATAGAAGACATTGTCCCCCTGGCCTCTTTTGAATCTACAGGTCAAAAGGTGCCTAGCCACAGAAACCTCCTCCAAGCACAGCAGTTGCTTCTTCCACCAAATGGCAATTCCCCCAGATCTGCCATTGGAGTTGACCACCACAAGGTCATTTGCAGACCCTACCCTCATCTCTTCCCATGACCTATCAAACTCACAATCAATGTGTGTCTCTTGAAGGATAGCACAGTCGATTTCCCATTCACGCAGATATCTAAGTAGAGACCCCCTCCTACTTCTATCACGCAGCCCACGCACATTCCAGGTCAGGACCTTCATTTGGGAGTCAGGTCTATCCCCTTCTTAGCTATAGAAGTTCTGCTAACCTTCATCACAGTTGCAATGACAGATTCATCAACACTTTGTGTGGGAGTGTGCCTTCTTAGCCTCAACTTGTAGGGAGGTTTCCCACTCCTAGCAGTAGGAGTCTTTGACTTCAAGTGCACGACATCAGCCACAAGAGAACAAATCTGCAAGTTCATGGAGCTCACAGAGGAGTCCACCAAAGCAGAATCAGCAGGCTCATTGATCACATTCATTACCATCCCTTCATCAGGCTCACCAAGATGGGTTTTTAGGTCCTCAACCACAACTTCATTAGACATATTCATTTCCTTCCCTTCAACATCCACCAATGCAGCTACCTTTTGGATCAGGGGTACTTCAGCCACTTCATCCAGAGCTTCAGTCCTCATCTCCACAACTCCCAGGCTCCCTACCTCATCTACCAATTCCCTATCTTTAGAGCATTCTGCCACCACCTCCTGGCAAGCACCCTTTGGTTGCAAGGAAGGGACTTTGGTCTTCAGCACCTCAACATAGGAGGGGAGGTCTTGGATCAGAGGTACTTCAGCCACACCTGCCAGAGCTTCAGTCCTCATCTCCACAACTCCCAGGCTCCCTACCTCATCTACCAATTCCCTATCTTCAGAGCATTCTGCCACCATTTCCTGATTAGCACAATTTGGTTGCAGGGGAGGAATTTTGATTTTCAGCACCATAGCATAAGAGGGGGGGCGATGTCTAGGCACGACCTCTCTATTTGCCACAATAAAATTCAAAAGGAGCATCCAAGAACTGCCCCCACATCTGAGGACCAGTTTATCAGGAATGGTACCAGCCCTGAAGACCTTCACCCTCACATTCAGAACACTGGCATCTCTTTCAGTCAGACCAACAACAGCATCCTCGGCCACAGATGCAAACCCAGCTATCATGTTTTCCACCACCTTCCTAGACCTTAGATGCAAAGGCAGACCTCTGATCTCAAGAACACCAAACCTGGAGGCTGCTCTTTGAGGGGGACGCTCAGGCAGAGAGCCATCAAAGGGGGATACCAGCCGCCAGATCACTAATAATCCACCCAATATGCTAGTCTGAAAACAATACCTTTCAACATCTAACGAACCCACATCAAAAAGCACAAATCGCGACGAAGAAATAATTGCAATTTTCCAAGCCTCAGTTGATAGAGGAAGAGATCTCACTAGTTGCCGAATTCTGTCCACCGAAAGGGTACCCATCATTACTTCTCCAATCAAAGCACTACGTAGAGCCAGCTCTGCTACCTTGACATCCTCAGTCAGGGGAACCTCCACATCCATAGCGTGTCCCCCGAGAGTTGAGGGGGGAGGTGGGAGGGACACTGCAGCTCACCCCTAGGCCGCGAAGGTGTATTGCAATCCCTGCCCCTAGAACCACCGCAAGTCACCAGGCAAGTGTCCCGTTTGTGACAAAATCCTCCACATGCCAGACAAAGCAGTGGTCACCGCCAGGTTCCCCCGACGCCGACATCTAAAGCAAGTCACCTCCCTTCGACTTCTGCCCCAACCATCTTGAAAATCCCTCCTGCCCAAGGTCCTAACTCCATCAGGGACACGGATGCCATGCACCTTCCTGTGCCACGATCGCGAATGCCATACCGCCCATTCGTCAGATTCATCGGCACCGATGCCGGGCCCCCTCAGGCGGCCGGCCATCCAATCCGGCTTTTTCACCCAAAGGGGAATTCAAATTTCGCCCTTCCTCTTGGTCCATTCGAAGTCTAGTGTAGTGGAGTTGACGCTCAAACAAGAAGAAGCCTCTCTTTTCCTTTTTTGGATCGCTAAAATGAAACATCGAGGCACGATTTCATCCCCTCCACTTCCTCCTCTCGAGGATGCACCCAACCCCCCATCGTTCTTCCCCATGAAACAGAGGCAACACCACCCATAGCACTGACCCATCTTCATCTCCTTCCCCTCACTACTCACTGAACCAACACAGCCACCACGACCGTGTGTTCCCACCACCATCGTGACTCGTCCTTGATGTCTACACCGTGAGTAGCCACGACTCCATCTTTAGCCACTACCGTGTCTTCTTAGACAAGCGTGGTGAAAGCATGCCCGTCTCCATCATCACACCATGTCCATAACCACTGTAGGTTCTAACGAAGGGGGTGAGATTTGCGTGATATAAAATAAATAATGCAAAAATATAAATAGTCAATCTTACAAAAAGCAATCACACAGGTACACAAAGGATTTTTAAGTGGAAACCCAAATCAGGGTAAAAATCACCACCTAAGCCTCTCGACTTAGGATTTCCTGATTGATCAAGTTAATCAAATCCACTAATGAACTACTTCAAATGAGGGTAGTTCAACCTCTTACAACCACACTACTTATGTGAGGGTAGTGTACCTCAAATCTTTCTCTTCACGAGGAGTATTTTGTCCCATGAAGGAGATGGGAATTCGCAAAGCGAATACCCAACCAAGAATAAAAAAAATAAAGAAGAACCTATAGAGCCACAAAGTAAATGTAATATTATGCTACTATAGATAAGAATCTCTCCTTAGTAGGAAGTGTGTAGGCATGATCTCAGTAGAGTATCGATGCTTACGAATTGCAAGCTTTGAGAGCAAGAGCACTTCTTCTTTGATCTTTCTCTTCTAGGACACAAAAGATATGGAAGTAGTATTCTTATGTGTGCTTAACAAAGGAAGGGTCCTTCTCTATTTATAGGTGGCTTAGGAATCCTTAGGAAGGCTATGGAAGCCTTAGGTAGTTGTTGGGAACAAATCCAAGGCTAATCAGGATGGAATCAGGGCTATTAATGATTCTGGCAGTGTTATCAGACATCTGGACTTAAGGTCAAACATCTGGATCATCTTCTAATCTTAGGGATCGGTCATTTGATCTAAAAGGGTGGAAGATCTGATTAAGGTTGAATCAAGACGGACGTCTGAAGATCAATTATAAGGCGTCTATGAAACAAATTAGACATCCAATTCTAGATGGGTTTCCTTCTTGTTTTGTCCATATCTAAACAAAGTTCTAGGTCTTGTTGGTCAGACGATAGGTCGGTCGTCTAGCACAAAGTTTGGACGTCTGGAAATAGGATTCACTACGGGAATTGATTTCCCGAGGTTCAAATGGCTATAATCACTGACAAAAGTGATTTAGGGATGGATTAAGCCTAATGTCTATTTATCAAGCATCTAGGGATCTCTACAGATGTCTAAAAGTGAATGTAGGTCAGATTAAAGGATAATCCTCAATGATTAAGTCTAATAAAGTCAACGATCCTCTAGTTGGACGTCTAACAAGGCCATCAGACATCTTCTAAGACATCTGCACTAAGGGCTAGACATTTGAAACTTGCAGACAAAGAGCTAGTTGCCAGCCTAAGTATTTTGGACATTTGATCAAATAGTTAGACGTCTTAAAGTCTAAGATCAAACATCTAATTTTCATATTGGACGTCTAATCCGGCTGTCTGAAACCTATTTTGATTTTCTAAGTTCTCTAAGAGTTTGTCTAAGTATCCTAGGGTTGAGTAAGTATTCCTAAGACTACTGTTTTGTTACTTTGATACTCTTTAACATATAATCTAAACAAAATAAAGAGCACAGAACAACGACAATAAATACAGAGTACAATACAAAAGAACATATATCCTATTCTTCTTGTCTTGAAGCTCTCGCTCCAAGCGAAGCTCCTTCTCCTCCATCAAGCTCCTCCAACCCATCACGAATGCGAGCTTGAGCTCCTTCACACTTCTTTCCATTTGCAATTTTCCTGAAACTCATAAACTCAAAGCAAATGTTAAATAATAAATGTTTTGTTATCATCAAAATTAATGATTGTGGTGCCCTTGCACCAACAACCGCATGCTTCTATCGCGCTTCTACATCTCTTCCACGACCACAACTCCTTGACATTCCTGTTGCCTCCATTAGTGTGCATGATGACAGTTTGCACACTCCATATCACATCCGTGACCGCGTCATCAACCTTCGCTCTCTTACATCGTGACTACGCTTCAGTTACATCTACTATGTTTGCTTGATCAGTATATTTCTATATTTTTATTCAAACACTGATTAGCGGATTTATATTTAACTATTGAGCCTAGCTGCGTATTATTGCCTCCCTGTGAAGACAATATTATTTTTCGTGGTCCATTTTGATTTGATATATATTTGAATTGATTAAATCTTTGATGCAAGCATTTGATTATTCCTTGATTAGAGTTTAATTTGATTTCATTAGCTCGTACCTATCAAGTCTGATATTGATTTGTTGATTTGGGATTTTTCCACCATGACTCATACTGCGACAACAGATTATTATTAGCATATCACTATCATTAATAATATTACAAAAGTGAAAAATTCCCTTATCAATTGACGTCGTTGCTAGAGAGGCAATGAACGCAATAGGTTTACTTGATTATATTTTTTATTTATTCTGATGTGTAATTTGTCTTGACTTATCCATTTTTTTGTGAGAGAAAATCAACAAGTCCATATGACAGCTACAGTTAAGCCACGACGTCAACCTTGAGCAACAACCATGAGAGGACACGATGAGAATGACCTGGATACCATAGCCAAAGGGTATTCTCCTTTGTCATTTACTCGATTAGTAGATTAGATCTTAGGTTTACACTTTAGACAAATATAGTTAATTTCATTTCTTGATTTTCTCACCCTTGTAGCATCAAGGTTGATTTTCGAGGGTGTGTCCCCACCTTTTTTTAGGCCCTTATTCTGGGGTATTTTGGGAGCTTGTTCTCACTTCTTTAGTGATTAGAATTTTTATAGTCCGTTGTGTGGTGTGACATTGCATGCGGTTAGTTTAGTCTAGTATAATTGCTTGCTTGCTTGCCTTATATATCTAAAAGAAATCTCGCGAGCTGCCTACTTAGAAGTTGCGTATCCATAGGAGCATGCATGCTAGGGGTGATGAACAACATTTAGATCTATTTTATTGAATTGTCCAGCACTGCACGAAGATTGCTAGAGTTAGGTACATTTTCTCTATCTTTGCATCCAGGTCCCATTCATGCATTACATTTGGGTTAAATTCAAAGAAAACTAAATTGATTGACGTTATTAATTAAGTGGTCATCTTCAAAGAAATTAGGACTGCTAATCAGATTTGGCATTAAAAGTAAAATCACACTTGATTTTTATTAAAGGACTTGTGTGCGATTCTTTTCAAATAAAATTGATTTTCAGTGTGATGCACACAAGCACCATAGAGCACTTCACTAAGGGACACTAGAGACTTCCTTCCAACTCACCTCCTTGCACCACAAAGATAGTTAGCCAACGATCAACAACTCTGTCTCATCATGCAACCAAGGGGAGTTCATGGTGAGCAATCTCGATTAGAGGCTAAATCTCTTTGCGAGTAGGTCTTAAGGCACTAACGAAAGTCGGCCTAGGATGCGTAATTGATTGGGAAACTTGATTGGCCACCAAGAGACAACATAATTGTCATCCCTTCTCCAAAAATCCTGTCAGTGATCTGAAGTCACATTTTCCCTCTTATACCACTATAGTGGGAACGAACGAGCATGAACTTGACCCCATTTGACAACTTTGAGGGATAGTTTGGAGGATAGCTTAAAGACCTAATTGATCTTTAAACAAAAGGAGAGTCACATTGCTTTGCATTTGACTGTGGGTGTGTTTTTCAAGATTTATTCTTCAAATGGATTACAACTACATCACTTCTTATCCTCACCTCCAAACACCTCTGGTCCCATGACCTACACTTATCCATCCTCTGATGGATATCTTGATGAACAATGGAATCCTTTCAAATCCTATTGTAGGAGCATTGGTCTAATTAATCCCCAATCTTGTAATTATGAGCAAAACCTAGGAGTGGGATACACCTTCTCTGATATGCCACACACCTTAGACAAACCCAACCCACCCTCCTTGGATGATTTTAATTCCAATGGTTGGATAAAAACACCTTGGTATTATAACCCTAAGCTTGACTTTCCTCCTTAAAAGAATGATAGTCTCTCCACATTTAAGTTTGAAATGCAAAAACAACAGATGGAGATGATGGAATCCTTAGAAGAGTCTCTGAGGATAAGTGAACAATTAAAGGAAGAAATTAGTCACTTGATTTACTCCCTTGAGGTTGATTCTAACCCCTCCATGCTAGATACATCTCCCTTGAGAGAGCCATGCCATAAGATGGAAGGGGACATTAGGGACTCAATCATGGAGTATAGCTACCCTCTTAAGGATAATGTAGATCCCTCCATTATCGACAATCCTTGTTTGCGAAGTCCTTGCATTAAGGGGGAGGTGGGCTACATGGATACAATGGAAATTGAAAGGAGTAGTGTTGACGCAAATCGAGATAGGAGTTTTTAAGTCATTTCGTCATCGTAACACACTCCTAAATAGCTCAATCAATAGATAAAATTTATTACTCAAAATCAAAATTGAAGTCCAAGGTCGAACACAGGGAGTAAATATAGAATTCACACACTAATCTTTAATTGCATATAAATGAGTATCATAATTGAAGCACAAAAGAGATATTCAATGAATAATATCTACTCAAATTGATATTCAATTATAAGCATGAGTATTTCAATAGATCACAATGATAAAAAGAAATCTATAACAAAATAATGGTGATTTAGATCACCAATTATTAGCCTTAATTAACATATATATCAGACATCTCATAATCAATTTAATCAAATGTTAACTTAATGCTTAAATCATTCAACAGTAGCTCAAATAAAGCTACAGTGTTCTCAACCAAATCAAACGTCGGGCATTTATCATCAAACGACTTTAGTGTTCATCAGACACAAGGCTTCTTAAAGCCTTTCTTCTCTCTTCTTCTACTTTAGGCTTTTCTTCTTTAGCATGAGCCTTCCTTTCTTCACTTCAGCTCCTCTCTCTCTTCTTTCTTTACTTCTGCACAAGCCTTCTCATTCTCTTCTTCTTCTCAGAGCCTCCCCTTTCTTTCCTTCTACAGAGCCTCTTCTTCACAAGCACAAGGGACCAATCTCCTCAGCAACTAAGTGTCGCACAGGGGTATACCTTCAAAGAGCAAACCCCCCAGCTCTCTAGCAATTTCCTCTTCCTTCTTCTATCTGACCCAGCATAACAGGATCTATACTCGGATTATCGGATCATGTATAGTGTCTAGGCCTACATGCGTGGGTCATAGGCGATGAGCGGAGATAGGCAGGTAATCGGGTATGTGTGAGGGTGTAAGGAACCTGACCCATCAGTGACTTGGGCAAACAACTCTAATCACAAAAACATAATAAACATGTGTGGGCATTCATCTTCCACCGATATGGGACTATCCCACTCTTTCTCTCTTTGCATGCACAGCAGAGGTGGTTCTTTGTCGAATTGATGAGTTGCTAGTGCTGAAGTCTTCAATTGGCACTACAGTTAGGTTCATGGTTTACTTCCGTAGCTCCTGGGAGAAGTGGCAGGGCGTATGGTAGCAGGAGAGAGGCGGATGTTGAGAGAGATGATGCCAGCGATGGCGGAGCAATGGCGAGACCCTAAAACAAGAATATGGGCTTGAAAGCCCTCGTTAAGTAGCTCTTGAGCTTCGTCGTAGCATGACAAAGGTGACTGGGGTGTTGGTGTGGCGTGGGAGTGAGTGAAGTGGTCTGCGGAGGTCGGCAAAGGCCGTGTGAAGGTGGGTCGGTCGGTGGACGGTTTGAGTGGGCGATTGATAGAATTAGGAGAGGGATTTTGAAGGTGGAGGAATGGCGATGGTTTTGGGACTACTAGTGGGGTGTTTAGTGGCATGTGGAGGTGCGGAGGCTTTGTCGGAACTCAATCGTGCGTGGGGAAGATGGAGGGTGCGAGGCAGCATCGGTGGTCGAAATTTGTTTTAAAAGAGAGGGAAGGATAGTAGAGAGGAAGGGGAACCTAACTATCCTAATCTAACGATCGAAAGGGGAGGTTTCCCATGTCGGTGTGATGGTCGGACATGGGGAAGACACATTCTCTAGTGGGTGAAGCTGCGACGACGAAGGGACATAGGCGGTGCTCGCAGGTATTGCGATGCGCGGAAGAAGGTGAGGATAAAGAACCCACTGGCTATTGTCTGTGACGGCGAGCGAAGAAGGTGGTCGAAGAGGGTCACCAGAGTTGGTAGAGACAGTGGTCAGGGACAAGAGAAGAAGGGGATTCTGACCTCTAAACCAAGCTAAAGAGCACGGCCTTGCATTGTGGGTCCTTTTATAGGGTTCAGGGGGTCGTTCCAAGCTTTGAGCTTTCGTGAAATAGGAAACCCACATTTTCAAATGATTCGCATCAAGTTTTGGGCAAGAATCAGAGCCAAGATGCAGCTAAGATTATAGAGGATTTCTTAAGGAATTCCCCTTCCAATTTTAGAAGAGATTGGGCATGAAATTAGGGAGAACTCCTTGATTGAAAGGTCGGTGCTTGATGTGTTCACATGGTAATGGTGGCAAGGACCTGTTGGTGAAGAAGATGACAAAGTTGGGGGGTCTTTGCAATACATTTTGAAAGCTGAGGGGCTACTTGAGAGAAAAAGAGTCAGACCAGACCAAAGTGCAAACTAGGTCAAGATGATCTTTGATTGGGCCTAAATTTTGGTACAAACCTAATTTAGACCCAAGAAATCTGATGGTGAAGTCGGATTTTGGTTTTGACCAAGTTTAACTAGGTAATTTACGTAAAAACTCAATTTAGGCTAGCTTTCTGTCTAAGACTCTATTTTAGGTCAAAATGGGTTCAGATGGTCAACTCAAGGATACCAAACCTTATAGAATATTTTTATATGATTTTTAGAAGGTTTAGGTGAATTTTATCCTAACCAAAGCCTCAATTAATTAAGCGGGTCTGAAATTAGGATTTTGGATGTCTATTATTCTTGAAATGCACGAAAATCTGTTTCTGTCTGCATGGACTCTATTGTTGGTCATTAATGCTCATTTAACCTTCATTTAACTCCTAGGAAATCCCATGGTTACTCTGCATTTAGGATATGATGTCAAAATTGCATATTTATCCCTATTTTAATGCAATCTTCTAAAAAAGAATATGCAATGAATTATGACTCTCTAGTAGTTATGTAGGAGTAGTTGTCAATTAATGCTGACTAATTAAAGCTATTTATGGCTGATGATGACGTTATCATCAAGTACCATTCAATAAATTATGATGTAGAATGGTGGCAACCAAAAGCGGAGGATCCCTTAGACTTTACACCTAAGCTTTATCAAAGCCAATCAAAGAGGAAGATGGTCCCATTAGATGAACTTGACCTGAACGATAGTGTCTTTGTTACCTCAAAGGGTTGTAGTCAAATAGTCAACCCAACTCCCATTCTTGATTGTGAGGTGGAATCTACACCCCATCTTAGGAATTCTAAGACTACACCTTACCCCTCTGAGGACCTTGATCTCAGTTAGATTTTCCTAAGGATTGTGATTTTGAAGTTAATAAATCTCATGACTCTTGGGTGTCCAAAGGAATCATATTGGGAGTCAATAATAAAAACCTAAACCCTTCATTTAGGAAACCAACACCCGCCATACAACATTTCTGATAATTTACATGTGCCCAACATAGGTGCCCCTAATGAGATTGATACTGAATTAGATGACTTGGATCAATTTTGGTCTCAGGGACATGAGATTTAATTTTTGAGGAGGATAAGGAAACACTTGAAGTACTTAATCCTGGCATTGAGGATTTTCTTGAGTCCCAAGGGCAAGAGGGAAGAAACATAGAAGAGGAGAAGGATGAGTTTGAGGGGCTCGGACTCAGAGTATGAAGTGACTCCAAGGGGGAGTATCTTTTGTTTGAGGACTTACCCCCTGAGGATCTTGCTGATTTAGCTGAATCTGGATTTGTACCTACTTTTGATTATAAGGATCATCCTCCCAAAATTTGGGAAGGAATGGAAGTAATTGAAACTCCTGAGGAGGGAATCTATACACCCTAGGGGTAAGATCTTAGCATCAAACAAGAACCTGTGGATGTCATTGTTGAGGAAAGTCCCACGCCTATTGCTTCCAACCTACCTTCACATGGTACTGAAATGGGGGCCACCCTTGATCCATCCAATTTGGGAGGTGAACACTTGGCCCCATTCCAGGATGAGCACCCCAATGATAAGAATGATGAAATTCAATTATTTACTAAGGCTACTAGGGATGACATTCAGGAACTGGAACGATTGTTAGAGATCAATGCTAAACTCTCAAGTCCTCTTTGACCCTCTTCACCACCCTGCAACTTAGAGACTTAAACTCCTTAAGAACCAACTTCCTCAAATCTCTGCTTACATTTCTACTTTACGAGGGGATAACCAGACCAATACATCCTATAGTGGAGTGGCGAGTATGGGTTGATGCTTGTCCAGGTCAGTCCATCATACTTAGGGTGTTCCTTTTGGCACCCTCTCTTTCCCACACACCTCTACTTGAGGAGTCATTGTCTCCTCGCCCTACACTTCGAGAGGTCACTACTCATGTGTATTATGTGAGACCTCCAATGGAGGCACAAGAATATCCCATTCTCACCTGTGTTTGGCGAACATTTGGCATCACTCTCCATCACTAGCTTGCCAACATCTTGGGTTACCAATTCACAAGGCCTACTTCATTACATATCTTTTTCGAGTCTCTCTCTACTTCTTTTCTAGACCCCAATTTGTAAGAATTGCCTGTCTGGCTCATTGGGAGGAACCCAACTCTTCTTCAGGTACTATCTACCCTTTTGCATGCAATGAGGACATTGTACATTTTAGGCATGGAGGGTAATGGAAATACTTGAGAATATGAAGAGTGCATTGATATATTGTTGAAACACTTTCATTGAGTTTTGTGAAATGCACGTTATAGTACGATCAACAAAAACGCAACAACATTTAAATTTATAAGAGTGCTCGAAAATAAGAAATTGAGTCTGAGGTCATTCATAGGGAGCAAATGTGGAATTCATACACTAATTGCAATTAGAAATAATGAGCATAATCAATGAATCACAATTAAAGATATTCAATGAATAATTTACTCAAAATGATATTCAATGATAAACCAAATTATATCTCAAAAGTTGCTGGGATAAAAAGAATAAAGAAACACTAAAATTGGTGATTTAAATCATCACTTATCTCCCACATTAGGCACATATCCCATGCATTTAATTTCACAACAGCGGTTCTTCAACCACTAATCCATGTCAGATAAGTCCACAGTACCAGATCAATGCCCAGCACAAGCACAAGGCACAAGAGACGTCAGACCCTATGGTCAGACGACTTAAGTCACTAAGGCTTACGCATAGGGCATCAGCACCTCAGGAATGCCTAAGTGATGGCATGTGTATGGGCACGATTCCCGAGGCAAAACCTACCCCTACCCTCCTCAAATCTCTTTCCCCTTTCTTCCTAAACCAGGTAGCAATCGAGTAATCTGGTTGTACAGTACCAGGTAAGGGACCAGACCTACGTGGCGTGCACCGTGGGTGAGGAGTGAGAGGCTCGTGGATATGGGGACTCGACCCCCATGTCTTGGGCGACGAGTCGAATTCACAAGAACAATTTGTACACAGTTGTGTTTGTGTAAGTCCCCGATGTGGGACTAAGGAAGAGCTCCTCTTCACATGTGCAGCAGCTAATCACTTTGAGGAATTAGGGCACAGCAGCCTCTCCTTTGCTCGATTGAGGACCTGGGAAACTTTTTCAGATGAATCCACATCTCCTGAGGGTAGTTGTTGGGTGGTTGGTCAAATTGAGCTGTCGTGATCGAAGAAGACAATGGTGGCGACAACTATTCAGTGAGAACCTAAAAAGACAAATATGGGCTAAGAGCCCCGATTAGAAGGTTCATAAGACTCACCGTGGTGCGAGGAGTGCGGCGACGGTGATGATTTGGTGTGTGCGTGTGTGTGGTGGTCTACCGAAGTC
Organism: Thalassia testudinum; assembly: GCA_037157565.1. NCBI lineage: Eukaryota > Viridiplantae > Streptophyta > Magnoliopsida > Alismatales > Hydrocharitaceae > Thalassia > Thalassia testudinum. The sequence continues at coordinate 135,938,505 of JAZHRO010000063.1, forward strand.
AGAGAGGGCTTGCAAAGATGGTCTATTCGTTGGAGCCATGGAGTGGGTGGACGGCAAAATTTGTAGAGGGATTTTGAAGGTGGAGGCCAGGCAATGCTAATGGGAGTGACGGCAGGACGTTTGATGGTCTGTGGTAGCATAGCGACTTCGCTGGAGGTGGAAAAGACAGAGGGGGAGAGCTTGGATAGCGATCGAATTGTGGTTCTAAAGACCTAGACCTATACTAGAGACAAAGAGGGAGAGTTTGAACTAGTTACAGATGACAAGGGAAGGAGATCCACGTCGGCTTTAATTGGCCAGCATCAGAAGGGACGAAGGCTCCGATGATAAGAATAGCGAGGAAGAAGAGGTATGTGAGCTTCAGCTTTGACAGGCAAGAAGCGAACGAGGTTAGGGAAGAGGTTCCCTCTGCCTATTATACGTAGCAGAGGGTGACAAAGAGAGATCGAGAAGCTCGCTGGAGCTTTGTCGAAGTAGGTCGGAGGAAGGAGAGGAAGTGGTGTTTTGGCCTTAAACCTTGCTGGAGAGAACATTGGAATCAAGAGGAACCTTTATAGAGCTTGAACAAGCTCAATTTGGGAAGATTCATCGTGGATTCAATGCAATTTGATTTAGGTTCCCTCACAGATTTCAAGAGATTCACCTGAGCTCTATGGTGCGATTTGGGATCCCTAAGGTGGTTCAATCGATGGAGGTTCTTCTAAAGATTGTTCCTTCCAAATTTGGGAGAAATTAGTTAAGGAAACAAGGAGATCTCCTCGTTTGAAGGTCGGCAACTCTGGGTTCACACCACTAATGGTGGCAGAGGCTTGTTTAAAGAAAACAATGAGAAGTTAGGGACCTGATTGCAAGAAATCTAAAAGTTACGAGTTTAAGTGAGAGAAATAGAGATCTCAGGGACTGAAATGCAAACTAAGTCAAGATGGACTATGATTAAGCCCAAATTTTGGCCTTAGCCTAATTTGGACCTAAGGAATCTGATGGTAAAGTTAGATTAGAGTTTTGACCATGTTTGACTAGCCAATTTGCACAAAAGCCAAAATTAGTGCAAAATCCCTTCTGAGACTCTGTTTAAGATCAAAATGGGTTCAGATGGTCAAACCAAGGGTACCAAATCTCTCAGAATATTTTTCTATGAATTTTAAGAGCTTTAAATGAATTTTATTCTAACTAGAAACTCTTCAATTTAAGCAGGTTTGAAATTAGGGTTTTGTATTCAAATTCCATTCTCGAAATGCGTGAAACCCCATTTCTATCTATGTGGACCTACTCTTTGGACTTTAATCCTCATTTGACCTTCAATTAACCCTTGGGTGACCCCATGGTTACTCTGCATTTGTTATGTGATGTTAAAACTGCAGAATTAACCCTTTTAATGTTTTCTTCTCAAAATGGATTTGCGTGGAATTACTCTTCTCAAGTAATCATTCAGGAGCATTTGTCACTTGATTTCAACTAATTTAAGTTAGTTATGGATAATGATGATGTTACCATCATTTATACATTAAAAAAAATGAGAAAAAGAAAAAAAGAGGGAGATAGAGAGAGGAAAAGGAGCAAAATTGTGTTAGTCCCAGTATTTGATTATGGAAGCATTTACCTAAGTTCTGGATAGGAACAAATGGTGAATTAAGATTTGAAGTGTTAAACCTTAGAGGATAAGAGATATATATTGACTTTAGGCCTTTAGGGCTTGTTTGGCTCAAAAATTCGAGCATTTGTTAATATATGGATTATTCTTCAGGTGATTGAGGAAGTTGAGAAGCTGATGTATTAAGTCTAAGGCTTAGGGAGTATCTGAATTCTTTGTTTTCCCTTTGTTTATAGGTCTTGGTAACCTAAGCATCCACATCTCTCATACTGGTCTAGTTCAGTACGCTTCAAGAAGAATAATTTAAAAAATTCCTCTACCTAAAAAAAATTGGTTTACTCGAAAAGCTGACTTAAGAAAGGCTAGAAAACACAAGTTGATTAAAAGAGTTCTTGTCGCATGAGAGTAAATACTTCCCTTGAGGACACGTTATAACATGTCATCTCCTCGACGCTTGTCTCTTAGGATATTTAATTATCCTACCAAGGGCATGTAAGCGCATTGTGTTGTTCAAGTGCAATGGGTGGCATTATCTCGAAATGTCGATTGTCAAGGCCTGGATTAGTTAAAGAGTGCCATGGGCAGCACTATCAAGAAGTGTCGATTGTCAAAATTCTGGGGGTTGCCATGGGTTGTGCTATCTCGAAACATCGAATACCAGGAACCCTTCGAGGATCGATGATGGCAACAAGGAATCTAACACAAATAGTGTTGAGAGCTTATCTAAGGTTAGATTTAGAGGATTCACAAAATTACAAAAAGAGAAAAATCTCAAAAGTATCTCCTTCAACTCCATGCCAAAAAAGAAAATGTGCTGGCAAGCTGAATCTAGACAACATGCATAAACACATGGGTGCTTTAATCTTTAGGGTCAACGAACCCTTAGGCAGGCTTTAGGACCTTAGAAACCTTTGTCAAAGACCAAAGGCTAAAGTTGATCAAGTCTATATCTTGGCCAATACTTGAGTACCTTAAGGCCCAAGGATGGTATTTCAAACTAGTTTTAGGAGGTGTTGCACGATAAGGCATCCTGATGATAAATTATGGTCTAGAGATCTAGATATTTTCCATATGATTTTACCCAAGACTAGCAAAATTTAGGTATGAGGATATTTGATATGTCCACTTTAGTAGACTTTTATTATGCCTAAGAGTATTTAATTTGGAGTTGGAAATAGATTTTGAGTACGCATTACATTGAAATTTTAGTTAAGCTCGTAAATTGTCATTCCTACATTTGTATGTAATTAATGTATTTTGTTTCTTCACTTGATGCACATTTGTATTTTATTTTATTAATTATGTTGACATGTTTTGTAAGATTAATTGAGGGTACAAACTTTGAAGGCCATCTTGAAGATTTAGGAAAGAAAGATTTCTTTTGGAGGAAGAAATCATGGAGAAGATTTTTTGAATGTCTCTACATGTTCTCAAATCAGGAAAATCCACCGCTTGCCACTTCTGTTCTCTCTCTTCCTTTTTGGGACCATTGAGATGTAGCATCTAGGCACAATTTCATCCCCTCTGCTTCCTCCTCTTGAGGATGCACCTTACCCCCCTTCATTCTTCCCCACGAAATAGAGGCATTGCCACCCACAGTGCCAACACATCTTCATCTCCTTCCCCTCACCGCTCACCGACCAAACATAGCCACCGCAACCGTGTGTTCCCGCCACCACTGTGACTCTTCTTGAACGTCTACACAGCGAGTAACCACGACTCCGTCTTAGACCACTACCATGTCTTCTCAGATGAGCATGGTGATGGCACACCTGTCTCCGTCATCACACTGCGTCCATAACCGCATGCTTCCAGCACGCTTCTACGTCTCCTCCATGATCGTGACTTCTCAACATTCCCGTTGCCTCCATTAGTGTGCATGATGACAGTTTGCACACTCCATACCATGTCTGTGACCGTGTCATCGACCTCTGCACCCTTGCACCGTGACTATTCTTCGGTTACATCTACTATGTTTGCTTGATCACTATGTTTCTATATTTTTATTTGAACACTGATTAGCATATTTATATTTAATTATTGAACCAAGCTCCGTATTATTGCCTCCCTATGGAGACGATGTTATTGTGGTTCATTTTGATTTGATATATATATATTTGAATTGATTGAATCTTTAATGCAAGCATTTGATTATTCCTTGATTAGAGATTAATTTGATTTCGTTAGCACGTACCTGTCAAGTCTGATATTAATTGATTTGTTGATCTGGGATTTTTCCACCACGAGTTATACTGCGACGACACATTATTATTAGTATTATCACTGTTATTAGTACTATTGCAAAAGTGAAAATTTCCCTCATCATAGCATAATTTTCCATAAATCTTTTCAGTACCCATATTCTTTTGGGTTCGTGGTTGTTAATTCCTTTCAAGTTAGGGTGTCCATTGGATCCTCTTCTTTTGGCCTTTTGAGATAAAAATGAATGCCCAATCTTCATTTGATTCTACTTTTTAATGTCATATCTTTTTGCATATGTTCTAGTAGAATATTTAAGGACATTACATGTGTCTTCGAAGTGAATATATTGCTCCTTGCTATTTTCTACTTTCTTGTGGAACTTTACATTCACAACTCTTATTACATCACAGTCTAGGGATAAAGTAAGTTTTTCATTTTCCAAACTTGAGCACTTATCTTTAAGTTCCTTATTTTCCTTCTTTAATCTTTTAGCCAATTTGTATAAATCATGATATCCATTTGATAACTCTCAAAAGGAAAATTTAGAATGTACCTCATCATTGCTTGTACTTGCGTTGCTTTGAGCCATTAGGAAAAGATGAGTTTCTTCTTCAATAAGTATCTCCTCTTTGATCTTTGATCCTAAGCTTGAGTTGGAGTCCTCCCATGTTTCTTCTTCATTAATGATTTCTTTATGCATTATAGAGAGTTAGTTCCATATCTCATATATATGCACTTTTGCATGTAGCAACTTTAATTTGTCAATTTCATCTCTTGTTAATGCATAAAATAGTGCATTCATGCCTTTAGCATTATATGTCGCTTTCTTTTTCTCTTCCTTCATTAACTCTTTTTCTTCCGTCTTCTTTCGCATGTACTTAGACTTGATCATTTGCCAAATCTCAAAGTATATTGCTTTAAGAAAAATTTACATTCTCCTTTTCCAATGACCACAATCCAATCTATCAAATAGTGGTGGTTGGACAAATAGTTGTCCCTCCATAAAACTTGTTGTGACCATGTGAAGGTGAGGTGTGACGTTGCCTTTATGATCTAGCTCTGATACCAAATGAAGGTGAAGTACCCCTTGTTATAGCGGAGAATCTACACAAAAGGATTTTGAGTTTTGAAAACCTATCGTTGTAGTGCAATTTGCGACAAAAATTCATTAACAGATAATTTTAATCAAAATTCAAAAGGAATTCTAGGTTGAACACAGGGAGGTGGATGTTTGATTAAAAATCACGTTTGTTTTGTTGTCACGAAGCAGATTAACTAGTTGGATTAAATCTACGCTAGCTATCTACTTAAAGAATAATTAATAGAAGAGAGAGACAAGAATAATACAAATAAAGAAAAATAGAGAGAGAATGAACAAGAATTTCATAACCACAATATCATGTCTATTAAAACTAACCACTACAGTAGAAAGCGGGAAATCTACATTAGAAAGTAGTAAAAGAGAAGGTGGAGAGAAGTTATCCTCCTCAACGGCTGCTTGGAAGACGAGCTGCATTGATGAAGCGCCCGAAAGAACGTGGTGAGATGTGAGACGAAGGAGAACGACGACGGACGACGAAGAATGGGGCAGGGCAACGTTGCAGCGAGATCCGCTTCCCAAATGGCGGTGAGAGGACAACCGCAGGATGCTCCACGAAGGAGGTGAGAAGGTGGAAAAATTCTAATTTTAACTTTAACGGAGCATCCCAGGTTTGGGACAAGATCCTAAAGCCTTTGAGGAGGTGAGAGAAGAGAGGAAGGGATGAAGAATTCGGGTGGTAGGGGTCTCCTTTTATAGTTGTAGAGATTGAGGGAAATTTGGTCATTTTATGCTTAAAAAAATTAATTCAGGGTCCTTAGTGATGGATTTAAGCGTCACTAAAGACCCCAAACGTGGGCTTAGTGCTCTCGCACCTGCCACCTCCTCACCTTCAACGTTCAAAATGCATGCCCACAATCTCAAATCCTTAGCTTAAAAGCATGCGCCCGCTTCTTTAGCGCATGTAGGATCACTCATACACACCGTGCGCTCTACATGCGCCACGTGGTCACTCCATCGACCATCCATCGCACATCAGACGGCCCAATTTCATCCGTGCCTCCTCGCTCTGATATTAAGTGCACGGGGATCGATCCCTCGCCACTTCTTCTTGTTTAAGCGTTAACTCCACTGCGCTATGTGCATGGATTGGCGCAAGGACATCTTTCGCGCTAGTGCTCCATGGCCGTTGGATCAAAATCCAACAGCCCATATTTGCCGCACGCCTCAAGAGAAAGGGTCGAGAAAAGAGGTGCAGGCAAGTTTCGATGGTTGGGATGGTGCCACGTGGCATCATCCTGGCTATCCAACTTCATATGCTTGTAGATGATGCCACAGATGTTGAATTGGATCGATTTTCGTGTTGTTGGCTTGCGATTCTCGATCTAAACCCATCCTTGCGATCAGATTTGTCATTTGATGTACGAGTTTACATCATCTTGGTCCCTTGACCTTTGATCTTTCTCAGATTGCATCTGATGCTATGTAAGTCCGATTGGAGCGATCCTGGAGTCGTTGAACTCCAATTGTCCCCCTGATCAGATCTGTATAATTGGATCTTCAATCCAAGGCCCCAATAAAATGTTGCCTATCACCTAACCATAAAAAGGAGAAATTAACCTAAAATTGATACAACCTAATCTAAATGCATGATGATGCATGTTATGTAATATTTATAATGTATAATGCAACTATACACTAAGAACATGCAAAAATAGATGGTTAATGTGATATAAACATATTTACATCATACCCTCATGCCTATCTTTTGCTAGTTCCTAGCAAAACTACATGCTATTTATAAGAGAATTATGTTAGATTTCTTCGGCAAAAGTTATTTTTCAACTCTTAAGAATTTCAACTAAGACCTGAACTACAGAGAAACAATAGCACTCGGGTGTCTGCCAAAATGCAGACTCCCTCAAGCCCTTGTCTTATTCAAAGAAAGATCTTTTTTTCTTTTTCTTCTTTTCCTTTTTTTTTAATTTTTGAGTTTAGGGTTTCGGAGCAGCTTTCTATGGCTACTCAACCCACCTAAGACTTAAAGAGAACTCTAAGTTCTAAGCATCTTTTCATGAATGTGACAGAATCTTTGATCGACAATCAGAATAGACTTTGGATTTCTACGCTCCTAGGTGACCTTAAAAAAAAATTCTGCTTAAAGGCGTATCTATACGATCGGTAGCTTTCTCCCTACTTTCATTTTTAATGTGTGATGAGAGCCTCATCATGAGCCATAACTAGCTCATTTTGACCCAATAAAGAAGATAAAAGCTCCTACATAACCTAGAAAAAGGCTTAACTGAAGGAATAAGTGCTCTGAGAAGAAAACATGAATTAAAGGTTAAAACTGTAATTTTACCATTGCAGTACATAAACGGGATGTCTCAGAGGCAAAACATAGGTCAAATGGGCTAAATGAGATAAAAAGTGGGTTGAGTCAATCAGAAATGGGTTTATGTGCAATCTAGGAATTAAATGACACTTGGTAACCCTAAAACAGACCCACTTAAATTAACAAGGTTCCGGTCAGGATAAAAATCAAGTAAACCTTCTAAAAATCATGAAAAAATATCCTATAGGGTTTAGAAACACTCAATTTGGCCTTTGGAACCCAGGTTGACCTAGATTAGGGTCCTAGCACATTAATTGACCTACTTTGGGTTTTTACGTAAAATGTCTAGTCAGACGAGGTCAAACCTAAAATCCAACTTCACCATTGGATTCCTTAGGTCCAAATTAGGTTTACACCAAAATTTGGACCTAAGGGGAGGTCATCTTGACCTACTTTGCAATTTAGTACACCCAAATCACAATTTGGTCCCTATCTTTTGAATATCTTTGCAGAGAGCCCCCTAAGTTCTTCGCCCCCTTTGCAAACCGATCCTGCCGCCATTGTTAGGGCAGAACCAGGCTCCGGCGAGGTTTAGAGAGAGATTACTCTCTGATTCCTCAGAGATTCCCTCCCAGAAATGGAAGGGAGATTCTCTGAGGAATTCCCTTCCATTTAAGGCCAATCACAACCTCTGGTGTGAACCCAATCTCTCGTGCGAACGCACGAGGGATTTGGGTATCTTAACCTCTTTCCTACTCCGGCGAGCAATCAGAGGCAATGGCGTGCCCTCCACACCCTAGACGATTGGCCCAGTGCCTATATAAGAACCCACACCTCCGACCACTCATCTTCAGCTTGATTTGGCCGAGTTTCCACCTCCAATTCATCTCCTCCTGCCCGGCCAAAGTTCCCAGCAAGCTCCGGCGAGCCCCCCTTCCCTCCCTCTTCGCTCTGCCACAAAACCAGTGGCAGAGTTATTTTCCTAACTCTCCTCCGCGTCGCGCAGTACCCGCGCACGCCGCCTCAGCCCCGTCGTCGCCGCCGTTCTTCCTCCACTGGGCATCTTCTTCTCCGGCGATAGCAGGTACGGCTGCTCGCCTCTCCGTCCCCTTCGTCCCTGCAATTAGGTTAGAATTACTCCCTATCTTCCCCTCTCTCTTTTCCCCATGTTATTTCATTTAATCGACTCTCGACCGACGCTGACCACCCTCATCTTCCTCGCCTCTGACCGACCTCCGACGAGCCGCTTCCACCACTCTGCCCCTCCACACGGCTCGCCGACCAACTCAAAAGCTCCGCCTCACCACCAGGAACACTTTCCACCCCTCCACTGCCACTCTGCACCTCCGCAGTAGTCCCCCGAACAACCCCACACTTCCGGCCACAGGTTGACCTAGGCACGCACGCCTAGGCCGACCTGCGGCCTGCAGCACCGTCCACCGCCTTCGCCGTGCCACGGCGAAGGTGTCCAGCTAGTCTGATTGGGCCAATAGGCTGTGTTTGTGTCTGACAGTGTCGACGCTCCTGCCGCCATGGATGACATTTGAAGAAGCTCCGTAGCAGCTCCAGGCGCCAGGGCTCCCAGGTTGCAGGCGCAACAGGTTCACGCGAGTGTTGCGAAGTGCTTCGAGTCCAGCAAGTCACGCTGAGAAGCCAGCAGCTGTGTGGATGGCACGCAGGTCTGCGGGCACGCGTGAAAGCAGGACTGACCAAATAGTCCCACATCGTGGAATCGCAAAACACAGGTAGAGTATAAATTGTTTTTGTGTTTTAAACTTAACGCCTCCGAGAGCACAAGGGTGAGGTCCCTCACTGCCCTCACGCCCGCCTCGTCCGCGGCTTGACCTCGCGGATCTGGCGGGATCCGACCAACCCAAACCTTGAACACTCCTCGCGCATCACCACCTGCCGGTGCGCCTGGTCTCGGGTACGATCCAACCCGATTATCCATGTGGCTCTGGGAGAGCGTCCTTGAGTGAATTGCTGAGAAGAGAAAGACGCGCGGGTAGAAGGAAAGGGGTAGGTTTTGCTCTGTGTAGGCACAGGCTAAACGTTGAGGAAGAAAGACTTGGCTGCAAGAAGGAAGAAGGAAAAGGCAGGAAGAACAGAAGGACCAAAGGAGGAAGGCAAGGCAGAGAAGAGAAGGAGGAGAAGAAGGAAGGCAAGGCAGAAGAAAAACTGCAAAGATCAGAAGAAGAAAGAAGGAAGTGCAAGGCAGGAAGAAGAAGCCTTTGCAAGAAAAGAAGCAGAGCAGAAAGAGAGAAGAGAAAGAAGAAGAGAAGCCAAGACAGAAGACGAAGAAGATCAGAAGAAGAATAATCAAAAGGAAAAGGGAAAACACTTTTAAGACGTCTGATCCCAAGATCAGACGTCCAATTTGACTCTTGTCTGAATTATTTTTTTAGATACCTCTGAATTTCAGTTTTGAGTAAATTAGAGTGTTCAATTACATTTTGATTAGTAGTAAATTCCATTTGCTCCCTGTGTTCGACCTCGGATACTCCGATTTTCGAGTAATAAAATTCTCTATTTGTTTGAACGCTTTGTCGGTTATACTACAACGTCATATTCTCTTTAAAACCCGCACAAAAGCGACGCAAACAATGTGGTTAACACAAAGGCGAACCCAGTGTATATCTCCCCAGTTATTCTACTTCTCCGCTTCTTCCTAAGTATTTGGAATTAAACATGTAATTCTTAAGCTAGGATTTGGACAACCTACCAATGGGTTGTTACCTATGATAACTTGCCAGGCATACTCTTGTGGTGAAGTGTGGCTTATTTCTTTTTTCTTTTCTCCTTTCTATTTCTTTTTCTTTTCTTTCTTTAAGTAGGTGGCTTCCCTAATCTAAGATTTACCTAAAGGCAGTAGGAAAAGAATGGTCGTGTGGCTGGACTATGGACAACTAACCAATGTGTTCTTACCCATGATAACTTACCAGCCATACCACCCTAGAAGATTCATCCGTACCCAATTTCCGTTAAAATTGCCGAACAATGAGTCAGTGTGAAAAGTGTGTAGATGCTTAGACTTAAAGTTCCTTCAAATCAGAGGACAAGTTGATAAGTCGTGCACTTATCACCCCAACTTAATCAAATTAGAAATATATTCATATTGTTGAGGACTTGAGAAACAAATCCACATTTTAGTGGACACCCGGGCTGCTTAAGCCCGAAGACCTAAAGGGTCTTAGTGTTCAAGTCATATAGTTTTATTCTCTAAGATTTAAAATTTTCTGAAGCCTAAGTTCTATTTCCTAATTCCACAATTTAAGAAAAAATAAAGAGAAAAAAAAAGAATCTACGGAGCTGACAACATGATTCAGATAATGATATCCACCCCCCCATGTCTATCTAATGCAATGTCCTCTTGTATTAAAAAGACATGAAACAGAGTGGAGTAGAGTAGAAAGTACCTGAATTATGTGAATAACAGGTCGGCTCCGAGATGAAAAGAAACTGTATACGTGCTAAATTTAGTGCCTTCAGCTAGTTACACTATATAAATAAGAAGAAATAAAGAATTCACAAGTGTAGGTCAGAATCAGGATAAAAAGATTCACCTCAGGACATGCCAGCAGATGTCCACAGATGTGGACCAGATTGTGGTGCAAACCCATACCCCATGGTCGAGTATATCTAAAGTTCTGGATAAAAATTATCCAAAATCTAAGATTAGCATGCAAGCGGGGTTGGGCCTGCAATTTGCGAGGATGTAACCCAAATCCAAAAAGTCGGATAACAGAGAAATCAAGTTCAAAAGGATAATCAATGAATTTGTGTTTGGGTTGCACATCCTTAGAACAAATGTTGTAAGGGTCTTGGTAGAAGGTTGGGAATTTCAGACAAATCGAAACCCTTAGACTCAGTCTTCTGATTCCTCCAGAATTGACTTCCTAAATCAACATTTCCCAACTCCTATCCTCATTCAAAATTTCGAATTCCGGAACCTCCTGCATATTAATCACCCCATCTAAAATATCAAAGTCCAAGATTTGTTACTGAATCAGAATTGACTTGGGTCTAGTGATCTCAAAATCGAACTCGTCAGTAACTCAATGGGGTGTGATTAAGGATAAGGGCTTTGAATTGAATCCTTCAGAAAATGAGGATCTAAATCCGCCATGCGAGCCCCAACAAGATCAATTTCCTTAGTTATTGGTCCGTCAAATGATTTATCATACTCCGCGGGCCCGTTTGTCTCACTAAAAGTATTTTCCTCAAATTCAGGTGAGACTTCACACAATGATTCTTCACCTTAAGAATCAAAGAATTTTGAATCTGCATTGATGTATGTCTCAAAATCATCAATCACTTTTTGTTCCATGGAGACATACATTTCCTCGTACCTTGGCTCAGAGATCTCAGGTAAAGAAATCAGTTCATCCTTAGTTGATTTCTCTAGAACAACCTAGTCAACCCTGGTCTCGTAAAATGTGTCCCCCATACAGGTGCCTAAGCAGATTCTAACAACTCTCCTATCAGGGGTTCATCTTGGGAATCCTCCTAAGATTAGACTAGAGCAATCACAAATCTCATCCTCAATTTCGATAATTTCCCAAGTAAAAACTCACCTAGGTCCTTATCCTTAACATCCTGGAGTCAATCCAACAAATACTTGTTATGATCGTCAATCATTTCAATTAGAAGCTCCAATTCTTCAGGGCAAGGTGTTGGCTGAGCTTCTAAAGATTATATGGTATTCCTTAAGTTAGCCAACACCTTATCTTAGACTTGGTTAATCTAAACCAAATGGTTTGGTTCAGGGTTGGGCAAGTTTGGGTTCAACCCAAGGGAGTCAACAAATTGAGGTTCTTGATACCCTCCCTGATAATAAGTTACTTCTAGTTGTTCAGAGAGGAGTGGTGACCTATAGCCATTGTAATTTGGGGAAAGGTAAGGATCAGCATATCCTTCTTGATTGTAGATCATATTAGGTTGTCCAAATGAGGGTGGTGATCTATAATCGATATAGCTTGGAAAAGGATAAAAATCAAGATCATGGTGTCCAGGGTTAGACCCTGAACATGGAGGTCTGGAATTATATTCCCAGTCACGATTATCCCAACTAGAAGATGGATGAGAGTAAGTCTGGTTGGAATAATAATCATTTTGGGAATAAGTAGTGGTAGGAGGGTAGGAGTGAAAGTGTGAATATAATGTGGAAGGATCCATGATATAACAAGAGGAAGAAAGGTGCCCTGCAATACAAACAATCAAACATGTCCTTAAGTGGGCTAGCTTAAAGACCTACAGAATCCTAGAACCCGTCTTGAGATGAAGAAACGATTTGATCTACTTCTTTCTGGTCAATCCAACCAGTTAGAGGGAGGGGCTGGGGAGAAGGTTCTTCCTTTGGCTTACGCCTCCAGCTCCTAGTGCACCCCCCAACCACGATCGTTTGATTCTACTCTCCTAATTAGACATCAGATTGAATGGTAGAAGCAAACTAATCGAAAATAATCTTGATTTGGGCTCCAAAGAGTAAGTCCAATCCTTAAGGCCAACGTCTACTCTATTTTAATTAGTGTTAGGTTTGAATGTGCTTTGGAATGTGATGAGTCCTTTATCTAGGTTATGCTCTTAATGATTGATTGATATGTATATGTGTGCACAATCAGTTGTTTTCAAGAAAGATTATTTTTGGATGTGGTGAATTTTAAGGTTTAAATCTTGCTTAGTAGCTTTTAGGATTCAACTTTAAGTGTATTCAATTAAGTTTAGTTGGCACACCAGGGTTTGAAAGTACAGGTGAAGATGTCTTCCTTTAAAGCTTAAAAAAGTGTGGAGTGCCTGGTAAATCCCTAAAAGTTGAACCTATTGGCAGTTACTTGATAAGTTATTTTTAGTTAAAGTGGTGCAGCCCAAACAACTCAAACAATTGCTCTGATGCACCATTTAATTAAGCACACAAGTGATTACTTAATCTGATTTATACTCAATTATCTGTTGATGAGTGTACCAGTCCCAAAGATTGAGTTACCGGTTAAGTATGAAGAATCAAAAGAGGTCGTGTACCTCTGTGAGATTTAAAAAAAAAAAATTCTTTTATATGTGGAGGGTAAGGTAGGTGGAAGTGTCAAACAAACAATCAAAACTAACCCTAGAATTTATGTAAGCTCCTAAGTTAATTAGGGTTTTTGTTATTAGGTGATAGAATGAAATCTAATGGGTAGGGAGGTGGGGGCAAACTTACAAACCCTTCAACTGCACTTTACTCCAATCTACCGCTTTTGCCCATCTCGTGAGAGTACCTGCAATCACAATAAAAAAGGAGAGAAGTGAGGTAAAAGATAAGTAAGGTGGGAAAACATGAAAAATCAAAAAGCGTCGCCTCCCTAGCAACGGCGCCAAAATGTTGGCTCGGAAAAATCGTCGCAAAAAGGTTTGATGTTGGAAGCTTTTGTCCACAGCAGATCCAACGGCCTTGATGTTCGCTTGGAAAGGTGGAGCGGGAGGCCTTGGCATGTGTTGGGCTACTGGAATGGTGCCACGTGGTGCCATCTTGGCCGTCTATCTTCTGTGAGTTGTAGATGGTGCCACGGATGTCGGATTAGACCGATTTTTGCGTCGTTGGGCTACGATCGTTAATCCGAACCCATCCGTGCGGTCAGATTTGTCATCTGAGATATGGATTTATACCATCTTAGTCCCTTGACCTATGATCTTTCTCAGACTTCATCTGATGTTACAGAAGTCTGATCGGGGAAATCTTGGAGTCGTTGAACACCAATCGTCGTCCTAATCAGATCTGTACGGTTGGATCTTCAATCCGACGCCCCGATTAACTGTCGTTCTATCACCTGACTATAAAAGGAAAAATTAAGCTAAAATTTATACAACCTAATTTAAATGCATGATGATGAATGTTATGCAATATTTATCAGGTATGATGCAACTATACGCCTAAGAATACACAAAATAGATGGTTTATGTGATATAAACATGTTTACATCATCCCTACATTAATCTTACTTGGCCACAAACACAAGATCAAGCATAATATTGATTGTAAAAAATATGCACAATAAAATCAATCCCATAATATACAAAAAAATTTATAGTAGAAACCCCTATAGGTAAAAACCACTACATAAACCTCACAGCATATGATTATCTCGATTAGGAAATGCTAGTCAATCCACTAATGTACCACTTACACAAGGGTGACACAATCTCTTACAAACCACTTCTCTTGTACCTACTAAGAGAAGTAAAGACAACTCGATATTTCCAACAATTTGGGTCCCAGTGAAAGTACCTAGAATAGAAAGATACAATAGATATCCTATGGAACCTCAAGAAATAAAAATATGCAAACCTTGCTTTTCTAGAGGCACAAAATGACGTACTTTAAGGAACTTTGGAAATGGGCACAGAAGCATGACAACCTTTCTTGATCGAAAGAGAGAGAGAACGTTGAAGCACTTTTTTCTTATGGAGTGACTCTGAAAGTTATGTGTTGAAAAGGCTACCAATGACTCCTACTTATATATAAGTGAAAATAGGTCATTTTAGGAATGTTTTTGAATTAGATTTACTTATTAATTTAATTGATTTTTCGATTAATTTGATATTTGATCAATCAATTAATTAGATTGATCAATCACTAATTGATCAATTAATTTCTATCAATGGTCGATGATTAGCAAGAATATCATATTTTACCATTAAGCTGATTTGGTCGAATAATTTTCTTATTTTGATCGATCAATTGATTTAGTCGATCAATTCTAATGTTTTAATCAATCAATTGATGATTGTACTTAGTCGCAAAAAGATTTTTATCTAATAGCTAATGACAAAAAAAATCATGAAAACAATTCTAAGATTTCATACATAATTTCTAGACTCGAGACACTTAAAGAAAAATTACAATGACTTTTTACAATAATCTTCACTTTGATCCATGTAAAGAATAATTTGATTTGATTTGTGCGAGCGTGATCATGAAAGATTGGTTCACAATAAAATATAATTTTGTTTCATCAAAACAAAGGTCATAACACTCCCACCCTGACCATCAAGCCAATAGGGGAGCAACATCCCCTGATGGAGAAGCCTAAGAGAGCGACATCCCTCGATGGAGAAGCCTAAGAGACAAAGGAGGCAAGCAAAGAACCATTTCTTTGAGGATGAGATATTGCCTGACACCACATCTGTCAAGAGGGCAAAGCTCCTAGAAAGGGCCTAGGCATCTCAAAAGTGAATACTCCCTCCCACTAAACCAAGGGAGGTGCCAACCCAACAGGCAACTGAAGTACCCCTAGATGCCTTTAGTTGGGTCAAGTTGACAATGGAGCAGTCCATACTGAACTTGCTCTTAGTTGTTGTAGAGTGGGCAATTTTGCTTCGCACTCCATCACATATGTGGAATATTTATCAATCTAGTCTTCGTGTGGTAAGTAAGATTCACTTTTTCACACAATGCATTTCCATGGTTAATAAGAATGTTGACAGGCTAGTTATTCACTCTTTAGGTGGAAATAGTTGGGTAGGACATCTTTTTTAGGAGCCACGTCTCCCACCATTTTATTTCAGGACCATCAGAATGTTCCCAATGCTTTTTTATCAAGCAAGAAGCAAGTTGGGTGAAGGCTACCTTGGCAAACATGAGGTATATGTTGCGTCAAGTGGGCGAGGCCTTGGTAGTCCAAAAGAAGGCGGAGGAGGCATGATCGCATGGGTTTCACGAATTAAAATCGAGGTTTAGAGGACCCATCGTCGTAGCTCGCAAAATGTGTCTATCAGATAAAATTTATAACCAAAACTTGAAAAGTGAGTCCCAGGTCAAACACAGGGAGGCGAACGTTTGATTTTATAAAAATCCATGCTTCAACTTTATTTGTTTTTGGTCGTTTTTATCTTTTCTAATTTTTTTGATACTTTAGTAAGATAAGAGATCAGATCAACAATTGCTTCTCTAGTTAATCTACTTGCAAAAATATAAGAGAGAGTGAGAAACAATCATCTATTCATAAGCAAGTATTTGTTACAACTACGAAAGTGGAAAAATCTATACTACGAAAGCGAAAAGGATAGAAAGAGGTGAGAGAAATCTCCCTCGATGATCTCTTGGAGGATGACTCGCTCTGACGTCGCCTGGAGGAAGGTGGTGAGGAGCGGGACGAAGGAGGACAGAGGATGGGATAGGACGGCGTCACGGTGAGGATCTTCTTCTCGAAGAGTGGTGAGAGGATGGTCACGGGATGCTCCACGAATGGGGATGATGGGAAGGAAAACTATTTGGTTTTCTACTCTAAAGGAGCATCCCAGGCTTGGGATAAGCTCTCTCTAGAGCCTTGGAGGTGGTGAGAGGAAGAAAGGAAGAGATGAAGAAAAATGGGAGGGGTAGGGTTCCTTTTATAGTGGAGGAAAGAATCAAATTCGTATAGGGACCTTAGTGGAGGAAAGAATCAAATTATCAACTAAGGTCCTAAACTACAAATTTGAAAAGGGAAGATACATTTTTTTTTTCACTTTTGTTCTTTTCTAACTTTTTTGTACTTTAGAAGTTAGAGAGTTCCGGGATGACTTTTTACAGCTACCCGACCTGCCCAAGACTTGAAAATGACTCTAAGTGCTAAGCATCTAGTGAAAAGAGTAAAAGACTCACTAGGCGGCTGTTAAAATGGACTTCGGGTTCTACGACCCTGGGTGACCTTGCCTAGAGGTTTATCTTTTCGAACGATAGCTTTCTCCCTACTTCTTTTATTTATGGGGTCAACACAAGGGCAAACCCAGTGTATATCTTCCCGGTTTATTCTACTTCCCAACTTCTTCCCTACATATTTTGGGAATTATTGTGTATTTTTGTGAGCTGGGATCTGGACAACCGGCCAATGGGCTATTACCTACAACCACTTGCCAGCCATACTCATGCGGTGAAGTGTGGCTTTATTATTTTCTTTTTTTTCTCTTTGTTCTTTTTATTTCTTTTCTTTTTGGGTGTTTCTTTTTTTTCTCATTTTTCTAAGTAGGTGGCTTCCCTGATCTAAGATTTACCTAAAGGCAATACAAAGAAAATTGTCTTGTGGCTGGGCTCTAGACAATTGGCTGATGAGCTGTTACCACCGACAACTTGCCAGCCATACCACCCTAAACAGTTCATTATCTACCCAATTTCCAAAAAAATCGTCGAAAAGTGAGTCAGTGCAAAAAGTGTGTAGATGCTTAGGCTTAAAGTCCCCTCAAATCAAAGAGCAGGTTGATAAGTCACATGCTTATCATCCCAATTTATTTACCAAATTAAAATGAATTTGAATTAGCAAGGACTTGAGACTAAGTCCACATTCGAGTGGACACCTGACCTAATTAAGCCTGAAGGCCTGAAGAGTCTAAGTGTCTAGGTCATATCGTATCATTTCCTAAAGTTCATAACTTCCAAATGCCTAAGTTCTCTTCTCCTAATTCTTCCTTTTTTCTATCTTTTTGAATTTTCTTTTTTTTTTAAAGAAACTAAAAGAAATTCTACGGAGTTAACAAAATGATTTAAGGATAAAGTTTCCACCTCCCATGCCTAAATGATGCAATGTCCTCATTGTAAAAACAAAGACATGAAAAGAACAAAGTAAACAGAATATCACCTGAGTATCGTGAAAATCCGATCAGCTCCACAGAGAGAAGCGAATATACACACGTGCTAAATTTATTACCTTCAGCTAGGCATAACAAACATACAAGAAAGAAATTGAAAATTCACAATTGCGGGTCAGAATCAAAATCAAAAGGTTGATCCCGAAACCCGCCAGCAGAAGATGTCCACAGACGTGAACCAGATTATGATGTAGACCCATGCCCCAAGGTCAAGTGGTTCTAAGGTTCTTAATGAAAATCACCCAATACCTAAGATTATTGTGTTGGCAAGGCCGAGCCTGCGGTTTTGTGGTGTGCAACCCAAGACCAAAGTGTCAGACAATGGGTTGATCTGATTCATTAAAATCGGGTGTCCACTTATAGTTCAGCTCAGGAAGATAGTCAATTATTCCAGGCTTAGGTCGCACGTGAAAGATATCATAAGGGTCCTCATAGAAGATAGGCAGTTTTAAGTCAACAGGAACTCTCAAATCCAAAATCAAAGTTCCCTTAGAATTAGCTTCCCAGATTTTTAATTCCAACTTCCTATCCTCCGAAATCAATGTTTCCAGGACCTCCAAATCGTTGTACACCCCATCCAAAGTACCCAAGTCTAATAATTGCGACTGAATCAGGAGTGACTTGAGCATAATGATTTCTAAATCAAAATCAATCCCTTCGGGGTGCGGTTGAGGGATGGGGCTACTGATTGAATCTTCTAGTACATGAGGATTCGAATCCTCCATGTTAGCCCAACCGAATCAAAATCTTCAATGAATGGGCTATCAAATGGTTCGTCATGCTCCTCGAGCCCATTTGTCTCACTAAAATCATCTTCCTTAAGCTCAAGTGAAACTTCACTAAAAGATTCCTTACCCTCAGAATCAAGGAATCCACAATCCTCATTTGTATGTCTCAAAATCATATGTCATTTCATGGTCCGTGGAGAAATATTTTTCGTCATTCCCTGACTCTAGGATCCCTAGTGAGAAACTCAATTCATCCTCAAAAGGGTTGCTCTAGACCAACCTGGTCATCTCCAATCTCAGAATACGTATCCCCCCGATAGGCGCCTGAGCGGGTTCAGACATTGGCTCTCCTGAAGGGGGTTCATCTTGAGAATCATCCCAAGATTTGACTAGGGCAACCACAAATTTCATCCTCAACCTCGACAATTTCCCAAGAAGAAACTCACCCATATCCCTATCCCTAACACTTTGGAGTAAATCCAATAGAGAACTATTAAGTTCATCAATCATTTTGATCATAGGCTCCAATGCTTCAGTGCATAATGTTGGCTAAGCTTCTAAAGATTGTATAGTATTCCTCAAATTAGCCAACACCATATCCTGGATCTGGTTCACCTGAACCGACTGGTTCAGTTCAGGTTTAGGTGGGTTCGAGTTCAATCTAGAGTCAAGATCTCGAGGTTCTTGGGTCCCTCCCTGATAGTAGGTCGTTTCAGGTTGTACAAAGGTTAGTGGCGACCTATATTCAGTGGAATACTGGGGAGGGTAGGTGTTATAATCATTATATCCTTCTTGATTGTAGATCGAGTTGGTTTGGTGATCAAAGGATGAAGATCTATAATAATTGTAGCTCTGGGAAGGATAGTAATCATAATCTTGTTGTCCAGGGTTAGGCCCTTGACATTGAGGTCTGTATTCATATCCCCAATTAAAGTCATCCTGGCTAGTGGATGGATAATTACAAGTCAAGTTGGAATAGTAATCATCTTGGGGATAAGTGGTGGTAGGAGGATAGATTGGAAATGTGTGAAAGATGTGGAAGGATACATTGTGGAGTAGGAGGAAAATCAGAAGAGAGAAAGGAGCCCTGCAGCATAAGCAATCAACCCTATCCTTAGGTAGGTTAGCCTAAAGACCTACAGAATCCCAGGACCCATCTTGAGATTATAAATGATTTGGTCTACTTTTATCCGGTCAATCCAACTAGATAGGAGGGACTGCGGAGAAGGTTTCTCCTTTGGCTTACGCCTCTGGTTCCTAGTGTACCCCCCAGCTGTGGTCCTTTGACACTACTTCCTTAGCTAGACATCAGATGGACCAGCAGAAGCAGATTAATCAAAAAAATCTCAGTCTGAGCCCCGAAGAGCGAATCAATCCTTAAGGCCAATGTCTACTCGATTTTAATTAGGCTTTGGATGATTGTGCTCTTGAAATGTGATGGGCCCTTTAAATGGGTTGTGCCCTTAATGATTAATTCAAATGTGTGTGTGTGCACAACTAGAGTTAGCAAACAAGGTTATTTGATGATGTGTCTTTTAGGGTTTAACCTTGTTTAGTAGCTTTTAAGGTTTAATCTTTAGGTTTGTTCACTCAGGATTCAGTAGAATACTCCAAGTTTTACAAGCACTGGTGATGATATATTCCTTTAGAAATCAAAAATAATGTGGAGTGCCTGGTTCAACCCTAAGAATCAACCCTAAGTGGCAAGCTACTCGGTGGATTGCTTTTATCTTAAATGGTGCAGCCCAAACAGTTCAATCAATTGGCCTATTGCACCACTTAGTTAAGGCACACAGAAATATTTGACCTATTCATATTTCTACTCACTTATTTGTGTGCTGAGTTAAGTGTAGCGAGACCATAAGTCAGATCCTGGTTAAGTGGTAGAATCGATGTGATTGTGCGTCTTAAGGTGAGAAGTGGGTGTTAAATGTGTAGCTTTCAGAAAACCCCAGAAGAAAAGAGTCTTTTTTTTTATTTTTTTATATATGCGGGGGTGAGATGAGTGGAGGTGGCAAACAAACAACCAAATCTATCATAGGGTTTACAAAAAGCACCTAAGTTGATTTAGGTTTGAGTTATTAGTGTGGTGAAATGAACTAGTGGGTGGAGGTGGTGGGGATAAACTTACAAAACCTTCATCCGCATTTTTCTTCGATCTAACCACTTTGGCCTGTCTCAGAAGAATACCTGCAATCATAGTAAGATCAGAGAAAAAGTGAGATAAAAGTTAGGTAAGGCGGAAAAAAAACACAGAAAAAAATCAAAGAGCGTTGCCTCCTTAGCAACGGCGCCAAAATGATCGCACGAGTTTCGCGAACATGCGTCGATCAGATAAAATTTATAACTGAAACTCAAAAAGTGAGTCCCACGTCGAACACGAAGAGGTGAACGTTTGGTTTTATAAAAATCCGTGCTTCACTTTTATTTATTTTTTGTCATTTTTATCTTTTCTAATTTTTTTGGTATTTTAGTAGGGCAAGAGATCAGAACGACAATTGCTTATCTAGCTAATCTACTTGCAAAAATATAAGAGGGAGGGAGAAAGAGAGAAAGAGAGAGAGAGAGAAATAATCATCTATTCCTAAGCAAGTGTTCGTTACAACTACGAAAGTGGAAAAATCTATACTATGAAAGCGAAAAAGATAGAAGAGGTGAGAGAAATCCCTCTCGACAGTCGCTCGAAGGATAACTCGCTCTAACGTCGCCTGGAGGAAGGTGGTGAGGAGCGGGATGAAGGAGGATGGAGCCGGAGGACGGAGGGCGGGGCAGGACGGCGTCATGGTGAGGATCTTCTTCCCGAAGGGTGGTGAGAGGACGACCCCGGGATGCTCCACAAATGGGGATGAGGGGAAGGAAAACTATTTGGTTTTCTACTCTAGAGGAGCATCTCGAGCTTGGGACAAGCTCTCTCTAGAGCCTTGGAGGTGGTGAGAGGAAGAAAGAAAGAGATGAAGAAAAATGGGAGGGGTAGAGATCCTTTTATAGTGAAGGAAAGAATCAAATTCGTATACAAGACATTTAGTACGGTCATAAATGTCGCTAAAGATCCGCCACAAACGTCGTTGAAGACAGCCTACGCACCCACGCTGCCACTGCACTGGCGTGCCTCCGCGTGCGTGCGCACACCCGTGCTGCTGTGCGCATGCGGTGGCACATGCATGCGCATGGGTGGCCTGGGTTGCACCACGTGGTGCAATCCGGGCCGTCCATCTTCTTTCTATTGTAGGGGGCTACTACAAAGGTCAGATTTAGTCAATTTTCACGCTGTTGGGCTACAATCGACTACCCAAATCCATCTGCATGGTTGGATTTGTCATTTGAAGCTCCAAATTACATCACCTAGTCCCTTGGCCGTTGATCTTCCTCGGACTGCATATGGTGCTACGGGACTCCGATTAAGGCAATTTCTGAGGCATTGGAGCCCGATCGTCGTCCTGATCAGATCCGTACGGTCGAATCATCAATCCAAGACTCCAAAATAAATCTCCTTCTCTCCTAACCACAAAAAGGATGCAATTAACCTAAAATATACACAACTATTCTAAATGTAGAATGATGCATGCTATGCAATATTTATAATATGGAATGCAAATCTAAGTCTAGGAACATGCATAAATAAGCATTTTAACCTAAATGGATGTGTCTACATCAAGGCGGTTGCAGTCACGGTCAAGAAAGATCTAGCAACCTTAACTGCCACTAATATGCTCTCTCTAGCCAGGTGATTACCATGCAAAAAGGGGAGGAGTGTGCTCTGGCTAATCTAAAGTCTCTTTGAAAGGCAGTGGAGGGACATAATGAAAATCCATACCACCTTCAAGGGGTATTTAGAGAAACTGATGGCCTTAGAGAAGCGCCTAACAACTGCCTCCCAAAAGGCCACGATCGTGGAGGAATGGGATCTTTTCAAAGATGGGAATAGGTCTGCCTTTGAGGTCTATGAAGAGGTGATGGCAGTGGAGTGTGAATGATCTAGGGTGTTACGTGAGATGGGGGAGAAAGCTCAGATGGCTCTTACGAACTCTGAAGCGATGGCTCATCATTTAATGCACAATTTAGATGTCACAACCAAGTACATCAAGGAAGAGTCCAAAAAAATAGGTGACTTAAAGTAGGAGAGGTGGTGAGAGGTGAGGCCTTAGGCGGTTATGAAGTTTTTTGTTGAGGATCTGACTATGGAAGAAAGTTGTGAATTGGTAGCAAATAGCCTCAATAAGCACACTCAAGCAACTACACAATCAATCTCAGCCAGGGGGTAGACTTCAGTAGAGAATTTCTTGGTTATTTCAAACCTTTAACCATGAATATGATCGGCAAACGAAGAAAAATCTAATAGAGAACTGAGAGCCTATCCCACCAATGCTAAATGAAGGAACCCCTATACTTAGCCCTCAAGAGGAAGGGGGACAGCTTGATGGAAGTTGATCTGAAGGGGGGGAACCAGCGCAAGAATACCCCGCTGAAGAGCTAACAAATGGAGGATTAGACAGGGAGCCAACAGAAGAAGGTATGATTAAGGAAGCCAGGGAGCCTGCTATTGGAGTGGAGGAAAGAGTGATGGAGGAAGTTGATACTCCACCGCCTCCAACCAAAGTACAAGGAACTCCAACCATTTGAAGAGACAACTCCTAACACCTTCTACCTCATTTTAAAAGAGCAATCATGTTTTGTGTGCTCATGTTGCTTATTATTTTGTTCTCTCTTTTTGTTGTTTACAAGTGGGGCACTTTTATGTTTTTGTACATGTACTCCTTGAAAATCAATGAAGGGAATTCTCATTTGTTTGAAGTAAAATGTTTACACCTTCATCTATTGAAATGTTACAATAATAATGAAGCTAACACTTAGCTGAAATATTGACATAAGTTAGTGGCATGCCAAGCCTTTACGATTTGACATCCATCCAACGTTTGTAATTTGTAGGCTCTAGAATCATCTGCCAAAGTTACCTTATAAGGACCTTCCCAGGTTGGGGCTAACTTTCCACCTAGCTCAGCTAGATTCAATGCCTTAGTCCACTGATGAGGTGTGGCTCATCATAGCTAAAGTGCTAAAGTTAAGCTAGAAACTAAGTTAAAATGCTATCATTTAACACTAGAAAAGGGTTAAGTGTGGAAATTGTGGAAAATGACCTAAAATATCAATTTTATTTTAAAACTGCATAATTAGGTCATATTTAAGAAATTCTATACTAAGTATGTAAATGTCTTTATAAAATGTCAATTGAACATCAAAATGAGCCCAAACTCACAATTCAATTATTGGAATATGTTCTAATATGTTCAAAACACATGTCATAAAAACTTCACTGCAATTTGAATGATAAGAACCTTAGCATTGATGATTTACATTTAGGTCCTTCCTATATAACAAAGCCCATTCATTTTCTTCATCCAAAGTTTCCAAGGACTCATTTGAAAGCTGCCAGGGACTATTCTGCATTAAAAATCTATCACTTATGGGCATATGTGAAAAATATCTATCGCTTCAGCTGAGGGCTGCTTGTGTAAAAAACCCAATAGACGTGCACCTCACCTTGTTCTCCTATTCTTCACGAAGAACTCAAGAGACCCCAACTATCCATTCTTGACATGCATGATCCAATGGTGGACCTTGATTCAACTAGCTAATGCTGGTGTAAAATGTTTCGTGCCCAATCCTAGATCACATCCAACATTCATCATTCATTCTAGTGCATCATGCGACCTCTATATCCTTTATCCACTGTTGCTGCCCAACAGCTCTGACCCATTACTGGCAGTCACCTAAACCTTTCTATACCTAGAAAAGGAGCTCCACCCTCACCTACAAACTCTTTACCAACACTCCCCCCTGAGCAAGTTGCTTCTTCCCCTCCAGCTCTTCTTCTCCTTTCCTCCATGGCCAGTGATAAAGGTCATGTATCTCCTTCTTCCCTTGCTGCTAAGGATCACATAACTTTTGAGTGCGAGCTTTGGAGATCCATCACTTGAGCTCTGCGTCGTTGGAACCTCCCTCCCTTCATCACCTCAGCCACCAGCCATGGTTTTCCTCAGGTCCTATTCTTCCACTAGATTAGATTTACATGCTTTTCTAGATTAGTTATATCATTTAAATTAGAATTTGCTATTTGATTGTGGTATATTTGAAGTAGATTAGTGTAGAATTAATCCTTCGCCAATCTACCATCTCTGATCAATTCAGATTAGAGAGGCAAATTCGCCTAGTCATTTTGATTCACAAATCTCCCCCACCATTTCACATTTACTTCTTACTGATTTCGTCAAAGTTTTAATCATCAGATCACTCCAACCATCAGAGCAACTATAAGGTCTAGAGCTTAATAGCTTTTAGATTTTATAGTGCACTAATTCATCAAAGGGTCCTCTAACACATTCCATTGGATCACAAGGACCCTCCTTATGCATTGAATTGAACTAATTTGGTCGATTGATTCTGATTTGATTTTTGACACTGAACATGAAATCTACAGAGTAATTTGGTATTAATTGATTTTTATCGACCAAATTTAGTTTACATTTGTTTAATTAAATTGAATGCAATGGGTATGAGATGTTTTAATTGGATTTTCACTATGATTTGATCTCGCGCCCAATTTCAGCTTCTCCTATTTTTGTTCTTCATGAGGTATTGAAGGCCAAGGAAAATCAGATGCACTAATTAGAGACCTTTGCAGTGACCTAATCATTCCTACAGCATCGCCCAAGGCTCCAAAACACCAATCAATGGTGTACAGGTATCCTAGATGATCATTTCATCATGACGAAGCTACATCAAAAGCCCATCTAGGCAACAATGATTTTTGTTATCCAACTCATTTTAATCTGTGATTTGAGGTTTTAATGAGGATTAAACCACCTAAACAAAGATCTTGGATTGATTCAAAAGTTATTTGAATACTTTTTTTATCTCTTCTGCTGTATGTTGTCTATAGCATAAGAAAGGGGTCATTTAGGGTTTATAAGGTTCTTTCAGTTCCATTCTGATTTGTACTAAGTCCTAGATTTATCAGAGAGTGTTTGCGACAGAATATATGGGAGTCTTACTGAGTTAACTTAGATCTAGGATGTTGAGTCTCATCACCTAGGTCTGAGGTGATTTCTAATTTCATAGCATTCAACTACGATGCTAATTTGTTGAGTAAGATGGTGAGATGATTTGTGTTAATCATAGAACACATTTGAGTAATTTCATTGATGTTTGGAGTTTTAATTTAGCTCTGAGAGGTTATTTGATAGATATAGGAGTTATTTTCTAGATGGAGTTTCTGATGAGGCTTTAACCGAATAATTCAATTATATTGTGAATGATTTTTGTCTTATGATGAGTTTTCTAAAATTCAGAAGTACTTAATTCTTTATATCGGAAGTTAAGAGACCATTGGAACACAATGATCAGACCTTAAATGGTCTAAGTTACATCTAACAGCAACTACTGATCAACAATCTAAATGAAATTTTAGATTGCCATTCGAAGCATATCTTGATGTAAATAGAGGCAAAACAAGTTTTTGTAGTTGGATGTAGAACAAGCATTCCTATACTATTAATGGACTTGAATTTAGAGTATAGAGCTTGTAAATCACTCTTGAAAGTCTCTATCAGCAATCACATTGCTTGTTAACCATCCAAATTGAAAATCATGTTTAGTTCAGTAAAATAATCATGGTTTTGAGTTGAATCTATTCCTTTATGATGTTTGGATGTTTAGTATGTGTATATCTTTATTTCCATCATTTTCAAATGAATTTCTTGACTTATTTTCATTTTATAACCATCTTATGGCCTTTTCCCAACTTTTATGTTATATATAGGTTGCAAAATACAAAAATAATATAAATAAATAAATAAAATGTGTCTTAAGTATGTTTTAGGTGTTTTAGTCCTTAGATGGCTTTGAGTTCTTTAACTAGGAGAACATACCTATAGAAGTTCTAGACTTCTCAGGTTCAAAAATAAAGAAATTAAAAACAAAAAACACAAAAAGAGTTCTTTTCCTCTTTCCTAGCTTTCTCTCATTTTTCTCTCTTCTTATAAAAGTCAAATTCAAACTAAAAATCACAAAAAATACAAAAATCCCACAAATACCCCTTGTATATAGTGTAAATACATGTATATATTCATAAGTTAATATATAGTAAGTTATATGTATATGAATGATGTATATACTATATATTTATATATATATGTGTGTGTGTGTGTGCACGTGCGTGTGTGTGTGTGTATGTATTATTTATATATAGCTAGGTTATAATGTATATTTATACTAAGTTGTATTGTGTAGTAGTGCATACGTATATATTATGTAGATAAATTATATATGTCTATAATTATTGTATATAACATATATATATATAACCTATACATGTATATTAGTGTGTGTGTGTGTGTGTATCCTGCTATAGTATTTATAGTATGTATTATATAAATTAATATATTTATAATCTATTTACTTAAGTATGTAACTGTATATGTAAATTATTATAAGTTAATGAAGTATCTTCATCAATTAAGTTAATTTAAGGTAGTAATCTAATTAACTAACATACTAATTTATTGTATTCTAGTAATTTATATTTTAACTTATTTTAAACATATTTATTATAAGTTTGTGTATATTATATAATTAATTTATATATATATATATATATGTATAATGTAACATGTATAGTAAATCATGTAAATACATTAATAAATCAAATTAATTTTTTCTAAAATCTTAATTAATCATGTAAATATGTAAATTAACTAAATTAAAACCTTAATTAAGTAATTTATACAATAATTTATAGTGTATATAAGTAAATTATAGCTAATTATAACGTGTAAATGCACTTGACTTTAATTTCTTTTTTTTGACAAAGAGAAAGGACCATTACCAATCACAGTAGTTGTCCAATTTTATTCAATATAAAGATAGATTACAAATTATACTATCAAATCATGGCACTTGACACTACATCACCACAAATGCTTTCCACCCAAACATTGTTACCATTAAACATGGCGTCATTTCTAGCTTTTCACACAGCCTAAAGTACAGCAGTCATATACACACATGGCTTGTCAACAGACAAAAAGGTAGACCATAACACCTCCCACGTGGGTAAAGAAAAGTGGCAGAACCTGCTCCAAACTTCGTTGGTCACCAAGCACGTACTGAACAAGTGTCAAGCATCATCCTCCTCATAAGCACACAGCAAACACTAGACTGCGTCAGTCCCCAGATTTCACCCCCTATAGGTGCTCATAACCAATCCATCCCGCCTGGCTATCAACAAAAAAATCTGCAACTTTAAAGGAATCTTTAACTTCCACAACTGGGAGCAAATACGCCTATAACCATCATCATACCCCTGTGAATCACATAGAATCTCATAGGTTTTGCTCGGTGCATAGACCCCTCTCTTCCATTCACACCTGTCCAGCCTTTCCCTTGGTTTGAAGGCTTCCAAGGCCGTCACAAGTCTACTCGCTTCCTCTCCCATTCTAGTGTGATGCACATCATTGGATGGAAAAGGCTTCCATGCCTCCACATCTGGCTACCACATGTCTGCCACTGATGCCTCCTTCATGTCAGACACCCCGTACACGCGTGGGAATGAGTCTTTGAGTTGTCCCAACCCACACCAGTCATCTTCTCAGAATCTGAACTATTCCCCACACCCAAGCACCGAAGAGAAAAGCTGCAGATGATCCATCATTGTTCTAGACACAGAGTCCCAAAAGGGGGATGCCGAGCATGGATGCAGCATGTCTTTCACCATAGCCATGCCACCATATGAATCTCTAACCATTGTCTACCACAATCCTTCATCATTTCTCAATATAATCACACCCCATTTGAGCAAGAGCGAATCCCCAAATTCTCTAAGTGATCGAACACCCAAGCCACCCCTCTTCTTTGGCTTACAAACAGTGCTCCACTAGACAGGATGCATGAAATGTCCAGTGTACGCTGGTCCCTTCCAAAACAATCTTGTTCTTAACACATCAATTCTTTTAATAATAGAGTCGGGTGGTTTGAACATGGAGAGGAAAAAGACTGGGATAGTGGAAAGCACCGAATTCCGAAGGACCAATCTCCCACTTTTAGACAGGAAACACCCACACCATTCTACCATCTTCAAAGAGATCCACTCAAAAAGTTGTGACCACTCTTTCTTCATCTTCTTGGCTTGGACGGGTAAGCCAAGATAACAGATTGGGAGGTTCACTACCAACGTCTGCAAAATTTGGGACAATTCCTCCTTCATTCTACATGCATCCCCAAAAGAGATAAGGGAGGATTTAGCACCATTTATCTGTAGCCCTGACACCTCACTGAAAATATCCACCAAATACTTGATGCATTTTGCCTCTAGTAGCCCTCCATCAATGAAA
This sequence comes from Thalassia testudinum, assembly GCA_037157565.1. Classification (NCBI taxonomy): domain Eukaryota; kingdom Viridiplantae; phylum Streptophyta; class Magnoliopsida; order Alismatales; family Hydrocharitaceae; genus Thalassia; species Thalassia testudinum. Next base: position 135,967,381 of record JAZHRO010000063.1, read on the forward strand.
AACACTATGTCATTTGCAAATTGTAAAATAGGCTTCAATGCATGTTGGGTAGAAAGGGTGTACCCATGTAGCAAGCCACTTAAGGATCCTTGAAGGCAAACCTGGCTAACATGTCTACTGCCAAAATAAAAATGAGAGGGACCACCAGACACCCCTGCTTGACTCCTTTCTGAGGTAGTATCCATTGCCTTGTAGGATGCCCATTAATCAAAGGTGATGAGGAGGACATGGTCACACATCTCTTTATCCATTGTACCCATGTCTCTGCAAATCCCCTCCTCCTAAATTTCTCCTAAAGATACGCCTAAGAGACTGAGTCGTATGCCTTGGAAAAATCCACTTTCCACATAAAGGCCTTCTTCTTCCTCCTTACCCATCCTGACACCATATCCTGTGCCAAAATAAAAGACTCCTGTAGTGATCTACCCTTCAAAAAAATCAACTACATCGAGCTTATAAATTTTACATAAACTCCCTCTTACGATTAACCAATCCAATTATTGAGTAAATGAAATTAGAGAGAGAAATTGGCCTAAAGTCGAAAGGTGACTAAGCTCCCACCTTCTTAAGGAGGAGAAAGAGAAGGGACCTACTGATCTTCTCTAAGCCAAAGTTCCCTCTCTAGAACTCTTCAACCACTGCCATGACATCTAACTTGACCACTGGCCAAAATTCTTTATAGAACAAGACGGGAAAACCATCAGGTCCTGGTGACCCTTTTGCCTTCAGCCCCTTCAATGCAGAGACCACCTCCTTCTCTCCAATCACTCTACACAACTGACGTCCTTCCTCTTCCCCCAGCCTGGGCATATCTGAACTTGACAGCCTCCATCCCCCTCTCGACCCCACATGAGTGACATCCATAAAGTAATTATTCACCATATGACATATCTCCATGGGTGACGTGACCACTTGATCCCCATAGCGAAGGGACAAAATGAGATTGAATTGCCTTCTAGCACTTGCAACCTCAAGAAAAACTTCGTGTTTGAATCCCCCTCCTTGAGCTACAATTGGCGGGGGTGTTGGCACCAGTCAATCTCCCTCAGCTGGTCCTTCATTGGCTATAACGGACTACAAGCTCTTCCTCCTCACCCTCTCCTCCTCACTCAACATCACCCTCTCCTCCTTCTCATCAAGGCTCTTTACCCCTTCCATCGCCTCCTTCCTCTTCTGAGTCTTCGTATGAGCCAGGGTCTTCTTACATTTGAACAACATAAGGCATAGACCCCTTGACTTGGCCGCCAATCTCCACGTAGCCAACCCCTCTCTTCCACTGAAGATCCACTAGGATGCCACCATGTCTTTAAACCATCTTCTTGTAGCCATGATTTCTAAAATTTAAAATAGGTGCTCACCTTCACCCCCTCCGCACTTTCCCACACCAGAGGAGTATGGTCAGAGAAGGGCCTTCCCAATGCCACCAAAGAAGCCATGTCGAGGGACCCCATCAGGTACACAATGTACAATGCTAACGCACTAAAGTCAGGTTTTAAGAAATGCATTGTAGTATAGCGACTAAAGCGAATCAACACTTAAATTTATATCTCAAATTTTGAGTTTGAGGTCGTCTTAGGGAGCAAATTAATCGTAATTTAAACCACTAATTAAGCAAATATGAAATGAGGCACAAGAGTTTGATGCAAAAAGAAAAAGATTAACTCAAATAATTGCACTATCAAACTCAAAAATAAAAGAAAATGTCAAGGCAAAAATATATATTCTATCCGATTCTAACCTTCTATCTGATTCTAACGAAGAACTTGATGATTCATTCAAAGAATCGCTAAGTAGATTTGTTTTTGATAAAGAATTTCAAATGCTTTCACGGTGAAGTGATAGGTGATCACTATTCAGGACAAAACACCTCTTGATTTGTAATTCTTGACAAATCAGCGATAGTGGTATCCGCCGATTGCAACTACTCAAGTCAAAGAATAAAGTAACTATGACCAACGAAAAATGGATGGAAATGAAAAAGATTGGATTTAGCTTTTTCACCACCATCCCCATAATCAGGATATACGGGTTAGCCCTGACGTAGACTGGAACCCCAGCATATATGACTCTGTTGGGATTATATCTTATTTAGGCATATGTGATTCAAGCTCCGGGGGGCTCTACATACATAGTCATTAGGATACAGTTAGCCAAGAAGGAAGCAAGTTCACGCTAGCGGCCTAGAGAGTGGTAGTACCAAAGCGCGTAGTCAAAGTAGCTACAACATACTTCAAGGGAAGGCTAGATGAAGAGCGAGAAAGTGCTTGGGATATTCGGGCTTGCCATTTAGCATAGGGCGCAGAGAATAACAAGTGACCATCAGGATTCAAGCCAACTTGGATACAGAGAATGGTCAGCCGACAGCGCTTGCCAGTTAGGGGATAGTGCCCACGGCGACGAACCTCAAACGTCACAGACTGCCTCAATTCTTCAACGCACCAAAACAGGTCATGCTTCAGCTTACAAAGACAGCGGTGACGTTTAGGGCAAATGGCGATACTGAAGATCATATCATCGGTGTACCTCTCGTACCGAAGCCAATCCCACTTAGCAAGCCCAGCCTCCAGATGCCGGTCAACCCGATCAAGATACAAGTTCATCAAAAAAGGAGAGATAAGGCTGCCTTGAGGAATACCAATACCAACCATAGAATAGTACTGACTTCCCCGAATTTGTCCAGAATGGGGGAGGAATGAAACACAAGGTGGACAAGGAGAGAGTTCAACGATCCAACCCGAGAATAGTGGTAAGGACAGACACCAACTGGGAATGGTCAAGGCGGTCAAAGCACTTCACAAAGTCCCCTTGAAAATTCCAAAACGTCCAGTTAAGGCCAAGATTTAAGCTCAGTGAAGAAGGTGCCAATGCCCCGGGAAGGGTAGTTCGGAAACCATGAGAATAAGAGGAGAAACTGGAATACAAGAACACTTGGAGGATTCGGTTAACCAGCCTCAACACTCGGGCAATTTTTTAAACCAAAGATCCTCGCAACAAAGCCAAAGCCTTCAATCTCAAAATTTGGTCCAAGCCGCCTACCCAAACCAGTCCAAAATTGACCCAAATTCAACCCAAGCGTGCCAGCATGTGTGCAGGCGTGCGTGCGTGCGTGTGAATAATGGGGACCCGACCCCCTGAATGTTCTCAAGCAAGTAACTAAGGAGCACAATTCCTTATATGTCCTTCGAGCTCTTGTTGCCAACGATGTGGGACTATAAGTCCCAACTCCTTCCTCGTCTTCTTTATCTTCTTAGCCGTGAAGGACGTGCTACTTAATTGATGGAAGATTGGTCGTGGATCTCTAATCCAATAGCCTATATATCTTTTCCTGGTGACTCCGTGCAAGAAGAGGATTAGGCCTTCATCCATAGCTCGCCGGAGACGACGTTCGACGTCGGAGGCGGAACCCAGTTCTGGCGATCACCTGCAAACATGAACATGGCCTCTCGACCCAAATCAAGCACATGAGAACCTTTGGCGTGACACGTCGAATAAATGACCTAATGTGATTGTGTGTGGGGATGAGTGGACATGCACGACCAACGACCTTCGAAGAAGCTTTTCCAGTGTGTATGGTGGAGGGCGTATGAGGTGATTTGAGGTTCAATCACCTTAGGCAAAAGCTTTGTGGAGGTGTGGAGAAGCTTTTGCCTATGGGTGAGGAGAAGTCGAAGGAGATGGGTCGATGAAGGTTAACGATAGTGACAAAGGCAACAGTCAGAGGAGGTGGAGTTGATAAACGAAGCTAAAAGGCTCCCTAAACCTAATTGAGGAGGAGAGAAATAAAAACCCTAACCTAATTTTGAGATACGAAGGGGGGAGAGCATCACTGGTGGTCGTCGGTGAGGAGGAAGAATGTGGGGTCGCTAGAGCTGAAGAAGGTGAATTAGGGTGCAAAGCTTCGTGGGAAGCTTTGCAGAAGCAAGAGGAAGAAAACCCCTCTACTTATTTTACGTGGCAAAGGGTGAGGAAGGTGGATGAAAGAGATCCGGTGGTGCTTGAATTCCACCGGCAAGAAAGAAGGGGAAAATCCGGTCAATTCGACACGAATTCGTGCTTGTGGAAGTTGAGGACTTTATATAAAGGAGATTACCAACACAATTGAGCCAGGAATCGCAAGTTTGACTTGCAATTTTGGGTGATTTTTAGCTTGCAAATATCGAGCTTGCTGGTGATGATTTCATCCAAATCGGAGCTAGAGATCTTGCTTGATTGATAGAGCTTGATCTCGTGAGTAATCTCATCAAATTTGGTAAGATTTGAAGATTTGATGGCCCAATTCCTTGATCAAAGGTTTGCGGCTTTGGGTTCTTTTTCCCTGCTATTTCGCTACTTGCTGAGTGAAGAAGATGAAAGTTGACGTCATTGTGACATCAGTTAAGGGCATGGGTGTAGGAATAATCAAGACTTAGGGGTGTTTATGTAATAAATAGAAATAAACGGGCTAAAATGCAAACTAGGTCAAGATGGACTCTGGTTAGGCTCAAAATTTACAGGTAACCTAATTTGGACCCAAGAAATCTAATGGTGACCTCAAATTTGGGTTTTGAAGAAGCTTGACTGGGTAATTTACATTGTAGCCTAAAATGAAGTAATTTCCCACCTTGGTCTCTAATTTTGGTCAAAATGGGTTCATTTGGTCAAAGTGAAACTTTCAAACCTCATAGAATATTTTTATATGATTTTTAGGAAGTTTAGATTATATTTATTTCCACCAAAACCCTTCCAATTGAAGTGAGGCTATAATTAAGGTTTTTATTATTAAATTAATCTTCAATTCTCAGAAAACCCTGGTTCAGTCAGTTCAAGCCCACTTCTTGGGAATTTAAGTTCATTTGACCTTAAATTAGGCACTGATTCACTCCTTAGTTAATCTGCATTTGTAGTTGTTCATTAAACAATAGAATTAACTCACTTTCTTTTCTTCTTCTCAAAGTCAGCTCAAAACTGAATTACACTCTTTTGATGATTATTAAGGAGCTTTTAACTCTGGATTTTATCTAAATTAGGTTAGTTATGGCAAATGATGGTATTACCATCACACAAGAAACGTTCTATCTTTGACATCAAACCTCCCTCATTTCTCTAAGTATAAGTAGCACCCGACGATGGAATCTCAACCAACTCCAAATCTGACACCAAACTCTGAAACCCAAAGGTAGAGGAATCGTTTGTCCATCCAGCCTGCTATCTAACAATAGCGTAGCATTGAAGTCACCTCCCACAAGCCACGCTGCCCCCTGGACACATGTCATATCTCTCAATTCTTCCCACAAGAGTTCTCTCTTACTTGGGGTATACGGCCCATAAACAGAAGTGATGCTGAGATGAATGTTGTCACTGACTCTAGAGAACCTTCAAGTAATGGAAAACCTCCCAATCTTCACATCCAACAACTGTAGATCGTTGGGCTTCCACCACACACATAGGCCCCCCGATCTCCCACAAGAAGGTATCTACTTCAACTTAGCCTCCCCATTTGCAAGAAGCAGATACCACTACCCTGCATCCTCTCCTTCAATATGGGTGTCCTACAATAAGGCATACTGAATCTCCAAATCTCTAAGATATCTCCCCAATATGCTTCTTCTTGTGCGGTCCCTCAACCCCCTAACATTCCACATAAGGACCCTTAACAAAAGGCTGCCTTCTTGCCCCTCTTCAAACCCTCCGTATGTACCACATTCAATATGCTTGCCACATGGTTAAGGTCCACATGTACTTGTCCTCTGCTCTATACCTCCCCCTTATGTATCAGAAGATTATACCTCCCCCTGGTAGATGTCCCTACATGTGAAGGGGTAGAAGCACCTACATTATACATCACCTCTGCCTGAGTAGAAAAAACAAAATGTGTCTTCCCCTGATTATCAACTAGACTGAGAACGTGGCATGTTCTCCTACCCTTTAACATTGGCTGAAGTCAGTCCCTCCCTGTGTAGCACAATGGCCTTGCCCTCCCCATTTTCAACCATCTTCTCATCAGCCACGTTCCATTCTTCCATCTCCTGTGCTAACTCCCTCCCCTCGCTCACCTTGCATTTCTTCTGGTTGACGCACACAAAAGACTATTCTTCTTGTACCCTATGGCACTACATGGATCCCCTCAACCCACGCCTCCCTTCATGTACCTCCTCCACTGTCCTCACTGGGTCACAAACCCGCACGCTCATGGAGAGAAGCCACGAGGATCCCCCACATCTCAGCACTACCTTCTTATGGAAAGGACCCCCATGCCTGGGATCAACATCCACCTTCACAACACTGCATTCCCCTTCCATTAGGCCGACCACCGAGCCCTCCTTCAATAAAGCAAAATCGGCCACAACACTGCTCACCACTGCATTCAAATGCAGATGAAAGGGGAGACCCCTGATCTCCACATATCCTTCTCTCACAAAAACTCTTTGTGGTGGCCTGTTACTTATTGCACCATCAAAAGGGGAAACCAGTCTCCATAAAATGGACACAAAGTCAAAACACGACGATCGAAACTTGAGCAAATCGACATCCATGTTCGATAAATCAAAAACCAGGAACCTCGATGGGTTCAACACAGAGATCTTTCACATTGAAGATGAGAGGGGAAGGGATCTTACGAAGCCTTGGAGATCCTCCAAGGAAGGCGTGCCTGCCATGATCTCCCCGATGAGAGCACCTTAAACAAGGGACTTAGTCGTGTGCACCTCTAAAGATAGTGGAACCTCCACGTTGAGGGAAAGGGCCAACGGCGAAGAAGGAACTCGACTCCATGCAGACCCACATCCATCATCCCTGGGACCCTCCCTTTGATGCGGACCAAGAATGTTTCCTCTCTCCCTGGTAGGGTTTGGCACAAACCCACGTGCACCTCCACATGGCCTCGATGGCCCACCCTCCTTCCACGCCTCCTTCCTGCACATGCTTCGCCTATGCCTAAGCCCTTCACACGCTAGGCAAACAAGGGCATTGCGACACACAGCCACCACATGCCCTCTCTCCCTACACCTATAAAAAAGCACGTCACAACCAAAACCACGTCGCCCTCCTCCTCCCATACCATCGCCCATCCTGCCACCCTCCTCTCTCCAAACCCCCGTCAACCACTAATCCACTCTGTCTTCCCTCCCAATGTTGTCGCTCTACTCTCGTCCACCCATCATGATAGCCACATCCATCCCTCTCCCTATAAGTGGCCATCACACCTGGAGGGACTTCAAGATGATCTGCACCTTCTCTATGTGCTTGATGGGTATTCTACTCAAGTTCCTCCCCCCTTTACAAGCAATCGTGCCACTCTCTCCCGTGGAAGTCACTTCCTCTACTCCGTTCAATCTTCTTCCACCCAACTTTAACTAATTTAAAAACATATATATATATATATATGTATATATTTAACTTAATATAATTATACCAATAGATAACCTTATGTGTTAACTATATGATTATGTAATTTAATTGTAAATTTGACCCCTAATAAATGTCTAATTAAACCTCTAAACTTAATAAACCACACACTATTGCAGCACTGCACAGCGCTAAAGGTGCTTTGTCTAGCACCACTTCAGTGGTGTTGGGAGCATTGCTGCAATATTTAATGAATCGCGTACAACGACAAGTCAAGCGACTATGACGCAGACACCCTTGTGCATGACTTACGTGACCTGTGAAATCCCGTGCTCTGCACGTGCCTACAAGTGCATGTATGCATCCAGGTGCGCGTGCGTGGCACATGCATGTGAATGGGTGTGCATGTGCGTGGGCCTAAATTGAGCATATTGTTGCATTGCCCTCCCCCATAGGGTGGGCCTAGTAGCAGCTGATCTGGCCCATCTGGGCCGTTAATCTGCGTGAAAGGCCCATCATTATTTCTAGGCCACGTGGGTATTGTAGGCTTATTATTAACTTAAAATCTAGCTAAGTGTATGTGTTGTGTTTTTAGTGTGTGTGTGCAGTGTGTGTGTGAGTGGTATACATACATACATACATACATACATATATATATATATATATATATATATATATATATATATATATATATATATATATATATATATATATTAGTTGTATTATATATATGTGTGGTGTTATATATGTGTTGTGCTCCGTATAAGTTAATTGTTACTATTATATATATATATATAACTTAGGTTTAAGTGTTGAATATAAGTTGTGTGTATATATTAATATATTATGTGTGCTATGCGTTGTGTGTACTATATATATATTTTTGTAGATTTCAGTGTTATATATATACATATATATATTAGCTATGTAAATATATATTAGTTATGTATGTATAAAGCTATGTTATGTCAATTAAGATTAAGTGCATATGTCTTATGTATGTGTGTGTATTTAGTGTAAAGTATTTTACATATAGGTATATATCTCTATTAATTTTTTGTTCCTTGTTTGTATATGTTTTTATGGCATTTATGATCAAAATTTACTTCTTTTAACTTGTAAATAACTAACTTAGATTAATTGATTCTTTGATCATATTGCTTCTAATTCATTACTTTGTAAATAAACTTAACATTTTTGGAATAAAAGACAGATTTTGGATCTTAGAGAGTGATATATATCAATAACTACCTCCTAGTGAACGATCTAGAATAAAACTAGTAAAAATTATATACAAATAAAATAGCATCTGTCTGGATTGCGACAGTATACTACTATAGCAATAATAAACTCTAAATTAACCAGCTCTCTAGATAGTTCATCATCCACCTAAGCACATGATCAACTTCTTGGAATTTCCTCTTTAGGACCCGCCTATTATAGCTTGTGGCTACCGCCTCTTTATTCTTCATAGAATTTAAAGCTTCTTTTCTAGACTCTTAAATGAGGGAAGGAAAATCCTTGCTCAAGCCTAATTATTAAAGCCTTCTTTTAGGCCCAAGAATAGGCCCAAAGAGGCCCATCAAGTAAAAGATACAAATACCTCCTGTAGCAAGTAGAGGAGGCATGATCTGTACCTAATTGATAAAGGTAATATGCTTATCTTAGAGTTAGTTTCTAGGAAACATTAGGCATTTCACCTATACATATTGCATATCATACACCTACGCATTATTAAGGCATTTATTATATTTGTATATAATTTGTACATATTATGCTGTTTTGTGAATAATGTAGGAAGAAGCTTTAGCTAGAGAAATAATTGAAGAAGTGATTGAGGAAGAAGACTACAATAAAGCTCCAAAGAAGAACTCCAAAGACAAAATAATGCTTCCAACCAAAGGGAAAATGGAAACCAATATGGCATAAAGAGGAGGGTAGATGTCCAATCAAATTAGCCACCAATTAGCCCAATTAAACCCTAATAAAACCCATCTCCTAACCTTTTTATTAGAAAAAAGGTTAGGGTGGCACTGATAGAGGATAAAATGAGAGAGACACGTCTAAGGTGGTTTGGACATTTAAAAAGAAAGCCACTAGATGCTCCAGTTAGAAGATGTGAGAAGTTGGAGGCTCCACTAAGAGAGGGCGAGGAAGACCAAACAAGTGTTGGAAGGAAACTATTAAGTATGACCTCAATTACTTTAATTTAAATCCTGAATTGGCTGAAAATAGATCTGTGTGGAGGCAAAAAATCCATATAGCCGACCCCACTTAGTGTGGGAAAAGGCTTGGTTGTTATTGTTGTTGTAAAACCCATGCCTACACCTTGTCCTAGGCCACCTAATTACCCTCCAAAAACCCCCACACTTGGCAGCCCATAAATCCTCCACATGGCTACTCCTTGGTTGACTACATCACCTTAAATCCTAGCCCTTCACTTACATCAATCCCCATCACAACCCTCCATCCTAACATACACCATGACCCTACAATTGGCACCATCCCACCCTACACTCATAGCTGTCCAAGGGTCCAACCCTTTGAATCTTAGATCCACTTCCTACTCAACCACCACTACTTGGCAATTCCTACCTTAGTTTAAACCTCCACCCTTGGATCCTCATCCCATGACCAAGATTTCATCACCAATCCAACACCACTTTGATGGGCCAATTTGGTCATCCACCTACCCTTTCTACACCTTCCCGAATCATGATCTTATGGCCATTTCCATTCCATCCCTTGGATGCAAATCCAAGGGATATCAACCTACATTCCAAAATTAGATTGCCCATCTTCTATAAAACTTCACTTTCCTCCATGAAGGAGGACATCTTCGGCTTTCTCTTCACCACCTTCACCTTCATAGCTCACCTCCAACTCCTAGCAATCTTCACACCAAGAATCGTCGCATTTCCCACCACCTTTCACCTTAGTTTAGGGCTCTCCTCTCACAAAAATCCCTTAGTCTAGGTCACACCACCCTCTCCTCAACCACTATAGCCATCCACCATAACATCACCTAGCTGTCACCCTTCCTCCTCCTCATCTCCACGCCAAGGTGCTCACCATCATCTTCTTAGCTCAAGCTCCTTCAAATGGCAACAAGTTCTTCTTGTGGACTATTGCTCCACCATTTTTTTTTACTTTTCTTTCACTCTTGTCTTATGTTTTTGTTTTGATCATTATGTAATAGCTACATTTCATTTCAATGCTATATATATATATATATTTGATTCCATGCTTCTCATCACCTTCACATTCATCCGATTGTTTTAATCTTGCTTCTCATTCACCTTATAAAAAAAAAAATTAAAAGGCATACTAGAGAAGCATTGGCATTTGTTACACTTCTTGATGAAGTGTTTAGCTTACTATCTCATCTGGGGCAAGAAATAGTCGTACTGTAAGAATTTGTCTATGAATGCTTTATAGCCCTCGTGATCTGTGCAAATCCCCTCATGTGTATCTTTGAGGGCTTGAATGGCCTCATCTTCTATGAGACATCTTAATAAGAGGGTATAGTAACCCTGCTTGTACAAGATTCTATTAAGTAGAATGTATCAAGCAACCTTAAGGTGGAATGCTTTAGGCTGAAGGATGCCTAGCAGTATTTCACCATCATTCAAGTATTTGACAATTGGGGCCATCCATGACTTCTCAAGATGGAGTTGCAAAGCAGAAATTAAGGATACAAAAGGCTCAATCAACTCCTCCAAGCAAATATTATCTTCTTCTCTGGATGATATGGTGGATGCCAATTTAGCCAGAGCATCAGCCAAAGGGATTTTGACCCTAGGTATCTTGCTGATGACAACACTTCAGAATTTTGTTGCCTCTAACTTCTTGTTAACATATAAGGCCATACTAGGATCCTTTTCGTGATAATCTTCATTTATCTTATTCATGACCAGTTGGGAGTTAGTAAATACTTCTAGAGTTTGAGTTCCCATGGCCTTGGCTAGGAAGAAATTACTTAATTATAGAGCTTTATACTCTACTACATTGTTTGTGGCTGGAAAACACAATTTAACAGAGTAGTTATGCATATACCCTTTGAGGGTGGTTAAAGCAACCCCTACACCTACACCAGTTGTCATGAAAGAGCTATCTACAAAGAGATGCCAAGACCCTCTATCTGAGATGTCTACCAGGGTAAATTCTACTACAAAATAGGGGCGTAGCTTTATGGCAACAGTGACAAGGGCCAGTCCCAATCTCTCAATAGGAGGGTACTAACCTCTGCACCTTGATAGATCTTACTTATAAAGTAAATCGCTCGTTGGATATTAGCTTCTTCGTACATTGATGTAACAATAACGGCTGAGCAAGAGGTGGAAAGGTATAGGTATAAGTGCTCACCCGAGTGAGGGGTTGACAAAATAGGAGGTCGTTGAAGGAATTCCTTGACTTTGTCTAGGGCCTCTTGGCATTGGGGATCTAATGGGATAAGTTGTAGCCTTTTCCTTTCTTCATGCAATTGAAGAAAGAAAGGAAAATGTTTGAAGACTAAGATAAGAATCATCCCAAGGTGAAGATTCTTCCAACTAATGATTGTATAACCTTCAAATTAATGGGTAGTTGCAAGTCCATGATCACCTTAATTTTGTCGAGATTGGCTTCAATCCCCCGACTAACTAAATAACCCAAAAATTTTCCCAAGGAAACTCCAAATGCACATTTATCTAGATTTAATTTGAGCTGGGTCTCCCTTAGTATTTGAAGGACCTTCATCAAATTGTTTAAATGGTCGAGGAAACTAATTCCTTTGACCAACATATCATCAATGTACACTTCAAATACCTTTCCTATTATTTTTTAAAAAATTATGTTTACAAGACGTTGACAAATGGCTCTGACATTTTTCAAGTTGAATGACATTACACGGTATTGGAATAGCCCTCTATTTGTTATAAAGGATGTATGAGGCCTATCTACTAGAGCCCAACTTATCGAATTATAGCCACTACATGCATCTAGGAAAGACATATAAGACCGCTCGGTGCAAGAGTCTACCAGTGCATCTAAGTTGGGTAGGGAGAACTTGTCCTTTCGGTAGGCGTCATTGAGGTTTGTGAAGTCTACACACATCTGCCATTTTCCATTAGACTTCTTGACCATCACAATGTTTGAAAGCCATTATGGATACAAGGACTTTTCGATGAACCCAACTTCCATCAATTTGTTAACTTTGGCTGTAGCTTCCTACCACTGCTTGACTAACTTATGTCGATGCATCTGCTTGACAAGTCATGCTTTTGGCTAAATATTCTAGTGCTCAATAATTGAATGTCTTACACCGGACAGGACATTGGAAGACTAGGGGAAGATATCTGCATTCCTTTGCAAAAGCACCAATAGTTGCTAAACTTCATGGGAGTCTAGGTTTGCTCCTACTTGAACAAGCTTATCCAGCAAAACTAAAAATAGTTGAACTATTAAAGTTGAGGAGCTAGGGCTCACAATAGGCAAGGATGAAGGTGCTAAGTGGCATCCCCCTAAACCATATTAAAATTGGGCTCTCTTCTTCCCCAACTTTTGTGGCTTTGGGGGTTTTCTTTCAATACTCCACTTGAGCTCTAGGTGTACGAGCTCTCTCCTGGCTGATTGATTTCCATGCACTATTCCCACTCCATTAGATGAATGGAAAAAGACTAGTTGGAAGTCTGAAGAGGGGATAGCTCTGAATCCGTGCTTGGAGGGGCACCCCCAGATTCCATCAAAGGTCACTATCAGATTGGCCACTGTGAAAGTGGTTGTCTTATTGTTGTGTCGGCTCCTGTCTCAAATGGTTACAAACAACTCAATTTTTTCCGTTAGGCATAAACTTGTGGTTTCCAGATCCTACCACTTGGTTTGACAAGGGAGACAAATCCTTTTCTTGGAAACCCAATTTTGTAAGGGTCTTCAAGAATAGAACATCCATTGTACTTCATCAACAAGGAGGCACAGTTGAGTTTGTCTGTCTATGAGCAAGGTGATCAGGAGGGGATTTTTGTGGATCCTTGGGTTTGACAATACCTGAAAAAGGGTTGTGGCCACCCTCTAGACTTCATGTTGATGGGTTTCCTTTGGCCACATAACTATCGTACAAATTTCACAAGATCTGGCTACATTACTTGAGTCAAACCAACTCTAAGAAGTGGCATGAAGATTGAATATCACGTCAACCTCTCCTCCTTGAGTGGGGGCAACTGTGGTGGACTCTTGGAGGGGGTGTTGGGTTGCTGGGTAGCTCTCCTCTCGGCCAAGAGCACCAAAGCCCTCCAATGGTAGTCCTTGGGTGGGAGGTTTCTGTTGAGATCTCGCTCATTGAGGAAAATAGTGGTGTCTCGTTGTGCCACTTCTTCTACAAGGACCATGTTACTCATCATAATTGTTGAAGCTTCTCCCTATGGTATTCCTCGGGGTCTTCATTGGGTCGTTTCCCCTTGTCTTGGCCCTTGTTTCTTTTAATAACTTGGGCCAAGTTGCCGTGTCATATCTTATTTCAATCTGATCGTTGAGATCATGGTGATTCTCGATGGTATGTCCTCGAGCTTTATGATATCAATAGCAAGTACCATTATTGTTATGCCTCTTTAAAGGAGGCAGAGGAAGGAGGTCTTTATTGCTCATCTAAACCTCAGTCAATACCTGCGCCTAGTTGATAGCAAGGGGGTGTACACTGTTGATGCGTCTCGATCGTGTTTTAACAGTTAGATATGTCGTAGTATAGGTGATCAAGCGTTGTCAACAAATAAAAGTTTATTACTCGAAAACCTAAGTATCCGAAGTCGAACACAGGGAGCAATTGGAATGTATTACTAATCTCAAGAACATAATTGAACACTTTAATTACTCAAAACTTAATTCAAAATATATAAATGCATGAGTTTAAAAATAAATTGTGGCAAAAGTAAGAAATTTGGACGTCTTATCATGGGATCAGACGTCTTAAAAGATGTCTTCTCCTCTCTTGTTCTTCTTCTGATTTTCTTCCTTTCTTCTTTGTGCTTCTTCTTTCTTCTCTGCAGTTGCCTTGCTTCTTTCTTCCTATTTTCTTCTGTCTTCTTCCTTACTTCTTTCTTTTCCTACAGTATCTTTCTCCTTTTCTCTGCGGGTCTTCTTCTCTTTGGCTCTGCTTTCTCTTCTTCCTTCCTTGGTTCTATTTTCTTTGCCTTCAGCTTCCCTTCTTCTGCTTGTCTTTACCTTTCTTTATTTCTTCTTTCTTCTTCAGTTCGCCTCTTCCCTCTGCCTTGCCTTTCTCTTTTTCCTCTCCAAAGCCTCCTTCCTTCTTCTCTTTCACTTGCAGCGGCTAAGTGTCAGCTTCACTTCTCCCTTCTACCTTCCCTGCACAAACCAAAGAGGAGCAAAACCTATCCCTCTACCCACACCCGCGTCTCTCTCTCTCTATATACCACTCTTCAGCACGCTCTCCCAGAGCTGAGTAAACAGGTCAGGTCGCGCGCCCGGGTCCAGGCGCATCGGCATGGGTGTGGTGTGTGAGGAGTGCTCAGGAAGGTGTCGGGTCGGGTCGCTAGATCCGTGTGGTGAGCTCACGGACAAGGAGGTGAGTATAGGTGAGGGACCTCACCCCATGTGCTTTCGGAGGCAACCAGCCCAAAGCATAAAATCAATTTAAACCACTCCAGCACTTCACAGCTTACCGAGGTGGGATTATTGTCCCACCGTTCTTTCACGCGCGCCCGCAGGAGAGCGTTCTCCAATTGCAGCACTGCAGGCTTCGCAACGACACTTGCTGGGACAAATGACTTCGCGAGGACTCCCCGAGTTAGCTGGACCTGGAGCCCTGAAGTCTCGCAACCTGGAGCAAGCAAGCAGCTTCCTCGAGTCACCGTTAATGGCAGCTGGAGTGTGAACCTACCTGACACAAAAAAGAGCCTTGCAGCTTAATCAGACCACAAGAGTACCTTCGCCGTGTCACGGCGAAGGTGAGGCGCTAGGTGGCAGGCCGCGGGGTGGCCTAGGCGTGCGTGCCTAGGTCGCCCTGTGGCTGGACGGATGGGTTTGATCGGGAGGTAGTTGTGGAGGCGTAGAGGGTCTATGTACAAGCAGAGGTTATTCAGTGAGGTGAGGCAGAGGTTATGTGGTGGTCGGCGAGACGTGTGGGGCTGCGTTGTGATGGGAGCGTCTCGCCGGAGGGTGGCCGGAGATGAAGATGGTGGTTGACAGCAGCGGTCGAGGGGTGTTTGGTGAAATAAGATGAAGGAAATGAAAGAGGGGATAGAGAAGAGCAGTTCTAACCTAACTAAAGGGACGAAGGGGGTGAGAAGGCGGCCGGCAGTACTTGCTGTCGCCGGAGAAGAAAGTGTCCAGTGGAGGAAGATGGCGGTGATGACGGGGCTAGGGCGGTTCGCGCGGGTGTTGCGCGACGCGGAGGAGGATGAGGACGGCTCTGCCACTGGTTTTGTGGCAGAGCGAAGAGGAAGAGGAGGGGGGCTCGCCGGAGCTCGCTGGACCCCTTGGCCGGAGAAGAAGAAGAGGAAATTGAGGTGGAATCTCGGCCAAGTCGAGCTGAGGAGGTGCGGTCGGAGATGAGGGTTAATTTATAAGCATAGGCAGGGACTCCTGTGCTTGGAAGCCAAGCTTCCGAGCCCAGGAATCCTCGCTGGAGATGGAAACAGTTAAGTACCCAAATCTCTCATGCGTTCGCACGAGAGATTGGGTGCAAATCAGGGATCATGATTGAGTTCAGATGGAAGGGCATTCCTCAGAGAATCTCCCTTCAAAATCTGGGAGGAGATCTCTGAGGAATCAGAGAGTATTCCTTCGCTAATCCTCACCGAAATAGGATCTCTCCCTAATAATGGTGGAGGAGCCTACTTGTAAGTGTGGCGAGGAAGTTAGGGGGGTTTATGCAATGGTTTTCAAAAGATAGGAACCAAAATGTGATTGGGTGTACTAAATTGCAAAGTAGGTCAAGATGACCTCCCCTTAGGTCCAAATTTTGGTACAAACCTAATTTGGACTTAAGGAATCCAATGATGAAGTTAGATTTTAGGTTTGACCACGTTTGAATGGATATTTTATGTAAAAATCCAAATTAGGTCAATTGATGAGCTAGGACCCTAATCTAGGTCAAACTAGGTTCCAAAGGCCAAATTGAATGTTCTAAAGCCTATGGGATATTTTTCCATGATTTTTAGAGGGTTTACTTGATTTTTATCCTGATCGGAACCTTGTTGAATTAAGCGGGTCTGTTTTAGGATTACACAATGTCATTTAATTCCTGGATTACACGTGAACCCATTTCTAATTGAATCAACCCACTTTTTATCTTATTCAGACCATTTGACCTATGTTTTGTCTCTGAGAAATCCTGTTTATGTACTGCATTGGTGAAATTGTAGTTTTAACCTTTATTTCATTTTTTCTTCTCAGAACACTTATTCCTCCAATTAATCCCTCCTCTAAGTTATGTAGGAGCTTTTATTCTCTTTAGTGGGTCAAAATGAGCTAGTTATGGCTCATGATGAGGCTCTCATCATATCCACATGCCTAGCTTTTGCTAGTCCCTTAGCAAAATTTCAAGGTTTTAACTTCTGTTCTAGACCCTGAGTGTCTGTCATCAGTTATGATAAGTGCTTTTCTTTTTCGTTTGTGATTAGGTCACAATGCCGACAATAGGCCTAGAGGTACTCAAGTTTCAACCAAAATCCGGACCTGACCCACTTTAGCCTCAATCCCCCGCAAAGGTTTTTAAGGCCCGCAGAAACTAACCTAGGGTTTGTTGGATTCCACGGTTAAAGCACCCATGCTTGAGACATTTTTAGCCTAGGTTCAGTTTGCAGTGCATTTCTGTAAGAGAGAGACAGAAGATTTATTTGTTTGGAGAGCTTTCTCTCTCTTTTCTTTTTATTTCTAGCTTCGGATTGGCTTCTCAACATGGTCTGTATCGGATTCCTCATCCCCATCATCAATCCTCAAGGGTCCCAGGCTATCAATGCTTCGAGATAGCACCACCCATGGCAACCCCCAGAACCATGGCTTTCGAGATTTCGAGATAATCCCGCCCATGGCGTTCCGTGGCCGAATTCAGACCCTAGCGATCGACATTTCGTGATAATGTCGCCCACGGTATCTGTTTCAAACGTCTTGATCGGGTTTTTAAAGGATGTCACGTTGTAGTATAGCCGAAAAAGCATTCAAAACAAATAAAGATTTTATTACTCGAAAATCAGAGTATCCGAGGTTGAACACAGGGAGCAATCGGAATTTACTACTAATCTCAAATGTAATTGAACACTCTAATTTACTCAAAACTTTAATTCAAATATGAATGTATGCATTTAAAAAAAGTAATCCAGACAAAAGAGTAAAATTAAAAGTGTTATCCTTCTTCTGATATTTCTTTCTTTCTCTGCAGTCTCTCTTCTGCCTTGCTTCTATCTTTGGATTCTGCTTCAGCCTCTCTTCTTCTTTCTCTGCAAGCCTTTCTCTTCTGCCTTGCTTCTTTCTCTTCTGTCTTCCTTCTGTCTTCTCTAGATTCTGTCTCGGCCTCTCTTCTTCTTTCTCTGCAAGCCTTTACTTTCTACGAAGGCTTCTTCTTCCTTGTCCTTCCTACGGCTAAGTGTTGGCTTCTTCTTTGGTGCTCTGTCGACCTGCACACAACAAGGCAGCAAAACCTATCCTTTCCCTCTACCCGCACATATCTCTCTCTCTGCAAACCGCTCACAGGAAGCTCTCCCAGAGCCGGGTTAACGGGTTGGATAACGTACCTGTGACCAGGCGCACCGGCGTGAGGGTGATGCGCGAGGTGTGCTCAGGGCAGGGGTCGGGTCGGAGCGCGCCAGATCCGCGTGGAGAAATCGCAAACAAGGCGGCGTGAGATAAGTGAGGGACCTCACCCCAAGTGCGTTCCGAGGTACCCAAGCCATATCACAAAAACAATATAAAGCATACCAGTGCTTTGTAAGTTACCGATGTGGGACTAAAGGTTGCTGCCTTTTCTCGCGCGCACCCGCAGAAATCCTTCCTGCAATTGCCACAGCTGCGGACTTCGCAGCGTCTCTTGCTTGGTCAAACAGCTTCGCAGTGCTTCCCCAAGCGAGTTGCACCTGGAGCCTTGCGGTCCTGAAGCCTAGAGCGAGCTTGGAGCTTCTTCGAGTCACCGTCAATGGTAGCAGGGGCTATGAATCTGTCAGACAGGTAAATGGCCTCGCGACCTAATCAGATCACTGGGGAACCTTCGCCTTGTCACGGCGAAGGTGAAGAGCAAGGTGATAGGCCGCGGGGTGACCTAGGCATGCGTGCCTAGGTTGTCCTGTGGCTGGATGGATGGGTGAGTTCGGGGGTGCATTGTGGAGGTGTAGCGTGGCAGTGGAGGGGCGGAGTGTGTTCAGTGTGGTGAGGCAGAACTTTTGCAACGGTCGGCAAGTCGTGTGGAGTTGCGGAGCGACGGGGGCGACTCGCCGGAGGGTTGCCGGAGGGATGGAAGATGACGGTGGTCAGGCGTGGTCATGGGGTAATCAAGTGACATATAGTGGGGAGAAGAAAGAGGGAAAGATGTGGAGTAGTTCTAACCTACTTGCAGGGACGAAGGGGGCGGAGAGGCGACTCGCCGTATCGACTGTCGCCGGAGAAGAAGCTGCCTAGTGGAGGAAGACGGCGGCGACGACGGGGCTGAAGCTGCGCGCGCGGGTGTTGTACGACACGGAGGAGAATGAGGAAGAAGTCTCTGCCACTGGTTTTGTGGCAGAGCGAAGAGGAAAGGAAGGAGAGCTCGCCGGAGCCCGCTGGACACCCTGGCCGGGAGGGAAGAGAGGAATCTGAGGTAGAATCCTGGCCAGGTCGAGCTGAAATTGAGCGGCCGGGTTTGGGGGTTCTTTTATAGGCACAGGCCATGTGTTCTAGAGCGTGGAGGGCAAGCATTCGTCACTGACGGCTCGCCGGAGAAGGAAAGTGGGTGGATACCCAAATCCCTCGTGCGTTCTCACGAGAGATTGGGATCAAATCAGGGATCATGACTGGCCTCAGATGGAAGGGAATTCCTCAGAGAATCTCCCTTCCATTTCTGGGAGGGGATCTCTGGGGAATCAGAGAGTATTCCCCCTCTAATCCTCGCCGAAGCAGGATTCTACCCCAATAATGGCGGAAGGACCTGATTGCAAGGTTGGAGAGGAAGTTAGGGGGCTCTCTGAGATGATTTTCAAAAGTTAGGGACCAAAATGTGATTTGGGTGTACTAAATTGCAAAGTAGGTCAAGATGACCCCCCCTTAGGTCCAAATTTTGGTACAAACCTAATTTGGACCTAAGGAATCCAATGATGAATTTGGATTTTAGGTTTGACCACGTTTGACTGGATATTTTACGTAAAAACCCAAATTAGGTCAATTGATGAGCTAGGACCCTAATCTAGGTCAAACTAGGTTCCAAAGGCCAAATTAAATGTTATAAACCATAGAGGATATTTTTCCACAAATTTTATAGGGTTTACTTGATTTTTATCCTGATTGGAACCTTGTTGATTTAAGCGGGTCTATTTTAGGGTTACCAAATGTCATTTAATTCCTAGATTGCACATAAACCCATTTCTGATTGACTCAACCCACTTTTTATCTTATTTAGACCATTTGACCTATGTTTTGTCTCTGAGAAATTCCGTTTATGTACTGCAATGGTAAAATTACAGTTTTAACCTTTATTTCATGTTTTCTTCTCAGAAAACTTATTCCTTCTATTAAGCCTTCTTCTAGGTTATATAGGAGCTTTTATTCTCCTTATTGGGTCAAAATGAGCTAGTTATGGCTCATGATGAGGCTTTCATCAGTATCTGAACCAGCAGAGTGTTTACATGCCCCCAGTAGAATATTTAAATATCCTAAGAGACAAGCACCGAGGAGATGATATGTTATTACGCATCTTTGAGGGGAATTTTCCACCTCTCCGTGTCGGGAACTCGTCCAAATCAACTTGTGTTGATCAACCGCTCCTAATCTAGGTGACTTTTTCAGAACATTAAATGCTTTTGTATGATTTTGATATTTATGCGTACTGAACCAGACTGTATGTGAATTGCGATGCTTAGGTTACCGAATCCCGCAAACCGAAGGCCAGTTAACGAGGCTGAATACTTCCTAAGCCTTAGACCTAATACTTAAGCTTCGCATTTTCCCCAACCTCTTGAGGATTATCTAGATTTTAGTGGATACGTAAATTTTTAAGCTAAAGAATCTAGCCCAAGAGGCCTAAAACCAGCGTTCCTACTAATCTCTTATTATGTCGCTTTAGCACTTTTCTTTTGTTTTTCTCTTGATCTGGTCTAGAACTTCAGTTAATTCCTTAATCTTTTACTAATGACTACCTCTTTTTCTTTTTCATTTTGTGCTCCTTTTTATCATTTTTGCTCTTTTTCCCCTCCTTATAATTATGAAGCTCACAAAATTTCCTCCCTTCTCCAATTTTTTTGTTCTTTTTCATAATTTTTTAATTTTTTGTGTTTTTGACATATGTGAATTTTTTTATGAGAATCCTTCTGACTTTTTCTTGGTTCTGTATGTATGCACTTTATCACCACCCCATGCCTAAGTTTTGCAATGTCCTCATTATAAATAGAGGGTGTGAAATAGTGTTGAGGTCAGGGACTTAAAACAGGATACATAGGGTGGGTGAACGAGTCGGAAATGACTGATGCGGACAATTTCAAGCTCCGGTACATGTACCAGAGGTGGAATCAACTGTCTAAGGCTGAATTCAAGGTGCAATGGACATGGAGTACGGACGGATAATCCGACAAGTCTCTGTTTTTGGGATGACGGGTTGCCTCCCGTTAAGCGCTAAATTTAATACCTTCAGCTGAGCGGAAAATGAGGTGGAGAGGGAGTGGTCAAATCAGTGGAATTTTATAAAATAAGCACCTTGATTAAGAGCCTGGTTGGTCCAACCAGGTGCTTGTTAAGATCAGTAGGCTGATGATGCAGCCCAAACCCAATCAGGCTGGTGGGTTGATAGATGTAGATCAACAGATGCGGAACCCACCATATGCAATGTGGATCGGATGGATATGGAAGTGAAACTCGGGTTTAGGCTGAGTCGAATCAGCCAGGTCAGAGTAGGGTTCCGAAAAATAATCAGTGCATGGTGTGGAAACCCTACAGGAGTGATTAGAGAATGATGGTTCCTATTTTTTGGTCTGATCAATACCCGATACCTGGTATAGATATGGAGTTGAATCATCTGTAAATGGCTCAGTAAAAGGCGAATCATAATAGAAATTGAGTCCAGTTGCTGGTCGAGGTAAAGAACGGGTTTTGATTGGTTCTGTATATGTGGAGCAGGCGGCTTCAAAGAGAATAGGCTCGTTATAATTAGGAAGCAGATTTTCTCCGATGTTATGGTCAGATTCGAAATCGTCGGAGAGTTTGCAAAAATCAAAATCTGAATGAGATTCAGGATCATGAGTTCCACCATAGAATAAATCATATGCTGTAGATTCAGCAGCTTGACTGGGGTCTAGCCTAAATGTTAATTCTGAACTTAAAAAGGTGTCCCTATCTGGTAGAGGCTTAGGTTCTAAGCTAGTAGGACAGACCCAATTGAAACCCCACTCGTCCAACTCCTCAGTTTCTGTATCGTAGATTGGCATGACTTCCGAAAAATCGATTAGTTCCTCTGAGGATGTTGGCGAGGGATATTCATCAAATAGAGGGCCAAAATCATATTCTTCATTAAAAGATGGATCTTCAAATCCTCATATGGGGCCTTGAAATCTTCAAAATAGGTTTCAGATCTAGATTCTGGGCTTAGGATGTGGGTTGAATTACTAGAATCTAGGTCTAAATAACCTTCGAGGGTCACCTTATCAGAATAAGGGACGGAATTTACACCCTCGAGAGGTTTAGTTCTACTCTCATTCTTGCAGGAGTTTTGGGATTCTAAGCTTGGTGATTCATGGTTTAGAGTGGGCTCAACATGGTGTTTTCCTGCATTTGGAGCTTCCCAACCTTCTTTAATATCAGGCACATTATATTCCATCTGGGTTGGGAATCCACAACCATTTTGTGCGTCAAACCTGAGATCAGATTGATCCTCGATGTTGTCCCAAGATGATTCATCTTCTGCTTGTGGTATATACGGGTACTTCTAGTCGATAATTTGTTTTACTAATCTCATTATCTCTTCCCATTTTTCAAGACTATCTTGGTGTTGCTTCCAAAGTCGAGGATTTGTCATACATTGAAGGTATTCAAGATTGTACAGTTTTTCTATCTCAATGTATCCAGTAATTAGCAAGTCACGAGTTGATCCTTTTGTGGCTTCTACCAATAGTACTTGGGCACAAGTTATTATAAAGGTTGCGGTTGTTGGGACATCAACCTGAATGTTTCCTACTGATGTTGAGGTTTTGTCTTCTGTTTCATAGAATTTCAGGGCATCCTCAATCATCCTATCTCTCATGGATCTCCGATATTCAGGTTTCTTGAATGGTAGTCCTAAGTGGTTTGGCTGCATATTTGAATCAGGTGGTGGAATCAAGATGTAGAATCAGAGTTTGAATCAAGGTGTAGAATCAAGTTATGAAGCGATTAGATCTGAATAATGAATCCCATTGAAAATGTATGTGTGTGCTCTAAAGAGAAAAGATGAGGGACTGGAGATGTTTTTGACCCAATCAAGACACCCAAAGACGTTTGGATGACTATGGAGGTCCGGGGCGGATAATACCCCTAGATCAGAAGATCGTCCACCTGAGAATTACCTGGGCAGCCAGAGAGGGAAAGTCCCGCAAAGACCCCTACACGGTAGAGCATCCCCACGGGTTACAGGGTTTCCCCCACCCGACCTCTCTTATCACTGAGATTCCAGGTAGACCAGAATAGGGACCTTAACCTCTTAAGTCTACTACTTTTATTTCAAAGGTGCTTTAGGGTTCTCACTTGAACTTTAAATAGTTTGATGTTGTGACCTAATTTAAAGGTTGGTTGACCCAAGGGGTCAACTTCACCTGACCTGTCCTATAGATGGCAGAATGATTCTAGGCTTAGGACCTAGAGATCACCCTGATTTGACTCCAAGTTTATTAGGTCCAAGATTTTAATATTCAAGTGATTTTAGAGCTCAATTTTTCTTAGGATTTGTCTTGTTTAGCTCTCTTCAATCAAGGGCTTGGGTAGCACACTGATGCGGGAGGGTTCATTTCCTTTTATACAGGCATGTGTGAACTAGCACTTCAAGATCCTACTGTAGAAACCCTAATTTGGTTCTATTTCCAATCCTCTTTTTCACAAAATTTCTCTTTAGACTTAAAAGTAAGAAGTGTGTTGTCCGCAGAGATTAAGCGTGATTTTTATTAGGCACAAAAATTTTGTGGGATAGAGTCTAAAAAAATCGCTCCAACTTCAAGAAGATTTGAAAAATTTTCGCAAAATCAGGAAACGTTTGCCTTAAAGGTGGTGATTACTATAGAAAGAAGGCAATTGATTCCTAACTTAATTTCTTCCTTTTGTCTTTCAAAGCTTAGGGGATGGTTTGAGGAAGAAAAGAAATTACCTGCCCTGGAGTGGTTAACTTGCGAGAGGGATTTTCTCGTGAAATACCTGCAAGATCAAAACAAAGCAAAGTAGGGCAAGTTAGTGTTCAATATGATAAAAAGAATGTAGAGACTAGTGATAAATTACGCGTTGCTCCCCGGCAACGGCGCCAAAATGTTGACGCGTCTCGATCGTGTTTTAACAGTTAGTTACGTCGTAGTATAAGTGATCAAGCGTTGTCAACAAATAAAAGTTTATTACTCGAAAACCTAAATATCCGAAGTCGAACACAGGGAGCAATTGGAACGTATTACTAATCTCAAGAATATAATTGAACACTTTAATTACTCAAAACTTAATTCAAAATATATAAATGCATGAGTTTAAAAATCAATTATGGCAAAAGTAAGAAATTTGGACGTCTTATCATGGGATCAAACATCTTAAAAGATGTCTTCTCCTCTCTTGTTCTTCTTCTGATTTTCTTCCTTTCTTCTTCTTTGTGCTTCTTCTTTCTTCTCTGCAGTTGCCTTGCTTCTTTCTTCCTATTTTCTTCTGTCTTCTGCCTTGCTTCTTTCTTCTCCTGCGGTATCTTTCTCCTTTTCTCTGCGGGTCTTCTTCTCTTTGGCTCTGCTTTCTCTTCTTCTTCCTTCCTTGGTTCTATTTTCTTTGCCTTCAGCTTCCCTTCTTCTGCTTGTCTTTACCTTTCTTTATTTCTTCTTTCTTCTTCAGTTCGCCTCTTCCCTCTGCCTTGCCTTTCTCTTTTTCCTCTGCAAAGCCTCCTTCCTTCTTCTTCTTCTCCTTCGCTTGCAGTGGCTAAGTGTCAGTTTCGCTTCTCCCTTCTACCTTCCCTGCACAAACCAAAGAGGAGCAAAACCTATCCCTCTACCCACACCCGCGTCTCTCTCTCTCTGTATACCACTCTTCAACAAGCTCTCCAAGAGCTGGGTAAACGGGTCGGGTCGCGCGCCGGGGTCCAAGTGCACCGACATGGGTGTGGTGTGCGAGGAGTGCTCAAGGGGGTGTCGGGTCAGGTTGCCAGATCCGTGTGGTGAGCTCACAGACGAGGCGGTGAGTATAGGTGAGGGACCTCACCCCATGTGCTTTCGAAGGCAACCAGCCCAAAGCGTAAAATCAATTTAAACCACTCTAGCACTTCACAGCTTACCGAGGTGGGACTATTATCCCACTGTTCTTTCACACGCGCCCGTAGGAGAGCGTTCTCCAATTGTAGCACTGCAGGCTTCGCAGCGACACTTGCTAGGACAAATGACTTCGCGAGGCCTCCCCGAGTTAGTTGGACCTAGAGCCCTATGGGATATTTTTCCAAAGGCCAAATTGAATGCTCTAAAGCCTATGGGATATTTTTCCATGATTTTTAGAGGGTTTACTTGATTTTTATCCTGACTGAAACCTTGTTGAATTAAGCGGGTCTATTTTAGGGTTACACGATGTCATTTAATTTCTAGATTGCACGTGAACCCATTTCTGATTGAATCAACCCACTTTTTATCTTATTCAGACCATTTGACCTATGTTTTGTCTTTGAGAAATTCCGTTTATGTACTGCAATGGTAAAATTACAGTTTTAACCTTTATTTCATATTTTCTTCTCAGAACACTTATACCTCCAATTAAGCCCTCCTCTAAGTTATGTAGGAGCTTTTATTCTCTTTAGTGAGTCAAAATGAGCTAGTTATGGCTCATGATGAGGCTCTCATCATACACCTAGTACCCTTCCCTTTGTGTCAATTGGGGCCCACCATCTTGATTGTGGGCCTGGTGTTCACCCCTTTGTTCACTCCTAGTATCCTTTTTATTTGAGGTGTTGTTGGCATCTCAATGCAACCAATTACTTAAGGTGTCATTGCTATCTCATCTTGCATTGATGTCATCCTTATCTTGTTTGTTTGAGATGCCATTGGCATCTCAAATTCTAGGAGCACCAATAAATTCTGCCAATATCAGCAAGAACTACCAACAACACCAAGCTCGTTGAAAGTGATGTTAGAAGTCACATATGATGATGTTAACACCACTCTGTTACGTGCTAATACTTTTCATAGAAATTGAGGTTTTCTACTGAGGGAGGGTGTTTGAAGTGTAGGGGGCATACAATGCCATGTAAGAATTTGATAAGAGCATCTTAATAAGACAAATAGTAGCAATCTACAGTGGTGCCGCTAGCATCTCAACTTACGTGGACTCATCCCTATTATATCTCAACTTGTATTAATGCATCCCTATATTTTTTACTTGAGATGTTGTTGGCATCTCAACTTACATTCACTGAACCCAATCATTTATGCTTGATGCCACTAGAAACAACAATTCCAACACTATTGAGCATATAACATATGTTGGTGCCAACAACACAAACTATCCCTACCAACAACACCATTAATCCCTTCATCAGACGAACACTAGCAGCTAGGGGTGTACACGGGTCAAGTTCAACCCAAACCCAATGATGGGAACACCATCATGAGCCATAACTAGTTCATTTTGATCCAATTAAGTCAGTAAATGCTCCTACATAACTACCAGAGAGCCATAAGTCACTGCATAACCATTCTGAGGGAAATACAAGAAAACAGGGTTAAAACTGCAGTTTTACCATCTTATCACAAATGCAGTACAATCACGGGTTTTCCCAGGGGTTAATTAAGGTTCAAATGGTCCTTAAAGTCTAACAAGTGGTTAGAACAAACAGAAAAGGGTTTGCACGTATTTTGAGAATTAAATGACTTTTAAAACCCTAAAACAGATCAGCTTAATTAACTGAGGTTCTGGTCAGGATAAAATTCACCTAAACCCTCTAAAATTCATATAAAAATATTCTATAGGGTTTGAAACCTTCAATTTAACCATCAGAACTCATCTTGACCCAAAACAGAGTCCTAAATTGACATTTACCCTAATTTGGGATTTTACATAAATTACCCAGCCAAACTTGGTCAAAACCTAAATCTAACTTCACCATTGGATTCCTTAGGTCCAAGTTAGGTTTGTATCAAAATTTAGGCCCAATCTGAGATCATCTTGACCAAGTTTGCATTTTGATCCAATCAGACTCTTTTTATCTCATTCAGACCCTTAACTTTTGAATTTTCTTACAAATAACCCCCCAACATCTTTGTCTTCTTCACATGTAGGTCCCCGTGCCATTTTTGGAAGGTGAAACCATCACCGTCGAGTTTCAAGCGAAGATTTCTTGCTCGATTCTCAATCAATCCTTCTCAAAATTGATACGGGGATTCCTTGGGAGGTTTCCTTCCATTTGAGTCATTCCTTGGGCTCTAAATCCTTCCCAAAAGGTCATGTAAACCTTTCAAAGGTTCAGGTATCTATTGTTGCAACCACCTTCCAAGCTTGAAAGATTGTTTCCAAGCTTGGAAGGGCATCCAATGGCCTATAAAAGAGACCCCAAGGCACGGCTGTGCTCTTCAGCAAGTTTTAGTCGAAGAAACCCTCATCTCCGGCCACCTTCAGACTTAGCTCCAGCGACCCCTCTCCACTCTCCTCCTCTGGCCATCCAACCATCAAATTGGACGGCCGACGATCCTCCCCTCATCTTCGTGAACCTCTCTTGCCAACGAGAGGTCGAGCCTCTCCCTCAGTCGACGTCGCTGTCTCATCGCACCATCCTTCTCCAGCTCCGGTCGACCAACACCGAAGCCCTCTGTCTCTCTATCGCGTCCCTAAGTTCCTCTACCGCTCTCTCTCTCTCACTATACTTTCTTTTCCCACTCTCACAACACACAACCACTGATTCTCCCTCAACACCGTCACCTTCCTCTGCTTCGGCAAAGCTCCAACGACGCATATCTACCACGCCACTACACGAATCTCGTCGCTACCACCCCCATCAGCTCCGCCATAACTCCACAAACAAAAGCCCTAACCTAATTCCACCTATCGCTCGTCCAAACTCGCCCCTGAACACACCAAACTTCACGTGCACAGTCCGACTATGCCCCACATGCACAGACCACGCCACACAACCACCACCATCGGACTCACCGTGGTCCAACAATCCTTCCTGAGCCTTCTGACTCGGCCGAAAGGCCTTCTTGCTGATTTCAGGTACTCACATCCTCCGCCATTGACGAGCAAGCTTCGAGCTTGCTTGAAGCTCACTCCAAGTCTTAACAGCTCCAGGTGGAAGCCCCAAGTCATGCGGAAACATCTCGCGCACACGCCCAGGTGGTCAATTGGAAGCCTTGGCCTTGCGAGCTAAGGCAATTAAGGAAGAGACGTGCTACTGCAGACGCACAAAGGAAGGTAGGACTTTAGTCCCACCTCGGAAGCTGAAGAGCGCACTGAGGCGCATAAGTTGAATTTGTATCTAAGGCTATTTTCCTCAGACACTGGGGGTGAGGTCCTCACTCACCCACTCACCTGCGCCTCGCCCATGACCCATCCCCCACAGGCTTGGCACAGATCCAACCCGCCTAACCCGTTCCACTCCTCGACTGCAATCACGCCTGCAACCCTGGACCCGGGTGCACTCTAGGTCTGAAACCCGATTATCTGGTACTGTGGAAGGCTCTGGAAGAGCATGACCCAGAGAGAGAAAGAGAGACAGCATGCGAGGGTAAGGGGGTTTTTCTACAAGGAGTAACAGTTGACACTTAGCCGTTTAAAGGATCTTCCCCTTCTGCGTGAAGGAGAATTGAAAAGAAAGAAAGAAGAGGAGAAAGCCTGAGCACAAGAAGAAAAGAGAAGGAAGGGGAGCCGCACAGGAAGAGAAGAATAAGAAAAGGTAGGGGAAATAGGGAAAGAAAGGAGAAGTAGAGAGACCCTTGAGTCTCTAAGCAACACTATAGCACAGGCTGTTTAAGCCGTCTGATACATTTGACTGCATATATTTGAGGCTTTGATTTAATTGTTATTTGTGAGGAGTAATTGGTGATTTAAATCACCATTTTACTCCATTCTTTTTTGCACATTGATACCTGACATCATTCTTATTGCAATCTCTTATATTTTTTATTCTAATTGTGATCTTGAGTTTTGAATTCCATATTGCTTCCTGTGTTCGACCTCGGACTTAAAATTCAAGTAATAAATATTATTTATTTTCGAAGCGATTTCGGCTATACTATAACGCAGTTTTTAACCTCGATATCGCTGCGACAACATTTTGGCACTATTGCCAGGGAGCAACACGCAATTCAAATCTCTTGATTGCAATATCCGAATCAATACTAACTTGCTCTATCTATTTCAAGGGATTCATCAAGAAAGACCAGCCACACATCATCCACTCCAGGGGCAGGTAAACTCCACCTACCTTCTTCTAAACCCTTGAATCTAAAAGAGCTAAAAAAGGAAGAAATCAATTAGGGCTATTTGCATTATATTCTTAGATTAATCATCAAGTTGCCTGATTTGATACATTCTACAAACATTCAAACCTTGATCTGTGCACCCATTTAAAGCTAATGAATCTAGGGCTATCATATTCTTGTTTGAGCCATAGGTACCACATTTTGACAAACTAAATTGGACCAAATCAGAGCCAATTAAGGATTCCATTTTAAGGTTTTAGAGACACTTGCCTAATCAAGAATTTATCTTTTCAAAAATAATGTGTGCCTAGACCTTGATTGAATTGATCTATACAAGCAAAACACTAAAATCAGGCTCTGAAATTCATCTGAACACTAAAAAAGAGGACCTAAAACTCTCAAGAGGACAATACAGGTGAAGTTGACCTACCTTGTTGGGTTAACCAACCTTCAAATTAGGTCACTTTTCACAAAAACATCTTAAAAGCTCAAGTGAAATCATAAGCACCCTTGCTCTTAATTAAAACTAGTAGACTTAAGAGGTCAAGTTCCCATTCTGGTCTACCTGGAACATCAATGACAAGAGAGGTCAGGTGGGGGAAACCTTGTAACCCGTGGGAGTGCTCTACCATGTAGGGGCCTTTGTGGGACTCTCCCTCTCTGGCTGCCCAGGTAATTCTCAGGTAGACGACTTTCTGACTAAGGGATATCATCTGCCCCGAAACTCTATAGTCATCCAAAACTTTTTGGGTGTCTTGATTGGGTCCGTCACATTCTACCTCTCATCTACTCCATCAGTGCATGTTCGGGAGGA
Source organism: Thalassia testudinum (assembly GCA_037157565.1). Lineage (NCBI taxonomy): Eukaryota > Viridiplantae > Streptophyta > Magnoliopsida > Alismatales > Hydrocharitaceae > Thalassia > Thalassia testudinum. The sequence continues at coordinate 135,997,288 of JAZHRO010000063.1, forward strand.
GGTCGCTAAGACCATCCTTGGGGCCTCCTTTAGCTACTCATTCACGTCCAGGCCAAGCCTCGACCTCCTTATTTGTGCAACAACCCAATCCAATCGATATCTCTTCTAATTCATCTGAACCTGATTCTCCTTCATCCATCATTATGGCACAACCAGTAGAAGAAAATAATCTTGAAAATCAACTTCAGTGCCTCAATGATCTATTCCAAGCCTTTGTGAACCCACCGCAGCATCTAATAATGCAAGATCACTACAATCCCGCTACGGTGGCAATCAAACCTCGAGTACAAATCCCCGCTAGAGGTCCTGACACTGAACTCAAGCCCAACATGATTCATGCCATTCCTAAATTCCATGGGCGTAATTCCGAAGATCCTTTCCAGCATATCAAGCAACTCAAGCATCTGACCCAGACCTTCGAGTCAGAAACTCAAAATTAGGATGTTCTACTCATGAAAATGTTCTCCTCTCATGGATAAAGCTACTCACTGGTACCAAACCCAAACACGTCCAATCAACACCTGGGCGGAACTTCAAACCGAGTTTTTGAGAAAGTTCTTCCATGTTGGTCGAACAATGCTTTATGTCACCAAATCACACATTTCACACAAGCAGGATAACCACTTCACGAGTCATGGGATCATTTTCTGGATCTCATGCGAAAGTTCCCCCACCACGAAGTTCCTAAATGGGAACAAGACCAGTCTTTTTACCAGGGACTCCGTAAGGATATTCGATTATTCTTCAATGCGACCTGCGGAGGAAACATCATGGGTCAACACGAAGACACCGTGTGAGAAATTCTTGAGAATATGTGCGAGAACTCCATCAATAATGAATCCATGGGCATATTCGACCGGACCAATGCCCATGCATTGACGAATCCAAAGGGAGCACATGATACGCAGGGCCTGTCCTCTTCCGTCGACTTGGAACTGATGGCCAGTCATCTGGACAAGTTCTCTATTATTGAGAAGAAGGTGGATGAGCTAACTCGACACTTACAGCGAGCCACCTCTGTGCAAAACCCATTCACACACCCACCCTCTGGCAGGGAGGCTGTACACAACATCTATCACCGACCTTCTCAGGGGATGGACCCGTATCCACCCCTGTTTGATTCTGGTTTCGGAGGAAACTCTGGACCCACCTACTCTAGTTGGGGGAACTCTGAACCCTCGTATTCTGACTTTTCCGAGGTTCCTCAAACCTGTGAGGACCTCAACGCCATTCAGAATGATCCATTCTCCAATATCTATAACCCTGGATGGCGTAATCATCCCAATTTCATGTGGTCAGGCAATAATCAAAACCAGAGACCTCAATATCAGCCTCGACCACAAGTTCCTCGTCCATATCAGTCGCCTCAGCCTCAGCCTAACCCAACTTATCAATCTGGGCCAACTCATACAGATCAAATGACTTTTATCCTTCAGACTCTGGCTGACATTCAGAAGACGAATGCAGCTATGCAAAAACAGCACAGAGACGAGATCACAGAGGTTCGCAATCAACTTTCCCAGATGGCAAATCCTCGCCAACCTGGTGCATTTCCTTCACAACCTCTGCCTAATCCAAATAATGTGTCGAACCAGAGGCACGTTATGAACCCAAATCCAGGCCAAGCTCACTTTGTTTATTAGGCCCCTTCTACTCTATCACCCGACTGGATGGAGGCTTCGACATCATATGCAGGTTACTGGCAACAAGCACCTCTGTTACCCACACCAAACCAGAACTAGGCAAGATTGAATTCTGTTACTACCCGCAGCAGCAAAACAACATAGGACCCACCTTATCCAAGCCACTCCCAGCCTGGCAATACAAACCCTAACCCCAGGATAGTCATCCAGGACACCTCTATCCCATATCAAGAACCTGGACCTATTCTAGAGGAACCATTTAAGGTTCCATTTCCCAAGGCCTTGACCAAGGGAAAAAGGATAACCAAAATCGTGGCACCTGAGGAGGACCTGGTTAAGCTCTTAAAGAAGGTCCATATAAACATCCCCTTGATGGATGTAATACGCCACGTACCGGCTTACGCACGATTTCTTAAAGACGTATGTACACCTAAGCGTAAGCTGCGAACCAAAGATGGGAATCCAATCATACTGTCGGAGCAAGCCAACTCCGTCATTTTGAGCAAACTCCCGCATAAGGCAAAAGACCCAAGCACCCATTTGATCTCCTGTGAAATCAGTGATATACAATTTGACTGAGCTTTATTGGACTTAGGAGCCTCCATAAATTTAATACCTACATCCCTACTAGACTGCTCTTGGATCATCAGGACCAAGAGCAGTGATATACAATTTGACTGATTACCATCAGGACCGCTCTTGGATCATCAATTGGAGTGGTTGACCACAACATGAATGGAATTAGATGAAGAACTCTCCATCGACTGCTGCTAGCTGCACGAAGAAGAAAGTGGTGGGATTTAGTCCCACCTCGAATAGGGAAGAGCAGACGTAGTGGCAGAAGAGGAAAAAGTCGCATCAGCATACCGCCTCAAGAAACACAGGGGTGAGGTCCCTCACGCCCCACACCGGCGCCTCACCCATGACCCGTTACCCCACAAGCTTGGCGCAAATCCAACTACTCGCCTACGCTATCCACTCCTCGCTCACCACCCACTGTCAGTGAGTTTGGACCCAGGTGCGCTTAGATCCGAATCCGATTACTCGGTACTGTACAAGGCTCTCGGAGAGGGTGACCCAAGGAGAGAAAGAGAGGAGAGTCTACGCAGGGTAGGGGAGGGTTTTGCTCTGAGAAGGATTGGCTGACACATAGCCAAAATTGAGGATTCTTCCCCCTCTGCGTGAAGAAGAGAAAGAGAAGAAGAGTAAGAAGAGCAGAGAAAGAAAGAGAAGGAAGAGAAAGTAGCAAAAGAAGACGAAGAGAAAGAGAGTCGCAGCAGAAGAAGATTCTGTGAAGGAGAAGAGAAGAAGAAGAAATCAGAGAAGGAGGAAGCAAAGAAAAGCATTGCTCATTAGATGTTTAAGACGTCTGATTGAATAATTAGGCGGCTGACTTGAGCTTATTTCATACATAGCTATTGAGTTCTATTAGATATTATTGTAGGGAGTAATTGGTGATTCAAATCACCATTTTACTCTATTCTTTTTGCAGTCTAACACTTGATCTTATTGCCACATTATTCTGAATCAATTTCTGATTATAATTTCTTATCTCTATTGTTTAAATTGCAATCTTAAGAATTGAATTCCTACTTGCTCCCAGCGAACAACCTCAAACTTTTTCAAGTATAAATTTTATCTGTTTTTCACGAGATTTCAACTATACTGCAATGCAACGATTTAAAACCTAATCTCGAGATAATAACATTTTGGCGGTGTTGCCGGGGAGCAACGCACAATTCTGATCTCTTGATTGCAATATCAGATTTGGTACTAATTTGCCACATCTCTTTTAATTGTGATCTGTTTTAGGGACTCGTTAAAGGAAGATCAGTCGCACATCAGCCACTCCAGGGGCAGGTAAAACACAAATCCAAATTCCTTTTAAGCCCTTGATTTTGAAAAGCTAAAAAAGAAAAAAAAAATCAATTAGGGCTACTTGCATTATATTCTTAGATTAATCATCAAGTTGCCTGATTTGATACATTCTATTTAGACTATTCAAATCCTGATTTGTGAACCTACTTAAGATCTTAAGGTATCTAGGGCTATCACCTTCTTATTTGAAGCACTAGGTACCACATTTGGACAAATTAAATTGGATCAAATTAGTGCCAATTAAGGATTCCAGTTTAGGGTTTTTAGACACACACTTGCTTAATCAAGAATTGATCTTTACAAACAATGTGTGCCTAAGCCTTGATTGAATTGATCTATACAAGCAAACCCTAAATCAAGCTCTTAAATTCATTTGAACATAAAAAGAGGGACCTAAATTTCTCAAAAGGACAATACAGGTGAAGTCGACCCACCTTGTTGGGTTAACCAATCTTCAAATTAGGTCACTTTGCATAAAAACATCTTAAAGTTCAAGTGAAATCATAAGCACCCCTACTCTTAATTAAAACTGGTAGACTTAAGAGGTCAAGTCCCCATTCAGGTCTACCTAGATCATCAGTGACAAGAGAGGTCAGGTGGGGGAAACTCTGTAACTTGTGGGGGTGCTCTACCGTGTAGGGGTCTTTGCGAGACTCTCCCTCTTTGGTTGCCCAAGTAATTCTCAGGTAGACGACTTTCTGACTAAGGGGTATCATCCGCCCCGAACCTCTATAATCATCCAAAAATTTTTGGGTGTCTTGATTGGGTCCATCACATTCTACCGATGCATGTTCAGAAGGAGGTCTCTAAGACCATCCTTGAGGCCTCCATTAGCTTCTCATTCCCGTCGAGGCCAACCCTCGACCTCCTTGTTTGTGCAACAACTCAATCTGATCGATATCTCCTCTGATTCATCTGAACCTAATTCTTCTTCATCCATCATCATGGAACAACCAGCAGAAGAAAATAATCTTGAAAATCAGCTTCAGCACCTCAATGATCTATTCCAAACCTTTGTAAACCCACTGCAGCGTCCTATGAAGCGAGATCACTACAATCCCGCTGCGGTGGCAGTTGAACCTCGAGTACAAATCCCCACTAGAGGTCCTAATACTGAACTCAAGCCCAACATGATTCATGCCATTCCCAAATTCCATGGGTGTAATTCTAAAGATCGTTTCCAGCATATCAAGTAACTCAAGCATCTGGCCCAGACCTTCGGGTCAGAAGCTCAAAATCGGGATGTCTTACTCGCGAAAATGTTCTTCTCTCTCATGGATAAGGCTACTCACTGGTACCAAACCTAAATGCGTCAAATCAACACCTAGGTGGAACTTCAATCCGATTTTCTGAGAAAGTTCTTCCCTATTGGTTGGACAAATGCTTTACGGCACCAGATCACACATTTCACGCAGCAAGCAGGAGAACCGCTTCACGAGGCATGGGATTGTTTTCTGGATCTCATGCGAAAGTGCCCCCACCACGGAGTTCCTAAATGAGAACAAGTCCAGTCTTTTTACCAGGGACTCTATGAGGATATTCGATTATTCGTTAATGCAACCTGTGGAGGAAACATCATGCGTCAACACAAACACACCGTGTGGGAAATTCTCGAGAATATGTGTGAGAACTTCATCAATAATGAATCCATGGGCATGTTCGACCGGACAAATGCCCGTGCATTGACAAATCCAAAGGGAGCACATGAGATGTATGGCCTACCCTCTTCCGTCGACTTGAAACTAATGGCCAATCATCTAGACAAGGTCTCTATTATTACGAAGAAGGTGGATGAGCTAACTTGACACTTGCAGTGAGCCACCTCCACGCAAAATCCGTTCGCGCAACCGCCCTCTGGCAGGGAGGCTGTTGATGAGTCCATTAAAATGGACTAATATTAAGCCTAAGTATATTTAATCGTATAGTTTAGGTGTATTAATAATGGCAATTAAGTTATAGAATATTTGTACGCCTTATAATTTGAGTTATAATATTCTATAACTTAATAATTTTATTGTTTTTATGTGTAGTTAATAAAATGCACAAAGAGCAAGGGTGGGGGGATAAATTTCCCCAAACAGCCGCAACTCTTTCCCCCCCTCCCCCACCGGACATTGGGGTAATCTTCTCTTCCGCCGCCTTTCTCAACAACTGTGACCGAGGATTTGGGAAAATCCCTGAACTCACGCGCAAGGGAGGAGATAAAGAGAGGAGGCGAGGAGAGAGGAAGATCTTCTTTCCCCCCTTGCGGGGAACTGCTTCACCGTGGAAAGGGCAAACCCTGTGACCCACCGCGCGCACTGTGTGCCAAGTATCCATCCTCCAGCGCCCCCTACTGCAGGCGTTCACGCCACATCCGCCTGCAACCGTTCAGAACCAGCGCCCTCTCCGCAGACGCGCGCCCCCCCTTTCCGCGGGCCTACCTTCCAGCCACTGCCCGCCTTCACCCCACAGCCGCACAGCCACCCGCGCCTGCAGGTGCCCGCACGCCCTTCAGCTTGCACCGCACCCGCATGCCTCCCCGCAGCCAACATCTCCAGCTCTCCCTGCAACCCGCGCTACCCGCACCCGCAGACGTCACACCAAGCTTGCAACCACCTCAGGCGCTACTCCCGCATAGCGCCCGCCTTCAGCCCTACAGGCGTCCTTCTCCAGCGCCCGCAGGCGCTCGCTGCCACCAAGTCCGTGCCTCATTTGCCTCACGTCCACATCCTCCTTGCGCGCCCCCACTACAAGCGCACCTCCATCGCCCCAGCAGTACCTTCTCCCGCCTGTAGAAGCTCCCACAGCAGGTGCTCGTTGGCACGCGCCTCACTGCCAAGCACGTGCCCTACTGCAGGTGCTCATGCTCTCCCTGCCCGCGCACCAGCGCGCACGCGTGCATGCTCGCATAGCTGCAGAAGCACCTCCGCCTTCTTGCTCCACAGGCCGGAGCACCGGCCACCGCCACCGGCCACCTCCGCCGCCGCCGCTGCCACCGTCGGAAAGCTCTCGACCTCGCCCTCCTCTTGAGCCCTGCATCGACCCCTGCGGTTCTCTCTCTCTCTCTTGCGAGGAGGAGAGAGGAAGAAAGCATTGTTTTTGTTGGAATTAAAAATTACATTCAATTACATTGCCACCAATATGATTTATTTTTATTATTATTATATTGTGGCAGAATTGCATTCAGACACTCCTAGTTATTTATAATTCCATGGTATTGATAGTGGCTAGTTTAAAGGTTGATTTTGAGTTTAGCTTAAGTACTAATTATTTTTAGTACACATCACGTGAAAACTGCATGAATTTATCCTAAATTTATTAAGGATTTTTGTGAGGGAAAACTGCACTTATACCCTTAACTTTTTAAGTTATTGCAAATCTACTTTCCTTCACATTTTAAGTCCGATTTAAAAAGGAATTTCGCACTATCCGAAATAATATTAAATAATTAAGTATTGATTGCATCATTACCTCCCTGTGGACACGACCTGCTCTTCTGCAAGTGGTTATTTTCATTGTTTTTTATTAGTCGATTTTTCCACCACTTAAATACTATAACGCTAAGCAAAAAGTCGACCGCCAAAATTGACACCGTTGCCGGGGAGGTAACAGACGCAATAGATTTACTTTATTATTTTTAAATCTTTTGAGTTGCGAAATTATCTAATCATCTTTATTATTTTGCAAGGAATCTGACACGGCGACGAGGCGCAGCAAAGCGACGACTTTGAACGCGAACAACACGCACGGCGGAGACGATCTTTTTGGTGGACCTTGACGCCACCTAGAGGACGACAACAGGAACACGTGGACCTTGATCCCACGCATTTAGGCTTACGGAGAAGCCTATTTCTGATTTAGGCAGTAGGTCTTAGTTAGATTTAGTTAGATAGACATTAGAATTTAAATTACTGTCTTTTGGGCCCTTGTTGGGTATTTTTGGGAATGTGTTCCCATTTATTTATATTATAGGATTATTTGAATTATTTTAAACTGCATTTCAGTTAGTTAGTTAGATTAGGTATGTTTGTTATTATTAATTAATTAAAAAAAGAAAATCGAACTGTCTGCTAGAAGCTGCATATCTATAGGACGATCATCTAGGACTAAATGAGCAGCATCTAGTTTATTTTTTATTGCACTGCATTCATCACTGCACGAAGAAAGTTGAAGTTACGTCTTCTCTTGAGCATTAATTACTTGTCCTGCATATGCATTGAACCTAAATCTAAGACCACAAAAGTGCGTGAATCAAATTAATTCAGTGGTCACTTTAAACAAATTGGGACTGTTAATAGGTTGGACTTTAAAATCTATGACTGAAAATTATGTGCAAAAGGATCCTGTTTGCGGAATTTCAAAAAATCAAAACACGATCGTATGCTTGCACACTTGAGACACTGTGCACCTCACACATAAGGTCACTAGATAAATTTCTACCTCTCCTCTTTTGCACCACAAGGAAAGTTAGTCGGAAATCAACAAGCCTATCCACCAAGTTACTTCGGTTTCTCGTGTGTGGGCTCGATTCGAGACTTCCATCCCTTACGAGTAGGTTATAGGCACCAACGAAGGTTGGCTTAGGAACGTAATTTTTGCAAAACTTGTTTGGCCACCAACTAAACATATAACTCTAAGACCTACAATCTACTAAAAATAGGTCCTGTTGAATTTGCGTTTGCTTTGACAATAGAACTCTCTAGGAAGTTTTCTACTTATATTCTGAATTTTGCTAAATCCTAAGAGAGTTAAAATTGTTTTGCTTAAAGAAATGGATTATTCTTACTCCTATCATTCAGATTATCAGAGTGAATACTTCCCATCTTTTAATCAGGATCCCATGCTCCGAGCGTATCCATCCTTTGATGGGTACATTGATAATTCATGGGATCATTCTCATTCTTACCCTGGGAGTACTAGCTTGATAACTCCCACTTTTGAGCAGAGCCTAGGAGCGGGATTTTCCAATCCTAAAATCCCTACTTCCATGCAAACACCCAACCCTCCCACCCTTCATGATTTTTCGTATCGAGGTTGGACCGATACCCCTAGGCAACTAGAGCCTAAAATTGACTATCCTCCCCAACCTGATAATAGCCTCTCATCTTTTATGATAGAAATGCAAAAACAGCAAAAGGAAATAATGGAATCAATGGGAGAGATGTTGAGGAATAGTCAATACATAAATGAAGAAATAAGACAACTTAGCTACACGCTTCCCAATAATCCTGATCCTTACCAAATAAACCATGATCATGAAAATAATTCTAAGGAACCTAATGACAATAGGGATCCAATGTTAGGTAGCCATCACTTAGACTCTTCCAATGAGACACGGCCACTAGAAGATAATGATCATAGTGATTATCCACCTGAATTATATTGCAGTCAAAAGCAAGGGAAGATGGTATCTCTTGAGGACCTTGACCCCAATGACGGTATTCTCCTTACCCCTACCAACCCGGGTCAAGGTTATATTGTTCCTATCACTTCCCCTCTTGATTATTTGGTAGAATCCCATTCTACTCTTAGTAAGCCTACTCCTGACCTTCCACTTAGGGAATCAACACCTATCATTCAATATCCCGAGGATTCAAATGTACCTAATGAAGGTGACCCTAAGGGAATGGAGGAGGATCAATTCTGGTCTCAGGGATATGAAGAGTCTAATTCAGAGGATGAGGATGCCCCAATAGAGGAACCTGGACTGAAAATCTGGAGTGAATCACAGGAGAATTATTTATCATTTGAGGATTTAGCTCCAGAGGATAGAAATAATATGATTAAATCTAGATTCCTACTTTCTTTTGACAGTCATCCTCCATCAAAACAGGAGTTGATGTTAGAGGAGGACAAGCAAAATAATGAGAAGTCTATGGGAGACTCTCGGGGACAAAACACGTCATTTGAGGATTTATACCCCGAGAACAATAACAAATTCAATGATATAAGCTTCCTCCAAAATATTAAGACTGATCCTCTGTTAGAAATAATTGAAAAAACTGATCCAACTCCTAATGAATCACATATACACCCCGATAAATATTTGAGTGAACTAAACAAATTTGGAGATGAGCGGAATGATAATGATTCTGACATTTTCACCCTGCCATCAAAGAGTTCTAATTTGGAGTCTACCCTTGATTCAAATATGACTCCGATCATTAATACTAAGCAGGGTAACGTGAAGTTGTCTACAACTATTAGGGAGTGTACACAATCTGAATCATTGTTGGGATTGGACCTAACATCAACTAAGCCTTCATTAGACTTAACCATTACCTTCCAACACTACAAGCAACTCTTATACTCCCTAACCGATCCTTGGCTCAGATCTCTACTCATGTACACTCTTTCTGGCGACTATATCAGGCCAGTACATCCTAAGGTAGAATGGCGAGTATGGATTGATGCTTGTACTTCTACTCTCGCTATTCAAAGGTTTGAACTAATTCTGTGTATATCTTTTAAAACCCGTCCTGCTCTGGAGGATCCTTGTTATCCTCCACTTATTCCGTTTCGGGAGGTCCCTTTTCATATTCCGTCTCTTATTCTTAGACCTCCCCAGGTAGCCAACGAGATTCTCTGTTTTCATTTCTTCTGGAGAGCATTTAGAATTACATTGCATCATCAGCTCGCCAACATCCATGGTTACCTGTTTTCTACGCCTACGCTGTTACGCATATTCTTAGGGCTTAACCTTTTCTGTTTGGAACCTGACTTACAGGTTCTTTATAAGTCTGGCTGCTAACAGAAAATGCAACGCTTGTTGGGAGGCAACCCAGCAAACTATGTCAGGTGATTTCTTTCCTTTCTCCTCCTGTTTTAATTTTACAATGGGGACATTGTAAGATTTAGGCATAGGGGAGTGCATTTGCATTTTAGGTGCATTCATGCATTTAGGTTAGCATATAAAAAAAAAATTCTCTTTTCTTGAGCTGATTGGGTTAATCCCTAGCAGAATACCTTTATCATTGGAGGTTTTTCTTCTTCAATTATTTCTTAAGTTTAGAATCCAGTACATTTATTTCACATGCACGTAGACTTGGTAATGGATCCTTGAGGAAAACCAATGAGCATTTGTAGTCTACTGAACCCTTGGACAGTTCATAGAGAGCCAGGCATACTATCTTCTAGTAAATCCACCTCATATTTGTGAGAAGTAGAGAGATTACTGGTGCGCTAAGTCTAGTGCAAGGACTCTTAAGTTCTGAATAATTAGATGATACTTCAAAGTTAGGCATAGTTTTCACTCTCTGTTCCTGGGTGCGTACTTTGAGTGAATTCCTGAGAGTCACTAAATAAGGCAGATACACAGAGATTGAGTCTTAATAAAGCTATAACTATGGTGGATGGTTACGACCGTCCTTCATAGAGTTCTCAGCTGAAGGAGGGTAATAGTGTCAAAGGTCAGAAATACGCATGTCCTATCCATTCTTTCTAGGTGCTGAGAATAGGCACTTCCACCAAATAAGCCACACAACTTCCTCTTGACCGTCATCATCCCTAATAATGCCTCATAAATAAAAGTCTGTATCGTATTGTGCTGATTGAAAAAGAAACAAAAACAAGAAGAAACAAAATAAAATAAAATAAAGAGAGAGAAAAGAAGAAGAAAAAGAAGAAATAGAAAGAAGAAAAAGAAAAAAATAGTTATATTACAAAAAAAAAGGGGGTCCAAGTGTATGATGTAACATTGTTTCTGAGGTAGCAAACATTTATCGCGTTCCACCAAATATGACCCATACCTACCTTCTAGTAATTATGATCGTCTGAATACTCGTTGAGGACTCTAACTTAGTTGTAGAGTTATTAGGACTTTAATTGAAGTATAGATGCCATGTGAGGCCACCAAATAGTGAGTACAGTTTCTAAATCTGGCAAGATTTGTGATCTCAGAAAGAAGAAGAGGGAGTGCCCAGGAACATCAAGAGAGTACAGTTGTGTAGCCTCTCTTTGAGTTGACTTGTCTAATAGTCTAGAGATCTAGAGTATTTAGTACTATACTATATGTAGCACCAGTTGAGTATGTGCCACCAAATACAAATCCATTCAACTTGATATCTCCTACCTAAGCCAAACGCCGGGGTCAAATTACAGATTATCGTCTGCTTTATCCCCGAGGGAAGTAGTTGCCTATCTCAACAGAAATTTTTGCCAAGGGTGATGTATGAACTCCCAATGCGAATCAGCTCTTTCACTTGGATCTATTACCTAGGTTATCAACACTTCACATTTGTCTGGATTTCTAAAGTTTTGAAATAAGAAAAAAATAAGTCTTCTGATTACTTCTATTATTCATTTTTGCTAGGGACTAGCAAATCTTAGGCATGGGGGTATTTGATAAGTCCATTAAAATGGACTAATATTAAGCCTAAGTATATTTAATCGTATAGTTTAGGTGTATTAATAATGGCAATTAAGTTATAGAATATTTGTACGCCTTATAATTTGAGTTATAACATTCTATAACTTAATCATTTTATTGTTTTTATGTGCAGGTAATAAAATGCACAAAGAGCAAGGGTGGGGGGATAAATTTCCCCAAACAGCCGCAACTCTTTCCCCCCCTCCCCCACCGGAAATTGGGGTAATCTTCTCTTCCGCCGCCTTTCTCAACAACTGTGACCGGGGATTTGGGAAAATCCCTGAACTCACGCGCAAGGGAGGAGTTAAAGAGAGGAGGCGAGGAGAGAGGAAGATCTTCTTTCCCCCCTTGCGGGGAACTGCTTCACCGTGGAAAGGGCGAACCCTGTGACCCACCACGCGCACTGTGCGCCAAGCATCCATCCTCCAGCGCCCCCTGCTGCAGGCGTTCACACCACATCTGCCTGCAACCGTTCAGAACCAGTGCCCTCTCCACAGACGCGCGCCCCCCCCCCTTTCCACGCGCCTACCTTCCAGCCATCGCCCTCCTTCACCCCACAGCCACACAGCCACCCGCGCCTGCAGGCACCCCCACGCCCTTCAGCCTGCACCGCGCCCGCATGCCCTTCAGCCTACACTACGCCCGCACGCCTCCCCGCAACCAACATCTCCAGCTCTCCCTGCAGTCCGCGCCACCCGCACCCGCAGATGCCGCACCAAGCCTGCAGCCACCTCAGGCACTACTCCCGCACAGCGCCTGCCTTCAGCCCTGCAGGCGTCCTTCTCCAACGCCTGCAGGCGCTCGCTGCCACCAAGTCCGCGCCTCATTTGCCTCACGTCCACATCCTCCTTGCACGCCCCCACTGCAGGCGCACCTCCATCGCCCCAGCAGTACCTTCTCCCGCCTGCAGAAGCTCCCACAGCAGGCGTTCTTCGGCACGCGCCCTACTGCAGGCGCTCATGCTCTCCCTACCCGCGCACCAGCGCGCGCGCGTGCACGCTCGCACAGCTGCAGCAGGACCTCCGCCTTCTTGCTCCACAGGCCGGAGCTCCGGCCACCGCCACCGGCCACCTCTGCCGCCGCCGCTGCCACCGTCGGAAAGCTCTCGACCTCGCCGTTCTCTTGAGCCCTGCATCGACCCCCGCGGTTCTCTCTCTCTCGCAAGGAGGAGAAAGGAAGAAAGCTCTATTTTTGTTGGAATTAAAAATTACATTCAATGCTATTGCCACCAATTTGATTTATTTTTATTATTATTATATTATGGCAGAATTGCATTCAAACACTCCTAGTTATTTATAATTGCATGGTATTGATAGTGGCTAGTTTAAAGGTTGATTTTGGGCTTAGCTTAAGTACTAATTGTTTTTAGTACACATCACGTGAAAACTGCATGAATTTATCCTAAATTTATTAAGGATTTTTGTGAGGGAAAACTGCACTTATACCCTTAACTTTTTAAGTTATTGCAAATCTACTTTCCTTCACATTTTAAGTCCGATTTGAGAAGGAATTTCGCACTATCCAAAATAACATTAAATAATTAAGTATTGATTGCATCATTGCCTCCCTGTGGACACAACCTGCTCTTCTGCGAGTGGTTATTTTCATTATTTTTTATTAGTCGATTTTTCCACCACTTAAATACTATAACGCTAAGCGAAAAGTTGACCGTCAGCTGTGCATAACATCTATCATTGATCTTCTTAGGGGATGGACTCGTATCCACCCCCATCTGATTCTGATTTCAGAGGGAACTCTGGACCCACCTATTCTAGTTGAGGGAACTCTGAACCCTCCTATTCTGACTTTTCCGAGGCTCCTCAAAACTGCGAGGACCTCAACATCATTCAGAATGATCTATTCTCAAACACCTACAACCCTGGATGACGTAATCATCCTAATTTTACGTGGTTAAGGAATAATCAAAATCAGAGACCTCAATATCAGCCCCGACCACAAGCTCCTCGTCCATATCAGCCGCCTCAACCTCGGCCTAACCCAACTTATCAATCCGGGCGGACTCACGCAGATCAAATGACTCTTATCCTTCAAATGCTGGCTGACATTCAGAAAACAAATGCGGCTATGCAAAAGCATCACAAAGATGAGATCACAGAGGTTCGCAATCAACTCGCCCAGATGGCAAATCCCTACCAACTTGGTGCACTTCCTTCACAACCTCTGCCTAATCCGAATAACGTGCCAAACCAAAGGCGCGTTATGAACCCAAATCAGGGCCAAGCTCACTTTGTTTATCAGGCCCCTTCTACTCCATCACCCGATGGGATGGAGACTTCGACATCATATGTGGGTTACCAGCAGCAATCACCTCTTTTGCCCACACCAAACCAAAACCAGGCAGGACTGAATTCTGTTACTACACGTAGTGGCAAAGCAACACAGGACCCACCTTATCCAAACCACTCCCAGCCTGGTAATGCAAACTCAAACCCTAGGATAGTCATCCAGGATACCCCTATCCCAGATCAAGAACCTGGAACGATTCTAGAAGAACCATCTAAGGTTCCATTTCCCGAGGCCTTGATCAAGGGAAAATGGACAGCCAAACCCGCGGCATCTGAGGAAGACCTGGTTAAGCTCTTTAAGTAGGTCAATACAAACATCCCCTTGATGGATGCGATACGCCACATACCATCTTACGTGTGATTTCTGAAAGACGTGTGTACACCTATGCGTAAGCCACGAACCAAAAGCAGGAACCCGATCGTACTGTCAGAGCAAGCCAACTCCGTCATTTTGAGCAAACTCCCGCCTAAGGCAAAAGACCCAGGCACCCCTCTGATCTCCTGTGCAATCGTTGATATACAGTTCGACCAAGCCTTACTGAACCTAGGAGCTTCCATAAATTTATACCTACATCCCTACTAGACTACTTTGAGGAATCTGAACTTAAACCGACAGAGATGACCTTTCAATTAGCTGATCGATCAATTAAGTCACCAAAAGAAATTCTCGAGGATGTCATAGTTAGGGTACATGATTTCTATTTTCCAATGGATTTTATTGTCTTATACATGGATGCTCCTAGGAATGTGAAGAATACACCGATCATACTAAGGAGACCCTTTCTGGCCACTGCTAGGGCCAATATCAATTGTGAAGAGGGCTAAATTGAATTAAAATTTGGGAGTAAGATACTAAAGATTGACATCTTTAAGGCCCAACAAGGAATTAATTGTGAAGTTATAGAACAGATTTGCAATATCGAGGCTGTGGTTGACGACCTATGTATCGAGGAAAACCCAACTATTTCTGATCAACCACAAGAGAAACAAAACCCACAATTAGAGGAGTCTGAACTTAACCTAGACACACCCATAACTCCTTCCCTTGCTCCCCACAACCACCCTGAACCACCTGCTACTGCTGACAACCCAGTAATGGAATTAAAGCCTCCTCCCGATCATCTCAAATATATCTTTTTGGGTTCCAATCAGACGTTTCCTGTGATTATCAACTCCCGACTCACACCTGATCAGGAAACATGCCTGATTTCTGTTCTCCGACAACATCGAAGAGCTATTGGATGGACTCTCGATGATTTGACTAGTATCAACCCTTCATACTACACACATCACATCTACACTGAAGAGGGCTCACGACCATCCCATGAAATGCAGAGACACCTAAATCCAAATCTGCAGAATGTCGTGGAAAAGGAGATCATCAAGTGGTTAGATGCAGGGATCTACCCGATCTCCGACAGTCGGTGGGTGAGCCTAATCCAAGTTGTGCCTAAGAAGGCAGGGCTCACCATCATCACGACTAAAACCGGAGAAACCATACCAACCCGTATAGCAAACTCGTGCAGAGTCTGCATTGATTACAGAAGGCTCAATTCCTCCACGAAGAAGGATCATTTTCCACTACCATTCATTGATCAGATTCTCGAGAAACTAGTGAGAAATTGATTCTTCTGCTTGTTGGACGGGTACTCCGATTACAATCAGGTCGCAATGCATCCCGAGGACCAAGAGAAGACCACCTTCACCTACCCCTTTGGAACATACACATTCCGAAGGATGGCATTCGGTCTCTGCAATGCACCCTCTACTTTTCAGCAGTGCATGCTTGCCATATTCTCAGATATGGTAGGTGAATACCTTGAAGTCTTCATGGATGACTTCTCGGTATTTGGTGAATCTTTTGATGATTGCCTCCTGCACTTGATCCAAATCCTCAGGCGGTGCATTGATGTGAATTTGGTTCTTTCATGGGAAAAGAGCCACTTCATGGTACTTGAAGGAATTGTCCTGGGACATCTTGTCTCTGAAAAAGGCATCCAAGTTGATCGAGCCAAGGTGAATCTGATTTCCAAACTCCCTATGCCTAGCTCGGTCAAGGACATCTGTTCATTTCTGAGGCACATTGATTTTTACCGTCAATTCATTCCTGATTTCTCGAAAATCGCACACCCCCTGACTAATCTTCTCTCCAAGGATGCCCCCTTCGAAATCACTAGGGAATGCACTCATGCGTTTGAGATCCTACGTGATCGAGTTACCCAAGCACCTATCCTGAAGTCCCCTGATTGGTCTCAACCGTTTGAGATCATGTGCAATGCATCTGATTATGTTGTGGGTGCGGTACTTGGGCAAAAAATAGACGGGAAACCTGTGGTCATCTACTGCGCTAGCAAGACACTTGACAAGGCTCAGCGTAACTACACAGTTATTGAGAAAGAGTTGCTAGCCATAGTATTTGCCTTGGAGAAATTTAGATCATATCTTTTGGGTTCTCATGTTATCATATACTCGGATCACACTGTAGTGAGGCACCTCCTCGTGAAGGACGCGAAACCTCAACCAATCCGCTGGATCCTGCTGTTGCAAGAATTTGATCTTGAGATTTGCGATAAGGAGGGAAAGCAGAACGTGGTAGCTGACCATTTGTCCCGTCTTCCTTCTTCAGTCATTGACCCGTCTGGTCCGATCACCGAGCATTTTCTAGACGAGCACCTGCTAGCCATTCACAGTCTCCCATGGTTTGCTGATATTGTAAACTACTTGGTTATGGGAAAAGTTCCACCAGATTGGGCGACTTACAGGCGGGACAAATTGATTACCGAGGCCAAGTACTATATTTGGGAGGAACCATACCTCTTTCACATTGGCAATAATCAGATGATTCAGAGATGCATTCCTGATGGCGAGGTCAATGACGTGATCTCATTCTGTCACAACCAGGCCTGCGATGGCCATTTCTCTGGGCGTACAACCGCAGTGAAAATTCTCCAATGTGGGTTCTTTTGGCCCACTTTATTCAAAGATGCACAGACGTATTGTAGGGCATGCACTCGTTGTCAGACCCTCGGCAACATGGGCCCGCAGGATATGATGCCCTTGAACCCGATTATTGTGTGTGAAATCTTTAACATATGGGGAATCGATTTCATGGGATCCTTTCCTGGATCTAATGGCTTCGAGTACATTTTACTCACTATTGATTATGTCTCTAAATGGATCGAAGTCATCCCCACAAGAACTTGTGATCATAAAGTTGTCCTCTGATTTATCCAGAACATCTTTACTGGATTTGGGGTTCTTAAGGCCATCATCAGTGATGGCGGGTCTCATTTTAACAATGTGCACTTCCAGTCCCTGATGAAAAAGTACGGGGTGTCGCATCGTATCTCGACTCCTTACCACCCCTAGACTAATGGACTGGCAGAACTGTCGAATCGAGAGATTAAGAAGATCCTTCAGGTCACTGTTTGGCCTGATAGGAAGGATTGGTCTACTCTCCCTCTGGAAGCTTTATGGGCCTATAGGACCGCCCACAAGACCCAATTAGACATGTCTCCCTTCATATTAGTGTACAGAAAGGCATGTCACCTTCCCATCGAAATGGAGCACAGGGCTTATTGGGCAATACGAAAGTGCAATCTGGATCTGATGAAGGCTAGAATACACCGCTGGTTGCAACTGAGCGAGATCGAGGAACTACGCAATGATACGTATGAGAACTCGCATATCTACAAAGAGTGGGTTAAGGTCTTTCATGACAAGCACATATCTAGAAAGATCTTTCACCTTGATCAGAAAGTCCTACTCTTTGATGCCAAACTCAAACTGTTCCCAGGAAAACTCAAATCGAAATGGATTGGACCATATCTTATCCGACAAATTTTTGGAAATTGAGCCGTTGAAATTAGTGAACCTAGCCTTGATTCCGAACCTTTTATCGTGAATGGCCAGCGACTTAAGCCATTCATTGAACTCACCAATACGAACATGGTTAAGGTATCTTTTGATCTCCATTCTTCCTAAGCTCATTGCCCCCGGCTGATGGCGTTAAACTCAGCGCTTAACGGGAGGCAACCCATTATCTTGTTGAAAAACCCGAAACCCTTCTTGACACATCTTATGCTGAACTCATATTGCACTTTAGGGTTCATCCATTAGAACTGTCGACTCCACCTCCGGTTCCCGTACCCGAGCTTGAAATCGTCTACAACAGTCACCCCGAACCATCCACCCATCTAAACCTGTTCTAATGTACGATCTAAGCTGAATTCGAACTCACCTAATTTACAATGAGGACATTGAAAATCGTAAGCATGAGAGGGTATTAAAATGCAAAACACTGTAGGAATCACTTCACAAGAAAGGGTTTCATCAAAAAAATTACATATTCCAAAAATCAAAAAAAAAAGGAAAAATAAAGAAAAGAAAAAAATGGAGAAGGGAGGAAGTTTTGAAAAATCAATGTCATTTCTAGAGAAGGAAAAGGGGAGGTGATATAAATGTCAAAAAGGACCATAGTTTGAAATAAAAAGAGAGTCTTTAGTAAAAGATTAATAAATCTACTTAGTTCTATATCAAATCTAAAGAAAGAAATAAAAGTGCTAAGAAACAAAAGAGATTAGTATGAGCATCGATCTTAGACCTCTTGGGCTTATGTTTAGGCTTAAAAATTCAAGTATTCATTAAGATCTGGATAGTCTTCAAGAGGTTGGGGAAAATGCAAAGCTTAAGTATTAGGTCTAAGGCTTAGAAATTATTCAACCTCGTTAACTGACCTCTAGTTTGTGGGACTCGGTAACCTAAGCACCCCAATCCACACATAGTCTAGTTCAGTGTGCTTAATTATCAAAATCATGCAAATGTATTAAATCTGTTTTGAAAAAGCTACCTAGATTAGGAGCAGCTGATCAACACAAGTTGATTTGGAAGAGTTCCCGACGTGGAGAGGCGAGAAATTCCCCTCGAAGATGCGCAATAACATATGTCTTCTCGGTGCTTGTTTCCTAGGATATCTAAATATTCTATTAGGAGCATGTAAGCACCTTGTGCTGGTTCAGATGCCATGAGCGGCATTATCACGAAATGTCGATTGCTAGAGTCTGGATTTAGCTACAGAACGCCATGGGCGGGATTATCCCAAAATCTTGAAAGCCAAGGTTCTGGGGGTTGCCATGGGCGATGCTATCTCAAAGCATCGATTTCCAGGGACCCTGCGAGGATTGATGGTGGAAGCTAGGAATCCAATACATACCGTGTTGTAAAGCCAATCCGAAGCTAGAAATAAAGAAAGAAAAGAAAAAGAAAACTCTCCAAAAATAAAAAAATCTTCTATCTCTTTCTTACAAAAATGCACTGCAAACTGAACCAGGGCTAAACGTGTTAAAAGCACGGGTGCTTTAACCACAGAGTTCAACAAACCTTAGGTTAGTTCTTGTAAGCCTTAGAAACCTTCGCAGTGGACTGAGACTAGAGCTGGTCAAGTCCAGATCTTGGTTGGTACTTGAGTACCTCTAGGCCTACTATTGCATTATGACCTAATCTATATAAGAAAGCACACATCAGAGTTCTAAGTATAAAAAGGCATGGTATAGAATTTGAGTTAATTCCATGAGATTTTACTAAGAGACTAACAAAAAGCTAAACATGAGGGGTATAATGAGAACATCATCATGAGCCATAACTAGCTCAATTTAGTCATTATCAAGGAATAAATGCTCCTACATAACTGCCAGAGAGCCATATTTCATTACATAATCACTCTGAGAAAGACAAGAAAATAGTGTTAAAACTGCAATTTTACCATCATATCTTGAATGCAGAACAACCATGGGTTTTTCCAGGGGTGATTAATGGTCAAATGATCTTAAATATCCAACAAGTGAGTTAATACAGACAAAAAAAGGTTTTCGTGTGTTTTGAGAATTAACTTCTGAAATCCTAAAAATAGACCTTATTAATTAACTGAGGTTCTGGTCAAGATAAAATTCACCTAAACCCTCTAAAAATCATAGAAAAATATTCTCTATGGTGTGGTACCTTCAATTTGACCATCAAAACCCGTTTTGACCCAAAACAGAGTCCTAGATGACATTTGCCCTAATTTAAGTTTTTGCATAAATTACCCAGTCAAAATAGGTCAAAACCAAAATCTAACTTCACCATTGGATTCCTTGGGCCCAAATTATGTTTGTACCAAAATTTGGACCCAATCTGAGATCATCTTGACCAAGTTTGCATTTTGGTCCAATCAGACTCTTTCTATCTCATTCAGACTCTTAACTTTTTGAATTCCTTACAAATAGCCCCCCAATTTTGTCATCGTCTTCACAAAAAAGTCCCTCCACCATTATCACTCAAGAATCCTACTCTGGCAAGCTTCATTTGGAGAGATCTCCTTGATTGATTAATGAAACCTTCCCAAAATCAAACCAGAGATTATTTAGGAAATCCTCTTTACATCGGGACCAACCTTGCATCCCAACTCCTTCCCGAAAGCTCGTGCGAACGCTTTTAAGGAATGGGTATCCTATTTTTGCGTAAGCTCCAAGGCTCCGTCCACCAAAAGCCCTGCTCCGGCAACCCTCTTCAATCCTCCTCCAGCCGCCAACAACCAAATTGGTCGGCTTACCCGACTCCTCTCTTCGTCACGACTCTCCCCAGCCAAAGGGAGGGCGTTTCTCCGTCTGCCTCGTCGTCGTCGCCTCACCGTTCTATCTTCCTTCTCCGGTGCCAGTCAACCAAAACCGACTGCCTCTGCATCTTTTTACTTAGCTAAGTCCCTCTATCTCTCTCTCTCACTCTACTTCTCTCTCCCACACTTACTACACATGCACGACTGCTAACCACTTCCCCTGCACTTCATCTTCTCTACCTCCGGCCGCATCTCCGACGAAGCATCTCCGCTGCTCCACAACTCCATTCGCCTCGCCAACCGGCCCAAAACCTCCACCGTATCCTCACGACCAAAACCCCTCAAGTAATTAAGGGGATTGGCCTCTCGAACACAGCACTCCACGCACACCTTTTTCAACCTTGCTCTGGCCACACACACCACACTACAAAACCACCGCCGTTGACTTCGCCTCACCAAGGCGAAGCTCTTGAACACACTGACTGGGGCACTTAGCCCGTATTCATCTTTTTCAGGTCTCAGCCCACAGTGCCATTAACAGAGGAGCTTCAAGCAAGCTTAAAGCTCCATCTTCAGTCGACAGCTCCAGGTCTTGCACCCAAGCAAAGCGGACTTGGGTCAAGTTTGCACGCAGTCGGTCAATTGAGGCTATTGACCACATCCTCTGCCCCAATTCGACGAATCAACTCTCCAGCAATTCCGTGCCATGCACGAAAAGGAAAGCTTGTGGGATAGTCCCACATCGGATAACACTGAAGCCTGCACAACGCATAAGAGGAAAAAGTGCCTCTGCCTTGTTGCCTCAGCACGCACAGGGGGTGAGGTCCCCACATGCACATGCATACGCACACCCTCGCCCACGCTCATGCCTTGTGGGTCTAGGCTTGGTCTGTTTACCCAAATATCCGGGTCTAGTTTGGTTTGCTAGTTCTGAGAGAGGAAGAGGAGAAAAAGAGAGGAGAGGGGGGGTGGTTTTGCTCTGCTGACCTCCTCTCAACACTTGTGAGATCTGAAAGAGGCCTTTGCCTCTACTAGCGTGCTGAGCCCTGTGATGTGCCTTCTCTGAAGCTTAAGAAAGAAGGAAGGAGCTGAAGAAGAGAGAAAGAGAAGAAAGGAGCTGAAGAGGAAGAAGAAGAGAAATACCTTGAGCAGGATAAGTCATATGATTAGCTGAGGATACGTCTGAAGTGCACTATACATTTATCATACATGGAATTGAATTACTTAATACTGTTGAAATATTTGAGATAATTAGTAGGGGTAATTGGTGATTCAAATCACCATTTTACCCCATTCTTTTTGCATTAGCTGACATTCACTTTCATTTATATATCATTCTTGTTTGGAGTTCTATTCTACATTGCTTATATTGCAATTTTGAGAATTATTTTTCTAATTGCTCCCTATGTTCAACCTCAGACTTCATTTCTGATATTCGAGTAATAAATATTATTTGTTTTCCATGCTAATTCGATCTATACTACAACGCGACGATTTTGAAACCCATTTCAAACCGATTAACACCTAGTAGTTGCTTCGATTTGGAAGGAACTTTCATTGGTTGCACGTGAAGGAGCAGCCATCTTTAGTCCCACATCAGGGATTTTAAAGCAAGCAATAGCACATAAGTTGTTTCGCTGCCTTCAATTGCTTGCCTCGAGCATGGGGATGAGGTCCCCTCGCCCACGCGCACTCTTACGCCCTCACACCTCGCTCACTACCCACGTCGGTAAGCCTGGACCCCCTGTATTCGACCCGATTACCTGATTGAGGATCCGATTAGGGCCTAGAGAGGAATTTCTGAGGAGGAAGGGGGAGGGTTTTGCTTCGGGATACATGCCATGTGCCTCGAGCTGCGTACCTACTTGCTCTAACACTTAGCAAGAATTTGAAGAGGCTTTTGATCCTGTGTTGGGTCTATGCTTGCTGAGGCTCTGTGCTTGGGTTGTGCTCTGAATGGTTAAGTCATTTAACCTTAGGGTCAGACTACTAATCGAAGGTACTGTAGGAGTATTTGAGGCCTGCTTGGCTTTGGCTTGAAACTTTGATACTGTTGGCTTATTGATCTGACGAGCATTTGAATAAGTGGTTGATACCACTGTAGCAAAATTTGAGTTAATTGACACTTAGGGATATCTGTGCTTAAATTGAAGGGATTAATTGGTGATTCAAATCACCACTTTTTAAGGTTTCTTCTATTCTTTTTATCTCGTTGTTCTTAAGATACATTGGTTTATCATTGAATACATTTTTTAGTAGATTATTCATTGAATATCTTTAATTGTGATCCATTGATTGTGCTCATTATTTCTATATTGCGATTAGTGCATGAATTCCATATTTACTCCCTGACCTCGGACTCACATTGATTTCAAGTTTATAAATTTAAGTGTTTGTTACGTTTTTGTTGAGTGTACTACAATGTGCATCTCTTAACACTCGACAAATTCGTAACAACCAACAAATATACCCATGGATCCAAAGGCTCACCTCTATGATGATGAGGCATCATTTGTGGATAGTAGTCAGTATCGGCAGCTTGTGGGAAAGTTACTCTATCTCACCATTACCAAGCCAGACATTACTTTTGTAGTTGGGAGACTTAGCCAGTTCATGACTAAGCCTACGAGGTAACATTGGGATGCTACCATGATGGTCTTGAGGTACGTTAAGAAGGCACTAGGTTGTGATCTTCTATTTACTCAGCACACTTCATGTCAGGAGTGGCATATTCAGATGCAGACTATGCAGGTTGTTTGACAAATAGGAAGTATACCACAGGCTTCTACACCTATGTGGCTCGCAATTTGGTTACTTGGAAAAGCAAGAAGCAGGCTGTTGTTTCTAGGTCTAGTGCAAAGTCAGAATACGGGGCTATGGCACAAATAGCTGTTGAGCTTATGTGGGTGGAGTCACTTCTAGGAGATTTACACATATAGCTTACCAATTCTATGGAGATGAGATGTGATAATGTTGTTGCTACACATATTACCAACAATCCAATGTTCCACAAGAGGACCAAACATGTTGAGGTGGACTGCCACTACACTAGAGATATCATTCAGAAAGGCTTTCTTTATACAACCCCAGTTGCTATAGATGATTAGACAACGAACATTTTTACCAAGCCACTTCCTAAGTCTACTTTTGATTCTTATTCTTCCAAGCTGAGCATGATAAATATATATGCTCCAGCTTGAGGGAGAGTGTAGACTTATTTACTTTTACATTTATTTATAAGAGTGCATTGTGCACCTTTTGTTAGTTGTCGGGTTGTATTACATTTTGTCCTTTATCTCTCTCTATACAAAGAGAGCTAGGGCCCTTAATAAAGATTTAAAGCATTTCATTTCTTCCTACTTCATATTAACAAAAATATTTAAAAAATTACCTAATCACACCACATCAAGGATATATAGCAAGGTCATAAATAAATCTACAAGCAAAAGTAAAATAATATAAAAAAAATAATAACAAAGATGCAAAACTAATTACAAATCTTGGTGGCAGTGTGATAGGAGTGATGAATGCTTCGTGGTAGTGAATGTAGGAAGAGCTTTAGAGAGATAGATGAATTTGTGAGAGAGAGAGAGAGAGAGTGCGCAAGGGGGAGAAAGAGAGAGAGAAAGAGCAAGCTAGAGAGTGGTGAGGGTAGAAGAGAGGGTTGGGATCATTTTACTAAACTAATCGTCAAATCCCATATAGACGTTAGGGGGTGCAACAGTCGAGAGGGTGGACAACGAGGTTGCTAACCTCGTCTCTTGCACAATTGACAAGGAGACACGGTTGGCAACCTTGCCTCTTGCTTGGGTGATAGGAGACATGGTTGTCAACCCTGTTTCTCTGTCAGCTACACAAGAGACAAGATTGGCCTCTTTCCTCATCCCAATAATCCCATGTCCACCTTCCTAATTTTGTGGGCCCCCATGTCCCTTAATCAAAATTTTCCATGACCCACCTCCTTCCAAGACCTTAGACGTGGGACATCCTCAAGTCAATCAACCTCAATGTCAACCAAGATCTTCTTAGAAGCTCTTATGTCCAGCTGACGACACGATCACGGGATAGCCAAGTCTTAAATGAGAGCCTTGACCACCTCAAGGCTCCTTGGGTGTAGAGGGGCTCCATGGATATCAATCTTGATCAACCTCCATGGTGGTGAATACTCATGAGACGCTTTGTCAGTGATGGTCAGTAGATGCCATTCACTAAATCTCCCTACCACCCACCTCCAATGACCTAAAGCGCAAGCTCGCCAACAACATCTCGTTGACATGATGCAGCAGGAACTTAATTCCTCTAATCTTATATATAGTGAGCTTTCATTAATTCTAGTGAAGAAAAGACTCAAGCCAAAGCGCTTTGCATCTCCTTCAAATCGAGATTGACTCCAAGGACATGATTACTCATGAGAGTGCCTTTAAGGACTAGACCTATCGAATTAAACCAAAGCGGCAAGCTAGGGAGAGACACGCCAGGGCGAGAAGCCTCCAACATAATGCATCATTCTCCCCAAAGGCTCTGTCCTATGCCCTCCACTACCCACCTGGGGGCAAGTATGTTGATGGTGACCCACACCTCACTTAACACACACACAACACCATGTTAGTGCATTCGTCCATTTGCCAAGTGCCCATGGGCTCTATAAGGTATCGTTGGAATTGTCTCGAAAATACTACATGTTTATGGTCTTTATTTTACTTTTTAGATACAATTTCTTTATTAAAAATTAGAATAGTGTCTTATGTGGTTTTCATTCCCATTCTTAGAGTGTATGGCCTAAGAAACCTACCTGAAGCATGCACTGATATTGAGGCAAGATTGGCATGCTCCTCTAGACTTGGTGCACATAGTTCAGAGTCAATGTGACCGCTCAATGACGTTAGGTAGAGTAATCTCCATGTTCTCTGGTTTTAATCCACCTTGCATATGTTTGACCCATTTTTTAGGTTCGTCTTGCATCGTTCCTCGTTTGGCATGAGTTCTTACCTCTTACTAGGTTCATAACCCTTGAATGGTGTGTTTTACTATTTTAGGTACTTGAATATTTAATTATGTGATAGATTCAAGTTTTGAGAAACAAATGAGGTTAATTGTATTAAACAAAGATTATACCTGAGTTTTGGGTGGTGATTTTTATATCAATTAAATACCAAAATCAAACTAATAATTGGATATTTTTGGATGATTAAAATACCGAAATCAATTTTTATCAACAAGGAACATAATCCACTAATTAATGGACCTAATAAGGACGAAACTTGGATAATTGATTAGAAAATATAACTTTGTTTGCCTTAAATGGATTTAGTTATTCGAAAACTAAATTTTAGATGTGATAATGATGGATTTGCTTGGGAATTAAATTGGGATAATTGGCTGTAGCCCTACTACTTGTCAGGGTTTCAACTGTAGCTTTAGTCTTCTAAACTGGCTAATTTGGGTTCTATAGAGAGTGTTGACCTCCCTACTACTCTTGGTTAGGCTTAACAGCCAACTAGGTTAACAAGATGCATGACTTGAGGGTTTGGAGTTGGCTTTCTTTGCTTCACTGGTGAGTGGATCATTAGTCGTCTATGGTTCAACGTGTGTAGTTAGGACATGTTCACACCATATGATGTAGTTGTCACTCCTGCAATGACTCCAGGGTGACAAATTGCAGTGACTTAATGGGTATAAGTCGTCTTCTTGGCCAAGAAGGTGGCTTATTCTAATCTTGCACCTCAAAATGTCACACATAGATTGCCTCGTGCCCCGAGGTTGATTAATAGGATACGAATGTAGCAAGTTGAGTTTGACTTGTATCATGAATAAAATAAAATAAGTATTTAAAAATGGATTAGTTGTGGATTAGTACCCTCTTTATCATTCTTCTTGTTAATGTTACTGTAGTTTATTATTAGTTCTAGTTTGCTCAATTTTTACTGACGTGTTCCTTGAGTTCCATACTAAGGTGTGATTCAATAATTAACGTTGATAGTCGCATTTAGAGATCTTTATCAGTGTACTTTTGCTATACATTTCTCATCTTGGTTATTATTTCATTCATTATTTAATTACATGCCAGTAAAATCATTCAAAATTACTTATTTACTATTAACTTCACTATATTGTTAGTTTTATCATTCAAAAAGTCACGCCATTTTTGTATTTACCATTTTATTAGTCATAGTCTTTAACTTAACGATTTTATATTGAAATGTAATAAAAATTTATTATTTGGTCCTTAAATTTTATCTTTTGATCCCTAATTTTTTAAAAAAAAAAATCACCCCTCCATTTCTTCCTCCTCCCTACTCAACTTCCCTTCCTCTTCCTCACCTTCGACCACCTCCTCTACCCCCTCTCTCCAACCACCACCACTTCCTCCTCCTCCTCCTCCTCCTCCTCCTCCTCTTACAGCCTCCTCCAACGACCTCCTCTTCCTCCTCCTCATAGCCTCTTCCTCCCTACTCTTCACAGTCTCTTCCAACCACCTCCTCACGGCCTCCTTCTCCTCCTCCTTACGGCCTCTTCCTTCCCACTCCTCATGGCCACCTCCTCCTCCTTACAGCCTCCTCCTCCCCACTCCTCCGACCACCTCCTCTTCCTCCTCCTCATGGCCTCTTCCTTCCCACTCATGACCACCTCCTCCTTATGGCCTCCTCCTCCCCACTCCTCTGACCACCTCCTCTTCCTCCTCCTCATGGCCTCTTCCTTCCCACTCCTCATGGCCACCTCCTCCTTACGGCCTCCTCCTCCCCACTCCTCCGACCACCTCCCCTCACGACCTCCCTCTCCTCTTCTTTTCCCCTCATGATCTCCTCTCATACCCTTCCTCTTCCATGATCTTCTTTCCTTCCCTCACCTCTCTTCTTCTCCCATCTCCACCTTCACCATGAACCCAACAGCCACCACCAGCCTCTTTGTCAAATACGCACAACCTCCACACTCTCCTCCTCCATGACCACGAAACTACTACTCCCCACTTCCACACTGACAATGTCATTAACTTAGCTCTTACGATTATTGCATACGTTGCCAATTTTGACCTCGACTTGCCCTTTTCTTCCTCCCTTTCTTTCCTCCATTCTTCCCCCTTTCTTGTTTTCTTCTCTCCACATGGCAACAACCACCACCGACCCCTCTTTCTTCTCCCTCACGGCCTCGTCTGCCACCTTGGCTCTCTTTCTCCCATCTACGTTGTCAACGTTGGTTTGCTAGATGGTGGTAGGCATGTGGTGGGTTGACGTGGGGAGGAGGAGCTCAATGCAGGAATAGTGGATGATGGAGGTGTGGGGAGGAGGCTATGAGTGGAGGAGGTGGTTGAAGAGAGGGGATGGAGGAGGTGGTTGGAGGTAAGGAGGGAGGTTGAGTGTGAGGGAAGGGGGAGGGATTGAATAAATAAATAAATAAATTTTGAGGATCAAATAATAAATTTTAATTATATTTTAGTCCAAAATCATTAAATTTAATGGCTATGACTAACAGAATGACAAATACGAAAATTGTGACTTTTTGAATGACAAGACCGACAATATAGTGAAGTCAGTGGCAAATAAGTAATTTTGAAAGATTTTAATGGCACATAGAAATCCCTTTAATTATTACTTTATAGTTTGCTTGTTTGGCTATTGTTGTTTTATGATTACGTGCTAGATGATTGCAATCTTATATTTAAATCAATATTTCGTACTTGACAACTTTGGCCTCATCGAATTTACTCGACTTGTGGGACTTGGGTCTTCACATGATATAGTTGTATCTTTACGATAAACAACAAGGGAACATATGATGTCATACAGGAAATGAAGGATGGTAGTATGGCTATCTTATGAATACAATTGAATTGTTGAGTCTCATGCCCATAAAGTATGGCCTCAACCTTTTAAATTGTATGTGGTCGCTTGAGATTAGTTCGAGTAGGCTAGTCTTCTATGGCTCTTCTGATAGGATGTTCAGCCAACCAAGTAGCTTGGTGGATAAGGGTTGTATCCTAGTGATATGAAAGGATATTGATATTGTTTTTTTGTACTCCATAGTAGAGAGGACTCTTTGTGTGCTAGCATGGAGTAGCACCCCACTTGCATAGCAACAAGTTAGTATTCATCAATTCAAAAATGCTAGCACCCCAAGGTGATTGACTAGATTGTTAATTGGTGTAGGGCTACCCAAGGAAGTGCTTTGTATTTTTGCTGCTCGAGATATTGCAACAATCTCTTTGCTTCTTTCAAGTAATTGATTATGAGTTAGTTGGAAAACATGAAAGCATGCATAACTTGATAATTGGGAAATAATTATATAATTAAAGAGAATAATGCAATTGTGGTACTCATTTTTTGTTCCATTATGCTTATAGTTTTGTTTCACATACATTTTTTACTCAACTTTTGTTAACATTTTGTTTGGAATACATAATTGAGACTTAGTAAGCAGCAACCGAGTTTTGCGGTTGTAGAAGGAGACCGTGTTAGTCCAAGTTCTATATCATAGTTCGTCCATGAAGCATACCTTACTTAGTAGTCAATAATTTTCTTTCTTTAGTTTCTATTTTTGTAGTGTTTTATTTGAGACTTGTCTATTTTATTATATAGTGATGGTTATAGATTATGATTTTTAGGCTTGTGATGCTTAGACGTTTATTTCTATTTTATATCAATCTATTAATTACATGATGTGTAATTTTGCTTATTTAGCATTAATGTATTTTATGGTTATTTATTAGATGACTATGGATCTTGAAAAATTGTACGATATTGATTTGGGTTCTGCTAGGTGAGCACCCTGGTCATAACACTAAAAACCTTTTCATTTAGTGCAACAATCTTTGTCATAACCATAAGTCCTCGCCATCAACCTCCATCATTGTGCATTAATGTGTTTGATGGTTATGTGTTGGACAACTATGGATATTGAAAAAATTGTAGAAAAATGATATGGGTTCCTACTAGGTGAGCGCCCAAGTCGTAACACTGAAAATGATTTCACCTTGTGCGACAATCTGTCGTAGCCATAAGTTCTCCTTATCAACCTCCATCTGTCTAATATATCATTGCCCCTCAACTTGGGTTACTATCTAAGCAATACTGCTTTGTGACTAAAATTGGCATTTGTACCATATAAAATTCTCACAATTAGATTTGTCTTGTCAACATGAGCTTTTAGTTGTTGAACAAGTTTAGTAGTTGTTAAAAGGTTACAAGAATCAAAGCACCATCTCATGTGAGAGACAAGACATAGCAAAACATAAGTGTAATACTATTACTAATCACAACCATGGAGAAGAGATGTTAGTTAAGATTAGTAGAGGATACATACCACTAATTTTCCATGTTGTCCTCTAGATGTCTATATCTTACTCCCATTAGCTTGCATTAGGATGTAGGCCTTTAGAGTGGTTTAATCCTACATGGCAGCGTAGGATAAATAGTTACATTAGTTTAGTGGGATTTACAAGAAGAGTCATTTCACATTCTCATTCACAACACACCGGATCACTTAGCACATCTGACCACTACTTACTGCACTTTTTAACAAAACAATAGAAAATTTCTTAACATAAAATATAAAATATATAAATTACAGTCCACTCACTACATTTCTACTCTCAATATAAAAATAAAAAATAAAACTTATAATATATTAATTCACTTATCATATCTAACTCATCACTAACTTACTACTTATTTCACCACTTCCATAACTTCAAACTTATTAAGTTTAAGCCTGGGATAAAGTGTAAACACAAACAGCCACCCAAATAAATTAAAATTGTCTCAACATCTCTACTCCTAACATAAATACAAAAAATATAATTTACAATATATCAACTCACCTATCAAATTTACTTTAATTTTAATTTAAAGTAAACACGAATACCAATTTAAATACAGGTAACCTCCAGATGTTTACACCAATATGACTTTGGTTAAACCCTACTTAGATTGTTAGGAACAAGTCAACTCCAATTGAGTTGAAGAAATTAGAGAAAGCACCAGTCCTACCAACAATCGAGAGTGGTTAAACCCTACTTAGATTGTTAGGAACAAGGCAACTCCAATTGAGTTGAAGAAATTAGAGAAAGCACCAGTCCTACTAACAATCGAGAGTGGTTCTTCTGTTTCTTTGATAAGAACTTAGGAATAAACTTTTCTCTTCTAATTAACAACATCGACTATGTTAATAATCAAGCGCGAGATGAGATCCGTGGATCACATCTTTATTCCAGTGTTATAGATTTAAAACTAGCTCCTTCTCTTCCGCTATCTAATGCCCTACCCTTGTGAAAAGTAACCTTCTTGTAGGAACATATGATTTGAGCATTATTGGTTGGAAGTGAATCTTGTTCTCCTTGAAAGATAACCTGATCCACTTCCTCTAAGACTTGCTAAGCACACATTGCTGGGAAATTATTCGAGCATCATCCCTTAAGGAGGTATTGAGGCATTACTAGTTGTGGGTACAATTTAAAGTGGTAAACAGAGATAACAAGGTTATTTTTTCTAATTGTCATCTTTTCCTCTCTCCTCCGAAGTGCAGAACCATACAGCAACTAACACAAGGAATTACCAACCATACCGACCCTACACTGCTGAGCAACCCAGAAATCGACATGATTTCATCAACAAACTGCCTAATTAACCATCTATATACCTGTGTACCGGGACTTGAGCTGGAACCTACCGTTCCCATTTAAGTTGTGTGAGTCCAGGTGCTACTTATAGCAAAGCATAATTTGATTTAGAAATTTCTGAATGCGCAATTAATGTCATGAGTCAGAAGACTCAAAACTCAGGCAGACACGAAAAAGTAAGAGAACCAACATCATAGCACACAGATAACCCCAAAGGTAGTCACAAAAGCATCATCATATAACCAGGAACGTGTCTCTCACTTCGACGTTTATAATTCCACCAAGTTGACTAAAATAGTAACGTCCGGTCAGAGCCTAAAATTGTAAGCACCACAGAGTAGAGACAAAGCAACGGGTAAGCCCAGGATAGTGTCCCAAAAGGCCCATCTATGATCCAGTTGATGGCGGCCTATGCCGTTGGAATCGGATCCATTTGGGCCCGCACTGATATCCGAAGCAGAGCCATCAAAGGTCCCATTGCTCACAGACAAGCTGAAAGGAATCACAAGTCCCACTATTAATGCATTTGATACAAAATAATATAATTGCCATGCAGTTCTCCAGCAACTTGTGAGATACACTTGGCCTAAGTCGAAACTCGAAAGTATCACTGACATGAGTCCCTCAAAGGTAACCAAATGATTCCCCTATCAGAAAACCATCGGGACGGTAAAATATTACTGGGTAAGATCAAGGCCTCCAGCTGCTCAGCTGACTCTAAAAATTTGTAGATGAAGGGCCGAACTGATGGGTTTTAATTGTTTGGTTGGAGCTTTTACCGAGAGGGAAAAGAAAAAAAAAACGTTGGAGTGGAATTCTATTTTAAAATCAAATTTTTACAACCTGACAGTGGATAAGAGAACCGCGAGGAAGGATAACCACAAAATATGCTTCGAAAATTAGAAAAATACCATTCGTTTACAAAACCCTCCATTTAAAAGTAGAATTTCACACACCGCGGTACCACCGTGTTCAGCATAAAAAGGCTACTCTAATCAATTAAAACAGCAACCATCGCAAGCGTATCCCAATCAAATTAGCGGTTCCGGAAGGGCAATGGCACAAAGGAGGTGAATACTCAAAGATTCACTTACCTCGCTGGGAACTTGCAATTGGGGTTAACTCCAGAAATAGACCCTGAAATCAGAAAAAAAAAATGGATGTATTCAAAATCCCAGAATTACCCTCAGACGAGCGTGGAACCAACCAACGGTGCCAGAAGGGTGGGGGGCAGAAAAGGGGGAGCAGCGTACGTACCGACGGGGTCGAGCTGGGTGACGGCGGCGGTGCCGGAGAAGTCGCAGGAGGAGGGGTCGGAGGGGCGGCGAGAGTAGTACTCGTTGAAGGCGTAGGAGGCGTGGAATTGGAGGACGTCCGGGTCGAAGCACGCGCCGCCACCCTGCACGGCGCTGCAGTCCACGCCGCCGCCAGAGGGCCCGCACGCCCAGTCCAGAGCATTCTGCAGCGCACCGTCCTCCGCGTTGTTCTTCGCCACGCACCACACACGTACGGCCCCTCCTCTCCCGTCCTCCGCGGCTGCGGCTGCCTGCAGGAGGGCCACTAGGAAGGGGAGGAGAACGAGGTGGTGGCGGTGGTGTGGGGAAGGCATTGTGAGGGAAGAGAGAAGGGCGATCGAGTGGTGGCGAAGTGGGGAGGTTTGTTTATTTTAGGGAGGGGGGAGCGGAAGGGTCGAAGTGGGTATGGCTGGTGAGTGTCTGTGACCGTCGGGGTCCCTCTTGGCTGGACTGTGGGGGTGGTGGTTTACGACGGAGGCATATGGTGGGTGCACAGACTGCGCGCTCTTCGATGAGATCGATGAGGCAAATCGGGCCGATGGGCTTCGTTGGTTGATTCCAACACGTTGGGTTTGTTTGCCTACTTATTGAGCCCACCATTTACTAATGATCTAGTGGATTAGTAATTGGTTAAGGAAATTGAAATCCCATATCCATCCTATTTACTCACTGACATCCATTTATTTATTATGAGTTATAATATCCAGTAAGCATCGTAAAAATCATCCCATACCTATCTTATTTACTCATTGATATTTGTTTATGTGTTTGGGTATATTGTAACCGTTTGCTTATGATGCATTGCAAGGTCCATCTTAAAATAGAACTAAGCATTAGAGTTTATGTTGCGGAATCTATTTGGTGGGATAAAATTTGCAAACAGGGGATACTCGTGTTGGTGTTTATGTATAATTCAGGTTGAATTTGGGAGGAATATGGGATAAGATGAAAATAAGTTAGGAATGGAAATTTATAGTGTTTACTTAAAAATAAGAGATAAAAGGAGAGATAAGTTGTCAAAAGATAACTATGCCCCTAAATTGGTTATCACGTTACATTTTGAAATTATTTTTTAGAATTGTAATTTATTTTTGGCAAATATTGATTTTTTTTTATAAAAATTATATAATTACACCTGAACATTCAAAAGGTACACCACAAAAAAGGTACAACCCACTATCGTGTTGTCCTCATATGTGAGTAGCACCCCTTCCCACTATGGCTCCACCTTGGTCTCTTCCTCTTACCTCCTCTTGCTTCTAGCCAAGATGGCCAAGGAAGTGTAGGTGGCGACAACAAGCAACGAGTTCTAGCAAGGCCTTCCAATCAAGGTCCTTGTGGGTGGGGCATGTGGAAGAATCTACGGTGGTAGGAGAGGCAGAGGCTACCACTGAGATCAAGGGGGAGTAAGTGTGTGTGTGTGTGTGAGGGAGAGAGAGAGAGAGTGAGTGAGAGCAGCCTCGATTATCCCTTTCACTCTCCCCAATCACATGTCACGTTCTTGATCACTAAAGGTGAGCAGTACTCCCTCCCCTTCCATCTGATCTCATTGCTAATCGCCATTTCCTTACACTTTCTTGATGATCCCATCCCTTCTCGAGTGCGATTCCCAATACCTCATGTCGTTCAAATGCCTCTCGGGCAATCCGATCGAGGATTTGTAATAATGCGCTCGATCTATTCGCGTCATCCGATCAATCGTGACATGGTCGTTCGTAATCTTTAGCCCAAGATTAGGGGATGAAGGGTGAGGGCAAAAGAGGAAGAATCTCGTCAACTGTGAGAGGGTTGAAGATGCGATGAACTCAGGATGAGAGCTCAGGATAACTCATCTCCACAGCAAACATGGAATTCATGAAACCTAGATTTGGGCCCAAGTCCAGGCTCACTTAACTTGGGATGTAAATAGGGGATATCACTCATTTTTTAGGGATATCTCATGATGTAAACGGACCCTACTGGTAACGCAAGCTAATATTTAATGCAACTTTTCACGTTTGTGCTGCATTAATTGTAAGTGTCTTATTTATAATTTGTACTATGTGCTCTCCTCTCTTACAAAAATAAGAGATGTCAATTGGAAGTAGGCCCCACCTTCCCCTTTTGTCTTATTGTGTCGGACAAATAGTGGAGATGAAAAGTGTAGAATTTGTCTTAAATTTTGGCATGAGGGAACTATTACTCAAAATATGTGTAATTCTAAGTATAAAGAGATTGTTACATAGATCCTATCATAAACATTTGATACTACACATGTCGTTATGACATTTTTCTTCACATTGATGACACCGTGAAGCTAAACTCTTCAAAAAAATCCCACTTGAATTCGGTGTTATCAAGATGATAATCTATCTTCACTTAAAAAACTTAGGAAATAGTTGTCATTGCTTGTAGATCGTAAAATAAACCTCGAAAAAGTCGTTGCATTGCTCCTTTCCAACATGCTTCTTTCTTCCTTTCTATAACTCTGCCATTTTGTCTCCCATTGTTGTTTTTTTCAACTCAACAATGTAGGATTGAAATACCTTGATAAACCCCTCCAACACACTCAATGAAGACCCTTCAACATATTTTTGTCCTTCATTATCTTGTTTACTTCTTGACCACTTAAATATGGCTAACACCTAACTTCACAATAATTGAATGACATTCTAGTAGACAGAAGCATGTTTACATTGACATACATGTAAAAATGATGTTCAAAATAGCATTTATGCATTATGACAAGTTGTCGATGGAATTTGTGCAGAATCGTAACATTAAAAATATGATTTCCATGAGGTAGAAATTGACTCTCACAAGTACCTCGTGCACATACAAAACAAGGTTTAAATAATCAGAAATCATTTGTATTTAACTAAAGGAGATAAGATCATAATTAACCTTAGCGAACCTTGTCAAAAATGAGGAAGCAAAAGGGACTTTTTTATCTTATTTTTCACTTCACATTTACAGCATGCGAGCGTTGGAGTTTCAAATTAAATGACGTGGCTGTTGGAGAGAAACCAGGTCATCGAGACCTAGTTTCTAGGAGCTTCATTGACACCACCCTACAATCGAGTGAGCTCTAAGTGATGCTCAATTGAAGAAGCCTTAGCTGAGATCGCATTTGGCTGAAGTAGTTGCTTGGTAATGTCTTTGTTAGAATGTTAGCTAACTGATCCTTGCTTGAAATGAAGTGCACTAATAGAAGATCTTTCTTCACTTGATCACAAATGAGGTGAAAGTCAACTTCAATAGACAGGGTTTGTTAAGAAGTAAGTTGCTCCAATGTTGTCACACCATAGTTTTTGTGTGGGTTGTGGTTGTTTTAGTTCTCTCAGCAATATACGTAGCCAAATTAGTTCTTCAGTGGTAGTCGGCGAGGGCTTTATACTCTGATTCTGTAAATGAATGAGATACTATTTTTTGCTTTAATTTCTTGTAGACTAAGAGATTAGGTTATTTCCATGGAATACTAGGTAGATGCCCTGTTGACTTGCGATCCTTTGGAGAACCTGCCCAATCAGCATCATAATAGGCATGTAGGGTGTTGCTAGTGTTTGGTTGGATGCTTAGCCCAACTTAGATGGAGCCGCGAAGGTACCGAAGAATTCACTTGATGTGGTCCCAGTGTTGGTTGTTGTGATTGCTCATATATTGGCATGCCTTATTTACAACAAATGTGATATTTGGTCTAGTTAATAGACTGTATTGTAGGGCATCGACAATTTTCCTGTAATGTGTCGAGTTATGGAAGGCAGATGTGTCAGAAGTTGGCGATGAGGTAGTTGTTGATGTTTTGATGGGCCTTGAGTTGTCCATTCCATCTCTTGATAACAAGTCTTGAATGTATTTTTGTTGAGAGAGAATTATCCCATTGTTATGTGGATGAATCTTGCTGCCTAGGAAGTAATGGAAATTGCTGACGGTACGAATTTTGAATTCAACTTGTAGTTGGTGAAGAAAGGTTGTAGTGTATGTTCATTACTTCCAGTAAGAATGATGTCGTCGACGTAGACCAGAGCATATGTGAGAGAGTTGTTATTGTTGTGAATGAAAGGTAAGGGATCCGTTGTTGAGGCCTAAAACCCAAGAATATGTAAGAATGAGCAGAGTCTGCTGAACCATGCACATGGAGCTTGTTTGAGGTTGTAGAGTGATTTCTGTACATGGAGCTTGTTTGAGGTTGTAGAGTGATTTCTGTAGATGGCAGACATAATTTGGGAAATCAGGATTGGTGAATCTTAGAGGTAGTGCCATGTATACATCTTCATTTAGGTACCCACGAAGGAAGGCCTTGCTAACATCTAGTTGGCAGATGGACTAGCGATTTGTAATGGTGATGGAGAGTATTGCTTGAATGGTAGTGGGTTTGATGAATAGACTGAATGTTTCGTTGTAGTTGATACCTTCTTATTGGTAAAGCCCTTGGAGACAAGGCAAGCTTTGTATCGTTCTGTGGTGCCATCAGCCTTATATTTGATCTGAAATACCCATTTGCATCCGATGACATTTAGATTTGGGTTGTGTGGGACTAGTTTCCATGTACTGGTGGCGAGGAGAGCATTATATTCATCGACCAATGGCTTTCCGCCAATAGTAGTCTTTAACTGCCAGAGAGAAACATTGAGGTTCTTTGAGAGGGGTAGTTTGAGCTGTGAGGGCTTATTTTTGTTGTTGAAGGCCAACAAGTTGGCGGTAGTCAATCTGTCTCTGTGGTCATAAGCAATGTTCACTGGTTGGTTGGATAGATGTGTTGCCTCTTGCAATCATTACTGGAGGTTCCTATGGAGGAGCCATTGCATTAGGCAAGGTGATTCTATGGAGAGTGTCTGTTGTCTGGGCAAGCGATGGAATGGCTTGGGTTGCAATGACTCCCTATGGTGCTTGCGAAGATACTGTTGGAGGGTTGAGAACTAAAATGTCCTTGAATAGAAATAGTCTGTCATCAAATTGAACCTACACTGTGGTGATATCAAGACAATAGTAGGCCATTTAGTTCTCAGGCTAACCGAGAAAAATACACTTCATTGTCTAGAATGAGAATTTA
This sequence comes from Thalassia testudinum, assembly GCA_037157565.1. Lineage (NCBI taxonomy): Eukaryota > Viridiplantae > Streptophyta > Magnoliopsida > Alismatales > Hydrocharitaceae > Thalassia > Thalassia testudinum. The sequence goes on from JAZHRO010000063.1 coordinate 136,034,996, forward strand.
TGAGAGTTGTATGGGTGAAGGAGCAGATATGCAGCACATCCGAAGGCACAGAGAATATTGATGTTAGGAGTATTGTGGAATAAGGTTTGATAAGGTGAGGTGCCAAAATGGACTTTTGTCGGCAGACGGTTGATAAGAATGATTGTTGTGGAGAAGGCAAAAGGCCAGTATTTGTGGGGTACTGAGGAGTGTGATAGTAGTGTGAGGCCTGTATCGACTATGTGACGGATTTTTCTTTTAGTTACTGCATTTTGTTCATGTGCATGTGGGCAACTCAGGCGATGGATTATACCTTCATTTGCAAAGTGTTTGGCTATAGCTTTATATTTGCCTCCCCCATCAGATTGGAAGGAGTGAATTTTGGTGGCGAACTATCATTCGACCAATTTTTGGAATTGGATAAATGTGGGAGAACTTCGGATTTATTTTTGAGAGGGTATAGCCAAGTACTGAATAGTCATCCACAAAAAGGAGAAAGAATTTATGTCCTGAGTCAAAGGAAATGTGACAAGGCCCTTAGACATCACTAAATATTAATGCAAGAGGTTTATTCGAACGAGAAAAGGTTTCATACAGAGGCATTTTTATTTTTTCCATAGAAACTGACATTTATTCCTGGAATAGGAAATTTTGATGCCAAATGGGTGGAGAGCCATGCAAGTGGTGTCGAGTTGGGGATGACCAAGACGTTGGTGCCAGATGTCGGGGGAGTGACACACAGAGATGTTGGCGGAGGGAGTGGAGACTTCAGGAGAACACTGTGGAAGTCGATACAAGCTCTTTTCAGGTTTCCCGTAAATAAGGGGGATCTTGCTCTTGCAATCCTTTATAACAAAGTCATCAGAAGAGAATTCAACAATTCAATGATTATCACGACAAAGTTGATAGATGGAAAGTAAGGATTGGCTAGCAGCAGGTGAGTATAAGACATTATTTAAATGTAGATTTTTAAAGGGATATTGAAGTGTGTTTTTACCAATTTTTGAGATGGGTATGCGTTCACCATTGCCGACATGGATTGCATCAGCCCCTTTATAAGGTTATGCAAGGGTAAGGTTGGAGAGGTTGTCGATGTTGGTGCTAGAGCACCACGATCATTTGTTTTGATGATAACAAAACACGTGTTATTTAACATTTGCAATTTGAGTCCTAGATTTCAGGTCAATTGCAAATGAAGACGTGTTTAGACGGAACTCGAGCTCGCATCCAGGACGGATTGGAGGAGCTTGACGGAAAATAGAGGAGGTTCGCGTGGAGCGAAAGATTGGAGATGGAAGACAAGAAGAATAGGATAGATTCTTTTTTATCCTTTCATGTATCTCTTGTATTTATTTTCTTGCTCTTTATTTTCCTTAGACATTATGTTAAAGAGCCTCAAAGAACCCTAACAGTAGTCCTAGGAATACCTGCACAACCCTAGGATACGTAGGTTTTCTGCAGAACACTTAGAAAACCAATATAGGGTTAAAACTGACTTTCCAGACGTCTAATTCACGAATCAGACGTCTGATAAAGGATTTTAAGACGTCTGACTGTTGTTTCAGACGTCTGATAACTGTTAGGCTGGACATAGTTAGTTCTGTCTGATGAATTCAGACGTCCAGACCTTATACCAGACGTCTTAGGAGACGTCTGATGACTTTGCCAGACGTCCAGTTAGTGGACCGTTGGCTGGCTTAGAAGACACTCAAGAATATGACCGTTAGAGCCTTATCAGACGTCCATAGGACTTCACAGACGTCTGATAAATGACCGTTTTGCCTCGGCTGACCCAAAATCTCTTCTCAGAGATTTTCTAGCCGTTGCAACGTTTGGAAATCAATTCCCACGGTAAAAGTAGGTTTCCAGACGTCCAGACCTAGTGCCAGACGTCCTCTATGTCGTCTGATGGACTTGTACAAAAACCCTGTTTAGATCTGATTCAAGTCAGGGAGAAACCCGCATAGAATCAGACGTCTGACCTTGGAATCAGACGTCTTAAAGTGGCCTTCCAGACGTCTGATGCCATAGTTAGACGTCTGATAACCCTGTGAAGTGTAATCATTGTCCTGATTTCGGCCTGATTCTCTTGGGCTTTGCACCCAACGGCTATGGAAGCTTTTCCAAGCCTTCCAAAGCCTTCCTAAGGCCTCTATAAATAGAGGGGAACCTTTGTAAACAAAAACACACAAGATATACACTAAGAAAGACACAAGACACACTTAGCTATACACTCTCACACTCTTGTGTCCAAGAAGCTCTTGCTCTCTAAGCTCAAGTTCTACATCTTGAGAGCATCCAGCCGTTGCGCACCCGCTCTCCCGCCGTTGTCTAAGAGAGTGAAGTTGCGCCGTCGCGTGGCTCACGCACCCGCGTCATCGTCGACGCACTCCTTGCAAAGGGGAGTTTCCTAAATCCTATAGAAGCTTAGGTTTATTACTTTGTTGGCTCTATAGGTTTGTTGTTTTATTTTACCTTTGTAATTTGGTTGGGTATTCGCTTTGCGAATTCCCGTCTCCTTCGTGGGACAAAATCCTTCTCGTGGAGAGAAGGGGTTGAGGAACGCTACCCTCGTACTTGTAGCGTGGTTGTATTGAGGTTGAATCACCCTCGTTCAAAGTGATTCGGTTAGTGGATTTGATCAACTAGGTTGATCGGAAAATCCTAACTCGAGAGGGTTAGGTGGTGGTTTTTACCCGGTTTGGGTTTCCACCTAAAAATCTTTGTGTACATTGTGTGATTGCCTATTTTGTGATATTGTTTATATTTATTTCCGCAATTATTACGTCACCCCCTCCTAGAAGGGAACCTTCAATTGGTATCAGAGCAGGTCTTGCTATTTCGGCGTAACAACCAAGCAAGAAGATCGATGGAGGGAAGCTGTTCCACAAGCAGGATTTCCGAGGGGCAGTCCACAACCCGTCCGCCCTACTTTGATGGGAACAACTACACCTACTGGAAGTTGCGGATGAAGACGTGGCTTCAAGCCACCGACTTCACAGTCTGGGCCAGGTGCGAGACCCCCTTCGACATCCCAGAGAAACCCGCCGGAGGATACTCGCAGCAGCAGATCCGGGAGCTCTCTCTCAACGCGAAAACAATGAACGCGTTGTATTGCGCGCTCAGCCCGGAGGAGTTCAACAGAATCTCGCAATGCGCCACCGCATACGAGATCTGGCACACACTCGAGGTAACTCATGAAGGTACCTCTAAGGTAAAAACTTCTAAACTCAATTTACTTTCACAAGAATTTGAGGCTTTTTCTATGAAATCTGACGAAACTTTAAGTGAGATGAACACTAGGTTCACTCTCATAGTAAATAACTTGAAAGCTTTAGGGAAGACTTTCATCAAGGGGGAGCTTCAAGGGAAGCTTCTTCGTTCCCTTGGACCGGAGTGGGAACAGAAAGTTACCGCCATCGAGGAGGCAAACGAAATGGAGGAGCTCAACATGGAAGATCTCCTAGGCAATCTGATGGCCTACGAGACTAAGTTGAAGCAAAAGAAGAAGGATACACCGGAGCCTAAACTAAAGAAGACTCTCGCCTTCAAAGCCGCGTCGGATAGCGAGGTAAGTTCCGACGATGAAGACTTTAGAATTTTACTTAAAAATTTTTCCAAGTTTTGTAGGGAATTAAAGAAAGAGAAAAAGGAGAAGAAAAAAAGCCCGAGACGTTGCTACCACTGCAACGGGAAAGGGCATCTGCGACCAGAATGCCCTCTTCTCAAAAAGGATAAGAAGAAGGAAAAGGAGAAGAAATCTAAGAAGAAGGCGTTCCAAGCCACTTGGGACGATTCTAGCTCGGAGGAAGAAGAAGAAAAGACCATAGAAGAAGCGACAGCGAAAGCGAAAGCGACTCAGACAACGAGGTAAATCTCGATCTTCAAGAAGCATTTAATGAACTTTTTGAGATTAGTAAATCACTTAGGGTAGAAAATAAAGGCATTAAAAAGAACCTTAGTTTTCTTAGAAATGAAAATGATAGGTTAGAAAAACAACTCAAGGACATAGAAACTAGTCCTAAGGATAATAACCTATTATTAGAAAATCAAGACCTCATCAATGAAAATAATAAATTGATTGAGGAAAATAATAGTCTAAAGTTAGAAATTTCTGATTTAAAGACTAAGATGGATATTATAGAAAAAGAAATCACATGTCTTAGGGAAAATTCTAACAAATTAATCAACAAAGTTGATAATTTTTATAGCCCTAAGGTTGAGAAAGGATCTCCATCAAGGAGACCTTCTAACAAATCCGGATCCAAGCTCACTTGGATACCGAAGAAAGAATTAGAATCTTGTTTTGTAGGGTTCAGGGATGACTACAACATAAAGGACTGGACCTACAAGCTCAAGGCTGGTCAACTCAAGTTGGGAGAACCAAGGAGTAGACCAAGGAGGAAAACAAGAAGACCGACGAGACGGCGAACAAATGACGGACCCGCCGCACGTCGACCACCAGATTGGAGACCGGCGCCGATGCCCGGGCCTCCAAGCTACGGATGGGAGCCCCATCCGATGTGGCATCCACCACCATCATTCGGGCCATTTTATTGGCCATGGTAGGTGAGGTAAAATTCTTAACCCTATCCTTTTTATAAGCATTTAGATAGGGGGAGTTAAAAATGATGAGCTTATTGTCAATTTTTAAGGGGGAGATACAAGTTAGCTAAAATTCCTTTAGTAAGGGGGAGAAAAATAATAGCTATCTTGTTGTTATAAAAAGGGGGAGGACATTACCTTTGTTAAAAATAAATAGAAGAGCATGTTTTAAGGGGCAGTAATATAAAATCAATCAAACCTTTTTGATAATGTCAAAAAGGGGGAGGATTTTTATGCATTATTATTTACGGTTTTGTCATCATCAAAAAGGGGGAGATTGTTGGTGCTAGAGCACCACGATCATTTGTTTTGATGATAACAAAACACGTGTTATTTAACATTTGCAATTTGAGTCCTAGATTTCAGGTCAATTGCAAATGAAGACGTGTTTAGACGGAACTCGAGCTCGCATCCAGGACGGATTGGAGGAGCTTGACGGAAAATAGAGGAGGTTCGCGTGGAGCGAAAGATTGGAGATGGAAGACAAGAAGAATAGGATAGATTCTTTTTTATCCTTTCATGTATCTCTTGTATTTATTTTCTTGCTCTTTATTTTCCTTAGACATTATGTTAAAGAGCCTCAAAGAACCCTAACAGTAGTCCTAGGAATACCTGCACAACCCTAGGATACGTAGGTTTTCTGCAGAACACTTAGAAAACCAATATAGGGTTAAAACTGACTTTCCAGACGTCTAATTCACGAATCAGACGTCTGATAAAGGATTTTAAGACGTCTGACTGTTGTTTCAGACGTCTGATAACTGTTAGGCTGGACATAGTTAGTTCTGTCTGATGAATTCAGACGTCCAGACCTTATACCAGACGTCTTAGGAGACGTCTGATGACTTTGCCAGACGTCCAGTTAGTGGACCGTTGGCTGGCTTAGAAGACACTCAAGAATATGACCGTTAGAGCCTTATCAGACGTCCATAGGACTTCACAGACGTCTGATAAATGACCGTTTTGCCTCGGCTGACCCAAAATCTCTTCTCAGAGATTTTCTAGCCGTTGCAACGTTTGGAAATCAATTCCCACGGTAAAAGTAGGTTTCCAGACGTCCAGACCTAGTGCCAGACGTCCTCTATGTCGTCTGATGGACTTGTACAAAAACCCTGTTTAGATCTGATTCAAGTCAGGGAGAAACCCGCATAGAATCAGACGTCTGACCTTGGAATCAGACGTCTTAAAGTGGCCTTCCAGACGTCTGATGCCATAGTTAGACGTCTGATAACCCTGTGAAGTGTAATCATTGTCCTGATTTCGGCCTGATTCTCTTGGGCTTTGCACCCAACGGCTATGGAAGCTTTTCCAAGCCTTCCAAAGCCTTCCTAAGGCCTCTATAAATAGAGGGGAACCTTTGTAAACAAAAACACACAAGATATACACTAAGAAAGACACAAGACACACTTAGCTATACACTCTCACACTCTTGTGTCCAAGAAGCTCTTGCTCTCTAAGCTCAAGTTCTACATCTTGAGAGCATCCAGCCGTTGCGCACCCGCTCTCCCGCCGTTGTCTAAGAGAGCGAAGTTGCGCCGTCGCGTGGCTCACGCACCCGCGTCATCGTCGACGCACTCCTTGCAAAGGGGAGTTTCCTAAATCCTATAGAAGCTTAGGTTTATTACTTTGTTGGCTCTATAGGTTTGTTGTTTTATTTTACCTTTGTAATTTGGTTGGGTATTCGCTTTGCGAATTCCCGTCTCCTTCGTGGGACAAAATCCTTCTCGTGGAGAGAAGGGGTTGAGGAACGCTACCCTCGTACTTGTAGCGTGGTTGTATTGAGGTTGAATCACCCTCGTTCAAAGTGATTCGGTTAGTGGATTTGATCAACTAGGTTGATCGGAAAATCCTAACTCGAGAGGGTTAGGTGGTGGTTTTTACCCGGTTTGGGTTTCCACCTAAAAATCTTTGTGTACATTGTGTGATTGCCTATTTTGTGATATTGTTTATATTTATTTCCGCAATTATTACGTCACCCCCTCCTAGAAGGGAACCTTCAATTGGTATCAGAGCAGGTCTTGCTATTTCGGCGTAACAACCAAGCAAGAAGATCGATGGAGGGAAGCTGTTCCACAAGCAGGATTTCCGAGGGGCAGTCCACAACCCGTCCGCCCTACTTTGATGGGAACAACTACACCTACTGGAAGTTGCGGATGAAGACGTGGCTTCAAGCCACCGACTTCACAGTCTGGGCCAGGTGCGAGACCCCCTTCGACATCCCAGAGAAACCCGCCGGAGGATACTCGCAGCAGCAGATCCGGGAGCTCTCTCTCAACGCGAAAACAATGAACGCGTTGTATTGCGCGCTCAGCCCGGAGGAGTTCAACAGAATCTCGCAATGCGCCACCGCATACGAGATCTGGCACACACTCGAGGTAACTCATGAAGGTACCTCTAAGGTAAAAACTTCTAAACTCAATTTACTTTCACAAGAATTTGAGGCTTTTTCTATGAAATCTGACGAAACTTTAAGTGAGATGAACACTAGGTTCACTCTCATAGTAAATAACTTGAAAGCTTTAGGGAAGACTTTCATCAAGGGGGAGCTTCAAGGGAAGCTTCTTCGTTCCCTTGGACCGGAGTGGGAACAGAAAGTTACCGCCATCGAGGAGGCAAACGAAATGGAGGAGCTCAACATGGAAGATCTCCTAGGCAATCTGATGGCCTACGAGACTAAGTTGAAGCAAAAGAAGAAGGATACACCGGAGCCTAAACTAAAGAAGACTCTCGCCTTCAAAGCCGCGTCGGATAGCGAGGTAAGTTCCGACGATGAAGACTTTAGAATTTTACTTAAAAATTTTTCCAAGTTTTGTAGGGAATTAAAGAAAGAGAAAAAGGAGAAGAAAAAAAGCCCGAGACGTTGCTACCACTGCAACGGGAAAGGGCATCTGCGACCAGAATGCCCTCTTCTCAAAAAGGATAAGAAGAAGGAAAAGGAGAAGAAATCTAAGAAGAAGGCGTTCCAAGCCACTTGGGACGATTCTAGCTCGGAGGAAGAAGAAGAAAAGACCATAGAAGAAGCGACAGCGAAAGCGAAAGCGACTCAGACAACGAGGTAAATCTCGATCTTCAAGAAGCATTTAATGAACTTTTTGAGATTAGTAAATCACTTAGGGTAGAAAATAAAGGCATTAAAAAGAACCTTAGTTTTCTTAGAAATGAAAATGATAGGTTAGAAAAACAACTCAAGGACATAGAAACTAGTCCTAAGGATAATAACCTATTATTAGAAAATCAAGACCTCATCAATGAAAATAATAAATTGATTGAGGAAAATAATAGTCTAAAGTTAGAAATTTCTGATTTAAAGACTAAGATGGATATTATAGAAAAAGAAATCACATGTCTTAGGGAAAATTCTAACAAATTAATCAACAAAGTTGATAATTTTTATAGCCCTAAGGTTGAGAAAGGATCTCCATCAAGGAGACCTTCTAACAAATCCGGATCCAAGCTCACTTGGATACCGAAGAAAGAATTAGAATCTTGTTTTGTAGGGTTCAGGGATGACTACAACATAAAGGACTGGACCTACAAGCTCAAGGCTGGTCAACTCAAGTTGGGAGAACCAAGGAGTAGACCAAGGAGGAAAACAAGAAGACCGACGAGACGGCGAACAAATGACGGACCCGCCGCACGTCGACCACCAGATTGGAGACCGGCGCCGATGCCCGGGCCTCCAAGCTACGGATGGGAGCCCCATCCGATGTGGCATCCACCACCATCATTCGGGCCATTTTATTGGCCATGGTAGGTGAGGTAAAATTCTTAACCCTATCCTTTTTATAAGCATTTAGATAGGGGGAGTTAAAAATGATGAGCTTATTGTCAATTTTTAAGGGGGAGATACAAGTTAGCTAAAATTCCTTTAGTAAGGGGGAGAAAAATAATAGCTATCTTGTTGTTATAAAAAGGGGGAGGACATTACCTTTGTTAAAAATAAATAGAAGAGCATGTTTTAAGGGGCAGTAATATAAAATCAATCAAACCTTTTTGATAATGTCAAAAAGGGGGAGGATTTTTATGCATTATTATTTACGGTTTTGTCATCATCAAAAAGGGGGAGATTGTTGGTGCTAGAGCACCACGATCATTTGTTTTGATGATAACAAAACACGTGTTATTTAACATTTGCAATTTGAGTCCTAGATTTCAGGTCAATTGCAAATGAAGACGTGTTTAGACGGAACTCGAGCTCGCATCCAGGACGGATTGGAGGAGCTTGACGGAAAATAGAGGAGGTTCGCGTGGAGCGAAAGATTGGAGATGGAAGACAAGAAGAATAGGATAGATTCTTTTTTATCCTTTCATGTATCTCTTGTATTTATTTTCTTGCTCTTTATTTTCCTTAGACATTATGTTAAAGAGCCTCAAAGAACCCTAACAGTAGTCCTAGGAATACCTGCACAACCCTAGGATACGTAGGTTTTCTGCAGAACACTTAGAAAACCAATATAGGGTTAAAACTGACTTTCCAGACGTCTAATTCACGAATCAGACGTCTGATAAAGGATTTTAAGACGTCTGACTGTTGTTTCAGACGTCTGATAACTGTTAGGCTGGACATAGTTAGTTCTGTCTGATGAATTCAGACGTCCAGACCTTATACCAGACGTCTTAGGAGACGTCTGATGACTTTGCCAGACGTCCAGTTAGTGGACCGTTGGCTGGCTTAGAAGACACTCAAGAATATGACCGTTAGAGCCTTATCAGACGTCCATAGGACTTCACAGACGTCTGATAAATGACCGTTTTGCCTCGGCTGACCCAAAATCTCTTCTCAGAGATTTTCTAGCCGTTGCAACGTTTGGAAATCAATTCCCACGGTAAAAGTAGGTTTCCAGACGTCCAGACCTAGTGCCAGACGTCCTCTATGTCGTCTGATGGACTTGTACAAAAACCCTGTTTAGATCTGATTCAAGTCAGGGAGAAACCCGCATAGAATCAGACGTCTGACCTTGGAATCAGACGTCTTAAAGTGGCCTTCCAGACGTCTGATGCCATAGTTAGACGTCTGATAACCCTGTGAAGTGTAATCATTGTCCTGATTTCGGCCTGATTCTCTTGGGCTTTGCACCCAACGGCTATGGAAGCTTTTCCAAGCCTTCCAAAGCCTTCCTAAGGCCTCTATAAATAGAGGGGAACCTTTGTAAACAAAAACACACAAGATATACACTAAGAAAGACACAAGACACACTTAGCTATACACTCTCACACTCTTGTGTCCAAGAAGCTCTTGCTCTCTAAGCTCAAGTTCTACATCTTGAGAGCATCCAGCCGTTGCGCACCCGCTCTCCCGCCGTTGTCTAAGAGAGCGAAGTTGCGCCGTCGCGTGGCTCACGCACCCGCGTCATCGTCGACGCACTCCTTGCAAAGGGGAGTTTCCTAAATCCTATAGAAGCTTAGGTTTATTACTTTGTTGGCTCTATAGGTTTGTTGTTTTATTTTACCTTTGTAATTTGGTTGGGTATTCGCTTTGCGAATTCCCGTCTCCTTCGTGGGACAAAATCCTTCTCGTGGAGAGAAGGGGTTGAGGAACGCTACCCTCGTACTTGTAGCGTGGTTGTATTGAGGTTGAATCACCCTCGTTCAAAGTGATTCGGTTAGTGGATTTGATCAACTAGGTTGATCGGAAAATCCTAACTCGAGAGGGTTAGGTGGTGGTTTTTACCCGGTTTGGGTTTCCACCTAAAAATCTTTGTGTACATTGTGTGATTGCCTATTTTGTGATATTGTTTATATTTATTTCCGCAATTATTACGTCACCCCCTCCTAGAAGGGAACCTTCAATTGGTATCAGAGCAGGTCTTGCTATTTCGGCGTAACAACCAAGCAAGAAGATCGATGGAGGGAAGCTGTTCCACAAGCAGGATTTCCGAGGGGCAGTCCACAACCCGTCCGCCCTACTTTGATGGGAACAACTACACCTACTGGAAGTTGCGGATGAAGACGTGGCTTCAAGCCACCGACTTCACAGTCTGGGCCAGGTGCGAGACCCCCTTCGACATCCCAGAGAAACCCGCCGGAGGATACTCGCAGCAGCAGATCCGGGAGCTCTCTCTCAACGCGAAAACAATGAACGCGTTGTATTGCGCGCTCAGCCCGGAGGAGTTCAACAGAATCTCGCAATGCGCCACCGCATACGAGATCTGGCACACACTCGAGGTAACTCATGAAGGTACCTCTAAGGTAAAAACTTCTAAACTCAATTTACTTTCACAAGAATTTGAGGCTTTTTCTATGAAATCTGACGAAACTTTAAGTGAGATGAACACTAGGTTCACTCTCATAGTAAATAACTTGAAAGCTTTAGGGAAGACTTTCATCAAGGGGGAGCTTCAAGGGAAGCTTCTTCGTTCCCTTGGACCGGAGTGGGAACAGAAAGTTACCGCCATCGAGGAGGCAAACGAAATGGAGGAGCTCAACATGGAAGATCTCCTAGGCAATCTGATGGCCTACGAGACTAAGTTGAAGCAAAAGAAGAAGGATACACCGGAGCCTAAACTAAAGAAGACTCTCGCCTTCAAAGCCGCGTCGGATAGCGAGGTAAGTTCCGACGATGAAGACTTTAGAATTTTACTTAAAAATTTTTCCAAGTTTTGTAGGGAATTAAAGAAAGAGAAAAAGGAGAAGAAAAAAAGCCCGAGACGTTGCTACCACTGCAACGGGAAAGGGCATCTGCGACCAGAATGCCCTCTTCTCAAAAAGGATAAGAAGAAGGAAAAGGAGAAGAAATCTAAGAAGAAGGCGTTCCAAGCCACTTGGGACGATTCTAGCTCGGAGGAAGAAGAAGAAAAGACCATAGAAGAAGCGACAGCGAAAGCGAAAGCGACTCAGACAACGAGGTAAATCTCGATCTTCAAGAAGCATTTAATGAACTTTTTGAGATTAGTAAATCACTTAGGGTAGAAAATAAAGGCATTAAAAAGAACCTTAGTTTTCTTAGAAATGAAAATGATAGGTTAGAAAAACAACTCAAGGACATAGAAACTAGTCCTAAGGATAATAACCTATTATTAGAAAATCAAGACCTCATCAATGAAAATAATAAATTGATTGAGGAAAATAATAGTCTAAAGTTAGAAATTTCTGATTTAAAGACTAAGATGGATATTATAGAAAAAGAAATCACATGTCTTAGGGAAAATTCTAACAAATTAATCAACAAAGTTGATAATTTTTATAGCCCTAAGGTTGAGAAAGGATCTCCATCAAGGAGACCTTCTAACAAATCCGGATCCAAGCTCACTTGGATACCGAAGAAAGAATTAGAATCTTGTTTTGTAGGGTTCAGGGATGACTACAACATAAAGGACTGGACCTACAAGCTCAAGGCTGGTCAACTCAAGTTGGGAGAACCAAGGAGTAGACCAAGGAGGAAAACAAGAAGACCGACGAGACGGCGAACAAATGACGGACCCGCCGCACGTCGACCACCAGATTGGAGACCGGCGCCGATGCCCGGGCCTCCAAGCTACGGATGGGAGCCCCATCCGATGTGGCATCCACCACCATCATTCGGGCCATTTTATTGGCCATGGTAGGTGAGGTAAAATTCTTAACCCTATCCTTTTTATAAGCATTTAGATAGGGGGAGTTAAAAATGATGAGCTTATTGTCAATTTTTAAGGGGGAGATACAAGTTAGCTAAAATTCCTTTAGTAAGGGGGAGAAAAATAATAGCTATCTTGTTGTTATAAAAAGGGGGAGGACATTACCTTTGTTAAAAATAAATAGAAGAGCATGTTTTAAGGGGCAGTAATATAAAATCAATCAAACCTTTTTGATAATGTCAAAAAGGGGGAGGATTTTTATGCATTATTATTTACGGTTTTGTCATCATCAAAAAGGGGGAGATTGTTGGTGCTAGAGCACCACGATCATTTGTTTTGATGATAACAAAACACGTGTTATTTAACATTTGCAATTTGAGTCCTAGATTTCAGGTCAATTGCAAATGAAGACGTGTTTAGACGGAACTCGAGCTCGCATCCAGGACGGATTGGAGGAGCTTGATGGAAAATAGAGGAGGTTCGCGTGGAGCGAAAGATTGGAGATGGAAGACAAGAAGAATAGGATAGATTCTTTTTTATCCTTTCATGTATCTCTTGTATTTATTTTCTTGCTCTTTATTTTCCTTAGACATTATGTTAAAGAGCCTCAAAGAACCCTAACAGTAGTCCTAGGAATACCTGCACAACCCTAGGATACGTAGGTTTTCTGCAGAACACTTAGAAAACCAATATAGGGTTAAAACTGACTTTCCAGACGTCTAATTCACGAATCAGACGTCTGATAAAGGATTTTAAGACGTCTGACTGTTGTTTCAGACGTCTGATAACTGTTAGGCTGGACATAGTTAGTTCTGTCTGATGAATTCAGACGTCCAGACCTTATACCAGACGTCTTAGGAGACGTCTGATGACTTTGCCAGACGTCCAGTTAGTGGACCGTTGGCTGGCTTAGAAGACACTCAAGAATATGACCGTTAGAGCCTTATCAGACGTCCATAGGACTTCACAGACGTCTGATAAATGACCGTTTTGCCTCGGCTGACCCAAAATCTCTTCTCAGAGATTTTCTAGCCGTTGCAACGTTTGGAAATCAATTCCCACGGTAAAAGTAGGTTTCCAGACGTCCAGACCTAGTGCCAGACGTCCTCTATGTCGTCTGATGGACTTGTACAAAAACCCTGTTTAGATCTGATTCAAGTCAGGGAGAAACCCGCATAGAATCAGACGTCTGACCTTGGAATCAGACGTCTTAAAGTGGCCTTCCAGACGTCTGATGCCATAGTTAGACGTCTGATAACCCTGTGAAGTGTAATCATTGTCCTGATTTCGGCCTGATTCTCTTGGGCTTTGCACCCAACGGCTATGGAAGCTTTTCCAAGCCTTCCAAAGCCTTCCTAAGGCCTCTATAAATAGAGGGGAACCTTTGTAAACAAAAACACACAAGATATACACTAAGAAAGACACAAGACACACTTAGCTATACACTCTCACACTCTTGTGTCCAAGAAGCTCTTGCTCTCTAAGCTCAAGTTCTACATCTTGAGAGCATCCAGCCGTTGCGCACCCGCTCTCCCGCCGTTGTCTAAGAGAGCGAAGTTGCGCCGTCGCGTGGCTCACGCACCCGCGTCATCGTCGACGCACTCCTTGCAAAGGGGAGTTTCCTAAATCCTATAGAAGCTTAGGTTTATTACTTTGTTGGCTCTATAGGTTTGTTGTTTTATTTTACCTTTGTAATTTGGTTGGGTATTCGCTTTGCGAATTCCCGTCTCCTTCGTGGGACAAAATCCTTCTCGTGGAGAGAAGGGGTTGAGGAACGCTACCCTCGTACTTGTAGCGTGGTTGTATTGAGGTTGAATCACCCTCGTTCAAAGTGATTCGGTTAGTGGATTTGATCAACTAGGTTGATCGGAAAATCCTAACTCGAGAGGGTTAGGTGGTGGTTTTTACCCGGTTTGGGTTTCCACCTAAAAATCTTTGTGTACATTGTGTGATTGCCTATTTTGTGATATTGTTTATATTTATTTCCGCAATTATTACGTCACCCCCTCCTAGAAGGGAACCTTCAGTCGATTATATGATGAGATGCTCCAGAGTTAGCTAACCAAGTTGGTTCTGGTGATGGTTAGAGCTGGGTGGTGTTGGCTTGAGCTTGCTGAAGATGTCTGTGATTCCTATAATAACAACGGTAGGGACTGTGTCCTGGCACTCTGCGGACGGGGTAGGGGGTACGTCTGAAGCTATTGCTGTTGTGATTGCATCCTTGACCAAGTCTGCGAGAGGGATTGGGATGAGATTGGCGTCTGGCAATATTAGCCATAGGAGGGTTGGCAGTTTGATTCTGTTGGAGACGAATTTCATATGCCTGTAGAGTACTTGCTGATTCAGAGTAAGAAAGAGGTTGTGCTTGGGATGATAAGGTAGCTACAATCTCCATGAAGTTGCTTCCGAGGTTGTTGAAGATGACAACATTGAACTCAGCTATAGAGACATTCTAACCTGCGGCATCTAATTGATGGGCAAGATATTTTACCTTCTGAAGATAGTTTAATACTGGTTCATCGCCCTATTTCTGGTTGTGTAGCTGCATACAGATTTGCAGTATCCGCGTATGTGATGGAGAGCTGTAAGTAGAGGCAGGGGTGCTCCAGACATCAGCAGAGGTTTGCAGGCCAACCACTGCAAGTAGAACATCTTTGGAGAGAGAGGCAAGTAATATACTCATTAGGGTCTAATCATGTCTCAGCCATACTGCATGTGTAGAGTCAGTGGTCGAGGCATCGACTGAAGATGCAGAAGAGGCACTTGATGAGGTAGTGACCAGAGGGCACACGTCAGTTCCATCAATGAGACTAGCAAATCCATTAGGGTGTATAATGCGCATTAATTGTGTTTTCCATAAAAGGTAGTTGGTGGGGGTGAGTTTAAGGGTGAGAAGGTGATGAATGCTGGATAGTGGGAGGGGATTTTGAGGGGTTGTAGTCATTGGCGTAGAGGGGCAAAACGACTCTTACTTATATTGTCCGGTTGAGATGTAACGTCGTAGGGTTACTGCCCAGCGTGGAATAGGTGGTGGTGGTGGGGAGGGGTTGGAGGCCGGGTGTGCTGGTGGGTGGTGTGGGGATATTAGTGGGAAAGGGGAGGGGGTATGGTGTAAATGTTCTGATGGGAGTGGGTTAAGTGAGGGGTGAGAGGGGGAATAAATTGGGTGGGGTTGTCTGACCGTAGGGTTTCCCACGCGATGCTGGGGGTGCGGCGTGATACAGGCTGCAGTCGACTGGGAGGTGTATGGGGAGTCAATGGATCGTTGGCTGGCGAGGCTGCAAGGATTTACGGGGTGGTCGTGTGGTAACAACCGGCGACGAATGGGGTAGCTCGAGCGACGATCGTGGGACTCACGGCGAACCGGCGATGGAGGACGATTGATGCTGAGGGAAACAGGGAGCGATGCGGCTGGAGAAGGCACCAACAACACGGCGACGACAATTGTGATCGGAGTGTGGCGATCAAAGGTGGAATCGTAATAGTGAGTACCGTTGTGTTGTTGGATAATGATAGGGCAGGGTGGAAGGAATAGGAGGTATTCGGTGGCCGTGATGAGATGTAGGAGCGAAATGCCACCACTGTCGTCATGAGTATGGGATGGATTGGGGTTATGGCGAGACCGAGATCGTCCTTGGCCTGATACCATGTCAAAAAGGAGGAAGCAAAAGGGATTTTTTTTTTTTAATTTTTCAATTCTTGTTTACAGCATGGGAGCGTTTGAGTTTCAAATGGCGTGGCTCTCGGAGAGAAACCAGGTCATCGAGACCTGGTTTCTAGGAGCTTCGTTGACAAACTTGCTAGGGGGCAAGTCACTAAGCGACTTCCCAACGCAGGCGCATGACAAACTCTCAAGCAGACTACCATTAAAGCTCCGGAGATAAGCTCCCTCGACAAAAGAAGAGTTGCCAAGATGTAGTCCTAATTAAACAAGGTAGTTCAATTGGGACCGCCTAACCCTTGGCAGGTGTCGACAAGAGGTAATTAACCAAGCAATGAACCCGATTAGAGGATTCTACGAAAGAATGGATAGTCTCACCCAAAGGAAGCCATGCTAGCCACATGTAACATGTTGTTCATACTTGTCATAAAGGGAGAATTACTTAGAGTTGTGGAACTGGCATGGTGTCACCAAAGTTAATTCATGTAATTGTTGTTTAGGCATGGGTTGATTACTATTACAATGCAATTAACTCTTGTAATGGCTAGGTCAGGCCTCTCATTGTAAGAGGAAGACAACTTGTCGTCCAAAGGCACATGACTATGTACTCTTGAGCCTAAATTCTACTAGTACACTTAGTACATTGGAAATTCTAGCTTCCTTAAAATGTACACGTGAAACTTGATAAAAATGTTTGTGTCTTTGTGATTGCTTTTGTTTGTGTGATTGATTTGGGTTTGCTCTTTAAAATAAAATTGGTTAGCGTAGTCTTGACAAACCCTATAATTTGCTGCCTTCTATGGGCATAAGCACTTCTAGCTGATTAGCTTTACTTCAACCAACTTACTATGGCAAGAAGACTCTCAATTACTGTGTAGGGACTCCAGGACATAAAGGAGGAGCCCTGCATGGCTTAGAAGCAGAGTGCTCAACTCCTCAACATGGAAAAGGGAGAAACAAGAGGAGGTAGGGACTTACCCCTTTCTTACACACTCCTTGTAGGTCACTAATGACGTTAATGCTTGACAGAAGTAATCAAGGAATTGACTACCCCCCATCACCACTTTCAATGTATCTAAAGCCTTGGTTAGGTTACCGGGTTGTGAAGGGGGCTCGAAAAATAGGTGTATGTGATTACATTTCTTTCACGAATGAGGTTATGAACAAGCCACTTACTATTTGCATGAAGACTACTATCATTGCTCACTATGATGGGATAATGGATCCTACAAGCTTTGTAGGTGATTTCCATTAAAATATGCTAGTCCACGAGTATCGAATGCGATCATGTGATGGGTCTTCTCATCCTTCTGGAATGGACTAGCCTACGAATGGTTCGATAGCCTTCCTTGAGGTCAGATAGCCAATTTCCAAGAACTTTCAAACAAATTTGTCTAGTACTTCATTGGCAATCTTCACTTTAAGGAGAATCTAGAGTAGTTCATTGAGATAAAGTAGAGGAAGGACGAATCTTTTCATTTTTACTTTGACTATGAAAGAATTATGTAATATTTGTGTGTTTGAGTAGATATTGAACATTATAAAGAGTGTGTCGGTCATCATGTAAATTTCTCATTGCCTGGGAGTGACTAATTAGCTTTTAATAAATAAACCCTTAGGGCCTTGTCTTTTAATTGAGAGATGCAAACCCTAGGCATAGACATAGGATGACTTCCTATCTTCTCGAATGGTGTTACCAAATCCATGTGTCTCTTATAGGGTGTTTTTTCTTATTTACATGGCATCAAAGCATCGATCCATTCTCTAGTCAGATTTATTCTCTTTGTTCGAGGGAGCCCTACGTTTGGATTTACAATTGTTCATGTTAGATCCCTCATCGTTGGATCCTATTCAAATAGGTTATTCGCAGTAGATTTTCTTGTTGTTATCTGAGCGGCCCCACCATTGATTGAAGGAGCTCTCTCCGTCACCCTTGCAAATTCACCTGCTTAGTCTGACCTAGAGCAGATGCATCATCCATCACTACTCAAATTCGACCAACACTCAAGAATTTGAGCACCATCCAATCAACTATGTGAATGCTGCCACCTCTGCAAGTTCACTACTACTTCACTCGAGTTTATATAAACTCGATCCCATGTCAACTCAAGTAGATTCCTCTATGACACCTAGTCATTGGATCTCGACAATGATGTTTTATCTACTTCGTTGCCTTGAGCAATTGGTATCTTGGCTACTCCTGTGGGCCCTCAAATCATCCCTTTGTTGAGATAGCCAACAAGACTGCGAGGCTCGTCTGTTTCTCGATGAAAGGGACGTTAAATCCTAGGAGCCTTCATGGAAGGCACATCGACGAAGCGCGCAACCGACAACCTAGCCGACGCGTTGAGGCATAAGCAAGGGGCTTCACCCCAGTTCATAAGGATGCAACCTAGCCAAGGCGATCGTTGTTATGGCACAACAAAGGTCCAACCAACATCTAATAAGCCCACTTGCAATGCACCCTTCGTTGGTCATGGCTAAAGAAGGAATCCCAACCCTTAAGAAAAGCCTTCGGAAGACAACCAGTAAGCGAGAGCCTACTCACTAGCAACAAGGCTCCGGAATCATAGCTTTCAACCAAGCCACCAAGTGATACCTAAGCTCAACAAGGTGCCAGCCAGAGTGGATGCATCACCACTCGACATTCCTGTGAGGATCGAGATGAGGAGAGAGCGCGGCCTACACCGCCCCATTTATAGTCGGGATGAGGAGGACGGCACGTGTGTCCCTTCAAGACATCACCATGAAATGACACAATTCGCAATAAATGTGAGGTAACAACTCTAAGGACACGATCCCCGAAAAAGGTACCTCAATTACTGAGGGCAGTGATAACACTCAAAAGGGCATATACTTCCTAAGCCATTTATGGCACGTTCCCTCCTAAGAATGGATAGGTCGTGATGGCACGCACTTTGGGTACCCCGAATGACGTAATGGTAGCACCACCTCGACTACCTCAAGTCAACGACTAAGGTAGAAACTTGCCTCGAGAAGGAGAGAAGCTAGAAGCAGTAAGCAACCCCGAGAAGCCAACCCCGTAGAAAGGGTAGAAAAGGATCTCAAAAACAAGCGAAGGCATGGTAGCTACCTTGTTTGACCACTGGGAGTCGGCAATGAGCGCCTGTTATTGATCGCTTCTACCATGTTTTAGAAAATTTATATGTTGTAGTATAAACGATAAAAGCGTAACAACACTGAAATTTATAAAGTTCGAAAAATTGTGAATTTCGAGGTCATTCGTAGGGAGTAAATATGGAATTCAATCACTAGTCAGATATGAGAAATAATGAGCACAATAATCAATCACAATAAAGATATGCAATGAATAAATAATCTACTCAAAAAGATATGCAAGTAGTATCAAATTATATCTCAGAAGTAATGGGATAAAAAGATAATTAGATCCTAGAAATGGTGGTTTGAACCACCAATTAAATCCCACAATCAGGCACAATTCCCAATCAAATCTCAACATCCCAATAGTACTCAAGCCAAGTCAAATTCAATTTCTCAATAGTAAACTCAAACCACTTATACACGTCAGCTCAGTTCAATAATTCCACAGTAATTTTCAACCAATATCAGAGTCAGACGTCAGACCCAGCAATCAAACACCCTAAGAGTCCAGCCAAAGCACAAGGCCTCTGAATTTCTCTAAGTGTTGGGCACACATCCCAAGGAGTAAAACCTACCCCCTTCTTCCTCAGAATCTCCTCTTCTCTCTCTCAATCAGAACCGGGTCAATATACAGGTAATCGGGTAATCGAGTCGAGACCGAGGGACCAGACCCGCATGCATGTAATCGTGGGTGAGGTGTGCGAGGCAAGAGTGAGGAGGGACCTCACCCCTCAGTGTCGAGGCAATAAGCCATCAACACAAATGCATTGTATATGCATTTCAGAAAAGCAATCCCATGATGTGTCACTAATTGGTGCTGCCTTCTTTGTTATTTACTGTAGCTAAAACTTGTTCCCAATTGGAGCGGCTATATTGCTTCAAACTTCAATTGCTACTGCTTGAGGCTTCGAGGTGTAAGGCTGCATCCACTGGAGGTGGTCATGGTGGCGATGACAGCTGGAGCACAATGGACGGAGGCAGAGTGGTTGGCTGCGACGGCGAAGACCTGTTGACAAAAACTCAGGCTAATAGCCCCAAGTAGGCAGTTCAAAAGCACCACTGTGAGGTGGCGAAAGTGGCAGCGGTGTTATTTGAGTGCATGGAGGTGTGTAGTGGCTGGACAGCATCAGAGACAAACGGTGATGATGGGCTTGTTCGACCGGTGTTTTGGGTGAGCGGAGTGCCCAATAAACATGGGGCTTTCATTCAGTGGAGTGAGGCGGAGCTTATGGAAGTGTTCGTGGGGCATTTTGTGGTGTGTGTTGGTTGCACGACCACACCGGAGGCGTAGCCGACATCGGGGAAGACAGAGGAGGAGAGGGTGAATCGTTGATTGAATTGGGGTAATAAGGGGCCAAACCTAACCTAAAGAATAAGGGGGAGAATGAGGGCTAGTTATTTGGTCGAAGGGGAAAGGATTTCGTGACAGTGTGGCTTGCTAGTCACAGGGAAGATGAATCCTTCAGTGGAAGGAACGGTGAGGAAGAAAGGACGAGAAGACTTCTGCATTGGTCAGCGAGAAGCAGAGGAAGTTGAGGAAGGTATAGGGCCACTTGATTTGACTGTTGAGTTGCCAGAGATAGGGGATTGAAGAGGATTGCCGGAGCCGCAACGAAAGTGGCTGGAGAGGAGAAGAAGAGGTAGACTTTGGCCAGAATTGAGCTAGTTTGGGTCTAGGAACTTTGGGGGTTTAAATAGAGGAGGATCAAGCCTTCAAACGTGCAAAATTCACACGTTTGCTTGCGAGTTTGGAAACTTAAACCTCTAATTTTTCTCATGCTCGCCAGAACTCTAGGATTCAGCTTAGGCTTCAAGATCAAGCTAAATTACTAAGGAATCTCCTAAAGATCAATCCCTCTAATTTTGAAGGGATTTGATTGACAAATCAAGGAGAACTCCTTGATTGAATGTCAACAGGTTGGGTTTGAAGGTTGTTCACACTATTCATGGGGTAGGGGCATTTTTGAGAAGGTGACGACAAAGTTAGGGGGGTAATTGTAAAAAATTTGAAACATAGGGTTGCAAATGTGAGAAATAGAGTTTTTAAGGACTAAAATGCAAACTAGGTCAAAATGGACTTTGATTGGGTCCAAATTTTGGTGTTAACCTAATTTGGATTCAAGAAATCTAATGGTAAACTTGGATCTGAGTTTTGACCATTTTTTATTAGATAAATTTCATAGAAGCCCAAATCAAGGAAAATTCCCCTCTAAAACTCTATTATAGGTCAAAATGGGTTCAGATGATCAAAGTGAAGGTACCAAACCTCTTAGAATATTTTTCAATGATTTTTAGGAGGTTTATTTTTATTTTATCCTGACCATAACCTTTATAATTTAAGTAGGGTTGATAATTAGATTTTTTATTCTATTTTAGTCCTCGAAATACGTGAAATCCTGATTCAGTTAATGTGAGCCCACTTCTTTGTCTTTTATGTTCATTTGACCTTTAATTAATCCCTGAGTAACCCTGTGATTAATATGCATTTCTGATGTGTTGTTAAAATGGTGGAATTAATCATATTTTCTTGTCTTCTTCTCAAATTAGGTTAGAGTGGAATTATGCTCCTCAGATGATCATATAGGAGCATTTATCATTTGATTTCGACTAAATTAAGCTAGTTATGACGAATAATGGCGTTACCATTGTAACTCCATGCCTAACTTTTGCTAGTCCCTAGCAAAAATCCTATGGAAAGAACTAAATCTCTAGACCATGTTTCTAATCGATGTTCAGATGCCTGTCTGTGCCTTTTCTCTAGAAATCAGATCAGATACCAACAATAGGCCTAGATGTACTCAAGTACTAACCAAGATCCGGACCTGACCATCCTCAGCCTTTGGTCTGCTGCGAAGGTTTTCAAGGCCTGCAAAAACTCCCTAAAGGTTCGTTGACCCCAGCGATTAAACTACTCGTACATATACGTAGCAAGTTCATGTTTAGTTTGCCAGTGCATTTTTTATAAGAGAGATAGAGAGCGATATTTATTTTGAGAGTTTTCTCTCTTTTCTTTTTAGATTCCCCTAAATCCAACAATAGATTGGCCCTAAACACGGTCTGTATCAGATTCCTTGTCCCCACCGTCAATCCTCGAAGGGTCCCTAGCTTTCGATGCTTCGAGATAGCACCACCCATGGCAACCCCCAGAACCCTGGCTTTCGACACTTCATAATAGTGTCATCCATAGCATTCTGTAGCTAAATTCAGGCTCTGACAATCGACATTTTGGGATAATTCTGCCCATGGCGGCTAAACCAACACAAGGTGCATACATGCCCCCGATAAGATATTTAGATATCCTAGGTGACAAGCACCGAGGAGAGGATATGTTATTACGCATCTTAGAGGGGAGTATTTTTCATTCCAGCTCTCCGCACCAGGAACTTGTCCAATCAACTTATGTCTTTGAGTCACTCCTAAGTCAAATCTTTGGGAGAAACCTTTTCAAAATAGAACACCTTTTGGCATTATTCTTCATTAAATGCACTGAACCAAACCGGTGTGTGATTTTTGGGTGCTTAGGTTACCAAGTCCCACAAACTAAAGGATAGGCAACAGGGCCAACCACCTTCTCAAAAGGTCGGCCAACCACCTTGGCCATCCCTTTCTTCCCTCCTACCACCTTAAGCCACACAGGCCATTGGAGATTACCTCCAATGCCCTAAGTTCTGATTAGCTGGCTTAGTTCTTCGTAGTTAATTTCTGCTTTAATTTCCTACTTAGTAGTGTAATCATCCTCTACCAGAATGATGCATGCATAATCTTTTACTAGATCTATGCATGCATCCATCTTCTGCTAGCTAGAATTTATGTTTTCAAGCTTTCATGTACAAGCATGTCTCTAGATCCGATTGTACTGATGACCATTCTTGAGGAAATAAAATCAATATTTGCATGATATTTGTTTCTATATGAGTTGCCTGCTCTATATTCTTATCATAACTGCAACAAAATGTCTGTCCCTGATTGCACACGCCAACTCATATTTTCACATTCGTGATATATTTAACACATGCACACGTTTTCCAAGTAAATAAGGCGATTGCCACATCTTTAGTTCGCACTTTAGAGATCGGGGTACAGTTTTAAGCAAGTAGGAAAAGAATCAAAAGTCAATTTCGCTTTTCTAAACGCCTCCCAGAGATCGACCAGGACTCACCATCTCGTTACTTAATTTTTGTTAAATCGGATTTCGCAACTATACTACGACTCTATTTTAATCAAAAATGTGATTTACGAACCCAACATACCCTAACCCAAATTTTGTTGGGTGTGTGTGCCTAGCAACTTTTCTAGACTGGCTCTACCTTCTGTGAATTTTACTAAATCATTTACAAGAGTAACAATTTTTGCTTAAGTTTCTCTAGTTCTATCTGACGTGACTCTATGTGTGTTTTTAATGAAAGTGATTTCTTATGAGAGTTGTTGATTTTGTGAAGCAAATCTATGTTTCAACTCTATTTCCTCATCTATATCTTTAGCCAACTTTTGTTAGCTAGTTTTAGTGCTTTAACTAAGCATGTAATTCATAGAAAGCTTCTAAAAGTTCTTCAAAAGAAAATGAAGATACCTCATCTTCGATGGCCATAAGTCCGCAGAGGGCTTCTTTATTCAATGTGTCTTCCTCTCCTTCGGATGAGCTCGAATCGCTATCATCCCAGGTGGCTTGTAGGGCTTTCTTCTTACCTTCTCGTCTGGGTTGTCTTCTGACCTTTTTCCTAGTTTCTTTCTTTAGCTGAGGACATTCCTTCCTCATGTGACTCTTTTTCTTGCAGTTGTAGCAGATGACTTGATCATCCTTAGATTCCTTTTTCTTCTTTCTCCAGTTCTTCTTGTTCTTCATGAATTTTCTAAATTTCCTTGAGAGCAATGCTATATCAACTTCATCTTCTTCTTCGTCTAATTCTTCTATATCAGCATTGGACTTCAAAGTGAAATATTTCTTCTTCTTTCATTCTCCTTCATGCTCTTTCATGTGCTATAGTTGGACTTCATAGGCCATCAAACTTCCTATGAGATCATCTAACTAAAGTTGAGAAAGATCCTCTGATTCTTGGATCGAAGTTGTCTTCGTTTCCCAATCACTTGTGAGTGATCGGAGGATCTTGCATATGAAGGATTTATTTGTAATTTCCTAATCAAGGTTCCTCAAGGAGTTTATGATATCAATGAATCTCATATACATCTCCTTGATGGTCTCTCCTTTCTTCATGTGGAAAAGCTCATAGTTTTTAGTCAGGAGGTTGATTCGAGTTTCTTTAACCTTCAAAGTACCTTCGTATGTGACTTCAAGAGTATTCCATATTTCGTATGCAGTTTTGCAGGTAGAAACTCTGTTGATCTCCTCTTTTGATAATCCGCAGAAAATGGCATTCATTGCTTTGGCATTAAAAGTAGCCATCTTTTTCTGAGCTGAAGTGATTGCAACTCCTTTCTTCTCTAGAAGTGTGTATTTTGGGGCTATCACATCCCACACCTCATAGTTCATAAATTCCAAAAAGATCTGCATTATTGTATTCCAGTAGACATAGTTAGTGCCATCAAATAGGGGAGGTCTCACAACTAATTGCTTTTCAACGTAGACTTTAGAAGACTTTGACATCATTTTGATTAAGAAGAAACCATGCTTTGATACTAGATGTGAGTGCATAGGGAGCCTGTAGGATCTAATAAGTCTGCATTAGAGGGGATGAATAGTGTACCAATACAAAATATAAATTTTTAAAATAAGTCAATTACCACAAACATGATAGATCACACCTGATTTTTACAGTGGAAAACTTTTTGGGTAAAAACCACTACCTAAGCCCCCAAGATTAAGATTTCATGACTAGTTGATGTTAGTCAAATCCCTTATCGCACTACTTGAACAGGGGTGGCGCAACCTCTTACAAGACCTTCTCTTTTACACCTCAAAAAGATATGCAAACCGTGGATTTTGAGGTTGTAGAAAGACGTGCTTTAGAAAGTGTTCAAAGTAGGCACAGAGATGCAAAAGTATGAGAGAGAAAGGGCAATTTTTGCTTTTTGGAAGCTCTAAAAGGTATGTGTTGGAATGGGGGTCGAGGAGTCCTATTTATAGGTGTTTTCAAGCTTGATTTAGAAGGTTTACAAAAACAACATTGGTTGTTCAAAAATATATATTGGTCGATCAAAATGATCTTAATTTGGTCAATTAAAGTAATATTTTGATCAATTATATGTTGATCGATTAAACTAGGAATTTGATCGACTTGAAGCACAAATTCAGGATTTGACCATTAGAGAATTTTGATCGATTAAAAGTACATGTTTGGTCGATCAATTGAGTTTGGTTGATCACAATAAAATATAGGTCAATCAACAATATTTAAAACTTAGAGTTTGACCTAAGTTTGTTGTATATCGAAGTTGAAAATGAAACAATTGATATTTTTGAGGTTCCATATATATTTCTAGACTCAATAAAAATAAAATAGCAACTTTGAAACATATAAACGTTTTCTTGAGTCCGATCTTTCATGGCACATAATCATTCCTTTAAGAATTCATCTTAATGTAACTTGAAATGATTAGTCCACAATGAAATGTAATTTTGTTATGTCAAAACAAGGGTATCAACAATATGATGTGTTCACAATTCATGGAATTCACTAACTCCAAGACCAATATGTGGAAGTCATTGTACTTTCAAAAAGTTCATTAAACTTTTTCGTATTTAAACACCATCATATTTGGAACGATCATCAGCGAATGCTACCATTCATCAAAGGTCTTTCCATAGTGCACACATCACATGTGCTAATTTTGAGATATATTGCTCCTGTCATGGGTCTTTTTCATAAAAGTATTAGTTGTGAACTCTCTCAGAGTTCACTACCAAAACAAATAGCCTTTGGCAACAATTAATATTTGTCACTATAGACCTCATGTCTGGAACTATATAGAATTAGCGATACTTAAAATAATCACCACTTAATTACCGCCTTCGTTGGCATTACTAAAAGGTTAATAACTGCCTTCGTTGGCATTACTAAAAGGTTAGCGAAAATTGTATAATTATCACTAAATTATTAGTATTAGCATCATTTGAATTGCCACAATTAACAATGATAATGATTTTCTTCGATGGCAATTTATTGCCACTATTTTGCCCCTATTAAATTATATTAGTGACAATTTAATTGACCCTACTAGTGTTGTTGTATACTTCAATTAATGACTTTTGTTTATGTCACTTAATCATCACTACCGATTTACTTTAATGACGCTTTTTTTATCCATTCAATTGCCACTATTAATTCACTTTAATGATGCTTTGTTATATTAGTTAATTGCCACTGTTGATATTCTTTACTAAGAAATATTTTTTTTTTTAACAAGTCCAAAATATAGGGGCTTGAGCAATCCCAAATTTATCGAGCCTCAAATAGAAAAGTACAATAAGAGCCCTTCAAGGGGATACATTAGAAAACAAGAAAAAACATAAAACATGTAGCAAATATAAGTGTTAAACATGAAAGCACCCATCCCTAAAAAATGAAGTTCACTAGTAGCTTCTTAAAGTTCAACGAAACAACAATAGATCTTGCAATCTAGGTATGGAACTCCAGCTATGAATTGCAGGAGACATAGAGCATCTTCTATTTTCTTAGCTCCTTTCATCATGGAAAAAGAAAATCATGCATCAGGACTTCCTCAGAGCTAATTCTCAACTAGGAATTTACTATCAAGCAGTTGTCCACTAGAACAAACACTATGTATGGTACCTTATCCAAGAATTCTAGCTTCTTCGTATTCTTCTTGCACCAATCTCTTAGAGTAACAAATTGCAAGCATCGGATATCAAATAATTCCTGTAGATAAAATGCCATGAGACTTCATCTTCTATATAAACATTTAAAGAGTAGACTTTAGAGCATACTGTTGGGAAGGTTGGTTCGCAATTGTGTATCTTGGAAACTTCCCAAAGATCTTCACTCCCCTTTCTCTTAGTAATTTCTTTTATATTTTTGCCAATGACAATAACTCCACTGATGACAAAGGCAATAACATTACATTTTCTCAAATATCCCAAGAAATTGTAATTCTTACTGCTTAGGATCACCGATGAATGGCATTCTTCCTTCATGCCATGATCTAAATAAGACCTACAGTGTTGATTTATAAAAAGGTTAAATAGTCTACAAGCCACAATTGAAAGAAAATTGTAATGCAAAGGTTGAGCTCAGAAGCTCGAAACCCTTTGGTACCAACATAGGGCCCTTCCATTTTTTCTTTAGTTCTTGCAACACGACAGTAAGCTACATGAGACCAAGGGGGAAGAAAAGCAAATTTAAGCATGTTATGTTAAGGGCTAAACACACCAAAGCACCTTTGTTTTTCAAATGTCCAGTTGAAACAAGCTTTCATTCAATTGCAAAGGCATAAAGGTTGATAGGTCTACTTTCTTGGATGATAATTAGATCCTAATACATTATTATTTAGATAAGAATTTAATTTAAAGCAATCATGACATTGATAAAATTAATTAAACTTTAGATTTATCAATTCTTGCATTTCATTAATTTTGACGTAATTTTATTAGAGAAAGTACAATTTTTATAAGGTCACATCAAACCTCAATTAGGAAGAACACCTTGATATCTTAAATCTCTCTCAATTTTTTAGAAAGAGTCATTCATTAACTTAAATAGCAATCGACTCTTTTCTCATGTTTCTCTCAATTAACCACTGGACTCCCCTCTAAAATCATTGATTGCACACCCTGACAATCTCGTTTCGTGCATTTTAAAATCATTGGAAATCGTAGTATAGTTTCGCTAAAACGTTCGTAAAAAAAAATGATTTTGTAAGGATAACGAGACTTGAGTCCCGATCGTTCGTCTCTGGGAGGCATTTATACAAATCTGAAATCGATCTTTTTCGCTCTACTTATTTAAAATCGCACGCCGGTTTCTAATCGTCGGATCAATGTTTTGCCACTTTCATTATTGTAACGACCCGGTTCCCGAGTCCCTACGAGACACGAGAACCGGACCAACTCGACTAATCCCAAGACCTAGTCGTCCAACGAGGAAGTAACCAAAAGACAGTAAAATAAACCACATTCAGCATGAATATAACTAACAGTAAGGAAGTACAGCAGTAAGGAAAGAAACTACTACAGTAGGTACCACCACAACAGTAAAATAACATTTATCATATAACAAGAACTGCAGGTAAAGAAGGTACAGCGGAAACAAAAACTACTCACTAGAACAGAAACAAAAGGGGTACAAAAGGCTGTGGTAACTCTACTGGACCCTACTCGGCCCAGCGTCCTCTGCAGCCGCCGACCCTGGCTGCTCAACGCCTGGTCCTCAAAAGGGTAACGAGTGTAACACGTCAACAAAACGCTGAGTAGAGTGGCAAACTAACTAAAGGCAATAGTAGAGTGTACAGTAGCTGTTATGTTCTATTACTTCCTTTATTCACATCTTTCAATTTTTCTCACTATTTCATTTATTTCTCAGGTCTTTTACTTGATCTCGAATGTCCTCGTGGGAACGATCTTGATTGCAGTCTTTTCCAAAAGTAGAAGTAGCACGTGGTGCTCTCCTGGCCGGGAGAGTCCCCCGTGGTGATCCTACCCTCAGTCAACCACCCCAAGGTCACTGACAGACGTAACGGTGACTACGGCACGCGCGATAAACGCACAGGTAGCTAGCCCGCACTGGCACGCGGTCAGTCGTTTCCGTTAACGGGTGCGCCCAAAGCACAGCACGGAACCAGGGCAGAGCCCTCTCAGTAACAGGGGTCCAACCCCTCCACAGTAACCAAACCGGGGCCTTGCCCCTCCACAGTCCGCGCACCCTCGCCTGACTACCCTAGTTTGCCCTAGTGGGCCTAACAAGTCGGTGAAGGAGGCTAGCAGAACCCCGGGGCCCGTGGGGTAGCTAGTACTCTCCTAACACTACTAGCTCTCCTCGGTACTACGTACACGAGGGCCAACAAGTCGGTACAGAGCGGCCAATCCTAACCCCGGGTCCCTGGGGCGGCTGGCCCCACTCTGCACTAAACAGGTACAGGTACTTCCCTTGGTACTGCGTACCCAAGAGACAGTACAAACTACATCTCAGTTTCCATTCCTTTTTCTTTCCAGGAGTTCCACTCCTAATTCCCCGTAGGGTTCCAGCTCTTTATCTCAGAACATCATATGTTTCACTTTCCAGATTCACGTTCTCAAAATCCATGATCTCAATCATGTTTCTTTATTCATAACAGACAGCTATTAATTCAAATTACAGGCAGCTTTATATTCCTTTCCATTTTTCCAAGACTGCATTATTATATATTCCACTAGTTTTTCCATCCTAGGATTCATGACATATCCTAGGGTCTATCATACAATCTAGTTTTCCGGTCCTAGGATTCATGCAACACCTAGGAACTATCATTCCATATATTTCTCATTCCTAGGATTCATGCAATGTCCTAGGTTCTAGTTATGGTTCCATACTTTAACAAATTTTTATTAATACTTAAAACCACTCTACCAGGTACAACGGGAGTAATGGGGGCGTGATCGGGAATCCCGCGTGCCTCCGCGACTCTCAAGACTGCAACCGAACGAGGTCCTATCACAAGGATCAAACACAAGGAGTGTCTCAAAACAGTGTATAGCTACCGTAGACGGGTAGAGGAATTACTTCTAAAAAGAATGCAACTCGAATCGCGGAAAACGGAGCCCGAACGGGCCCTAAACGGGTCGAAAAAGACGATACTGTGCAAAATCAGACGTCTGGAACACCTTCCAGACGTCTTAAAAAGTGGATCAGAGAATTACCTGTTTGGCGTGGTTTACCAGACGTCCAGAAGTCTGCGGGGACGTCTGCCTAGATCCCAGACGTCTGCCTAGATCCCAGACGTCCGATGGTCACTCCAGACGTCTAGAGGTCACTCCCGCCGTCTGGTACAACTTCCAGACGTCTGATTCGCAAAGGATGGCGAATCAGCGAACCTGCGCACAGCCAACCCCCCCTCCTCAGTACGGTCGGTCGTCAAGAAGGAAGAAGAAGGCGGAAAACTCACCTTTCAGACGTCTGTATGATCTTACAGACGTCGACCTTGCCGTCTGGCTATCAACCTAGACGTCTGATTCTGGAAATTTTTCCAGAATCAGGGCCCTGCTCGGCCTCCGCTCGCGACGCCGCCCGCGTCGAACCTCGCGCGTCTGCTGCTCAGCCCGCAGCAGGTCCCTCTCCGCGTCGCTCCGCGCCCCCTGCGCCCTCCGCCAGCCGGCCAAGCCGCTCCGGCGAGCTCGCCCCCACGGCAAAGCTCCGCCCTCGCACGCCGCACCTCCGCGCTCACTGCGGCCGTCGCTGCCGCCCTCGCGTCCGCTCGCTCTCGCGCACAGGAAGGAGAAGAAGAAGAAGGCGGTGGAGACGGGAGGGGAGGCGCGCCCCTTTTAACGCCGCGCGGAGAGGAGAGAGAGAAGGCGCCGCAGGTGTCTGCAGCCGTAGAAGAAAAAGAGAGAAAAAGCGGTCTGCGCGCTCAGGCGCGCAGGCGACTCACGTGTGTCGAAAATAACGGATTTCCAGACGTCTTTAAACTATCCCAGACGTCTTATCAGACGTCTGTTTGTTATCCCAGACGTCTTGTCCGACGTCTGTGCCACCTCCCAGACGTCTTAAAAGACGTCTGGGGCACACATTCGTTACAATTATGAACCCTGATTACGTCCGCATATGTTAGATAGATGACAAATGTGAAAGTGTGAGTTTCAGTACGCACGATTCTAGTTATGTGGTGGATGTTTACAGAAAATGCATTAATAGTTAAATCCTCAATATTTTCTAGTACAGACATGCTGATTGCAATAGATAATAATTAAAAGCAGGCAACTTTAATCACACAAAATATATTGTAATCAATAAGCTCATGGTGATTCTCAACACAGAGATACATATATAAATAAATTTCTTTCATTCATTCAGGAGGGTGTTTGCAACATGGAACTAGAGGAAAGCTTGAAAACATAAATCTAACTAACAGAAAATGATCGCATACATGAATCTATTGGGGGATTTTTCATGCATCAGTGGAGGAGAATAAAGAGCTACACTACTAAGCAGTAATAAAAGCATGTAACTAAGAAGAACTAAGCTACTAATCTAGTAGAAATAAGGGCATTCGAAGGTGGTCTCCGATGGCCTTTGAGTGGTTGAGAGGAGGAGGGGCGGCTAATGGTGCTTAGGCCGGCCCTTGGAGAAAGGTTGGAGAGGTGATCCAGCATCCTGGCGTGCAGATGGTAGTGGCCATGGTGAGGCAACTCGTGGAAGTGGAATGTAGCTAACCTAAATGGAAGTGAATAAAGCCAAGAGATGGATGGGTGCAAATGGCCACCCCTTAGGTCTTTTTATAGACCTGAGGGAGATTCTCTAGAGAAGTGTGGAACTCTCTAGAGAGAGCTCCAAGAGTGGCCGGCCAAGGTAGTTTTTAGATCCACCAAAAGTGGATCTAAAAATTGAATGGCTTTTGGTTGCTAATTTTGGTAACTAAGAGTGGCGCCACCTTTGGAAGAACCTAGAATACTCTAGGTCATGTGGGAGTGCATGAATGGGTGTGTGTGTGTGTGTGGTCGTGCCCTATGTGTCTAAGTGATAGAGGTTAGGTCCTAAGGGGTTTAGGTTGGTGTAGGTCTTAAATTAGGGTTGCAAACCCTAATTGCTAAGGGGGAATTGCAATTAAACTTAACACAAGTTTAATTGAATGAGTGTGAACCTAATTGAGAGTGAAATAACTCAATTAGGTTGGGCTTAGGTCAATTGGACTCTCACTGAGTCCAATTGGACTTGTATGGGTTGAGATCTGAGATCAATTGGACCCTATGAGTCCAATTGACTAGGCAATGGTAATTGACTATGATCTAAGTCAATTAGGTTTAGTGATGACCTAATTAGGTCCTTAAGGATGTCTAGAGGTGATGTACTAGGGTTGAGATACCTTAATTTAGGTTCCTAGGGGGTTAGAATTGGGTTTAGGGGGCTAGATATCCAAGATCAAGGCTTGAATCTCAAAACATGAATTGGAGAGTAGTTCCAGACGTCCAATAATAATATCAGACGACTTATACTTAAAAATCAGAAGTCCAGACTTTAATTCTGGACGTTTAATCAGAGCTAGGAAGGATTCTAGGTTCTGACTTGGGTATTCTGCAGAAATTGGACGTCTGACCAAGTGTCTGGACATCTAATAACACTGCAGAAGTGAGTTTAAGGTATGCAGGAGTTGGCTAAAGGTTCTGGACGTCCTATAACTCATATGGACATCCAAATAGAGGTTGGAATTAGGGTTTAAAGGTTTCCTAGGGTGTGGTGACCTAATCTAAGGGTGGCTAAGGTTGTCCTAGGGCTAGGATGGACCTAAGTTCTTCACAATTTATTGCTTTATTCCTACTTAATAGAATATCATACCTTAACTCCCATACATTATTATCTACTACATCTAATCTAGGTCTTCCGCTCCAGCTCTACTGCAACAGCAGTTATTTTTTATTCTTCAAATCCAGCTTTAGATCTAGCTTCAGGTCTACTTATTACCAGTAATTGTCATAATGCACCTAATCAGTACATTATAACATTATTTTGTGCATAGCTAAAGGAAAGCAGTAAAGATGCAAATAATGCTTATGCATGCATGAATTACCCTAACTTATACTAAGTCCTAGCCTAATTTAGGTCAGTTAAGACCTATGATTGCTGCGCAATTATACCCCCATGCCTAAATCTTGCTAGCACCTAGCAAATGCAAGACTAAATTATTCACAGAAGGGTCCCTAAGGGATTGATTATTTTATCAAGTGTATGCATAGAGATTTTTTTTCTTTTTGTTTTCATCCTATGCTCTAGAAATCCAGACAATCGTGAAAGTCTAGCTATGTAGTTTTTGAAACGGATTCGAGTGAAAAACTAATTCACCTCTAAAGCCTGTACTTGACCCCTAGTAAAATTCTAGCGAGATAGGTGGACTTCTTCCCTCGAGGTATTCAAGATATTCTATGAATTTCACCCTGACTTTAGGCTTAGGTAGAGAATCTCTGAGGGATACGGGTAATTATTTGGTGGTTCACTCTCACTTGGTGCTACATAGAGATTAGTATTTCAGAATCTAGATTCCTAGATTATCAAGTAACTCAACTCAGAGAAAGACGAGAAAAAGTATGCTCTCTTCTGGTTCCTTTGTATTCATTCTCTCTTTCTCTTTTTCTTTTTCTTTTTCTTTTCTTTCTTTTTCTTAGAGCTCACAATCTCACTAGATTCACACATATGACCTGTATTTGGTAGTCTCCCTTGGCATTAATACTTTAATTGAGTTCTCATAACTCTAACACTAAGTTAGAATTCTTTAGCTAGTATTCGGGTGGTTAGAAACACAGAAAAATAGGTTAAGGCCATATTTGGTGGATCTCAAATTTATTTGGTGGTATTGCCTCAATGCAACTGAAATAAACACTGAATATTCACTCTTTTTTTCTTTGCTTTTTCTTCTTTTTCTATTTTGTCTCTTTTTCAGTTCCTTTTTTTCATCATTTTTTTTTTCAACATATACACAACTAGCACACATCCATGAACTTTATTGAGGAGGCATTATTAGGAATTGGTGGTACTCAAGAGATATTGGGTGGCTTATTTGGTAGAAGTGCCTACTCATGGCACCGGGAGAGATGGATAGGACGGTGTATTTCTGACCTTGACATCAATACCCTCCTTCAGCCGAGGATTCCGTAAAAAATGGTCGTAACCATCCACCTTAGCCTTAGTTTTATGAAAACTCACTCTCCACATATTTGCCTTATTTGGTGGCTCTCAAAATTTCACACAAAATGTATACGCAGGAACCGAGAGCGAAAACTATATCTAATCTCAGAGTATCATCACCTAATTTTCTAAGACTCCAGATTCCTTGTACTAATCTTAGAGCACCAGTACACTCTACTCTCATCTCATACTATTTGGTGGATTTTTGGAAGAAATCTGCCTGACTCCCAAAACACTGTCCAGGGGTTCAAAAGAAGAAGCACTACTTCTTCTCGACAGACTAAAGACGTTTATCAGCCTTCACCGTGAATCCATTGCAAATTCTACGTGTGTGTGAAAAGTTATACTGGATTTCAGATTACAGGAATCAACTAGAGGATAAAATCCTTAATGCATTCTCTTAATAAAATAATCTTATTCATGAATGCAATATGTATATATGCTATAAACAAGTAACCTCGTATAATTTGTACTTCGTGAAATTCCCGTATCGGGTTACATTTAGCTTGACCCTAAATTTAGAACAAGAGGTGAGCGAGTGAGTCGGAAATGGCTGTTGTGGATGTTTTCTAGGTCCAATGCGAGCATTGGAGGTGGAGTCGGTTGTTCTTTTATTTAGGGTCCTAAAGTACGTTTGACATGCAGCTTCGAGGTTTTTCCTAAATGTTGGCATAAAATTTTTTCAGTTTTTCTGTATTTACCCCCCCCATGCCTAAGTTCTTACATGTCCTCATGCATGAATGTAAATGAAAATAAATATAGCAGGGAGTAGATGGGTAGAAATCACCTGTAATTGCTCCTGAAATTATACATTCAACACCGGCCAACATGAGAGTATGCAATATGTAGAAAGAAAATATGCTAAAAGGAAAAATATGCTATATATAAAAATGAATATGTATAGGGTGATGGATGCGGAGTAGATGCTGAGTTGAATGCCTTCAGTTGGGTGAAAACTCAATCAGATGTATCAGTTCTAGCATAGGAGCCAGTCAAGATTAAGAGAAAAATATGCTCGTATGCTCCCAGAATCAGTGGTCCGGAGATGTGAACCAGCTGATTGTGCACCCCTACTCCAAAAAGTCTAGCTATAAGAAAGTGTGGAGTGGTGGTGGAAAATAGAGGATAATCAGAGGGGGGATCATGATGTTGATTTAGTTGATTTATCATGTCCCACAATTCGGTAGGAAGTTGCTAAGGGAGTAGATCAACATGTTTCTCAGAACCAGAATCTGAGTCATAAGGATCCTCATAACGATAATTGACATCAAAGATCATGCCCTCTCCAGGCTCTGGGTCATATGGGGGTATCCGTGAAAGTAGATCTATGGGGAGGTCACTAAAATCCTCGTTAGAAATTACTTCGTCCTCGTCCGTACTCATATCTGATTCATCAGAAGCTGACTCTTTAGGCTCTGAATCGAGCCATCCATTAGATTGATTAGGATGATAGGTGAGTCCCCAACTCATTCTGCTCAAAGCTTCACCCTCATATGCATTGGGTTCCTCAGTAATTCCTGGTAGCATTTTATTTCTTCGGTCAAAACATCCATAGCTACTTCTGGTCTTCGGATGTCAGCATTAGGGATAGAAAGTGTTATCTCAGAATCTCTAACATCCGAATTAGGTATGTAGGTGAAAGAAGAGTGCAGATCAGAAGATGTTGGCTCTAGCACAGGTTCACCTACAATGGGAAGTGGCCTAGATTGATCAGTAGTGTCGCATGTAATGTTTGCCTCAAGATCCATATCCTCAATTGGATCTACTTCCCTTATCTCGATTGGGTTATCTAACCCAAAAGGTATCTCCCAGGATTTAGGATAATCTGATTGTAGCTCAGTCTTGGAGATATTAGTCCTTTCCTCCTTAATTTCCTGAATGGAGTTCTCAAATGAACCCATTCGGCATACTTCCTGCTCCTGTCTCATATCCAAGCTAGGTTCTTCTTCCCTTGAATGATCTTCCAGCATCTGCTCCCAAGAATCTTCTGTGTGTCCTTCCGGCGTAGTCGTTTCAAATTCTTCGAGGTCTTCGAGGCTATTTTCCACTTGATATCTCAAAAGCAGTAGTTCTTGAGTTTCCTGATTTTGTCCAATTAGCCTTGTTATCCCTACTGTTCCCTGAAGGAGCTTCATCACAGCTTGTTGATACAGAATCCAGCTTTGCCTTTGGTTCAGCTCAGTGATAGCTTGGATTTCGTGTAGGTAGAATGCAGCCTTCTCCTTAGTGCTAGCTACAGCTCTCTGTATTCTGTAATGCGGTCGCATATGCACCGGTTGTTCTTCAAGGGTTCCAAGGGGTGAATCAAGTCTACCCATATTCCATGGGTGAGAAGTAGGAGTATGAAATCCATATCCTGGGTTATAAGATGTGGTCCTTTGAGGGACCGACTGGTATGAGTCATAATATCCAGGGTTAGGATATGGGTTAACTATTTCAGTAACCCAAGGAACAGGATCAGGTGAAGCGAAAAGTCATCTTCGCCACCTTGGGTTCTAATCACAAGGTTGAGCTAATTTAGTGACCTGGGCTCTCAGATAAGCTCATGGGTCCAGCTCTTCTGGATCCTGATTAGGTCCAGATCCAGGGTTAGCCATTGCGGCTAAGCAGATAGAAGAAGAGGGTGGGGGAGAAGATGGCTCGGGCGAAGTGACTCGCCTTCTTGGGAGCGGCTCCCAAGGTTCAACCAGTTGTGGTCTGAGTGACCTCCTTCCTTGCATACATCACCCAACCCCTGGGTTAGTGTAGCCAAGCCAAACAAGGCTAAGGCCTTGTCAATCAGGTGGTCCTTATGATCAGATGACAAGATTTTCCATTTTAAGTTCTAATTCCTGAAGAAAAAAAGTTCGTCGTACAACCAACTGAAGTGATTCCCGCTTCTCAAGCTAACCCAGCCAGTCTGGTTATGAGGGGACTAAGGGGAAGGTTCTTCCTTCGGCTCACGCCTCCAGTTCCGTTGACCCTCGAGCCGTGGTCCTTTGACACTTCCCCACAAACTTAGTCACCAGGTTCGGCAAGAGAGGTTGAAACCACCCAGTAGTATGACAACGAATTCGAGTTGCTTACGTGTTTTAAAATTGATTTTAACCCGTTTTTCTTCAGTTGGGGTTTTTGGTGAGTGACCCACAAGGTGACCAAGCTCACTGCCTAAACACTAGACTTGACTAAGTCTAAGTTAGCCCAAATGTGGTCTCTAGAGTGTAACCCTAAAGATGTAACCTAAGGTTCATGCAATTCTAGGAATTTTTTTGTCTTTCTTCTTCAGTAGACCATGAAATAAAAATAGTTCTATGGCAAAAATTGGAATCCAAATAAGTTGAAATTTTTCCAGTAGATTTCTTTTTCAATTATCTTTTCAGAGAATATTTTTTTATAATTTTTACTATTTCAACCAAATTTATAGAGATTTTTAAATGTCAAGGGGTCAGATTTAAAATTTTGACCTCTGGTCGATTTTTCAAGTTGAAATAGTATCAAATGATCTTCAAAAATTCGAAAAAAATATGAAAATTAAATCCAATGAGATCAGCTTTCAAACTCCATCATTTTTAGTCAAAACAAATTTGCAGATTGTTTGGAATTGCTTTTTGAATTTTGAAAATTTTCAAATCTGGGTCAGTCTGACCCCTTGCACTTCACAAATTTTTAGAAATTTTGTACTTGAAAATTTTTCAAATGAATGGTGCTGTTTGAAAGATGGTTTGAAAATGAAGGGATAGCTCAAATTTCAGAATTTTTCACTCATTAATTTTGCGACAATGGAATTTTTAAAAAGGACTTTAAAATCTGACCGAAAATCAGAGAATGGCGGAAAAGCTTTTAAAAGGTGTTTGAGTTTAAAATTCAAACTTTCCACCAAATTTTTTTTTCAAAAAATATATTTTTTTATTTTTTTTCAAAATTATTTTTTTCTCAAAGGATTTTCATTTTTTTTTTTTGCTTTTTCAAAACTAACATAGGATTCAAAAAGAAACCTAATCTAACTACCTAGATTTTTTTTCTTTGATTTTTTTATTTTTTTCATGAAAATAAATAGGCCTTTTTTTTCAAATGAAATTGCTAGAAGGAAATTTAAACTAGGGTTAAAAAAAAAACCTAGACTAAGGAAGATATGATGCACACCTGGAATTTTTTCCGCGCTCGTTGTGTGCGTAGATCCTATTTTTCCTACACATCAAAAGACAAGTAGAGGAAGATTTGTCATTAATAACTCAAAAGATCGAAATAAAAAAAAATGACATTGCCTCCCTAGCAATAGCGCCATTTGACAATCCTGTTTTCGCGCATTTTAAAATCGTCAGAAATCATAGTATAGTCGCGCTAAAACGTTCGTAAAAAAAAATGATTTTATAAGGATAACGAGACTTGAGTCCCGGTCGTTCGTCACTGGGAGGTGTTTATGCAAATTTGAAATCGATCTATTTAGTTCTATTTGTTTAAAATCGCACGCAGGTTTCTAATTGTCAGATCAATGTTTTGCCACTTTCATTATGAACCCTGATTACGTGCGCATGTGCTAGATAGATGAAAAATGTGAAAGTATGAGTTTCAGTACGCACGATTCTAGTTATGTGGTGGTTGTTTACGGAAAATGCACTAATAGTTAAATCCTCAATATTTTCTGGTACCGACATGCTGGTTGTAATAGATAATACTTAAAAGCAGGAAACTTTAATCACACAAAATATATTGCAATCAATAAGCTCATGGTGATTCTCAACACAGAGATATATATATAAAAGAATTTCTTTCATTCATTCAGGAGGGTGTTTGCAACATGGAACTAGAGGAAAGCTTGAAAATATAAATCTAACTAATTGAAAATGATTGCATACATGAATTTATTGGGGAATTTTGCATGCATCATTGGGGGAGAATAAAGAGCTACACTACTTAGTAGTAATAAAAGCATGTAACTAAGAAGAACTAAGCTATTAATCTAGTAGAAATAAGGGCAATCGGAGGTGGTCTCCGATGGCCTTTGAGTGGTTGAGAGGAGGAGGGGCGGCCAATGGTGCTTAGGCCGATCCTTGGAGAGAG
The DNA here is from genome assembly GCA_037157565.1 of Thalassia testudinum. NCBI lineage: Eukaryota > Viridiplantae > Streptophyta > Magnoliopsida > Alismatales > Hydrocharitaceae > Thalassia > Thalassia testudinum. Next base: position 136,073,737 of record JAZHRO010000063.1, read on the forward strand.
GTTGGAGAGGTGATCCAGCATCCTGGTGTGCAGATGGTGGTGGCCATGGTGAGGCAACTCGTGGAGGTGGAATGTAGCTAATGTTTCGACCCGGTTTCCGAATCCCTACAGGACACGAGAATCGGACTGACTCAACTGATCCCAAGATTTAGTCGTTCAACGAGAAAGTAACCAAAAAGTAGTAAAATAAACCACATTCACCATGCAAGCAACTAACAGTAACAAAAGTACAGCAGTAAAGGAAGGAACTACTACAGTACATACCACCACAACAGTATAGAATTAAAAACAGATACAGAAATATGAAGTTTACAATAAAAGAGTATAAAAGTGTAACAAAATACTCACTACTATAGCAACGGGTACAACACAAATACAACTACTGGGCTCTACTAGGCCCAGCACCCTCTGCAGCCGTGGGCTCTGGCTACTCAACACCTGGTCCTAAAAAAGATGGTAAGTACGACATGTCAGCGAAACACTGAGTAGAGTGGCAACCAGCTAGCTAAGAAAAATAGTAAAAGTGGATAGGTAGTTGTTGTTTTTAATTTCTTCTTTATTCAACTAATTATTCTTTCCTTCATTACTTGGTTCATTTATCAGGTCTTTTTCTTGATCTCGAATGTTAATCGTGGGAACGATCTTGACTGTAGTCTTTTCCGAAAAGTAGAAGTAGCACGTGGTGCTCTCTTGGCCAGGAGAGTCCCTCGTAGTGGTCCTACCCCCAGTCAACCACCCCAAGGTTGTTAACAGACGTAACGGTGACTACGGCACGCGCGATAAACGCATGGGTAGCTACCCCGCACTGGCACGCGGTCAGTCGTTTCCATTAACGGGTGCGCTAAAAGTACAGCATGGAACCAGTATAGGGCAGAGTCCTCTCAGTAATAGGGGTCTAGCCCCTCCATAGCAACCAAACAGGGGTCTCACCCCTCCACAGTCCGCGCACCCTTGCCTGACTACGCTGGTTTGCCTAGTGGGCCTAACAAGTCGGTGTAGGACGGCTAGCTGAACCCCAGGTCCCGTGGGGTGGCTAGCTCTCCCCCTACACTAGTAACTCTCCTCGGTACTGTGTATGTGGGGACCATAGAGTCGGTACAAAGTGGCCAGTCCTAACCCTGGGTCCCAACCCTAGGGCGGCTAGCTCCACTCTGCACCAAACAGGGGGACAGTCGCTCTCCTTGGTACTCCGTACTCAAGGGCCAGCTCACTTCCCCATTCACATTTCCAGTTCCATTCTATTTATTTCCAGGAGCTCTACTCCTAATTCCCCGTACGGTTCATGCTGATGTTTCTCAGGCTAAGCCATACTAGGTTTCATCATTCAAGTTTATTCGCATATAGCATGTGTTTCCAACATTCAATCTTTCTTTTCTAATTTATATACAAGCAGCTCGTATTTAATTTCAAACAACAGAAATTACATGTAGCAGTTACTAACAACAGTACTCTACATTTCACAGGCAGTTGTTAGCCAATTACAGGTAATTATTATTTCATCTACTCATTCCAAGACTACATTTCAGGCATTCAATACAATCGTTCCAGTGTTTCTAGTCCTAGGATTCATGCCATACCCTAGGATGTATCATTCAATCTAGTGTTTCTGGTCCTAGGATTCATGTCATACCCTAGGATCTATCATTTATTCCAGACATGCATTTATGTTTTGTAATTAACTAAGGGAAGCCACTCTACCTGCAAAACCGGGAGTAATGGAGGCATGATCGGCAAGTCGCGTGCCTTCGCAACCCCCAAGTCCGCAACAGAACGAGGTCCTAACACAAGGATCAACCACAAGAAACCACTCAGAATGGGATAAAAGTATTTCAAACAAGTAGAGGAACTTATTCTGAGAAGAACGGAATCTTAAACGTGGAAATCAAATCTCGAACGGACCCTAAACGGGTCAAAAATGACAACTCTGACTCAAATCAGACATCTGGAACATCTTCCAGACGTCTTACAAAGGGGTCCATATCATACGTCGCTTTGCGCTACTCCTCAGATGTCCAGGGGTCCTGCTGAACCGTCTGGACCTAGTTTCAGACGTCCGACCACCTCTCCGGACGTCTGGAGACACTCTCCGCCATCTGGTGGCTCGCCCAGACGTCTGAACAGCATGGGAGGGCATGTCTCGTGACTTCCCGGAGCCAAACCTGCACGCATACACAAAAATCCCTCAGCAAGGCACGCGACAGAGCTTCAGCGGAACAGCCTGCATGGCCGTATCCGCAAAAAGGAAGGCATAGGCACAGTACGTACCTATCAGTCATCTGGAGCTTCTTCCAGACGTCGTCCACGTCTTCTGGATGTAGGTCCAGACATCTGATTCTGGGAAAATTCCCAGAATCAGAACCTCCTCCGTCTTCTTCTCGCTAGGTGCAACCTCGCCGCGTAGCCGCTCGTCCGTTGCTCTGCTGCAGCGGTGTCAAGGAAACCTCCCCGACACACCCTCCGCCTCGCGCACGCCAACCGGCATCAAGCTGCTCCGGCGAGCTCTCTTCTCTTCCCTCTCGCTGCACCTCTCCGCTTCGCCACTGCACCTGGCAGCAGCTGCTGCGCTCGATCTCACTCTCGCTCTCGCTCTGGAGGAAGGAGGAGACGGATGGGGTGGGGTGGTGTGAGGGAGAAGAGGGGGGTATTTGTAGGCGTTGGGGGAAGGTTTCTGCAGGTCGGCAAGGGGAGAGAAAGAGAAGAGGGTGATGGGGTTTCAGTCTGCACATGGCACGCGCACAGACTCGCGATCGTACGCATGCAAAAATTAATTTCCAGACGTCTGGGAAGGTATCCAGACGTCTGACCAGACATCTGGACCAACTCCCAGATGTCTTAAAGTGTTTTGATGTCACGGGTCTTAACAACATAACAAACTCAAAGGAAGTTTCATCCCCGAAACTTGTGCTAACTAGGGTGCGAAAGAAGAACAATATACGCATAACAAACTCAAAGAGGACTGAAGACGATCCGAAAGGACGTACCCTCAAAGAGCTCTGGGTACCGCTTCCGCATCGCCACCTCAGGCTCCCAGGTAGCCTCCTCGTACCGCTGGCTCCTCCACAAGACCTTCACAAGGGGTACTTGCTTCCGTCTCTGACTCCGGACGGCTCTGTCGAGAATCTGCACTAGCTGCTCGGGGTAGGTCAGGTCGTCACCCACCTCGACGCTCTTGTGGCTCAGAACATGACTGAGATCGACGACGTACTTCCTGAGGTTGGACACGTGGAACACGTCGTACCCACCAGAAAGCTGGAAAGGAAGGGTAAACCTGTAAGCAACGGGTCCAACCCGCTCCAGGACCTCAAAGGGTCCCACGAACCTCGACGCGAGCTTCCCTCTCACCCCAAACCACAACAGGCCCTTCATGGGTGAAACGCGAAGGAAGACGTGGTCCCCAACCTCAAACTGCACCTCTCTGCATTTCCGATCTGCATAGCTCTTCTGTCTACTCTTGACAATACGGAGTCGCCTGTGAATTTGCTTGATCACCTCCTGACTCTGCCGGATCAGGCTGGGGCCAACCTCCCACTTGGTCCCCACCTCAACCCAACTCAAGGGTGCTGGACACCTCCGTCCGTACAGAGCCTCATAGGGTGCCATGCCGATGCTCGAGTGATAACTGTTATTATATGCAAACTCCGCCATGGGCAAGTGCTCCTCCCAAGAGCCATTCCAGTCCAGTACAAAAGCACGCAAAAGGTCCTCAAGTGTTTGTATCGTGCGCATAGACTGTCCGTCCGTCTGGGGGTGGTATGCTGTACTGAACCTCAATCGTGTCCCCAAGGCCTGCTGGAACTCAGCCCAAAACTGGGACGTAAAACGTGTATCCCGGTCGGATACAATCTCCTGCGGAACTCCATGTAGACGTACCACGTCGCGGATATATCTCTCTGCTAACTGTGCTGGTCCCAAGGTGACTCGGATCGGCAAGAAACGTGCTGTCTTCGCCAATCTATCCACGACCACCCTGACCGTGTCGTGTCCTCGCTTGGAAACGGGCAAGTGATAATACTACACAAGTGGGTGATAATAATGTTGAATATGGCCCATCTTTAGAATAAAAGACACAACATAAGTAGAATAGGAGCATTGCATGCATCATGTACCAAGATTGCTTATAAACTATATTAATGGCCATTTGTGTAAGCATTTGTCAAAGTAGGCCTCAGATGAGCAATCGGACCACACAGATGGATTCAGAACGACGAACGGAGTCCAACAGACTCAAGATCGACCAAATCCGACATCCGGAGCTCCTACAATGGGCCTAAGAAGTTCTGACCGTTGATTTGGAGATCAACGGCTCAGATTGCGCCACGTTAGCCCCGCCCCCACCGCGTGCCACGCCTTCAACCAGCCGAGATCCGCGCGCCCGCCCGCGGTCGCCGCGACAAAGCGCGGGCGTGGCGCAACAGTTAGCGCGCACGCCCGCACCCACGCGACGCACGTTCGAGCCGCGCGGGGTGGAAATTGAAGACGGGCGACAGGTGCGGAGAAATTGGACCGCCCGATCAGCAGCGGGCGCCCAAGATCTTGCCACGCGGAGCAACCGCAGCTCAAAAGCGTCTTCGCGCGTGCGCACGCTGGGCGGAGACGCCCGCGCGCACACGCGCGCCCGAGGCGCGATCCCAGCGTAGGCGAGGAAGGCTCTCAGCCGTCTGATCGAAGATCGGACGGCTCTCTTTCAGCGGCCGCGGATCACGCGAGGAGAAGGAACGAGGCGGGCAGCTGACCGGCGGCAGGAGGGCTTCACCGACATTTTTGGAAGCGGTTTTAGCGACGCTCTGGATGTTGCTAAAGCCCCTTCTTTTAGGAGGCCCTTAACTCTATTTAAACCCCCTCCAACCACCATTCAAGGCATTCACTACTCCTTGCAACTACTCCACCCCTCTCTTAGCTAGCTCTAGGCACTCTTGTAATCGCTGGAGACGATGAGCCACCGACGAAGCCTCCTCCACCGCCGTGGCTGCCTCGTCGCTCTCCACATACTTTCTCTCTCTCTCTCTCTTTTAAGCTTTCTGTTACTTTTGTTGAAGCATGCATTTAATGTTGTAAGTTATGAACTACAAGTGCATGTTTAATGAAGTTATTTTCTGTTCAGTTGCCATTTTAATTTTTGTTCAAGTTGCATGATCAAAACAAAGAGCTTTCTAACCATAAACCTTCTCTCTCTCTCTATATCTCTCTCTCGCTTTTCAAAACCGTACCTTTCGCAAGCAAAACTCCGCACTTTCCGTGCCAACAAGTGGTAAAGTAAAAATCTGATTTTCATGCCTCCCTGAGACCGACACTCGGACTCACCTCCATTTAATTATTTTAAAATCGACGTTGCAAGTGCGACTATAACGACACTCCTTAACACACACGCACAAAAGCACGTCCGTTTTTAGCGCCGTTGCCGGGGAGGCAACGGATTTATTTTATCACCTTCATTCCTCATTCATTCTCACATCGTCTAATGCCCTATTTTCCTTTTTACTTGATGGTGTAGGAATTCGGCACATGGACGGCGAAGCGACGCATCCCACGACGGTAGCAAGGGAGTAGGCACCTTGAGGACCGATAGTGAGTAACCTCTCTCTCATTGTTTGCTTGCGTGAAAAAGCTAAAGAAAAATTGTAAAAACTGAAAAAATCGGTGTGGTGTATGATTGCTTGACCCACATCCTTAACACATCACCCCACAAAAAAATGTACACTCTAACATTCTGAATAAATTCTTGGAGTATTCTTTTCTTTTTCTTGAGTGGTGTTTGTGAAGCCACCATGAGTTGACCTGGGCCGCACCACTCAACCCGAAAACTGACTCATCTAATAGAAGCTGCATGATCATTAAGATGAGTACACTAGGGTTTTAGAGCCTCTACAAAAGAAAAGGAAATCTACTTTCACCAAGTTATGTGTAGAACTTGACGTGCCCACTGAAACTTGTTTGAAAACGTTAAAACACGTTAACCCTAAAAAGTACTAAGTAAGGATAAAACACTAAAAGACACCACATCTTAACAAATCCTTGCTTGAAAATCATGTTTTGCTAGAAGCACACACTTTGAAAGTGGAAAATTAAGAGGCACCACCCCAATCAACGCCTCATCACATCACCCTAAGCACAAGCAATATCCTAACCCTTTAAAACTGAGTAGACGTACCCTAGGCAGGACTAAGTTAAGTCTCAAAAGGCGAGGTTTTGTTCGCTAGGCACTTGGCTTTCATTCCCTTGGTAGAATCTGGTGACTAGGCTGCGGGGCAGTGTCAAACGACCGCGGCTGTGGGGTCTATGGAACCGGAGGCGCAAGCCAAAGTAAGAACCTTCCCTGCAATCCCCTCGTAATCAACCTAGCCAAATTAGCCTTGGGAAGGGGAGTCCAGTGCTTACGGACTTAATCACCCTTTGTGAGATTTCTAGGTCTCCTAAAGAATACACCATAAGGACTAGGCTTGGGTGCTTGATTGAAACACATTTCTCACATTTGTCGCCCTACACATCCCCTCCTGTTCTTCTCTAGTGTATGCACGGGAGGCGCTCACTGCATCCCGAGTTGTGTGTTTTGGGGCAGGAATCTAGGCGACGTAATTCTGTTGAAAACATGGCTGAACCTAGGGTTGATGAGGCTGAAGATTAACCCCCACCAGACGCTATGGCCATCATCCAAGCTCAAATCAATGCTAACCATCGACTTCAGCAACAACAAATCCACACCATCATGCAAGCCATACAACGGTTACAGAACCCACAAGAACAACCACCACCACCTTTCCATGACATACCAGGGCAACCACCACTTGATTTACCACCATTTCAGGACCAGCCAAGATCCCTCTGTGATTTCTATAACCCTTCTGCTATTAGAGTCGAGCCACACCTTAGGATCCCTGAGGGGGGAGATGATTTTGAGCTAAAACCGAATGTCTTAAGTCTGATCCAGAGCCACTTTCATGGAAGCTCAAATGAGGACCCCTTTTAGCACCTAGAGGATCTCGACCGCATAGCACGAACGGTGAAACCTAGGAACATTAGCCTTGACATTATTCTAATCAAGATGTTCCCTTTCTCATTAAGAGACAAGGCTTCTCATTGGCTTAGAACCCTAGGTAGACCCATCACCACCTGGAAAGAACTGAGGCATGCATTTTTAAAGAAATTCTTCCCTATAGGACAGACCAATGCCCTCAGAAGAGCTATCACTACCTTCACACTCCAGGGTGGGGAACAATTTCATGAGGCGTGGGAAAGATTTAATAAACTTTTGAGGAAATGCCCAAACCACGAAGTTCCAAGGTGGCAATTGGCCCAGATCTTCTACCACGGTCTGGACAGCAACCTACGGAACTTCGTCGATGCCTCATGCAGGGGAAACTTCCTAAACAAAGACAAGGAGAGCACGTTTGAGCTCTTTGAGTCTATGAGCGAGAATTCGCTAAACAATGCCTCCATGAACCAATTTAACAGGTCTAGTCAACCCCGTGGCGGGATTTATGAGGTGCAAGCAAATTCTGGAATGGTTGACATGGACATCATTGCCAAAAAGTTGGATCAAGTGGAATTGGTGGACAAAAAGATGGATGAGTTACTGAATCAGACTAGGAACCCCTTGCAGACTTTCTCCCTAGCAAAGGGAGCACATAATGTTGACCTGGTCCAGCCCTTCACCCAACTGAACCTGGAACAACCCCTGACCACATTCCAGGGAGGGACCTTTGCTCCCTCGACCCTTGATTACTCCCTTCCCTCTTCATCAACATCGGCTATCCTAGAAGATGTGCAAACCGTCCAAGGATATGCGAAACCTGATCCTTTCTCCAACACTTACAACACCGGCTGGCGTAACCACCCCAACTTTGGTTGGACAAACCAGAAACCACCGCAATTCCAAAATCAGCCCAGGCCAAACCAGCAGCCACACTTGCCCCCTATCAGCAAGGACCACCAATTAGACCCTAATATAACCAGAATAGGGCGGCCCCTCCCCCACAAAACCAAATGGATACCCTAATAAAGATGATGGTTGACATGAACCAGAAACATCAGGAGGAAATGGCCTTGGTAAAGGGATAGTTAAGCTAACTCTTGGACTGTAAACAACAAGGATCCCTACCTTCCCAACCACAACCGAACTTGCGAAACATAATTAACAGAGGCCCCAATTCGCAAGGGTTCCAAAGCAACTCCGGGCAGGCTCACATGGTCCAGCCAGCCCCGCAAACACCTCCTGGGTTTGGCGCTTCTTCGTCCTCATCTTTTCAAGGATCACCCCATGGCCCCAATGCCTCTGCGAATGCGGTGACCTTTAGAAGCGGCACCAAAACCCAGGAACCCAAATGGCCGACTCTCCCCAAGACTTTACCTGTTGAAATACCCAACTCAGAAGAGGCACCAACCAAGGACCCAGACATGGAACCAATCCACATTCAGACACCCTACCCTGAGGCCTTGGAAACAATAAAGAAAAAGAAGAATACTGTGGAAACTGAGGAGCTGTTGGAAATCTTTAAGCAAGTACAGATTAATATTCCGCTCCTAGAAGCCGTCAAACACATCCCTGCTTACGCCAAGTTTTTAAAGGATGCCTGTACACCCAAGCGTAAGCCGAGACCGCAAGCACCTAGGAAGGTTGTACTTTCTGAGCAAGCAAGTTCCGTGATATCAAGTAACCTTCCACTTAAGCAAACTGACCCAGGAGAGCCCCTGATTTCCTGCAATATCAGGGACATGACATTTGATAGAGCGCTCCTGGACCTAGGTGCTTCTATCAATCTAATTCCAACAACCCTGTACCACCAATTTAGTTTTGGGGAGCTGACACCAACCCCTGTCACCATCCAGTTGGCTGATAGATCAGTGAAAACCCCAAAGGGGGTTGTCGAGGATGTAATTGTAAGGGTCAAGGACTTCTATTTCCCGGTCGACTTTTTGGTGCTCAACATGGAAGTCCCTGAAAAATTACAGAACGCACCCATAATCTTAGGCAGACCTTTCTTAGCTACGGCTAAAGCAAACATTGATTGCGACACGGGATGTATGGAAATCGCCTTCAAGGACAGGAAAATGCAATTGGATATCTTCCGGGTGACAAAGTCTTTTGATTGCGATTACATTGAGGAACATGATCCCGTGGAAACTTTAATCGAGGAATGCCTCACCCTCAGTTCCGTCTCAGACCACCAAACCCGTAGTGACTGCTTTGACCCGTCACCATCATTACCCATGGACCTCTGTAAGGCTGAGTATCATCACATGAAACCATTTGAAGAGATCGATGTTGATCAACTTCTGCCCTTTCCCTTCCCATCGACTGTGGTCCCACCCGCACCTGAACTTAAACCATTGCCCGAGAATCTCAAGTACGTCTTCTTGGGACTTGACCAGACCTTCCCAGTGATTATTAATTCTCATCTAACCAAGGATCAGGAACTCAGGTTGACTGCGACCCTTTCAGAACATCGGGCTGCCATTGGTTGAACCATTTCGGATTTAAGAGGAATTAGCCCCACCTATTGCACCCACAAGATTTACCTGGAAGATGGGGCCCGACCTTCCCGCCAGATGCAGAGACGTTTAAGCCCAAACATGCGGGAGGTCGTTAAAAAAGAAATTATCAAGTGGCTTGACACTGACATCATCTACCCTATCTCCGATAGCCCCTCGATGAGCCCCACTCAAGTGGTTCCAAAGAAGGCTGGGCTCACCGTTGTCACCAATGATCATGGCGAATCCATCCCCACCCGCACCACCATCGCATGGCGGGTGTGTATTGATTATAGGAAGCTTAATGAAGCCACTAAGAAGGACCACTTCCCCTTGCCATTCATTGACCAAATCCTTGAAAGATTGGCAGGGCAGAAGTATTTTTGCTTCCTGGATGAATATTCAAGATATAACCAAGTCGCAATTGCTCCGGAAGATCAGGAAAAGACCACATTCACTTGCTGGTTTGGCACGTTTGCATTCCGTCGAATGCCGTTCGGGTTATGCAACGCACCTGCGACCTTCCAGCGTTGCATGCTAGCCATTTTTTTAGAAATGGTGGGTGAATACTTAGAGGTCTTTATGGATGATTTCTCTATGTTCGAGAATTCATTCGACCATTGTTTGAGCAACTAGGAGAAAATCCTGAAACCATGTATCGAGGTTAACTTGGTGTTAAGTTGGGAAAAGAGCCATTTTATGGTTCAAGAAGGAATTATCCTCGGTCACATCGTTTCGCATAGGGGCATCGAGGTAGATCGAGCTAAGGTTGATTTAATTTCCAAACTTCCTCCACCTAGTTCGGTCCGGCAGATTCGCTCCTTCCTAGGACAAGTTGGCTTCTACCGAAGGTTCATCAAAGACTTTTCCAAGCTTTCCAAACCCTTGACCGACCTTCTAGCCAATGACGCCATATTCCACGTCTCCTGATTGCATCCAAGCTTATCACACCCTCCGGGACTTAGTCTCCACCGCACCTGTACTTCAACCCCCAGACTGGTCCCAGGACTTTGAGATCATGTGTGATGCATCAGATTTTGCCATAGGCGCTATCCTGGGACAAAGGCAAGACAAGAAGCCCGTGGTGATCTACTACAGGAGCAAAACATTAGACGAGGCCCAACGTGATTATACCGTCACAGAGAAAGAGTTGCTCATTGTAGTATTTGGACTTGAAAAATTCTGCTCATACTTGCTGGGATCCCACGTGACTATTTACACTGACCATTCAGCCATCCGGCACCTGTTGGCCAAAAAGGACGCAAAGCCCAGGCTCATCAGATGGATCCTGCTTTTGCAGGAATTTGACCTGGAAATCCGAGACAAGGCCGGATCAAAAAATGTGGTGGCTGACCACCTGTCGAGACTTCATCCAGACCACATTGGACCCTCCCTACCTCTATCTGACACCTTCCCTGATGAACACATCCTAGCCGTGCAAGACAAGAAAATGCCATTGTATGCTGACTACGTCAATTACCTGGTTGTAGGACAAACTCCGCACAGCTGGTCCAGACAGCAACGGGACAGGTTCTTGGCTGAGGCCAAGCACTATTTCTAGGATGATCCCATGCTGTTTCGCCTTTGTGCTGATCAGATCATCAGAAGGTGTATCCCTGAAGATGAAGTTTAGAGTGTGCTTTCCTTTTGTCATGACCAAGCGTGTGGCGGCCACTTCTCTGGAAAGAAAACAGCTGCAAAAGTTTTACAGTCTGGATTTTACTGGCCGTCCCTATTTAAGGATAAACACATCTTTGCCAAGACTTGCTCACGTTGCCAGACGCTAGGGACCATGACCAAGAAAGATATGATGCCCCTTCAGCCTATTTTGGTTGTTGAAATCTTCGACGTTTGGGGTATCGATTTTATGGGCCTCTTTCCACCATCCAACGGCTTCGAGTACATCCTGGTCTCAGTAGACTATGTTTTCAAATGGATTGAAGCCATCGCCACCCGACGATGCGATCACAAGACTGTCATGGATTTTGTGAAGAAGAACATCTTTTCCCGGTTTGGAATACCCAAGGCAATGATCAGTGATGGTGGAAGCCATTTTATCCATTCCCAATTCCGTGCCCTACTTAGAAAATACGGGGTAAACCACCGCATTGCCACCCAGTATCATCCACAAACAAATGGGCAGACTGAGGTCTCCAATAGACAAATTAAGAACATTTTACAGAAGACTGTGAGACCTGACAGGAAAGACTGGTCCACACGACATGATGATGACCTGTGGGCATACAGGACCGCTTTCAAGACCCTGATAGGCATGTCGCCTTATCGCCTGGTCTTCAGTAAGGCCTGCCATCTTCCTGTCGAGTTGGAACACTGGGCTTACTGGGCTGTCAAGCAATGTAACATGGATCTCCAGTTAGCCGGTGTGCAAAGGACGCTGTAATTATCTGAGCTCGAAGAAATCCGTCGGGACGCCTTTGACAATAGTCGGCTGTATAAGGAGAAAATGAAAGTCGTCCATGACCGACTCATTCATAGAAAAACCTTTGAGCCTAACCAGCAAGTTTGGCTGTTTGATGCACGCCTGAAACTCTTCCTAGGGAAACTCAGGTCCAACTGAACAAGACCATTTCGGGTGGTTAAGCCCTATTCTAATGGGGCAGTTGAAATTGCTGATCTTAACACTGGGCACACTTTTACAGTTAATGGTCAAAGATTGAAGCATTTCCTGGCCCAGGTACCCCCCAAGGAAAGTGTCACCCTCGTTGAGGGCTGACACCGAGCACTGCCCAGCTGGAGGCGTTAAACTCAACGCTTCCTAGGAGGCAACCCAGAGGATTCAGACTGATCTGGTAGTTTACGTCACTCAGGTACTATCTTTTTGAACCCTTTTGCATCCATGAATCTGCCAATGAGGACATTGTCCAACTTAAGCATGGGGGGGTGGTAAATTGCATAATCCTGAGCTCAATTAATCAGTCTGAATGAATAAATTAATTAATTTAAAAAAAATTTGAATTTAGGAAGAAAACTTAGGCATTAGAAATTTGTCAATAGTGGGAAATAATATAGAAAGAACTTAAACACTTAGACTTTTCAAGCCTCCAGGCTTAATCAGCCCTGGTGTCCATTAAAATATGGATTTAGCGGCGAATTCTTGCAACCTTAAGCTATTCTAATCCACCTACTAAATAAGGTAATAAGTATACGACTTATCAACTCACCCTCTAACTCAGGAAAACTTTGAGTCTAAGCATCTGCACACATTTTTGCACAGACTCACTTCTCGGAGATTTTGATAGAAATTCGATAGCTAATGAACTCTCTAGAGTGGTATGGCTGGCAAGTTGTCGTGGGTAACAGCCCATTGGCAGGTTGTCCAGAACCCAGCCATAGGCCATTTCTTTTTCGTTGCCTCTAGGTACATTTGAGATCAGGGAAGCCACCTACAAAAAATAAAAAAATAAAAAAAAAGAGGAAGAAGAAGAAAAGAAAATAAACCACACTTCACCGCACAAGTATGGTTGGCAAGTGATCGTGGGTAACAACCCATTGGTCGGTTGTCCAGAACCCAGCTCAATAATTTCACAAAAAAGACCAAAACACCTAAGGAAGAAGCGGGGAAGTAGTACAAGCCGGGGAGATATACACTGGAAAAATCCTTGTGTTGACCCCAATTAAAACAAATGTAGGGAGAAAGCTAACAGTTGAACAAATACACCTTCAGGCAAATTTGTTTCCTTTTCCGGTCACTTAGAGGCGTAGAAACTCGAAGTTTGTCTCAATTACCATTAAGTGAGTCTATCACAACATTCACACCAAGATGCTTAGCACTTAGGGTTTTGATCGAGTTTTGGGTGGGTTGGGTAGCCGTAAAAAGTTACCAACCCACACTGAATTCCGAAAAAAATTCTAAAATATATATATATACTTATACATATGTATAGTTATATATACATTAAAGCAAGGATTCGGGTGATTCGTATTTTGGCAGACACCCAGGCGCTGCTTAGTCTTTGTAGATTAAGATTTGCGTATATTTCCTCTTATTGACAAGTAACGAAGTGCCTAAGCAATTACTTCTTGAATTCTGCAAGGAAGTAAAGACTAGAATAAACCTTACTAGGGACTAGCAAGGAGTAAGCATGGGGGTATGATAACACTACACAAGGGGGTGATAATTATGTTGAATATGGCCCATCTTTAGAATAAAAGGCACAACATAAGTAGAATAGGAGCATTGCATGCATCATATACCAAGATTGCTTATAAACTGTATTAATGGCCATTTGTGTAAGCATTTGTCAAAGCAGACCTCAGATGAGCAATCGAACTACACGGATGGATTCAGAATGACGAACGGAGTCCAACAGACTCAAGATCGGCCAAATCCAACATCCGGAGCTCCTACAATGGGCCCAAGAAGTTCTGACTGTTGATCTGGAGATCAACGGCTTAGATTACGCCACGTCAGCCCCTCCCCCACCGCGCGTCGCGCCTTCAGCCAGCCGAGATCCGCATGCCCGCCCGCGGTCGCCCGATAAAGCGTGGGCGTGGTGCAACGGTTAGCGCGCACGCCCGCACCTACGTGACGCACGTTCGAGCCGCGCAAGGTGGAAATTGAAGACGGGCGACGAGCACAGAGAAATTGGGCTGCCCGATCAGCAGCGGGCGGCCAGGATCTTGCCATGCGGTGCGACCGTAGCTTACGAGCGTCCACGCGCGCGCGCACGCCGGGCGGAGACGCGTGCGCACACGCGCGCCCGAGGCGCAATCCCAGCGCAGGCGAGGAAGGCTCTCAGCCGTCCGATCTTTGATCGGACGGCTCTCGTTCAGCGGCTGCGGATCGCGCGAGGAGAAGGAACGAGGCGGGCAGCTGATCGGTGGCAGGAGGGCTTCACCGACGCTTTTGGAAGCGGTTTTAGCGACGCTCTGGATGTTGCTAAAGCCCCTTCTTCTTTTAGGAGGCCCTTAACTCTATTTAAACCCCCTCCAACCACCATTCAAGGCATTCACTCCTCCTTGCAACTACTCCACCCCTCTCTTAGCTAGCTCTAGGCACTCTTGTAATCACCGGAGACGATGAGCCGCCGACGGAGCCTCCTCCACCGCCGTGGCTGCCTCGTCGCTCTCCACATACTTTCTCTCTCTCTCTCTCTTTTAAGCTTTCTATTACTTTTGTTGAAACATGTATTTAATGTTTTAAGTTATGAACTACAAGTGCATGTTTAATGAAGTTATTTTCCGTTCGGTTGCCATTTTAATTTCTGTTCAAGTTGCATGATCAAAACAAAGAGCTTTCTAACCCTAAACCTTCTCTCTCTCTATCTCTCTCTCTCGCTTTTCAAAACCGCACCTTTCGCAAGCAAAACTCCACACTTTCCGTGACAACAAGTGGTAAAGTAAAAATCCGATTTTCACGCCTCCCTGAGACCGACACTCGGACTCACCTCCGTTTAATTATTTTAAAATCGACGTTGCAAGTGCGACTATAACGACACTCTTAACACACACGCACAAAAGCTCGTCAGCAAGCCCACCACCAAGTCCATGGTGATGCTCTCTCACTTCCACTCTGGCATTGGAAGTGGCTGCACTGGTGCTCGGCCTTCACCTGCTGGCACACTAAACACTACTGTACGAATTCACCTACATCCCGCTTCATTCCTCTCCAACAAAAGTCGTGTCTCAATCATGGTACATCTTTGTGTTTCCGAGATGTATGGTGAACCTGGAACCGTGTGCCTTAGTTAGGAGCTCTCTCAACAGCTCCTCGTCCCTGGGTACGCACAAATGTCCCCTCATGTGCAGTACCTGGCTGTAAAAGAGAAGTCCCCAGGGTCTCCTAACAGCACTCTGTCACGCAACGACTGCAAGTAAGGGTCGGCCATTTGTCTTGTGATGATGCGGTCTATCAGCTCTGGCCTCGTCTGTCGTGTCACAATCACTACCCCACAGTGCCCCAGTAACTCTGGGGGTCACCAACTGCCCATCTCCTCCAAGAGACTCCAACTCTGCGCCTGTAAACTGGCCAAGTAGGCAGGCACCTTCTGGCTCAAGGCATCAGCCACCATGTTGGCCTTCCCCGGATGGTAGGAAATGCTGTAGTCATAGTCCTTTAGGAGCTCCAACCAACGTCTCTATCTCATGTTGAGCTCCTTCTGATCAAACAAGTACCTGAGGCTCTTATGATCTGTGAAAATCTCAAAGGTCTCACCATACAAGTAGTGCCTCCAAGTCTTCAGTGTGAAGACGACAGCTGCCAGCTCTAAGTCGTGGGTAGGGTAGCTATGCTCATGGGGCTTCAGTTGCCGCGAAGCGTAAGCGACAACGTAACCCCACTGCATAAGCACACCCCTTAATCCCTGCAAAGAGGCATCCGTGTACACAACGAACCCGCCATTACTGTCTGGGATGGTGAGCACGGAAGCCAAAGTCAGCCTCTCCTTCAACTCCTGAAAACACGCCTCACAAGCATTTGTCCAAGAAAAGGGCACGTCCTTCTGGGTCAGCTGTGTCATAGGACATGCAATTTGCGAGAAGCCCCTGATAAATAGCCTGTAGTAGCATGCCAGTCCCAAGAAATTGCAGATCTCAGTAACTGTACGCGGTCTTTCCCACCTGAGCATTGCCTCAACCTTGGCCGGGTCCACATCCAAGCCATCCTCGGAGATCACATGACCCAAGAAGGTCACCTCCCTCAACCAAAACTCGTACTTGCTGTATTTGGCGTACAACCTACGTTCTCAGTGTGTCCAAAACCATCCGCAAGTGCTGTCCGTGTTACGCCTAATCTCGAGAGTAGATGAGCACATCATCAATAAATACCGACACTAACTGGTCCAAGTACAGTCTGAACACCCGGTTCATCAAGTCCATGAAGGCAGCGGGGGCGTTGGTCAGCCCAAATGGCATGACCAAAAACTTGTAGTGTCCGTACTGGGTGCGGAAAGCTGTCTTGGAGACGTCTGCCTCCTTGATCCTCAACTGGTGGTATCCAGACCTCAAGTCTATCTTGGAGAATACCGTGGCACCTCGCAGCTGGTCAAAAAAATCGTCAATCTTCGGCAGCGGATACCTGTTCTTGATGGTAACCCTATTCAGCTGTTTGTAGTCCACGCAAAGGCGTAGGGTACCATCCTTCTTCTTCACGAACAATACCGGGGCTCCCCACGGAGACGCACTGGGCCTCACAAAGCCCTTCTCCAGAAGGTCCTGCAACTGAGACTTGAGCTCTCACAGCTCAAGTGGTGCCATCCTGTACGGTGCTGTGAGATGGGGCTAGTCCCCGGTACCAGTGAGATTTCAAACTTAATCTCACACTCGGGCGGTAGTCCTAGCAACTCATCTGGGAACACGTTGGGGTACTCTCTGACCATTGGGATACTCTAGAAGTCTGTCATAGGGCCGGGCTCCACCACCACACAAGCTAGGAAGCCCTCACACCCTTGGCCCAAAAGTCTCACCGCTCGAAGTGCAGAAATGCACCTGAAGCCTCCGTCCACTAGCTGCCCGTGGAACTCGAAAGAAGGCATGGTAAGCGGACAACTAGTCCATCCCTAGAATCACGCCAAAGTCCTCCATCTGTATCGTAATCAGGTCAGTGGGAAGGCTGTGTCCCCCAACACTGACCTCACAATCCGTGTAAACTTCCTCAGCTACGAATAGTTGACCACCCGGATCTCTGATCACAAAGGGATCCTCTAACAACACACAGTCCTGCCCCAAACTAATCGCAAAACTGGTAGCGACAAACGAGTGCGTAGCGCTGGAATCGAAAAGTGTGTAAACTAGTATGTCGGAAACTGAAACCATACCTACCACCACTGATCCTGAAGCTCTGGCATCCCTGTGTGTCTAGGCGTTGATACACCCCTCAGCCCTAGGTGCGGACGAAGTAGCCACACTTTGAGTCGGATGGGTAGCTGCTGGCCGGTACCCTCCCTGCGACTGCTGTCCTCCTCCTCGCGCCTGGAAACCACGGCCTCCTGCTCGCCCTCCAATGCTCGGTGCGGGGAGCATCTGCTGACCTCCAGCCCGAGACGGGCAATCTCTCCTAATGTGGCTCGACTGGCCACACTAGTAGAAAAGGGGGACTCGACTCCCGCCCTCAGTGGATCCCTACTGATGACTGGGCGGGGGTCCGGTGCTGGCAGCTGGCCCCTGTCGGGGGCCCCCAAAGGCCACTGACGGCTCCGCAAAGCGTGATGGCTCTCCTGCGGGCACCACGTGCCTCCTCTCTCGTCGGCCCTATGAGAAGTCTGGCTGATAGGGCCTCTTTCGCCCGCTGTCAATGTCGCGTGCGGATGGGTTGGTCTCTTTATACGTCATAGCTGCCTCCACCACCCTCGAGAACATAGGCAGCTTCAGGGGTTTGACATACCCCGGAGTAGAAGGCCGGAGCCCCTCGGTGAATGATGAGAACCTCATCATGAGCCATAACTAGCTCATTTTGACCCAATACAAAGGATAAAAGCTCCTACATAACTCAAGGAAAGGCTTAACTCAGAGAATTCTGAGTTTAAGGAGAAAACAAGTCATAAGGGGTAAAAATGCAATTTTACCAGTATAATCTGCATACAGGGTAATTCAGGGTCCAAACATAGGTCAAAGCAACTTAATAAGAATAAAAGTGGGATGAGATGATCTAGCAAGGGCTACAGCAATTCCAAGGAACTAAATGATAATCTGTAACCCTAAAACAAACCCACTTCAATTCACGAGGTTCAAGGCAAAGAAAAAATGGAATAAACCCTCTAAAATTCATAGAAAAATAATCTCTAGGGTTTAGAACCTTCAATTTGACCTTAGGAACCCATCTTGACCTACATTGAGAACCATACCCAATTAATAACTTAATTTGGGTTTTTGCATAAATTGACCAGTCAAACAAGGTTTAATCTAGAAATAAAATTCACCATCAGATTCCTTAGGTCCTAATTAGTCATGTATAAAAACTTGAGCCTAAGAAGAAACCTTCTTGACCAACTTTACACTTTGGTCCTCATATATTTACTTTTTGGCCCTCAACTTTTGAACCCTCGCATTTTGGCCCCTAACTCTCCTTCGTTCTTTGCGTTCAGGTCCCCCCTGCAAAACCTGCCAGCACCATGCTCCGGCGACCTTGCGCGGAGCATGGCGCCGCGCAGGGTGAGGGGGAGAGCCTGGCAAGTAAACCGGGGGTGCCCTACGTCGTCAGCCGTCGCAGGGACACCCCCTGGTCGCTGTAACCCACCATACCGGCCGTGCGAACGCACGGACGGTATGGGTTTCCATCTCCGGCATCCTCCGGCGAGGGAGACACGTCGTCTCCCTCCGCCTTCCTCCCTGATTCGGTCCCTATAAATACCCCCGTCGCTCCACCGTTCTTCCCAGCTCAGATCTGACGGAGAAAACCCCCAACTTTCCTCTCTTCTCACTCCGGCAGACGCCCACCAGCTCCGGCGGTTCTTCCTCCTCCTCCTCTTCGCTCTGCCGCAATACCAGCAGCAGAGACTTCTTCCCCTGATCTTCCCGCGCCACGCCGCACCCAGCTGGCGCCTCTCCGGCCCTCTGCTCGCCGCCGCCCCTTCCCCCGGGCATCTTCTTCTCCGGCGACAGTCGATACGACTGTCGCCCGCTCCGGCCCCTCCTCCTCCTCCTGCCAAGTAGGTAGAACTCCTCCTCTTCCTCCCCTCTTCCTTTTCCTCACTTTAAACATCTACTGTCGCCCTCGATTCCGACCCCTCACCCTCACCTTCTCCGCCTCCGGCCATCCTCCGGCGAGCCGCTCCCATCACTCCAGCAACCCACACGGCTCGCCGACCACCGCAGAACCTCCGCCTCCTCACCCTGATCAACCCCTGCCCTTCCACTTCCCCCACATCACCCTCTGCAACTCCACCGAACAAACCCATCTTCCGACCCACAGTCCGACCTAGGGCAGCCCTTGCACGCCGCCCCACGCCTCGCCACCACCCACACGAGCTTCGCCGCACGCTGGCGAAGCTCCCGGCACCATCTGATTAGGCCGAGAGGCCGTTTTGCTGTGAACAGGTCACCCGTCCTCCGCCGCCATTGCCGTGCAGAAGGAGCTGCTTCCGCCTGCAGCTGCAGGCGCGCCACGCCCAGATTCGACTCCCAGGCCGTGCGAGGCATTTCAACAAAGCGTCAGGCTGCAGCTGAAGCGAAGGCCTCGCGCGAAGGCCTCGCGTAACGCCGCGATTACCAGCTATTTCCTCCACGCAGGCGCCAACTCGGGGTGGGACATTTAGTCCCACCTCGGAAAACTCTGAAGAGGCGCAGCGGTATAAAGTGAAAAAGTGCTGGAGGCTTATTGCCTCAGCACACGGGGTGAGGTCCCCTTCACCCGCCCGGTTACCCGGTCTCGTCCGCGCTCACGCCCCGCGGACCTGGCCCGACCCGACTTAGACTGACCTGCACTCCTCGCCCACCACGCACGTCGGTGGGCCTGGACCCGGGCGCGACCCGTACCCGGCTACCCGGCAGCTCTGGGAGCGCCATCCCATGAGCGGATTCTGTGAGAGAGAGACGCGGGGGAGGGTAGAGATAGGTTTTGCCCCTCTCTGATCAAGCTGTGTAAGTGTGCAGGCACAGGTGAAGAAGAACCGTGGAAGAAGACGAAAGCTGAAGGAAGGAGGATCACCGAGCGGCACTGTAGCAGCTGCAGTTTAAGTCGTCTGATTGGAAAATCAGACGACGTCCTGAAGGCAAAGAAGGAGAAGGAAGGCGAGGCAGAGGAGAACGTAGAGAGGCCAAGACAAGAACTGAAAGAAGAAGAAGAACACGAGAAGAAGAAGGTCTGAAGAAAGGAAAAGAAGAAAGAAAGAAGAAGAAGAAGAACAGGACCGCAAGGGAGAAGAAAAAGAAAGAGACGAGCAGAAACAAGAACTGAAAGAAGAAGAAAAGCATCACACTACTGCTGCAGATAAAGCAGAAGAGTCAAGCAGAAGAAGATAGGCAAAGAGAAAAGAAGAGAAGAAGAAAGAAGCCAACAAATTCTCTCTCTCTCTCTTTCTTTATTTTTGTAAAAGAAACTTGTACCCCTAGAATACAACTTGCTCCCTGAGTTCGACCTCGGGAACTCTCTTTTATTTTCCGAGTAAAAAATTTATATATTTGAAATGATGGCAATAACTGGCTATACTACAACGCTATAACAATAAAACCCGGTTATCTCTCGAAGACAACGTTTCATTTGGCGCCGTTGCCGGGGAGCAACGGCTATTCTAGAGGTAAACATTCCTGTTTCTTTTTAATTTCTGATAATCTCCCCTCTTTTGTGCAGCTACAGGAAATCAAGAAGACAAGCAACCGCACGACAACCACTCCGAGGACAGGTAAATTTTTCCTCTCGCTATTAACCCCTAAACTCTAAAGAGGAAGAAAAGAAAAGAACAAGCAATATAGGGCTAACCTGTCTTCCATACTTAGTAACCATAAAGAGTTGCATGTTTTCAACTCATTAGTCCTGCACACTATTAAGGGTATTTAAGGGCTAACACATTCTTGCTTGAGCCCTAATTACCCAACAAAGAACTAACTGGACCAAGTAGAACCAACATAAGATTCAACATTAGGGTTTTAGAGACACACTACTTAAATCAAGAATGGAGAAAATCCAAAAGAAGTGTGCCTAAACCATTGATTGAAAATACCTATTCAAAAGAAAACCTAAAACAATTGGCTCTCTAAACACTTGAACCCTAAAAGACAAGACCTAAAAGCTCTCAAAGAAAACAAGAGGTAAAGTTGACCCCTTGGATCAACCAACCTTAAATTAGGTCACTCTTTGCACTTAAAAGACTAAAGTTCAAGTGAAACCTTAAGCACCCTGATCTTAAAATTGGTAGACTTAAGAGGTCAAGATCCCCATTCTGGTCTACCTGGAACCGCAGTGACAAGAGAGGTCGGGTGGGGGAAACCCTGTAACCCGTGGGGACGCTCTACCGTGTAGGGGTCTTCGCGGGACTCTCCCTCTCTGGCTGCCCAGGTAATTCTCAGGTGGACGATCTTTCTGATCAAGGGGTCCGTCTTCCTCGAACCTCTATAGTCACCCAACATTTTGTGGGTGTCTTGATTGGGTCCAGCACCTGCTTATCTCATCCAGTCCTTCAGTATTTTTTAGGAGGTCCTTGAAACTTCCTATAGAAATTCACTCTCCCCGAGGCTAAGCCTCGGCTCCCTTGTTTTTGCAGAAATCATTCACATAGCCCCTCTTTCCTTTGATTCTGAACAAAGTCCCCTTCTTCCATTAATTCAAACTTCTGATTCTATCTTGATTCCACCACCTGATTCGAAGATGCAGCCTAATTACCTAGCAAGACTACAATGTAAAAAACCTGAATATCTGAGATCCATGAAAGATAAGATGATTGAGGATGCCCTTGAAATCTATGAAATCAAATATAAACCCTCAACACCAATAGGAAACATTCAGGTTGATGTTCCAACAACCACAGCTTTTATCATAAACTGTGCCCAAATTCTATTGACTGAAATTTCAAAAGGATCAACCCGAGATATGCTCATGACAGGATACATTGAGATGGAAAAATTACACCAATCTGAATACCTTCAATGCTTGACAAATCCTGTACTTTGGGAACAACACCAAGATGCCCTTATGAAACGGGTAGAAATGATGAAATCAGTAGAACAAATTATCAACCAGAAATACCCGTATATACCAGAAACAGAGGATGAACCATCTTGGAACAGTATTAAGAAACAATCCAGTTTCCCAGATCTCGGGATTGAGGCACAAAGTGGTTGTAAAATCCCAACCCAAATAGAAGACAATGTTGAATTAGGTTGGGATATTGCAGGAGAACACAATGATGAGCCAAACTTAGACCATGAATTGTCAAGCCTAGAATTTCAAAACTCCTGCAATAATGAAATCAGAACTGAACCTTCTGAGGGTATAAATTCCGCCCCTTATTTTGATAAGGTGACCCTCGAAGGTTATTCGGACTTAGGTTCTAATAATTCTACCCACATCCTAAGCCTAGAACCTAGATTTGAAACTTATTGGGAAGATTATGAGGCCCCTTATGAGAAAGATCAAATTTTTACAGAATATGATTCCGGGCCTCTATTTGATGAGTATCCCTCTCCAACATCCTCAGGAAATCTGATCGATTTTTCAGAAAACATGCCAATTTATGATACAGAAACTGAGGAGTTGGATGAGCAAGGTTTTAATGGGGTCTATCCTACCAGCTTAGAGCTTGAACAGAACATCTTTTTGAGCCTAGAATTGACATATAGGCTAGAACCCAGTCAGGCTGCTGATTCCACATCTGATGATTTTTGCTGTGATGAAATTCATGATCATGAATCTCATTTTTGCCAACTCTCCGACAATTTCAGATCTGACTATAATTGCGGAGAGATTCCCCTTCCTGAACACGCCAGGCCTATCTACGACCTCAGTTCACATGACTCTGACTCCGACTCTGAGGTCCTGATTCCCGAGATCACTGATAACACAGAATCATTCCTTTTCGATCCTCAGGAACCAAAAACAGAAAATGCCAAGAGTGATTACAACCAAGAGTCCAATTTTTTTCTCGAATCCGATTCCTTTCATCCTACAGACACTCTTCCAGCATTTGATAGTTACCCAGAGGACTCTCTACAGAAAACCACCTATCATCTGTTTCTAGAAGAGCCCTCGTACACAATGGCCACCTCGTCCGCACACACAGAACGGATCAAAGCCTCTCCCAAACCCCGACCCGCAACCGGACTCAATTTCTATTCAGATTCACCTCTCACCGAGCCGATTGCATTTCCACATCAGGTTTCGAACATTGATCAGACTACATACCATGCTCTATCATTCTCTGATCACCCCTGTAGGGTTCCTGCATCAACCACTGATTATTCTACGAGTCCCTACTTTGACCAGGATGATTCGACTCAGCCAAACCCTGCGTTTACACTTCCACATTTATCTGAGCTTCATAGTATATGGTGGGTTCCACACCTTTTTATCCACATCTATCAACCCACCAGATTGATTGGGTTTGGGCTGCATCATCAGCCTGTTGATCTTAACAAGCACCTGGTTGGACCAACTAGGCTCTTAATCAAGGTGCTTGTCTTACAAAACTCCGCTGATTTGACCATCCCCTCTCCATCGCATTTCCCGCTTGGCTGAAGGCATCAAATTTAGCGCTCAACGGGAGGCAGCCCGTCATTCTCTTTGAAAACCTGAAACTTGTTCTGACAGCTTTTTGCACTTGAAGTTCACCCTTGTAGACAGCCGACCCCACCTCAGATGCTTGCATCTGGGATTAGAAATCGTCCGCAAAAATTCAACCCGACCCATCCACTCATCCAAATTTCTGTCTTAAGGAATGAACTAAGTTAAATAAAAACCCCCTAGGTTACAATGAGGACATTGCAAATCTTAGGCATGGGGGGGTATGAAAGTGCAAAACTTGTAAGAAAAGGTTTCAAACAAAAAAAATTCACATATGCCAAAAACACCATAAAAATTAAAAAATTTTTCGAAAAAGAATAAAAGGAGAAGGAAATTTTGTGAAGGAGAAGGAGAAGAGAAACAAAATGAAAAAGGAGCACAAAATTATAAGAAAAGGTGATAGTCATTAGTAAGGAACTAAGGAATTAACCTAAGTTCTAGACCTCATTCAAGAAAATAACTGAAAAGTGCATAATGAGATTAGTAAGAACGCAAACCTTAGGCATTCTTGAATAGACTCTTAGTACCCATTAAGATCTAGACACTCCTCAAGAGGTTGAGGAAAATGAAAAGCTGAAGTATTAGGTCTAAGGCTTAGGGAGTATTTGGCCTCGTTAACTAATTTTTGGTTTACGGGACTCAGTAACCTAAGCACCCTAACCTCACACACAGCCTGGTTCAGTAAGCGTAAAAATCAAAATCACGCAGAAGCGTCGCAAAATTCTGAAAAGAACACCTAGAATAGGAGCGGCCGATCAACACAAGTTGATTTGGACGAGTTCCCAGCGCGGAGAGGCGGGAAATCCCCTCGAAGATGCGTAACAAAATATCATCTCCTCGGTGCCTGTCTCTTAGGATATTTACATATCCTACTGGGGGCATGTAAGCACTCTGCTGATTCAGATTCCATGGATGGCATTATCTCGAAGTGTCAATTGCCAGGGTCTGGATTCGGCCACGGAACACCATGGATGGGATTATCTCGAAATCTCAATAGCCAGGGTTCCGGGGGTTGCCATGGGCGGTGCTATCTCGAAGCATCGATTGCCAGGAACCCTTGAGGATTGATGATGGGAGCAAGGAATCTGATACAGACCTGTTGAAAAGCCAATCCTAGGCTAGAACTAAAAAGAAAAAGAGAGAGAAAACTCTCCAAACAGAATAACTTTCTATCTCTCTCTTACAAAACGCACTGCGAACTGAGCCAGGGCTAAAATCATTTCAAGCACGGGTGCTTTAACCACAAAGTCCAATAAACCTTAGGTTAGTTCTTGTGGGCCTTAAAAACCTTTGCGAAAGACTGAGGCTAAAGCTAGACAGATTTGGATCTTGATTAGTACTAGAGTACCTTTTAGGCCTATGGTCAGCATTCTAACCTAATCTATGCTCAAATAAAAAAGCACTTATCTAAAGCTATTAAAAACTTCATGGTCTAGAACAAGGGTTGAAACCTTAAGTTTTTGCTAAGGGACTAGCAAAAGCTAGGCATGGGGGTATGATGAGAACCTCATCATGAGCCATAACTAGCTCATTTTGACCCAATACAAAGGATAAAAGCTCCTACATAACTCAAGGAAAGGCTTAACTCAGAGAATTCTGAGTTTAAGGAGAAAACAAGTCATAAGGGGTAAAAATGCAATTTTACCAGTATAATCTGCATACAGGGTAATTCAGGGTCCAAACATAGGTCAAAGCAACTTAATAAGAATAAAAGTGGGATGAGATGATCTAGTAAGGGCTACAGCAATTCCAAGGAACTAAATGATAATCTGTAACCCTAAAACAAACCCACTTCAATTCACGAGGTTCAAGGCAAAGAAAAAATGGAATAAACCCTCTAAAATTCATATAAAAATAATCTCTAGGGTTTAGAACCTTCAATTTGACCTTAGGAACCCATCTTGACCTACATTGAGAACCATACCCAATTAATAACGTAATTTGGGTTTTTACGTAAATTGACCAGTCAAACAAGGTTTAATCTAGAAATAAAATTCACCATCAGATTCCTTAGGTCCTAATTAGTCATGTATAAAAACTTGAGCCTAAGAAGAAACCTTCTTGACCAACTTTACACTTTGGTCCTCATATATTTACTTTTTGGCCCTCAACTTTTGAACCCTCGCATTTTGGCCCCTAACTCTCCTTCGTTCTTTGCGTTCAGGTCCCCCCTGCAAAACCTACCAGCACCATGCTCCGGCGACCTTGCGCGGAGCATGGCGCCGCGTAGGGTGAGGGGGAGAGCCTGGCAAGTAAACAGGGGGTGCCCTACGTCGTCAGCCGTCGCAGGGACACCCCCCTGGTCGCTGTAACCTACCATACCGGCCGTGCGAACGCACGGACGGTATGGGTTTCCATCTCCGGCGTCCTCCGGCGAGGGAGACACGTCGTCTCCCTCCGCCTTCCTCCCTGATTCGGTCCCTATAAATACCCCCGTCGCTCCACCGTTCTTCCCAGCTCAGATCTGACGGAGAAAACCCCCAACTTTCCTCTCTTCTCACTCCGGCAGACGCCCACCAGCTCCGGCGGTTCTTCCTCCTCCTCCTCTTCGCTCTGCCGCAATACCAGCAGCAGAGACTTCTTCCCCTGATCTTCCCGCGCCACGCCGCACCCAGCTGGTGCCTCTCCGGCCCTCTGCTCGCCGCTGCCCCTTCCCCCGGGTATCTTCTTCTCCGGTGACAGTCGATACGACTGTCGCCCGCTCCGGCCCCTCCTCCTCCTGCTAAGTAGGTAGAACTCCTCCTCTTCCTCCCCTCTTCCTTTTCCTCACTTTAAACATCCACTGTCGCCCTCGATTCCGACCCCTCACCCTCACCTTCTCCGCCTCCGGCCATCCTCCGGTGAGCCGCTCCCATCACTCCAGCAACCCACACGACTCGCCGACCACCGCAGAACCTCCGCCTCCTCACCCTGATCAACCCCCGCCCTTCCACTTCCCCCACATCACCCTCTGCAACTCCACCGAACAAACCCATCTTCCGACCCACAGTCCGACCTAGGGCAGCCCTTGCACGCCGCCCCATGCCTCGCCACCACCCACACGAGCTTCGCCGCATGCTGGCGAAGCTCCCGGCACCTTCTGATTAGGCCGAGAGGCCGTTTTGCTGTGAACAGGTCACCCGTCCTCCGCCGCCATTGCCGTGCAGAAGGAGCTGCTTCCGCCTGCAGCTGCAGGCGCGCCACGCACAGATTAGACTCCCAGGCCGTGCGAGGCATTTCAACAAAGCGTCAGGCTGCAGCTGAAGCGAAGGCCTCGCGCGAAGGCCTCGCGTAACGCCGCGATTACCAGCTATTTCCTCCACGCAGGCGCCAACTCGGGGTGGGACATTTAGTCCCACCTCGGAAAACTCTGAAGAGGCGCAGCGGTATAAAGTGAAAAAGTGCTGGAGGCTTATTGCCTTAGCACACGGGGTGAGGTCCCCTTCACCCACCTGGTTACCCGATCTCGTCCGCGCTCACGCCCCGCGGACCTGGCCCGACCCGACTTAGACTGACCTGCACTCCTCGCCCACCACGCACGTCGGTGGGCCTAGACCCGGGCGCGACCCGTACCCGGCTACCCGGTAGCTCTGGGAGAGCTACCCCATGAGCGGATTCTGTGAGAGAGAGACGCGGGGGAGGGTAGAGATAGGTTTTGCCCCTCTCTAATCAAGCTGTGTAAGTGTGCAGGCACAGGTGAAGAAGAACCGTGGAAGAAGACGAAAGCTGAAGGAAAGAGGATCACCGAGCGGCACTGTAGCAGCTGCAGTTTAAGTCGTCTGATTGGAAAATCAGACGACGTCCTGAAGGCAAAGAAGGAGAAGGAAGGCGAGGCAGAGGAGAACGCAGAGAGGCCAAGACAAGAACTGAAAGAAGAAGAACACGAGAAGAAGAAGGTCTGAAGAAAGGAAAAGAAGAAAGAAAGAAGAAGAAGAAGAACAGGACCGCAAGGGAGAAGAAAAAGAAAGAGACGAGCAGAAACAAGAACTGAAAGAAGAAGAAAAACATCACACTACTGCTGCAGATAAAGCAGAAGAGTCAAGCAGAAGAAGATAGGCAAAGAGAAAAGAAGAGAAGAAGAAAGAAGCCAACAAATTCTCTCTCTCTCTCTTTCTTTATTTTTGTAAAAGAAACTTGTACCCCTAGAATACAACTTGCTCCCTGAGTTCGACCTCGGGAACTCTCTTTTATTTTCCGAGTAAAAAATTTATATATTTGAAATGATGGCAATAACTGGCTATACTACAACGCTATAACAATAAAACCCGGTTATCTCTCGAAGACAACGTTTCATTTGGCGCCGTTGCCGGGGAGCAACGGCTATTCTAGAGGTAAACATTCCTGTTTCTTTTTAATTTCTGATAATCTCCCCTCTTTTGTGCAGCTACAGGAAATCAAGAAGACAAGCAACCGCACGACAACCACTCCGAGGACAGGTAAATTTTTCCTCTCGCTATTAACCCCTAAACTCTAAAGAGGAAGAAAAGAAAAGAACAAGCAATATAGGGCTAACCTGTCTTCCATACTTAGTAACCATAAAGAGTTGCATGTTTTCAACTCATTAGTCCTGCACACTATTAAGGGTATTTAAGGGCTAACACATTCTTGCTTGAGCCCTAATTACCCAACAAAGAACTAACTGGACCAAGTAGAACCAACATAAGATTCAACATTAGGGTTTTAGAGACACACTACTTAAATCAAGAATGGAGAAAATCCAAAAGAAGTGTGCCTAAACCATTGATTGAAAATACCTATTCAAAAGAAAACCTAAAACAATTGGCTCTCTAAACACTTGAACCCTAAAAGACAAGACCTAAAAGCTCTCAAAGAAAACAAGAGGTAAAGTTGACCCCTTGGGTCAACCAACCTTAAATTAGGTCACTCTTTGCACTTAAAAGACTAAAGTTCAAGTGAAACCTTAAGCACCCTGATCTTAAAATTGGTAGACTTAAGAGGTCAAGATCCCCATTCTGGTCTACCTGGAACCGCAGTGACAAGAGAGGTCGGGTGGGGGAAACCCTGTAACCCGTGGGGACGCTCTACCGTGTAGGGGTCTTCGCGGGACTCTCCCTCTCTGGCTGCCCAGGTAATTCTCAGGTGGACGATCTTTCTGATCAAGGGGTCCATCTTCCTCGAACCTCTATAGTCACCCAACATTTTGTGGGTGTCTTGATTGGGTCCAGCACCTGCTTATCTCATCCAGTCCTTCAGTATTTTTTAGGAGGTCCTTGAAACGTCCTATAGAAATTCACTCTCCCCGAGGCTAAGCCTCGGCTCCCTTGTTTTTGCAGAAATCATTCACATAGCCCCTCTTTCCTTTGATTCTGAACAAAGTCCCCTTCTTCCATTAATTCAAACTTCTGATTCTATCTTGATTCCACCACCTGATTCGAAGATGCAGCCTAATTACCTAGCAAGACTACAATGTAAAAAACCTGAATATCTGAGATCCATGAAAGATAAGATGATTGAGGATGCCCTTGAAATCTATGAAATCAAATATAAACCCTCAACACCAATAGGAAACATTCAGGTTGATGTTCCAACAACCACAGCTTTTATCATAAACTGTGCCCAAATTCTATTGACTGAAATTTCAAAAGGATCAACCCGAGATATGCTCATGACAGGATACATTGAGATGGAAAAATTACACCAATCTGAATACCTTCAATGCTTGACAAATCCTGTACTTTGGGAACAACACCAAGATGCCCTTATGAAACGGGTAGAAATGATGAAATCAGTAGAACAAATTATCAACCAGAAATACCCGTATATACCAGAAACAGAGGATGAACCATCTTGGAACAGTATTAAGAAACAATCCAGTTTCCCAGATCTCGGGATTGAGGCACAAAGTGGTTGTAAAATCCCAACCCAAATAGAAGACAATGTTGAATTAGGTTGGGATATTGCAGGAGAACACAATGATGAGCCAAACTTAGACCATGAATTGTCAAGCCTAGAATTTCAAAACTCCTGCAATAATGAAATCAGAACTGAACCTTCTGAGGGTATAAATTCCGCCCCTTATTTTGATAAGGTGACCCTCGAAGGTTATTCGGACTTAGGTTCTAATAATTCTACCCACATCCTAAGCCTAGAACCTAGATTTGAAACTTATTGGGAAGATTATGAGGCCCCTTATGAGAAAGATCAAATTTTTACAGAATATGATTCCGGGCCTCTATTTGATGAGTATCCCTCTCCAACATCCTCAGGAAATCTGATCGATTTTTCAGAAAACATGCCAATTTATGATACAGAAACTGAGGAGTTGGATGAGCAAGGTTTTAATGGGGTCTATCCTACCAGCTTAGAGCTTGAACAGAACATCTTTTTGAGCCCAGAATTGACATATAGGCTAGAACCCAGTCAGGCTGCTGATTCCACATCTGATGATTTTTGCTGTGATGAAATTCATGATCATGAATCTCATTTTTGCCAACTCTCCGACAATTTCAGATCTGACTATAATTGCGGAGAGATTCCCCTTCCTGAACACGCCAGGCCTATCTACGACCTCAGTTCACATGACTCTGACTCCGACTCTGAGGTCCTGAT
Organism: Thalassia testudinum; assembly: GCA_037157565.1. Lineage (NCBI taxonomy): Eukaryota > Viridiplantae > Streptophyta > Magnoliopsida > Alismatales > Hydrocharitaceae > Thalassia > Thalassia testudinum. The sequence continues at coordinate 136,103,921 of JAZHRO010000063.1, forward strand.
TCCCGAGATCACTGATAACACAGAATCATTCCTTTTCGATCCTCAGGAACCAAAAACAGAAAATGCCAAGAGTGATTACAACCAAGAGTCCAAATTTTTTCTCGAATCCGATTCCTTTCATCCTACAGACACTCTTCCGGCATTTGATAGTTACCCAGAGGACTCTCTACAGAAAACCACCTATCATCTGTTTCTAGAAGAGCCCTCGTACACAATGGCCACCTCGTCCGCACACACAGAACGGATCAAAGCCTCTCCCAAACCCCGACCCGCAACCGGACTCAATTTCTATTCAGATTCACCTCTCACCGAGCCGATTGCATTTCCACATCAGGTTTCGAACATTGATCAGACTACATACCATGCTCTATCATTCTCTGATCACCCCTGTAGGGTTCCTGCATCAACCACTGATTATTCTACGAGTCCCTACTTTGACCAGGATGATTCGACTCAGCCAAACCCTGCGTTTACACTTCCACATTTATCTGAGCTTCATAGTATATGGTGGGTTCCACACCTTTTTATCCACATCTATCAACCCACCAGATTGATTGGGTTTGGGCTGCATCATCAGCCTGTTGATCTTAACAAGCACCTGGTTGGACCAACTAGGCTCTTAATCAAGGTGCTTGTCTTACAAAACTCCGCTGATTTGACCATCCCCTCTCCATCGCATTTCCCGCTTGGCTGAAGGCATCAAATTTAGCGCTCAACGGGAGGCAGCCCGTCATTCTCTTTGAAAACCTGAAACTTGTTCTGACAGCTTTTTGCACTTGAAGTTCACCCTTGTAGACAGCCGACCCCACCTCAGATGCTTGCATCTGGGATTAGAAATCGTCCGCAAAAATTCAACCCGACCCATCCACTCATCCAAATTTCTGTCTTAAGGAATGAACTAAGTTAAATAAAAACCCCCTAGGTTACAATGAGGACATTGCAAATCTTAGGCATGGGGGGGTATGAAAGTGCAAAACTTGTAAGAAAAGGTTTCAAACAAAAAAAATTCACATATGCCAAAAACACCATAAAAATTAAAAAATTTTTCGAAAAAGAATAAAAGGAGAAGGAAATTTTGTGAAGGAGAAGGAGAAGAGAAACAAAATGAAAAAGGAGCACAAAATTATAAGAAAAGGTGATAGTCATTAGTAAGGAACTAAGGAATTAACCTAAGTTCTAGACCTCATTCAAGAAAATAACTGAAAAGTGCATAATGAGATTAGTAAGAACGCAAACCTTAGGCATTCTTGAATAGACTCTTAGTACCCATTAAGATCTAGACACTCCTCAAGAGGTTGAGGAAAATGAAAAGCTGAAGTATTAGGTCTAAGGCTTAGGGAGTATTTGGCCTCGTTAACTAATTTTTGGTTTACGGGACTCAGTAACCTAAGCACCCTAACCTCACACACAGCCTGGTTCAGTAAGCGTAAAAATCAAAATCACGCAGAAGCGTCGCAAAATTCTGAAAAGAACACCTAGAATAGGAGCGGCCGATCAACACAAGTTGATTTGGACGAGTTCCCAGCGCGGAGAGGCGGGAAATCCCCTCGAAGATGCGTAACAAAATATCATCTCCTCGGTGCCTGTCTCTTAGGATATTTACATATCCTACTGGGGGCATGTAAGCACTCTGCTGATTCAGATTCCATGGATGGCATTATCTCGAAGTGTCAATTGCCAGGGTCTGGATTCGGCCACGGAACACCATGGATGGGATTATCTCGCAATCTCAATAGCCAGGGTTCCGGGGGTTGCCATGGGCGGTGCTATCTCGAAGCATCGATTGCCAGGAACCCTTGAGAATTGATGATGGGAGCAAGGAATCTGATACAGACCTGTTGAAAAGCCAATCCTAGGCTAGAACTAAAAAGAAAAAGAGAGAGAAAACTCTCCAAACAGAATAACTTTCTATCTCTCTCTTACAAAACGCACTGCGAACTGAGCCAGGGCTAAAATCATTTCAAGCACGGGTGCTTTAACCACAAAGTCCAATAAACCTTAGGTTAGTTCTTGTGGGCCTTAAAAACCTTTGCGAAAGACTGAGGCTAAAGCTAGACAGATTTGGATCTTGATTAGTACTAGAGTACCTTTTAGGCCTATGGTCAGCATTCTAACCTAATCTATGCTCAAATAAAAAAGCACTTATCTAAAGCTATTAAAAACTTCATGGTCTAGAACAAGGGTTGAAACCTTAAGTTTTTGCTAAGGGACTAGCAAAAGCTAGGCATGGGGGTATGATGAGAACCTCATCATGAGCCATAACTAGCTCATTTTGACCCAATACAAAGGATAAAAGCTCCTACATAACTCAAGGAAAGGCTTAACTCAGAGAATTCTGAGTTTAAGGAGAAAACAAGTCATAAGGGGTAAAAATGCAATTTTACCAGTATAATCTGCATACAGGGTAATTCAGGGTCCAAACATAGGTCAAAGCAACTTAATAAGAATAAAAGTGGGATGAGATGATCTAGTAAGGGCTACAGCAATTCCAAGGAACTAAATGATAATCTGTAACCCTAAAACAAACCCACTTCAATTCACGAGGTTCAAGGCAAAGAAAAAATGGAATAAACCCTCTAAAATTCATATAAAAATAATCTCTAGGGTTTAGAACCTTCAATTTGACCTTAGGAACCCATCTTGACCTACATTGAGAACCATACCCAATTAATAACTTAATTTGGGTTTTTACGTAAATTGACCAGTCAAACAAGGTTTAATCTAGAAATAAAATTCACCATCAGATTCCTTAGGTCCTAATTAGTCATGTATAAAAACTTGAGCCTAAGAAGAAACCTTCTTGACCAACTTTACACTTTGGTCCTCATATATTTACTTTTTGGCCCTCAACTTTTGAACCCTCGCATTTTGGCCCCTAACTCTCCTTCGTTCTTTGCGTTCAGGTCCCCCCTGCAAAACCTACCAGCACCATGCTCCGGCGACCTTGCGCGGAGCATGGCGCCGCGTAGGGTGAGGGGGAGAGCCTGGCAAGTAAACAGGGGGTGCCCTACGTCGTCAGCCGTCGCAGGGACACCCCCCTGGTCGCTGTAACCTACCATACCGGCCGTGCGAACGCACGGACGGTATGGGTTTCCATCTCCGGCGTCCTCCGGCGAGGGAGACACGTCGTCTCCCTCCGCCTTCCTCCCTGATTCGGTCCCTATAAATACCCCCGTCGCTCCACCGTTCTTCCCAGCTCAGATCTGACGGAGAAAACCCCCAACTTTCCTCTCTTCTCACTCCGGCAGACGCCCACCAGCTCCGGCGGTTCTTCCTCCTCCTCCTCTTCGCTCTGCCGCAATACCAGCAGCAGAGACTTCTTCCCCTGATCTTCCCGCGCCACGCCGCACCCAGCTGGTGCCTCTCCGGCCCTCTGCTCGCCGCTGCCCCTTCCCCCGGGTATCTTCTTCTCCGGTGACAGTCGATACGACTGTCGCCCGCTCCGGCCCCTCCTCCTCCTGCTAAGTAGGTAGAACTCCTCCTCTTCCTCCCCTCTTCCTTTTCCTCACTTTAAACATCCACTGTCGCCCTCGATTCCGACCCCTCACCCTCACCTTCTCCGCCTCCGGCCATCCTCCGGTGAGCCGCTCCCATCACTCCAGCAACCCACACGACTCGCCGACCACCGCAGAACCTCCGCCTCCTCACCCTGATCAACCCCCGCCCTTCCACTTCCCCCACATCACCCTCTGCAACTCCACCGAACAAACCCATCTTCCGACCCACAGTCCGACCTAGGGCAGCCCTTGCACGCCGCCCCATGCCTCGCCACCACCCACACGAGCTTCGCCGCATGCTGGCGAAGCTCCCGGCACCTTCTGATTAGGCCGAGAGGCCGTTTTGCTGTGAACAGGTCACCCGTCCTCCGCCGCCATTGCCGTGCAGAAGGAGCTGCTTCCGCCTGCAGCTGCAGGCGCGCCACGCACAGATTAGACTCCCAGGCCGTGCGAGGCATTTCAACAAAGCGTCAGGCTGCAGCTGAAGCGAAGGCCTCGCGCGAAGGCCTCGCGTAACGCCGCGATTACCAGCTATTTCCTCCACGCAGGCGCCAACTCGGGGTGGGACATTTAGTCCCACCTCGGAAAACTCTGAAGAGGCGCAGCGGTATAAAGTGAAAAAGTGCTGGAGGCTTATTGCCTTAGCACACGGGGTGAGGTCCCCTTCACCCACCTGGTTACCCGATCTCGTCCGCGCTCACGCCCCGCGGACCTGGCCCGACCCGACTTAGACTGACCTGCACTCCTCGCCCACCACGCACGTCGGTGGGCCTAGACCCGGGCGCGACCCGTACCCGGCTACCCGGTAGCTCTGGGAGAGCTACCCCATGAGCGGATTCTGTGAGAGAGAGACGCGGGGGAGGGTAGAGATAGGTTTTGCCCCTCTCTAATCAAGCTGTGTAAGTGTGCAGGCACAGGTGAAGAAGAACCGTGGAAGAAGACGAAAGCTGAAGGAAAGAGGATCACCGAGCGGCACTGTAGCAGCTGCAGTTTAAGTCGTCTGATTGGAAAATCAGACGACGTCCTGAAGGCAAAGAAGGAGAAGGAAGGCGAGGCAGAGGAGAACGCAGAGAGGCCAAGACAAGAACTGAAAGAAGAAGAACACGAGAAGAAGAAGGTCTGAAGAAAGGAAAAGAAGAAAGAAAGAAGAAGAAGAAGAACAGGACCGCAAGGGAGAAGAAAAAGAAAGAGACGAGCAGAAACAAGAACTGAAAGAAGAAGAAAAACATCACACTACTGCTGCAGATAAAGCAGAAGAGTCAAGCAGAAGAAGATAGGCAAAGAGAAAAGAAGAGAAGAAGAAAGAAGCCAACAAATTCTCTCTCTCTCTCTTTCTTTATTTTTGTAAAAGAAACTTGTACCCCTAGAATACAACTTGCTCCCTGAGTTCGACCTCGGGAACTCTCTTTTATTTTCCGAGTAAAAAATTTATATATTTGAAATGATGGCAATAACTGGCTATACTACAACGCTATAACAATAAAACCCGGTTATCTCTCGAAGACAACGTTTCATTTGGCGCCGTTGCCGGGGAGCAACGGCTATTCTAGAGGTAAACATTCCTGTTTCTTTTTAATTTCTGATAATCTCCCCTCTTTTGTGCAGCTACAGGAAATCAAGAAGACAAGCAACCGCACGACAACCACTCCGAGGACAGGTAAATTTTTCCTCTCGCTATTAACCCCTAAACTCTAAAGAGGAAGAAAAGAAAAGAACAAGCAATATAGGGCTAACCTGTCTTCCATACTTAGTAACCATAAAGAGTTGCATGTTTTCAACTCATTAGTCCTGCACACTATTAAGGGTATTTAAGGGCTAACACATTCTTGCTTGAGCCCTAATTACCCAACAAAGAACTAACTGGACCAAGTAGAACCAACATAAGATTCAACATTAGGGTTTTAGAGACACACTACTTAAATCAAGAATGGAGAAAATCCAAAAGAAGTGTGCCTAAACCATTGATTGAAAATACCTATTCAAAAGAAAACCTAAAACAATTGGCTCTCTAAACACTTGAACCCTAAAAGACAAGACCTAAAAGCTCTCAAAGAAAACAAGAGGTAAAGTTGACCCCTTGGGTCAACCAACCTTAAATTAGGTCACTCTTTGCACTTAAAAGACTAAAGTTCAAGTGAAACCTTAAGCACCCTGATCTTAAAATTGGTAGACTTAAGAGGTCAAGATCCCCATTCTGGTCTACCTGGAACCGCAGTGACAAGAGAGGTCGGGTGGGGGAAACCCTGTAACCCGTGGGGACGCTCTACCGTGTAGGGGTCTTCGCGGGACTCTCCCTCTCTGGCTGCCCAGGTAATTCTCAGGTGGACGATCTTTCTGATCAAGGGGTCCATCTTCCTCGAACCTCTATAGTCACCCAACATTTTGTGGGTGTCTTGATTGGGTCCAGCACCTGCTTATCTCATCCAGTCCTTCAGTATTTTTTAGGAGGTCCTTGAAACTTCCTATAGAAATTCACTCTCCCCGAGGCTAAGCCTCGGCTCCCTTGTTTTTGCAGAAATCATTCACATAGCCCCTCTTTCCTTTGATTCTGAACAAAGTCCCCTTCTTCCATTAATTCAAACTTCTGATTCTATCTTGATTCCACCACCTGATTCGAAGATGCAGCCTAATTACCTAGCAAGACTACAATGTAAAAAACCTGAATATCTGAGATCCATGAAAGATAAGATGATTGAGGATGCCCTTGAAATCTATGAAATCAAATATAAACCCTCAACACCAATAGGAAACATTCAGGTTGATGTTCCAACAACCACAGCTTTTATCATAAACTGTGCCCAAATTCTATTGACTGAAATTTCAAAAGGATCAACCCGAGATATGCTCATGACAGGATACATTGAGATGGAAAAATTACACCAATCTGAATACCTTCAATGCTTGACAAATCCTGTACTTTGGGAACAACACCAAGATGCCCTTATGAAACGGGTAGAAATGATGAAATCAGTAGAACAAATTATCAACCAGAAATACCCGTATATACCAGAAACAGAGGATGAACCATCTTGGAACAGTATTAAGAAACAATCCAGTTTCCCAGATCTCGGGATTGAGGCACAAAGTGGTTGTAAAATCCCAACCCAAATAGAAGACAATGTTGAATTAGGTTGGGATATTGCAGGAGAACACAATGATGAGCCAAACTTAGACCATGAATTGTCAAGCCTAGAATTTCAAAACTCCTGCAATAATGAAATCAGAACTGAACCTTCTGAGGGTATAAATTCCGCCCCTTATTTTGATAAGGTGACCCTCGAAGGTTATTCGGACTTAGGTTCTAATAATTCTACCCACATCCTAAGCCTAGAACCTAGATTTGAAACTTATTGGGAAGATTATGAGGCCCCTTATGAGAAAGATCAAATTTTTACAGAATATGATTCCGGGCCTCTATTTGATGAGTATCCCTCTCCAACATCCTCAGGAAATCTGATCGATTTTTCAGAAAACATGCCAATTTATGATACAGAAACTGAGGAGTTGGATGAGCAAGGTTTTAATGGGGTCTATCCTACCAGCTTAGAGCTTGAACAGAACATCTTTTTGAGCCCAGAATTGACATATAGGCTAGAACCCAGTCAGGCTGCTGATTCCACATCTGATGATTTTTGCTGTGATGAAATTCATGATCATGAATCTCATTTTTGCCAACTCTCCGACAATTTCAGATCTGACTATAATTGCGGAGAGATTCCCCTTCCTGAACACGCCAGGCCTATCTACGACCTCAGTTCACATGACTCTGACTCCGACTCTGAGGTCCTGATTCCCGAGATCACTGATAACACAGAATCATTCCTTTTCGATCCTCAGGAACCAAAAACAGAAAATGCCAAGAGTGATTACAACCAAGAGTCCAAATTTTTTCTCGAATCCGATTCCTTTCATCCTACAGACACTCTTCCGGCATTTGATAGTTACCCAGAGGACTCTCTACAGAAAACCACCTATCATCTGTTTCTAGAAGAGCCCTCGTACACAATGCCACCTCGTCCGCACACACAGAACGGATCAAAGCCTCTCCCAAACCCCGACCCGCAACCGGACTCAATTTCTATTCAGATTCACCTCTCACCGAGCCGATTGCATTTCCACATCAGGTTTCGAACATTGATCAGACTACATACCATGCTCTATCATTCTCTGATCACCCCTGTAGAGTTCCTGCATCAACCACTGATTATTCTACGAGTCCCTACTTTGACCAGGATGATTCGACTCAGCCAAACCCTGCGTTTACACTTCCACATTTATCTGAGCTTCATAGTATATGGTGGGTTCCACACCTTTTTATCCACATCTATCAACCCACCAGATTGATTGGGTTTGGGCTGCATCATCAGCCTGTTGATCTTAACAAGCACCTGGTTGGACCAACTAGGCTCTTAATCAAGGTGCTTGTCTTACAAAACTCCGCTGATTTGACCATCCCCTCTCCATCGCATTTCCCGCTTGGCTGAAGGCATCAAATTTAGCGCTCAACGGGAGGCAGCCCGTCATTCTCTTTGAAAACCTGAAACTTGTTCTGACAGCTTTTTGCACTTGAAGTTCACCCTTGTAGACAGCCGACCCCACCTCAGATGCTTGCATCTGGGATTAGAAATCGTCCGCAAAAATTCAACCCGACCCATCCACTCATCCAAATTTCTGTCTTAAGGAATGAACTAAGTTAAATAAAAACCCCCTAGGTTACAATGAGGACATTGCAAATCTTAGGCATGGGGGGGTATGAAAGTGCAAAACTTGTAAGAAAAGGTTTCAAACAAAAAAAATTCACATATGCCAAAAACACCATAAAAATTAAAAAATTTTTCGAAAAAGAATAAAAGGAGAAGGAAATTTTGTGAAGGAGAAGGAGAAGAGAAACAAAATGAAAAAGGAGCACAAAATTATAAGAAAAGGTGATAGTCATTAGTAAGGAACTAAGGAATTAACCTAAGTTCTAGACCTCATTCAAGAAAATAACTGAAAAGTGCATAATGAGATTAGTAAGAACGCAAACCTTAGGCATTCTTGAATAGACTCTTAGTACCCATTAAGATCTAGACACTCCTCAAGAGGTTGAGGAAAATGAAAAGCTGAAGTATTAGGTCTAAGGCTTAGGGAGTATTTGGCCTCGTTAACTAATTTTTGGTTTACGGGACTCAGTAACCTAAGCACCCTAACCTCACACACAGCCTGGTTCAGTAAGCGTAAAAATCAAAATCACGCAGAAGCGTCGCAAAATTCTGAAAAGAACACCTAGAATAGGAGCGGCCGATCAACACAAGTTGATTTGGACGAGTTCCCAGCGCGGAGAGGCGGGAAATCCCCTCGAAGATGCGTAACAAAATATCATCTCCTCGGTGCCTGTCTCTTAGGATATTTACATATCCTACTGGGGGCATGTAAGCACTCTGCTGATTCAGATTCCATGGATGGCATTATCTCGAAGTGTCAATTGCCAGGGTCTGGATTCGGCCACGGAACACCATGGATGGGATTATCTCGAAATCTCAATAGCCAGGGTTCCGGGGGTTGCCATGGGCGGTGCTATCTCGAAGCATCGATTGCCAGGAACCCTTGAGGATTGATGATGGGAGCAAGGAATCTGATACAGACCTGTTGAAAAGCCAATCCTAGGCTAGAACTAAAAAGAAAAAGAGAGAGAAAACTCTCCAAACAGAATAACTTTCTATCTCTCTCTTACAAAACGCACTGCGAACTGAGCCAGGGCTAAAATCATTTCAAGCACGGGTGCTTTAACCACAAAGTCCAATAAACCTTAGGTTAGTTCTTGTGGGCCTTAAAAACCTTTGCGAAAGACTGAGGCTAAAGCTAGACAGATTTGGATCTTGATTAGTACTAGAGTACCTTTTAGGCCTATGGTCAGCATTCTAACCTAATCTATGCTCAAATAAAAAAGCACTTATCTAAAGCTATTAAAAACTTCATGGTCTAGAACAAGGGTTGAAACCTTAAGTTTTTGCTAAGGGACTAGCAAAAGCTAGGCATGGGGGTATGATGAGAACCTCATCATGAGCCATAACTAGCTCATTTTGACCCAATACAAAGGATAAAAGCTCCTACATAACTCAAGGAAAGGCTTAACTCAGAGAATTCTGAGTTTAAGGAGAAAACAAGTCATAAGGGGTAAAAATGCAATTTTACCAGTATAATCTGCATACAGGGTAATTCAGGGTCCAAACATAGGTCAAAGCAACTTAATAAGAATAAAAGTGGGATGAGATGATCTAGTAAGGGCTACAGCAATTCCAAGGAACTAAATGATAATCTGTAACCCTAAAACAAACCCACTTCAATTCACGAGGTTCAAGGCAAAGAAAAAATGGAATAAACCCTCTAAAATTCATATAAAAATAATCTCTAGGGTTTAGAACCTTCAATTTGACCTTAGGAACCCATCTTGACCTACATTGAGAACCATACCCAATTAATAACTTAATTTGGGTTTTTACGTAAATTGACCAGTCAAACAAGGTTTAATCTAGAAATAAAATTCACCATCAGATTCCTTAGGTCCTAATTAGTCATGTATAAAAACTTGAGCCTAAGAAGAAACCTTCTTGACCAACTTTACACTTTGGTCCTCATATATTTACTTTTTGGCCCTCAACTTTTGAACCCTCGCATTTTGGCCCCTAACTCTCCTTCGTTCTTTGCGTTCAGGTCCCCCCTGCAAAACCTACCAGCACCATGCTCCGGCGACCTTGCGCGGAGCATGGCGCCGCGTAGGGTGAGGGGGAGAGCCTGGCAAGTAAACCGGGGGTGCCCTACGTCGTCAGCCGTCGCAGGGACACCCCCCTGGTCGCTGTAACCTACCATACCGGCCGTGCGAACGCACGGACGGTATGGGTTTCCATCTCCGGCGTCCTCCGGCGAGGGAGACACGTCGTCTCCCTCCGCCTTCCTCCCTGATTCGGTCCCTATAAATACCCCCGTCGCTCCACCGTTCTTCCCAGCTCAGATCTGACGGAGAAAACCCCCAACTTTCCTCTCTTCTCACTCCGGCAGACGCCCACCAGCTCCGGCGGTTCTTCCTCCTCCTCCTCTTCGCTCTGCCGCAATACCAGCAGCAGAGACTTCTTCCCCTGATCTTCCCGCGCCACGCCGCACCCAGCTGGTGCCTCTCCGGCCCTCTGCTCGCCGCTGCCCCTTCCCCCGGGTATCTTCTTCTCCGGTGACAGTCGATACGACTGTCGCCCGCTCCGGCCCCTCCTCCTCCTGCTAAGTAGGTAGAACTCCTCCTCTTCCTCCCCTCTTCCTTTTCCTCACTTTAAACATCCACTGTCGCCCTCGATTCCGACCCCTCACCCTCACCTTCTCCGCCTCCGGCCATCCTCCGGTGAGCCGCTCCCATCACTCCAGCAACCCACACGACTCGCCGACCACCGCAGAACCTCCGCCTCCTCACCCTGATCAACCCCCGCCCTTCCACTTCCCCCACATCACCCTCTGCAACTCCACCGAACAAACCCATCTTCCGACCCACAGTCCGACCTAGGGCAGCCCTTGCACGCCGCCCCATGCCTCGCCACCACCCACACGAGCTTCGCCGCATGCTGGCGAAGCTCCCGGCACCTTCTGATTAGGCCGAGAGGCCGTTTTGCTGTGAACAGGTCACCCGTCCTCCGCCGCCATTGCCGTGCAGAAGGAGCTGCTTCCGCCTGCAGCTGCAGGCGCGCCACGCACAGATTAGACTCCCAGGCCGTGCGAGGCATTTCAACAAAGCGTCAGGCTGCAGCTGAAGCGAAGGCCTCGCGCGAAGGCCTCGCGTAACGCCGCGATTACCAGCTATTTCCTCCACGCAGGCGCCAACTCGGGGTGGGACATTTAGTCCCACCTCGGAAAACTCTGAAGAGGCGCAGCGGTATAAAGTGAAAAAGTGCTGGAGGCTTATTGCCTTAGCACACGGGGTGAGGTCCCCTTCACCCACCTGGTTACCCGATCTCGTCCGCGCTCACGCCCCGCGGACCTGGCCCGACCCGACTTAGACTGACCTGCACTCCTCGCCCACCACGCACGTCGGTGGGCCTGGACCCGGGCGCGACCCGTACCCGGCTACCCGGTAGCTCTGGGAGAGCTACCCCATGAGCGGATTCTGTGAGAGAGAGACGCGGGGGAGGGTAGAGATAGGTTTTGCCCCTCTCTAATCAAGCTGTGTAAGTGTGCAGGCACAGGTGAAGAAGAACCGTGGAAGAAGACGAAAGCTGAAGGAAAGAGGATCACCGAGCGGCACTGTAGCAGCTGCAGTTTAAGTCGTCTGATTGGAAAATCAGACGACGTCCTGAAGGCAAAGAAGGAGAAGGAAGGCGAGGCAGAGGAGAACGCAGAGAGGCCAAGACAAGAACTGAAAGAAGAAGAACACGAGAAGAAGAAGGTCTGAAGAAAGGAAAAGAAGAAAGAAAGAAGAAGAAGAAGAACAGGATCGCAAGGGAGAAGAAAAAGAAAGAGACGAGCAGAAACAAGAACTGAAAGAAGAAGAAAAACATCACACTACTGCTGCAGATAAAGCAGAAGAGTCAAGCAGAAGAAGATAGGCAAAGAGAAAAGAAGAGAAGAAGAAAGAAGCCAACAAATTCTCTCTCTCTCTCTTTCTTTATTTTTGTAAAAGAAACTTGTACCCCTAGAATACAACTTGCTCCCTGAGTTCGACCTCGGGAACTCTCTTTTATTTTCCGAGTAAAAAATTTATATATTTGAAATGATGGCAATAACTGGCTATACTACAACGCTATAACAATAAAACCCGGTTATCTCTCGAAGCCAACGTTTCAGTGAACCTCCAAAGGTGCTCCTCCTCGGTAGCCACGGCTGTCGCTGTGAAATGAGAGCTCCAGGAAACGTGTGTGGTACGCGCTCACGGTCATCGTCCCCTGGCGGAGAGTGTGGAACTCCCGCCTCCTCTGGTCCTGCCACGTCTGGGGGAAGTACTGCTCGTAGAAGAGGGTGACGAACTGGTCCCAAGTCGGTTCGTCCCTCTCCTGACCTCTGATCGCCCTCCACCACCTCTGTGCCGCGCTCTCCAGCTGGTACGTGGCAAAGGCCACGCGGCACTCTATAAGGGGACGAAGGGTGTCAAATACCTTCTCGATTTGCTCGAGCCAGTCCTCCGCCTTAGTCGGGTCCTCATCCCCCTTGAAGGAGGGGGGCTTCAGCTTTCGGAATTGTCCGAAAAGCTCATAGTGGCGCTGGAGTGGAGAAGCTGGTACGCCTCCAGGTAAAGAGGCCTCGTGCTCGGAACTGCTGGAGGAAGGTGGGGGTGGTGGAGGCCCACCCTCTCTCCTGCGTCCAGTGCCATGTCCGTCTCGTGGTCCCACAGAGGACTCCCCCTCCGTAGCCCCAGGGAGAGGTGCTCATGGCGACGGGTGAAGCTCCTCTAGCACGATCTCCCGTATCAGCTGGGCGAGGTCCTGGGCCTGAATGCCCGGAAGCAGTGGCTAGTCCACTAAGGCGTCGGGCTCAATGCGCCAGTCCCTCCGACCTTGTCCTCGGCCGTGTCCGCGGCCCGCCTCGCTACCTCCTAGTCGAGGCATCTCCTGCAAGGAGACGCGAATACAAGATAGAAAAGACGTCAATACCAATCGACATTCAACGAAGGAACCCTAGAACAGATGTCAAAAGATACGTTGTGGTGGTTACTTGAAAATGGCGATTGGTCGACCGAACCGTGACTAATCTTTGTTTGTTTTATTGCTTATTACAGAAATATCATTGTGGTATAGATAAAATAGCTATGGTTGTCGTTGCCATTACAATTTTACTCAGAAATATTTTTCCCGAGGTCGAACTCAGGGAGCTACTGGAATTCTAGAAGTATAATGTTTCTTTATTACAAAAATAAGAGAGAGAGAGAGGGAGGGAAGTAGATTTCTGTTTCTTGGCTTTTTCTTCTTCTCTTCTTTCTCTCTTTGCTTGTCTTCTTTTTCTCTTCTTTTTCTTCTTTTCTTTACAGGTCTTCTTCAGTTCTTCTTCTTCTTCTTCTCTTCTTTATCTTCTTTCTTTCTTTTTCTTTCTTCCTTCTCTTTTTTTTTTTTCTTTCAGCTGCGGAACCTTTTGTTTTCTTTTTCTTCTTCTCTTCTTTATCTTCTTTCTTTCTTTTTCTTTCTTCCTTCTCTTTTTTTTCTTTCAGCTGCGGAACCTTTTCTTTTCTTTTTCTTCTTATCTTCTTTCTCTTCAGAGCTTCATCCGTCGTCTGATATCTCAGTCAGATGGCTTAAACGATGGTTTGCTACAGTGCTTCCCCTTTCTTCCTTTGCTGCTTCTCCTTCTTCTCTTCTTCTTCCTTGGCCTTCTGCAGTTCTTCTTCCTGCGGCCAAGTGTGAACCTTCTTCCCTCGCACCCTATCCCTGCACAAACCACAGCAAAACCTAACCCTTCCCTCTACCTGCACGTCTCTCTCTCTCTTTGCAAATCGCTCATAGGAAGCTCTCCCAGAGCCGGGTTATCGGGTCGGGTTGCGTACCGGGGACCAGGCGTACCGGCGTGTATGGTACGCGAGGAGTGCGCAGGTGGTGTCGGGTCGAGTCCGCCGGATTCGCATGGTGAACTCGCGGACCGGGCGGGAGAGTGGGGTGCGGGACCTCACCCCGTGTGTCTCAAGGCGCTTAAGAGAAAACACAAAATCAATTTAACCCGGTGCGGCGTTTCAAAATCCCACGATGTGGGACTAAACTCTGTCCCTTGCTCGCGTGTACTCGCAGGAGAGCCACAACCTGGCCTCAGCAACTGCGTCCTCGCCTCTCTTCGCAGACCTGCTTGTTGCCTTCGTCCAAGTCTCTGCAGCTTGCCTCAGCTGGGATCCTGCTGCTGTAGGGCCTAGAGCTCGCGTGGAAGCTCCTTCAGTTGTCGTCAATGGCGGCTGGGGCTCCGACCCTGTCAGACAGAAACACGGCCTCTTGGCCTAATCAAACTACAGGGTGACCTTCGCCGTGGCACGGCGAAGGTGATGCGGGGTGTAGCAGGTTGTGGGGCGGTGTCTAGTGGCGGGGCTAGGTCGGACTGCGACCGAAAAAATGGGTCTGATTGGGGGAGTGTTGTGGGGGTGTGGAGTGGCAGTGGAGGGGCGGAAGTGGTTAGTGTGATGAGGCGGAGGTTTTGGGTCGGTCGGCGAGTTGTGTAGAGTGGTGGAATGATGGGGGCGACTCGCCGGAGGTTGGCCGGAGGCGTGGAAGACGAGGGTGGTCAGGCGTTGTCGAGGGGCAGTCTGAATAAAAAAATGTGAGGGAAAGAGAGAGAGAGGAGTATAGGGAGTATCTAGAACTTAGCTGTAGGGACGAAGGGGGCCGGAGCAGGGCAGCAATCATGCCAACTGTCGTCGGAGAAGAAATACACAGAGGGGGAGGGCGATGGCGAGGAATAGAGCCGGAGGGCGCGCGCTGGGTACGGCGTGACGCGGGAAGAGCAGGAGAAGGTGGCTCTGCTGCTGGTATTGCAGCAGAGTGACGAGACGGAGGAGGAGGAGCCGCCGGAGCTGGTGGGTTTCTGCCGGAGTGGGAAGAGAGGAATGGTAGGGGTTTTCTCCGTCAGGACCAAGCTATCAGAATCGGCTGGCGACGCCAGTCCTTATAAAGGCGGTGGCGGAGGGGTGGGCGCAGGGAGGCGACGTGCCTCCCTCGCCGGAGAATGGCCGGGATTTTGACCCATACCTTCCGCGCGTTCGCACGGAAGGTGTGGGCGAGGACAGAAGGCATGGTGCCGGGTTCAACCTGCAGGACGCCTCCCTCACCCTGAGCAGCGCCATACTCCGCGCAAAGTCGCCGGAGCATGGCGCTGCGCAGAGACTTGCAGGAGGGACCTGTATGCAAAGAAAGACGAAGAACCTAGGAGCCAAAATGCAAGGGTTTCGAAAGTTGAGGGTCAAAAAGTAATAGATGAGGACCAAATTGCAAAGTCGGTCAAGAAGGTCTCTTCTTAGGCTCAAGTTTTTATGCATGACTAAATGGGACCTAAGGATTCTAATGGTGAATTTTATTTCTAGGTCAGACCTTGTTTGACCAGCCAATTTATGTAAAAACCCAAATTAAATCATTAATTGGGCATGGTTCTCAATATAGGTCAAAATGGGTTTCCAAGGCCAAATTGAAGGTTCTAAACCCTAGAAATTATTTTTCTATGAATTTTAGAGGGTTTAGTCTATTTTTACCCTACCTCGAACCTCGTGAATTGAAGTGGATTTATTTTAGGGTTACAGAATATCATTTAATTCCTTGGAGTTGCTGAGCCCTTATTGGATCAGATCATCCCACTTTCCTTCTTATTAGGTTAGTTTAACCTATGTTTGGACCCTGAGTTACCCTGTTTACAGATTGTGTTGGTGAAATTGCATTTTTACCCTTTATGACTTGTTTTCTTGTTAAACTTAGAATTCTTTGAGTCAAGCCTTTCTTTGAGTTATGTAGGATCTTTTTCTCGCATATTTAGGTTAGATTGTGCTAGTTAGGGTTCACGATGAGGCTCTTATCATTACTCTAGTTACAAGCACGTGAATTGGTTATTTTTCCGACTAGTTGGTTCACTTCTCGGGACGACCTTGCTCTGATACCATCTTGTTACGACCTGGTTCCCAAATCCCTACAGGACACGAGAATCAGTCCGACTCGACTGATCCCAAGACCCAGTCGTCCAATGAGAAAGTAACCATAAAGCAGTAAAATAAATCACATTCACCATGCAAGCAACTAACAGTAATAAAGGTACAGTAGTAAAGGAAGGAACTACTACAGTACACACCACCACAACAGTAGAGAATTAAAAATAGGTACAGAAATATGAAGTTTACAATAAAAGAGTATAAAAGTGTAACAAAATACTCACTACTACAGCAACGAGTACAACACAAGTACAACTACTGGGTTCTACTAGGCCCAGCACCCTCTGCAGCCGTGGGCTCTGGCTGCTCAACACCTGGTCCTGAAAAAGGAGGTAAGTACGACACGTCAACGAAACACTAAGTAGAGTGGCAACCAGCTAGCTAAGAAAAACAGTAAAAGTGGATAGGTAGCTGTTGTTTTTAATTTCTTCTTTATTCAACTAATTATTCTTTCTTTCATTACTTGGTTCATTTATCAGGTCTTTTTCTTGATCTCGAATGTTCCTCCTAGGAACAATCTTGATTGCAGTTTTTTCCGAAAAGTAGAAGTAGCACGTGGTGTTCTCCTGGCCGGGAGAGTCCCCCGTAGTGGTCCTACCCCCAGTCAACCACCCCAAGGTCGCTGACAGACGTAACGGTGACTACGGCACGCGTGATAAACGCACGGGTAGCTACCCCGCACTGGCACTCGGTCAGTCGTTTCTATTAACGGGTGCGCCCAAAGTACAGCACGAAACCAGTTTAGGGCAGAGCCCTCTCAGTAACAAAGGTCTCGCCCCTCCAAAGTCCGCGCACCCTCGCCTGACTACCCTGGTTTGCCCAGTGAGCCTAACAAGTCGGTGTAGGACTGTTAACTGAACCTCGGGCCCCGTGGGGTGGTTAGCTCTCTCCCTACACTAGTAGCTCTCCCCGGTACTGTGTACGTGGGGGCCACAGAGTCGGTACAAAGTGGCCAGTCCTAACCCCGGGTCCCAACCATAGAGCGACTAGCTTCGCTTTGCACTAAACAGGGGGACAGTTGCTCTCCTTAGTACTCCGTACTCAAGGGCCATCTCACTTCCCCATTCACATTTCCAGTTCTATTCTATTTGTTTCCAGGAGCTCTACTCCTAATTTCCCGTAGGGTTCATGCTGATGTTTCTCAGGCAAAGCCATACTAGGTTTCATCATTCACGTTTATTCGCATATAGCATGTGTTTCCAACATTCAATCTTTCTTTTCCAATTTATATACAAGCTGCTCGTATTTAATTTCAAACAATAGAAATTACATGTAGCAGTTACTAACAACAGTACTCTACATTTCACAGGCAGCTGTTATCCAATTACAGGCAATTATTATTCCATCTACTCATTCCAAGACTGCATTTCAGGCATTCAATACAATTGTTCCAGTGTTTCTAGTCCTAGGATTCATGCCATACCTTAGGATCTATCATTCAATCTAGTGTTTCTGGTCCTAGGATTCATGCCATACCCTAGGATTTATCATTTATTCCAGACATGCATTTATGTTTTATAATTAACTAAGGGAAGCCACTCTACCCACAAAACCAGGAGTAATGGGGGCGTGATCGGCAGGTCCGTGTGCCTTCGCAACCCGCAAGTCCGCAACAGAACGAGGTCCTAACACAAGGATCAACCACAAGAAACCACTCAGAACAGGATAAAAGTATTTCAATCAAGTAGAGGAACTTATTCTGAGAAGAACGGAATCTTAAACATGGAAATCAGACCTCGAACAGGCCCTAAACGGGTCAAAAACGACAACTCTGACTCAAATCAGGCATCTTAAAAAGGGGTCCAGATCATACCTCGCACTGCGCTGCTCCTCAGATGTCCAGGGGTCCTACTGAACCGTCTGGACCTAGTTCCAGACGTCCGACCACCTCTCCGGACGTCTGGAGACGCTTTCCGCCGTCTGGTGACTTGCCCAGACGTCTAAACCGCATGGGAGGGCGTGTCCCGCGCCTTCCCGGAGCGAAACCTGCACACGTACGTAAAAATCCCTCAGCAAGGCACGCAACAGAGCTTTAGCATAATGGCCTACATGGCCGTATCTGCAAAAAGGAAGGCATAGGCACAGTACGTACCTATCAGTCATCTGGAGCTTCTTCCAGACGTCGTCCACGTCGTCTAGATGTAGGTCCAGACGTCTGATTCTGGGAAAATTCCCAAAATCAGAACCTCCTTCGTCTTCTTCCCGCTGCGCTTGACCTCGCCGCGTAGCCGCTCGTCCGTTGCTCTGCTGCAACAGTGTCAGGGAAACCTCCCGGACACACCCTTCGCCTTGCGCACGCCGGCTGGCCTCGAGCTGCTCCGGTGAGCTCTCTTCTCTTCCCTCTCGCTGCACCTCTCCTCTCCGCCACTGCACTCGGCAGCAGCTGCTGCACTCACTCTCACTCTCGCTCTCGCTCTGAAGGAAGGAGGAGACGGATGGGGTGGGGTGGTGTGAGGTAGAAGAGGGGGGTATTTGTAGGCGTTGGGGGAAGGTTTCTGCAGGTCGGTGAGGGGAGAGAAAGAGAAGAGGGAGGCGAGGTTTCAGTCTACGCGCGGCACGCACGCAGACTCGCGATCGTACGCATGCAAAAATTAATTTCCAGACGTTTGGGAAGGCGTCCAAATGTCTGGCCAGACGTCTGGACCAACTCCCATACATCTTAAAGTGTTTTGATGTCACAGGTCTTAACAACTAACCTAAATGGAAGTGAATAAAGCCAAGAGATGGATGGGTGCAAATGGCCACCCCTTAGGTCTTTTTATAGAGCTGAGGGAGATTCTCTACAGAAGTATGGAACTCTCTAGAGAGAGCTCCAAGAGTGGTCGGCCAAGGTAGTTTTTAGATCCACCAAAAGTGGATCTAAGAATTGAATGGCTTTTGGTTGCTAATTTTGGCAACCAAGAGTGGTGCCACCTTTGGAAGAACCTAGAATACTCTAGGTTGTGTGGGAGTGCATGAATGGGTGTGTGTGTGTGAGTGTGTGGTCGTGCCCTATGTGTCTAAGTGATATAAGTTAGGTCCTAAGGGGTTTAGGTTGGTGTAGGTCTTAAATTAGGGTTGCAAACCCTAATTGCTAAGGGGAAATTGTAATTAAACTTAACACAAGTTTAATTGAATGAGTGTGAACCTAATTGAGAGTGAAATAACTCAATTAGGTTGGGCTTAGGTCAATTGGACTCTCTCTGAGTCCAATTGGACTTGTATGGGTTGAGATCTGAGCTCAATTGGACCCTATGAGTCCAATTGACTAGGTAATGGTAATTGACTATGATCTAAGTTAATTAGGTTTAGTGAGGACCTAATTAGGTTCTTAAGGATGTCTAGAGGTGATGTACTAGGGTTGTGATACCTTAATTTAAGTTTCTAAGGGGTTAGAATTGGGTTTAGGGGGATAGAGATCCAAGATCAAGGCTTGAATCTCAAAACATGAACTGAAGAGTAGTTCCAGACGTCCAATAATAATATCAGACGACTTATACTTAAAAATCAGAAGTCCAGACTTCAATTCTGGACATTTAATCAGAGTCAGGAAGGATTCTAGGTTCTGTCTTGGGTATTCTGCAGAAATTGGACGTCTGACCAAGTGTCTGGACATCTAATAACACTGCAGAAGTGAGTTTAAGGTATGCGGGAGTTGGCTAAAGGTTCTGGACGTCCTATAACTCATCTGGACATCCAAATAGAGGTTGGAATTAGGGTTTAAAGGTTTCCTAGGGTGCGGTGACCTAATCTAAGGGTGGCTAAGGCTTGGGAAAATTTCTAAGTTGTCCTAGGGCTAGGATGAACCTAAGTTCTTCACAATTTATTATTTTATTCCTACTTAATAAAATAGCATACCTTAACTCCCATACATTATTATCTACTACATCTAATCTAGGTCTTCCGCTCCAGCTTTGCTGCAACACCAGTTATTTTTTATTCTTCAGATCTAGCTTTAGATCCAACTTCAGGTCAGCTTATTACCTGTAATTGTCATAATGCACCTAATCAGTACATTATAACATTATTTTGTGCATAGCTAAAAGAAAGTAGTAAAAATGAAAATAATGCTTATGCATGCATGAATTACCCTAACTTATGCTAAGTCATAACCTAATTTAGGTCAATTAAAATCTATGATTGCTACGCAATCACACCCCACATTATGCTTTTCCTTTTGGAGCGCTAAACACCATCGCTACCATCCTCGATTTCTCTCCCTCTCTTCATATTTTTTGGAGACCCCCGCCACCTTCCCTCTCTTGTTTTCTTTGCTCCCGCACGTTCTCTGACCGAAGATCACGCCACCCCTCCCCTACGCTACGTCATCTTCCCCTCTCTCACGATTTCCCCCATGCAAATACAGAGGGCCCATTTGGCAATGGGGTTAAAGAAGTTTTTCCCCAATTCATGATTTTTATTTAAATTTTTCTCATCATTTTAATACAAATTCCCATATAATTACTTACGATCATTTCAATCAAATCACAATAACATTTACTCTCACTTTTACTATTAAAAACTATACTACACCATTCATTCTCACTTTTAATATTAAATAAATATTGACTAACTTTCTTTACCTTTATTTATATTATTAAATAAATATCTACTAATATAATAATATTACACCAATTATATTAATATTATACTTAACTCTCTTCTTATTTCCCTGCTTGAACAATATCCATCCATACTTATTTCATTTTAACCGTATCCGTGCACCCTCTAAATCGAAATAGAGAAAAGCACACTGCCGCTGTCGACCACCGCCACCCCCCCCCCCGCCCCCAATTATAATTTTTCCCCTCAGCCACCCTTCGTCCAACTCCTCTCTCTCCCCTCACCGCAAAGTCGCGCACGCACAAGCTCACACACCGCAGACCCCCCGCGCGCCACTCATCTCTCCCTCATCTCCCTGTCTTCTGATCGGCGAGCAAACGCCCCTCCTCCTGCGATCAACTCTCTTGCCCACTCACAGGACATCGTGCTTCCTCTTCTCGCTGACTGTACCCACGCACAGAGCAGCAACCACCATCCACCACCGTGCTCTCCTCTTCGACAAGCCAGCCACCACGACGCTCTGCCCTCGACGCTCTATGTTGCGACCGACCGCGACCATCACAGCGCTTCTCCGCTTACCATGCTCGTCCTTACGTCAACACGGCAACCTTCCGCGACCGCGACCGCACCACGACTTTGTCTTCGACCATGGCCGTGTACTCTTCTCGTGGGGAAGTGTGGTGACAGCACGCTCCGCCCACTTCTCACGGCACCTCTTTGTCTCTTCCTCGACCGCGACGACCGCGTAGCTCCACTTCTTCCAGTCCACGTGGTGACAACACGTGGCTAATCTCCGGGACCGTGAAGCCTCCTCGACGTTCCCGTCACCACACCACGAATCCACATCCATCGCGATTTATCGAGTTTGCTTTGATTTTCATAATTTATTTTTCTTTAAAATCACTATTGATCATTATTACATGTGAATCTTGAACCTAGTTGTATGTTATTGTTTTCTTCCGAAACTACCTTCGGTGGTTCATTTTTTATTAGATTTTTATATGGACGAATGAGACATATGTTTTGAATTAATTACATATTTGATATTTATTTATTTGATCATTTATTGATTTGAACCTTTTTGCCCGCACAAGTTATATTATATGACATAATTTCATTGGTTATCATTTTTAGTGAAAATACTCTTATTAGGGTCAACGGTGCCAACAACCTATGCTTTTAGTCACAGTAAAGGATTGACTCCCTCGTTCCTCTAGTAGATGGAGTCCTATTGCTGGTAGCATCCTTGACCAAAGTTAAGCTAGAACCATCTGCAGCTACCTGATTTTTATTTTTGTGTCTGCCATTGAGATTTGAGAAAACATCCACATGACCCTTTTCAGCCCCTTTCGTATTGTTACTGGGTAGAGTTGGTCGTCTTGGTTCCTTATTTCTTTCATTTCTTACAGATTCTGGATATTGAGAATTCAAAGCCTTTCTACGGTTAGTAAGACGTGCAACCTTCTTTAATGGAGAAGATTCAGCATGGTCGTAAGGGTTTGGATTTTTCTTATGTTTAATTACCTACTTAAAACTTAATTTGGTTGCGTAATGAAAGATTAAGGAATGAGAAACCCTTAAAATGTCTAATCAAAATTAAGAAATGTGTAAGAAATGAAAGTTGAGGAGCTCCTTGTATGAATGTTTTTTTTTGGGGACTTGCTTGGAGCCCAAGTTTAAGGTGGAGGGGCTGTTTGTGCAATGTTTCCATCTCAAATAAAGAGAGAATGGCTTGTTTGGGAAGCCATCCCTTCCTATTTCGTTTGTCTTCAACGTGAGTGAAGTGAAGAGAAGAGCCACACTTCCTCCTCCTCCACCCACTGCCGGTCAGCCGTCTTGCCGTCGCCGCCGACGCCGGAGTAGCTGCTGCAGTCGTCGTTACTGCTGTGGCTGTTGTTGTTGCTGCTTGTGCATGAAAAGAAGGAAGGTGAGAGGGATTTCAACTCTTGAGGTAGGGTTTCCACTTTTTGTTTCATTCCTTTTGATTTCCTATGTGTAGGAAGGGTATTAGGAAGGTAATGAATGTTGAGTTGGGTTTTGTGCTTAAGATATTGGATGTTGAATGTGTGTTTTCACCCTTGGGTGAGTTATATATGTGGTAGTGTAATTTTTCTAGTTAAGGGTGACTTTAAGGTTTTGTAGGGGGTTTGATTGGTGCAAACTACTTCTACGTGTGGGAATTGGTGGTTAATGTTTCATGAGATTTGGTGGTGATAAGGGTGTGATTTGAGGTATAAAAGGTTGTGTTTGCAGGTCTGTTTGGCTACGGCAGCCTGTCGTAACGTTAGGTATTGGTTAGCTAACGTTAGGTGGCTACTGGATGACTTCCTAACGTTAGGTAATAGGTACCTAATGTTAGGTAGCCTATTAAGCCTACTTATTAGCTTCAAATTAGGGTTTCTGAACTTATAGAACCTAAGGAGTGATAGGACCAAGGCTATAACCTAATTGGGGGTCTAACAGGTGCCCTAATAGGTAGGGAAGTGGTTAATTACAGTTAAACCCTAAATGGTTTAAGGGTGTTTCTAATTGAGCTTGAAGCTATCTAATTAGACTAAAAGTGATCTGAATCGGCTAAGTAACGAATTTAACCTCACATAATGACATCAATGACTTGGTTCGAGTCTAATAAAGGAAATGTTTAGATCCTAAGGTCTTGGATAAGACTCCAAGTGATTCAGTAGATTTTTAAGGTTGCCTGATCAGGAACCAATCAGGAGAAAAATGAACTAGGAATGATTGGATCAGAAAGGTGAGCACATAGGGTGAGACACTGAGACTTTGTGGACAGTGAGTTCACTGTTGCAGGTTAGAAACCTAGGAGTCTGGTAGCATGAGATTACTGTAGTTTAACCTAGGGTCAAAAATAGTTCTTGGTTGGGGTATTTCCTGGTGCCGTCATGGAGATGAGGTACTGGGAGGTGTCTTGAGTCTGAGTCGACGAGAGCTGCTCTGTGATCTTGAGTAGAATAGTTTCTAGGGGTCTCAGGTCTGTGATTCGAGGGATCCTGAGTGGAATAGTTTCCAGGGATTCTCGGGTGATGGGGATCGTGCAGATCTTGAGTGGAATAGTTTCCAAAGATCTTGACGGGTGAGAGAGCGTGAGATTTTGAGTGGAATAACTTCTAGGGATCTCATGCAACGATGCGGGGGATCTTGGGTGGAATAGGTTTCAAGAATTCCGACATCGGGAAACGCATGATCTTGAGTAGAATAGTTTCCAAGGATCACGGGTAGTAGGAAGTCGCTCCTGACGAATCTTTTGGATCGGGTAGTCAGGGATGTGTTGAGTGGAATAGTTTCCAGGGACTGAGTACAGTCAATGTTCCAGCGACAAAAGCGAGTATCTTTTGTTTGGTGGATATAAGTACTTTAATCTTTCATCTAGCGAAGGAGGGATTATGGTACAAGTGTACCATTAGAGAAGGTACATCGAGATCTCCTTTAGTATAAATGGCTAATTTAGTCACTCCAGGACCTGGAGTAGCAGGTAATAGAATCTTGGATCGTAGGATAGTTACGTTAGAATGTGTGGCATTAATCAAGGTGAACGATTAATATGTTAGACCACGGTGGTTGGTCGGGTTGATCCAGGTCAGGGTTGAAACTTGGGGTTCTGAGTTTAAACTAGGGATCTAGTGGGTTAGCGAAATTGTACACTACCTTATTTTTATTGGATTATAGTAGTTGCTTATTCCTTACTAAGTCGATTGACTCATCCCTACTTTGTGACCTAATTTCAGGTGTTGTCATCGTGCTTGTCAATGCGGGGGATTTTAACGTAGTGCGAGATTTATTGTGTACCGTTGGACAGTTAGCATTTAAGCTTTAGTTATGATGGTTTTCTATTTAATTTGTGCCATATCTTCTGTACTTTCTTCTATTTTATTGATTAATGGAATGCTTTGGTAGCTTGACGTTGTTAATGCAACCTAAATTAGATAAAGTAATGCATTTTTCCTATTGTCACCTTTGAAACCCCGACCTTTGTTAGGGGCCTAGGCTTTGGGACGTGACACCTCCGTTTGAATCTAGATCATATCTATCTAGGAAAGACAAAAACAGAATGTATCCAATAATTTTTAATTGAAGTGTTCATAATCTAGTGGAAGATTAATTAAAAAGGAAAAATGATTGTAGGTTCGAGTTCCTAAACATTACCTAGAGAAGTAGGGAGAAGTGGATACCTCACTTCTCCCCCTTAGGATGAGGGTTATCATCTTTTTTTTAAGAGCAACGATAGGAGCATGCAACTAATTTGCGGAGAGGCCACGTAGTGTCCAAATATCAACATTCTGAACCCACTGTCATATGGAAATCAAAAATATAATATTAATGGAAGGATGACTATCTCGGAAAACAATTTATGTCATCAAATGGGTAATGGATCTTTTGCATGATACTTCGCTTTTCCTCTGTAGAATGTGCAATTTAAATCCACTTCTTCAAGAAAAACCTCATCAAACCTCTAGATATTATTTTTACCAATCTAATTTGTCGTTTACTTAACAACATCCCTTAGGATTATTGAAGAAAGCCCCAAATTTTTAATATGTTCCAAGTGGCCACCTTTCCGTTTAAAGTCATTATTTGCAATAATTGACCTAACAAATCAAACAGAAGATAAAACAAAAAGTTGATCTTAATACCACAAGAAAGCAGAAATGATCCATTTCAGAAAACCACTTCAGAATCAAATGATCATTTCTAGCCTAATTTTAGAAAGTAGCAGCTACAGAAACTTCTAACGTTCTTATATGAATCAAATGATCCAT
Organism: Thalassia testudinum; assembly: GCA_037157565.1. Taxonomy (NCBI): domain Eukaryota; kingdom Viridiplantae; phylum Streptophyta; class Magnoliopsida; order Alismatales; family Hydrocharitaceae; genus Thalassia; species Thalassia testudinum. Next base: position 136,129,351 of record JAZHRO010000063.1, read on the forward strand.
TTCTTTAGATGATAACAGATTGATAGATATTATCCTCTCTCATGCAAGATCCACAAGAATAAGGCTTAAATTTGTTCATAAATCTCTCCTCTTTTTTCTACAAATATTTTAGATTCTTATTGAATGGCGAAAAGAGCTAGCAAAGTGAAAAGTATACCCAACTAAGGATCTGTTCGCCCAGCTGAGACAATGTGATCATAGTCTTGGTAGCATCTTCTCTGATGGCAGATTATAAAATTAAAATCATACTAGCAGCCAAAAGCAAGACAAAGGAAAATAGCAATCCTCTAAATGGAATTGAATTTCACTAAGTCTAAAATAAAAGAGAGAAGGCCTAACTATTGGTTATCCAAGGAACAAAGGACTATTGTATCCCACTTAATATCAATGACAATAAAGTTATTATGACCCATATTTAAGATGTTTCCATGTAAGGTCAAAATCCAAGAAAGAGTAGCTGGAAGAACAAGGCTATACTTGTGCAGGATGCCATGGGTATATTAACTCCAAAATGTCTCCAGTTGAAGAATTTATGCAAACGCTGGGATGGGGTAGGTTGCAAGTTTGCAAATTCACAGGCCAGTTGTTTTGTTCAACATCCCATACAAATGAAACAATGGTATTTCCAGCAAGGGTCTTGCATCACTGAGATTTCGCTTTATATCTAGTCTCTAATGCAGCAAAATCATTCTTGGACTCCATATATAATCAGGTGTGGTAGTTAACATGTGCATTCTAAGTTAATTTCTTTTCATTGAGAAAGTGGTAGTACATCTTATATTCGAGTTGAAAGGCATATATATTGAACTTTTATAGTTTTGGATTTTATCATTGTGATTAAAAGGATGCCTCTTACAAGTTTGTTGTCAGAGAATATTGTTATTGGGATAGAGCCATCAACTGGGTCCTATACAAATTCATCAGCTACGACGACGTTAAACACATCTGGCCTGATCTCCTTTATCATCTTGTGTAGGAAAAATTATTTTTTTGTCATAGAATCTTAACAAACTTATGCATTTATAGGCCCCAATAAGGGGTATAGGAATCGCATGCATAACATGTGAATATTTACACGTTATCTATTTATTTAAATGAAGACAATGATTTTGTCGATAGTGAAAGAATGGAATTATCCAATTGAATATAAATTTCCATTTTTCTTGAGATTTGAGAAATAGATCAGTATTTCAACCTATGTGATCTGACACTTGAATAGGTGTTCGGAGTCATTTAGTGTAATTATGCTCCACCCAGAACTCAGATAAGTACAAATCAGTACCATATTAAAAAATACAACAGTTCAAGCAGTTCTGAATAATGTGAAGGTAAAGATTAAGAAGAAACATACATGTTGTCATTTGAAAGTGATGACTACAACTTTACTAATGATTTCATAAGTGCCTTTGCTGCATCTGCATCGACATTCTTTACAAAAAGCAGTTTAGAAAATAATTAATCTTCAGTTATAAATAGTGGAAGAGGAATTTACTATATAAAGGAAGAAACCTCTATTTAGTATATGAACCAAATTAGATCAACTAAGAGGAGTATAGTTATAAATGCACCTCATAGTCATATTTAAAAAGCTCCATTAAGTGAGCACTATCACAACAGAACAAATAACTACATCAAGTTAGTTTGAAGAAGACATAATGCACTGTCACAATAGAACATAACTACATCATGTATTTAAAAAACTCCATTAAGTGAGCTAAACCATATAAATCCATGAAGGACTCAAAACTATGCAAACCACTGGATCTCCACAAATTCACCCTTTTCTTTCTTCAGACACAGAATCTGCACTTGCCTTAAGGCCGTTGATGAGTCTGATTGTCCAATTTGTTCATTTGTTGCTTCTGGCAATTGCTCCTATAGTGTTTAACATGTGGGGAAAACTGTTAGAATCCTTTCCATGTTGATGAAAGGAAGGAACTCAATAGATTATGCCAAAATAGCAGGAAGCACCTTGAAGATTTGAGGCATAGTCAAGAAATTGAATGCATTGTTTGCTTGGATCGTGTTTTTCCTAAACCAACAGCTGCTGAAAGGATGTTTGGTCTGCTCTCTGAATGTGACCATCCTTTCTGCATATTCTGTATCCAGAATTGGCGTAGTAGCTGTCTTATTTTGTCATTCCTAGTGTTATATGGTAATCATCACATGAGGAAAAATAAGAGATAATTGATAATCATATTGCTAAACTTAGATCTATTCCATGCAGATACTTCAATTCAAGATATTGCAGATACTTCACTTAAGAAATTACTATTAAGTGAAATTGAATACCTGTTCAATTTTTGAATCAATTTAACATTTGTTTGAATCTTTTTTTGTCGTACAAAACAAGATCTCCCTCAGATAAGATTTTAACTAATGTCAGCCCATGAAAGGAAAACCAAAATAGAAAAAACAAGTGCCATTTGCATTCAAGAGACAGCAACAAAAACAAACATAAAATTACACGTACAACTTATAGCCACTCAATTATCCATTTTGTTCCTCTGATGTTGTTCTTATTACTTTCTTTCTTAGACTACTCTATACTTCAGCTATTCCTCTTTGGAATTGGAGAAATTGCTCAGTTGAGAAAGAAAATCTAGTTTCTTGTCAATTCTAGTATGTTTCATCTTCATATGGTTGCTATCTAAGTTGTTTCTTTGAGAGTATTTTTTTAATTTCTTCACCTGTTTAAGGGGAGTGATGCCAAATGGAATACATAGGTATACGTTTGGCAGTAGCAGGGAAGCAATGGTCAAAGAACACTCATTGGTTGAGTACGATCTAATTTGACTAGAGTAGCATAATGCTTTAGATGTTAAAAGCAATACCAAACAACTTTCAAGCAGACGTTCAGTATTTGAAGTAAACCCATTCGATCTTGAGTAGATGTTTGAGATCTCCCCATATGCCAGAACACTGACCCAAATATTAAAGCAGATGTGACAGACATCATTGTTTGGACTATATTTGCAGGTCCATCTTGAGAAGCCTGTAAAATGAAGAATAATAATTAGAAACACCAGAAGGGAGTCATACTGCAGTGGGAAAAATTATCTTCCTAAAGGTGACAAAGAAGGGACAAATAAGAAGGTGCAAATACATGTTTCCATCAAGTTGATCTACTTCAAAAAAATTCAAATCTAATTATTTCAAGCCGGGAATCTTGAAATAATGGTTCCACGTGCCATGGTGGCTGCCCCTCTCAACAATTCAGCTGGTACCTTTAAAGACAAACGGTTCCTGGAGACTGCTAAAGCATATGTTTTCCCACATTTTAATGAAGTCTACCATATACGTCCGATGGATAAATAAAAAGCCTTTTTGATAGAATGAGATAAAAGCTAGAAATTAGATGCTATCTTTCATTGCTATCAAAATAAATAAATTCAAAGTAGCTAAACTATCCCTAAAAGCTTCATTACACACACGTCTTGACCATTGTCTTGACCCCTATGAGTCATCCCTAGCAGGAGGTTGGTCTTGCAGTTGCAATTGCCCATTACCACCCTCACTAGCACCACCCCCTTCACCACCACCAAAAATTCCTGTCCCTTGATCAATCTGCTGTTGCTGATGATATAGCAGTCCTTCACAAAGCCTGATAAGGAATAAACTCAACCAACGACTACAATGTTCTTCCATCAACAGAAAGGAACAAGATCCTATGAAATCCCTGAAGAAAATATCTTGAGGTAAAATGAATTGAGAAACCAAGTTTAGGTACTTATTTGATGTGTACATATCCTAAATGGGTATGCACACTTCTAAAAATTCAAGGCAAATCCCACATATTAGCTCCTTTGAACCAAAGTGTCTGAATTCAGTCGTCATTAGTAAGAGAACCCATTATAACTACAAATCCCCTTTAGGGCAGCCTTTTCCAAAAATTTCAGATCTGAAACCAAGAAACATAGTAGTGGTAGCAGCATTGCACTTCCAACAATAAAAGAATAATGGTCAAATAAACAGATATATACCAGATTTGAACAAAAATGCAGATTGCATTAGATTGCATTAGATCATCAGTAATAATAACGGACAGAAATTAAATTTTCAGGAAATTGCAAATATTTGATGGTTTTAATCTGTCATTGGAAAGGATGTTGTAGGCTTCTTAATATGGAAGGGAGGAAAGGGGAGTATATCAATTGCTTGGTTGAGGGTGATTTCAGCCATAGTCTGATTCAGAAGAGGCAACTGTGTCGCTCCAATGGTAGCCATAGCATTTTAGGTGGGTGCTATATTTGTTCCTTGCCATGATAATAAAGGTTAGAGAAAGTTTTTGTAAAAGGTCTTTTTGCACCCAAATTAGCATCATATGGTAACTTGTTTTTGCCTCCAGGTTTGTGATGAGGTGGTGCAAACTCATAAATATGAGTTTGCCTTTTAACCCCCTTGTTTCCCAGTCATTTTATAACCAGGCACATGATAAACTAGAAGGCTAAAGAAACCTACACTCCAACTTTCGGAAGCGAAGTCTAACATAACAAGAGAATCTTACCAGGTAAGGAAAATAAGGGTGCCACCACCAAATTGTATATTGGTCACCTTGACGTCAAGATTTTGTCATTTTGCCCGCAAATGTTATTGGAAAGGATTTGGCTCTGAACATGAGTTGGACAACTAAAGAACAATATAACCAATACTACCCTCTGGTTGGTCATTAAAAAAATAAACTTATATAGAAATATTACACTTTTGTTACTTATTTAGGGTGCAACGATGGAGAATCGCAACACCCTATAATGCAGTTTCCAGGAAAACCCTATAATGTAGTTCCCAGGAAATATTAACAGTCGGAACAGTAAAGGAAAACACTTCACCAATAAAGGAAATGTCGTTGCAAATAAACATAAACTTTTTAAACGAAAACATACGAACTACACTAACCGTTCTTTAGAGTCCAAGCCTTAAATAATTAACAGAACAATCTAAAAAAATAAAAAGAAAATATTCACAAATTCAAAACTAAGACTCCAAAACTCTCCTTTAGATCAAATCTAAATTATATAATGTAGTAAACATCTTTTTTGGCATTTCTTCATCTTTAACTTCCCATGTCTATTAAGATTTTCTGAAAAATGATAAAGAACTAGATTAAATGAGCAATCTTATAAGTATAAAAAATTATGGAAATAGTAAGCCTTTTAGGCCACATAATTATTGAATTGGTAGCACCTCTTATAGTTTGGTATTGTTTAGATGACCTAATCAAAGGCTCATCTTTTTGGATTGCAATTTCAATAATGACCCGTATATATTTTGCTCCAATTTGGATACTTCTAATTCATTGAGTTGGATCAATTATTTGTACATAAACAGATGCAACTGCTTTAATAGAGTCTATATCATATAATGAAACATTCTGTTACGAACATGGCTTCAAGACGTCTTTTAAGACATCTGGAAGGTGGTTCAGACGTCTGACCAGACGTCTGGAACCCCTTCCAGATGTCTGGGATTCGATTTCTGTGGCACGTGCGATTTCGTCTGCGCGCCTGCGCGCGTAGACCTGCGACACCCCTTTCCCCCCTCTCTCTCTCTCTCTCTCTCCCCGCGCGGCTTTAAAAGGGCCCTTGCCCTCTCGCTCGCTCTCATCTCCTCCGCTCCCTTCTTCTTCTTCCAGCCAGTGCGAGAGTGAGCGAGCGGCGGCAGCGGCAGCCGCGGCAGGTGTGCGGGAGGAGGTGTTGCGCGAGGGTGGAGACGCTTGGCCGTGAGGGCTCGAGCTTGCCGAGCAGCTGGAGCCGGCCGGTGGGGGAGCAGCGGGCGCGGAGTGACGCGGGAGGGCTGCTGCAGCTCGAGCAGCAGGCGGACGAGGCTTGGCGCGGCCGTGCATTGCGGGCGGAGAGCGCGTCGAGCTCTGATTCTGGAAGTTTTTCCAGAATCAGACGTCTGGGCTTCCAACCAGACTACGGGGAAGACGTCTGGAGGACTGTCCAGACGTCTGGCAAGTAAGTTATTTTTTTTTGTCCTTCGTCCTTTTTTGCGACCGTTGTACTGAGCACGAGGAGTGGGTGCGTGCAGGGTCTGAGATTTGCATCCAACGCGAATCAGACGTCTGACAGCAGTGCCAGACGACCGGAAGGACTTCCAGACGTCCGGGGTGACCATCGGACGTCTAGGAACTAGGTCAGACGCCCCCGCAGGCTTCTGGACGTCTGAGAGACTACGCAGAACAAAGGTATCCTTTGATCCACTTTTTAAGACGTCTGGAAGATGTTCCAGACATTTGATTTTGGACTGTTTCGTCATTTTCGACCCGTTTAGGGCCCGTTCGGAGTCCGTTTTCCGCGTTTCGAGTTGCGTTCTTTTCGGAATAAAATCCTCTACCCGTTTACAGTAATTATATACTGTTCTGAGAAACTCCTTGTGTTTGATCCTTGTGATAGGACTCCGTTCCATTTCAGTCTTGGGGATTGCGGAGGCGCGCGGGATTTCCGACCACGCCCCCAGTACTTCCGTTGTAGCTGGTAGAGTGGCTTTAGAAATTATTAACATAATTTGTTACAATTATGGAACAATTAATAGAACCTAGGGCATTGCATGAATCCTAAAAATGAGAAACCAGATTGAATGATAGATCCTAGGGTATTGCATGAAACCTAGGGCTGGAAAATTAGATTGAATGATAGATCCTAGGGTACGGCATGAATCCTAAGACTGGAAAACTAGCGAAATGAATATACATATTGCAGTCTTGGAAAATATGGAAGGGAAATAATAGCTGCCTGTAAATTGGTTTAACAACTGCCTGTTATGAATAAATGAATATGATTGAGAATATCGGTTGTATGAACGTGAAACTCGAAAGGTGAAACCTGAATGTGCTGAGTTAAAAGAGCTGGAACCGTACGGGAAATTAGGAGTAGAACTCCTGGAAAGAGAATGAAATGGAACTGAGAAAGATGTGGAGGTGCGTTGTCTCTTGGGTACGTAGTGCCAGGGGAAGCACCTGTTACCTGCTTAGTGCAGAGTGGAGCTAGCCGCCTCAGGGACCCGGGGTTAGGTTTGACCACTTTGTACCGACTTGTTGGCCCTCGTGTACACAGTACCGAGGAGAGCTACTAGTGTAGAGCGAGTACTAGCTACCCCACGGGCCCCGAGGTTCTGCTAGCTCACCTACACCGACTTGCTAGGCCCACTGGGCAACCCAGGGTAGTTAGGCGAGGGTGCGCGGACTGTGGAGGGGCAAGGCCCCTGTTTGGTTACTGTGGAGGGGTTGGACCCATGAGAGGGCTCTGCCCTATACTGGTTCCGTGCTATGCTTTGGGCGCACCCGTTAACGGAAACGACTGACCGCGTATCAGTGCGGGTTAGCTACCCGTGCGTTTACCGCGCGTGCCGTAGTTACCATTACGTCTGTTAGTGACCTTGGGGTGGTTGACTGAGAGTAGGATCGCCACTGGGGACTCTCCTGGCCAGGAGAGCACCACGTGTTACTTCTACTGTTCAGAAAAGACTGCAATCAAGATCGTTCCCACGAGGAACATTCGAGATCAAGTGAAGGATCTGAGAAATAGATAAATTGTGAAACGATAGAAAGACGTAAATAAAATAAGAAAGAAAATAAAACAGCTACTGTACACTTTACTGCTTCTTTAGTTTTAGCTGCCACTCTACTCAGTATTTCGCTGACGTGTTACACTCGTTACTTTTCAGGACCAGGTGTTGAGCAGTTAGGGTCAGCGGCTGCAGAGGGCGCTGGGCCGAGTAGGGTCCAGTAGAGTTACCACTGTTCTTTTGTGCCCCTTTTTGTTCCGCTGTAGTGAGTAGTTTTTGTTACTCTCTGTACTTTTCTTTACTCGCAGTTCTTGTTATGTTATAAATGTTGTTTTACTGTTGTGGTGGTACATGCCGTAGTAGTTCTTTTTCTTACTGCTGTATTTTGTTACTGCTAGTTATATTTCATGTTGAATGTGGTTTATTTTACTGCTCTTTTGGTTACTTCCTCGTTGGACGACTAGGTCTTGGGATTAGTTGAGTCGGTCCGGTTCTCGTGTCTCGTAGGGACTCAGGAATCGGGTTGTTACAAGATGGTATCAGAGCAAGGTCGTCCCGAGAAGTGAATCAACTGACTGGAAAATAATCAATTCACATGTCTATAACTAGAGTAGCCACCACAACATATCTTTTGACATGAGCTCTTAGACGTTTCCGTTAGGTATCGTTCCTTATTGATGTGTTACATTTTATTTCGCGTCTCCTTGCAGGAGATGCCTCGTCACGGGACTGGTGAGGCGGGCCGCGGGCGCCGCCGAGGATGAGGTCGGCGAGGTGGGCTTGCCGTTGCTGACGCCTCAGTGGACCAGCCACTACTCCCGGACGTCCAGGCCCAGGACTTCACCCAGCTGATACGGGATATTGTGCGAGAGGAGCTCCACCCACTGCCTCGAGCGCCTCACCCTGGGGCTGCGGAGGGGGAGTCCTCTGTGGGACCACCCGACGGACGCGGCGCTGGACACGGGGGAGGGGATGGGCCGCCGCTGCCCTCACCTTCCTCCGACACTTCTTTGCACGAGGCACCTTTGCCTGGAGGTGCACCTGCATCCCCACTGCAGCACCACTCCGAGTTCTTCGGGCAGTTCCGGAAGCTGAAGCCCCCCTCCTTCAAGGGGGATGAGGACCCGACCGAGGCAGAGGACTAGCTCGAGCAGCTGGAGAAGGTTTTTGACACCCTTCGCCCCTCGGTGGAGTGCCGCGTGGCCTTTGCCACGTACCAGCTGGAGAGTGCGACACACAGGTGGTGGAGGGCGGTCCGGGGACAGGAGAGGGACGAGTCGACCTGGGATCGGTTCTTCGCCCTCTTCTGCGAGCAGTACTTTCCCCAGACGTAGCAGGACCAGAGGAGGCGGGAGTTCCACACTCTTCGCCAAGGGATGATGACCGTGAGCGCGTACCGCACGCGTTTCCTGGAGTTGTCCCGCTTTGCAGTGACAGCGGTAGCCACTGAGGAGGAGCGCCTTTGGAGGTTCACCGAGGGGCTCCGGCCTGCGATTCGGGGGTATGTCAAACCCTTGAAGCTGCCTACGTTTTCGAGGGTGGTGGAGGCAGCCATGACTTACGAGGAGACCAACCCGTCCGCGCGAGACACTGACGGCGGGTGGAAGAGGTCCTTTCAGCCAGACTTTTCACAAGGCCGGCGAGAGAGGAGGCACGTGGCGTCCGCGGGAGAGCCGTCACGTTTTGCAGGACCATCCGTGGCCTTTGGTGGCCCTCGACAGAGGCCAGTCGCCACACCGGACCCTCCCCCAGCCGACAGTAGGGACCCACTGAGGGCGGGAGTCGGGTTCCCCTCTGTTACCAGTGTGGTCAGCCGGGCCACATCAGGAGGGACTGCCCGCCTAGGGCAGGAAGTCAGCAGATACTTTCCGCGCAGAGGATTGGAGGGCGAGCAGGAGGCCGCGGTTCCCAAGCGCGAGGAGGACAGCAGTCACGAGGAGGGTACCGGCCAGCACTTGCCCGTCCGACGCAGAGTGTGGCTGCTTGGTCCGCACCTAGAGTTGAGGGGCGTATCAACGCCCTAACACACAGGGATGCCAGAGCTTCGGGCTCGGCGGTGGCAGGTGTGGTTTCAGTTTCCGGTAGACTCGTTTACACACTTTTCGATTCCGGCGCTACACACTCGTTTGTTGTAGCCAGTTTCGCAGTTAGTTTGGGCCAGGACTATACGCTGTTAGAGAATCCGTTCGTAATCAGAGGTCCGAGTGGTCAGCTGTTTGTAGCTGAGGAGGTGTACACGGATTGTGAGGTCAGCGTCGGGGGACATAGCCTGCTAGCTGACCTGATTATGTTACAGATGGAGGACTTTGGTGTAATTCTGGGGATGGACTGGCTGTCTGCTTACCACGCCTTGGTAGACTGTTTTGAGAGGAAGATTGTCTTCTCTATGCCGGAGTTGCCTTCTTTCGAGTTTCATGGACGTCCAGTGGATGGAGGCTTCAGGTGCATTTCGGCACTTCGGGCGGCGAGACTTTTGTGCTAGGGGTGTGAGGGCTTCCTAGCTTGTGTGGTGGCAGAGCCCAGCTCTGTGGCAGACTTCCAGAGCATCCTGGTGGTCAGAGAGTACCCTGACGTGTTTCCAGACGAGTTACCAGGACTGCCGCCCGAGCGTGAGATCGAGTTTGAGATCTCACTAGTACTAGGGACCAGCCCCATCTCCACTGTGCCATACAGGATGGCACCGCTTGAGCTACGAGAGCTCAAGTCTCAGTTGCAGGACCTTTTGGAGAAGGGCTTCGTGAGGCCCAGTTCGTCTCCCTGGGGAGCCCCGGTACTGTTTGTGAAGAAGAAGGATGGTACCCTACGCCTTTGTGTGGACTACCGACAGCTGAATAGGGTCACCATCAAGAATAGATATCCGCTGCGGAGGATCGACGACTTGTTTGACCAGTTGCGGGGTGCCACGGTGTTCTCCAAGATCGACTTGAGGTCTGGATACCACCAGTTGAGGATCAGGGAGGCAGACGTCTCCAAGACAGCTTTCCGCACCCGATACGGACACTACGAGTTTTTGGTCATGCCGTTTGGGCTGACCAATGCTCCCGCTGCTTTCATGGACCTGATGAACCGGGTGTTTAGACCGTACTTGGACCAGTTCGTGGTGGTATTCATTGATGATGTACTCATCTATTCTCGAGATCGGACGCAGCACGGACAGCACTTGCGGATGGTTCTGGACACTCTGAGACGGCGTAGGCTGTACGCCAAATACAGCAAGTGCGAGTTCTGGTTGAGGGAGGTGACCTTCTTAGGTCATGTGATCTCTGGAGATGGCTTGGCGGTGGACCCAGCCAAGGTTGAGGCAGTGCTCAGGTGGGAGAGACCGCGTTCAGTCACTGAGATTCGCAGTTTCCTGGGACTGGTAGGCTACTACAGACGATTCATCAGAGGTTTTTCACACATTGCGCATCTTATGACACAGTTGACCCGGAAGGACGTGCCCTTCACTTGGACAGATGCTTGCGAGGCGTGTTTTCAGGAGCTGAAGGAGAAGTTGACCTCGGCTCCTGTGCTCACCATCCCTGACAGTAGTGGCGGGTTCGTTGTGTACACGGACGCCTCCTTGCAGGGGTTAGGAGGTGTGCTCATGCAGAGGGGTCACGTTGTCGCTTACGCTTCGCAGCAACTGAAGCCCCATGAGCATACCTACCCTACCCACGACCTGGAGTTGGCAGCTATCGTCTTCGCATTGAAGACCTGGAGGCACTACTTGTACGGTGAGACCTTTGAGATTTTCACGGATCACAAGAGCCTCAGATACCTTTTTGATCAGAAGGAGCTCAACATGAGACAGAGACGTTGGTTGGAGCTCCTGAAGGACTACGACTGCAACATTTCTTATCACCCAGGCAAGGCCAATGTGGTGGCTGACGCCTTGAGCCGGAAGGTGCCCGCACACTTGGCCAGTTTACAGTTACAGAGTTGGAGTCTCTTGGAGGAGGTGGGCAGTTGGCGACCCCTGAAGTTACGGGGGCACTGTGGGGAAGTGACTGTGACATGACAGACTAGGCCAGAGCTGATAGATCGCATCATCACAGGACAGATGGCCGATCCGTACTTACAGTCCTTGCGCGACAGAGTACTGTCAGGAGTCTCAGGGGACTTCTCTTTCACAGATCAGGTGCTACGCCTGAGGGGACGGTTGTGCGTTCCCAGGGACGAGGAGCTGTTGAGAGAGCTCCTGACTGAGGCATATGGTTCCAGATTCACCATACATCCCGAAAATACGAAAATGTACCACGACTTGAGACGCGAGTTTTGGTGGAGGGGGATGAAGCGGGATGTAGGTGAATTCGTACAGTAGTGCTTAGTGTGTCAGCAGGTGAAAGCCGAGCATCAGAGGCCTGCAGGGCCGCTACAGTTGCTTCCAGTGCTAGAGTGGAAGTGTGAGAGCATCACCATGGACTTGGTGGTGGGCTTACCTGTTACCCAGCGAGGACACGACGCAGTCTGGGTAATTGTGGATAGACTGACGAAGACGGCACGATTCTTGCCGATCCGAGTCACTTTGGGACCAGTATAGTTGGCAGAGAAGTATATCCGTGACGTGGTACGACTACACGGAGTTCCGCGGGAGATCGTATCCGACCGGGATACCCGCTTTACGTCCCAGTTTTGGGCTGAGTTTCAGCAGGCCCTGGGGACGCGGTTGAGGTTTAGTACAGCTTACCACCCCCAGACGGACGGACAGTCTGAGCGCACGATACAGACACTTGAGGACCTTTTGCGTGCCTGTGTACTGCATTGGAGGGGCTCTTGGGAGGAGCACCTGCCCCTGGCGGAGTTTGCATACAACAACAGCTATCACTCGAGTATCGGCATGGCACCCTACGAGGCTCTGTACGGACGGAGGTGTACGGCATCCTTGAGTTGGGTTGAGGTGGGGACCAAGTGGGAGGTTAGCCCCAGGTTGATCCGGTAGAGTCAGGAGGTAGTCGAGCAGATCCACAGGCGACTCCTCACTGTCAGGAGCAGACAGAAGAGCTACGCGGATCGAAAACGCAGAGAGGTGCAGTTCGAGGTTGGGGACCACGTCTTTCTTCGTGTTTCTCCCATGAAGGGCCTGCAGCGGTTTAGGGTGAGAGGGAAGCTCGCGCCGAGGTTCGTGGGGCCCTTTGAGGTCCTGGAGCGGGTTGGACCCGTTGCTTACAGACTTGCCCTCCCTCCCCAGCTTTCTAGTGTGCACGACGTGTTTCACGTGCCCAACCTTAGGAAGTACGTAGCCGATCCCAGTCAGGTACTGAGTCACGAGAGCATTGAGGTGGGCGACGACCTGACCTACCCCGAGCAGCCAGTGCAGATTCTTGACCGAGCCGTCCGCAGTTTGAGACGAAAGCAAGTACCCCTGGTGAAGGTTCTGTGGAGGAGCCAGCGGTACGAGGAGGCTACCTGGGAGCCTGAGGTGGCAATGCGAGAGCGGTACCCGGAGCTTTTCGCTGGTACATCTTTCGGACCGGCTTCGGTCCTCTTTGACTTTGTTATGTTTTTATATGATGTCTTTTCCCGCACCCTAGTTAGCGTAAGTTTCGGGGACGAAACTTCCTTTGAGTTTGTTATATTGTTACGAATGCGTCTTTAAGATGTCTTTTAAGATGTCTGGGATTCGATTTCTGCGGCATGCACGATTTTGTCTGCGCGCCTGGGCGCGCAGACCTGCGACACCCCTTTTCCCCTCTCTCTCTCTCTCCCCGCGCGGCTTTAAAAGGGCCCTCGCCCTCTTGCTTGCTCTCATCTCCTCCGCTCCCTTCTTCTTCCAGCCAGTGCGAGAGTGAGTGAGCGGCGGTAGCGGTAGCTGCGGCGGGTGTGCGGGAGCAGGCGTTGCGCGAGGGTGGAGACGCTCGACCGTGAGGGCTCGAGCTTGCCGAGCAGCTGGAGTCGGCCGGCGGGGGAGCAGCGGGCGCGGAGTGACGCGGGAGGGCTGCTGCATCTCGAGCAGCAGGCGGACGAGGTGCGGCGCGGCCGTGCGTCGCGGGCGGAGAGCGCGTCGAGCTCTGATTCAGGAAGTTTTTCCAGAATCAGACGTCTGGGCTTCGAACCAGACGACGGGGAAGACGTCTGGAGGACTGTCTAGACGTCTGACAAGTAAGTTATTTTTTTTCGTCCTTCGTCCTTTTCTGCGACCGTTGTACTGAGCACGAGAAGTGGGTACGTTTAGGGTCTGAGATTCGCATCCAACGCGAATCAGACGTCTGGCAGCAGTGCCAGACAACCGGAAGGACTTCCAGACGTCTGGGGTGACCATTGGACGTTTGGGAACTAGGCCAGATGCCCCCGCAGGCTTCTGGACGTTTGAGAGACTACGCAGAACAAAGGTATCCTCTGATCCACTTTTTAAGACGTCTGGAAGATGTTCCAGACGTCTGATTTTGGACTGTTTCGTCATTTTCGACCCGTTTAGGGCCCGTTCGGAGTCCGTTTTCCGCATTTCGAGTTGCGTTCTTTTCGGAATAAAATCCTCTACCCGTTTACAGTAATTATATACTATTCTGAGAAACTCCTTGTGTTTGATCCTTGTGATAGGACTCCGTTCCATTTCAATCTTGGGGATTGCGGAGGCGCGCGGGATTTCCGACCACGCCCCCAGTACTTCCGTTGTAGATGGTAGAGTGGCTTTAGAAATTATTAACATAATTTGTTATAATTATGGAACAATTAATAGAACCTAGGGCATTGCATGAATCCTAGGAATGAGAAACCAGATTGAATGATAGATCCTAGGGTATTGCATGAAACCTAGGGCTGGAAAACTAGATTGAATGATAGATCCTAGGGTACGGCATGAATCCTAGGACTAGAAAACTAGCGAAATGAATATACATATTGCAATCTTGGAAAATGTGGAAGGAAAATAATAGCTGCCTGTAAGTTGGTTTAACAGCTGCCTGTTATGAATAAATGAACATGATTGAGAATATCGGTTGTATGAACGTGAAACTCGAAAGGTGAAACCTGAATGTGCTGAGTTAAAAGAGGTGGAACCCTACGGGGAATTAGGAGTAGAACTCCTGGAAAGAGAATGAAATGGAACTGAGAAAGAAAGATGTGGAGGTGCGTTGTCTCTTGGGTACGTAGTGCCAGGGGAAGCACCTGTTACCTGCTTAGTGCAGAGCGGAGCCAGCCGCCCCAGGGACTCGAGGTTAGGTTGGGCCACTTTGTACCGACTTGTTGGCCCTCGTGTACACAGTACCGAGGAGAGCTACTAGTGTAGAGCGAGTACTAGCTACCCCACGGGTCCCGGGGTTCTGCTAGCTCACCTACACCGACTTGCTAGGCCCACTGGGCAAACCAGGGTAGTCAGGCGAGGGTGCACGGACTGTGGAGGGGCAAGGCCCCTGTTTGGTTACTGTGGAGGGGTTGGACCCCTAAGAGGGCTCTGCCCTATACTGGTTCCGTGCTGTGCTTTGGGCACACCCGTTAACGGAAACGACTGATCGCGTGCCAGTGCGGGTTAGCTACCCGTGCATTTACCGCGCGTGCCGTAGTCACCGTTACGTCTGTCAGTGACCTTGGGGTGGTTGACTGAGAGTAGGATCACCACGGGGGACTCTCTCGGCCAGGAGAGCACCACGTGTTACTTCTACTGTTCGGAAAAGACTGTAATCAAGATCGTTCCCACGAGGAACATTCGAGATCAAGTGAAGGATCTGAGAAATAGATAAATTGTGAACAATAGAAAGACGTAAATAAAGGAAGAAAGAAAATAAAACAGCTACTGTACACTTTACTGCTTCTTTAGTTTTAGCTACCACTCTACTCAGCGTTTCGCTGACGTGTTACACTCGTTACTTTTCAGGACCAGGTGTTGAGCAGCAAGGGTCAGCGGCTGCAGTGGACGCTGGGCCGAGTAGGGTCCAGTAGAGTTACCACTGTTCTTTTGTGCCCCTTTTTGTTCTACTGTAGTGAGTAGTTTTTGTTACTCTCTGTACTTTTCTTTACTCGCAGTTCTTGTTATATTATAAATGTTCTACTGTTGTGGTGGTACATGCCGTAGTAGTTCTTTTTCTTACTACTGTATTTTGTTACTGCTAGTTATATTTCATGTTGAATGTGGTTTATTTTACTGCTCTTTTGGTTACTTCCTCGTTGGACGACTAGGTCTTGGGATTAGTGGAGTCGGTCCGGTTCTCGTGTCTCATAGGGACTCGGGAATCGGGTCGTTACAACTCCTATGGTAATATGTAAAATTAAAAAAATGACAATCTAACCTATGTAGATTCACATGAATAATGTAAAGAGATAAATAATATTAAGTCAAAAGTTATGATCACTTAGGCCGCGTTTGTTACACAGAAGAAGGGTGGAATTGAGTTTTAATTTTACATGTGGGAGCATTTATGTTGGAGTTGTTGGGTGTCGGGGTTAAGGGTAAAATTCTAGAATAAACTAATTCCACGGGAGGGGTGTAATTCATTTATTTCTTGCATTTGTTTCGCTGTTTTTGTCTCTCTCTCCCTTAACTACCTTTCTCAACTTATTCCACGAGTTTACTCCTCTTACATCAGATATCTTAGGTGGAATAAATACTTTTAATTCTTTGATTTGACAACAAATACATCTAAATATTTAGATGAAATAAAAATATTTAATTCCTTTCACTCCTTTATACCTCTTTTTTATCCCTCTTAATTATTTCCCCAACCAAATGCTTAGATTACATGAAACTTAAATTGTACCTATCCTTTAGAAAAAGTGGATGGGCATGTTGGGTTTTTAAAGATCTTATTGCATTCCTTAAGTGGTTGTCTTCTTGTCTTTCGTAAAATTGAGAAGATGAATAATAAGCACTAGATACAACATATACACTTTCTTCAAATCATGAGAAATGAATAGGGTGGTGATTTAACTCAAAGCTTCTATTAATTTTGAAACATCTTGTAAAGACAAGGCATAGAAAAAACTTCCTACACTTGTAAATATAAATCAATGATAGAGCTACCTTTAACACAAGAAACTAAAAGTAAAAGAATCATAAAGAAAGTATCTCAATTGGATTCGTGATTCGCAAGTTTGGTTGGGTCAAAGATTCTAGCATTTCTTTTAGACCAATGATTTCTTGGTGTTGCCATGCCAACATTTCCTCCATCTTTCTATATTGGGCATCCAACTTTACTTCAGGATTTTGATGCCTTAAACATTCTTCCTTGCTTTGTGCTCCACCCATAACAGATGCTCTTAATCCATACCCCTGCAAATATTTTGCTTTTTCTGTTCCCACTGTGGTTGTGTAAACTTCATCGATGTGGGAAGGTTCCTCTAACTCCTCTTCTTTCTCCACGGCATTAGTTAATTGTTTCTAAACATTATCCAACCAAAATAAGTAGAAAGAAACATATTGTCTTTTAAGAAGAGAAAAAGAAGCAACAATCAAATTTTATTTCATAAAAGAAAGTCTTATAATCTTGTATGTAGCCTCAACATTGATAGGTGTACCATCCTTTTTCTTGTGTGTAGTTATGAATACTTCTACATGATTCACTTTTGTTCTCTTTTCCTTCTCCATCTAACACAATCCAAGGTACAATATTTATCATTATATATAAAAGAAAATGTTAACAAAAAGACAAGTGTGAAATACTTGTTGCATATTTTAAACATGCATAACTTTTGACTCCTGTTTCATGGTTCATTTTTAATTTCAACTTATTTGATTTATTGGTAGCAGAACACTCCTACAACACACGTATGTAACTCTATATTTTAACAATAAAATAATCTTGAATGTAAACTACCCAATTTAGTTCAATTTATCTTAAATTGTTTAGTATCCTAGTACTCATTAAGAGATTTCTATTATTCTTCTTAAACACAAAGATGACAATGTTGCATCCTCTCTTCAAATGGCCAATCAACCTTATAATAGTCTTCCTTTTGCTTGCCTTTAAAACTCTTCTACTTTTTTGCTATTGAATTCATGATTCCTTTCTTCATCTTTTATATTAAAATCAAATTTATTTTACACGAACATTTACAGAAAAAATGAAAATGAGTAGGCCAAATAGGCTAGTTCAAATCATTCATACTCACAAAAATCTTGTTTATATCCTTATTGCCTCACAACTTCAAGAATGTTGTGAGACGTCACTTTTTCTTTTGATTACAATTGATTGCTAACAATTCAAAAAGATAAGTTTTAGGTAAACAAACACTACCTTAATGAAAAGAAATACATCAATAATATTACACATCTTTCCATATATTATATGTAATGTCACCATTTTTATTGACTTTTGGTTGTATGCTTTCCTCATATCTTAAAAGAGACTCGTAGCACACTTCTTGTGTATCTAAGCCATGTGAAGATGACAAATTTCCTTTTTTTTTTCGCTGAATTTCTTTTCTTTGATCTCATTGCTCATAGCCTTTCGAACCTAGACTTATCAACATTTAATTGATAGATTCTTTCTGTTTCTTTAACTCTTGGCTCATCATGTGGTTGATTGATTGTAGCTATAATTTATTTTGATTGAGGACCAATAGGTGGAGGACCTTTTCTAGAAAGGATATTCTACCTTTTCTCATTTATCTCTAATCCACATCTAACTCACTTTCGATTCAACATTCTACATTTAAATCAATAACAAAAGAAATAATTTAAACAAAAAAAATGAGTAGACTAAATAAGATTTGAAATATTTGGAATCATTTTCAAATAGTAACTCACATTCATTCAAGTTATCTTCGTTAGACTTAATGAAATTATGGCATTACGCTTCCCTCGAGTACATATTTCAAATACTTGTGATTCTTTCACACAAAAGGACACATGTAATCCCTAGGATTAAATCCCAGATTCACTATTCATCCTATTATGGGTTACACATTTTTTATGTTCTCCTTGTATCATGCATTGGGATGAGAACGAAGACCAGATCATTTCTTCAATGATTGTCTTCTTCTCTTTCATGTATGGGTTTGATTAGGACTCGCACAACCATGCATGAGATTTTGAACTTTCCAATATACGTGGAGCAAGCCTGAGTCTTCCACCCTATAGCATACACCTACAATAGTAGATCTGTGTGATCCCATCGGGAGATCATGTGTCTCCTATGCTCTCATTCACATCAGCTTTCCAATCTTAACACCAAGGTAAGTGTATCAACTGTTAGTCCATCAAATGTGCATATTCAGACACAGAGACATATCTGTCTTGGGTTAGAGAATATGCCTTCTTTGTGACAATGATAAAAGAACTTCCTCATTTCCATCTCATTGAGTCAACTCCTTAACTCAACCTACGTGATAGCCCTGAATCTTCATTCTTCTGTAGAGGATGTGCATTAAGGGCATTAATCAAGTAACAATCTCTAGAGAAGATTATCATCTTTTATCAAACAAGAGACAATAGTTGGATATCATGATGGTATCGATGACTTATCAAAATCCTTGATTCAAACCGTTTGGATCTTCAATACCCGTCATCGGTGTATCCAACATAGCTATAGTACATTTTCTCAATTGTACTAATGGACCCATCTAACCATATTTGTGTGTCCACATGATCTAACATTCAGATCTGAGTCATTGATCGAGTGATTCGACTTAGGTTGGTTTGCTCATGGCACATAACTCCAACACATCATCATGAGAGATCCATCTCCAATCATAAGCCACTACATACAAGACCATGAATCACATAAAAAGAGGGAGCTAATAAAAAAATCTTAAGCCAAAGCCTAAGTTGAGATTAGAAGATCAACACAAATATTAAGGGAGATCAAATGAGAGATCTCGAGTACAAATTTGACCAAAGGTTTGATCCTAAACCCTAACCGAGTAAAAGATCTGAAAGAGATCACATCTTTATGATATAAGGGAGTTTCATCAGATATGAGAGATAGCTTATTGGAGAGAGAGAGAGAGAGAGAGAGAGAGAGAGAGAGAGAGAGACCAACACTGTTACGACCCGGTTCCCGAATCCCTACATGACATGAGAATCGGACCGACTCGACTGATCCCAAGACCCAGTCGTTCAATGAGAAAGTAACCAAAAAGCAGTAAAATAAACCACATTCACCATGCAAGTAACTGACAGTAACAAAAGTACAGCAGTAAAGAAAAGAACTACTACAGAATACACCACCACAACAGTAGAGTATTAAAAACATGTACAGAAATATGAAGCTTATAATAAAAGAGTACAAAGGTGTAACAGAATACTCACTACTACAGAAAAATGGGTACATAAAAGTACAACTACTGGGCTCTACTAGGCCCAGCACCCTCCGCAGCCGTAGGCTCTAGCTGCTCAACACTTGGTCCTGAAAAAGGTGACAAGTATGACACATCAGCGAAACGCTGAGTAGAGTGGCAACCAGCTAGCTAAGAAAAACAGTAAAGGTGGACAAGTAGTTGTTGTTTTTAATTAATTAATTAATTTATTTATTTACTCTTTCTTGGTTTATTTCTCAGGTCTTTCTCTTGATCTCGAATGTTCCTCGTGGGACCGATCTTGATTGCAGTCTTTTCCGAAAAGTAATAGCACGTGGTGCTCTTCTGGCCGGGAGAGTCCCCCGTGGTGGTCCTACCCTCAGTCAACCACCCTAAGGTCACTGACAGGCGTAACGGTGACTACGGTATGCGCGATAAACGCATGTGTAGCTAACCCGTACTGGCACGCGGTCAGTCGTTTCCGTTAACGGGTGCGCCCAAAGTACAGCTCAGAACCAATATAGGGAAGAGCCCTCTCACTAACAGGGGTCTAGCCCCTCCACAGTCTGCCACCCTCGTCTGACTACCCTGGTTTGCCCAGTGGGCCTAACAAGTTGGTGTAGGACGGCTAGCTGAACCCTGGGCCCTGTGGGGTGGCTAGCTCTCTCGCTACACTAGTAGCTCTCCCCGGTACTGTGTACGCGAGGGCCACAGAGTCGGGACAAAGTGGCCAGTCCTAACCCCGGGTCCCAACCCTAGGGCGGCTAGCTCCTCTCTACACTAAACAGGGGGGACAGTCGCTCTCCTTGGTACTCCGTACTCAAGGGCCAGCTCACTTCCCCATTCACTTTCCCAATTCCATTCTATTTATTTCCAGGAGCTCTACTCCTAATTCCCCGTAGGGTTCGTGCTCATGTTTCTCGGGCCAAGCCATACTAGGTTTCATTATTTTAGGTTTATTCGCATATAGTACATGTTTCCAACATTCAAATTTCTTTTCCTTTCCAATTTATATACAAGCAGCTCGTATTTAATTTCGACCAATAGCAATTACATGTAACAGTTACTAGCAACAGTATTCTATATTTCACAGGCAGCTGTTATCCGATTACAGGCAGTTATCATTATTCTATCCACTTATCCAAGACTGCAATTTAGGCATCCAAGACATTTGTTTCAGTGTTTCTGTTCCTAGGATTCATGCCACACCCTAGGATCTATCATTAAATATAGTTTTTAGGTTTTAGGATTCATGCCATACCTTAGGATCTATCATTCAGTCTAGTTTTCAGGTCCTAGGATTCATGCCATACCCTAGGATCTATATTTATTTCAGATATGCGTTAATGTTTGTAATTAACTAAGGGAAGCCACTCTACCCGTGAAACCGGGAGTAATGGGGGCGTGATCGGCAGGCCACGTGCCTCCGCAACCCCCAAGTCCACAACAGAACGAGGTCTTAACATAAGGATCAATCACAAGGAACCACTCAGAACAGGATAAAAGTATTTTCAAACAAGTAGAGGAACTTATTATGAGAAGAACAGAATCTTAAACGCGAAAATCGGACCTCGAACAGACCCTAAACGGGTAAAAAATGATAATTCTGACTCAAATCAGATGTCTGGAACATCTTCCAGACGTCTTACAAAGGGTCCAAATCGTACCTCGCTTTGCGCTGCTCCTCAGACGTCCAGGGGTCTTGTTGAACCGTCTGGACCTAATTCCAGACGTCCGACCACCTCTCCGGACGTCTGGAGACACTCTCCGCCGTCTGGTGACTCGCCCAGATGTCTGAACCGCGTGGGAGGGCGTGTCCCGCGCCTTCCCGAAGCGAATCCTCTCAGTCGCCTGGGGCTTCCTCCAGACGTTGCTCACGTCGTTTGGATGTAGGTCCAGACGTCTAATTCTGGGAAAAATCCCAGAATCAGAGCTCCTGCGTCTTCCCGCTGCGCACGACCTCACCTGCGCAGCTGCTCGTCTACTGCTCGAGCTACAGCAGCACTAGGGGAACCTCCCCAGCACAACACTCCTCCACACACCCGCTGGCCGGCCTCGAGCTACTCCGGCGAGATCTTTCTCTTTCTCGTGCGCTCTCCCTCTTCTTCCCTCTCGCTGCGCCTCTCCTCTCCGCACTGCACTCGGCAGCAGCTGCTGCCCTCGCTCTTGCTCTCGCGCTCATGCTGGAGGAAGGAGAAGATGGGTGGGGTGGTGAACGAGGGAGAGGGGAGAGGAGTATTTGTAGGCGTGGGGGAAGGTGTCTGCAGGTCGGCGAGGGGAGAGAAAAAGAAGAGGGCGACGGGTTTCAGTCTGCGCGCGGCACGCGCACAGACTTGCAATCTTTTGCACGCAAAAATTAATTTCCAGACATCTGGGAAGGAGTCCAGACGTTTGACCAAACGTCTGGACCAACTCCCAGACATCTTAAAGTGTTTTGATGTCACATGTCTTAACAACATAACAAACTCAAAGGAAGTTTCGTCCCCGAAACTTGCGCTAACTAGGGTGCGGAAAAAAAAGAACAATATATGCATAACAAACTCAAAGAGGACCGAAGCCGGTCCAAAAAGACGTACCCTCAAAGGGCTCCGGGTATCGCTCTCGCATCGCCACCTCAAGCTCCCAAGTAGCCTCCTCGTACCGTTGGCTCCTCCACAAGACCTTCACCAGGGGTACTTGCTTCCATCTTAGACTCTGGACGGCTCTGTCGAGAATCTGTGCTGGCTGCTCGGGGTAAGTTAGGTCATCACCCACCTCGACGCTCTCGTGGCTCAGGACGTGACTGGGATCGGCAACGTACTTCCTGAGGTTGGACACGTGGAACACGTTGTGCACACCAGAAAGCTGGGGAGGAAGGGCAAGCTTGTAAGCAATGGGTCCAACCCACTCCAGGACCTCAAAGGGTCCCACGAACCTTGGCGCGAGCTTCCCTCTCACCCCAAACCACTGCAGGCCCTTCATGGGCGAAACGCGAAGGAAGACGTGGTCCCCAACCTCAAACTGCACCTCTCTACATAGCTCTTCTGTCTGCTCCTGACAGTGCGGAGTCGCCTGTGAATCTGCTCGATCACCTCCTGACTCTGTCGGATCAGCTTGGGGCCAACCTCCTACTTGGTCCCCACCTCAACCTAACTCAAGGGTGCCGTACACCTTCGTCCGTATAGAGCCTCATAGGGTGCCATGCCGATGCTCAAGTGATAGCTGTTATTGTGTGCAAACTCCGTTAGGGGCAAGTGCTCCTTCCAAGAGCCCCTCCAGTCCAACATAGAAGCACGCAAAAGGTCCTCAAGTGTCTGTATCGTGCGCTCAGACTGTCTGTTCGTCTGGGGGTGGTATGTTGTACTGAACCTCAACCCTGTCCCCAGGGACTGCTGAAACTCAGCCCAAAACTGGGACGTAAAACGGGTATCTCGGTCAGATACGATCTCCCATGGAACTCCATGTAGACGTACCACGTTGCGGATATACCTCTCTGCCAACTGTGCTGGTCCCAAGTTGACTTAGATCGGTAAGAAACGTGCCGTCTTCGTCAATCTGTCAACGATCACCCAGACTGCGTTGTGTCCTCGCTGGGTAACGGGCAAGCCCACCACCAAGTCCATGGTGATGCTCTTCCACTTCCACTCTGGCACTGGAAGTTACTGCAACGGCCCTGCAAGCCTCTGGTGCTCGGCCTTCACCTGCTAGCATACTAAGCACTGCTGTACGAATTTACCTACATCCCGCTTCATTCCCCTCCACCAAAAATCTCATCGCAAATCATGGTACATCTTTGTGTTTTCGGGATGTATGGTGAACCTAGAACCGTGTGCTTCAGTCAGGAGCTCTCTCAACAGCTCCTTGTCCCTGGGAACGCACAAATGCCCCTTCATGCGCAGTACCTGATCTGTAAAGGAGAAGTCCCCAGGGTCTCCTAACAGCACTCTGTCACCTAATGACTGCAAGTACGGGTCGGCCATCTGTCCTGTGATGATGCGGTTTATAAGCTCTGGCCTCATCTATCGTGTCACAGTCACTGCCCCACAGTGTCCCAGTAACTCTAGGGGTCACCAACTGCCCATCTCCTCCAAGAGGCTCCAACTCTGCGCCTGTAAACTGGCCAAGTGGGCGGGCACCTTCCGGCTTAAGGCGTCAGCCACCACGTTGGCCTTCCCTGGTGGTAGGAAATGCTGTAGTCATAATCCTTCAGGAGCTCCAACCAACGTCTCTGTCTCATGTTGAGCTCCTTCTGATCAAACAAGTATCTGAGTGATGAGAACCTCATCATGAGCCATAACTAGCTCATTTTGACCCAATACAAAGGATAAAAGCTCCTACATAACTCAAGGAAAGGCTTAACTCAGAGAATTCTGAGTTTAAGGAGAAAACAAGTCATAAGGGGTAAAAATGCAATTTTACCAGTATAATCTGCATACAGGGTAATTCAGGGCCCAAACACAGGTCAAAGCAACTTAATAAGAATAAAAGTGGGATGAAATGATCTAGCAAGGGCTACAGCAATTCCAAGAAACTAAATGATAATCTGTAACCCTAAAACAACCCACTTCAATTCACGAGGTTCGAGGCAAAGTAAAAATAGAATAAACCCTCTAAAATTCATAGAAAAATAATCTCTAGGGTTCAATTTGGCCTTCAGAACCCATTTTGACCTACATTGAGAACCATGCCCAATTAATAACTTAATTTGGATTTTCGCATAAATTGACCGGTCAAACAAGGTTTAATATAGAAATGAAATTTACCATCAGATTCCTTAGGTCCTAATCAGTCATGTATAAAAACTTGAGCCTAAGAAGAGACCTCATTGACCAACTTTACACTTTGGTCCTCACATATTTACTTTTTGGCCCTCAACTTTTGAACCCTCGCATTTTGGCCCCTAACTCTCCTTCGTTCTTTGCGATCAGGTCCCCCCTGCAAAACCTGCCAGCACCATGCTCCGGCGACCTTGCGCGGAGCATGGCGCCGCGCAGGGTGAGGGGGAGAACCTGGCAAGTAAACCGGGGGTGCCCTGCGTCGTCAGCCGTCGCAGGGACACCCCCTGGTCGTTGTAACCCACCATACCGGCCGTGCGAACGCACGGACAGTATGGGTCTCCATCTCCGGCGTCCTCCGGCGAGGGAGACACGTCGTCTCCCTCCGCCTTCCTCCCTGTTTTGATCCCTATAAATACCCCCCGTTGCTCCACCGACCGGGGCAGCTCGGATCTGACGGAGAAAACCCCCAACTTTCCTCTCTTCTCTCTCCGGCAGACGCTCACCAGCTCCGGCGGTTCCTCCCCCTCCTCCTCTTCGCTCTGCCGCAATACCAGCAGCAGAGACTTCCTCCCCTGCTCTTCCCGCGCCACGCCGCACCCAGCTGGCGCCTCTCCGGCTCTCTGCTCGCCGCCGCCCCTTTCCCTGAGCATCTTCTTCTCCGGCGATAGTCAATACGACTGTCGCCCTGTTGCCCCCCCTTCGTCCCTGCAAGTAAGCTAGAACTACTTCCCTTCCTCTCCTCTTTCTTTCCCCGGTTTCAATTTGTTCAATTAAGCCCTCGACCGACCCTGACCATCGTCACCCCCCTTCGTCTCCGGCCACCCTCCGACGAGATGCTCCCATCGCTCCACAGCCTCACACACCTCGCCGACCCTCACCGAACCTCCGCCTCATCACACTGAGCACCCCCCACCCCTCCACTGCCACTCCACACCTCCGTAACGCTCCCCCGAACAAACCCATTCCTCCGGTTGCAGTCCAACCTAGGGCTGCCGCCAGACACCACCTTGCGGCTTGCCGCGCAGCTCCACACCTTCGCCGTGCCACGGCGAAGGTTCCCCAGTGGTTTGATCAGGCCGAGAGGCCATATTCGTGTCCGACAGGTTTTGAGGCTCGACCGCCATTAACGCACATTGAAGCAGCTTCTCCCGCGCTCCAGGCTTGAGGACTCCAGGTCTCCAGCTGCTGCGGATTACGGGGAGTCTTGCGAAGGCAGCCAGCCAGCAACCGAGGCAAATCGAAGCCGCAGCTGCAGAAGCTAGGCTGCGGTCTCCCAGCAGGCGCACGCGAGGAGAGGCCTCCGTTTAGTCCCACATCGGTAAGCCTCACAACCTTTTCACCGTTTAAATTGATTTTGTGCATTAGCCTTACTGCCTCAGCACACGGGGTGAGGTCCCCTTCACCCGCCCGGTTACCCGGTCTCGTCCGCGCTCACGCCCCGCGGACCTGACCCGACCCGACTTAGACTGACCTGCACTCCTCGCCCACCACGCACGCCGGTGGGCCTGGACCCGGGCGCGACCCGTACCCGACTACCCGGCAGCTCTGGGAGAGCTTTCCCAAGAGTGGTTTCAGAGAGAGAGAGACGCGGGGGGGGAGAGGGTAGAGTAGGTTTTGTCCTCTGACGTAAGCTCTGAAGTGTGTAGGCACAGGTGAAGAAGAAGGACCGCGGAAGAAGAAGGAAGCTGAGGGAGACACTGTAGCAACAGGCAGTTTAAGTCGTCTGATTTGGAAATCAGACGACGTCCTGAAGGGAAAAGAAGAAAGAAGGAGGGGCGACGTCCTGACTGGAAAAAGAAAAGAAGAAAGAAGGAGATCTGAAGAACAACAGAAGAAGGCGAGGCAGAGGAGAACACAAAAGAACAAGGGAAGAACTGAAAGAAGAAAAACAAAGAAGAAAGAAGAAGATCTGAAGAAAGACAGAAGAAAAAGGAAGAGCAGGAACAGCTGGAAGAAGAAGAAGAGCATCATCACTACAGAAGAAGAACATCACCTCTGCAGACAAAGAAGAAGAAGATCTGAGACGAGGAGAAAAGAAGACAACAAATTCTTTCTCTCTCTTTCTTTATTTTTGTAAAAGAAACATGTATATCTCTAGAATACAACTTGCTCCCTGAGTTCGACCTCGGGAACTCTTTTCCGAGTAAAAAAATTTATATATTTGAAATGATGGCAACAACTGGCTATACTACGACGCTATAACAATAAAACCCGGTTGTCAACACAAACGAGGGGCCATCATTTTTGGCGCCGTTGCCGGGGAGCAACGGCTATTCTAGAGGTAAACATTCCTGTTTCTTTTTAATTTCTGATAATCTCCTCTCTTTTGTGCAGAAAACTACAGGAAATTAAGA
Organism: Thalassia testudinum; assembly: GCA_037157565.1. Taxonomy (NCBI): domain Eukaryota; kingdom Viridiplantae; phylum Streptophyta; class Magnoliopsida; order Alismatales; family Hydrocharitaceae; genus Thalassia; species Thalassia testudinum. The sequence goes on from JAZHRO010000063.1 coordinate 136,156,118, forward strand.
AGACAAGCAACCGCACAACAACCACTCCGAGGACAGGTAAATTTTTCCTCTCGCTATTAACCCCTAAACTCTAAAGAGGAAGAAAAAAAAAAAAAAAAGAACAAGCAATATAGGGCTAACCTGTCTTCCATACTTAGTAACCATAAAAGTTGCATGTTTTGAACTCATTAGTCCTGCACACTATTAAGGGTATTTAAGGGCTAACACATTCTTGCTTGAGCCCTAATTACCCAACAATGAACTAACTGGACCAAGTAGAGCCAACATAAGATTCAACATTAGGGTTTTAGAGACACACTACTTAAATCAAGAATGGAGAAAATCCAAAAGAAGTGTGCCTAAACCATTGATTGAAAATACCTATTCAAAAGAAAACCTAAAACAATTGGCTCTCTAAACACTTGAACCCTAAAAGACAAGACCTAAAAGCTCTCAAAGAAAACAAGAGGTAAAGTTGACCCCTTGGGTCAACCAACCTTAAATTAGGTCACTCTTTGCACTTAAAAGACTAAAGTTCAAGTGAAACCTTAAGCACCCTGATCTTAAAATTGGTAGACTTAAGAGGTCAAGATCCCCATTCTGGTCTACCTGGACCCGCAGTGACAAGAGAGGTCAGGTGGGGGAAACCCTGTAACCCGTGAGGACGCTCTACCGTGTAGGGGTCTTCGCGGGACTCTCCCTCTCTGGCTGCCCAGGTAATTCTCAGGTGGACGATCTTTCTGATCTAGGGGTCCATCTGCCCCGCACCTCTATAGTCACCCAACACATTTTTGGGTGCCTTGATTGGGTCCAGCACCTTCTAAACTTACCTCTTCCAACAGTGCATGTACGAAAGGAGGTCCCTACGACCACCCTTAAGACCTCCTTTAGAAATTCGCTCTCGTCAAGGCCAAGCCTCGGCGCCCGTGTTTGTGCAGAAACACCCTCACATTATTCTCTCTTCTGATTCAGAACCAAGTTCTTCTTCTTCCCCCATCATGGCTCAGCTAGTTGAGGAAGAAAATAATCTGGAACACCAGCTCCAGCGACTCAATGACCTCTTCCAAAACTTCGTGCACCCACCACAGCGTCCTATGATGCGGGACCACTACAATCCTGCTGCGGTGGCCATTGAGCCTCGAGTCAGAATCCCGACTGGAGGACCTGATTCCGAATTAAAGCCCAACATGATTCATGCTATACCTAAATTCCATGGGCTTAATTCTGAAGATCCCTTCCAGCACATCAAACAGCTAAAGCATCTGGCCCACACTTTTGGATCAGATGCGCAAAATCGGGATATTCTTCTCATGAAGATGTTCTCCTTTTCTCTTATGGACAAGGCCGCCCATTGGTATCAAACTCAGACCCGGCCGATCAACACTTGGGAAGAACTTCAATCCGAGTTTTTGAAAAAGTTCTTTCCCGTTGGTCGGACCAACGCCTTGCGCCATCATATTACACACTTCACTCAACAATCAGGAGAACCTCTCCATGAGGCATGGGATCATTTTCAGGATCTCATGAGAAAGTGCCCCCATCACGGAGTTCCTAAATGGGAACAAGTCCAATCTTTTTACCAGGGACTCCGTGAGGACATTCGCCTTTTCGTCAATGCAACTTGCGGAGGAAACATCATGGGTCAACATGAAGACACCGTTTGGGAGATTCTCGAAAACATGTGCGAGAACTCCATCAACAATGACTCCATGGGATTATTCGACAGGACGAATACCCGCGCAGCAACGAATCTTAAGGGAGCACATGAGATGCAGGGCCTGTCCGCATCAGTCGACCTGGAATTAATGGCCAGTCGATTGGACAAGGTCTCAATCATTGAAAAGAAGGTGGATGAGCTGACTCAGCACTTGCAGCGAGCCACCTCCGCGCGTAACTCCTTTGCACAACCTCCTTCCACACAGGAGACTGTGCAAAACATCCTCCACCGATCTTCCCCTGGGATGGATCCATATCCATCCCCATCTGATTCTTGGATCGGAGGATCATCCGATCCTTTCTACACCAGCCGGGGGAACTCCATTCCTCCTTTCCTTGATTCTCAGGAGGTTCCTCAGACCTGCGAGGACCTCAACGCCATCCAGAACGACCCATTCTCCAACACTTACAACCCTGGATGGCGAAACCATCCCAATTTTCAGTGGGCGGGAAATTCCCAAACCCAAAGACCACCTTTTCAGTCCCGCCCACAGCCCTCTCGTCACTACCAGCCGCCTCAGCCTCGGCCCAACCCTACTTATCCATCAGGGCCAAATCAGGATCAAATGTCCCTAATCCTTCAGACTCTGGCTGACATTCAAAAAACGAATGCGGCTATTCAAAAACAGCACAAGGACGAGCTTACAGAAGTTAAAACTCAACTGGCCCAGTTGGCAAATTCTCGCCAACCAGGCACACTCCCTTCCCAACCTCTTCCTAACCCAAATAACGTGCCAACCCAGAAGTGCGTTATGAATCCAAATTTAGGCCACGCCCAATGGATTTATCAGGCTCCTACTGCTCCATCTCCAGACGAGATGGAAGCCTCAACTTCTTATGCGGGATTTCAGCAGCAGCCACCCCTCCTACCAAACCCAAACCAAAATCAGGCCGGATTAAATTCTGTAACAACACGTAGTGGTAAAACAACTCAAGACCCGCATTATCCAAACCACTCCAAGCCTGATAACCATGACCCTAGGATAGTTATCCAAGGTACCGCTGTTCCAGATCCACAACCTGGACCTATCCTAGAAGAACCAACCAAGATCCCGTTTCCCGAGGCCCTGACCAAGGGAAAGAAGACCACCAAACCCGTGGCCCCTGAGGAGGACCTGGTCAAGCTCTTTGAGAAGGTCCACATAAACATCCCCTTGATGGATGCAATCCGCCACGTACCAGCTTACGCACGATTTCTAAAGAATATATGTACACCCTAGCGTAAGCCGCGAACCAAGGGAGGGAGCCCAATTGTTCTGTCAGAGCAAGCCAGCTCTGTAATCCTCAGTAGACTCCCACCCAAGGCAAAAGATCCTGGAACTCCCCTGATTTCCTGTAAGATAGGTGGTACCCAATTTGATAGAGCATTGTTAGACTTGGGTGCATCCATAAACCTGATACCCACATCCTTACTTGACCATCTAGAAGAATCTGAGCTGAAACCAACCGAGGTGACATTACAATTAGCAGATCGATCTATAAAGTCACCAAAAGGGATTCTCGAGGATGTTATCGTGAGAGTGCGGGATTTCTATTTTCCAGTGGACTTTATAGTCTTAGATATGGATGCACCTGAGAACCCTAGGGATACACCAATCATTCTAGGGAGACCTTTCTTGGCTACTGCTAGAGCCAACATCAGCTGTGAGGAGGGCCAAATAGAGCTTAAGTTTGGAGATCAAACACTAAAAATTGATATATTTAAGGCCCAACAAGGAATTAATTGCGGCGTCATCGAACAAATTTGTGACATCAAGACTTTGGTTGATGAATCACACCTCCAGAATGACTCGATTATGCCTCATCAACCACAGAAGGATCCTGACCCGCAAATAGAGGAGTCGAATCCAGATATGAACAACCCAGTAACTCCCACCCTTGAACCTCACATCTATACTGAACCACCCGCTGCTGCTGAAAACCCCATCCTCGAACTAAAACCCCTTCCTGCTCACTTGAAATACATCTTTTTGGGTTCTGATCAGACCCTTCCTGTGATTATCAATTCCAACCTCAGTCCTGAACAGGAATCCCGTCTAATTGTTGTCCTCCAGCAACATCGCAGAGCCATCGGATGGACTCTCGATGATTTGACTGGAATAAGTCCCTCTTATTGTACTCATCATATCTATTCAGAAGAGGGCACACGACCTTCTCGTGAAATGCAGAGACGCTTAAACCCCAATTTGCAGGAGGTCGTGAAAAAGGAGATCATCAAGTGGTTAGATGCCGGGATCATCTACCCGATCTCCGATAGTCGTTGGGTGAGCCCAATTCAGGTCGTGCCCAAAAAGGCAGGACTCACCACTATAACGACTGAGACCGGAGAAATCATTCCTACCCGATTAGCCAACTCGTGGAGAGTCTGTATAGATTACCGCCGACTAAATTCCTCCACGAAGAAGGATCATTTCCCACTACCCTTCATTGATCAAATTCTCGAAAAACTTGCGGGAAATAGGTTCTTCTGCTTTCTTGACGGGTACTCCGGTTATAACCAGGTGGCAATCCATCCTGAGGACCAAGAAAAGACCACGTTCACCTGCCCCTTCGGAACATACGCTTTCCGAAGGATGCCTTTCGGTCTTTGCAATGCACCCGCTACTTTTCAGCGATGCATGCTTGCCGTATTCTCAGATATGGTAGGTGATTATCTGGAAGTCTTCATGGATGACTTTTCAGTTTTCGGAGCATCATTCGACGATTGCCTCCAACACTTGGTCCAGATACTCAGGCGATGCATCGATGTGAATTTGGTTCTTTCCTGGGAAAAGAGCCATTTCATGGTGCCTGAGGGAATTGTCCTGGGACACTCAATTTCGGAGAAAGGTATCCAAGTGGATCGAGCTAAGGTTAATCTGATTTCTCACCTTCCTATGCCTAGCTCGATCAGGGACATCCGTTCCTTTTTAGGGCATGTCGGTTTTTATCGACGATTTATCTCTGATTTTTCAAAAATCGCGCGCCCCCTGACCACTCTTCTCTCCAAGGATGTTCCTTTTGAAATTTCCAAGGAATGCACGCAAGCATTTGAAATCCTGCGTGACCGAGTCACCCAAGCCCCGATCCTACAGTCCCCTGATTGGTCTCAACCCTTTGAGATCATGTGCGATGCATCCGACTTCGCTGTAGGAGCGGTTTTGGCGCAGAAAATTGACAGGAAACCTGTGGCCATTTACTACGCCAGCAAAACACTCGATGAGGCTCAGCGTAACTATACGGTTACTGAGAAAGAGCTGCTAGCTGTAGTATTTGCCCTAGAAAAGTTCAGATCGTACCTTCTGGGTTCCCGTGTCATCATATACTCGGATCACACAGCTGTGAGGCATCTCCTTGCAAAGAAGGACGCGAAACCTCGATTAATCCGATGGATCTTGCTGTTGCAAGAATTTGACCTTGAGATTCGCGACAAAGCGGGAAAGCAAAATGTGGTAGCTGATCACTTGTCCCGTCTTCCTTCTGAAATAATTGACCCTTCCGGACCTATCACTGAGCATTTTCCCGATGAGCACCTGCTGACTATTGGTACTAGCCTTCCATGGTTTGCTAATATAGTAAATTACTTGGCATCTCATCAGATCCCGTCCGATTGGCCGAAGGCCAAGAAAGACAAATTACGCTCCGATGCCAAGTATTACATTTGGGAAGACCCGTACCTCTTCCGCATAGGTGCCGATCAGATCATCCGGAGATGTGTCCCGGAAGGGGAATTCAACAATATCCTCTCTTTCTGCCATGACCAGGCATGCGGTGGCCATTTCGCCGGGCATAAAACCGCATCAAAAGTCCTCCAGTGCGGCTTTTACTGGCCCACACTGTTCAAAGACACACACAATCACTGCAAGGCATGCAGTCGTTGCCAGACTTTGGGCAACATGAGCCATCGCGACATGATGCCTATGCAACCGATTCTAGTATGCGAAATCTTTGATGTTTGGGGATTGATTTTATGGGCCCCTTTCCTGTTTCGGATGGTTTCGAATACATTCTGTTGGCTGTGGACTACGTGTCCAAATGGATCGAAGCCATACCGACCCGAACCTGTGATCACAAAATCGTTCTCAAATTCATTCGTCAACACATTTTCTCAAGGTTCGGGATTCCTCGTGCAATAATCTCTGATGGGGGGACCCATTTCACAAATGCTCAGTTTAGGTCACTGATGACCAAATACGGGGTGTCTCACCGAATCTCTACTCCTTACCACCCCCAAACTAATGGTCTAGCTGAGCTGTCTAATCGGGAGATCAAGAAAATCCTGCAAGTCACTGTTCGACCTGACAGGAAGGACTGGTCGTTCCGACTTCCGGAAGCATTGTGGGCCTATAGGACCGCCCACAAGACCCAATTGGGCATGTCTCCCTTTAGACTGGTGTACGGAAAGGCATGCCACCTTCCCGTAGAACTGGAGCATAAAGCCTATTGGGCAGTACGGAACTGTAATCTAGATCTTTCCAAGGCTGGGACCCACAGAAAACTCCAAATCAGCGAGATCGATGAATTACGCCTAGACGCATACGAGAACTCGCAAATCTACAAGGAGCGTGTTAAAGCCTTCCACGACAAACACATCTCGAGAAAGATCTTTCATCCTGGTCAAAAGGTCCTACTCTTTGATGCCCGACTAAAACTCTTCCCAGGAAAACTGAGATCCAAGTGGGTCGGACCATATTTGGTCCGACAGGTTTTTGGAAATGGAGCAATCGAAATCAGTCCACTCAGCCACGATTCTGAACCTTTCATCGTGAACGGTCAGAGACTCAAGCCGTTCATTGATGTAACTTCTACTGATTTGGCTGAAGCATCTTATATCCTCCTTTCCCCTTGAGCTTATTGCGCCCAGCCGATGGCGTAAAACTCAGCGCTTAACGGGAGGCAGCCCGTCATTCTCTTTGAAAACCTGAAACTTGTTCTGACAGCTTTTTGCACTTGAAGTTCACACCTTAGGACAACCGACTCCACCTCAGGTGCTTGCATCTGAGATTAGAAATCGTCTGCAACAGTCATCCCGACCCATTCACTCATCAAAACAGCTATCCTAATGTATGAACTTAGTTGAATAAAAACCCCTAGGTTACAATGAGGACATTGCAAATCTTAGGCATGGGGGGGTATGAAAGTGCAAAAACTTGTAAGAAAAGGTTTCAAACAAAAAATTCACATATGTCAAAAATACCATAAAAATTAAAAAATTTTTCGAAAAAGAATAAGAGGAAAAGAGGAGAAGGAAATTTTGTGAAGGAGAAGGAGAAAAGAAACAAAATGAAAAAGGAGCACAAAATTATGAAAAAAAGGTGATAGTCATTAGTAAGGAACTAAGGAATTAACCTAAGTTCTAGACCTCATTCAAGAAAATAACTGAAAAGTGCACAATGAGATTAGTAAGAATGCAAACCTTAAGCATTCTTGAATAGACTCGTAGTACCCATTAAGATCTGGACACTCCTCAAGAGGTTGAGGAAAATGAAAAGCTGAAGTATTAGGTCTAAGGCTTAGGGAGTATTTGGCCTCGTTAACTAATTTTTGGTTTACGGGACTCAGTAACCTAAGCACCCTAACCTCACACACAGCCTGGTTCAGTAAGCGTAAAAATCAAAATCACGCAGAAGCGTCGCAAAATTCTGAAAAGAACACCTAGAATAGGAGCGGACGATCAACACAAGTGGATTTGAACGAGTTCCCAGCGTGGAGAGGTTGGAAATCCCCTCGAAGATGCGTAATAAAATATCATCTCCTCGGTGCTTGTCTCTTAGGATATTTACATATCCTACTGGGGGCATGTAAGCACTCTGCTGGTTCAGATTCCATGGATGGCATTATCTCGAAGTGTCAATTGCCAGGGTCTGGATTCGGCCACGGAACACCATGGATGGGATTATCTCGAAATCTCAATAGCCAGGGTTCCGGGGGTTGCCATGGGCGGTGCTATCTCGAAGCATCGATCGCCAGGAACCCTTGAGGATTGGTGATGGGAGCAAGGAATCTGATACAGACCGTGTTGAAAAGCCAATCCTAGGCTAGAACTAAAAAGAAAAAAAGAGAGAAAACTCTCCAAACAGAAAAACTTTCTATCTCTCTCTTACAAAAACGCATTGCGAACTGAGCCAGGGCTAAAATCATTTCAAGCACGGGTGCTTTAACCACAAAGTCCAATAAACCTTAGGTTAGTTCTTGTGGACCTTAAAAACCTTTGCTAAAGACTGAGGCTAAGGCTAGACAGATTTGGATCTTGATTGGTACTAGAGTACCTTTTAGGCCTATGGTCAGCATTCTAACCTAATCTATGCTCAAATAAAAAAGGCACTTATCTAAAACTATTAAAAACTTCATGGTCTAGAACAAGGGTTGAAACCTTAAGTTTTTGCTATGGGACTAGCAAAAGCTAGGCATGGGGGTATGATGAGAACCTCATCATGAGCCATAACTAGCTCATTTTGACCCAATACAAAGGATAAAAGCTCCTACATAACTCAAGGAAAGGCTTAACTCAGAGAATTCTGAGTTTAAGGAGAAAACAAGTCATAAGGGGTAAAAATGCAATTTTACCAGTATAATCTGCATACAGGGTAATTTAGGGCCCAAACACAGGTCAAAGCAACTTAATAAGAATAAAAGTGGGATGAAATGATCTAGCAAGGGCTACAGCAATTCCAAGAAACTAAATGATAATCTGTAACCCTAAAACAACCCACTTCAATTCACGAGGTTCGAGGCAAAGTAAAAATAGAATAAACCCTCTAAAATTTATAGAAAAATAATCTCTAGGGTTCAATTTGGCCTTCAGAACCCATTTTGACCTACATTGAGAACCATGCCCAATTAATAACTTAATTTGGGTTTTCGCATAAATTGACCGGTCAAACAAGGTTTAATATAGAAATGAAATTCACCATCAGATTCCTTAGGTCCTAATCAGTCATGTATAAAAACTTGAGCCTAAGAAGAGACCTCCTTGACCAACTTTACACTTTGGTCCTCATATATTTACTTTTTGGCCCTCAACTTTTGAACCCTCGCATTTTGGCCCCTAACTCTCCTTCGTTCTTTGCGATCAGGTCCCCCCTGCAAAACCTGCCAGCACCATGCTCCGGCGACCTTGCGCGGAGCATGGCGCCGCGCAGGGTGAGGGGGAGAACCTGGCAAGTAAATCGGGGGTGCCCTGCGTCGTCAGCCGTCGCAGGGACACCCCCCTGGTCGTTGTAACCCACCATACCGGCCGTGCGAATGCACGGACGGTATGGGTCTCCATCTCCGGTGTCCTCCGGCGAGGGAGACACGTCGTCTCCCTCCGCCTTCCTCCCTGTTTTGATCCCTATAAATACCCCCCGTTGCTCCACCGACCGGGGCAGCTCGGATCTGACGGAGAAAACCCCCAACTTTCCTCTCTTCTCTCTCCGGCAGACGCTCACCAGCTCCGGCGGTTCCTCCCCCTCCTCCTCTTCGCTCTGCCGCAATACCAGCAGCAGAGACTTCCTCCCCTGCTCTTCCCGCGCCACGCCGCACCCAGCTGGCGCCTCTCCGGCTCTCTGCTCGCCGCCGCCCCTTTCCCTGAGCATCTTCTTCTCCGGCGATAGTCAATACGACTGTCGCCCTGTTGCCCCCCCTTCGTCCCTGCAAGTAAGCTAGAACTACTTCCCTTCCTCTCCTCTTTCTTTCCCCGGTTTCAATTTGTTCAATTAAGCCCTCGACCGACCCTGACCATCGTCACCCCCTTCGTCTCCGGCCACCCTCCGACGAGATGCTCCCATCGCTCCACAGCCTCACACACCTCGCCGACCCTCACCGAACCTCCGCCTCATCACACTGAGCACCCCCCACCCCTCCACTGCCACTCCACACCTCCGTAACGCTCCCCCGAACAAACCCATTCCTCCGGTTGCAGTCCAACCTAGGGCTGCCGCCAGACACCACCTTGCGGCTTGCCGCGCAGCTCCACACCTTCGCCGTGCCACGGCGAAGGTTCCCCAGTGGTTTGATCAGGCCGAGAGGCCATATTCGTGTCCGACAGGTTTTGAGGTTCGACCGCCATTAACGCACATTGAAGCAGCTTCTCCCGCGCTCCAGGCTTGAGGACTCCAGGTCTCCAGCTGCTGCGGATTACGGGGAGTCTTGCGAAGGCAGCCAGCCAGCAACCGAGGCAAATCGAAGCCGCAGCTGCAGAAGCTAGGCCGCGGTCTCCCAGCAGGCGCACGCGAGGAGAGGCCTCCGTTTAGTCCCACATCGGTAAGCCTCACAACCTTTTCACCGTTTAAATTGATTTTGTGCATTAGCCTTACTGCCTCAGCACACGGGGTGAGGTCCCCTTCACCCGCCCGGTTACCCGGTCTCGTCCGCGCTCACGCCCCGCGGACCTGACCCGACCCGACTTAGACTGACCTGCACTCCTCGCCCACCACGCACGCCGGTGGGCCTGGACCCGGGCGCGACCCGTACCCGACTACCCGGCAGCTCTGGGAGAGCTTTCCCAAGAGTGGTTTCAGAGAGAGAGAGACGCGGGGGGGGAGAGGGTAGAGTAGGTTTTGTCCTCTGACGTAAGCTCTGAAGTGTGCAGGCACAGGTGAAGAAGAAGGACCGCGGAAGAAGAAGGAAGCTGAGGGAGACACTGTAGCAACAGGCAGTTTAAGTCGTCTGATTTGGAAATCAGACGACGTCCTGAAGGGAAAAGAAGAAAGAAGGAGGGGCGACGTCCTGACTGGAAAAAGAAAAGAAGAAAGAAGGAGATCTGAAGAACAACAGAAGAAGGCGAGGCAGAGGAGAACACAAAAGAACAAGGGAAGAACTGAAAGAAGAAAAACAAAGAAGAAAGAAGAAGATCTGAAGAAAGACAGAAGAAAAAGGAAGAGCAGGAACAGCTGGAAGAAGAAGAAGAGCATCATCACTGCAGAAGAAGAACATCACCTCTGCAGACAAAGAAGAAGAAGATCTGAGACGAGGAGAAAAGAAGACAACAAATTCTTTCTCTCTCTTTCTTTATTTTTGTAAAAGAAACATGTATATCTCTAGAATACAACTTGCTCCCTGAGTTCGACCTCGTGAACTCTTTTCCGAGTAAAAAAATTTATATATTTGAAATGCTGGCAACAACTGGCTATACTACGATGCTATAACAATAAAACCTGGTTGTCAACACAAACGAGGGGCCATCACTGAGGCTCTTATAATCTGTGAACATCTCAAAAGTCTCACCGTACAAGTAGTGCCTCCAAGTCTTCAGTGCGAAGACGACAACTACCAGCTCCAGGTCGTGGGTAGGGTAGCTATGCTCATGGGGCTTTAGTTGCCGTGAAGTGTAAACGACAACGTGACCCCTCTGCATGAGCACACCCCCTAACTCCTGCAAAGAGGCATCCGTGTACACAACGAACCCGCCACTACTGTCAGGGATGGTGAGCACAGGAGCCGAAGTCAGCCTCTCTTTCAGCTCCTGAAAACACGCCTCACAAGCATCTGTCCAAGTAAAGGGCATGTCCTTTCGGGTCAGCTGTGTCATAGGATGTGCAATCTGCGAGAAGCCCCTGATAAACCGCCTGTAGTAGCCTGCTAATCCCAAGAAATTGCAGATCTCAATAACAGTACGCGGTCTCTCCCACCTGAGCATTGCCTCAACCTTGGCTGGGTCCAAAGCCAAGCCATCCCCGAAGATCACATGGCCCAAGAAGGTCACCTCCCTCAACCAAAACTCGCATTTGCTGTATTTGGCGTACAGCCTACGTCATTTCAGTGTGTCCAAAACCATTCGCAAGTGCTGTCCGTGCTGCGTCTGATCTCGAGAGTAGATGAGCACATCATCAATGAATACCACAACGAACTGGTCCAAGTACGGTCTGAACACTTGGTTCATCAAGTCCATGAAGGCAGCGAGGGCATTGGTCAGCCCAAACGGCATGACCAAAAACTCGTAATGTCCGTACCGGGTGCAGAAAGCCGTCTTGGAGACGTCTGCCTCCCTGATCCTCAACTGGTGGTATCCAGACCTCAAGTCTATCTTGGAGAATACCGTGGCACCTCGCAGCTGGTCAAACAAGTCGTCAATCCTCGGTAGCGGATACCTGTCCTTGATGGTAACCCTATTCAGCTATCTGTAGTCCACACAAAGGCGTAGGGTACCATCATTCTTCTTCACGAACAATACCGGGGCTCCCCTTGGAGATGCATTGGGCCTCACAAAGCCCTTCTCCAAAAGGTCCTACAATTGAGACTTGAGCTCTCGCAGCTCAAGTGGTGCCATCCTGTACGGTGATGTAGAGATGGGGCAGGTCCCTGGTACCAGTGAGATCTCAAACTCGATCTCACGCTCGGGCGGTAGTCCTGGCAACTCATCTGGGAACACGTCGGGGTACTCTTTGACCACCGGGATAGTCTGAAAGTCTGCCACAGGGCTGGGCTCCGCCACCACACAAGCTAGGAAGCCCTCACACCCCTCGTCCAAAAGTCTTGCCTCCCGAAGTGCAGAAATGCACCTGAAGCCTCCGTCCATTGGCTACCCGTGGAACTCGAAAGAAGGCAACTCTGGTATGGAGAAGACGATCTTCCTCTCAAAGCAGTCCACCAAGGTGTGGTAAGCGGACAGCCAGTCCATCCCCAGAATCACGCCAAAGTCCTCCATCTGTATCATGATCAGGTCAGTGGGAAGGCTATGTCCTTCAACACTGACCTCACAACCTGTGTACACCTCCTCAGCTACAAACAATTGACAACTCAGACCTCTGATCACGAACGGATCCTCTAACAACACATAGTCCTGCCCTAGACTAACCGCAAAACTGGCAGCGACAAACGAGTGTGTGGCGTCGGAATCGAAAAGCGTGTAAACAAGTCTGCCGGAAATTGAAACCATACCTGCCACCACTAATTCTGAAGCTCTGGCATCCCTGTGTGTCAGGGCGTTGATACGCCCCTCAGCCCTAGGTGTGGATGAAGCAGCCACACTCTGAGTCGGATGGGTAGCTGCTGGTCGGTACCCTCCTCGCGATTGCTGTCCTCTTCCTCGCTCTTGGAAACTGCAGCCTCCTACTCGCCCTCCAGTGCTTGGCACGGGAAGCATCTGCTGACCTCCTGCCATAGATGGGCAGTCCCTCCTGATGTGGCCCGTCTGGCCACATTGGTAGTAAAGGGGGACTCGACTCCCGCCCTCAGTGGGTCCTTGCTGATTGCTGGGCGGGGGTCCAGTGCTGGAAGTTGGCACCTGTCGGGGGCCCCCAAAGGCCACTGACAGCCCCACAAAGCGTGACGGCTCTCCTGCGGGCGCTACGTGCCTCCTCTCTCGTCAGCCCTGTGAGTAGTCTGGCTGGTAGGGCCGCTTCCGCCCACTGTCAGTGTCATGTGCGGACGGGTTGGTCTCTTCATACGTCTTAGCTGCCTCCACCACCCTCGGGAACGTAGGCAGCTTCAGGGGTTTGACATACCCCCGAATAGCAAGCCGGAGCCCCTCGGTGAACCTCCAAAGGCGCTCCTCCTCGGTAGCCACAGCTGTTGCGGCGAAACGAGACCGCTTCAGAAAACGCGTGCGGTACGCGCTCATGGTCATCGTCCCCTGGTAGAGAGTGTGGAACTCCCGCCTCCTCTGGTCTTGCCACGTTTGAGGGAAATACTGCTCGCAGAAGAGGGTGACAAACTGGTCCCAAGTCGGCTCGTCCCTCTCCTGACCCCTGACTGCCCTCCACCACCTATGTGCCGTGCTCTCCAGCTGGTATGTGGCAAAGGCCACGCGGACTCCACAGGGGGGTGAAGGGTGTCAAATACCTTCTCGATCTGCTTGAGCCAGTCCTATGCCTCGGTCAGGTCCTCATCCCCCTTGAAGGAGGGGAGCTTCAGCTTCCGGAACTACCCGAAAAGCTCGTAATGGTGCTGAAGTGGAGAAGTTGGTACGCCTCCAGGTAAGGAGGCCTCATGCTCAGAAGTGCCGGAAGAAGGTGGGGGCGGTGGAGGCCCACCCCCTCGCCCATGTCCAGTGCCGTGTCTGTCGCGTGGTCCCACAGAGGACTCTCCCTCCGCAGCCCTAGGGAGAGGTGCTCGTGGCGGCGGGTAGAGCTCCTCTTGCACGATATCCCGTATCAGCTGGGCGAGGTCTTGGACCTGAATGCCCGGGAGCAGTGGCTGATTCACTGAGGCGTCGGGCTCAACGCGCCCGCCCCTTCGACCTCGTCCTCGACCGCGTCCGTGGCCCGCCTCGCTACCTCCTCGTCGAGGCATCTCCTGTAAGGAGACGCGAACAAGGAATGGAAAAGACATCAGTACTAATCGATATTTAACGAAGGAACCTTTAAACAGATGTCAAAAGGTACGTTGTGGTGGCTACTCTAGTTACAAGCACGTGAATTGATTATTTTCCAGCTAATTGGTTCACTTCTCGGGACGACCTTGCTCTGATACCATCTTGTTACTACCCGATTCCCGAATCCCTACAGGATACGAGAATCGGACCGACTCGACTGATCCCAAGACCCAGTCGTCCAACGATAAAGTAACCAAAAAGTAGTAAAATAAACCACATTTACCATGCAAGTAACTAACAGTAACAAAAGTACAGCAGTAAAGAAAAGAACCACTACAGAACACACCACCACAACAGTAGAGTATTAGAAATAGGTACAGAAATATGAAGTTTCCAATAAAAGAGTACAAAGTTGTAACAGAATACTCACTACTACAGAAAAATGGGTACACAAAAGTACAACTACTGAGCTTTACTAGGCCCAGCACCCTCCGCAGCTGTAGGCTCTGGCTGCTCAACACCTGGTCCTGAAAAAGGTGACAAGTATGACACGTTAGCGAAACACTGAGTAGAGTGACAACCAGCTAGCAAAGAAAAACAGTAAAGGTGGACAAGTAGCTGTTGTTTTTCATTTCTTTCTTTATTTATCTATTTACTCTTTCTTAGTTTATTTTTCAGGTCTTTCTCTTGATCTCGAATGTTCCTCGTGGGAACGATCTTGATTGCAGTCTTTTCCGAAAAGTAGAAGTAGCACGTGGTGCTCTCCTGGCTGGGAGAGTTCCCCGTGGTGGTCCTACCCTCAGTCAACCACCCCAAGGTCGCTGACAGGCGTAACGGTGACTATGGCACACGCGATAAATGCATGGGTAGCTACCCCGCACTGGCACGCGGTTAGTCGTTTCCGTTAACGGGTGCGCCCAAAGCACAGCATGGAACCAGTATAGGGTAGAGCCCTCTCAGTAACAGGGGTCTAGTCCCTCCACAGTAACCAAACAGGGGTCTTGCCCCTCCACAGTCCGCGCACTCTTGCCTGACTACCCTAGTTTGCCCAGTGGGCCTAGCAAGTCGGTGTAGGATGGCTAGCTGAACCCCGGGTCCTATGGGGTGGCTAGCTCTCTCCCTACACTAGTAGCTCTCCCCGGTACTGTGTACGCGAGGGCCACAGAGTTGGTACAAAGTGGCCAGTCCTAACCCTAGGGCGGCTAGCTCCGCTCTGCACTAAACAGGGGGGACAGTCGCTCTCCTTGGTACTCCGTAGTCAAGGGCCAGCTCACTTCCCCATTCACTTTCCTAGTTCCATTCTATTTATTTCCAAGAGCTCTACTCCTAATTCCCCGTAGGGTTCGTGCTCATGTTTCTCAGGCCAAGCCATACTAGGTTTCATCATTTCAGGTTTATTCGCATATAGTATGTGTTTCCAACATTCAAATTTCTTTTCCTTTCCAATTTATATACAAGCAGCTCGTATTTAATTTCAACCAACAACAATTACATGTAATAGTTACGAGCAACAGTATTCTACATTTCATAAGCAGCTGTTATCCAATTACAGGCAATTATCATTATTCTATCCACTTATCTAAGACTGCAATTCAAGCATTCAAGACATTCGTTTCAGTGTTTCTGTTCCTAAGATTCATACCACACCCTAGGATCTATCATTCAATCTAGTTTTCAGGTCCTACGATTCATGCCATACCTTAGGATCTATCATTCAGTCTAGTTTTCAGGTCCTAGGATTCATGCCATACCCTAGGATCTATCATTTATTTCAGATATGTGTTAATGTTTGTAATTAACTAAGGGAAGCCACTCTACCCGCGAAACAGGGAGTAATGGTGGCGTGATTGGCTGGTCCACGTGCCTCCGCAATCCCCAAGTCCGCAACAGAACGAGGTCCTAACACACGGATCATTCACAAGGAACAACTCAGAACGGGATAAAAGTATTTTCAACCAAGTAGAGGAACTTATTCTGCGAAGAACGAAATCTTAAATGCGGAAATCGGACCTCAAATGGACCCTAAATGGGTCAAAAACGACAATTCTGACTCAAATCAGATGTCTGGAACATCTTCCAGACGTCTTAAAAAGGGTCCAGATCATACTTCGCTCTGCGCTGCTCCTCAGATGTCCAGGGGTCCTGCTGAACCGTCTGGACCTAGTTCCAGATGTCCGACCACCTCTCCGGATGTCTGGAGACACTCTCCGCCGTTTGGTGACTTGCCCAGACGTCTGAATCGCGTGGGAGGGCGTGTCCCTTGCCTTCCCGAGGCGAATCCTCTCAATCGTCTGGGGCTTCCTCCAGATGTCACTCGCGTCGTCTGAATGTAGGTCCAGACATCTGATTCTGGGAAAAATCCCAGAATCAGAGCTCCTGCATCTTCTTCCCGCTGCGCGCGACCTCGCCTACGCAGCCGCTCGTCCACTACTCGAGCTACAACAGCACCAGGGGAACCTCCCCAGCACAACGCTCCTTCGGGCACCAGCCGGCCGGCCTCGAGCTGCTCCGACGAGCTCTTTCTCGCGCGCTCTCCCTCTTCTTCCCTCTCGCTGCGCCTCTCCTCTCAGCACTGCACCCGGTAGCAGTTGCTGCCCTCGCTCTCGCTCTTGCGCTCACACTGGAGGAAGGAGAAGACAGGTGGGATGGTGAACGGGGGAGAGGGGAGAGGAGTATTTGTAGGCATGGGGGAAGGCGTCTGTAAGTCGGCGAGGGGAGAGAAAAAGAAGAGGACGGCGGGTTTCAGTCTGCTCGTGGCATGCGCGTAGACTCGCGATCGTGCGCACGCAAAAATTAATTTCCAGACGTCTGGGAAGGAGTCCATACGTCTGACCAGACGTCTGGACCAACTCCTAGACATGTTAAAGTGTTTTGATGTCACATGTCTTAATAAACACCAATCTAGTGAGTTGTGTAAGGAAGAGAGGGACATATGTTGAACGTGCGAATCGCTATGCTAACATGTTCGATTTTGGAGAACCTGTCGTTGTAGTTTGA
This sequence comes from Thalassia testudinum, assembly GCA_037157565.1. Classification (NCBI taxonomy): domain Eukaryota; kingdom Viridiplantae; phylum Streptophyta; class Magnoliopsida; order Alismatales; family Hydrocharitaceae; genus Thalassia; species Thalassia testudinum. The sequence continues at coordinate 136,173,024 of JAZHRO010000063.1, forward strand.
AAGCTAAGAATTCATGTTCAACAAATAAAATTTATACTGGAATTGAAATTCTAGGTCGAACACAGGGAGACGGACGTTTGATTTAAAAACTACGCGTTTCTTTTTATTTGTCACGAAGTAATTCAATTTAAAACTATCTAATTAGTTACAATAAATAGAAGAGAGAGAGAGGGTAAGAGAGAGAGAGAATATTACACATAGAAATCAAAATGAGATGTAGAATAAACAGAGAATTTATCATTAGGGGGATTTGTTCATTACAACTAGAAAGCATAAAACAATTGCACAAGAAAGCGATAAATTTACTCTAGAAAGCATTAAAAGAATGGAGGGAGAAATGTCCTCCTCGACGATTGCTTGGAGGACGAGCAAAACTACACTAGAAAGCAGTAAATTTATATTAGAAAGCAGTAAAAAGAATAGGGAGAGAGAAATCCTCCTCGAGGTTGCTTGGAGGACGAGTCGGACGGGATGACGCCTGGACGAAAGAGAACGAAGCAGGACGAAGGAGGACGAAGCAGAAGAACGGGAACGGAGCAACACGCCGTCGTCGTCGCGGGATCCACTTCCGAAGGGGGAAGAAAATTTGGACTTTATCTCGCGAGAAGCATCCCGGGTGTGGGACAAGCTTCTCTTTAGCTTTGGAGGGGTAGAGAAGAGAAGGAAGGGATGAGAATTTCTTATGGAGGGGGTCTCCTTTTATAGTTGCAAGGAGTGGGGGCAAAATGGACATTACAACTTTAAAATAATAAATGAGGGGTCTTTAGTGACGGATAAATCCGTCACTAAAGCCCCCAACGTCGGCGTAGCTCCCGCGCCCACGCACGCCTACTCAGCTGCTTGCACGCGCAATGCATGCGCACGTTCAGCGATCCTCAGCCGTTCGATCGTGAGATCGGATGGCTTAAGTCGCGCCTTCACCTGCCGCGCTGCACGCCCGCTCGCATGCAATCGCGTGTCCATGCCGCGCGTTCAATCGCGCGTGAACGCTATCGGGCGAGCACGGCTGTCCGATCAAGATCCAATGCTCGCCCGCGCCCGATCAGCCTCGCCTTCCAGCCCTTCACTGTGGCTTGAACTCGCGCCCGCCGCTCGCGTAAGCGCGCTCGACCGCTGCGCTACGAGGCGCGGATGGTCGAGCGGACGCTTTTAAGCGCGGCTGACCACAGCTGTTGGATCAAGATCCAACGGCGGAGAGCGAGTGGGTGCGAGATCTTTAGAGGTTGCATGCGGCCGTTTGGGCGGTCGAGATGGCGCCACGTGGCGCCATCTTGGCCGTCCATCTTCTGGAAGTTGTAGATGGTGCCATAGATATCGGATTGACTCGATTTTTGTGTCGTTGGGCTGCGATCGTCGATCCGAATTCATCCGTGCGGTCGGATTTGTGATCTGAAGTGTGGATTTACACCATGCTGGCCCTTGATCTTCTAGGGTTCCCCGATCACTATTTGATGCTACGAATGCCTGATTAAGGTGATCTTGGAGTCGTTGAACTTCAATCGTCGCCCTGATCACATCCATACGGTTAGATCTTTGACCCGAGGCTCCGATAAAATGTTTGCCCTGTCCAAGCACATAAAAGGAGACAATTAACCTCTATTTTATTCAAACTACTCAAAATGTAAAATGATGCATGTTATACAATATTTATATCATGAAATGCAATCTTATGCTTAAGAACATGCATAAATAGACATTTTAAGTAGTATAAACGTGTTTACATCAACATACTTGCTGGTATTGGTGATCATTAAGAGAGAGGCATGGAGAGATTATCGAGAGGCAAGTGGCATATGTAGTGGAGGAGACGACCAAAGGTGTTGCGAGCTCCGATGTGATGAATGGAAGCTTAGGAGAGTGAAAGGGTAGTGATGACCTCAGGAGACCAATGGGCGATGATGCCTTGGACTCGATGGTAGGGTTTTAGAAGGTTTCAGATGGTGACTTGGGTTTAGGAAATGTCCTTTAGTATAGATGCATTTAGTATGGATGAGTAATTTGATGTTACTTTGATGATTAACTAATGTTGGTGTATATCGACCACCAATGTACGTAAATTTTTTTGTAGCGTAATTTGGATCCTCTATTTGATCTAAATTCCTAGAGTATGCAATCTCTCAAAGCCCACATCCTTGGTTGCATGCATTGTTCCTCTCCTTTTTGTTCTCTTGCATCTCTTGACGAACGAACTTAACCCCTCTCGTCTCCAAAATCATCATTTCTTTGTTTGATGATATGCACTCTTCATTTAAATGTAAAAAACAAACTTTAGTTACTTTTTTGGTTCAACACAACCAATAATAATGTTTGATAAAGAATGTTCCTTTTATTCTACTTTGATTTTATACCTTAACAACCCAAACTACTCACCCAATGGCTTCCCTTAACTTATTCGATTGATCATGGTTAACCACTTTATCAACCAAATCAAATACAATAAAAACTAAATAACCTGAGATGACTTAAAGCCGATCGAACGCTACGATGGGAGAAATGTTAAGGGCCAACGGTCCTTTTTTATTATTTTTTTTCTTTGAGGGGCTAATTAGAATAGAAACCAAACATTAAAATATGACTATATACTTCATTTAAAATGCCACGGTACATTAGAATGAAGTCAACACCAAAAGGAGAGCTCTCGATAATAATTTTTCCCTCTAATCTATTTCAAACGTCGGTGTAACTGCCTTCCAACTAAACCCTTCGGAATTTCAACGGATATTCTCGGATTTGGATTCCTCACTCGAAAAAGACGGATTCACATACTCTATTCCGTCGCTAAATATTGGAATCCAATCAAACTACTTATGAGAAAACCTTCCTTAGGAAAGTATTTTATGTACAAGATTTTTCACACAATATCCTGCAAAAGAACACTTCTCAGCCATCTCCTCTCCTCACAAAAAGTGAACCCACAGCTGGAGGGTGGATCGATCCACGTTTTATCTTTCTTCCCCCAACATCCAATGGCCGACGTTGACCTTATGTAGCCCTTGACCCTGAGAAACTCACATAAGTTTACCAAAACCAATATGAAGATCAAGTTCGATCGACATAGAGAGAGAGAGAGGGTTCAGATTCGCATGAGAAAGGAGGCACATGCAACAACATTCTTTTGATGGCCAATGAAGGAACCTCCTCCTCCTCCTCCTCCAGTGGAGGTCACAGTATAACCAACATAGGCAATGGCTCGCTGATGGTGGTGATCTACATCTGCAGCTTCGCGATCCTCTTCGCCGTCATCTACCACATCTGTCGGAGAGTCAATCAAGTGCGGGTGAGGGATATCACCGGGAATTTCGGTCTACCTTCGCCCACCCATCTCCAAGGCAGGACCATTTCGGCAATGGACCCAGATGTCGTCGCCGCTCTACCCACCGTTTCGTATCGCAAGTTCAAGGAGGCCAACAACGTCGACGTCGACGTGGTGGAGGTGGAGGCGCAGGAGTGCACCATTTGCTTGAGCAAGGTGGAGGAAGGGGAGGAGCTCAAGGTGCTCCCCAATTGTCAGCACATGTTCCACGTCGACTGCATCGATATGTGGCTCTTCTCCCACTCGACCTGCCCCATCTGTCGAACTCGCGTGCATCCTACTCTATCACCAAGGCAGAGAGTTTAGATGGATATGATCCTCTTGCTTTACGCCGCAAGCAATCTTCATACCTTTTTTTTTTTTTTTTAGGGGAAGCGGTCCAATTCTTAACATTAATTAGCATATCTATATATGTTCTAAGCCTAATTATTCACCGTCGATCAAACCGACTGGTTAGTTTTCAATGATATGCATATGTTTGGATTCTTGAGTTTAAATCTTGTGCTGTACTTGAAGGCAAACTCCTGTGTGCGAGGACCGAGAAATCGACTGCGCACGTGCGTGTGCCCTTGGTGTAAATTATCGTGTTGTGTCGTCTCGAGGGTTCACTACAAAAAAATGTAAATAAGAAAAAGTTCTTCTGTGTGAAAACCAACAATTCATTGCAAGGTGTTCTGTCTCCGACGCTTCTTTAATTTGTTTTGAAGTCATTGAAATTGAGGCTGAATTGAAAGAAATCGATTTGTAGAATTTGATTTTGTTTTGAAATCGTTGTAGATGAGGCTGATTCTGGGGTAATCATTTTGTATCGTTTTCATCTATTTTAGAAATTTTGTTTTGTGGATTGTGGAGCAATTTTGAGGTAGATATGTATGGATAGGATATTTATGCTTTAATCAAGCATTTTCGTTGTTATTATAATATTGAATCCCATTTTCTCGTTGGATGATGTGGATATATTATGTACTTATACTATTATTTAAGATAGGATGTTATTAATTTAATTATTTCAATGCAAATAACTATGTGTGTGCCAGACTTGATTAAGAAGTAAAGTAGTTATATATCGTTCTTGGATACGGTACCGGTTTCATCGTAAATTACCTTTTGATTTAAAATAAAGTTTATTACAAAAAAACACGATTTTTAATCACACCCATGTTTTAAAAGTTGATGTAAAGGAATTTTTTTTTTCAAAAAAAACCATGAACTTCGTTGATGGAGAGGAGCCCTTTAGGGTTGTGTAATGTGACCGCATTTATGTTCTTTTATTTTCTATGGATCTCTTTGCACTTTACCTACATCCTCGGTATATTTAAGTGTAGGCTTATGTAATAAAGAAGTTGTTCATTTTTCATGACTTAGTATTAGAGCAATGATCCTATAGGTTGGTGTTTTGTATCTTCCTTGATTCCCATATTGTTCCATGAAAAAAAGCAAACCTAACCCTAGCTTGGAGGGGGAGGTCTATAGCCACCACCGCCATCACCACCAGCCTCCCTGTTGGTCGTGGCCTCCTCGGCGATCGATGACAACACCATCTCGCTGCCACCATCTTGAACTCCCTCTTGGCAACGATTGGTAGAGAAGAGAGAGCAAATCACCTCTCTTGCATGATCGAGCCCTCTTCTCCACCGCAGGTCACCTGTATCGACCTAATCTTGCGTTGTTGTGGGACCCTTGCCCTAACCTGGGCATTGTCAGACCTCCCTAGCATTGGGAGAATCCTAACAGTTGTTATGACTCAAATCTAGATCCAAGCCCAAATCTAACTTGAGCATGCAAAAATGAAACTGTTGACACTTGTTAGATGCGAATCGAGTCAGCGTAGCCTAAAAACGAAGAAACTTGGGTGTTAGTCAAATCAGGTCACCCCTTAGGTATAATTTGCTTGGAAGGTGTCTTGTATGGTATCTTTGAATTCCTTTCATCCTAAGCTTTCCAAGGGTTCCTATTTCGTGGAAATCTAAGTTGTATAGCAAAAGTTACGCACAGAGCGCATTTAATAAGAATGTAGGTGTTGTGAACCAAATTCAGGGGCTGTACAAGTTTATTTTTGTTGAAATTTGAATTCTAAGCCATTTGAGAGTCGATCGCATGATTTCGGATCCATTGGTACCTATCGAGGTCGAGGCAGGTTTGAATGCCCAATAACATTAAAAATGTGTCTTTTCAGTCAACTCTCAATAATACCTTTTCAAAAGGAGGTCATATTTGATATTGTTGGATTTTTCTTATTATAAGCTTTCTGATGATACTTGTTTGTGTGAATCCAAAGTGCATAACTTAAGTTACATGAAAAATAAGACAAACAAAATTAAGGTGGGGCTAAACCAATACCTCAAGGGTAATTTTGTCATTTTGGGACCTTCCTTCATCCAAACCTTGATTAGTGACCTATATAAACCCTTAATTAGGATTTTGGGTCATTGATTTCCCCTCAAAAATGCACACTTCATGAGAAGAAGAGTGACATGTCGTTGTGCGTGTACGTTAAGAAGTGTTGTTATAGTCGCACTTGCAACGTCGGTTTTAAAATAAGTAAACGGGGGTGAGTCCGAGTGTCGGTCTCAGGGAGGCGTGAAAATCAGATTTTTGCTTATCACTTGTTGTCACGGAAAGTGCGGAGTTTTGCTTGCGAAGGATGCGGCTTTGAAAAGCGAGAGAGATAGAGAGAGAGATTAGGGTTAGAATGTTCCTTGTTTGATCATGCAACTTGAACGGAAATTAAAGTGACAATTGAATAGAAAATAACTTCATTAATCATGCACTTGTAGTTCATAGCTTACAACATTAAATACATGCTTTAAACAAAAATAATGGAAAGCTTAAAAGAGAGAGAGAGAGAGAAAGAGAGAGGGTGGAGAGCGACGAGGCAGCCACGGCGGTGGAAGAGGCTCCGTCGGTGGCTCGTCGTCTCCGGCGGTTACAAGAAGGCCTAAAGCTAGCTAAGAGAGGGGTGGAGTAGTTGCAAGGGGAGTGAATGCCTTGAGTGAGTGGTTGGAGGGGGTTTAAATAGGGTTAAGGGCCTCCTAAAAGAAGAAGGGGCTTTAGCGACGTCCAGAGCGTCGCTAAAACAACTCCCAAAAGTGTCGGTGAAGCCCTCCAGCCGTTGGTCAGCCGCCCGCCTTGTTTCTTCTTCTCGTGCGATCCGCGGCTGTTGCGTGAGAGCCGTCCGATCGAAGATTAGACGGCCGAGATCCCTCCTCGGCTGCAATGGGATCATGCCTCGGGTGCACGTGTGCGCGGGGATCATCGCCCGGCGCGTGCGCGCGCGTGGGTGCCCGTGAGATGCGGTTGCACCGCGTGGCGAAATCTCGGTCGCCCGCTGCTGATTAGGCGGCCCAATTTCGCCGTGCGCTACCTCCGTCTTCAATTTCGGCTCCGCGCGGCTCAAACCCGCGTCGCGTGCGTGCGGGCGTGCGCACTAACCGTTGCGCCACGGCCGCGCTTTATCGCGGCGACTACGGGCGGGCGCGCGAGTCTCGGCCATTCTATCGAAGATCGACGGCCGAGATCTGATCTCGGCTGGATGAAGGTGATGTGCGGTGGAGCGGGGAGCTGACATGGCGCAATATGGGCCGTTGATCTCTAAATCAATGATCATAACTTCTTGGGCCCATTGTAGGAGCTCCGGATGTCGGATTTGGCCGATCTTGAGTTCGTTGGACTCCGTTCGTCGTTCTGAATCCATCCGTGTGGTCCGATTGCTCATCTGAGGCCTGCTTTGACAAATGCTTACACAAATGACCATTAATGCAGTTTTATAAGCAATTTTGGTATATGATGCATGCAATGCTCCCATTCTACTTATGTTGTGCCTTTTATTCTCAAGATGGGCCATATTCAACATAATTATCACCCCCTTGTGTAGTGTTATCATACCCCCATGCTTACTTCTTGTTTGTCCCTAGCAAGGTTTATTCTAGCCTTTATTTCCTTTCAGAATTTAAGAAGTAATTGCTTAGACACTTCGTTACTTGTCAATAAGAGGAAATATACGAAGATATGAATCTACAAAGACTAAGTAGCGCTCGGGTGTCTGCCAAAATACGAATCGCTCGAATCCTTGCTTTAATGTATATAACTATACATATGTATATGCATATATATAATTTTTTAGAATTTTTTTGGAATTCAGTGTCAGTTGGTAACTTTTTACGGCTACCCAACCCACCCAAAACTCGGTCAAAACCCTAAGTGCTAAGCATCTTGGTGTGAATGTTGTGATAGTCTCACTTAACAGTAATTGAGACAGACTTCGGGTTTCTACGCCTCTAGGTGATCGGAAAAGGAAATAAATTTGCCTGAAGGTGTATTTGTTCGATTGGTAGCTTTCTCCCTATGTTTGTTTTAATTGGGGTCAACATAAGGATTTTTCCAGTGTATATCCTCCCGGCTTGTACTACTTCCCCGCTTCTTCTTTAAGTGTTTTGGTCTTTTTTGTGCAATTATTGAGCTGGGCTCTGGACAATCGACCAATGGGCTGTTACCCACGATCACTTGCCAGCTATACTTGTGCGGTGAAGTGTGGTTTATTTTCTTTTCTTCTTCTTCTCTTTTTTTTTTTTTTGTAGGTGGCTTCCCTGATCTCAAATGCATCTAGAGGCAATGAAGAAGAAATGGCCTGTGGCTGGGTTCTGGACAACCTGCCAATGGGCTGTTACCCACGACAACTTGCCAGCTATACCACCCTAGAGAGTTCATTAGCTACCCAATTTTTGTCAAAATCTCCGAGAAGTGAGTCAGTGCAAAAATGTGTGCAGATGCTTAGACTCAAGGTTTTTCTGAGTTAGAGGGTGAGTTGATAAGTCGTATACTTATCACCTTATTTAGTAGGTGGATTAGAATAGCTTAAGGTTGCAAGGATTCGAAGCTAAATCCATATTTAGCGAACACCAGGGCTGATTAAGCCTGAAGGCCTGAAAAGCCTAAGTGTTTAAGTTCTTTTTGTATTATTTCCTACTATTGACAAGTTTCTAATGCCTAAGTTTTCTTCCTAAATTTAATTTTTTTTTTAAATTTATTTATTTATTTATTTATTCAGACTGATTAAATGAGCTCAGGATTATGTAATTTACCACCCCCCTATGCTTAAGTTGGGCAATGCCCTCATTGGCAAGCACATGGATGCAAAGGGTTCAAAAAGATAGTACCTGAGTGACATAAACTACCGGATTAGTCTGAATCCTCTGGGTTGCCTCCCAGGAAGAGTTGAGTTTAACGCCTCCAGCTAGGCGGTGCACAAATAGGAATGGCTTGGGTCAAGGAGGTATCAACCAGATCCAAAATCAGAAGTCCACAGATGCGAACAAGGTTGTGGTGGAGTCCCGTTCCTAAGGGGCGGGAATTCTGTATCATGCATGCCCGTGTCAGATCCTCTCTTAGTCTGCGGGCATGCAAACAAGTTGATGTGGACGAACGCACCCCAAATACGACATGCCAGACACTAAAGATGTAGGTTTTATACTCAGCCTGTATCCCCATGAAATTGTAATATATCAAAAGTGTATCAATTCCAGTGCATTTGGGTTGCGGGATCTTTATTCTGGTAGGGCAGGTAACAAAGTCAAGAGTTTCATAATGAGCCCTATAATCAAGCATGAGGCCTCTCTCCAAAGACGAATCTATCTCTTCCGCAACTATGGTTTCATTGCTCATTCCCTCCAAGCCCTCGATTTCAAGAATATTTTCTTCAACCTCCTTTGTATCAGATTCACTGTTTGGGGTTGCATTAGAGGTAGGGTCAATTTCATCCTTTAGATCATATTCTTTCTCTTGGCCCTCCTCCAAATTTGTGATGGGGAATCCAACCGATTCATAATCGATTTCTTTGAAATTGTAACTCCAGTCCCCATTTCCGATGTTGTTTGCTGTTCCCACCGGATTGCTTCTCTTAGGCCGATTAGATTCGGATTCCAAGGCATCTCCCCTCACATTCTTAGTTTCCTCCTGATGTTTGTCCTCAATGCTCCCCAAATTGTGTTCCGAGGAATCCTTACTATCCTTATCCACTGAGTTGTCCAACTCCTGAGGGGTATCAATGGTGGACTGAACCAAATCAAGGTGACTGGGTGTAGTCCAATTGATCATGGTAGGTCCTTGCTTTATGAATTCCATGAATGGCGTTGTGTGCAATAGCTTTCTCTGGCCTTGTTCCCCTAATTGTTGGAACAAATCCAACATGGCCTGTTGCCCTTTAACCAATTCTTGATTCTGTCTGTGTAGTTCTAACTGGAGGTTATCAAGAATTGACATGGTGTCATTTGGTGTCCTTTGGATTTCCTCCTTGAAATCTAGGTTAAGAGAGTATGGTTGATGTTGTAGATCAGAATCCATACTGGTGTTTAGGTTTTTGGGTGGGTCCTCTATTCTATCATGTTCAGGGTCCAGTTCTTCAAGAGGAACCATTCTCTGTTTGGTCCTACTCCAGAATAGTTGAGGTTCTAAGTTCTCCTCCCAGTCAGATTCTTCATTAGGGGACTAAATCAAAGGTTGATGATCCTGGGCTTGCCTAGATTTTTGATCATTTTCTGATTTCCATTTGTCTAGAACTTCTAATCCAAAGGTCAAGTAGGAAAGGTTGTTGAATTCAGATGACCTTTCTTGGTTATTATCCTGAGAAGTGGTGTTCTCATAAAGTTTAGGTCCTATCGCAGTAGAGCGGGTAGGACCTAAATGAGGAGGCATCGTGAGGAGAATCGAGATATAGAGCCCCACGATTTAAATCATACCCATGGGTGGATATGTTGGGTGTATTCCAATAAGAGGTTGGTGCGATTTGGACATAATTGGGATAGTTGGGCCAAGAGGGATATTCAAGGTCGTATCCCCAACTTGGTGGTTGGTTAGCCCAAGTAGGGTGTGGGTATGGTCTACTTGGGTTAGCATATAAATCCTGTTGGGGGTAGTTTGGGTAAGATGGATGGCATTGAAATCCATGGTTTGGAAGAAATGAAGGGATGCGGGAAGAACAGATGAGAGAGAGTTGTGTACTCAACCAAGCAAACAAGCCTAGTCCTTATGGTGTGTTCCTTAGGGGACCTAGAAATCTCCAAAAGGGTGATTAAGCTCGTAAGCACTGGACTGCCCTTCCCAAAGCTAATCTGGCTAGGTTGATTACGAGGGGATTGCAGGGAAGATTCTTCCTTTGACTTGCGCCTCCGGTTCCGTAGACCCCATAACCACGGTCGTTTAATACTGCCCCGCAGCCTAGTCACCAGATTCTACCAAGAGAATGAAAGCCAAGTGCCTAGCGAACAAAACCTCACCTTTTGAGACTTAACTCAGTCCTGCCTAGGGCACGTCTACTCAGTTTTAAAGGGCTAGGATAGTGCTTGTGCTTAGGGTTATGTGATGAGGCGTTGATTGGGGTGGTGCCTCTTAATTTTCCACTTTCAAGGTATGTGCTTCTAGAAAAACATGATTTTCAAGAAATGATTTGTTAAGATGTGATGTCTTTTAGTGTTTCATCCTTTAGTATTTTTTTTAGGGTTGACGTGTCTTAATGTTTTCAAACAAGTTTCAGTGGGCACGTCAAGTTCTGCACACAATTTGGTGAAAGTAGATTTCCTTTTATTCTGTAGAGGATCTAAAACCCTAATGTACTCATCCTAATGATCATGCAGCTTCTATTAGATGAGTCGATTTTAGGGTTGAGTGGTGTGGCCCAGGTCAACTCATGGTGGCTTCGCAAACACCACTCAAGAAAAAGAAAAGAACACTCTAAGAATTTATTTAGAATGTTAGAGTGTACATTTTTTTGTGGGGTGATGTGTTAAGGATGTGGGTTAAGCAATCATACACCACACCAATTTTTTTCAGTTTTTACAATTTCCTTTTTTAGTTTTCTCACGCAAGCAAACAATGAGAGAAAGATTACTCACTATCGATCCTCGTAGTGCCTACTTCCTTGCTACCGTCGTGGGATGCGTCGCTTCGCCGTCCACATGCTAAATTCCTGCAACCATCAAGTAAAAAGGAAAATAGGGCATTAGACGATGTGAGGATGAATGTGGAATGGAGGTGATAAAACAAATCCGTTGCCTCCCCGGCAACGGTGCCAAAAACTGACGTGTCGTTGTGCGTGTGTGTTAAGAAGTGTCGTTATAGTCGCACTTGCAACGTCTGTTTTAAAATAAGTACACGGAGGTGAGTCTGAGTGTCGGTCTCAGGGAGGCGTGAAAATCTGATTTTTGCTTATCACTTGTTGTCACGGAAAGTGCGGAGTTTTGCTTGTGAAGGATGTGGCTTTGAAAAGCGAGAGAGATAGATAGAGAGAGATTAGGGTTAAAATGTTCCTTGTTTGATCATGCAACTTGAACGGAAATTAAAGTGACAATTGAACAGAAAATAACTTCATTAATCATGCACTTGTAGTTCATAGCTTACAACATTAAATACATGCTTCAAACAAAAATAATGGAAAGCTTAAAAGAGAGAGAGAGAGAGAAAGAGAGTGGGTGGAGAGCGACGAGGCAGCCACGGCGGTGGAGGAGGCTCCGTCGGCGGCTCGTCGTCTTCGGTGGTTACAAGAAGGCCTAAAGCTAGCTAAGAGAGGGGTGGAGTAGTTGCAAGGGGAGTGAATGCCTTGAGTGAGTGGTTGGAGGGGTTTAAATAGGGTTAAGGGCCTCCTAAAAGAAGAAGGGGCTTTAGCGACGTCCAGAGCGTCGCTAAAACCACTCCCAAAAGTGTCGGTGAAGCCCTCCAGCCGTTGGCCAGTCGCCCGCCTTGTTTCTTCTTCTCGTGCGATTCGCAGCTGCTGCGCGAGAGTCGTCTGATCGAAGATCGGACGGCTGAGATCCCTCCTCGGCTGCGCTGGGATCGCGCCTCGGGCGCGCGTGTGCGCGGGCGTCATCGCTCGGCGTGCGTGCGCACGTGGGCACCCGTGAGTTGCGGTTGCATTGCGTGGCGAAATCTCGACCGCCCGCTGTTGATTGGGCGGTGCAATTTCGCCGCGCTCTACCTCAATCTTCAATTTCGGCTCCCCGCGGCTCGTACCCGTGCCGCGTGCGTGTGGGCATGCGCGCTAACCGTTGCGCCACGCCCGCGCTTCGTCGTGGCGACTGTGGGCAGGAGCACGAGTCTCGGCCGTTCGATCGAAGATCGACGGCCGAGATCTGATCTCGGCTGGATGAAGGGCGACGTGCGGTGGAGCAGGGAGCTGACGTGGTGCAATATGGGCCGTTGATCTCTAGATCAACGGTCAGAACTTCTTGGGTCCATTGTAGGAGCTTCGGATGTCGGATTTGGCCGATCTTGAGTCCGTTGGACTCCGTTCGTCGTTCTGAATCCATCCGTGTGATCCGATTGCTCATCTGAGGTTTGCTTTGATAAATTCTTACACAAATGGCCATTAATACATTTTTATAAGCAATCTTGGTACATGATGCATGCAATGCTCCCATTCTACTTATGTTGTGCCTTTTATTCTTAAGATGTGCCATATTCAACATAATTATCACCCCCTTGTGTAGTGTTATCAAAGAGTGAGAGAAGAATAGAGAGAGAAGAAAGAGAGGAGAGAGAGAGTCCATGCAATCATAGCCATGGCTGCACGTGAGGGGTGACATATAGTGGAGACATGCGTAATGTGAGCGAGTGTGATGAAAGTGCACTAGAGGGAGGTGAATAGTGTAATTAAAGAAATTAAAGTAAATAAAATTTACAATCACAAATATAGACACCAAGATTTTTAGGTGGAAACCCAACCAAGTAAAAGCCATCACCTAAGTCAACCTGACTTAGGATTTCTGATCACCAAGTAATCAACTACTCACTATCCACACTACTTTGAACCGAGGGTGTGTACCTCAATTACAAAACCCATCTCTGATCCCTAAATAGAGGCTTTTTTCCTTCCACTAGAAAGAGACGGGGATCCGATAGGTCGGATAGCCAAGTGTGACAATACTTACAAATGAAATGAAATTAAGCACAACCTATAGAGCACCCAACAAGATAATAATTCAAATCCAGCTACTATAGGAATATAAGGAACTCCCTGAGATGATTGCAATGTAGAACTTAGCACAGGAGAGAGGTTGCCTAAGTAGATTATGTAGAGCAATAGTTGGGTAAGGTGTATGTGGAGCAAAATGTGGAGTACTTGAGATATATCTCCAATGGGTGTGTTTGGCTCAAGGGACATTAAGGGTTATTTATAGGCCTCAAGAAGGCTTGAGAGGCTTGTCTTAACCATTAGAAATAAATCAAAGAAGATTTGGATGAAATCCCTTTGGGATCAGGCAATAATTAAATTTGATAGCAATATTGGATGACTGACAAAAACATCAAACATCTAATATGGAAATATTGGACGTTTGATACTTAAATTGGTCATCTGAAATTAAAGGGTGGTTTCTCTGGATTTAATTAGACTCAAACGACTTTGTGCCAAGGAGTTGGATGTTTGGATTCAATCGTACATCTAGAGTGAATATTGGATGTCTGAAAATAGAAGGGAAGGTTCCTGGAACTCTTCCTAACTTGATCAGATCAAAACAATGTACTTGTGTATAAAAATCAGATGTCTGTAAGACGTCTAATGATACTGTTGGATGTCTAAAACTAAAGAAAATCCTCGAGAGATGATTTCTAGATAATATAATAATCATGATCATCCTGACAACTTGATCTTTAAGTCAGGATTTAGCCTAATGTCTATGTATTGGACATTTGGAGAGGCTCTTGGACGTTTGGAAATAATATCCTAAGTGTCTTGAGAGGATTCCGTTATGATAATACTTGATTTGGGGTAAGATTTGCCCTAATGATCCATTATTGGACGTCTAATGATATGTATAGACATCTCATAAGGACTAAGGATGTCTAGAATAAGTATGGATCATCTAATGTATTGAGGCAGAACATACTAAGGTATTATATGTTTGGGTATTGGACGTTTGATCTCTTATCAGATGACTTACAATGCATTTTCAGATGTTTAAAGAATGAGTTAGACGTTTGATATCCATGGATATTGTTGATTGGAGTTGGGATTTTGTTTTAAGTTTTTGCCTAAGTGTTGAGTGATTAAGGTGAGAGTCCTACGTTTAGTTGGGTGTTTCGCACGCTGGATCGGCAATTAAGAATATCATGTTGTAATATAGTCGAAAGAGCGTTCAAAACAAATATAATTTTATTACTCGAATTTAAAGTCCGACGTTGAACATAGGGAGCAAATTGGGTTTTAGAAATCAAGATCACAATTAAAAGAATATGCAATAATATCAAATATCATAGTGCAACAATATAAGAGTAATTGGCAATGCAGATCACAAAATATTCAAGAACTTAATGAATTAAAAATTGGATGCCTATGCTATTTCTTCTTTCTCTGATTCTCTTCTCTTTTCCTTCTGATTTTGCCTTAGCGAGCTCTTCTTCCTTTCTGCCTTTCTTTTTTCTATCTTCTCCTTCCTTCTTCTTCTTCTTCCTTTGGCTTCTCTCTGCTTTAGCTTTCCTGCCTTAGCCCTTCCCTTAGCTTTCTTTGCCTGCTTCTTCTTCTTTGGTGTTACGACCCGGTTCCTGAATCCCTACAGGACTCGAGAATGGCTCGACTCGACTAATCCCAAGACCCAGTCATCCAACAAGAAATAATCAAAAAACAGGAAAGTAAACCACATTCATCATGCTAGTAACTAATAGTAAAGAGTACAGCAGTAAAGGAAGTAAAAGCTGCTAACAGTACATATCACCACCATAATAGTAAAGTGTAAACAAAGTACAGAAATGTAAACGGTAACAAGAGTTTGAACTCACTAACAAAACAAAGTACAACAACAGAAAGACTCTTGCTGGGCTCAATTGGGCCGAGCATCCTCTGCAGCTGGTGACTCAGGCTGCTCAACACCTGGACCTGAAAAGGGTTATAAGTAAACAGAGTCAGCGAATGCTGAGTAGAGCGGTAACCAACTAACTAAAGCAGAAAAAGCTAACAGGTAATTTATCTTTTCGAATTATTTTATTTTACAAGTTATTCCTTTTTCACCCATTGGTTTACTTTTCAGATCTCTTTCTTGATCTTGAATATTCCTCGTGGGAACGATCTTGATTGCAGTCTTTTCCGAAGAGTAGAAGGCACACGTGGTGCTCTCCTGGTTGGGAGAGTCCCCCCGTGGTGATCCTACACCCAGTCAACCACCCCAAGGTCACGGACAGACGTAGTGGTGACTACGACAGGCACGATAAGCGCATGGTTAACTACCCCGCACTGGCAAGTGGTCAGTCATTTCCGTTAGTGGGTACGCCCAAAGTACAGCATGGAATAGTATAGGGCCTAGGCCTCTCAGTAACAGGGGTCTAGCCCCTCAGAACCAAACAGGGGTCTCGCCCCTCCACAGTCCGCGCACCCTCGTCTGACTACCTCGGTTTGCCCAGTAGGCCTAACAAATCGGTGTAGGGTGGCTAGCTGAACCCCGGGTCCCGTGGGGTAGCTAGCTCTCTCCCCACTCTAGTAGCTCTCCCCGGTACAGTGTACGCGAGGGCTAAGGAAGTCAGTGTAGAGTGACCAATCCCAACCCTGGGTCCCAACCCAAGGGCGGCTAGCTCCGCTCTACACTAAACAGGGGATAGTTGCTCTCCTTGGTACCACGTACTCAAGGGCCAGCACACTTCCACTCACATTTCCAGATGCATTCCATTTGTCCACAGGAGCTCTACTCCTAATTCCCTGTAGGGTTCATGCTCGTTTTCCCCATGTTATTCCATACCAGGTTTCGTCATTCACAATTCCATTCTCAAATTCTACACATGCAGCTCGTATTTTCACAATTTGCATATACAACAAGTAATGTCACAGGTATCTGTTTAACTAGCACAGGCATTTCATATTTCACAGGCAGCTTTTATTTATTAACAGGAAATTGTCTACATTTCTATTCATTAATTTCAGACTGCAATCTCAACACCCATACAAACAGTGCAAGTAATTCTCATCCTAGAATTCATGCCACATCCTAGGTTTCTAGTTATCCAATTTCACATATGCAGTTATGATTTATAATTAAAACAAGGGAAACCACTTTACTAGACAATCCGGGAGTATTGGGAGCTCGAACGGCAGGCTCACGTGCCTCAGCAAGTCCCGAACTTGCAACAGATTGAAGTCCTATACCAAGGAAAATACCACAATGGAACGTTCAAAACAGCATAAATGAACTTCTAACATGTAGAATAACTCACAAGGAAATCACAAATATCTTGTTTGCGTAAAACGAACCTCAAACGGATCCTAAACGGGTCAAAAATAGGACTGTAGACCTAAATCAGACGTCTGGCACAAGTTCCAGATGTCTTAAAAGTATCCAGAGTCTCACCTAAGGTTCCTGCGTCGACTTCGGATGTCCAAAACTCCTTCTTGACCGTTTGGACCTAGCTTCAGACGTCCAACCTCTCCTCCAGTCGTCTGGAAGTGTTTCCGGTCATCTGGTAAGCTGTCCAGATGTTTGAAATGTGTGGGAGGGCATGCCTGCGCCCGAAGCTATCTCTGCATGCGACAGACCATATCACCTATATTTAGCCATCCAGATCGAAGTTGCAGTGCGGTTTGCATGGCCGTATCCGCAAGAGGAAGATACATTCACGAAGTTCTGATTTTAGACGTCTAGTGTGTTGGAACGTTGTTCCACATCTTGTTTTGTTGTTAACAAAATTATTATGAAGTAATGTTTGCAATTGAGTGCTTTTTAGATTTAGGTGAAGATCAAGGCAAACAAGAAGTGATGGAGGCTTGATGATAAGGAGAAGATGATGAGGAGGGAAGATGACAAGAGTCGAGGAGAAGATCATCTGCGACTTTAGTTTCTTTTTGTTTAGATTTTATTTTCATAGATTGTATGCCTCTTAACAAGAGAACTTAACTTAGATCGTAAAATCAATTAGAGATAAATTAGGATTTATATGGCATTCGTTTTCAAAGAACGTAATGAATTAAAATACTTAAAACAGGTACTTGTAAGCAAGTATCGGTACTGTTCATCGGTACTGGTATGTGCAAGGCACAGGTTTGAGAATTTGTCTCAAACTGTGAATAACAAGTACCGGTACAGGTTGGTCACAGGTTGAAGGCTTTAATCTGGCCCGAACCTTACAAGTACTGGTACCCAAGATGAGTACCGGTACTGGTAGGTTACCGTGCCCACGTAATCTCAAACCTGGGAGTCACAAGTACCGGTACCTATGATGAGTACCGGTACTGAGACTTAGGTACTGGCGGCAGTGAACAGCTAGTACCGGGACAGGTACTTTAGTACCGGTACCAGCTAGTCATTGGCTCATTTCTGAACGGCTAGAAAATTAATTCCAATAATGTGAACGTTGAGAATTAATTCCCAACGTCTAGTAGACATCCTAACTAGGTCCTAACTCTATAAATAAACCCTTGGACCCTTAGTTTGCACATAAGAAATACACAAGAAAGATTAGAAATACATGGAAAATTCCTAGAGTTATATTTCCCAAATTTCCACCATATTCACGAGAGAAAGAAGAAGCTTGCCATACACTCTCTACATTCTTGCAAGCTCAACGACGTGATTTTTCTCACACATTGTCAAAGTGATTCACATCCTTTCTAGGCTCTCAAATTAGTAATATTATTCTATATATTGCTAAGAGGCTTAGGTTCTTTGTTGTAAGAGTTTTTTTTCTTACACCAGTTTTCACTTGTATTTTGAGCATTTGCTCGTTGGGTTGTAACAAACCTGTTCTTGTAATTAGGTTGAGGTAACCCGTTAATTACCTCGTTTAGTAAATTGATTCTCTCGGGGTTGAGAGAATCGGGTTAAAAACCCTAAGCTGGGAGGCTTAGGTAGTGGAGTACCCAAGGGAGGGGAACCACTATACATTTTGTGTCCTTTGTGGTTTGATTGTGATTTATGCAAATTCATTTTTGTTATTACTAATTTGTTTGCTTAAGTCTTTGTGCATAGCCATATCTTTTTAGATCCTACACGGTGTTGTCACCAGACGTCCAATCCATCGTCTGGATGGCACGCCAGACGTCTGATTCTGGGAAAATCCCAGAATCAGAATGACCTTTTGCTCCTCTCCGCGAGCAGCCGTGGCCTCTCCTCCTCGCCTGCAGCTCCGGCTGCAGCAAGTGTTGGGGACGTCTCCCTTGACGTGCCTCTCCGGCCGTGTGTCCTCCGGGGAGCTCCCACGAGCTCGCGAGCTCAAGCTGCTCCTCCTCTCTTCACGTCGCCTCTCCTCCTCGTCGTTCGCTTTCGCGCTCTCTCTCTCACCCGCCCCTCACACTACAGTGGAGAGGAAGGAAGGAAGGTGGATGAGGTGAAGTGGGGAAGAGAGGAAGGCGGAGAGGGGTTTTATAAGGGTGCACTAGGGTTCAGGTGGAGGGGAGAAGAGGGAAAGAGAAAAGAAAGGTACTGTCTGCGAGCAGCCCGCGTGCGGACACAAAGTTACGTACCAAGTTTTCAATTTCCAAACTTCTGGGAAGGGGTCTAGATGTCTGACCGACAGTCCAGACATCTTAAAGGGCTCAGAACAGAATGAGTCTTTACATTTAGCCTCCTCATACCGTTGACTCCTCCACAAGACTTTCACCAGGGGTACTTGCTTTCGTCTCAAACTCTGGACGGCTCTGTCTAGTATCTACACTGGTATCTCGGGTAGGTCAGGTCGTCACCCACCTCGACACTCTCGTGGCCCAGAACGTGACTGGGATCGACGACGTACTTCTTGAGGTTGGACACGTGGAATACGTCGTGCACACCAAAAAGCTGGGGAGGAAGGGCAAGTCAGTAAGCAACGGGTCCTACCCGCTCCAGGACCTCAAAGGGCCCCACAAGCCTCGGCGAGAGCTTCCCTTTCACCCCAAAATGCTGCAGGCCCTTCATGGGCGAAACACGAAGAAAGACGTGGTCACCAACCTCGAACTGTACCTCTCTACACTTCTGATCGGCATAACTCTTCTGTTTGCTCCTGACAGTGCGAAGTCATTTGTGAATTTTCTCTACCACCTCTTGACTCTGTCGGATCAGCTTGGGACCAACCTCCCGCTTGGTCCCTGTATGGTCGAGTCTGGATAGGTTGTTAATATGGTGATTTTATTATTGAAATGTGTATAGTGGTTAACCCAAATCAGACCTAACCATATCTTTACAAAATTTTTTACCTGGCCTACTTGATTTTATCTTGTCACTTTTAGGCCTAGGGTCGAACTCAGGGAAGTGGGGTTACAGGTTAAGTTTCTACGCCTTTCCTACAATGGGTCTCTTCCGTTCATTTATTGTGTTTTTGGTATTTTTCTTATTTAGATTTTTTTCTGGTAATCTTTATCCTTGAGGCACGCCCTCAAAATTGGGTTCTTGTCTTTGAGCCAAAATAGAGTTCCAAAATGAATCTTGCTATTCGCAAGACAGGATACCTGCAAGTCAAATATTATCTTTTCTCTTTTATTTACTTTTTTTTATCTTTTTACTAATAAGAAAGCGAAACAGAAATAAAGTAAATACAGTATATATAGGTATATATTATGTATATAAAGGGGTGGGGGTGGAGGTGGAGATGGAGTGTAGCACGGTGTCGAGTTGGTCGTCGTCTAGAGAGACGTAACCAACAGGACTAGGTGCCGCGTGGAGTGTGGGATGGATGGTGGATGATGTACGCGACCACGCTTTTTGTACGCGTGTATCGAGGAATATCAGTAACTGGTGCAAATATTCCCGCGATACAGTGTATGGTAAATAATGTGAAAAAATATATATATGTAAATATATCTATATGTATATGTAAAGATATATATATGGTTATAAATATATATGTATATATATATGTAGATATATATATATGTATGTATAAGTATATAGTAATATGTGTATATATAGATATATGTAGCTAAATATATATATATATATATATATATATGTATGTATGTATGTATAGTTATAGATATATATATGTATAGATGTATATATATATATTTGTATATGTATGTATGTATATAATACTATATAGATGTATATATATAGGTATATAGGTATATGTATCTAGATATGTATATATATATATATATATATATATATATATATATATATATATATATATATATATATATAAGTATATATATAAGTATATAGATATATATATGTATATGCATAGTAGTATATGTATATATGATTATATATATGTATGTATATATATATGTATATATATGTCACTATATATAAGTATACGTATATATATATATTTATAATAGAGTATAGGTGTGTGTGTGTGTGTGTGGAAGTGTTAGTGTAGGTTTGTGTGTGCGTTGGTGTAGAGAGAGTGCTGTGAGTGTTGAGAGAGAGAAAGAGAGAGAGAGAGAGAGAGGAGAGCACAGTCGCATTGCTATAGAGAGTTAAGGCATTTGCAGGTGAAGGCCGTCGTCTGATGGTCTTCAACACGCAGGCGCATATTCGTGCAGTGGAGAGCGCCTGCGCCGGCCGGTTGCGAGCGCAGAGAGCTCGCGACAGCGCGCTCGGAGAGGGAGGCAAGGTGTCTGCAGGCACGTGCGTAAGCTTGTAGAGGCTGGCAGGGGTGCGGGGAGGTGCTTGGCCGGTCGCTGCAGAGGCGCGCAGCGGCCGGTTGCGGGCGACAGTGCGTGCGACAAAGCAGAGAAAGCGGAGGCGGGGAAGGCCTGCAGGCGCGTGCGGAGTTGCTGGGCGCCTGCAGGGAAGCGCTGAAGCTGCTGGGGCTGCTGCTGCTGTTGCTGCCGCTGCTTAGCTGCTGCTTTAAGATTCAGACCTTGAAGCGACTCCAATGGCGGGAAGGTGCGGGAACAAAAAAAAGAACGAAAGAAGAGCCACCACGCCCATCGGCTCTTTGAAGAGCTGGGTGGTGGTGGTCTCACTGTGGTGGTGTGCACCACAGTGAGAGCTCCTGCCCGCCGGGTATCTCCTTGGAGGAGGACTGGCGTATGGAGGGGAAAGGAGGAGAGGATGGCCTGGAGAGCTGCTGGTGGGTTCTTTTTTTTTTTGCTGGGACCAGGCCTTCTCCAAAGGCAGGAGCTGCGGTCTTTAAATAGAAGAGGAAGGCATGGCCGCATGCAGCTGCAAGGAGAGGGATGGAATGGCAGCCGCAGGGAAGGACAGCTACAGCATGGCGCGCGTGGAAGATGCAGCCGCGGGAAAGATAAAAAAAATCAATTGGAAATGAAAATAAAGGTGGTGGATTTTTGCAAAGAGGCACATGAGGAAAATACGAATTGTGAAGCCATTTATTTCATTCTTCTTTCCTCTCAATTAAATGCATGTATACATGTATTTTTACAAATGCAACTACAGAATCCTAATATGCACAGGTAATGCTAGGAAATAGCATAAGAAGGCATTATTGCAGACGTATTTTTGCGGTGCAATCATACCCCCATGGCTATCTTTTGCTAGTCCCTAGCAAAACATTTTTTTTTTTTTATAGTATTTAGAAATGATCTTAAGCTGAAGATTTTCTTCTGAGGTGATATAGGTGTGTTTATTGTTGGATATTGTGAGAACCAATTGTAGAGAAGACTACCAGTACTTTAAGTCTCACATGACATAGATCAACTCTCAACTAACCAGGACTCTTGATATTTAAACCTTAAGTACGATTTCCAGGACCCAGGAGGTTTTTGCCGTACTCGAGAGCTCAAGAGATTATGGCTTGTGCTTAGTGAAGGATCAATATTGACCAGATGAACATTAAGACTCAAGCCCAGGGTTTCACGAATTTTTAAGTGAAGGTTGGTCCCAGTTTCAGCTCGTATTTTCGGATTGACCCTTAAGAAGATGATGAAAAAACTCAACTCCCATTTTCTGATTTTTGTGGCTCAAAGGAAAACAAGGTATTTGAAACCTGCCCTGAAGAATTTCTTGTAGGGCGAAGATTTTACAGACATTTGTAAGATATACTGACTTATTTGCAACTTTTTCTTTTTTTTGAAACACGTGTCAGTATATCTCTTACAACATTTTTTTTTGAAGGAGCACACTTTTTTTCTTTTTGGTGGGAGAGTTTCTTTTGGTGGAAAGAGTCGCTCCTAAACACAAGACTAAAGCCTGGGATAAAAAGTCTACCTGCGAGCACAGGTAAGGACTCCACCTTCCCTAATGAACACTAGGGTTGGATCTTATGTTCACCTGGTCTTTCCTGATATGTGTAGTGTGAACCAAGTTTACTTAAGCTCTTAAGTAAAAGCAAACCAACGGATCCTGTACTGGTGTCTTAGGTACAAGAATACATCCTTAGTTAGGAGAGATTCTGATCTATTTTATCAATGCTTTAAGTGAATTAAGCCGAGCCTGAGCGAATCAAGCTTCTGTGGCCTGGAAAGTCTTCAAAACAGAGGTTGAATATCCATAAACACTTATTGTATTTTTTTGCTTCAGCTTTTAGATCATTACTAAACACCATTTATTATTACATATATATATTTTTTTCTTTTTCTTTTTCTTGCATATTTATAAATGGGTGGGAACTGTATGATACCATAAAATACCTAGATTCTATGGGTGCCTATCCAACCCCCCATGCCAAATAATGCTATGTCCTCATATGCATGCAGGGAAAGGTAGAGAAAGGACAAAAGATCGGGTAACGAGAGTTGAGGTTCAGGGTATATAGCAGGGTGGTAGGGTGGGTGGTGAAGAGAAAAGTGAAGTGATCGCGATAGAGGCGTGAAAAGTGATGGTGGATGGTGAAATGTCTGGCACTTTATGGGACGAGAGTGTCCCATGCGGATCAGAAATCAGATTAGGAAGAAGTTGGCCCTTAGATTGGCCAAGAAGAGGGGCTCCTTGGATAGATGGATCCAAAAGGGAATAGCCCCAGTGAGTAAGATGTGGGCTCAAGGTCCCAGTGTGGAATTGCAAACCCGCCTGATTTGGCGAGAAAGAAAGGGCAATCCGGTCCTCAAGAGTGTGGACCGGCGGTGAGCAGCCCGGATATGACTCAGACCACGAGGTATGGGAAGTAGAGAAAACCTCATCAGAAGTATGGTCAGGAGAAGGTACGGGGCAAGGGAGGGATGGGGGAACGTCACAGTTTGTGTTGGTCAGGCAGTCATCGGTGTTTATAGGTAATCCACAGCAATCTGAATAGGTCCCAAATAGTCCGATACACGCACTAACGGTCATGTCCTCGTCAGACGTGTCATCTTTGATGCAGTCACAATCAAAGTTCTTGGCTGCCTTGAAGATGTTCAGCTTGATCTTTTTAGATCCAATGGCAATCTCAATACAGCCTGACTCGCAGTCAATAAGGGTGCGGGCTGTGGCCAAGAATGGTCGACCGAGGATGATCGGACAATCAGAAAGTGAGCTAGGAACTTCCATATCTAAAACAAGAAAGTCAACAGGAAAACATAGACTGTTGACCCTAACCACCACGTCTTCCACCACACCCTTCAGGATTTTGACAGAACGATCTGCCAACTGTAACGTGACAGGGGTGGGTTTCAGATTTCCCAAGGAAAATTTTTCGAGCATGATGGTTGGGATGAGATTTATGGAAGATCCTAGATCAAGCAGGGCACGATTAAAATTTCATCCTTGGATGCTACAGGATATCAGTGGTGTGCCTGGATCTTTCTGCTTCGGTGGTAGGTTTGACAGTATAGCACAACTCACATGAGGCGAGAGAACCATCGAATTTTTAGTTTTCTTTGACTGTCGCCTGGGTGTTGTGTAGTCTTTGAAAAATCGGGTGACAGTAGGTATGTGGTCGATAGCTTCGAGCAGGGGTACCTTGATTTATACATCCCTAAACAAATTACGCAGGTTATCAAAGGCCTGTGTATCTGTCTTTTTGCCTTTTGGCTCCCTCAGTAGAGCCTCAGGGAATGGGACTGATTCTGGCAACAATTTGGGTGTATTGTCCTCTCGCGAATGCGGTGCGCATCCCGAATGAGAGGGCGATGAAGAAGAAGACGGGCTAGGATCAGGTCGAGGCGGATCGACGGTCTGCTTACTGCTCCTCGTAGTGATAGCATTGGACGATGCGGGTCCAGTGGGATCATATGGCAGAGGAGGGTTCGCAATGGGGACATAAGAGTGTGGTGCTGCAGTGGGATTAGCCTAAAATCCCGGTGGACTGCTCGGAGCTTGCAGAATTTGATGAACCTGCCCTTGAGAAGGTTGTACCTGTGGTTGCGGACCACGGGGTACGAAGTTTCGTGGGTTGGGAACAGGTTGGGCAGGAAGAGTGCCCTGAGATCGAGTCGCCATGCGTAGTTGACTGATCTCAGCATTCTGCTGCGTCAATTGGTACTGAAGAGAGGTCATGTTCTCTTCATGGCGCTTTGACATATCCGTCATCATTCGCATCAATTTGTCAAGAGGACTTGATGTGTGTTCAGTTTGTGGTAAGCAAGGGCCTGATGGCGGATTCGCCAAAGGATTAGACTGGGCCCTTGGGATGACGGGTGCAGACGGTTGCACTGGTCCACCAGCGGGGTTTTGGTGCTGTCGGTTGTTGGACCATGCGAAATTCGGATGATTACGCCACCCTGGGTTATAAGTGGTAGAGAACGGGTTGTTCCCTAGGGTGCAAGCGTCTTCTATGCCAGAAGACGCATCCGCATGTAAGTATACGTCCGAGCACACGGAGGCTTGGTCCTCTATGTCGAAATACTGGCTCGCAGAAGCCTGTTCCACATGACTTACCGAATCGCTTGGTGTGACACTCGGTAAGGAAGGTCTTACGGGGTTTCTCGGGATAAGCCTGGTGTTGGAAGAATTTGGATTGTGATGAAGTGGTGAAGAGGTGGTGTTTACCAGAGATCGGGCGGGGTTGGCCAGAAGCTCGTCCAGCTTCTTGTGCATGATGGAGACTTCATCTAGTTTTTGTGCAATAAGGCTTAGATCAGTGGATGAATGGGAGGGTCCCGTGTCAACTTCGTGGACATTTCGAGGCTGGCTAGTACGATTAAAGGTGACAATGGAGGCATTGTTTATCGAGTTTTCACTCATATTTTCAAATAGTTCAAATGCAACATTCTCATCTTTATTCGTAAAGTTCCCTTCGCAGGAAGTGTCTGCAATATGCTTCAAAGTCTCATTTAGCCCATAGTAGAAAATCTAGGCTATATGCCACTTAGGCAGACCGTGGTGTGGACACTTCCTGAGGAGGTCATTATACCTCTCCCATGCCTCATGAAATTGTTCGCCGTTTTGTTGCGTAAATGAAGTGATAGCACGGCGAAGCGCATTGGTTCGCCCGATTGGAAAGAACTTCTTGAAAAACGCTGTTCGCATCTCTTCCCAAGAGTGGATGGTTCTCCCAAGGGTGCGTAACCACTGCGATGCTTTATCCTGCAATGAAAATGGGAACATTTTCATGAGAACTATAGGTAACCAGACATTTCTTGGTTTAACAGTTTCAGCCAGTCGGGTTAGGTCTTCCAAGTGGAGAAAAGGATCTTCACTTGCAAGACCATGAAAGTGAAAATTGATTAGGCCAATTATGTTTGGTTTTAGTTCAAAGTCGTCCCCGCCCATGAGGACTCGAATTTATCCTATGGTCTCTGTAGCAGCGGGATTCTGATAGGAGCTAAGAGACCTAGGCTCCTCCCGTTCGGGAGGGTTCTGCATTTCCTCCAATGTTTCCCGAATGGCTTCCATTTGCTCATTATACATTTCCATTTGGGCTTGGAGGCGGGTTATGGGATCTAAGGCTCCACCACCTGGTGGGTTCTGAGGGCGGTTTCCTCCCTCGGGATTTGGGGGTGGGCGTGAAACCATGTTTGTGGAGGAGGAGGACGATTCGGCTTGTTTTCTAGATTTATCAGTTAATTCAAACAATTCAGGGTTTTGTGACCTCCTCCCAAACATGCACTACCGCAGGAAGAATTGGGGAGATGAGAAGGGAAAAAAGATGAGAGAAATGACGCCGCAAAGGTACACTTGATTACAAATCAATACAGTCAAGTTCCTAACCTCTATAGTGTGCCCTTAGACCTAAAGATCTAAGTTACCTACTATCACGAACTACGGAACCGAATGCGAGCACCACGGAACCACCGGGCCAGATTGAAAGGCCGTTTGCCCCAATCTTAGACACCCGATAGCACGCGGGAACTCTCACTAGCATGTAGCCGCTATACGCAGGTAGTTAGACCTCCAATCCTTAGTAAGGGTCAAGTTACTACCAGTTTTAGTTAGAGGCTTAGGGTCAAGTGCTTTTGGAATGTGAAGGGCATTGTTTACGGGTAATGCCCAAGTGATTGATTTTAAGAGAGTGTGTAAAACAAGCATGCAACGGGGAAATCTCCCCAAATTGAAGTTCTTAATTTGTAAATGGTTTTTAGAGTTCAGCCTTAAGTAGTATGAATTTTAAGATTTTGCTGAATTACCAATTCAACCAATCTTCGGGTTTTGCAAGAATACAGGTTTTCTTCTAAG
Source organism: Thalassia testudinum (assembly GCA_037157565.1). Classification (NCBI taxonomy): domain Eukaryota; kingdom Viridiplantae; phylum Streptophyta; class Magnoliopsida; order Alismatales; family Hydrocharitaceae; genus Thalassia; species Thalassia testudinum. The sequence goes on from JAZHRO010000063.1 coordinate 136,199,715, forward strand.
CCCAACAAACCTTCTTCAATATCAGTTAGTTAATGCATGCTAAAATGCAATGGGCTACCCTAAATGGAGATTTCTATGTGTGGATGCACGAATAAGTTTTATATTAGTGTGAAAGGGAGCCAAGCACTTCAATTCAAGTGCTTCCAATCACCAAAAAATGTCCACACAAGGCTCAACCAAAAGAAAATTAAATTGTTGGGGGTTGAGGTATTCGGGATCGAATCTTAGGCAAGTTGAAAAATTGTGGTGGGGTTGGAATCAACTCAATTCTAAGTCTCCCCTCCAAAAAGGTGATCCCGAATTGTAGACAAGTGTGGCAACAGAGGGGTGCAATCAATCTTTTTATCTGCCTCAAAGAATACTTTCCACGGTGAAAAATTAAAGAATCAAGATTCTTGGATTTTCGCTATGCGAAGTAAGGCGGGAAATCCCGGGGCGATGGGAGTGAAGACAATCAATCAAACAAGTGAGTTTTAATTCACTTGCCCCAAGAGATCCCGAGAAGTTTTTCTAGTTTTTAGTTTTCAATTTTTTTTTAATTTTTTTATTTATTAATAAGGTGGCAAGTTAACCCTAGTTTGCTAAGAAAAGAAAACCTACTTGTTCGGCAACGTGTGCGAAGCTCCAATGCGATGTCGGCGTCTTCACGCTCTCGTTCCCGCCTTGGATCTGCCTACGTTCCTGACTTTGTCTGCCTTCCTTCTCCTTGTACCAGGTTCACCCGCACACAAAAAAAAACAGAGATACCTGTGAAGAGAGAAGAGAAAAATTGAAAGGAATTGGATAGAAACTTACTTGAAGGAGCACTTCCCCGGCAACGGCGCCAGAAAAGATGTATGGTCGAGCCCGGATAGGTTATTAATATGGTGATTTTATCATTAAAATGTGTATAGTGGTTAACTTAAATCAGACCTAATCATATCTTTACAAAATTTTTTACCTGGCCTACTAGATTTTATCTTGTCACTTTTAGGCCCAGGGTCGAACTCAGGGAAGTGGGGTTACAAGTTAAGTTTCTACGCCTTTCCTACAATGGGTCTCTTCCGTTAGTTTATTGTGTTTTTGGTGTTTTTCTTATTTAGATTTTTTTCTGGTAATCTTTGTCCTTGAGGCACACCCTCAAAATTGGGTTCTTGGCTTTGAGCCAAAACAGAGTTCCAAAATGAATCTTGCTATTCTCAAGACGGGATACCTGCAAGTCAAAGATTATCTTTTCTCTTTTATTTACTTTTTTTTATCTTTTTACTAACAAGAAAGCGAAACAGAAATAAAGTAAATACAGTATATATAGGTATATATTATGTATATAAAGGGGTGGGGGTGGAGGCGGAGATGGAGTGTAGCACGGTGTCGAGTCGGTCGTCGTCTAGAGAGACGCAACCAATAGGACTAGGTGACGCGTGGAGTGTGGGATGGATGGTGGATGATGTACGCGACCACGCTTTTTGTACGTGTGTATCGGGGAATATCAGCAACTGGTTCAAATATTCCCGTGATACAGCGTATGGTAAATAATGTGAAAAAATATATATATATGGTTATAAATATATAGGTATATATATATATGTAGATATACATATATATGTATATATATATGAGTGTATATATATATAACTATATACAGGTATATATATATATATGTATGTATAAGTATATAGTAATATGTGTATATATAGATATATGTAGCTAAATATATATATATATATATATATATAGATATATATATGTATGGATGTATATATATGTATTTGTATATGTATGTATGTATATAATACTATATAGTTGTATATATATAGATATATAGGTATATGTATCTAGATATGTATATATATATATATATATATATGCATAGTAGTATATGTATATATGTATATATATATGTATGTATATATATATGTCTATATATATATGTATATATATGTCACTATATATAATTATACGTATATATATATTTATAATAGAGTATAGGTGTGTGTGTGTGTGTGTGGAAGTGTTAGTGTAGGTTTGTGTGTGCGTCGGTGTAGAGAGAGTGCTGTGAGTGTTGAGAGAGAGAGAGAGAGAAGAGAGCGCAACTGCACTGCTGGAGAGAGTTAAGGCGTTTGCAGGTGAAGGTCGTCGTCTGATGGTCTTCAATGTGCGGGTGTGTATTCGCATAGAGGAGAGCGCCTGCGCCGGCTGGTTGCGAGCGTAGAGAGCTCACGACAGCGCGCTCGGAGAGGGAGGCGAGGTGTCTGTAGGCACGAGTGGAAGCTTGCAGAGGCTGGCAGGGGGGCGAGGAGGCACTTGGCTGGCTGCTGTAGAGGCGCGCAACGGCCGGTTGCGGGCGACAATGCGTGCGACAGAGCGGAGAAAGCGGAGGCGGGGAAGGCCTGCAGGCGAGCGCGGAGGGGCTGGGCACCTGTAGGGAAGCATGGAAGCTGCTGGGGCTGTTGCTGCTGCTTCTGCCGCCGCTTAGCTGCTACTTCAAGCTTCAGACCTTGAAGCGGCTCCAATGGCGGGAAGGTGCGGGAACAAGAAAAAGAATGAAAGAAGAGCCACCACGCCCACCGGCTCTTTGAAGAGCTGGGCGGTGGTGGTCTCACTGTGGTGGTGTGCACCACAGTGAGAGCTCCTGCCCGTCGGGTATCTCCTCGGAGGAGGACCGGCGTATGGAGGGGAAAGGAGGAGAGGACGGCCTGGAGAACTGCTGGTGGGTTCTTTTTTTTTTTGCCGGGACCAGGCCTTCTCCAAAGGCAGGTGTTGCGGTCTTTAAACAGAAGAGGAAGGCATGGCCGCATGCAGCTGCAGGGAGAGGGATGGAATGGTAGCCGCAGGGAAGGATAGTTGCAGCATGGCGCACGTAGAAGATGCAGCCACGGGAAAGATAAAAAAAATCAAGTGGAAATAAAAAGAGGTGGTGGATTTTTGCAATGAGGCACATGAGGAAAATGCGAATTGTGAAGCCATTTATTTCATTCTTCTTTCCTCTCAATTAAATGCATGTATACATGTACTTTTACAAATGCAACTACGAATCCTAATATGCACAGGTAATGCTAGGAAATAGAATAAGAAGGCATTATTGCAGACGTATTTTTGCGGTGCAATCAGTCCCCACCTCAACCTAACTCAAGGGCGCAGTACACCTCCGTCCGTACAGAGCCTTGTAGGGTGCCATGCCGATACTCGAGTGATAGCTGTTATTATATGCAATCTCTGCCATGGGTAAGTGCTCCTCCCAAGAGCCCCTCCAGTCTAGTACATAGGTGTGTAAATGGTCCTCAAGTGTCTGTATTGTGCGTTCTGACTGACCATCCGTCTGGGGGTGGTACGCCGTACTGAACCTCAACCATTTCCCTAAGGCCTACTGAAACTCAGCCCAAAACTAGGAAGTAAAACGGGTATCCTAGTCGGATACAATCTCATGCGGAACTCCATGTAGATGTACCACATCATGAATATACCTCTCTACCAACTGTGCTGGTCCCAAGGTGACTCGGATTGGCAAGAAACGTGCCGTCTTCGTCAATCTGTCTACATTCACCCAGACTGCGTCGTGTCCTCGCTGGGTGATGTGTAAGCCCACCACCAAGTCCATGGTGATGCTCTCCCACTTCCACTCTGGCACAGGAAGTGGCTGCTGATAACACTGCACAAGGGGGTGATAATTATGATGAATATGGCCCATCTTAAGAATAAAAGACATAACATAAGTAGAATGGGAGGATTGCTTATAAAACTGTATTAATGGCCATTTGTGTAAGCACTTGTCAAAGCAGGCCTTAGATGAGCAATCGGACCACACGGATGGATTCAGAACAACGAACGAAGTCCAATGGACTCAAGATCGGCCAAATCCGACATCCGGAGCTCCTACAATGGGCCAAAGAAGTTCTGACCGTTGATTTGGAGATCAACGGCCCTCATTGAGCCACGTCATCCCCGCTCCACTGCACGCCGCCTCTTCATCCAGCTGAGATTAGATCTCGGCCGTCGATCTTCGATCGAACGGCCGAGACTCGCACGCCTACCCGCAGCCGCTGCGCCAAAGCGCAGGAGTGGCACAGCGGTTAGCTCGCACGCCCGCACGCACGTGACGCGGGTTCGAGCCGCGCGGAGCGTGAATTCGAAGACGAAGGTTGCACGCGGCGAAATGGGGCCGCCCGATCAGCAGTGGGCGACCAAGATTTCGCCACGCGGCGCGGCCACAGCTCACGGGCACCCACACGCACACGCACGCCAGGCGATGACGCCTGCATACACACGCGCCCGAGGCGCGATCCAAGTGCAGCTGAGGAGAGATCTCAGCCGTCCGATCTTCGATCGGACGACTCTTACGCAGCTGCCGCGGATCATGCGTGAAGAAGAAACAGAGCGGGCGGCTGACTGATGGGCTGGAGGGCTTCACCGACGCTTTTGGAGTTGTTTTAGCAACATTCCGGATGTCACTAAAGCCCCTCCTTCTTTTAGAAAGCCCTTAACCCTATTTAAACCCCTCCAACCACTCATTCATGGCATTCACTTCCCTTGCAACTACACCCCTCTCTTAGCTAGCTTTAGGCCCTTTTGTAATCGCTAGAGACGACGAGCCACCGACGGAACCTCCTCCACCGTCGTGGCTGCCTCGTCGCTCTCCATCCTCTCTCTCTCTCTATCTATTTTAAGCTTTCCATTACGTTTGTTTGAAGCATGTATTTAATGTTGTAATCTATGAACTAAAAGTGCATGATTAATGAAGTTATTTTCTGTTCAGTTGTCACTTTAATTTATGCTTAACTTGCATGATCAAACAAGGAACGCTCTAACCCTAATCTCTCTCTCTCTCTATCTCTCTCTCGCCTTTCAAAATCGCATCTTTTGCAAGCAAAACTCTGCGCTTTCCATGACAACAAGTGATAAGCAAAATTCGATTTTCACGCCTCCCTGAGACTGACACTCGGACTCACCTCCGTTTACTTATTTTAAAATCGACGTTGCAAGTGCGACTATAACGACACTTCTTAACACACACGCACAACCTCACGTTAGCTGCAACGGCCCTGCAGGCCTTTGATGCTCGGCCTTCACCTGCTGGCACACCAAACACTGCTGCACGAACTCACCTACATCCCATTTCATCCCTCTCCACCAAAAGTCACATCTTAGATCATGATACATCTTTGTGTTCTTGGGATGTATGGTGAACCTGGACCCGTGTGCCTTAGTCAGGAGCTCTCTCAACAACTCTTCGTCCTTGGGAACGCACAAATGTCCCCTCATGCGTAGCACCTAGTCTGTAAAAGAGAAGTCTCCTGGGTCCCCTGACAGTACTCTATCTCGCAACGACTGTAGGTACGAATCTGTCATCTATCCTGTGATGATTCGGTCTATCAGCTCTGGTCTCGTATGTCGTGTCACTGTCACTGCCTCACAATGCCCTTGTAACTCTAGGGGTCGCCAACTACCCAACTCCTCCATAAGTCTCCAACTCTGTGCCTGTAAACTGGCTAAGTGGGCGGGTGCCTTTCGGCTCAAGGCGTCAGCCACCATGTTGGCCTTCCCCAGATGATAGGAGATGATGCAGTCATAGTCCTTCAGGAGCTCTAACCAACGTCTCTGTCTCATGTTAAGCTCCCTCTAATCAAACAAATACCTGAGGCTCTTATGATCCATAAAAATCTCAAAGGTCTCACCGTAAAGGTAGTGCCTCCATGTCTTCAGCGTAAAGAGAGTAGCTGCCAACTCTAAGTCATGGGTAGGGTAGTTTTGCTCATGGGGCTTTAGTTGCCGCGAAGCGTAAGCGATAACGTGATCCCGCTGCATGAGCACACCCCCTAACCCCTACAATGAAGCGTCTGTGTAGACCATAAAATTGCCACTACTATCTGGGATGGTAAGCATAGGAGTCGAAGTCAGCCTCTCCTTCAACTCCTCAAAACATGCCTCACAAGCATTTGTCCAAGCAAAGGGCACGTCCTTCTGGGTCAACTGAGTCATAGGATGCGCAATCTGCGAGAAACCCTTGATAAACCACCGATAGTAATCTGCTAGTCCCAAGAAACTGTGTATCTCTGTCATTGTACGTGGCCTCTCCCACCTGAGTATTGTCTCAACCTTGGTTGGATCCATAGCCAAGCCATCCCCTGAAATCACATGGCCCAAGAAGGTCACCTGTCTCAACCAAAACTCGCACTTGCTGTATTTGGCATACAGCCTACGTCGTCTCAAAGTGTCTAGGACCATCCGCAAATGTTGTCCGTGGTGTGTCTGATCCCGAGAGTAAAGGAGCACGTCATTAGTAAATACCACCAAAAACTGATCCAGATACGGTCTGAACACTCGGTTCATCAAATCCATGAAGGCAGCAGGGGCGTTGGTCAGCCCAAACGGCATGACCAAAAACTCGTAGTGTCCGTATCGGGTGCGGAAAGCTGTCTTGGAGACGTCGGTCTCCCTGATCCTCAACTGGTGGTAGCTTGATCTCAGATCTATCTTAGAGAATATCGTGGCACCTCGCAACTGGTCAAATAGATCATCAATCCTTGGTAGCGGATACCCGTTCTTGATGATGACCCTATTCAGTTGTCTGTAGTCAACACAAAGGCACAGGATACCATTCTTCTTCTTCATAAATAGCATGGGGCTCCCCACAGGGATGCACTGGGCCTCACAAATCCCTTCTCCAACAGGTCCTATAGCTGTGACTTGAGCTCTCGCAGCTCAAGTAGTGCCATCCTGTACGGTGCCGTAGAAATGGGGCTGGTCCTCGGTACCTGTGAGATCTCAAACTTGATCTTACGCTCAGGTGGTAGTCCTGGCAGCTCCTCTGGAAATATGTTGGGGTACTCTCTGACCACCGGGATGCTTTGAAAGCCTGCCACGGGGCTGGGCTCTGCCACTACACAAGCTAGAAAGCCCTCACACCCCTGGCCCAAAAGTCTCACTGCCCGAAGTGCAGAAATGCACTTGAAACCTCCGTCCACCGACTGTCCGAGAAACTCAAAGGAAGGCATCTTCGATATGGTGAAGACGATCTTCCTCTCAAAACAGTCCACCAAGGCGTGGTAAGCGGACAGCCAATCCATCCCCAGAAACCCACCAAAATCCTCCATCGGGATCACGATCAGGTCAATAGGGAGGCTGTGTCCCCCAATACTGACTTAACAATCTGTGTAGACCTCCTCAACTACAAACAATTGACCACCCGGACCTCTGATCACAAATAGATCCTCTAACAATATGCAGTCCTATCCCAAACTGACAGCAACAAACGAGTGCGTGGCGTCGGAATCAAAAAGTACGTAAACTAATCTGTCGGAAACAGTAACCATACCTACCACCACTGAACCTGATGCCGTGGCATCTCTGTGTGTCAGGGCGTTGATACTCCCCTCAGCTCTCGGTGCAGAAGAAGCAGCCACACTCTGCGTCGGACGGGTAGCCGCTGGTCGGTACCCTCCCTACGACTGCTGTCCTCCCCTACGTGCCTGGGAACCACGACCAGCTGCTCGGCCACCAGCGCTCGGTGCGGGGAGCATCTGTTGCGCTCCAGCCTAGACGGACAGTCCCTCCTGATGTGGCCCAGCTGGCCACACTGGTAGTAGAGGGTGTCTTGACTCCCTTTCTCGGTAGGTCCCTGCTGACGGCTGGGCGGGGATCCAGTGCTAACAGCTGTCCCCTGTCGGGGGCCCCCAAAGGCCACTGGCGACCCTGTGAAACGAGACGGCTCTCTTGCGGGTGCAGCGTGCCTCCTCTCTCGTCGGCCGTGTGAGTACTATGGTTGGTAGGGCCTCTTCCATCTGCTGTCGGTGTCTTGTGCGGCCGGGTTGGTCTCCTCGTACGTCACAGCTGCCTCCACCACTCTCAAGAAGGTGGGCAGCTTCAAGGGCTTGACATACCCCTAAATGGCAGGCCAGTGCCCCTCAGTGAACCTCCATAGGCACTCCTCCTCAGTAGCTACAGCTATCGCAACAAAACATGATAGCTCTTGGAAGTGCGTGCGGTACGCGCTAACAGTCGTCGTCCCATGGCGGAGAGTGTAGAACTCTCGACTCCTTTGGTCCTGCCAAGCCTGCGGGAAGTACTACTCGTAGAAGAGGGTCACAAACTGGTCCCACGTCGGCTCTCCCCTCTCCTGGCCTCTGACTGCCCTCCACCACCTGTGTGTTGCACTCTCCAGCTGACACATGACAAAGGCCACGCGGCACTCTACAGGGGGGCGAAGGGTGTCAAACACCTTCTCAATCTGCTCCAGCCAGTCCTCTGCCTCAGATGGGTCCTCATCCCCCTTGAAGGAGGGGGGCTTCAGCTTCCGGAACTGTTCGAAAAGCTCATAGTGCAGCTGCAGTGGGGGAACGGGCACTGTTGAATGTGCGAATTGCTACGCTAATGTGTTTGGTTTTGAAAACCTGTCGTTGTAGTTTGAAAGCGAAGAACTCATGTTCAACAAATAAAATTTATACCAGAATGAAAATTTTGGGTCGAATACAGGGAGGTGGACGTTTCATTTAAAAACATGCATTTGTTTTATTTGTCACGAAGTAATTTAATTGTTTAGAACTATCGAACTATTTACAATAAATATAAGAGAGAGAGTAAGAGAGAGAGAATATTACAAACAAAAACCAAAAAGAGATGTAGAATGAATAAGGAATTCATTATTAGAAGATTGTTCATTACCCTAAACATTACGACTAGAAAGCGGGAAAATGATTACACTAGAAAAGAGTAAATCTATTGATGAGACGTCGGTTTCAGTTATTATATCGTTGTAGTAAAGCCGGTTGTCACCAACGTTTCATATAAAATTTTTATTACTCGGAAAACTGAAAGAGTTCCCGAGGTCGAACTCAGGGAGCAAGTTGTATTCTAGAGATATACAAGTTCTATTACAAAAATAAAGAGAGAGAGAGAGAGAGATGAAAAATTGGCTTCTTCTTCTTTTCTTCTTTCTTCCTCTGTCTTTGGTTCTTCCTGTTCTTCTTCTTCTTCTTCTTTTTCTTCTGCTTTCTTCAGATTTTCCCCTCGTGCTCTTCTTCTTCTGTTCTTCCTTGTTTCCTTTCTTTTTCGTCAGATCGTCTTCTTCTTTTCTTGCTTCTTGCTTCTCTTCATTCCTTCTTCTTCTTTGTCTTCACCTGCCTTGACCTCTCTTTTTCTTCTTTCGCGATGGCCGTTGCTCTTCCTTCTTCTTCAGCGGGTCTTCTTCTTCTTTGGCTGCTGACCTTCCGTCGTCTGCCCCGGTGCTGAGACGACTTAACAATGCCTTCGCTACAGTGCAGCAGCTCCTTCTTCTTCAGCGGGTCTGCTTCTTCTTCTTTGGCCTGCGCACTTCAGAGTTCATTCGTCAAGAGGCAAAAACCTACTCTACCCCCCTCCCCTGCGTATCTCTCTCTCTGAAATCACTCTTCGGAAGCTCTCCCAGAGCGCTACCGGGTAATCGGGTTCGGGTCAGGCCCGGGTCCAGGCCCACCGGCGTGCGTGGTGGGCAAGGAGTGCAGGTCAGTCTAATCGGGTCAGGCCAGGTCCGCGGAGCGTGGTCACGGACGAGGCCGAGTCGGGTCGGGTCGGGTGAGAGGGACCTCACCCCGTGGTAACTGAGGCAAACAGATGGTGGCACTTTTTCAATTTATGTGGGTGCGTGGCTTCAGAAGGTTCCGAGGTGGGACTATCCGCGCACCCGTTTCTCTCACGCCTGCAGCAGGGATGGCGCTTCCAATTGCAACAGCTGTTGAGGCGCGCAACTCCAATTGAGGGCCGGGGTGTGTGCGCAAGACTCTTCCGCGCTGGCCGTGGCTCTTCAACCTGGGATATCTAGGCTTGGAGCAACCTCGAGCAAGCTTCGAGCTTCCTCGCCAATGGCGGTCAAGGCCTGGAACCTGAAATCAATAGCACGGCCTCTCGGCCAAATCAGACAGGCGGGGGACCTTCGCCGTGGCACGGCGAAGGTGGTCAGGGGGTCTGCAGGGGGCGAGATGGAGCTGTCAGGTCGTCCTAGGTCAAACTGTGAGCGAGGGAGTGGGTGTGTTCGGTGGGTCTGCAGAGGGTGTTCGGTGGGAAGTGGAGGGGCGGAAGAGGATCAGGGTGAGGAGGCGGAGGTTCTGCGGTGGTCGGCGAGCCGTGTGGGTTGCTGAGGTGATGGGAGCGGCTCGCCGGAGGGTGGTCGGAGGCGGAGAGGATGAGGGTGAACAGGGTCGGTAGAGGGCTTAATTGACTAAATCGAAAGCGGGGAAAGAAAGAGGAGGAGAAGGGGAGTAAGTCTAACTTAACTGCAGGGACGAAGGGGGAGGAACAGGGCGACAGTCGTATCGACTGTCGCCGGAGAAGATGTTGCTCAGAGAGAGGGGCGGCGGCGAGCAGAGGGCTGGAGAGGCGCCAGCTGGGTGCGGCGTGGCGCGGGAAGAGCAGGGGAGGAAGTCTCTGCTGCTGGTAGTGCGGCAGAGCGAAGAGGTGGAGGGGGAGGAAGTCGCCGGAGCTGGTGAGCGTCTGCCGGAGAAAGAAGAGAAGAAAGCTGGGGGTTTTCTCCGTCAGATCCAGGCTGCCTTCGTCGGTGGAGCGGCGGGGGGTATTTATAGGGTTGAAGCAGGGAGGAAGGCGGAGGGAGACGACGTGTCTCCCTCGCCGGAGCATGGTCGGAGTACGAACCCATACCGTCCGTGCGTTCGCACGGCCGGTATGGGGGGCTGCAATGATCATGGGGGTGCTCCTGCGACGGCTGACGACGCAGGGCACCCCCGGTACACATGCCAGGTCCTCCACCTTACCCTGCGCGGCGCCATGCTCCGCGCAAGGTCGCCGGAGCATGGTGCTGGCAGGGTTTTGCAGGAGGGACCTGTTTGCAAAGAACGAAGGAGAGTTAGGGGCCAAAATGCGAGGGTTCAAAAGTTGAGGGCCAAAGAGTAAATATATGAGGACCAAAGTGTAAAGTCGGTCAAGGAGGTTTCTTCTTAGGCTCAAGTTTTTATACATGACTAATTAGAACCTAAGGAATCTGATGGTAAATTTCATTTTCATATTAAACCTTGTTTGACCGGTCAATTTGCGTAAAGACCCAAATTAAGTTATTAATTGGGCATGGTTCTCAATGTAGGTCAAAATGGGTTCTACAGGCCAAATTGAAGGTTTTAAACCCTAGAGATTATTTTTCTATGAATTTTAGAGGGTTTATTCTATTTTTACTTTGCCTCGAACCTTGTGAATTGAAGTGGGTTGTTTTAGGGTTACAGATTATCATTTGGTTCCTTGGAAGTGCTGTAGCCCTTGCTAGATCATCTCATCCCACTTTTATTCTTATTAAGCTGTTCTGACCTGTGTTTGGGCCCTGAATTACCCTGTATGCAGATTATACTGGTAAAATTGCACTTTTACCCCTTATGACTGGTTTTCTTCTCAAACTCAGAATTCTCTGAGTTAAGCCTTTCCTTGAGATATGTAGGAGCTTTTATCCTTTGTATTGGGTCAAAATGAGCTAGTTATGGCTCATGATGAGGTTCTCATCATACCCCCATGCCTAGCTTTTGCTAGTCCCTTAGCAAAAAAAAAACTTAAGGTTTCAACCCTTGTTCTAGACCATGAAGTTTTCAATGGTTTTAGATAAGTGCCTTTTTTATTTGAGCATAGATTAGGTTAGAGTGCTGACCATAGGCCTAAAAGGTACTCTAGTATCAATCAAGATCCAAATCTGTCTAGCCTTAGCCTCAGTCTTTCAGCAAAGGTTTTTAAGGCCCGCAAGAACTAACCTAAGGTTTATTGGACTTCGTGGTTAAAGCACCCGTGCTTGAAATGATTTTAGCCCTGGCCCAGTTCGCAGTGCGTTTTGTAAGAGAGAGATAGAAAGTTTTTTTTCTGTTTGGAGAGTTTTCTCTCTCTTTTTCTTTTTAGTTCTAGCCTAGGATTGGCTTTTCAACACGGTCTGTATCAGATTCCTTGCTCCCATCATCAATCCTCAAAGGTTCCTGGCGATCGATGCTTCGAGATAGCACCGCCCATGGCAACCCCCGGAACCCTGGCTATTGAGATTTCGAGATAATCCCATCCATGGTATTCCGTGGCCGAATCCAGACCCTGGCAATTGACACTTCGAGATAATGCCATCCATGGAATCTGAACCAGCAGAGTGCTTACATGCCCCCCGTAGGATATGTAAATATCCTAAGAGACAAGCACCGAGGAGATGATATTTTGTTACGCATCTTCGAGGGGATTTCCCGCCTCTCTGCGCTGGGAACTCGTCCAAATCAACTTGTGTTGATCGGCCGCTCCTATTCTAGGTGTTCTTTTCAGATTTTTGCGACGCTTCTGCGTGATTCTGATTTTTACGCTTACTGAACCAGGCTGTGTGTGAGATTAGGGTGCTTAGGTTACTGAGTCCCGTAAACCAAAAATTAGTTAACGAGGCCGAATACTCCCTAAGCCTTAGACCTAATACTTCAGCTTTTCATTTTCCTCAACCTCTTGAGGAGTGTCCAGATCTTAATGGGTACTAAGAGTCTATTCAAGAATGCCTAAGGTTTGCATTCTTACTAATCTCATTGTGCACTTTTCAGTTATTTTCTTGAATGAGGTCTAGAACTTAGGTTAATTCCTTAGTTTCTTACTAATGACTATCACTCTTTTCTTATAATTTTGTGCTCCTTTTTCATTTTGTTTCTTCTCTCCTTCACAAAATTTTCCTTCTCCTCTTTTCCTCTTATTCTTTTTCGAATTTTTTTTTTTTTTTTTTTTTTTAATTTTTATGGTATTTTTGGCATATGTGAATTTTTTGTTTGAAACCTTTTCTTACGAGTTTTTGCACTTTCATACCCCCCCATGCCTAAGATTTGCAATGTCCTCATTGTAACCTAGGGGGTCTTAGTTCAGGGTGAACTTCGAGTGCTGAAAGGTGTCAGAACAAGTTTCAGGTTTTCAAAGAGAATGACGGGCTGCCTCCCGTTAAGCGCTGAGTTTTACGCCATCGGCTGGGCGCAATAAGCTCAAGGGGAAAGGAGGATATAAGATGCCTCAGCCAAATCAGTAGAAGTTACATCAATGAACGGCTTGAGTCTTTGACCATTCACGATGAAAGATTCAGAATCGTGGCTGAGTGGACTGATTTCGATTGCTCCATTTCCAAAAACCTGTCGGACCAAATATGGTCCGACCCACTTAGATCTCAGTTTTCCTGGGAAGAGTTTGAGTCGGGCATCAAAGAGTAGGACCTTTTGACCAGGATGGAAGATCTTTCTTGAGATGTGTTTGTCATGGAAGGCTTTAACCCGCTCCTTGTAGATTTGCGAGTTCTCGTACGCGTCTATGCGTAATTCATCGATCTCGCTGATTTGGAGTTTTCTGTGGGTCCCAGCCTTGGAAAGATCTAGATTACAGTTCCGTACTGCCCAATAGGCTTTATGCTCCAGTTCGACGGGAAGGTGGCATGCCTTTCCGTACACCAATCTAAAGGGAGACATGCCCAATTGGGTCTTGTGGGCGGTCCTATAGGCCCACAATGCTTCCGGAAGTCGGGACGACCAGTCCTTCCTGTCAGGTCGAACAGTGACCTGTAGGATTTTCTTGATCTCCCGATTCGACAGCTCAGCTAGACCATTAGTTTGGGGGTGGTAAGGAGTAGAGATTCGGTGAGACACCCCGTATTTGGTCATCAGTGACCTAAACTGAGCATTTGTGAAATGGGTCCCCCCATCAGAGATTATTGCACGAGGAATCCCGAACCTTGAGAAAATGTGTTGATGAATGAATTTGAGAACGATTTTGTGATCACAGGTTCGGGTCGGTATGGCTTCGATCCATTTGGACACGTAGTCCACAGCCAACAGAATGTATTCGAAACCATCCGAAACAGGAAAGGGGCCCATAAAATCAATCCCCCAAACATCAAAGATTTCGCATACTAGAATCGGTTGCATAGGCATCATGTCGCGATGGCTCATGTTGCCCAAAGTCTGGCAACGACTGCATGCCTTGCAATGACTGTATGCGTCTTTGAACAGTGTGGGCCAGTAGAAGCCGCACTGGAGGACTTTTGATGCGGTTTTATGCCCGGCAAAATGGCCACCGCATGCCTGGTCATGGCAGAAAGAGAGGATATTGTTGACTTCCCCTTCCGGGACACATCTCCGGATGATCTGATCGGCACCTATGCGGAAGAGGTACGGGTCCTCCCAAATGTAATACTTGGCATCGGAGCGTAATTTGTCTTTCTTGGCCTTCGGCCAATCGGACGGGGTTTGATGAGATGCCAAGTAATTTACAATATTAGCAAACCATGGAAGGTTAGTACCAATAGTCAGCAGGTGCTCATCGGGAAAATGCTCAGTGATGGGTCCGGAAGGGTTTATCATTTCAGAAGGAAGACGGGACAAGTGATCAGCTACCACGTTTTGTTTTCCCGCTTTATCGCGAATCTCGAGGTCAAATTCTTGCAACAGCAAGATCCATCGGATCAATCGAGGTTTCGCGTCCTTCTTTGCAAGGAGATGCCTCACAGCCGTGTGATCCGAGTATATGATGACATGGGAACCCAGAAGGTACGATCTGAACTTCTCTAGGGCAAATACTACAGCTAGCAGCTCTTTCTCAGTAACTGTATAGTTACGCTGAGCCTCATCGAGTGTTTTGCTGGCGTAGTAAATGACCACAGGTTTCTTGTCATTTTTCTGCCCCAAAACCGCTCCTACAGCGAAGTCGGATGCATCACACATGATCTCAAAGGGTTGAGACCAATCAGGGGACTGTAGGATCGGGGCTTGGGTGACTCGGTCACGCAGGATTTCAAATGCTTGAGTGCATTCCTTGGAGATTTCGAAGGGAACATCCTTGGAGAGAAGAGTGGTCAGGGGGCGTGCGATTTTTGAAAAATCAGGGATAAATCGTCGATAAAAACCGACATGCCCTAAAAAGGATCGGATGTCCCTGATCGAGCTAGGCATAGGAAGGCGAGAAATCAGATTAACCTTAGCTCGATCCACTTGGATACCTTTCTCCGAAATTGAGTGTCCCAGGACAATTCCCTCAGGCACCATGAAATGGCTCTTTTCCCAGGAAAGAACCAAATTCACGTCGATGCATCGCCTGAGTATCTGGACCAAGTGTTGGAGGCAATCGTCGAATGATGTTCCGAAAACTGAAAAGTCATCCATGAAGACTTCCAGATAATCACCTACCATATCTGAGAATATGGCAAGCATGCATCGCTGAAAAGTAGCGGGTGCATTGCAAAGACCGAAAGGCATCCTTCGGAAAGCGTAAGTTCCGAAGGGGCAGGTGAACGTGGTCTTTTCTTGGTCCTCAGGATGGATTGCCACCTGGTTATAACCGGAGTACCCGTCAAGGAAGCAGAAGAACCTATTTCCCGCTAATTTTTCGAGAATTTGATCAATGAAGGGTAGTGGGAAATGATCCTTCTTCGTGGAGGAATTGAGTCGACGGTAATCTATACAGACTCTCCACGAGTTGGCTAATCGGGTAGGAATGATTTCTCCGGTCTCAGTCGTTATAGTGGTGAGTCCTGCCTTCTTAGGCACGACCTGAATTGGGCTCACCCAACGACTATCGGAGATCGGGTAGATGATCCCGGCATCTAACCACTTGATGATCTCCTTTTTCACGACCTCCTGCAGATTGGGGTTTAAGCGTCTCTGCATTTCACGAGAAGGTCGTGTGCCCTCTTCTGAATAGATATGATGAGTACAATAAGAGGGACTTATTCCAGTCAAATCATCGAGGGTCCATCCGATGGCTCTGCGATGTTGCTGGAGGACAACAATCAGACGGGATTCCTGTTCAGGATTGAGGTTGGAATTGATGATCACAGGAAGGGTCTGATTAGAACCCAAAAAGATGTATTTCAAATGAGCAGGAAGGGGTTTCAGTTCGAGGATGGGGTTTTCAGCAGCAGCGGGTGGTTCAGTATAGATGTGAGGTTCAAGGGTGGGAGTTACTGGGTTGTTCACATCTGGATTTGACTCCTCTATTTGCGGGTCAAGATCCTTCTGTGGTTGATGAGGAATACTCAAGTCATTCTGGAGGTATGATTCATCAACCAAAGTCTTGATGTCACAAATTTGTTCGATGACGCCGCAATTAATTCCTTGTTGGGCCTTAAATATATCAATTTTCAGTGTTTGATCTCCAAACTTAAGCTCTATTTGGCCCTCCTCACAGCTGATGTTGGCTCTAGCAGTAGCCAAGAAAGGTCTCCCTAGAATGATTGGTGTATCCCTAGGGTTCTCAGGTGCATCCATGTCTAAGACTATAAAGTCCACTGGAAAATAGAAATCCCGCACTCTCACGATAACATCCTCGAGAATCCCTTTTGGTGACTTTATAGATCGATCTGCTAATTGTAATGTCACCTCAGTTGGTTTCAGCTCAGATTCTTCCAGATGGTCAAGTAAGGATGTGGGTATCAGATTTATAGATGCACCTAAGTCTAACAATGCTCTGTCAAATTGGGTACCACCTATCTTACAGGAGATCAGGGGAGTTCCAGGATCTTTTGCCTTGGGTGGGAGTCTACTAAGGATTACAGAGCTGGCTTGCTCTGACAGAACAATTGGGCTCCCTCCCTTGGTTCGCGGCTTACGCTGGGGTGTACATATATTCTTTAGAAATCGTGCGTAAGCTGGTACGTGGTGGATTGCATCCATCAAGGGGATGTTTATGTGGACCTGCTCAAAGAGCTTGACCAGGTCCTCCTCAGGGGCCACGGGTTTGGTGGTCTTCTTTCCCTTGGTCAGGGCCTCGGGAAACGGGATCTTGGTTGGTTCCTCTAGGATAGGTCCTGGTTGTGGGTCTGGAACAGCGGTACCTTGGATAACTATCCTAGGGTCATGATTATCAGGCTGGGAGTGGTTTGGATAACGCGGGTCCTGAGTTGTCTTACCACTACGTGTTGTTACAGCATTTAATCCGGCCTGATTTTGGTTTGGGTTTGGTAGGAGGGGTGGCTGCTGCTGAAATCCCGCACGCGAAGTTGAGGCTTCCGTCTCGTCTGGAGATGGGGCAGTAGGGGCCTGATAAATCCATTGAGCGTGGCCTAAATTTGGATTCATAACGCGCTTCTGGGTTGGCACGTTATTTGGGTTAGGAAGGGGTTGGGAAGGGAGTGTGCCTGGCTGGCGAGAATTTGCCAACTGGGCCAGCTGAGTTTTAACTTCAGTAAGCTCGTCCTTGTGCTGTTTTTGAATGGCCGCATTGGATTTTTGAATGTCAGCCAGAGTCTGAAGGATTAAGGACATTTGATCTTGATTTGGCCCTGATGGATAAGTAGGGTTGGGCCGAGGCTGAGGCGGCTGGTAGTGATGAGAGGGCTGTGGGCGGGACTGAAAAGGTGGTCTTTGGGTTTGAGAATTTCCCGCCCACTGAAAATTTGGATGGTTTCGCCATCCAGGGTTGTAAGTGTTGGAGAATGGGTCGTTCTGGATGGCGTTGAGGTCCTCGCAGGTCTGAGGAACCTCCTGAGAATCAGGGAAAGGGGGAATGGAGTTCCCCCGGCTGGTGAAGAAAGGATCGGATGATCTTCCAGTCCAAGAATCAGATGGGGATGGATATGGATCCATCCCAGGGGAGGATCGGTGTAGGATGTTTTGCACAGTCTCCTGTGTGGAAGGAGGTTGTGCAAAGGAGTTACGCGCAGAGGTGGCTCGCTGCAAGTGCTGAGTCAGCTCATCCACCTTCTTTTCAATAATTGAGACCTTGTCCAATCGACTGGCCATTAATTCCAGGTCGACTGATGCGGACAGGCCCTGCGTCTCATGTGCTCCCTTAAGATTCGTCGCTGCGCGGGTATTCGTCCTGTCGAATAATCCCATGGAGTCATTGTTGATGGAGTTCTCGCACATGTTTTCGAGAATCTCCCATACGGTGTCTTCATGTTGACCCATGATGTTTCCTCCGCAGGTTGCATTGACGAAAAGGCGGATGTCCTCACGGAGTCCCTGGTAAAAAGATTGGACTTGTTCCCATTTAGGAACTCCGTGATGGGGGCACTTCCTCATGAGATCCTGAAAACGATCCCATGCCTCATGGAGAGGTTCTCCTGATTGTTGAGTGAAGTGTGTAATCTGATGGCGCAAGGCGTTGGTCCGACCAACGGGAAAGAACTTTTTCAAAAACTCGGATTGAAGTTCTTCCCAAGTGTTGATCGGCCGGGTCTGAGTTTGATACCAATGGGCGGCCTTGTCCATAAGAGAAAAGGAGAACATCTTCATGAGAAGAATATCCCGATTTTGCGCATCTGATCCAAAAGTGTGGGCCAGATGCTTTAGCTGTTTGATGTGCTGGAAAGGATCTTCAGAATTAAGCCCATGGAATTTAGGTATAGCGTGAATCATGTTGGGCTTTAGTTCGGAATCAGGTCCTCCAATCGGGATTCTAACTCGAGGCTCAATGGCCACCGCAGCAGGATTGTAGTGGTCCCGCATCATAGGACGCTGCGGTGGGTGCACGAAGTTTTGGAAGAGGTCATTGAGTCGCTGGAGCTGGTGTTCCAGATTATTTTCTTCCTCAACTGGCTGAGCCATGATGGGGGAAGAAGAAGAACTTGGTTCTGAATCAGAAGAGAGAATAATGTGAGGGTGTTGCTGCACAAACACGGGCGTCGAGGCTTGGCCTTGACGAGAGTGAATTTCTAAAGGAGGTCTTAAGGGTGGTCTTAGAGACCTCCTTCCGTACATGCACAGTTGGGAGAGGTAAGTTTAGAAGGTGATGGACCCAATCAAGACACCCAAAAATGTGTTGGGTGACTATAGAGGTGCGGGGCAGATGGACCCCTTGATCAGAAAGATCGTCCACCTGAGAATTACCTGGGCAGCCAGAGAGGGAGAGTCCCGCGAAGACCCCTACACGGTAGAGCGTCCCCACGGGTTACAGGGTTTCCCCCACCCGACCTCTCTTGTCACTGCGGTTCCAGGTAGACCAGAATGGGGATCTTGACCTCTTAAGTCTACCAATTTTAAGATCAGGGTGCTTAAGGTTTCACTTGAACTTTAGTCTTTTTAAGTGCAAAGAGTGACCTAATTTAAGGTTGGTTAACCCAAGGGGTCAACTTTACCTATTGTTTTCTTTAAGAGCTTTTAGGTCCTGTCTTTTAGGGTTCAAGTGTTTAGAGAGAGCCAATTGTTTAGGATTTTTCTTGTTAATTATTTTCAATCAATGGCTTGGGCACACCTCTTTAGGATTTCCTCAATTCTTGATTAAGGGGTGTGTCTCTACTGAAATCCTAATGTTTGACCTTATGTTGGCTCTACTTGGTCCATTTAACTCTTTGTTGGGCAATTAGGGCTCAAGCAAGAATGTGTTAGCCCTTAAATACCCTTAATAGTGTGCAGGAGTGATGAGTTGAAAACATGCAACTTTTTATGGTTACTAAGTATGGAAGACAGGTTAGCCCTATATTGCTTTGTTCTTTTCTTTTCTTTCTCTTTAGAGTGTAGGGGTTAATAGTGAGAGAAAAGATTTACCTGTCTTCGGAGTGGTTGTCGTGTGGTTGCTTGTCTTCTTGAGTTCCTGTAGCTGCACAAAAGAGAGGAGATTATCAGAAATTAAAAGATACAGGAATGTTTACCTCTAGAATAGCCGTTGCTCCCCGGCAACGGCGCCAAAATGATGAGACGTCGGTTTCAGTTATTATATCGTTGTAGTAAAGCCGGTTGTCACCAACGTTTCATATAAAATTTTTATTACTCGGAAAACTGAAAGAGTTCCCGAGGTCGAACTCAGGGAGCAAGTTGTATTCTAGAGATATACAAGTTCTATTACAAAAATAAAGAGAGAGAGAGAGAGAGATGAAAAATTGGCTTCTTCTTCTTTTCTTCTTTCTTCCTCTGTCTTTGGTTCTTCCTGTTCTTCTTCTTCTTCTTCTTTTTCTTCTGCTTTCTTCAGATTTTCCCCTCGTGCTCTTCTTCTTCTGTTCTTCCTTGTTTCCTTTCTTTTTCGTCAGATCGTCTTCTTCTTTTCTTGCTTCTTGCTTCTCTTCATTCCTTCTTCTTTGTCTTCACCTGCCTTGACCTCTCTTTTTCTTCTTTCGCGATGGCCGTTGCTCTTCCTTCTTCTTCAGCGGGTCTTCTTCTTCTTTGGCTGCTGACCTTCCGTCGTCTGCCCCGGTGCTGAGACGACTTAACAATGCCTTCGCTACAGTGCAGCAGCTCCTTCTTCTTCAGCGGGTCTGCTTCTTCTTCTTTGGCCTGCGCACTTCAGAGTTCATTCGTCAAGAGGCAAAAACCTACTCTACCCCCCTCCCCTGCGTATCTCTCTCTCTGAAATCACTCTTCGGAAGCTCTCCCAGAGCGCTACCGGGTAATCGGGTTCGGGTCAGGCCCGGGTCCAGGCCCACCGGCGTGCGTGGTGGGCGAGGAGTGCAGGTCAGTCTAATCGGGTCAGGCCAGGTCCGCGGAGCGTGGTCACGGACGAGGCCGAGTCGGGTCGGGTCGGGTGAGAGGGACCTCACCCCGTGGTAACTGAGGCAAACAGATGGTGGCACTTTTTCAATTTATGTGGGTGCGTGGCTTCAGAAGGTTCCGAGGTGGGACTATCCGCGCACCCGTTTCTCTCACGCCTGCAGCAGGGATGGCGCTTCCAATTGCAACAGCTGTTGAGGCGCGCAACTCCAATTGAGGGCCGGGGTGTGTGCGCAAGACTCTTCCGCGCTGGCCGTGGCTCTTCAACCTGGGATATCTAGGCTTGGAGCAACCTCGAGCAAGCTTCGAGCTTCCTCGCCAATGGCGGTCAAGGCCTGGAACCTGAAATCAATAGCACGGCCTCTCGGCCAAATCAGACAGGCGGGGGACCTTCGCCGTGGCACGGCGAAGGTGGTCAGGGGGTCTGCAGGGGGCGAGATGGAGCTGTCAGGTCGTCCTAGGTCAAACTGTGAGCGAGGGAGTGGGTGTGTTCGGTGGGTCTGCAGAGGGTGTTCGGTGGGAAGTGGAGGGGCGGAAGAGGATCAGGGTGAGGAGGCGGAGGTTCTGCGGTGGTCGGCGAGCCGTGTGGGTTGCTGAGGTGATGGGAGCGGCTCGCCGGAGGGTGGTCGGAGGCGGAGAGGATGAGGGTGAACAGGGTCGGTAGAGGGCTTAATTGACTAAATCGAAAGCGGGGAAAGAAAGAGGAGGAGAAGGGGAGTAAGTCTAACTTAACTGCAGGGACGAAGGGGGAGGAACAGGGCGACAGTCGTATCGACTGTCGCCGGAGAAGATGTTGCTCAGAGAGAGGGGCGGCGGCGAGCAGAGGGCTGGAGAGGCGCCAGCTGGGTGCGGCGTGGCGCGGGAAGAGCAGGGGAGGAAGTCTCTGCTGCTGGTAGTGCGGCAGAGCGAAGAGGTGGAGGGGGAGGAAGTCGCCGGAGCTGGTGAGCGTCTGCCGGAGAAAGAAGAGAAGAAAGCTGGGGGTTTTCTCCGTCAGATCCAGGCTGCCTTCGTCGGTGGAGCGGCGGGGGGTATTTATAGGGTTGAAGCAGGGAGGAAGGCGGAGGGAGACGACGTGTCTCCCTCGCCGGAGCATGGTCGGAGTACGAACCCATACCGTCCGTGCGTTCGCACGGCCGGTATGGGGGGCTGCAATGATCATGGGGGTGCTCCTGCGACGGCTGACGACGCAGGGCACCCCCGGTACACATGCCAGGTCCTCCACCTTACCCTGCGCGGCGCCATGCTCCGCGCAAGGTCGCCGGAGCATGGTGCTGGCAGGGTTTTGCAGGAGGGACCTGTTTGCAAAGAACGAAGGAGAGTTAGGGGCCAAAATGCGAGGGTTCAAAAGTTGAGGGCCAAAGAGTAAATATATGAGGACCAAAGTGTAAAGTCGGTCAAGGAGGTTTCTTCTTAGGCTCAAGTTTTTATACATGACTAATTAGAACCTAAGGAATCTGATGGTAAATTTCATTTTCATATTAAACCTTGTTTGACCGATCAATTTGCGTAAAGACCCAAATTAAGTTATTAATTGGGCATGGTTCTCAATGTAGGTCAAAATGGGTTCTACAGGCCAAATTGAAGGTTTTAAACCCTAGAGATTATTTTTCTATGAATTTTAGAGGGTTTATTCTATTTTTACTTTGCCTCGAACCTTGTGAATTGAAGTGGGTTGTTTTAGGGTTACAGATTATCATTTGGTTCCTTGGAAGTGCTGTAGCCCTTGCTAGATCATCTCATCCCACTTTTATTCTTATTAAGCTGTTCTGACCTGTGTTTGGGCCCTGAATTACCCTGTATGCAGATTATACTGGTAAAATTACACTTTTACCCCTTATGACTGGTTTTCTTCTCAAACTCAGAATTCTCTGAGTTAAGCCTTTCCTTGAGATATGTAGGAGCTTTTATCCTTTGTATTGGGTCAAAATGAGCTAGTTATGGCTCATGATGAGGTTCTCATCATCTATTCTAAAAAGCAGTAAATCTATTCTAGAAAGCAGTAAAAATAATGGGGAGAGAGATATCCTCCTCGACGGTCGCTTGGAGGACGAGCCGGATGGGACGATGCCTGGACGAAGGAGGACGGAGCAGGATGAAGGAGGACGAAGCGGAAGAACAGGAACGGGGCAGCACATCGTCATCGTCGCGGGATCCGCTTCCGAAAGGGGAACAAAAAATTGACTTTATCTCGCAAGAAGCATCCCGGGTGTGGGACAAGCTTCTCTTGAGTTTTGGAGAGGGAGAGAAGAGAAGGAAGGGATGAGAATTTCGTGTGGAGGGGGTCTCCTTTTATAGTTGCAAGGAGTGAGGGCAATTTGGTCATTTTAATTTGAAAATCATTAATCAGGGGTCATTAGGACGAATAAAACCATCGCTAAAGCCCCATCGTGGGTGTAGTGGGGCACCACCCGCGTGCGGCCTCTCTCCTGCTCGCGCACTTAACGTGTGCTCCACGTCCAATTAATCTCAGCCATCCAATCGTGAGATCAGACAGCTTAAGTCGTGCCTCCGCCCGCGTGCGATCCCACGTGAAGCACGGCGTACAATAGTGCGTGGACGCTATCGAGCACTGGCAGCTGCTGGATCGCGATCGTGCGGTCGATCGAGTGAGCACCTCCGCTCCAATTGCAGTGCGACGCAGATCGAACATGTGCCTGCACTTCGCATTAGAGTGCTCGACCAACGCGCTGTGGGCGCATTTGTGTCGAGCGCTTAACTTAAGCGCAGGCGCATCGCAGCCGTTGGATCTTGATCCAACGGCGGGGAAGGGTTGATGCAGACGCCTTCAGTGGGTGCGTGAAGATGATTGGGCGGCTGAGATGGCACCACATGGCACCATCTTGGCTGTCCATCTTCTGGATGCTGCAGATGGTGCCACGGTTGTCGGATTAAGTCGATTTTCGTGCCGTTAGGCTGCAATCATCGATCCGAATCCATCCATGCGATCAGACTTGTCATTTGAAGTACAAATTCACACCATCTTGGCCCTTGATCTTCTAGGGTTCCCCGGTCTCTATTTGATGCTACAGATGTCTGATTAAGGTGATCTTGGAGTCATTGAACTCCAATCGTCGCCCTGATCACATCTGTACGGTTGGATCTTCGATCCGAGGCCCCGATAAAAAGTTTGCCCTGTCCATGAACATAAAAGGGGACAATTAACCTCCATTTTATTTAAACTAATCTAAATGCAAGATGATGCATGTTATGCAATATTTATAGTATGCAATGCAATCCTATGCTTAAGAACATGCATAAATAGACATCTTAAGTAGTGTAAACATGTTTACATCAGGCACGCCTCCAGGCAGGGAGGGCTCGTGCTCAGAAGTGTCAGAGTGCGGTGGGGGCGTTGGAGGACAACCCCCTCCCCCTCGTCCAATGCTGCGTCAATCTCTCGGCCCCACAGAGGACTCCCCCTCCATGTCCCCAGGGAGAGGTGCCCGTAGGGGTCGGTGGAGCTCTTCTCGTACTATGTCTCGTATCAACTGAGTGAGGTCCTGGGCTAGAACGCCTGGGAGAAGTGGCTGGTCAACTAGCACCTCGGGCCTGGCACGTCCACCCCTCTGACCTCGTCCATGGCCGTGTCTGCGGCCCGCCTTAAGGACTCCATGTCGAGGCATCTCCTGCAAGGAGACGTAGAAGACAGAACAAAAAAAATTCAACTCTAACAGACTTCAAAGAAGGAAACTCAGAACAGATGTCAAACGATACATTTTCGTGGTTACTCTAGTTACATGCACGTGAATTGGTTATTCTCAAGCTAGTTGGTTCATTTCTCAGGACGACCTTGCTTTGATACCATCTTATTATGACCCGGTTCTTGAATCCCTACAGGACCCGAGACTGGCTCAACTCGACTAATCCCAAGACCCAGTCGTCCAACAAGAAATAACCAAAAAGCAGGAAAGTAAACCACATTCACCATGCTAGTAACTAATAGTAAAGGGTACAGCAGTAAAGGAAGTAAAAGCTGCTAACAGTACATATCACCCCCACAACAGTAAAGCGTAAACAAAGTACAGAAACGTAAATGGTAACAAGAGTCTAAACTCACTAACAAAACAAAATACAACAACAGGATGACTACTGTTGGGCTTGACTGGGCCCAGCACCCTCTACAACAGGTGACACGGCTTGCTCAACACTTGGACCTGAAAAGAGTTATGAGTAAACGGAGTCAGCGAACGTTGAGTAGAGTGGTAACCAACTAACTTAAGCAGAAAAAGTTAACAGGTAATTTATCATTTCCAATTATTTTATTTTACAAGTTATTCCTTTTCACCCATTGGTTTACTTTTTAGTTCTCTTTCTTGATCTGGAATGTTCCTCGTGGGAACGATCTTGATTGCAGTCTTTTCCGAAGAGTAGAAGGCACACGTGGTGCTCTCCTAGCCGGGAGAGTCCCCCGTGGTGATCCTACACCCAGTCAACCACCCCAAGGTCACGGATAGACATAATGGTGACTACGGCACGCGCGATAAGCACACGGTTAGCTACCCCGCATTGGCACGTGGTCAGCCGTTTTCGTTAGCGGGTACGCCCAAAGTATAGCACGGAATAGTATAGGGCCTAGCCTTCTCAGTAACAGGGGTCTAGCCCCTCAGAACCAAACAGGGGTCTCGCCCCTCCACAGTCCACGCACCCTCGTCTAACTACCTCGGTTTGCCCAGTGGGCCTAACAAGTCGGTGTAGGGTGGCTAGCTGGACCTCGGGCCCCGTGGGGAGGCTAGCTCTCTCCCCAAACTAGTAGCTCTGCCCGGTACAGTGTACGCGAGGGCCAAGGAAGTCGGTGTAGAGTGGCCAATCTTAACTCTGGGTACCAACCCAAGGGCGACTAGCTCCGCTCTACACTAAACAGGGGACAGTCGCTCTCCTTGTTACAACGTACTCAAGGGCCAGCACACTTCCCACTCACATTTCCAGATGCATTCCATTTGTCCACAGGAGCTCTACTCCTAATTCCCCGTAGGGTTCATGCTCGTTTTCCCCATGTTCTTCCATACCAGGTTTCGTCATTCACAATTCCATTCTCAAATTCTACACATGCAACTCATATTTCCACAATTTGCATATACAACAAGCAATGTCACAGGTATCTGTTTAACTAGCATAGACATTTCACATTTCACAGGTAGCTTTTATTTATTAACAGGCAGTTGTCTACATTTCTATTCATTCATTTTAGACTGCAATCTCAACACGCATACACACAGTGCAAGTAATTCTCGTCCTAGGATTCATGCCACATCCTCGATTTTTAGTTATCCAATTTCACATATGCAGTTATGATTTATAATTAAAACAAGGGAAACTACTCTACTAGACAATCCGGGAGTACTGAGGGCTCGAACGGCGGGCTCACGTGCCTTAACAAGCCTCAAACCCGCAACAGATCGAAGTCTTATACCAAGGAACATACCACAATGGAACGGGCCTTCTAACAGATATCTCTGCACACGATAGACCATGTCACCTATATTTAACATGTTGAAGAACTCACAAGGAAACCACAGATATCTTGTTTGCGTAAAATGGGCCTCGAACAGACCTTAATTGGGTTAAAAACAGGACTGCAGACCTAAATTAGATGTCTGGCACAAGTTTTGGATGTCTTAAAAGTATCCAGAGTCTCACCTTAGGTTCCTGCGTTGACTTCGGACATCCAAAACCCCTTCTTGACCGTCCAGACCCGACTCCAGACGTCCGACCTCTCCTCCAGTCATCAGGAAGTGTTTCTAGTCGTCTGGTAAGCTGTCCAGATGTCTGAAACACATGGAAGGGCGTGTCCCGCACCTTCCTGAAGCTATCTCTACACACGACAGACCATATCACCTATATTTAGCCATGCAGATCGAAGCTGCGGTGTGGCTTACATGGCCGTATCCATAAGAGGAAAATACCTTCGCGAGGCAAGGCGAGTGTGCAGCGGTGGTTGGCATGGCGTGGGAACGCCTGTGTGAGCATGCCTAGGGCACACTTTGTGTGTATGTGCGGGTTTGTTCGAGGGTGTGTTTGGGTGAGTGGCGGAGTGAATGGAGTGAGGGATGTGATCAGGGAGTCGAGGCGATGCTTATGGACTTGTCGATGAGGAGGGGGGTGGTCTGCAGTGGTGGAGCGATCTTGCCGGAGTTGGTGGCTGGAGGTGGAGGAGATGATGGTGGTGGAGTGCGACAGTAGTCGATTGAGGGAAATAAAGAGGGTAGAAGAATGTAGATGGTGAAGGGGACTTATCTAGGAGGTGAAGAGAAGAAATGGAGATGGGGATGGCGTCTGGCATGTATTGTCGATGCCGGAGACGAAGATGCTCAGGGAGGGACGGTCGGTGAGGATGAAGGGGAGGCAGGGACATCGGCGGGTGCTATGCGACACGGACGAACGTGAGGAAGAAGAACCTGCCATTGGTATTGTGGTCAGGAGATGAAGAAGATCAGGGAAGGTCATCGGAGCTTGATGAGTGAGTCGGGTGGAGGAGGAGAGAAGAAATTGAGGGGAATTTTGGCTGATTTCATGCTTGGAGGAGTCAGGGCGAACTATGCTCCTTTAAATAGAGCCCTGGAGGTCAGTTTTGTGCTTGGAAGCCAAGCTTCAAAGCAAGGCAGGGTCACTGGAGTTGGAAACTCGAAAGAGACCCAAATCTCTCATGCATTCGCATGAGAGATTGGGAAGGAATCTTGGATCATGGATGGATTCAGATTGGAGGGATTTTTTTAGAGAATCTCCCTTCCAATTTTGAAGGGGATTCTTTGAGAAATCAAGGAGAAATCACCTTCTAAAGCTTGGAGTAGGATTTCTCCGCTATAATGGTGGAGGGACCTAATTGCAAAGAATGATGAAGAAGTTAGGGGGGCTTTTGTAAGGGTTTTTTGAAAGATAGTGGTACAAATGTAATCAAGTTGGACTTAATTGCAAAGTGGGTCAAGACGAGTTCCCCTTTGGTCTAAATTTTGGTAAAAACCTAATTTGGACCTAAGGAATCCAATGGTGAAGTTGGATTTTGGGTTTGACCATGTTTGACTGGGAAATTTATGCAAAATCCAATTAAGGGCAAATATATGTCTAAGACCCCATTCTAGGTCAAAATGGTTTCCAATGGCAAAATTGAAAGTTATAAACCCTAAAGAATATTTTTATATGATTTTTAGAGGGTTTAGGTGAATTTTATTCTGACCAAAACCTTGTTTAATCAAGTGGGTTTATTTTAGGGTTATAAAAAGTCATTTAATTCCCAAAACTCACACAAACCCTTTTCTGCCTGATCCAACCTACTTTTTATCTTGTTAAGACCTTTTGACCTATGTTTAACCCTTGAGAAAACCTGTTGTTGTACTGCAATGGTAAAATTACAGTTTTACCCCTTATTTCTTGCTTTTCTCTCAGAAAGGTTATTCAGTGACTTAGGACCTCCAGTTGGTTATGTAGGAGCTTTTATTCTATTCATTGTGTCAAAATGAGCTAGTTAGGGCTCATGATGGTGTTTCCATCATACCCTCATGCCTAGCTTTTACTAGTTTTGTAGCAAAATTTTAAGGTTTTAACTTTGATTCTAGACCATGAGTTTCTTGATGTTCAAAATTGTGATGTGTGCTTTTTTTTTTCTGTAGATTAGGTTAGAATGCCAATAGTAGGCGTAGAGGTACTCAAGTACCAACCAAGATCTGGACCTGGCTAGCTCTAGCCTCAGTCCGCTACGAAGGATTTTAAGGCTCACAGGAGCTATCCTAAGGTTCGTTGGACTCCACGATTAAAGCACCCGTGCTTGTAACATATTTTAGCCTTGGTTCAGTTTGTAGTGCATTTTTGTAAGAGAGTGACAGAGGCATTTTCTTTGTTTGAAGAGTTTTCTCTCTCTTTTCTTTTCTTTTTTTATTTTTAGCTTCGGATTGACTTCTCAACACGGTTTGTGTCGGATTCCTAGTCCCCATCATCAATCCTTGAAGGGTCTTTGGCAATCGATGCTTCGTGATACCACCACCCATGGCAACCCCCAGAACCCTAGCTTTCGAGATTTCATGATAATCCCGCCCATGATGTTCTGTAGCTAAATCTAGATCCTAGCAATTGACATTTCGTGATACTGCCGCCCATGGCATCTGAACCAGCACAGGGTGCTTACATGCCCCTGGTAGGATATGTAAATATCCTAGGAGACAAGCACCGAAGAGACGATATGTTATTGCGCATCTTCGAGTGGAATTTCCTGCCCCTCTGCACCGGGAACTCATCCAAATTAACTTGTGTTGATCGGCCGCTCCTAATCTAGGTGACTTTTTCAGAACAATTTAAACGCATTTGTGTGATTTTGATACTTATGCGCACTGAACCAGGCTATGTGTGGATTAGGGTGCTTAGGTTACCTAGTTCCGCAAACCAGAGGCCAGTTAACGAGGCCAAATACTCCCTAAGCCTTAAGCCTAATACTTAAGCTTTGCATTTTTCCCAACCTCTTGAGGACTATCTAGATCTTAGCGGATACTTGAATTTTTAAGCCTAGGAGTATAACCCAAGAGGCCTAAGATCAGTGTTCCTACTGATCTCTTCTGTGTTTCATTAGCACTTCTTTCCTTTCATTTTCTTTTTCTTGATATGGTCTAGAACTCAATTAATCCCTTAATTTCTTACTAGTGACTATCTCTTTTCTTTTTTTTTTCAACTTGTGCTCCTTTCTTGACATTTTTCACTTTTTTCCTTTTTCTCAAAATTTGTATGGCCTCAAAATTTCTCTCCCCTCAAAATTTTTTTTGTTTTTTTTAAGAATTTTTCATTTTATTGGTATTTTTGTGATATGTGAATTTTTTGGCTGAAACCTTTTCTTGTGAGATGATTTTCACGATGTTTTGCACTTTCATACCCCCCCATGCCTACGATTTTCAATGTCCCTATTGTAAATTAGGTGGGTTCAAGTTCAGCTTAGATCATTCATTAGAATAGGTTCTAGGTGGGAGAACGGGTCGAGGTGACTGTTGCAGACGATTTCAATACTCGGATACGGGTACCTGAGGTGGGGTCGGCTATTCTAATGGATGAATCCTGAAGTGCAATATGAATTCAGCATAGGAATGTTAAGAAAGGTTTCGGGTTTTTCAAAAATGACAAGTTGCCTCCCGTTAAGCACTGAGTTTTACACCATCGGCTGGGTGCAATGAGCTCAGGGAGAATGGAGGGTAAAGGATGTCTCAGCCAAATTTGTATCGGTAGGGTCAATGAATAGTTTAAGTCTCTAACCGTTCATGATGAAAGGTTCTGAATTGTGGCTGAGTGAACTGATCTTGATGGCTCCATTTCCAAAGATTCGTCAGATGAGGTAGGGTCCAATCCATTTCAATCTGAGTTTTCCTAGGAACAGCTTGAGTTTGGCATCAAAGAGTAGGACCTTTTGACCAGGGTGGAAGATCTTTCTGGATATGTGCTTGTCGTGAAAGGCCTTAACTTGCTCTTCGTAAATTCGCGAGTTCTCATACGCATCGTGACGTAATTCATCGATCTTGCTCATTTGAAGCTTTCTGTGGGTTCCTGCCTTAGAAAGATCTAGGTTGCAGGTCTGTACTGCCCAATAGGGTTTATGCTCCAATTGGATAGGGAGGTGACATGCCTTCTCGTACACCAATCTGAAGGGAGACATACCTAATTGGGTTTTGTGGGTGGTCCTATAAGACCACAAAGCTTCCGGAAGTCGGGATGACCAGTCTTTCCTGTCAGGTTGAATAGTAACCTGGAGGATTTTCTTGATCTCCCTATTTGATAGCTCAGCTAGACCATTAGTTTGGGGGTGGTAAAGAGTAGAAATTCAGTGTGACACCCCATATTTGGTCATCAGTGACCTGAACTGAGCGATAGTGAAATGGGTCCCTCCATCAGAGATTATCGCACGTGGAATCCCGAATTGCGAAAAGATGTTCTGATGAATGAATTTGATAACCAACTTATGATCATTGGTTCGGGTCGGAATGGCTTCGATCCTTTTGGACACATAGTCAACAGTGAGTAGAATGTATTCAAAGCCGTTCGAAACAGGAAAGGGTCCCATAAAATCAATCCCCCAGACGTCGAAGATTTCGCATACGAGAATCGGCTGTAAGAGCATCATATCACGGTGGCTCATGTTGCTTAAGGTTTGGCAACGAGTGCATGCCCTACAGTGATTGTATGCGTCTTTGAAAATTGTGGGCCAATAGAAGCTATGCTGGAGGACTTTCGCTATGGTTTTATGACTTGAGAAGTGTCCATCGCATGCTTGGTCATGGCAGAAGGACAAGATGTCCTGAATTTTCGCTCTCGTGACACATCGTTGAATGATTTGATAGGCACCGATGTCGAAAAGATACGGGTCTTCCCAGAAGTAATACTTGGCATCAGAAAGCAATTTGTCTTTCTTGGCCTTCGGCCAATTGGATGGGATCTGATGTGATGCCAGGAAGTTTACTACTAGATCAGCAAACCATGGAAGCCCTGTACTGATAGTCAGGAGGTACTCATCAGGAAAATGTTCTGTAATGGGTCCGGAAGGGTCGATAATATCAGAAGGAAGGCAGGACAAGTGATCAGCTACCACGTTTTGTTTTTCGACCTTGTCACGAATCTCGAGGTCAAACTCTTGCAACAGCAAGATCCAGCGAATTAATCGAGGTTTCGCATCCTTCTTTACGAGGAGATGCCTCACAGCTATGTGATCAGAGTAAATGATAACATGGGACCCCAGCAGATATGATCTGAACTTTTCTAGGGCAAATACTATGGCTAGCAGTTCTTTCTTAGTACCTGTGTAGTTACGCAGAGCCTTGTCAAGTGTCTTGCTAGCGTAGTGGATGACCACGGGTTTCCCGTCAATTTTCTACCCAAGTACCGCTCCTATAGTGTTTACTCGAAAACGAAATCGGGTTTGTAAATATTGCATTATAGTATAGTTGAAATCGTTTCGAAAAACAAATGAGAATTTATTACTCGAAAAACTAAGAATCCGATGTCGAACACAGGGAGAAAATTGGGATTTAAAAACTAAGAACACAACTTCAATTTAATAAAATGAGATATTTAACCAAATTATGAAGCAATAGAACTAGTTTCAATGTATATAGATGCTTCAAAAATATGAATAGAGATGTAAAAAAAATTCAGATGCTTTTGAGCTTTCTCTTCTTCTTTCTTCTTCTTTTGATGTCTTGTTCTTTCTCTTACTTTTCTTCCTTGGCTTTAGTTCTTCCCCTGACTGTGGCTTCTTTCTCCTCTATCTTCTTCTTCTTTCTTCTATTCTTTGTTCTGATGTTTTCTTCTTTCTTCCTTCTTTGCTATTCTTTCTCTTTCTTTGACTTCAGACTTTGGCTTCTTTTTTCTCTTCTTTGGCTTCTTGCTTTCTCCTTCCTTCTTTTTCTTTCCTTTCTGCCTTGGCCTTCATCTCTTGGTCTTCTCTGCAACCGTGCCTTCTCCTTCCTTCCTCAGCGGCTCCTCCTTTCTGCCTTCTCTGCAACAGTGCCTTCTCCTTCCTTCCTTGGCATCCTTTGTAGCTTCTTCTCTTCAGCCTTCCTTTAGCCTTTAGCTTTCCTTCAGAGTCCTCTTCCTTCTTCAGCTTCCCTGCACACAAGTGCAAATTGATGAGAACCTCATCATGAGCCATAACTAGCTCATTTTGACCTAATACAAAGGATAAAAGCTCCTACATATCTCAAGGAAAGGCTTAACTCAGAGAATTCTGAGTTTGAGAAGAAAACAAGTCATAAGGGGTAAAAATGCAATTTTACCAGTATAATCTGCATACAGGGTAATTCAGGGCCCAAACATAGGTCAAAGCAGCTTAATAAGAATAAAAGTGGGATGAAATGATCTAGCAAGGGCTACAGCACTTCCAAGAAACTAAATGATAATCTGTAACCTTAAAACAACCCACTTCAATTCACGAGGTTCGAGGCAAAGTAAAAATAGAATAAACCCTCTAAAATTCATAGAAAAATAATCTCTAGGGTTTAGAACCTTCAATTTGGCCTTCAGAACCCATTTTGACCTACATTGAGAACCATGCCCAATTAATAACTTAATTTAGTTTTTTGCATAAATTGACCGGTCAAACAAGGTTTAATATAGAAATGAAATTCACCATCAGATTCCTTAGGTCCTAATTAATCATGTATAAAAACTTGGGCCTTAGAAGAAACCTCCTTGACCGACTTCACACTTTGGTCCTCATATATTTACTTTTTGGCCGTCAACTTTTGAACCATCGCATTTTGGCCCCTAACTCTCCTTCGTTCTTCGCATTCAGGTCCCCCCTGCAAAACCTGCCAGCACCATGCTCCGGCAACCTTGCGCGGAGCATGGCGCCGCGCAGGGTGAGGGGGGAAGCCTGGCAAGTAAACCGGGGGTGCCCTGCGTCGTCAGCCGTCGCAGGGACACCCCCCTGGTCGCTGTAGCCCACCATACCGGCCGTGCGTTCGCACGGACGGTATGGGTTTTTGTTTCCGGCCATCCTCCGGCGAGGGAGACACGTCGTCTCCCTCCGCCTTCCTCCCTGTTTTGATCCCTATAAATACCCCCCATTGCTCCACCGACCGGGGTAGCTTGGATCTGACGGAGAAAACCCCCAACATTCCTCTTTTCTCTCTCCGGCAGACGCTCACCAGCTCCGGCGGTTCCTCCCCCTTCTCCTCTTCGCTTTGCCGCAATACCAGCAGCAGAGACTTCCTCCCCTGCTCTTTCCGCGCCACGCCGCACCCAGCTGGCACCTCTCCGGCTCTCTGCTCGCCGTCGCCCCTTTCCCTGAGCATCGTCTTCTCCGGCGACAGTCGATACGACTGTCGCCCTGTTCCTCCCCCTTCGTCCCTGCAAGTAAGCTAGAACTACTCCCCTTCTTCTCCTCTTTCTTTCCCCGCCTTCAATTTATTCAATTAAGCCCTCGACCGACCCTGACCATCGTCACCCCCTTCGTCTCCGGCCCCCCTCCGGCGAGATGCTCCCATCGCTATCAATTGGCGCCGTTGCCGGGGAGCAACGGCTATTCTAGAGGTAAACATTCCTGTTTCTTTTTAATAATCTCCTCTCTTTTGTGCAGAAAACTACAGGAAATCAAGAAGACAAGCAACCGCACAACAACCACTCCGAGGACAGGTAAATTTTTCCTCTCGCTATTAACCCCTAAAACTCAAAAGAAAGAAAAGAACAAGCAATATAGGGCTAACCTGTCTTCCATACTTAGTAACCATAAAAGTTGCATGTTTTCAACTCATTATTCCTACACACTATTAAGGGTATTTAAGGGCTAACACATTCTTGCTTGAGCCCTAATTACCCAACAAAGAACTAACTAGATCAAGTAGAGCCAACCTAGGATCCAACACTAGGGATTTAGAGACACACTCCTTAAGCAAGAATTGAGAAAACCAAATGATGTGTGCCCAAGCCCTTGTCTGAAAATACCTATTCAAAGAAAACCTAAAATAATTGGCTCTCTAAACACTTGAACCCTAAAAGAAAGGACCCAAAAAAGCTCTCAAAGGAACAAGAGGTAAAGTTGACTCCTTGGGTCAACCAACCTTAAAATTAGGTCACTTTCTCACTCAAAATACCTAAGAGTTCAAGTGTAACTTTAAGCACCCTGATCTTAAGCTAAAATTGGTAGACTTAAGAGGTCAAGATCCCCATTCTGGTCTACCTGGACCCGCAGTGACAAGAGAGGTCGGGTGGGGGAAACCCTGTAACCCGTGGGGACGCTCTACCGTGTAGGGGTCTTCATGGGACTCTCCCTCTCTGGCTGCCCAGGTAATTCTCAGGTGGACGATCTTTCTGATCAAGGGGTCCATCTGCCCCGAACCTCTATAGTCACCCAACATTTTTTGGGTGTCTTGATTGGGTCCAGCACCTGCTTATCTCATCCCGCCCTTCAGTACTTTGCAGGAGGTCCTTGAAACTTCCTATAGAAATTCACTCTCCCCGAGGCTAAGCCTCGGCTCCCTTGTTTTTGCAGAAATCATTCACATAGCCCCTCTTTCCTCTGATTCTGAACAAAGTCCCCTTCTTCCATTAATTCAAACTTCTGATTCTATCTTGATTCCACCACCTGATTCGAAGATGCAGCCTAATTACCTAGCAAGACTACAATGTAAAAAACCTGAATAACTGAGATCCATGAAAGATAAGATGATTGAGGATGCCCTTGAAATCTATGAAATCAAATATAAACCCTCAACACCAATAGGAAACATTCAGGTTGATGTTCCAACAACCACAGCTTTCATCATAAACTGTGCCCAAATTCTATTGACTGAAATTTCAAAAGGATCAACCCGAGATATGCTCATGACAGGATACATTGAGATGGAAAAATTACACCAATCTGAATACCTTCAATGCTTGACAAATCCTGTACTTTGGGAACAACACCAAGATGCCCTTATGAAACGGGTAGAAATGATGAAATCAGTAGAACAAATTATCAACCAGAAATACCCGTATATACCAGAAACAGAGGATGAACCATCTTGGAACAGTATTAAGGAACAATCCAGTTTCCCAGATCTCGGGATTGAGGCACAAAGTGGTTGTAAAATCCCAACCCAGATAGAAGACAATGTTGAATTAGGTTGGGATATTGCAGGAGAACACAATGATGAGCCAAACTTAGACCATGAATTGTCAAGCCTAGAATTTCAAAACTCCTGCAATAATGAGATCAGAACTGAACCTTCTGAGGGTATAAATTCCGCCCCTTATTTTGATAAGGTGGCCCTCGAAGGATATTCGGACTTAGGTTCTAATAATTCTACCCACATCCTAAGCCTAGAACCTAGATCTGAAACTTATTGGGAAGATTATGAGGCCCCTTATGAGAAAGATCAAAATTTTACAGAATATGATTCCAGGCCTCTATTTGATGAATATCCCTCTCCAACATCTTCAGAAAATCTGATCGATTTTCCAGAGAACATGCCAATTTATGATACAGAGACTGAGGAGTTGGACGAGTTGGATTTTAATTGGGTCTATCCTACCAGCTTGGAGCTTGAGCCTAGACAAAATACCTTTTCGAGCCCAGAATTTACATATAGGCTAGACCCCAATTAGGCTGCTGATTCCACATCTGATGATTTTTGCTGTGGTGGAATTCATGATCATGAATCTCATTTTCGCCAACTCTCCGACAATTTCAGATCTGACTATAATTGCGGAGAGATTCCCCTTCCTGAACACGCCAGGCCTATCTACGACCTCAGTTCACATGACTCTGACTCCGACTCTGAGGTCCTGATTCCCGAGATCACTGATAACACAGAATCATTCCTTTTCGATCCTCAGGAACCAAAAATAGAAAATGCCAAGAGTGATTACAACCAAGAATCCAAATTTTTTCTCGAATCCGATTCCTTT
The DNA here is from genome assembly GCA_037157565.1 of Thalassia testudinum. Lineage (NCBI taxonomy): Eukaryota > Viridiplantae > Streptophyta > Magnoliopsida > Alismatales > Hydrocharitaceae > Thalassia > Thalassia testudinum. The sequence continues at coordinate 136,235,414 of JAZHRO010000063.1, forward strand.
CATCCTACAGACACTCTTCCGGCATTTGATAGTTACCCAGAGGACTCTCTACAGAAAACCACCTATCATCTGTTTCCAGAAGAGCCCTCGTACACAATGGCCACCTCGTCCGCACACACAGAATGGATCAAAACCTCTCCCAAACCCCGACCCGCAACCGGACTCAATTTCTATTCAGATTCACCTCTCATCGAGCCGATTGCATTTCCACATCGGGTTTCGAACATTGATCAGACTACATACCATACTCTATCATTCTCTGATCACCCCTGTAGGGTTCCTGCATCAACCACTGATTATTCTACGAGTCCCTACTTTGACCAGGCTGATTCGACTCAGCCAAACCCTGCGTTTACACTTCCACATCTATCTAAGCTTCATAGTATATGGTGGGTTCCACACCTTTTTATCCACATCTATCAACCCACCAGATTGATTGGGTTTGGGTTGCATCATCAGCCTGTTGATCTGAACAAGCACCTGGTTGGACCAACCAGGCTCTTAATCAAGGTGCTTGTCGTACAAAACTCCGCTGATTTGACCATCCCCTCTCCATCACATTTCCCGCTTGGCTGAAGGCATCAAATTTAGCGCTCAACGGGAGGCAGCCCGTCATTCTCTTTGAAAACCTGAAACTTGTTCTGACAGCTTTTTGCACTTGAAGTTCACACTTTAGGACAGCCGACTCCACCTCAGGTGCTTGCATCTGAGATTAGAAATCGTCCGCAACAGTCACCCCGACCCATTCACTCATCAAAACAGCTATCCTAATGTATGAACTTAGTTGAATAAGACCCCCTAGGTTACAATGAGGACATTGCAAATCTTAGGCATGGGGGGGTATGAAAGTGCAAAACTTGTAAGAAAAGGTTTCAAAAAAAAAATTCACATATGCCAAAAACACCATAAAAATTAAAAAATTTTCGAAAAAGAATAAGAGGAAAAGAGGAGAAGGAAATTTTGTGAAGGAGAAAAGAAACAAAATGAAAAAGGAGCACAAAATTATGAGAAAAAGTGATAGTCATTAGTAAGGAACTAAGGAATTAACCTAAGTTCTAGACCTCATTCAAGAAAAGTGCACAATGAGATTAGTAAAGAATGCAAACCTTAGGCATTCTTGAATAGACTCTTAGTACCCATTAAGATCTGGACACTCCTCAAGAGGTTGAGGAAAATGAAAAGCTGAAGTATTAGGTCTAAGGCTTAGGGAGTATTCGTCCTCGTTAACTAATTTTTGGTTTACGGGACTCAGTAACCTAAGCACCCTAACCTCACACACAGCCTGGTTCAGTAAGCGTAAAAATCAGAATCACGCAGAAGCGTCGCAAAATTTTGAAAAGAACACCTAGAATAGGAGCGGCCGATCAACACAAGTTGATTTGGACGAGTTCCCAGCGCGGAGAGGCGGGAAATCCCCTCGAAGATGCGTAACAAAATATCATCTCCTCAGTGCTTGTCTCTTAGGATATTTACATATCCTACTGGGGGCATGTAAGCACTCTACTGGTTCAGATTCCATGGATGGCATTATCTCGAAGTGTCAATTGCCAGGGTCTGGATTCGGCCACGGAACACCATGGATGGGATTATCTCGAAATCTCAATAGCCAGGGTTCCGGGGGTTGCCAGGGGCGGTGCTATCTCGAAGCATCGATCGCCAGGAACCCTTGAGGATTGATGATGGGAGCAAGGAATCTGATACAGACCGTGTTGAAAAGCCAATCCTAAGCTAGAACTAAAAGGAAAAAGAGAGAGAAAACTCTCCAAACAGAAAAACTTTCTATCTCTCTCTTACAAAATGCACTGCGAACTGAGCCAGGGCTAAAATCATTTCAAGCACGGGTGCTTTAACCACGAAGTCCAATAAACCTTAGGTTAGTTCTTGTGGACCTTAAAAACCTTTGCTAAAAGACTGAGGCTAAGGCTAGACAGATTTGGATCTTGATTGGTACTAGAGTACCTTTTAGGCCTATGGTCAGCATTCTAACCTAATCTATGCTCAAATAAAAAAAGGCACTTATCTAAAACTATTAAAAACTTCATGGTCTAGAACAAGGGTTGAAACCTTAAGTTTTTGCTAAGGGACTAGCAAAAGCTAGGCATGGGGGTATGATGAGAACCTCATCATGAGCCATAACTAGCTCATTTTGACCTAATACAAAGGATAAAAGCTCCTACATATCTCAAGGAAAGGCTTAACTCAGAGAATTCTGAGTTTGAGAAGAAAACAAGTCATAAGGGGTAAAAATGCAATTTTACCAGTATAATCTGCATACAGGGTAATTCAGGGCCCAAACATAGGTCAAAGCAGCTTAATAAGAATAAAAGTGGGATGAAATGATCTAGCAAGGGCTACAGCACTTCCAAGAAACTAAATGATAATCTGTAACCTTAAAACAACCCACTTCAATTCACGAGGTTCGAGGCAAAGTAAAAATAGAATAAACCCTCTAAAATTCATAGAAAAATAATCTCTAGGGTTTAGAACCTTCAATTTGGCCTTCAGAACCCATTTTGACCTACATTGAGAACCATGCCCAATTAATAACTTAATTTAGTTTTTTGCATAAATTGACCGGTCAAACAAGGTTTAATATAGAAATGAAATTCACCATCAGATTCCTTAGGTCCTAATTAATCATGTATAAAAACTTGGGCCTTAGAAGAAACCTCCTTGACCGACTTCACACTTTGGTCCTCATATATTTACTTTTTGGCCGTCAACTTTTGAACCATCGCATTTTGGCCCCTAACTCTCCTTCGTTCTTCGCATTCAGGTCCCCCCTGCAAAACCTGCCAGCACCATGCTCCGGCAACCTTGCGCGGAGCATGGCGCCGCGCAGGGTGAGGGGGGAAGCCTGGCAAGTAAACCGGGGGTGCCCTGCGTCGTCAGCCGTCGCAGGGACACCCCCCTGGTCGCTGTAGCCCACCATACCGGCCGTGCGTTCGCACGGACGGTATGGGTTTTTGTTTCCGGCCATCCTCCGGCGAGGGAGACACGTCGTCTCCCTCCGCCTTCCTCCCTGTTTTGATCCCTATAAATACCCCCCATTGCTCCACCGACCGGGGCAGCTTGGATCTGACGGAGAAAACCCCCAACGTTCCTCTTTTCTCTCTCCGGCAGACGCTCACCAGCTCCGGCGGTTCCTCCCCCTTCTCCTCTTCGCTCTGCCGCAATACCAGCAGCAGAGACTTCCTCCCCTGCTCTTTCCGCGCCATGCCGCACCCAGCTGGCGCCTCTCCGGCTCTCTGCTCGCCGCCGCCCCTTTCCCTGAGCATCGTCTTCTCCGGCGACAGTCGATACGACTGTCGCCCTGTTCCTCCCCCTTCGTCCCTGCAAGTAAGCTAGAACTACTCCCCTTCTTCTCCTCTTTCTTTCCCCGCCTTCAATTTATTCAATTAAGCCCTCGACCGACCCTAACCATCGTCACCCCCTTCGTCTCCGGCCACCCTCCGGCGAGATGCTCCCATCGCTCCACAGCCTCACACACCTCGCCGACCCTCACCGAACCTCCGCCTCATCACACTGAGCACCCCCCACCCCTTCACTGCCACTCCACACCTCCGTAACGCTTCCCCCAACAAACCCATCCTCCGACCCACAGTCCGACCTAGGGCAGCCCTTGCACGCCGCCCCGCGCCTCGCCACCACCCACACGAGCTTCGCCGCACCCTGGTGAAGCTCCCGGCACTTTCTGATTAGGCCGAGAGGCCATTTTTCTGTGAACAGGCCACCCGACCTCCGTCGCCATTGCCGTGCAGAAGGAGCTGCTTCCGCCTGCAGCTACAGGCGCGCCACGCTCAGCGCCACACCCAGATTCGACTCCCAGGCCTTGCGAGGCGTTTCGACAAAACACCAGGCTCGCAGCTAAGGCAGAAGGCTTCGCGTGACGCCGCGATCGCCCGCGTCTTTCCCCGCTGCGGGCGCGCAATTGAGGTGGGACATTTAGTCCCACCTCGGAAAAGTCTGAAGAGGCGCAGCGATATAAGATGCAAAAGTGCTGGAGGCTTACTGCCTCAGCACACGGGGTGAGGTCCCCTTCACCCGCCCGGTTACCCGGTCTCGTCCGCGCTCACGCCCCGCGGACCTGACCTGACCCGACCCGACTTAGACTGACCTGCACTCCTCGCCCACCACGCACGCCGGTGGGCCTGGACCCGGGCACGACCCGTACCCGATTACCTGGCAGCTCTGGGAGAGCTTTCCCAAGAGTGGTTTCAGAGAGAGAGAGACGCGGGGGAGAGGGTAGAGTAGGTTTTGTCCTCTGACGTAAGCTCTGAAGTGTGCAGGAACAGGTGAAGAAGAAGGAAGCTGAGGAAGACACTGTAGCAACAGGCAGTTTAAGTCGTCTGATTTGGAAATCAGACGACGGCCTGAAGGGAAAAGAAGAAAGAAGGAGGGGCGACATCCCTGACCGGAAAAAGAAAAGACGGAAGATGGAGATCTGCAGAAAGAAAGAAGATCACCTCTGCAGAACAAAGAAGAAAGAAGGAGATCTGAAGAAAGAAAGAAGAGCATCACCTCTGCAGAACGAAGAAGAAGAAGATCACCTCTGCAGAACTAAGAAGAAGAAGATCACCTCTGCAGAACAAAGAAGAAAGAAGGAGATCTGAAGAAAGAAAGAAGAGCATCACCTCTGCAGAACGAAGAAGAGGCAGATCTGAGACGAGGAGAAACAAAGAAAAAAAGACACCACATTCTTTCTCTCTCTTTGTTTATTTTTGTAAAAGAAACATGTATATCTCTAAAATACAGTTTGCTCCCTGAGTTCGACCTCGGGAACTCTTTTATTTTTCGAGTAAAAATTTATATATTTGAAATGATGGCAACAACTGGCTATATTACAACGACATAACAATAAAACCCGGTTATCTCTCGAAGCCATCGCTATCACAAATCCTACCCCTACCCTCCCCCACGAATGCTCTCTCTCTTTTCTCTCTTAGGCTCGCTCTCCCAGAGCCTTTCTTGGGTAAACGGGTTGGGTCAGCGCACCCGAGTCTAAGTGCACTGACGTGGGTGATGCGCGAGGAGTGCTGGGTAATCGGGTCAGGCAACCAGGTCCGCGTAGCGTGGCCACGGATGAGGCATGAGTGGGCGAGGGGACCTTACCTCGTGTCAGGAGGTGAAGAGCCTAAGGCACAAAAATAACTTATCACATAGGCAACTCGAAACTTACCGAGGTGGGACTAAAAGTCCCACCCGCTCCTTCGCGTGCGCCCGCAGGGATCTCCACTCAATCACTGCAGCTGTGGTGCCCTGGGACTTCAATTACTGGTCGCAAGGGGATCACAAAGAGATTCTGCATGGCTGTAACCTGATCTCCTGAAGCGGGGCCACCTGATGCAAGCTTGCGAGTAAGCTTTGCTCCTACTCCAATGGATGATGGAAGTCCGACCTGTCAATCACAAATACGGCCTCACAACCCTGTAAAAACACTTAGAAAGCTTCGCCGTGACATGGCGAAGGTGGCATGGTGGGTGGCATGGTGTGGGACGGCCTAGGCGTGCTTACCTAGGTCGTTCTGTGGCCGTGAAAGTGGGGTTGTTCGAGGGTAGTGTAGGGCGTGTGTGGTGGTCGATGGAGAGGTGGAAGATGATCAGTGGAAGGTGGAGATGCTTCTACGGTAGTTGGTGAGGTGTGTGGGTGTATGGAGTGGTGGATGCGCCTTCACTGGTGGTCTGCCGGAGGTGGAGACGATGGTGGTGGTCTGTGGCTGTCGAGGGGTGGTTTGGAAAATAAAGAGGGGGAAAATGAAGAGAAGAGAGAAGGGAACTTATCTAAGAGTGACTAGAGGAAGGTCGAGAGATACCCATATCTCTCATGCGTTCGCATGAGATATTGGGTGGGAATCTGAGCGCAAAATGGGGTTCACACAATTGGGAATTCCTCAGAGAATCTCCCTTTCAAATTTGAGAGGGATTCTCTGAGGAATCAAGGAGATCTCCCTCTTGAATCCTCGTTGGAGTAGGATTCCTCCACTGTAATGGTGGAGGGACCTAATTGCAAAGAATGACAAGGAAGCTAGGGGGTCTCTGCAAGATTTTCAAAAGTTAGGGGCATAAAAGCAATTGGGTTGAACTATTTTGCAACGTAGGTCAAGGTGAACTCTCCTTGGGTCCAAATTTTGGTATAAACCTAATTTAGACCTAAGGAATCCAATGGTAAAGTTGGATTTTAGGTTTGACCACGTTTGACTAGGAATTTTACACAAAAACCCAATTTAAGGCAAATGTTTGACTAGGACCCCTATTTAGGTCAAAATAGGTTCTAAAGGTCAAATTGAAGGTTCTAAATCCTAGAGGATATTTTTCCAAGAATTTTAGAGGGTTTAGTTGGTCTTTATACTGACCAGAACCTTTTTGAATTAAGTAGGTCTATTTTAGGGTTATAGGATGTCATTTAATTCCTAGATCTCATATTAACCCTTTTCTGATTGAACCATCCCACTTTTTATCTTGTTAAGACCAATTGACCCATGTTTAACCCCTGCGAAATCCTGTTGTTGTACTGCAATGGTAAAATTATAATTTTATCCTTTGTTTCTTACTTTTCTTTCAACCTAGTTATTCTCTGAGTTAGGCCCTTCACTTGGTTATGTAAGAGCTTTTATTCTTTTTTTTAGGTAAAAATGAGCTAGTTAGGGATCATGATGGTGTTCCCATCATACAACAAAGTCAGATGCATCGCACATGATCTCAAAGGGTTGAGATCAATCCGAGGACTGTAGGATCGGAGTTTGGGTAACTTGATCGCGAAGGAGTTCAAATGCTTGAGTGAATTCCTTGGAGATTTCGAAAGGAACATCCTTAGATAGTAGAGTGGTCAGGGGGCACGCGATCTTTGAGAAATCAGGAATGAATCAGCGGTAAAAATTGACATGCCCCAGAAAAGATCGGATGTTCTTGATGGAGCTAGCCATAGGTAGTTTGGAAATCAGATTCACCTTGGATTGATCGACCTGGATGCCTTTTTCTGATATGAGATATCCCAGGACAATTCCTTCAGGCACCATGAAATGGATCTTTTCCCAGGAAAGAACCAGATTCACATCAATGCACCACCTGAGGATCTGGACCAAGTGCAAGAGGCAATCGTCAAATGATTCGCCAAATTCTGAAAAGTCATCCATGAAGACTTCTAGATAATCACCTACCATATCTAAGAATATGGCAAGCATGCATCGCTGAAAAGTAGTGGGTGCATTGCAGAGACCGAATGGCATCCTTCGGAACGCATACATCCCGAAGGGGCATGTGAAAGTGGTCTTTTCTTGGTCCTCAGGATGGATTGCCACCTAGTTATAGCTGGAGTACCCATCCAAAAAGCAGAAGAACCTATGTCCCACTAGTTTCTTGAGGATCTGATCAATAAACGGTAGTGGAAAATGATGCTTCTTTGTGGAGGTACTGAGTTTTCTGTAATCAATGCAAACTCTCCATGAATTTGCCACACGGATCGATATGATTTCTCCGATTTCAGTCGTGATCACGGTGAGTCCCGCCTTCTTAGGCAAAACTTGGATTGGACTCACCCACCGACTGTCAGAGATTAGGTAGATGATCCCAGCATCTAATCACTTGATGATCTCCTTTTTCATGACCTCCTGTAGATTAGGATTCAGACGTCTCTGCATTTCACTGGACTGTCGTGTACCCTCTTCAGTGTAGATACGGTGTGTACAGTAAGAGGGACTGATACCAGTCAAATCATTGAGAGTCCATCCAATGGCTCTACGATGTTGCTGGAGAACAGTAATTAGACGGGATTCCTAATCAGGTGTGAGTCTGGAGTTGATAATCACAGGAAATGTCTGATTGAAACCCAAAAAGACGTACTTAAGATGGTTGGGATGAGGCTTGAGTTCCAAAACAGGGTTATCAGCAGCAGTGGGCGATTCAGGATGTGTGTCAGGAGCAAGGGAAGGAGTTACGGGTGTGTCTAAGTCAAGTTCAGACTCCTTTGATTGCAGGTTTTGATCCTCTTGTGGTTGATCAGAAGTAATTAGGTTTTCCTCAATATACAGATCATCAACCACATCCTTGATGTCACATATTTATTCTATAACACTACAATTAATCCCTTATTGGGCCTTAAAGATGTCAATCTTTAATGTTTGGTTCCCGAATTTCAGTTCAATTTGGCCCTCCTCACAATTTATGTTGGCCCTAACAGTGGCCAGAAAGGGTCTCCCTAGTATAATTTGTGTATCCCTCGGATTTTCTGGAGCATCCATATCCAAGACTACAAAGTCCACCGGGAAATAGAAATCCCGAACCCTAACAATGACATCCTCAAGAACTCCTTTAGGTGACTTAATAGATCGATCAGCCAGTTGTAATGTCACCTCTGTCGATTTAAGCTCAGATTCCTCAAGATGGTCAAGTAGGGATGTAGGTATTAGGTTTATGGAGGCTCCTAGATCTAATAAAGCTCTATCAAATTGGGTATCACCAATGGTATAGGAAATCAGGGGAGCACCTAGGTCTTTTTCTTTAGGTGGGAGTTTGCTCAAAATTACAGAGCTGGCTTGCTTTGACAATACGAATGGGCTCCCACTTTTGGTTCGCAGCTTACGCTTAGGTGTACACATGTCTTTCAGAAATCGTGCGTAAGCCGGTATGTGGCGGATCGCATCAATCAAAGGGATGTTTATATAGACCTATTCAAAGAGCTTGACTAGGTCCTCCTTAGGTGCCACGGGTTTGTTTGTCCTCTTTCCCTTGGTCAAGGCCTCGGGAAATGCAACCTTGGATGGTTCCTCTAGAATAGGTCCAGGTTCTTGATCTGGGACAGGGGTGTCTTGGATAACTATCCTAGGGTTTGGGTTACTACCAGGCTGAAAGTGGCTTGAGTAAGGTGAGTCTTGTGTTGCTTTGCCACTATGGGTTGTAATAGAATTTAGTCTTGCCTGGTTTTGGTTCGGTGTTGGTAAAATCGGTGGCTGCAGCTGAAATCCCGAATATGATGTCAATGCTTCCATCTTGTCGGGTGATGGAACAGAAGGGGCTTGATAAATCATGTAGGCTTGGCTCGGATTTGGGCTCATAATGCGCCTCTGGTTCGGCACGTTATTTGGGTTTGGTAGAGGTTGCGAAGGGAGTGTGTCAGGTTGGTGGGAATTTGCCATATGGGCAAGTTGATTGTGCTATTTTTGCATAGCCGCATTCGTCTTTTGAATGTCAGCCAGAGTCTGAAGGATAAGAGTCATCTGATCTGTCTGAGTTGGCCCAGATTGATAGGTGGGGTTGGGCTGAGGTGTCTGAAATGGACGAGCTTGTGGAAGGGGTTGATGTGGTGGTCTTTGATTCTAGTTATTTCCCATCCACAGGAAATTGGGATGATTCTGCCATCCAGGGTTATAGGTATTAGAGAATGGGTCATTCTGGATGGCGTTGAGGTCCTCGCAGGTTTGAGGAACCTCAGAAAATCAAAGTACAAGGGTTCAAAGTTCCCCCAACTAGAGTAGGCAGGATCAGAGTTTCCTCTGGTTCTAGAGTCAGACGGGGGTGGATACGGGTCCATCCCCTGAGAAGATTGGTGATAGATGTTATGCACAGCTTCCCTCCCATAGGGCAGCTGTGCGAATGGGTTTTGCACAGAGGTGGCTCGCTGCAAATGTCGAGTTAGATCATCCACCTTCTTCTCAATGATAGAGACCTTGTCTAACTAACTGGCCATTAATTTCAAGTCGACGGATGCGAACAGGCCCTACGTCTCGTGTGCTCCCCTTGGATTCGTCGATGCGCGGGCATTTGTCCAGTCGAATAAGCCTATGGAGTCATTATTGATGGGGTTCTTGCACATATTCTCAAGAATCTCCCACACAGTGTCTTCGTGTTGACCCATGATATTTCCTCCGCAGGTTGCATTGACGAATAAGTGGATATCTTCACAGAGTCCCTGGTAAAAAGACTGGACTTGTTCCCATTTAGGAACTCCGTGATGGGGGCACTTTTGCATGAGATCCAGGAAATGGTCCCATGCTTCATGAAGTGGTTCTCCAAGCTGCTAGGTGAAGTGTGTGATCTGGTGTTGTAAGGCATTTGTCCGACCAATTGGGAAGAACTTTTTTAGAAACTCGGATTGTAGTTCAACCCATGTGTTGATTGGACACATTTAAGTCTAATACCAGTGAGCTTCTTTGTCCATGAGAGAGAAGGAAAACATCTTCATGAGAAGAATATCCTGATTTTGGACATCTGACCCGAAGGTCTGGGCCAGATGCTTGAGTTGTTTGATGTACTTGAAGGGATCCTCGGAATTAAGCCCATGAAACTTTGGAATAGCATGAATCATGTTGGGCTTGAGTTCAAAATCAGAACCTTCAGCCGGCATTTGGACTCAAGGTTCGATTGCCACCGTAGCGGGATTGTAATGATCTCGCATCATAGGACGCTGCGGTGGGTTTACAAAGGCTTGGAATAAATCATTAAGGTGCTGAAGTTGGTTCTCAAGGTTATTCTCTTCTTTTGCATGTTGTGCCATGAAGATGGAAGAAGGAGAATTGGCTTCAGATGAATCATAGGAGATGTCTATGTGGTGGGGTTGCTACACAAACACGGAAGTCGAGGCTTGGCCTCGATGGGAGTAAATTACTAAAGGAGGCCTCAAGGATGATCTTAAGGACCTCCTATCAAACATGCACTGATGGTCTGGATGAGAGTAGAATGTGATGGACCCAATCAAGACACCCAAAAAATTTAGATGACTATAGAGGTTCGGGGCGGATGATACCCCTTAGTCAGAAAGTCGTCCACCTGAGAAATACCTGGGCAGCCAGAGAGGGAGAGTCCTGCAAAGACCCCTACACGGTAGAGCACCCCCACGAGTTACAGGGTTTCCCCTACCCGACCTCTCTTGTCACTGATGTCCCAGGTAGACCAGAATGGGGACTTGACCTCTTAAGTCTACCTGTTTTAATTAAGAGAAAGGGTGCTTAAGATTTCCACTTGTACTTTAGATGTATTGAGTGCAAAAAGTAACCTAATTTCAAGGTTTGTTGACCCAACAAAGTGGGTCAACTTCACCTATTTATCCTTTGAGAAGTTTTAGGTCCCTTCTTTTAGGATTCAAGTGAGATTAAGAGCCTGAATTTTAGGGTTTTCTTGAATAAATCTCTTCAACCAAGGCTTAGGCACACCTCTTTTTGGAAAGTTAATTCTTGCTTCTGAAGGTGTGTCTCTAAAACCCTAGATTGAAATCCTTAATTTGGCTCTAACCTTGGTCCAATTTAGTTTGTGCAATGTGGTATCTAGGGCTCAATCAAGAAAGTGATAGCTCTAGTTACCTTAAATGGGTACACAAATCAGTTTTGTTTGTTGAAATCAAATCAGGCAACTTGATGAATTAGTTAGAAATGGAAAGCAAGTAGCCCTTAATTGATTTTATTTTTTTTTTCCTTTTCAGAATGAGGGGCTTAAGAGAAAGAGATTAATCAGAAATTACATGCCCCTGGCGTGTTTGATGTGCGGCTATCTTTCGTTGAATCTTCTCCCCTGAAACAACCACAACAAAAAGAGATATAGCAAGTTAGTACCAAATCAGCAATTATAATCAAGAATTCTAAATCACCAGTTGCTCCCTGGTAACGGCGCCAAAATGTTTCGTGCCCTGGATCGGTATTTAAGAATATCACTTTGTAATATAGTTGAAAGAGCGTTCAAAACAAATATAATTTTATTACTTGAATTCAAAGTCCGAGGTAGAACACAGGGAGCAAATTAGTTTTAGAAATCAATATCACAATTAAAAGAATATGCAATAATATCAAATATCACAGTGCAACAATATAAGAGTAATTGGCAATGCAGATCACAAAATATTCAAGAACTTAATGAATAAAATATGGATGTCTATGCTATTGCTTCTTTCTTTGATTCTCTTCTCTTCTCCTTCTGATTTTTCCTTGGCGAGCTCTTCTTCCTTTTTGTCTTTCTTTTTTCTATCTTCTCCTTCCTTCTACTTCTTCTTCCTTTGGCTTCTCTCTGCTTCAGCCTTCCTGCCTTAGACCTTCCCTTAGCTTTCTCTTCCTGCTTCTTCTTCTTTGGCTTTCTTCTTTCTTTCTCTCTCTGACGGCTACCTTCTCTCTTCCTTTGCCTTGGCTTCTGTGGCTTTTTTCTTTCCTGATTTCTACCTTCTTAGCATTCCTTCTCCTTGTTGCCTTTTCTTCCTTCAGCTTCTTCCTTCTCTTCCTTTCTCTGCCTTAGCTTCTCTGTGTCCTTATTTTCTCCATCCTCTTCTTCAGCTTTGCTTCTCCTCCTCTTAGCCTGCAGAGCAAAACCTACCCCCTACCTGCGTGTACTCTCCTCTCCTTTCTCTCTTAGGTTCCACTCTCCAACAACCACACGTTTCTCGGGTAATCGGGTCTGATACGTACCCGGGACCAGGCCCACTGGCATGAGGTGGTGGGCGAGGAGTGCAAGTCGGGTCGGGTCAACCAGGTCTGCGGGGCTTGGTCGTGGACGAGGCAGTTCGGTTTGGGTGAGAGGGACCTCACCCTTTCATTCGAAGGCGATAAGCCTCTGGTAGGAATTCAATTTATGCAGGTAGTGCACCTCTTCCAGTTCCGAGGTAGGACTATCTTCCCACCTTCTTTGCACGCGCTTGCGGCAGAGGTGTTCTCTTTGATTGCAGCAGCTGCTACTACCCTTGACTTCAATTGGCAGCCTGGAGTTGTGCGTGAGGGTGCTCTACACAATTTGGGACATGGGCCCGGAGTTGGAGAAGCCTGGAGCAACTGCAAGCTTGCTTCAAGCTTTGCTCTAATGGTGGATGAACATCTGCACCTGAAATCACCACAACGACCTCGCGGCCATGTCATAACGTTCAGGAAGCTTCGCCAAGGTGTGGCGAGTGTGCAGCAGTGGTTGGCGTGGTGTGGGAACGCCTGTGTGAGCGTGCCTAGGGCACACTATGTGCGTATGTGTGGGTGTGTTCGGGGGTATGTTTGGGTGTGTGGCGGAGTGAATGGAGTGAGGGGTTGTGATCAGGGAGTCGAGGCGATGCTTATGGACTTGTCGGCGAGGAGGGGGGTGGTCTGTGGTGGTGGAGCAATCTCGCCGGAGTTGGTGGCCGGAGGTGAAGGAGATGATGGTGGAGTGCGGCAGTAGTCGATTGAGGGAAATAAAAAGGGTAGAAGAATGTAGAAGGTGAAGGGGACTTATCTAGGAGGTGAAGAGACAAAAGGGAGATGGAGATGGCATCTGGCGAGTATTGTTGACACCGGAGACGATGATGCTCAGAGAGGGACGGTCGGCGAGGACGAAGGGGAGGCAGGGACGTAGGCGGGTGTTGTGCGACGCGGACGAACATGAGGAAGAAGAACTTGCCACCGATATTGTGGTCAGGCGGCGAAGAAGATCAGGGAAGGTCGCCAGAGCTTGATGAGCAAGTCGGTCGGAGGAGAGAAGAAATTAAGGGGAATTCCGACCGATTTCAAGCTTGGAAGAGTTAGGGCGAACTGGGCTTCTTTAAATAGAGCCTTGGAGGTCGTCGGAGTTGGCAACTCGAAAGAGACCCAAATCTCTCATGCATTTGCATGAGAGATTGGGAAAGAATCTTGGATCATGGATGGGTTCAGATTGAAGGGATTTTCTCAGAGAATCTCCCTTCCAATTTTGAAGGGGATTCTTTGAGAAATCAGAGAGAAACCACCTTCTAAAGCTTGCTGGACTAGGATTCCTCTGCTATAATGGTGGAGGGACCTAATTGCAAAGAATGATGAAGAAGCTAGGGGCATTTGTAAGGGTTTTTTTGAAAGATAGGGGTGCAAATGTAATCAGGTTGGACCTATTTGCAAAGTGGGTCAAGATGAGTTCCCCTTTGGTCTAAATTTTGGTACAAACCTAATTTGGACCTAAGGAATCTAATGGTGAAGTTGGATTTTTGGTTTGACCATGTTTGACTAGGTAATTTATGCAAAAACCTAATTTAGGGCAAATATATGTCTGAGACCCCATTCTTGGTCAAAATGGGTTCCAATGGCCAAATTGAAAGTTCTAAACCCTAGAGAATATTTTTCTATGATTTTTAGAGTATTTAGGTGAATTTTATCCTGATCATAACCTTGTTTAATCAAGTGGGTATGTTTTAGGGTTACAAGAAGTCATTTAATTCCCAGAACTCACACGAACCCTTTTCTATCTGATCCAACCCACTTTTTATCTTGTTAAGACCTTTTGACCTATGTTTAGTCCTTGAGAAAACCCATTGTTATACTGTAATGGTAAAATTATAGTTTTACCCCTTGTTTCTTAGTTTTCTCTCAGAAAGGTTATTCAGTGACTTAGGACCTCCAGTTGGTTATGTAGGACCTTTTATTCTCTTTATTGTGTCAAAATGAGCTAGTTAGGGATCATGATGGTGTTCCCATCATTGGGGTTATTTTACAACTTTTCTATAGGGTGGAATATTGGGCTGAGCCCAGCCTAGCTCGACCCGAACCCAAGAAAGCCTATGTGTTTTTTCGGGCCATGGGTCGGGCCCAAGGCCCAAAATTTTTACTATATCAAGGCCCGAGGCCCATGTTTATGGGCCCAGGGCCGGGACAGTCCGAGCTCGATTTCGATTTAAAGGGCCGAGTTTTCGGGTTGGGCCTAGAAAAGCTCGATAAGGCTCATAAATTTTATTAGTGTCATTTTTTTTAGATTTTTAAATAAGACCTACTGATAAACATGTTTTACGTGGTAGAAATCGGGGTTTGGAGGAACCCGTCATTGTAGTCACAAAACTCATTATCAAATACAATTTTACCAAAACACCAAGGGATCCCAGGTCGAACATAGGGAGGTAACGTTTACTTTGCTTGAAAATCACACTTCGTTTTGTTTCTTTTTGGTATTTTGTTATATATATATTTTTGTTATTTTTATAAAGGATACAAACAAGATTGATCAGAATATGGATGGAATCAAATATGATATATTGCACAAATGTCTATTACAATAATCTACGAAAGCATAAAAGAGAGGGAGCTGAGAAGGAATCTCTTGAATCGACTGTTCGACGAGACAACGGCTCCTGGCGGAAGCTTGGATGAAGGGGTTGAGGAGCGGGACGACGGTGGTGGGATGTAGGAGGATGCCGACTAGAGGAATGCTTCACTGAGGCTCTGGAATGGAGGTGAGGAGGCAGAGCTGATCTGCTACCGGAATGGAGGTGGGAGGATGACTCCAAGGCGACCTATGAAGGTGATGGGATGAGGGATGAATATTTGGTGGGATAAAGGAATGCTACACTAATAGGAGGCCTTTGGAGCTTGAGAGTAAGCTCTAATAGAGCTTTGGTAGGCTACTAGGGCTTAGGACTAGGTGGGAGTAGAGTGGGTAGAGATGAAGAGAAATGGGGGGTGTAGGGGTGTTTATATAGTGGAGGGAAGAAGAAATTCATGTAGACAGCAGTAGTGACAGTTGCAAGCATCACTAAAGACCCTTGTAACTGTCGCTGAAGATTGTGCCCCCACCGCTCACGCTCGCAACTGGCCTTGCACCTACGAGCAATTAGTGACAATTGTAAGAGTCACTAAAGGTTCGCCAGGCTGTCATTGAAGGTTGCGCCAACTCACGCACTCGCTCGCTCATGGCTGGATCAGGCATGAACCAATGGCAGCCGTTGGATAAGAGGTGAACGATTGAGATGGTGCGGGGATCATGCATTCAGATCGCGTGCTTGATGGCGTGTCAGATTGGGCACCGGTCAGCGCATGATCTAATGCGTGTAGATCACACGGGTTTGATTGCACCACGTCGCCTCCCTCTCTGCTGCTTGATGGCCATCCAACAGGCGCAATTCGATTGCGCCTGCACTCGCGAGATCGCCTCCCCCTACCGTGGCTCGATCTCATGCTTGCGGTTTGCGAGCGCTTGTCTTCACCAATGCGCCAAAGTTGCGGTTTGTCGAGTGGAGGGTGGTGAGGTCGCGTGGTGTAGAGTGCCCTTCAGTCGTTGGATTGAGATCCAACGGTTGAGATCTCTCCATGAGTGAGTGTTGGGGTGGCTGTGGTTCATATTGGGCGGTCTGGATGGCGCCACATGACGCTATCTGGACCATCCATCTTCTTCTTGTAGAGATTGCTACGAAGCTCTGATCGGGGTGATTTTCACATTGATGGACTGCAATCGTCGCTTCGGATTCATCCGTACGGTCGGATTCTTCATCTGAAGCTCATAAAGATGTCGCACTACCTTTTGGCCATGTAAAATGGAAGAATTAATGTACATAATATACAACTATCCTAAATGCCATGCAACGAATGTTATGTAGTATTTATAACATGATATGTAATGCTAAGCCTAGGAACTATCATAAATAAGCATCTTTATCATGAATTCATGTGTGTTTGTCACCTACTAACCAAATAAACTAGGCTTAAAAATATACCTTATTATTTTCCTAAAAAATGCTAGACTTTGATATATAACGAAATTACTTACTTGAAATCAGTACTTGCATCTCCTAGCTAATAATTTAAATTTATGTTACTTCATTATAAATATTATTCAAAGTAAGGATTGAACATAATATTATTCAATATTATTCAACATAAGTTGCATCACACAAAGTTACCATACAATACAAGTTATAAAACAATGTCATCATTGGAGATGACCCACTGGTGAGAGATCAATTGGAGAGGAGAGGAGACTCAGCAAGACTCATCAATGGATGCCTGAGATGGAGAGGGCGTGAGGCAGCTTGATGCTTTGATGGAGTAACCACGAGCATGGCCACATGGGGGGGAGGGGATTCTTATTCAGTGAGTGGGATTGAGGGGGACTGGGGAGGGTGATGGTTGGAATTCCTTTGTTAATTTTTAGTTAAAAAGGAAAAAAAGGTTAGGAAATTGAGTGGGATGGGTCGGGCCCAACGAGCCTTTTCGGGTTTTTCCAAGTTCGGGCCGGCCTAGGATTAAACCAAATCTTTTTAAAAAATTAAGTCCCAAGCCTAGACCAAGTAATATTCGGGTCGGGTTGGGCTTTTTCGGGTCGGGTTTAGGTCGGGATCGAGTCGGCCTGACCCAATGCTCCACCCTACTTTTCTAGACTCAATAAATACAAAATTACAACTCTTTGATAATACAAGTATACCTATGATCTAGATCATACTTTCTTGTCTTAATGTCTGATAACATCACCATCATTCACTTTAGCTAGCTTAATTTTACTATGTTTTAAGGGTAAATTCACCTAAATCATACATAAAAAGGGTATAATGTAATCAAAAGGAAGAATCATTAAAATAAACCCAAAAAAATAGCTAAATGAGTTTAAAACAGCCAATCTAGGGTTTCCTCTGAAAATCAGGCTATTAAGACAATAATTAAACCCTATTTTTGGCCTAAACTCAAATTGACAAGGTTTTGATAGAAAATTCACAAAGTAAACCTCCTAAAAATCATAGATAAATATTCTACATGGTTTAATGTGATCAATTAAAGGAGCCAAGTTGACCTAAAACAATAACCTAGGTGAATAATTAATGTCAATAGGGTTCAAATATAAAATTGATCAAACAAATGACTTCAAAACCCAAAATTGAAATTTCCACTAGATTCCTTAGGTTATAATCAAGCTTCCATAAAAAGTTGGACCTATTCTGACAATATTCTCACCTACTTTGCATTTAAGTCCTTAATTTCCTAAAATTTTACAAATAGGTCCAAATTTATTACTGATGGGTCCTTCCATCTTGCAAAATGGTCCCTGGCTCATCTCCTTCCTTGCGCCAACCTTTGAACAGTTGACCGAGCTTCATGTCGAGCTTCGAGCTTGGTTGACAGTCGCCTCAAGCCCCGATTGTCCTCATCTCCTGAAGCAAAGTTCGCCTTGCTATTCCACTTTTAACGGCAGTTGTTTCACCGCCAACTGCTGCCTCTACGATTCTAGCTTCTCTATCAAAGTAGGTGCGGCCGTTGCAAGCTTTTCAAGCTTATATCGCAACCACAAGCCGTCTATTGCTCCAGCGTTGGCCTTTAAAGCTCCGCACATCTCTTCTGAGTTCCCTTATTTGGGATCTGAGCACAAAAGCCTCTTCCTTCCCTTCCTCCGTGCGCTGCCATTGCTAGACCTTGAGGTCTCCTTCGCCCCTTCGCTCCACCGCCTCTTGCCATCAAACGAGGGTGCAGCCATCTTCGCCTCTCTCTCGCCAAGCTTCCCAGCCAAGAAGCCGGCCCTCTGACCCCTTCGTCGACCTCAATTCCTCCTTCGACTCTTTGGTAGTGTCTTGCCACTGCCACCGATCTCCTCTCCTCCGTCTCCCCAATAGAATTAGGGTTTCTCTTCCCCCTCTTCTCCTCTATCTCCTCAATTTCTTCTTTTAATTTTGTTTTCACCACCGCCCACCTCGTCGTCTTCCTCAAGTCCGGCACGAGCTTCGGCAAGCTCATGCCAGCACCACACACACGCAAACACACTTCCACCACCTCCACAACCTTCATCGTATTGCACCGAGCAAAAGCCCTAAAGAAATTTAGGGTTTTATACTCTCCATCACCTTGTCGAACTCCACGCCCACCGCTCGCCTTGATTAATGTCGACTGGCTCCTTTGCACCTTTAACCACCATATCACAACCACCACTGCACTCGCCATAGTCCAACGAAGAGTCTGAGCCAATTTAATTGGGCCACCAGGTCGTATTCTCGATTTCAGGTCCTGACTGGAGCTCAGCCACCGCCTTTGTCTTCCCTGACCACGTCAGCTCATCTCCGACTGCCATCAGCCTAGTTGTAGCGTGCGATCGAAGCGGCTTCAGGTGCTAACATGCTCCAGGTCTTCAATCACTCAAAGAGGCCAAAGCTTCTGCCTCAATTCCTTGAACCATGCTGCTGCTGCTTCACGAATGAAGGACATGGGATTAGTCCCATATCGTGAGTAGAGCACCTTGCCACCACATATAAAAGGATTTTATGCTCTTGGCTGATCTCCATAGTGAGCATGGGGTGAGGTCCCTCCACGCACCGCACACATGCTCTCGCTCGCCACACATGTTGGCAAGTCTGGGCATTGGGTTCGATTACCTGGATCCGGCTTGATCTGAAAGAGGAGAATCGAAAGGAAAAAGTGGGGGGGTTTTGCACCTCGAAGAATAGTGCCTTTACATCAGCACTTGGCCCTTGTGCTCACACATTAAGGCGTCTGTGCCTAATATCTGTCGTTTGAGGGTAAAAGCCTAACTTGTTCTTAATGTGAAATAATTGGAACTGTTCAAATATTTGAGGGTATTTGGGCTTAGATATTAGGGTTAAATTTGGTGGTATAAACTACCACTTTTACCCTTATCTTTTTATATTTTTCTATCCAAAGATATATTTGATATTCATTGAACATCTATTACACTCTTCTTATTGCAATAGTGATATTTGAGCATTTTCTTGCTCCCAGAGATGACCTCGGATTTTCTCTTCTAATTCAAGTTATAACTTTTAAATGTTAGATTCGCTTTAGTCAACTATACTATGACTCACAATTTTTATAAAACAATCGAAGAGTGTTCTAACAATGTTTAGTCCTTGAATGCTCATTTGAACCCTGCAACATAGATTTGATGTTGAACATGAAAATAGTGATTTGACCTTATTTTCTATCCTTTAGTTATTTTGTAAAATCATCAAAATATCTATTAATGATGTTGCACTAACACACGCGAGGTGAAGACACTGCATAGTGTGTGGAGAGCGCGTATGCAATAATCTTATGGCTGCAATCGTGTGGTGCAGTGATTAGCATACATGCAAATAGTCCAACGGGTGTGCAACAAGTGTCCTAGGCATGTGGGGTGGTCGGTTCCCTTGAACTAGTGGTCTAGGGTCAATCTAGGGATCCCTAGGCTTTCTTTTAAGCAGTTTGATGCTTTCCTGATATCTGAATTATGCAAATAAGGTGCTATTGGATTTGTATTTTTGTTATCTACGCTCTTGTACCTTTAAAACTATCTTTCAACCATGGTATTGGTGTAGAAAATTTGGAATAGTATCTTGTAGGGTTATTGATGTGTAATTTCTCAATACAGTTAATTAAGGTTAAAAGTCTTAATTAATCACGTAAGAAATGACTTAGGTTAACTCGAATTGTTCTCATTTAGGTAGTATAGGGTCAAGTTAACCTAACATTTTAATTCTAATTCTTTTTAACTAGTTAAGTCCAGGTCATTCATTGGGAGGCATAATTGTAATTCTAATTCATCATTTTTATTAGTTAAATTAATGACTAACTAATTACTGTGATAATTATAAAATATGTTAAGCACATGAATATTTGCACAAAAGAGTAGACAATTAAAACATGCAATTATTCCATTATAAAGAAGAAACATACATGAATGATTTACAATGAATACCAAAGTAGAAGAATGTTTATTACACTTTTCAGAAGATTACAAGGAATAAAAGTAAATGAATAAAGATGCCTTTTATGTCAATATAAAGCTTTAAACTGGTCTCCGTAGCTCTCAGCCTTCAATCAGACGTCTGTTAAGAATATTGGATGACTTAAAATTAAAAGATTAGACTTCTGATTAATGCTTCAGATGTCTAATTCTTTTCTATCTTTTCATTTAATCTTTCCTAAATTGTTCTCTCTATCTAAACCCTCTCTTTCAATTTCTTTGCTCTTCTTTCTTCCCTTCCTTGGCTCCTATCTTCTTTAAATTCTAACTTCTTTCTCTGTTCTCATTACTGTGTTCCTTCCTTAACTTCTTCATTAGCTTCTTTACCTCTTTCCTTCTCTTACCTTTCTATCTTTTCCTTTGTTATTCTTTACTTAGTCAATTTAACACTTAGCCCTTTTCCCTTTATTGTGCATGAATCCACACTTAGCCAATTTTCGCACAACTTAAGCCCATCTCTCTCAATTTGACAAAAATTTGTTAATAGGTGGTTGAGCCTCTTTCGAGGATACATAGCACCCCGTAGGGGTGGGACCAGACCCTACTCGAGGCCCAACGTAATTTTTATTAGGTGGATTTTTATCAATTTTTCTCAATGCACAGTCTCAGGCCCATCACAAACCCACACACTTGCTCACCCACCCGGGCACACATACACAGGCACATGCCTGTGCACACACACATGCACGTGCGTGCATGTGCACTCGAATTGGTTCAGAATTGGTATATGGATTAGGTGCGCCCAACGCTTGACGATTGAAGCGTTGGGTTCACCTTTTCGTGATATACTAAAGCAATGCGCCTTTCGTTCTCAATGTGGGACTAAACTCATCGCTCCTCCTTCGTCGTAGCTGCTACGTCTAGCCAGATCTTCAATTGATGATTCTAATCAACTTAGATGCCCAAATCGAGTGAGATAGAGCTCGATGGAAAGCCCTAGGCATCCTTTATCCAATTTTAACACCTTTGGTGTTTGAATCACGATTGATCCATTGATTCAAAGGAGGAACATGGCTGTTTCACCATGGCTGGAAATTTGTTCAAAGGGTGCAAACTCAAGTCTTTTGACTTGCAGACCCTAAATTACCTTCAATTGAGAGTTTGGAACACTTCAATGAAGTATTCCTCCCAGTTAGGAGAAAGACTCAGGTTAGGAAAGTACCTGGAAAGCTTCAGAAGTTGAGGAGCTTTGAATTGGAAGCTCAGAGCTTAGTTTTAAGCTCTGATTTATCCTACAGAGAGATTAAACCATTAGGAAAGATCTTAGGTCAAATTGAGAGGTCAATTGGAATTAATCTAGGTAAATTTTAAGTTCAAATCTCAGTGAAAATCTCAAGAACATCTTGGGGTTTAGAAATAACCCAAATCGCACTGATAATGAAATATCACAGATTCTTCACTAAATCTTATCCAAATCTACACTAAATGATTTAAAATCATCAAATGGCTCAATTCTTCCCTTAAATCAGAGATCAATCCTTATAAACCCAAGAATAACTCAGATTTGACTAACAAGCCTTAAAAGTTGAGTTTCAAAACAAAGCTCCACAAATTCAAATTTAAGACCCTAACTGAATCAATTCAACCTCAGGAAGCTTTTGCACACTTCAAAATGGAGTTTTAATGACTCTAGAGGTAGTTCCAGACTTGTCGCCTAAGATCCAAAGTGGCAGTGTTTGGTGGAAGGTTCTAGAAGTTCTCAAATTTGGTTGAAAGCTTAAATAGGTTTTAAATGAGCTACTCAAGCTTCCTGACCTATTTGCAAACTTAGAACTATAAGAAGTAAGTCCGTCCAACTCCATCGGAGTTGGAGAAGATGACAGTTGACCACAAGAATTAAACACCTGCACTCAATTATAGTGAGTGCTTCATGATCCTGAGAACTCAGAGAAGTATTTTGGAGCTTCTCAAAGAGTTCTAGAGGCTGAGGCTCGATTTTGGTTTGCTGGAGCTCGCCAGAGCTTTGGTGAACACCGTTAAGATTCCATGAAGATAAATTCTCAATGAAATGGACCAAGAATGGTCTCAACTAGTTCCTGAGGTTGCAAGAAACCTCAAGAAAATGTCAATTGCTGCAATTACAGATCAAATTCAAAGATTTATCGTTGAATTTAGTAAGAACAACTTTTGAGTTCGGCTGAACTCAAGAACAATCTTCTCACTCAATTGAGTTAGGGGAAATGTTCAAGGAAATGGGATGATGGTGACAGGATAGCTAATTAGGTGAATGAACCTCTTCTGAGCCACCATTAACAGCGAGCTCAGAAGAAAGGTGTGAAATTGGGTGTTTCTTATATGTTGAGTAATTGAATGAATTAGATATAGGGTCAGGGCCCTAAAATGGTGTAAAGATGATGAAGGGCCCCTAATGCATGTGATCTATGCCAGAGAACCTCCACCATGGACAACGGAGGTCTCCGATGGAGGTGTAGTGGATTAGGCGTTAAGATGATAAAATAATGTAATTAAGGGAGTAGAAATGATCGTGAGAAGATGTGTAGTGTGATTAATGGATTAAAAAGACAAAAAGAGGTGAGGAAGACATCAGAAATTGAGACATTTAACTAAGCTACACTACTAACTAACTAAGATAAACTAATCTATAGTCCTAATTCTACTGTTACCTAGATGAATGGGGTAAAGGACTCCGTCGAAGGATTGTGATGGAGGAAGAAACCAGAGGGTTGAGGAAGAGCTTCGGTAGAGAAGAATACGTCAGGTAGAAGGAAGAAGATGGCAGCGCAACCTCATCGCTAGGTGCAGCGGAGGAAGGCGGAGATCAGAAGATGGGGTCACAGGGAGAGGGAACCATCAGCCCTTGGGCTGGTGGGTCTACCTTAAAGAAAGAAAGACCCTCACACTCCCAAGGGGGCCAGGGGGGATCCCCCCCTGATTCCATATTGAGTTCTTAGTTCATAAGGTGAGTGAGTGCTACCCTGGCCGGGTAACATGAGTGAGCCAACTAGCATGCCCTAGCATGCGCCAATAGGAGGGTTAGGTTAATAGGGATTGGTCTCCTTCCTATAAAGCTAGCTACTAGGTTTATAGGAAATAAGCGTGTACTTAATATTTTTTTGCATATATAAATGGTAAGGGACATATTATGGGTAACTCTTGCAAAAAAATATTATATAACTGGAGGTAATATGCTCATATGGGTATATTATATGCCATACCCATATGAATGGGTGTTAGTAGCTAGCTTTATTCTCTTCCTCCCCTGAGGTCGGTCCTCCCATAGGTCAGGCCTTCAGAGAAGTCCGGAGGAAGGGAGGTAGAGGTTGTCGAAGGTTGTTGACGAATAGCCTATTGAGTGACTCAGTGGGAAAAGAGGATAGGGAGTTGCTCCTTCAGTCGGAGGTGTGGAGGATTATTTATAGGTGATGAAGAGGAGTAGGGGGTCTGCATCTAGACGCAATCGCGTCCAAGTACAGCGGTTTAGGGGTCATTGTCTCCGGCGACGGTGAAGTCACTGTGCTAGAGTTTGTTGGGCTAAAAAGGATCGGAGCCGTTGGATGAAAAGGTCAAGGTGAGCGGAAGGATGGTGGCAAAGGTGGAGAAGTTCTAACGATGGATAGAAGGTGATCGAGAGGTATGGTCACCGACCCTCCTCGACCGTCTAAGCTGAGGAAGAAGAAGACGAAGAAGGCTATACACACAGGGACCTATATGAAATAAAAGTTAGGGACCCAATTGTAGGAAAGGACTCAATTGACATAAAAGCTAAGGACCTAAACGTAAACAGTTGGTTTTTAAGCTTATTTTAATTTATTTATTTTTTAACTTTTTATATATATTTATAAATTAAGTAAATATTATATTCATGCCTTAAATTTACATTTTTACCCTTTTTATCTATATTTAATTAAGTGATTAATTTACTTAAGTTAATTAAGTACTTAGTTCACAAAATTAACTAAGTTAGTTTAAATATTAAGTAGCTAAGTGTTTAATATTTGATTCCAAATTATTAATTAAATTATTATTAATATTAATTTATATTTAATTTAGTATTTTAAACTAATTTTGAAGGTCCTTCTTATTTAATCCTCTATAGTAAAATTAGCCCTGTATTTAGTATATCCTTATCTAATTAACTAGGGAAACTAGTTAATTAAGGGTAATTAAGAGCCATGATAAGTCTCTCATCATACTCTCAAGCTTGAGTTTTGCTAGTATCTAACAAAATTAACCAAGAAATATGATGATTTAAGCACCAGGGTGATTAAATATCATAAATAATTCTATAGTAGAGGAATGCTTAGGTTAGAATTTGTAATATTCAATTTTTAAAAAAAAAATTATATTTTAAATAAATATCCATAACTATCCGAAATCCACTTTATGATGGACTCAAAACCCTAAATACTTCTCAAAGATACCTATTCGCAAAAACATAATCCTGATGGGAATTTCTTTCGAATTAGAATATTGAAAACCCATTTATTCTCTATATCCACTCTAATCTCTAAAACCAAAGAAGTCAAGATGACTAAGAAAACAAAACTCAAAGATTGGAATTTAAATTCCAACTCAAAAATTCAATAGACATAGGTTTAATCCTTAAGTTTATGAAATCTGATTTTTACCAACCTAGCTTTTGCAAATTAACTAGACACCCTTTATTAACCAAATTTAGAGTAGAGTAAAATCTCTAACCAGCCAGCCCACAGCACCAAGGACAGACTTCTAGACCTAGGGTTTTGTCAATCTATCTCCTTTAGGTCTCAACCGCTAGTCTCCAAAACCTGATTTCTTAAGCTTCACTGCCTAATGCAAACGTTCAGTAGCTATGGTTTTAAAGCATCCATGCTCGTGAATGGACTTGTCCTAAAGGTACCCAAAGTTGCCAAAATCCAGATCTTAAGACATCAATTTCCAATCCAGGTTATTCCAATTCAAGCCTTTGGCTTGGCCTTACTCAAATTTGGTTGCTTTCTCCTAACTATTTTTCTATCTTGAGGTCAACACTTTTGTGTATATCTCCCCGGTGGACCACTGGGTCTCGTATTCCTATATTTTATCTCTGTATTTTTTTCAATCCTTTTTTCTATAGTTTAAAACACCCATATGCAGCGAGGTGTTTTTATTGGAGGAAAGGGTAGCATCCATTTGTAGCAAGATGCTTTATTTGGTGGATAAAAACTACATAAGCATCCATTTGTATCGAGATGCTTATCTGTAGGGTGTATATAATAGTTTTTCTTCTTTCTTCTTTTTTTTTATACTTTTCTCCTCCTTATCATTTCTCTTACTAAATAGAATACTCCAATTCCTTTTTCTAGGTGAGTGGCACATCCTTCACCCTTTCAAGAGTCACCCTGTAGAAATCCTTGGACTACAGAAGATTTAGAATCGATCTCTTAACCTCTGTGTTTTCGCAGTCTCAGATGCCAACAAGACAATTCTAATGTGTGTGAATTTTGGACACTTAGGTTACTTAGCTCTCAAACCAGAGTGTGGACAACCAAGCCTTTCACTTCCGAATCCCTTAAACCATTAGTATCATTCCATAGGATTTGTCAAGACACAACTCGCCAATTCTAGTTGAATGTCCTCAATTGATTAAGCTAACTATAGCCTATTAGAACTTATGGCTAAGAATTCTACCAACTCTTTACTTAATCAACTCTAGGTATCTAGTCTTTTTACTCAGCTTGGTGGTAAAAACAAATATTAAAAACTCAGAAGGATTTAATCTAGTCTTATTGACCAAGAAGTTAAAATTTAATTCCAAAATTTAAGTCTTGTAAAACTTAATACACCTTAGTTACTTTATTTTAGAATCAAGAGCGGAAAAATAGATCCTATAGGGTTTTAGACTCTAACTCAAGAGAAATCCCATTCAAAATTCGCAAACAGATACATTTTTTGAAAAGATATTTAAGATAAAGTCCAAAATAAGGATTCAATGCTCTTTACAAATTATACACTATTTACAATTAAATATTTTTTTGGTTTCTGACCTGAAAAGAAAATTAAACTCTTTAATTATTATTATAAATATTTTAAATATGTTTAATTTTTTTATATATTTTTCTTCAATTCTTCCTAGAAAATATATGTAATCCCCTATTATTATTTCTATCATTTTATATATTTTTAATTTATATATTTATATATTTTTATTTTTATGCTTTATAAAATTTTCAAATTTTTATGGATTTTTAAAAAATTTTCAATTTTTAGGTATTTTTGTTATTTTAATTTTTCTATTTTTTTAAATTTTCTCTTTTATCTACCAATACACTTTGAGTATTAATATTTCACTTCACACCCCCCCAAGCCAAAATATTACAATGTCCTCACTGTAAGAAGGGTGGAAAAAACTCTACACTTCACTTAGCATAGGGTAACAGAAGGAGTCATAAAGAGGAGATAAAAAATCTCCGTGCGGACGATTTCAAGTCTGACCTAGTGGTTAGTTAGAATAAGTGAAGAGTAGAAAAAACAAGGAAGTGACAGATTGATGGGAACACCACCGTGAGCCCTAACTAGCTCATTTTGACCTAGAAAAGAGAACAAAAGCTCCTACATAACCAAGTGAAGGGCCTAACTCGAAGAATAACTGGTTTGAAAGAAAAGCAAGAAACAAAGGGTAAAACTGTAATTTTACCATTGCAGTGCAACAACGGGATTTCTAAGAGGCTAAACATAGGTCAAATGGTCTAACAAGATAAAAAGTGGGTCGGTTCAATCAGAAAAGGGTTAATGTGAAATTTGGGAATTAAATGACTTCTTGTAACCCTAAAACAGACCCACTTAATTTAACAAGGTTCTAGTCATGATAAAATTTAAATAAACCCTCTAAAATTCATGGAAAAATATCCTCTAGGGTTTAGAACCTTCAATTTGGACTTTGGAACCTATTTTGACCTAAATAGGGGTCCTAGTCAAATATTTACCTTAAATTGGATTTTTGTGTAAAATATCCAGTAAAACATGGTCAAAACTAAAATCCAACTTCACCATTGGATTCCTTATGTCCAAATTAGGTTTATACCAAAATTTGGACCTAAGGGGAATTCACCTTGACCTACTTTGCAAAACAGTCCAAGCTAATTACATTTATGCCCCTAGCTTTTGAAAACCAAGCAGACACCCGCTTAGCTTCTTCGTCGTTCTTTGAAATTAGGTCCCTCCACCATTACAATGGAGGAATCCTACTCCGACGAGGATTCAAGGGGGATATCTCCTTGATTCCTCAGAGAATCCCTCTCAAATTTGAAAGGGAGATTTTCTAAGGAATTCCTGTTCGTATGAACCCAATCATGAGCTCTGATTCCCACCCAATCTCTCATGCGAATGCATGAGCGATTTAGGTATCTCTCAACCTTCCAAGTCCGATGAGGTTGCCGTGTTTGGAAGCTTGCCTTCCAAGCACAAGGCCCTCTGTCAGCGACTATAAAAGACACCGCAGATCCTCTCGGACATTTCAAGCTTGTTTTGGCCTGAGAATCCCCCAAAATTCCTCCCTTCCCCTCCGGCCAAAAAACCCTAAAAGCTCCGGTGACTCCTCCTTCTCGTCGCTCTGCCACGATACCAGTGGCAGAGTTGCCTCCACCTCCTTCGTCCGCGTCGCGCCACACCTGCACCTGCGCCTATCTCCCTCTCGTCATCGCTGCCTCTCTCTCTGGGTCATCGTCTCCGGTGACGGCACATACGAGCCATCCACCCCCTCTGCTCCCCCTTCGTCTAGCACCTCGCAGATAAGTCCCCTTCCTCTACTCTTTCTTTTCCCCTTATCTATTTCTAGTTTCACTCCTCGACAACCACATATCACGGTCACCTTCTCCACCTCCAGCAGACCACCGGCAAGGTGCATCCACCACTCCACGCACCCACACACCTCGCCAACCACCTCGAAAGCATCGCCTCATCCCATTGATCACTTTCCCCCTCTCCATTAACCACCACAACCTCCACTCACTCCCCCCGAACACACCCAACTCCACAGCCACAGAATAACCTAGGCACGCATGCCCAAGCTGTACTGCACCACGCTAGCACCCAGGTCACCTTCACCATGTCACGGCGAAGCCTTCTGAGTCATTTGACAAGGCCGTGAGGCCGTATTTGTGTCAACAGGTACAGGTGCCCTACCTGCCATTAAAGCGAGTTTGAAGAAGCTCGCTAGCTTCACAGTAGCCTCTAGGTGCCAGGAGTCCAGGTCCTAGATGTGCGGAACTTCTTTATGAATGACTCACACCCAGCAATTGGAGGCAAAGCACCTGCAGCCTCAGCAATCAAGGGAAGACCTACTGCGGGTGCGTGCGAGAAGCGAGTGGGACATTTAGTCCCACCTCGGAAGTCTGTGAGCAAGAGGAGCGGCATAAATTGAAAAACTGTCAGGGGCTTAGCTCCTCCTAACACAGGGTGAGGTCCCACTTGCCCTTCACGCCTCGTGCGTGCCCCATGCTCCGCGGACCTAATATTCGACCCGACTACCCGCGTACTCCTCGCCCACCACATACGCTGGTGGGCCTGGTCACGGGCGCGCCGACCCGACCTGTTTACCTGAGAAAGGCTCTGGCAGAGCAAGCCTAAGAGAGAATAAAGTGAGGAGAGTTCGCGAGGAGGGTAGGGGACAGGTTTTGCTCTCCAAGGAAAAAGAGGGCGAAGCCAAGGAAGAAGGAAGCTACAACATCAGCTAAGGGTGAAGTCTCAAGGGAAGAAGAAGGAAGAAGGAAGGAGAAGGAAGTCTCAGCAGAAAAGCAAAGGAAGAAGAAGGCTCGGCTGAAGTCAGAAGCAGAGAAAGAGAAAGAAGAAAGAAGGAAGAAGTCAAGGCAAGCAATCAGAAGAAGAAAAGAGATGAATCAGAGAATAAGAAGAATCAGAGAAGGAAGAAGAAGAAGAACAGAGAAAGCTCAAGACAGAAGAACAAGAAGAGAGATTGGAAAAGAATTATCTGATTTTTACATCATCTTTATATTTTTGAGCTTCTATATACATTAAAACCATTTTTCTTGCTTCATAATTTTGATTGATCATTACATTTT
This sequence comes from Thalassia testudinum, assembly GCA_037157565.1. Taxonomy (NCBI): domain Eukaryota; kingdom Viridiplantae; phylum Streptophyta; class Magnoliopsida; order Alismatales; family Hydrocharitaceae; genus Thalassia; species Thalassia testudinum. The sequence goes on from JAZHRO010000063.1 coordinate 136,264,797, forward strand.
ATAAAGTTGAAAGTTGTGTTCTTAGTTTTTAAATCCCAATTTGCTCCCTGTGTTCAACCTCGGATTCATATTTTTCGAGTAATAAACTTTCATTTATTTTCAAAATGATTTTGGCTATACTACGATGCAATTATTATAAACCCGATTTCACTTTCGATAAACATTTTGGCACCGTTACTGGGGAGTAACGGGCAATTTAGAAACCTTGATCACAACTTCTGATTCGGTACTAACTTGATCTATTTCTTCTGTTCTGATTGTTTCAGGGGAGGAAAAGAAGACAACCGCACAACAACCACACCAGAGGCAGGTAATTTATCATTATCCTCTCACTTAATCCCCTTAAGTCTAAAAGGGAGAAACAAAGAAAAAAAATCAATCTAGGGCTTCCTGCTTTCTATATCTAGTAATTTACCAAAGTTGCCTGATTTTAATTTCAACACATTTTGAATTGTGCATCCATTTAAGGTAACTAGGGCTACTACCTTCTTGATTGAGCCCTGGATACCATCTTTGTGGCAACTAAATTGGACCAATTAGAGCCAACTTATGGATTCCAATCTAGGATTTTTAGAGACACATCTTCTCTAAGCAAAGAATCAAATTTTCAAAAAGAGGTGTGCCTAAGCCTTGACTGAAAAGACTTATCCAAGAGAAACCCTAAAAAAAAATCAAGCTCTTAAGTCACTTGAACCCTAAAAGAAAGGACCTAAAAGCTCTCAAAGGACAAATAGGTGAAGTTGACCCCTTGGGTCAACCAACCTTGGAATTAGGTCACTTTTTGCACTTAAGATATCTAAAGTTCAAGCAAAACCCTAAGCAACTTGATCTTAATTAAAAGTGGTAGACTTAAGAGGTCAAGGCCCCCATTCTGGTTTACCTGGAATCTCAGTGACAAGAGAGGTCAGGTGGGGGAAACCCTGTAACTCGTGGGGATGCTCTACCGCGTAGGGGTCTTTGCGGGACTCTCCCTTTCTGGCTGCCCAGGTATTTCTCAAGTGGACGGCTTTTTCTGACTAAGGGATATCATCACCCTGAACCTCTATAGTCATCCAAATTTTTTGGGTGTCTCGATTGGGTCCAGCACATTCTAATCTCATCTAATCCTTTAGTGCATGTTTGGTAGGAGGTCATTGAGACCATCCTTAAGACCTCCTTTAGAAATCCACTCCTGCCGAGGCCAAGCCTCGATGCCCCTGTTTGTGCAGCAACCCGACCACATAGACCTCTCCTCTGATTCATCAGAACCAAGTTCTCCTTATTCCATCATGGCACAACCAATTGAAGAAGAAAACAACCTTGAACACCAACTTCAGTGCTTGAATGATCTATTCCAGAACTTTGTAAATTCGCTGCAGCGTCCGATGATGCGAGATCACTATAATCCTGCTGCGGTGGCGATCAAGCCTCGAGTCCAAATCCCTGCAGGAGGTCCTGATTCTGAACTCAAGCCTAACATGATTCATGCCATTCCAAAATTCCTTGGGCTTAACTCCGAGGATCCCTTCCAGCACATTAAACAACTCAAACATTTGGCCCAGACCTTCGGGTCAGATATACAAAATCAGGGTATTCTACTCATGAAGATGTTTTCCTTCCCCCTCATGGACAAGGCTGCTCACTGGTATCAAACTCAAACACGTCTAATCAACACATGGGTTGAACTCCAGTCCAAATTTTTGAAAAAGTTCTTCCTCGTTGGCCGGATGAATGCCTTGAGCCACCAGATCACTTACTTCACTCAACAATCAGGTGAACCTCTTCATGAGGCATGGGATCGATTCTTGGATCTCATGCGAAAGTGCCCCCATCACGGAGTTCCTAAATGGGAACAAGTCCAACCTTTTTACTAGGGACTCCGTGAAGACATTCGATTGTTCGTCAATGCAACCTACAGAGGAAACATCATGGGTCAACATGAAGACACGGTGTGGGAGATTCTCGAGAATATGTGCGAGAACTCCATCAATAATGACTCCATGGGCTTATTCGACCAGACGAATGCCCGCGCATCGACGAATCATAGGGGAGCACATGAGATGCAGGGCTTGTCCGCATCCGTCGACTTGGAACTGATGGCTAGTCAGTTGGGCAAGGTCTCTATCATAGAGAAGAAGGTGGACGAGCTGACTCGGCATCTGCAGCGAGCCACCTTTGCGCAAAACTCATTTGCACAACCACCTCTTGCGAGGGAAACTGTGTAGAACATCTATCACCGATCTTCTCAGGGGATGGCTCGTATCCACCCCCATCTGACTCCAGGACCGGAGGGACCTACGATCCAATTTATTCTAGTTGGGGGAACTCTGAACCCTCATACTCTGATTTTTTTGAGGCTCCTTAGACCTGCAAGGACCTCAACACCATCCAGAATGACCCATTCTCCAATACCTATAACTCTGGATGGTGGAATCATCCCAACTTCCTGTGGACAAGAAATTCTCAGAATCAAAGACCACCTTATCAACCTTGTCCACAAGCTCCTCGTCCATATCAGCCGCCTCAGCCTTGGCCCAACCCTACCTATCAATTTGGGCCAAACTAAGCAGATCAAATGACTCTTATCCTTCAAACTCTGGCTGACATTCAGAAAATGGATGCAGCAATACAAAAACAGTACATGGATGAGATCACAGAGGTTCGCAATCAACTCACCCAGATGGTGAATTCCTGCCAACTTGGCACACTCCCTTCGCAACCTCTACCGAATCCAAATAACATGCTGACCTGGAGGCACATTATGAACCCAAATCTGGGCCACGCCCACATGATTTATCAGGCCCCTTTTGTTCCATCACCCGATGGGATGGAAGCTTCGACATCTTACGTGGGATTTCAATAGCAACCACCTATTTTACCAACCCCAAACCAAAACCAGGCAGGACTAAACTCCATAACAACCCGTGGTTGTAAAGCAACTGAAGACCCACCTTATCCAAACCACTCCAAACCTGGTAGTAACCCAAGCCCTAGGATAATTATCGAGGACACCCCTATCCCAGATCAAGAACTTGGAACTATTCTAGAGGAACCAACCAAAGTTCCATTTCCCGAGGCCTTGACCAAGGGAAAGAGGATAGCCAAACTCGTGACTCCTAAGGAGGATCTGGTCGAGCTCTTTGAACAGGTCCATATAAACATCCCCTTGATGGATGAAATCCGCCACATACCGACTTACGTACGATTTCTAAAAGACGTGTGTACACCAAAGCATAAGCCGCGAACCAAAAGTGGGAGTCTGATTGTACTGTCAGAGTAAGCCAGCTCTGTAATCTTGAGCAAACTCCCACCTAAGGCTAAAGACCCAGGTACTCCCCTGATCTCATGTACTATTGGTGATACCCAATTTGACAGAGCCTTATTAGATCCAGGTGCCTCCATAAACCTAATACCTACATTCCTCCTTGACCACCTTGAAGAATCTGAGTTGAAACCGACAGAGGTGACATTGCAGTTACCTGATCAATCCATCAAGTCACCTAAAGGAGTACTCGAGGATGTTATCGTTAGGGTACGGGATTTCTACTTCCCGGTGGATTTTATAGTCTTAGATATGGATGCACCTAAAAACCCAAGGGATACACCGATTATACTAGGGAGACCTTTTCTAGCCACTACTAAGGCCAATATAAACTGTGAGGAGGGCCAAATAGAACTGAAATTCGAGAACCAAATAATGAAGATTAACATCTTTAAGGCCCAACAAAGGATTAATTGCAGTGTTATAGAACAAATATGTGATATCAAAGCCGTGGTTGATGAACCGTATATTGAGGACAACCTGATTATTCCCGATCAACCACCAGAAGATCAAAACCTGCAAATAGAGGAGTCTGACCCTAATCTAGATACACCCATAACTCCTTCCCTTGCTTCTGACACACACCCTAAATCGCCTGCTGCTGCTGATAACCCCGTTTTGGAACTCAAGCCTCTTCCCGACCATCTGAAATATGTCTTTTTGGGTTCCAATCAGACGTTTCCTGTGATTATAAACTCCAAACTCACACCTGACCAGGAATCCCATTTGATTATTGTTCTCCAGCAACATCGTAGAGCCATTGGATGGACTCTCGAAGATTTGACTGGCATTAGTCCCTCTTATTGCACACACCAAATCTACACTGAAGAGGGCACACGACCTTCGTGGGAAATGCAGAGACGTTTGAATCCTAATCTGCAGGAGGTTGTGAGAAAGGAGATCATTAAGTGGTTAGATGTAGGGATCATCTACCCGATCTCTAATAGTCGGTGGGTGAGTCCAATACAGGTTGTGCCTAAGAAAATCGGACTCACCGTCATTACGACTGAAACTGGAGAAGTCATACCGACCCATGTGGCTAACTCGTGAAGAGTCTGCATTGATTACAGAAGACTCAATTCCTCCACGAAGAAGGATCATTTCCCACTACCATTTATTGATCAGATCCTCTAGAAACTAGCGGGAAATAGGTTCTTCTGCTTTCTGGACAGGTACTCTGGTGATAACCAAGTGGCAATCCATCCTGAGGACTAAGAGAAGACCATTTTCACCTGCCCCTTCGGGATGTATGCATTCCGAAGGATGCCGTTCGATCTCTACAATGCACCTGTGACTTTTCAACGGTGCATGCTTGCTATATTCTCAGATATGGTAGGTGATTATCTAGAAGTCTTCATGGATGACTTTTCAATATTCGGAGCATCATTTGATGATTGCCTCCTACACTTGGTCCAAATCCTCAGGCGGTGCATTGACGTGAATCTGGTTCTTTCTTGGGAAAAGAGCCATTTCATGGTGCCTGAAGGAATTGTCCTGGGACATCTGATTTCAGAGAAAGGCATCCAAGTCGATCGAGCCAAGGTGAACTTGATTTTCAAACTCCCTATGCCTGGCTCGATCAAGGGCATCCGATCTTTTCTGGGGCACGTCGATTTTTACTGTCGATTTATCCCTGATTTTTTGAAAATCGTGCACCCCCTAACCACTTTTCTCTCCAAGGATGTACCTTTCGAAATCTCCAAGGAATGCACTCAAGCATTTGAAATCCTCTGTGATCGAGTTACCCAAGCCCCGATCCTACAGTCCCCTGATTGGTCTCAACCCTTTGAGATCATGTGCGATGCATCTAATTTCGCTGTAGGAGCGGTATTGGGGCAGAAAATTGATGGGAAACCTGTGGTCATTTACTACGCTAGCAAAACACTTGACGAGGCTCAGCGTAACTACACAATAGTGAGAAAGAGCTGCAAGCCATTTGCCTTGGAAAAATTCAGATCTTATCTCTTGGGTTCCCGTGTTATCATCTGCTCGGATCACATAGCTGTGAGGCATCTCCTTGCAAAGATGGACTCAAAACCTCGATTAATCCGCTGAATCTTGCTGTTGCAAGAATTTGACCTCAACATTCCTGACAAAGCGAGAAAACAGAACGTGGTAGCTAATCACTTGTCCCGCCTTCCTTCTGAGATCATCGACCCTTTAGGACCCATCACGGAACATTTTCCTGATGAGCACCTTCTGACCATCAATATAGGGCTTCCATGGTTTTCTGATATGGTAAACTACTTGGCATCACATCAGATCCCATCCAATTGGTCGAAGGGCAAGAAGGACAAATTGCTTTCTGATGCCAAGTATTACTTTTGGGAAGACCCATATCTTTTCCGCATTGGTGCTGATCAAATAATTTGACAATGTGTCGCGAAAGCGGAAATCCAAGGCATACTCTCTTTCTGCCATAACCAAGCATGCGGTGGACATTTTTTAGGACATAAAATCGCAGCGAAAGTCCTCCAGTGTGGCTTCTATTGGCCCACAATTTTCAAGGACGCGTACAATCACTGTAAGGCATGTACCCGTTGCTAGACCTTGGGCAACATGAGCCATCGTGTTATGATGCCTTTACAACCGATTCTGGTATGCAAAATTTTTGACATTTGGGGGATTGATTTTATGGGACCCTTCCCTATCTCGGACAGCTTTGAGTACATTTTATTCGCTGTTGACTATGTGTCCAAATGGATCGAAGCCATTCTAACCCGAACCAATGATCATAAAGTTGTTATCAAATTCATTCATCAGAACATCTTCTCACGGTTCGGGATTCCACGTGCTATAATTTCCAATGGAGGGACCCACTTCACAAATGCTTAGTTTAGGTCACTAATGACCAAATACGAGGTGTCACACCGAATCTCTACTCCTTACCACCCCCAAACTAATGATCTAGCTGAGCTATCAAACTGGGAGATCAAGAAAATCTTCTAGGTTACTGTTCGACTTGATAGGAAGGACTGGTCATCCCAGCTTCTGGAAGCTTTGTGGGCTTATAGGATAGCCCATAAGACCCAATTAGATATGTCTCCCTTCAGATTGGTGTACGGGAAGGCATGTCACCTCCTCGTCGAATTGGAGCATAAAGCTGATTGGGCAATATGGAACTGCAACCTAGATCTTTCTAAGGCTAGAACCCATAGAAAGCTTCAAATGAGCGAGATCGATGAATTACGCCACGACGCGTATGAGAACTCGTGAATTTACAAAGAGCGGGTTAAAGCCTTTCACAACAAGCACATATCTAGAAAGATCTTTCATCCTAGTCAAAAGGTCCTACTCTTCGATGCCAGACTCAAACTGTTTCTAGGAAAACTACGATCAAAATGGATCGGACCCTACTTAGTCCGACGAATCTTTGAAAATGGAGCCATTGGAATTAGTCCACTCAGCCACGATTCGGAACCCTTCGTCGTGAACAATCAGAGACTCAAACCGTTCATTGACATGACCGATACAAATTTGGTTGAGATATCCTTTACCCTCCATTCTCCCTGAGCTCATTGTGCCTAGCCGATGGTGTAAAACTCAGTGCCTAACGGGAGGCAACCCGTCATTCTTGAAAAACCTGAAACCTTTCTTGACATTTCTATGCTGAATTCATATTACACTTTAGGGTTCATCCATTAGAATAGCTGACTCCACCTCAGGTACCTGTACCCGAGTCTAGAAATCGTTCGCAACAGTCACCTCAACCCGTTCGCCCACTCAAAACCTGTCCTAATGAATGAACTAAGCTGAATTCGAACCCACCTAATTTACAAGGGAGACATTGCAAATCGTAGGCATGGGGGGTATGAAAGTGCAAAACTTCATGAAAACTCATCTCACAAGAAAATGTTTCAACAAAAAAAAATCACATATCACAAAAAAACACCAAAAAAAAATGAAAAAAATCTTGAAAAAGAATAAAAAAATTGAGGGGAGAGAACATTTTTGAGGCCATACAAATCATGAGGAGGAAAAGAGCAAAATGTCAAAAAATGAGCACAAAATGAAAAGGAAAAAGAGATAGTTATTAGTAAGAGATTAAGAGATTAACCGAAGTTCTAGACCACATCAAAGAAAAGAGAAAAAATATAGGAAAAAGTTTTAATGAGACACAAAAAGAGATTAGTAGGAACGCTGATCTTAGGCCTTTTGGGCTAGACTCTTAGGGTTAAAAATTCAAGTATCCGCTAAGATCTAGATAATCCTCAAGAGGTTGGGGAAAATGCGAAGCTTAAGTATTAGGTCTAAAGCTTAAGGAGTATTCAGCCTCGTTAACTGACCTTTGGTTTGCAGGACTCGGTAACCTAAGCACTCCAATCAACACACAGTCTGGTTCAGTGCGCATAACTATCAAAATCACGCAAAAGCGTTTAAATGTTCTGAAAAAGGTTGCCTAGATTAGGAGCAGCCAATCAACACAAGTTGATTTGGATGATTTCCCGGCGTGGAGAGGTGGGAAACTCCCCTCGAAGATGCGTAACAACATATCGTCACCTCGCTGCTTGTCTCCTAGGATATTTACATATCCTACTAGGGGCACGTAAGCACCCTGCTGGTTCAGATGCCATGGACGGCATTATCACGAAATGTCGATTGCCAAGGTCTGGATTTAGCTACAGAATGCCATGGGCAGGATTATCTCAAAATCTAGAAAGCTAGGGTTTTAGGGGTTGCCATGGGCGGTGCTATCATGAAGCATTGATTGTCAGGGACCTTTGAGGATTGATGATGGGGACGAGGAATCCGATACAGACCATGTTGAGAAGCCAATCCGAAGCTAAAAATAAAAAGAAAAGAGAGAGAAAACTCTTCAAACAAATAAATCCTCTATCTCTCTCTTACAAAAAATGTATTGCAAACTGAACCAAGGCTAAAATATGTCTCAAGCACGGGTGCTTTAATCGCGGAGTCCAACGAATCTTAGGATAGTTCCTACGGGCGCTAAAAACCTTCGCGGAGGATCGAGGCTAGAGCTAGTCAGGTCTGGATCTTGGTTGATACTTGAGTACCTCTAGGCCTACTGTTGGCATTCTAACCTAATCAAAAAGAAAAAGAAAAATCACTCATCATAAATTGTGAAAGAAACTCATGGTCTAGAACAGAAGTTAAAACTCAAAATTTTGCTAAGGGACTAGCAAAAGCTAGGCATGGGGGTATGATGGGAACACCATCATGAGCCCTAACTAGCTCATTTTGACCTAGAAAAGAGAACAAAAGCTCCTACATAACCAAGTGAAAGGCCTAACTCAAAGAATAACTGGTTTGAAAGAAAAGTAAGAAACAAAGGGTAAAACTGCAATTTTACCATTACAGTGCAACAACGGAATTAATCAGAGGCTAAACATAGGTCAAATGATCTTAAAAATATAAAAAGTGAGTTGGTTCAATCAGAAAAGGGTTAATGTGAAACCTGAGAATTAAATGACTTCTTGTAACCCTCAAACTGTAAACTGCAATTTTACCATTGCAGTGCAACGGAATTTATCAGAGGCTAAACATAGGTCAAATGGTCTTAAAAAGATAAAAAGTGCGTTGGTTCAATCAGAAAAGGGTTAATGTGAAATCTGAGAATTAAATGACTTCTTGTAACCCTAAAACAGACCCACTTAATTTAACAAGGTTCTGGTCAGAATAAAATTAAAATAAACCCTCTAAAATTCATGTAAAAATATCCTCTAGGATTCAGAACCTTCAATTTGGTTTTTGGAACCTATTTTGACCTAAATAGGGGTCCTAGTCAAATATTTGCCCTAAATTAGGTTTTTGTGTAAAATTCTCAATCAAACGTCGTCAAACCTAAAATCTAGCTTCACCATTAGATTCCTTATGTCCAAATTAGGTTTATACCAAAATTTGGATCTAATGGGAGTTCACCTTGGCCTACTTTGCAAAATAGTCCAAGCCAATTACATTTATGCCCCTAGCTTTTGAAAACCCTTGCAGACACACCCCTAGCTTCCTCGTCGTTCTTTGCAATTAGGTCGCTCCACCATTATAGCGGAGGAATCCTACTCCGGCGAGGATTCAAGGGGGATATCTCCTTGATTCCTCAGAGAATCCCTCTCAAATTTGAAAGAGAGATTTTCTGAGGAATTCCCGTTTGTATGAACTCAATCATGAGCTTTGATTCCCATCCAATCTCTCATGCGAACGCATGAGTGATTTGAGTATCTCTCGACCTTCCGATTCCGACGAGGTTTCCGTGCTTGGAAGCTTGCCTTCCAAGCACAAGGCCCTCTACCAGCGACTATAAAAGACACCCCAGATCCTCCCGGACATTTCAAGCTTGTTTTGGCCTAAGAATCCCCCAAAATTCCTCCCTTCCCCTCCGGCTAAAAAGCCCGACAAGCTCCGGCAACTCCTCCTCCTTCTTCTTGTCTCTCTGCCACCATACCAGTGGTAGAGGTTCCCTCGCCTCCTTCGTCCGTGTCGCGCCACACCTGCACCTGCGCCTATCTCCCACTTGTAGTCGCCACCTCTCTCTCTCTAGGTCTTCATCTCCGACGACGGCACATACGAGCCATTTGCCCCCTCTGCTCCCCCTTCGTCCAGCACCTTGTAAATAAGTTCCCTTCCTCTACTCTTTCTTTTCCCCTTATCTATTTCTAATTTCACGCCCCGATAACCACATATCACGGTCACCTTCTCCACCTCCGGCAGACCACCAGCATGGTGCATCCACCACTCCATGCACCCACACACCTCACCAACCACCTCAAAAGCATCGCCTCATCCCACTGATCACTTTCCCCTTCTCCATTAACCGCCACAACCTCCACTCACTCCCCCCGAACACACCCAACTCCACGACCACAGAACAACCTAGGCATGCATGCCCAGGCCATCCTGCACCACGCCAGCACCTGGGTCACCTTCGCTGTGTCACGACGAAGCCTTCTGAGTCATTTGACAAGGCCGAGAGGCCGTATTTGTGTCAACAGTATAGGTGCCCTGCCCGCCATTAAAGCAAGCTTGAAGAAGCTTGCTAGCTTCACAGTAGCCTCTAGGCGCCAGGAGTCCAGGTCCCAGACGCGTGGAACTTCTTTGTTAACGACTCATGCCCAGTAATTGGAGGCAAAGCACCTGCAGCCTTAGCAATCAAGGGAAGACCTGCTGCGGGTGCACGCGAGAAGTGTGTGGGACATTTAGTCCCACCTCGGAAGTCTGTGAGCAGGTGGCGTGGCATAAATTGAAAACTATTAGGGGCTTAGCGCCTCTTGACATGGGGTGAGGTCCCACTCTCCCTTCACGCCTCGTCTGTGCCCCATGCTCCATGGACCTGGTATTCGACCTAACTACCCACGCACTCCTCGCCCACCACACATGCCGGTGGGCTTGGTCATAGGTGCGCCGACCTGACCCATTTACCCGAGAAAGGCTCTGGGAGAGTGAGCCTAAGAGAGAAGAAAGAGGGGAGAGTTCACGAGGAGGGTAGGGGATAGGTTTTTCTCTCCAAGGAAAAAGAGGGCAAAGCCAAGGAAGAAGAGGAAGAAGGAAGTCATAGCAGCGGCTAAGGGTGAAGTCGCAAGGGAAGAAGAAGAAGGAAGAAGGAAGGAGAAGGAAGTCTCAATAGAAAAGCAAAGGAAGAAGAAGGCTCGGCTGAAGTCAGAAGTAGAGAAAGAGAAAGAAGAAAGAAGGAAGAAGTCAAGGCAAGCAATCAGAAGAAGAAAAGAGATGAATGAGAGAATAAGAAGAATCAGAGAAGGAAGAAGAAGAAGGACAGAGAAAGCTCAAGACAAAAGAACAAGAAGAGAGATTGGAAAAGAATTATCTGATTTTTACATCCATCTTTATATTTTTGAGCTTCTATATACATTGAAACCATTTTTCTTGCTTCATAATTTTGATTGATCATTACATTTTATAAAGTTGAAAGTTGTGTTCTTAGTTTTTAAATCCCGATTAGCTCCCTGTGTTCGACCTCGGATTCATATTTTTCGAGTAATAAACTTTCATTTGTTTTCAAAGCGATTTTGGCTATACTACGACGCAATTATTATAAACCCGATTTCGCTTTTGATAAACATAGATATAGACTAGACTTAAGTGTATAGGTAGATGAAAGTGTGAAAAATCGGAAACAACTATATACAAGGTGTGTGGATGTTGAGTTTTATGTCTTCAGCTAGGTGTAAACCCTAGAGAATTAATGGAGTGTGTAACAGTCTCCAACATGACCCAAGACATGTGTTTCCAGAAAAGGTTTAAGGCATTGACCATTGACTTTGAAGGGTTGATTCTTGTTGGGTTTAGTGATTTTGACAGCTCCGCTGTTGAAGACTCTAATGACATCAAATGGACCTATCCATTTGGATCTATGTTTACCAGGGAGGAGTTTTAGATGTGCATCAAAGAGTAACACCTTCTGACCAGGTGCAAAAGATTTGCAGGAAATGTGTTTATCATGGAAGGCTTTTAATTCTTCCTTATATAGCTTAGAACTCTCATAGGAATCATGTTAGAGTTCCTCAAGTTCACTAAGCTGCAACCTACGGTGATCACCTGCCTTCGCGAGGTCAAGATTACAGGCTTTAATTGCCCAATAGGCCTTATGTTCAACTTCTACGGGAAGATGATAGGGTTTCTTGTAAACAAGTTTATATGGTGACATGCCTATGGGTGTTTTGTGAGCAGGCATATAAGCCCACAAAGCCTCGTCTAAATGGGATGATGGTGATAGGATAGCGAATTAGGTGAAAGAACTGCTTCTGAGCTGCCATTGACAGCAAGCTCAGAAGAAAGGTGTGAAATTGGGTGTTTCTTATATGTTGAGTAATTGAATGAATTATATACAGGATTGGAGCCCTGAAATGGTGTAAAGATGATGAAGGGCCCCTAATGCATGTGATCTATGCCAGAGAATGCCCACTATGGACAGTGGAGATCACTGGTGGAGGTGTAGTGGATTAGGCGTTAAGATGATAAAATCATGTAATTAAGGGAGTAGAAATGATCACGAGAAGATGTTGAGTGTGATTAATGGATTAAAAAGACAAAAGGAGGCTCCTGACAAGTTCAAAGAACTCTCCATAGCTGAGGAAGACGTTAAAAATTGAGACATTTAACTAAGCTACACTACTAACTAACTAAGCTAAACTAATCTATAGTCCTAATTCTACAGTTACCTGGACGAATGGGGTAAAGGACTCCATCAAAGGATCCTGATGGAGGAACAAACCAGAGTGTTGAGGAAGAGCTCTGGTAGAGAATAATACGTCGGGTAGAAGGAAGAAGATGGCCGTGCAACCTCGTCGCTAGGTGCCACGGAGGAAGGCGGAGATTAGAAGATGGTCAGGGCTTTAGAGAAGTTAGAAAGAAGGGAGGTAGAGGTCACCGGAGGTTGTTGATGAATAGCCTATTGAGTGGCTAATGGGAACACCATCATGAGCCCTAACTAGCTCATTTTGACCAAAAGAAGAGAATAAAAGCTCCTACATAACCAACTGGAGGTCATAATTCACTAAATAACCTTTCTGAGAGAAAAGCAAGAAACAAGGGGTAAAACTGTAATTTTATCATTGCAGTACACCAACGGGTTTTCTCAAGGGCTAAGCACAGGTCAAAAGGTCTTAACGAGATAAAAAGTGGGTTGGATCAGATAGAAAAGGGTTCGTGTGAGTTCTGGGAATTAAATGACTTCTTTTAACTCTAAAATAGACCCACTTGATTAAATAAGGTTCTGGTCAAAATAAAATTCACCTAATCTCTCTAAAAATCATAGAAAAATATTATCTAAGATTTAGAACTTTCAATTTGGCCATTGAAACCTATTTTGACCTAGAATGGGGTCTCAGACACATATTTGCCTTAAATTGAGTTTTTGCATAAATTGCCCAGTCAAACATTGTCAAACCCAAAATACAACTTCACCATTGGATTCTTTAGGTCCAAATTAGGTTTGTACCAAAATTTGGACCAAAGGGGAACTTATCTTGACCCACTTTGCAAATAGGTCCAACCTGATTACATTTGTACCCCTATCTTTCAAAAATCCTTACAAAAGCTCCCCTAATTTCTTCATCATTCTTTGCAATTAGGTTCCTCCACCATTATAGCATAGGAATCCTACTCCAGCAAGCCTTAGAAGGTGATTTCTCCCTAATTTCTTAGAGAATCCCCTTCAAAATTGGAAGGGAGATTCTCTGAGAAACTCCCTCCAATGTGAACCCAATTTTGTGCCCTACTTGGTACCCAATCTCTCATGCGAATGCATGAAATATTTGGGTCTCTTTCGAGTTGCCATCACCGGCAAGCCTACCACAAAATCGACCTCCAGGGCTCTATTTAAAGGAGCCCAGTTCGCCCCGACTCCTTTAAGCTTGAAATCGATCGGAATTCCCCTAAATTTCTTCTCTCCTCCTCTAGCCGACTCGCTCATCAAGCTCCGACGACCTTCCCTGATCTCCTCTGTCACCTGACCACAATATTGGTGGCAGGTTCTTCTTCCTTACGTTCATTCGCATTGTGCAGCACCCACCGACGTCCTTGTCTCCCCTTCATCCTCGCCGACCATTCCTCTATAAGCATCTTCGTCTCTGGCGTCGGCAATACGCACCAGACGCCATCTCCGTCTCCCTTTCATCTCTTCACCTCCTAGATAAGTTCCTCTCACCCTCTACTTCCTTTCCCCTTCTTTATTTCCTAAATCGACTACTGCCACACTCCACCACCATCATCTCCTTCACCTCCAGCCACCAACTCCGACGAGATCGCTTCACCACCACAGACCACCCCCTCCTCGCCGACAAGTCCATAAGCTCCACCTCGACTCCCTGATCACAACCCCCCACTCCATTCACTCCATTGATCACCCAAACACACCCTCGACCACACCCACACACACGCACACAGTGTGCCCTAGGCACGCTCACACAGGCGTTCCCACGCCACTCTGACCACTGCAGCACACTCGCCGTACCTCGGCGAAGCTTCTTGAACATTCTAACGTGGCCGCAAGGCTATTTTGGTGCTTTCAGGTACAAACGGTCATTCGCCATTGAAGCGAAGCTTGCTTACAGTCGCTCCAGGCTTCGCCAGCCCCAAGTCTCTATCCCAGGCTGTGTGGAAGACACTCGCACAAAACTCCGAGCTGACAATTGGTGTCAAGGGCAGTGGTAGCTGCTGCAATCAAAGAGAGCACCTCTACTGCGGGCGCGCGCGAAGGTGGGAAGATAGTCCCACCTTGAAACTGGAAGAGGCGCAGGGTGCGCATAAATTGAATTTCTATCAGAGGCTTATCACCTCCAACTCACGGGGTAAGGTCCCTCTCTCCCCATCTCACGACCTCATCCGTGACCACGCTCCCCAGACCTGGTCTTGACCCGACCCGACTTGCACACCTCACCCACCACTGCATGTCGGTGGGCCTGGTCCCGAGCACGTACCCGACCCGATTACCCGAGAAACATGTGGCTCTGGGAGAGCGGAACCTAAGAGAGAAAAGAGAGGAGAGTGCGCACGGGTAGGGGTAGGTTTTGCTCTGCAAGCTAAGAGGAGGAGAAGCGAAGCTAAAGAAGAGGAAGGAGAAAACTAAAGGCTGCAGCAGAGAAAGGAGAAGCTGAAGGAAAGAGAAGAGCCACAGAAGCTAAGGCAGAGAAGGAAAAGAGAAGGAAGAAGCTGAAGGAAGAAGAAGCTGAAAGCCACAAGGCAAAGGAAGAAGAAAAGGCAACCGGCATAAAGAGAGAAAGAAGAAGAGAAAGGCCAAAGGAAGAGAAGAAGGTAGAGGAAGCTAAAAGAAAGGCTAAGCTGAAAAAGAGAGAAGCCAAGGCAAAATCAGAAGAAGGAAGGAGAAGACACAAAAAGAAAGAAGAGCTCACCAAGGCAAAATCAGAAGGAGAAGAGAAGAGAATCAGAGAGAGAAGCAATAGCATAGACATCCAATTTTTAATTCATTAAGCTCTTGAATATTTTGTGATATACATTGCCAATTACTCTTACATTGTTGCACTGTGATATTTTATATTATTGCATATTCTTTTAATTGTGATCTTGATTTCTAAACCCCAATTTGGTCCCTGTGTTCGGCCTCAAACTTTAAATTCGAGTAATACAATTATATTTGTTTTGAATGCTCTTTTGGCTATATTACAATGCGATATTCTTAAATACCAATTTAGTGATCATTAAACAGTGACTCAGTGGGGGAAGAGGGTAGAGAGTCACTCCCCGAGTTGGAGGTGTGGAGGACTATTTATAGGTGGTGGAGAGGAGTAGGGGGTCTGCATCTAGACGCAATCGCGTCCAGGTACAACAGTTTAGGGGTCATCGTCTCCGGCAACGGGTGAAGCCACCCTGCTGGAGTTTGTTGGGCTAAAGAGGATCGGAGCCATTGGATGAAAAGGTGAAGGTGAGCGGAAGGATGGAGACAAAGGCGGAGAAGTTCTGACAATGGATAGAAGGTGATCAAGAGGTATGGTCACCGACCCTCCTCGACCGTCCAAGTTGAGGAAGAAGACGAAGAAGGCTGTGCAAATAGGGACCTCCATGTAATAAAAGTTAGGGACCTAATTGTAGGAAAAGGACTCAATTGACATAAAAGCTAAGGATCTAAATGTAAACAGTTGATCACCGAAATTTGTGTGGAAAAGATTGGATGTGATGTGATTACGCAGCAATCATAGGCCCTAATTCTCCTGAATTAAGGTAGAACCTAACTTAACATGAGCATTCTGCATGCATACACATCGTACTTTGCATCCTAGATGATTTATATGTTTTATACATAATAATGTGCTATTTGAGAGGTATTAATAATTGCAAGTAATTCAAGGATGCAAATGACCGATCCAACCTTATGGATTTGTTTGGAATGATGACGGGAGTCCACTGCTTCCAAGGGCGCATCAATTAGACTCCAAAAGCACCCTAGGGAGTTTGTAGAAGAAGCAAGAGCCAAAGAGCAAGTTGAAGAATAACTGGACCTCAGATGACAAATCCAACCACACGGATGCATTCAGATCGATGTTCGCAGTCCAATGGCGTGGAAATCAACTCGATCGGACGGCTGAGAGGGCTTAGGATTTGAGGTGCAATTAAGTGTTGTACGGTGGGCATGCGGAGGTAGTGATGTGCAGCAGGTGAGTAGAGGCCGTCAGATGTAGATCCAAGGGTGCACATTGCACCACGTGTCAGATTAAACCGTGAATGTTAGAAGGATTTGGAAGGCTTAATTAGGACTGTTGATCTCCCGATCAACGAATCTGATTAACCTAAAGCTTTTACATGGAATTAAGGGCTCTAATGCTCTAAATGCCCTTACAAAAGCTTTAAAAAGAGGCCTAAGGGTCCCCTTTGAATTCATTCCATAGTTTTCTTCTTCTTCCTCCTACAACTCTTCTCCCTTCTTCCCGTCTTCTCTGCCTCTGTCTCTGCATCTCCGTAAGAAGCATCTGTTAGGCCACCTCGACGGATCGTTGCTATTCTTCCCAACCTCTCCAGAAGGCCACCACGAACCACACATGGTGCCCTTGTTCTGCTACATAAATAGTTTATGTTTATGTAAGAATTTGTTTAGTTAGATGTATGCAATTAATATATATACTACGATATTTTGTCTATACCATTTAGTAATTAACTTTGGAACAAATGCATGAAATCAAAAGTGCTTCCTACCTCCCTGTGATCGACTGGAACTCACCAGTTCCGTTAATTTATTTATCGAGACATATTTCGCACTATACTACAACGCATTTATATTTTACGCGATCTACACCCCGAACAAATTGGTGCCGTTGCTAGGGAGGCACAACGACTTTTGATTTCATCTCTAACATAGTATTTTTGTGTGCAAGTACAACGACACGAAGTGGCGAACGTGGCAAAGTGGGTTGCGAAAATCAAGTGCACACATTCTTATTAGAAACTTAGCGAGAAATTAAGTGTCATCTTTAAAATTCAATAACCGTGTTTTTGATGCTCTAAAAAGCAAGCCTGAAATTTGGACTGCAACTAAATCTTCAAATTATCTTTCCAATGCCACCTTTCCCAAAAAGAAATTCCTTCTATGGAATTTTTAAAAATTCATGGAGTACATACTGGTCAGATTGCTTGAAAATAGAACTTTTATGAACTTTAGAAATCAATTCTGACCAACATACAAATCGGATTTACTCACGATTTGTGGGGTTTGAAAGATAATTAAATTAGATTTCATTATCATATTTTAAAAATATTTTTGAAACATATTTGATATTGTTTCCAATAGAAAAACCAACACGCTTGTTGGAAATAGTAAAAATTTTGGAAAAATACTCTAAAAATATTATTGAAAAAGGAATCTTCTTGTCAAGTTTCAAATCATTTGGATTCCATCTTACTTGAGAACATACATTTGAATTGTGGCCTTCAATTTGGAAAAAAAACTTAGAAGTGCATGAGCCAATAGGACCACATAGACTAACTTGGACTCTGACAAGCCCAAAAGTTAGTCGGTGAGGCGAGTCACTTTGTGGACCGCCCACCATCTACTAAATTGAAGAAATAGGTTAAAATTCACAAAAATATATCAAATAACCTGCATTTGGCTTGAAACTACTAGGTAGTTCCAACCTCTCCTACAAAACCTGGTGTCTAAGCCTGCGGGGTAGCATCAAACGACTGCGACTACGGGTAACGGAACCAAAGGAAAAAGTCGAAGGAAGAACCTTCATTGTAGTCCCCTCGTAACCAACCTGGTCGGGTTAGCCTGAGAGGTAAGAATTCCTTGCAGTCAGTCTCTCATCGAATTTTTTTCAATAACACAAACTTAAACAAAAAAATCCAGTCATCTGATCTAAAGGACCACTCTGATTAATAAGGCCTTAGCCTTGTTCTGCTTGACTAAACTAACCCTTTGAGTTGGTGTATGCAAGGAAGAAGGTCATTAAGACCTAAACTTGTAGGACCTTGGGAGCCAAACCCAAGGGAACAAAGGCAATTCTTGCCCGACCTCTCTTCTCAACCTTCTTCCACTCGATTAGCTAAGATGGCTAATC
This sequence comes from Thalassia testudinum, assembly GCA_037157565.1. Lineage (NCBI taxonomy): Eukaryota > Viridiplantae > Streptophyta > Magnoliopsida > Alismatales > Hydrocharitaceae > Thalassia > Thalassia testudinum. Next base: position 136,283,076 of record JAZHRO010000063.1, read on the forward strand.
TTGGTCCTCAAGTTGGTCAGGACCCTCAAAATCAGGATCCAATGGCTCGCCTGGAAGCCAAGGTTGAGGAAACGAAATAGAAATACGACCAGAGCATCGACAGAATTTTTACAACACTCGACAAGATGCAACATCCACCATGCGAAGAACAACTACGAGACTTCTATGATCCGGTAGCAACAATTATAGCACCTCAGGTTCGAATTCCCACAGGTGGAGATGCATTCGAGTTGAAGTCGTATATCATAAGTCTGATTCAGACTCATTTCCATGGAAACTCGAATGAGGATCCCTTCCAGCACATCAAAGATCTGAGTCTGATTACAGAGTCAGTTCAACCCAGGAATGTAGATATCGGAATTGTTCTCATGAAGCTTTTTCCTTTTTCTCTCAAGGATAAAGTTGCTTATTGGTTCAAAACTATCAGGAGGCCAATTGGAGCCTGGGAGGAATTACATCACGAATTCCTCTAAAAGTTCTACCTGATTGGTTGAACAAATGCTATGAGGCGCATGATCACGACTTTTGCCCAAGACCCTAGAGAGAAGCTGCATGATGCCTGGGATTGATTCCACGATCTTCTCTGGAAGTGCCCACACCATGGTGTACCCAAATGGCACCTCACTCAAGTATTTTACCATGGGCTGGATGACCCACATCGGTACCTGGTCAATGCATCTAGCGGTGGGAATTTCCTCGCAAAGGACGAGAACAACGCATTTGAACTGTTCAAGTCCTTAGTAGAGAACTCGATGAATGCCACCTCAATGAACCAGTTCCAGTGACCTGGATAGCAACGAGTCAGTGTCCACGAAGCTCAAGCTGAGTCGGCCTGAGTCGACATGGACATTATCACCAAAAAACTGGATAAGGTGGATCTACTCGATAAGAAGCTCGATGAATTAATGCGAACGAGATCTAGATCTTCTGGCAGCATTGCTCCATCTTACTCCTCTCAAGCATCCCGAGCCCCCTCTGCTCGTACATATTCGTTCACTCGGGATGTTTTCTCTCCATCTTCGTGGGATCCTATGTACTAAGAACCCGTGAACAATGTGGATCTGCCCCTACAATCAGGGTTACGCACCACATGACGATGCAAGTGCGTATTCTTTTGATGAATTTACATCTGAGACATCTTCAGCCTATGAAGGTGTCAATGCTATTCAGGGTTACGGGTGTAACAGCCCATATTCTGAAACGAATAAACCTGTTGGCACCAGCATCCCAATTTCTCCTAGTCTGGTAACCCACAAAAATCGAATCAAGCTCCACACTACCAGACCAGACAATATGGGAATGCGCAGAACACATATCCTAGGAAGTAGCCATTCCTGTCTCAGCAGCAACAAACCCATTCTATTTATTAACCGCTGCATCAAGCTGCCAACTATCCTCCAAAGCAGGCTGACCCTTTGGAGTCTTTGAAGGAGGAATTGCAGGCATTAATTCGGAAATCCACTCATGACAACCTGCAAATAGTGAAGGCAATGGCTAACCAAATACAGAGCATACAAAACACGCAAAACCAGATGATGTAGGAGCATAGGTCATAGGGAGCTTTGCCCTCCCAACCTATCCCAAACCCGAGATATGTGCAGAATTAGGGCACCCCACCTAGATTCTAAGCACCATAGCGGCAGGCATATGCTGTTTTGCAAGAACCTCCTGCACCACCTGGTTATGGGCTTGATCAGCCATCTCTGTTGCCAAACCCTGTGTATTCAAGCCAACCTGCAACTTTGCCCCTTCATGGACAATACGCCGATGCAAAAGCTATCACCTTAAGGAGTAGAAAGACTACACAGGATCCGCTACCTAGGCAAGTGGGTAATCATTTTTCCTGCGCTCTACCGCAAGATGGCTCACAACCCTCTTCCTCTCACAAGCCATCTTCATTAGATAAAGGAAAGAAGCCCCTAGACCCTAAGATTCCCATCCCTTTTCCGGTCGCCCTAACACAAGATTCAGCATGGAAAAAGGATACGCGAAATTTCGAGGACCTGAAATCTATGTTCAAGGAAGTTCACATTCAGGTCCCTCTCCTCGAAGCAATAGATCACATCCCTACTGTTGCTAGGTTCTTCAAGGACTACTGTATTCCAAAGCGACAGCAGAAAATCAAACGACAGGAGGTATTATCTGAGGAAGCCAACGTTGTTATCTTAGCCGACTTACCACCCAAAAAGGACCCAGGCACACCACTGATTTCCTACTTTTTATAGGATTCTCCTTTTGATAGGGCCCTTCTTGACTTGGGGCCGTCCATCAACCTAACTCCCATCGCAGTATTTGATTGATTTTGATTCGAGTTAAAGCCCACCTCAGTTACCATACAGTTGGCTAACAGATCGGTGAAAATGCCGAGAAGGGTGGTTGAAAATGTGATCATGAAAGTTCAAGGATTCTACTTTCCAGCAAACTTTTTTGTTCTTGATATGGAGGTTCCTTCTAATCTTCGTGATGCACCGATTATTGTAGGTCGCTCATTCTTGGCAACTGCTTGCGTGAACATTGACTGTGCATTAGGGTACATGGAGATTGCCCTAGGGAACGAAAAGCTTAGACTGGACATTTTCAGGGCATCAAAGAACTTCGATTGTGATCTAATCGAGGAAGATAGTGAAGATGAAGATTTGGCTTTCTGTGGGAACATTGGGCTCCTCTACAGCAACCCAATGGCACATTCATCTTCACTATTAGGGGTCTTAGATCGCGATCCACACGGGACTGAGACTAATTACATACACATTTCATCCCATGGATCTGGTTGTCATGGGTGTTCATCTACTTCCAACACCCCTGATCCTGACTATCCTGTCCTATCTAACACTTATATCTTAAGGCAGGATTACATGACCACTACGGATGGATTCTCCATTAGTTAGGATCAGTAGATTTCCGCTGTTGTTTCCTCTCCTCCCCTGCATAAACCCTCTCCCCACCCTCCACTACTAGAGTTACAACCCTTACCTGATTCGCTCAAGTACGTATTTCTAGGAGAAAGTGAAATGTATCCTGTGATTATCATTGCTTACTTGACTTTGGACCAGGAACACCAGTTGATCTCCGTTCTACAAGCACATAGGGCTACTATCGGGTGGGGCATTGCTGATCTCCACGGGATTCACCCCTCATATTGCACTCACCATATCTACACTGATGAAGGGGTGAGACCATCGAGACAACCTCAGAGGCGCCTAAATCCAAATATGTTGGAGGTTATCAAGAAGGAGATCATTAAATGGTTGGATGCAGGCATTATCTATCCAATTTCCGACAGCTAGTGGATGAGTCCCATTCAGATTGTGCCCAACAAGGCGAGACTCACTGTGATAAAAAATGAATTGGGCGAATCCATCCCTACCCGCACCATGACTTCTTGGTGGGTCTGCATTGATTACAGGAAGCTAAACTCAGCTACCAAAAAGGATCATTTTCCTTTACCCTTTATTGATCAAATTTTAGAATGGCTAGCCAGACATAGTTTCTTCTACTTTCTTGATGGATACTCCAGGTACAATCAAGTAGCAATCAACCCGGAAGATCAAGACAAGATGACTTTTACGTGTCCCTTTGGAACATTCGCTTTTAAGCGAATGCCCTTCGGCCTTTGCAATGCACCAGCTACTTTTTAGCGATGCATGATGGCCATCTTTTCAAACATGATCGGGGACTGTGTAGAAGTGTTCATTGATGACTTCTCTGTGTTTGGAGATGATTTTTTGTCGTCTTGATAACCTCACAAAGATCCTGAGGAGATATATAGAAGTTAACCTAGTACTTTCATGGGAGAAAAGACATTTTATGATGAGGGATGGCATCATACTAGGTCACGAAATCTCCTCTAATGGACTCGAGGTCGACTGAGCTAAGTCCAAAATCATTTCGCGATTACCTCCGCCTAGCTCGGTTAGGCAAATCAGATCATTCTTAGGGTATGTTAGATTTTATAAAAGATTCATTTGAGATTTTTTGAAAATTGCTCGTCCATTAATGAATCATCTGGTAACCAACACTCCCTTTGATTTCGACTCCTCGTGTCTCAACACTTTCGAGACCTTGCGAAGTGCTGTTTCAAGTGCACCTATTCTCCAACCTCCCAACTAGTCTCTCGACTTCGAGATGATGTGTGCCGCCTCCGACTTTGCTGTCGGAGCCATTCTTGGCCAGCGTCGGGAGAGCCATCCATTTGTAATATACTATGCTAGAAAAACACTAAACGAGGCTCAGCGTAACTATACAGTCATTGAGAAAGAATTGCTAGCTGTGGTATTTAGGTTGGAGAAATTCAGGTCATACTTACTCGGGTCCAAAGTTATCATCTACACTGACCATTCTGTTGGTGCTAGAGCACCACGATCATTTGTTTTGATGATAACAAAACACGTGTTATTTAACATTTGCAATTTGAGTCCTAGATTTCAGGTCAATTGCAAATGTGGACGTGTTTAGACGGAACTCGAGCTCGCATCCAGGACGGATTGGAGGAGCTTGACGGAAAACAGAGGAGGTTCGCGTGGAGCGACAGATTGGAGATGGAAGGAAATGAAGAATAGGATAGATTTCCTTCTTTTGTACTTGTTGTATTTTTCGTTTCTTTTGTTGCTCTTTATTTCCTTAGAAATTATGTTAAAGAGCCTCAAAGAACCCTAACAGTAGTCCTAGGAACACCGGCACAACCCTAGGATACTTAGGTTTTCTGTAGAATACTTAGAAAACCAATATAGGGTTCAAACAGCACTTCCAGACGTCTAATTCCCAAATCAGACGTCTGATAAAGAATTTAAAGACGTCTGACTGCTGTTTCAGACATCTGATAACTGTTAGGCTGGACATAGTTAGTTCTGTCTGATGAAATCAGACGTCCAGACCTTAGACCAGACGTCTTAGGAGACGTCTGATGACTTTGCCAGACGTCCAGTTAGTGGACCGTTGGCTGGCTTAGAAGACACTCAAGAATATGACCGTTAGAGCCTTATCAGACGTCCATAGGACTTACCAGACGTCTGATAAATGACCGTTTTGCCTCGGCTGACCCAAAATCTCTTCTCAGAGATTTTCTAGCCGTTGCAACGTTTGGAAATCAATTCCCACAGTAAAAGTAGGTTTCCAGACGTCCAGACATAGTGCCAGACGTCCTATATGTCGTCTGATGGACTTGCACAAAAACCCTGTTTAGATCTGATTCAAGTCAGGGAGAAACCCGCATAGAATCAGACGTCTGACCTTGGAATCAGACGTCTTAAAGTGGCCTTCCAGACGTCTGATGCCAGAGTTAGACGTCTGATAACCCTGTCAATTGCAATCATTGTCCTGATTTCGGCCTGATTCTCTTGGACTTTGTTCCCAACGGCTATAGAACCTTTCCTAAGCCTTCTAAAGCCTTCCTAAGGCCTCTATAAATAGAGGGGAACCTTTGTAACACAAAGGAATAAGAGACACACTTAGAAAAACAAGACACACACCTTGCAATACACTTTCAAACCTTTTGTGTCCAAAGAAAAGACTCTCTTGCTCTCCAAGCTCAAGCTCCATTTTCTTGAGAGCATTCAACCGTTGCGCACCCGCTCTCCCGCCGTAGATAACGAGAGCGACGTAGCGCCATCGCGTGGCACACGCACTGCGTCATCGTCGACGCACTCCTTGCAAAGGGGAGTTTCCTATTTCCTATAGAAGCTAGGTTTAATTTTGTTGGCTCTATAGGACTGTTATTTTATTTTATCTTTGTATTTTGGTTGGGTATTCGCTTTGCGAATTCCCGTCTCCTTCGTGGGACAAAATCCTTCTCGTGGAGAGAAGGGGTTGAGGAACGCTACCCTCGTACTTGTAGCGTGGTTGTACTGAGGTTGAATCACCCTCGTTCAAAGTGATTCGTTTAGTGGATTTTGATCAACTTGGTTGATCGGAAAATCCTAACTCGAGAGGGTTAGGTGGTGGTTTTCACCCGATTTGGGTTTCCACCTAAAAATACCTGTGTACATTTTGTGATTGCTTAATTTCTTGTGATATTGCTTTATATATTTTATTTCCGCATATTATTACGTCACCCCTCCTGGTAGGGACGAACTTTCAATTGGCATCAGAGCCAGGTTTTCCGCCGACAGGAGTAACATCCGCGGAAAGATCACATGGAGGGAAGCTGTTCCACAAGCAGGATTTCCGAGGGGCAGTCCACAACCCGTCCGCCGTTCTTCGACGGGAGCAACTACCCCTACTGGAAGTTGCGGATGAAGACGTGGCTTCAAGCCACCGACTTCACAGTCTGGGCCAGGTGCGAGACCCCCTTCGACATCCCAGAGAAACCCGCCAGAGGATACTCGCAGCAGCAGATCCGGGAGCTCTCTCTCAACGCGAAAACAATGAACGCGTTGTATTGCGCGCTCAGCCCGGAGGAGTTCAACAGAATCTCGCAATGCGCCACCGCATACGAGATCTGGCACACACTCGAGGTAACTCATGAAGGTACCTCTAAGGTAAAAACTTCTAAGCTCAATTTACTTTCACAAGAATTTGAGGCTTTTTCTATGAAAACTAACGAAACTTTAAGTGAGATGAACACTAGGTTCACTCTCATAGTAAATAACTTGAAAGCTTTAGGGAAGACTTTCATCAAGGGGGAGCTTCAAGGGAAGCTTCTTCGTTCCCTTGGACCGGAATGGGAACAGAAAGTCACCGCCATCGAAGAGGCGAACGAAATGGAGGAGCTCAACATGGAAGATCTCCTAGGCAATCTGATGGCCTACGAGACTAAGTTGAAGCAGAAGAAGAAGGATACACCGGAGCCTAAACTAAAGAAGACTCTCGCCTTCAGAGCCGCGTCGGATAGCGAGGTAAGTTCCGACGACGAAGACTTTAGAATTTTACTTAAAAATTTTTCCAAGTTTTGTAGGGAATTAAATAAAGAGAAAAAGGAGAAGGAAAGCCCGAGACGTTGCTACCATTGCAACGAGAAAGGGCACCTACGACCAGAGTGCCCTCTTCTCAAAAAGGAGAAGAAAAAGGAAAAGGAAAAATCTAAGAAGAAGGCGTTCCAAGCCACTTGGGACGATTCCAGCTCGGAGGAAGAAGAAGAAGAAGAAGAAACCGCTTGCTTTGGTTTCATGGCAAGAGGAAGCAATAGCGACAGCGACAATGAGGTAAGTTATGATCTTCAAGAAGCTTTTAATGAACTTTTTGAGATTAGTAAATCACTTAGGGTAGAAAATAAAGGCATTAAAAAGAACCTTAGTTTTCTTAAAAATGAAAATGATAGGTTAGAAAAACAACTTAACGATCTAGAAGCTAGTCCTAAAAATGATAACCTATTATTAGAAAATCAAAACCTCATCAATGAAAATAATAAATTGATTGAGGAAAATAATAGTCTAAAGTTAGAAATTTTTGATTTAAAGACTAAGATGCAAATTATAGAAAGAGAAATTGCATGTCTTAGGGAAAATTCTAACAAATTAATCAACAAAGTAGATAAGTTTTATAGCCCTAAGGTTGAGAAAGGATCTCCGTCAAGGAGACCCGCTAACAGATCCGGATCCAAGCCCACTTGGATACCGAAAAAAGAATTAGAATCTCGTTTTGTAGGGTTCAGGGATGACTACAACATAAAGGACTGGACCTACAAGCTCAAGTCTGGTCAACTTGAGTTGGGAGAACCAAGGAGTAGACCAAGGAGGAGAACAAGAAGACCGACGAGACGACGAACAAACGACGGACCCGCCGCACGTCGACCGCCAGATTGGAGACCGGCGCCAATGCCCGGGCCTCCAAGCTACGGATGGGAGCCCCATCCGATGTGGCATCCACCACCACCATTCGGGCCATTTTATTGGCCATGGTAGGTGAGGTAAAACCCTTTACCCTATCTTTTTATCATAAGCATTTAGATAGGGGGAGTTAAAAAATGATGAGCTAATTGTCAATTTTTAAGGGGGAGATGTAAGGTAGCTAAATTTCCTTTAGTAAGGGGGAGAAAAATAATAGCTATCGCATTGTTACAAAAAGGGGGAGAATATTACCTTTGTTAAAATAAACTCATAGAAGAGCATGTTTTAAGGGGGAGTTATAGGAAATGTAAAATCAATTAAACCTTTTTGATAATGTCAAAAAGGGGGAGAATTTTATGCATTATTATTTACGGTTTTGTCATCATCAAAAAGGGGGAGATTGTTGGTGCTAGAGCACCACGATCATTTGTTTTGATGATAACAAAACACGTGTTATTTAACATTTGCAATTTGAGTCCTAGATTTCAGGTCAATTGCAAATGTGGACGTGTTTAGACGGAACTCGAGCTCGCATCCAGGACGGATTGGAGGAGCTTGACGGAAAACAGAGGAGGTTCGCGTGGAGCGACAGATTGGAGATGGAAGGAAATGAAGAATAGGATAGATTTCCTTCTTTTGTACTTGTTGTATTGTTCGTTTCTTTTGTTGCTCTTTATTTCCTTAGAAATTATGTTAAAGAGCCTCAAAGAACCCTAACAGTAGTCCTAGGAACACCGGCACAACCCTAGGATACTTAGGTTTTCTGTAGAATACTTAGAAAACCAATATAGGGTTCAAACAGCACTTCCAGACGTCTAATTCCCAAATCAGACGTCTGATAAAGAATTTAAAGACGTCTGACTGCTGTTTCAGACATCTGATAACTGTTAGGCTGGACATAGTTAGTTCTGTCTGATGAAATCAGACGTCCAGACCTTAGACCAGACGTCTTAGGAGACGTCTGATGACTTTGCCAGACGTCCAGTTAGTGGACCGTTGGCTGGCTTAGAAGACACTCAAGAATATGACCGTTAGAGCCTTATCAGACGTCCATAGGACTTACCAGACGTCTGATAAATGACCGTTTTGCCTCGGCTGACCCAAAATCTCTTCTCAGAGATTTTCTAGCCGTTGCAACGTTTGGAAATCAATTCCCACAGTAAAAGTAGGTTTCCAGACGTCCAGACATAGTGCCAGACGTCCTATATGTCGTCTGATGGACTTGCACAAAAACCCTGTTTAGATCTGATTCAAGTCAGGGAGAAACCCGCATAGAATCAGACGTCTGACCTTGGAATCAGACGTCTTAAAGTGGCCTTCCAGACGTCTGATGCCAGAGTTAGACGTCTGATAACCCTGTCAATTGCAATCATTGTCCTGATTTCGGCCTGATTCTCTTGGACTTTGTTCCCAACGGCTATAGAACCTTTCCTAAGCCTTCTAAAGCCTTCCTAAGGCCTCTATAAATAGAGGGGAACCTTTGTAACACAAAGGAATAAGAGACACACTTAGAAAAACAAGACACACACCTTGCAATACACTTTCAAACCTTTTGTGTCCAAAGAAAAGACTCTCTTGCTCTCCAAGCTCAAGCTCCATTTTCTTGAGAGCATTCAACCGTTGCGCACCCGCTCTCCCGCCGTAGATAACGAGAGCGACGTAGCGCCATCGCGTGGCACACGCACTGCGTCATCGTCGACGCACTCCTTGCAAAGGGGAGTTTCCTATTTCCTATAGAAGCTAGGTTTAATTTTGTTGGCTCTATAGGACTGTTATTTTATTTTATCTTTGTATTTTGGTTGGGTATTCGCTTTGCGAATTCCCGTCTCCTTCGTGGGACAAAATCCTTCTCGTGGAGAGAAGGGGTTGAGGAACGCTACCCTCGTACTTGTAGCGTGGTTGTACTGAGGTTGAATCACCCTCGTTCAAAGTGATTCGTTTAGTGGATTTTGATCAACTTGGTTGATCGGAAAATCCTAACTCGAGAGGGTTAGGTGGTGGTTTTCACCCGATTTGGGTTTCCACCTAAAAATACCTGTGTACATTTTGTGATTGCTTAATTTCTTGTGATATTGCTTTATATATTTTATTTCCGCATATTATTACGTCACCCCTCCTGGTAGGGACGAACTTTCAATTGGCATCAGAGCCAGGTTTTCCGCCGACAGGAGTAACATCCGCGGAAAGATCACATGGAGGGAAGCTGTTCCACAAGCAGGATTTCCGAGGGGCAGTCCACAACCCGTCCGCCGTTCTTCGACGGGAGCAACTACCCCTACTGGAAGTTGCGGATGAAGACGTGGCTTCAAGCCACCGACTTCACAGTCTGGGCCAGGTGCGAGACCCCCTTCGACATCCCAGAGAAACCCGCCAGAGGATACTCGCAGCAGCAGATCCGGGAGCTCTCTCTCAACGCGAAAACAATGAACGCGTTGTATTGCGCGCTCAGCCCGGAGGAGTTCAACAGAATCTCGCAATGCGCCACCGCATACGAGATCTGGCACACACTCGAGGTAACTCATGAAGGTACCTCTAAGGTAAAAACTTCTAAGCTCAATTTACTTTCACAAGAATTTGAGGCTTTTTCTATGAAAACTAACGAAACTTTAAGTGAGATGAACACTAGGTTCACTCTCATAGTAAATAACTTGAAAGCTTTAGGGAAGACTTTCATCAAGGGGGAGCTTCAAGGGAAGCTTCTTCGTTCCCTTTGACCGGAATGGGAACAGAAAGTCACCGCCATCGAAGAGGCGAACGAAATGGAGGAGCTCAACATGGAAGATCTCCTAGGCAATCTGATGGCCTACGAGACTAAGTTGAAGCAGAAGAAGAAGGATACACCGGAGCCTAAACTAAAGAAGACTCTCGCCTTCAGAGCCGCGTCGGATAGCGAGGTAAGTTCCGACGACGAAGACTTTAGAATTTTACTTAAAAATTTTTCCAAGTTTTGTAGGGAATTAAATAAAGAGAAAAAGGAGAAGGAAAGCCCGAGACGTTGCTACCATTGCAACGAGAAAGGGCACCTACGACCAGAGTGCCCTCTTCTCAAAAAGGAGAAGAAAAAGGAAAAGGAAAAATCTAAGAAGAAGGCGTTCCAAGCCACTTGGGACGATTCCAGCTCGGAGGAAGAAGAAGAAGAAGAAGAAACCGCTTGCTTTGGTTTCATGGCAAGAGGAAGCAATAGCGACAGCGACAATGAGGTAAGTTATGATCTTCAAGAAGCTTTTAATGAACTTTTTGAGATTAGTAAATCACTTAGGGTAGAAAATAAAGGCATTAAAAAGAACCTTAGTTTTCTTAAAAATGAAAATGATAGGTTAGAAAAACAACTTAACGATCTAGAAGCTAGTCCTAAAAATGATAACCTATTATTAGAAAATCAAAACCTCATCAATGAAAATAATAAATTGATTGAGGAAAATAATAGTCTAAAGTTAGAAATTTTTGATTTAAAGACTAAGATGCAAATTATAGAAAGAGAAATTGCATGTCTTAGGGAAAATTCTAACAAATTAATCAACAAAGTAGATAAGTTTTATAGCCCTAAGGTTGAGAAAGGATCTCCGTCAAGGAGACCCGCTAACAGATCCGGATCCAAGCCCACTTGGATACCGAAAAAAGAATTAGAATCTCGTTTTGTAGGGTTCAGGGATGACTACAACATAAAGGACTGGACCTACAAGCTCAAGTCTGGTCAACTTGAGTTGGGAGAACCAAGGAGTAGACCAAGGAGGAGAACAAGAAGACCGACGAGACGACGAACAAACGACGGACCCGCCGCACGTCGACCGCCAGATTGGAGACCGGCGCCAATGCCCGGGCCTCCAAGCTACGGATGGGAGCCCCATCCGATGTGGCATCCACCACCACCATTCGGGCCATTTTATTGGCCATGGTAGGTGAGGTAAAACCCTTTACCCTATCTTTTTATCATAAGCATTTAGATAGGGGGAGTTAAAAAATGATGAGCTAATTGTCAATTTTTAAGAGGGAGATGTAAGGTAGCTAAATTTCCTTTAGTAAGGGGGAGAAAAATAATAGCTATCGCATTGTTACAAAAAGGGGGAGAATATTACCTTTGTTAAAATAAACTCATAGAAGAGCATGTTTTAAGGGGGAGTTATAGGAAATGTAAAATCAATTAAACCTTTTTGATAATGTCAAAAAGGGGGAGAATTTTATGCATTATTATTTACGGTTTTGTCATCATCAAAAAGGGGGAGATTGTTGGTGCTAGAGCACCACGATCATTTGTTTTGATGATAACAAAACACGTGTTATTTAACATTTGCAATTTGAGTCCTAGATTTCAGGTCAATTGCAAATGTGGACGTGTTTAGACGGAACTCGAGCTCGCATCCAGGACGGATTGGAGGAGCTTGACGGAAAACAGAGGAGGTTCGCGTGGAGCGACAGATTGGAGATGGAAGGAAATGAAGAATAGGATAGATTTCCTTCTTTTGTACTTGTTGTATTTTTCGTTTCTTTTGTTGCTCTTTATTTCCTTAGAAATTATGTTAAAGAGCCTCAAAGAACCCTAACAGTAGTCCTAGGAACACCGGCACAACCCTAGGATACTTAGGTTTTCTGTAGAATACTTAGAAAACCAATATAGGGTTCAAACAGCACTTCCAGACGTCTAATTCCCAAATCAGACGTCTGATAAAGAATTTAAAGACGTCTGACTGCTGTTTCAGACATCTGATAACTGTTAGGCTGGACATAGTTAGTTCTGTCTGATGAAATCAGACGTCCAGACCTTAGACCAGACGTCTTAGGAGACGTCTGATGACTTTGCCAGACGTCCAGTTAGTGGACCGTTGGCTGGCTTAGAAGACACTCAAGAATATGACCGTTAGAGCCTTATCAGACGTCCATAGGACTTACCAGACGTCTGATAAATGACCGTTTTGCCTCGGCTGACCCAAAATCTCTTCTCAGAGATTTTCTAGCCGTTGCAACGTTTGGAAATCAATTCCCACAGTAAAAGTAGGTTTCCAGACGTCCAGACATAGTGCCAGACGTCCTATATGTCGTCTGATGGACTTGCACAAAAACCCTGTTTAGATCTGATTCAAGTCAGGGAGAAACCCGCATAGAATCAGACGTCTGACCTTGGAATCAGACGTCTTAAAGTGGCCTTCCAGACGTCTGATGCCAGAGTTAGACGTCTGATAACCCTGTCAATTGCAATCATTGTCCTGATTTCGGCCTGATTCTCTTGGACTTTGTTCCCAACGGCTATAGAACCTTTCCTAAGCCTTCTAAAGCCTTCCTAAGGCCTCTATAAATAGAGGGGAACCTTTGTAACACAAAGGAATAAGAGACACACTTAGAAAAACAAGACACACACCTTGCAATACACTTTCAAACCTTTTGTGTCCAAAGAAAAGACTCTCTTGCTCTCCAAGCTCAAGCTCCATTTTCTTGAGAGCATTCAACCGTTGCGCACCCGCTCTCCCGCCGTAGATAACGAGAGCGACGTAGCGCCATCGCGTGGCACACGCACTGCGTCATCGTCGACGCACTCCTTGCAAAGGGGAGTTTCCTATTTCCTATAGAAGCTAGGTTTAATTTTGTTGGCTCTATAGGACTGTTATTTTATTTTATCTTTGTATTTTGGTTGGGTATTCGCTTTGCGAATTCCCGTCTCCTTCGTGGGACAAAATCCTTCTCGTGGAGAGAAGGGGTTGAGGAACGCTACCCTCGTACTTGTAGCGTGGTTGTACTGAGGTTGAATCACCCTCGTTCAAAGTGATTCGTTTAGTGGATTTTGATCAACTTGGTTGATCGGAAAATCCTAACTCGAGAGGGTTAGGTGGTGGTTTTCACCCGATTTGGGTTTCCACCTAAAAATACCTGTGTACATTTTGTGATTGCTTAATTTCTTGTGATATTGCTTTATATATTTTATTTCCGCATATTATTACGTCACCCCTCCTGGTAGGGACGAACTTTCAATTGGCATCAGAGCCAGGTTTTCCGCCGACAGGAGTAACATCCGCGGAAAGATCACATGGAGGGAAGCTGTTCCACAAGCAGGATTTCCGAGGGGCAGTCCACAACCCGTCCGCCGTTCTTCGACGGGAGCAACTACCCCTACTGGAAGTTGCGGATGAAGACGTGGCTTCAAGCCACCGACTTCACAGTCTGGGCCAGGTGCGAGACCCCCTTCGACATCCCAGAGAAACCCGCCAGAGGATACTCGCAGCAGCAGATCCGGGAGCTCTCTCTCAACGCGAAAACAATGAACGCGTTGTATTGCGCGCTCAGCCCGGAGGAGTTCAACAGAATCTCGCAATGCGCCACCGCATACGAGATCTGGCACACACTCGAGGTAACTCATGAAGGTACCTCTAAGGTAAAAACTTCTAAGCTCAATTTACTTTCACAAGAATTTGAGGCTTTTTCTATGAAAACTAACGAAACTTTAAGTGAGATGAACACTAGGTTCACTCTCATAGTAAATAACTTGAAAGCTTTAGGGAAGACTTTCATCAAGGGGGAGCTTCAAGGGAAGCTTCTTCGTTCCCTTTGACCGGAATGGGAACAGAAAGTCACCGCCATCGAAGAGGCGAACGAAATGGAGGAGCTCAACATGGAAGATCTCCTAGGCAATCTGATGGCCTACGAGACTAAGTTGAAGCAGAAGAAGAAGGATACACCGGAGCCTAAACTAAAGAAGACTCTCGCCTTCAGAGCCGCGTCGGATAGCGAGGTAAGTTCCGACGACGAAGACTTTAGAATTTTACTTAAAAATTTTTCCAAGTTTTGTAGGGAATTAAATAAAGAGAAAAAGGAGAAGGAAAGCCCGAGACGTTGCTACCATTGCAACGAGAAAGGGCACCTACGACCAGAGTGCCCTCTTCTCAAAAAGGAGAAGAAAAAGGAAAAGGAAAAATCTAAGAAGAAGGCGTTCCAAGCCACTTGGGACGATTCCAGCTCGGAGGAAGAAGAAGAAGAAGAAGAAACCGCTTGCTTTGGTTTCATGGCAAGAGGAAGCAATAGCGACAGCGACAATGAGGTAAGTTATGATCTTCAAGAAGCTTTTAATGAACTTTTTGAGATTAGTAAATCACTTAGGGTAGAAAATAAAGGCATTAAAAAGAACCTTAGTTTTCTTAAAAATGAAAATGATAGGTTAGAAAAACAACTTAACGATCTAGAAGCTAGTCCTAAAAATGATAACCTATTATTAGAAAATCAAAACCTCATCAATGAAAATAATAAATTGATTGAGGAAAATAATAGTCTAAAGTTAGAAATTTTTGATTTAAAGACTAAGATGCAAATTATAGAAAGAGAAATTGCATGTCTTAGGGAAAATTCTAACAAATTAATCAACAAAGTAGATAAGTTTTATAGCCCTAAGGTTGAGAAAGGATCTCCGTCAAGGAGACCCGCTAACAGATCCGGATCCAAGCCCACTTGGATACCGAAAAAAGAATTAGAATCTCGTTTTGTAGGGTTCAGGGATGACTACAACATAAAGGACTGGACCTACAAGCTCAAGTCTGGTCAACTTGAGTTGGGAGAACCAAGGAGTAGACCAAGGAGGAGAACAAGAAGACCGACGAGACGACGAACAAACGACGGACCCGCCGCACGTCGACCGCCAGATTGGAGACCGGCGCCAATGCCCGGGCCTCCAAGCTACGGATGGGAGCCCCATCCGATGTGGCATCCACCACCACCATTCGGGCCATTTTATTGGCCATGGTAGGTGAGGTAAAACCCTTTACCCTATCTTTTTATCATAAGCATTTAGATAGGGGGAGTTAAAAAATGATGAGCTAATTGTCAATTTTTAAGAGGGAGATGTAAGGTAGCTAAATTTCCTTTAGTAAGGGGGAGAAAAATAATAGCTATCGCATTGTTACAAAAAGGGGGAGAATATTACCTTTGTTAAAATAAACTCATAGAAGAGCATGTTTTAAGGGGGAGTTATAGGAAATGTAAAATCAATTAAACCTTTTTGATAATGTCAAAAAGGGGGAGAATTTTATGCATTATTATTTACGGTTTTGTCATCATCAAAAAGGGGGAGATTGTTGGTGCTAGAGCACCACGATCATTTGTTTTGATGATAACAAAACACGTGTTATTTAACATTTGCAATTTGAGTCCTAGATTTCAGGTCAATTGCAAATGTGGACGTGTTTAGACGGAACTCGAGCTCGCATCCAGGACGGATTGGAGGAGCTTGACGGAAAACAGAGGAGGTTCGCGTGGAGCGACAGATTGGAGATGGAAGGAAATGAAGAATAGGATAGATTTCCTTCTTTTGTACTTGTTGTATTGTTCGTTTCTTTTGTTGCTCTTTATTTCCTTAGAAATTATGTTAAAGAGCCTCAAAGAACCCTAACAGTAGTCCTAGGAACACCGGCACAACCCTAGGATACTTAGGTTTTCTGTAGAATACTTAGAAAACCAATATAGGGTTCAAACAGCACTTCCAGACGTCTAATTCCCAAATCAGACGTCTGATAAAGAATTTAAAGACGTCTGACTGCTGTTTCAGACATCTGATAACTGTTAGGCTGGACATAGTTAGTTCTGTCTGATGAAATCAGACGTCCAGACCTTAGACCAGACGTCTTAGGAGACGTCTGATGACTTTGCCAGACGTCCAGTTAGTGGACCGTTGGCTGGCTTAGAAGACACTCAAGAATATGACCGTTAGAGCCTTATCAGACGTCCATAGGACTTACCAGACGTCTGATAAATGACCGTTTTGCCTCGGCTGACCCAAAATCTCTTCTCAGAGATTTTCTAGCCGTTGCAACGTTTGGAAATCAATTCCCACAGTAAAAGTAGGTTTCCAGACGTCCAGACATAGTGCCAGACGTCCTATATGTCGTCTGATGGACTTGCACAAAAACCCTGTTTAGATCTGATTCAAGTCAGGGAGAAACCCGCATAGAATCAGACGTCTGACCTTGGAATCAGACGTCTTAAAGTGGCCTTCCAGACGTCTGATGCCAGAGTTAGACGTCTGATAACCCTGTCAATTGCAATCATTGTCCTGATTTCGGCCTGATTCTCTTGGACTTTGTTCCCAACGGCTATAGAACCTTTCCTAAGCCTTCTAAAGCCTTCCTAAGGCCTCTATAAATAGAGGGGAACCTTTGTAACACAAAGGAATAAGAGACACACTTAGAAAAACAAGACACACACCTTGCAATACACTTTCAAACCTTTTGTGTCCAAAGAAAAGACTCTCTTGCTCTCCAAGCTCAAGCTCCATTTTCTTGAGAGCATTCAACCGTTGCGCACCCGCTCTCCCGCCGTAGATAACGAGAGCGACGTAGCGCCATCGCGTGGCACACGCACTGCGTCATCGTCGACGCACTCCTTGCAAAGGGGAGTTTCCTATTTCCTATAGAAGCTAGGTTTAATTTTGTTGGCTCTATAGGACTGTTATTTTATTTTATCTTTGTATTTTGGTTGGGTATTCGCTTTGCGAATTCCCGTCTCCTTCGTGGGACAAAATCCTTCTCGTGGAGAGAAGGGGTTGAGGAACGCTACCCTCGTACTTGTAGCGTGGTTGTACTGAGGTTGAATCACCCTCGTTCAAAGTGATTCGTTTAGTGGATTTTGATCAACTTGGTTGATCGGAAAATCCTAACTCGAGAGGGTTAGGTGGTGGTTTTCACCCGATTTGGGTTTCCACCTAAAAATACCTGTGTACATTTTGTGATTGCTTAATTTCTTGTGATATTGCTTTATATATTTTATTTCCGCATATTATTACGTCACCCCTCCTGGTAGGGACGAACTTTCACATTCCACCCTTTGGCATTTGTTGGCAAAGAAGGATGCCAAACCCTACCTTATCAGATGGATCCTTCTTTTGCAAGAGTTTGACGTCAAGATCCGTAACAAAGCTGGAGCACATAATGTTGTAGTGAATTGACGTGCTGTTGTGTGTGTGTATTAAGGAGTGTCGTTATAGTCGCACTTGCAACGTCGATTTTAAAATAATTAAACGGAGGTGAGTCCGAGTGTCGGTCTCAGGGAGGCGTGAAAATCGGATTTTTACTTTACCACTTATTGTCACGGAAAGTGCGGAGTTTTGCTTGCGAAAGGTGCGGTTTTGAAAAGTGACAGAGAGAGATAGAGAGAGAGAAGGTTTAGGGTTAGAAAGCTCTTTGTTTTGATCATGCAACTTGAACAGAAATTAAAATGGCAACTGAACGAAAAATAATTTCATTAAACATGCACTTGTAGTTCATAACTTACAACATTAAATACATGCTTCAACAAAAGTAATAGAAAGCTTAAAAGAGAGAGAGAGAGAAAGTGTGTGGCGAGCGACGAGGTAGCCACGGCGGTGGAGGAGGCTCCGTCGGCGGCTCGTCATCTCCGGCGATTACAAGAGTTCCTAGAGCTAGCTAAGAGGGGGGTGGAGTAGTTGCAAGGGGGAGTGAATGCCTTGAATGGTGGTTGGAGGGGGTTTAAATAGAGTTAAGGGCTTCCTAAAAGAAGAAGGGGCTTTAGCGACATCCAGAGCGTCGCTAAAACCACTTCCAAAAGCGTCGGTGAAGCCCTCTCGCCGCCGGTCAACCGCCCGTCTCGTTCCTTCTCCTCACGAGATCCGCAGCCGCTGAATGAGAGCCGTCCTATCGAAGATCGAACGGCTGAGAGCCTTCCTCGCCTACGCTAGGATCGTGCCTCGGGCGCGCGTGTGCACGCGCATCTCCGCCCGGCGTGCGCACGCGCATGGACGGTTGTGAGCTGCGGTCGCGCTGCGTGGCAAGATCCTGGCTGCCCACTGTTGATCGAGCGGCCCAATTTCTCTGCGCCCGTCGCCCGTCTTCAATTTCCACCCCGCACGGCTCGAACGCGTGTCGCGTGGGTGCGGGCGTGCGCACTAACCGTTGTTGCCACGCCCACGCTTTGTCGCAGCAACCGTGGGTAGGCGCGCGGATCTCGGCTGGCTAAAGGCACGGCGAGTGCGGGGGCGGGGCTGACGTGGCACAATCTGGGCCGTTGATCTCCAGATCAATGATCAGAACTTCTTGGGCTCATTGTGGGAGCTTCGGATGTCGGATTTGGCCGATCTTGAGTCCGTTGGACTCCGTTCATCGTTCTGAATCCATCCGTACAGTCCGATTGCTCATCTGAGGCCTGCTTTGATAAATTCTTACACAAATGATCATTAAGGCAGTTTATAAGCAATCTTGGTACATGATGCATGCAATGCTCCTATTCTACTTATGTTGTGCCTTTTATTCTAAAGATGGGCCATATTCAACATAATTATCACCCCCTTGTGTAGTGTTATCATGGATCACTTGTCTCAGCAAGACCCAGACTATATTACATAGTCCCCGCTGATATCAAACTGATTTCTGGATGAGTCTCTGTTGTCTATTAACTCTATTGAGTTTCCTTGGTATGCTGATATAGCAAACTATCTCGTCGCAGGCAGGCTACCTGCAGGATTATCCAAGGATCAAAAACTCAAATTTATATTAGAGGCTAAATTCTATTTTTGGGACGACCCACTTCTCTTTCGCATTGGGGCTGATCAGATCATCCATAGATGCGTCCTTGATTTGGAACTTGTGGGGGTCATTTCTTGGGCCGAAAGACCGCTGCAAAGATTTTGCAGTCGGGATTTTTCTGGCCAACCATTTTCAAAGATACACACGGGTTTGCCAAGTGCTATAAGCGATGCTACTCGGTCAGTTCTATGACCCAGAGAGACATGATGCCTCTCCAATCTATTCTCGTCGTAGAAGTGTTCGACGTCTAGGGCATCGACTTTATGGGTCCCTTCTCGAACTCGCATGGCTATGAGTACATACTCCTCGCAGTAGACTATCTCAAAGTGGGTAGAAGCTATCCAGGCAAGACGAGTCGATCATAAGACTGTTATATCCTTCGTCCGGGAATTCATTTTAGGAGTTCCCCGTGCCCTAATAAGCGATGGGGGTAGTCACTTCATCCATGCCCATTTCAGGTCATTATTGAAGAAATACAAGGTGTAGCACCACATTGCTACCCCGTATCATCCACATACCAATGGCAGGCTGAAGTATCAAACTGGCAAATCAAGCTTATCCTTCCAAAGACGATTAGACCTGATAGGAAGGATTGGTCTGATCGGTTGATTGATGCACTATGGGCATATCAGATAGCATACAAGGCCCCGCTGGGAATGTCTCCATAATGCATGGTGTATGGAAAGGTCTGTCACCTTCCTGTGGAGCTAGAGCACCATTCCTTTTAGGGTAGTGCAGAAGTGTAATTTTAACCTCGAGGTCGAAGGTTATGAAAGGAAGCTCCAGCTTAGTGAGTTAGAGGAGATTAGGCGGGAAGCTTACGAAAATGCAAAAATAACAAAGACAAGACAAAGGCTTTCCATGATCGACATCCGGAGGAAGGAGTTCACACCTAACTAGCAGGTCTGGTTGTTTAACTCCTGGCTCAAATTCTTTGCGGGAAAGCTCAAGTCCAAGTCGATTGGACCATTTCTGATGGTCCACCCATATACTAATGAGGTGGTCCAAATTAGAGACCCAAAATCCAGGCATGTTTTTACGGTTAATGGCCAGTGACTCAAACCATTCTTTGCCCAGGAACCTCCTCTTGCTGACAAAACGATACATCTTCTCGAGGACGTGTGACTGATGAGTTGCCCGGCTGGAGGCATTAAACTCAGCACGTATACATATATACATACCATATATACATAGCATATTTCATTTTCGCATATTGTTTTGCATATTGTGTATGGCATTGCAGTGATAGCATAAGCTGAACGACAACTCATAAGTAGTTCTAGGTGATTTCTATCCACATACACCCTGCCTTATTTCAATTTCTTTTATTCATGCATGAGGACATGCAAACACTTAGGCATGGGGGTTAGTCCATAAAAATTGAAAATTTTTTTCCAACAAGTGGGGGATTAGTTCATTTTATCAAGAGGTTTTATTAAAGATTTATTCTTTAGCAAATTCCTAAGCATAGAATCCAGTATAACCTCACACCTGCATGTAGAATTTGCAATGAATCCACTATGAAAACCGATAGACATCTCTAGTTTGTCGAGAAGAAGCATTGCTTCTTCTCTTGAACCCTTGGACAACAATCAGGGAGTAGGTGAACCATCTTCTAGTAGATCCACCAAAACAAATGTGAGATGAGAGTAGAGAGTCTACTGGTGCTCTAAGTCTAGTATAATGAGTATGTAATTTTGAATAATTGAATAATGACACTTGGAGATGGGTATAGTTTTCGCTCTCAATTCTTGTGTACTAATTATGTGAGAAATTCCGTACGCGAGCCACCAAATAAGGCAAAAAACACAGAGAGTAGGTTCTGATAAAACTAGGACTGAGGTGGATGGTCATGACCGTCCTCTACGGAATCCTCGGCTGAAGGAGGGTATTGATGTCAAGGTTAGAAATACGTTGTCCTATTCGTTCCCTACCTGGTTCCAAGAATAGGCACTTCCACCAAATAAGCCACCCAAGATCCTCTTGGTCATCCCTAAAAATCCCAAATAATGCCTCATGAATAAAAGCACGTATGTTGTGTTGCATTGTTGCGTTATGTTATGTTGGTAACAATATTGTGCCAGTAGATAAAAAAAAAAGCATACAAAAAAGATATTTGCTTGAAAAAAAAAGTGTTATGTTAAGAAGTTTGAGTTGTGTATGTCAAAGTGATTTGAGGCAAAAACACCTACCATTCCCACGAACCACCAAATATAGCCTTAACCTATTTTTTTCTATATTTCTAATCGCCTAAATACGAGCTGAGGGGTCTGACTTAGTTGTAGGGTTATTAGAACCTAATTAAAGTGTGATGCCATGCAAGACCACCAAATACAATTGCAAATCTAGTGAGATGTGAGCTCAGGAAGAAAATGAAAAAGAAAAAAAAGAGAGAGAGAGAAAGAGAGAAAAGAAAAGGTACAAAAGATTAAAGAGAGCACATTCTTCCAGCCTCTCTCTAAGTTAATTTATTCAATGATCTATAAATCTAGATTCTGAAATACTAGTCTCTATGTAGCACCAGAAGAGAGTGAGCCACCAAATACAAATCCAGTTAACTTAGACATCTTCTACCTAAACCAAAAGCCAGGACTAAAATCAGAGAATAGTTTATATCCCTGAGAGAAGAGGTTTTCCTATCCCAATAGAATTTTACTAGGGGTCAAGTGTAAGCTTTAAATGTATATCAACTCTTCGCTTGGATCCGTTGCAAAAGCTAGAACATTACATATTCATGGTTATCAGGATTCTGAATTTTTGGATGAAATAAAGAGAAATAAACCTTTAGTTAAATTCTTGATAAAATGCATTTAGTCTTGCACTTGCTAGGGACTAGCAAGATTTAGACATGGGGGTATGATTGCGCAACAATCATAGGCCCTAATTCACCTAAATTAAGGTAAAACCTAGCTTAACATGGGCATTCTGCATGCATACACATCGTACTTTGCATCCTAGATGATTTATATGTTTTATACATAATAATGTTCTATTTGAGAGGTATTAATAATTGTAGGTAATTTAAGGCTGCAGATGACCAATCCAACCTTATGGATCTATTTGGAATGACGACGGGAGTCCAATGCTTCCAAGAGTGCATCAATTAGACTCTCGTAGCACCCTAGGGAGTCCATAGAAGAAGTAAGAGCCAAGGGGCAAGTGGAAGAATATCCGAACCTCAGATGACAATCCAATCACACGGATGGATCCAGATCAATGTTCGTAGTCCAACGGCGCAGAAATCAACTCGATCGAATGGCTAAGAGGACTTAGGATTTGAGGCGCGATTAAGTGTTGTGCAGCAAGCGTGCGGAGGCACCGACACGCAGCGGGCGAGTGGAGGCCGTCAGATGCAGATCTAAGGGCACACATTGCACCACGTGTTAGCACCAGATTAAATCGTGAATGGAAGAAGGATTTGGAAGGCTTAATCAGGATCGTTAATCTCCCAATCAATGGATCTAATTAACCTAAAGCTTTTGCACGGAATTAAGGGCTCTAATGCCCTAAATGCCCTTCACAAAAGCTATAAAAAGAGGCCTAAGGGTCCCCTTTGAATTCATTCCATAGTTTTCTTCTTCTTCCTCCTACAACTCTTCTCCCTTCTTCTTCCCGTCTTCTCTGCCTCTATCACTGCATCTCCGTCTGAAGCGTCTGTTGGGCCACCCCGATAGATCATTTCTGCTCTTCCCAACCTCTCCAGAAGGCCACCACGAACCACCCGTGGTGCCCTTATTCTACTACATAAATAGTTTATGTTTATGTTATAATTTGTTTAGTTAGATGCATGCAATTGATATATATACTACGATATTTTGTCTATTCCATTTAGTAATTATATTTGGAACAAACGCATGAAATCAAAAGTGCTTCCTGCCTCCCTGTGATCGACCGGGACTCACCAATTCCATTAATTTATTTGTCGAGACGTATTTCACACTATACTACAACGCATTTATCTTTTATGCGATCTATGCCCTAAACATGATGCGTAAATGATTCTTTTGGAAAGGGGTCAAAGCTGAAGGTAAATTCCTCCAACCCATGAAGTAGCAAGGGCTGTGTAGACCAAAGAAAGAGGGTGGTATGGGGATATGTTCATTGAAAGAATTCAACGATTCTTTACTGCTGAAATGGCTATCACGCTTTTCAATGGAGGCAGCAGGCTATGATCTGAACTAATCCGGGATTCCTATGGATCTTCGCATGTGGAATGGGCAAGATTAAATCCACGTAGACCTTCACCTTTCTGGAAATCTGTGGCCAAGGCACTGCAAGAAAATTGGCAGCATTTCCAGCCGGTGCTTGGAGATGGTGCAGATTTTACATTCTGGATAGACTGTTGGTCTCAGCTAGGGCTGTTAACGGAGAAGTATCCACGTGCTTTTGATGCTACATCAGACAAGGAAGTCTCAATTGCTGGTTGCTGGGATGTGGACCGTAAGCAATGGATGCCTGCTGGGTGCATTTTGCATAAGGGAGGTAGATCACGTGAAGATATGGACATGCTACTACATGACTTGGAAATTTTGGAGCCAAAGGGTGGAGTGGACAGGTTCGAATGGTCCCATGGGAAGTTTACCTCTGCTGAAGCGTACAAAGTATTGTTGCGTGCTAGTGATCAAGCCAATATGGAAGAAATTGATAGACAAAGTGCATGTCTATGGAAGCTATGCATACCCGTCAAAGTGCAAATTTTTCTTTGGCTATGTAAGAGAGGACTTGTCACAAGGGAGCTACGACATAGAAGGATGGGAATCCAACTACAACAATGCCCTCTCTGTGATTTCCCTATCGATAGCACGAGGCACCTATTCTCTTCGTGCTTGGTGACTAACCAAGTATGGAGGTCCATGTGTGGATACCCCTTGCCCACATAGGATGGCCTATGGAAGGATTTTCAAATGTATGTGAAACCACATGTAGCTATGGTGGCCTTGTTATGGTGTGTGTGGAGAATGAGAAATGAAAAGGTGTTTAGGGGTTTGTCAGTCTGCGTGGGGAAAATTGTATGGAGTTGTGAATCTCTTGTTAAAGAGTGGAGTGATTCTTTGTAAATGCTTACAATTGATGTTTCAATAAATTAATTCCTGGTTTGCTATTGATCTAGATAGCATTCCTTACTTTCTCAAAAAAAAAAAGTTGGTTTTTAAGCTTATTTTAATTTATTTCTTTTTCAACTTTTTATATATATTTATAAATTACGTAAATATTATATTCATGCCTTAAATTTACGTTTTTTCCCTTTTTAGCTATATTTAATTAAGTGATTAATTTACTTAAGTTAATCAAGTACTTAGGTCATAAAATTAACTAAGTCAGTTTAAATATTAAGTAACAAGTGTTTAATATTTGAGTCCAAATTATTAATTAAATTATTATTAATATTAATTGATATTTAATTTAGTATTTTTAACTAATTTTGAAGGTCCTTCTTATTTAATCCCTTATAGTATAATTAACCCTGTATTTAATATATCCTTAGTTAATTAACTAGGGAAACTAGTTAATTAGGGGTAACTAAGAGCCATAATGAGTCTCTCATCAGTTATTAACCCTTTTCCCTTCGTGTTTAACCTAGGTTTGATGTTCTAGACATGCATGGGAACCGGGGAGGCACACGTGGTGTTAGGAGCCTCTGACCAGTACCTTCAAAGTCTTTGTGACACCTCAGTGGCCCTATGTAGAGTAGCCTTCATTATGTTGCAACTTATGATGAATGATTTAGTAGGAATCATGTTAGTTATCATGGATGATCTTGTTATTATCTCTCTTGCTGAGTACTAGATCCAATGATTAACACATTATCCATTTTGGATACTTAAATAATAAATCATATGCCCACAATTATTTATTAATGATTATAGTTTGACAATTAGTAAATTGTGATGAGGATTAATTAATTGATAAAACATGAATTCGATTTATGAAATGTTAAGTAACGAGTGAATACTTGCTTGGGTTAGATAGATAGAACCACAAATAATTAGATGGAATTCTTTACCATACTCAACTCATGTGAAAACATTAAATGATAAACTGAGTTGTATTGATGAAATGATTAATGAGATATTAAGTGATGGGGTCATTTGTCAATGGAAATCTGTGAAGACAATTAGATGGCAAGTCTCATGCCTAGTATCAACGACATGGCCAGTTACACTTGTTTAAAGGCAGAGACTAATTCAGGGAATGAGCTAGCCTCCCTGCGACTTGTTCATTTGAATGTTTAACCAGTCGGGTAGTTACGTGCAAGTGGGTATGTGTTACTATTGTGTGGAGCTTAGTGTTGTTCCTTTTGTATCTTGTATTAGAGATGACTAGCCCTATGCTAGTGTAGAGTAGCTCTGTGCATGCGTATCACATAAGTCATAATCAGCACTTCACCTAGGTTGGGACCCTGGGGCAATTAACTAAGTAGAAGAGTAGGTGCAGGCCACCCGCTCCGCCAAGAAGGTGTACTATATCAACTTTGATATTTGAAATACCATAATGATATCTCCTCAAGCCTTTCAAGGGAAATGATTTGATTTCTTGATGACCAAAATAGTGGGAAGTCACAGATATGTGTAATTAATAAATGGAAAATGAAAATATTTTAGAATAATACCTACTTTTCTTGGTTTCCGTAGTTCACTCTAGTTGTTTTTCTTTTCTATTGTTTTCTACTATACTCAGCTATTGTTGACGTTTCTTTCATTAGACTCTATACTCAGGTCTTCATAAGATATAATCGGGTAATGTAGTTGTAGGAAGTGATGGCACTAGTTTGAGTACAACACCCTAATTGGTCGGTAGGACCACTCAGTAGTTCTAAATGTTTTTCCTTTTTGGCACTTTCCTTTCGTGGTTCTTTTGTTCTAGTTGTCTTCAGTGGTACTTCATACTATTTTCTTCAGTTCTGCACATATGCATTATGATGGCTATGGATGATGTTTTTCTACTACTTTTTTAGTTCATGAATTATGATGGCTATGGATGATGCTTTTCTACTACTATTTTAGTTCAATACTTCTTCTTTTATCTATTACATATATTTGTGATGTGAAACATTGTGCATATGAATGTTGTTTTATGTTTATATGTTAAGCAACCAAATCTTAGGTCTCTATTAGGGTAGGGGGTTGGGTTGTAAGAAAATAGGGGGGGTGGGGGGAAATAAAGGAGGCACCTTCACCATTGCCTCTTCGAGGAGTACCTTGATCATGTAGTTTATCCATAAGGAGTGATAGACAATGAAGAAGTAACTAGAACGATAGCTTTATAGAGAGCCAATACTGATGTCCTAGCTTGGTCTATTGTCAACTTGATTGGTGTGAATTTAGAAGTTATCTAGAACGAACTCTATGATAACCTAATTTTCCTTAGTCTATCGACCGCTCATGAGGTAGGCACTTGAGAGATGCAAGCTATGGCCAAAGAAGTGCAAAAGCTTCTGGAAACAATATTCATTGAGGTGATGGTCTTTATCCCATGGAGGTCCAGTGTCATCCTCATGAAGAACAAGAATGAAACATGGAGGATGTAAGTCAACTTTACTAATCCAATCAACAAGGCATGTGCCAAGGATGCCTAATTATTGTCAAGGATAGGCCACCTTGTTGTTAGTGGATTGAGCCAATCAATCTTTTATTTCTTTCATAGATGCCTAATTAGGCTACAACTATAAAGTCATGTATCCCCAACAAACGATTGACATCTTTTGTAACTAATCGAGGGATGTAGCTTTATAGGATGATGCCCTATGTACTAAAAAATGATAAGGCACCTACAAGCATCTTGTTGACTTTATCTTTGCCAAAGTAACAAGGAATACTTTGAGATGTACATTGATGACATGTTAGTTAAGAGATCCAACTTCGCGGAGCACCTTTAAAACATGGATGAGATCTTTTCCATCCTACATCAACACAAACTCAAGAATAATCCCAGCAAGTGTGTGCTTGGCTCTAAGTTTAAGAATTTCTTAGGGTATCTCATTTCTTGCTAGGTATTAAGATAAACCTAGATGCCATTAAGGCAATTACTAACTAACTAGGATAAGGAACAATCAAGGAAGTGTAATCCCTTCTTGACATAACTTCCTCCATGAATAGGTTCGAGTCTAGAGCTTTTGATAGGTGTCATCCTTTATTCACCTTCTTGAAGAAAAGGGGAAGACAAGGAAAGATGATCGAATGGGTAGAGGATTTTGAGAAGGCTTTCTGCAAGCTCAAGGAGTACATATAGAAGCCTTAATCCTTACAGCACCAATACTGGGAGAGATTCTTTACTTATATTTGGTAACCTTGTCCTTGATGGTTAGTGTGTTGTTAATTTGGGAAGACAAAATGCTCAACTTCCTATGTATTACATTTTCCATACCTACAAAGTGGCAAAAGCCAAGTATCTAGCCCTTATTGAAGTAGTTGGACTTTTCATCAAAGTTGACTCCATGAATTAGTTCAAGTCTAAAGCCTTTGATTGGTGTCAGCCTTTCTTCACCCTCTTAAAGAAAGGGGAAAGATGATCAAATGGACAAAGGATCGTAAGAAGGCCTTCTGCTAGCTCAAGGAGTACTTATAGGAGACTTTAATCCTCACAGTCCCAATACTAGGAGAGACACTTTACTTATACTTGGAAACTTCGACCTCGATGGTTAGTGCTATGTTGATTTGAGAAGAATGGAATGCTCGGTGTCATTTTGTATTATGTTGTACATACATTGGATATCCCCCATTGAAGAAGTTGGCCTTGGTCTTGGTCGTCGCAATTAGGAAGCTTTGACCATATTTCCAAGCCCACTCTATTGTGATCTTAGCCAACCATTCCCTTAAGCATGTTTTGTTCCCTATATGAAAGGTCTAGGATATTGCTAAATTATCAACAGATTTGAGTGAGTTTGACACCAATTTCTGGACCAAGTTGTTCATGAAAGGACAAGTACTTGCCAACTTTGTTGCCAAACTATCATCTCTATCGACCAAGTTTACCATTGCCACCTAGCAAGTGTACATGATGGATCTTCCACCAAGAAGGGCTCTAAACCTAGGATAGTCCTTAAAGGGTTCAATAATTATGTTTGAAGTTTCTTTTGATCCATTCCTCCTTTTCTTTCCTCCATTTCTCCATTGTTTCTTAGATGCCCATCCCTTAGTAACACTCGACTTCTTAGATTAATTAAGGTTGCTATTAAGACTTGAGGTCATACACTAACCCAGTTCCTAACCA
This sequence comes from Thalassia testudinum, assembly GCA_037157565.1. Taxonomy (NCBI): domain Eukaryota; kingdom Viridiplantae; phylum Streptophyta; class Magnoliopsida; order Alismatales; family Hydrocharitaceae; genus Thalassia; species Thalassia testudinum. Next base: position 136,311,559 of record JAZHRO010000063.1, read on the forward strand.
ACCCAACCAATCTTGTATTTAGACTGGTGTTGTAGTTATTACCAGCAAGTAGCAGGTTTGAATTAGTTATCCATCATATTTTGACAATTCCTCATTATCTTTATTAGCAAGTCAATTCTTGGATAACCAAATTATCAAGTATCATATTACAAGTTCATAGCATCCATCATAACCATATTCAATGTAGAACATTTTTAATTGTCAAACTAATGTTATATATGCATGACAATATACACAACTATCCAATTATTATAGGAACATAAGCATCGGTTAACAACATAAAAATAAATCCATCATTATTAGGGAATAAAGTTAAATTAATAATAAATATCTATATATCAAGCTACTTCATTGTTAACCACATTGTTTAAACAAGCAGCAATGTCATATTAAAGATTACATGCATGTTTTGACTAGTTATCATAATTTCTATCATTATCTAGCATTGAAGGAATTAATATTAATTCACCAAGTAGCAAAAGCAAGAAGGCAAGGGAGAAATAACCATGGATTGCCATCTTCAATAGAGGTTGGAACTAACAAAAGTGATCATGTAAAAATAGGAATCTCAATAACTAGTCACACGATGAGAGAGATAGATTCGACTATCCAACCTAACTTTGTAAGGGGTTGTGGTGACACTAGAATACAAGGAGAAGTTTAAGATGTTTTGCCCACATGCCCTTGTGCCTCAAATGTGATTAAAAATGTTGTTTCTAGGTCAATCACATTAAGTACTTGAGTCACATACACTTTAATGAGGCATTCCAAAGTTTAAGGCATGTAATAGGGATTAAATGAGTTTAGTACCTACCAACATGCAATACACAGAATTACAATTCCATAGAGTCTAAGATCATGGAGAATAGAGTTTGGTAGGACCATTAACCAACCAAAATAAGTCAAGGAGGCCCTAAACCAACCTGGTTTAAGTTTTGGAGTCGCAGTCTACCTTGAGCTGCACATATGTTGCTAAATTGCACCACGTGGCACCATAATAGTTGTGGGATAGTGTTATTGGTTGCAAGCCTCCCCCACGCACATTACCCTTCCCTGTCCCATGCTTACGTTGACTACGACTACCCTACTCCATGCATGAGAAGATTATCATGCTTGTGCTGGCATTGTTACCCTTGCACACCATGTTATCCTTACCTAATAGCACCATACAATTATTGCTCCACATGGCCATGTGCGGCTATCGGTCTCCCTATGCCTGAGCCATTATGAGAGCACCCTGTCATCATGTACCCTCTCTCTTCTTTTTCTCTCCCTTTTTTCATCTTCTTTCTCTCCACTTCTCCTTGACAAAGCCATAAATGTTTCTCTTATAGGTTCTCAAAGAGCAAATTAGGGTTTGAAAACCCATATTTAAACTAAAACATCATTTTGTTTAGTTTAATACTGCATTCATCCCCATTTCATGTGTTTTTCATGTATCTTAAGCTATGAACCTTGAATTTCTATGAAAAAGATTCGTTGGAAAGATTAGACTTACTCTAAAGAGGTCTGGTTGAAAGTTGACCAAGGATTGATCAAGACACAAGTTTTCTCGTTTTATAAGGGATGTTGACCCAACTAGTACTCAATGGGTGCCACAGGTTCGTTTTGATATATTTAACTTTGGAATGATTCTGGAAGCTAGATTTAAGGTCTCTATAGCTTGGTTGTGTGAGAATTCATGAGATGGAATTGGTTGTTTGTCTAGCTTCCAGAGGTGCACGCTCTTGTCATTTTTCTCTTTAAACAATCATTACCCTCCTCTTGCATACTAGGATGGCTAGCTGTTGCAGATGCCTTATCTCATCCAAGTAGTGGCATGGCATGATGAGCCAATAGACGTCTTCGATTATCTGATGCAGAGAGAGATGCAACTACTAGGTTGCATATCTTCCCTTAGGAGATGGCAACAACTTCCTTTTGGAGAAAACCTTCCTCGTACATTAATGTTAAACTATCTCGCTTTATTAATTTATCGTTATTAAGTCATAGTATAGTAAGCAATATAGTCTACATATTTTATAATTTAACTTGGTTGAGTCTAGGTTGTTCGTTGGGAGGTTAAATAAGCATGTAATTCACCAATTATTTTTAATTACTCTTTATTCTTAATTACAATAATTAACTAATTAACTTAAACTTAACTTATATCTATCATTCTTACATAACTTACTAACCTCTTACTTAATTATATACATACATAATTTACTTAACTTAAATAGCTTACTTAGTTACTATAAATACTAAACTAAGGTACTTAGAGTATAGCTATATCTTACTTAAGATACTTAATTAGACTATAGACATACTAATTATAATTACTAATTACATATGTAACTAATATAAATACTAACTTAACTATGTTAATGTTTATGCAGGACAAAAGCGAGATAGTGTGAAGGTGAAGGGCGAAAGTGAAAAGTCGAAAGTGTCCCTGGCAACGATGTCGAAATGTTGCCAGGGCGAAATCGATGTTTAAAAGATGTTGCATTGTAGTATAAATGAAATCGCCTTGTAAACAAATAAGAATTTTATTACTCGAAAACTTAAATATCCGAGGTCGAACACAGGGAGCAAATGGAATTTATTCACTAATCTCAATAATGTAATTTGAACACTTAAATCTATTCAAAGTCTAATTCAAAATAGAATGCAGGAGTTTATGAATATTAAAATGTAGCAATAAAATAGAGAGATTGAATCAGAGGTAAAAATATTTGATTCTTCTTTTGATCTTCTCTTCTCTTTCTCTTCTTCTTCTCCGCCTTAGCTTTTTTTCCTCTTTTCTTCTTTCTTCTTCTCTTTTCTCTTTGGTTCTTCTCTTTCTCTACTTCTCTGTCTTTGGCCTTCTTCTTCCTTGATTTCTCCTTCCTTCTTATTCTTCCTTTCTTCTGTGCCTTAGCCTTGCCTCTCTTCTTTAGCCGCACCTCCTCTGCTACAAAGCTTTCTCCTTCCCTTGGCCTTGGCTTCTGCTTCAGCTTCCTCAGCTTCTGCCTTCAGCCCTTTGCTTTTCTTCTTTCTCTTTCTTATTTAGCCGCGCCTCTTCCTTCTTCCTTAGCTTCTCTGCTTTCCTTGCCTTAACTCCTCTTCCTTCTCCTTCTTTCTCTGCGGTTGCGCCTTCCTCTTCCTTTCTTCTTTTCCCTGCACACACACACGAGTGCAAAACCTATCCCCTACCCTCCCCACGTACACTCTCTTTCTATTTCTCTCTTGGGTTCGCTCTCCAAGAGCCAGTCGGGTAATTGGGTCGGGTTATGTGCACCCAGGTCCAGGCGCACCGACGTGGGTGGTGCACGAGGAGTGCGGGGTTAAATGTGTCAGTCAGCCAAGTCTGCGGAGGCGTGGATCATAGACGAGGCGGGTGAGCGTGGGTGAGGGGACCTCACCCCGTGTTCTTGAGGCGAAGAGAAGAAAACACAAAATCAATTTAAGCTACTCACTACGTGCCTGAGTTTTCGAGGTGGGACTAAAAGTTCCACCCCCTTCGCTCGCGCCCGCAGGTGAGGTGCTTCGCTCAATTGCCACAGCTGGGTTCTCTCTCATGGCTTCTCTCTGGCTGGGTGTATGCGTGAGACAAACCCGCACCTCCAAGACCTATTCGCCTGGAGTGCAGCACCTGGGTTGAAGCTTGCAAGCTCCTTGCTCGTGCTCCAATGGCGGAAAGGGGTCGGACCTGCACTTCACTCAATACAGCATGACGACCCCATTAAACCACATGGGGGGCTTCGCCATGGTACAGTGAAAGTGCTGCGGTGGGTGGCTAGTCGGGGGGCAGCCTAGGCGTGTGTACCTAGGTCGCTCTGTGGCCGTGAAGGTGGGTGTGTTAGGTGGGCACTTGGGGAGGTGTTGGCAGTCAGTGAAGGGGTGGAAGATGCTCAGAGGATGATGGCGAAGGTTATGAGGTAGGTGGCGAGGTGTGTGGATGGGTGGAGCGATGGAAGCACCTTCGTTGGTGGTCGGCTGGAGATGAGAACGATGGTGGTGGTCTGCAGCGTCGAGGGGTTGAAAATAGAAATAAAGATAGGGGAAATAAAGAGGAGAGGGAGAGGAAGAGTTCTAACCTAACTACGTGGACGAAGGGAGACAAGAGAGCGGCTGGCCGTACCTGCCACCGCCAGAGAAGAAGAGTCTAGTGGAGGGAGAATGGCGATGACGAAGGGGCTGGAGGCACGTGCGCGGGTATTGCGCGACATGGAGGAAGGAGATGAAGACGTCTCTGCCACTGGTATTGTGGCAGAGTGACGAGAAGGAGGAAGAGTCGCCAGAGCTTGCTGGACACTTGGCTGGAGGAGAAGGGAAGAAATTTGGGTGATTCTCCGGCCAAGCCAAGCTGAAAATGTGCGGCTGGAGATGAGGGTCCTTTTATAGGTACTGGCAAGGGCTCTTGTGCTTAGAAGACAAGCTTCCAAGCGCAAGAGTCCTCACTGGAGAAGGAATGTGGGAGATACCCATATCTCTCGTGCGTTCACATGAGAGATTGGGTGCAAATCGAATCTTGGGATCATGTTCAGATGGTAGGGAATTCCTCAGAGAATCTCCCTTTCAAATTTGAGAGATCTCTGAGGAATCACGGAGTAATCCTCCTTGGATCCTCGCTAGAGTAGGATTCTTCCGCTTTAATGGTAGGGGGACCTAATTGCAAAGGGTGGTGAGGAAGTTAGGGGGGTCTGTGTAATGATTTTCAAAAGCTAGGAGTCAAAATGCAATTGGGTGGACTATTTTGCAAAGTAGGTCAAGGTGACCTCCCCTTAGGTTAAAATTTTGGTAAAAACCTAATTTGGATCTAGGGAATCCAATGGTGAAGTTGGATTTTAGGTTTGACCACGTTTGAATAGATATTTTACATAAAAACCCAAATTAGATCAAATATCTAGTTAGGACCCCTACTTAGGTCAAAATAGGTTCCAAAGGCCAATTTGAATGTTCTAAACCCTAGGAGATATTTTTCCATGAATTTTAGAGGATTTAGTTGATTTTTATCCTAATCAGAACCTTATTGAATTAAGCGGGTCTGTTTTAAGGTTACAAGAAGTCATTTAATTCTCAGATTGCACATTAACCCTTTTCTTATTGAACCAACCCACTTTTTATCTTATTAAGACCATTTGACCTATGTTTAGCCCCTGAGAAATCCCATTGATGTACTGCAATGGTAGAATTATAGTTTTACCCTTTATTTCATGTTTTCTTCTCAAAACAGTAATCTCTTGAATTAGGCCCTTCTGTAGGTTATGTAGGAGCTTTTATTCTCTTTCTTACGTCAAAATGAGCTCGTTAGGGCTCATGATGATGTTCTCATCAGTTAAGTATAAGATAACTTATTACTCTATCAATACATTATCTACTATATAGTTACTTACTTAAGCTATAAATACTTAATAATTACTTTTATACTTAATTAGAATATAAATTAACCTAATACCTAATTACATACGTAGCTTAATTACTTAATTAACTACCTAATTAATTAGAATATGTTATCCATATGAACAATTGGATAAAAATGAATATTAAATCATAAACAATCATTCCATAAAGAAGGAAAGAGAAATATTTGCATTAAGAAGAATAAAATGTTGTTTCATAACAACACAATTAACCACAATTATTTATTTAATAATTAGGGATCATTTCATTTAACACCTAGGCTTATTAAACACTTCACAATATATACACAAAGCCTTCATAAGCCTTCACAGAGTAACCTTCAACACTTCGAATTTTTATGAACTCAACTCAAGGCAAAATAATGGTGCCACATGGCACCATTTCCACCGTTCGCTCTCGAATGCCACTCCTTAGAGCCGACGCACATGTGCCCACACATGCACATACACACATGCTCGAATGCATACGTGTGCGCATGCACGCGCAACGCACGGGGCTTTACATATCTCGCAAGAGACCACAAGGGACCATGCTAAAGTCACTCGACAGGATTAAGAATGTGATTCCTTCTATATCGCTTAAAGCGATAGCTGTCTTCTAATATAGGACTGTCCAAGTCCCTTCTTTTTTGTGCACGTAGCTAACTCTAGGTCTAACTTCATCAATTGATTCCACATAGCTCAAAGCACCAAACTTCAAATTAAGACTCCAGATCTTCAGAACTGAAATAAATCTATCAATTTCACCCTTCAATTGAAGATTTGGATTGCTGCTTCACATCTGAATTTCAGCTCCAATGTTGGTCTGAGACTATAGCTTAACAGCAGTAGTTTCAAGTTACAAACTTCTAATTAGCCTTCAATTCCTCTCTCTCTCTCATGTGCCTAAAATGTGCTCTCAGTGCTTGGGAGTATTCCGCATCCTTTGGTGTTAGATTGAGGGTCCAAAAGAGCTTCAGAAGCTTAGTAAGCTTCAAAGCTTTGAACTGAAGCTTCGAATTGGAAGATTGAAGAGTCAAATGACTCAACAGATAGTTAAGAACCTCTAGAAAGGATTTAGATAGGTTTAGAATGCAATAGGCAATTGATATGGGCTAATTTGAAACAACCAGAGCTTAGACTTGACCCAAAGTGACTAGAGATCTGATTTCGATTAAATGCTCAATGAAACTCATCTAAATTGATCCTAACAGACTCTTAACAAACTCAGGATTCTAGAAATGCTCTTAAAATTAAGTTTTAAAGCTTGATGCTCTAGAATGACATGGGTTGACAAATACTACCTCAGAAGTTGACTTAAAAGTATAAAGCTTAATAGATTGAATTAACAACTTAGATGGACTCAAATTGACTGCAGGAACTTGTTAGGATCATAAAAATGGAATTTTGACCCATACTCTATGAAATCCAAATCTTCCACCTGAGATAAAAAAGATGTTTGTTTGATAGAATAAACCAAAGATTCAATCATGAATCCAAGGTTTGATTTAGATTCCTTAGGACTTGAAGATGCTTTCTGACCTATTGCTAAGGTTTGCGATGGAGTGAACCATCATCCTTAGCTCTACCGAAGCTGAGGAAGACAAAGTCTATCTAATTGATTAAGTCAATGAAACACTAAATAAAAGAGTGGAAAATACTCAATAAATTCTAAATAATATATCTGGAGCTTCTTAAGGACTTCTATAACCTATAGCTCATGACTGCCTTCACTGGAGCTTACTAGAGCTTGGGTGATGACTGAAATTGCCCATCAGAGTTACGATCTCCATAAAAACCTTCAAGAAATACCTCTAAGGAATCTTGACGATCTTAGGAACATCAAAAGTACCTTAATTACATCAATTAATCTCTGGATAGAAGATTTAGCTGTAATTTCCCCAAATCAACATATTGAGTTCATCAGAACTCAACAGGTGTCATCTCACTTAATTGAGTGAGGTGTTTTTCTCTAAATATGTTTGAGAAGGTGATCAAGGAGTGAATTAGATGAAAGAACTCCTTTGGAGCTCCGCCATTGATAGTGGAGCTCAGAGGTTGAGGTGAATTGGGCATTTTGTATGCATAGGCTAATTGATGCAATAAAGTAGGTTGGAATGGCCCTAATATTGTCAGGAGGATGATGGAGGGCCTAGTTGGGCGTGATAAATGTTTTGAGAGTTCACCATGGACAATGTACTTTTCAGATGAAGATGAAGTAGGTATTAAGCAGATAGATTATTAAATAAAGGAATAGAGAAGTGGAATGAGATTACGGAAGAGAGAGGAAGGTGATCAAAAGGTGTATGTGATGAATTGAAGTCCAATGAATCAGACTTGGCTCGCTGGAGATCAAGAAGACAAGAGCTACTCTAAGATTTAAACTACACTAACTACCTAATTAACTAACTAATTCTACTCTAAACTAAATTCTAAGGCTAATCTACATGTTACCTGGACGAATGGGGATAGAGGACATCGGCGAGGTGTCGTTGGATTGGAGGAAATCAAATAGGGTTGAGAAGCAACTTCAATGAGAAAGGAAAGTAGCGAGATGGAGAAGATGATGCTCTTAAGCTCTGTCACAGCACTGAAGAGGAAGAGGATGTGAGGGAGGTGAGTCTCCACTGGAGTAGCTTCGAAGGAGGGGTGAGAGATCACTAGAGATAGAGAAGAATAGCCTATGTTTGTCCACGGTTGGGGAAGAGAGAGAGGGGATCAACCCTTCAAATCGGAGGGTATAGGGTCTATTTATAGGCTTCACCGAAGCTGAAGGGGGAAGAATCTGGACAGGAGGGTGTCGAGGTTTATCATAACCTTCTTTGTTGCCTCTGATGATGGTAAGGTTATTCACCTTAGAAAAGTTTGTTGATGACTCATCTGAGTTGTTGGATGAAGAGAAGGTGGTGAGCGGAACTTCAACAGTTACAGTAGAGGTGTTTGGTTGTCGGATAGGTGGTGATCAAATGGTTTGGTGACCAACGATTGCTAACTGTCTAAAGAGAAGAAGAGAGGATGAAGAAGGGTGCAGAAGGACCTTTCTGCAAATAAATGAAGGACCGAAATGAAATAAAAGGACTTAATCAATATATAAGTTAAGGAACAAAATGTAAACTGAGTTTTATTGATTAAATTAAATCATTTCTTTTTCAAATTTTTATATATTATTATAAATATGATAAATAATGTGATTATGCCATGTAGTTATATTTTTGTCCCTTTTAGCTTTATTTATTTAAATGATTGACATTGTTAACTTAATTAATAACTTATGTAGTATAAATACTATAAGCTTATATATAATACTTATAGGTAGCTAAATGATTGGAATTAAGTCCTATTTGTCAATTAATCATAGATAAATGTTTATTAACCTTTAATTTATGTGTTTTAGCATATAAATGAGGTCCTTGCTATTATTATCTTAATGTATAATTAACCCTATTTGAATGTTATTCACTAGTGATTTAACTAGATAAACTAGTTAATTATGATGACTTAGGAGTCATAATGAGTCCCTCATCATACATTCCATTATGAAGGTTTCCTTTTCTATGCTACTTGCTCAATTTCCTTTAGATGTAGCGCAAATCTTGTAGAAGTGAGATAGGGGTGTTGTCCAACAAGTGAAGTGCTTGTTCAAACTTTGGGATCTTCCAAAGATTTAGATGCTTGAGCAAATACCAAGGTTAAGCACTCCAAATCCTTTAGCTGACTTGGCCTTAGCTTGTTGAATTAATTTATTTACAGGCCTAGCCCTATCGGAGACTTAACTTGAGTTGCATTGGGGCTCAAATTTTACTTTTATTGATCCTCCAGTGATCTATGAAAATCTAACCATTTCCAAGGGGAAATGAGAATCTTGCATGATTACAAATGTAAGATTGATCTATTAACTAACGAATAAAAAAGAAAAAAATTATTAAAACGATTAGCTAAGGCCTTTGGTTGGCTTATCATCCCTTTCCCCTTCTACGTCCAAATGTTGTAAAAAATTCACTTCCCTACACATTTATTAATCTTCAATTTCTCAATAAAAATAGAGGAGAACCATGTGTCCACTCAAAATTAGTTAAATGACCACCATATATACTCTATTCAATTTCAATCTAACATTCCTTAAAGAAACCATCAAAAATAACATTAGTGATTTTCACATTACTTTATAAGAATGGATTTATTCTATTTGTATTTGGGAAATGCCCATTCTTTACATGACCTTTCAAAAGTATAAATTGATTAAAGATTTTCAACAAAGAGAGTAACCCAAATGTGGAGACAAACATCTTAATGACATTCACAAAAAGGAATTGGGTGCTTACTCATAATACAAGTGGCAACTTAGAACGTGATACAACATATTTCCAAAATAAGTAAAAAAGATATTCAAGTTAGATAAAACATGTATTACAAGTGAGAAACTACATGTCACACATGTGAGAAAACTTGTAGTACAGTCATTTGTGGTAATGAAGTGCCAAAAACTTATATTACAACTGATGTGAAAACTGATGAACTCATATTTAACTATATAATTCATGCCTAACTTATGTTAATTTAAGGGTATTTTAGATCTAACTACACCGAGTTAGGGCATTTTGGTCATTCATGCATCATTCGATAAATACTGCACTTTAGGGTTTAACTGTAATATTTCAACTTAGTTTTATCTGGTGTAGTATTGATGTGTGTTTTTCTGTCATTGTAGGTTTCACTTTTATGCCTCAATTGAAGCTCCAAATCGAAGGAAACACACTTGAGCTCATATACTTCAAACTAGGCTAACCCTAATTTTCCCTACCTAACCCAATTAACCATATACCTAACATAAATCTACACCTAATTCCACCACCAAAATGCTTACACATCCTAGCCCTAAGCACCCTCATGATTACTGGTCTTATCTGCACAAAACCACATTGATTGGTCGGCCATGCTAATCCTAAATACCACCTTTGATCCACAAACCCAATGGACACAACCTAGTCCTAGATCCCCCCCAACAAAAACCATCATAGCAGAGCCTTTTTCTTCCCAAAATCCACCTTAGTTGGACAGCCATTAATCCCAACAAAACCTCCAATTGGATGGCCACCTCATTACCCTTAATCCCTACCACCCAATCTAGATCTAATGGCCTAAAACACCCACCTAAAACTTAGGCCATATCTCTTCCAACAACCTTGGTGGCTGGCCTCTATCCTTCTAAAATCCATATCATGGCCAGCCACATCCTTACTCCTAATCATCACCATCCAATTCACATCCAAGGGACCACAATCCATCACCAAGTCCACAGCCACATGATCTCTATCCAAACTCTTTATGGTCGGCCATATAGGTCCTAAATCTCATCCATCAAAACCACATCTTAGGGTTGATAATTTCCTAACCTAAAACTAACTAATCTATCCCTAATAACATCTAAGTGGCCAACAACCTATGCTTCAACATCATCAACCTTGGCTGGCCATAATTGTTGGTGCTAGAGCACCGCAATCGTTTATTTTGATGATAACAAAACACGTGTCATTCAACATTTGCACTTGAAGTCTATTTCAAGTCAATTGAAAATGGAGATGTGGTTAGATGGAGTTCGAACTCGCATCCATGGCAGATTGGAGGAGCTTGACGGAGAACAGAGGAGCTTCGCGAGGAGCGATGGCTTGAAGAAGGAAGGAGATGAAAAATATGATAAATATCCTTTCCTTGTACTCTATGTATTTTTGTTTCTTTTGTTGCTCTTTATTTTGTTACTTAGATTCATGTTAAGAGCCTCAAAGTACCCTAACAGTAGTCCTAGGAACACTTGCACAACCATAGGATACTTGGGTTTTCTGTAGAGAACTTAGAAAACCAAAATAGGGTTCAAACAGCCTTTTCAGACGTCTAATCTGAAAATCAGATGTCTGATAATGACTTTTAAGACATCTGACTGTAGACTCAGACGTCCGATAATGTTTAGGCTGGACTTAGTTCTGTATGATGAAACCAAACGTCCAGACCTTAGTCCAGACGTCTTAGAAGACGTCTGATTTTTTGCCAGATGTCCAATTAGTGGACCGTTGGCTGCCTTAGTAAACACTGAAGGAAATGACTGTTAGCCTCGTATCTGACGTCTGATACATGACCGTTTTGCCTCGGCTGACCCAAAATCTCTTCTCAAAGATTTTATAGCCGTTGCACTCCCTTGGGGATCCATTTCCACAGAAAAGTAGGTTTCTAGATGTCCTATATGTTGTCTGATGACAATTCACTAGAACCCTGTTTAGATCTGATTCAAGTCAGGAAGGAAACCTGCCTAAAATCAGGCATCTGACTTTGTTCCCAGACATCTTAAACTGGTTTTCCAAACGTCTGATGCCAGGACCAGACGTCTGATAACCCTGTCAGTGTAATGGTTAATCCTGATTTTGGCCTGATTTTCTTAGAGCTTGCACCCAACGGCTATGGAAGCCTTCCAAGGCCTTCCAAAGCCTTCCTAGGACCTCTATAAATAGAGGAGAACCTTTTCCACTCAAACACACACCAAGACACACTACGCAAACCACTTTCCCCATCTTTTGTGTCCAAGAGAAGAAGTTGAAGCTTTAGCTCTCCAAGCTTAAGTTCTACATCTAGAGAGCATCGATAATTTGTGCACCCACTCTCCCGCCATAGTTCACGAGAGCACCGTTGCACCATTGCGGGGCTCACGCACCCGCGTCACCAATTCGACGCACTTCCAGCAAAGGGAAGCATCCTAACTCCTATAGAAGCTTAGTTTAAGAATATCTTTGTGGCTCTATAGGATTTTTATTTGTATTTTACTTTTTTATTTGGTTGGGTATTCGCGTTGCGAATTCCCGTCTCCATCGAGGGACAAAATCCTTCTCGTGAAGAGAAGGGGTTGAGGAATGCTACCCTCGTACTTGTAGCATGGTTGTAATTGAGGTTGAATTACCCTCATTTAAGTGATTCATTTAGTGGATTTGATCAACTTGGTTGATCGAAAAATCCTAACTCGAGAGGATTAGGTGGTGGTTTTCACCCGGTCTGGATTTTCACCTAAAAATAATTGTGTACATTGTGCGATTGCTATTTCTGTGAGATTGTTATATTTATAATTCCGCATTATTTTTTGGTCACGCTGATCTCACCCCCTCCAAGTAGGGAATTACAATAATGAGGTGATCTCCATCCTCCATCTTTGCCTTGATGACATCTCCATCTTGCATCTAAGCCTTAACCAACCCTATCTATCCCTACGTCCAATGCCAACCATTCCTTTAATCCTAGCCTTCCACTCCATCAATGAAACGACCCTTTCCAAGGGTCGTTTTGATTTTTTTCCGAACTTTGGGGGCCATGTCGCAATTTCAGCACACCAAAAGATTTTCGTGCTAAATATTTTATATTTTTAAGGGGTTTAACACAAATACCCCCACTATACCACCCATACCCATAACCCCCCACCATGCCCCCCATACCACCGTACCCCCCATACCACCATACCCATGCCCATGCCCCATACACCTCCCTCATGCTTCTCATTCCCTCACCACCCATAAAACCACCCTCCTTCTCCACTTTGCTCTCCACCAGAGCAGCCGAGAGGGAGAAGGAGAGGGAGAGCAGGGAGCAGGAGGAGATCTAAGGAGAAGGACATGTGTACGGAGAACTTGCAAGGGGAAGACTAAGGGTACTATAGGAGCTGTGCAACTCTTAGGTGAGATGGAAGCTCGTGAGGAGGTTTTGCAGAGTCATTTTTCTGCAGATTCAGACGTCTGCAATACTTGTCAGATGTCTAGAGGGACGTCTAGAAAGCATGTAGAGTGCCAAGGTGCTAGACATTGGGAAGGTGTGTTGGCATGGTATTCGAGGCACTTTAGGATGTTTAGAAGCATCGTCAGACGTCTGACTGCTCTCCCAGACGACTGGGAGTAGTGCCAGATGTCTGGAGACACCCTCAGAAGGCGGTAGAGGGTTTCAGACGTTTGAAAAAGATGCAGAAAGCAAGGTGAGATCCCACGCTCGTTTAAGACGTCTGGGACTCTTCCCAGACGTCTGATTTTGGTCAGGATGTGTGTTTTTGGGCCGGTTCAGGGCCCAAATGGAGTTGATTTTTCACACAAAGTATTGTTGGTTTTCTTTCAGAATTCTCTACGTGTTAGTATAGTGTCTATACTATTTTGAGCTCATTTGACATATTGGTCAACAATATAGGTCTTCAGTCCGTGGTGCACATGGGACCTGCGGAGACGTCGGGATCCACCGTACGAGCCCCATATCACCCGTATACCCTGGTAGAGTGGTCTTCTCTACTTCTATGGTTTGAATTAGTAAAGTACATATTAAATTAGAAATATCTACTTGAAACCTAGGACCAAGAATGTGAATGATTTATTTTCAGTGCATGAAATCTGAGAACGCATGTTGTTAAACTCCATACTGTGATAACTGGAATATTTAAATGATGAGGTGATTGCTCATTCAGTAAATGATAATTGCTCATCCTGTAAATTCACGAGCTGCCTATTACATGAACAAGAAACCAGACTGCGAGACAGATACATGCCAAGTATTATGCATGAACCCTACGGGGAGCTAGGAAAGGAATCATAGAACAGTAATATGGATATTCGATGTATGATGGGACTCATTGTGTACGAATATGTTGGTTGGTTGTTCGGACTTGGACATGGGAATTGAGTTGGCCCTCGTGTTTGTGGTATCGAGGAGAGCAATTGTCTCTTTAGTATGGGGAGTGAGCTAGCCCTCGTGTGCATGGTACTGAGGAGAGCAACTGTCCCTTTAGTGTAGGGGGGAGCTAGTCACCCCTTAAGTTGGGACCCGGGGGTTAGGATTGGCCACCCTACATCGACTCCTATTAGGCCCACTAGGCAAACTAGGATAGTAGGGCGAGGGTACGTAGACTGTTGAGGGGTGAAGCCCCTGTTCTGTTCTATATTATACATTTGAGTGTACCCGCTAGTGGAAAGGATTGACCGCGTGGCAGTGCAGAGTAGCTACCTGTGCATTTATCGCGCATGCCGTAGTCACCGCCACGTCGCAACCGTGACCCTGGGGTGGTAGACCAAGTGGACTACCACGGGGTACTCCCTTGGCCAGGAGAGTGCCACATGTACATCTTGTATTGCGGGAAAACTGCAATCAAGATTGTTCCCTTAGGGAACAAGTGGATTAAGGAATGTTGTGGACCCTTACTAGAAATCGAATCAGAAATACATAGATGATTTAAACGAAAAATAGATAATAATACATAACTGAAAATTGTATGATTAGTTAGCTGCTTATTCCTTTATATTCAATTGCATGTAAATAACATATACACCACTCTACTCAGCGTTAGCTAACCATAAATACATGTAACTTGTTCAGGTCAGGGAGTTGAGCAGCCAGCACCACCGGCTGCAGAGGGTGCTGGGTCCAGTCTAGCCCAACCATAGTTGTACCTTCACTGTTTCCACTTTAGAGGCTTCTTTTTGTTGTTAGTGAGTGTTTTTAGCATGTAGTGTTTGTCTCTATTGTATCTCTGATGGCTATAATCGTACTTTTCTGCTTGTGGCATGTAGCACCTTGGGATTTCTGTTCTATTTTTCCATTACTGCTTATTATTTATTCTCTGCTTAGTTACATTGCATGTGTGGTTGTGGAATGATCCTTGTATTTGGTTTGTTTCTCATTGGATGACTAGGTCTTGGGGTTAGTCGAGGCGAGCTATTCCCAGGCTCCACGAGGGGTTAGGTTCGAGTCGTAACAATCAACCTTCCATCTTGGCCATCCAATACCTTGATACATGGCCTACTACATCTACCAATCACAAGCCTCTATGCCCTATATAAAATAACCCTATGGCGTACCATCTCCCTTACATTTCTCCCTTCCAAAAATTCTTCCAACATCCCTTGGTCATCCACTTTACTATTCCAAACCCTAATCTCCACTTCTATCTCAACCAAATCTCTGCATCCTCCACATCTACTACTTAGGCAAGAAGATTGGGTGGATCTATCCACCACCACTCCGACACTTCTGCACCTACCTCTGCATCCTCTACAACTTTCTCTACTTAGTTCTAGTTGCATTTTTGTTTCTAGTAGTTCTAATAGTTCTAGTTGTTTACTTCTAGTTGCTTGTTCTAGTTGCAAACTTTCCTTCATTAGTTGTAAACATAATTTTATTAGCAATAAAAGTTCATTTTCTAGCTCATATTCCTTGTCCCTTCATTTCTATCTGCTTGCCATTAGATGCTTTCATTTATTTGCTTTCGTAGTTAGTTCACACTATCTCAGATATTTCATCTTCATATTCAAAAACCTAAGAAAATTACAAATTATAAAAATATTTCCTCAAGTGTTTTAAAAGCAGTACAAACTTTGTTTCTCCTCCCTTAGATGACCTAAACTCCTTATCTTTATTTTCAAAATCATTCAAGTTTGGTTCTTACAAATTTAAAACGATTGTGAAAACTCATGCTACGACAACACGTTTACTATTTTAGGGTTTTTGTGTCAGAAACATGTATTATAAGTGAGAAACTAACTTCTAAAAGATGTTAAAAATCTTGTATTACAAGTAAGACTTCACTTGTATTCTTAATGCATGGCATAAAGACAACAAATTCATAATACAAAGGGGTTATTGATAATATGATTGAGATTTAAACTTGTAATACAAGTTTGTTTTAATTAAAGAAATGAATTATAATACAATTTGTATATTTTTACATTCTTTCCCCTATAAATAGTTCCAATTACATCTATACCCCTCAATACTTCATTATTACACCCATACCCCTATAAACTTGTGTCGTTATACATATATGCCCTTGTTTGTTACATCTAACAATAAATGGCAATAACAATTGTTAATACGGAACTCTCTTCACTAACCAAAAAGATACATCCATGCCCCCTAAAACTTTGTTAATTATATCCAAATCTCAAAGAAATTTTTTTTTCTCCTACTAGAAGAGGAAAAATTGGTTGGGGAAGGGGCGATGGCTTGAGAGGCAGATGAAGGTAGTGGGGTGGCAATGGTTAGGGATGAGGGAAGAGAGGGGAGGGAGGGGGAGATGGTTGGAGGGAAGGAGGTGGGGTAGCAATGGTTAAAGGGAAGGAGGAGGGTGTTGGAGTGGAAGATCTTTGCAAAAAGATTTGGATTTTGAAAAACCCATCATCCTAGTATGATTTATGAAGAAATCTGCCAACAAATAAATTTTTACTGAAATTCGTAAAGAAATTCCTAGTCGAACACAGGGAGGCTACGTTGATTTAAAATCTGCTATTATATTTTTTTGTATTTTTGTTTTAAAAGCGAGATAATCACAAAGAATTTGATATTAACACTAAGAGAGAGAGAGAGAGAGAACAATCACTTTACAACTGAATATTATTTTTACAACTAGAAAGCAGGAAATGATTACAGCTAGAAAGTGGAAAATTCTATTCTAGAAAGCAATAAAGAAGGGAGAGAGATGTTATCCTCCTCGACGGTTGCTTGGAGGATGAGCTGGACAGGGAGACGCTTGGAAGACGGAGGATGAAGACGGAAGACAAAGAATGGAGTAGGAAGAACCGGAGGCGAGGCAGGGCGTCATCATCGTCATGGGATCCACTTCCAGAACAGGGAGAGAAAATTTTGATTTTGACTCTAGAGGAGCATCCCAAGTTTAGGACAAGCTTCTTTAGAACTTTGGAGAGGGAGAGAGATGAAGGGATGATTGAAATGTGGAGGGCATAGGCCCTTTTATAGGTGTAGAGGTTGGGGACAAAAAGGTCATTTTATGTTAAGAACATTAATGCAAGGACCTTTAGTGATGGAATTAAACGTTACTAAAGCCCCTGAACGTGGGTGTAGTTGTCGCGCATGCCACGCCTCTCCTTCTCCTTGCTCCTCAACGCATGTGCATGTCCTCATAATCTCAGCCGTTCAATCACAAGATCGGAAGGCTTAAGATGCGTGTACCTGCTCATTGCTTCAGCGCCTTAACACATGTGCACGCCAGCTCTCAGCCATCCATCTTGCATCTGACGACTCAAATCGCATCGCGCCCACACCTATTTAATGCAAGCGCCCGCCCGCAACACGATCCTTGCTCATCTGTGCAGCCACGTTGCATGACATCTAACCGCTCGCACCGCATCCAACGGCTGAAATTAGTCGCTCGACGCCCGCGCCTTGATTTGAGGCACAGCGGGGATTGAACTCATGCCTCTCACTCGCGAAGAGGTGCTCGACTGCTGCACTGCAACTGCCGCTTTGTCTCACTTATGTTTTAAGCGCATGCGTCCATGGCCGTTGGATCAAGATCCAACGACCTAGATCTGATCTTGCATTAAGGAGAGAGAGAGAGCGCGGTAGGTCCTTGCATATTAGCTGGGCCGGTTTGGGCGATCGAGATGGGCCATGTGGCACCATTTTGGTCGTCCATCTTCTGTGACTTGTTTAAGGTGCCATGGATGTCGGATTGGGTTGATTTTCACATCGTTAGGCTGCGATCATCAATCTGAATCCAACCGTGCGGTTGGATTTGTCATCTGAAGTGTGGATTGACACCATCTTGGCCCTTGATCTCTAACCTTCCTCAGATTATATCTGATGCTACGGGAGTCTGATTGGGGCGATCTTAGAGTCGTTGAACTCCGATCGTCGCCCTGATCAGATCCGTTTGGTTGGATCTTTGATCCAAGGCACTAATTAAAAGTCGCCCTGTCCCTGGCCACCAAAAAGAATAAATTACTATACAATTTGTACAATTTGACCTAAATGCATGATGATGCATGTTATGTAATATTTACATTGCATGATGCTAATATGATATTAAGAAAATGCATTAATAGACATTTTTGGCTATTCAGATGTATGCACATCACACCCCCATGCCTATCTTTTGCTAGTCCCTAGCAAAAACTATATGCTATTTATAAAAGAATTAGGTCAGATTTCTTGGGCAAAAGTTATTCTTCAACACTAGGAGATTTTTACTAAGAACCTGAACTATAAAGACACAATAGCACGCGGGTGTCTGCCAAAATGCAAACCACCTCAAGCCCTCGCCTTATTCAAAGGAGGATCCTTTTCTTCTTTTCTTCTTTTCTAATTTTTTTGGATTTTTGAGTTTAGGATTTCGGAGCAACTTTCTATGACCACTAAACCTACCCAAGACTCAAAGAGAACCCTAAGTTCTAAGCATCTTTATGTGAAATGCGATAGACTCACTGATCGACGATTAAAATGAACTTCGGGTTTCTACGCCCCTAGGTGACCTTGAAAAGAAATTTTGCCTAAAGCTGTATCTATTCGATCGGTAGCTTTCTCCCTACTTTTATTTTTATGGGGTCAACACAAGGGCAAACCCAGTGTATATCTCCCTGGCCCATTCTATTTCTCCGCTTCTTCCTAAGTGTTTTGGAATTTTATGTGCATTTCTTCACCTGGGTTCTGGACAACCTATCGATGGGCTGTTACCCACGATAACTTGCCAGCCATACTTGTGCGGTGGAGTGTGGCTTATTTCTTTTTCTTTTCTTTTCTCTACTTTATTTTTATTTTTTTTTTAAGTAGGTGGCTTCTCTGATCTAAGATTTACCTAAAGGCAGCAGGAAAAGAATAGTCGTGTGACTGGGCTTTGGACAACCTACTTATGGGCTATTACTCACGATAACTTACCAGCCATACCACCCTAGAAGGTTCATTAGCTACCCAATTTCCGTAAAAATCACTGAAAAGCGAGTCAGTGCAAATAGTGTATAGATGTTTAGACTTAAAATCCCCTTAAACCAGAGGATGGGTTAATAAGTCGTGTACTTATCACCCCAACTTATTTAACCAATTTGAAGTAAATTCAGAATGGCGAGGACTTGATAAGCAAATCCACATTTTAGTGGACACCCAGGCTGATTAAGCCCAAAGACCTGAAGGGTCTAAGTGTTCAGATCCTACTGTATTATTCCCTAAGGTTGAAAAATCGTAATGCCCAAGTATTCTTTCCTAATTCAATTTTTTTCATTTTTTTAAATAAAGAATAAAAAAAATAAGTAGAATTTACAAGATTTCCACAGAGTTGACAAAATGATTTAGAAATGAATCCACCCCCCATGCCTAGCTGATGCAATGTCCTCATTGAAAATAAAAGGCATGAAAGGAAAGTTAGAATGTAGAAGATATCACTTGAATATGATGCTCGAGTCAGCTCTGAGTCAGACTATACATGTGTTGAGTTTAATGCCATCAGCTAGGCGAAGTCCAGCCAAAGAAATCACGATATGAGTAGAGTAACCGTATCTGAGATGGGTTATAGAACAATATGATCAACAAAAGGCTTCAAACGTTGACTGTTGACTTTAAAAGAATTACTTGTCTTTGGGTCAGAAATCTGAATAGCTCCGTTTGGAAATATTTGATCGACGATGAATGGGCCGTTCCATTTTGACCTAAGTTTGCCAGGAAAGAGCTTAAGTCGAGAATCCAAGAGGTAAACCTTCTAGTTCAACTCAAAGCTCTTGAGGGATATAATTGGTCATGAATAGCTTTGGTCTGAGCCTTATAGATCTTGACATTCTCGTATGCATCATTTCTAAGCTCCTCCAACTCAGATAGTTGGAGTTTCCTAGTCTTTCAGGCTAAACTCAAATCCAAATTACATTGCTTGATTGCCCAAAATGCCCTATGTTCAATCTCTACGGGTAAATGGCATGCCTTTCCATACACCAGACGAAACAGTGACATGCTGATAGGTGTTTTCTATGTCGTATGGTAGGCCCAAAGAGCATCCTCAAGCTTGTTAGTCCAATCTTTACGATCAAGTCTAACCATTTTCTGCAGAATATTCTTGATCTTCCAATTGGAGATCTTGTCCTGTTCATTCATCTGGGGGTGGTAAGGTGTGGAGATTTTATGATTTACCCCGTATTTTTCCAGTAAACTACGGAACTGGGCATTAGTGAAATGAGTACCACCATCGCTGATGATGGCCCTCGGAATCCCGAACTGACTGAAGATGTTCTTCTTGACAAAATTGATGACCACCTTGTGGTCATTGGTTCGGGTGGGAATAGCCTCAATCCACTTGGACACGTAATCAACAGTGACGAGAAGGTACCGGTGTCCACATGAAGGAAGGAAGGGTCCCATGAAGTCGATCCCCAAATGTTGAAGATTTCGACAGGAAGAATTAGGTTTAGAGGCATCATATCTATCTTGGTTATGCTCCCAAGTGCCTGACATCGGGAACACGATCTCAAAAATTCCTGGGCATCCTTGAATAAAGACGACCAATAGAATCTAGATTGCAAAATTTTTGCAGTCGTCTTTTTCCCAGAGAAATGTCCACCACACGCAGATGTATGGCAGAACTCAAGTATACTTTGGAATTCATTCTCCGGACCACATCGACGAATAATCTGATCAGAGCCGATGCGGTACAGTTCAAGGTCCTCCCAGAAGTAATATTTGGCCTCAGATTTGAGTATATCTCGTTGTTGTTTGGTCCAATCCTGGGGAATTTGACCAACGGCCAAATAATTTACAATGTCTGCAAACCATGGGGTTTAGACACCTAATACCGTAAGAATAGTTTCATCCCGAAAAGTATCAGCAATTGGAATATCTGGATGAGAAGAATCACTTAGAATTCTTGAAAGATGATCCGCCACCACATTCCGTGCCCCAGATTTACCTTTGATTTCAAAATCAAATTCTTGCAGCAGAAGAATCCATTGGATAAGCTGGGGTTTGGCATCCTTTTTGGCCAAGAGATGTCTCAAGGCTAAGTGGTCAGTGTAAATTATGACGTGAGACCCTAAGAGATAAGCCCTGAATTTCTCCAAAGCAAATACTACAGCTAGTAATTCCTTCTCAGTAATAGTGTAATTCCTCTGGGCCTCGTCCAGAGTTTTGCTATCGTAGTAGATGACAAAGGACTTCCTGTCAATCTTTTGACCCAAAATAGCCCCGACCACGTAATCAGAAGCATCAGTCATGATCTCAAATGGGGTTGTCCAAACCGGTGGTTGCAACACTAGAGCACAAATGACTGCCATTTTAAGAAAATTAAATGCCTTACGGCATGATTTGTTGAAATCAAACGGCATATCTTTGGCGAGAAGGTTGCTCAGAGGGCGAGCAACCTTAGAGAAGTCCTTATTGAATCTCTTATAGAAACCCACATCACCAAGAAATGATCGAATTTGTTTGACAGATGTGGGAGGAGGAAGTTTGGAGATAGCATCAACCTTAGCTTTGTCAACTTCAATTCCTCATTCAGAGATTACATGACCCAAGACGATGCCTTCTTGTGTCAAGAAATGACTCTTTTCCCAACTAAGGACTAATCTTGTTTTGATGCATCTTTTAAGGATAATTTCAAGATTAGCCAGGCAAGAATCAAACGATTCTCTGAAAATAGAGAAATCGTCCATGAAGACTTCCATAAACTCTCTCACCATGTCAGAGAATATAGCTAGCATACACCTTTGAAAAGTCACAGGTGCATTGCATAAGCCGAATGGCATTCTACAGAAAGCAAAGGTTCCATAGGGACAGGTGAAAGTCATTTTTTCTTGATCCTCGAGATGGATAGAGACTTCATTGTATCCCGAGTAACTGTCTAGGAAACAAAAGTACTTTTGCCTAGCTAGTCTTCCAAGGATTTGATCGATAAAGGGCAAAGGGAAATGATCTTTTTTCATGGTTGTGTTTAGCTTCTTGTAATCGATACAGACCCTCCAAGAGGAAGCTGAACGAGTTGTGACTGATTCTCCTTTCTCATTAGTCACAACGATAATCCTGGCTTTCTTGGGAACAATTTGCATGGGACTTACCCAAGGACTATCTAAAATCGGATAAATGATTCATGCATCGAGCCACTTAATTATTTCCTTCTTGACCACTTCTCTTATATTAGGGTTTAATCTCCTTTGCATTTGGCGAGAAGGGCGGGATCCATCTTCTAAGAATATTCTTTGATTGCAGTAAGATGGCTCGATCCCCCTAAGGTCATGAATGGTCCAACCAATTGCCTCCTTGTGTTCCTTTAAAACCTTGATCAGTTTAACCTCCTGCTCCTTAGTTAATCTAGCACTGATAATCACACAGAGCATCTTTTGAGGTCCCAAAAATTGATATTTCAAACTCTCAGGCAATGGTTTCAATTCGAGTTGAGGCAGGCTTAGGACGGAAGGTAAGGATGAAGTTGATCAAGATTCATCAAGAGGAAGAGGTTGATAGTGAACAAAATCAATAACCTCTTCAGAATGTGGCAGGTTTGCCACAGAGGGTTGCAGGTCAGATCCATCAAGACAGGAGGAACTTTCAATTGCAGAAATCACCATACATGTTTCAATATTCAAGTTATCTTCCTCAAGTTCCTCTATAAATCCACAATCCTCAAATTTGTTAATCACCTTAAAAATATCCAATTTCAATTTCTAATCCCTAAAGGTGATTTCTATGCTACTGCTCTCACAGTTGATATTGTCCTTAGCGGTAGCCAGGAACGGACACCCCAGAATGATGGGCGTGCTCCTTAAATTCTCAGGTACATTGATGAGTGGCTACTTATCATAGCTAAATAGCTAAAGTTAAGCTAGAAACTACGTTAAACAATGTCAAATTAACACATAAAGAGGGTTAAGTGTGGGAATCAAAGAAAAAGACCTAAAACATTAATTCTATGTTAAAATTGCGTAATTAGGTCATTAAACGAGATATTCTTATGAAAAAGGTTAAATGGTGATCCAAGTGTAAATTGAACACACAAACAAGTTTAAAAGTTCAATTCAAAAGTATAATTAACTTCTTAAAAGTTCAATTAAGCTTATATAAAAACTTGAAGACATTTGGACATCATTAAAGCCTTGATATCAAAGATTTACATTTAGGTCCTTTATAAATTACATTTCCTTCATTAGAAAACTTCCTAGGACCTATTTGTAACATGTAGGGACCTCTTTGTAAGCCCTAAAGGACACTCCGTAACCATTCTCTATCACTTATGGGCTCCTCTACAATTTTTATACCCCTTCGCAGGAGGGCTTACTGTACAAATGCCCCAACAGATTTCAACGCACCTGCAGCTCCCGCCCAGCACTGTTCACGGGATGAACACATGCCATCTAGATTGTTGATCTCCCCTTGCCTCTTGATATACGGCTCATTTTGATTCGAACCTTCACGTGAATCGAGGTATGTGGTCACCTCGCAACCCAAATCTCCTCCTACAGTCAATTTTTATTTGGGCAGCCCATGCACTCTCCTCTCATCCTCGCCGTCGGTGCCCTCATCACCTAAAATCACTTATGCGGTGCCTTGATTCACTATGCGAGCTACTTAAGCACCTCAGTGTTCACACGTGTAGGGGATCGCTCCCTCCTACATTCTTAACAATCGTTCTTCCACTCCAGCCACCACTCCTCACCACTCCCTAGATTTCACAGCCATCGACTGTGAATTCTTCAACTTCTCTCCAATTCTCCTTGTCGCTAAGGATGACGTATGCCTGAGGACGACCTAGAAGCTTCACTATAAGGCTTTTCCCTCTGTTGGAGTCCCTTCCTCCCCCTCTATTCTTCCTCCTTAGTCGCTAGCTAAGGACCCACAGGTCCCATTCTTCCTGTTAGAGTAGTTTTCATGCTTTGTAGTTTAGCTGTAACAGTAGTTAGGTAGATTAGCAATAGAATTAGAGGTAGAAGTAGTGTTGATCTGCTATGTGTGCTAGTTTAGCATTAGAAGTAGATATAGATTAGCTTCACCCCCTCACCTCCTCTTATCATTTCAGATCAAAGGGGATGGTTTCACACAATCATTGATCATAATTTTCTCCCTCTACATGTTTTTCATATCATTTTTTATTCCCTCGAAGTTTATCTCGCAATTCACCCATTAATTAAATCTAATTTCAGATCTGAATGGTGTCCAACATCAGATCTGAAATTAGCGTCAAGAACCACATTAGGGGCTTCTTAGTCATCCCACTTTTGTCACAAAAGCCCCTGATCTGAGTTTTAAATAAAATCAGTTTGTCAGATTTTCTTGGATTTCATATTGCAAGGATTTTTAGTCATTTGGGCGGTGAATGCTGTGATTGAGCAAACTGAAGTATTTTGATTTTGATTCAATGATTGGCAAGGAGTCTGAGGTGACTCTAAAGTCAGACTTCACCTCAGATGAGCCATAATCTAATATGATATTTTCAAGAATTTCAATGCCTTAAATGCATGATAGAGCTAAGGAAAATCACTTTGTTGATTTGAGGCTCTACCTTGTGTTCATGTGTTGTGTGTAAAGTGCAAGTTTTGATTTTTTTTAACCTAAGGAATTCTTAGTATTCCTTAAGGTTACAGAGCTCTGGGATTTGAGTTTGTGTATTAAATTGACTGATTTAACTCTTTCTACATGCTGTCTATAGCATTAGAAAGAGCTAAATCAGCTCTTCTTCTGATTTGATTTGAGGAAATGTTACTGATAAGGGATTTTGATTTGTATTTCCGAGTGGTTCTTTAGGTGAATCTCAACCCTTATCAGATTTAGTCTTTAAGTGATTTCTATTTTGTGTTCGTAAATCCCAGAATTATAGCAAATTACTGCAGTTGCAGCTACATTTCCACCAAATATAGTTAAGTGTCCCCTTAACTAGTTTACTTATATATCCCTAACAAGGTTCTCTTGAATCTGATCTGGGATATAAGTGACTGGAATAGGAATTACTTAGCTGGATTCAGGTTTTGTTCTTACCTGTTGCAAATCTGGTTCTCTGAAAGATGGATTAACTGCAGCAGCAGTTAAGATGACTAATCTTCTTTTATAAGGTCTGAAATAAACCACAACAGCAGCAACAGATCCTATAGTAGTTGTTTCAGTAGTTGTAGTTGAGTTTGCTGCTGTTGCAGCTTATTTTGCTATAGCTGATGATGGTCTGAAAATCAGTGGACAATAGGTGTAGATTAAATTCTATAATTGGTTGATATGTAGCATATGGGTATTGAGTTGTAAACAAGCTTTCATGTAATCTTAATGTATCTTTGAACATTATTTGAATGCTTGTAATCATGTTAGAATTCTTTGTCAACTAGTTGTCTTAATGCCTAACTGTCCATTAAGTTTGATTAAAGGAAATTCTTGTGGAATTGCTTGCTTAAATGTTTATATCTTTTCTTTATGTTGTGTTGAGACTGTTGAGTCAGTCTACTGCCTCTCAACCCATTTAAGTTCAATTCTTAGCCTTAGAACCCATCTAGAAAATCCTTTGTAAGGCTTAGAATGTGTTCACTTTGGAATTAAATAAAAGCCATATAAAAATTCTAAAAAAATAAAATAAACCTATCTTGGTGAAGATCAGGTATTTTTCTAAGTATATACCAAGTTTCATGATACTCCGAACCTTCGACTTAGTAAAACATACCAGCCGATGGTTCTATATACCATGGAACTTAATAAAAAAACTAAACATAAAAATACCAAACACACTCTTTTCCTTATCTATTTCTTTCCATCTCATCTCTTACCTCCATAAAATACTTAAAAACCATAAAAAGAAAAAAAAACCCAAAAATACCAAAAATCCATTGTATACTATGTATATAAGTGTAAATATAAGCTATTTAATGAATAGATATATATCTATAGTGTAAATTATACATATATAAGGTATAAATAACTTATGTGTATATTATAGTACGTAAACTAAGTATTTAAGTTAGATTATACTGTATATATCTTAATTATATAAAAATTTATTAATTAAACTAACTTATATGTACTAATAAGCTATATAAATTAATAAACTCTAAAAATAAGCTTATTTAGTTATGATACTGTAAATACATACATACATACATGCATACATATATATATATATATATATATATATATATATATATATATATATATATATATATATATATATATATATATATATATATATATATATTATAAACATATTTAACCCTGTACCATAATTTAATTATATATGTGAGTAAATAAGTAATTTATTACATTACTAGTTAAGTTATTAAGTTAAATTAAAATAAATTGGTAATTTAAGTTAAAATTAAGTTAACTTATACTGTACATCTATACTAATGTATTTTAAGTAAATTAACCTAATTTAAGTATATTCATAATGTAAATACTATTTAAACTTAATTTATAAACAAAACCTTCCAAAATAAACAAATCAAATGTAAATAAAATAGAAAAAAAACTTGTAAAATATAATAAAAATATGTATTAAATACTTTAATATATGTACTAACTCTTTATAAGGTCAATTAGACCATATATTAACTATTTTATACGTAATTAAGGAATAAAACCTAAAATTAAGTATGTTTAAACTGTATACTTTAGTGAATTTATTTATATAGTAAATATAATTAAATTTCTAAATTAATTGTACAATTATATAATACTATGTAAATACTTTATTATTCTATAATTTAATTTTATTTTATAATAAATTATGACCCCCAAATTGAGGGTCAAAATCACAAAATTAACACTGGGTGCTGGAATTACAGTGCAAGAATGGTGCTAACATAGCGCCACATCGGTAACGCATGAGTGCTGAGAGGCACTTTTATTGTTTTTGTTCTCTAGGCTTCCCAGTCGTCACTGGCGCTGGGTGCCCGAAATAACCCTCTCCCCTTTTCGAGCATATGGATGGCTATGGCATTGTGTGTGATGTGTGAACGGTGTGCAGTGTGTGGCTGGGAGCCATGCACTGTGTGAAGGGCTTGATTAAGCCTAAATCTGAGCATTAAATAGAGATTAAACCGGACTAATTGAGAAATTAGGGCAGCACCTAGTAGAGGTCTGGTCCCAACATTTCCTGGGTGTTATGTATCCCTCGAACGGTGCTTCCCGCTAATTAAACACTAATTTTTGGATTATTAAGGGCCGTAGTGATTAAGAGAGGAGTTGAAATGCGGCTAAGTGTCGGAATTGAAAGGGAGAAGAGAAGAGAAGAGAGTGAATAGAGAAAATCGGCTAAGTGTCGTAAGAGTTAAGAGAGAACTTAGAACAAAAGAAGAGAAGAAAGAAGTATACATATATCCGTATGTATAGTATAGTATATATATGTATATATAAATGAATAAGTATAATGTAAATAATAACTATATGTATAGTAGACATAAGTAGTATAGAAGTGTTTGAGCTATACTTGTATATAAATAACTATGTAGCTTTACTAACAGAATAAACCGTCACTATAGGTGAAATAAGTCTCGCTATAGACCCTAGTTTCTACTTTGGATTCTGTATATAATTTTTCTGGGGTTTAGCGACGTTTGCATCTATCGCTGTAGCTCCTATATATGTTACTATATGTGTTAGTATATTAAGTTTAGTATGTATTATTAGTTATTATTGTATATTTATGTAAGTGTTAGTAATATGAGTTATAAATAGATAGTATAGAGTATATTTATGTATTGTTTGATGCTTGTTTGTAATTAGGTTTTTGCAAGCATGTTAATAAATTCTTTTTGTTTGTTATTAGGCTATTGATTCATTCATTTGCACATAAAATTGATCTTTTTGGAATTAAAGAGTAGTATTAGACTTAGAGCGTGATGTATATCAATAACTGCCTTTCAGTGAACAACCTGGAATAAACCAGTAAAAATTATGTAAATTAAATAAAATAGATGCTAAAATGGTTTGTATTTATGACACATACTAAAACAACAACAATTTTTTATACGAACCACGTACTTCATTGACATACATCCATGTCAAGGACAAGGAAATCTACAAGAAAATAGAAGTCCTTAACCTTGACAATAACATCCTCAATAACACCTCTCGGATTTGTGACCGAACAGTCTGCTAACTGTAGTATTACTGAGGTCGGCCAAAGTTCACCTAATTTGAACTTCTCGTAAAGAGAAGTCGGAATTAAGTTAATGGATGCACCTAGATCCAGAAGTGCCATATCAAAGGTGTAATCTCCAATAACACAAGAAATCAAAGGGGCACCTGGATCTCTCTTTTTCAGAGGAAGGTGTTGCAGGATAACAGAACTAGTCTGCTTAGAGAATATCACCTTCCTCGGAACAGATTCCCTCAACTTACGCTTCTGTGTGCATAAACCCTTTAAAAATTTAGCTTAAGCCTATATGTGTTTGATAGCGTTGAGGAGCGGGATATTGATTTCGATATTCTTGAATATATTCAAGAGCTCCTCGTTACTATCAACATGCTTCTTCTTCCTAGGTTTAATCAAGGCCTCAGGAAAAGGAACATGAGTTAGATCTTTGGAATCAGGTTCCTGAGCCTTGATTTCTTCTTCAGAGTTCTCCTTTCTCTCCTCAGGTTCTCCAGGATTTGGTAGATCAGAACAATGTAGTTTTGGGTCCTGGGTTTGCCTTCCACTCCTCAATGTAATAGAGTTAGCAAATGCATATGGGTTTGGGTCTTGGGGAGAGTTAGGAAAAATTGGAGGGGCTTCATTAGTAAAAAAACCTCGGATTTGATGAAGAAGCAGAAGAGGAAGGACCCTGCTCAACCACCTGAGCATGTGCATGTGGGTCCCTCTGATTCTCGTACCCTTGGGCTTGATTGCCCGAATTCTGTATATTACGCAAGTTAGGTACGGGTTGAGATGGTAGAGATCTGGGTTGACAGGAATTAACAATGAACCTGGTTTGCATGTTGTCTAGCAAGGTTTTCATTTACTGCATGAGATAGAGCATAGATCCTTGCATCTCTACTTATTTTACTTAGGCTTAGGATTGTAGTGCTTATGGAATGTGGTGGGCCCTTAAGATGGGTTGTGCCCTTAATGATTGATTAAAAATGTGTGAGTGCATGCACAACCAAGGGTTTCAAGCAAGATTATTTGGATGAATGGATTTTAATGTTCAAATCTTGCTTAAGTAGCTTTTAGGGTTTAGAATTAGGTGAGTTCAATCAAGTTTCAGAGGCAAACCAGATGTTCAAACATAGGTGAAGATCTTTTCCTTTTGAAATCAAAAAGTAAAGTGGAGTGCCTGGTATTGACCTAAATTGTAAACACTAAAGGGAAGCTACTTGATGAGTTGATTTTAAAATGAAGTGGTGTGGCCCAAACAACTCAAACAATTGGCCGAAATGGACCACTAAGTTAGGAACACAAGATGATTAACCTAGATTGATTTCTACTCTCTTATGTGTTGATTTATGTGTACCGGTTCCATAGGTTGGAATTCTGATTGAGTAGATAAAAATCAAGTTAGGTTATGTGCCTTAAATGTGGGTGTATATAGTGTGTATATTGATTTATCCCACAAGAAGTATCTTTTTGTTTTTTTTTACAAAGGTGAGATGAGTGGAGGTGGAAATCAAAGCATCCAAACTAATCCTAATGTTTATGCAAACACCTAGGTTAATTAGGGATTGAATTAAGATTGTGGAATGAAATCTATGGAGGGGGGAAGAATGGGGAGCAGTTATAGTTCTCTTCAACTGCAATTTACTCCTTTCTACCGCTTAAAGACTCCCTCTTGGGGTACCTGCAAAACAATAGAAGAGAAATAAAAGTTAGAAAATAATAAAGTGCGCGAAATGCGGAAAGAAAATCAAGAACCGTTGCCCCCCAACAACGGCACCAAAATGTTGGAGCGGAAGATCTACGCAAAAAAGATTGAATTTTAAAAAACCCGTTGTCGTAGTATGATTTGCGAAGAAATCCGTCAACAAATAAATTTTTACTGAAATTCATAAAGAAATTTTGGGTCGAACACAGGGAGGCTGCATCGATTTAAAATCCACTATTATATTTTTTTGATATTTTTATTTTAAAAGCGAGATAATCACAATGAATTTGATATTAACACTAAGAGAGAGAGAGAACAATTACTTTGCAACTGAATATTATTTTTACAACTAGAAAGTAGGAAATGATTACAGCTGGAAAGAGGGAGCTTCTATTCTAGAAAGCAATAAAGAAGGGAGAGAGATGTTATCCTCCTCAACGGTTGCTTCGAGGATGAGTAGGACGGGGCAACGTTTGAAAGACGAAGGATGAAGACGGAAGACGAAGGACGGAGCAGGAAGAACCAAGGGTGAGGAAGGGCATCGTCATCGTCGCGGGATCCACTTCCAGAACAAAGGAGAGAAAATTTTGATTTTGAACCTAGAGGAGCATCCCGGGTTTGGGACAAGCTTCTTTAAAGCTTTGGAGAGGGAGAGAGGTGAAGGAAGGGATGATTGAAATGTGGGGGGCATAAGTATTTTTATAGGTGTAGAGGTTGGGGGCAAAAATGTCATTTTATGTTAAGAACATTAATGCAAGGGCCTTTAGTAATGGAATTAAGCGTCACTAAAGCCCCTGAATGTGGACGTAGCTACCGCACACACCGTGCCTCTTCTCCTCATGCCTCAACACACGCACACGTCCTCAGAATCTCGACCGTCTGATTGCAAGATTGGACGGCTTAAGATGCGTGCACCCACTCGTTGCGTTAGCGCCTAAACGCATGCGCACGCTAGCTCTCAGCCATCCATCTTACATCCAATGGCTCAGATCACATCGCGCCCGCGCCTCTTCAATGCAAACGCCTGCCCACAACTCGATCCTCACTCATCCGTGCAGCCACGTTGCATGCCATCTAACCGCTTGCGCCTCATCCAACGACTGAAATCAGCCGCTCCGCGCCCATGCCATGATTTGAGGCACAGCGGGGATCGAACCCGCGTCTCTCACTCACAGAGAGGTGCTCAACCGCTGCACTACAGCTGCCACTTTGTCTCACTTATGTTTTAAGCGCACACGCTCATGGCCATTGGATCAAGATCCAACGGCCTAGATCTGATCTTGCGTTGAGGAGAGAGAGAGAGTGCGAAAAGTCCTCGCATATTAGCTGGGCCGGTTTGGGCGGCCAAGATGGCACCACATGGCGCCATCTTGGTCATCCATCTTCTGTGACTTGTGGAAGGTGCCACGGATGTCGAATTGGGCTGATTTTTGCTTCGTTAGGCTGCGATCATCGATCTGAATCCATCCGTGTGATCGGATTTGTCATCTAAAGTGTAGAACACCATCCTATCCCTTGATCTTTGACCTTCCTCGGATTATATCTGATGCTACGAGAGTTTGATTGGGGTGATCTTGGAGTCGTTGAACTCCGATCGTCTCCCTAATCGGATCTGTACGATTGGATCTTCAATCCGAGGCCCCGGTTAAAAGTCACCCTGTCCCTGGATACCAAAAAGAAGAAATTACTATACAATTTGTACAATTTGACTTAAATGCATGATGATGCATGTTATGCAATATTTACAATGCATTATGCTAATATGGTACTAAGAACATGCATTAATAGACATTTTTGGCTATTCAGATGTATGCATATCAAAGGGGTAATGATTCGAGAGGAGGAAGGAAGAGGGGTGGTAGTTAGAGGAGAGGAGGGAGGAGGCGAGGCAGTAGCTAGGGAGAAGGAGGAAGGACAAGAGCATCCTTTGGTGACAATCTTGATGTCACCATCGCTTTCATGGCTTCCAGCAGGAGATGTGATCTAAAATTGAGGTGGAAGAAGAAAGAAAAGGAAAAAAAGGAACAAAAATGTGCACAAGGGTACTAATGTAATTTTAAAAGTAAATAGGAGTTCTAATGTAATTTTCAAACTTCACACTATTAATTTTAGGAAAATGTTTCGTGGACGCCCCCTCCCCCTATTAAAGGGGGCCACATGACCCATGACACGTCATATATGCGGTTGGAAGGATGTCATGTTTTCTGTGTGTGTGTGTGTATGATTCGGTGTATAAGGCTGTGTCCCGTTATCAGCATCCTAATTTTAAGACCCATTAAGGAATATTTGGGGGAATTTTTCCTCAAATCTAAGGACACTTAACGTAAGTGTAGATCTATCATGGGCACAAGTTTATATGGGTATGGATGTAATAATGAAGTATAGAGGGGTATTGATGTAATTAGATATGTTAAAATTCCTACAATTTAGCATTCATAAGATTAGTTTCTTTGATATAATAGTGTAGCAATTGATTGATTGCATTCCAAATATGGTTATTGATTTACCAAGCCACTTTTAATGTGTTTGTGGTTTC
The DNA here is from genome assembly GCA_037157565.1 of Thalassia testudinum. Taxonomy (NCBI): domain Eukaryota; kingdom Viridiplantae; phylum Streptophyta; class Magnoliopsida; order Alismatales; family Hydrocharitaceae; genus Thalassia; species Thalassia testudinum. The sequence goes on from JAZHRO010000063.1 coordinate 136,343,982, forward strand.
TACGAAACAAAATAATAATCCAACAAATATTTGGTTTTTTTACATATCTTCCTTTTCATATTTTCGAGAATAGTGATCAAAAGTATATATGTGTATATGCATGTTTATATATTTGTTTATGAGACTAACATTTTAGAGTAGGAATAAAGAAAATGAACATTTAAATCAACATGGAGCTTTAATGGCAATCCAAGCACCAAATTTAGTGCAAATGAAGCTCTAATGGAGCAAGACTTTGTGTAATTTTTATTTTCTCAATCAACTTTCTTAAAGAGCCGTTAGAGTACATTATCTCATATATAGTTATTTTGGTCTCTAAAATACTTATGAAAATTCTAGGGCCAACCTAAATCACTCGCTCTCTTAAAAATCTCTTTGAAGTACCTTTCATGTGGTTGATTGATCATTCTCATGAAGTCATTAGATATTTAATTTGGCCCATACTATTATCTTGAATGAAAATAGTTCATAAAATAGTAAATTACAAATTTTCTATGGTCCTGCAATGATCTAATTTTCAAATTTTTCCATAGAGCTCTTAATTGTTTTTGATATAAGTTTTCTACTAGAATTCTAAAAGAGTTGCCTTATTAGAGGTTAAATAGGTTGATGATAACATCATCATCAGCCATATCTAGCTTTATTTAATCATAATCCATTGATAAATACTCCTACATAATCGCCAAAAGACCGTAATTTATTGCATATCCATTCTGAGAGAAATGCATTAAAGTAAGGGTAAAACTACAGTTTTAATAAAATATCCTAATTGCAGAGCAATCATGGGGTTTCCCAAGGGTTAAATAAAGGATAAATTGTGATAAACATATAATAAGTGGGTTCATGTAGAATAAAATGAGTTTTTACGCATTTTGAGAATTAATGGACATATGAAATCCTAAAACAAACCCGCTTAATTAATTGAGGTTATAATTAGGATGAAATTCACATAAACCTTCTAGAAATCATATAAAAATATTCCCTAAGGTTTGGTACCTTTGATTTGACCATTGGAACCCATTTTGACCTAAAATAGTCTCAGATAGATAATTGCCCTAATTTGGGTTTCTAAGCAAATTATCCAGTCAAAATTAGCCAAAACCAAAATCCTACTTCACCATCAGATTCCTTGGGTCCAAATTAGGCTTGTAGCAAAATTTGGGCCCAATTAGAGATCATCTTGACCTAGTTTGCATTTTAATCTAGTCTGATTCTTCTTCTCTCACTTAAACCCCTAGCTTCCAAAATTCTTTGCAAATAACCCCCCAACTTTGTCATCATCTTCACAAAGAGGTCCCTACTGCCATTAGGAATAGCTGTAGCTCACTGGAGAGATTCGAGGGAGATTTTCTCGCTTGTTTCTCAATCGATCAATCCCAAATTTGAACTAGAGATTCCTTGAGGAATTCCTTTTCAATTAAACCTAGCCTTGGACCCCAAATCTTTCCCAATCTCTCATGCGAACATAAGAAAGATTCGGGTATCATTTTTTGTGAGTGAGTCCCAAGTTCGCAAGCTTGTTTCCAAGCTTGGAACTCCTTCGGGCCTATAAAAGAACCCTGACCATGTTTCTTACCTCCTTAGCTCATTTTGGCTGGTTTCTCCACCTTCTTCTCCTCTCTCCAGCCGAAAGCTCCATGAGCTTCGGCGAGCTTCCATGTCTACATTCTTCACTGGCCGTCACAGACTATAGCCAGCCGATTGCTCTTCCTCAAGCTCCTCCGCCACTTTCAAAACCAACAAGGGTCGTCTTCCCCTCTCTTCCTCGCCATTCGCCCTCATCGGAGGCCCTTCCTTCCACGGCGCTGACCACAACATACCCTTCGTTCTTCCTATCCCCTTCATCCAATTAGATTAGGTAGATTAGTTCCTTTAGTTCCCTAGGTTTTATTCCTCTATCCAAAACCCAAAAACACCCCTTGACTTAACCGCACACCGCCATCGCCCTCACCTCCGGCCACCCCTCCCGCGAGTTCGCCCCACCTCCAAAACCCACCAAACAACTCACAATCAACTCCAACACCTTCGTCGAATCCATGCAAGCAAAACCCCTCAAGAAATTGAGGGGATTACTCGCCCGAGCCCTCCACCGAACACCAACACCTTCGGCTTCCTTTTTCGTCTCCGCCAGCCACCTCCGAGTACGTTCATAGCATGCCACTACCATCACCGCCTTTGCCGCATCTTTGCAATCTTACTGAGCTTCTCTAACAAGGCTGAAAGGCCATACCTTGTTTTTCAGGTTTGCCAGCCATTGCCACCATTACTGAAGCTACTTCGAGCAAGCTCAAAGCGTGTTCTTACGACGTTTGCTCCAGGCGCCACCTCCAGGTGACGTGAAAGACTTCCAGGAATCTACCCAGGTGCTCAATTGGGAGCATTGACTGCTCCTTCACCATCAATTGAATGAGACCAGCAGCTGCAGGTGCATGCAAAAAAGAGGCCATGGGATTAGTCCCACATCATGGGATTCCAACGCAACCTCAGCGCATAAGTTGATTTTGTGATAGCACCTTACTGCCTCATACACTTACGGTTGAGGTCCCCGCTCACCCGCACATACCCGGATACGCCTAGACCTGTCCACTCCTCGGCTGCAACCCCATCCACGTTGCCTTGGACCCAGTTACGCATACCTGAATACCCAAATATCTGGTTAGGGCTGGGGAAGAAGAGGTAGAGAGAGCGGGGGAAGGGAGGGTTTTGCTTTGCAGAGTGAAGCCTCAACACTAAGTCATTAAGGAGTTGTGAGAAGCCCTTGTGCATGAGAAGAAGAGGAAGAGCTGAGAAGAAGAAGGGACCATGCCAGAGAAGAGAAAGGAAAGAAAGAAGAAGAAAAGAACAGAAGAAAGCCTTGAAGATAAGTATTGTAGCAGGCGGCATTTAAGTCATCTGATTTGAGGGCCAGATCACTGTTCATTTATTTAATTCATTTGAGTAATTGATATGTGCTTAATTAAGGCTAATAATCGGTGATCTAATTCACCATTATTTTATTTTAGATATCTTTTTAGTCTCTTAAAGTCTTGACATACTCATGTTCTCATTGAATATCAGATTTGAGTAGTTATCATTCATTGAATACCATTACTATGATTAAATTCTTGTGCTTATTTATATTTTAATCGAGATTAGCGTGTGAATTCCATATTTTCTCACTGTGTTCGACCACGGACTTCATTTAGATATTCAAGTAATAAATTTTATTTGTTGAAGAGCGATTTGTCAGTTATACTACAATGCATTTCCCTAACAATAACAAGAAGCCTATCATAGGTTTTCTTATTTGTGTACTTTATTAGCTCATGAAACAATTAGGTTATTTCTCCTTAATGCTTAAACATAGAACTAGGTAGTTTGAAAAATTGGTTAAATGCTTAATCAAGGTGCGAATCACCATCTCAAACATCCTGTTTGTTGAAATCTTTCGAGTGAAAAGTTATGTTCGACCTTGAAATTGTCAGTCTAACCTTCTTTATTTTTTTTTTCTGACTTCGACATCGACTTTCTGTTGGATTTGAGAGCCTAATTGCATCAATTGGGATGCAATTGTTATATGGTGATGTTGGAATTCATGTTGAAGTCAATGAAATTTGGGAGAGGTTTTTAGTCCCATACTGGAAGTGGACAAACCTCTTGGTGGGTATAAAAGACTTCTACCTCCCATGTCTTATGTAGCAAAGAGTGAGAGGTGGGCCTGGTGACCACTCACGCACGCACATGTGTACACCCCGGCTCGGGCTCGAGCTCGGGCTCGGGTAAGAATCAATTTAGAACTTGAAACTTGGACTCCTTTTGACCCAAATTTTTAATCTCACAATTTTGACCTGGATTGGTCAATCAAAATGTAAAATTGGTTGGCCAATTGTCGTGTTTCCATAAAATGGGAATTTCCTTAAACATTTGGTTGTGGGCCACGAGGGGGCTCTCATTTGATACACAACAAGAGCAGGAAACCTCTCTCCACTCTCTCCCTCTCGTTCTTGTCTCTCTTTCTTGGTGCGTTTGTTCGACGTGAGATTGCTAGAAAAATCTCCAATCACTTTTGTCGATCTTGCACAAGGAGATTGAGAGATCCACTAAACGTTTTTGGTTTATCAAACCATTCTGTTGGTAGATTAATCGGGAATTTGGTTGGTAACTAATGTGCATACATCTTATTAACCTAAAATGTCTATTAATGCATGTTCTTAGTACCATATTAGCATCATACATTGTAAATATTGCATAACATGCATAATCATGCATTTAGGTCAAGTTGTATAAATTGTACAGTAATTTTCTCCTTTTATGGCCAGGGACAGGGCAACTTGTTAATCGGGGCCTCGGATCAAAGATCCAACCGTACAGATCTGATTAGGGCAACGATTGGAGTTCAACGACTCCAAGATCGCCCTGATCGGACATCCATAGCATCAGATAGAGACCGAGGAACCCTAGAGATCAAGGGCCAAGATGGTGTTAATCCATACCTCAAATGACAAATTTAACTGCACAGATGGGTTTGGATTGTTACGACCCGGTTCTCGAATCCCTACAAAACCCGAGACTGGCTCGCCCCGACTAATCCCAAGACCCAGTCGTCCAACAAGAAATAACCAAAAAATAGGAAAATAAACCACATTCACATATGCAATATAACTAAGCAGTAAAAACGTACAAGCAGTAAGGGAAAGTAAAAGCTGCTATTCCAATACATACCACCACAACACAGGAACAATGGAAATGAAAGCAACAGTAACAAGAGCAGTAGCTAAAAGTCTGAAACTTACTACAACAGTAAAGAGGGTACAACAAAGAGTGTAGAAAACTACGGCTGGGCTCGACTGGGTCCAGCACCCTCCGCAGCCGGAAGCTCGGGCTGCTCAACTCCTGGACTTGAACAGTGTTATGAAAAAGACGGAGTCAGCGAACACTGAGTAGAGTGGTAACCGTACTATCAAAAGCAGTAAAAGTAACAGGTATAATTATCTTTTCTAGTTATTTTATTTTACAGGTAATTCCTTTTTACCCCTTTTTGTCAACTTTCATATTTTTCTTGATCTTGCATGTTCCTTGTGGGAACGATCTTGATGGCAGTCTTTTCCGAAAGGTACACGTGGTGCTCTTCTGGCCGGGAGAATCCCTCGTGGTAGTCCTACACCCAGTCAATCACCCCGAGGTCACTGTCAAGACGTAGCGATGACTACGGCACACGTGATAAGCACAAGAGTAGCTACCCCACACTGACACGCGGTCAGTCATTTTCGCTAGCGGGTACGCCCAAAGTACAGCACGGAATAGTATAGGGCCTATTCCTCTCAGAAACAAGGGTCTAGTCCCTCAAAACCAAATAGGGGTCTCGCCCCTCCATAGTCCACGCACCCTCGTCTGACTACCCCCGTTTGCCCAGAGGGCCTAACAAGTCGGTGTAGGGTGGCTAGCTGAACCCCAGGCCCCGTAGAGTGGCTAGCTCCCTCCTTATACTTGTAGCTCGCCTCGGTACCGTGTACACGAGGGCCAACAGGAGTCGGTGTAGAGTGGCCAATCCTAACCCCGGGTCCCAACCCAAGGGCGGCTAGCTCCGCTCTACACAAAAGGGAACAGTTGCTCTCCTTGGTACCACGTACTCAAGGGCCAACACACTTCCCATCCACATTTCTAGATTTCTCCATCTAACCATAGGAGCTCTACTCCTAACTCCCCATAGGGTTCATGCCCATGTTCACCATATTATTCCGAATCCAAATTCCATCATTCACAGTTCAGTTCTCATTTATATACAGGTAGTTCGTATTTTCACAATTTAATACATACAACTAATGATTTTACAAGTAACTGTTCAGTTATCTCAGGCAGCTCATACTTTATTACAGGCATTGGCTAGCAGTTTAACTCATTCATGTATACAAATACAATCATGCAGAACAATTTGGTTTATTCATTTCTCTTTCCTAAGGTTCATGCCACATCCTAGGTTAACACTTGGCTAATTTCACAGATACATTCTTATTTAATAAGATTAATAGCGGTGGACCACTCTACCAGACAATCCGGGAGTAATGGGGGCTTGAATCGCAGACCCAAGTGCCTCTACGAGCCCCAAACAAGCAGTAGGTAGAAACCCTAAACCAAGGAACACATCACAAAGGAAGATTCAGAACAATGTACAAAGGCTCCTAGTACGTAGAGAAACTCGGAAGGAAATCACAAATACTTCGTTTGCGCAAAACGGATCCCAATCGAACCCCAAATGTGTCAAAAACGTGTCTACTGACCAAAATCAGACGTCTGGAAACAAGTCCAAATGTTTTAAAAGTTACAGAATCTCACCTCAAATTCCTGCGGTACCCTCAGACGTCCAGGACTCCCCTACGACCGTCTGAAAGTAGTTCTAGATGTCTGATCAGTCCTCCGATCGTCTAGAAGCACCTCCAGTCGTCTGGTGAGCTGATCAGACGTCCAAAAGTGCGTGAAAGGGCATTCTGTGCACCTTCCCAAGGCTGCTCCTGCATACGACAGAGCAGCCACCTAAAATCAGACCGACAAATCTTCTCTGCAGTGCAGCCTGCATGGCCATAACCACGAAAGGAAGATACCTTCAAGATAAATGTGCTTTCAGTCATCTGGTCTTGACTCTAGACATCCAGACGCTCAGCTGGTCGTCTAGACTGCACTCTAGATGTTTGATTCTAGAAAAATTCCAGAATCAGACCGTGCTCCCAGCGCTCCTCGCCGCGCTCAACCACCTTTCTCCTTTCTCCACTGCAGCTCCAACTGCCGCAGGTGGTCGAGGATGACGCTCTAGACTCCTTCCTCCTCTCGCATGCACCACGGTGGCCGTGCAAGCTCCGACGAGCTTCCCCGAAGCTCCCGACCTCGACCTCCTCCTCCTTCTCACGTACTCTCCTCCTCCTCGCTTTCACACGCTCCCTCGCTCACCTCCTCCCGCCACTCCACCATGCTCTGAAGGTGGAGATGGTGGTGTGTGGAGTGAAGAGGAGAGGAGGGGAGGGTGGCCTTTTATAAAGGTCGAGGGTTAGGGTTCTACAGGGGGAGGGAGGAGGAAAGAGAGAGAGAAGGAGAGTTCTGCGCACTGCCTGCGCGTAGATGCAAAATGCGTACAAAATTTTTAATTTCCAGACGTCCAGGAAAGGGTCAGATGTCTGGATAGACGTCTTAAAAGGCTAAAAGTGGGACGGGTCTTTACATGGATAGACGGTCACAGCCTAACAGCATGAAAACTAGTCCAATCTGACATCCGTAGCACCATCTGCAACATATAGAAGATGGACGACCAAGATGGCACCACGTGGCGCCATCCCAACCGCCCAACCAGCCCCAAGGACCCACCTCCACATCTCTTCTTCACCCGCTTGATGATTCTCCAACGTTGGATGCCCTTCCAACAGCCGCAGAGTTGCGCACACAAATTCATCCGCACGATAAAGAGAAGCGCTCAGCACAGTGGTCGAGCACCCCTTCGCAAGTGAAGGGCGCTTTCGAGCCATGCCAAGCTCTCCAAATCGATGGGTGCAGGCACGGGCACAATTGGGCCGTCAGATCAAGATCAGGCGGCCGAGGGGAGGAGGCATGGCACGCAGAGGATCGTCAATCGCATAAGCGTCTGATGACGCGCACTTGCACGCCTCATCGCATGCATGCGTGCGGCAGAGGAGTTTCAAAGGCACTGCATGGAGTGTTTTAAGCCGTCCGATCTTGAGATCGAATGGCTGATAGTGTGCGAACGTGCGCAAGCGTTTGAGGCAGTAGAAGGCGAGCAGGCACGCACGGCGCGCGCACGTCGGCCACGTTCAGGCCTTTAGTGACGGATAAATCCGTCACTAAAGGTCCTAAATCAATGTTTTTGATGTTGTAATGACCAAAATGCCCCCACTCCTTGCAACTATAAAAGGAGACCCATACCCTACGAATTTCTCATCCCTTCCTTCTCCTCTCTCCCTCTCCAAAGCTTAAGAGAAGCTTGTCCCACACCCGAGATGCTCCTTAAGAGCTAAAACCAAGTTTTCGCTCCCGTTCCGGAAGTAGATCCCGCGACGACGACGACGTGCTGCCTCATTCCCATTCTTCCGACTTCGTCCTCCTTCTTCTCATCTCATCCTTAGTCTTCCAGGCATCGCCTCTGTCTAGCTCGTCTTCCAAGCGATCATCGAGGAGGATAACTTCTCTCTCTCTTCTTTTTCCGCTTTCTAGAGTAGAATTTTCCTGCTTTCTAGTTGTAACAGTTTCCCGCTTTCTAGTGTAATCATTTCCCGCTTTTTTAGTTGTAAAACATTATTCAAATATCAAGTGATTGTTCTTTCTCTCTCTCTCTTATTGTTTATATTACTTCCATTGTGATTATTTCACCTTTTAAACAAAAAAAATATAAAAAATATAACTGCGGATTTTGAGATCGACGTAGTCTCCTTGTGTTCGACCTGAAACTTCTTTACGAATTTTCGATATAAATTTTATCGGTTGAACGGATTTCTTCGCGACTCGAACTATAACGACGAGTTTTCAAATCCAATTGCAAACGCATAGTTTTCCGCCTTCAACATTTTAGCGCCGTTGCCGGAGAGGCAACGATTTTTCGATCTTCTTTTCGCATTTCGTGCACTTTACTGTTTTCTAACTTGCTTTATCTCTTGTCTATTGTTTTGCAGATACCTCAATCAGGGAATCGCCAAGTGATAGATCGGAGTAAAATGCAGTTGAAGACGACTGTAAGTGCTCCCCATTCTTCCCCCTCCATAGATTTCATTTCATCATATTAATTCAAACTCCAATTAACCTGGATGTTTTCATAAATCCTAGGATTAGTTTGGTTGCTTGGATTTCCACCCACATTCATTTCACCCTCACATATAAAAAAAAAATAAAAAGATACTTTTGTAGGATAAATCAAACTACACACAACATACACCCACATTTAAGGCACTTAACCTAATTGATTTTCTTCTACTCAACCGGATTCTGACCTGTGGAACCAGTACACACAAAGCAACATATAAAAGAGTAAAAATCAGTCTAGGTTAATCACTTTGTGTGCCTAATCCAATGGTGCAATTGTGGCTAATTGTTTGAGTTGTTTGGGCCACACCACTCAACTTAAAATCAACTCACCAAGTAGCTTTCTCCTAGGGTTTTCAATTTAGGTTCATCCCAGGCACACCACTTTATTTGTATTTTCAAAAGGAAAGTGATCTTCACCCGTGCTTGGAAACCTAGTTTGCCTCAAACTTGATTGAATTAAACCTAATTCTAAATCCTAGAAGCTACTTAAGCAAGATTTGAACATTAAAATCTACTCATCCCAGATAATCTTTCTTGAAAACCCTGGTTGTGCATGCACTCACACATACTCAATTGATCATTAAGGGCATAACCCATTTTAAGGGCCCACCACATTCCATAAGCACTACAATCCCAGGCCTAAATAAAATCAAGTAGACGTTGGCCTTAAGGACTGATTCGCTCTTCGAGGTCCAGTCTGAGATTGTTTACGATTAACCTGCTTGTACTGATCAATCTAATGTCTAGCTAAGGGAGTAGTGTCAAACGACCGTAGTTGGGGGTACACTAGGAACCAAAGGCACAAGCTGAAGGAAGAACCTTCTCCCCAGTCCCTCCTTCTAACTGGTTGGATTGAGCAGACGCAAGTAGAGTAAATCGTTTATAATCTTATGGCAGGTTCTGAGAGTCCGTAGATCCTTAGACTACCCAACTTAAGGACATGCTTGTTTTGTTGTGCTGCAGGGTTCTTATCTCCAGTCCTTTTGACCTTTTCCTAGTTTATGCTTGGAAGAAGGTCATTGAATCCCTGATTAGAAGGACCACTAGAGTATTCTAAGAGGCGTAGATTAGATTTTGGCCAAATTGATCCCATGGCCAATCAACAACCTCCTCTGCCTCAGGATCCATAGGAGGTATTTCAAAGGTAGCTGGAACAAATGCAGAGAATGCAAGAATGGTTCTAGAGAATGCAGGGCACTCAGCCCTTGAAGGATTTTTATGATCCTTCAAATTACGGGGAACGTCCCGGTGTCTAGATTCCTGCCGAAGACATAGAAATCAAGCCCCAAGTGTTAAGCCTAATCAAACATTTCCATGGGCTTGTCTCTAAAGACCTGTTTCAGCACTTGGAGGACTTGACCACTTTGGTCCAGACCACCAATGCGCGAAACGTGAATGAGGAGCAAATGATCATGAGGCTCTTCCCCTACTCTCTTAGGGATAAAGCCGTTCATTAGTACAAGACTATAGGAAGACCAATTGCAACTTGGAATGAGTTGAAATTGACCTTCTTGAAGAAATTCTTTCCTGTCGGACATACTGATGAGTGGCTACTCATCATAGTTAAAAAGCTGAAGTTAAGCTAGACACTGGGTTAAACAACATCAAATTAACAGATAAAAAGGGTTAAGTGTGGGAATCAAAGAAAAAGACCTAAAACCTTGATTATGTGTTAAAATTGCATAATTAGGTCATAAAATGAGATATTCTGGAGATAAAGGTCAAATGGTGATCCAAGCTTTAATTGAACACATAAACAAGTTTAAAAGTCCAAATCAAAAGTACAATTAATTTCTTAAATGTTCAATTAAGCACATATAAAAATTTGAAGGCATTTGGACATCATTAAGGCCTTGAAACATAGAGTTTACACTTAGGTCCTTCATGCATCACGTTCTCTTCTCTAGAAATCCCTTTTGGACCTATTTGCAACCTGCAGGGACCCCTTTGAAAGCCCTTAGGGTCCATCCTATTACAATTCCCTTCACTTATGGGCCTACGTACAATTTTTCTACCCCTTCGTAAAGGGGTTCTCCCTGCAATTTTTCCAACATTATGCTGCTACCTGTTGTTCTTCTCACGCACTGTAGCGCGTAAAGAACAAGGCAGATCTCGACCATCCATTCTCTCGTGATTTTGATCTGCGGCTTGATTTGAATCGAAGCTTCACGCGAAGCGGCGCGTGCACTCACCCTTCTCTCTAGATCCCATCCGACGGTCAGTTTTTGAGTTGGCTCACCGCGCACCCCTCTCCTCTCATCCTTATCGTCGGTTGCTTCATCGACTATCTTCACCCGCACGGTGATCTGAGCCACTGAGTTTGCTACTTAAGCACATCAGTGGTCGCACACGCAAAGGATCGCTCTCTCCTACATCTCTTAGTGATCATTCGTCCACTCCAGCCTCTCTTCCCCATCAATTCCTTAATTTCACAGCCACCGGCTATGAAACCACCGACTTCTATTTGACCTCCTCGTAGCTAAGGACCACGTAGCACCTGAGGACGACCCAGAAGCTTCACTAGCAGGCTTTTCCTCCGCTGGAGTCATCTCCTCCTCTTCTTCCTCAGCCACCGGCTAAGGACCCATAGGTCCCATTCTTCCTGTTAGAGTAGATTTAATATTTTGCAGTTTAGTTGTAACTGTAGTTAAGTAGATTAGCAGTAGAATTAGAGTAATTGTAGTGTTTAATTCAATTGTTCTGTTAGATTAGCTGCAGTAGTAGAAGTAGCATAGAGTCACCCCCCCTCACCTCCTCTGATCATTCCAGATCAGAGGGGATGGTTCACACAGCCATTTTTCATAAGATTTCTCCCTCTTCATATTTTCCATATCGCTTCTGATTCCCGCAATTTATTTCTCGCAATTCACTCACTCATCTGACCTAATTTCAAATCTGATTATCTTCTGATATTAGATCTGAAATTGGCGTCAAAAACCATGTTAGGGGTTTCTCACTCATCTCATGTTTTGTCACAAAGCCCCTGATCTGAGCTAAAAAGTGATCAGTTTGTTGGATTTGTCATTAACTCAGATTTCAAAGATTTTTACTCAATTGGGTTTTGAATGCTTTGATCTTACAAACTGAGGAGTTTGATTCTTATTCATTGATTGGCAAGGAATCTGAGATGTTTCTGATGTCAGAATTCATCTCAGAAGAGCCATATCACTTTGGTGATTTGAGGTTCTATCTTGTATGCATGAGCTGTTTGTTAGAGGCAATGATGATTGTCAACCTAAGGAGTTCTCAATACTCCTTAAGGTTCCAAAATCTAGGATTTGAATTGATGATTTAAATTGACTGATTTAACTCCTTCTACATGCTGTCTATAGCATTAGAAAGAGTTAGATTAGCTTTTCTTCTGATTTGATTTGATGAGATTTTTATCGACAAAGGTTCTTGAGTTTGAGTTGTAATATTAAGTGTTTTTGATGAGAAGTGAAACCCTTGTCAGATGGGGTTGAGGGAATTTCTGAGTTAGGGTTTATGTGTTTTAATCCTAGATTCATAGCAAATTGCTGCAATTGCAGCTATATTCCCTTCCTTGCTACAGACCTGATTTCATTCCAGATGGAGTAACTGCAACAGTAGTTAAGCCATCTAGAATTCAATCTGGTTTGATGCATTGGTTGGAGTCAGCAGCTTCAGCTGCTATTGATGTTTGTTGCTGCTGCGATTGTTGTTCATTGTAGCTGCTGTTGTGATGCTCTACTGCTGGGTTGAGTTCCATTAGTAGCTGATCTGAATTCTAAGACAGTAGGTCTTAGGTTTAGTTGTTGAAATATCTGACTGATGTATAAAGTTGTGTTTAACTGTTACACAAGCTTTCCTGTATTATAATTGATTTTTAACATCCTTTGAATGCTTGTAATTCTGTTTTAAATCCTTTGTCAGCTAACTGTTAAGCCTGACTGTCCATTAAGTGAAACTAGTTGAAATATACATTGATTTGCATGGTTTATTTCATATGTCTCTTCTATATATTATACTAACTATATTCAAGGCAGTTCATTTGTTTTTTTAGACTCCTTAGGATCCATTCTAGGCCTTAACACACTTCGAAAACCCTTCTTAGGCCTAGAATGTGCTTATTTGGTAAATACATAAAAACTATATAAAAACTCTAAAAAAATAAAATAAAACTGTCTGATTGAAGATCAGATAGTTTTCTAATTACATACCAAGTTGCATGGTATGCAGAACCCCTGACTTGGCATTATTTGCCAGTCGACGGATCTGTATACCATGAAACTTAATAAAAGAAGTTAAACCTAAAAATACCAAAAACATCTCTTTCTCCTCACCCAATTCTTTCCCTCTTATCTCTTACCTCCATAACATGTATAAAATCATAAAACGTGAAAATTTCCAAAAATACTCAAAAATACTTTGTATATTAAGTATATTCTTGTAAATATAAGCTTTATATTAAGTTATATATGTAAATAGATAAAATATGTATATAAACTGTACAAATAACTTATGTATAAATTGTATACTATAAATTAAGTATTTAAGTTATATTATACTGTATATATCTTAATTATATAACTACTTATTAATTAAACTAACTTATATGTACTCTTAGACTATATAAATTAGTAAACATTATAAACAACACAATTAAGTTATAATACTGTATATATGTATTTATAAGTAGTTTATAAACATATTAAACCTTGTACCTTAATTTAATTATGTATACAGAATAAATAATTAATTTATTAAGTTAATAGTTAAGTTATTAAAATAAATTAGTAGATTAAGTTAAAACTAAGTTAATTTATACTATATATGTATACTACTGTATTTTAAGTAAGTTAACCTAATTTAAGTATATTTATAATATATACACTAATTAAATTTAATTTACAAATAAAACAATCCAAAAAGTTACGATTTAAATGTAAATAAAATAGAAATTAAACCTGTAAAATACAATAAAAATTGTATAAAACATTTAGACATGTATACTAACTCTGTATAAGATCAATTAGACCATATAATAACTAATTTATACATAATTAAGAAGCAAAACTTAAAAATAAGTATGTATAAACTGTATACTTTAGCTAATTTATTTATACAGTAAATATAATTAAAATTCTAAATTAATTGAACAATTGTATAGTACTATATAAATACTTTATTTTCACATAATTTATTAGTTATTAAAAATAAATTATGTGAAAATAAAGTATTTATATAGTACTATATAATTGTTCGGCCAAAATCATGAATTCTGCATGGTTGTACTACATTTCCAGTGCTGTGCAAGCACCCGATTAGTCCCACATCATGGGCGGGCAAGCACGCAAAGCGCTTTATATTGTTTTTGTTACGCTGTTCAGTCGTCACGGGCGCCGGGCGCCCAAACAACCGAACATATGAACATACCTATGAGCATTGAGCACGAGAAATGTATGGGGCCAAGGGTCCAGGGGTGTATGTACGAGCTGTGAGGCCCACTGATCTGAGCATGTAAACATGTAATTAAGCGGCCTAATGACAAATTAGGGCACGCTTAGTAGAGGTCTGGTCCCACCCTCTGGGTGCTGTGTATCCCTCGAAAAGCGTGCCCGCAAATTAAATAAATTTTTGATAACTTAAGATGGGTAATGACAGTGGTTAATAACCTATGTATGTAATGCCTAAGTGTTGCTAAGAACTAACGCAGAATAAGATTAAGAAGAAGAAGAAGAAAGGCAGAAGAGGAGTAAAGTAAAGAAAAGAGAGAGTGAGAATACAGATACGTATAAGTATAAAAGTAAAGACAGATTGAAAACTTGAATAAATAAAACTATATAAAATAACTCTAATGTATATATATATACACGTAGTACAACTATTTACATTTATATATAACTTCATACCTTTACTAACAAAATAAAATGTCGCTGTATATGAAATAACCGTCGCTACAAACCCTGGTTTCCCTCTTTTAGTTTGTATATAGTTTTTCTGGGGTCCAGCGACATCTGCATCTGTCACTATAGCTATTATATGTGTTACTGTATATGTCAGCATAGTAAGTTAAATTAGTATGCTATGTAATATGAGTTGGTAGTGTATATTTATGTAAGTATTAGTAATATAACTTATAAATAGATAATATAGAATATACCTATGTATTGTTTGATGCTTATTTGTAATTAATTTTTGCAAGCATTTTAATTGATTCTTTGTATACAATTAAACCAAGTATTCATTCATTCATTCTTTGTTGGACATAAAATTTCTTTTTGGAATTAAAGGATAATTTTGGACTTAGAGAGTGATGTAAATCAATAACTGCCTCCCAGTGACCGACCTGGAATAAAACCAGTAAAAATTAGTTAATTAAATAATAATGGTCGTAATGATGGTTGGTATTTCCTACAATTCACTACAACGATAACTATGATATTTTCATCACCATAACCAATCCATTAAAATTACTCCATCACTATTACATACCAATGCTTTGAGATGGGCAATTACTACCTTCACCCAGCGGCTGGGGGAGTAGTTTCATGTTTCCTGGGAACAATTCCAGGACTTATTGCAGAGGTGTTCACACCACGAGGTGCCGAAATGGCAACTCATGTAGATCTTCTACCATGGGTTGACTGAGCAACTCAGAAATCACATGGATACTTCTTGCGAAGGCAATTTCCTCAAAAAAGACGTAGATAGCGCGCACAATTTGTTTGAGGAGATGAGCGAGAATTCAATCAATCATACCTCCATGGATACTTTTAATCGGTCCCAACAGCCCAGATCGAATGTTAATGAAGTCCACAACTCTCATTCATTCAATATGGAATTGATTTGTAATAAACTTGATAAGGTGGACTTGGTTACTAAGAGAATGGAGGAGTGGATGGCTGGAAACTCAATGAACAACTCTTGATCCACTCAATCCCAGAATTCGGGATTTCATTCATCGCGTGCTCCTTCTGGACGGGAGTTTGTGAATCAACTTGATGCGACTCAACCTATGAGCCAGCATTATTCGGAACCCCACGAGTTCCAAACTGGGGCCTTTGATCCCAGTTTCTCTTATCCCTCCCTTTCTTTCTCTCCATCATCACCCTATGAGGATGTCTATGCTGTACAGGAGAATGTTAGATCCAACCCTTACTTCAATGCTTATAATCCGAGTTGGACAAACCACCCTAACTTCTCCTGGAAAAACCCGGGGCAGCAGACCCAATTCCGACCCAGTAACTATGCTCCACAACGACCAATGGGTCAGGGTCGTGTTTACACTCAGCTGCCTCCAAATCAGGTCAATCAGTCATCTTGGAATGCCCATCAACCCGTAGGGCAGGCTGATTTAAATCGACAAATGGTAGAGATGCAAGGATCTATGCTCCAGCTCATGCAGCAAATGAAAACCTCGCTGGACAACTTGCAAAATGGGCTCATTACTAATTCTCGTCAACCCGGATCTCTACCATCTCAACCTGTACCCAACCCATGTAATATCCAGAATCCGGGCAATCAAGCCCATGGGTACGGGAATCAGAGGGACCCACACACACATGCTCAGGTGGTTGAGCAGGGCCCTTCCTCTTCTTCTTCTTCATCAAATCAAAGGTTCTTGGCTAATGAAGCCCCTCCAATCTTTCCTAACCCTCCCCAAGACCCAAACCCATATGCTTCTGCTAATTCTGTTACCTTGAGGAGTGGTAAGCAAACTCAGGATCCACAATCACACTGTTCTGATTTACCAAATCCTAAAGTGCCTGAGGAGAGAAAGGAGAACTCTAGAGAAGAAATCAAGGCTCAGGAACCTGATTCCGATGATCCAACTCATGTTCCATTTCCTGAGGCCTTGATTAGATCAAGGAAGAAGTCTGTTGATAGTAATGAGGAGCTTCTGAATATTTTCAAGAATGTCGAGATCAATATCCCGCTCCTCGACGCTATCAAACAATACCGGCTTACGCAAAATTTTTAAAGGATTTATGTACACAAAAGCGTAATTCGAGAGAATCTATTTCAAGGAAGGTGGTACTCTACGAGCAGGCTAGTTTTGCTATCCTGCACCACCTCCCTCAGAAAAAGAGAGATCCAGGTGCTCCTTTGATTTCTTGTGTCATTGGAGATTATACCTTTGATAGAGCATTACTGGATCTGGGTGCATCCATTAACCTAATTCTGACTTCTCTTTACGAGAAGTTTGGAATAGGTGAACTTCGGCCGACTTCAATAACGCTGCAGTTAGTGGACCGTTTGGTCACAAATCCACGAGGCGTTATTGAAGATGTTATTGTCAAGGTTGAGGATTTCTATTTTCCTGTAGATTTCCTTGTCCTTGACATGGATGTACCTGAAAATCTGAGGAACACGCCCATCATTCTAGGACGTTCGTTCCTGGCTACCGCCAAGGCCAACATTAACTGTGAGAGAGATAGCATGGAAATCACCTTTGGGGATCAAAGAATAAAATTGGATATTTTTAAGGCGATTAACAAATTCGAGGATTGTGAATTTATTGAGGAACTTGAGGACGATAACATGAATATTGAAACTTGTATGGTGGTTTCTACATTTGAAAGTTCCTCCTCTGATGTTGATTTGAACCCGCAACCCTCTATGGCAGACCTACCATCTTCTGAAGAGGTTAATGATTTTGTTCACTCTCAACCTCTTCCTCTTGATGAGTCTTCATCAGCATCTTCCTTATTTTCAATCATCAACTCGCCCCAACTTGAACTGAAACCATTACCTGAGAATCTGAAATATCAATTTTTAGGACCACATAAGTCGCTCCTTGTGATTATCAGTGCTAAATTAATAGAGTCGGAGATTAAACTAATTAAGGTCCTAAAGGAACACAAGGAGGCAATTGGTTGGGCCATTCATGACCTTAGGGGGATCAAGTCATCTTATTATAATCACAGAATATTTTTGGAAGATGGATCCTGCCCTTCTCGCCAGATGCAAAGGATATTAAACGCGAATATGCGAGAAGTGGTCAAGAAAGAGATTATGAAGTGTCTCAATGTAGGAATCATTTATCCGATCTCTGATAGTCCTTAGGTAAGTCCCGTGCAAATTGTTCCCAAGAAAGCTGGGATTACCGTTGTGACTAACGAGAAAGGAGAATCTGTCACAACTCATTCAGCTTCCTCTTGGAGAGTTTGTATCGATTATAGGAAGTTGAACACAGCCACGAAAAAGGATCATTTTCCTTTGCCCTTCATTGATCAAATCTTGGAAAGATTAGCCGGGCAGAAGTATTTCTATTTCCTTGATGGTTACTCGGGAAACAACCAAGTCCCTATCCATCCCGAGGATCAGGAAAAAATGACTTTCACCTGTCCCTACGGAACCTTTGCTTTCTGTAGAATGCCATTCGGCTTATACAATACACCTGCGACTTTTCAAAGGTGTATGCTGGCCAAGTTCTCTGACATGGTGGGAGAGTTTATGGAAGTCTTCATGGATGATTTCTCTATTTTTGGAGAATCGTTTGATTCTTGTCTAGCTAATCTTGAAATGATTCTTAAACGATGCATCAAAACAAGATTGGTCCTTAGCTGGGAGAAGAGTCATTTCATGACACAAGAAGGCATCATCTTGGGTCATGTAATCTCTGAACGGGGAATTGAAGTGGACAAAGCTAAGGTTGATGCTATCGCTAAACTTCCTCCTCCCACATCTGTCAAACAAATTCGATCATTTCTTGGTCATGTGGGATTCTACAGGAGATTCATTAAGGACTTTTCGAAGGTTGCTCGTCCTTTGAGAAATCTTCTCGCCAAAGAAACGCCATTTGATTTCGATGAATCTTGCCGTAAGGCATTTGATTTTCTTAAAATGGCAGTTACTTGTGCTCCGGTGTTACAACCACCGGTTTGGATAGCCCCTTTTGAAATCATGACCGACACTTCTCATTACGCGGTCGGGGCTGTTTTGGGTCAGAAGATTGACAGGAAGTCTTTTGTCATCTACTATGCCAGTAAAACTCTGGATAAGGCCCAAAAGAACTACACTGTTGCTGAGAAGGAATTACTAGCTGTAGTATTTGCTTTGGAGAAATTCAAGGCTTATCTCTTAGGGTCTCATGTCATCATATATACCGACTACTCAGTCTTGAGACATCTCTTAGCCAAAAAGGATGCCAAACCCCAGCTTATTCGATGGATTCTTCTGCTTCAAGAATTTGATCTTGAAATCAAGGATAAATCCAAGGTACAGAATGTGGTGGCGGACCATCTGTCAAGACTTCTGAGTGATTCTTCTCATCCGAACATTCCGATTGCTAATACTTTTCCAAACGAGACCATCCTTACAGTTTCAGGTGTCCAAACCCCGTGGTTTGCTAACATCGTTAACTATTTGTCCATTGGTCAAATCCCCCAAGATTAGACCAAGCAACAACGGGGAAGACGCAAATCTGAGGCCAAATATTACTTTTGGGAGGACCCTAAACTGTACCGCATCGGCTCTGATCAGATTATTCACCAATGCATTCCGAAGAATGAATTCAAGAGTATACTTGAGTTCTGCCATGCATCTGCGTGTGGTGGACACTTCTCCTGGAAAAAGACGGCTGCAAAAATTTCGCAATCTGGATTTTATTGGCCGTCTTTATTGAAGGTGAAATTCCCTACTAGGAGGGGGTGACGTAATAATTGCGGAAATAAATATAAACAACCTCACAAAATAGACAATCACACAAGTACACAAGTATTTTTAGGTGGAAACCCAAACCGGGTTAAAACCACCACCTAACCCTCTCGAGTTAGGATTTTTCGATCAACCAAGTTGATCAAAATCCACTAAATGAATCACTTTAAACGAGGGTAATTCAACCTCAAATACAACCACGCTACAAGTGCGAGGGTAGCGTTCCTCAACCCCTTCTCTTCACGAGAAGGATTTTGTCCCTCTAAGGAGATGGGAATTCGCAAAGCGAATACCCAACCAAATAACAAAGATAAAAGAACAATAATCCTATAGAGCCAACAAAGTAATTTTAAACCTAGCTTCTAAAGGAATTAGGAAACTCCCCTTTGAAAGGAGTGCGTCGGCGACGCGGATGCGTAAACAACACAATGGTGCTACATCGCTCTCGTGAACTATGGCGGGAGAGCGGGTGCGCAAAGCTTGATGCTCTCAAGATGAAGAATTAGAGCTTGGAGAGCAAGAGAGTCTTTTTGGACACAAAAGAGTGTGAAAGTGTGTAGCTAGGTGTCTCTTGTGTTTCTTGGTGTCTCTTGGTATGCAAGAGGTTCCCCTCTATTTATAAAGGCCTTAGGAAGGCTTTGGATGGCTTAGGAAAGGCTCCATAGCCGTTGGGTGCAAAGCCCAAGTGAATCAACCCGAAATCAGGAACAATCATTGCACTGACAGGGTAATCAGACGTCTAATTCTGGCATCAGACGTCTGGAAGTCCACTTTAGGACGTCTGATTTCAAGGTCAGACGTCTGATTTCGTGCGGGTTCCTTCCTGACTTGAATCAGATCTAAATAGGATTCTAGCGCAAGTTCATCAGACGACATATAGGACGTCTGGCACTATGTCTGGACGTCTGGAAACCTACTTTTTCGTGGGAATGGATTTGCAACGGCTAGAAAATCTCTGAGAAGAGATTTTCGAGTCAGTCGAGGCAAAACGGTCAATTATCAGACGTCTGGAAGGGCTTAAGGACGTCTGATAAGGCTCTAACGGTCATATCCTTGAGTGTATGCTAAGAGAGCCAACGGTCCACTAATTGGACGTCTGGCAAAGTCATCAGACGTCTCCTAAGACGTCTGGTCTAAGGTCTAGACGTCTGATTTCATCAGACAAAACTAACTTGTCCAGCCTAAATGTTATCAGACGTCTGAATCAACAGTCAAACGTCTTAAAACACTTTATCAGACGTCTGATTTTGGAATTAGACGTCTGGAAACTCTGTTTGAACCCTACATTGGTTTTCTAAGTTCTCTACAGAAAACCTAAGTATCCTAGGGTTGTGCCGGTGTTCCTAGGACTATTGTTAGGGTACTTTGAGGCTCTTTAACATAATTTTCTAAGGAAATAAAGAGCAAGAAAATAAAGACAAAAGTACATGAAAGGAATAAAAATGGAATTCTATCATATTCTTATTGTCCTTCCATCTTCAATCTATCGCTCCTCGCGAATCCCCTCTGTTCTCCATCAAGCTCCTCCAATCCATCCTGGATGCGAGCTCGAATTCCATCTAATCACGTCTACATTTGCAATTTGACCTGAAATCTAAGACTCCAAGTGCAAATGTTAAATAACAAGTGTTTTGTTATCATCAAAACAAATGATCGTGGTGCTCTAGCACCAACAGAAGGATGCCCAAAAAATTCTCGAGGTCATGTTCCCGATGGCAGGCACTTGGGAGCATAACCAAGAGAGACATGATGCCCCTAAACCAGATTCTTCCCGTCGAAATCTTTAACGTTTGGGGCATTGATTTCATGGGACCCTTCCTCCCTTCATTTGGACATCAATACATTCTCGTCGCTATTGATTATGTGTCTAAGTGGATAGAGGCCATTACCATCCGAACCAATGACCACAAGGTGGTCATCGATTTTGTCAAGAAGAACATCTTCACCAGGTTCGGGATTCCGAGGGCCATCATCAGCAATGGTGGCACTCATTTCACTAATGCCCAGTTCCAAAATTTGCTGGAAAAATACGAGGTTAATCACAGAATCTTCACACCTTACCATCCCCAGACGAATGGACAGGCCGAGATCTCCAATTGGGAGATCAAGAATATTCTGCAGAAAATAGTTAGGTCTGATCGCAAAGACTGAACTCAAAAGCTTAAGGATGTTCTTTGGGCCTACCGTACAGTGTATAAAACACCCATCGGCATGTCTCCATTTCGTCTGGTGTATGGAAAGGCTTGCCATTTACCCGTAGAAATTGAACATAGGGCATTCTGGGAATCAAGCAGTGCAATCTAGATCTGAATTTAGCAGGGAAGACCAGGAAACTCCAACTAGCTGAGTTGGAGGAGCTTAGAAATGACGCATATGAGAATGCCAAGATCAATAAGGCTCGGACCAAAGCTCTTCATGACCAATTGATTTCCTGCAAGATCTTTGAGTCGAACCAGAAAGTCTGGCTCTTTGATTCTTGACTTAAGCTCTTTCCTGGCAAACTTAGGTCGAAATGGAATGGCCTGTTCATTATCGATAAGATATTTCCAAACGGGCTGTTCAAATCTTTGACCCAAAGACGAGTAACTCATTCAAAGTCAACGGTCAACGTCTGAAGCCTGTTATTGACCGTACTGTTCCAGAACCCATCTCAGACACGGTTGCTCTAGCTATGTTGTGCCTTCTTTGGCTGGACTACACCTAGCTAACGGCATTAAACTCAGCAATTGTACAGTCTAACTCAGAGCTAACCCAAGCTTCCTATTCAAGTGATATCTTTTGCATTCTACCCTTCCTTTCATGTCTTTTATTCTCAATGCGGATATTGCATCAGCTAGGCATGGGGGGGTGGATTCATTTTTGAATCATTTTGTCAGCTCTATGGAATTCTTATAAATTCTATTTATCTTATTATATATACATAAAAAAAATTGAATTAGGAAGGAATACTTGGACATTAGGACCTTTCAATCTTAGGAAATATTACAGTAAGATCTGAACACTAAGACCCTTTAGGTCTTTGGGCTTAATCAGCCTGGGTATCCACTAAAATGTAGATTTATTTATCGAGTCCTTACCATCCTAAATTCTATTTTAATTTGATTAAATAAGTTTGGGTGATAAGTACACAACTTATCAACCCGCCCTCTGATTTGAGGGAACTTTAAATCTAAGCATCTACACACTATCCATCACTAACTCGTTGTTCGACGATTTTAATGGAAATTGGGTAGCTAATGAACCTTCTAGGGTAATATGGCTGGCAAGTTATCGTGGGTAACAACCCATAGGTAGGTCATCCAGAGCCCAGTCATTGGACCACTCTCTTCTTGCTACCTTTAGGTAAATCTTAGACCAGGAAAGCCACCTACTAAAAAAGAAAAAGAAAGTCAAAAAGAAAAGAAAAAGAAAAAGAAAAAGGAGAAAAGAAAGAAAAAGAAACAAAATAAATAAGCCACACTTCGCCGCACGAGTATGGCTGGTAAGTTGTCGGTGGTAACAGCCCATCGACCGGTTGTCCAAATCCCAGCTCAAGAAATGTACATAAAAATTCCCAAAACACTTAGGAAGAAGCAGAGAAGTAGAATAAGCTGGGGTGATATACACTGGATTCACCCTTGTGTTGACCCCATAAAAAATAAAAGTAGGGAGAAAGCTACCGATCGTAAAGATACACCTTTAAGCAGAACTCTCTTTTTAAGGTCACCTAGAGACGTAGAAACTCGAAGTCCATTCTGATTGCCGATCAACGAGTCTATCACATTCACAAAAAGATGCTTAAAACTTAGGGTTCTCATCAAATCTTGGGTGGGTTGAGTGGTCATAGAAAGCCACTCTATAACCCTAAACTCAAAAATCCAAAAAAATTATAAGAGAAGAAAAAGAGGAAAAGATATCTTTCTTTGAATAAGGCAAGGGCTTGAGGCGGTCTGCATTTTGGCAAATACCCGGGTGTGTTATGTCTTTGAAAGTTCAGGTCCTAAGTAAAAATTTCTTAATGTTGAAAATGATTTGTGCCCAAGTAATCCAACCTAATTCTTTTATAAATAGCATGTAGTTTTTGTTAAGGACTAGCAAAAGATAGGCATGAGGGTGTGATGTGCATACATCTGATTAACCTAAAATTTCTATTAATACATGTTCTTAGTACCATATTAGCATCATACATTATAAATATTGCATAACATGCATAATCATGCACTTAGGTCATGTTGTATAAATTGTATAGTAATTTTCTCCTTTTATGGCCAGGGACAAGGCAACTTGTTAACCAGAGCCTCAGATCGAAGATCCAACCATACAGATTTGATTAGGGTGACGATTGGAGTTCAACGACTCCAAGATCGCCCTAATCGGACATCCATAGTATTAGATAGAGATCGAGGAACACTGGAGATCAAAGGCCAAGATGGTGTTAATCCGCACCTCAAACAACAAATCCAACCGCACGGATCGGTTCGGATCGACAATCGTAGCCTAACGGCGCAAAAATCGATCCAATCTAACATCCGTAACACCATCTGCAGCATACAGAAGTTGAACGGCCAAGATGGCACCACGTGGCGTCATCCTAGCCGCCCAACCGGCCCCAAGGACCTGCCTCCACTTCTCTTCTTCACCCGCTCGACGATTCTCCACTGTTGGATGCCCATCCAACGGCTGTAGAGCCACGTACACAAATTCATCCGTGCAACAAAGAGAAGTGCTAAGCGTAGTAACCGAGCGCCCCTTCACAAGCGAAGGGCGTGCGTTCGAGCCGTGCCAAGTGCTCCAAATTAGACAGGTGCAGGCACGGGCGCAATTGGGACATCAGATCAAGATCGAGCAGCCGATGGGAGGCGGCATGGCACACAGAGGATCGTAGATCGCGTACGTGCGCGATGACACGCGCTTACACGCCTCATCGCACATGGGCACGCGACAGAGGAGTTTCAAAGGTGCTGGCATATAGCGTCAAGAGTTTGAGGCAGCCGAAGGCAAGCGGGCACGCGCAACGTGCACACGTCGGCCACGTTCAAGCCTTTAGTGACGGATAAATCCGTCACTAAAGGTCCTAAATTAATGTTTTGATGTTGTAATGACCAAAATGCCCCCACTCCTTGCAACTATAAAAGGAGACCTCTACCCTACCAATTTCTCATCCCTTCCTTCTCCTCTCTCCCTCTCCAAAGCTTAAGAGAAGCTTGTCCCACACACCGGGATGCTCCTCAAGAGCTAAAACCAAGTTTTTGCCCCTGTTCCGAAAGTGGATCCCGCGACGACGACGACGTGTTGCCTCGTTCTCGTTCTTCTGACTTCGTCCTCCTTCTCACTTCGTCCTCAGTCTTCCAAGCGTCACCTCCGTCCAGCTCGTCCTCCAAGCTATCGTCGAGGAGGATAACTTCTCTCTCCCTTCTTTTTCCACTTTCTAGAGTAGAATTTTCCTGCTTTCTAATTGTAACAATTTCCCTCTTTCTAGTGTAATCATTTTCTGCTTTCTTAGTTGTAAAACATTATTCAAATATCAAGTGATTGTTCTCTCTCTCTCTTATTGTTTATATTGCTTTCATTGTGATTATTTCTCCTTTTAAACAAAAAAAATGCAAAAAAATATAACTACGAATTTTGAGATCGACGTAGCCTCCCTGTGTTCGACACGGAACTTCTTTATGAATTTTCGGTATAAATTTTATCTGTTGAACGGATTTCTCTGTGACTCGAACTACAACAACTGGTTTTTAAATCCAATTGCGAATGCGTAGTTTTTCGCCTTCTACAGTAGCCAAGTTGCCTCGGCTTCGTTCTCCTGAGGTGGTTTCTGAGGACGTCTAAGATCAGAGTGCACCGAATCTTGGAGGTGGATCGTCGTATCCTGGGAGGAGTTCGTCAGACCCCGACGCACTGGTATGGTGGGAGGCAATACCTTTTCTAAGGGAAGTCCTTAATGGGCACTTTGATCGGAGTAAAATCTAATCCCTTCTCATTTTGTTTATTGGTGCCATTGCATGTTATTTGTTCTTTATTTTATTATGGATCTTGCTAAATCATATTTGACTTGGTTAATTTAATATTTTTGATCTATGCGAAAATGTTGGAAATGCATATATTTTTATCTATTTATTTCCTATATACGTTATTTTCAACAATCTTAGAGAAGTTATTACTTAGATCTAAAATATTTAGGATGTCGAAACTGACTTTTAAATCACGTGTAGACTTATCTTGTATGCTTGAGAAATTTGGTGGGCAAAATTTCAAGCGTTGGCAACAATGCATGAGAATTTGGTTGACCACCATTGGTTTGATCTCGGTGTTAGAAATCAATTTTCCGATTTTTGATAAGGAGAAACCCACTCCTGAAGGCCAAAAGGCAGTGGATGTGTGGAATGAGTGAAACCACCATTCCGATTTCTCAAGATCCAAAAGAAATTCAAGAACAAACCATGCTGGCACTGTGGGCAGGTTGGGCATTGGAAGAAGGATTGTCCTTCTAATAAAACTCAACAAAAGACCATAGATGGGAATCTTCAGGTGAATGTGATCACTAAGGAGGCTAGGGCCAGCAATGGGTATGTCTCAATAAAACCCAAATTCTATGTTATTCATGATCATACTGAATGGCTTGTGGATACTAGAGCCAATGTACATATTTGTACTGATAGATCATTCTTTTCTTCCTATCAGACCTATAGTGGCGGGATTGTGAAGATGGGGAATGACTCTGTAGCCAAGGTGCTAGGATTTGGACACGTAGACTTGAGGTTTTCCTTGGGGTGAGTCTGGACATTGCGCAGGGTGTTGCACATTCCTGCTGTGAGAAAGAATGTTCTTTCTGGTTCCCTGTTAGTTAGAGAGGGTTTTGAGTTAAACTTTAAATGTAATAAAGTTGTTATGTTGAGACATGGAATATTTTATGGAAAGGGGTATTTGGCAGATTTTAATCTATTATTTAGAGTGAGATGTGATGTGGATGTATCCTCTAGAAATGCTCTAAATAATGTTAGTTTTTATTCGATTCAATCTGTTTGCAGTAATATTGAATCTTGTGATATATGACATGATAGATTGGGTCATGTAAATTTCAATTATTTAAAAAGAATGATGAAACTAAATATGATTCCTGAATACACCATAAATAAAATTAAGAAATACAAGATATGTGTGTAGGCTAAACAAACTATGAAACATTTTCACTCTATTACTAGAGATACTGAGGTTCTACAGTTGGTGCACACGGATATCTGCGAGTTTAACGGTGTGTTGACTAAGGACAATAAAAAGTACTTTATCACCTTTATAGATGACACTAGCAGATACTGCTATGTGTATTTGCTTAAGTCTAAAGATGAGGCATTAAGTAAATTCCTTATCTTCAAGAAAGAAGTAGAAACACAAACTGAAAAAACCCTTAAGAGATTGAGGTCAGATAGAGGAGGGGAATATACGTCCAATTTATTCTATAAACAATGCCAAGCCTTTGGTATAGTTCATGAAGTGATGGCCCCATATTCCCCTCAATCTAATAGGATAGCAGAGCAAAAGAATAGGACCCTAATTGACATGGTCAATGCTCTCTTCAAAAGCTCGGGATTACCTACATACATGTGGGGGGAAGTTTTGAATACGGCATGCCATATTCTGAATAGAGTTTCCCTCAAGCATAAGGAAAGTAGTCCATTTGAGATTTGGAGAAACAAGAAACCAAGTTTGAAATACCTCATTGTGTGGGGTTGGCTTGCAAAAGTGGTTGTCCCAGAACACAAGAGGAAGAAGCTTGGACCTAAGATAGTTGATGCGATCTTTCTAGGTTACGTTGATAATAGCTATGTCTATAGATTTTTTGTTATAAAATCTGATATTCAAGCATAGATGTCAACACTATTATTGAAATTCGTAATGCTACATTTTTTCAAGATGTCTTCCCTATGAAGACTGGATTACCTCAAAATATGACTTCAAATTATCTAGCCACCACATCTGGTTCTATTCCTGATCAAGTGGAAAGGATGTCTACTGTGGGGGCTAGCTCTTCCCATTCTAAACCCAATCAAGTAGAAGAGTCTGAACCTAGGAGAAGCAAAAGACCAAGAATTACTAAGGATTTGAGAAGTGACTTTATTACTTACCAGATCAAAGGTGATCCCCCCACCTATCGTGATGTTATGGCTTCTTCTGAAGCTAAGCACTGGAAAGATGCCATTAAGAATGAGATGGACTCAATCATCTCTAATGGCACTTGGGAGTTGGTTGATTTACTTCCAAGGTGTTCTACTATTAGGTGCAAGTGAGTGTTTAAAAGAAAGCTCAGGCCTGACGGATCTATTGAAAAATGCAAAGCTAGACTTGTTGCCAAGTGGTTCAAGCAAATAGAAGGAGTTGATTATTTCGATACCTATTCTCCAGTAATTAGGATAACTACTATCCGGATGCTTATTGCATTGGCTTCTATTTATGATCTCACTATCCATAAAATGGATGTGAAGACCGCCTTTCTTCATGGCGATCTTGAGGAGGAGATCTATATAGACCAACCTGAGGGATTTGTAGCTCATGGGAACGAGAAAAAGGTTTGCAAGCTTGTTAAATCTCTTTATGATTTGAAACAAGTACCTAAGTAATGGCATGAAAAGTTTGATAAGACTATATTATCTTTTGGCTTTGTAGGTCATAAATCTGACAGGTGTGTCTACTCTATGATTAAGGGTGATATGTGTATTGTCCTATGCCTATATATAGATGATATATTATTACTTGGATCATACATTAGAATTGTGAATGAAACTAAATTGTTCTTGAGTAATAAGTTTGAGATGGGGGATATGGGTGTTGCAAATGTGATTCTAGGCCTCGAACTGATTCGATCAACAGAGGGAATAGCTATTTCTTAATCTCATTATGTTGAGAAGGTTATTTAGAGATTTGGCTATGAAGATTGCAAAGCTGTAAGCACTCCTTTTGATTCATCAAAAACTCTCTATAAGAACAAAAGTGAAACACCTGTTTCACAGCTAAGATATTCACAGATTATAGGAAGCTTGATGTATTTGGCTAACTGTACTAGACCAGATATTTCTTTTTTCATGTCTAAGTTGAGCAGATACACAAGCTGTCCTTACCATACTCATTAGAATGCCTTGGACTGAGTACTTCGGTACTTAAAGGGAATTGTTTCTCTTAATTTGCATTATGGCAAATATCCTTAAATTTTGAAAGCATATAGTGATGCAAGTTGGATTAGTCAAATGGATTATTCCGAGAGTAATGGTGTTACAGGGTATGTCTTTACCCTTGGAGGCGTTGCAGTCTCCTGGCGGTCTACAAAACAAACCATTTTAGCCCGGTCTACCTTTGAGGCTGCGCTATGTGCTTTGGATACCACTAGAATTGAGGCTGAATGGCTAAAGGGACTTCTTAAAGAAATCCCTATGGTGGGTAAGCCAATTCCTACGATATCTTTGCATTGTGATAGCATGACTGCTATAACAAAGATTAAGAGTTCAAAGTTTAATCAGAAAATAAGAAGACATATCCAAATCAGACTCAAGTCTGTAAGGGATTTAGTGTCTAAAGGAGTGATTGCTGTGGAATTTATAGGATCCAAGGGTAACATAACAGATCCGTTTATTAAAAGACTTGATAGATCCTTAGTCCTTAAATATAGGCTTGGGATGGGATTGACACCCATTAGGAGTTCACCCGCAACAGCAACCCAACCTAACTGAGTGAAAATCCCACAAAGTAGGTTCAATGTGGTAACAACAAGCTGTATAGAGAACTGGTTGGCACTCATTGTTAGATGCTTTTGCATCTGAGTCCAATCCCTAGAAGCCTGAGTGCCTTAAGCTGCAAATTTAGGAAGAGCAAAGGCTCTGAATGGGTTCAAGCTTTTATGGTAGGATGTGAGCAGTGCATTCTTGGAGAACACCACCTATGTGAGTGTCACTGTGGGCCGCAGGTAAGGGAATAGGGTCTTTCCCGATTACACTCACGAAATAGGAAAGGGTGCATGGCCTTTAAGAGCACCAACCCTAAAGATTATCACCAAGAACTTCATTCTGTTATCACCACTATACACCCCACATCAAAGGTCTAGAATTCAAGACTAGTTTCACTTTATTCCTGTGGTGGTGAAGGTGAATGACTCAGGTAAGAGTTCAAACTGAAAGGTACCTTTATTAAAAGTAGAGTGTGGTATCCGAGAAATTTATCGTTGAATTTCAACAATGAATTTATGGGGATTGTCGGATTTAAGAGCCTAATTGCATCAATTGGGATGCAATTATTATATGGTGATGTGGGAATTCATATTAAAGTCAGTGAGATTTGAGAGAGGTTTTTAGTCCCATATTAGAAGTGGACAAACCTCTTAGTGGGTGTAAAAGGCTTCTGCCTCCCATGACTTATGTAGCAAAGAGTGAGAGGTGGGGCTGGGGACCACGCACGCATGCACGTGCGTCCCACCCTACCCTGGTTCAAGTTTGAGCTCAGGTGAGAATCAATTTGGAACTTGGAACTTAGATTCCTTTTGCTACGGATTTTTAATCTCACAATTTTGACTTGGATTGGTCGATCAAAATGTAAAATTGTTCGACTAATTATTTCGGTCGATCAATGAATTTAGTTTGGTCGATCAATTGTTTGTTCGACCAGTTAGTGAAGTTTGAATGACTAAATTATTTTGGTCGATCAATGAACTTAATTAGTCGACCAATTGTCGTGTTTCCATAGAACGGGAATTTCCTTAAACGTCTGGTCGTGAACTCTATATAAGGGTCACGAGGGGGCTCTCATTTGATATATAACAAGAGCAAAAAGCTCTCTCCACTCTCTCTCCCATTCTTGTCTTTCTTTCTTGGTGTGTTCGTTCGACATAAGATTTGTAGAAAAAGCTCCAATCACTTTTGTAGATCTTGCACAAGGAGATTGAGAGACCCACAATAAGTTTTAGTTGATCAAACCATTCAGTTGGTAGATCAATCGGGAATTTGGTTCGTAACCAAATTACCTCGGCTTCGTTCTCCTAAGGTGGTTTTCAAGGATATCCAAGATCGGAGTGTATCGAATCTTGGAGGTGGATCGTCGTATCCTGGGAGGAGTTCCTCAGATCCCGATAAATTGGTATTGTGAGGGGTGATATATTCTCTAAGAGAATTCCTTAATGGTCACTTCGATCGAAATAAAATTTAATCTATTCTCATTTTATTTATTTATATTATTATATGTTATTTGTTCTTTATTTTATTCTGAATTTTATTAAATCATGTTTGACTTAATTTAATAATTTTTATATGTACGAAAACACTAAAAATATATTTTTATTTATTTATTTATTTTATATATACGTTATTTTCAAACACTTTCATAGTAACTTTTCGTTTGCCACATGGGATTACCTTTGATGGATTTATTGCTCTTAGAAGCTTGCTGATTTTGGCTTATTTTTGCTTTGTATGTGTGAGCTGTGCGGTGTAACCTACAATTAGACATAATTATTACTTGAGGTTTAAGCATCATGTTCGGGAAAAGGACATATTCGTTGAGTTTTAGGTGCCCTCTTTAGATTAAAATCTCGAGCGATAAGCCTTTTGCTCAGAAAAGCATATCTAATTAGCTGATCTCCAGTCATAACAACAAACACCATCAGCGAATCAGCATTCATTTGTGCGGGTCTTTCAACTACGCGCATGTGTGTGTATATATATAATCCCTCTTGCCTTCCAGCAAAAGAACTATCAATAAACTAACAAGGTCAGCTCTAGAATTCGGACACGAAATGGACCCACATATTTCTGATATACATATCTTCAACTATTAAACCAATACAATTCGAAGAATTTGCAAACATAGGCTCCTTTAATTTCATCCAAATTTGAACGCCTCCCCTTTCCTTATAGTTAACTATTTTCACACGTGCAACCTTTCTTTTGGTTATTTACTTAGTTACCTTTTCTACCCATTCTTTCTATCTACGATAATAAAATAAATGATAAAATATGTGAATTAACTTATTTACATATTTTAACATGGTAAAAGCTCTACATAAAAGACACCTAATTCTAAATTCACTGAATTCAACAACCAAATACCCTCCTAACAAGTAGTTAATAGGAATCACCTCAACACCACCACACCGTTTGGTCGATAGCATAATAGGTGAGATCGATCATATTTGCAAGCAAAGAGAAAGTTAATTAGGGGGTGCCTCCGGAAAGTTATTATTGAGAGACAGGACAAGTACAGTATTAACTTAACAATTAAGCAGGATATAAACAAACTTTCTTGCGAGGATAAAAAAACTATATATATATATATATATAAATAAAAATGTAAAGAGAATGTCGTCTCCTATCCTCTTTTTTCCGCTCCATTATTATGAAAGAAACCCAATCTTCAAAACTCATGCCAAGCAGACATTAACCCAGAGAGAAAGGAAAGGAAGGAGGGTTTGAGTTTTGAACCCTGCAATGGCGAAGGAATACTCCACAGATTGGAGGATGCTGTACAACCGTTCAAGCGGCAGCCACCCGATGAATCTCAACTCAGCCCTCATCTTGGCCGTGGTGTACGTTCTGGGGTTCTTCATCCTCTCCTTCGCCGTCGTCCACCTCTGCCGGAGGGTGAGCAGCATGCGCTCCGCAATGCTCGAAGGCACACGTGGGAACGATGATCCGGAGGTCGAAGGCCGGAACATGTCGGGACTCGATGCCGCGGTCATCGCCGCCCTCCCCACGTCAATCCATAAATCGAGGACGAACGTAGACGCCGACAAGGAGGCGGCGATGCAGGAGTGCACGGTCTGCCTGAGCAAGGTGGAGGAAGGGGAGGAGCTCAGGGTGCTGCCCAGGTGCCTGCACAGGTTCCACGTGGAGTGCATCGACATGTGGCTAGGTTCGCACTCCACTTGCCCAATATGCCGGACGAGGGTGGTGGGGGGAACGTCGCAGGCGGCGGGTGAGGAGGTGCTGCCGCCTTCGGCTTCCACCGGGGTGGTGGTCGTGCAAGATTAATTGATCGGTCGTGTGTCGTGGAAGGTTGCCTGTTTGTGCTCAACATGTACAGAATGGAATACGTGGTGCTTTCTACCTTAATTTTTTGTTTTTGTTTGTTTATTAGGAAAAAAACCAGCATCTCATTCGTTGTTATGATCAAATTTGCTTTCATCTACGCACAAAATGTTAGGACCGCTGGCAAAAATCGTTCTCTTGTATTATCTGGAGAAGTGCAGTTTGCTTGTTATTTGTCCAAATGGTATTCTGGGTTTTCATGAAAAAAAAAATGGTTTTGCAAGAATGTATGATAGTAGTTCTTGGGCTAGCTAGTGAGCTAATTTTTTCTCCAATTACGTTAATTATTGTTGAAATAAATGTATATGAAAAATAAATAAATAAAAATATATGCATTTTCAATGATTTTATATAAATCAAATATATTAAATATAATTTAGTAAGATCCAAAATAAAATAAAGATTAGAGAACATGCAATACCACAAATAAATAAAACAAAAATGAATTAAATTTTACTTCAATCGAAAATATTCATGGACTTCCATTGTAGAAGGTATCGACCTCCACAATATTGGTGCATCGAGGTCTAACAAACTTCTCCTAGGATATGACGATTCACCTCTAAGATTCAACGCACTCAGATCTTAGATGTCCTCAAAAATCACCTTAGGAGAACAAAGTAAAGGCAATTTGGTTGATCAACCAAATTCCCAATTGATCTATCAATTTAATTGATTTGATCAATTAAAAACTTCTCATGAATCACTCTCAACTATTACACGAGATCGACAAACCTGGTTGGAGATTTTTCTACTAATTTTTCGTCAAATAAACACATCAAGAAGGAGAGATTAAAACAAGAGAGAGTGGAGATAGTGTTACGAACGCGTGCCCCGGACGACTTTTAAGACGTCTGGGAGGTGGCCCAGACGTCTGACCAGACGTCTGGGATCACATCCAGACGTCTGGCATGGTTTACAGACGTCTTATTTTGCACAGTATTATCTTTTTCGACCCGTTTAGGGCCCGTTCGAGCTCCGTTTTCCGCGATTCGAGTTGCGTTCTTTTCAGAATTAATTCCTCTACCCGTCTACAGTAGCTATACACTGTTTTGAGACACTCCTTGTGTTTGATCCTTGTGATAGGACCTCGTTCAGTTGCAGTCTTGGGAGTCGCGGAGGCACGCGGGATTCCCGATCACGTCCCCATTACTCCCGTTGTACCTGGTAGAGTGGCTTTAAGTTATTAAAATCTGTTAAATTATGAAACCATAAATAGAACCTAGTGTTGGTGCTAGAGCACCACGATCATTTGTTTTGATGATAACAAAACACGTGTTATTTAACATTTGCAATTTGAGTCCTAGATTTCAGGTCAATTGCAAATGAAGACGTGTTTAGACGGAACTCGAGCTCGCATCCAGGACGGATTGGAGGAGCTTGACGGAAAATAGAGGAGGTTCGCGTGGAGCGAAAGATTGGAGATGGAAGACAAGAAGAATAGGATAGATTCTTTTTTATCCTTTCATGTATCTCTTGTATTTATTTTCTTGCTCTTTATTTTCCTTAGACATTATGTTAAAGAGCCTCAAAGAACCCTAACAGTAGTCCTAGGAACACCTGCACAACCCTAGGATACGTAGGTTTTCTGTAGAACACTTAGAAAACCAATATAGGGTTAAAACTGACTTTCCAGACGTCTAATTCACTAATCAGACGTCTGATAAAGGATTTTAAGACGTCCGACTGTTGTTTCAGACGTCTGATAACTGTTAGGCTGGACATAGTTAGTTCTGTCTGATGAATTCGGACGTCCAGACCTTATACCAGACGTCTTAGGAGACGTCTGATGACTTTGCCAGACGTCCAGTTAGTGGACCGTTGGCTGGCTTAGAAGACACTCAAGAATATGACCGTTAGAGCCTTATCAGACGTCCATAAGACTTCACAGACGTCTGATAAATGACCGTTTTGCCTCGGCTGACCCAAAATCTCTTCTCAGAGATTTTCTAGCCGTTGCAACGTTTGGAAATCAATTCCCACGGTAAAAGTAGGTTTCCAGACGTCCAGACTTAGTGCCAGACGTCCTCTATGTCGTCTGATGGACTTGTACAAAAACCCTGTTTAGATCTGATTCAAGCCAGGGAGAAACCCGCATAGAATCAGACGTCTGACCTTGGAATCAGACGTCTTAAAGTGGCCTTCCAGACGTCTGATGCCAGAGTTAGACGTCTGATAACCCTGTCAAATGCAATCATTGTCCTGATTTCGGCCTGATTCTCTTGGGCTTTGCACCCAACGGCTATGGAAGCTTTTCCAAGCCTTCCAAAGCCTTCCTAAGGCCTCTATAAATAGAGGGGAGTCTTTGCAACTCAAAAACACAAAAAAAAGATATACACTAAGAAAGACACAAGACACACTTAGCTATACACTCTCACACTCTTGTGTCCAAGAAGCTCTTGCTCTCTAAGCTCAAGTTCTACATCTTGAGAGCATCCAGCCGTTGCGCACCCGCTCTCCCGCCGTTGTCTACGAGAGCGAAGTTGCGCCGTCGCGTGGCTCACGCACCCGCGTCATCGTCGACGCACTCCTTGCAAAGGGGAGTTTCCTAAATCCTATAGAAGCTTAGGTTTATTACTTTGTTGGCTCTATAGGTTTGTTTTATTTTACCTTTGTAATTTGGTTGGGTATTCGCTTTGCGAATTCCCGTCTCCTTCGTGGGACAAAATCCTTCTCGTGGAGAGAAGGGGTTGAGGAACGCTACCCTCGTACTTGTAGCGTGGTTGTACTGAGGTTGAATCACCCTCGTTCAAAGTGATTCGGTTAGTGGATTTGATCAACTTGGTTGATCGGAAAATCCTAACTCGAGAGGGTTAGGTGGTGGTTTTTACCCGGTTTGGGTTTCCACCTAAAAATCTTTGTGCACATTTTGTGATTGCTTGTTTTTGTGATATTGTTTATATTCCGCAATTATTACGTCACCCCCTCCTAGTAGGGACTTTCACCTAGGACATTTCATGAACCCTAGGAATGAGAAATAGATGGAATGATAGCTCCTAGGTGTTGCATGAATCCTAGGACTGGAAAAATAGATTGTATGATAGATCCTAGGATATGGCATGAATCCTAGGATGGGAAAATTAGTTGAATGTATAATACTGCAGTCTTGGAAAATGGAAAGAGATATAAAGCTGCCTGTAATTTGAATTAACAGCTACCTGTTGTGAATAGATAACATAGTTGAGAACATGAATTGTAAGAATGTGAAACTGGAAAGTGAAACCTGGATCTTTGAGTAAAAAGGATGGAACCCTACAGGGAAGTAGGAGTAGAACTCCTGGAAAGTGAATGGAATAGTTTTGGGGAAGTGAGCTGGCCCTTGAGTACGGAGTACCAAGGAGAGCGACTATCCCCCTGTTTAGTGCAGAGCGGAGCTAGCCGCCCCAGGGACCCGGGGTTAGGACTGGCCACTCTGTACCGACTTGCTGGCCCTTGCGTACGTAGTACCGAGGAGAGCTACTAGTGTAGGGAGGTACTAGCTACCCCACGGGCCCCGGGGTTCTGCTAACCTCCCACACCGACTTGTTAGGACCGCTGGGGCAAACCAGGGTAGTCAGGCGAGGGTGCGCGGACTATGGAGGGGCAAGGCCCCGGTTTGGTTACTATGGAGGGGTTGGACCCCTGTTACTGAGAGGGCTCTTCCCTGGACTGGTTCCGTGCTGTGCTTTAGGTGCACCTGTTAACGGAAACGACTGACCGCGTGCCAGTACGGGTTAGCTACCTGTGCGTTTATCGCGTGTGCCGTAGTCACCGTTACGTCTGTCAGTGACCTTGGGGTGGTTGACTGAGGGTAGGATCACCACGAGGGACTCTCCCGGCCAGGGGAGCACCACGTGCTACTTCTACTTTTTGGAAAAGACTGCAATCAAGATCGTTCCCACGAGGAACATTCGAGATCAAGTAAAGGATCTGAGAAATAAATGAATTAGTGAGAAAATTGAAAGATGTGAATAAAGAAAGTAATAGAACATAACAGCTACTGTACACTCTACTGTTGTCTTTAGTTTTAGATGCCACTCTACTCAGCATTTTTGCTAACGTGTTACATTCGTTCCTTTTTTAGGACCAGGTGTTGAGCAGCCAGGGTCAGCGGCTACAGAGGACGCTGGGCCGAGTAGGGTCCAGTAGAGTTACCACTGTCTTTTGTACCTCATTTGTTTCTGTTATAGTGAGTAGTTCTTGTTTCCACTGTACTTTCTTTACCTGCAGTTCATGTTATATGATAAATGTTGTTATACTGCTGTGGTGGTATCTACTGTAGTAGTTTCTTTCCTTACTGCTGTACTTTCTTACTGTTAGTTATATTCATGCTGAATGTGGTTTATTTTACTGCTCTTTTGGTTACTTCCTCGTTGGACGACTGGGTCTTGGGATTAGTTGAGTCGGTCTGGTTCTCGAGTCTCGTAGGGGCTGGGGAAACGGGTCGTTACAAGATGGTAACAGAGCAAGGTCGTCCCGAGAAGTGAATCAACTGACTGGAAAATAACCAATTCACATGTCTATAGCTAGAGTAGCCACCACAACTTATCTTTTGACATGAGTTCTTCGACGTCCTTCGTTGGATATCGTTCCGTATTGACGTATTTCCGTTTATTTCGCGTCTCCTTGCAGGAGATGCCTCGTCGCGGGACTGGTGAGGCGGGCCGCGGGCGCGGCCGAGGACGAGATCGGTGAGGTGGGCGTGTCGTTGCCGACGCCTCAGTGGACCAGCCACTACTTCCGGGCATTCAGGCCCAGGACCTCGCCCGGCTGATACGGGACATCGTACGAGATGAGCTCCACCCACCGCCCCGAGCACCTCCTCCTGGGGCTGCAGAGGGGGAGTCCTCTGTGGGACCACGCGACGGACACGGCGCTGGACACGAGGGAGGGGATGGGCCCCTGCCACCCCCACCTTCCTCCGACACTTCTGTACACGAGGCACCTTCGCCTGGAGGTGCACCAGCACCTCCCCTACAGCGCCACTTCGAGCTTTTCGGACAGTTCCGGAAGCTGAAGCCCCCCTCCTTCAAGGGGGATGAGGACCCGACCGAGGCAGAGGACTGGCTTGAGCAGCTGGAGAAGATCTTCGACACCCTTCGCCCCCCGGTGGAGTGCAGCGTGGCCTTTGCCACGTACCAGCTGGAGGGTGCGGCACACAGGTGGTGGAGGGCGGTCCGGGGACAGGAGAGGGACGAGCCGACGTGGGACCAGTTCGTCACCCTCTTCTGCGAGCAGTACTTTCCCCAGATGTGGCAAGACCAGAGGAGGCAGGAGTTCCACACTCTCCGCCAAGGGATGATGACTGTGAGCGCGTACCGCACGCGTTTCTTGGAGCTGTCCCACTTTGCAGCGACAGCGGTAGCCACTGAGGAGGAGCGCCTTTGGAGGTTCACCGAGGGGCTCCGACCTGCGATCCGGGGGTATGTCAAACCCCTGAAGCTGCCTACGTTTTCGAGGGTGGTAGAGGCAGCTATGACTTACGAGGAGACCAACCCGTCCGCGCGAGACACCGACGGCGAGCGGAAGAGGCCCTTTCAGCCAGACTTCTCACACGGCCGGCGAGAACGGAGACACGTGGCGTCCGCAGGAGAGCCGTCACGTTGTGCAGGGCCATCAGTGGCCTTTGGGGGCCCTCGACAGGGGCCAGTCGCCAGCACCGGACCCCCGCCTAGTCGACAGCAGGGACCCACTGAGGGCGGGAGTCGAGTTCCCCTCTGCTACCAGTGTGGCCAGCCGGGCCACGTCAGGAGGGACTACCCATCTAGGGCAGGAGGTCAGCAGATACTCCCCGCGCAGAGCACTGGAGGGTGCGTAGGAGGCCACGGTTTCCAGGCGCGAGGAGGAAGACAGCAGTCGCGAGGAGGGTACCGGCTAGCACCTACCCGTCCGACGCAGAGTGTGGCTGCTTCGTCCGCACCTAGAGCTGAGGGGCATATCAACGCCCTGACACACAGGGACGCCAGAGCTTCGGGATCAGTGGTAGCAGGTATGGTTTCAGTTTCCGGCAGACTCGTTTACACGCTTTTCGATTCCGGCGCTACGCACTCGTTTGTCGCAGCCAGTTTCGCAGTTAGTTTGGACCAGGATTATACACTATTAGAGAATCCGTTCGTACTCAGAGGTCCGAGTGGTCAGCTGTTTGTAGCTGAAGAGGTGTACACGGATTGCGAGGTCAGCGTCGGGGGACATAGCCTGCCAGCTGACCTGATGATGATACAGATGGAGGACTTTGGAGTGATTTTGGGGATGGATTGGTTGTCCGCTTACCACGCCTTGGTGGACTATTTTGAGAGGAAGATCGTCTTCTCCATTCCGGAGTTGCCTTCTTTCGAGTTTCACGGACAGCCAGTGGACGGAGGTTTCAGGTGCATCTCAGCACTTCGGGCGGCGAGACTTTTGAGCCAGGGGTGTGAGGGCTTCCTAGCTTGTGTGGTGGCAGAGCCTAGCCCTGTGGCAGACTTCCAGAGCATCCCGGTGGTCAGAGAGTACCCTGACGTGTTTCCAGACGAGTTACCAGGACTACCGCCCGAGCGTGAGATCGAGTTTGAGATCTCACTAGTACCAGGGACCAACCCCATCTCCACCGCGCCATACAGGATGGCACCGCTTGAGCTGCGAGAGCTCAAGTCCCAGTTGCAGGACCTTTTGGAGAAAGGTTTCGTGAGGCCCAGTGCATCTCCCTGGGGAGCCCCGGTACTGTTTTTGAAGAAGAAGGATGGGACTTTACGCCTTTGTGTGGACTACCGACAGCTGAATAGGGTCACCATCAAGAACAGATATCCGCTGCCGAGGATCGACGACTTGTTTGACCAGTTGCGGGGTGCCACGGTGTTTTCCAAGATCGACTTGAGGTCTGGATACCACCAGTTGAGGATCAAGGAGACCGACATCTCCAAGACAGCTTTCCGCACCCGGTATGGACACTACGAGTTTTTGGTCATGCCGTTTGGGCTGACCAATGCCCCCGCTGCTTTCATGGACCTGATGAACCGGGTGTTTAGACCGTACTTGGACCAGTTAGTGGTGGTTTTCATAGATGATGTACTCATCTATTCTAGAGATCAGACGCAGCACGGACAGCACTTGCGGATGGTTCTGGACACTCTGAGACGGCGCAGGCTGTACGCCAAATACAGCAAGTGCGAGTTCTGGTTGAGGGAGGTGACCTTCTTAGGTCATGTGATCTCTGGAGATGGCTTGGCGGTGGACCCAGCCAAGGTCGAGGCAGTGCTCAGGTGGGAGAGACCGCGTTCAGTCACTGAGATTCGCAGTTTCCTGGGACTGGCAGGTTACTACAGACGGTTCATCAGAGGATTTTCGCAGATTGCGCGTCCTATGACACAGTTGACCCGGAAGGACGTGCCTTTCACTTGGACAGACGCTTGTGAGGCGTGTTTTCTGGAGCTGAAAGAGAGGTTGACCTCGGCTCCCGTGCTCACCATCCCTGACAGTAGTGGCGGGTTCGTTGTGTACACGGACGCTTCCTTGCAGGGGTTAGGAGGTGTGCTCATGCAGAGGGGTCACGTTGTCGCTTACGCTTCGCGGCAACTGAAGCCCCATGAGCATACCTACCCTACCCACGACCTAGAGTTGGCAGCTGTTGTCTTCGCGCTGAAGACTTGGAGGCACTACTTGTACGGTGAGATCTTCGAGATTTTTACAGATCACAAGAGCCTCAAATATCTTTTTGACCAGAAGGAGCTCAACATGAGACAGAGACGTTGGTTGGAGCTCCTGAAGGATTATGACTGCAGCATCTCCTACCACCCGGGAAAGGCCAATGTGGTGGCTGACGCCTTGAGCTGTAAGGCGCCCGCACGCTTGGCCAATCTACAGTTACAGAGTTGGAGCCTTTTGGAGGAGGTGGGTGATGTAAACACATTTACACTACTTAAAATGTCTATTTATGCATGTTCTTAAGCATAGGATTGCATTTCATGATATAAATATTGCATTACATGCATCATCTTGCATTTAGAGTAGTTTGAATAAAATGGAGGTTAATTGTCTCCTTTTATGTGCTTGGACAGGGCAAATATTTTATCGGGGCCTCGGATCAAAGATCCAACCGTATGGATATGATCAGGGCGACGATTGGAGTTCAACGACTCCAAGATCGCCCTAATCAGGCATCCGTAGCATCAGATAGAGACCGGGGAACCCTAGAAGATCAAGGGCCAGGATGGTGTAAATCCACACTTCAGATGGAAAATCCGACCACACGGATGAATTCGGATCGACGATCGCAGCCGAACGACACAAAAATCGAGTCAATCCGACATCCGTGGCACCATCTACAACTTCCAGAAGATGGACGGCCAAGATAGCGCCACGTGGCGCCATCCCAGCCGCCCAATCGACCGCTGGAGTCCTGTGAAGACCGCGCACCGTCTCCTCTCCGCCGTTGGATCTCGATCCAACGGCTGCGGTCGCTCGCGTTTAAAAACGTCCGCGCGACCATTTCGCCCGCGTAGCGCAGCGGCGACGCAGCTGCGGGCGAAGCGGAGGTCGCGGGTTCGAGCCGCGGTGAGGAGGTCGAAGGCGCGGGCGAGCGGGCGCGCACGAGCGTCGGATGAAGATCCAACGGCCGCGCGCGCCCGATAGCGCCGACGCGCAATTGGACGCTCTGGTGGACGCTCGATCGCACGCGGGCGGGCGCGCTACGCAGCGGGCGCGGACGGGATCTAAGCCGTCCGATCTCGCGATCAGACGGCTGAGACGACGCGGACGTGCGTATGCGTTACGCACGCAGGCCAGCCGAGCGGGCGCGCGTGGGCGCGGCGGCGACGGCGACGGCGGGGCTTTAGCGACGGTTTTATCGGTCACTAAAGACCCCTTATTTATTATTTTGAAGATGTAATGTCCATTTTGCCCCCACTCCTTGCAACTATAAAAGGAGACCCCCTCCATACGAAATTTTCATCCCTTCCTTCTCCTCTCTACCTCTCCAAAGCTCAAGAGAAGCTTGTCCCACACCCGGGATGCTTCTCGCGAGATAAAGTCCAAATTTTCGTCCCCCTTCGGAAGTGGATCCCGCGACGACGACGGCGTGCTGCTTCGTTCCCGTTCTTCTGCTTCGTCCTCTTTCGTCCCGCTTCGTTCTCCTTCGTCCAGGCGTCGTCCCGTCCGGCTCGTCCTCCAAGCGACCGTCGAGGAGGATAACTTCTTTCTCCCATTCTTATTTACAGCTTTTCTAGTGTAGAATTTTCCTGCTTTATAGTGTAATTGATTTTCCGCTTTCTAGTGTAACTTTCATTTCGTTTGCTTGTATAAACAATTGAAATATTGAATGCATGTTCTCTTTCTCT
Source organism: Thalassia testudinum (assembly GCA_037157565.1). Classification (NCBI taxonomy): domain Eukaryota; kingdom Viridiplantae; phylum Streptophyta; class Magnoliopsida; order Alismatales; family Hydrocharitaceae; genus Thalassia; species Thalassia testudinum. The sequence goes on from JAZHRO010000063.1 coordinate 136,385,716, forward strand.
CTCTCTCTCTCTTAGTTTGATAGCTCCATTGTAATTATTTCGCCTTGTTTATCAAAAATCCTAAAAAAAACATAATTGCGAATATAGATCAACGTAGCCTCCCTGAGTTCGACCCGGAATTCTTTTTCGGTATAAATCTTATTTGTTGAACACGAATTCTTCGCTTTCGAACTACAACGATAGGTTTTTCCAAAACCAAACACGTTAGCGTAGATTCTCGTTCAACATTTTGGCGCCGTTGCCGGGGAGGCAACGATTTCCGATCTTTTCTTCGCATTTCTTGCACTTTATTTGTTTTCTAACTAGCTTTCTCTTGTGTCTATTGTTTTGCAGAGACCTCCATCAAGGAATCAACAAGCGGTAGACTGGAGTAAAGTGCAGTTGAAGACAACTGTAAGTGCTCCCCCATTCTTTCCCCCTCCATAGATTTCATTCGCCACATTAAATCCAAATTCCAATTAACCTAGGTGTTTGCATAAATCCTAGGAATAGTTTGGTTGTTTGGATTTCTACTCACACTCATTTCACCCTCATTCATAAAAAAAAATAATAACAAAAAGATAATTTTGTGGGGTAACTTTCAACAAACACACAACACACACCCACATTCAAGGCACTTGATTAACTTGATTTGTTTTCTACTCAACCGGGTTCTGATCTGTGGAACCGGTACACACAGAGCAACACATAACAGAGTAGAAATCATTCTAGGTTAACCATCTTTGAGTGCCTAACTTAGTGGTGCAATTGTGGCCAATTGTTTGAGTTGTTTGGGCCGCACCACTTTATTTAAAACCAACTCATCAAGTAGCTCCTCCTTAGGGTTTTCAATCTAGGTATATTCTAGGCACTCCGCTTTCTTTCTGATTTTAAAGGAAAACTATCTTCACCCGTGTTTTACAACTTGGTTTGCCTAGAAATTTGATTGCAATTCACCTAATTTGAAACCCTAAAAGCTACTTAAGCAGGATTTGAACATTAAAATTCACACATTATAAATAATCTTGCTTGAAAACCCTGGTTGTGCACGCACTTACACAAATTTCAATCAATCATTAAGGGCACAACCCATTATAAGAGCCCATCACATTCCATAAGCACCACAATCCCAGGCCGTAATAAAATTGAGTAGACGTTGGCCCTAAGGTTTGATTCGCTCTTCAAGGCCTAGTCTGAGATTGTTTTTGATTAACCTACTTGTACTGATTAATCTGATGTCTAGCTAGGGGAGTAGCGTCAAACGACCGCGGCTGGGGGGTACACTAGGAACCGGAGGCGAAAGCCAAAGGAAGAACCTTCTCCCCAGTCCCTCCTTCTAACTGGTTGGATTATACAGACGCAAGTAGAGTAAATCAGTTACAGTCTTAAGGCTGGTGTTGGGAGTCAGTAGATCCTTAGGCTACCTCACTTAAGGACAGCCTTGTTTTGTTGTACTGCAGGGTCCCTATCCCCGGTCCTTCCGACCTACTCCTAGTTTATGCTGGGAAGACGGTCATTGAATCCCCGATTAGAAGGACCATTAGAACATTCTAGGAGGCGCAAGTTAGATTTTGGTTAATTTGATCCCATGGCCGAACAACAGCCTCTTCTGCCTGGAAATCCACAGGAAGAATTTCGAAGGCAGCTGGAACAAATGCAGAGAATGCAAGAATGGTTCCAGAGAATGCAGGGCGTTCAGCCCTTGAAGGATTTTTATGATCCTTCAAATTACGGGGAACGTCCCGGCGTCCAGATTCCAGCCGGTGACGTAGAAATCAAGCCCCAGGTGTTAAGCCTGATTAAACATTATCATGGGCTTGGCTCCGAAGATCCGTTTCAACACTTGGAGGACTTGACCACTTTGGTCCAGACCACCAAGTCTCGAAACGTAAACGAGGAGCAAATGATCATGAGGCTCTTCCCTCACTCTCTTAGGGATAAGGCCGCGCATTGGTATAGGACAATAGGAAGACCAATTACAACTTGGAATGAGTTGAAATCGACCTTTCTGAAGAAATTTTTCCCAGTCGGTCGTACCAATGCTTTGAGACGGGCAATCACTACTTTTACCCAGCGGCCGGGGGAGCAGTTTCATGTGGCCTGGGAGCGATTCCAGGACTTATTGCGGAGGTGTCCACACCACAAGGTGCCGAAATGGCAACTCGTACAGATTTTTTATCATGGGTTGACTGAGCAACTCAGAAACCATGTGGATGCTTCTTGCGGAGGCAATTTCCTTAATAAAGATGCAGATAGTACACATGATTTATTTGAGGAAATGAGTGAGAATTCAATAAATCATGCCTCCATGGATACTTTTAACCAGTCCCAACAACCCAGATCAAATGTCAATGAAGTCCATGACTCTCATTCATTTGATATGGAATTGATTTGTAATAAACTTGACAAAGTGGACTTGGTTGCTAAAAGAATGGAAGAGTGGATGGCTGGCAATTCTATGAACAACTCTCAATCCACTCAATCCCAAAATTCGGGATTCCATTCTTCACGAGCTCTTTCTGGACGGGAGTTCGTGAATCAACTTGATGCGACTCAACCTATGAGTCAGCATTTTTCGGAACCCCATGGGTTCCCAACTGGGGCCTTTGATCCCAGTTTTTCTAATCCTTCCTTTTCTTTCTCTCCATCCTCACTTTATGAGGATGTCTGTGCTGTACAAGAGAATGTTAGATCCAACCCCTACTCGAATGCCTATAATCAAGGTTGGAGAAACCACCCTAACTTCTCTTGGAAAAATCCGGGGCAACAGACCCAATTCCGACCCAGCAATTATGCTCCGCAACGACCAATGGGTCAGGGTCAAGTATATACTCAGTTGCCTCCGAATCAGGTCAATCAGCCAGCTTGGAATGCCCGTCAACCCGCAGGGCAGGCTGATTTGAACCATCAAATAGTAGAGATGCAAGGATCTATGCTCCAGCTCATGCAGCAAATGAAAAACTCACTGGACAACTTGCAATCCGGGCTCATTGCTAACTCTCGCCAACCCGGATCTCTACCATCCCAACCCGTACCCAACCCACGAAACATTACGAATTCGGGCAATCAAGCCCAAGGGTACGGAAATCAGAGGGACCCACACGCGCATGCTCAGGTGGTTGAGCAGGGTTCCTCGTCTTCTTCTTCTGTAAATCAACAATTCATGGTCAATCAAGTGCCTCCAATCTTTCCTAACCCTCCTCAAGACCCAAATTCTTACGCTTCTGCAAATTCTGTCACTTTGAGAAGTGGTAAGAAGACTCAAGATCCACAACCACATTATTCTAATCTTTTGAATCCTGAAGAATCTGAGGAGAGAGAAGAGAATTCTAAAGGAGAAATCAAGGCTCAGGAATCCGATTCCAAAGATCTGACTCGTGTTCCTTTTCCTGAAGCCTTAACCAAAGCAAAGAAGAAGAAGTCTGTTGATAGCAATGAGGAGCTTCTGAATTTATTTAAGAATGTTGAGATCAATATCCCGCTCCTTTATGCTATCAAGCACATACCGACTTACGTAAGATTTTTAAAGGAATTATGTACACAAAAGCGTAAGTCGAGAGAATCTGTTCCGAGGAAGGTGGTACTCTCCGAGCAGGCTAGTTCTGTTATCCTGCACTACCTCCCTCAGAAAAAGAGAGATCCTGGTGCTCCTTTGATTTCTTGCGTTATCGGAGATTACACATTTGATAGAGCACTTTTGGATCTCGGTGCATCCATCAACCTAATTCCGACTTCTCTTTACGAGAAGTTTGGGTTAGGCGAACTTCGGCCAACTTCAGTAACGCTACAGTTAGCGGATCGTTCGATCACAAACCCGCGAGGCGTTATTGAAGATGTTATAGTTAAGGTCAAGGATTTCTATTTTCCTGTAGATTTCCTTGTCCTTGACATGGATGTACCAGATAATCTGAGGAACACGCCCATCATTCTGGGGCGTCCGTTCCTGGCTACCGCAAAGGCCAACATTAATTGTGAAAGCGGTAGCATGGAAATCGCCTTTGGGGACCAACGTATGAAATTAGATATTTTTAAGGCGATCAATAAATTTGAGGATTGTGGAGTTATTGAGGAACTTGATGAGGATAATGTTAATATTGAAACTTGTTTGACAGTTTCTTCAATTGAAAGTTCCTCTTTGGTTGATGAATTTGACCCGCAACCCTCTGACTTAACATCTTCGGAAGAGGTTACTGATTTTGTCCACTCACAACCTCTCCCTCTTGTTGAATCTTCAGCATCTACCCGACCATCAATCATCACCCCACCCCAGCTCGAATTGAAACCATTGCCCGAGAATTTGAAATATCAATTTTTAGGACCTCAGAATACGCTCCCGGTGATTATCAGTGCTAAATTGACAAAGGAGCAAGAGATTAAATTGATTAAGGTCCTAAAGGAACATAAGGAGGCAATTGGTTGGACCATACATGACCTTAGGGGGATCGAGCCATCTTACTGCAATCATAGAATATTCTTGGAAGAGGGATCCCGCCCTTCTCACCAGATGCAGAGGAGATTGAATCCAAATATGCGAGAAGTGGTCAAAAAGGAAATCATCAAGTGGCTCGATGCAGGAATTATTTATCCAATCTCTGACAGTCCCTGGGTAAGTCCCGTTCAGATTGTTCCAAAGAAAGTCGGGATTACTGTTGTGACTAATGAGAAAGGAGAATCTATCACAACTCGTTCAGCTTCATCTTGGAGAGTTTGTATTGATTACAGGAAGCTGAACACTGCCACTAAAAAGGATCATTTTCCCCTACCCTTCATTGATCAAATCCTGGAAAAATTAGCCGGGCAGAAGTACTTCTGTTTTCTTGATGGTTACTCGGGATACAACCAAGTTCCTATCCATCCCGAGGATCAGGAAAAAACTACTTTCACCTGTCCCTACGGAACCTTTGCTTTTCGTAGGATGCCTTTTGGGTTATGCAATGCACCTGCGACTTTTCAAAGGTGTATGCTAGCCATATTTTCCGACATGGTGGGAGAGTTTATGGAAGTCTTCATGGATGATTTCTCCATTTTCGGAGAATCATTTGACTCTTGTTTGGTTAATTTGGAAATGATTCTTAAGCGATGTATCAAGACACGATTGGTCCTTAGCTGGGAAAAGAGTCATTTCATGACCCAAGAGGGCATCGTTTTGGGTCATGTAATCTCTGAACGGGGAATTGAAGTGGATAAAGCTAAGGTTGATGCTATCGCTAAACTTCCTCCTCCCACATCAGTTAAACAAATCAGATCATTTCTTGGCCATGTGGGATTTTATCGAAGATTCATCAAGGACTTCTCGAAGGTTGCCCGCCCTTTGAGCAATCTTCTTGCCAAAGAAACACCGTTTGTTTTTGACGAATCATGCCAAAAGGCATTTGATTTCCTAAAAACAGCGATCACCTGTGCGCCAATTTTGCAACCACCTATTTGGACAACCCCATTTGAGATCATGACCGATGCTTCTGATTACGCGGTCGGGACTGTCCTGGGTCAGAAAATTGATCGAAAGCCCTTTGTCATTTACTACGCTAGTAAAACTTTGGATGAAGCCCAGAGGAATTACACTGTTACTGAAAAGGAATTACTCGCTGTAGTATTTGCGTTGGAAAAATTCAGGGCTTATCTCTTGGGGTCTCATGTTATTGTTTATACCGACCACTCGGCCTTGAGACATCTCTTGGCTAAAAAGGATGCTAAACCCCGGCTTATTCGTTGGATTCTTCTTCTTCAAGAATTTGATCTTGAAATCAAGGATAAAATCGGGGTACAAAATGTGGTGGCGGATCATTTGTCGAGACTCCTAGGTGATTCTTCTTGTCCGGACATTCCGATTACTGACACTTTTCCGGACGAAACCATTCTTACAGTTTTAGGTGTCCACACCCCATGGTTTGCTGACATTGTTAACTATTTGGCCGTTGGTCAAATCCCCCAGGATTGGACCAAGCAACAACGGGATAGACTCAAATCTGAGGCCAAATACTACTTTTGGGAGGACCCTGAACTGTATCGCATCGGCTCTGATCAGATTATTCGCCGATGCATACCGGAGAATGAATTCAACAGTATACTTGAGTTCTGCCATGCATCTGGGTGTGGTGGACATTTCTCCGGGAAAAAGACGGCTGCAAAAATTTTGCAATCTGGCTTCTATTGGCCGTCTTTATTCAAGGATGCCCAGGAGTTCTCACAGTCATGCCCTCGATGCCAGGCACTCGGGAGCATAACTAAGAGAGACATGATGCCCTTAAACCCTATTCTTCCTGTCGAAATTTTCGATGTTTGGGGCATTGATTTCATGGGACCCTTTATCCCTTCATTTGGACATCAGTACATTCTTGTCGCTGTTGATTATGTGTCCAAATGGATTGAGGCAATTCCCACCCGAACCAATGACCACAAGGTGGTCATCAACTTTGTCAAGAAAAATATCTTCAGTAGATTCGGGATTCCGAGGGCTATCATCAGTGATGGTGGCACTCATTTTACTAATGCCCAATTCCGGAGTTTATTGGCCAAATACAGGGTTAATCATCGAATTTCCACACCTTACCATCCCCAAACGAAAGGACAAGCCGAGATCTCTAATCGAGAGATCAAGAACATTCTGCAAAAAACGGTTAGGCCCGATCGCAGGGATTGGACTCAAAAGCTTGAGGACGCTCTTTGGGCCTACCGTACGGCGTATAAAACACCTATCGGCATGTCTCCATTCCGTATGGTGTATGGAAAGGCGTGTCATCTACCCGTAGAGATTGAACACAGGGCATTCTGGGCAATCAAACAATGCAATCTAGATCTAAATCTAGCTGGGAAGACCAGGAAACTCCAACTATCTGAGTTGGAGGAGCTTAGAAATGATGCTTATGAGAATGCCAAGATCTACAAGGCTCGGACCAAAGCTCTACATGATCAAATGATTTCCCGCAAGAGCTTTGAGCCAAACCAGAAGGTCTGGTTATTCGATTCTAAACTTAAGCTCTTTCCTGGTAAACTTAGATCTAAATGGAGTGGCCCATTCATAATTGATCAGATTTTTCTAAATGGTGCCGTTCAGATTTCTGACCCAAAGACGGGTAACACCTTTAAAGTCAACGGTCAACGTCTGAAGCCTGTTGTTGACCATAATCTTCCAGAACCCGTTTCAGACTCTGTTGCTCTAGCCATTCTGTGACTTCTTTGGCTGGACTTCGCCTAGCTGACGGCATTAAACTCAGCAGTTGTACATATAACACAAGGCTGATACGAGCTTCATATCCAGGTGACATCTTTCATATTCTACCCTTTCTTTCATGTCTCTTTTTCAATGAGGACATTGCATCAGCTAGGCATGGGGGGGTGGATTCATTTTTGAATTAGTTGGTCAGCTTTGTGAAATCCATATAAATTGCTCTCTTTCAAAAAAAAAAAAAAAAAAATTAGGAAGGATTAGTTGGACATTAGGACTTTTCAATCCTAAGAAATTTTACATTAGGATCTGAACACAAAGACCCCTCAGGTCTTTGGACTTAATTAGCCTGTGTATCTACTAAAATGTGGATTTGTCTTTGAGTTCTCGCCATCTTAATTCTATTATAATTGGAATAAATAAGTTTGGGTGATAAGTACACGACTTGTCAACCCACCCTCTGATTTAAGGGAATTTTGAGTTTTAAGCATCTACACACTTTCTTTGCACTGACTCATTGCTCGGCAATTTTAATGGAAATTGGGTAGCTAATGAACCTTCTAGGGTGATATGGCTGGCAAGTTATCATGGGTAACAGCCCATAAGTAGGTTGTCCAGAGCCCAGTCACTGACCTTTCTCTTTTTGCTGCCTTTAGGTAAATCTTAGACCAGGGAAGCCACCTACTTAAAAAAAAAAAAAAAAATCAAAAAGGAGAAAAGAACAAAAAGAAATAAGCCACACTTCGCCGCACGAGTATGGCTGGCAAGTTGTCGGTGGTAACAGCTCATCGACCGGTTGTCCAGAACCCAGCTCAGAAAATGCACTAAAAATTCCCAAAACACTTAGGAAGAAGCGGAGAAGTAGAATAAACCAGGGAGATATACACTGGATTCACCCTTGTGTTGACCCCGTTTAAAAAAATAAAAGTAGGGAGAAAGCTACCGGTTGTAAAGATACACCTTTAGGCAGAATTCTTTTTGAGGTCACCTAGAGGCGTAGAAATCCGAAGTCCGTTCTAATTGCCGGTCAACGAGTCTATCACAATCACAATAAGATGCTTAAAACTTAGGGTTCTCATCAAATCTTGGGTGAGTTGAATGGCCGTAGAAAGCCACTCTTAAACCCTAAAATTTGAAAATCCAAAAAAAGAAAAATTAGAAAAGAGTAAAAAGAGAAAAAGAAATTTTTCTTTGAATAAGGCGAGCCTTGAGGCGGTCTGCATTTTGGCTGATACCCGGGCACTGTTGTGTCTTTGAAAGTTCAGTTCTTAAGTAGACAATTTCTTAATGATTGAAAATAACTCAGGTCCAAATAATCTAACCTAATTCTTTTATAAATAGCATATAGTTTTTGCTAGGGACTAGCAAAAGATAGGCATGGGGGTATGATGTAAACACATTTACACTACTTAAAATGCCTATTTATGCATGTTCTTAAGCATAGGATTACATTTCATGATATAAATATTGCATTACATGCATCATCTTGCATTTAGAGTAGTTTGAATAAAATGGAGGTTAATTGTCTCCTTTTATGTGCTTGGACAGGGTAAATATTTTATCGGGGCCTCGGATCAAAGATCCAACCGTATGGATATGATCAGGGCGACGATTGGAGTTCAACGACTCCAAGATCGCCCTAATCAGGCATCCGTAGCATCAGATAGAGACCGGGGAACCCTAGAAGATCAAGGGCCAGGATGGTGTAAATCCGCACTTCAGATGGAAAATCCGACCACACGGATGAATTCGGATCGACGATCGCAGCCGAACGACACAAAAATCGAGTCAATCCGACATTCGTGGCACCATCTACAACTTCCAGAAGATGGACGGCCAAGATAGTGCCACGTGGTGCCATCCCAGCCGCCCAATCGGCCGCAGGAGTCCTGTGAAGACCGCGCACCGTCTCCTCTCCGCCGTTGGATCTCGATCCAACGGCTGCGGTCGCTCGCGTTTAAAACCGTCCGCACGACCATTTCGCCCGCGTAGCGCAGCGGCGACGCAGCTGCGGGCGAAGCGGAGGTCGCGGGTTCGAGCCGCGGTGAGGAGGTCGAAGGCGCGGGCGAGCGGGCGCGCACGAGCGTCGGATGAAGATCCAACGGCCGCGCGCGCCCGATAGCGCCGACGCGCAATTGGATGCTCTGGTGGACGCTCGATCGCACGCGGGGGGGCGCGCTACGCAGCGGGCGCGGACGCGATCTAAGCCGTTCCGATCTCGCGATTGGACGGCTGAGACGACGCAGACGTGCGTATGCGTTACGCAGGCAGGCCAGCCGAGCGGGCGCGCGTGGGCGCGGCGGCGACGGCGACGGCGGGGCTTTAGCGACGGTTTTATCCGTCACTAAAGACCCCTTATTTATTATTTTGAAGATGTAATGTCCATTTTGCCCCCACTCCTTGCAACTATAAAAGGAGACCCCCTCCATACGAAATTTTCATCCCTTCCTTCTCCTCTCTACCTCTCCAAAGCTCAAGAGAAGCTTGTCCCACACCCGGGATGCTTCTCGCGAGATAAAGTCCAAATTTTCGTCCCCCTTCGGAAGTGGATCCCGCGACAACGACGGCGTGCTGCTTCGTTCCCGTTCTTCTGCTTCGTCCTCTTTCGTCCCGCTTCGTTCTTCTTCGTCCAGGCGTCGTCCCGTCCGGCTCGTCCTCCAAGCGACCGTCGAGGAGGATAACTTCTTTCTCCCATTCTTATTTACAGCTTTTCTAGTGTAGAATTTTCCTGCTTTATAGTGTAATTGATTTTCCGCTTTCTAGTGTAACTTTCATTTCGTTTGCTTGTATAAACAATTGAAATATTGAATGCATGTTCTCTTTCTCTCTCTCTCTCTCTCTCTCTCTCTCAGTTTGATAGCTCCATTGTAATTATTTCGCCTTGTTTATCAAAAATCCTAAAAAAAACATAATTGCGAATATAGATCAACGTAGCCTCCCTGAGTTCGACCCGGAATTCTTTTTCGGTATAAATCTTATTTGTTGAACACGAATTCTTCGCTTTCGAACTACAACGATAGGTTTTTCCAAAACCAAACACGTTAGCGTAGATTCTCGTTCAACAGTGGGCAGTTGGCGACCTCTAGAGTTACGAGGGTACTGTGGGGCAGTGACGGTGACGCGGCAGACCAGGCCAGAGTTGATAGACCGCATCATCACAGGGCAAATGGTCGATCCGTACTTGCAGTCTTTGCGCGACAGAGTACTGTCAGGAGACCCTGGGGACTTCTCTTTCACAGACCAGGTGCTACGCTTGAGGGGACGGTTGTGCGTTCCCAGGGACGAGGAGCTGTTGAGAGAGCTCCTGACTGAGGCACACGGTTCCAGATTCACCATACATCCTGAAAACACGAAGATGTACCACGACTTGAGACGCGAGTTTTGGTGGAGGGGGATGAAGCGGGATGTGGGTGAATTCGTGCAGCAGTGCTTAGTGTGCCAGCAGGTGAAAGCCGAGCATCAGAGGCCTGCAGGGCCGCTTCAGCCGCTTCCAGTGCCAGAGTGGAAGTGGGAGAGCATCACCATGGACTTGGTGGTGGGCTTGCCTGTTACCCAGCGGGGACACGACACAGTCTGGGTAATAGTGGATAGATTGACGAAGACGGCGTGGTTCTTGCCGATCCGAGTCACTTTGGGACCAGCACAGTTGGCAGAGAGGTATATCCGTGATGTGGTACGACTACACGGAGTTCCGCGGGAGATCGTATCCGACCGGGATACCCGCTTTACATCCCAGTTTTGGGCTGAGTTTCAGCAGGCCTTGGGGACGAGGTTGAGGTTTAGCACAGCTTACCACCCCCAGACGGATGGACAGTCTGAGCGCACGATACAGACACTCGAGGACCTTTTGTGTGCCTGTGTACTGGACTGGAGGGGCTCTTGGGAGGAGCACCTGCCCCTAGCGGAGTTTGCATACAACAACAGTTATCACTCGAGCATCGGCATGGCTCCCTACGAGGCTTTGTACGGACGGAGCTGTACGGCACCCTTGAGTTGGGTTGAGGTGGGGACCAAGTGGGAGGTTGGCCCCAAGTTGATCCGGCAGAGTCAGGAGGTAGTTGAGCAGATCCACAGACGACTCCGCACTGTCAGGAGCAGACAGAAGAGCTACGCGGATCGGAGACGCAGAGAGGTACAGTTTGAGGTTGGGGACCACGTCTTTCTTCGTGTTTCTCCCATGAAGGGCCTGCAGCGGTTTGGGGTGAGAGGGAAGCTCGCGCCGAGGTTCGTGGGGCCCTTTGAGGTCCTAGAGCGGGTTGGACCCGTTGCTTACCGACTTGCCCTCCCCCCGCAGTTTTCTGGTGTGCACGACGTGTTCCACGTGTCCAACCTCAGGAAGTACGTAGCCGATTCCAGCCACGTACTGAGTCACGAGAGCGTCGAGGTGGGCGACGACCTGACCTACCCCGAGCAGCCAGTGCAGATTCTAGACCGAGCCGTCCGCAGTTTGAGACGAAAGCAAGTACCCCTGGTAAAGGTTTTGCGGAGGAGCCAGCGGTACGAGGAGGCTACCTGGGAGCCTGAGGCGGCAATGCGGGAGCGGTACCCGAAGCTTTTCGCGGGTACGTCTTCCGGACCGGCTTCGGTCCTCTTTGAGTTTGTTATGGTTATTTGGACGTCTTTTCCCGCACCCTAGTTGGCGCAAGTTTCGGGGACGAAACTTCCTTTGAGTTTGTTATATTGTTACGAACGCGTGCCCCGGAAGTCTTTTAAGACGTCTGGGAGGTGGCCCAGACGTCTGGGATCACATCCAGACGTCTGGGATGGTTTACAGACGTCTTATTTTGCACAGTATTATCTTTTTCGACCCGTTTAGGGCCCGTTCGAGCTCCGTTTTCCGCGATTCGAGTTGCGTTCTTTTCAGAATTAATTCCTCTACCCGTCTACAGTAGCTATACACTGTTTTGAGACACTCCTTGTGTTTGATCCTTGTGATAGGACATCATTCAGTTGCAGTCTTGGGAGTCGCAGAGGCACGCGGGATTCCCGATCATGCCCCCATTACTCCCGTTGTACCTGGTAGAGTGGCTTTAAGTTATTAAAATATGTTAAATTATGAAACCATAAATAGAACCTAGGACATTTCATGAACCCTAGGAATGAGAAATAGATGGAATGATAGCTCCTAGGTGTTGCATGAATCCTAGGACTGGAAAACTAGATTGTATGATAGATCCTAGGATATGGCATGAATCTTAGGATGGGAAAACTAGTTGAATGTATAATACTGCAGTCTTGGAAAATGGAAAGAGATATAAAGCTGCCTGTAATTTGAATTAACAGCTGCCTGTTGTGAATAGATAACGTGGTTGAGAACATGGATTGTAAGAATGTGAAACTGGAAAGTGAAACCTGGATCTTTGAGTAAAAAGGATGGAACCCTACGGGGAAGTAGGAGTAGAACTCCTGGAAAGTGAATGGAATAGTTTTGGGGAAGTGAGCTGGCCCTTGAGTACGGAGTACCAAGGAGAGCGACTGTCCCCCTGTTTAGTGCAGAGCGGAGCTAGCCGCCCCAGGGACCCGGGGTTAGGACTGGCCACTCTGTACCGACTTGCTGGCCCTTGCGTACGTAGTACCGAGGAGAGCTACTAGTGTAGGGAGGTACTAGCTACCCCACGGGCCCCGGGGTTCTGCTAGCCTCCCACACCGACTTGTTAGGCCCGCTGGGGCAAACCAGGGTAGTCAGGCGAGGGTGCGCGGACTATGGAGGGGCAAGGCCCCGGTTTGGTTACTGTGGAGGGGTTGGACCCCTGTTACTGAGAGGGCTCTGCCCTGGACTGGTTCCGTGCTGTGCTTTGGGCGCACCCGTTAACGGAAACGACTGACCGCGTGCCAGTACGGGTTAGCTACCTGTGCGTTTATCGCGCGTGCCGTAGTCACCGTTACGTCTGTCAGTGACCTTGGGGTGGTTGACTGAGGGTAGGATCACCACGGGGGACTCTCCCGGCCAGGGGAGCACCACGTGCTACTTCTACTTTTTGGAAAAGACTGCAATCAAGATCGTTCCCACGAGGAACATTCGAGATCAAGTAAAGGATCTGAGAAATAAATGAATTAGTGAGAAAATTGAAAGATGTGAATAAAGAAAGTAATAGAACATAACAGCTACTGTACACTCTACTGTTGTCTTTAGTTTTAGATGCCACTCTACTCAGCGTTTTTGCTGACGTGTTACACTCGTTACCTTTTTCAGTACCAGGTGTTGAGTAGCCAAGGTCAGCGGCTGCAGAGAACGCTGGGCCGAGTAAGGTCCAGTAGAGTTACCACTGTCTTTTGTACCTCTTTTGTTTCTGTTATAGTGAGTAGTTCTTGTTTCCACTGTACTTTCTTTACCTGCAGTTCATGTTATATGATAAATGTTGTTATACTGCTGTGGTGGTATCTACTGTAATAGTTTCTTTCCTTACTGCTGTACTTTCTTACTGTTAGTTATATTCATGCTGAATGTGGTTTATTTTACTGCTCTTTAGGTTACTTCCTCGTTGGACGACTGGGTCTTGGGATTAGTTGAGTCAGTCCGGTTCTCGAGTCTCGTAGGGGCTCGGGAAATGGGTCGTTACAGATAACTTTTCTACTCTTGTTGTGTGTAAAATGAGCCTTTGACACCCACCAAGCGGTTTATTTACTTCCAATATAAGATTAAAAACCTCTACCAAATCTTACTTACTTCAACATGAATTTCCACGTCATCATATATCAATTATATTCCGATTGATGCCATTAGACTCTCAAATCCAATAATTATAACATCTTTCTTTGGAGTGTAAAAAGGCTTGATGGGGTTAACCGTTAACCGTTTAGTATATAGTAAGGTTAAACTGGTGGATTATCGTGAGCTAACTTGTGATAACTTATCTCGCATCATCCCTCGAATGTTTTAACACAAGTGATCTTATCTCATATTAGGAAAACTTATCCCACATCATCCCCTAAATGTGTAAACCCAAGTAATCTTATATCAAATAATAAAAAAAAGTAATCTTATGTTCAAGTGGGAAAACCTTAACTTTTGTAGTTAATCCCTGAGACAAAATTGAAGCTCATAAAAGGCCAATGGCATTTCCTATCTTTATATCTATAAAGTGCCATCGATATGGTATTATGCACGTTAACTATGGCACTGTTTATTTATGTAGTTATCAACATTGTTGCATTATTTTTTTTATTTTCTGGTCTCTCTCTCATTTGTTACCTCTCCCTCTTATCTCTTTTTCTTTTATTTTTTCTCTTATTTCATTTTCCTTGCACATTATTTAACACACATGATTATTTCAAATTTTGTTTTAATTTGTCATCAGCCTCCTCATCTTATGCTCTTTCATTTGAAATCAATATTGAGTATGTTTTTGCAAGAGTATTAAATAATACATATACAAAGTCAGACCGTATAAACCTAATCTAAGATGCTAATTGGAAATCAAAATACACTGTGTAATGCATTTCATAACATGTGGTGTGTTTTGATTTCAAATATACTGGTTAAAAATAAAAATGCACTGGTATATTTTGTTGAATTGGGACGTTTATTTACTTTTCAATTGTTATATTTTGATTTTCAACCGATATGTTTCAGTAGAGAACTAAAATGCACCAGTGTATTTTGATTTTAAATTAATATGTTACAGTAGAAAATAAAAGTATACCAGTTGAAAATTAAAATGCACCGATATATTTTGTTAAGCAGTGACATTTATTTATCTTAACTAATGTATTTTACTTTCAACCAATATATTTCAATGAAAAATTAAAATACATTAATTAAGAATTAAAATATATCAATATATATGATTTATTAAATATAGATATCTTAATATAAAAAATCACTGAATATGTGATGTTAGCATTAGTTATGAAAATATTCATTTGTTTATGTATTTTCTTTCTTGATCCAAGTTCTATCTCTCTCACTCTCATATTATAGTAAATTTGTTCAATAGTAAAATCTTGATATAACTTTTAACTTTTATATAATAAGGTTGTATTTAGTTGACGGATTAAATATTTAATTTATTATTTAATTTATCTCTTATTTACATTAATTTAATATAAATTTATTTCACTCTCTCTACATATAATTTTAACTTGTTAAAATATTTAAATAAATTAATTTATTTATTTCATCATTTATTTTACTCCTTCAATTTATTCCATAAATTTATTTTCCTTATCGAATTCTAAAAATTTATAATAAATTTCATCCTTCCACGTTTTGACGTTACACGATAAAATAGGATGCATTTTCCACTATATGTTGGCTCATCAGCATCCGACTTCTCGTGTGGGTGAATTTGATGGCAATGATTATACCGGGTGATGTGACGTCGCCGTTGGATTTCTCACGGACGGTGTTGGTGGATTGAAGTTTTTTTTTATCATTGTTAAGTGTTATGATTTAGAAATACGAAAAAGAAAAAGATTCTCAGCAAGCAATCACGCGTAAGGTAAGAGTTTAATGTTCAATTTTACTTGGAAAAGATGTATGTTGGGAAAGAGTATGTTTTACTCTCGAATTTTTATTAAGTTAATTGTATCTAAGGTTATAATAATTCACTTTTTTTTTTTGTCTCTTAACTTACGCACCTGTGACCCTCTATGAAGGCTACGAGTCACTTAAATAATGTCGCTGCACGTCACGTGGGTATTGACTCCTGAGGGTAATCGTCAGGATGTTGTTATTATGGTTGATTAAATTAATGACACGCTGTATACATTTTCAGATACATTACCGACATTTATCGGTGGACATGATACTGGAGTAAATGACCATGGTAATCGTTACGCAACTGGGATTTGTTGGACGACTTGTCCACTTGTATGTCAAGTCTTTTTGTTGGATGAGGAACCTGTCTATGCGCCAGCCTTCTTGGTCTGCAGGGGAATCCATCTATTTGCCAGGTCTTTTTGTTGGCTCGGGTGTCCGTCTACTTGTCTACATTCTTAGGCGAATATGTCAGGTTTATACATCAACTCGTCTGAGATATCCAATTAACAGGATCTTTAGTCAGCCAAGTTTGCCAAACAAGATCCATCTATTCGAGTAGTCATCCGCCTAGTTAGTCAATCTAGCCAGATCATATGATGTTAGGCTTTTGACTCTTGTTGGCTGGATCTTCATGAATTTTTTCCTGAATCTTTATGAGATTTTCCTTCACCATATTAACTCTCAGCCATTGTTTCTCGAAAAAGAAGAATTTCGAGCAATTTTTTCGCTTGCATTATTGTCGCAATAGATAGTACTTAGATGTCCAATAATTTAATTATTAATGGTACTTGCAGAGCTCGCAAACTAACCAAAGGTCGACAATCCAATAATTTAATTATTATAGATTGGATCGGAACTAAAAGCGTCGAGTCTTCGTGTGTAGACCGTGCTCGGCAACGTAGTGATAAAATTACGTAAAAAAGTAGATAAGTGTAGGTTATTACTTAAAAAGTGGCGTAGGATATTATTTTTGTACTTTAATATTGTAAATATGGATTTATTTGATAATTAATATTTATTATATAATGATTTATATTATATTTAAAAAAATCACGTTACTTTAATTTAAAATATAAAAATGATAAATAACTTTTACCAATGATAAATTATTTTACATCGATAATAAATTATTCTAAGGTATATTTATATTGGTGTAATCTTATTTTGTATTCGTAATAAATTATTTCAAGGGTAGTTTTACTTGTCCAAAATGATTTTACATCCGTACAAAGTGATTTTGACCTATGAACTTAGAATTTAAGATTTAGGATTTAGATTTATAGAAAATAATTTCACGTATCAGAATTAATTTTTCACTTGAAAGGTGATTTTCACCTTAAGGTTTATGATTTAGGATTTAAGATTTAAATCCTAAATACTAAAGAGTACACCGTAAACCGTAAAGTGAAAAATTAATTTTCAAGTGTAAAATCACTTATACATAAAGAAAAACTTCGAATTTAATTTTGTACCAGTGTAATCTTACTTTACACCCCTACAAAATTATTTTGAAAGTGTAAAGTGATTTTACACAGATGTGAAGTGATTTTGCATATGTATAAAATAAGATTACACCTATATAAAGTGATTCCGAAGATGATTTAAGTGATTACACTCGTATTAAAGTAATTTATTATTAATTTCAACCAATCTCACCATGTATAATATTTTTTTATATAAAAATATACATATTAAAATTAAATTTACACCATATACATCAACCTGTATTTTTTCTAACCCACACCTTAAAATTAAATATTAATTTCCTGTGATTACAAATTTTCCAATCTTTTGTAAGGCTACATCTATGTACCTGTAGATTGGACGATTTTGGTGCTCCGCTTGTCAAAGTTTCTCTTTTCTCTTTCATTTTTAATACAGCTTTTTTTTTCCTTTCATTTTTAATACAGTTCTCTCTCTCAAATCTTTCTCTAAGTCCCCCCTCCCGGCCTCTCTCTCTCTCTCCCCTCTTATCTCTCCCACATTTTTATATGTAATTTATTTCTTTCTTTCTTTCTTTCTTTTCATATTATTTAGTACGTACCATCATTTTAAATTCTATACTTCTCATTTACTATTTTTAATGTTGAATATATTTGTATGAGAATATAAATAATATATATATAATTAGATAATATAAATTTAATTTAAAATGTAAATTGAAAATAAACATATATCAATGTATAGTATATTTTAAATTTTAATTATTATTTTTTATTTTTCATCGATTAAAAATCAGGACATATCAGATAATATATTTTAGAATCTACGATGTATTAATTTTTATCGATAAAAATCAAGATACATCAATTAAATATTATATTAAATTTTGATACGAGTGATTTTTATATTTTCATAATAATTAACTTTCATACTTCTATGTCAATACATAAATTAAAATTTAATTTTTCATAAAATGAAGAGTTGATGTTTCGATGAATATCATATCTATGCCAAATTATTTGGACGTCGGTCAATTTAGTAAATAGACATTGATGTCTTTCAAATTAAAACAAAATGTCAATCTATCATACATTGTTGAACTATGTTGACGTCCTTTAATATGTTAGATGCTAATTCATCTCTTTTACAGTAGCAAATGGCAATTTATGATGCATTTGGATAGCTAAAATCATGGGCTCCAATCTTCCAAATGGTATACTTAAAATGCGGCCGTTGAGAAACACATTTGATGAATATGCCATCGATAAATTGTCTTGATGCCCTTTAATTTGTTAGATAGTTATTCGTGTATTTCAAATTAAGAAATGTAAATTTACTACGCATTTAGACAGGTGAACAGCGTTACTTCTTATATTAAATTATAAGAAAAGTTGACTTGATCTATAAACGGCATGCAAGCATAAATTATGTTATCTGTTATTTTAAATGATAAAATGGATCTGTTTGGTTTGTCATATTTGATCCAGCTGACTTTTGGATCAAATTTAATTTGAGGGCTTTAGAAGTCTACAAAAATAGCAAAGCAAACCATTAATATCCCAACGAAGTATAATTCGAAACAATACTTTGTACTACTTAGTGATTATCGAATTACGGGACTCTCGGCGATGGTGGATGGTCGCGGCAATGTGACAAGGAAATCGTAATTTCTTATATATATTTTTTCCGTGTAAACCATGGGTAAATGTACAGGAAGTGATTTCATAGAATTTAATTATTTTACAACGATTAAAGTGAGCCTCATGGGAAATGGTTGCCACAAAGGACTATTGCAATCTAGAATTCTAAGAATGTGATAAGAGTGAAAGAATTGTTTAATTCAACAATGAATGGATTTAAATGGAAGAGCTTGTATTAGTTGGTACCATTGTTCTGTACTAAATTAGACCGGTGCCCTTCTGTGTACAATTGATATTGGACATCGCTTTTTTAGTGTAATTGAAATTAACTGCTCAAAAAGGAAATAGGATGGAATATATCAACAATGGCTACCAATAACAAGTAATCGTTGTGTCTTTGACCCTTTTTCCTGAGGTCACATGTGACCTAACTTTTTTATGGTCGAGTTTTTGATTTTGTTAGGAATCGATTTTGACCTCTTAGTCGAACTATCCGATTCATTTGTTGATGTATTCTTCAATATCCATCTCGTTGACATATTATTGTACTTATGAGAGTGAAGTCACACTTCTTCCATAGGTTGATCAATACCTAATATGGAAATGCATTTTTCTTTTTCTTTTATTTCATTGTTTTCTTTCTATGTTTTTCTTTTCCTCATTTTAAGAGGTGAAAACTTTTCCTTATTAGGATTATCTGTCTCTCTCTTTCCCTCTGAATACATCCTCTTGTATTAGGTTCTTTCTTTTAATAAAAATAATTGTTCAATAAAAAAAATGAACCATTTATTTTTTAGGGTACAACTGAAGTGGACTATTGATGCATGCACATATGAGAAATAACCACTAATGTTCAATTCTAAGAAGGGTGTTTGAAGTTGCTTGAAATTAACTTATGAATTTCATATAGAAAATATAAGTCAATAAAGGGATATGATAAACTTCGCTACATCACTATAAAAAAATAGTTCTACACCAATGGTGTACATATATTGACATAAAATATGCGTCACTATAAATTTAATTATACGTCACTACAATGTCTTTCCCAACTTCCCACCTCCAACACCTGACGCCCCTCGCTCCTCCAACTTCCCACATTCACTTAGGGCTGCAACACTCAATGCCCCTCCAGAAATAGAGATGCACATCCACTTCAAGTCCCCGTATTACCCTCGACACCCCTCCAGATCCACCTCCACCTCCACGCTCCCCTCTCCCCTTCCCCTTCCCCTCACAGATCCCCTTCCGAACTCCACCATTCCCACAAGCCTCTCCTCCGACCAAACCCTAACAACCTCCCACTCCGATCGACCTCCTCCATCTCCATCTCCCCTTCTCCCTCTCCTTCCCTGTTGAAGAGCGACGAGTCCCAATGGCTCCGCGACGAGCAGCGGTGGCTGTGTGACGAGTAGTGGTGGCTCAGAGAGGAGAAGCGGTGGCTCCGAGAGGAGTCCTGATGGAACGCCAAGCGCGAGTCTCTCCTCCTCGAGTTCGCCACCCTCCGTGAGAGGCTCGAGGCGATAGAGCGAGGGGGAAGGGATCCAGTGAGCGTGGAGGTGGTTGGTGGGTGGGTGTTTGATTAAGCCTCTCGATTAGGTATTTAATCGTCACGAGGTTTGCGTGAATAGTGGGTTTGCAAAAAACCAACGACGTGCCTGAGTCACCCACCTTCTCTTCCAGATCTAAGAGCAACCACACGGCTTTTCTGAGATATCCAAGTAGCACTTGGTTGAGTTGATGCTAGATCTCTTAGGATTAGAATTTGGATTGGGACATAAATGAAGGTGTCAACATGGCCTCTGCACTATTTTTTCATAGGAAGAAGATGCATGTCCAGAGCATTATTGTCCTATGATTTTTTTGCTTCACTTGGGAAGGGTTTTGCATGTAAATCAAGGTCTTCTTGCTGTGATTTTATACTTAATTATTCCAACATGGTACTAGAGTGAGTGATCCTGTAGATTATTTCTTAGACGAGGTTGGACAACTTTGGGATTCTTGAAGTTCATGTCATCTTCTTTTCTCAGACAAGAAGTTGATTCCAATCCTTATTCTCCTAGTTACCTAAGTTCCTCTAGGCACCAATAAAAAGAAGGTCCAACTCCAAAGTACCAATAGATGAGGTCAAAGACAGGGAGGTATGATTCCTTCTCAGGAACACTCCTTTGTTATCTTTGATAGTAGCTTTGCCGTACTGCCTTTTCTTCTTCCCTCTAATCACTTTGAATTTGAAGACTACAAAAGAGAATGTGTCCCCTCCAGATTGATATTAGGACTTTTCCTTTCCCCTACATATTAGACTAGTTTAGGAATGGGATTTTCTATTTAAGGAACTTCACAAGCAAGATGAACTTCTCTAGTTGACATTATACAATAAGGTAAACCCTAGAAAGTAGTTGCTTTATAGAAGATTTGAAATAAAGGCCAAAGTGCCTTGGACATCTAGACATGCACACATTTTCCCGATATAGTCGTTCTCTCAAAATTCTTGAAAGTACTTTTTTTTCTCCATGTATGCAAGGAAGATAACTAGCAGGTGCAGGCATGAGAAGAAGGCTACAATAGGTAGCTAAAGGCTCATTATCCTTTTCATTTCATATTGAGATCATCCTCCATACCAAAGAGGTCTTCATCTTATAGGGATTGTAACAAGCTTGATCATTGGTAAAGAGCAAGTTGCAATCAATTCTTCACCCTATTTTTGAGCAACTTTCTGGAGAGTTCGTTAGTCAATCTAGGTCATGATCTATATGCACTAACATTAGAACACCCTCAAGTGGAGCAAAATACTAATATGATTTTATTTCAATATTTGACAAATCCGTACATGTCAATTGGAGATGAGACTATACCATTCATGATACATGCATCAATTATGTACATCAATCTTCCAATTACATGTTCAATGTCATAGATTCAAGACTTTGCATATTAGGCTGGAAAAAATTGCAAAACTAAACGTTGCAATTCTTCATTTTGTTTTTGAAGTAAAGGATAGTCACTCATGGCAACTATCCATGAGTTTTGTTAATCAACTAGCAAAACACCATCTTACAAAATATTACCCACATCCTCATAAAATTGAAAATTAATACTTGGATATTATGTGCTAAACACAACACCATTGTGCTGCAACCATAAAGTCCACAAGAATGAAAGGCTCGACCTTTTCACCCTTAGACCTAAGGAAATATGGGCCAGAACAAGTCTTGCCCACTGCAAAGGCTTCTCGGAAGCCAACTTCGAAGAGGAATCTACCAATGCCAAGGCCAACTTTTCCCAAACAACATTAGCAAATGAGTAAGATCTTTATTATTTTTCAATTGAGTAGCTTATATAGTTTTGCTAGAGATAGTGAGGGTGTCTTGAGTAGCTTATATTGTTTTTTGATTGAGATGGGTGTTTGCGCACGTAGTTCTATGCTTGCAGTTGTCTATGTGATGCATTTATTAATTTTACAAATAAGGCCTACTTATTTTCTTTTACGAAGTCTTCATTTCTTTCCAAAATAGATTTTATAGATATTATGACTAGATGTCAACATATGAATTCTTGGCATGTTCTTTCCTTCTAAGGCTCAAGAACCTTCTCAGGGGTTAAGAGTAGATGCATTTCATTTTCCTCTTTTTTTCATTTTTTCATTCTTGTTAGATGGAAATGGTATTCAAGTAAATTTGTGCCTAAAGTGATGCAATTGGGACCATCACTTTTCATTTGATTTTATATAAAGCTAAGCGAAACCCAAGTTTTTTTTTACATGTTTCTAACTGAGCCTAGTTCTATGGATTCTTTGCTATTATACTTGTCCTCTTGGAGTGATGCAAGGAATAGTCTTGATTTTATTAGTGGTTAATAATCTTAAAAAAAAATCTTGAATCTATATTTTTTCATGTGATGAACTGTATTTCCATAGAACCCATCCACATCTTGCAACTGTAGTGTATCTTTCAATATTCCTTAGGTTACCCTTAAGGAATGAGTTCAAACTTAAGAAAAGGTCAACATTAATTTTTTTTTTCATATTCTCCATTTAAATAGGGAGTATCCATTTATAGCAATTATCTAGTGTGTTTAGTGCAAATTAACTTGCTAGAGTATTCTTACTAGATTTTTTAAATAAAGTATAATTAATTCTATGATGTATAATATAAGGTAATCTTCATCACGAGTTGTTTTAACTTAAAAATGAAACAACTAATATGTCCTAGATGTGCCTATGCACCAATGTTTTGTATGATAATTATTTCCGCCTGACGTAGACATGCAGTTTGTCTAAGTGGTTTGATCATACAGGGAACCATGGTTGTCAACATACCCAAAAGACAAACTAGTTGAAGTTGAAGAATCATCAGATCTTTGTTCATGTTGACAGGTAGGTACTTTCTTGATAATATTCTTCATGATAGAAATGTGAATAACAACACTTTAGTTAAAACCACTACAAGAAAACATATATTTTACGATAGAGATCTGTGACACTAAGTATTACCATCTCAAAATTAATATCTTTTTATGATAATTTATTACATATTTAAAAAATAAATTTAGAGACGACAATCTACGATTACAAAATTCTAAATCTACAATTTATTTTTACTCCCCCTCTTTCTCAACTCTCCCCTCAAAATTTTTCCACACCCCCCGCCCGTAGCTCCCATGAAAAGGTCCCATCCTCGCGAGAAACTAAAACCCTTCCTTTCCCCTCAAAATCCTATTTCCCCTCTCTCTCCTTAGTCGCACGAGCCTTGCTTCTCTTTGTCCTCGCTGACCATCTCCTCCCCCATCCTCCTCACCGATCGCGTGTCAACCGCTCATCTCCGCCAACTCGTCATGTCTTGGCTCCACCGCGCCCTCACCCGCCGCTCGCACTCCTCCCCTCTTCGCCTCCCCCCTCTCCGCCTCCTTCTCCTCCTCCTCCCCTTCCCATGCCACCGCGGCCGACGCCCGCCGCCTCGCGATCCTCCCTGATGCAACGAGTGAGAAGCCACGGGTAGTGGTGCTCAGGACAGGGTGGGCGGTGTGCCGCCTCATGATGGTTGTGGACACCTCCCTCTACAATTTTGTCTGTGTCTCCCCGTGAAACCACATGGTCTTCACGCCCCTCCTCGCCTCCACCTGCGTGGGGACCCTTGGGTTCTGATCCGTCACCGAGCCCATCAGCCGGATCCAGCCGGCGATCTCCACCGTCCCAAGCTCCTACTTCTTCCTCGCCAGGTGCATCGGGATTACCCCGTCGCTCACACTGTCGGTGATGTTCGATCGCCCGCGTGGATTCCCACATATCTCTCTCTCTCTCTCTCTCATTTCCTTGATCGGTCAGTCATGTTGGATGATCGGACGACTGCAAGTGCGTGCGAGACATCTACGGATGACGCGGAGAAGGAGGGGCTGGAGCCGTGGAGGATCAGCGTGGCGTACGACAAGCTGGTGATAGCGACGGGGGCGGAGGCGTCGACGTTCGAGATCCCGGGGGTAAAGGAGAGCGTGATCTTCCTGAGGCACCACGCGCAGGAGATAAGGCGGAGGCTTCAATTGAACCTTATGCTATTCGTCTTCCCAAGTGCATTTGGACGGTATAAGTAAGTTTCTAGTTACTGTAGGTAGATGCGGCTGCATTGGAGTGATGTAAGCAAGAAAGCAGGTGTGTTTATTTCTTCCCCTTTTTTTCTTCTTCCGCATTAATTGACATAGAATCCCATATGGGCAAACTGAAAAGAAAGTTAGCATTCCCGACACACCAAATCTTCTAGTGTATGCAGGAATGATAACCTGAACCTGAATCTTTTCTGCCAAAATCAACAGATGAGTCCTCGTTGTTCGACCATGTCTTGATGGGTAGCAAGTGCCCACTTGTGTTCTACTAGTTTTAGTACAGTTGCGAAGGAGAGGAATCCAATCTGGTGTCGACTTATTGGAGGTTGTACCTCTGGCGAAGAAAAATTCATCAGAGGTTGTGTTAATCGGCGCAGAGAGGATCGTTAGGATGATTCTGCATTTGATAGATCTAGGCTGAGATGAGGATGGGAATGGGTATTGTTGGATGCAGTTCATCCACTCCATAGCTACTTGAAGGTCAACCATGGGAAGGGGGAGGATGTTCGGCTTTCTTTACTATGATTTAGAAATGGACCTGCGGGAAGCTGTGGATAGACTGCTTGTGGTCTAGGAAGGGCTTGAGTGTGGTACATCATGTCAGTGTTCATCCGGGAAAAAAAGGTCCTTCCTTTTTTTTAAAGTAGAAAGGAGGATCACTTGAGGTCGGTGACCATCCTCCTTTTTTTTAGATTTAAAAGAAGCACGTTAATGTCGAAAAGGTTCCTGCTGATATT
The DNA here is from genome assembly GCA_037157565.1 of Thalassia testudinum. NCBI lineage: Eukaryota > Viridiplantae > Streptophyta > Magnoliopsida > Alismatales > Hydrocharitaceae > Thalassia > Thalassia testudinum. The sequence goes on from JAZHRO010000063.1 coordinate 136,410,757, forward strand.
AGAGTGAGGAACACAAATCCTTAGAAGGATTAAAGAAACAAATCACATTCTCCACATAAGGTTTCTCTTCTTTAAGGTTGACAACATTCTTTTGAAGCCAAATCACCTGTATTGCCATTAAAGGGTTTGTATGGTCATGCTTTGATTTGTAACATTAGGGTCCTTTGTCACTTCTTCCAGCCGTGAATCTCCTTAAAAAACTTCTTTGATGGACCACCAATCTGATCCATGCCCACCCTTCCCCAAATTCAAGTTGCAAATGGACAAGAGACATCTTGTTATATAGGAATAATCTTTTTGTTACACAAGAATCATCTTTCATAGCCAAATACATCTCTGAAAATTATGTAAATCAGATTATTTATGAATCTTCCTGGTTATTTGCAAATTTATGAAATGTGCTGGTTTTTACATATTATTGCTTGTATGCATGAACTTGAATTACTGTATCTTATGTGTTTTCTTGAAGGTGATAACCTTCTTAGTTTATTATGTAGATTCCAAATTCTTCGAAGTATTGATCAAGTTGAACCATTTTCCCCGAGATTCCTGTTGTTGACCTTGAACAAATGCTTAGTTCTGAATTTATGACTTTGGAATAACGTGTATAGTGCCACAACTCAGCCTTATTGAGGGATTTCATGATAGATAGAGAGCACAGAGTTTAATTTAATTGTTGATTTCAAAGATCATCTTTAAAATAACTTATCTTTCTAGCTTTCACCCTTTAAAGAGAAAGATATAATGCTGGACGATGATTTTCCCAAGAGGATATGATATCTCACATGATATAACCAGGTGAAGGTTGGCAAAGGAGTAATAGTAGCTGAAGATGGTTCTTATACTAGAATAATTCAGTTTCAGGACTCAGATCTCAAATTATCTTTCAAATCCTGTTACCTTGGCTTTGAGTTCTTGGCTAGACTCTCACGTGATTTTTTTTATCATATTAACATCTCAATATTCTTTCTCAATATTGCTTTATTTAAGATAAGTAGATACACAAGCTATTAGGATAGCCCAACACACTATGTGTTCTCTCTCTAATTCTTTTTATTTATGTTACATTGATGTAGGAATATCTGATGAAAAAAAGCATAGATTGCTACATTGTGTTGTTACTAGTACTTCTTTCTATCTTCCTAACAAAGATCAGTATTGCATCTAGATTTTTTGATCTTTCAATCCTTAAAAACATTCTTTTTAATATAATTTTTTATTCAAAAAGAAACAAAAGCAAGTTTGTATGTCGAACAAGGTAAAAAGAAGAATGTGCTTGTGTTGCTATTTGTCTTAAGTTGCATTTGGTAGCAGGATAAGTTGGTGGGTGTGATGAGTGGAGTTAAAGTATGGGTTTGTGTGGTGGGAAAGCTGGTGGGATGGATGTGATATATGTTATAGTGAAAGTGGTTATAAGACTTTTTATATTCAAATTTGGAAAAAGTTGTGGTTGAGAATATTGTATTGTATTGTATACCACACTTTATGACACCACAAAATTCATTGGCATTTGTTAACAATAACCTCCTTCAATGGGATAACCTGGGAGGTTATTTGTAGCTAAACAAGGCCTTAACCATATATCCTTAGAGTTGCTTATGGGAAATGAATTTGGTAGTTTCTGATGTAAATCCACTTGAACAATCTAATTTTTAAAGTTAAGCCTAATATTGGGCATTTTTTGGTGTGTGTAGAATTATTCAGGTAACATCTCAACTATCAAAGAAAAAAATAATGTGGTTATCAAGTTTAGATATTCTTTTTTGAAAGAAAGTTCAATAGATAATAAGAGAATTAATTTTGAAGTAGCTTGCTGTTTATTCTTTATGTTTTGGTGGTTTCATGAAAGGCAATCTTCTGACTAAACGTTAATTAGGTGCTACAATTTTTTAAACCTTTTTTTCCTCTATATTGCAAAATCCATGGGTTCCTTTGAGTCAGATAGTCTATGCATAGATGACAAGATTAGTGATGTTGAGGGGTTATTGGATTCTGAAGGTCATATCTCACAATATGGTTCAGAGCCAAGTATGTGTCCTGGCTACAGTAACAACTTTGTAGCTTGTGCAGTTACAAGTGATACACTAGTCAAAAAAAAGGTCAGATAATCCAAATTCTATTATGCTAAGCACGGGTGAGATGATTCCTCTTTGCCCCTCCGTTTTAATTGGTGATTTACATTTAGGGTTGCAAAGTAATTATTTTGTTATCTTGTTGCAGGAAAACAAGTTGCCCCTTTGCATGATGCTTGTGGAGCAGATTGTGTGTAAATCCTACAAGTAAGATAATGCAGCTTATTCTTATTGGGCCTTCAATTGTAGTATTCCATCCATTTTCATTTTTTTCGATAAAGTTAAATGTGGGTAAACATTCCACCCAAAATAGTAGCCCTCATTATATCTCAAAGTTATAATCTACATGCCTTTACGGGTTAGTCTCTATAAATGAGATGTTTTCTTATGGAATATGAGAACTGAAATTCCAAATTCTTTGATTTTGACAAAGCCCATCAAATAACATTAATATGAAATTAGAATTTAACTTATTTTCGGACTAAAAATTAGAACCCCAGTATAGTTATATATTTCAAGTCATTCATCTTCTTCCTTGCAATCTAATGGTACACAATCACAAAAAACCCCATAACAAACAATTGAATAGACTGAGTTTACCATCTAATAGATTTTTTTTTTTTCTTACAGTCAAACTTAATTTGGATGCATTATGGAATGATATTAAATCTAAATGGGTATTGCATGGTGCTTTCTCTTTAGGTCAATTTGATTAAAGGCATGTTTTGATTAGGGTGGTGAAGGAACATAATCTTATTTGAGTTTTCTCAAAAGATTAGTGTCATAAATCACAATAGAATTTCAATTACGAGGTGGTCATCCTATTCTAGACCTAATAAAAGGTCTTCTATATGCCCTATTTAGGTTGGATTATCATATTGAATCCACATATTTTTAATAGGGATGTTATGATGTAATTGCTAGTGCTATTGGAAATTGTATAGGTCTTGATTCTGATATTACATATTTAATAAGGAATGGTTATCCAAGAATGCTTGTAGAGATTGATATGCCTAAACTCCTGCTTGATCTTATTGGGATCAAAAATGGTGAAGAAATTTTTAAATAGAGGACCATCTATGAAAAGCTTCCTAAATTTTGCTCAAAATGTCTTATGATTGGTCATTCATTGAGCATTATAGAAAGAAGGGGAAAGATAGGGGAAATTTGAACCAAGTGAAGGATGTAAATGAGAGAGCAGTAGTGGGAAGTGAATAATTTGAATTTTGGGTAGCAACATATATACATGGTAGAAGAAAGGAAATGGGAAAGAAAAAAGCCAATAGCAACAACGGAAGTTATTGTGTGTTTGCTTATTTGGATCTAAAATGGCAACAACAGAAGTTTGATGGTGATGGAACTTAGCATTCTAAGGAGAAGGATGGTGAAAGGAATGAAGCTAGTTGCTCGTATGGAAAGGGGTGTACTTCAATTGGCTAGCAACAACTTGAAATAGATATCAAAAGCAACAATCTAATCACTGCGAAAGTTTGTTAAAAATGGAAAGAGGCCTATGCATTCAGATTTGCAAAGCTCAATTTCAATGCAAAATTCCTTTGAGAGCTTACAAGTTGATGACAAGAGGGGCCATAATCAAATTCTAAAGAAGCAAGAATTTATTTCTATGCATGAGGACGGATTAATAATTCAAAAGCACCAGCCAATGATAAGGAAAAAGGGTTGACGACAATAAGAATATGCTTTATCTTTGGATTTGCATATTGACCTTAGCAAAAAGCAAGACTCAAGATCAAAGGCGTTGAGGAAAAAGACTTGAGTATCAATTGGCCTTCTCATTTTATGTCCACTGTCCAATCTATCACACTCAAAACCAAACAAGAGAATAAGTAAATAAACTTACTTTTTGTGTGCAATCCTCATGGATATGTGTAAATCCCTCAAAAGTTGCTCTTCTTTTGATTCTCCTCATTCTTACAAGCAAGATCAACATCAAAATTTAAAATTTTAGAGCTCCAAGAAGCAAGCAATGCTTTGATAAAATAGTAAAAAAAATAGCACAAAAGAACAAAAATTCTCTTTTTTTGTAAAAAAATTATCCTTCGGATCTTTTCCATCAAAGATTAAAAAGTAAATAAGAAGTTTATTTTTAGACATTTATCCCTAACTAATATTCATGATTGATTCAAAATATCAACCTCAATCCTTTTCCACATATTAGATCAAATGTAATGGAAACATAAAAAAAGTAGCTACTTGACTAAAAGATAAATTCTTTTAAGAAAGAAACAAGGTACAGAGGTTTTGTGTATACATAAAAATGATATGTTCATTTCCTAGTTAATACTCCAAATTGATAGTAACTTCTCGATTGCAAACTTTGAAACATTCCTTCGGATATGAAGGCTTCCTCGTGATGATGTGAATAGCCTCCTACTTTACTTTATTACAAAGTAAAATTAGTGGCAGTCATTTTGATTTTCTAATAAAATTAATTTTATTAGTACAAACTCATATTTTATATGTTTGCATATTATTGAATGATTGCAATGTCACTTGAGTTGAGGATGTAGAAAATCTCTTTTAACAGGGTTATATTGCTTATTAGTGTTTGTCATTATAAATTTTTGAAACTAGTGATTCATTTAATTGATTTCTTTTTTAGGGTACAATAGGTTTATTTTAATGGTATAATGAAAATATTTTCATACAGGTGCAGGAAATAGAGCTAGCAAGATATATGCCAATGTTCATGAGAATGAGTTCGAGAATGAAGACTAGGATTAGTTTTTAGATTAGTGGTAAATGTTACGGATGACTTATGTATATTTTTTCTTGTAAGAATTTGAATGTATATCTTTTTCTGGTAAGAACGTGAATATTTTTAGGTAGAAAATGAATGAAGTATATTTTTTTAAGTGTGGTAATGGTGTCATGATGGATGTTGTTAGTATTACAAGTATATCAATGGTAATGAACATTTGGAATAACTATTACTATTGTTGTAATGGAATATTATTGTCATTAAAGATCTTAAAACAGATATTGGAATACTTGAGATTGTTTATTCTGTTGCTAATTATATTTAGCAATGGTATATTTCATGTTACTGTCCCAAAAATATTTTTGTAACAATAGTGAATGTTTTTGTGATAGTAATATTCTATTGCAATTGACATTTTCTTATAGTGAACCCTTATAATCAACTTTGACGCCAGATGTCATTAGACTCGATGTCTTGCACTTGTTCTGTGCATTAGAGATAAGAGGATCGGAGAACTTTGAAGTTCAGACTTGTTTAATAGAAGATATTCTAGGTCCACATCTCTCTCCAATTTTTTTTGTATACAACACAATATCTAGGAAATTGAATATAAGAAAACATAGTGCATGATAATATTAGCATATTGTAGAGGAAAATAGCATAGGGGAGTATGTATTTATGTTTACAGAAATACTCTGAGACATTATAATGCCACTTTTCCAAACAAGATGAGTATATAACACAAATCCAATAAAAGGTTCTTCTAGAAATATAATAAACTTGAGGGTAAAGAAAAGGACATACACAAATTTGATTGTCCAGTAATCTATGAAGAGTATGTTAAATATATCAAATGCTATTAGATGTTAGTAACAAGGGAAATGTAAGACTAAATGTTGAAATTATGATAAAATCAACCCTCTCATTTACAGACAAATAATCATCACGAAATGCCTTGTCCCTAGAAGCCTCCATATTGCATGGGATATTTCCAACTTGTGAACAATCAATGCCTTTAGTTTCTATCAGCAAGCTTTTCTTCAACTCTTCTACAAAATTAAAATTATAGATGTTTATGTCATAAAGAGGAATGATGACTAAAAGTGCCACAATCACCATGAATAGCTTGGAAACTAACCATAAGAAAGTGGCTCCTTTGCATGGCACTTTTTCTTGACCAAGATACTCTAGATATGTGAACTACTAACATAAATATCCTTGGTACACTGATTTATGGTATGGGTACAACCATATTTGATGGGCCACCAACTTATATATGGTATGGGTACAATCCATATTGGCTAGATAGTTGCAGGACTTTGATGCAGTATCTCTTAGGCTACAGGAAGGAAATTCATGCAAGAGAAGGGGAGGCTCTAGTGGAGATTGGTGGGCTAGACAAACGTGAGCTTGTAGGGCTTTTACTGTAGAGGGAGTGGTGAATGAGAAGAATCACTAGGCCCGGTTGCTAAGTGGAAAGTGGAAATCCAAATGAAAGAAAGAATTGGCTTAAAGATATTGGTTCCTGCTTAAGCTTCTAAGTTATGAAAATGTGGCTCCATATTTGAAGGTTAGATGGAATTTTTAATTATCCTGGTAGTTCAAGGGATTATAATGACATGAATTGAATGCATTTTGCAAGGGTCACTACATGATGCTATTTCAGCATTTAATCTATGAAATTAATACTGATTGGCAAAGATTCACTGTTGGTTTACTTGTTTTGATAGGTTCACTTGTTCCTGATTTGGTAAGTTTTCCTTTTCTCCGTTATCATATAGAGGCTGATTTCATTTTTTTTTTAGAATGACTTAAATTGCAAGTAAGGGGATTTCACATGCGAAGGAAGGTCTGGCCCTAATTCTGCATGACTAGCCATTTTTCAAATCCTTGCAGATTTTGCTTCTACAGAAGGTTATCCTATTATCCATTTGGCAAGTTGCATTTTGTGAACTTTTCATTCAAATATTCTTCTTGATGAATGCTATTCTCTTTCATGACTTGTGTAAAGCATTAACAATCAGTTTGTCCTCTTTTTCAATAGCTCTCTGTTAGCGTTCTGATGTTGGTGTGAAGTAATTTGGCTGTATTAGATAGATATTCATTTTGATTTGCTTCTTGACGTTTATGTGGGAAATAATCTTTGATGTTTAAGAATTAGTTTGAGTAGATACATAAATAGAACTTATCTACCCAACTCTCTTTCTATTCTATCTAAATGGCAACCTCTTTTAGGGTCTTTTTGAATTCTATTTTTAAGTTGCTGCTGAAGGTCTAGTTAACCTCTATGAGTGTACTATATTCCGCATATTTCAAGTATCTTGTACAAACTTTATATTAAAGGAGTTTCACTTTTCAAAGGATGTGGTTGATTCATCAGATTGTGAGTTCTTAAGCAGTAACACTCTTTTGCTAGATTTTATTTCATACTTATTATCTCTTGCTCTTTATTTTACTGTTCTATGGTCTTTGTGGCTGGGTGTACCCGCATTTTGCTTTTCTTTTGAACCCAATGATTATGATGATCATTGACAGCTTCCATTATTGCCATTGTATTTTAAATACAAGCTTATGATATATAATTGTGTTCTAAATAAACACTCAGCTTGATGGCTTCATCTCTCATAGGAAATAACATAAATCCAACATTGTAAAAAGGACATCATAGTTGGGCAAATCAAAGACATCAGTCACTTGTTTCAAATAAAATCCATCCACTAATGAAAAACACTTGGTTTGATAGAAGGAATGTTATTTAGGCTTTAAAGTTAAGATGGATTTCCATCTGCAAGAGATAAACATACCACCACCGCTACACTTGGATGCTAGGTTAGAATAATTTTTGGGGACCCAACAACTTCACCTATGCACATATGAGCCAAGACATCATCCAGATGGCACCTTTAACCATGGAAATTCAACCAAAAATTACTAGTGAAAAATCAAAAGTACCTTTAACTAGAAAAGTATCCGTTACTTGCAATGACAATGCCACCAACATAATTGATACCCACATTTAATTGTGTGATGGGAGCAATACTTCTTCCCCATCATTCTACTTCTTCATGTAATCCAATATTGCCACCATGAACAAATACAAGAAATGCTGTTGAAGGTTGCCGATGAGGTTTTTTATTTTTGTTATCATGGTTATCTATTTGCAGGGAGAAGATAATGGCAGTGCCTAGGAAAGAATACAGGGAAGCTAGAAGAGAGGGTGTTTGCATTGTTCTTATCCTAAATACAACTAAAATCATTTCCTTTTAGAAAAAAGTTAAAATTATTATAATTTACAAAGATATGTTTGTATATTTACATTCTATATTGGAATCTATGCTGCACATATGCGTAATCCCTTTATATGCTATCAATGCTCTATAATTCTTGCTTACTCACACCTAATTTCATGACATTGTTGATTATGTATTTTGTAGGTGGAATAGGTTGCCCTTTTAATTAAATTCATACTAGTAGCATTTACAGAACAAGTTTTCTTCATTGATGCTTATTCCTTTTTCCTTAGGCAGGTTCTAGTAGTCAATCTTGAAGAGAACAATTCAATATAGGGAAGTGGAGAATGGTGGATGCTTCTTGCTACTCAAAGCATGGATGTTGAAATTGTCATGGTTAGATGGGTTTCCATGATCTTGTCATGGAAATTTGATGGGTATGTTAGTATGCTATATACTTAGATGGGAAAATTGAATCTACCCTTTCTTATCAGGTTGCCAATTGCAAAATCCCCAAATTTCAGAATATTGACATTGTACTAGAGTTTGTATAAGCTGGACTATTACAATTATACAGTTGTGAATAAGCATACTTGTCTTTCTTGGATATACCTATACTAATAGGGATTTGAGGGTTGATGCGAAAAATGTTTTCATAGGCATAATATACACAAAAGGCACCATGGAATGCATAAATAAATATAATGGATGATCAAAGCTCTACTTGGAATTTGGCGCAACCTTGGCTGAACCAATATTAGGTTATTTCCTCTTGAGATATTCATGATCCATCTTAGCATGTTATCATTAATGGACATTGCACTTAACCAACTTAATCCAAATTGAACACCTTTGAGTTTTAAACTTTTGGGGGAAAATCACTTATATCATTCTGATCCAAGTTTACTGTTTAATGGGATAAATCTGTCATCTTCTTAGTTCACATTAGTCATTCTTACTACTTTGGTCATTATATTTTAGTACTAACGGTGACAAGATTGGCTCCATTAATACTTTTCTGTCATGCTAATATAGAGGATAAAGAATACTCAAGACCCGAGATGGAACCAGCACTTCTAGTTCATGCTTGAAGAGGAATCCATTAATGAGAAGCTTTGCATTGAAGTCTTGAGCAAGAAGAGGGGATTGGGTTTCTTTAGGAAGGTTAGGTCTTTACTGGAAAAAAGCCTAGATGAGAACAATTTAAGCTAAGAAATTTCAATACCATAGGAGTCAAATAGAAAATAGGAATTCAAAATCCCCATCATTTGAATCCTATCAACTTGATACACAAGGTGTCTATTCCATCATGAGTTATCCACTAGCATTCAACCCCACAAGGCATTCCAACATCACTTCTATCAATTGTTCCTGCCATATTACACAATAATTAACAAGATGCTAGTTTAAAGTGACTTATTTCCCCATCAAAATATGGGGATATGATTTAAAGATTTGTCATTATCCCCATCGGCATATGATAACTTATTTTGTGGGTAAGTTTTTCCATATATCTGTTGCCTTTTTCTAAAAGGTGCATTTGATCTTTTTTTATGGATCTTAGATCTTTTTGCTAACTTGCTAGCCGTATATCTTTTTCTTCAAGAAAAGAACTTCCTAACTGACTTTCATACTTGAATGTTAGCATCTAGTTTCAAAGTGTCAAGCCAAAGGGCATTCACTAGACTTGGTACTACTTCAGAAAAAGAACATACAAAGAGACATTCCAAGATATGTATATATTAACAAACATGAATAACACCAATGATTTAATGGTAGAATAGTACCCTTCTATAGTACAAACCTCGATTTGATTCCTAATTGGTACATCTTTTCTTTAGTTCCAACTTAAAGCATCTATTTTTTTTAATCTTTATGTTTCATGATTTTTTTTATTGTAAACACAAAAATGTGAAGTTGTTCAAAGATGTATGTTTATTTATGTAAGCAAATTATAACTTTATCTTTTTTTTCAAAGGTTATAATATTATGTTTAATGATTTGCAGTTATACATTACCTCAAGTTGAGTGAGAACCTTTGTAAGCTGCTCAAGATCTCATAGTTGAGATACCTAGAAATAGGGGTGTACGCGAATCAGGTTGGAACTCAACCTAAACCCAATCCATAATTTTTTAGTTGGGATTTTTCCAACCCAACCCAACCCGTTACACTACTAAACCTAACCCAACTCAACCCATAAAATTCAGGTTGGGCTGGATTGGGTTGAGTAGGTTGTTGACTAATTAAAAGACTCACAATTTATGTTTATCTCTTGTATATTTTCTATGTTTTTCATACTTAATAACAAAATATTTTAAACTTATAAATATTTTATATCTTCTAAAAAAAATGAATAAATTAAGTAAAAATAAAAAAACTTAATAATTGTATAATAATAATTACTTCTTTCCTATAAAAAAATAAATACATATTACAAGACAATTATCTTATCTATGCAACTTTTTTTCATAGATGTAAGTATTCAAAATAAAGAATTAGACAAGAATTAAAATAAACTTTTACCAGTAAGGAAGAAATTCAAAATGTGTGGATGTTTTTTAATTTTGTCTAAACAAAGAATTACATAAAAACCTAAATAATGATGTCTAATTTAAGCACCAAACTTTAAATACCTATGTTGAAGTTTCAAATAATTTAAGCTAAATAAAGGGAAAGGGGAAGGAGAATGGTTGAGAGAGGGGGTGTTGATATTTACTATAGTGAAGGAAATGGCCAGTGAGGGGGTGATAGGTTATGTGGTAGTGGTGGTGATAGAGACTAAGTGATAGGCTGGACGAAGGGGAAGGTAGAGAGGATGATAGATGGTCGGTAAAGTGTGGTGGGCTGTGTGGTGATGGTGGATCAATGGTAGTGGGCCAACGGCTCTGGTAGCAGGCTCAGGCTGGGTAGAGGGAAGGTGGTAATGACGATGGATGATCGGTGAGAGGGTAGTGAGCTATGTGGTGATGGTTGTAGTGGTGGTGGTAGTGGATCTAATGAAGGGAGGTAGTGGCTGCCACTAATGTAGAGATGGAAGAAAGAAGGGAGGAAGATGCTAACCTTGAGTGGTAATGACAAGAACAATGGCGATGAAAAAAAAAAAGGTACGAGATAAGTTAGTGGTGACGAAGAGAAAGGAAGCTCGATTTAAGGCTTGCGAACGAAAATGAAATTGAAAAGCACACGACAAATAATACACAGGGAGAGAGAAAAGTAAAATTGAAAGTGACGTTATTTGCGTAGTTTTTATTTGTCTCATTTCAAGTTTAAGTAGGGAAACTTTTTTTCCTTTAAAATTTTAATGTATACTCCTGTGTGTGCATGTGTGTATGTATCGGGTTGTGGATTGGATTTGATTTATTAGACCTCAAATCCAACTCAACCCATTTTTTATCGAGTTGGGAAAATCTCAACTCAACCCAACCTACTTTAAGTCATAACCCAACCCAACCCAATCGGGTTGGATTCAAGTTGAACCCGACCCATGTACACCCCTACCTAAAAATCAATGAACCATTGGAGCAATTGAAAGAAGATCCAAAGAGAGCTTACATTTTGATGAACTTATAAGATAGAAGCTATTCATACCTTCTAACCTTAGCATAGAATGTTGTCTACCAATTTGATTATAGTATGTTCGAAGGTTACTAGTGACTTATGTCATTTATAATACTTGTAGACATAATTTTCTTTTAGAATTATATGAGAAAATTATTCTATTGGATACGAATTTATAATTTATAATAATTTAATTTGTTATTTCAAAAGTCATATCTTATATATTTTATTTAATCTTACTTGAATAAAGATAAACATTGTTATTGATTAAACCTTAAATCCATTAAGATATTACTTTGATATCCATATGTTAGTATTATGTTAAAAAGACATTTAAAATTATTACTTGTAGTTATGATTTGTAGTTATGATTTTAACAACATTTTTTTACCTTACAACAACTGATAAAAGTGTTTTTATTTCTGTTATCACAAAAAATGACCCACTTCTAAGATATGACCGTCACTATAGATCTATATACAACACCGACGATAAAAAACCATCGATGTTGCCTACAGCAACGTCTCTTATGAGAACACCTTCAACAACCGTCAAAATAACTCTTTGGACCTACGACAGTCATTTTAACCTATACCTACAATTACTGACCATCGGTGTAGATACAGAATATTGTGCATTAAGAATCATCATTCAATATAATGTCATGACACATAAATAAATAGTATTATATATTTTAATTAGTAGGCACATATCATCATACATGATAACCAAAATTACGTAGATATATATATAATTAGTTTTTAACCCGAACGTTGCCACGAGAGCGACATTGATGATTTTATCTTTTAATTAGCAAAATGAATGGAATGTATAAATTAAGAAAAATTTAATAGGGCATCCCCTAATTTGTCAAGGTTTTATCAATATTTGAAATAATTACAGTAAATCTTTACTATTTAAGTGGGTAGATAGACGATGGGGACATTGCTAAGGATATAATGTTGTACAACCTGATTATGCAAAATATTAGAGTTTCCACATCAAGAGTAATATAGACATACAAACAGAACAAAAAATAAGTAATATACAAAAGGTACACATATGAACCATATAGGTATGTACATGTAGAACAAAAGGTGTGATCATCGTTCTTGGAAGTTTATTGAAATACATCCTAAAAATTCTAACATCAAAAGGTAGTTTCTGTCCCTGCTTAGGAAGTTAGTGAGTTAGATATCTATGTAAAATAAATAAGGGAAAGATTTTTATTGAAAGTAAAAAAACATAGCTACTATGATATGAAATGTTCTATCATTTAAGTAATAAGAATGAAGTGTAGAGGAATGTTTAAAACACCTTTTTGAGACGCAGGCATCTCGTTACCGTAAGTATTTGTTGAACCAAAACACCGTTCTAAAAAGAAGTCACCATTGGAGCCATTGAGCGTAAATTCAGATTACATAAGCATAGAGCATATAATTTGTATCTTTTCAAATCACAGTTAATATAATATAAATGTTGAAAGCAAATAAGAAAATACAATGGCAACACCAACCACACCCATTTTTTCTTCCAAAGTTAACCACACTACATATTATAAATCAAATACAGAAATAACCCGAAAGGAATGACTAAAATAATCTAGCTGATAGCAACCCTAATAATATGAGAAGTGCAATTGTTTCCTATGCTGAAGTACCACATCATCTTTGTTAGGATCTGATATCATATCTCAGTTTATGATTTTCTTTTGATTCTAAGTTCACTGCCCTTTTGTTAGTTGAGAACTCTTCTTTGTTTCAGTTTGATTTTTCATTCTCTAGAGATCATATATGCATAACGTCTTCAGTCAGAAATTGACGGTTTTCTTGGGTATCGTGTTTTCTACCTGCTTAGTTTTTGAGCACTGAGAATTATCATCGTCTTCATCCTAACTAGCAGGAACAAATCGAACTTGATAAATTATTTACCGAATAACGTGAAATAATCAAAATCAGTATTGATCATATTCACATTGTTTCCATAATCTAATTTTCACTAGTTACTCCATAATACGATGAAAGCATATTTATATAATACTCAAAAAAAGCTCTGATAGATTGTACGGTAACGGTACAACAAATACGTAGATTAAATGACACTGGAGGTGATGCCACAAGACCACAGCAGGCATCCAAACAACTAAGTAGGATTAGGTATGCAATGTAAATAGAATTTCTACAAACGGCATGAAGATGCAAAAAGAAAATCTGCAAGAAAAAATTGACAATCCTTGTCCATTTTTGTGGTCATTTTTTCTTAAATGAGCCTTTTGAGAGACATTCTAGAATGTTCGTTTGATGTCTTTTTTCTAAATTCCGTAAAAGTAAATGAAAGTGCTTAAAATCGTCATGCCAAAAAATGGGTATCTTTCAGAAGAATACATCCAAAAGATGCATGAATTAAGTGCAACTGAAAGCAGATGGTAAATAGAACTGCCACCAATGGCACGAAGATGCAAAAAGAAAATCTGCGAAGTTGTGATCATTTTTTCTAAAATGATCTGTTTGAGAGACATTCTGGAATGCTCCGTGAATGTCTTTTTTCTAAATTCCTCAAAAGTAAATGGAAGTGCTTAAAATCCTCATGCCAAAAAAATGGGTATCTTTTAGGATCAGAAGAATACATCTAAAACATGCACGAATTAAGTGCAACTGTAAGCAGATAAAAGCATTGCCAGATCTCAAAGTAATCTAAGGAAAATCACCCATTTCTTTACATCAGACAGATAATAAAATCTTTTAAAATTGAGATAATATCACTGATCATTCATGTGAGAAATCTGGAATAAACAAAGCAATTCTAAGATAGAGTGACCATAATCACTTAACTTACCCTGAGACAGTAATAACAACGAAAAAAAAATATCATAGAAACATAAACACGAGTAGGTGCTTTTAGTGGAAGTTGATTTGCACTAAGAAATGCATATTTATGGTTACTTATCTGGACGTTGACGTTTCCATTTTTTTCTATGCTTCATTTCAACATTTTCCATATGATCTAGTAAATTTAGTTATTGTTGTAACAAGTCTGAACTGTTGGTGACTTTTGAGAGTACGTGAATGTTGGTGAGCTTCAAATTGGAAAATGCTTTACAATCTAGAGAACCTATAGGTATACTGAAGCCTTTTTTATTTGATTCATGAAAAATGCCACCACCCTTCCTGAGATGTTTTGATTCTGAGAGCATAACAAAAATAAAATCACAACTTATAACCTTAGGTTTGGCCTATGCATAGTGTCATGAAGAGAACCAATCTCAACTCGAAATTTTAATTTGTTTTCAGGACCAATTTATGTTTGCCATACATTTTTTTCAGCATCCCATTTTTTTTCTTAATGGCCTGACAGTGATTCCTTATATTTGGTGCCAATTATTTAAATTATGTCGCTGAAGTTTCCGTTCATGTCAAATCTTGAAACATAAGATATCCTTTGGGTTTGTTAACTTAAGACTTACTTAATTTTCAACCTTAAAGGAAATCCGAAGTCAAAAAAATATATTTAAAGTAAATGATGTAACATATTCAATAAGCACACATCAAATAAAGTATTAATAATGAAGATAATAGAATTCAAATTTTAAACAACTTACTTAGCTTGTTGGTAAACACAAAATCAGGTGCGGACAACGGTGGCACCAATAACCACACATTAAATAGAGTATCAATAAAAGCAGATAAAAAAATGATCAATTTCACAATAAGACTTCATTCGATCTGATAACATTCATACAAAAAATTAGCACATGTGATCTCATAACAAAACCAGAAGAATAAACTTTCTAACAATTTATGCAACACAAAATTCAAATAGCACCATGGATAACATCAAAGGGAAATAAAAAATAAGCACTTAAGGTTCATAAAGTCAAATCAATAGATAGAGAGAAAAAAATAACAAAGAATTGCAACTACGAACATCAAGATGTGATTTTCAATAAGCAATGAAGAAAATCATATTAATCTACTACGTATTAACAAAATGTTATATGTCACAGTGTTCTGCTTACCAAAAAGAATCTTGGTTTTGTTCTTTATCCACCATGAGAAATTCCATTGTAATAGATTCGCTTGCGAAGGAAAAGCAGGACAACCCTTAGAAATCATGTTGTGATCGCATGTTTTTATAACCAATGCGGAACCGAAAGCAAAAATTTAGGCGAAACATCTATTAAAATGAATCTTTCGAATGGTTGATGTTACCGTATATTGTCTAAGTCATATTTTCTAAGTTGAAATCATCCAAAGTTGTCAAACTAGTACAACATTTAAAAGCAACTACAACATTTCAAAGTAGCTACTGAACCATACCTGGTAGGAAAGATATATTGAATCGAATGAGTAATTCTTCCGATATTAGTTATTGAAATTATACTTACTTTTGCTTGAATGATTGTAATAACTTATACCAGTCTCGTTAGATCTTAACAGGTACATAGTCGTTAGGGTTGTACAAAAATATAAAAAAAGTATACATCCAATTTATAGATGACAAAATTGGTAGAAAAACTTTAATGAATCAAATGACTAACTTTTTTCGATATCATTCACTAAAATGGAATTAATAGACTTACCCGTGACCTAATGATTCAATTAGCTCAAACCAATTTTGTTGAGTTTGATGGATTTGTCGATAGAGAAATATGAAGGTGCTTGTAGAAGGACAAATTTGCCTGAATGATTGAATTAACGTATACCAATTTTTTCAGTTAGTAATAAACGATGGAGTTGACGAAGAAATGTGAAGGTGCCCTACGACTACGGAATTTGCAATTTGTAAATGTAGAAATTGGTAGGAAAGTTTTAAGAAAAGAAATAACTAACCTTTTTAACATCATCCATTGAAATGTAATTGACAGGCTTACCTTTACTTCAATCATTAGGTTAGCTCATACCGGTTTCGTTGAGTTTTAACTGGTATACAATTGATGAAATTGCTAGCAAAGGAATACAAAGATGGCCTGCGGGTATGAAAATAGAGCGAAGGAGAAGCAAGTATTCGAAAACAATTATTGCCTAGATAGCAATCGCAAAAGGTGCATATATCAAAATCACAAATGGAAAACTTGGTATGAAAGCTTTATTGAATCGAATGAGTGATTATTTCAATATCAGTTATGCAAGTCATACTGACTTTTGCTTGAATGATTGCAATAACTTATACCAGCCTCGTTGGATCTAGTAGGTACATGGTTGTCAAGGTTGCTGTACAAAGATATATAAAAAGAAGCATGCATCCAATTTACAGATGTTAAAATTGGTAGGAAAGCTTTAATGAATTGAACAACTAACCTTTTTTGATATCATTCACAACAATGGAATTAATAGACTTACCTCCAATTTAATGATTGGATTAGCTCATACCAGTTCCATTGATTTGATGGAGTTGTCGGTAGAGAAATACGAAAACACTCACAAAAGGATGACGTTATACCTACCTTTGCCTAAACAACTGAATTAACGTATACCAATTTAGTTGGAATTTGGTTGGTATACGAATGATGGAGTTGATGGAGAATTGTGAAGGTGTCCTGTAGCTATGGCATTTCAAAGCAGTCATTGCATAGATAAAAAAAAAGCATATATCCAATTTGAATGTGCAAAAATTGGTAGGAAAACTTTAATGAAAGAAATGACTAACCTTTCCAACATCATCAATTAACACGTAATTGATAGGCTTACCTTTAGTTCAATCATTAGGTTAGCGCATACCAATTTTGTTGAGTTCTAATTGATATACAATTAACGAAGGAGCAAAATACTTATTGCCTAGATAACGATGATAAAAAGTCTATATATCAAAATCACAAATGAAAAACTTGGTACAAAAGCTTTATTGAATCGAATCAATCTCGTTGGATCTTATCAGGCACATGATTGTTAGGATTGCTGCACAAAGGTATAAAAAGGAAGCAAACATCCAATTTATATATGTTAAAATTGACAGCAATGCTTTAATGAACTGAATGAGTAACTTTTTCTCATATCATTCACCGAAATAGAATTAATAGACTTACTTCTAATTCAATAATGGGATTAGCTCATATCAGTTTCATGGAGTTCGATGGAGTTGTTGATAGAGAAATAAGAAGGTTCTCATAGAAGGACAAAGTTACGATTATCAAAAAAGAAAGGGACACTCTAATTAGTAATGATATCCAATATTATAAATCCTATCAAATACGAAACTTTTGTACCTGTCATGTAATCCAAAAATTGAAGGGGGATCCCTCAAAGGTTCCCAAAGTAATGGTAGAGACTTTATACATGGAAATCAGTAATGAAAAGATCTAATATGTGATATAAAATCGAATTATATTCATTTGCACAAAAAAGGGAGAGCTAATTCATGATGAGTGCCTAGCTGGAAATTCAAAAATAGGGGCATGTAGGTCAAATGCCCACCCCACGCACCATTTTCCCATCGCTGCCATGGCAACCATACATCATGTTTTCAAGAAGCAATGCCAAAGCCGCGCCTTAGTGTGCCACCTCCCAAATATATTTAAAAGGGTCTCCATCCCACAGACGCTTAGACACCTACCCACACACCACCATCTCCATGAAATGGTCTTACAAAGTTGGCACATTAGGAGGCAGCCACTGCAACACCATAGAATATAGCATCCAAATCCAAAATACATCACCACCACCATCCTCTTCACCACCACTGTCAGCACCTTCCTCCTTGCCACAAACAACCAAAGCTCATTTAGCCTTGATGGGAATAACACACCACTCTCCGTACTGCAACATCACTGAATACATCACCCAAATCAGCTAAAGTAGCATGAACAGTTGGGTTGATCCAATAATGCATTGATGAGGTCCTAGATGAATAATTAATCCCAGATTCTCTACTGTCCTTCCTCTCTTGATTTATTTTCTTTTTCTTTTTCTCCTATTCCACACTTCCATTTTCTGCATTCAATGTCAAATTCTTTACTGCAGTTCAGCAGCCTTAAAGATTCAAAAGAAGCTGTTTATGGAGCCCTTGATGCTTGGGTTGCATGGGAACAGGACTTTCCGCTATCTGCACCAAGAAGAGATCAAGCTACCGGACCATGCTTGAAAAGGAGGAACAATGACACAGAATTGTTCAGGTGAAAAGGAGCTGCTAAAGCAGTCCTGTGTTGGATATGATTATGATTTACTACTCTGGCCTCTGAAGTGAATTTTTTTGCAATGAAAATTTTGTTATCATGATTCTTTCAGTCACTTGGGAAATTGTTTACTCATGCGAGTCTTGTACTGAGCTCATCTTTCCTCCTTTTTCGCACTTTTTTCAATTCTAGTTCTCACTGAAGTAGCCCTCTCTGCTTTGCTTTTAAAAAATGTTATAAATTCTTTCTTTCAAAAAAAAAAAACCAATTATTTGGCCTTGATGGAAATAACCCACTGCTGTCCCCTACTTCAACACCACATAATAAAACAGCCAAATCCAAAATACCTCACCACCACCATCCTCTTCACGACCACTCTCATCGCCACCTCTTTCTCCCTTTCGACAAATAACCCACCGCTGTCCCCTACTGCAACACCACATAATACAACCGATATCTCCCGCTTCTTGCTGCGGTGAGTGAGCGAGAGGGCGAGAGAAAGAGGTGGGAGATCCCACTTCCCTCACTGATCGAGAGGTGTAAAAAAAAAAAAACAACAACAACAACCAACCAACCTCAAGTTCTCCAAGCAAAGAACCACAGGTGGTCTCCATGTTGATGCTTGCCATCCTCCTCGTAACTCCGCCTGCCATCTCCCCTATCAAATATCTCTGGCTTCTTGCTGCGGTGAGTGAGCAAGAGGGCGAGAGAGAGAGGTGGAAGATCCCACTTCCCCCACTGATCGAGAGGTGTAAAAAAAACAACAACCAACCAACCAACCTCAAGTTCTCCAAGCAAAGAACCACAGGTGGTCTCCATGTTGATGCTCACCATCCCATCTCCCCCATTTCCACCTCTCTCTTCCGACTTCTCCCACCAACTCACCAAAACACCAAAACAGACGCCCCTCCCCTCCCCTCCCACCATAGCAAAGGCAAAAGGCCCACTAAAGGAAACGGATCGCCACCCACCAATCATCCTCTGTGCAGTGGCTCCTTTCCCCCTCGGAACCCAAATCAGCGGCAGCACGAGAGAGAGAGGTGGGAGAGTGGTAGTGAGCAAGGAAGTTACCTCGCGGTGTGGCGGAGGTGGCTAAAGCAGATGTCGAGTTTGTCTTTTCTCGAAGGGCCTGCAAATCGTCTCCTCTTCTCATCGACCTCCTTACCGATACCTTCGACCTGCGGTGACTGAGCAAGAGGGCGAGAGAAAGATGGGAGAGGGGCATCGAGGGGAAGAAAGAGGTGGAAGAAGGGGAGGGAAGTTAGAATCCCGAGAAGGTCGGGAAAAGTTAGTGGAAGGCAGCCGCGAACAAAAAGGGGCACAATGTTGGTAATAATTACATGCGTGTGCCATTGAACATTGGCTGCAGTAGCATGAACAGTTGTTGTACCACGCTCTTTCAATTATATTAAGGATATGAAATCAAACATTATTTCACACATGTGGATAAGAACATCGTAAACCATTGACTCCTTTAAAAAGGTAAAAAAAAAAAAAAAAATTAATGAAACAAAGGGAAGGGTGTTAGAAATTGTTTGGATGGAAGTGCTCACAGGGCTTCTTGAAAAAATATATATATATATTAGTTGAAAAATATAAAAATTGATCTAAAAGTTGATGTATAATAGTGTAAATATGATTTCAACATGTATTTTTTTTTTATATAAAAAAATTGATATATATGGTGAGTTTATTACTATTGAAATTAACAACTAATCACTTCAGTATCGATGCAAATCACTTAAATTACCTTTAAAATCACTTTACACGGATGCAATCTTATTTTGTATCTATGCAAAATCACTTTGTACCATAGTAGTGTTAGGTATATAAATCATGAGAGATGTTAGAGACACGAGTAGTGTATGATTTTAACATGGATTTGGCTAACATCACTTAAAATTGATGTTAGACAAACACGTGTGAAAGTAGTTAAACCCAGGTTAGCAAATGATGGGTTAAGTACTTAAGTAAATGAGAGTTAACCCCCCTTTTGAGGGGTTAAGCCTCCAAGTAAACTAGGCCTAAACACTAAAGACTGAACCTCAAACCCAAAGATAAAAAATCACTTTCCATAGGTAAAACCACTTTTCATAAATGTTTATAGGATCTAGAGAGGATTAAGATTAAGTTGTCATTGTTGTAGTGTAAAATTCTCAATTGATCTCTCAATAAATAAAATTTATAACTCAAATATCTAAATAAAGTCCGAGGTCGAATACAGGGCATAAATATGGAATTTACATGCTAATCTTCAATTAAAATATAAATAGCACAATTAAGATATTTTAATGAATAATAATTACTCAAAACTGATTTTCAATGTGAAACATGAGTATATCAAGAGTTAACTATGACAAAAAGATACCTAGAACAAAATAATTGTGATTTAGATTACCAATTATTAATCTAAGCACATACATATCAACTACTCAATTATATCAAATAAATGAACAGTGATCAGACGTCTGGACAATAAGTCAAACGACTTAAATGTCGCTTGCTACAGTGCTTTTCATCTGATATTCATACTTTCTTCTTCTCTTTTGCTACCTTTCCTCTTCCTTCAGGTCTTCTCCTTTAGCTCCTTCTCACGCATAAGGGAACTCACCTTCTCAGCGACTAAGTGTTGCTCAAAGCCTGCAGGAGCAAAATCCACCCTCTCCCACTCTCTCTATCTTTCCTTTCCTTCCTTTCCTCTTCCTCAGATATCTGGTTTAATCGAGTATTTGGGTATGCGTAACCGGGTCCAGGGCTGCGTGCGTGGGTGTTGCAGCTGAGGAGTGATAGGTGGGTCGGGTCGTGTGAAGGGTAAGCGGGGACCTCACCCCCAAGTGTTCTGAGGCGATAAGCCCAGAGCAAAAATTCAATATTTCCACTACCGAGTGCCCTTCTCCCACCGATGTGGGACTAAACTTCCCACGTCCTATGCCTACGTAGTTGCAGAAAGCTTTGCCGTTCAATTATTGCAGCCGCTATGAAGACGCCTCCAATTGAGGCAGCAGGAGTGGATGAGGCCTTCGAGTGAGGACCTGGAGAGGGTCCTAGGAGACTCCCGCATCACCTGGCGAGGTAACCTAGGACATTCGTAGCCTCAAACATAAAGAACACAGTCGGAGATGACAACAGCGATGGCGGAGACTGGTGAACTCCTGAAAGCAAGAACACGGCCTTGCGACCAAGTTAAACCAGCTCAGAAGCTTCGTAAGGGAGTGGTGAGGGCATTGGTGGCAGTGGCGTGCTGCGAGGGTGGCCTGAGATGGCTGGCAAAGGGGGAGGAGGTCACGTGAAGTGGGTTTGTTCGGTGGGTGGATTGGGAGGTCTAGAGGGTGAAATAGGTTAGGGCTTTTGATGGTGGATGGACGATGGATCTTTTGGGAGGTTTGGTGAGGTGTATGGAGGTGTGTGGTGAGCGAATGACCTCGCAAGAGAGGTGGTTGGAGCGAAGGAAGACGATGGCAAACGTCGGCGTCGAGGGGTTCTTTTTGGTTTCTGGGTAGGGAAAACTAACCTAGGGAATTAAGGGAACCAATCTACCTACTCTAATTGGATGAAAGGGGCAAGGCAGCGTCGGCTTTGATTGGCTGGCACCATGGAAGATGAAGCCTCCTGAGGGGGACGGCTGCGAGGAACGAGGAAGATGACCCTCACTTTGACTAGAGAGGCATGGAGGAAGATGAGGAAGAGGATGGGTAGGTCAATTTGGCCGTTAGCTGCCCCTAGGAAGACAGGGAAGGAGGTCGTCGGAGCTTAGTCGGAGAGGAGCCGGAGGTAGGGTTTGGAAGAGGTTTTTGGCCCCAAACCTTGCCAAGGATGTAAGGTTTATAAAGTGGATCCTTTTATAGGCCATAGAGTCGAGCTTCAAGCTTGGAAACAGGCTTGAAACCTCAAAAATTAGGGGCTTAGGTTTAGGAATTTACAAGAGTTCGCATGAACTCTTGGATGATTTAAGCAAGTCATAGAAGAGTTTGGATGGAAGGGGATCTCCTTGGGAGTCTTCCTTACAATTTTGAAAGAGTTTCTTCGTGAAATCAAGGAGAAAACATTGATTGAAGGTTGGCTCTTGGTGGGTTCACAAAGCCATGGTAGTAGGAACCTGCGTGTGAAGAAGACAACAAAGTTAGGGGGGTATTTGCAAGGATTTCAAATGTTAGAGGCATATGTGTAAGGAAAAGAGTCAGACTAGGACTGGAATACAAACTTGGTCAGGGTAATCTCTGATTGGGCCCAAATTTTGATACAAAGCTAATTTGGACCCAAGGAATCTGATGATGAAGTCATATTTTGGTTTTGATGAAGTTTGATTGGATAACTTGCGTAAAAACCCAAATAGGCAAATGTCTATCTGAGACTATTTTAGGTTAAATTGGGTTCAGATGGTCAAATCAAGGGTACCAAACCTTAGAGAATATTTTTCTATGATTTTTAGAAGTTTTAGGTGAATTTTATCATGACCAGAATTTCAGTTAATTAAGCAGGTCTATTTTTAAGATTTTAGATGTCCATTAATTCTTGAAACACGTGAAAACCTATTTTGTTTTGCATGAACTCACTTATTAGACAATTATGAACATTTGAATTTCATTTAACCCTTAAGAAACCCCGTGATTGCTCTGCATTTAGGATATTCTGTTAAAACTGTAGATTTACCCCTATTTTAATGCATTTCTCTCAGAAAGTATATGCAATGAATTACGATTTTCTGACGGTTATGTAAGAGCATTTATCTGTTGATTATAACTAATTAAAGCTAGATATGGCTGATGATGATGGTGGGAACACTATCATGAGCCATAAGTAGCCCAATTTGGTCTGATAAAGTCAAAAAAATCTCCTATATAACCTTCAAAGGGTCTTATAAGCATAATGTTCTGTTTTGAGAAGATAAGAAACCAGGGTTATTTCTGTAATTTTAATCTCATTTCACAGATACATAATAACCATGGGGTATTTTAGAGGTTTATTAAAGGTCATATGGTCATTAATGTCTAATAAGTGGGTCCATGCAGACAGTAACGGGTTATCATGTATTTCAAGAATTAAATGACATCTGAAATCCTAGAAACAGACCCGCTTAATTAACTAAGGTTCTGGTCAGGATAAAATTCACCTAAACCTTCTAAAATTCATAGAAAATTATTCTATAGGGTTTGATATCTTTGATTTTACCATCAGAGCCCATTTTGACCTAAAATAGAGTCACAGACATAAAGTTGCCCTAACTTAGGCTTCTACGTAATTTACCTAGACAAACTTGGTCAAAACCTAAATATGACTTCACCATTAGATTCTTTGGGTCCAAATTAGGTTTATACCAAAAGTTGGGCCCAATCAGAGATCATCTTGACCAAGTTGCATTCTGGTCCAATCTGACTCTTTTCTCTCACACACATGCCCCTAACTTTCGAATTCTTTACAAATAGCCCCCCAATTTCTTCATCTTCTTTGTAGATTAGTCCTTTCCACCATTGGAGGTCAACCGACCTCTAGGCAAGCTTTGACCGAGCAGAATCCTATTCAAATCATCATCAAATCCTACTAAATTTGGTGGGATTGATGTTTACACCTGGACAAACCTATTGGGACAAATTTTAACTCCCAAAACCCTTTGATTTGTGTGTGCAAATGCACGGAATCAATGGGTGCTTCTTTATTTCCTAAAGAGTAAATCAGAGCTCTTTCCTGATCTAGAACCCTCTTTGGGGCTCTATTTAAGCCTTGGAACTCCTGCCTTACCTTAGCGAGTTTTAGAGCCAAGAAACCCCTCTTCTTCCTCAACTTCCGGCTCGCTCCACCTTGTTCCGGTGACCCTCTACCTCCGACTCCCTCTCCGGCCGTCACATACAATAGGTGGTAGGTTCTGATTCCCCACTTCAATCTGCGTCTCGCAATACCAGTGCGACACTCTTCGGTCCCCTCCTCGTCGCTGTACTCCTCCCCAGAGCATTCACCTTCTCCAGCGTCGGCTCATCACGGTCGGCGCCTCCTCCGTATCCTCCTCATCCACTAGCACCTCTTCTCGGCTCCTCTTCATCGACTGATCACCCCAGTGCCTCTAGACTTCATTTTCGACCACAAATTTACCTACTCCACCATCGTCTCCCCCCCGTCTCCGGCATACCTCCGGCGACCCCGAAAACTCGCTACACGCCACCAACCACTCGCTTTTGCACTCCACACCATCGCCTTGACCTGCCAACCAAAATCCCTTGAGAAATTGAGGGGATTGGCCACTCATCCGCCACACCGAACAAACCCTCCTCGGTGCCACTCGTCTGAGATTGTCAGACCTCCACACTCGCCCTCTCACCAATCCACGCACACCATCATACTTGCTAATCCACGGTGGAGCTTTTGAACCATTCTGACGCGGCCGAGAGGCCTTTTTCTTATTTTCCTGTTCAAAGGGATACATCGCCATTACCGAAGCTTCTTCGAGCAAGCTCGAAGCATGGTTCTTGCAATGTTTGCTCCAGGCATTCGCTCCAAACGAAGTGGATTCAACCCAGGCATCTACCTAGAGGGTCAATTGGGAGCATTAACCGTTCTCAAGACTCCAATTGAATAATGTTCGCTGCCTGCTGTTGCACACAAAGGAGTTGGGGACTTTAGTTCCTCCTCGAAAGTCACTGAATCCTCAGCAGCAAATAAAGTGTTTTTGTGTTCCTGACCCCTCTCCTAAGACACGGGAGTCAGGTCCCCACGCACGCCCAACGCATGCCTCACCCGTGGACACACCACATGGGTCTGGCCAGGATCCAGTTACCCGCCTGTTTACCTGACTATCGACCCGAGTAAGCGGGTTTTTGAGAGAGAAGAGAGGGAAAGAGAGTGAGGGTGGGGGGGTTTTTCTCTTCAGAGAGAAACCTCGACCCTTAGCCACTTTGAAACCTGGACACCTCTGGTGCGTAGAAAAATGTAACGACCCGGTTCCCGAGTCCCTACGAGACACGAGAACCGGACCGACTCGACTAATCCCAAGACCTAGTCGTCCAACGAGGAAGTAACCAAAAGACAGTAAAATAAACCACATTCAGCATGAATATAACTAACAGTAAGAAAGTACAGCAGTAAGGAAAGAAACTACTACAGTAGGTACCACCACAACAGTAAAACAACATTTATCATATAACAAAAACTGCAGGTAAAGAAGGTATAGCGGAAACCAAAAACTACTCACTAGAACAGAAACAAAAGAGGTACAAAAGGCTGTGGTAACTCTACTGGACCCTACTCGGCCCAGCGTCCTCTGCAGCCGCCGACCCTGGCTGCTCAACACCTGGTCCTGAAAAAGGTAACGAGTGTAACACGTCAGCAAAACGCTGAGTAGAGTGGCAAACTAACTAAAGGCAACAGTAGAGTGTACAGTAGCTGTTAAGTTCTATTACTTCCTTTATTCACATCTTTCAATTTTTCTCACTATTTCATTTATTTCTCAGATCCTTTACTTGATCTCGAATGTCCTCGTGGGAACGATCTTGATTGCAGTCTTTTCCAAAAGTAGAAGTAGCACGTGGTGCTCTCCTGGCCGAGAGAGTCCCCCGTGGTGATCCTACCCTCAGTCAACCACCCCAAGGTCACTGACAGACGTAACGGTGACTACGGCACGCGCGATAAACGCACAGGTAGCTAGCCCGCACTGGCACGCGGTCAGTCGTTTCCGTTAACGGGTGCGCCCAAAGCACAGCACGGAACCAGGGCAGAGCCCTCTCAGTAACAGGGGTCCAACCCCTCCACAGTAACCAAACCGGGGCCTTGCCCCTCCACAGTCCGCGCACCCTCGCCTGACTACCCTGGTTTGCCCTAGTGGGCCTAACAAGTCGGTGAAGGAGGCTAGCAGAACCCCGGGGCCCGTGGGGTAGCTAGTACTCTCCTAACACTAGTAGCTCTCCTCGGTACTACGTACACGAGGGCCAGCAAGTCGGTACAGAGCGGCCAATCCTAACCCCGGGTCCCTGGGGTGGCTGGCCCCACTCTGCACTAAACAGGTACAGGTACTTCCCTTGGTACTGCGTACCCAAGAGACAGTACGAACAACATCTCAGTTCCATTCCTTTCTCTTTCCAGGAGTTCCACTCCTAATTCCCCGTAGGGTTCCATCCTTTAATCTCAGAACATCTTATGTTTCACTTTCCAGTTTCACGTTCTTACAAACCAT
Source organism: Thalassia testudinum (assembly GCA_037157565.1). Taxonomy (NCBI): domain Eukaryota; kingdom Viridiplantae; phylum Streptophyta; class Magnoliopsida; order Alismatales; family Hydrocharitaceae; genus Thalassia; species Thalassia testudinum. The sequence continues at coordinate 136,437,606 of JAZHRO010000063.1, forward strand.
GATTTCAGTCATGTTCCTTATTCATAACAGGCAGCTGTTAATTCAATTTACAGGCAGCTTTATATATTCCTTTCCATTTTTCCAAGACTGCAGTAATATACATTCCACTAGTTTTTCCATCCTAGGATTCATGCCATATCCTAGGATCTATCATACAATCTAGTTTTCCGGCCCTAGGATTCATGCAACACCTAGGAGCTATCATTCCATATATTTCTCATTCCTAGGATTCATGCAATGCCCTAGGTTCTAGTTATGGTTCCATACTTTAACAGATTTTATTAATACTTAAAGCCACTCTACCAGGTACAACGGGAGTAATGGGGGCGCGATCGGGAATCCCGCGTGCCTCCGTGACTCTCAAGACTGCAACCGAACGAGGTCCTATCACAAGGATCAACACAAGGAGTGTCTCAAAACAGTGTATAGCTACTGTAGACGGGTAGAGGAATTAATTCTGAAAAGAACGCAACTCGAATCGCGGAAAACGGAGCCCGAACGGGCCCTAAACGGGTCGTAAAAGACGATACTGTGCAAAATCAGACGTCTGGAACTTCTTACAGCGTCTTAAAAAGTGGATCAGAGAATTACCTGTTCAGCGTGGTTTCCCAGACGTCCAGAAGTCTGCGGGGACGTCTGGCCTATCTCCCAGACGTCCGATGGTCACCCCGGACGTCTGGAGGTCACTCCCGCCGTCTGGTACAACTTCCAGACGTCTGATTCGCAAAGGATGGCGAATCAGCGAGCCTGCGCACAGCCAACTCCCTCCCTTAGTACGGTCAGTCGATAGGAAGGAAGGAGAAGGCGGTAAACTCACCTTTCAGACGTCTGTAAGTTCTTAAAGACGTCTATCTCGCCGTCTGGCTGTCAACCTAGACGTCTGATTCTGGAAATTTTTTTCCAGAATCAGGGCGCTGCTCGGCCTCTGCTCGCGACGCCGCCCGCGTCGCACCTCGCGCGTCTGCTGCTCAGACCGCAGCAGGTCCCTCTCCGCGTCGCTCCGCGCCCCCTGCGCCCTCCGCCGGCCGGCCAAGCCGCTCCGGCGAGCTCGCCCTCACGGCAGAGCTCCGCCCTCGCACGCCGCACCTCCGCGCTCACTGCGGCCGTCGCTGTCGCCCTCGCGTCCGCTCGCTCTCGCGCACAGGAAGGAGAAGAAGGAGGAGGCTGTGGAGACGGGAGGGGAGGCGTGGCCCTTTTAAGGCCGTGCGAGGTGGAGAGAGGGGGTGGCAGGTCGCCTGCAGCCGCAGAGAGAGAGAGGCAAAAAGAGGGAGAGAGAGAGGAATCGCGGGTCTGCGCGCACAGGCGCGCAGACGACTCTCCCGTGCGAAAAAAACTGCTTTCCAGACGTCTGGATGTGATCCCAGACGTCTTAAAAGACGTCTGGATGTGATCCCAGACGTCTTAAAAGACGTCTGGGGCACGCGTTCGTTACAATATAACAAACTCAAAGGAAGTTTCGTCCCCGAAACTTGCGCCAACTAGGGTGCGGAAAGAAAAAAAAAAAAGAGATCCAGATAACCATAACAAACTCAAAGAGGACCGAAGCCGGTCCGAAAAGACGTACCCGCGAAAAGCTCCGGGTACCGCTCCCGCATTGTCGCCTCAGGCTCTCAGGTAGCCTCCTCGTACCGCTGGCTCCTCCACAAAACCTTTACCAGGGGTACTTGCTTTCGTCTCAACCTGCGGATGGCTCGGTCTAGGATCTGCACTGGCCGCTCGGGGTAGGTCAGGTCGTCGCTCACCTCGACGCTCTCGTGACTCAGTACGTGACTGGAATTGGCCACGTACTTCCTGAGGTTGGACACGTGGAACACGTCGTGCACACCAGAAAGCTGCAGGGGAAGGGCAAGTCTGTAAGCAACGGGTCCAACCCGCTCCAGGACCTCAAAGGGCCCCACGAACCTCGGCACGAGCTTCCCTCTCACCCCAAACCGCTGTAAGACCTTCATGGGCGAAACACGAAGGAAGATGTGGTCCCCAACCTCGAACTGCACCTCTCTGCGTCTGCGATCCGCGTAGCTCTTCTGTCTGCTCCTGACAGTGCGGAGTCGTCTGTGGATCTGCTCAACTACCTCCTGACTCTGCCGGATCAACCTGGGGCCAACCTCCCACTTGGTCCCCACCTCAACCCAACTCAAGGGTGCCGTGCATTTCCGTCCGTACAGAGCCTCGTAGGGAGCCATGCCGATGCTCGAGTGATAACTGTTGTTGTATGCAAACTACGCCAGGGGCAGGTGCTCCTCCCAAGAGCCCCTCCAGTCCAGTACACAGGCACGCAAAAGGTCCTCAAGTGTCTGTATCGTGCGCTCAGACTGTCCGTCCATCTGGGGGTGGTAAGCCGTGCTAAACCTCAACCTCGTCCCCAAGGCCTGCTGAAACTCAGCCCAAAACTGGGACGTAAAGAGGGTATCCCGGTCGGATACGATCTCCCGCGGAACTCCGTGTAGTCGCACAACATCACGGATATACCTCTCTGCCAACTGTGCTGGTCCCAAAGTGACTCGGATCGGTAAGAAACGCGCCGTCTTCGTCAATCTATCCACTATTACCCAGACTGCGTCATGTCCCCGCTGGGTAACAGGTAAGCCCGCCACCAAGTCCATGGTGATGCTCTCCCACTTCCACTCTGGCACTGGAAGCGGCTGAAGCGGCCCTGCAGGCCTCTGATGCTCGGCTTTCACCTGCTGGAACACTAAGCACTGCTGCACGAACTCACCCACATCCCGCTTCATCCCTCTCCACCAAAACTCGCGTCTCAAGTCATGGTACATTTTCGTGTTTCCGGGATGTATGGTGAATCTGGAACCGTGTGCCTCAGTCAGGAGCTCTCTCAATAGCTCCTTGTCTTTGGGAACGCACAACCGTCCCCTCAAGCGTAACACTTGGTCTGTGAAAGAGAAGTCCCCTGGGTCCCCTGATAGTACTCTGTCGCGCAAAGACTGCAAGTACGGATCAGCCATCTGTCCTGTGATGATACGGTCTATCAGCTCTAGCCTGGTCTGCCGTGTCACCGTCACTGCCCCACAGTATCCTCGTAACTCTAGAGGCCGCCAACTGCCCACCTCCTCCAAAAGGCTCCAACTCTGTAACTGTAGACTGGCCAAGCGTGCGGGTGCCTTACGGCTCAAGGCGTCAGCCACCACATTGGCCTTTCCCGGGTGGTAGGAGATGCTGCAATCGTAGTCCTTCAGGAGCTCCAACCAACGTCTCTGTCTCATGTTGAGCTCCTTCTGGTCAAAAAGATATCTGAGGCTCTTGTGATCTGTAAAAATCTCGAAGGTCTCACCGTACAAGTAGTGCCTCCAGGTCTTCAGTGCGAAGACAACAGCTGCCAACTCTAGGTCGTGGGTAGGGTAGGTATGCTCATGGGGCTTCAGTTGCCGTGAAGCGTAAGCGACAACATGACCCCTCTGCATGAGCACACCTCCTAACCCCTGCAAGGAAGCGTCCGTGTACACAACGAACCCGCCACTACTGTCAGGGATGGTGAGCACAGGAGCCGAGGTCAACCTCTCCTTCAGCTCCAGAAAACACGCCTCACAGGCGTCTGTCCAAGCGAAAGGCACGTCCTTCCGGGTCAACTGTGTCATAGGACGCGCAATCTGTGAAAATCCCCTGATGAATCGTCTGTAGTAACCTGCCAGTCCCAGGAAACTGCGAATCTCAGTGACTGAACGCGGTCTCTCCCACCTGAGCACTGCCTCGACCTTGGCGGGGTCCACCGCCAGGCCGTCACCAGAGATCACATGACCCAAGAAGGTCACCTCCCTCAACCAGAACTCGCACTTGCTGTATTTGGCGTACAGCCTGCGTCGTCTCAGAGTGTCCAGAACCATCCGCAAGTGCTGTCCGTGCTGCGTCCGATCTCTAGAATAGATGAGCACATCATCTATGAAAACCACCACGAACTGATCCAAGTACGGTCTAAACACCCTGTTCATCAGGTCCATGAAAGCAGCGGGGGCATTGGTCAGCCCAAACGGCATGACCAAAAACTCGTAGTGTCCGTACCGGGTGCGGAAAGCTGTCTTGGAGACATTGGTCTCCCTGATCCTCAACTGGTGGTATCCAGACCTCAAGTCTATCTTGGAAAACACCGTGGCACCCCGCAACTGGTCAAACAAATCGTCGATCCTCGGCAGCGGATATCTGTTCTTGATGGTGACCCTATTCAGCTGTCAGTAGTCCACACAAAGGCGTAGGGTCCCATCCTTCTTCTTCACAAACAGTACCGGGGCTCCCCAGGGAGACGCACTGGGCCTCACGAAACCTTTCTCCAAAAGGTCCTGCAACTGGGACTTGAGCTCTCGTAGCTCAAGCGGTGCCATCCTGTATGGCGCGGTGGAGATGGGGCTGGTCCCTGGTACTAGTGAGATCTCAAACTCGATCTCACGCTCGGGCGGTAGTCCTGGTAACTCGTCTGGAAACACGTCGGGGAACTCTCTGACCACCGGGATGCTCTGGAAGTCTGCCACAGGGCTGGGCTCTGCCACCACACAGGCTAGGAAGCCCTCACACCCCTGGCTCAAAAGTCTCACCGCCCGAAGTGCCGAAATGCACCTGAAACCTCCGTCCACTAGCTGCCCGTGAAACTCGAAAGAAGGCAACTCCGGAATGGAGAAGACAATCTTCCTCTCAAAACAGTCTACCAAGGCGTGGTAAGCGGACAGCCAATCCATCCCCAGAATCACTCCAAAGTCCTCCATCTGTATCATAATCAGGTCAGCTGGCAGGCTATGTCCTCCAACGCTGACCTCGCAATCCGTGTATACCTCCTCAGCTACAAATAGCTGACCACTCGGACCTCTGATTACCAACGGATTCTCTAACAGTGTATAATCCTGGTCCAAACTAACTGCGAAACTGGCTGCGACAAACGAGTGTGTAGCGCCGGAATCGAAAAGCGTGTAAACGAGTCTGCCAGAAACTGAAACCATACCTGCTACCACGGATCCTGATGCTTTGGCGTCCCTGTGTGTTAGGGCGTTGATACGCCCCTCAGCTCTAGGTGCGGACGAAGCAGCCACACTCTGCGTCGGACGGGTAGGTGCTAGCCGGTACCCTCCTCGCGACTGCTGTCCTCCTCCTCGTGCCTGGGAACCGCGGCCTCCTGCGCGCCCTCCAGTGCTCTGCACGGGAAGTATCAGCTGACCTCCTGCCCTAGATGGGCAGTCCCTCCTGATGTGGCCCGGCTGGCCACACTGGTAGCAGAGGGGAACCCGACTCCCACCCTCAGTGAGTCCCTGCTGTCGGCTAGGCGGGGGTCCGGTGCTGGCGACTGGCCCCTGTTGAGGGCCCCCAAAGGCCACTGATGGCCCTGCACAACGTGACGGCTCTCCTGCGGACGCCACGTGTCTCCGTTCTCGCCGGCCCTGTGAGAAGTCTGGCTGAAAGGGCCTCTTCCGCCCGCCGTCGGTCTCTCGCGCGGACGGGTTGGTCTCCTCGTAAGTCATAGCTTCCTCTACCACCCTCGAAAACGTCGGCAGCTTCAGGGGTTTGACATACCCCCGGATCGCCGGCCGGAGCCCCTCGGTGAACCTCCAAAGGCGCTCCTCCTCAGTGGCTACCGCTGTCGCTGCAAAGCGGGACAGCTCCAAGAAACGCGTGCGGTACGCGCTCACAGTCATTGTCCCCTGGCGGAGAGTATGGAACTCCCGCCTCCTCTGGTCCTGCCACGTCTGGAAAAAGTACTTCTCGCAAAAGAGGGTGACGAACTGGTCCCACGTCGGCTCGTCCCTGTCCTGTCCCCGAACCGCCCTCCACCACCGGTGTGCCGTACTCTCCAGCTGGTACGTGGCAAAGGCCACGCGGCACTCCACTGGGGGGCGAAGGGTGTCGAAGATCTTCTCCAGCTGCTCAAGCCAGTCTTCTGCCTCGGTCGGGTCCTCATCCCCCTTGAAGGAGGGGGGCTTCAGCTTCCGGAACTGTCCGAAAAGCTCGAAGTGGCGCTGTAGGGGAGGTGCTGGTGCACCTCCAGGCGAAGGTGCCTCGTGTACAGAAGTGTCGGAGGAAGGTGGGGGTGGCAGGGGCCCATCCCCTCCCTCGTGTCCAGCGCCGTGTCCGTCGCGTGGTCCCACAGAGGACTCCCCCTCTGCAACCCCAGGAGGAGGTGCTCGGGGCGGTGGGTGGAGCTCCTCTCGTACAATATCTCGAATCAGTCTGGCAAGGTCCTGGGCCTGGATGCCAGGGAGTGGTGGCTGGTCCACCGAGACGTCAACGACAGCACGTCCACCTCGCCGACCTCGTCCTCGGCCGCGCCCGCGGCCAGTCTCGCCAGTCCCGCGACGAGGCATCTCCTGCAAGGAGACGCGAAACAAAACGGAAACGTCAAAACAGACGGTACCTAACAAAACTTCTAAGAGCTCATGTCAAGAGATATGTTGTGGTGGCTACTCTAGCTATAAACATGTGAATTGGTTATTTTCCAGTCAGTTGATTCACTTCTCGGGACGACCTTGCTCTGATACCATCTTGTAATGACCCGGTTCCCGAGTCCCTACGAGACACGAGAACCGGACCGACTCGACTAATCCCAAGACCTAGTCGTCCAACGAGGAAGTAACCAAAAGACAGTAAAATAAACCACATTCAGCATGAATATAACTAACAGTAAGAAAGTACAGCAGTAAGGAAAGAAACTACTACAGTAGGTACCACCACAACAGTAAAACAACATTTATCATATAACAAAAACTGCAGGTAAAGAAGGTACAGCGGAAACCAAAAACTACTCACTAGAACAGAAACAAAAGAGGTACAAAAGGCTGTGGTAACTCTACTGGACCCTACTCGGCCCAGCGTCCTCTGCAGCCGCCGACCCTGGCTGCTCAACACCTGGTCCTGAAAAAGGTAACGAGTGTAACACGTCAGTAAAACGCTGAGTAGAGTGGCAAACTAACTAAAGGCAACAGTAGAGTGTACAGTAGCTGTTAAGTTCTATTACTTCCTTTATTCACATCTTTCAATTTTTCTCACTATTTCATTTATTTCTCAGATCCTTTACTTGATCTCGAATGTCCTCGTGGGAACGATCTTGATTGCAATCTTTTCCAAAAGTAGAAGTAGCACGTGGTGCTCTCCTGGCCGGGAGAGTCCCCCGTGGTGATCCTACCCTCAGTCAACCACCCCAAGGTCACTGACAGACGTAACGGTGACTACGGCACGCGCGATAAACGCACAGGTAGCTAGCCCGCACTGGCACGCGGTCAGTCGTTTCCGTTAACGGGTGCGCCCAAAGCACAGCACGGAACCAGGGCAGAGCCCTCTCAGTAACAGGGGTCCAACCCCTCCACAGTAACCAAACCGGGGCCTTGCCCCTCCACAGTCCGCGCACCCTCGCCTGACTACCCTGGTTTGCCCTAGTGGGCCTAACAAGTCGGTGAAGGAGGCTAGCAGAACCCCGGGGCCCGTGGGGTAGCTAGTACTCTCCTAACACTAGTAGCTCTCCTCGGTACTACGTACACGAGGGCCAGCAAGTCGGTACAGAGCGGCCAATCCTAACCCCGGGTCCCTGGGGTGGCTGGCCCCACTCTGCACTAAACAGGTACAGGTACTTCCCTTGGTACTGCGTACCCAAGAGACAGTACGAACAACATCTCAGTTCCATTCCTTTCTCTTTCCAGGAGTTCCACTCCTAATTCCCCGTAGGGTTCCATCCTTTAATCTCAGAACATCTTATGTTTCACTTTCCAGTTTCACGTTCTTACAAACCATGATTTCAGTCATGTTCCTTATTCATAACAGGCAGCTGTTAATTCAATTTACAGGCAGCTTTATATATTCCTTTCCATTTTTCCAAGACTGCAGTAATATACATTCCACTAGTTTTTCCATCCTAGGATTCATGCCATATCCTAGGATCTATCATACAATCTAGTTTTCCGGCCCTAGGATTCATGCAACACCTAGGAGCTATCATTCCATATATTTCTCATTCCTAGGATTCATGCAATGCCCTAGGTTCTAGTTATGGTTCCATACTTTAACAGATTTTATTAATACTTAAAGCCACTCTACCAGGTACAACGGGAGTAATGGGGGCGCGATCGGGAATCCCGCGTGCCTCCGTGACTCTCAAGACTGCAACCGAACGAGGTCCTATCACAAGGATCAACACAAGGAGTGTCTCAAAACAGTGTATAGCTACTGTAGACGGGTAGAGGAATTAATTCTGAAAAGAACGCAACTCGAATCGCGGAAAACGGAGCCCGAACGGGCCCTAAACGGGTCGTAAAAGACGATACTGTGCAAAATCAGACGTCTGGAACTTCTTACAGCGTCTTAAAAAGTGGATCAGAGAATTACCTGTTCAGCGTGGTTTCCCAGACGTCCAGAAGTCTGCGGGGACGTCTGGCCTATCTCCCAGACGTCCGATGGTCACCCCGGACGTCTGGAGGTCACTCCCGCCGTCTGGTACAACTTCCAGACGTCTGATTCGCAAAGGATGGCGAATCAGCGAGCCTGCGCACAGCCAACTCCCTCCCTTAGTACGGTCAGTCGATAGGAAGGAAGGAGAAGGCGGTAAACTCACCTTTCAGACGTCTGTAAGTTCTTAAAGACGTCTATCTCGCCGTCTGGCTGTCAACCTAGACGTCTGATTCTGGAAATTTTTTTCCAGAATCAGGGCGCTGCTCGGCCTCTGCTCGCGACGCCGCCCGCGTCGCACCTCGCGCGTCTGCTGCTCAGACCGCAGCAGGTCCCTCTCCGCGTCGCTCCGCGCCCCCTGCGCCCTCCGCCGGCCGGCTAAGCCGCTCCGGCGAGCTCGCCCTCACGGCAGAGCTCCGCCCTCGCACGCCGCACCTCCGCGCTCACTGCGGCCGTCGCTGCCGCCCTCGCGTCCGCTCGCTCTCGCGCACAGGAAGGAGAAGAAGGAGGAGGCTGTGGAGACGGGAGGGGAGGCGTGGCCCTTTTAAGGCCGTGCGAGGAGGAGAGAGGGGGTGGCAGGCCGCCTGCAGCCGCAGAGAGAGAGAGGCAAAAAGAGGGAGAGAGAGAGGAATCGCGGGTCTGCGCGCACAGGCGGGCAGACGACTCTCCCGTGCGAAAAAAACTGCTTTCCAGACGTCTAGATGTGATCCCAGACATCTTAAAAGACGTCTGGGGCACGCGTTCGTTACAAAAAAAGAGTAGACGAAGGTGAGAAGAAAAAAGCAACAGAATGATTGCACAGCAATCATAGGTCTTAATTGACCTAGATTAAGCTAGGACTTAGCATAAGTTAGGGTTATTCATGCATGCATACGCATTATCTGCATCTTTACTGCTTTCCTTTAGCTATGCATAAAATAATGTTATAATGTGATGATTAAGTGCATTATGTCAATTGCAGGGAATAAACTGATCAGGAGCTGGATCTGAAACTGGATCAGGAATAACCGGAGTTGCAGCAGAGCTGGAGCAGAAGGCTTAGATTAGATGTAGGAATAATAATGTAAGGGAGTTAAAGGTTTGCTATGCTATTAAGTAGGAATAAAGCAGTAAAATGTGAAGAGCTTAAGTCCATCCTAGCCCTAGGATAGCCCAGAGACTTCCCCAAGCCTTAGCTACCCTTAGATTAGGTCACAACACCCTAGGAAGCCCTAAAACCCTAGTTCCAACCCTTATCTGGACGTCCAGATAAGTTATAGGACGTTCAAGACCCTTAGCCATCTCCCGCACACTTCAAACCCACTTCTGCAGTGTTATTGGATGTCTAGACACTTTGTCAGACGTCCAATTTCTACAGAATACCCAAAATCCCTCCTGACTCTGATTAGACGTCCAGACAACAAGTCTGGACTTCTGATTTTTGAGTATAAGATGTCTAACACTATTATTAGACGTCTAATACTGCTCTTCAGTTCCTATTTTGAGATTTAAGCCTTGATCTTGGATCTCTAGGTCCCTAAACCCAATTCCAACTCCATAGGAACCTAAATTAAGGTGCCTTAACCCTAGTACATCACCTCTAGACCTCCTTAAGGACCTAATTAGTTCCTCACTAAACCTCATTGACTTGGATCTTAGTCAATTTCATCAGCCTATTCAATTGGACTCATGGAGTCCAATTAAGCCCTAATCTCAGCACACACTGTCCAATTGGATTCAGTGAGAGTCCAATTGACCTAAACCTAAATTAATTGAGTTGTTTTACTCTCAATTAAGTTTCCACACACCCAATTAAACTTGTATTAAGTTTAATTGCACTTTACCTTAGTGAATTAGGGTTTATAGCCCTAATTTGAGACATACCTTGACCTAAACCCACTAAAACCTAACCTAATCAACCTAGCCACCTAAGTTTCGACCCACACACACCCACACACACCATCCACACGAAAATACCTAGCCTAGAGTTCTCTAGAACTCTCTACCATGTGTGGTTGCCTTGGTTGCCAAAATTAGCAACCAAGAGCCATTCAATTTTTAGATCCACATTTGGTGGATCTAAAAACCACCATCCATCCTCTCTCTCTCGCTCTCCCACGAGCTCCCACCATAGGCCTCTCTAGAGAATTCCATAATTCTCTAGAGAGCTTCCCTTAGGTCTATAAAAAGACCTGAGGGGTGGCCATTGATTGCACCGCAAAAATACACCTGCAATTGTGTCGTCCTGTACTATTTCCTAGTGTTACCAGTGCATATTAGGGTTCCATAGTCTCATTTGTAAAAATACATGCATGCATGCATTTAATTGAGAGGGGAGGAGAGTAAATAAATGGCCTTGCAAATAACATTTTTCCTCAAGTGCATCTTTGCAAAATTCACCTTCTTTTTATTTTTATTTCTACTTGCTTTCAAACTCTTCCCGCGGCTGCATGGCAACTTCTCCTCGCGCCATGCTCTGTAGCAGGCCCTTCCCTGCGGCATCCTCTCCCTGCCATGAGTCGTGAATGAGCCATGCACAGCCAGGGCATGGCTGTGCATGTCTTTCTTCTTCTATAAAAAGAGGGCAGCTTCTTCTTCATGGGCAGCCTGGTCCTCACGAAAAAAAAGACCCAACACAGCAGCACCACCTTCTTCTCCAGGCCGCCTCCTCCCCCTCTCCCTCCATACGCAGGACCTCCTCCTCAGAGGTGACACTCTGCGGGCAGGAGTCTTCACTATGGTGCACACCCACCACTGTGAAACCACCACCTCCTAGCTCTTCAAAGAGCTGGTGGGCGTGGTGGCCTTCGATCCCTGTTTCAAGTTCAAGCCATTGCAGCCATTGGAGCAGGAGCTTCAAGCTTTGAAGCTCTCAAGCTCCGCACAGCAGCAGCAGCTCCACTGCGCATGCCAGCAGCGCGGCGGTCTTCTCTTCCCTGACTTCTTCGTTTCCAGCACTTCCGCCATTGTCGTAGGCTTCAAGGTTTGAGCAGCAAGGCACAATTAAAGGGAGGCAGCAGCAGGCGCGCAGGCCACCGCGCGCCCGCACGCAGGCCACTACACGTGCCTGCAGGCACCCTTACCTCCCTCTCCTCATGCTCTGTCGCGAACTTCTCACGCCTGCAACCGGCCGGTGCAACTGATGAGAGACTCATCATGAGCCATAACTAGCTCATTTTGACCCAATAAAGAAGATAAAAGCTCCTACATAACTTAGAAGAAGGCCTAAATGAAGGAATAAGTGCTTTGAGAAGAAAACATGAAATAAAGGTTAAAACTGTAATTTACCATTGCAGTACATAAACAGGATTCCTCAGAGAAAAAACATAGGTCAAATGGTCTAAATGAGATAAAAAGTGGGTTGAGTCAATCAGAAATGGGTTCATGTGCAATTTAGGAATTAAATGACATTTGGTAACCCTAAAACAGACCCGCTTAATTCAACAAGGTTCCGGTCAGGATAAAAATCAAGTAAACCCTCTAAAAATCATGGAAAAATATCCCCTATGGTTTAGAACACTTAATTTGGCCTTTGGAACCCAGTTTGACCTAGATTAGGGTCCTAGTTCATCAATTAACCTAATTTGGGTTTTTACACAAAATGTCCAGTCAAACGTGGTCAAACCTAAAATCCAACTTCACCATTGGATTCCTTAGGTCAAAATTAGGTTTGTACCAAAAGTTGGACCTAAGGGGAGGTCATCTTGACTTACTTTGCAATTTAGTACACCCAAATCACAATTTGACCCCTATCTTTTGAAAATCATTGCAGAGAGCCCCCTAATTTCCTCTCCACCTTTGCAATCAAGTCCTACTGCCATTGTTAGGATAGAGTCGACCTCCAGCGAGGTTTAGAGAGGGATTACTCTCTGATTCCTCAGAGATTCCCCCCCAGAAATGGAAGGGAGATTCCCTGAGGAATTCCCTTCCATCTAAAGCCAATCACGATCTCTGGTGTGAACCCAATCTCTCGTGCGAACGCACGAGGGATTTGGGTATCCACCCTCTTTCCTTCTTCGGCGAGCTGGCGGAGGTATTGGCATGACCGCCACGCTTTGAAAGCACGGCCCAGTGCCTATAAAAGAACCTCCAAACCCGGCCGCCCAATTTTAGCTTGACTTGGCTGGGGTTTCACCTCCAATTCGTCTCTTCCTTCTCCGGCCAATTACCCAGTGAGCTCCAGCGAGCCCCCCTTCCCTCCCTCTTCGCTCTGCCACAAAACCAGTGGCAGAGACTTCTTCCTGATTCTCCTCCGCTTCGCGCAATACCTGCGCACGCCACCTCAGCCCCATCATCGCCGCTGTCTTCCTCCACTGGGCAGCTTCTTCTCCGGCGACAGCAGGTACAGCTGTCCGCCTCTTCATCCCCCTTCATCCCTGTAGTTAGGCTTAATACATTCTCCATCTTCCCCTCTCTCTTTTCCCCCTTTTATTTCATTTAATTGCCCCTCGACCGTCGCTGACCACCTCCATCTTCCTCGCCTCCGACCGACCTCCGGCGAGCCGCTCCCACCATTCCGCCCCTCCACACGGCTCACCAACCGTCTCATAAGCTCCACCTCACCACAAGGAACAACCTCCGCCCATCCACCATCCCTCTACGCCTCCACAATAGCCCCCCGAACTCACCCACACCTTCGGTCACAGGACGACCTAGGCACGCACGCCTAGGCCGTCCCACGACCTGCTTCACTGTGCATGACCTTCGCCGTGCCACGGTGAAGGTCCCCAACTGGTCTGATTGAGCCGAGAGGCTTGTTTTGTGTGTGACAATATCGAAGCCCTTGCCGCCATTGACGACGGTTGAAGAAGCTTCAAAGCAGCTCCAGGCGTCAGCAGCTCCACGCTTCAGGTGCAGCGGACTCGGGCGAGCAACGCGAAGTGATCTGGCTCAGCAAGGAGTGCAGCGACGTCCGTAGCCTTGGCAATCGAAGAAGAATTGTCTGCGGGCGCGAGCGAAAGAAGGCAGGACTTTAGTCCCACATCGTTGAAATACGAAGTGCAGGTGCGGTATAAATTGTTTTTGTGTTATACACTATTCGCCTCCGAACGCACAGGGGTGAGGTCCCTCACCTTATCCCACACTCGCCTCGTCCGCGGTTTCACCTCGCGGATCTGGTGGGATCCGACCAGACCCAACCTGAGCACTCCTCACGCATCACCCACCTGCCGGTGAGCCTGGTTCCGGGTGCGAAATCCGACCCGATTACCCGTGGATCTGGGAGAGCGTCCTTTGAGTGAATTGTAGAGAGAGAGAGAGACGTACGGGTAGAGGGAAAAGGGTAGGTTTTGCTCTCTGTGCAGGCAGGCTGAGCGAAGAAGAGAAGAAACTTAGCCAAGGAAGAAAAGAAGGACTGCAGACAAAAAGAGAAGAGAAGGAAGAAAGAAAGAAGGACTAAGAGAAAAGAAGCAAAGGCAGGAAGAAGAGAAGAGACCAAGGAAGAAGAAGACAGAAGAGAGAAGAAGCAAAGGCAAGGAAGAAGAAGAAGTCTTCGCAGAAGAGAGAAAGAAGAAAAAAGGCAAAGTGAAGACTGTAGAAGAAAGAAAGAAAAAGAAAAAGGGAAAACACTTTTAAGACGTCTGATCTTGTGATCAGACGTCCAATTTTACTCTTTTGTCACAATTACTTTTTAACCGCATACATTCATATTTGAATTCAAGTTTTGAGTAAATTAGAGTGTTCAATTACATTTGAGATTAGTATTAAATTCCGATTGGTCCCTGTGTTCGACCTCGAATACTCCGATTTTCGAGTAATAAAAACTCTTTATTTGTTTTGAACGCTTTTTCGGCTATACTACAATGTATTATCTTTAAAACCCGATCGAGAGCGTCTGAACAGCAACCCTTCCCCGCGCGCGCCAGCCCACACACACCAGCCGCAAGCCGCCCGCACTCACAGCAGCTACAACAGGTGGTTGCGCGGCTCACCCAGCCATTGTAGACATTGTTCACGTGTTTCTGTGGAACACTGTGGCTACAGTGGGGTGACCGGTGAGTTTCTCACTTAACCGGTCACTTGGCGCGTCGCAACCGGCCTTAGCCGGCGCGTGCATCTCGCTCAACGTTCTGCCAGCACCCGCCCGAGCGTCTGCCAGTGCCCGCACCCGCCTGCGTCGCCCGCTCTCTTCGCCTATGCGCGTCTGTGAGCACCCGCTCTAGCCCTTCCGCGCAGCGCTGTGCGCTGCGGTCCTCGCAGCGCCACTCCCTCCAACGCACTCCTCTCTACGTGCATACGCGCCTGCGTGCGCGCGTGGAGCCTCCAGACGACGCTTGGTCCTTCAGACGCCTTAACCTCTAGCAGTCTCTCTCCCGCTCTCTCTCTCTCTCTCTCACTCTCTCTCACAACATTCTCTCACTCTCTTTATCGACGCTTACACACACATACACTGACACTTCCATACACACACACCTATACACTATTATATACATACATACATACATATATATATATACGTATACATATATATATTGATATATATACATATATATATACATATATATACATATATACATATACTTATATACATATACACACACACAGATATATATATATATACATATATCTATCTATACATATACTTACATTTATATTTACATACCTATATATATATACACATATATATATACATATATAACTACATATATATACCTATATATTTATAACCATATATATATATACATATAGATATATTTACATATATACATATATATATATAGTTTCACATTATTTACCATATGTGGTATCGCGGGAATATCTGCACCAATTGCTGATATTCCCCGATACATGCGTACAAAAAGCGTGGTCACACACATCTTCCGCCATCCACCTTACACTCCATGTGGTACCTTGTCCTGTCGGTTGCGTCTTTTTAGACGACGACCGACTTGACACCATGCTACACTCCATCTCCGCCTCCACCCCCCCTTGATACATATATAATATATACCTATATATATATACTATATTTACTTTATTTCTGTTCGGCTTTCCTGCTAGTAAAAAGATAAAAAATATATATAAAAGAGAAAAGATAATCCTTGACTTGTAGGTACTCCGTCTTGCGAATAGCAAGACCCGTTTTGGAACCCTGATTTGGCTCAAAGCCAAGAACTTAATTTTGAGGGTGTGCCTCAAGGACAAAGATTACCAGAAAAAAAACTAAATAGAAAAACACCAAAAACACAATAAGCGAACGGAAGAGACCCGTTGAAGGAAAGGCGTAGAAACTTAACTTGTAACCCCACTTCCTTGAGTTCGACCCTGGGCCTAAAAGTGACCAAGAGAAAATCAAGTAGGCCATGTTAAAAATTTTGTAAAGAGATGGTTAGGTCTGATTTAGGTTAACCACTATACACACTTCAACGATAAAATCACCATATTAACAACCTAACCGAGTCCAACACCAGCCATTTGCACCCATTCACTTCCTCGGCAAATTCACTCCATTGGTGCCATTCAAGCCCACTTCCACTTAGCTAGCCACTCCACCTCCATGAGCTCACTACCACCACCATGGAGGACATCATGCCAGGATGCTGGATCAATCCTCCCTCTCTCCAAGGGTCGGCCTAAGCTACATTGGTCGCCCCTCATTCTCCTCCCGACCACTCCAAGGCCATCGGGGACCACCCTTGAATGCCCTTTCATTCTGCTAGATTTAGTTTATGCTCTCCATAATTTTTACTACTTTTATTTACTGCTCAGTAGTGTAGCCATTATTCTCCCCCAATGATGCATGCAAAATCCCCCTGTAGATTCTTGTATGCGATCATTTTCTGGTAGCTAGATTTACATTTTTAAGCATTCATGTACAAGCTTTCTTCTACCTTCCATGTTGCAAACACTCTCTTGAATGAATAGAAGATATATTTATATATATATGTCTATGTGTTGAGAATCACCATGAGCTTATTGCAATATCTTTTGAGTGATTAATGTTGCCCGTTTTTAATTCCTGATACTTGCAACTAAGCATGTGGTACTTCAATACGTAATAATCATAAACCGACGTGTGATTTTAAACGAAGTAGAGGGGCAAAAAGATTGATTTCAAAAGTAAATCAAATGCCTCCCAGAGATGAATGACCGGGACTCAAGTCTCGTAATCTTTACAAACTTAATTTTTGACGAACGTTTTTGCGCGACTATACTACGATTTTCGACGACTTTCAAAATGCGTGAAAATGGATCCGTCACAAAAGAAGAGAAGATTCAAATAACATTAGAAGGGCTGAAGGAAAGGATAGTCCCACATCGTGGGATTAGAAGCTACAAGTGCTAGATAAATTGGATTTGTGACCCGACCCGGTTGCCCAAGCACATGAGGGGTTGGGTCCCTCCTCACATAGGCCTCACACCTCGGTCACTACCCCACGTCGGTGACCCTGGTCCCCTGTCCGGATTCGAATACCCGCCTGATTACCCGAGCATAGATCCGGTTAGCCCTAGGTTTGAGAGAAAGAGGAGAAATAGAAGAAGAAGGCAGGGGGAGGGGGGGTTTGCTTCAGTGAACCCCTCTCAACACTTAGTCTCTACGAGGCAATCGTGCCTCTATGCTCTGCTGAGTCTCTCTGCTGAGGCTCGAGAAGGAAGAAGGAAAGAGGCCCTTGAGCCTCTTGAAGGCACTGTAGTAGGCTTCTCTTAAGCCATCTGATAGCTTATCTCTGTCGTCTGAAGCATTTGATTTTGATAGTGGTTGTGCTTATTATTCATATATTTGTAAGGTTTAAACTTAAAGGGTAATTTGGTGATTCAAATCACCATTTTTACCTTAATCTTTTTACACATTGGTATTTGGATCTATTGATATATTTTTCTGAATTGTTCTTCTGATCTTAATTGCCTATATTTTTCTTAAAATTATGATATGTGAAATTGAATTGCCAGTTTTGCACCCAGTGAACGACCTCGTACTTGCAAGTTATAAATTTTAAGTGTTTAATGCGATTTTGTCCTATACTATAACGCCTTTTCTAAACATTGATGATTTCGCATTAACATTTCAGTGCCGTTGTCGGGGAGCAACACGCAATTTGATCTCTTGATTACTATTCTTGACTTGATATTAACTTGATTTATCTCTTTTGATTGTGATTTGTGAAGGAATTTAGCCGAAGAGGAAGATCAACTGCACATCAAACAATCCAGGGGCAGGTAATCTCATCTTCTTTTCCATTTAAGCCCCTGATTCTGAAAGAGCTAAAAAAGGGAAAGAAATCAATTAGGACCAACTTGCATTCTATATTTATATTCAATCATAACAAGTTGCCTGATTTGGTTCATTTCTAGAAACATCCCAAACCTAATTTCTGCACCTATTTAAGGATTTATGACACATAGGGCTACCACCTTCTGGATTGAGCCCTAGGTACCAGATTTGGAATTAATTGATTGGACCAATTAGAGCCAATTAGGGTTTCTATTCTAGGATTTTAGAGACACACTTGTTTAAAAAATATTCAATCTTCCCAAACTGTGTGTGTCTTAAGCCTTGATTGAACTTACTTAAACAAGTAAACCATAATAATCACGCTCTAAATCTCACTTGAATCCTAAAAGCTAGACCTAATAATCAAGGACAAATTAGGTGAAGTTGACCCACCTTGTGGGGTCAACCAATCTTCAAATTAGGTCACCACTCACAAAAACATCTTAAAGTTCAAGTGAAATCCTAAGCACCCACGCTCTAAATTTAAAATTGGTAGACTTAAGAGGTCAAGTTATCCATTCTGGTCTACCTGGACTCTTAGTGACAAAGAAGGTCGGGTGGGGGAAACCCTATAATCCATGGGGATGCTCTACTGTGTAGGGGTCTTTGCAGGACTCTCCCTTCCTGGCTTCCCAGGTAATTCTTAGGTGGACAACTTTGCGATCTAGGGGTATCATCCGCCCCGTACCTCTATAGTCATCCAAAAATCTTTGGGTGTCTTGATTGGGTCTAGCACACCTTCTATCCCTCATCTTATCCATCGGTGCATGTTTGGGAGGAGGTCCTTAAGACCACCCTTAAGATGTAAACACATTTACACTACTTAAAATGTCTATTTATGCATGTTCTTAAGCATAGGATTGCATTTCACGATATAAATATTGCATAACATGCATCATCTTACATTTAGAGTAGTTTGAATAAAATGGAGGTTAATTGTCTCCTTTTATGTGCTTGGACAGGGCAAACATTTTATCGGGGCCTCGGATCAAAGATCCAACCGTATGGATATGATCAGGGCGACGATTGGAGTTCAACGACTCCAAGATCGCCCTAATCAGGCATCCGTAGCATCAGATAGAGACCGGGGAACCCTAGAAGATCAAGGGCCAGGATGGTGTAAATCCGCACTTCAGATGACAAATCCAACCGCACTGATGAATTCGGATCGACGATCGCAGCCCAACGACACAAAAATCGAGTCAATCCGACATCTGTGGCACCATCTACAACTTCCAGAAGATGGACGACCAAGATGGTGCCACATGGCGCCATCTCAGCCTCCCAAACGACCGCTAGCATTTTGTGAAGGCCCCCACCCAATCGCTCTCTGCCGTCAGATGGAGATCCAATGGCTGTGGCTGCCCGGCGCTTAAAACGTGTGCTCGACCATCCGCGCCCCGCAGCGCAGCGGTCGAGCGCTTACGCGAGCGCGGGGCGCGGGTTCGAGCCACGGTGAGGGAATTGAAGGCGCGGGTAATTGAGGCACGTGGAGCGTCGGATGGAGATCGTGCGGTCGCAGGGGCTCGATAGCGCCGATGCGCGATTGGACGCCCCGCGTAACGCACGATCGCACGCGTAGGCGGGCGGGTTGCAGCAGGCGCGGACGCATTTTAAGCCGTCCGATCTCGTGATCGGACGGCTGAAAAGCGCTGGACGTGCGCGAGCGTTGAGGAGCTGGCAGCCGAGGAGGCGCGCGTGGGCGCGGCGGCGACGGCCACTTCGGGGCTTTAGTGACGGATTTTTCCGTCACTAAAGACCCCTTATTTATTATTTTGAAGATGTAATGTCCATTTTGCCCCCACTCCTTGCAACTATAAAAGGAGACCCCCTCCATACGAAATTCTCATCCCTTCTTTCTCCTCTCTACCCCTCCAAAGCTCAAGAGAAGCTTGTCCCACACCCGGGATGCTTCTCGCAAGATAAAGTCCAATTTTCGTTCCCCTTCGGAAGTGGATCCTGCGACGACGACGGCGTGATGCTTCGTTCCCGTTCTTCTGCTTCGTCCTCCTTCGTCCCGCTTCGTTCTCCTTCGTCCAGGCGTCGTCCCGTCCGGCTCGTCCTCCAAGCAACTGTCGAGGAGGATTTCTCTCTCCCTATTCTTTTTACCGCTTTCTAGTATAGATTTACTGCTTTCTAGATTAATCTACTCGTCCTCCAAGCAATCGTCGAGGAGGACATTTCTCTCTCCATTCTTTTAGTGCTTTCTAGAGTAAATTTATCGCTTTCTAGAGTAATTGTTTTATGCTTTCTACTTGTAATGAACAATCTCTTCAATACAAAAATTCCTTGTTTATTCTACATCTCATTTTGATTTCTCTGTGTAATATTCTCTTTCTCTCTTACTCTCTCTCTCTTCTATTTATTGTAAATAATTAGATGGTTCTAAATTGAATTATTCTGTAACAAATAAAAAGAAACGCGTAGTTTTTAAATCAAACGTCTGCCTCCCTGTGTTCGACCCGGAATTTTAATTTTGGTATAAATTTTATTTGTTGAACACGAATTCTTCGCTTTCGAACTACAACGACAGGTTTTCCAAAATCGAACACGTTAGCGTAGGTTCGTAAACGTTCAACATTTTGGCACCGTTGCCGGGGAGGCAACGATCTTTGATTTCTCTTCGCGTTTTGTAACTTACAAATCATTTACCTCACTTTTCTCATTTCTTATTGTAATTGCAGGTACTCTTTCGAGGCAGGCAAAAGCGGTAGATTGGAGTAAAGTGCTGTAGAAGGTTTTGTGAGTTACCCCCCACCTCCCACCCATTAGATTTCATTTCATCACATAATAACTCAAACATCAATCAACCTAGGTGTTTTTATAAACTCTAAGGTTAGATTGTTTGTTGTTTGACACCCATACTCACCCCAACCCCCACATTAAAAAGAAAAAAAAAATCTCACAGAGGTACACAACCTCATCTGATTTTCAAACTCAATCGGTAATCCAATCTTAGGAGCCGGTACACACATCCAAACACATAATTGAGTAGAAATCAGATTAGGTAATCATTTGTGTGCCTAATTAAGTGGTGCAACAGGCCAATTGTTTGAGTTGATTGGGCCGCACCACTTCAAATAAAATCAACTCATCAAGTAGCTGCCAATTAGGTTCAACTCTTAGGGATTTACCAGGCACTCCACATTCTTTTTAAACTTTAAAGGAAAACATCTTCACCTGTGCTTGTAAAACTTGGTGTGCCAACGAAACTTGATTGAAAACACCTAAAGTTGAATCCTAAAAGCTACTAAGCAAGATTTGAATCTTAAAATTCACCACATCAAAAACAATCTTGCTTGAAAACCACTAGTTGTGCACTCACACACGAATCAATCAATCATTAAGGGCACAACCCATTTAAAGGGCCCATCACATTCCAAAGCACATTCAAACCTAGCCCTAAAAAAAATAGAGTAGACGTTGGCCTTAAGGTTGGACTCGCTCTTCAGAACCCAGAACGAGATTATTTTCGATTAGTCTGTTTCTACTGTTCAATTTGATGTCTAGCTAGGGGAGTAGAGTCAAACGATCGCGGCTGGGGGGTACACTAGGAACCGGAGGCGCAAGCCGAAGGAAGAACCTTCTCCCCAGTCCCTCCTTCTAACTGGTTGGATTGAACAGACGGAAGTAGATCAAATCGTTCCTTTATCTCAAGACGGGTTTTGAGAGTCTGTAGGTCTTTAGGCTAACCTATTTAAGGACAGGTTTGATTGTTTGTATTGCAGGGCACCTTTCTTCCTCTCATGTATCATGAATCCTTCCACATATTTCACGCGTTCCCGCTCTTTCCCTCCTGTTGTAAATTATCCTCAACATGACGATTAGCCCAACTCGTATTGTAATCGACCATCAGTTAGTTGGGATAATTTGGATTGGGGATACAATTCCGGACCCCCGTGTTTAGGGTCTAACTCTGAACACTTTGATTCTAATTTTTATCCTTCTCAGAGCTACATCGATTATAGATCGTCTTCCTTTCATGAACAGCATAATACGATCTACAATCAAGAAGGATACACCGATCCTTACCCATCCTCTGATTTAACTGCCTTTAGGTCATCACCATCTTTTCAACAGTCTGAAATGACCTATTATCAGGAAGGGTATAACGAATCTCAATTCGTTAATTCCCCTGCATTGAGTCCAAACCCGCCCAACCCTGAACCAACTCATTTGGTTCAGGTTAACCAGGTTCAAGATAAGGTTCTGGCTAACTTGAGGAATATCATTCAATCTTTAGAAGTTCAGCCAATACCTTGCATTGAGGGATTGGAGCCCTTGATTGAAATGATTGATGATTTAAACAAGTCTTTGTTGGATTGGTTCCAGGATGTTAAGGATAAGAACCCGGGTGAGTTTCTACTTGGGAAATTAGCAAAATTGAGGATGAGATTCGTGGTTGCTTTGTTTCAATCTTGGAATAATTCCCAGGATGAACCCTCTTCAGGAAAGCTAATGATAGAACCCGCTCAGGCACCTGTTGGGGGGGACATGTGTTACGAGGCTGACCAGATTGAATTAAAGCAACCAATTAAAGATGATTAGATTTCTTCACCTGAGATCCCTAAGCCGGGTTACGAGGAAACGTATGTCTCCTTGGAACACAAAGTGACAAATGATTTTGGGACATACATTGATACGGATCCTGATGGTGAAGATTCAAGTTGCGAAGTCTCACGCGAGTTTTCTGAACACGATTTCTGTGAGACGATTGGGCCTGAGGAATCTGATAGATCAATTAATAGCCTAATAACTGAGAACACTGATCTTATTAGGGCACACATTACGGATCCAGAATCGCATTTTCTGGAAGAATCAATTCAATGCCCTGATTATCGGTTACACCCTGTTAAGCTTATTGATGATTCTAATTCTGAGATAATTAGACCCAAGTCAATTTTGATTTTGCCACATCATTTAGACTTGGAGATTTCAGACGAGGTGATGAATATACAAGAGGTCCTGGAATTTGATATGCTAAATGAGGAGGATAGGAGCTGGGAAGTTTTGATTTGGGAAGTTAATTCAGGAGGAAATGGAAGATTGAGTCAAAGGGTTCCTTTTAAGTTGAAACCATCAAATCAGAACCCTTACGACATTTGTTTCGAGGATGTTCAACCCAAGCACACATTCAACGATTATCCTTTTGAGCTTCAATTATTTGTAACCTGACTTTTTGGTCTTGGGTTGCATCCTCAGAAATTGTAGGCCCGATCCCGCTTACATTCTGATTTTAGATTTTGGGTAATTTTTATCCAGAACCTAAGATATTCTCGATTATGGGGTGTGGGTCTGCACCACAATCTGGTCCACATCTGTGGACCTCTGCTGACAGGTCAGAGGATTCTTCTGTTCATTCTAATTCTGACTTGCACATGTGAATTCTTCATTTCTTTTCTTTGTATAGTGTGCCTAGCTGAAGGCACTAAACTCAGCACTTATACAGTTCTTTTTCGTTTTCATCTCGGAGCGGACATGACATTCATGCAATTCAGGTGCTTTCTACGCTTTTCCACTCTGTTTTATGTCTTTTTAATACAATGAGGACATTGCATTAGATAGGCATGGGAGGGTGGATATTTATCTCTGAATTCATTTGTTAGCTCCGTAGATTTGTTTTATTTTCTTTTATATATATAAAAAAAATCAGAATTAGGAAGGAGAATTTGGGTTTAAGAAAATTTTCAATCTTAAGAAATACTACATTAAGATCTAAACACAAAGACCCTTCAGGTCTTTGAACTTAATCAGCCCGTGTATCCACTAAAATGTGGATTTGTTTTTCGAGTTCTCGCCAACTTGAATTTTATTTTAATAGGAGTAAATAAGTTTGGGTGATAAGTACACGACTTATCAACCCGCCCTCTGATGTGAGGGAATTTTGAGTCTTAAGCACCTACACACTTTCTTTGCATTGACTCGTTGTTCGACGATTTTTACGGAAATTGGATAGCTAATGAACCTTCTAAAGTGATATGGCTGGCAAGTTATCGTGGGTAACAGCCCATAGGTAGGTTGTCTAGAGCCCAGTTACTGGACCTTTCTCTTTTTCCTACCCTTAGGTAAATCTTAGACCAGGGAAGCCACCTATTTAAAAAAAAAAAAAATCAAAAAGGAGAAAAGAACAAAAAGAAATAAGCCACACTTCACCGCACGAGTATGGCTGGCAAGTTGTCGGTGGTAACAGCTCATCGACCGGTTCTCCAGAACCCAGCTCAAAAAATGCACTAAAAATTCCCAAAACACTTAGGAAGAAGAGGAGAAGTAGAATAAATCGGAGAGATATACACTGGATTCACCCTTGTGTTGACCCCGTTAAAAAATAAAAGTAGGGAGAAAGCTACCGGTTGTAAAGATACACCTTTAGGCAGAATTCTTTTTGAGGTCACCTAGAGGCGTAGAAATATGAAGTCCGTTCTAATTGCCGGTCAACGAGTTTATCACAATCACAATAAGATGCTTAAAACTTAGGGTTCTCATCAAATCTTGGGTGAGTTGAATGGCCGTAGAAAGCCACTTTTAAACCCTAAAATTTAAAAATCCAAAAAAATTAGAAAAGAGTAAAAAGAGAAAAAGAAATTTTTCTTTGAATAAGGCGAGGGCTTGAGGCGGTCTGCATTTTGGCTGATACCCGGGCACTGTTGTGTCTTTGAAAGTTCAGTTCCTAAGTAGACAATTTCTTAATGATTAAAAATAACTCAGGTCCAAATAATCTAACCTAATTCTTTTATAAATAGCATATAGTTTTTGCTAGGGACTAGCAAAAGATAGGCATGGGGGTATGATGTAAACACATTTACACTACTTAAAATGTCTATTTATGCATGTTCTTAAGCATAGGATTGCATTTCACGATATAAATATTGCATAACATGCATCATCTCGCATTTAGAGTAGTTTGAATAAAATGGAGGTTAATTATCTCCTTTTATGTGCTTGGATAGGGCAAACATTTTATCAGGGCCTCGAATCAAAGATTCAACCGTATGGATATGATCAGGGCGACGATTGGAGTTCAACGACTCCAAGATCGCCCTAATCAGGCATCCGTAGCATCAGATAGAGACTGGGGAACCCTAGAAGATCAAGGGCCAGGATAGTGTAAATCTGCACTTCAGATGACAAATCCAACCGCACGGATGAATTCGGATCGACGATCGCAGACCAACGACACAAAAATCGAGTCAATCCGACATCCGTGGCACCATCTACAACTTCCAGAAGATGGACGGCCAAGATGGCTCCACGTGGCGCCATCTCAGCCGCCCAAACGGCCGCTGGCATTTTGTGAAGGCCCTCGCCCGATCGCTCTCCACCGTCAGATGGAGATCCAACGGCTGTGGCCGCCCGGTGGTTAAAACGTGCGCTCGACCATCCGCGCCCCGCAGCGCAGCGGTCGAGCGCGCTTACGCGAGCGCGGGGCGCGGGTTCGAGCCGCGGTGAGGGAATTGAAGGCGTGGGTAATTGAGGCGCGTGGAGCGTCGGATGGAGATCGTGCTGTCGCGGGCGCCCGATAGCGCCGACGCGCGATTGGATGCCTCGCGTAACGCGCGATCGCACGCGCAGGCGGGCGGGTTGCAATACAATAGGCGGCAGGTTCTAATTCCCCACTTCATTCCGCGTTTTGCAATACCAGCGTGACACTCTCTGGTCCCCTCCTCGTCATTGTACTCCTCCCCGGAGCATTCACCTTCTCTAGTACTGGCTCATCACGGCCGATGCCTCCTCCATATCCTCCTCATCCGCTAGCACCTCTTCTCGACTCCTCTTCATCGATTGATCACCCCAGTGCCTCCAGACTTCATTTTCGACCACAAATTCACTTGCTCCACCATCGTCTCCCCTATCTCCGGGATACCTCCAGCGACCCTGAAAACCCGCTACACACCACCAAACCACTCGCTTTTGCACTCCACACCATTGCCTTGACCCACCAACCAAAACCCTTCAAGAAATTGAGGGGATTGGCCACTCATCCGCTACACCAAACAAATCCTCCTCCACGCCACTCGTCTGAGGTCGTCAGACCTCCATACTCACCCTCTCGCCAATCCATGCACACCATCATACTCGCCAATCCATGACAGAGCTTTTGAACCATTTTGATGTAGCCGAGAGGCCTTTTTATTGTTTCCCTGTTCAAAGGGATACAATGCCATTAGTGAAGCTTCTTCGAGCAAGCTCGAAGTGTGGTTCTTGTAGTGTTTGCTCCAAACATTCGCTCTAGATGAAGCGGATTTAGCCCAGGCATTTACCCAGAGGGTCAATTGGGAGCATTAACCATTCTCAAGACTCCAATTGAACAATGTTCGCTACCTGCTACTGCATGCAAAGGAGTCGGGGACTTTAGTCCCACCCCGGAAGTCACTGATGCCTTAGCAGCGAATAAAGTGTTTTTGTGTTCCCGACCCCTCGCCCAAGACATGGGGGCCGGGTCCCCACGCATGCCCAGCACACGCCTCACCCGTGGACACACCACGTGGGTCTGGCCAGGATCTGGTTACTTGCTTGTTTACCCGACTATTGACCTGAGTAAGCGGGTTTCTGAGAGAGAAGAGAAGGAAAGAGAGTAAGGGTGGGGGGGTTTTTCTCTTCAGAGAGAAACCCCGACCCTTAGCCACTTTGTAGCCTAGATGCCTCTAGTGCGTAGAGAAAAGAGCAGATGAAGGTGAGAAGAAAAGAGCAGTAGAAGAAGAAGAGAAGATTCAAATAGCATTAGAAGGGCTGAAGGAAAAGATAGTCCCACATCGTGGGATTAGAAGCTGCAAGTGCAAGATAAATTGGATTTGTGACCCGACCTGGTTGCCCAAGCACACGAGGGGTCGTGTCCCTCCTCACACCTCAGTCACTACCCCACGCTGGTGACCCTGGTCCCCTGTTCGGATCCGAATACCCACTTGATTACTCGAGCATAGATCCAGTTAGCCTTGGGTTTGAGAGAAAGAGGAGAAATAGAGGAGGAAGGCCGAGGGGGGGGGGGGGTTGCTTCAGTGAACCCCTCTCAACACGTAGCCTCTACAAGGCAATCATGCCTTTGTTCTCTGCTGAGGCTCGAGAAGGAAGAAGGAAAGAGGCCCTTGAGCCTCTTGAAAGCACTGTAGCAGGCTTCTCTTAAGCCATTTGATAGGTTATCTCTGTCGTTTGAAGCATTTGATTCTGATATTGGTTGTGCTTATTATTCCTATATTTGTGAGGTTTAAACTTAAAGGGTAATTTGGTGATTCAAATCACCACTTTTACCCTAATCTTTTTACACAATGGTATTTGGATCTATTGATATATTTTTCTGAATTGTTCCTCTGATCTTAATTGCTTATATTTTGCTTAAAATTGTGATATGTGAGATTGAATTTCCAGTTTTTCACCCGATGAATGACCTCGTACTTGCGAGTTATAAATTTTAAGTGTTTAATGCGATTTTGTCCTATACTATAATGCCTTTCCTAAACATCGACGATTTCACGTTAACAAATGACGTTAGTGTAAATATTTACAATCACACGGTAAGAAAAACTACCTAATCTATTCTATATTATTTATATATAATTCAATATCGAAGTCTAGGTACAAAAATAATAAACAAATACACTAACATATACTATTCTAACATATGTACAAATCTACTAACTAATATTAAACCTTAGATAAACTATATACAACCTAAGGCAAACAAATACTCCAACTATATACCTATATACGTATGTACACTACAATACATATATACTGATGTGATATATCTACTTACAAATATACTACTAATAATACTTAAATATATACGCTATATACAGTGCTTGTTATATGCTACACATATATATACACACTTATGTACCATATCAACAATATACAAAACTTTAACTTAGCTAAATTAATGTACAGAGATATACTAACCTACTTGAACATTACTAAAGCCTCAAAAATTGTCACTAAAGACTTATGTACATAAAAGGCTAAAACACATATTACTCTTATATACTCGTTATATATATACAACATGCATACCCATATACAGTACATATGTATACCTTATTATATATATATATCTACACTATATACTTATATATATACTCTATACTTGTACTATACATCTATACATATATATATATACACAAATATTCATACATTGTACACAATATACTTTACACTTACAACTCACACAACACGTAGTCTTTTAGGAAACTTAGTCTTACACACTCTCTTCACATTGAGGCTCCATAGTTAGCCAAATTTTGCTCTTGTTCACCCTCATTTAGCCCTTCACTTACAAAAGAATAGGTTTTTAAGTAGGTGGAGTCGATTCATTTTATGGGATATGTGACACTCTCTCAGGTGGGACCAGACCACTACTTTGAACCAATCCCTAGTTCTCAATTAGGTGCCTCTTCATGCATTTACTCCGGCCCAGACCCGGCTCAAATGAACTGGGCCCAAGCATTGTTTAGACCAGGCTCCTAGCCCTACAATATGCTCGAGTAATATACGCTTAGAGGAATGGGTAAGAGGTTTTGTTATGTGCCCAGTGCTAACGAATGAGTAGCTGTTGGGCACATTTTAGTTTATACTGCTGAGAGCGCTCATGAAGTTTTGAGGTGGGACTATTGTAAGGCTGATTTGAACTCTATGCTGCATTTGAATTGATCACCTTTGGGCCTCGATTTGAGTGCTGAACTTAATTCCAAATTTAGATTAAATTACATCATTGGAAAGCCCTTACATAGGGATACATAACTATACAATTAATTTATAAAAATAAGTTATTTAATTATATATATAAATTACTTAAAATTAGTACTTTGTATACATTAATTTAGATATTAAATCCTTAATTAATGTATAAATTAATGATTTGATGATGCAGTTGACTTTATGCATAGTTAATTTACATAATAGGATATTTATTAAACATTTTTAATTTATTTTAGAATGTTTATTGTAATTTATATACATTTAATTACACGTTATAACTAGATATATATATAAATTAGTTATAAATATTATTATACAGTATAAATGTATTATAAAAAGGATGAAAATAATTAAAATTAATATATATATAAGTGTATAACATGGATTACTTCAGTATTAAGTTAATTTACTAATTTATTTTATTTTAACTTAATAATTTACCTAATTAACTTAATAATGTAATTATCTACAATAAATACATAAATAAATCAATTTACCAGTATAATTAGCTATATAATGATTACTTAAATACAAATGTACAGTAATATATGCTAGTATACATGTTTAAATACTTATTTATAATTATTTTAATTTACATGCATATATTCTACTATAAGTTAATATACAATTATATAATTAAGTTATATATATACAGTAACTCATCCTAAATACTTATTTAAATATATAGAATACATTTATAAGTTATTTATGTACATTATTTATATATATTACAATATTTACATTTAACTTATTAAATAGTCCATATTTACAAGTATAAATACTATATACAATGTATTTTTATACATTTTTGGGTATTTTTGTGTTTTTATGGTATTTTTATATTTAATAGAGGTAGGAGAAGAGAGAGAAAAGGTGAGATGATAGAAGAAGAATGCCCTTTTCTTATTTTTCAATATAGTTCTTTTATTGAATTTTAAAATATACCGAACCGTCGGCTGGTATGTTTTACCAACTCGGGGTTCAGAATACTTTGAAACTTCGCATATACCTAAGAATATACCTAATCCTACTCAAGACATGTTTCTTTTATTTATTTACAATTTTTTTAGAATTTTTTATATTTTTCTAATCTCGTCCAAAAGAGGCCTAAATGGATGAAGTCACATGAGCTTAAAGCCTCTAAGGGTGTTTCAAAGGCTGTAAAACAAGTTTAGGCATACAGATATTTAGCTCAACACATGGAAGATATTGAACCAATTAAACACGATTTTTAGCTTGATTTTCATTAAATTCTCACTTAGGATAATTATACAATCACAAATAGCTGATAGTGAATTTAAACAAGGTTTTCATGCAATTTAGATGAGGTTAAAATCAAAACCTTGTACATGAATGCTTGTAAATGTTGTTTGATTAATATAATACATGTCAGCTTCTTAAAATCTTCAAAATGACCCAAAATCCACCCTAATTCCTTTCCATCCAGATCACTACTAACAGATTTCAGCAGCTACTTCTACTCACAGTTTAGCAGCTAGTCTAGTTGCTGTGTGTGCTGTTTACAGCAGCTACTGCTTCTGTTGTTGTTGCCAAATTGAGCAGCCGTTTGCTACTTTGTCATTCCCATTTCAAATCATTTCTTCACTCAAAAATAAGGTTGAAACCTATTGAATGTAGTTGCTATGCAGCACTTTAATTCATTGATTTAGGAGATTTGAGTTAAAAACACATGTTTAAACATCCATATAAAAACTTGTCATACTTTAACTCATTTTAAAAATCAAATCCGTGTGTTAAAAATCTTCATCAAATGCCTTTGGAATCTAGATCTCATCTCAAATCAAGGTTGTAGAATTACATCCTAGATCTGAGATGAATGATTAAATCCCATGAAAAATCATCTCAAACTCTTTTCTAACACCTTTGAAATTCAAGGAAATACAAATATATCTCCCAGAAATCATTGAAACCTTAATATGATCCTTATCTTACACTATGGACAGTGTAAGGTAAAGATTCACATTAAGCTTCCAAAAACACTTAAGCTCAATTTAGAAGTGATTAAAACCTTCCTTAATAGATCTAGAACTCTCAGAGAATGAAAAATCCTGATCTAATCCCTCTCTTGTGCCATAGATAGCATGAAGAAGGAATTTAGATCAGTCAACGAATTCTATTCAAAATGAATCCCAAATCTTCAAATCTCTTAATATGAATTAAAACCCAGAAGAATGCATTGAAATCCTTTAGGTAAGAATCCAAATCTCACCCAATGAGCATGAGAATCATTGCTAGAGCCTCAAATTAGGAGGATTGATCATCCTTGGCTCTAGCTATCCATAAAGAACCAACACTCTAATCAATATCAAATTGAAACCAAATATGAGAGAATCAACAAATCAACTCGTTCAAAATTAGAATAGGATCATGGTGAATAAGTGTAATGAATGGAATGACCCTTAGAAGACATTTGGCGCTCAAATCAGATCTGAATGCAATTGGATCTGAATGCTCAAGGCTTCAGATCTGATTTGATGCCTTGATGTGTGGTGATTGATGATTAAAAATACGAGGAAAACATGTAGAAGTGAGTGTGAAGTGAAGAGGGAGATCAGATGAACACTATGAAGGGATGAATTCAACTCCTTTGATCTGAATTGATCAGAGGAGGCAGATTTGGTGAAGAACTACCTAATCTAATCTACTCCTAAATCTAACAATCAATCCATGAGATCACTAACTAATTCTACTCCTAGAAAGATCTACACTACACTGGTAAACTACAACTATCCTAGAAAGCGATAAATTCTACTCTAATTGGAGGAATGGGTTTCCTGGATCCACAGCGGGTTGCTGTGGCGATGAAGGGAGATGAGAGGATCTTTAGTTGAAGAATGAGGTCCCTGGGCTACAGCTGGTCACTACAATGACGAATCGAAGGGGGAGACAACACCCCTGTCACTGGCGGTCGACGAAGGAGGGTGAAGAGCTGAAGATGTGGATGAAAGGACTAACTCAAATGGGGAGGGAGCTGGTAGGCGCGCGCAGGAGTCCGAGGAGCTGCCTATATAGGCGAGGGAGTGAATCAAGGCATTGCAATGGTGAGATTAGGCACTTAGGGTTTTAATGGTGGGATGTGTTCGAGAGAAGCACGAGAAGATTTTGAGATGAAACGCATTGTAGGATGGGATCTAAAGAGAGTGACAGAGCTTCGCGCAAAGGTGCGCGATGATTGGATTAGGATCCACCGTTGGATCGGAGGTGCAAAGGATGGACGGTGGCTGAAATCTTGGGCTCAAACTCGTGAATAGTGCGCAAGAGAGGAAGTAGGTCTGTTGGGCTTTCTGCACAAAGAGGCTTATATTCAAACAGTGCATGTTTTGCAGCCAGGCCCATAAGTGGCTGAAAAGATGTCAGAGCAATCCCTGGTCATTTGCAAAAAGATCCCTACGAGTTTCAAATAAGTCCCTGGAAGTTTTAAGATTGAGGACCTACATGTAATATGATGGTTTCAAGGTCCTCTTATTGTCCAAATACAACCAAGTTTATGATGGCATAATTGAACATATTAGAAGTTAATTCAAAACTTGATTTGTACTTTTGAGTTAAAAAATGTGTTAAATTCGCAATTGGATCATCAATTTACATTTGTGAATAGAACATCTCATTAATTTGACCTAATTATGCATTTTTAACCCAAATTTGATGTTTTAGGTCATTTTCCTTAAATCCCACACTTAACCCATTTATTGTGTTAATTAGATAGTACGGTTTAACCTAGTTTTTAGCTTAACTTGGGCATTTTAGTTATGATGAGCCACACCTCATCAATCACATTATTAAATTACGTCATTAGTCCTTTTGAACTAGATTTCACGCGTAAAGAGTCAAAATTAAATGTATTTAGTTCTCGAGCTAAATTTTTGCAAAACCTTGATAGTGATAAGTTGTGCATTTAATTTGCTCCCAGCGAACGACCTCGGATTTCATTTCAAGAATTATAAATTTTAAGTGTTTACTTCGCTCTTGTCGACTATACTACAACGTGACTTTTAAACCTCAATGCTAGTGAATTAACATTTTGGCATCGTTGCCGAGGAGCAACGCGTACTTATGAGGAGGTGTGACTCATCATAGCTAAAATGCCCAAGTTAACCTAGAAACTTAGTTAAATACTATCAAATTAACACAAGAAATAGGTTAAGTGTGAAAATTAATGAAAAAGACCTAAAACACTCAATTTGTGCTAAAAATGCATAATTAGGTCAATTTTGAGATATTCTATGCCTAAAATACACTTGGTTATTTTGAATGCCAATTGAACACCGATTTAAGCTTATGGTTGAATTATTTTCTAAAATGTTCAAATAATATGCCATAAAAATCTCATTGCATTTTGACATTATTAGGACCTTATTTAATGTTTTGCATTTAGGTCCTTAATATACACTTGATTCTTCACAAAATACTCATTTAAAAGAGCTAGGGACTCATCTATAAACACGTAGGGACTTCTTAGTCATCATTCCTTTCACTAATGGGTTTCCAATGCTATTTTTCCACCATTTCATTTTAGGGGCAACCCCACAATTTGCCCAAAAGGCCTGGGCAGAAGCTTTCTCGCACACTGTAGCATACGAAGAACTCGTGCATTAGTCACCATGCACTCTTTGATCCATTGATCAATGATGGATCTCCACCTTACAACTTATAGTCGGTGCCTACACCATTTTTTTCACCAAATCTCATCCAACGACTGTAGTTCATTCTAAAATTTTTTGTAGCTTCTGATCTTCCTTGGGTTGGGGAGGATGAAGGAAAGATTCTGGTGGCTCCCACTTCTAAAATTGATGTCTAGAATGCTATCAATGATTTGAATGCGGAAGGATCTCCTAGTTCGGATGGATTTAAGGTTTTTTTCTACAAAGAGTTTTGGCCCATGGTTAAAATTGATGTCTTGGATGTAGTTAATGAGTTTTAGCATGGAAACTCGGGTTTTGAAACTCATCTACAAATAGATCATATTTGTTCTTGCTACCTAAAAGACTAGTTGCTGAATGTGTCAATGAATTCAGACCTATTGCTTTGTCAAATTCGATCTACCTCATTGTAAGCAAAATTCTCACTAACAGATTGAGGGTAGTTCTAAAGAATTTAATCAGCCTAGTGCAATCAGCCTTCTTGCCAGACAAATCCCTTCAAGAGTTGCTTATTGTTGCACAGGAAATTGTTGTTGGGTGGCATAGATGTAGATGTAAAGCTTTTTTTTATGGAAAGTAGATTTCAGTAAGGCATATGATTCAGTGGCTTGGCCCTACATCTAGGAAATTTTCAAGAGAAGAGGGTTCGCTACTTTGTGGATTCAATGGATGAAAAGGTGCATTACAACATCTTCATTTTCGCCCCTGATTAATGGTTGCTCGTGTAGAACTCGGATTCAACCACAGTGAGGTGTACATCAAGGTTGCTCGTTAGCCCCTTTGACTTTTAATGTAGCAGTTGATACATTGGGCAGATTTGCATGCAAATTATCAGTAGTAGGTTTGATACATGGTTATTCCATTACTAACTCCAATGCAATTGCGCCGGTTCTTCAATATGTAGATGATACGGTGTTTTTTGTTGAAGGGACTAAGAGGGAGGTTGACATTCTATATATAATGGTCAACATTTTTGGGGAAATTTTGGGTTTAAAATTGAATGGTAGCAAGTCTTCATTGGTTTATTTTGGGATGAGAAATCAAGTGAAGGACTGCATTTTAAATGCTCTGCATACGCCCATTGTGAGCCTTCTAGTGAAATACTTGGTCTACTGTTGAGAGAGACACGAAACTGAAAAAAAGTGACTAGAAGTGTCTTTTTGAAAAAATAGCAGCAAAGTTGGAAAGTTGTAGTAGATTTTTATCAAAAGGTGGGAGACTCATACTATTAAATTCAGTTGTTACGACCATTCCAGTGTTTTTTTTCTCCATGTTCAGGGCTTCGGAGTCCATCAGAAAGAGGCTTGATATTTTGCGTAAGCATTTTTTTTGGAAAGGGGCTGCTACTGTAGAGACCAATTTTTTCAACCAATTAAGTGGAAGAAGCGTTGTTTGCCAAAGAAACAAGGTGGTATGGGCATATGGTCATTACAAGAATTTAATGACTCTCTTCTGCTGAAGTGGCTGGTAAAATTTTTTGCAAACAGTGGGAAGAGTTGGACCCAATTGATCTAGACATCTTATGGTGAATCTCATATTCTCAGGTCCATGATTCAGCCCAACTCTCCATCTCCATTTTGGCATTCTATATGGAGAGCCTTGCAGGAGAATAGGAGTAGATTTCAGGTTATTGTTGGGGATGGCTGCAATCTGAAGTTCTGGATAGATTGTTGGTCTTCTTTGGGTGTGTTGGGGAATAGATATCCAAGAGCATTTAATGCAGCAACGGATAAACTCATATCAGTAAGGGACTGCTGGAGTGTTGAAGACCTTCGTTGGAATGTTGCTGATAGCAACTCTAGGTAGGGAGGACGCTTAGCTGATGAAAGATTTGAACTCTAACAAAATTTAAGTTCTTTCTCACCTCAAGGAGGAGAGGATAGGCTGGAATGGAAAGGGGGGATTTCTCAGTGGTTGCTGCACATGATGAATTAATCATTCAAACTGCAGGGGCTTCAGAATTGATTGATCTGGAGTGTGCAAGGCTGTGGAAGCTGCAGCTGGCATTAAAAATTAAAATTTTTCTATGGCTCTAGGCAGGATAGAATGGTCATGGCATAGCTGTGACATAGAGTTTTTGGATCTTCAACACAACATTGTCCACTTTATGACTTCCTAATTGAAAATGTGCAACATGTTTTTTCCACATGCATTGTAACTGATACAATATGGTGCAAAGTATGTGGAACCCCTTTACCTATGCAGGAAGATTTGCGGAATTGTTTCATAGCAAGGAGTACATGCTACATGAAGATGGCAGCTGTGCTACGGTGTTATGACCCCAGCATCAAACGTCGTTTAAGACATCTGGGAATTGGTCCAAACGTCAGGTCAGACGTCTGGAAGCCTTCCCAGACGTCTGGAAATTAATTTTTTCAGTGTACGATTTCACGTCTGCGCGCATGCGCACGCAGATTAAACCGCCGCCCTCCTTTCTTCTCTCTTTTTCCTCCCCATTCTGCAGGCGCAGCCTTCCTTCTCTCCCTCTCCCCACAGCACCTTCAAATACTCCCCCTCTCCTCTCCCTCACCATCACTCCACCGCCTTCTTCTTCTTCCTGTTAGCGTAAGGGTGAGCGGGCGAGGGCAGCAGCTGCTGCCGTGAGTGCGAGGGAAGAGGGGTTGCAACGAGAGGGAGGGAGTTAGAGCACGAGGGTGCGAGCTCGCCGGAGCAGCCAGGGTTGGCCAGTGGGTGCGCAACAGGAGCGTAGTGCTGGGGAGGAGCTGCAGAAGCTCAGGCAGCAGGCGAGCGCGGCGCGGCACGGTCGTCCGCAGTAGGCAGAGGGAGAGGAGGTCCTGATTCTGGGAAAATTTCCTAGAATCAAACGTCTGGACCTATGTCCAGACGACACGGGAGACGTCTGGAGGAAGGTCCAGACGTCTGAAAGGTACGATATTTTCCTTCCCATCTTCTTTCGCGTGTACGGCCATGTAGCCGTTCTGCCGAAGGGTTCTGCCTCATTTTGTGTTGAGGACGGTCGCGTATGTGTGCAGGTCTCATTCAGGGAGGCACAAGGGCACGCCCTCCCACACAGATTGGACGTCTGGGCACGGCACCAGACGACGTAGAGGGTCTCCAGACGTGTCTTCAGGCGTCCGGAGAGACAGTCGGACGTCTAGAAACTAAGTCCAGACGGTTCAGCGGGATTCTGGATGTTTGACGGACTGCGTAGGAACAAGGTATGACCTGAGCCATCATTTAAGACGTCTGGAAGATGTTCCAGGTGTCTTATTTTGGGCAGACTTGTCGTTTTTGAATCGTTTAGGGTCCGTTTGAAGTCTGTTTTCCACGTTTCAAGTTTCGTTCTTCTCAGATTTAGTTCCTCTACCTGTTTACAGTATTTGTATCCTATTTTGAGTAGCTCCTTGTAATTGATCCTTGTGGTAGGACCTCGTTCCGTTGCGACTTTGGGGGTTGCGGAGGTGAGCGGGCTTGCCGATTACGCCCCCAGTACTCCCGGTTTTGCGGGTAGAGTGGCTCCCTTTAATTATTTACCAACATTTATGCACTTGCGAGATAATTAATAGATTCTAAGGTGTGGCATGAACCCTAGGATTGGAAAACTAGATTGAACGATAGATCCTAGGGTATGGCATGAATCCTAGGACTGGAAAACTAGATTGAATGATAGATCCTAGGGTGTGGCATGAATCCTAGGAACATAAACACCAAAATGAATGTCATGAATATATAAATTACAGTCTTGGAAAAGTAGAAAGAAAAATGATAATTGCCTGTAATTAGATAACAGTTGCTTGTTTATGAATGGATATTAACTGTTGAGAACATGGGCTATATGAATATAAAGATGAAATGATGAAACCTAAATTGGCTTAGAAATATGAGCATAAACCCTACGGGGAATTAGGAGTAGAGCTCCTATGCGGGGAATGGAAAAGAATTAGGGAAGTGAGCTGGCCCTTGAGTACGGAGTACCAAGGAGAGCGACTGTCCCCCCTGTTTAGTGCAGAGCGGAGTTAGCCACCCCAGGGACCCGGGGTTTGGTCTGGCCACTTTGTACCGACTTTTGGCCCTCGTGTACACAGTACCGGGGAGAGCTACTAGTGTAGGGAGAGCACTAGCCACCCCACGGGCCCAGGGGTTCTGTTAGCCTCCCTACACTGACTTGTTAGGCCCACTGGGCAAACCAGGGTAGTCAGGCGAGGGTGCACGGATTGTGAAGGGGCAAGACCCCTGTTTGGTTACTGTGGAGGGGCTGGACCCCTGTTACTGAGAGGGCTCTACCCTATATTGGTTCCGTGCTGTGCTTTGGGGAGCACCTGTTAACGGAAACGACTGACCGCATGCCAGTGCGGGGTAGCTACCCGTGCGTTTATCGCGCGTGTCGTAGTCACTGTTACGTCTGTAAATGACCTTGGGGTGGTTGACTGAGGGTAGGACTACCACGGGGGACTCTCCCAGCCTAGAGAGCACCACGTGCTACTTCTACTTTTTGGAAAAGACTGCAATCAAGATCGTTCCCACGAGGAACATTTGAGATCAAGAGAAAGATCTGAGGAATAATTCAAGAATGAGTAAATGGAATTAAAAAAAAAGAAAGAATGAGATTAAAAAAATAACAGCTACTGTCCACCTTACTATTTTTCTTAGCTTTCGGTTGCCACTCTACTCAGCGTTTCGCTGACGTGTCACCTTTGTCACCTTTTCAGGACCAGGTGTTGAGCAGCCAAAGCCGGCGACTGCAGAGGGAGCTGGGCTTAGTAGAGCCCAGTAGTCTTACTTGTGTCGTACCTACTGTACTATTTCTTTTGTGTAGTGAGTATTTTTCTGTTACCACTGTATTCTTTTATTGTAGGCATCATGTTTATGTACCTGTTTATTTCTCTACTGTTGTGGTGGTGTGTACTGTAGTAGTTCTTTTCTTTACTGTTGTATTTTGTTACTGCTAGTTATATGCATGGTGAATGTGGTTTATTTTACTGCTCTTTTGGTTACTTTCTCGTTGGACGACTGGGTCTTGGGATCAATCGAGTCGATCCGATTCTCATGTCTCGTAGGGATTCGGGAATTGGGTCGTAACAAGATGGTATCAGAGCAAGGTCGTCCCGAGAAGTGAACCAACTGATTGGAAATAACCAATTCACGTGCCTGTAACTAGAGTAGCTAGACATCTGTTCTTAGACTTCTCCGCTTGACATCGATTCATATTGACGTCTTTTTCTGTTCTGTGTTCACGTCTCCTTGCAGGAGATGCCTTGACGAGGAGGTAGCAAGGCGGGCCGCGGGCGCGGTCGAGGACGAGGTCGGAGGGGTAGGCGCATTGAGGTCGACGCCTCAGTAGACTAGCCACTGCTTCCAGGCATTCAGGCCCAGGACCTCTGTGGGACCACGCGACGGACTTGGAGCTGGACTCGGGGGAGGGGATGGGCCACCACCACCCCCACCTTCCTCCGGCACTTCCGAGCATGAGGCTTCCTTACTTGGAGGTGCACCAGCATCTCCACTTCAGCGCCACTTCGAGCTTTTCGGGCAGTTCTGGAAGCTGAAGCCCCCCTCCTTCAGGGGGGATGAGGACCCGACCGAGGCGGAGGACTGGCTCGAGTAGATCGAGAAGGTTTTTGACACCTTTCGCCCCCCGGTGGAGTGCCGCATGGCCTTTGCCACGTACCAGCTGGAGAGTGCGGCACACAGGTGGTGGAGGGCGGTTAGGGGACAGGAGAGGGACGAGCCAACTTGGGATCGGTTCATCACCCTCTTCTGCGAGTAGTACTTTCCCCAGACATGGCAGGACCAAAGGAGGCGGGAGTTCCTCACTCTTCGCCAGGGGACGATGATCGTGAGCGCGTACCGCACGAGTTTTCTGGAGCTGTCTCGCTTCGCAGTGATAGTAGTGGCCACCGAAGAGGAGCGCCATTAGAGGTTCACTGAGGGGATCCGGCCTACGATTCGGGGGTATGTCAAACCCCTGAAGCTACCTACGTTCTAGAGGGTGGTGGAGGCAGCTATGACATACGAAGAGACCAACCTGTACGCGCGAGATACTGACAGCGGGTGGAAGAGGCCCTATCAGCCAGACTTCTCACAGGGCGGACGAGAGAGGAGACACGTGGCGCCCACAGGAGAGACGTCACATTTTGCAGGGCCATCAGTGGCCTTTAGGGGCCCTCGACAGGGGCCAGCTGCTAGCATTGGACCCTCGCCCAACCGACAGTAGGGACCCATTAAGGGCGGGAGTCGAGTCCCCCTCTGCTACCAGAGTGGCCAGCCGAGCCACATCAGGAGGGACTGCCCATCTAGGGCAGGAGGTCAGCAGATGCTTCCCACGTCGAGCACTGGAGGGCGAGCAGGAGGCCGCAGTTTTCAGGCGCAAGGAGGAGGACAGCAGTCATGAGGAGTGTACTGGCCAGCAGCTACCCGTCCGACGTAGAGTGTGGCTGCTTCGTCCGCACCTAGGGCTGAGGGGCGTATCAACGCCCTGACACACAGGGATGCCAGAGCTTCGGGATCAGTGGTGGCAGGTATGGTTTCAATTTCCGGCAGACTCGTTTTCACACTTTTCGATTCTGACGCTACGCACTCGTTTGTCGCTGCCAGTTTCGCAGTTAGTTTGGGGCAGGACTGTATGCTGTTAGAGGATTCGTTCATGATCAAAGGTCCGAGTGGTCAGCTGTTTGTAGCTGAGGAGGTATACACGAGTTGCGAGATCATTGTTGGGGGACACAGTCTTCCCGCTAACCTGATTATGATACAGATGGAGGACTTTGGCGAATTCTAGGGATGGACTGGCTGTCCGCTTACAATGCCTTGGTGGACTGCTTTGAGAGAAAGATCGTCTTCTCCATACCGGAGTTGCCTTCTTTCAAGTTCCAAGGGCAGCCAGTGGACGGAGGCTTCAGGTGCATTTCTACACTTCGGGCGGCGAGACTTTTGAGCTAGGGGTGTGAGGGCTTCCTAGCTTGTGTGGTGGCAGAGCTCGACACTATGGTAGACTTCCAGAGTATCCCGGTGGTCAAAGAGTACCCCGACGTGTTCCTAGACGAGTTGCCAGGACTACCGCCCGAGCGTGAGATCGAGTTTGAGATCTCACTAGTACCGGGGACCAGCCCCATCTCCACAGCACTGTACAGGATGGCACCACTTGAACTGCGAGAGCTCAAGTCTCAGTTGCAGGATCTTTTGGAGAAGGGCTTTGTCAGGCCCAGCGCGTCTCCCTGGGGAGCCCCGACATTGTTTGTGAAGAAGAAGGATGGTACCCTACACCTTTGTGTGGACTACCGACAGCTGAATAGGGTCACCATCAAGAACAGGTATCTGCTGCCGAGGATTGATGACTTGTTTGACCAGCTGTGAGGTGCCACGATATTCTCCAAGATCGACTTGAGGTCTGGATACCACCAGTTGAGGATCAAGGAGGCAGACATCTCCAAGATAGCTTTCCGCACTCGGTACGGACACTACGAGTTTCTGGTCATGCCGTTTAGGCTGACCAATGCCCTTGCTGCCTTCATGGATTTGATGAACCGGGTGTTTAGACCGTACTTGGACCAGTTCGTGGTGGTATTCATTGATGATGTGTTCATCTATTCTCGAGATCGGATGCAGCACGGACATCACTAGCGGATGGTTTTGGACACACTGAGACGATGTAGGCTGTACTCCAAATACAACAAGTGTGAGTTCTGGTTGAGGGAGGTGACCTTCTTAGGTCATGTGATCTCTGGGGATGGCTTGGATGTGGACCCTGATAGCGAAATACGCGGTTTGTTAAAATACGTCGTTGTAACGCGTAAATCCGCTTTCGCTCTTAAATTTATAATCCTAGATAGGGAAGTGTCTAGGGTCGTCCAAGGAGGCAATATGGTTGCAAAATTGATTCTCTTGCTTGGAATATATCTCAACTTTCTTTTTGGTAATTTTCAATATACCATTTTTTTTTTGTTTTTGAACTAAGGCAACATGCGAACTGATGGCGGGAAAAGTGTTTACACTTCCAATTAAATAAACTACTCTAAAGTGGCAAGTAGAGTCTCTCCCTAAGCTCACTCTAGGCAAGTGGAGGCCTAGAATAATTAGGGAGAGG
Source organism: Thalassia testudinum (assembly GCA_037157565.1). Lineage (NCBI taxonomy): Eukaryota > Viridiplantae > Streptophyta > Magnoliopsida > Alismatales > Hydrocharitaceae > Thalassia > Thalassia testudinum. The sequence continues at coordinate 136,478,548 of JAZHRO010000063.1, forward strand.
AAGTGAAGAATGCTGAAAATAAGCAAATAGAAATGCAAACAAGATATGCGAAGAAGGCAACTAGATAATTGATAAAGTGTTTAACAAAAATGCCTAGTAGAGGAATGCTTCTACTACTAGATAATTGAAATAAAGAAAGAAAACACAAATCCTCTAAATAGATGGTGAAGAAGAGGGCTTCTTGCTCCAAGGTTGGTGGCTCCCAAGCTTGAAAAGAATCCTTCAACTCCTTCCTTGCAGTACTCCGCCAAGGTGATGACCTCCAGGGCAAGCCCTAAGGGGGCGTGCCCTAAGTTTCTCTCCAGGGGTGGACGTCCACCCTAAGCTTTTCTCCTTTGCCTGGCCGTCCTCCTTGAAGTGGGAGAGTCCTCCTCCTTGGCGTGGCTCAAGTTGAAGAGAGTGGGGAGAAGAAGGCACCAAAAGGGCTGGTGATGTGCCCCTTTAATCTCCTTCTCTACTCCTTCTTGGCCGTAGGTATAGGTGGTTTAGGTAGAAAATATACTAAGGGAGGATGGGAATTATGTGGTGGTAGGGTAGGGTATTTATAGGATGGGAAAGGGGGTGGTTATGGTGTTTTTTTGGAGGGAAATGAAGGGGTGCTTGGTTATTTTTGGAGGGAAAAATGGGAGGGAAATGAAGAGGTGCCTTGATTTTCCCTCCAAAAATACCTTCTAGAAGGCAATTTTGGAGGGAAAAAATGGAGGGTGGAGATGGGCTTTGATGGTGGATGTAGGGTGGTGATGGAAGGGATAGTTGGCACCAAAATAAAGTAGGAGTAAGTGGTCTTTTTGCTGGAGCTTAGGTAGTAGGGTAGTAGGTTTTGGTGCCATGGAGGTGGACTAGCTATGTTAAGCAGCTTAGCTAGCTTAGCTAATAGGGAGTAGAGTTGGAGGCATTTGGAGCTAGGATTTTCAGGGAGAAGAGCTGAGGAGAAGTCTGGAGCTGGAGCTGGAGCTGGCTGCTGCTGAAGAGGCTGGCATGGGGCTACTCTAGCTAGCTTAGCTTGCTAGTTCTTTGCTAGTTGCTAAGCCAAGCTAAAGTGAGCTAGCTTCTACCAAAATGAGCTGAGGTGAGCTAGGTCTGGTGCTCTCGAGGAGAATCAAGCTGGTTGAGGCAGCTAAGGTAGCTTAGCTCAACTGAGTTGAGCTAAGCTGAATCCCCGGGAGCTGGACTTAAGCTTCCTTAGTTGAGATGAATTCTTCTTCAGCTGGCTGGAGTTGAGTGGAGCTGGATGTAGCTGGATCTGAGCTGGGGTGAACTCCTGTCAACTCAGCTGAGCTAGCTAGAGCTCCTTGTGAACTAGTGGGAGCTGAGATGAGCTAGACTCAGCTAAGTTGAGCTGGATGTGAGCTGAGGTGAACTCCTGTCAACTCAGCTGAGCTAGCTAGAGCTCCCTGTGAACTAGTGGGAGCTGAGATGAGCTAGACTCAGCTAAGTTGAGCTGGATCTGAGCTGACTTGAGCTAGGGTAAGCTAAGGTGAACTCTCTTGAGCTACCATCCAGCTGTGATTAGCTAAATGGAGCTGGGATGAGCTAACCCTAGTTCAAGTAAGCTAGGTTTCAGCTGTGGTGAGTTGGATCAAGCTGGGTTCCAGCTAGTCTGGGCTTCTCCTTCACCATTTGCCTTCTTGAGTGCTAGGGTTTTAGGGATCTGTGCATCTGTACATCCCTAACACTCACAAAAACACATTAAAACGACAATAAAAAATGCAATGCATGCCTATCCTAATTTATGCCTAAATGCAGCCCAAAAATCCGTTTGCGGAGTAAAATCCTAAGAGCTAGGTTAGTTTTAATGCATAAGAATGATGATAAACTGACGTTTATCACACCCCCATGCTTATCTTTTGCTAGTCTCTTAGCAAAACTTTAATTTTTTTGGAAAACGAAATTTTTGGGAAATCTAATTTTTTGACTTTTGAGGAGAAAAAGAGATTAAGGGACCTTGGTAGATTAAAACACAGGAGGTACGGGATTTGTTAAAGATCAACATCAGGATTTATTTTTGGATCCAACCATTAGACAGAACGGGATCAATATATCCTCCAGAAAATTCACAAATTAACCCCTTGTTAATTCAGATGACTTGAAATGTTTGTTTTTAGGATTTTTCTGGCTCGTGAATCTGATTCGCAACTTGCAAATTCCTTTAAAACCTTGTGTCTGTGCTTGTGAAAAGTCAACATTTATAAGGACGTGTTATTATTATTATTTTTTTCTTTTTTTTCTTTTTCTTTTTTTTTTTCTCCCCCATGCTTATTTTTAGCTTAGTCTTACAACAGATGTGTCGGGATCATCATTCCCGTTACCATTCCTCGAGGGGGCTCTGGCGCCAGTACTTCGGGATAGCACTGTCCATGACACCACCCAGGAGCTCACAACCCCAAAACACGATGCGGTGAAAAGGGGCGCTCCAAGCAAACTCAAGCTCTTGCTCCGACGCTATAGGTAGAGCACCGTCCAAGACACTTGAGCTACTGAAATGCGCTTTAATGCTCTGTCTAAAGATATGAAATATAAATATAGAGCAGCACCAAGGCGGTAACATGTTGACATCGCATCCTCAAAGAAGGTATTTTCCTTCTTCTCGGCGGTGGGAACTCAAACCAATGATCTGCTTCAGACTTTTACTAAATCCAAACAAGGGAGTTCTTCAAATTTTTAGTTGTTTTTAAGTGTTGACTTGTGTGTGAAAATTGACACAAGAAGTTTCTTGAGACCCGTAAGTTTTTGAATCAGAAACTAAGTCAAATACTTTCCATATTACAAAATAGGATCAAGTCACCTGAACTATCATGAGTTCAGGTGGAATTTTAGAGAAGGATATCTGATCTAGTCTAAAATAGACCCTGGAATTCTAATGATCAGATCCATGTCCTCATCCTTAGTTTGTTAAAGATTAAATCACATTGTACCAAAAGTGAATTTTTCGACCTTAGTCCCGATTTCAAAATTTTTCCTCAAAAAGTTTTGAACATTTTTATTATTATTATTTTTTTGGGTATGCAAGCAGGAAATAAATTAAAGAAAATTGCATGTTTTTAGGTTTTAAACATCCTAAATCGATCGTAAATATTTAAAAACACCCCCCCATGCTCAAGATATGCCATGTCCTCATGCATTAGGAGGGAAAAGGAATTACCTTAGTGAAGAACGGTCGGGTTTAGGATGAATAAAACCTGGAAAAAGAAGAAAAAGGAAAAGCAAGAAAAAAAAAATGATGGGTTACCTCCCATCCAGTGCTATCTTTTACGCCATTCAGCCGAGCATGAAGGTATGCACAGAAGACGGAAAATCATGTAAATAATTGGACACTTGAATGTCCACAATAAAAGTGTCTTCCTCAAGATCCTTAAAAAGATGAGTGGTAAAGATAAAGGGATCAAAATAAAATAGAGAAATGGAAAAGTGACCCGAATCTGGCCATGGTTTAAGTGCTTGTAAATTGCCAGATTCTGGTGGGTCGAGTGATAGGTCCAATGGAAAGGGATGGGGAATGGAGTCAATGAGATGTAGGGTGTGTGAAGTTAGTGTGGATGTTTCAGGAAGATGAAAAGGGGGAAAGTCAAACCCTAGTTGATCTGGAAAGTCTTGGACCACATAACTATCCTTAGAATAAGAATCAAAAAAATCTAGATCAATAGTGGTCAAAGATGAATGAGATTGGATCAACATAGACATTTCAAATACTGCTTCCATTTTATTATCAGTGTCCTCAAAAATTTTGTGATTAATGGACCTCTTGGAAGCTTGAAATAAATCTAATGAGAAGGTCTGGTTACTGCAACTTATATTCATTTTCTCAGAATGAGAATTGATATTAGCTGCTGCCATAATCAGAAAAGGTCTTCCAAGGATGGCATTAATGAGAGCCTTGGGTACCTCTATGTCAAGGACTAGAAAATTTACCGGAAATAGACAATTCCGGACCTTGATAATACTATCCTCAACAACTCCCCGCGGTTGAATGGTAGATCGATCTTCTAATTGAAATTGAACCTTGGTAGGTTTTAAATCACTGAATCGAAATTCCTCAAATAAGACAGGGGGGATGAGATTACTAGAGGTACCTAAGTCGAGAGGGGCACGAAAAATGGTGTCACTTATGACAATTGAGATAAGTGATGTGCCCTGGTCCTTTTTTGTGAAAGGCAGCTTGCTCTGAAAAACTGAGTTGGCTGTCTTTGAAAGGACCAACCTTTCTAGATTCTGATCATGCCCTTTTGCAGTAAATTCTTTAGAGGCATGGGGGGAATCTAGGAAGGGAATATTCCTCTCGACTTGCTCAAATAAATCCAAAGAATTGTGGTCAGAGGGCTCTGATTTTGGATTGTTGGATTGCAGTTTTTGAGAGTGGGAAATAGGGTTTGAATCAAGTGTTTTTGGGGTTTCTTTTTCTTCTTCCTTATTAAGGTTAGGGGGGTCAATCTGCATTGGTTGAGAATCAGTTTCATCATTTGATTGAGAAGGCCTTAAATCCATGGTGGTTTCCTCACTCCTATAGTCTCTGCATATGCAGCTTGGTGTTCACTGAGAGGAGGTAGGGGGGCCTGATGTTGAAAGAAACTGGGTAGGTGCTGTGATATTGGGTTAATAGGAGGCCGAATCATGTGGTTCTGATGTTGGTAGACACCCGGGTGTTGGTTCCTGTGATTAATAAAGTTTGGTGTGGGTTGGGATGGTGAGTGTCCTGCAGGTCTTTGAGTCGGAATATCCCCAATTTGATCATTGAGATTGTTAATAAGATGGGTTGTTTCCTTTGTTTTTCTTTGTAACTCCTACAAGGTTTTCATCATATGGGCATTAATGTCTTCTTGAGATTGCCCAGATTGATAAGTCTGATTTGAACCATACCCTCCAAACAGGTTCTGTTGTTGGTGTGGAACCGAATTGGTCCAGGAGTGGGTCGGATAATCCCCCCCATTAGAGGAATTTTTCAATTTCTCCTGGATGGTAGGGACATTTTGGGTGGGGTGATGATTGGGATAAACATAATTCCCTGTTGAACCATAGAAAGCCTCAGAATAACAATTATACTCAGCATGGGATTTATGCAGATTTTCTCTCTTGCGGGTGTTAAAAGGGGTGAGATGTGGAATGTGTGGAGCTTGGGCAGGTGTGGCAGGATTCCCTTGGTTGGCCAGGTTTGTTAAATCCTTATGCAACTGTTGTTGCTTAACTTGTAGCTGAGCCATGATAGAGTAGAAATTAGGTGGAGGGGCCTGATTAAGAAGCTCCTGGGTGGAAGAATAGGGGAAAGAAAAATTAGCATGTGGGTTAGAGGACCAATTTTTATTTTCCATTTTAAAAGAAGAGGAAGAATGCAGAAAAGTCTTTTCTTGGGGAGGCAAAATCAAGTGGTCCCTCCAAGTGTGGAGTTTTGGACCGCCGCCCGTGCAAAATGGAAGAAACGGGAGGGGAGGAGAAGAGATGGAGATGAGAGAAAGTGTGCAATTCAAACAAACAAAAACTAGACCTAACTTAATTGTGACTCCCTAATAATAACCTAAGACTTGGTCTATATAGGAAATAAGTAGTCAATAGTGAATACCCGTTCTATCAACAAATCTAGCCAAGTTGCTTAAGGGGAGGTTTGGGCCCAAACGTTTCCCAGGGAAAACCCCAGGTGCTTGTACAAACCCGCGCCTGGTCGTTTGACACGGCCCTTCAGCCTGAACACCAGATACAGATGACAGAATTGGTACTAACTAAAGAAAACTTAAGACCTAAATAGCAAGCCTAAGTTGATAAAGCCTTAGGGGTCAAGTTGCTACAAATTTTAATTAGGTCTAGGATTCTATAGTGCACACGGAATGTGGAGGGCGTTTATTGGTTTGTTGCCCTGTTATTTGATTTTTTTGTGTGTGTGCAGGAATTGGAGAGTGGCTCCAATGAAAATCAAGTTGTCACACAATTTTTTTATATTTTTGTCTTTTAGGATGTGATTTAATTAAATGAATTTTAGGGTTTTTCTCTTTAAGTTTTCAAACAAGTTTGAAAGTTCACAATCAAAGGAAAGACAAGTTGTATGTGTGATTGTATATTTCCTTTTAATTGAGTCTCTAAAGAGAAAGAAGAAACCCTAAACCAATTATCCCTGAGACAGAAATTTAACTACCAATGAATTATTTTTAGCTTTCAGAATTAAGTAGTGGTCCAAACAAGTCAAAAAACACCACTACTTTGAAGAAAATCAAACAAGGATTCCAGAAAAGATTTTTGTAAGATTTTAGGAATTTGTTTGATAATAGTTTTGAATTTTTAATTGTACTGGTGTCAAAGTCCAGAAATAATACCCGTGGGTATTATAGACTTTTCAGTATTACCACCAACCTCAGAAAATTTTTATGATTTTATATGATATGTAAAATTTCACAAGGATTCCAACAAGCTAAATTTCACAAAAATTAGATGAGTATAAAAATTCTGAAAATTCACGGACAGTAGCAAAATAGGAAGATTAGAGGGTGTGACCCCTCTGTAATCCACGAATTTTTAAAAATTAAATACAAATCCAATTGATCTGAAATTTGGAACAGATGTTCCAAACTTAATTTGGAATCACTCTATGAAATGTTGTGATTTTAGGAGGCCTGTGGTGTTAGGAATCGATTTTTCAAGTCCGGACAGAAATCTGGACCAGAAAAATAGAACACCAATACTTGCAATGGAATGGTGCTAAAGAAGCATACAAGCAAACAATGGATTTTATAATGCACCACTCCACTTAATTTAAGTGTTTAGGGTCCTGAAAGCCAAGTTTAATATATTTTTTGTAGTTTTTTTTTTTTAACCTAAATGTTACAAGAAAGGGGAACCAACCTGAATTTTCATGGGAAGAAAAGGATCTTTAAGCTTTCGCTTCCAGATTCCCGCTTTCCCGCTGTAGTTCCTGCACACATAAAAGAAAGAAAGAGAAGGGGATGAGATCCACTTCAAGCAAGAGAAAATTAGTTAATGCAAAGCCGTGCCTCCCCGGCAACGGCGCCAAAAAGTGATAGCGAAAATACGCGGTTTGTTAAAATACGTCGTTGTAACGCGTAAATCCGCTTTCGCTCTTAAATTTATAATCCTAGATAGGGAAGTATCTAGGGTCGTCCAAGGAGGCAATATGGTTGCAAAATTGATTCTCTTGCTTGGAATATATCTCAACTTTCTTTTTGGTAATTTTCAATATACCATTTTTTTTTTGTTTTTGAACTAAGGCAACATGCGAACTGATGGCGGGAAAAGTGTTTACACTTCCAATTAAATAAACTACTCTAAAGTGGCAAGTAGAGTCTCTCCCTAAGCTCACTCTAGGCAAGTGGAGGCCTAGAATAATTAGGGAGAGGAAGTGAAGAATGCTGAAAATAAGCAAATAGAAATGCAAACAAGATATGCGAAGAAGGCAACTAGATAATTGATAAAGTGTTTAACAAAAATGCCTAGTAGAGGAATGCTTCTACTAATAGATAATTGAAATAAAGAAAGAAAACACAAATCCTCTAAATAGATGGTGAAGAAGAGGGCTTCTTGCTCCAAGGTTGGTGGCTCCCAAGCTTGAAAAGAATCCTTCAACTCCTTCCTTGCAGTACTCCGCCAAGGTGATGACCTCCAAGGCAAGCCCTAAGGGGGCGTACCCTAAGTTTCTCTCCAGGGGTGGACGTCCACCCTAAGCTTTTCTCCTTTGCCTGGCCGTCCTCCTTGAAGTGGGAGAGTCCTCCTCCTTGGCGTGGCTCAAGTTGAAGAGAGTGGGGAGAAGAAGGCACCAAAAGGGCTGGTGATGTGCCCCTTTAATCTCCTTCTCTACTCCTTCTTCTTGGCCGTAGGTATAGGTGGTTTAGGTAGAAAATATACTAAGGGAGGATGGGAATTATGTGGTGGTAGGGTAGGGTATTTATAGGATGGGAAAGGGGGTGGTTATGGTGTTTTTTTGGAGGGAAATGAAGGGGTGCTTGGTTATTTTTGGAGGGAAAAATGGGAGGGAAATGAAGAGGTGCCTTGATTTTCCCTCCAAAAATACCTTCTAGAAGGCAATTTTGGAGGGAAAAAATGGAGGGTGGAGATGGGCTTTGATGGTGGATGTAGGGTGGTGATGGAAGGGATAGTTGGCACCAAAATAAAGTAGGAGTAAGTGGTCTTTTTGCTGGAGCTTAGGTAGTAGGGTAGTAGGTTTTGGTGCCATGGAGGTGGACTAGCTATGTTAAGCAGCTTAGCTAGCTTAGCTAATAGGGAGTAGAGTTGGAGGCATTTGGAGCTAGGGTTTTCAGGGAGAAGAGCTGAGGAGAAGTCTGGAGCTGGAGCTGGCTGCTGCTGAAGAGGCTGGCATGGGGCTACTCTAGCTAGCTTAGCTTGCTAGTTCTTTGCTAGTTGCTAAGCCAAGCTAAAGTGAGCTAGCTTCTACCAAAATGAGCTGAGGTGAGCTAGGTCTGGTGCTCTCGAGGAGAATCAAGCTGGTTGAGGCAGCTAAGGTAGCTTAGCTCAACTGAGTTGAGCTAAGCTGAATCCCCGGGAGCTGGACTTAAGCTTCCTTAGTTGAGATGAATTCTTCTTCAGCTGGCTGGAGTTGAGTGGAGCTGGATGTAGCTGGATCTGAGCTGGGGTGAACTCCTGTCAACTCAGCTGAGCTAGCTAGAGCTCCTTGTGAACTAGTGGGAGCTGAGATGAGCTAGACTCAGCTAAGTTGAGCTGGATGTGAGCTGAGGTGAACTCCTGTCAACTCAGCTGAGCTAGCTAGAGCTCCCTGTGAACTAGTGGGAGCTGAGATGAGCTAGACTCAGCTAAGTTGAGCTGGATCTGAGCTGACTTGAGCTAGGGTAAGCTAAGGTGAACTCTCTTGAGCTACCATCCAGCTGTGATTAGCTAAATGGAGCTGGGATGAGCTAACCCTAGTTCAAGTAAGCTAGGTTTCAGCTGTGGTGAGCTGGATCAAGCTGGGTTCCAGCTAGTCTGGGCTTCTCCTTCACCATTTGCCTTCTTGAGTGCTAGGGTTTTAGGGATCTGTGCATCTGTACATCCCTAACACTCACAAAAACACATTAAAACGATAATAAAAAATGCAATGCATGCCTATCCTAATTTATGCCTAAATGCAGCCCAAAAATCCGTTTGCGGAGTAAAATCCTAAGAGCTAGGTTAGTTTTAATGCATAAGAATGATGATAAACTGACGTTTATCAGACCCAGCCAAGGTCGAGGCAGTGCTCAGGTGGGAGAGACCGCGTACGGTCACTGAGATTCATAGTTTCTTGGGACTGGCAGGCTACTACAGGCGATTTATCTGGGGCTTTTCACAGATTGCACATCCTATGACACAGCTGACCTGGAAGGACGTGCCCTTTACTTGGACAGACGCCTGTGAGGCGTGTTTTCAAGAGCTGAAGGAGCAGCTGACTTCGGCTCCCGTGCTCACCATCCCAGACAGTAGTGGCGGGTTCGTTGTGTACACAGACGCCTCTTTGCAGAGGTTAGGGGGTGTGCTCATGCAGAGGGGTCACATTGTCGACTACGCTTCGTGGCAACTGAAGCCCCATGAGCATAGCTACCCTACCCACGACCTGGAGCTGGCCGCTGTCGTCTTCGTGCTAAAGACCTGGAGGCACTACTTGTACGATGAGATCTTTGAGATTTTCACAGATCACAAGAGCCTCAGATACCTGTTTGATCAGAAGGAGCTCGACATGAGACAGAGACGTTGGTTGGAGCTTCTGAAGGACTATGACTACAGCATTTCCTACCACCTGGGAAAGGCCAACGTGGTGGCTGACGCCTTGAACCGGAAGGTGGCCACACACTTGGCCAGTTTACAGGTGCAGAGTTGGAGCCTCTTGGAGGAGATGGGCAGTTGGCGACCCCTAGAGTTATGGGGGCACTGTGGGGCAGTGACTGTGATGCGACAAATGAGGCCAGAGCTGATAGATCGCATCATCATAGGACAGATGGCCGACCCGTACTTGCAGTCCTTGCGTGACAGAGTACTGTCAGGAGACCCTGGGGACTTCTCTTTTACAGACCAGGTGCTGCGCATGAGGGGACATTTGTGCGTTCCCAGAGACGAGGAGCTGTTGAGAGAGCTCTTGACTGAGGCACACGGTTCCAGATTCACCATCCATCCTGAAAACACAAAAATTTACCATGACTTGAGACGCGACATTTGGTGGGGGGGATGAAGCAGGATGTGGGTGAATTCGTATAGCAATGTTTAGTGTGCCAGCAGGTGAAAGCTGAGCATCAAAGGCCTGCAGGGCCGCTACAGCCACTTCCAGTGCCAGAGTGGAAGTGGGAGAGCATCACCATGTACTTGGTGGTGGGCTTACTTGTTACCCAGTGAGGACACGATGCAGTCTGGGTAATCGTTGACAAATTGATGAAGACGGTGCATTTCTTGCCGATCCGAGTCACCTTGGGACCAGCACAGTTGGTAGAGAGGTATATCTGCAATGTGGTACATCTACACGAAGTTCTGCGGGAGATCATATCCGACCGAGATACCTGCTTTACGTCCCAATTTTGGGCTGAGTTTCAGCAGGCCCTGGGGATGCGGTTGAGGTTCAGTACAGCATACCACCCCCAGATGGACGGGCAGTCTGAGCGCACGATACAGACACTTGAGGACATTTTACGTGCTTATGTACTGGACTGAAAGGGATCTTTGGAGGAGCACTTGCCCCTGGTGGAGTTTACATACAATAACAGTTATCACTCGAGCATCGGCATGGCACCCTACGAGGCTCTGTACGGACGGAGGTGTACAGCACCCTTGAGTTGGGTTGAGGTGGGGACCAAGTGGGAGGTTGGCCCCAGGCTAATCCGGCAGAGTCAGGAGGTAGTCGAGCAAATTCACAGGCAACTCCGCACTGTCAGGAGCAGGCAGAAGAGCTATGTAGATCGGAAACGCAGAGAGGTGCAGTTTGAGGTTGGGGACCACGTCTTCCTTCGCGTTTCGCCCATGAAGGGCCTGCAGTGGTTTGCGGTGAGAGGGAAGCTCGCGTCGAGGTTCGTGGGACCCTTTGAGGTCCTAGAGCAGGTTGGACCTGTTGCTTACAGGATTGCCCTTCCTCCCTAGCTTTCTGGTGTGCACGACGTGTTCCACGTGTCCAACCTTAGGAAGTACGTCGCCGATCCCAGGCACGTCCTGAGTCACGAGAGCGTCGAGGTGGGTGACGACCTGACCTACCCCGAGCAACCAGTGCAGATTCTTGACAGAGTCGTCCGCAGTTTGAGACGGAAGCAAGTACCCCTGGTGAAGGTTTTGTGGAGGAGCCAGCGGTACGAGGAGGCTACCTGATAGCCTGAGGTGACGATGCGGGAGCGGTACCCAGAGCTTTTTGAGGGTACGTCTTTTCGGACCAGCTTCGGTCCTCTTTGAGTTTGTTATGCATATATCATTCTTTTCTGCACCCTAGTTAGCGTAAGTTTCGGGGACGAAACTTCCTTTGAGTTTGTTATGTTGTTATGACCCCGGCATCAAATGTCATTTAAGACGCCTTGGAATTGGTCCATACGTCTGGTCAGACATCTGGAATCCTTCCTAGATGTCTGGAAATTAATTTTTTCGGCGTACGATTTCGCGTCTGCGCGCATGCGTACGCAGACTGAACCGTCGCCCTCCTTTCTTCTCTCTCTTTCCTCCCTGTCTTGCAGGTGCAGCCTTCCTTCTCTCTCTCTCCCCACGGTGCCTTCAAATACTCTCCCTCTCCTCTCCCTCACCATCACTCCACCGCCTTCTTCTTCTTCCTGTTATCGTGAGGGTGAGCGGGCGAGGGCAGCAGCTACTGCCGTGAGTGCGCGGGGAGGAGGGGTTGCAGTGAGAGGGAGGGAGTTAGAGTGTAAGGGTGTGAGCTCGCCGGAGCAGCCAGGGCCAGTCGATGGGTGCGCAGCAGGAGCGTGGCACTGGGGAGGAGCTGCTGCAGCTCGGGCAGCAGGCGAGCGCAGCGCGGCACGGCCGTACGCAGCAGGCGGAGGGCGAGGAGGTCCTGATTCTGGGAAAATTTCCCAGAATCAGACATCTGGACCTACGTCCAGACGACGCGGGAGACGTCTGGAGGAAGGTCCAGATGTCTGAAAGGTACGATATTTTCCTTCCCTTCTTCTTTCACGTGTACGGCCATGTAGCCGTTCTGTCGAAGGGTTCTACCTCATTTCGTGTTGAGGACGGTCGCATATGTGTGCAGGTCTCATTCGAGAAGGTGCAAGGGCATGCCCTCCCACACAGATCGAACGTCTGGGCACAACACCAGATGACGGAGAGGGTCTCCAGACGTCCGGAGCGACAGTCAGACGTCTGGAAACTAAGTCCAGATGGTTCAGCAGGATTCTAGACATCTGAAGGACCACGCAGGAACAAGGTATGACCTGAGCCATCATTTAAGAGGTCTGGAAGATGTTCCGGATGTCTGATTTTAGGCAGACTTGTCTTTTTTGACCCATTTAGGGTCCGTTCGAAGTCCATTTTTCGCGTTTCAAGTTTCTTTCTTCTCAGATTTACTTCCTCTACCTGTTTACACTATTTGTGTCCTATTCTGAGTAGCTCCTTGTAATTGATCCTTGTGTTAGGACCCCATTCCGTTGCGGCTCTGGGGGTTGCGGAGGTGCGTAGGCTTGTCGATCATGCCCCCAGTACTCCTGGTTTTGTGGGTAGAGTGGCTCCCTTTAATTATTTACCAACATTTATGCACTTGTGAGATAATTAATAGATTCTAAGGTGTGCATGAACTCTAGGATTGGAAAACTAGATTGAACGATAGATCCTAAGGTATGGCATGAATCCTAGGACTGGAAAACTAGATTGAATGATAGATCCTAGGGTGTGGCATGAATCCTAGGAACAGAAACACCAGAACGAATGTCGTGAATATATAAATTGCAGTCTTGGAAAAGTAGAAAGAAAAATGATAATTGCCTGTAATTGGATAACAGTTGCTTGTTTATGAATGAATATTAACTGTTGAGAACATGGGCTATATGAATATAAAGCTGAAATGATGAAACCTAAAGTGGCTTTGAAATATGAGCATGAACCCTATGGGGAATTAGGAGTAGAGCTCCTGAGCAGGGAATGGAATAGAATTGGGGAAGTGAGCTGGACCTTGAGTACAGAGTACCAAGGAGAGCGACTATCCCCCCTGTTTAGTGCAGAGTGGAGCTAGCCACCCCAGGGACCCGGGATTTGGTCTGGCCACTTTGTACTGACTTTTGGCCCTCGTGTACACAGTACCGGGGAGAGCTACTAGTGTAGGGAGAGCACTAGCCACCCCACGGGCGTAGGGGTTCTGCTAGCCTCCCTACACCAACTTGTTAGGCCTATTGGGCAAACCAGGGTAGTCAGGCGAGGGTGCGTGGACTGAGAGGGGCTGGACCCCTGTTACTGAGAGGGTTCTGCCCTATATTGGTTCCGTGCTGTGCTTTGGGGCGCACCTGTTAACGGAAACGACTGACCGCGTGCCAGTGCGGGGTAGCTACCCGTGCGTTTATCGCGCGTGCCGTAGTCACTGTTACGTCCGTCAGTTACCTTGGGGTGGTTGACTAAGGGTAGGACCACCACAGGGGACTCTCCCGGCCTAGAGAGCACCACGTGCTACTTCTACTTTTCGGAAAAGACTGCAATCGAGATCATTCCCACGAGGAACATTCGAGATCAAGAGAAAGATTTGAGGAATAATTCAAGAATGAGTAAATTGAAAAAAAAAAATAAAGAGATTAAAAGAATAACAGCTATTGTCCACCTTACTATTTTTCTTAGCTTTTGGTTGCCACTCTACTCAATGTTTTGCTGACATGTCACCTTTGTCACCTTTTCAGGACCAGGTGTTGAGCAGCTAGAGCCAGCGACTGCAGAGGGAGCTGGGCCTAGTAGAGCCCAGTAATCTTACTTGTGTCATACCTACTGTACCGTTTCTTTTGTGTAGTGAGTATTTTTCTGTTACCACTGTACTCTTTTATTGTAAGCATCATGTTTATGTACCTGTTTATTTCTCTACTGTTGTGGTGGTGTGTACTGTAGTAGTTCTTTTCTTTACTGTTGTATTTTGTTACTGCTAGTTATATGCATGGTGAATGTGGTTTATTTTACTGCTCTTTTGGTTACTTTCTCGTTGGACGACTGGGTCTTGGGATCAGTCGAGTCGGTCCGATTCTCGTGTCTCGTAGGGATTCAGGAATCGGGTCGTAACATATGGTCCATTTGGCATGCCTGAAATGACAAAGCTTTAAAGGCATGTCTGTTGATGTAAATAATATAGTGAAGGAAATTTTTTCTTTTGAGAGACAGTGGAGGGAATATTTGTAACTGCAATATAGTTGATTAATTAAAAAAAATTCTCTTTGGTTTGCTATCATTCATGATAGCATTCCTTTCCTTTTCAAAAAAAATTTCTGTGCTCCTCATCCTCCTTATCCACCGTTCACACCCAACGTCCATGGCTCACTGATCTGGTCACCTGAGCCCACAAACACTTATAAAAGGAGTACCCCAGGCACCCTTGACTCTTGGATTAGCTCCCTCCTCCATGAGTTAGTCATTGTCCAATCCTCCAGCTCCACTTCTCCTTCTTCGACCACTGGTGATAGAGGCGGTGACTTCTTCCTCTTTGTCGCCACAGCAACCCACTGTGGATCCAGGGATCCCATTCATTCCACTGGAGGTCTTCCTCTCCTTTCGTTGTTATAGTGACTAATTGCAGCCCAAGTCCCCTTTCGTCCTTGTAGTTTAGGATTTTAATTGCTTTCTTAGGTAAGATTTATTGCTTTCTTAGATCAGAGTAGTTTAGTTAGATTATTCAGAGTAGAATTCACTATTCAATTGTGTTAGATTAGGAGTAGATTAGTATAGTTTTAGATCTTCACTGATCCACCCTCTCTGATCAATTCCGATCAGAGAGAATGATTCATTCATCCACTTTAATTCATTAACCTCCCCCATCATCTCATGATCATCTTCTTTTGCTCTCTCGACATTTTTATTCACAATTCACCCACTCCATTAGGACACCTATTATATCTGAAGCTCAGTAGCTATTAGACTTAATAGGGCATCAAATCCACCTGAGGGCTATTTCATCCACTTCATCTGATCACAATACCTGCCCCCATGATCTGAATTGTGCTAACTTGATTAATTGAGTTTGATTTGATTTTTGATTTGATTGAGAAATTCTTGATGCAATCATGTTTATATTAGTTCTAATTGATCAAATTGAGCTAATATTTGTTAAATTGGATTTAATGTGAATGATCTGAGCTCTTTTAATGTAAATCTTATTGCTTGATTGAGTCCCGCCTAAATTTTAGCTCAGGTATTATTTTTGCTCCTCACTAAGCGAGCAGAGACCTGTGAAAATCCAAGCATGGATTTGAGGTTTTAGTGATGATCTATCTGATCTTAGAGGATCGCCTAGAACACTTATACACCAATCGATGGTGTGTAGGTCTTCTTAGTGATCAAATCATCATGGCATCCAAGATTAAATGCCCATATGGGTGATAGCCTCATTTAATCTAATTTGTTTTAATCTGCATTTCATTTATTGAATGTAATTTGAGCTATCTCAATGAAGTTCTGAATGTGGATTTTAAGTGATTTATATGCCTTTTTTTGATCTCTTTCCTTCATGTTGTCTATACATAAGGGAAGAGATCGATTAGCGTTTTTGGAGCTTTTGAGAGTTTAGATCTGATTTTGAATGATTCCAGATCATTTGAGGAGTAATTGCGACATAGATTTTTGATGGTTAATTGATCTAAACATGAATTGAAGTCCTTGACTTTTGAGTATAGTTTTTAGGATGAATTGAGGATTTGAGATTGGAATTTGGGTTCCAACACTTTGAGTAAAATGCTAAGATGATTTCCAATGATTTTAGAGTATGCGTGAAATGGTTTTAGTAAGGATTTAAATCCTGATTTGCTCAGATTTGTGTTTGTTAGCAGCATTGTTGGTTTTCTGAATAGAATTTGAAATGGATTTAAGTATGGATTTCAAATGAGGTTTGAATGATCTTATGCTCAGTGTGGATTCTCTGGTATAAAACTTGTAAAAACACTCTTTTGGATGCTTGAACAAGTCTTGAAACTAAGAAAACCAACCTTACTTTAGTTTGAATCAGATTTGGACAGTAGTAGCAGAAGCACACTGTCAGGAATATTGGATTACTGATCCATGCATTTCCTGAGGTTTCTTTGTGTCTAATGAAGTCTTGAGATGAATTAGTGTAGAACAATCATTTCTCTATGTATAACTATTTTATTTGATGTAAACAGCTATTGTGAATCATGCCTATACTTCAAGTAAACTTTTGTTAGTAAAAAGTTTAGGAATCTATCTAAAACTACATTTTCATTTTGATTTTAGTGTTTATATCATTATTTGAGCTTGATTTTGATTGCAATTGATGTCTCGAAGTTTGTTATGCTTTATCCTTCAAGTTTAGCACTTTGAATGACTCTTTATGGCTTTAGGTTTCATGTCTAACTCATTAAAAAGCCATGCTTTGTCCAAATTGTAAATGTAGAAAAAAACAAAAATAATTGTAAATAAATAAAAGAAAAGTGTCTTGAGTGAGATTAGGAGGTATTTTAGGTGTGTGTGAGTTTAGGTTTAGGTTTCGAGTTCATTAGTTTGGAGAACATACCAGTAGAAGTCTAGGACTTCTATAGTTTGAAATAAAAGAAAAGCACATAAAAACACCAAAAAAGAGTTCTTCTTTTTTGGTCTCAAGTTTCCCTCCTCTTCTCCTATCTCTTTAAAACACAAAAAGAAAATAAAAATCTAAAAACTTTAAAAATCCCATAAAATTACCTTTGTACATAGTATTTATACTTGTAAATAATACTAAGTTAGGTGTATATAACAACTTATATATAGAAAGTATGTAAATAACTTATATATCTATTTTGTTTACTTAGGTAGGTATTTATATTAACTTATATGGTACATATTATTATAATATAATTATATATTTATTTATTTATATTATATGTCCATAATCCCTGTGTATTTATAAATAGCTATGTATATACTTAGAATTGTAATTATAACTATAGATATAACTTAAGGTAATTATATTGTACAGTAATATACCCCTATATTTATTTATTTATTTATATTATATGTCCATAATCCCTGTGTATTTATAAATAGCTATGTATATACTTAGAATTGTAATTATAACTATAGATATAACTTAAGGTAATTATATTGTACAGTAATATACCCCTATATTTATTTATTTATCTATATATTGTACATAATTATATTCATAAGTTAATTAGTCATATTATTAAGTTAATATAATTTAAATTAGTAAATTAATAAACTAATGGCATAAATTATGTTGTATACTTGTATATTATAGTTTAAAGTATTTTGAGTTTATTTATAGCTTATTTATACTGTAAATTAGTATTTATATTGTGTATATATGTATATATATGTAAAATTGTATATTTAAATGTGTGTAAATAGAAATAAATCAATAAAATAAATTAAAAATATGTAATAATAAGTTAATAATGTATACTAACTAATTTATAAGTCAATTGTACCATTAATTTATCAATTAATACTTTAATTAAAGAATTGAACCTAATTTAAACATGTATTTTTATCCAACTTTAATGATTTTTGAAATATATTTGTAAAATTAATTATTATAAAAAAATTATATGAATAAATATCCCTATGTATTAGCTACAAGTATATATAATTTAATTATAAATTAATTAATTATTTAATATCTTATTTAAGTCTTAAAATCGACCTAAAGCTACGCTATTTCGTTCCAATTAGGCACCTTTCATTTATGCCACATCGTAAGTTGATAGGCACCTGTAGAAACATATAAGCATTTGCGTAGGCTGACAATCTGTCCAGTATAGGGTCAAATCCCACTACCCATTTCATGATCTGAGCATGCTTTAAGAGAGAGAGAGAGAGAGAGAGTGTGTGTGTGTGTGGGCCCATGTGGGCGTGAGATTAGTAGTGGTTGATTTGGACCTTAGTGGTTATTGATTTTGCGAAGGGTTTGGCCCTCCAATTGAAAAATTTTTAGATTAGAGTGCAATTTGGATTAAGTTAAGTTTAAGTGTTAGTAGGGTGTTGAGTGTTAGAGAATTTATCTAAGTGTTAGACTGTGCACGTGAGTGTAGTTGGCTAAGTGTGAGTCATAAATAGTGGAGAGTGTGTGCGTGTTATTTAGTATAAGAGTTAGTATAGTATATAGGTGTTTACATTTATATAGAAGGTATTTATGTATTAAGTATATATATAGATATATTTTTGCCTTATTTTGTAAATAAGTATTTTTAAGGCTCTTTAGTGACGTTTACATATGTTAGTGTACATAGGATATATATGTTAGTATAGTAACAGTTGTAAATATATTCTTTTTGTGCCTATATTAAGGCATTATTTAGATGTTAGTATATATAATTAACTTAGATCAATTTAGATTATTTTTTGATGCCTTTCTACCTGTGTATATTGAGGCATTGTTATTAACATAATTCATTCATTATTGTACACAATTGACTTATATTAGTTCATTCTTTAATTCTTTCATTCATTATTCATTCATTTGTAAATAAACTTAACATTTTTGGAATAAAAGATGAGTTTTGGATAATAGAGAGTAATCTATATTAATAACTACCTCTCAGTGAATGACTTGGAATAAAACCTATAAAAACTATAAATAAATAAATGACATCCGTCTGGATTGCAACACTACACTACAACATAATTAACTAATCCTAATTAACAAGCAATTCAAATTGAACATTATTTTTTGGCGCCATTACCGGGGAGGCAACTCTCTATACACCAGAATTTGTCTTTTACTCTTTCTTTTGTATATATTTTTGATTTCTTTCGATATATTCATTCCTTGATTCAAATTCTTTCTTGTATATACATTCTTTGATTCATTATGTTCTTTGATTTATTTTGTATATAATTTTCTTACTAATCATTTATTTTTTTTGCAACACTTGAGGAGGAGGATTGTCGCCTTCCTGGTGGAGTTTCTGCTTCCTGGAGGAGACACTGTGATGAGTGTGTTTCGGCGAATGGAAAGTTGGGGTTAGGAGAAACCTGTCACTATAATCGCAAGACACGTTATCAAATACAATTTTTACCGAAACTCCAAGGGAGTCCTGGGTCGAACACAGGGAGGCGACATTTGTTTTCATTGAAATCTGCGAAAAACTTTGTGCTTTGTGTTGTTTCTTTTTGGTATTTTAGGGTTTTGTTATTTTTTTGTGTTGTTGTAATAAAGAGATGAGCAAGATAACTTCACAAAGTGGAAAGAACAAATTTGATATATCATAATGTGATGCAAATGTTTATTACAATATGCTAAGAAAATATAAAAGAGATAGGGTGAGAAGAAATCTCTCAAATCGGTTGTTCGGTAAGACGATGATGCTTGGTGGCAGCTTGGACAGAGGAGGTGAGAGGTTGGACAACGAGGACGAGATGTCAGAGGACACCGGGTAGAGGAATGCTTCACCAAGGCACGGAATGGGGATGAGGAGGTGGAGGTGATTTTCTACCGAAATGGAGGTGGGAGGATGACTCCAAGGCTTGCTATGAAGGTGGAGAGATGGAGGAGGAACATTTAGTGGGGATAGGAGCCCTACACGAGTAGAAGGCCTTTGGAGATTGGGAATGAGATCTAGGGGAGCTTTGAGGGGCTTCTAGAGCTTTAGAGTAGGTGTGAATAGCATAGGTAGAGATGCCTAGGCAAGGGAGGTGTGTAGGTCATTATATAGTGGATGGGAGGGGGCTAAAAATGGACACAGGGTAATTAGTGACCTTCAGAACGTCACTATAGGTCCAGCTCAAGCGTCGCTGTAACCACCTTATGCTCGCTCACGCATGAGCTGTGTTGGCCCTCCATTACGGGTGCGGATCGCGCTTGCGCTCACTGTTGGTGCGTGCTGGCGTGCGCACGGGTGCACCCTATTAGCGAATTGCGGGGGGGGGGGCTTTGCGGGTCTCGAACCTGCACCCCCTAACCTTCAACTGATGCGCCAAGTTGACCAAAGTGTCAAGAAGATGCGTTCTGGGCGCGCGGTGGAGGAGGGCTCTCAACCGTTGGATTTGCATCCAACAACTGAGATTGCTTGTTGGATGGCCTTTAGAAGGACGTCGGGCGACCTTGGGCTCTCCAGATGGTGCCATGTGGCGCCATCTGGACCATCCACCTTTCCTTGCTTGTAGAGGATGCCCCAGTGCTCGGGTCGAGGTGATTTCCACGCCGTCGGACTGTGATTGTCGCTCTGGATCCATCCGTATGGTCGGATTCTTCATTTGAAGCCCATAAAAATGTCGCATTGCCTCCTGGCCATAAAATGTCAGAATTACTATACAACATACACAAATTATCCTAAATGCAATGTAATGCATGTTATGCACTATTTATACTTATGGAATGCAATGCTAGGCTTAGGAACTATCATAAATAAGCATTTTATCATGAATTCATGCATGTTTATCACACTACGTCTTCGACTTGACTTCTTGGCGGAGTCAACCTCTACCTAGAGCTGTTGTTTCTTGCTTTTTAGAGTAGTGTAGATATTAGAGCATAGGCTTAGGATATATATATATAGGATTTGTTGTATAGGCATAAGTTGTGAGAGCCTATTCTCACACACCAGTTGTAATAATCTAGACTATGGACCTTGTGATTTCCTTCTCTATCTCTCATCGATTAAACTTTTTGATTCGCTTTCTTTTTTATTTGATTTTACTTGTTGCATTAGATAATCCAAAAAAAATTAGAAAAATAAAAAATACAAAAAAAACTCATCTTATCTAGCAGCTGTATATCCATAGGCATTCCATTAATAGGAATTGCATTCTTCCTACTAGATTTCTTTATCTGTCAAAACCTGCATTACTTGTAGAGTGCTGGAGCCAGCTATGCATTTCTATCTCTTCTTAGCTCCTGCCATCATTGCATTTGACTTAAGTAATCAAGATCATTACTTGTTTGCAAAAGACTACAAGCTATACCATTTGCCTACAAAACACACCTAAGAACTCAAATCTAAATAAAAAAGGAGACTTAATAATCTAATTGATACCTTGTGTGGTTTTCATCGATACTCTATTACTTGTTTATCATGTACATACTACACGATCACATAGGGTACACAAACACACAGATTCTATCTTATCTTTTTGTGCACTCACAGGGATCTGGATTCGCACCCCAGTCTTATCCAGATTCTGGGTGGATGGTCTACACATTGCTAGGCTTCTTATAGGATGCATACAATTCTATTGAGATATCTGTTTGCGCACATATATTTGATGTAGCAGACTTTAGGAAAAATATGTGATTTCTCTCGCTTGATTGTATTGATTGTTCTTGTGAGATTGAGATTGATTGGGATTTCTATTTTTTGGTTTGATTGAGATTGAGATTTGAGATACTTTTCTTGTGAGTTTGTGACTGTTTTAGGACATGTTTCAAAAAAATCGAACTAATGGATCGTAGGAGATCCCAAAACCCACCACTTGTACCTCCCTTGGGTATTGATGCCCAAGCCACCACTTCTGCTATGCCTTCCACTTCCAATCCTTTACCTCCCGAGCCTCAAACACCTATCCATCGCTCTGTTCATCCCGAGGATGATCATGACTCTACACAATATGAGGATTTTGAGGATCATCCTTCTCACTTCTCACATCACTCACCTCCTCCACCTCCACAACACTTTCCACCTCCTCCGTACCATAACTTCCCTAATCAACCTCAATTGGAGAGAGGTGCTGATTAGCATGCTTCACATGGTAGAAATCGGGGTTTGGAGGAACCCATCATCGTAGTTGCAAAACTCGTTATCAAATACAATTTTACCAAAACTCCAAGGGAGCCCCGGGTCGAACATAGGGAGGCAACGTTTGCCTTGCTTGAAAATCACGCTTCATTTTGTTTCTTTTTGGTATTTTGAGGTTTTGTTATTTTTTTTTGTGTTTTTGAAATAAAAAGACAAGTAGAATAAATTCACAAGAGAGATGGAACAAATATGATATATTGCACAATTGTCTATTACAATAATCTACGAAAGCATAAAAAGAGAGAGAGGTGAGAAGGAATCTCCCGAATCGGCTGTTCGGTGAGACGATGATGCTTGGTGGAAGCTTGGACGAAGGAGTTGAGGAGTGGGACGATGGAGGTGAGATGCAGGAGGATGCCGGGTAGAGGAATGTTTCACCGAGGCTCTGGAATGGAGGTGAGGAGGCAGAGATGATCTGCTACTGGAATGGAGGTGGGAGGACGGCTCCAAGCCGACCTATGAAGGTGATGGGATGAGGGACGAATATTTAGTGGGATAAAGGAATGCTACACTAATATGAGGCCTTTGGAGCTTGAGAGTAAGCTCTAATGGAGCTTTGGTAGGCTACTAGAGCTTAGGAGTAGGTGGGAGTAGAGTAGGTAGAGATGGTTTGGAATGGGGGGTGTAGGGGTGTTTATATAGTTGTGGAATGTGGGTGGTTTGCCTGCGCGGGCCTTTAGTGACATTCAAGACATCGCTAAGGACTTGCCAGAGACGCCGCTAAAGCATTCACGTGCCTTGGTTGGCACTTGGAAGCTTGGTCGCAGCTAGCGTAGGGCATGGTGATCGTCGGCTGTTGGATCAGGCGTGGATGGCTATGATCGCGAGAGGAGAACATGTGCTCGCAGCCGTTTGAAATCCGCACCACTAGCACGTGTGTTGGTAGCCGTCGGATGAGGCATCGCATGGCCAAGGTTCGCCCATAGATCACGCACGCTTTGATTGTGAGGATCGGACTGCAGGCACCACTCCTAGTCGTCTTAAATGCACGCCTCAGATGGCGCGCGTGCGATCTGGCGTGCACCCTCGTGTCGGTGGGCGACATTAGATGGTGCATGGAGAATCTCGACTGCTCGATCGAGATCGAGCGGCCCTATTTCAGCTGGTACTGTAGCGGGCACGGTGAATTGCGGCTCGAACTTGCGCTCGCTGTTTGAGAACGCTCATCTTCATTGTTGTGCCAAAGCGACGCTTTGTCAAGTGGAGGATGGTGCAGTTGCGTGTGCCTTGGCCGTTGGATGAAAATCTAATGGTCGAGGTGCATCCTTGCTTGAGGTTGGCACGATGGCTCAGGTGGGGGGCAGCCTGGATGGCACCCTGTTATAACCAGGGCATCAAACGTCGTTTAAGACGTCTGGGAAGCGGTCCAGACATCTGGAAGCCTTCCCAGATGTCTGGAATTTAATTTTTTCGACGTACGGGTTCATGTCTGCGCACGCATGCTGCCCTCTTTCTTCTCTTTCCTCCCTCCCTGTAGACGCAGCCCTTTTTCTCTCTCTCTCTCCTCACGACTGCCTTCAAATACACCCCTCTCTCTCCCTTACCCTCACTCCACCGCCTTCTTCTTCTTCTTCTCCTTGTCAGCGAGAGAGTGAGCGGGCGAGGGCAGCAGCAGCGGCTGCTGCGAGTGTGTGGGGAGGAGGGGCTGCTGCGAGAGGAAGAGAGAGCTTGACCACGAGGGTGCGAGCTTGCCGGAGTAGCCAGAGCCGACCGACGGGTGCGCAGCAAGCGTGTGGTGCTGGGGAGGAGCTGTTGTAGCTCTGGCAGCAGGCGAGCGCGGCTCGGCACGGTCGTGCGCTGCGGGCGGAGGGCGAAGAGGTCCTGATTCTGGGAAAATTTCCCAGAATCAGACGTCTGGACATATGTCCAGACGACGAAGGAGACGTCTGGAGGAAGGTCCAGACGTCTGAAAGGTACGATATTTTTACCTTCCTTTCTTTTTCGCGTGTACGGCCATGCAACCATTCCGCCAAAGAGTCCTGCTCATTTCGTGTTGTGGACGATCGCGTGTGCGTGCAGATCTCATTCGGGGAGGCGCAAGGGCACGCCATCCCACACAGATCTTATGTCTGGGCACAGCACCAGACGACGGAGAGGGTCTCCAGATGTCCGGAGTGACATTCGGACATCTGGAAACTAAGTCCAGATGGTTCAACGGGCTTCTGGACATCTGAAGGACTGCGCAGGATCAAGGTATGACCTGAACTATCATTTAAGACGTCTGATTTTGGACAGATTTGTCATTTTTGACTTGTTTAGGGTCCGTTCGGAGTCCGTTTTCTGGGTTTCAAGTTTTGTTCTTCTCAGATTTAGTTCTTCTACCTGTTTACAGTAATTGTATACTATTCTGAGTAGCTCCTTGTAATTGATCTTTGTGTTAGGACCCCGTTCCATTACGATCTGGGGGTTCCGAAGGCATGTGGGCTTACCGATCACACCCCCAGTACTCCCGATTTTGCAGGTAGAGTGGCCCTTTCAATTATTTATCAAAAATTATGCACTTGTGAAATAATTAATAGAGTTTAGGGTATTGCATTAACCCTAGGATTGAAAAACTAGATTGAATGATAGATCCTAGGGTATTTCATGAATCTTAGGACTGGAAAACTAGATTGAATGATAGATCCTAGGGTATGGCATGAATCCTAGGACTGGAAAACTAGCTTGAATACATATACATTGCAGTCTTGGAAAAGTAGAAAGGAAATGATAACTGCCTGTAATTGGTTAACAACTGCCTAATTATGAATGAATAATTGTGGTTGGGAACATGGACTATATAAATATAAAGCTGAAATGATGAAACCTAAATTGGCTGAGTTGAAAGAGCACAAACCCTACGGGGAATTAGAAGTAGAACTCCTGGAAAGTGAATGGAATAGAATTGGGGAAGTGAGCTGGCCCTTGAGTACAGAGTACCAAGGAGAGCGACTGTCCCCCTGTTTAGTGCAGAGCGGAGCTAGCTGCCCTAGGGACCCGGGGTAAGTCTGGCCACTTTGTACCGACTTTTGGCCCTCATGTACACAGTACCGAGGAGAGCTACTAGTGTAGGGAGAGCACTAGCTACCCCACGGGCCCCGGGGTTCTGCTAGCCCCCCTACACCGACTTGTTAGGCCCACTGGGCAAACCAGGGTAGTCAGGCGAGGGTGCGCGGACTGTGGAGGGGCAAGACCCTTGTTTGGTTACTGTGGAGGGGCTAGACCCCTGTTACTGAGAGAGCTCTGCCCTATATTGGTTTCGTGCTGTGCTTTGGGGGCACCCATTAAAGGAAACGATTGACCGCGTGCCAGTGTGGGGTAGCTACCTGTGCGTTTATCATGAGTGCAGTAGTCACCGTTACGTCTGTCAGCGACCTTGGGGTGGTTGACTGAGGGTAGGACCACCATGGGGGACTCTCTCGGCCAAGAGAGCACCATGTGTTACTTCTACTTTTCTGAAAAGACTGCAATCAAGATCGTTCCCACGAGGAACATTCAAGATCAAGAGAAGAATCTGAGGGATAATTCAAAAATGAGTAAACGGAAAATATAAAGAAAGAAATTAAAAATATAACAGCTACTGTCCACCTTACTGTTTCTTAGCTTTTAGTTGCCACTCTACTCAGTGTTTCGCTGACGTGTCACCTTTGTCACCTTTTTAAGACAGGTGTTGAGCAGCCAAAGCCGGCGGCTGCAGAGGGTGCTGGGCCTAGTAGAGCCCAGTAGTTTTTACTTGTGTAGTACCCACTGTACTTTTTCTTCTGTTGTAGTGAGTAGTTTCTGTTACCCCTGTACTCTTTTATTGTAAGCATCATGTTTATGTACATGTTTATTTCTTTACTGTTGTGGTGGTGTATACTGTAGTAGTTCTTTTCTTTACTGCTGTATTTTGTTACTGCTAGTTATATGCATGATGAATGTGGTTTATTTTACTACTCTTTTGGTTACTTTCTCGTTGGACGACTGGGTTTTGGGATCAGTCGAGTCGATCCAATTCTTGTGTCTCGTAGGGATTCGGGAATTGGGTCGTAACACACCCCATGGTGCCATCTGGGCAATCCATCTTCATCTTCTTGTAGAGGGTGCTACGGAGCTCTGATCAAGGTGATTTTCGCGTTGACGGACTACGATTGTTGCTCCAGATTCATCCATACTATTGGATTCTTTATTCGAAGCTTGTAAATATGTCACACTACCTCTTGGCCATGTAAAATGGAAGAATTAGTATGCAATGGATGTTATGCAGTATTTATAACATGATATGCAATGCTAAGCCTAGGAACTATCATAAATAAGTATTTTATCATGAATTCATGTGTGCTTATCAGGTGCACCACCAAAGTTGCAACACCTGTGTAATACACAAGTTCAAATGAATACACTTACACAACTGGTGCAACAGCTTACTCAAGTTGTTCATTTATTAGCAAACCCCCGACCCTAGGCTCATAGACCTCAACTGTGGGATTACTATAATCCCACGGTTGCACCCCTTATGCCTGTGGTTTGATTTCCCTCTGGGGGTTGTGTTGCTAAATTGAAGGCAAACATTATTGCCCTTATCCCTCACTTCCATGGTCTTCCTTTTAGGGACCCTTTTCATCATTTAGAGGAGCTGAAAAATCTTGCTCAGACCTTGGGTCCGCAGGGCCATGATCAGCACACACTTTTAATGAAGATGGTCTCCTTTTCCCTTAAGGATAAGACAACCATTTGGTATCACACACCTTCACGGAGTACACTGATAGAGAATTGGCCTTCTTTGGAACATGAGTTCCTAAAGAAGTATTTTCCTGTAGGCCACACCAATGCCTTGAGGTGTGCCATCACTACTTTCACACAGAATTTAGGAGAACAAATGCACGAGGTTTGGGAGAGAATCCATGAGCTTCTTAGGAAATGTCCCCACCATGGTGTCCCATGCTGGCAACAGGTCCAGATCTTCTATCATGGGCCCCATGATGACACCAGGAATTTTCTAGACGCCGCTTGTGGAGGTAATTTCTTGTGTCGGGATGAGGATTCCGCCTTCGAGCTCTTCGAAGGAATGGATGAGAATTCCATTAATAATGCTTCGATGAGTATTTTTAATTGAAAATCCTTGCATTCTGATTCACACACCGGGGTACATGAAGTCCAATCTAGCATACGCGACATGGAGATTGTGGCCAGTCAGTTGGATAAAGTGGGCTTAACAGAGAAGAAAGTAGATGAGGTGTGGAAATTCCTATCTAAGCCATCTTCTTCTTCTCAGTCACCGGCACATTACACTTCTTCTCAGTTTCCTACAGGGAGGGAAACTATGAATAACCTTTCTGTGATACCACCACCATATTTTGATTTCCCTGTACTTCCCGAGCTTCAGAGGAGCTCCATGCCATTATAATAACCCCTATTCACAAACCTACAACCCTAGACGGCATAATCATCCAAATTTCTTGTGCCTGGGAAATTCAACAAGACTAAATTATCAACAACCTTTTGCACCACCACTTTAGAACCTAACCTGAGCACCACCTCCACCACAACCACCACAACACAGATATCCACCACGTGCCTACCAGTAGCCCCAACTAAGGCCTACCCAATACTCTCAATCTGGGCCTATACGAGATGAGCAGTTGGGGTCAATCATGAAAGCTCTTGCTGACATGCAGCAATAGAATATAACTATGCAGCAAAGATAGGATGTAGCCTTAGCTGAGATGAGAGCCTAGCTAGAACATTTGATAGAATGTTCTCATCAAACACATTCACTCCCATCTCAAACACAACGCAGACCTCCTATGCAAGGTCAAACACATCTCATTTCACAAACCTTAATGCACCTGATTTGTATTCTGATCCTACTTCTTCCTATTCTGATCCACAACCACCTATTCTGCTTGATCCTGATTTACAGTCTACATATCATGCTGATTTGAATGCTATCACTACTAGGAGTGGTAGAAGCATAGTTGATCCACCATTTCCTACTACTACATCTCAACCTGGACCTTCCACTCCTCCATCTGATTCACTTCTTGATCTTGACTTTTCTGGACCTAGGACTGATCCTCCTACTAATACTTTTATACCTTTTCCGGAGGATTTAGAGAAGAAGAGTAAAGAAAAGAAGAAATCTAGTGTGGCTTTTGAGGATGACTTGCTTAAACTCTTCAAGCAAGTCCACATAAACATCCCTTTGTTGGATGCAATCCACCACATTCCACCTTACGCTAAATTTCTTAAAGACCTATGTACACCTAGGCATAAAGTGAGAGTTCAGAAAGGGAGTAGTCCTATTATCCTTTCAGAACAAGTGAGTTCCATTATTTCTAACCTCCCTATTAAGAAGAAAGATCCAGGCACTCCTCTACTTTCCTGTATGATAGGAAGCACCACATTTAATAGAGCATTACTTGACTTGGGTGCTTCCATCAATCGTATCCCAACCTCTCTCTTGACTCCTTTCAAGGTTGGCAATCTGAAGCCAACTGAGGTGTCTCTGTAATTAGCTAACTGATCAGTTAAGATGCCTCAGGGAGTGTTGGAAGATGTTGTAGTGCAGGTCAAGGACTTTTATTTTCCTATGGATTTTATTGTCCTTGACATGAAAGTACTTGGGGATATCTAGAATATACCAATCATACTAGGAAGACCTTTCTTGGCAACAGTCAAGGCGACCATAGATTGTGAGGAGGGCCTATTAGAGTTAAAGTTTGGGGACCAGAAGATGAAGATAGATATTTTTTAAGCTAAAAAGGGACCATCTTGTAGCTTTATTGAGGAAATTTGTTCCTTTAATTCTTTGGATAAGATGTTTGAGGATACTTTGATTGAGTCACTCACTTGAGAACCTCAATTCCCTTTGACTTTTGATTTGACTTCTCCTGAGGCACTTGATAGTAGCACTTTGGACTCCTCCAATTCTTTTAGTGACCTTAGGATCTTCTGAGACCTCCTCTCTTGCTCCTTTCCCTGATTCTACACTTGTTGAACCTAAACTTCTTCCTGATTCACTCAAGTATGTCTTTTGAGGATAAGATCAGACTTTTACTGTGATTATTAATTCTCATTTAAACTTTGATCAGGAATCACAACTCATTTCTATCCTGAGAGCACATAGACAAGCCATAGGATGGAGTTTGGTAGACTTGACTGGTATTAGTCTTTCTTGCTGCACTCATAGGATTTTCACTAAAGAAGGATCAAGACCTACTAGGTAGCCACAACATAGACTGAATCCTACACTTCAAGAGGTGGTTAAGAATGAGATGATTAAGTGGTTAGATAATGGAATTATCTTTCCCATATCTGATAGTTAGTGGGTGAGCCCTGTTGATGAGTGGGTTTTCGTGAAGAAAAGTTAGGGTTTTGAGAAACCCATCGTCGTAGTCGCAAAACTCGCTATCATATAAAATTTACCGAAACTCGAAAGGGAGTCCCAGGTCGAACATGGGGAGGCGACGTTTGTTTCTTTGAAATCCATGTTTCGCTTTATTTCTTTTTGGTGTTTTGTATTTGCTATTTTTTTAGCATTTTATGATAGTGTGGAAATAAGTAGGAATATTATCTATACTAAGCTATTCTAGAAAGCAAGAAAGAACTATTCTACTTGCTAAGTATGAAGGAAGAGAGAGAATAAAAAAATTGCTTCTAGATAAATGCTTAACAAATGTTTATTACAATTGCTTCTACAATATGAAAGCAGTAAAAGGGAAAGGGGGTGAGAGAAATCCTCTTTGTCAACTGCTCGGTGGATGAAGCTATGTTGATGTGTGTTACGACCTGATTCCCGAATCCCTACGAGACACAAGAATCGGACCGACTTGATCCCAAGACCCAGTTGTCCAACGAGAAAGTAACCAAAAAGCAGAAAAATAAATCACATTCACCATGCAAGCAACTAAAAGTAACTGAGTACAACAGTAAAGAAGTAACTACTACAGCACACACCACCACAACAGTATAGAATTAAAAACAGGTACACGAATATGAAGTTTACAATAAAAAAGTACAAAAGTGTAACAAAATACTCACTACTACAGAAAACGGGTACAACAAAAGTACAACTACTGGGCTCTACTAGGCCTAGCACCCTCCGCAGCCGTAGGCTCTGGCTGCTCAACACCTGGACCTGAAAAAGGTGGTAAGTACGACACGTCAGCGAAACGCTGAGTAGAGTGGCAACCAGCTAGCTAAGAGAAATAGTAAAGGTGGACAGGTAGCTGATGTTTTCAATTTCTTTCTTTATTTAACTAATTATTCTTTCTTTCATCACTTGGTTTATTTATCAGGTCTTTTTCTTGATCTCGAATGTTCCTCGTGGGAACGATCTTGATTGCAGTCTTTTTCGAAAAGTAGAAGTATCACGTGGTGCTCTCCTAGCCAGGAGAGTCCCCCGTGGTGGTCCTACCCTCAGTCAACCACCCCAAGGTCGTTGACAGATGTAACGGTGACTACGGCACGCACGATAAATGCACGGGTAGCTACCCCACACTGGCACACGGTCAGTCGTTTCTATTAACGGGTGCACCCAAAGCACAACACAGAACCAGTATAGGGTAGAGCCCTCTCAGTAACAGGGGTCTAGCCCCTCCACAGTAACCAAACAGGGGTCTCGCCCCTCCACAGTCCACTCACCCTCGCCTGACTACCTTGGTTTGCCCAGTGGGCCTAACAAGTCGGTGTAGGACAGCTAGCTGAACCCCAGGTCCCATGGGGTGGCTATCTCTCTCCCTACACTAGTAGCTCTCCCCAGTACTGTGTACGCGAGGGCCACAGAGTCGGTACAAAGTGGCCAGTCCTAACCTCGGGTCCCAACCCTAGGGCAGTTACCTCTACTCTGCACTAAACAGGGGGACAGTCGCTCTCCTTGGTACTCTGTACTCAAGGGCCAACTCACTTCCCCATTCACACTTCCAGTTCCATTCTATTTATTTCCACGAGCTCTACTCCTAATTCCCCGTAGGGTTCATGCTCTGTTTCTTAGGCCAAGCCATACTATGTTTCATCATTTTATGTTTATTTGCAGATAGCACGTGTTTCCAACATCCAATCTTTCTTTTCCAATTTGTATACAAGTAGCTCGTATTTAATTTCAAACAACAGAAATTACATGTAGCAGTTACTAACAACAGTACTCTATATTTCACAGGCAGCTGTTATCCAATTACAGACAATTATTATCTACTCATTCCAAGACTGCATTTCAGGCATTTAATACAATCGTTCCAGTGTTTCTGGTCCTATGATTCATGCCATACCCTAGGATCTATCATTCAATCTAGTTTTTCTGGTCCTAGGATTCATGCCATACCCTAGGATCTATCATTTATTCCAGATATGCATTTATGTTTGTAATTAACTAAGGGAAGCCACTCTACCCGCAAAATCAAGAGTAATGGGGGCTCGATCGGCAGGTACGCGTGCCTCCGCAACCCCTAAATCTACAACAGAATGAGGTCCTAACACAAGGATCAACCATAAGAAACCACTAAGAATATGATAAAAAGCATTCCAACAAGTAGAAGAACTTATACGAAGAAGAACGAAATCTTAAACGCGGAAATCGAACCTCGAACGGACCCTAAACGGGTCAAAAATGACAATTCTGACTTAAATCAGACGTCTGGAACATCTTCTAGACATCTTAAAAGGAGTCCAGATCCATACCTCACTTTGTGCTGCTCCTCAAACGTCCAGGGATCATGTTGAACCGTCTGGACCTAGTTCCAAACGTCCGACCACCTCTTCGGACGTCTGGAGACGCTCTCCGCCATCTGGTGACTCACCCAGACGTCTGGACCACGTGGGATGGCGTGTCCTGCGCCTTCCCGAAGTGAATCCTGCACGCGCACACGAAAACTCTTAAACATGGCATGCGACAAATCATCAGCGGAACGGCCTGCATGGCTGTATCCGCAAAAAGGGGATGTATATGCGCAGTATGTACCTTTCAGTCGTCTGGAGCCTCCTCCAGACATCGTCCGCGTCATCTAGATGTAGGTCCAGACGTCTGATTCTGGGAAAAATCCCAGAATCAAGACCTCCATCTTCTTCCTGCTGCGCGCGGCCGCGCCGTGCTCGTCCGCCCTCTGCTCTAGCTGCAGCAGCGTCGGGGAGGACTTCCCCGACAC
Organism: Thalassia testudinum; assembly: GCA_037157565.1. Taxonomy (NCBI): domain Eukaryota; kingdom Viridiplantae; phylum Streptophyta; class Magnoliopsida; order Alismatales; family Hydrocharitaceae; genus Thalassia; species Thalassia testudinum. The sequence goes on from JAZHRO010000063.1 coordinate 136,510,475, forward strand.
AACACTCCGCCTCGCACACGCCCGACAGGCCGCGAGCCTCTCCAGCGAGCTCCCTCACGGGTAGTGTGCTCTCTTCTCTTCCCTTCTCTCGCTTCCCCTCTCCTCTCCGCCGCTGCACTCAGCTGCAGTTGCTGCTCGCTCTCACTCTCGCTCTCATGCTAGAGGAAGGAGACGGATGGGGTGGGGTGGCGTGAGGGAGAGGAGGGGAGTATTTTTAGGCACGAGAGAAAAGGTCCTATAGGTCGGCGAGGGGAGAGAAAGAGAAGAGGGCGGCTGGGGTTCAGTCTACGCGTGGCACGCGCGCAGACTCGCGGTCGTACGCATGCAAAAATTGATTCCAGACGTCTGGACAAACTCCCAAACGTCTTAAATGGGTTTTGGTGGCATGAGTCTTAACAACATAACAAACTCAAAGGAAGTTTCGTCCCCGAAACTTGCGCTAACTGGGGTGCAGAGAAAGAACAACTTACGCATAACAAACTCAAAGAGGACCGAAGTCGGTCCGAAAAGATGTACCCTTAAAGAGCTCCAGGTACCTCTCCCACATCACCGCCTCAGGCTCCCAGGTAGCCTCCTCGTACCGCTGGCTCGTCCACAAGACTTTCACCAGGGGTACTTGCTTCCGTCTCAGACTCCGGATGGCTCTGTCGAGAATCTGCACTGGCCGCTCGGGGTAGGTCAGGTCGTCACCCACCTCGACGCTCTCGTGGCTCAGAACGTGACTGGGATCGGCGACGTACTTCCTGAGGTTGGACACATGGAACACATCGTGCATACCAGAAAGCTGGGGAGGAAGGGCAAGCCTGTAAGCAACGGGTCCAACCTGCTCACCTCAAAGGGTCCCACGAACCTCGGCGCGAGCTTCCCTCTCACCCCAAACTACTGCAGGCCCTTTATGGGTGAAACACAAAGGACGACGTGATCCCCAACCTCAAACTGCACCTCTCTACATTTCCGATCTGCATAGGTTTCTGTCTGCTCCCGACGGTGCGAAGTCACTTGTGAATCTGCTCGATCACCTCCTGACTCTGTCGGATCAGCCTGGGGCCAACCTCCCACTTGGTCCCCACCTCAACCCAACTCAAGGGTGCCGTACACCTCCGTCCGTACGGAGCCTCGTAGGGTGCCATGCCGATGCTCTAGTGATAGCTGTTATTGTATGCAAACTCCGCCAGGGGCAAGTGCTCCTCCCAAGAGCCCCTTCAGTCCAGTACACAAGCACGTAAAAGGTCTTCAAGTGTCTGTATCGTGCGCTCCGACTGTTCGTCCGTTTGGGGGTGGTATGTTGTACCGAACCTCAACCGTGTCCCAAAGCCTGTTGAAACTCAGCCAAAAACTGGGATGTAAATCGGGTATCCTGATCGGATATGATCTCCCACGGAACTCCGTGTAGACGTACCACGTCGCGGATATATCTCTCTGCCAACTGTGCTGGTCCCAAGGTGACTCAGATTGGCATGAAACGTGCTGTCTTCGTCAATCTATCCGCGATCACCCAGATTGCGTCGTGTCTTCGCTGGGTAACGAGCAAGCCCACCACCAAGTCCATGGTGATGCTCTCCCACTTCCACTCTGGCACAGGAAGTGACTGCAACGGCCCTGCAGGCCTCTGGTGCTTGGCCTTCACCTGCTGGCACACTAAACACTACTGTACGAATTCGCCTACATTCCGCTCCATTCCCCTCCACCAAACGTTGCATCTCAAATCATGGTACATCTTTGTGTTTCCGGGTTGTATGGTGAACCTGGAACCTTGTGCCTAAGTTAGGAGCTCTCTCAATAGCTCCTCATCCCTGGGAACGCACAAACGTCCCCTCATGCGCAATACCTGGTCTGTAAAAGAGAAGTCCCCAGGGTCTCCTGACAGTACTCTGTCACGCAATGACTGTAAGTATGGGTCGGCCATCTGCCCAATGATGATGCGGTCTATCAGTTCTGGCCTCGTTTGTCGTGTCACAGTCATTGCCCCACAGTGCCCCAGTAACTCTAGGGGTCGCCAACTGCCCATCTCCTCCATGAGGCTCCAACTCTGCACCTGTAAACTAGCCAAGTGGGTGGGCGCCTTCCGGCTCAAGGCGTCAGCCACCACGTTGGCCTTCCCCGGGTGGTAGGAAATGCTGCAGTCATAGTCCTTCAGGAGCTCTAACCAACATATCTTTCTCATGTTGAGCTCCTTCTAATCAAACAAGTATCTGAGGCTCTTATGATCTGTGAAAATCTCAAAGGTCTCACCGTACAAGTAGTGCCTTCAAGTCTTCACCATGAAGACTATAGCTGTTAGCTCCAGGTCATGGGTAGGGTAGCTGTGCTCATGGGGCTTTAGTTGCCGCAGAGCGTAAGCGACAACGTGACCCCTTTGCATGAGCACACCCCCTAACCCCTGCAAAGAGGCGTTCGTGTACACAACGAACCCGCCACTACTGTCTGGGATGGTAAGCACGGGAGTTGAAGTCAGCCTCTCCTTCAGCTCTTGAAAACACGCCTCACAAGCGTCTGTCCAAGAAAAGGGCACGTCCTTCCGGGTCAGCTGTGTCATAGGACGTGCAATCTGCGAGAAGCCCCTGATAAACTGCCTGTAGTAGCCTGCAAATCCTAAGAAACTGTGGATCTCAGTAACAGTATGCGGTCTCTCCCACCTGAGCACTGCCTCAACCTTGGCTGGGTCCACAGCCAAGCCATCCTCGGAGATCACATGGCCCAAGAAGGTCACCTCCCTCAACCAGAACTCGCACTTGCTATATTTGGCGTACAGCCTACGTCGTCTCAGTGTGTCCAAAACCATCCGCAAGTGTTGTCCATGCTGCGTCTGATCTCGAGAATAGATGAGCACATCATCGATAAATACCACCACGAACTGGTCCAAGTATGGTCTGTACACCCGGTTCATCAAATCCATGAAGGCAGCGGGGGCATTGGTTAGCCCAAACGGCATGACCAAAAACTAGTAGTGTCCGTACCATGTGCGGAAAGCCGTCTTGGAGACGTTTTCCTCCCTGATCCTCAACTGGTGGTACCCAGACCTCAAGTCTATCTTGGAGAATACCGTGGCACCTTGCAGCTGGTTAAACAAGTCGTCAATCCTCGGCAGCGGATACCTGTTCCACACAAAGGCTTAGGGTACCATCCTTCTTTACAAACAATACCGGGGCTCCCACGGAGACGCACTGGGCCTCACAAAGCCCTTCTCCAGAAGGTCCTGCAACTGAGACTTGAGCTCTCACAGCTCAAGTGGTGCCATCCTGTACGGTGCTGTAGAAATGGGGCTGGTCCCCGATACCAGTGAGATCTCAAATTCGATCTTACGCTCGGGCGGTAGTCCTGGCAACTCATCTGGGAATACGTCGAGGTACTCTCTGACCACCGGGATACTCTGAAACTCTGCCATAGGGCTGGGCTCCGCCACCACACAAGCTAGGAAGCCCTCACACCTCTAGCCCAAAAGTCTCGCCGCCTGAAGTGCAGAAATGCACTTGAAGCCTCCGTCCACTGGCTGCCCGTGGAACTCAAAAGAAGGCAACTCCGGTATGGAGAAGACGATCTTCCTCTCAAAGCATTCCACCAACGCGTGGTAAGCGGATAGCCAGTCCATCCCCAGAATCATGCCAAAGTTTTCCATCTATATCACAATCAGGTCAGCGGGAAGGCTGTGTCCCCCAACACTAACCTTACAACTTGTGTAAACCTCCTCAGCTACAAACAGCTGACCACCGGGACCTCTGATCACAAATCGATCCTCTAACAACACACAGTCCTGCCCCAAACTAATAGCAAAACTGGCAGTGATAAACGAGTGCGTGGCGTCGGAATCGAAAAGCGTGTAAACAAGTCTGTCAGAAACTATAACCATACCTACCACCACTGATCCTGAAGCTCTGGTGTCTCTGTGTGCCAGGGCGTTGATACGCCCCTCAACCCTAGGTATGGACGAAGCAGCCACACTTTGCGTCGGACGGGTAGCCACTGGCTGGTACCCTCCTCGCGACTGCTGTCCTCCTCCTCACGCCTGGAAACCACGGCCTCCTGCTCGCCCTCCAGTGCTCGACGCGGGGAGCATCTGCTGGCCTCCTACCCTAGACGGGTAGTCCCTCCTAATGTGGCCCAACTAGCCACACTGGTAGCAAAGGGGGACTCGACTCCCGCCCTCAGTGGGTCCCTACTGACGGCTGGGCGGGGGTCCGGTGCTAGCAGCTGGCCCCTGTCGGGAGCCCCCAAAGGCCACTGACGGCCTCGCAAAGCATGAAGGCTCTCCTGTGGGTGCCACATGCCTCCTCTCTCGTCGACCCTGTGAGAAGTCTGGCTGGTAGGGCCTCTTCCGCCCGCTGTCAGTGTCACGTGCGGACGAGTTGGTCTCTTCACACATCATGGCTGCCTCCACCACCCTTAAGAACGTAGGAAGCTTCAAGGGTTTGACATACCCCTGAATAGCAGGTCGGAGCCCCTCGGTGAACCTCCAAAGGCGCTCCTCCTCGGTAGCCATGGCTATTGCTGTGAAACGAGACAGCTCCAGGAAACACGTGCGGTACGCGCTCACGGTCATTGTCCCTTGGCGGAGAGTGTGGAACTCCCGCCTCCTCTAGTCTTACCACATATGGGGGAAGTACTGCTCGCAGAAGAGGGTGACAAATTGGTCCCAAGTCGGCTCGTCCTTCTCCTGACCCCTGACCACCCTCCACCACCTGTGTGCCATGCTCTCCAGCTGGTACGTGGCAAAGGCCACACGGCACTCCACAGGGGGGCGAAGGGTGTCAAACATCTTCTCGATCTATTCGAGCTAGTCCTCCGCCTCGGTCGGGTCCTCATCCATCTTGAACGAGGGGGGCTTCAGCTTCCAGAACTATCCGAAAAGCTCGTAATGGCGCTGAAGTGGAGTGGTACGCCTCCAGGTAAAGAGGCCTCATGCTCAGAAGTGCCGGAGGAAGGTGGGGGTGGTGGAGGGACACCCCCTCCCCCACGTCTAGCTCCGTGTCCGTCTCATGGTCCCACAGAAGACTCCCCCTCCGCAGCCCAAGGGAGAGGCGCTCGTGGCAGCGGGTGAAGCTCCTCTCGTACGATCTCCCATATCAGCAGGGCGAGGTCTTGGGCCTGAATGCCCGAGAGTAGTGGATGGTCCACTGAGGCGTCGGGCTTAACGCGCCTGCCCCTCCGACCTCATCATCGACCGCGTTCGCGGCCCACCTCACTAGTCCCGCGTCGAGGCATTTCCTGCAAGGAGACGCGAACATAGAACAAAAAATACGTTAATTCTAATCGACATTCAACGAAGGAACCCTAGAATAGATGTCAAAAGGTACGTTGTGGTGGTTACTCTAGCTACAAGCACGTGAATTAGTTATTTTCAGCCAGTTGGTTCATTTCTCGGGACGACCTTGCTTTGATACCATCTTGTTATGACCTGATTCTCGAATCCCTACGAGATACGAGAATCAGACCGACTCGACTGATCCAAAGACTTAGTCGTCCAATGAGAAAGTAATAAAAAAGCAACAAAATAAACCACATTCACCATGCAAGCAACTAAAAGTAACAGAGTACAGTAGTAAAGAAGTAACTACTACAGTACATACCACCACAACAGTATAGAATTAAAAATAGGTATAGGAATATGAAATTTACAATAAAAAAATACAAAAGTGTAACAAAATACTCACTACTACAGAAAACGGGTACAACAAAAGGACAACTACTGGGCTCTACTAGGCCGAGCACCCTCCGCAGCCATAGGCTCTGGCTGCTCAACACCTGGACCTGAAAAAGGTGGTAAGTACGACACGTCAGCGAAACGCTGAGTAGAGTGGCAACTAGCTAGCTAAGAGAAACAGTAAAGGTGGATAGGTAGCTGATGTTTATCAATTTCTTTCTTTATTTAACTAATTATTCTTTCTTTCATCACTTGGTTTATTTATCAGGTCTTTTTCTTGATCTCGAATGTTCCTCGTGGGAATGATCTTGATTGCAGTCTTTTTCGAAAAGTAAAAGTAGACGTGGTGCTCTCCTGGTCGGGAGAGTCCCCTGTGGTGGTCCTACCCTCAGTCAACCACCCCAAGGTCGTTGACAGATGTAACGGTGACTACGGCACGCACGATAAATGCACGGGTAGCTACCCCACACTGGCACACGGTCAGTCGTTTCTATTAACGGGTGCACCCAAAGCACAACACAGAACCACTACAGGGCAAAGCCCTCTCAGTAACAGGGGTCTAGCCCCTCCACAGTAACCAAACAGGGGTCTCGCCCCTCCACAGTCCGCGCACCCTCGCTTGACTATCCTAGTTTGCCCAGTGGGCCTAACAAGTCGGTGTAGGATGACTAGTTGAACCCCGGGCCCCGTGGGGTGGCTAGCTCTCTCCCTACACTAGTAGCTCTCCCCGGTATTGTTTACGCGAGGGCCACAGAGTCGGTACAAAGTGGCCAGTCCTAACCCTGGGTCCCAACTCTAGGGTGGCTAGCTCCACTCTACACTAAACAGGGGACAGTCACTCTCCTTGGTACTTCATATTCAAGGGCCAACTCACTTCCCCATTCACATTTCCAGTTCCATTGTATTTATTTCCAGGAGCTCTACTCCTAATTCCCCGTAGGATTCATGCTCATGTTTCTCAGGCCAAGCCATACTATGTTTCATCATTTTATGTTTATTTGCAGATAGCACGTGTTTCCAACATCCAATCTTTCTTTTCCAATTTATATACAAGCAGCTCGTATTTAATTTCAAACAACAGAAATTACATGTAGCAGTTACTAACAACAGTACTCTATATTTCACAGGCAGCTGTTATCCAATTACAGGCAATTATTATCTACTCATTCCAAGACTGCATTTTAGGCATTTAATACAATCGTTCCAGTGTTTCTAGTCCTAGGATTCATGCCATACCCTAGGATCTATCATTCAATCTAGTTTTTCTGGTCCTAGGATTCATGCCATACCCTAGGATCTATCATTTATTCCAGATATGCATTTATGTTTGTAATTAACTAAGGAAGCCACTCTACCCGCAAAATCGGGAGTAATGGGGGCTCGATCGGCAGGTCCGCATGCCTCCTCAACCCCTAAATCCGCAATAGAACGAGGTCCTAACACAAGGATCAACCATAAGAAATCACTCAGAATATGATGAAAAGCATTCCAACAAGTAGAACTTATATGAAGAAGAATGGAATCTTAAATGTGTAAATCGGACCTCGAACGGACCCTAAACGGGTCAAAAACACAATTCTGACTCAAATCAGATGTCTGGAACATCTTCCAGACGTCTTAAAAGGAGTCCAGATCCATACCTCACTCTATGCTGCTCCTCAGACGTCCAGGGATCGTGTTGAACCGTCTGGACCTAGTTCCAGACGTCCGACCACCTCTCCGGACGTCTGGAGACGCTCCCCACGCCTGGTGACTCGCCCAGACATCTGGACTGCGTGCGAGGGCGTGTCTTGCACCTTCCCGAAGCGAATCCTGCATGCACACGTGAAATCTCTTAAACATGGCATGCGACAGAGCATTGGCGGAATGGCCTACATGGCCGTATCCGCAAAAAGGGGATGTATATGCGCAGTATGTACCTCTCAGTCGTCTGGAGCCTCCTCCAGACGTCGTCCGCGTCGTCTGGATGTAGGTCTAGACATCTGATTCTGGGAAGAATCCCAGAATCAGAACCTCCTTCGTCTTCTTCCTGCTGTGCGCGGCCGTACCGCGCTCGTCCGCCCGCTGCTCTAGTTGCAGTAGCGTCGGGGAGGACTTCCCTGACACAACACTCCACCTCGCGCATGCCTGATCGGCCGTGAGCCTCTCCGGCGAGCTCCCTCACGGCTAGTGCGCTCTCTTCTCTTTCCTTCTCTCGCTGCCCCTCTCCTCTCTGCCACTGCACTCCGCTGCAGCTGTTGCTCGCTCTCACTCTCGCTCTCGCGCTGGAGGAAGGAGGAGACGGATGGGGTGGGGTGGCGTGAGGGAGAGGAGGGGAGTATTTGTAGGCACGAGAGAAAAGGTCCTGCAGGTCGACGAGGGGAGAGAAAGAGAAGAGGGTGGCTGGGGTTCAGTCTGCGCACGGCACGCCCGTAGACTCGCGGTCGTACGCATGCAAAAATTGATTTCCAGACGTTTGGGAAGGTGTCCAGACGTCTGGACCAACTCCTAGACATCTTAAAAGGGTTTTGGTGGCACGGGTCTAAACAATGTGGCCCAGATGAAGATGTTGAGGAGTTGGCGAAGGAGAATGGCATCAGAAGATGAGGGGAGGATGGGTGGCATTGCGGCAAGATCCACTTCTTGGAACGGGGTTGAGAAGACGGCCGATGAGAGCTCCACGAATGGTGTTGAGAGGGTGGAAAATAATTTTTCTTTTCTTTAGTGGAGCACCCCAAAGGCTTGGGACACAAGCTCAAGGTGTGTTTTGAGCACTAAGAGTAGGTGAGGAGAGCATAGGAAGGGATGAAGAGAAATGGGAGGGTGTAGGGCTTTATATAGTGGTGGGGAGGGGTGTATTTACATTAATGGGTCAACAACAACATTTAAAACATCACTGAAGACCCGCCTTGGATGTTGCTGAAGCCCGCGCACACCACTGCTGGTGCTCGCTTGCTAAGGCGTGGTCAATGAACAGCCATTGGATCGTAATCTCGCAGCTAAGGATCACGCGAAGATCGCGCCTCTCGATTGCATCAGATGCCGGGTGAGATCGTGCGTACAATCGCGTGTAGTCACACATCGTGCCATCCGTGCAACACGTAGTGCCATAGGCACCGCTTGATCATCATGGAACGACGCTGGTTGCCTGGGCTGCTTGCCTTGCTACTGTAAAGTAGCCAGTGGAGGGTGACGTGGCTCGATCAGGCGCATCGACTTGAGATCGCATGACCCAATTTATTCCACGCTTGAGTTGAGTGAGCGCGGATTGAGTTTCAAACGTAGGTCATTTCTTTGGGAGCACTTCTGCACATCGTTGCGCCAAAGAGGCCTGAATGTTGTGTTTTTGATTTTCTAGCAGTCGAGGGTCATGTGATCTTAGCCATTGGATTTTCATCCAACAGCTAGGATCTCACGTGAGGGGAGTCCTTGGGGAAGAAGGGAGGCTACGTTGGGCGATCTGGATGGTGCCACGTGGCACCATTTGGATCATCCACCTTTCTTTGCTTGTAGAGGATGCCATGGTGCTCAAATCGAGATGATTTTCACATTGTTGGATTGCGATCGTCGCTCTGGATTCATACGTACGGTTGAAATTTTCATTTGAAGCTTTTAAATATATCACCCTATTTTTTGGCCATAATAATGCATGAATTACTATACAATTTATACCAATCATTCTAAATGTGATATGATGAATGTTATGCAGTATCTATACTATGGAATGCAATGTTAAGCTTAGGAATTGACATAAGTAGGCATTTTATCATGAATAAATGCGTGTTTATCACCTGTTCAGGTAGTGCCTAAGAAGGCTGGACTTACCGTCATAACCACTGAGTTTGGAGAAGTCATTCCAACATGGATTGCAAGCTCGTGGAAAGTATGTATTGATTATCGCAAGCTCAACCAAACTACGAAGAAAGATCATTTCCCATTTCCCGTCATTTTATCATATACTAGAAAGATTGGTAGGCAATAGATTTTTCTTCTTTTTGGATGTCTATTTAGGCTATAATCAAGTGGCAATTCACCCTGATGAACATGAAAAAATGACCTTCACCTACTGACACGCACGGAACGCATTGGTTTAATTATGTCATTGTAGCATGCACTCGTGTCGTCGATTTTAAATTAAGATATGGATTTGTGAGTCCAAGTGTCGATCTTAGGGAGGCTTGAAATCATATTAGTTTTAGTCGTTTTAGGTGTCACAAAATGGTAGCATGGTTTGCTTGCGAAAATGAGAGAGAGAGAGAGTAGGGTTAGAGCTTGCGTTTAAAACATGACAATCACTTAAGGAGATGTGAATTATGATATAAGAAGCAACATCAACATATAGCATGCAACTAGAGATTGTTTACAAATACAATAATAGATGAAAACTTAAAATGGTGCAACATAAAACTAGAGTAAAAGAGAGTGTGAGGAGGAGGTGAGGCGGCCATGGCGGTGGAGGGGGCTTCGTCGGCGGCTTGACAATTCCAGGGGCAGATATGGAGTGTTTGGTGGAGCTAGGAGAGGGTTAGAATTGCATGGAGAGTGAATGAGAATTGAATGCTCTTGAATGGGGTGGTTGAGGAGGTTTATATAGAGAAGAACGGGTTTCCAAACTAGGTAAGGGTTTTAGTGACGCCCAGGACATCGCTAAACCTATTTCAGAAGTGTCGGTGAAGCCCCACACCCGCTGGTCCAAGCGCGCACACGTGCTTCTTCCTTCAATCTGCGCCCGCGTGTCCTCAGTCGTCAGATCCGAGGCATGGACCGCCATCAGATAGCTAAGGGCACACCATGTCACCCCTCCCGCACCCGCGGGTGCTACCTTCGTGCCCTTCACGTGATAGGAAACCATCGATCGTTCTATCATACCTCAACGGCTGAGATTGCGGATGACCAGATGCTTGGATCGCGCCCTGCATGCTTTGGGCATGCGTGATCATGCGCGTCTGTGCTTGGGCATGCTGGATCACACCACGTAGCTTCCATCTTTGTCGTCTGCGCATGCATCAACGACTGAATTTTGATTGCACATGTGGATGCGGCTGGTGAGGTTCGATCATGCGTCGAAGGTGCGTCAGGAGAGGCGTTGACCGCTACGTTGCCTCTGTGCTTTGTCGAGGCTTTGCGTGGGTGCTCAGTTGTCCGATGGGAGGCCGGATGTCCGAGAATGCTCCTTGCGTGCTCAATGAAGATGAGCAGGGTGCGAGCTTGCGTTGGATGGTGCCACATGGCCGATTGTGGGCCGTTGATTGTTAGATCAATGGCCAGAACTTCTTGGGCTTGTTGAGGAAGCCCCGGATGTCGGATTTAAGTGATTTCGAGTCTGTTGGACTCCGTGTAGTTTGATTGCTCATCTGAGGCCTGTTTCAACATGCACTTGTACACATAGCCATTAAACATTGATTAAAAGCAATCTTAATTCGTCATGCATGCAATGCTCCCAAGCCCATTATGGTATGTCATTAACACACATATATCCTCAAAACTAACTCTAGTTGATGGAATTATCTTTGGATGTAGAGTTATCACCTGCCCCTACGGAACCTTTTCTTTCTATATAATGTCCTTTGGATTATGCAACGCACCTGCTACTTTTCAGCAGTTTATGTTTGCCATCTTCTTTGATTTGGTAGGTGATCACCTAGAAGTCCTCATGGATGTCTTCGCAATCTTTGGGAATACATTTGACACTTGCTTAGAACACTTGACCAAGGTCCTGCAGAGATGTATTAATGTGAATCTGGTACTTTCCTGGGAGAAGTCACATTTCATGGTACCGGAAGGACTTGTCTTAGGTCACATAGTTTCTGAGAGAGGAATTGAAGTTAATCGTGAGAAGGTAAAATTCATATTTGACCTGCCATTACCTTCCTCAGTTAAACAGATTAGATCTTTCCTCGGGCATGTTGGTTTCTATCATCGCTTTATGTCGGACTTCTTTAAGATAGCCTGACTTCTTACCAATCTCCTCTCAAGGATGTAGACTTCTAGATCTCTGACAATTGTTTTTGTGCCTATACGACACTTCGTGATCTGGTTACCAAGGCACCAATACTGCAACCCTTGGATTGGTCTCACCCTTTTGAGATCATGTGTGATGACTTTGATTATGCAATAGGGGCTATCCTTGGGCAAAAATTAGATGGGAAACCTACAGTCATTTACTATGCTAGCAAGATCTTAGATGAACACAGAGGAATTACATAGTCACTGAACAGGAATTGCTAGCAGTAGTATTTGCACTGGAAAAATTCTGACCTTATCTTTTAGGTTTTGACATCATAGTCTACACTGACCACACTACAGTTAGACACTTCTCTCTAAGAAGGATGCGAAGTCTCATCTAATTAGATGGATCCTGCTTATATAGGAATTTGATTTAGAGATTCGTGACAAGGCTAGGAAGAAGAATGTGGTAGCTGATGACTTATCCCGTCTTCCTTTTGAAGCGATTTCTCCTTCACTTCCTATAGTAGACCACTTTCCTGATGAGCAATTGTTGGCCATTCACTCAGATCTTCCCTGGCAGGTTGACATTGTCAACTACCTAGTTTCTAGAGTAGTCCCCCCTGATTGGACTAGACAACAGAAAGACAAACTTAGAGCCAAAGCCAATTAGTATTTTTAGGAAGAACCTTGGCTATTTAAGCATTGCCCTAACCAAATCATTAGAAAGTGTGTCCCAGATAAGGAGCTAGAGAGTATTCTGTCATTTTGCCATGACCAAGAGTGTGGCAGTCACTTCTCTGCTGAAAAGATTGCTGCCAAAGTCTTGCAAAGTGGATTTTTCTGGCCCACGATCTTCAAAGGCACACACAATTTTACTAGGGCATGTTCATGATGTCAGTCTCTCGGCAGTATTGGCTGCCGAGACATGATGCCCTTGAATCTGATTTTAGTGTGTGAGATCTTTGACATATGAGGCATAGACTTCATGGGACCTTTCTCTAATTCTTATGGCTTTGTGTACATCTTAGTAGCTATGGATTATGTGTCAAAATGGATTGAAGCCATCCCCATGAGAACTAATGATCATAGAGTTGTGACAGAGTTTGTTTAGGATTATATCTTCTCTCGTTTTGGGTGCCAAAAGCCATCATTAGTGATGGGTCTCATTTTAGGAATACACACTTTCAGTCCTTGCTTAGAAGGTATGGGGTGACACATAGGATTGCAACACCTTACCACCCACAAACTAATGTACTAGTTGAAGTGTCCAATCAGGACATCAAGAAAATTTTGCAGACTACTATTAGACTTGATAGGAAATATTGGTCTTCCCACCTTTCTGATGCTTTGTGGGCGTATATGACAGCTCACAAAATCCCATTAGGCATGTTTCCTTTTAGACTAGAATACGGGAAACCCTGTCATCTTCCCATAGAGCTTGAGCACAAAGCCTATTGGGCCATCAGAAAGTGTAATTTGGACTTAGAGAAGGTCGGTGATCATAGAAGATTACAAATTTCTGAGCTTAATGAGCTAGGGAATGAAGCTTATGAAAGCTCAAGGATTTATAAGGATAAACTAAATGCCTTCCATGACCACCACATCTGTAGGAAAACCTTTCACCCTAGTCAGAAAGTCCTTCTATTCGACTCTAGGCTTAAACTTTTCCCAAGGAAACTCATATTAAAATGGATTGGACCTTTTATCATAGAGAAAGTATTTGATAATGGAGCTGTTGAGATCACCGAAATTGACAGATCTGAACCTTTCACTATGAATGGACATTGATTGAAACCCTTCATTGAACCTTATGATCTTAGACTTGTCAATTCTATTGTTTCACTCCTATATTTTGAACCTACTTTTGATACTTCTTCTGGGTTTGCGCTAGCTGAAGGCGTAAAACTTAGTGAATGAATCAAATAATGAATGAATGGGTTAATTATTCAAAAAATAATCAGTTAATCAGTGTTACAATGCCTGAAAACATATATATACAAACAAGCATCAAAAGCTATAATTACTCTATGTTAATTATATACAACTGCTACAAATAATACCTAAGTATAGGTACAAAAATATATAATAAAATCTGCTATACTAAATTATATCAACATATTAATGTCTATAGTAAAATATATTATATTTACAGTGACATATATAAGAGTCACTAGAACCTTAGTAAAATTATATATGTAACATAAGGCAAAATAGTTGTCTATGCTAACGTATATATATACAGCGACATATATATCTGTCACTAAAGTTCTAGTTATTTTTATATGTATTAAAGCACAAACAACACTTACTCTACTTATATTACACATATATACTTACTATATATATACTATACATTCGTATACTTATTTATTTACATTTATATACATTATTTATATACATATACTTATTATACTATATACTTATATATTATACATATATATTCATATTGTACAACACACGCACACACACAGGGCTCACTTCCAACACTTAGCCGCTTAGTGGCTCTCTTCTCTCTCAGCAACACTTGGTCATTTTAGGGCCGGTTCAACCACTCTTCAACCCAAAAATTGGGTTTTTAATGGGTGGGCAACTTGTTCGAGGGATACACAACACCCCAGTTAGGGTGGGACTAAATCTCTACTAGGACTGCCCTAGTGTTTAATAGGTATTTTATATCCAATTTTAGGCCCAACAACAGGCCCACTCTCCCGCACACACCTGCGTGCTCACGTGCACACGCACGCACCCATGCACATGGTACACGAATCGAGAATCAGCATGCAATGTTCATGAGTTTCTTTGGTGCCTAGCACCTAACGACCGAAGGGCTCAGGGGACAAATTACTTAAAAACTACTGCGGCGCTTCCACAGTGCACGATGTAGCACTAACAAACGTGCCCTCTCAGTGCTAAATTGATGCTACAGTGCGTGTGAAAGAAAGAGTTTTGGCCCTCAATTTGAGGGCCTTCTTTTAATATTATTTTAAATTAAATTATACCATTAGATGACCCTTATAGGGCTACATAATTATGTAATTTATTTACAAAAATAAGTTATCTAGATATATAATAAAATTAGGTGAAGTTGGCTGATTGTGCAAGTTAAATTAAGAGTTTAATTATTAATTAAAGTATAAATTAGTATCATAATTAGCAAATTGGCTTTATACAAAGTTAACACACATAATAAATTATTTATTGCACATTTTTAATAAATTTTATTTTAATTTATATACAATTAAATATTGGTTTAAGTTAGTTTTACATATAAATAATCTATAAATACTATAATATAGTATAAATATGATATAAATAAATTGAAAATAATTAATATAATATAATACAAATATACAATATAATTTACTTCAGTATTAACTTAAATTAATAATTTATTTTATTTTAAGTTAATAATTTACTTAGTTAACTTAATAACTTAATTATTTGCTGTAAATATATAATTAAATTAAATTACAAGTATTATATAATTTATATTATATAGTTAAATACATAAGTACAACATGGGTTATAAATATGTACATATAGATAGGTTTATATAATTACTTAGATTATTATACATTTAAGTTAATATAAATTAATAGATAATAATATAATAAGATTATATATACAATAAATTATTATAAATACTTAATTTAATATATAGAATACATATATAAGTTATATTTACATATTATATACATATTATACATTATATACATATAGCTTAGATTTAACTTATATATATAAGTATATACATAATGTGTAGGGTATTGTTGGATATTTTTGGGGTTTTTCTGATTTTTATTGTTCTTATTGGTTTATGGGAGGTAGGAGATGAGAGAGAAAGAGTGAGATGAGAGAGAGAGGTCTCTTTTTGTGACTTTTGAGTTTTAATCTTTTATTAAGTTCCAAGGTATACTGAACCATTGGCTAGTATGTTCTACCACGCCTGGGGTTTAGATTACCTTGAAAGTTACACTTAAAAATATACTCAATCCTACTCAAGACACCTTTATTTTAGTTTTTTGAATTTTTTTACGATTTTTATTTATATACAAAGTTCACACAAGTTAGGCCTTGAAGAGTATTAGAAAGGGAATCCTAAGGCCTAGAATTCTATTCTAATGGTTTGATGTTCATTTAAAGCATGCACAGACCTTTAGCATAGCACAAAGAGGATATTAAAATATTTAAACATGAATTTCATCATTATTTGCATTAAATTCTCATTTGGATAATTATCCATTTGAATTTTAACTGACAAAGAATAAGAACATAGTTTACAAAACATTCCAAATAAAATTTAAATCAAATACATGTACATGAATGCTTGTTTAAACTACTATAATAGTATTATACATGCTAGCTCAATTCAATCTCCAAATTCAGCTCAAATCCTAGCCAATTAGTGGCTGCTGCTTCATCAGATCAATAGCTCAAATGCTGAAAAATCCCCAGCAGCAACTGCTGCTATAATTGCTGCTCTAAAATAGCTGATCAGATGTTTATTGAAGATGCTCATCCATCTTAAATTCCAGATGTAAACACTGCTGCTATTTCATTAGCAAACCCAAGAATAAGATCAGCAGCTAGGAACTGCTGCGGCAAGTCTAATCAACTCAGTTCTGTTTGAATCTTTAAAACTCAATTTCCATTCATTACAAGCATCAATCAGAAGGTCTGAAATCTTCTTAAAACCAAAACAAAGGTTTGATAACCCTTAAAACCCTAATATGGTCTTTACTTCACACTATAGACAGTGTGCAAGTAAATGGCCATAATAGACATTAAAATCAAATCAAACTATTTCTAAACCTTCATTAAACCATTCCAAGTCTCAATCAACTTCTGCAGATTAGATTAAAGCCATTTTTGAACTCAGAAATCCTTTTGGAGTGACAGTCAAATGTTGCCCAGATTGGCCCTTTTGTTTTAGATTTGATTACTAATCAGATCAACCGATCTTCTTGAACACCATTGATTGGTGATCAAGGTGATCCAGTGATCATCTCAGAATCTGTTGGGTCCTTGTTTAACCTCAAATCAGTATCACTGATTATCCTTGGTTAAACTATCCAAAATAAAGCTCAAATTGGGTGCATGCTCATCCATAAATTAAACACCAAATCCAATACTTTAGATTCATTGCATTACACCTAATGTAGAAATTAAAAACCTCAAATAGCTCGATTGAATCCAATGAAAACCAAATGAACTCCAAATCATGAGATTGGGCTTTAAAAGCAAATTTGAAAGAAATCGAACAATTCGAGATAATAAAACTAGATTGGGGGGTCATTGTGAATAGATGAAGTGAATGGAACACCCCCCATGTGAATTTTAGGTGCTAATTCAGATCTTAAAGCCAAGGCTTCAGATCTGAATTTGACCTTGATGGATGGGTGGTTGATGGTAAAAATATAAGGAAAACATGCAGAAGTGAGTGTTGAGTGCAGGGAGAGATCAGGTGGACATTATGAAGGGGCGAATTCTTCTCCTCTGATCTGAATTGATTAGAGGAGGTGGATTTGGTGAAAAGTTTCCTAATCTACTCTACTCCTAAAACTATCGATCGATCCACTAACTAATTCTACTACTAGAAAGCAGTAGATCTAATCTAGAAAGTAATAAACTAAGCTACGAAAGCATTAAAAATCCTAGCTAAGTGGATGGATGAGATGCTTGGATCCACAGTGGGTTGTTGTGGCGACGAAGGGGGATGCGAGGGTCTCCAGCAAGGAATGAGGTCTTTGGGCTGTAACTGGTCACTATAATAATGAAATTTGAGGAAGAGACACCGCCCTGTCACAGACAGCCAATGAAGGAGGAAGAGGAACTGGAGAGTAGATGAATTGATTGGCTTAGTAGGGGAAGGAGTCGATTTGGTGTGTGCGCGAGATCAAGGAGCTGCTTAAGTAGACTTTCCACTAGATCAGGGCACCACAAAGGTTGTATTAAACGATTAGGTCATGAGCGGTGGAGATGGAGAGAAAGGTGCACGTGAAGCTCAAATCCAAATATCAGCCATAGGATGAGATCTGGAGGGAATGGTGAACACACGCACGAAGTCACGCAAAGCTTCGATTGGGATTGGCCATCAGAAAGAGAGATCATAGGATGAAGAGCCAGGATCACCCCATTTTTGCGTGAACAATGGATCTGCTATGCCAGGTCTATTGGTGAAATTTTGATCAAGCCCTTAAGGGCGTACGGGTAGAGAAATAATTTAAAGACCCATTAGTGACGAGAATTGATGACAAGCAGTCCCTAAGATTTTCAAAGAGATCCCTGGCATCTTTTAGGATGGTCCTTGAGAAGTTTAATGTGAATAAAATGTTATGACCTGAGGACCTATATTTAAAACTATTAATGAAAGGTCCTAGTGATGTCCAAATGCAACCAAGTTTTTATTAAAGTCCAATTGAACATTTAGGAAGTTGATTTCACTTTCAATTTGAACATTTGAACTCGAACATCTGTTCAATTTGCAAATGGATCATCAATTTATATTAATGAATAGAATATCTCATTTTATGACCTAATTTTGCATTTTTAACACAAATTGGATGTTTTAGGTCATTTCTGTTAATTCCCAACTTAATCAATTTCTTGTGCTAATTATGTAGTGTTGGACCTAGCTTCTAGCCTAACTTGGGCATTTTAGCTATGATGAGCCACACCTCATCATTTAGCATTTATGTTGTATATAGCTATTTTATCTTTCTTTGTTTTCCTTTCTTTCTTAGGTGTTTATCTTTGCATTCTTAGTCTGTCTGCATAGTCATTTTGTCCTACATTTCACTACTTAGCCTGACTTTCCACTCTGATTTTTATCAGAGTTGAAATCGTCCACACAGAGATTTTGTCTCCTCATTCCGACCTCCTTCCGTCACCTTAGCCTAAGTTAGTGAAAAGCAAAGCATGCATTTGCATCTAACCTAATCATTCAATGAGGACATTTCATCATTTAAGTATGAGGAGGTGTAAATGGTGAAATCATTTATTGGAATGCAATTATAGACGCACCCTTTAGTGTATACAGATAGTATTATTGAAAAGTAAAAAAAATTGAAAAATTTTGAAAGTTTTGAAAAAAATTACAAAGCAAAACAACAAAAAATGTGAAAACAAAAATTTCAAAAATACAATAAGGGACCTATTCTATATTTTCTGATTAAGGGAGAAGCTCCAAAGAATTCTAAAGGGGAGAAATGAGGAACAAAAGTGTTATAAGTGCTTAATTATGATCTTAAAGCTGAATCAAAAATAGAATAAGTGTTTATGGACATTTAACCTTTGCTGGTTAAACTTTTCGGGCCACATAAGCTTGATTCTCTCAGGCTTAGGCTTAATGCACTTAAGCTTTGACAAGATAGATCAAGATCTCTCCTACTTAAGACATATTCTTGTACCTGAGTCACCAGTATATGATTCGATGGTTTGCCTTTGTTTAAGAATCTAAGTAACCTTGTTTTACACTTCACAGATTTGGGAAAGACTAGATGAACTTAAGTCTCAACCCTAGTGCTTATTAGGGAAGGTGGAGTCCTTACCTATTCATGCAAGTAGACTCTTTGTCTCAATCTTTAGTCTTGTGTTTAGGAGAAGCTCTTTCCACCAAAGTACTTCCCCACCAAATAAGGGTGCTCTACAAAATAAAGTTGAAGGAGACATGCTGACATTTGCTTTCAAAAAAAGAAGAAAAATCAATAAAAAATTAGAAAAATGAGAAAAAAAGAAAAAAAAAGAAAAAGTCAAAAAGAAAAGAAAAAGACATTTTTTTGAATAAATCAGTATGTTCTCCAATTCCAGTTGTATATATTTGTACTTCCACCAAAAAGGTTATTTTAGAGTGCATTACAAATACCTTGAGTTGCCACCAAATATTCTTTGAGCCACAAACACAATAAGTGTTGGGTTTGAGTCTTCAGTTATTTTGAGAGTCAATTCGAAAATATGAGTTGAAGCTGAGATCAACTTAGACTTAAAAAGAAGTGAAACCCTGGATTTGAGTCTTGGGTTAGTCTTGATTATACACTGAGCACAACCGTAACTTCGTAGCTTTTGAGCTTGGTAAAACCTTCTGAGTCCTGGAAATCGCACTTAAGGTTTAAATATCAAGAGTGCTTGTTGGTCGAGAGATGGTCTAGGTCATGTAAGTCTTGAGTTCTGGTAGTCTTCCTAAGCAACTGGTTTTTACAATGTCCAAACAAAAGCACAGTTGGTTTGATTCAGAAAATTTAGATTAAAAAATCATCTCTAAATGCTTAACATTTCAAATGAGTAAATAGAAATCTCTTCACACTTACTTAGCTGATGCTATATTGCTTTGCACTTAATGAGTTGTTTGCTAAGGGACTAGTAAAACCTAAGCATGGGAGTATGATGAGGTGCGGCTTATCAAAACTAAAATGACTAAGTTAAGTCAGAAACTTGATTAAACACAATCAAATTAACGCAATAAATAGGTTAAGTGTGTAAATTAATGAAAAAAACCTAAAACACTCAATTTGTGCTAAAAATGTATAATTAGGTTAATTTTGAGATATTCTATACCTAAAATACTCTTGAATATTCTAAATGCCATTTGAACACCAATTTGAGCTTGAATGGATAAATCAATGGTTGAATTATTTTCTAAAATGTTCAAATAATATGTATGGCATTTTGACATCATTAGGATCTTGTATTTGATGTTTTACATTTAGGTCCTTAATATATACTTGATTCTTCACAAAATACTCATTTAAAAGAGCTAGGGACCCATTTGCAAACATGTAGGGACTTCTTAGTAATCATTCTTTCCATTAATGGGTTTCCTATGCTATTTTTCCACTGTTTCATTTCAGGGCATACCCTCCAATTTGCCCAAAAACCTGGGTTGAAGCTTTCTCGCACACTGTAGCATATGAAGAACTCGTGCAGCAACCACCATCCATTCTTTGATCCATTAATCAACGATGGATCTCCACCTTACGGCCTATAGGTAATGCCTACACCTCCACTTTTTCCACCAGATCTCATCGAATAACCTTAGTTCATTCTAAAATTTTCCACACTCCTCATCCTCCTCATCCACCATTCACCCCCAACGTCCATGGCCTATTGATTTGGTCACCTGAGCCCACGAACACCTATAACAGAGCACCCTAGGCACCCTTGAGTCCTAGATCAGCTCCCTCCTCCCTGAGTTGGTTGTCGTCCAACCCTCTAGCTCTACTTCTTCTTCGACCACTGGTGACATTGATGGTGTCTTCTTCCTCTTCGTCGCCACAGCAACCCATTGTGGATCCAAGGATCCCATTCACTACATTGGAGAACTTCCTCCCCTTTTGTCACTGTAGTGACTAGCTGCAGCCCAGGTCCCCTTTCCTCGTAGTTTAGGATTTTTAATTGCTTTCCTAGGTTAGATTTAATATTTTCTTAGATCAGAGTAGTTTAGTTAGATTATTCAGAGTAGAATTCACTATTCAATTATGTTAGATTAGGAGTAGATTAGTATAGTTTTAGATCTTCATTGATCCACCCTGTCCGATCAATTTTGATCAGAGAGGATGATTCATTCATCCACTTCAATTCTTTAACCTCCCCTATCATCTCATGATCATCTTCTTTTGCTCTCTCGACAATTTTATTCACAATTCACCTACTCCATTAGGACACCTATTAGATTTGAAGCCCAGTAGCTATCAGACATAATAGGGCGTCAAATCCACCTGAGGGTTATTTCATCCACTTCTAATCACAATAGCCCTCCCCATGCTCTGAATTGTGCTAATTTGATTATTGGATTTGATTTTTGATCTAATTGAGAAATTTTTGATGCAATCATGTTTTTATCAGCTTTAATTGATCAAATTGAGCTAATATTTGTTAAATTGTATTTAATGTGAATGGTCTGAGCTCTTTTAATGTGAGTCTTATCGCCTGAATGAGTCACACCTAAATTTTAGCTTAGGTACTATTTTTGGTCTTCACTAAGAGAGTTGAGACCTGTGAAAATCCAAGCATGGGATAACCCAGAGTATTTATACGCCAATCTATGGTGTGCTGGTCTTCTAGGTGATCAAATCATCATGTCGATCCAAGATTAAATGCCCACCTGGGCGACAACCCCATTCAATTTGATTTGTTTTAATATGCATTTCATAGATTAAATGTAATTTGAGATGTCTCAATGAAGTTCTAAATATGGTTTTTAAGTGATTTAGATGCCTTTTTCTAATCTCTTTCATTCATGTTGTATGTCGCATAAGGGAAGAGATCGATTAGGGTTTCTGGAGCTTTTGAGAGTTTAGATTTGATTTTGAATGATTCCAAAACATTTGAGGAGTACTTGTGACACATTTTTGATGGTTAATTGATCTGAACATGAATTGGAGTCCTTGACTTTTGAATATAGTTTTCAGCTTGAACTGAGGATTTCAGATTGGAATTTGGGTTCTAATGCTTTGAGTAAAATGCTAAGATGATTTCCAATGATTTTCGAGTATGCGTGAAATGGTTTTAGTAAGGATTTAAATGTTGATTTGCTTGGATTTGTGTTTGTTAGCAGTATTGTTGGTTTTATTGAATGCAATTTGAAATGAATTTAAGTATGGATTTCAGATGAGGTTTGAATGATATTATGCTCAGTATGGATTTTTTGGTATAAACCTTGTATAAACATTCTTTTTGATGCTTGTATAAGTCTTGAAACTCAGAAAACAAACCTTAGTTTATTCTAAATCAGATTTGGACAGTAGCAGTAGAAGCACAGTGTCAGGAGTATTAGATTACTGATCCAAGCATTTCCTGAGGTTTCTTTGAGGCTAATGAAGTATTGAGATGAATTAGTGTAGAACAATCTCTAGGAATAAGTGTTTTATCTAATGTAAAGAGCTGTTGTTAATCATGCCTACACTTCAAGTGAACTTTTGTTAGTAAAAAGAAGTTCTAGAATTTGTCTAAAACTACATTTTCATACTCATCTTAGTGTTTATATGATTATTTGAGTTTGATTTTGACTACAATTGATGTTTGGAAGTTTGTTATGCTTTATCCTTCAAGTTCAGCACTTTGAATGACTATATATGGCTTTAGGTCTCATGCTAACTCATTAAAAAGCCATGCTTTGCCCAAATTGTAAATATAGAAAAAAATAAAAAATAATTGTAAATAAATAAAATAAAAATGTCTTGAGTGAGATTAGGATGTATTTAAGGTATGTGTGAGTTTAGGTTTAGGTTTAGGTTTCGGGTCCATTAGTTAGGAGAACATACTAGTAGAAGTCTAGGTCTTCTTTGGTTTGAAATAAATGAAAAACACATAAAAACACCAAAAAAGAGTTCTTTTCTCTTCTCAAGTTTCCCTCCTCTTCTCCTATCTCTATAAAACACAAAAAGAAAACAAAAATATGAAAAACTTCAAAAATGCCATAAAAATACCTTTGTATATAGTATTTATACTTGTAAATAATACTAAGTTGGTGTACATAATAACTTATATATATAAAGTATGTAAATAACTTGTATATCTATTCTATTTATTTAAGTAGGTATTTATCTTAAGTTATACAGTACATATTATTATAATATAATTATATATATATATTTATTTATATTATATGTCCATAATCCCTATGTATTTATAAATAGTTATGTATATACTTAGAGTTGTAATTATAACTGCAAATATAACTTAAGGTAATTATATTGTATAGTAATATACCTGTATATTTATTTATTTATCTACATTTTGTACATAATTATATTCATAGCTTAATTAGACATATTATTAAGTTAATATAATTTAAATTAGTAAATTAATAAACTAATGGAATAAATTATGTTGTATATTTGTATATATTATAGTTTAAAGTATTTTTAGTTTATTTATAGCTTATTTATACTGTAAATTAGTATTTATATTGTATATATATGTATATATATGTAAAATCACAAATTTAAATGTGTTTAAATAGAAATAGATCAATAAAAATAAATCAAAATATGTAATAATAAATTAATAATTTATAGTAACTAATTTATAAGTCAATTGCACCATTAATTTATTAATTAATACTTTAATTAAAGAATTAAACCTAATTTAAACGTGTATTTTTATAGAACTTTAATGAAATTTTAAATATATTTTATGAAATTAATTATTGTAAAAAAATTATATGAATAAGTAGCCCTATGTATTGGCTACATGTATATATAATTTAATTGTAAATTAATTAATTATTTAATATCTTATTTAAGCCTTGAAATCAACCCAAAGCTACGATATTTCACACCAATTAGGCACCTTTCATTTGTGCCTCATCGTAAGTGGATGGGCGCCCATAGCAACATATAAGCAATTGCTTGAGCAGACAACCCATCTAGTATGGGGTCGGATCCCACTACCCATTTCATGATTCGATCATGCTTTGAGAGGGAGAGAGAGTGTGTGTGTGGGCTCGTGTGGGTGTAAGTGGCTGGGCGTGGGTCTTATGGGTTGGTATTGGCCTGAAACTATACAAAATGTACTAACTGATAAACTAGGGCTCAAGATTAGTAGTGGTCAATCTGACTTCTAGTGGGTTGTTGATTCTATAAAGGGTTGGGCCTGTTAATTAAAAAATTTTTAGATTAGAGTGTAATTTAGGTTAAGATTAAGTGTTAGTCATGTGTGAGGGTGTTAAGTGTTAGAGAATTTATCTAAGTGTTAGTATGTGTGCGTGAGTGTAGTTAGTTAAGTGTGAGTCATAAATAGTAGCGAGTGTGTATGTGTGTGTTATTTAGTATAAGAGTTAGTATATATAGTTAGTATAGTATATAGGTGTTTATGTTTATATAGAATGTATTTATGTATTATGATATATATATAGATATTTTTTTTCCTTATTTTGTAAATAAGTTTTTTTTTTTTTTGAAACAGAAAGGAAAGCTATCATGCAACGATAGCAATCTGGGAGAGCATTTTATTAATCAATATAAAACATGATTACAATGTAGACCCCCACATATGTATGAGAGATCAACAAACATTTACAATTTGCTCCACACATATTGGTCTCTCTTGAAACAAAAAATCATTTCTTGCTCTCCACACAAACCACATGACTGTCGCCATGTGATTAGGTAGCTTTTCATGAAACAAAAAGTTTTTCCATAAGTCATCCCAAATGGGGAGAGGTTCCTTGCAAACTTTCCTCCATACTGCATCAGTAATTATGCAGGAAGAAAAAATATGGGTGGAGCTATCAGTCAGCAAACCACAAAGCAGGTAGGATTGCAATATAGCACCCACTCTTCTATGTCTAAGATCACTTGCCACCAGTCCATCCCTCCTGCATAGCCATAGAAAAATCTGTATTTTAATTGGGATCTTTAGCAGCCACATTTTTTTTTCTATCACATCCGTTTCCAATGAGTGGGAATGCCTCATGAGTTTTTCATATGCTCTTGCAGGAGTGAAGGTTCCATCCCAGCAATATCTGTCTACACAACCAGAAGAAAGTCTAAAAGCCCTCACGTCTTGCTCTAGACGTGTTCTTTCCTCCCATGTTCTTGTGCCTTCTCTGCTAGAGTCACCCCCTTCGATTTGCCAATCATTACTCCCATCAGACCAGAACCTGCAGACCAGAGCCCCTTTATTCATGTCAGCTGCATAAACTATTGGATAGGCGTTCTTTAGTTGACCCAAGGGTGACCATTCCTCCTGCCAAAATTTAATGGACCATCCATCACCTAAGATAGGCTTAAACATCTGCCAGTTGTTCTTCATAGCTTGTACCACAGACTTCCAGAAGGGAGATGGCTTAAATGGTTGGAGTTGATCTAAAGAGCTATGCGAGCTTTCATAATTTTCTTTAATAAGGTCCACCCAATTCTTATGTTCCCCATTAAACAATTTGATGGCCTACTTAAGCAACAAAGCATCATTGAACTCTTTAAGAGATTTAATTCCCATACCACCATGGTCTTTCGGTTTACAGAGACCATCCCACTTCATTGGTTGGAAAAATTTACCTTCATGATTTTCTCCCTTCCAGAAGAACTGTTTCCTCATCACATAAATACACTTCCAGATGGACTTGGGTGCTTTAAACATGGAGAAGAAAAACATAGGGATGGAGGTTATTACTGAGTTCAAGAGAATAAGTCTGCCCCCTTTGGATAGATATCTACTGCTCCACCCTTGTAGTTTGACAGAAATTTTATCAAATAAGGTGTGCCATTCACTATTCTTTAGTTTAGTACATTTTAGAGGTGAGCCCAAATATTTGATTGGGAGAGTAACCAAGGGGGTACCTAGTGTTGAGGAGATGGTTGTTTGTTCTTCTCTCGTTAGCCCAAAACAGACCAAAGAAGATTTATCACCATTCAGTTTCAACCCTGATATTTCCCTAAATATCTGTACCATGTGGAATAGTGCCTGAGCTTCTTGTTCATTCCCTTCCACAAAGAATACTGTATCATTAGCATATTGCAACTCTGGAGCCAATGCACTTCTGTTGGAGATGGAATACCCTCTAATGAGTCCAGACTCTGATAGTCTACAGACATACCTCGCCAGAGTGTCAACCGCAAGGTTGAAAACAAGTGGAGCCAGTGGACATCCCTGCCTAACACCACGTTGAGGTTGGATCCACGTCCCACATGGTCTACCATTAATCAAGGGTGCCAAGGAAGCAGTGGTGATACATCTTTTCATCCATTGTAGCCATTTAGTTAGAAACCCCCTTCTCTTAAATATTTCCCATAGATACTACCAAGACACCGAATCATATGCCTTCTGTATATCAACCTTCTAGAGAAAAGCTTTGCATTTTCTCCTGTGCCAGCCCATCACCATCTCCTGTGCCATAATGAACGATTCTTGTAATGACCTATTGGGGAGGAAAGCAGACTGTACTGGGAGGATGATGTCCTGAAGAACCTTCCTTAATCTTTTCGCCAAAACCTTACTCACCAATAAATATATGGAGTTAGACAGAGCAATTGGTCTAAACTCCTGAAAATAGTTTGCACCTAGCTATTTTGGAAGTAAAAAGAGGTAAGATCTGTTAATTTTATTGAAGCCATAATTGCCCCTTTGAAATTCCCCAATTACCTCCATCACCTCCCCCTTCAGCATAGTCCAAAATTCTTTGTAGAAGAAGACCTACATACCATCTGGACCCGGTGAACCTTCAGTATTCAAATCATTGACTGCTTCCAACACCTCATTTTCAGAAATGGACGTCACCAAGTTGTCAGCCTGCTACGTAGAGATGCGAGGAAAGACAGACCTTGCCATCTTCCATGTTCCCCTTGCTGCAGTCCGAGTACAGTCCTTAAAATATCTGGTAGCCGCTGCTTTGATTTCATGCACAGATAAGGTTTCCCGATTGTCCATCACAATGGAGGAGACGAGGTTATATCTTCTAAGTGGCTTCCAAGTGGAAGTATTTGGTGTTAGCATCCCCCTCTTTGAGCCAAAGTTGCCAGGAGCGCTCATGCCAATCCATTTCTCTTTTTAAGTCTTCCTCGGCCACAATGTCTTGCCATTGCTTCCTATCTTGCCGCTCCTGTTCAGTTAGACTGGTTGCCTCCTCTTTCCCATCCAAATACTGAATTGCCGCTAGCACTTCAGTGTGTTTTTGGTTCCTCAATACTGCAACTGTTGCACCATACTCCTTTAGCATAGACCGGACAGATGCAAGTTTCATAGCTAATTTGACAGTTGCAATGCCTTCAGCCTGGTTAGAACACCACCAACATTCCACCATCTCACGGAAGCCTTGCTCTCTAAGCCAAGATTTCCTGAGCTTGAAGTAGGAACCCACATGTATACTGTCCCCACTATCCCAGACCAGCGGCGTATGGTCTAAGAAGGGGCACTCTAGCCCTGCCACCGAAGACAAATGAAACTTTTCCATCATCTCCGCATTCTTGAAGAATCTATCCAATTTGGAGCATGAGCCACTTCCACTTCTCCAAGTGAATTCCATCCCAGTGGTAGGGAATTCAGTCAATCCTAGTTCCTGAACTGTTATCTGAAAGCCAAGGGAGGCATTGTCCATTAACCCACTTGATCTGTCTGATTCTGTCAAGGTACAGTTGAAGTCTCCCCCCACTAACCATGGCAGTCCCTGGGAATGTCTCTCAAGGTCTGTCAGGTCCTCCCATAGTTTAGATCGGCTGCTCGCCACACATGGGCCATACACACCAGTGAGAAGACACTCCATCTCCCCTTGTATCATCTTGCATCTATAGGAGATAGCATGCCTAGATTTAATGACCTCAAGCACCTCCAAGCATGCCTCCTTCCACCAAAAGGCCAACCCTCCAGATCTGCCATTTGCTTCTACTACCACACAACTAGCATACCCATTCTTCTTCAAATCAATCCACATGGAGCTGTTCTCACTTTCTATATGCATTTCTTGAATGAGAGCACATTCAATGTCCCATTCTCTGAGATATCTCATAAGTTGGGCTCTTCGAACTTTATCGCGCAACCCACGCACATTCTAGGAAAGAACTCTCATCTACCCTTTTGAGAGCCCCCCACGTTTTCTTGAAGCCTACGTTCAGTAGCAAGTATCAAAGCAACAAAATTTTCATCCACCTTCTTGGTAGTCAAATTCATTTTTCTTTTCCGTAGTTTATATGGGGATCTCCCCAATGCTGATTTTGACAAGGCTCTAGCCCCATATTTCAGTTCCCCATCAATATTGAAAGGGGACTTTTGTACCACTGAATTCATTGAAATTTCTTGCAGCACCCCCACAAACTGTTCACCCTCTTGTACAATCTAGTGATCCCCTATCTCATCCATCTCCTCCTCATCCATCTCCTTATGATGATAATCCTACCTCTTTTTTGGTTCGGGAGCTCCCTCAGATGTACCTATCTCTGCGTGATCCAGATGAGGCTCCTCGTGAACAATCTCTGCATAGGTTCGCTATTCCTTCTGCTCATAGGCCTCCTTCACCATCCCCGTAAGTTGCAACCGCAGGAGCCATGAACTCCTACTGCATCTGAGAATGATCTCCGGCAATGATCCCCCTTTGAGAATCTCCACATTAACATGTAATGTTCTGCCATCCCCTTTTCTCAAACCAACCTCCGCCTCCTCAGCCACAGTCGCATATCCAGCCAGAGCAGTAGCTACCACGCTTCGTGACCTAAGATGCAAAGGCAGACCACTGATTTCTAGTTTCCCTGATCGAGCGGCAACCCTTTGAGGGGGCCTGTCGGGCAAGGCCCCATCGAAAGGCGAGATGAGTCTCCAGATTACAGTTAAATTTTCAAAATTAGATGATTTAAATCGAAGACGCTCCATGTCCATCATACCCAAACCAAACAAAACAAATATCGTAGGTGATAGGGTAGAAATCTTCCAATCTTCAATAGAGAGTGAAAGGGATTTTACCAAACCTTTGATGCGGTTTGTCGACGGATTTCTGGCCATCACCTCCCCTACCGAAGCACCTCTGAGCATAAGTTCAGAAATCTTAGTATCCTCAGACATAGGAACATCAACATCAATGGTAAAACCCTTATAGTTATCTGGCGGCGGCAGCGGTTTGACATTATGCATCGGCTTATGGCACCAGGCCGACGACTTATCGGGTCCCCTTCTTCGCCTCGTGCGGGCGTCTCTCTTATGCTCGTGTCCACCACAAACCAGGCAAACAAGAGGGGATCTGCAGATTACCGCTATATGGCCTCTCCTTTGGCAGTGATAGCAGACAACTTCTCTGTTAACCCTTCTTCCCATCTCCCTCTCATTTCGGTCCCTATCCATCCGATTGCTACCCCTTAGGGTTTCCCCTCTTCTATCTCTCCTCCGCCCTACCCTCGACCGCCAAGTTGAGCATCCCTCACCATGGTCGATCACTCCTCTCCACTTCCCTTCTCTCTCCCTCACCATGGTCGATCACTCTAGGTGTGTGTGTGTCCCTAAATAAGTATTTTTAAGGCTCTTTGGTGATGTTTACATATGTTAGTGCACATAGTATATATATGTTAGTATAGTAAGTAACAGAGTTGTAAATATATTCTTTTTTGCCTATATTAAGTCATTACTTAGATGTTATGTATATAGTTAACCTTGATTACTTTAGATTAGTTTTTGGTGCCTTTCTACTTGTATATATTGAGGCATTGTTATTAACATAATTCATTCATTGTTTTACATAATTGATTTAGATTAGTTCATTCTTTAATTCTTTCATTTGTTATTCATTCATTTGTAAATAAACATAATATTTTTTGAATAAAAGATGAATTTTGGATGATAGAGAGATGTATATGGTGAGCATGTTTTCGCAATGGAAATCAGGGTTTAGTGGAACACTCCAAGTTTTGAAATCATAGGTGATGGTATATGTTGAACTGGTTTTTTGAATCGCTACGCTAATGTGTTTGGTTTTGGAAAACCTGTCGTTGTAGTTCGAAAGCGAAGAATTCGTGTTCAACAAATAAAATTTATACCGAAATTAAAATTCCGGGTCGAACACAGGGAGGTGGATGTTTGATTTAAAAACTTTGCGTTTCTTTTTATTTGTCACGAAGTAATTCAATTTAAACTATCTAATTATTTACAATTAATAAAAGAGAGAGAGAGGGTAAGAGAGAGAGTATTACACATGGAAATCAAAATGAGATGTAGAATAAACAAAGAATTTATCATAGAAGAGACTGTTCATTACAATTAGAATGCATAAAAAAATTACACTAGAAAGCGATAAATTTACTCTAGAAAGTATTAAAAGAATGGAGGGAGAAAAGTCCTCCTCGACGGTCGCTCGGAGGACGAGTAGATTAATCTAGAAAGCAGTAAATCTATACTAGAAAGCAGTAAAAAGAATAGGGAGAGAGAAATCCTCCTCGACGGTTGCTTGGAGGACGAGCCGGATGGGACGATGCCTGGACGAAGGAGAACGAAGCAGGACGAAGGAGGACGAAGCAGAAGAACGGGAACGAAGCAGCACGCCGTCGTTGTCGCGGGATCCACTTCCGAAAGGGAACGAAAATTGGACTTTATCTCGCGAGAAGCATCCCGGGTGTGGGACAAGCTTCTCTTGAGCTTTGGAGGGGTAGAGAGGAGAAAGGAGGGATGAGAATTTCGTATGGAGGGGGTCTCCTTTTATAGTTGCAAGGAGTGGGGGCAAAATGGACATTACAACTTCAAAATAATAAAAGAGGGGTCTTTAGTGACGGATAAATCCATCACTAAAGCCTCAACGTGGGTGTCGTGGCCGGCTTGCGCGCGCCTCCTCGCCTGCTCGCGCACTCAACAGTTTGCGCACGTCCGCCACTTTTCAGCCATCCGATCGCGAGATCGGACGGCTTAAGATGCGCCCGTGCCCGCGCGCTGCACGCCCGCCCGCGCGTCTGATTGCGCATCCGATTGCGCGTCCAATCGTGCGTCGACGCTATCGGGCGCACGCGGCCGTCCGATTTCCATCTGACGCTCCACCCGCGCCCAATCTCCATGGCTCGATAGCGAACGCACGAGAGATTTGGGTATCTAACCACCTTCCATCTCCGGCGAGACATCGGTGGCTAGAAGCTTGCCCTCCACTCACCAGAAGCATAGCCAAGCACCTATAAATTAAACCCTAACTCCGGCCGCACCTCCTCAGCTCGACTTGGCCGGAATTCCACCTCAAATTCCTCTCCTTCTTCTTCGGCAAAGAGGTCCAGCGAGCTCCGGCAAGCCCCACTCCCCTTCCTCTTCGCTTTGCCACAAAACCAGTGGCAGAGCCGTCTTCCTCATCCTCCTCTGTGTCACACAACACCTGTGCGCGCTGCCCTAGCCTCCTCGTCGCCACCATCTTCCTCCACTGGGCATCTTCTTCTCCGATGACAGTAGGTACTGCCGTCCGCCTCCTCGTCCCCTTCATCCCTTTAGTTAGGTTAAAACCATTCTCCTCTATCCCCTCTTTCATTCCCCACATTTTATTTCATCAGAAACCCCTCGACCGCCGCTATTCACCATCACCTTTCTCATCTCCGACCACCCTTCGGCGAGGCACTCCCGTCGCTTCGCAGCCCCACATGCCTCGCCGACCATCACATAACCTCTGCCTCACTTCACTGAGTAATCTCCGCCCATCCATAGTCCCTATAAGCCTAGCCAACAGTCCCCCGAACTCACCCATCCATCCGACCATAGGACGACCTAGGCACGCACGCCTAGGCCACCCTGTGGCCTGCCACCTAGCTCTTCACCTTCGCCGTGACACGACGAAGGTTCCCCAGTGATCTGATTAGGCTGCAAGGCTCTTTTTGTGTCTGACAGGTTCCACACCTCGGCCTCCATTGACGGCAACTCGAGGAAGCTCCACGCTCGCTCTAGGCTTCAGGACCGCAAGGCTCCAGGTGCAGCTCACTCGGGGAGGCATTGCGAAGATATCTGACCTAGCAAGAGACGCTGCGAAGTCCGTAGCTGTGGAAATTGAATGATAGACTTCTGCGGGCATGCGCGAGAGAAGGCTGGGAGTTTTAGTCCCACACTGGTAACTTACAAAGCGCTGCCATGGTTTATATTATTTTTGTGATACAGGTTGAGCGCCTCCGAACGCACTTGGGGTGAGGTCCCTCACATTTCTCACGTTGCCTCATTCGCAAGTTCACCATGCGGATCTGGTGCGCGATCTGACCTGACCCTGTCCTGAGCACACCTCGCACACCACCCTCACGCTGTTGCGCCTGGTCACGGGCGCACGATCCGACCAGTTTATCCGGCTATGGGAGAGCGTCTTGAGCATGGTTTACAGAGAGAGAGAGATGCGCGGGTGTGGGTAGAGGGTTAGGTTTTGCGTTGCTGTGGTTGTGTAGGGAAGGAAGAAAGAAGGAAGGAATGAAGCAAACTCTTAGCCGTTGCTAGCAAGGGAAGAAGAGAAGGAAGCAGAAGGCAAACAGAGGCAAAGATGAAGAAGGAAGGAAGCCATTGAAAAGAGAAGGAAGAGGCGAAGGAAAAAGTGAAGAAGAACTGAAGAAGAAAAGAAATAGAAGACAAGCAGAAGAAGAAGAGGAACTGAAGCAGAGACAAGTAAGAAGACCCGTAGAAGACAGAAGAAAATAGAAAGAAGCAAGGCAGAAGAAAAGCAAGAAGCACTGCAGAAGAGAAAGAATAAGCACAAAGAAGAAGAAAGGAAGAAAATCAGAAGAAGAAGAATTGAAGAAGGGAAAACACACTTTTAAGACGTCTGATCACATGATCAGACGTCCAATTTCTCCTTTTTGCCTCAATTACTTTTCAAACTCATGCATTTATATTTGAATTAAGTTTTGAGTAATTAAAGTGTTCAATTACATTCTAGAGATTAGTAATGAATTCCAATTGCTCCCTGTGTTCGACCTCGGATACTCTGATTTTCGAGTAATAAAACTTTTATTTGTTGGCGATGCTTGATCACCTATACTACGACGTAATTGACTGTTAAAACACGATTGAGAATATGCGTCAACATTTTGGCGCTGTTGTCGGGGAGCAACGCGCAATTTATCACTAGTCTCTACATGCTTTTTATCATATTGAATACTAACTTGCCCTACTTTGCTTTGTTGTGATCTTGCAGGTATTTCACGAGAAAATCCATCCCGCAAGTCAACCACTCCAAGGCAGGTAATTTCTTTTGTTCCTTAAACTATCCCCTAGGCTTTGAAAGACAAAAGGAAGAAAATAAGTTAGGAATCAATTGCCTTCTTTCTATAGTAATCACCATCTTTAAGGCAAATGTTTCCTGATTTTGCGAAAATTTTTCAAATCTTCTTGAAGTTGGAGCGATTTTTTAGATTCTATCCCACAAATTCATGTGCCTAATAGAAATCACGTTTAATCTCTACGGACAACACACTTCTTATTTTTAAGTCCAAAGAGAACCTTTTCAAAAAGAAAAAGAGGATTGGAAATAGAACCAAATTAGGGTTTCTACAGTAGGGTATTGGAGTGCTAGTCACACATGTATGCATAACAGGAAATAACCCTCCCACATTAGTGTGCTACCCAAGCCCTTGATTGAAGAGATCTTAACAAAACAAACCCTAAGAAAAATTGAGCTCTAAAATCACTTGAATCTTAAAATTTTTGGACCTAATAACCTGGGAGTCGAATCAGGGTGATCTCTAGGTCCCAAGCCTAGAATTATTCTGCCATCTATAGGACAGGTCAGGTGAAGTTGACCCATTGGGTTAACCAACCTCCAAATTAGGTCACAACATCAAACTATCTAAAAGTTCAAGTGAGAACCCTAAAGCACCTTTGAAATAAAAGTGGTAGACTTAAGAGGTCAAGGTCCCCATTCTGGTCTACCTGGAATCGCAGTGACAAGAGAGGTCGGGTGGGGGAAACCCTGTAACCCGTGAGGATGCTCTATCATGTAGGGGTCTTTGTGGGACTCTCCCTCTCTGGCTGCCCAGGTAATTCTCAGGTGGACGACCTTCTGATCCAGGGGTACCATCCACCCCGAACCTCCATAGTCATCCAAACGTCTTTGGGTGTCTTGATTGGGTCAAAAACATCTCTAGTCCCTCATCTTTTCTCTTTAGACCACACACACACATTTTCAGTGGGACTCGTTATTCAGATCTGATCGCTTCATTACTTGATTCTACATCTTGATTCAAACCCTGATTCTACATCATGATTCCACCACCTGATCCAAATATGCAGCCAAACCATTTAGGACTACCATTCAAGAAACCTGAATATCAGAGATCCATGAGAGATAAAATGATTGAGGATGCCCTAAACTTCTACGAAAAAGAAGAAACCTCAACACCAGTAGGAAACATTCAGGTTGATGTCCCAACAACCACAACCTTTATCATAACTTGTGCCCAAGTACTATTAGCAGAAGCCACAAAAGGATCAACCCGTGACTTGATCATTACTGGATACATTGAGATAGAAAAGCTACACAATCTTGAATACCTTCAATGTATGACAAATCCTTGACTTTGGAAGCAACACCAAGATAGTCTTGAAAAAAGGGAAGAAATAATGAGATTAGTAAAACAAGTTATTGACCAGAAGTACCCGTATATATCACAAATAGAGGATGAACCATCTTGGGAGAACATCGAGGATCAATCTGAGCTCGGGTTTGAGGCACAAAATGGTTGTGGATTCCCAACCCAGATGGAGTACAATGTGCCTGATATTGAAGAAGGTTGGAAAGCTCCAAATGCAGGAAAATACCATGTTGAGCCCATTCTAGAATCCCAAAACTCCTGCAATAATGAAGGTAGAACTGAACCTCTCGAGGGTATAAATTCCATCCCTTATTCTGATAAGGTGACCCTCGAAGGTTATTTAGACCTAGATTGTAGTAATTCAACCCACATCATAAGCCCAGAATCTAGATCTGAAACCTATTTTGAAGATTTCAAGGCCCTATATGAAGAAGATCAATCTTTCAATGAAGAATATGATTTTGGGCCTCGATTTGATGAATATCCCTCGCCAACATCCTCAGAGGAACTAATCGATTTTTCGGAAGTCATGCCAATCTACGACACAGAAACCGAGGAGTTGGACGAGTGGGGTTTCAATTGGGTCTACCCTACTAGCTTAGGACCTGAGCCTCTACCAGATAGGGACACTTTTTTAAGCTCAGAATTCACATTTAGGCTAGACCCCAGTCAGGCTGCTGAATCTACAACATATGATTTATTCTATGGTGGAACTCATGATCTTGAATCTCATTCAAATTTTGATTTTCTCAAACTCTCCGACGATTTCGATTCTGACCATAACATCGGAGAAAATCTGCTTCCTGATTATAACAAGCCAATTCTCTTTGAATCCACCTGCTCCACATATACAGAATTAATCAAAACCCTTCCTCTACCCCGACCCGCAATCGGACTCAATTTCTATTCCGATTCACCTCTCACTGAGCCGTTTGCAGATGATCCAACTCCATATCTATACTAGGTATCAGGTATTGATCAGACCGAAAATCAGGAGCCATCATTCTTTGATCACCCCTGTAGGGTTTCAACACCATACATTGATTATTTTTCGGAACCCTACTCTGACCGGGCTGATTCAACTCAGCCTAAACCTGAGTTTTCACTTCCATATCCATCTGAACCACATTGCATACGGTGGGGTCTGCATCTGTTGATCTACAACTATCAACCCACCAGACTTATTCGGTTTGGGCTGCATCATCAACCTATTGATCTTAACAAGCACCTGGTCTGACCAACTAGGCTCTTAATCAAGATGCTTGTTTTACAAAATTCTGCTGATTTGACCACTCCCTCTCCACCCCATTTTCCGCTCGGCTAAAGGCATCAAATTTAGCGCTTAACGGGAGGCAACCCGTCATCCCAAAAATAGAGACCCGTCTGATTATCCGTCTGTACTCCACGTCCATTGTACCTTGAGTTCAACCTTAGACAGTTGATCCCACCTCTGGTACACGTATCAGAGCTTGAAATCGTTCGCATCAGTCATTTCCGACTCATTCACCCACCCGATGTATCCTGTTCTAAGTCCCTGACCTCAACACTATTTCACACCCTCCGTTTACAATGAGGACATTGCAAAACTTAGGCATGGGGGTGTGATAAAGTGCATACATACATACAGAACCAAGAAAAAATCAGAAGGATTCTCACACAAAAAAATTCACATATGTCAAAAACACAAAAAATTGAAAAATTATGAAAAAGAACAAAAAATGGGGGAGGGAGGAAATTTTGTGAGCCACATAATCATAAGGAGGAGAAAAAGAGCAAAAATGACAAAAGGAGCACAAAATGAAAATGAAAAAGAAATAGTCATTAGTAAGAAATTAAGGGATTGACTGAAGTTCTAGACCAGATCAAGAAAAGAGAAAAAAAGAAAAGTGCTAAGAAGACATAACAGGAGATTAGCGGGAACGCTGGTCTTAGGCCTCTTGGGCTAGATTCTTTAGCTTAAAAATTCACGTATCCGCTAAAATCTGGATAATCCTCAAGAGGTTGGGGAAAATGCGAAGCTTAAGCATTAGGTCTAAGGCTTAGGAAGTATTTGGCCTCGTTAACTGACCTCCGGTTTGCGGGATTCGGTAACCTAAGCACCTCAAATTCACACACAGTTTGGTTCAGTACGCATAAATATCCAAATCACGTAAAAGTGTTTAATGTTCTGCAAAAGTCACCTAGATTAGGAGCGGCTGATCAACACAAGTTGATTTGGACGAGTTCCCAGCATGGAGAGGCGGGAAATTCCCCTCGAAGATGCGCAATAACATATCGTCTCCTCGGTGCTTGTCTCTTAGGATATTTAATATCATACTGGGGGCATGTAAGCACTCTCCTGGTTCAGATACCATGGGCGGCATTATCACGAAATGTCGATTGCCAGGGTCTGAATTCGGCCACGGAACGCCATGGGAGGGATTATCTCAAAATCTTGAAAGCCAGGGTTCTGAGGGTTGCCATGGGCGGGATTATCTCGAAATCTCGATAGCCAGGGACCCTTGAGGATTGATGATGGGGACGAGGAATCCGATACAGACCGTGTTGAGAAGCTAATCCGAAGCTAGAAATAAAGAGAAAAGAGAGAGAAAGCTCTCCAAACAAATAAATCTTCTATCTCTCTCTTACAAAAATGCACTGCAAACTGAACCTAGGCTAAAAATGTCTCAAGCACGGGTGCTTTAACCGTGGAGTCCAACAAACCCTAGGTTAATTTCTGTGGGCCTTAAAAACCTTTGCGGAGGACTGAGGCTAAAGTGGGTTAGGTCCATATTTTGGTTGGTACTTGAATAACTCTAGGCCTATTGTTGGCATTCTGACCTAATCATAAAAGAAGCACTTATCATAATTAATGACAAACACTCAGGGTCTAGAACAGAAGTTAAAACCTTGAAATTTTGCTAAGGGACTAGCAAAAGCTAGGCATGGAGGCATGATGAGAGCCTCATCATGAGCCATAACTAGCTCATTTTGACCTAATAAAGAGAATAAAAGCTCTTACATAACCTAGAAGAGGGCTTAATTGGAGGAATAAGTGTTCTGAGAAGAAAACATGAAATAAAGGTTAAAACTGTAATTTTACCATTGTAGTACATAAACGGGATTTCGTAGAGGCAAAACATAGGTCAAATGGTCTAAATGAGATAAAAAGTGGGTTAAATCAATCAGAAATGGGTTCATGTGCAATCCAGGAATTAAATGACATTTGGTAACCCTAAAATAGACCTGCTTAATTCAACAAGGTTCCGGTCAGGATAAAAATCAAGTAAACCCTCTAAAATTCATGGAAAAATATCCTCTAGGGTATAGAACATTAAATTTGTACTTTGGAACCTAGTTTGAACTAGATTAGGGTCCTAGCTCATCAATTGACCTAATTTGGGTTTTTATGCAAAATGTTCAGTCAAACGTGGTCAAACCTAAAATCCAACTTCACCATTAGATTCCTTAGGTTAAAATTAGGTTTTTACCAAAATTTGGACCTAAGGGGAGGTCATCTTGACCTACTTTGCAATTTAGTACACTCAATCACATTTTGGTCCCTATCTTTTGAAAACCATCACATAGAACCCCCTATCTTCCTCGCAAATCTTACAATCAGGTCCTTCCGCCATTATTGGGGCAGAATCCTTCTCCAGCGAGGATTAGAGAGGGAATACTCTTTGATCCCTCAGAGATCCCCTCCCAGAATTGCAAGGGAGATTCTCTGAGGAATCCCCTTCCATCTGAGCCCAATCATGATCCCAGATTTGCACCCAATCTCTCGTGCGAACGCACGAGAGATTTGGGTATCTAACCACCTTCCATCTCCGGCGAGACTTCGGTGGCTAGAAGCTTGCCCTCCACTCACCAGAAGCACAGCCAAGCGCCTATAAATTAAACCCTAACTTCGGCCGCACCTCCTCAGCTCGACTTGGTTAGAATTCCACCTCAAATTCCTCTCCTTCTCCAGCAAAGAGGTCCAGCGAGCTCCGGTGAGCCCCCCTCCCCTTCCTCTTCGCTCTGCCACAAAACCAGTGGCAGAGCCGTCTTCCTCATCCTCCTCCGCGTCGCGCAACACCCGCGCGCGCTACCCTAGCCCCGTCGTCACCGCCGTCTTCCTCTACTGGGCATCTTCTTCTCCGGCGATAGCAGGTACTGTTTTCGGCCTCATCCCCTTCGTCCCTTTCGTTAGGTTAAAACCATTCTCCTCTATCCCCTCTTTCATTCCCTGCATTTTATTTCATCAAAAACCCCTCGACCGCCGCTATTCACCATCACCTTCCTCATCTCCGACCACCCTCCGGCGAGGCGCTCCCGTCGCTCCGCAGCCCCACACGCCTCGCCGACCATCACATAACCTCCGCCTCACCTCACTGAGTAATCTCCGCCCATCCACATCCCTATAAGCCTGGCCAACAGTCCCCCGAACTCACCCGTCCATCCGGCCATAGGACGACCTAGGCACACATGCCTAGGCCGCCTTATGGCCTGCCACCTAGCTCTTCACCTTCGCCGTGACACAGCGAAGGTTCCCCAGTGATCTAATTAGGCCACGAGGCTCTTTTTGTGTTTGACAGGTTCCACACCCCGGCCTCCATTGACGGCAACTCGAGGAAGCTCCACGCTCGCTCTAGGCTTCAGAACCGCAAGGCTCCAGGTGCAGCTCACTCGGGGAGGCATTGCGAAGATATCTGACCTAGCAAGAGACGCTGCGAAGTCTACAGCTGTGGAAATTGAATGATAGACTTCTGAGGGCGCACGCGAGAGAAGGTCGGGAGTTTTAGTCCCACAATGGTAACTTACAAAGCGCTGCCATGGTTTATATTATTTTTGTGATACAGGTGAGCGCCTTCGAATGCACTTGGGGTGAGGTCCCTCACATTTCTCACACTGCCTCATCCGCAAGTTCACCACGCGGATCTGGCACGCGATCCGACCCAACCTTGTCCTGAGCACACCTCGTGCACCACCCTCACGCCGTTGCGCCTGGTCACGGGCGTGCGATCCGACCCGTTTATCCGGCTGTGGGAGAGCGTCCTGAGCGTGGTTTATAGAGAGAGAGACGTGCGGGTGTGGGTAGAGGGTTAGGTTTTGCATTGCTGTGGTTGTGCAGGGAAGGAAGAAAGAAGGAAGGAATGAAGCAAACACTTAGCCGCTGCTAGCAAGAGAAGAAGAGAAGGCAAACAGAGGCAAAAATGAAGAAGGAAGGAAGCCATTGAAAAGAGAAGGAAGAGGCGAAGGAAAAAGAGAAGAAGAACTGAAGAAGAAAAGAAATAGAAGAC
Source organism: Thalassia testudinum (assembly GCA_037157565.1). Classification (NCBI taxonomy): domain Eukaryota; kingdom Viridiplantae; phylum Streptophyta; class Magnoliopsida; order Alismatales; family Hydrocharitaceae; genus Thalassia; species Thalassia testudinum. The sequence goes on from JAZHRO010000063.1 coordinate 136,550,248, forward strand.
AAGCAGAAGAAGAGGAACTGAAGTAGAGACAAGTAAGAAGACCCGTAGAAGATAGAAGAAAATAGAAAGAAGCAAGGCAGAAGAAAAGCAAGAAGCACTGCAGAAGAGAAAGAACAAGCACAAAGAAGAAGAAAGGAAGAAAATCAGAAGAAGAAGAATCAAAGAAGGGAAAACACACTTTTAAGACGTCTGATCACATGATCAGACGTCCAATTTCTCCTTTTTGCCTCAATTACTTTTCAAACTCATGCATTTATATTTGAATTAAGTTTTGAGTAATTAAAGTGTTCAATTACATTCTAGAGATTAGTAATGAATTCCAATTGCTCCCTGTGTTCGACCTCGGATACTCCAGTTTTCGAGTAATAAAACTTTTATTTGTTGACGACGCTTGATCACCTATACTACGAGGTAATTAACTGTTAAAACACGATCGAGAATACACGTCAACAATAATTAATTAACCCTAATTAACAAGCAGTCCAGATCGAACATCAACTTACCACTATCATGCAAATATTTTATATTTATTCCCTATTATTTTATTTCATATCTAACCTGCCTGTCTCTGTTTGGTTGTTTTGAGTCTCCGTATTTGTACCGAATTGAGAAGAAAAGATATAGAAAAGGAGAAGCTCAAGTCCACTGGCTCGGATCATCCACTCCAGAGACAAGTAAATATTGTTTCTTCTTCTTATTCTCTCTCTCTCTCTTCCTCGTATATATATACATAACTAAAAAAAAGATCTTAGGAAGCTAACCTTGCCTTACTTTTCTAGAATTATCATTTTAGGCAAGATATTCTTGATTTTTTTTTCTGAGGAGTAATTGTGATTGAGGAGATTGTGATTGATTAAAACACACATCCCAAAATATCTGTGCCTATTAGGGACTTGTGCTTAATTTTAGCACACCTTGGACTATCATCTTCTTGTGTGAGCCCAAGGTGCACATTTAATTGAATTAAATTGGATTCATTTAGAGCTAAATTAGGGTTAAAACATTAGGATCTTTGAATTGCAGAAACACATTGTCAAGCTTAAAAGAAGCTATCTTCCCTCATTGTATGCAACCCAAGCCTTGTTTGAATCGACTTAAAATTCAAACCCTAAAATTTAGGCTCTAAGATCACTTGAACCTTAAAATTTAGGGCTTAATCACCTGTTTGTCAACCGAAACAAGGTGGTTTAGGTGAGTTAACCTGGATTTCATCCTTCAATTTATAGGGCAAGTCAAGTAAAGTTGGTTCACATTGTGAATCAATCAACCTAGAAATTAATTCACACTTGTAATACATTTCTAAATCAAGTGATAACTCAAGGTGCAAGCACAATTAGGACTAAAATTGGTAGACTTAGGGCTTAACTCACACGTTTTCGATTTATTTGGACCTGTAGTGACAAGAAAAGTTGATTGGGGGAAACAGTGTAACCTGTAGGGACGCTTTACCATGTAGGGGTCTTTATGAGACTCTCCTTTCCAAGCTGCCTAAGTAATTCTCAGGGAGGGTGAGTTTGTAATTCAGAGGTCCATTTGCTTTGTATCTGCCATAGTCATCCAATTATTTTGGGTGCCTTGATTGAGTCCAATACATATCCGGTCTCTCTCGTCCTTTCTATAATATATGCACAGGGAGGAGGTCCTTAAGGCTCACCTTGAGACCTCCAGTTGAGTTTAATTCTCGAGGTCAAGCCCTGATTAACTTGTGTGATTTATGATCCAATCAACCTATGTTGTGATCTCTCTGAGCCAGAACTCGATTCTCCATCTTTTGATCCATCACTTGATTTGATTTCTATCACCTTAGTTGGAAATCAACCTGAAAATTAGGAAGATGTCCACTAACCCTGAACCCCATAAGAGCCTAAAAGATCGAATGATTAAGGATGCTATTTGAGATAGAGAACATTTTTTTAGAACCTCAACCCCTCTTAGTGGAGACCAAGGTAGTGTCATGAACCCCATCATAAACCACATCTGAATAATTGTAACTTAGATACTATGTGGTTCGACTCGGGAAACCCTCTTAGATCAAATGATTGCTGCGAGAAGGCTTCATAGAAATGAGGGTTTGCAATATTTCTCAAATCCAAAACTGTGGGAAAATTACCAAGATTTCTTCAAATAATGTGGGGGATCTATTAGATCAATTGGAAGAGTTGATTAATGAAAGATACCTAGACCCCACCCAAACCTTGATTATGAATCTTGGGATAATTTGAAGGACAAAAAGGATTTTTTTGAACCCAGGTTTGAGAATGGGATTTTTGTGTTGAATTCCCAATGTAATTTGAACCAAATGATGATTTCATGCATAAGGAATTACTTGATATAGAAAATCAACTTTTGGGTTGGAAGGATTCCATCACAGGTGTTCTTGACCTTGACACTGAACTAGCAACAAAAATTCTTGAAGCTGGTTCAACTGAAATAGAATTTCAAAACACATGTGATGAGTTTGATTCTGATTTCCTTGAGGCTATAATCCCCGCACCTTAGCTTGGTAAGGTTTATTGTGAGCCAAAATTATGGATATCTAAAGGGGATGTATCTAAAATCCCAAATGAGTAGAATTTAGAAACATATTATAGTGACCCAATTCTTACTCTTGACCTAGACTCTAGACCTAAACCTCTTTGGGATGATTGCAAGGCTCAATTTGATGAGGATGAAAACTTGGATTCAAAATATAATGATTTTTATGTGCCTACTTTTGTTGATGAAGCCTCTCCAAATTTCTTAGAAGAGCGTATTGATTTGTTTGAATTGAAACCAATTTATGACACAAAATCAATAGAATATAAGAATCAGGATTAGATTGGATCTACCCTAGATATCTTGAACCCAAGCCTATGCGTAATAAGAATATCCCTATTATCTTGGAACCAGAATCCTGGTTAGACCAGTTTCAGGTTGACAACTCTATGGATATTGATTCTTCATGTGGTGGTTATCTGATCTCTAATCTACCCTCGAATTTAGATTTAGAAAACTCTTTTCACCCATGTTCTGTTATGGAATTCTCCTACCCTAATTATGATTCTAATTTAGGAGAATCTATGTGTCCAGATGTTCCTGAACCAATTTATGACCTTAATGTCCATGACCCATTCTTTGACTTTGATTCCGAGGTCATTGATTTGAAACTTAAAGTAGTTGCACTACCTGATCAGGAGGCCTTACAGGAATGGTTGCTTTAGATTCTCAGCAACTGGCCTCCGCCACATGACTCCATTGGAATCCATTTTTATCCTGAATCATCTCATTCTGATCCGGTTGGAGCTAACTTTCCACCATAATTTGACAATGAATGGGACATTGATGAAACTGATAGTCAATTGCTGATTACTTCTGATCCATAAGTAGGGTTCCTATATTTTTCTTTAATCCAATAGCTTTTGAGGACCCTTACTCTAAATTGGCTGAACCTATGTAGCCAAACCTGCACTTTTCATTTCCTAATCTTTTTAAACCAAACTTTTCCTGGTGGGTTCCACATCTATTGATCCAAATTTTCCAATCCACCAGACTCATTGGTTTTAGTCTGCACAATTAGCAAGTTGATCTGAATAAGCACCTAGTTGACCCAACCAGGTTAATCATCAAGGTGCTTGTTCTACAAAATTCCTACACTCTGATTACTCCTACTTAACCATCTTCCACCTAGCTAAAGGCTTTAAACTTAGCATTTAACAGAAGGCAACTTGTCATTAAAAAAAAGGGAACCTTTCAGATCCTCTTTGAACCTACGTGTGAAATGACTCGACTTTGATCACTTCACCTAGAACATCTCTGACCACCTCCAATTCTCACTATTTGAGCTTGAAATCATTTGCACCTAACCATTTTTTACCTACTCCACCCACCCTACTCTTGTTCTAAAGAAGTGATTTGAACTTAATTGCCTAACCCATCCTACCTTGCAATGAGGACATTGCAAGAGCTAGGAATGGGGGGGGTATCACAAAAGTGAGCAAAATTTTAAAACTTCTTGGTGAAAGGGTCTCAAAAAAAAAAAATGGTGGAAAAAGGAAGAGGAGCCAATTTATGGTGAACCTTCTTGTGAGGATTAATCAAAGCCAAAAGGGGGGAGGGAAGAATAAATTGTGCTTAATGAAAAGCTTATGAGTTATTGAAAATTATTAACTTGTTTAAAGAATGAAGTGCTCTAGTCTAGTATCAAGACATTAAGTTCTTAACCATAAATTAGTTAGGCCACCCCTTGCTTAAATTATCCAACTATGTTAACAAGTTTGATCTTTGGACTAAGGGGCATGCATGTTTTAACCGATCTCCTTGTCACTCCTAGTTTAGAAGCTTGAGAAACCGGAACATACCATCACATACACGAGTTGAGTTATAGAACTTGAGTTGAACATTAATAAAACATTGGACTTAGGTAGAGTTAGAAAATAACTCTTTTACGGAAGCTAGCCCATGAAAGATGGAGAGCTACTTCCCTACTAAGGTGCACACATTTTAATTTTTGTTTTGGTGAGGCTTGTACACATAAATCTTGGTAAACAATGTACCTGTCCTCACCACCCTAAAAGGCTTACAAATGCCTCACACACTTACACCACATAAAAAAAAGGAAAAAGGTAAAAAATGAGACATAGAAAAAAGAAGAAAAAGAAAAAAAATGGTGCTAGATTTTTATTTTTCTTTTCCGAGAAGATATACCTTGAGGTTGACCCCAGCAGGAAGCTAGAAAACTACTAAATTCATGTGGGAAGAGCGACTAGGTCTAATAGGTTATTAATTAGAAGCTTAGGATTTGTAACTCAATTCACCTTCGCTACACATGTTCCAACCTCGAAAGTAACAAAATCGGCAGTGAAATTGAGACCAACATAAATTGTGTGCCCCTGTGTTTAAAAATCAAGAATCAGGTGAAATTAAATTAGGGAGTCGTTAAATTTGACCGTATTGAGGAACCAGATTGTCCAAAGTCCTAAGCATAAGAGTACAGTTGTTTGTTTTATCAAGATTAACAAAATAGATTATTTCTAATTAAGCTGTATGACAAAAAAATATACCCTCTGAATTGTAATTCTGTGTTGAACTTTAAGAATTTGCTAAGGGATTAGTAAATTTTATGCATAGAGGTATGATGGTAACACCATCATCCTCTTTATCTAACTCAAATTGACTAATTTCCAAGGTTAAATTCACCTAATTAATGAATTGAAGGGTATAATTCATCTATGGCTGAATTAAGAAGAATTAATGCAAAATAGGTTAATTCTGTTGTTTTAACAGACCAATACAAGTGCAGATTAACCAAGGGGTAAACCTACGCTTAATTGAAGATCAACTAAGGTCAAATTTCAAATAAGTAGGCTTGCATTGATTCATTTAGGGTTTATTTGAAAAATGAAAGCTAATTCATATTTAAAAATCCTAATTTTAACCTCACTTCAATTCAAAGGGTTTTGATAGAATTAAATGTAATCTAAACTTTTTAAAAATCATTGCAAAATATTTCCTAAGGTTTAGAATAATCTATTTTACAAAATGAACCTATTTTGACCTAAAACAAAGATAAAGGTGAACATTTAATACATTTTAGGTTAAAACATAAATTGACTAATAAATCTTCATCAAAATTTAAAATTAAAGTCACCATTAGATTCCTTGGATCCAAATTAGGTTACCCTAACAAGTTGAGACTATTTGGACTACATCTTAACCAATTTTGCATAATGATCCTTAACTTTTAAATTCATTACATTTAGGTCCATAATTCTTTCTTTCTGATCCTTGGCTAATGTCATGATGACATCAATCGTCTTCTTCCCATCTCCAACCAGCTGAAGCTGCTGTAAGTTGTTCTTGGATGCAATCTTCGGAGATTGATATCTCCTAAATTATGCAGTGGAATCCCACCAAAATTAGCAAGGAGGTTCACCATTCAATCATGCATCTGTTGACACAATTTCCAACCGATCTTTCCTTCTGTGGAAGCTACAATCCTTGCTCAAAGATCGTGCGAAATCAAGCTATTACTCAACCTTATCAAGTTTACATTCTCGCCTCAATCATCATGGGCAGCAATCTATAAAGCTCCCCTACGCTTCATTAATTCATTTTGTCAAGTTTTGGTGCATCAACCCCTCTTCTTCATCCCCGACGTCATCATTAACGTCGACCTTGGAGCTCCTCCGTCCTTCTTCACTTCTCCTTGCTGCTAACCTAGGCGGCAGTTGCCTGTGCCTCTTCTTCGTCGAGCTTCTAGCCATAAAGCTGGCTCCTCCTTCCTCTTCGTCACTCCAATCCGCCTCGCCAGATCCTCCTTCTTCCTTGCATTTGGCTAGAATTGACATGAGAGCTCACGCCAAAATATCTCATGCTGAAGATCTTCTTTGGCTATTATATTTTTGTAATTTTTTCTCGGTTGCATCTTAGACTCCGTCAAAGGCTTTTCCTCTTCTTTATTGTCTAACATCATCATCCCTTCCATGATTTCTTTCCTTTTCTATGCCTCTATATATGCAATAGATCTTTTATATTCAAACAACATGTGATGCAACCCTTTCAGCTTGGAGACAAGACACTGAGTAGCCAAGCATTCCCTTATTTGAGACATCCACCAAGAGGTGACCATCTCCTTAAAATCATTTTCATTAAGACATGACCTCTAAAACTTAAAGTACGTGTTTTTGCGAGTACCCTCCACTCTCCCATACAATAGGCGTATGATCATAAAAAGGATGCCCCAATGCTACCACCATTGCCAACTGAAACGTGCCCATCAGCTCCACATTGCAAAGAAATTCTATCAAGTTTAGACATTAAGCCATTGCCATTTCTCCATATATACATAAACCTTGAAATATGGAGATCAACCAATTCCAACTCAGCCACCAGAGTTTGAAATTTGATGATAACATCATCATGAGCCATTACTAGCTCATTTTGACCTAAGAAAGAGAATAAAAGCTCCTACATAACCTAGAGAAGGGCTTAATTCAAGGAATTAATGCTCTGAGAAGAAAACATGAAATAAAGGATAAAACTACAATTTTACCATTGCAGTACATCAACGGGATTTCTCAGTGGCTAAACATAGGTTAAATGGTCTTAATAAGATAAAAAGTGGGCTAGTTCAGTCAGAAATGGGTTATTGTGCAATATGAGAATTAAATGACATCTTGCAACCCTAAAATAGACCCGCCTAATTCAACAGGGTTATGGTCAGGATAAAAATAAAATAATCCCTCTAAAATTCATGGAAAAATGTCCCCTAGGGCTTAGAACCTTCAAATTGACCTTTGGAACCTAGTTTGACCTAGATTGGGGTCCTAACTCATTATTTGACCTAATTTGGGTTTTTGTGTAAAATGTCTAGTCAAACGTGGTAAAACCTAAATTCCAACTTTACCATTGGATTCCTTATGTCCAAATTATATTTGTACCAAATTTTGGACCTAAGGGAAGGTCACCTTGACCTACTTTGCAAATTAGTCCACCCAATTACATTCTGGACCCTAACTTTTTGAATTCATTGCGCAGACCCCCCTAACTTCCTCGCCACTCTTACAATTAGGTCCCTCCACCATTAACGCTGAGGAATCCTACTCTGGCAAGGATCCAAGGAGGATTTCTCCTCGAATCCTCAGAGATCTCCTCCCAAATTTGGAAGGGAGATTCTCTGAGGAATTCCCTTCCATCTGAGCATAATCACAAGATCTCATTCTCACCCAATCTCTCATGCGAAAGCTTAAGAGATTTGGGTCTCCAACTGGTTCCTACTCCGATGAGGACTCTTGCGCTTGGAAGCTTGTCTTCCAAGCACAAGAGCCCCTGCCAGTGCCTATAAAATGACCACCATATCCGGCCACACAAAAGTAGCTTGGCTTGGCTAGAGAACCACCTCTAATTTCGTCCCTTCTCCTTCGGCCAGGTGATCAGCGAGCTCCGACGACCTCTTCTTCTCCTTCTCGTCGCTCTACCACAATACCAGTGGCAGAGACATCTTCGTCTCTTTCCTCCGCTTTGCGCCGTACTCGCGCGTGCGCCTCCAGCCCCCTTGTCATCACCGTCAGCCCTCTACTGGTACTTTCTTCTCCGATGACGGTAGGCACGAGCCGTCCGTCTCCTCTCTCCCTTCGTCCATTAATTTAGGTCAACTCTCTTCCTCTCCCTCTCCTCTTTATTTCCCCTATCTCTATTACTGTTTTCAACCCCTCGACCACCACAGACCACCACCACCTTCTCCACCTCTGGTAGACCATCGGCGAGGCTCATCCACCGCTCCTCACCTCCACACGCCTCGCCAGACCACTCATCACCTCCGCCACCAGGTGCTACGCTCCAAGAGGTGCGGGTTGGACTCGCGCATACACCCAGCTAGGAAATTGGATTTGAGAGAGATCACTGCAGTGGCAATTGAAGGAAAGTCTCCTGTGGGTGCGCAAGCAGAAGCGGGTGGGATTTTAGTCCCACCTCGGAAACTCATGAGTGAGGTGCGCGACTTATATTGATTTTGTGTTTCTATCTATTCCCCTCAAGTGACTCAGGGTGAGGTCCCTCGCCCACGTACACCCGCCTCGTCTGCGACCTATGCCCTCGCTGACCTGGCATGACTGACCCGATTAACCCTCGCACTCCTCGCGCACCACACCCACGTCGGTGCACCTAGACGCGGGCACGCGAAACCTGACCCGATTACCTGGCTCTGGGAGAGCGAACCGAAGAGAGAAATAGAGAGAGTACACGAGGGAGGGTAGGGGTAGGTTTTGCTCTTTAGTGTGCAGGGAAAGAAGAAGAAGGAAGGAAGAGGAAGGTGTAGCTGCAAGCAAAGAAGAGAAAGGAAACCAAAGGCAAAGAGGCTAAGGAAGGAAGAAGGACTTGCAGCCAAGCAGAAAAGGAAGAAGAGGTAGAAGCAAGGAAGGCAGAAGCCAAGGGAAAGAGAAGGCACTGTAGTAGAAAGAAGACACGGCTGAAGAAAAGAGCTGAAGGCAGAAGCTTAAGGAAAGAAGAAGGAAGGAGGAGGAAGAAAGAAGAAAGAAAGAAAGAAGAAAGAAAAAGGACAAAGAACAGAAGAAGAAGGAAGGTAGAGAATTACCAAGGCAAGAAAAGGAAGAGAAGACAATAAGCAGAGAAGAAGGCCAAAGAACAGAAGAAGAAGAAGAAAGGCAGAAGAAGAAGAAGACAAAGAAAGAGCCAAAGCTAAAGAGAAGATAGAAGAAGAAAAGAGAGAAGAAAGAAGAAGCTAAAGAAGAGAGCCAAGAAAAGAATCAACTCTTGCATTCTATTTTGAATTAGATTTTGAGTAGATTTAAGTGTTCAAATTACATTATTGAGATTAGTGAATAAATCCATTTGCTCCCTGTGTTCAACCTTGGATACTTAGATTTTTGAGTAGTCAAAACTTCTTATTTGTTTTCAACACTTTTTCGACTATACTGCAATGTGACGTAAAACCCCAACAAAGCGTTGTAACAAAAGCCAATGATAGAGGAGTCAATACGACCATCTAGTCCATCATCTGATGAGAGCATCGCATTGAAATCCCCACCTAGCAACCTTGCACCCCCTTGAATAAAGGTGGAAGTATGACCCAACTCTTCCCAAAAATTTGGTCTGTCACTATGTGAACAAGGCCCATATACGCATGTAGCAAAGAAGGAAACAGTATCGAGCGTTCTAATGAACTTGCATGTGATAGAAAAAACACCAACCTTCACCTCTTCCAACTGCAATGTGCACTTTTTCTACCATATACACAAGCCACCAGCCCTCCCATTTGCCTTGATCGTCTTGATGTCGGCTTCACTGTTCAATAATAATGGTTGCCACATAGTCTCCTCACATTTGATATGCATTCATAGTCTCCTCTTCACATTTGATATGCATTTCTTGTAGTAGGTGATTGTGTAGCAATCATAGGTCTTAATTGACCTAAATTAGGCTAGGACTTAGCATAAGTTAGGATAGTTCATGCATGCATAAGCATTATTTGCATCTCTACTACTTTCTTTTAGCTATGCATAAAATAATGCTATAATGTACTAATTAGGTGCATTATGTCAATTATAGGTAATAAGCTGATCAGAAGGTAGATCTGAAGCTGGATCTAAAGCTGGATCAGAAGAATAAAGGAATAATTAGTGTTGTAGCAGGGCTGGGGCAGAAGACCTAGAATAAGATGTAGTAGACAATAATGTAAGGGAGTTAAGGTATGCTATTCTATTAAGTAGGAATTGAAGTTTCGGCCCTACCAGGAGGGGGTGACGTAATAATTATGGAAATAAAATAAACAATCTTCACAAAATGCAATCACACAAAGTACACAAAGTATTTTTAGGTGGAAACCCAAACCGGGTGAAAACCACCACCTAACCCTCTCGAGTTAGGATTTTCCGATCAACCAAGTTGATCAAAATCCACTAAACCGAATCACTTTAAACGAGGGTGATTCAACCTCAATACAACCACGCTACTTAAACGAGGGTAGCGTACCTCAACCCCTTCTCTCCATGAGAAGGATTTTGTCTCGCGAAGGAGACGGGAATTCGCAAAGCGAATACCCAACCAAATAATAAAGATAAAATAAACAACAAGTCCTATAGAGCCAACAAAGAAATTATAAACCTAGCTTCTATAGGAAATAGGATGCTTCCCTTTGAAAGGAGTGCATCGACGACGCGGATGCGTGTACCACGCGACGGCGCAACTTCGCTCTCGTGAACAATGGCGGGAGAGCGGGTGTGCAACAGCTTGATGCTCTCAAGATGTAGAACTTGAGCTTAGAGAGCAAGAGGGACACAAAAAGGTTTGAAAGTATATTGCAAGGTGTGTCTTGGTGTTTCTAGGTGTGTCTTAGTGTATCTTAGTGTGTTTTTGTGTTGCAAAGGTTCCCCTCTATTTATAGAGGCCTTAGGAAGGCTTTGGAAGGCCTAGGAAAGGTTCTATAGCCGTTGGGAACAAAGCCCAAGAGAATCAGCCCGAAATCAGGAACAATCATTGTTCTGACAGACTTATTAGACGTCTAATTCTGGCATCAGACGTCTGGAAGTTCACTTTAAGACGTCTGATTCCAAGGTCAGACGTCTGATTTTGGGCGGGTCTCTTCCTGACTTGAATAAGATCTAAACAGGGCTTTTGTGTAAGTCCATCAGACGACATACAGGACGTCTGGCACTATGTCTGGACGTCTGGAAACCTACTTTTACTGTGGGAATGGATTTTCCAAACGTTGCAACGGCTAGAAAATCTCTGAGAAGAGATTTTGGGTCAGCCGAGGCAAAACGGTCATTTATCAGACGTCTGGAAAGGCCTAAGGACGTCTGATAAGGCTCTAACGGTCATAATCTTGAGTGTTTGCAAAGCCAGCCAACGGTCCACTAATTGGACGTCTGGCAAATCCATCAGACGTCTCCTAAGACGTCTGGTCTAAGGTCTGGACGTCTGATTTCATCAGACAGAACTAACTATGTCCAGCCTAACAGTTATCAGACGTCTGAAGCAACAGTCAGACGTCTTAAAATACTTTATTAGACGTCTGATTTTGGAATTAGACGTCTGGAAACTCTGTTTGAACCCTATATTGGTTTTCTAAGTTCTTTACAGAAAACCTAAGTATCCTAGGGTTGTGCGGGTGTTCCTAGGACTACTGTTAGGGTACTTTGAGGCTCTTTAACAGAAATCTAAGTAACAAAAATAAAGAGCAACAGAAGAAACGAAAAATACAAGGATTACAAGAGAAGGAAATCTATCCTATTCTTCATCTCCTTCCTTCTTCAATCTATCGCTCCTCGCGAATCTCCTCTGTTTTCCATCAAGCTCCTCCAATCCGTCCTGGATGCGAGCTCGAACTCTGTCTAATCACGTATCCATTTGCGATTGACCTGAAATATAGGACTCAAAGTGCAAATGTTAAATAACACGTGTTTTGTTATCATCAAAATAAATGATCGTGGTGCTCTAGCACCAGCAGGAATAAAGCAGTAAACTGTGAAGAACTTAGGTCCATCCTAGCCCTAGGACAACTTAGAAGCTTCCCCAAGCCTTAGCCACCCTTAGATTAGGTCACTACACCCTAAGAAACCTTAAAACTCTAATGTCAACCTCTATTTGGACATCCAGATAAGTTATAGGACATCTACAACCCTTAGCCAACTCCCGCACACCTTAAACCCACTTCTGTAGTGTTATTGGACATTCAGACACTTGATCTGACATCCAATTTCTGCAGAATAGCCAAGATAGAACCTAGAATCCCTCTTGACTCTGATTGCACATCCAGACAATAAGTCTGGACTTCTAATTTTTCACTATAAGATGTCTGACACTTTTATTGGACGTCTAGAACTGCTCTCTAGTTCCTATTTTGAGATTCAAGCCTTGATCTTGGATCTCTAGGTCCCTAAACCCAATTCCAACCCCATAGGAACCTAAATTAAGGTTCCCTAACCATAGTACATCACCTCTAGACCTCCATAAGGACCTAATTAGGTCCTCACTAAACTTAATTGACTTGGATCTTAGTCAATTCCATCAGCCTATTCAATTGGACTCATTGAGTCCAATTGAGCCTAGATCTCAGCACACACTATCCAATTGGACTCAGTGAGAGTTCAATTGACCTAGACTTGACTTAATTGAGTTATTTTACTCTCAATTAAGTTTTTACACGCCCAATTAAACTTGTATTAAGTTTAATTGCACTTTACCTTAGTGAATTAGGGTTTACAACCCTAATTTGAGACCTACCTTGACCTAAACCCACTAGAACCTAACCTAATCAACCTAGCCACCTAAGTTTCGACCCACACACACCATCCACACGAAAATACCTAGCCTAGAGTTCTCCAGAACTCTCTACCATGTGTTGTTGCCTTGGTTGCTAAAATTAGCAACCAAGTGCCATTTAATTTTTAGATCCACATTTGGTGGATCTAAAAACCACCATCCATCCTCTCTCTCTCACTCTCCCACGAACTCCCACCATAGGTTTCTCTAGAGAATTCCACAATCCTCTAGAGAGCTTCCCTTAGGTCTATAAAAAGACCTAAGGGATGGCCATTTGCACCCATCCATCTCTTGGCATTATTCACTTCCATTTAGGTTAGCTACATTCACTTCCACTCCACCTCCATGAGTTTCTCACCATGGCTACCACCATCTCCACGCCAAGATGCTGGATCACCTCTCCAACCTCTCTTCAAGGGTTGGTCTAAGCACCATTGGCCGCCCCTCCTCCTCTCAACCATTCAAAGGCCATCGGAGCCCACCTCTGAATGCCCTTATTTCTGCTAGATTAGCCTAGTTCTTCATATTTACATGCTTTTAGTACTGCTTAGTAGTGTAGCTCTTTATTCTCCCCCAATGTTGCATGCAAAATCCCCCCATAGATTCATGTATGTGATCATTTTCTATTAGATAGATTTATGTTTTCAAGCTTTCCTCTATAAGCTTTCCACTAGTTTCATGTTGCAAACACCATGATGAATGAATGAAAGGTCTTTTTTTTTTTCTATATATATATGTCTATGTGTTGAGAATCACCATGAGCTTATTGCAATATATTTTGTGTGATTAAAGTTGCCTGCTTTTAATTTCTGATATTCTGGCAACTAAGTATGTCGTGCATAAATACGTAATAACCATAAACCACCATGTGATTTTAAGCAAGTAGAGTGAAAAAGATCGATTTCAAATTTTCATAAACGCCTCCCAGAGATGAACAACCAGGACTCAAGTCTCGTTATCTTTACAAAATCATTTTTTTTGATGAGCGTTTTAGTGCGACTATACTATGATTTTCGACGACTTCAAAATGCGTGAAAATGACTTTCTATCAGTAGGGCACAGTCAATCCTCCACTCCTTTAGATATCTCGTGATGGGAACATCATCATAAGCCTTAACTAGCTCATTTTGACCCATAAAAGAGAACAAAAGCTCTTACATAACCAACTGGAGATCCTAATTCAATGAATAATCATTCTGAGAGAAAAGTAAGAAATAAGGGGTAAAACTGCAATTTTACCATTGCAGTACAACAGCGGGTTTTCTCAAGGGCTAAACACAGGTTAAATGGTTTTAACAAGATAAAAAGTGGGTTGGTTCAAACAGAAAAAGGTTCGTGTGAATTTTGGGAATTAAATGACTTCTTGTAACCTTAAAATTCACCTAAACCCTCTAAAAATCATAGAAAAATATTCTCTAGGGTTTAGAACCTTCAATTTGGCCATTGGAACCTATTTTAACCTAAAATGGGGTCTCAGACAAATGTTTGCCCTAAATTGGGTTTCTGAGTAAATTACCTAGGTGAATTGTGGTCAAACCGAAAATCCAACCTCACCATTGGATTCCTTAGGTCCAAATTAGGTTTGTACCAAAATTTGAACCTAAGGGGAACTCATCTTGACCCACTTTACAAATAGGTCCGACCCAATTACATTTCTAACCCTACCTTTCAAAAACCCTTACATTTGACCCCCTAGCTTCTACTTCATTCTTTGCAATTAGGTCCCTCTGCGATTAAAGCGGAGGGAATCCTACTCCGGCGAGCTTGAAAGGGTGATTTCTCCCTGATCTCTCAGAGAATCCCCTTCAAACTTGAAAGGGAGATTTTCTGAGAAATCTCCTCCAATGTGAACCTAATTAGAAGCCCTATTTGGTACCTAATCCCTCATGCAAACGCATGAGAGATTTGGGTCTCTCTTGAGTTTCCTCTACCGGTGAACTTGCCATGCTTGGAAGCTTGGCTTCCATGCACAAACCTGACCTCTAGGGCCTATTTAAGAGACCCCACATCTCCTAAGCTTGAATTCAGTCGGAGAACTCCCTTAATTTCGTCTCTCCTCCTCCAGCCGACCTGCTTGTCAAGCTCTGGCAACTTCTCCCACTCTCCCTTATCGCCTAGCCACAATACCGATGGCAGGTTCCTCTTCCTCTCGCTCGTCCGCGTCGCACCGCACTTGCCGACGCTCCTACCTCCCCTTCGTCCTCACTGACCTCCCTCACTGAGCATCTTCGTCTCTGGCGTCGGAGATATGCATAGACACCATCCCTACCTCCCCCTTTGTCTCTTCACTCCCAGATAAGTCCTCTCACCCTCTACTCCCTTTTTCCCTCTTTATTTCCTTCAAACAACCACTGTCGCACTCTACCACCATCATCCCCTTCACCTCCGGCCACCACTCCGACGAGCTCGCTCCACCTCCATAGACCACCTCCTCCTCGCTGACCGGTTCCTAAGCACCGCCTTGACTCACTGATCATAACCCCCCACTCACCCACAAGCGCTCTTGAACACACCCACACACATGGCCGCAGTGTGCCCTAGGTATGCTACCTCAGGTGGTCCCATGCCATGCCAACCACCTCTGCACGTTCGCCACACCTTGGCGAAGGTCCTTGAGCTTTTTAACGTGGCCGCAAGGTCGTTTGTGTGATTTCAGGTCCAAGGGTTCACCGCCATTAATGCACAGTAGGAAGATTGCTTGCAAGCTTCTCCAGGCCGTGGTCGCTCTAGGTCATAGTCCCAGGTCGTGTGGAGAGCCTTCGCAAACATCTCCAGGTGATCAATTGAAGTCAAGAGCCATCACTGTAGCTACAATTGAACAAAGACACTCGGTTGCAGGCGCGCGTGAAAGAGGGTGGGAAGTTAGTTCCACCTCGGAATGTTGTGGAGCGCTGTACCCGCATAAAGTGATTTTCTGCATTGGGCTGGTTGCCTCCAACTCACGGGGTGAGGTCCCCTCTCACCTGACCTGACGCCTCATCCGTGATCACACCCCGCGGACTTGGTGACCTGACCCGACCACACAACTCGTCCACCACCGCACGTCGATGGGCCTGGCCCCGGGCATGTATCTGACCCGATTACTAGAGAAGTGGCTCTGGGAGAGCAAACCTAAGAGAGAAAGGAGAGAAGAGAGCTCGCGCGGGTAGGGGGTAGGTTTTGCTCCGTAGGCCGAAGAAAAGAAGAAGGTGAAGGAGGAAGCCAAAGTCAGAAGCTAAGGAGAAGGGCTGCATAGAGAGAAGAAGGAAAAGGCTAAGGCAGAAGGAGTTGAAGGAAAGAGAAAGGAAGGCAGCGAAAGAAAGAAAAGAGAAGGAAGGAACTGAAGGAAGAAGAAGTTGAAGGCAGCCGAGACAGAGAAGAAGGCAGAGGAAGAGAAAGCTAAGGCAAGGAAGCTACAGCCAAAATCAGAAGAGGAAGAAACAAGCCAAAGAAGAAGAATAAGGAAGGAGCCGCCAGAGAAAAGGAGAAAAAGCAGAAGAAAGAAGAAAGATCAAAGCATTGTAGCATCATCATTTTAAGGCATTTGATTCACAAATCGGACGTCCAATTTTGTGTTTATTCACATACATTGGTTCCTTTAGTGGCGTACATTTATTCTTATCTTTTTGCAGTATAACATTGATCTTATTGCATATTATATTCTTTCAAATTCTCAAGTTGTGATCTTGATTTCTAGACCCTAATTTGCTCCCTATGTTTGACCTCGGACTCTAAAATTCGAGTAATAAATTGTACTTGTTTTGAACCCTTTTTTGACTATACTACAATGCGACCTTTTTAAAACTCAATTAGGCGTCTCTTAACATTTTGGCGCCATTGCTGGGGAGAAACGGGCAATTTAGAAATCCTGATTACAATTGTTGATTTGATACTAATTTGATATATCTATTTTGTTGTGATTGTTTCAGGGGAGAAGATTCAACAAAAGACAGTCGCACATCAAAAATGCCCGGGGCAGGTAATTTCTAATTAATCTCTTTCTCTTAAGCCCTTCACTCTGAAAAGAAAAAAAAAAGATAAAATCAATTAGGGCTACCTGCTTTCCATTTCTAGCTAAATCCATCAAAGTTGCCTGATTTGATTTCAATAACAATACTGATTTGTGCACCCATTTAAGGTAACTAGGGCTACCACCTTCTTGATTGAGCCCTAGATACCATATTTTGGCAAACTAAATTAGACCAATACTAGAGCCAAACTAGGGATTTCAATTTAGGGTTTTAGAGACACACCTTCATAAGCAAGAATTAACTCTCCAAATAGAGGTGTGTCTAAGCCTTGGTTGAAGAGATCTATTCAAGAAAATCGTAAAAATTCAGGCTCTTAATCTCACTTGAATCCTAAAAGAAAGGACCAAAACTTCTCAAAGGACAAATAGGTGAAGTTGACCCCCTTGTTGGGTCAACCAACCTTGAAATTAGGTCACTTTTGCACTCAATACATCTAAAGTTCAAGTGGAATCTTAAGTACCCTTGCTCTTAAATAAAATTGGTAGACTTAAGAGGTCAAATTCTCCATTCTGGTCTACCTGGAACATCAGTGACAAGAGAGGTCAGGTGGGGGAAACCTTGTAACTCGTGGGGACGCTCTACCGTGTAGGGGTCTTTATGAGACTCTCCCTCTCTGGCTGCCTAGGTACTTCTTAGGTGGATGGCTTTTTTGACTAAGGGGTATCATCCGCCCCGAACCTCTATAGTCATCCAAATTTTTGGGTGTCTTGATTGAGTCCATCACATTCTACTCTCATCTAAACCATCGATGCATGTTCGGTAGGAGGTCCTTAAGACCATCCTTGAGGCCTCCTTTAGTGATTCACTCCCGTCGAGGCTAGGCCTCGACGTCCGTGTTTGTGCAGCAACCCCACGACGTAGACATCTCCTCTGATTCATATGAACCAAATTCTCCTTCTTCCATCATCATGGCATAACCAATAGAAGAAGAGAATAACCTTGAGAACCAACTTTAGCACCTTAATGATTTATTTCAAGCCTTTGTAAACCCGCCGCAGCATCCTATGATGCGAGATCACTACAATCCCGCTGTGGTAGCAATCGAACTTCAAGTCTAAATCCCGGCTGGAGGTCCTGATTCTGAACTCAAGCCCAACATGATTCATGCCATTCCAAAGTTTCATGGGCTTAATTCCGAGGATCCCTTCCAGCACATCAAACAACTCAAACATTTGGCCCAGACCTTCAGGTCAAATGTCCAAAATCGGGATATTCTTCTCATGAAGATGTTCTCCTTCTCTCTCATGGACAAAGCAGCTCACTGGTATCAGACTCAAATGCGTCCAATCAACACATGGGTTGAACTACAATCCGAGTTTTTGAAAAAGTTCTTCCCACTTGGTCGGACGAATGCCTTATGACACCAGATCACACACTTCACCTAGCAATCTGGAGAACCCCTTCATGAAGCATGGGACTGTTTCCTGGATCTCATGCAAAAGTGCCCCCATCACGGAGTTCCTAAATGGGAACAAGTCCAGTCTTTCTACCAGGGACTCCGTGAAGATATCCGCTTATTCGTCAATGCAACCTGCGGAGGAAATATCATGGGTCAACACGAAGACATTGTGTGGGAGATTCTCGAGAATATGTGCAAGAACTCCATCAATAATGACTCCATGGGCTTATTCGACCGGATGAATGCCTACGCATTGACGAATCCAAGGGGAGCACATGAGCATAGGGCCTGTCCGCATCCGTCAACTTGGAATTGATGGCCAGTCGGTTGGACAAGGTCTCTATCATTGAGAAGAAGGTGGACGACCTGACACGACATCTGCAGCGAGCCACCTCTGCGCAAAACCCATTTGCACAACCGCCTTCTGGGAGGAAAGCTGTGCATAACATTTATCATCGATCTTCTCAGGGGATGGACCCGTATCCACCCCTGTATGACTCTAGGATAGGAGGAAACTCCTATCCTGCCTACTATAGTTGGGGGAACTCTGAACCCTCGTACTTTGACTTTCCTGAGGTTCCTTAGACCTGCGAGGACCTCTATGCCATCCAGAATGACCCATTCTCTAATACCTATAACCCTAGATGGTAGAATCATCCCAATTTCCTGTGGGCAGGAAATAATCAGAATCAATGACCACCATATCAACCCTATCCACAAGCTCCTCGTCCATATCAGCCACCTCAGCCTTGGCCCAACCCCACCTATCAATCTGGGCCAACTCAAACAGATCAAATGACTTTTATCCTTCAGACTCTGGCTAACATTCAGAAGATGAATGCGGCTATTCAAAAATAGCACAAGGACGAGATCACAGAGGTTCACAATCAACTCGCCCAGATGGCGAATTCCCAACAACCTGACACACTCCCTTCGCAACCTCTGCCGAATTCAAATAACATGCCGAACAAGAGGCGCGTTATGAACCCAAATCCGGGCTAAGTCCACATGATTTATCAGGCCCCTTTTGTTCCATCACTCGACGAGATGGAAGCTTCGACATCATATGCGGGATTTCAGCAACAACCACCTATTTTACCAACTCCAAACCAAAACCAGGTAGGACTGAATTCTGTAACAACCCATAGTGGCAAAGCAACACAAGAACCACCTTACCCAAGCCACTTTCATCCTGGTAGTAACCCAGGCCCTAGGATAGTTATCCAGGACACCCCTGTCCCAGATCAAGAACCTGGACCTATTCTGGAGGAACCATCCAAGGTTCCATTTCTCGAGGCCTTGACCAAGCGAAAGAGGACAAATGAACCCGTGGCTCTTGAGGAGGATCTGGTCAAGATCTTTGAACAGGTCCATATAAACATCCCGATGATGGATGCAATCCACCACGTACTGGCTTACGCACGATTTCTGAAAGACGTGTGTACACCTAAGCGTAAGCCGCGAACCAAAAGTGGGAGTCCAGTTGTACTATCAGAGCAAGCCAGCTCTATAATTTTGAGCAAACTCCCACCTAAGGCAAAAGACCCAGGTACTCCCCTGATTTCCTGTACCATTGGTGATACCCAATTTGACAAAGCTCTATTAGATGTAGGAGCCTCCATAAACCTAATACCTACATCCCTACTTGACCACCTTGAGGAATCTGAGCTCAAACCAACAGAGGTGATATTACAGTTGGCTGATCGATCTATTAAGTCACCTAAAGGAGTTCTTGAGGATGTCATTGTTAGGGTACGGGATTTCTATTTCCCAGTGGACTTTGTAGTCTTGGACATGGATGCTCCAGAAAACTCGAGGGATACACCAATTATACTAGGGAGATCCTTTCTAGCCACTGTTAGGGCCAACATAAATTGTGAGGAGGGTCAAATTGAACTGAAATTCAGAAATCAAACATTAAAGATCGACATCTTTAAGACCCAACAAGGGATTAATTGCGATGTTATAGAATAAATATGTGACATCAAGGCTGTGGTTGATGATCCATATATTGAGGAAAACCTAACAACTTCTAATCAACCACAAGAGGATCAAAACCCGCAATCAGGGGAGTTCGAACTTGACTTAGACACACCTATAACTCCTCCCCTTGCTACTGATACACACCCTGAATCACCCACTGCTGCTGATAACCCTGTTCTGGAAATAAAGCCTCTTTCCGACCATCTGAAGTACATCCTTTTGGGTTCTAATCAGACGTTTCCTGTGATTATCAACTCTAAACTCACACCTGATCAGGAATCTCGTCTGATTACTATTCTCCAGCAACATCGAAGAGCCATTGGATGGACTCTTGATTATTTGACTGGTATCAGTCCTTCCTACTGCACACACCGTATCTACACCGAAGAGGGCACACGACCTTCTTGTGAAATGCAGAGACGTCTGAATCCTAATCTGCAGAAGGTCATGGAAAAGGAGATCATCAAGTGGTTAGATGCAGGGATCATCTACCTGATCTCCGATAGTCGGTGGGTGAGTCCAATCCAGGTTGTGCCTAAGAAGGCAGGACTCACTGTAATCACAACTGAAATCAGAGAAATCATACCGACCCATGTGGCGAATTCGTGAAGAGTCTGCATTGATTACAGAAGACTCAATACCTTCACAAAGAAGGATCATTTCCTACTACAGTTTATTGATCAGATCCTTGAGAAACTAGTGGAAAATAGGTTCTTCTACTTTTTGGACAGGTACTCCGATTATAACCAGGTGGCAATCCATCCTGAGGACCAAGAAAAGATCACTTTCACCTGCCCCTTCGGGACGTATGCATTCCGAAGGATGCCGTTCGGTCTCTACAATGAACTCGCTACGTTTTAGCGGTGCATGCTTGCCATATTCTCAAATATGGTAGGTGATTATCTGGAAGTCCTCATGGATGACTTTTCAGTATTCGGAGAATCATTTGATGATTGCCTACTGCACTTGGTCCAAATCCTCAGGCGGTGCATTGACGTGAATCTGGTTCTTTCCTGGGAAAAGAGTCATTTCATGGAGCCTGAAGGAATTATCCTAGGACATCTTATATCAGAAAAAGGCATCTAGGTTGATCAAGTCAAGGTGAACTTGATTTCCAAACTCCCTATGCCTAGCTCGATCAAGGAATCTGATCTTTTGTGGGGCACGTCAGTTTTTACCGCAGATTCATTCCTGATTTCTCAAAGATCGCGTGCCCCCTGACCACTCTGCTATCTAAGGATGTTCCTTTTGAAATCTCCAAGGAATGCACTAAAGCATTTGAAATCCTCCGTGATCGAGTTACCCAAGCTCCGATCCTACAGTCCCCTAATTGGTCTCAACCCTTTGAGATCATGTGCGATGCATTTGACTTCGCTGTAGGAGCGGTACTTGGGCAGAAAATTGACGGGAAACCCATGGTCATCTACTACGCTAGCAAGACACTTGACGAGGCTCAGCGTAACTACACAGTTACGGAGAAAGAGGTTCTAGCCATGGTATTTGCCCTGGAAATATTCAGATCATATCTCTTGGGTTCCCGTGTTATCATTTACTTGGATCACACAGTTGTGAGGCATCTCCTTGCGAAGAAGGACGTGAAACCTCGATTAATCCACTGGATCTCGCTATTGCAAGAGTTTGACCTCGAGATTCATGACAAAGCTGGAAAATAGAATGTGGTAGCTGATCACTTGTCCCGCCTTCCTTCTAAGATTATCGACCCTTTCGGACCCATTACGGAACATTTTCTTGATGAGCACCTCCTGACTATCAATATAGGGCTTCCATGGTTTGCTGATAGAGTAAACTACCTGGCATCACATTAGATCCTGTCTGATTGGCCGAAGGCCAAGAAGGACAAATTGCTTTCCAGTGCCAAGTATTACTTCTGGGAAGACCCGTATCTTTTCTGCATCGGTACTGATCAAATCATTCGACGATGTGTCGCGGAAGCGAAAATTCAGGACATATTATCTTTCTGCCATGACCAGGCATGCGGTGAACACTTCTTAGGTCATAAAATCGCAACAAAAGTCCTCCAGTGCAGCTTCCATTGGCTCACGATTTTCAAAGATGCATACAATCACTGTAGGGCATGCACTCATTGCCTGACCTTAGGCAACATGAGCCATCGTGATATGATTCCCTTACAGTCGATTCTTATATGCAAAATCTTTGACGTATGGGGGATTAATTTTATGGGACCCTTTCCTATTTCAGATGGCTTCGAGTACATTCTACTCGCTGCTGACCATGTATCCAAATGGATCGAAGCCATTCCAACCTGAACCAATGATCATAAGGTGCTTATCAAATTCATTCATCAGAACATCTTTTCACAGTTTGGGATTCCATGTGCTATAATCTCTAATGGAGGGACCCATTTCACTAATGCTTAGTTCAGGCCACTGATGACCAAATACGGGGTGCCACACAGAATCTCTAATCCTTACCACCCCCAAACTAATGGTCTAGCTGAACTATTAAATCGGGAGATCAAGAAAATCCTCCAGGTTACTATTCGACCTGACAGGAAGGATTGGTCATCCCGACTTTCGGAAGCTTTATGGGGTGTAAAGACCCATTCTGCCCTGAGCCTTTTAAGACGTCTGGACTGTCGGTCAGACGTCTGGACCCCTTCCCCGACGTCCGGAAATCAAAATTTTTGGTATGAGATTCACGTCTACGCACGGGCTGCGCACAGACAGTACCCTCTCTCTCTTTTTCCCTCCTCTCTCCTCCATCCAAACCCTAACACACCCGTTTATAAACCCCTCTTCTCCTCTCCCATTCTCCCCACTCCACTGCTAGCCACCTTCTTCTCTTCCTCTCCACCCCAGCGTGAGAAGCTAGCGCAAGAGAGAGTGAGAGAGCGGTGCTGAGGAGAAGCGGAGTGAGGAGAGGAGGAAGAGCCGAGCTTGCGAGCTCGTGAGAGCTCACCGGAGGGCGCACAGCCAGAGCGGTGCATGCGGGAAGAGGAGAGCATCGGGGGAGTCATCCCCGACATTGCTGCAGCCAGAGCTACAGGAGAGGAGGCGAGGCTACGGCTGCGCACGGCGGAGGATCGCAAGAATCAGTTCTGGTTCTGGGATTTTCCAAGAATCAGACATCTGGAGCGACGTCTAAATAATGGTGTGGACGTGTAGTGGCAACACCAGACGTCTGAAAGCAGATCTCCACGTAGGTACGTTCCCTTTGCAGATCGGCCATACAGGCCGCTCTGCAACTATGTTTTG
This sequence comes from Thalassia testudinum, assembly GCA_037157565.1. Classification (NCBI taxonomy): domain Eukaryota; kingdom Viridiplantae; phylum Streptophyta; class Magnoliopsida; order Alismatales; family Hydrocharitaceae; genus Thalassia; species Thalassia testudinum. The sequence goes on from JAZHRO010000063.1 coordinate 136,573,635, forward strand.
CATGGCTAAATATAAGAGATTTTGCTGTCTCTTGTAGGGATTGCTTCGACAAGGTGTGGGACATGCCCTTCCACGCGTTCCGGATGTCTGGACAGCTTGCCAAATGGTTGGAAGCACTCCCAGACGTTCGGAGAGGAGGTCAGATGTTTGAAGTAGGGTCCAGACGGTCCAGAGGAGGTCCTGGATGTCTGAGGTCGACGCAGAACCTGAGGTGCATTTCTGTATACTTTTAAGACGTCTAGACCTTGTGCTAGATGTCTGATTTGGGTCTGTAACCCTATTTTTGACCCGTTTAGGGTCCGTTTGAGGTCCATTTTACACAAACAAGTTATCGATGTGTTCCTTGAGAGTTCCTCTACGTGTTAGAAGGTCTTTTATACTATTCTGAATGTTCCATTGTGATTGTTCCTTGTTATATGACTGTGTTCCGTTGCGGGTTCGAGGCTTGCTAAGGTACATGAGCCTACCGTTCGATCCACCAATACTCTTGGATTATCTAGTAGAGTGGCTTTCCTTAATTAAATTACAAACCTGAATGCATATGTGGATTGAATAACTAGAATCTAGGATATGGCATGAATCCTAGGATGAGAAGTTACTTGAAATGTCTGTATGCATGTTTGAATTGCAGTCTTGAATGAATAAACATAAATGATAACAACTACCTATTAATAAACAAGAGCTGCTTGTGAAATATGGATTACCTGTGCTAGTTAAACAGTTACTTGTGACATTACCTGTTGTATACGTTAGAGGATAGAAATACAAGCTGCATGTGTATAACCTAAGAATGGAAATGTGAATGATAGAAATATGGGCTTCTTGTGTGTAACCTGAGAATGGAAATGTGAATGATGAAACCTGGTATGGAATGGCATGAGAAATATGAGCATGAACCCTACGAGGAATTAGGAGTAGATCTCCTGGAAATAAATGGAATGGATCTGGAAATGTGAGTGGGGAGTGTGCTGGCCCTTGAGTATGTGGTACTAAGGAGAGCGACTGTCCCCTGTTTAGTGTAGAGATGAGCTAGATACTCTTGGGTTGGCACCCAGGGTTAGGATTGGCCACTCTGCATCGACTTCTTGGCCCTCGCGTACACTGTACCGGGGAGAGTTACTAGTGTAGAGAGAGAGCTAGCCACCCCACGGGACCCGGGGTTCAGGTAGCCACCCTACACCGACTTGCTAGGCCCACTGGGCAAATCAGGGTAGTCAGATGAGGGTGCACGGACTGTGGAGGGGCGATACCCCTGTTTGCTTCTAAGGGGCTAGACCCCTGTTATTGAGAGGGCTAGGCCCTCTACTGTTCCGTGATGTACTGTTCTCACGTTTTTGTGCGAGTCTAAAGTATATCACATTGTAGTATAACCGACAAAACGTTTAAACAAATATAAGGAATTTTATTACTCGAAAAACTAAAGTATCCGAGGTCGAACACAGGGAGCAAGCTCAGTACTTTTTAAAACCAAAGAATACAACTGTTAAATGAAAAGGATTGATTCAAAGAGATAATTTTAAAAAGGATTTGTGAAATAAAAATAGAATTGGACGTCTGATTTCTGTATCAAACGTCTTAAATGTAATCTCCTTTCTCTCTTCTTCTTCGTTGCTCTTCTCTCTTTCTGCCTTTGCTTCTTGTCTTGTGCAGGCTTCTTCCTGCCTTTGTTTCTTTTCTCTTATTTCTTCTTATGCCTTGCCTTCTTTCTTCTTCACTTGGCCTCTCTACGAAAGCTTCTTCTTTTACAGCCTCTTCTTCTTTCTTCTCTTCCTGTTCTGCAGCTGCTTCCTTTGCTTCTTCCTTCCTGCACACACCACAGCCGAAGCAAAACCTACCCCCGTCCCTCTACCCAAGCGTCTCTCTCTCTCACAAGCAATTCGCTCAAGGACGCTCTCCCAGAGCCACACGGGTAGTCAGGTCGGATTCGCACCCGGGACCAGGCGCACCGGCAAGTGGTGATGCGCGAGGAGTGCGTAGGTTTAGGTCGGGTCGGATACCGCCAGATCCGCGAGGTCAAGCCGTGGACGAGGTGGGTGTGAGGGCAGGTGAGGGACCTCACCCCTGTGCTTACGGAGGCAATGGGCTTAAAACACAAAAATCATTTATATGATACCTGTGTTTTGCAATCCCACGATGTGGGACTACCTGGTCGGTCCTGCTTTCACGCCCGTAGAGCTTTCGTCGCGCAATTGCTCCATCTGCTGGCCTCTCTGTGCGACTTGCTAGCCTCACTCACTTCGCGACACTCGCGTGAGTCTACTGCACCTGCAGCCTGGGAGTCCTGGTACCTGAAGCTGCTGCAAGCTCCTTGCTGCTTCGGCTGATAATGGCGGCCGGAGCTTAAACCTGTCACACATAAGAACGGCCTATTGGCCCAATCAGATTGGCTAGAAACCTTCGCCGTGGCACGGCGAAGGTGGTGGGCGGTGCTGCAGGCTGCAGGTCGGCTTAGGAGTGCATGCCTAGGTCAACCTGTGGCCGGAGATGTTGGGTTGTTCGGGGAGTGATTGTGGAGGTCTAGAGTGGCAGTGGTGGGGTGAAGTGAGTTCCTGATGGTGAGGCGGAGCTCATGAGGGGGTTGGCGAGCCGTGTGGAGGGGCGGAGTGGTGTGGGCAGCTCGTCGGAGGGCGGTCGGAGGCGAGGACGATGGAGGTGGTTAGGCACTGTCGAGGGGTAATCAGATAAAATAGCAGGGGGAAAAGAGAGAGGAGAGGAGGGAGAAGGTATCTGGAGTGGTCTGGAAGGAAGGGAGGCGACGGAGAGGACGACGCGTAACTGCCGTCGTCGGGGAAGAAGGACCCTTAGGGAAGAAGCGGCGACGAAGATGAGGTCAGGGGCACGCGCGCGTGGTACAGCGCGACGCGGGAGGAAGTGGCAGAGTTGACTCTGCTGCTGGTATGGCAGCAGAGCGATGAGAAGGAGGGGAGGAGGTCGCCGGAGCTTGCGGGTCGTTTGGCCGGAGATGGGAGAGAGGGAATTTGGAGGGGATCTCCGTCAAAATCAAGCTTAGATCGAGCGGTCGGAGGTGTAGTCTCTTTTATAGACGCTGGGCCGGGTGTGCAGAGCGTGGAGGGCACGCTAGCGTCTGAGGTTGGTCGCCGGAGATGGAAAGAAGTTAAGATACCCAAATCTCTCGTGCGTTCGCACGAGAGATTGGGTTCACACCAGCGGTTGTGATCGGCCTTAAATGGAAGGGAATTCCTCAGAGAATCTCCCTTCCATTTCTGGGAGAGAATCTCTGAGGAATCAGAGAGGAATCCCTCTCTAAACTTCGTCGGAGCTCGGTTCTGCCCTAACAATGGCGGCAGGACCGGATTGCAAAGGGGGCGAAGAACTTAGGGGCTCTCTGCAAAGATATTCAAAAGATAGGGACCAAATTGTGATTTGGGTGTACTGAATTGCAAAGTAGGTCAAGATGACCCCCCCTTAGGTCCAAATTTTGGTACAAACCTTATTTTGACCTAAGGAATCCAATGGTGAAGTTATATTTTAGGTTTGACCATGTTTGACTGGACATTTTTCGTAAAAACCCAAATTAGGTTAATTGAAGAGCTAGGACCCTATTTTAGGTCAAACTGGATTCCAAAGGCCAACTTAAGTGTTCTCAACCCTAGAGGATGTTTTTCCATGATTCTTAGAGGGTTTACTTGATTTTTATCCTGACCGAAACCTTGTTAATTTAAGCAGGTCTGTTTTAGGGTTACCAAGTGTCATTTAATTCTTAGATTGCGCATAAACCCATTTCTGATTGACTCAACCCACTTTTTATCCCATTTAGACCATTTGACCTATGTTTTGCCTCTGAGAAATCCCGTTTATGTACTGTAATGGTAAAATTGCAGTTTTAACCTTTATTTCATGTTTTCTTCTCAGAGCACTTGTTCCTTCAGTTAAGCCTTCTTCTAGGTTATGTAGGAGCTTTTATCTTCTTCATTGGGTCAAAATGAGCTAGTTATGGCTCATGATGAGGCTCTCATCATGTACTTTGAGCGTACCCGTTAGCGAAAATGACTGACCGCGTACCATTGCAGGGTAGCTGCCCGTGCACTTATCGTGTGTGCCGTAGTTATCGTTACGTCTGTCCGTGACCTTGGGGTGGTTGTCTGGGTGTAGGACCACCACGGGGAACTCTCTCGGCCAGGAGAGCACCACGTGCAACTTCTACTCTTCGAAAAATACTGTAATCAAGATCGTTCCCATGAGGAACATTCAATATCAAGAAAGAGATCTGAAAAGAATAAACTAATGGGTGAAAATGAATAACTTGTAAAATAAAGAAATTGGAATATATAGTTACCTGTTAGCTTTTATTGCTTTAGTTAGTTGGTTGCCACTCTACTCAGCGTTCGCTGAATTTGTTACTCAACCCCTTTTCAGGTCCAGGTGTAGAGCAGCCCGAGTCTCCAGCTGCAGAGGGTGCTGGGCCCAGTAGAGCCCAGTAGCTGTAGCTTTTTGTAGTAGTTTCTGTTGTAGTGAGTTTCAGACTTTTGTACCTTTACATTTTCTGTACCTTGTTTCCATTTTACTATTGTGGTGGGTAATATATACTGTTAGTAGCTTTTCTTTCCTTACTGCTTGTTCTCTTTTTTTACTCTTAGTTGCATAGCATTATGAATGTGGTTTATTTTCCTGCTTTTTGGTTATTTTTTGTTAGATGACTAAGTCTTGGGATCAGTCGAGTTGGGCCGGTCTCGTGTCCTATAGGGATTCGGGAACCAGGTCATAACAAGATGGTATCAGAGCAAGGTCATCCTGAGAAATGAACCAACTAGTTTGAAAATAACCAATTCACGTGCATGTAACTAGAGTAACCACCACAACGTACCGCTTGACACTTGTTCTGGGTTTTCCTTGCTAAAGTCTGTTAGAGTTGACTTCTTTTGTTCTGTTTCTACATCTCCATGAAGGAGATGCCTCGACGTGGAGTCCTTGAGGCGGGCTGTAGACGCGGCCGTGGACAAGGTCAGAGGGGCGGATGTGCCGGGCTTGAGGTGTTAGTTGACCAGCCACTCCTCCTAGGCGTTCAGGCCCAGGACCTCGTGCAGTTGATTAGAGATATAGTATGAGAGGAGCTCCACTCACCTCCACGAGCGCCTCTCCTTGGGGACATGGAGGAGGAGTCCTCTGTGGGGCCACGAGACTAATGCAGTGCTGGACGTGGGGGAGGGGGTGGTCCTCCACCGCCCCCACCTTACTCTGACACTTCCGAGCACGAGCCCTCCCTACCTAGAGGCATGCCTGTTCCCCCACTACAGCTGCACTATGAGCTTTTCTGACAATTCCGAAAGCTGAAGCCCCCTTCCTTCAAGGGGGATGAGGACCCGTCAGAGGCGGAGGACTGGCTCGAGCAAATCGAGGTGTTTGACACCCTTCGCCCCCCTGTGAAGTGCTACGTGGACTTTGCCACGTACCAGCTGGAGATTGTGGCACACAGGTGGTGGAGGACAGTCAGAGGCCAGGAGAGGGCAGAGCCGACGTGGGACCAGTTTGTGACCCTCTTCTGTGAGCAGTACTTTCCCCTGACGTGGCAAAACCAGAGGAGGCAGGAGTTCCACACTCTCCGCCAGTGGACGATGACTATTAGCGCGTACCACACGCGCTTCCTGGAGGTGTCATGTTTTGCTGTGACAGCTGTGGCTATTGAGGAGGAGCACCTGTGGAGGTTCACTGAGGGGCTCTGGTCGGCCATTCGGGGGTATGTCAAACCCTTGAAGCTGCCTACGTTCTCGAGAGCGGTGGAGGCAGCTATGACGTATGAGGAGACCAACCCGATCGCATGAGACACTGACAACGGACGGAAGAGGCCCCACCAACCAGAGTACTCACAGGGCCTGCGAGAGAGGAGGCGTGCGGCGCCCGCAGGAGAGCCGTCACGTTTTGTGGGGCCGTCAACAGCCTTTGGGGGCCCCCAACATGGGCCAGCTGTCAGCACTGGACCCCCGCCCAATCGTCAGCAAGGACCTACCGAGGGGGGGTGTCAAGTCCCCCTTTGCTACCAGTGTGGCCAGCTGGGCCACATCAGAAGGGACTGCCTGTCTAGGGTCGAAGCACAGCAGATGCTCCCCGCACTAAGCGCTGGAGGCCGAGCAGGTGGTCGTGTTTCCTAGGCGCGTGGGGGAGGACACCTGTCGCGGGAGGGTACCGGCCAGCGGCTACCCATCCGACGCAGAGTGTGGCTGCTTCTTCTGCACCGAGAGCTGAGGGGCATATCAATGCCTTGACACATAGAGATGCCAGAGCATCGGGTTCAGTGGTGGCAGGTATGGTTATAGTTTTCGGCAGATTAGTTTACGTACTTTTTGATTCCGGTGCCACGCACTCGTTTGTTGCTGCGAGTTTTGCTGTCAGTTTGGGACATGACTGTGTGTTGTTAGAGGATCTTTTTGTGATCAGAGGTCCGGGTAGTTAGCTGTTTGTAGCTGAGGAGGTCTACACAGACTGTGAGGTCAATATTGGGGGACACAGTCTCCCCGCTAACCTGATCGTGATACCTATGGACTTTGGCATGATTCTGGGGATGGATTGGTTGTTTGCTTACCATGCGTTGGTGGACTGTTTTGAGAGGAAGATCGTCTTCTCCATACCGGAGATGCCTTCCTTTGAGTTTCACGGACAGTCGGTGGACGGAGGTTTCAGGTGCATTTCTGCACTTCGAGCAGCAAGACTTTTGGGCTAGGGGTGTGAGGGCTTCTTGGCTTGTGTAGTGGCAGAGCCCAACCCCGTGGCAGACTTTTATAGCATCTCGGTGGTTAGAGAGTATCCCGACGTGTTTCCAGAGGAGCTGCCAGGACTATTGCCTAAGAGTGAGATCGAGTTTGAGATCTCACTAGTATTGGGGACCAGCCCCATTTCTACGGCACCGTACAGGATGGCACCACTTGAGCTGTGAGAGCTCAAGTCCCAGTTGCAGGATTTGTTGGAGAAGGGCTTTGTGAGGCCCAGTGCGTCCCTGTGGGGAGCCCCTGTGTTATTCGTGAAGAAGGATGGTACCCTATGCCTTTGTATTGACTACAGATAGTTGAATAGGGTCACCATCAAGAACAGGTATCCGCTGTCGAGGATTGATGACTTGTTTGACTAGTTGTGAGGTGCCACAGTATTCTCCAAGATAGATTTGAGATTAGGCTACCACAAGTTGAGGATCAGGGAGACTGACGTCTCCAGGACAGCTTTCCGCACCTGGTACAAACACTACGAGTTTTTGGTCATGCCGTTTGGGCTGACCAACGCCCCCGTTGCCTTCATGGATTTGATTAACCGGGTGTTCAGACCGTATCTGGATCAGTTTATGGTGGTGTTTATTGATGATGTGCTCATTTACTTGTGGGATCAGGTGCAGCACGGATAACACTTGTGAATGGTTATGGACACGTTGAGACGACGCAAGCTGTATGCCAAATACAACAAGTGCGAGTTTTGGTTTAGGCAGGTGACCTTCTTGGGTCATGTGATTTCAGGGGATGGCTTGGTTGTGAATCCAGCCAAGGTAGGGGCAGTACTTAGGTGGGAGAGGCCACATACAATGATAGAGATTTGCAGTTTCTTGGGGCTGGCAGGTTACTACCGGCGGTTTATCAGGGGTTTCTCGCAGATTGCGAATCCTATGACTCAGTTGACTCGGAAGGACGTGCCCTTTGTTTGGACAGACGCTTGTGATGTGTGTTTTAAGGAGTTGAAGGAGAGGCTGACTTCGGCTCCTGTGCTTACCATCCCAGACAGCAGTGGCGGTTTCATTGTCTACACGGATGCTTCGTTGCAAGGGTTAGGGGGTGTGCTCATGAAGCGGGGTCACGTTGTCGCTTACGCTTTGCAGCAACTGAAGCCCCATGAGCATAGCTACCCTACCCACGACTTAGAGCTGGCAGCTGTTGTCTTCGCGCTGAAGACATGGAGGCACTACCTTTACGGTGAGACCTTTAAGATATTCATGGATCATAAGAGCCTCAGGTATTTGTTTGATCAGAAGGAGCTTAACATGAGACAGAGACGTTGGTTAGAGCTCTTGAAGGACTATGATTGCTGCATCTCCTACCATCCGGGGAAGGCCAACGTGGTGGCTGACGCCTTGAGCCGGAATGCGCCCACCCACTTGGCCAGCTTACAGGCACAGAGTTGGAGACATATGGAGGAGTTGGGCAGTTGGCGACCCCTAGAGTTACAGGGGCATTGTGGGGCAATGACAGTGACACGACAGACGAGACCAGAGCTGATAGACCGCATCATCACAGGGTAGATGACAGATCTGTATCTGCAGTCGTTGAGAGATTGTCAGGGGACCTAGGAGACTTCTCTTTTTCAGACGAGGTACTGCGCATGAGGTGACGTTTCTGTGTTCCCAGAGACGACGAGTTGTTGAGAGAGCTCCTGACTGAGACACACAGGTCCAGGTTCACCATACATCCCGGGAACACGAAGATGTACCATGATCTGAGACGTGACTTTTGGTGGAGAGGGAGGAAGTGGGATGTAGGTGAGTTCGTGCAGCAGTGTTTGGTGTGCCAACAGGTGAAGGTCGAGCATCAGAGGCCTGCAGGGCCATTGTAGCCACTTCCCGTGCCAGAGTGGAAGTGGGAGAGCATCACCATGGACTTGGTGGTGGGCTTGCCCGTTACCCAGTGAGGACACGATGTAGTCTGGGTGATAGTAGACAGATTGACGAAGATGACACGTTTCTTGCGGATCCGAGTCACCTTGGGACTAGCGCAGTTGGCGGAGAGGTATATTCGTGACGTGGTACGTCTGCAAGGAGTTCTGCGTGAGATTGTATCCGACCAGGATACCCATTTTACTTCCCAGTTTTGGGCTGAGTTTCAGCAGGCCTTGGGGACACGGTTGAGGTTCAGAATGGCATACCACCCCCAGACGGACGGACAGTCAGAGCGCACGATACAGACACTGGAGGACCTCTTATGTGCCTGTGTACTGGACTGGAGGGGCTCTTGGGAGGAGCACTTGCCCTTGGCAGATTTTGCATATAATAACAGTTATCACTTGAGTATCGGCATGACACCCTATGAGGCTTTGTACGGACGGTGGTGTACTATGTCATTGAGTTGGGTTGAGGTGGGGACCAAGTGGGAGGTTGGCCCCAGGCTGATCCGGCAGAGTCAGGAGGTGATTGAGCAGATTCATAGATGACTTGGCACTGTTAGGAGCAAACAGAAGAGTTATGCTGATCGGAAGTGCAGAGAGGTGCAGTTCAAGGTTGGGGATCACATCTTTCTTCGTGTTTCGCCTATGAAGGGCCTGCAGCGGTTTGGGGTGAAAGGGAAGCTTGCGTCGAGGTTTGTGGGACCCTTTGAGGTCTGAGAGCGGGTAGGACCTGTTGCTTACAGGCTTGCCCTTCCTCCCCAACTTTCTGGTGTGCACGACGTGTTCCACGTGTCCAACCTCAGGAAGTACGTCGCTGATCCCAATCACGTTCTGAGCCACGAGAGTGTCGAGGTGGGGGACGACCTAACCTACCCCGAGAGACCAGTATAGATACTAGACAGAGCTATCCGGAGTTTGAGACGGAAGCAGATACCCCTGGTTAAGGTCTTGTGGAGGAGCCAGAGGTACGACGAGGCTACCTGGGAGCCTGAGGCGGTGATACGAGAGTGGTACCCGGAGCTTTTTGAGGGTACATCTTTTCGGACTGGCTTCGATCCTCTTTATGTTTGTTATGCATATATAGTTCTTTTTTCGCACCCTAGCTAGCTCAAGTTTCTAGAATGAAAGTTTCTTTAAGTTTGTTATGATGTAAAGACTCGTTCTGTCCTGAGCCTTTTAAGATGTCTGGACTGTCGGTTAGACGTCTGAACTCCTTCCTAAATGTCTGGAAATCAAAATTTTTGGTACGAGCTTCGCGTTTGCACGTGGGTTGCATGCAGACAGTACCCTTTCTCTCTTTTTCCCTCCTCTCTCCTCCATCCAAACCCTAACACACCCCTTTATAAACCCCTCTTCTCCTCTCCCGTTCTCCCCACTCCACTGCCAGCCACCTTCTTCACTTCCTTTCCACCCAGCGTGAGAAGTTAGCACGAGTAAGAGCATGCGAGCAGCAACAAGGAGAGGTGGAGTGAGGAGAGGAGGAAGAGCCGAGCTCGCGAGCTCGTGAGAGCTCACTGGAGGGCGCACGGCTGGAGCGACGCGTACAGGAGGAGGAGAGCCTCGGGGGAGTTGTCCCCGACATTGCTGCAGCCGGAGCTGCAGGCGAGGAGGCGAGGCCACGGCTGCACGCGACAGAGGAGAGCAGGAAGCGGTTCTGGTTCTAGGATTTTCCCAGAATCAGATGTCTGGAGTGACGTCCAGACGATGGTGTGGACGTTTGGTGACGACACCAGACGTTTGAAAGTAGATCTCCACGTAGGTGCGTTCCCTTTGCGGATACGGCCATATAGGCCGCTCTGCAACTATGTTTTGCATGGATAAATATAAGAGATTTTGCTGTTGCTTGCAAAGATTGCTTCGGGAAGGCACGGGACATGCCCTCCCATGCGTTCCAGACGTCTGGATAGCTTGCCAAATGGCTGGAAGCACTCCCAAACGTCCGGAGAGGAGGTCGGACATCTGGAGCTGGGTCCAGACGGTCCAGAGGAGGTCCTGGATGTCTGAGGTTGACGTAGAACCTGAGGTGCATTTCTGTTTACATTTAAGACATCTGGACCTTGTGCCAGACGTCTGGACCTTATGCCAGACGTCTGATTTGGGTCTGTAACCCAGTTTTTGACCCGTTTAGGGTTCGTTTGAGGTCTGTTTTACGCAAACAAGTTATCGATGTGTTCCTTGAGAGTTCCTCTACTTGTTAGAAGGTCTTTTATACTATTTTGAATGTTCCATTGTGATTGTTCCTTGTTATAATACTTCATTCCGTTGAAGGTTTGGAGCTTGCTGAGGTACGTGAGCCTGCCGTTCGAGCACCCAATACTCCTGGATTGTCTAGTAGAGTAGCTTTCCCTAATTAAATTACAAACCTGAATGCATATGTGGATTAAATAACTAGAATCTAGGATGTGGCATGAATCCTAGGATGAGAAGTTACTTGAAATGTCTGTATGCATGTTTGAATTGAAGTCTTGAATGAATAAACATAAATGACAACAACTGCCTGTTAATGAACAAGAGCTGCCTGTGAAATATGGATTACCTGTGCTAGTTAAACAGTTACTTGTGACATTACCTGTTGTATACGTTAGAGGATAGAAATACGAGCTGCATGTGTATAACCTGAGAATAGAAATGTGAATGATAGAAATATGAGCTTCCTGTGTATAACCTGAGAATGGAAATGTGAATGATGAAACCTAGTATGGAATGGCATGAGAAATATGAGCATGAACCCTACGGGGAATTAGGAGTAGAGCTCTTGGAAATAAATGGAATGGATCTGGAAATGTGAGTGGGAAGTGTGCTGGCCCTTGAGTATGTGGTACCAAGGAGAGCGACTGTCCCCTGTTTAGTGTAGAGCCGAGCTAGCTGCCCTTGGGTTGGCACCCGGGGTTAGGATTGTCCACTCTGCATCGACTTCTTGGCCCTTGCGTAGACTGTATCGAGGAGAGCTACTAGTGTAGGGAGAGAGCTAGCCATCCCACGAGGCCCGGGGTTTAGCTAGCCACCCTACATCGACTTGCTAGGCCAACTGGGCTAACCAGGGTAGTCAGACGAGGGTGCACAGACTGTGGAGGGGTGAGACCCCTGTTTGCTTCTAAGGGGCTAGACCCCTGTTACTGAGAGGGTTAGGCCCTCTACTGTTCCGTGATGTACTTTGAGCGTACACGTTAGCGGAAACGACTGATCGCGTGCCATTGCAGGGTAGCAACCCGTGCACTTATCGTGTGTGCCGTAGTCACCGTTACGTCTGTCTGTGACCTTGGGGTGGTTGACTGGGTGTAGGACCACCACGGGGGACTCTCTCGGCCAGGAGAGCACCACGTGCTACTTCTAGTCTTTGGAAAAGACTGTAATCAAGATCGTTCCCACGAGGAACATTCGATATCAAGAAAGAGATCTAAAAAGAATAAACCAATGGGTGAAAAGGAATAACTTGTAAAATAAAGAAATTGGAATATATAGTTACCTGTTAGCTTTTACTGCTTTAGTTAGCTGGTTGCCACTCTACTCAGCGTTCGTTGACTTTGTTACTCATAACCCCTTTTCAGGTCCAGGTGTAGAGCAGCTCGAGTCTTTGGCTGCAGATGGTGCTAGGCCTAGTAGAGCCCAGTAGCAGTAGCTTTTTGTAGTACTTTCTGTTGTAGTGAGTTTCAGACTCTTGTACCTTTACGTTTTCTGTACCTTGTTTCCGTTTTACTGTTGTGGTGGGTAATATGTACTGTTAGCAGCTTTTCTTTCCTTACTGCTTGTACTCTTTTTTTATTGTTAGTTGCATAGCATTGTGAATGTGGTTTATTTTCCTGCTTTTTGGTTATTTCTTGTTGGACGACTGGGTCTTGGGATCAGTCGAGTCGGGCCGTTCTCGTGTCCTGTAGGGATTTGGGAATCGGGTCGTAAAATAGGGTTATAGGACCGCCCACAAAACCCAATTAGGTATGTCTCCCTTCAAATTGGTGTACGGGAAGGCATGTCACCTCCCTGTCGAATTGGAGCACAAAGCCTATTGGGCAGTACGGAACTGCAACCTAGCTCTTTCTAAGGTAGGAACCTACAGAAAGTTTCAAATGAGACCGATTGATGAATTACGCCACGACGCGTATGAGAACTCGCAAATTTACAAAATGCAAGTTAAGGCCTTTCACGACAAACACATATCCAGAAAGATCTTTCATCCTGGTCAAAAAGTCCTACTCTTTGAAGCCAAGCTTTAACTGTTTCTAGGAAAACTCAGATCGAAATGGATTAGACCTTACCTCGTCCATCGAATCTTTAGAAATGGAGCAATCGAGATCAGTCCACTCAGCCAGGATTTAGAACCTTTCGTTGTGAATAGTCAGAGACAAACAGTTCATTGACCTGACCGATACAAATTTGGCTGAGACATCCTTTACCCTCCATTTTCCCTGAGCTCATTGCGCCCAGCCGATGGCGTAAAACTCAGCGCTTAAAGGGAGGCAACCTGTCATTTTTGAAAAACCCAAAACCTTTCTTGACATTCCTATGATGAATTTATATTGCACTTTAGGGTTCATCCATTAGAACAGTCGACCCCACCTCAGGTACCTATACCCTAGTTTTGAAATCGTCCACAACAGCCACCTCGACATTTTCGCCCACCCAAAACCTATTCTAATGAATGATATAAGCTGAATTCGAACCCACCTAATTTACAATGGGGACATTGCAAATCGTAGGCATGGGGGGTATGAAAGTGCAAAATGCTGTGAAAAATCATCTCACAAGAAAAGGTTTCAACAAAAAAAATCACATATCCCAAAAAAATACCAAAAAAATGAAAAAATTCTTGAAAAAGAACAAAAAAATTCGGAGAGGAGAGAAAATTTTGAGGCCATACAAATCCTGAGGTGAAAAAAGGGGAAATGTGAAAAGTGTCAAAAAAAGGAGCACAACATGAAAAGAAAAAGAAGAAATAGTCGTTAGTAAGAAATTAAGGGATTAACTGAGTTCTAGACCATATCAAGAAAAAAAATGAAAGGAAAAAAGTGCTAATGAGACAAAAGAAATTAGTAGGAACGCTAATCTTAGGCCTCTTGGGCTAGACTCCTAGGCTTAAAATTCAAGTATCCGTTAAGATCTGGATAGTTCTCAAGAGGTTGGGGAAAATGCGAAGCTTAAGTATTAGGTCTAAGGCTTAGGGAGTATTCGACCTCGTTAACTTACCTCCAGTTTGTGGGACTCGGTAACCTAAGCACCCCAATACACAAATAGTCTGGTTCAGTGCACATAAGTATCAAAATCATGCAAATGTGTCTAATTGTTCTAAAAGAGTCACCTAGATTAGGAGTGGCCGATCAACACAAGTTGATTTGGACGAGTTCTCGGCACAGAGAGGCGGGAAATTCCCCTCGAAGATGCACAATAACATATCGTCTCCTCGATGCTTGTCTCCTAGGATATTTACATATCCTACTGGGGGCCTGTAAGCACCTTGTGCTGGTTCAGATGCCATGGGCAGCATTATCACGAAATGTCGATTGCCAGGGTTTGAATTTAGCTACAGAACGCCATGGGCGAGATTATCTCGAAATCTCGATAGCCAGGGTTCTAGGGGTTGCCATGGGTGGTGCTATCACGAAGCATCGATTACTAGGGACCCTTCGAGGATTGATGATGGGGACTAGGAATTCGATAGAGACCATGTTGAGAAGGCAATCCGAAGCTAGAAATAAAAAGAAAAGAGAGAGAAAACTCTCCAAACAAAGAAAATCCTCTGCGTCTCTCTTACAAAAATGCATTGCAAACTGAACCGAGGCTAAAATATGTTACAAGCATGGGTGCTTTAACTGCGGAGTCCAATGAACCATAGGATAGTTCCTGTGGGCCTTAAAAACCTTCACGATGGACTGAGGCTAGAGCTAGTCAGGTCCGGATCTTGGTTGGTACTTGAGTACCTCTAGGCCTACCATCAGCATTCTAACCTAATCAAAAGAAGAAAGCAGTCATCAAAGTTTTTGAACATCAAGGAACTCATGGTCTAGACTCGAAGTTAAAACCTTAAAATTTTGCTAAGGGACTAGCAAAAGCTAGGCATGGGGGTATGAAGGGAACACCATCATGAGCCCTAACTAGCTCATTTTGACGCATAAATGAGAACAAAAGCTCCTACATAACCAACTGGAGGTCTTAATTCAATGAATAATCATTCTAAGAGAAAAGGAAGAAACAAGGGGTAAAATTACAATTTTACCATTGTAGTACAACAACGGATTTTCTCAAGGGCTAAACACAGGTCAAATGGTCTTAATAAGATAAAAAGTGGGTTGGTTCAAACAGAAAAGGGTTCGTGTGAATTCTGGGAATTAAATGACTTCTTATACCCCTTAAATAGACCCACTTGATTTAACAAGGTTCTGGTTAGAATAAAATTCACCTAAACCCTCTAAAAATCATAGAAAAATATTCTCTAGGGTTTAGAACCTTCAATTTGGCCATTGGAACCTATTTTGATCTAAAATGGGTCTCAGACAAATGTTTGCCCTAAATTGGGTTTTTACGTAAATTGACCAACCAAATGTGGTCAAAAAAAATATATAACCTCACCATTGGATTCCTTAGGTCCAAATTAGATTTGTACCAAAATTTGAACCTAAGGGGAACTCATCTTAACCCACTTTGCAAATAGGTTTGACCTAATTACATTTCTACACCTACCTTTCAAAAACCCTTACATTTGACCCCCTAGCTTCTTCTTCGTTATTTGCAATTAGGTCCCTCTGCCATTATAACGGAGGGAATCCTACTCCGGAGAGCTTGAAAGGGCGATTTCTCCCTGCTCTCTTATAGAATCCCGTTCAAAATTGAAAGGGAGATTCTCTAAGAAATCTCCTCCAACGTGAACCCAATTAGAAGCCCTATTTGGTACCCAATCTCTCATGCGAACGCATGAGAGATTTGGGTCTCTCTCGAGTTTCCTCTACCGGCGAACTTGCCATGCTTGGAAGCTTGGCTTCCAGGCACAAACCCGACCTCCAGGGCCTATTTAAGAGAACCCAATTCGCCCTGCATCTCCTAAGCTTGAATTCAGCTGGAGAACTCCCTCAATTTCATCTCTCCTCCTCTGGATGACTTGCTCGTCAAGCTCCAGTGACTTCTCCCACTCTCCCTCGCCGCCTAGCCACAATACCGATGGCAAGTTCCTCTTCCTCTCGCTTGTTCGCGTCGCACCGCACCCACCGACGCTCCTGCCTCCACTTTGTCCTCACCAACCTCCTTTACTGTTCATCTTCGTCTCCGGCCTCGGTGATATGCACAGACACCATCCCTGCCTCCCCCTTCATCTCTTCAGTCCTAGATAAGTCCTCTCACCCTCTACTCCCTTTTTCCCTCATTATTTGCTTCAAACAACCACTGCCACACTCCACCAACATCATCCCCTTCACCTCCGGCCACCACTCCGGCGAGCTTGCTCCACCTCCAAAGACCACCTCCCTCCTCGCCGACTGATTCCTAAGCACCACCCTGATTCACTGATCATAACCCCCCACTCACAACACTCCGCCACTCACCCACAAGCGCCCCCGATCACACCCACACACACGGCCGCAGTGTGCCCTAGGCACGCTACCTCAGGTGGTCCCTCGCCATGCCAACCACCTCTACACGTTCACCACACTTTGGCAAAGCTCCCTAAGCTTTTTAACGTGGCCGCAAGGCCGTTTGTGTGATTTCAGGTCCAGGTGTTCGCCGCCATTAATGCACAGCAGGAAGCTTGCTTGCAAGCTTCTCCAGGCTGTGCTCGCTCCAGGTCATAGTCCCAGGTCATGCGGAGAGCCTTCGCAAACATCTCCAGGTGACCAATTAAAACCAAGATCCATCACTGCAACTGCAATTGAACGAAGACACTCGACTACAGGAGCACGTGAAAGAGGGTGGGAAGTTAGTCCCACCTCGAAAAGTTGCAGAGCGTCGCACCCGCATAAAGTGATTTTCTGCATTGGGCTGGTTGTCTCCAACTCATAGGGTGAGGTCCCCTCTCACTCGACCCGACGCCTCGTCCACGATCACACCCCGCAAACCTGGTGACCCGACTTGACTGCATACCTCACCTACCATTGCACGTCGATGGGCCTGGTCCCGAGCGCATATCCGACCCGATTACTAGAGAAGTGGCTCTGGGAGAGCAAACCTAAGAGAGAAAGGGGAGAAGAGAGCTTGCGCGGGTAGGTGGTAGGTTTTACTCTGTGGACCGAAGAAAACCAGGAGAAGGTGAAGGAGGAAGCCGAAGTCAGAAGCTAAGGAAGGAGAAGGGCTGCAAAGAGAGAAGAAGGAAAAGGCTAAGGCAGAAGAAGGAGCTGAAGGAAAGAGCAAGGAAGGCAGAGAAAGAAAGAAAAGAGAAGGAAGAACCTGCAGGAAGAAGAAGTTGAAGGCAACTGAGACAGAGAAGAAGCTAGGGGAAGAGAAAGCTAAGGCAAGGAAGCTGCAGCTAAAATCAGAAGAGGAAGAAAGAAGAAGCCAAAGAAGAAGAATAAGGAGGGAGCCGCCAGAGAAAAGGAGAAAAAGCAGAAGAAAGAAAAAAGATCAAAGCACTGTAGCATCATCATTTTAAGGTGTCTGATTCACAAATCAGACGTCCAATTTTGTGTTTATTCACATACATTGGTTCCTTTAGTGCCTTACATTTATTCCTATTTTTTTGTAGTATAACATTGATCTTATTGCATATTATATTCTTTCAAATTCTCAAGTTGTGATCTTGATTTCTAAACCCTAATTTTCTCCCTGTGTTCGACCTCGGACTCTAAAATTTGAGTAATAAATTATATTTGTTTTGAACACATTTTTGACTGTACTACAATGCGACCTTTTTAAAACTCAATCAAGCATCTCCTAACATCCTACGCCTGGTGTAATTGCATAGCCCAGGCACATTCCACAAAAACACCTTCAACATGATGATGTTTGGACACCATTCTTCTCATATGTAGTATGAGTCACCTTCAATACTTTAGCAACTAGATTCTCATTAAATTTTTGTATCTTCACAGGACCCCAGCTACGTAAGTTGTACCTTCCCTTATCGTCAATGAGAAGCTCATGTTATACAAACCTCCTTCTGTTGTGCTAAATGTAAATTGTTGACATACAACCTCAATCAAGTGTACATCACTCTGTTGATCATCACTTCTCATAACTATAGTGTCTGAACTGACATTCTCCACCATTTTTTATCATTTTTTTAGAGCCCTTGCACCCTAACCCCCTTAAAGAGTTTTCATCCACAAAATTAGACATATCTCAAAGCTGGAAGAGGTGGGGGTTTTGACCTTGGGCTACCTCGAACTTCCTAATTATCTCACACCACCCTCGGCAGAAGTGTGACCCCACAATGCAACACTGTTGCTACCCAGTCTAAGATGCACCAATTGTTATTCATAGTCGACAAGCGTGGAGGCAAGCCACGTGATACGCTACCAGCTAACCCACCCACAATTCCAAATCGATCCTCACAATGAGGTCATAGCTTTCTTTCAATTCTTGAGCAATGCAAGGCCTCAATTAGCGATATGTGGAGAACTCTTAGTTCCCGACAATCAATCAATTTGACAAGGGTCCGCCAAGCTGAATTCTCGGCTTGGAGCTCAGGGCTTTCTGCCATAGATCTAAAGGCACTACACGAACTCCAAATCTCAGTCTTGATGTAGACTCAGCTTACAGGTGGTCATGATTTCCAAAAAGTGGGCTGACTAGGACAACTAGTTAACATTGTCCCAAACGACATCAAGCCCAAAGAAAATCCTCGAGAACCCTTCCACGAAGTCCTGTTCTAAGCACACAGAGTCGATTTTAAAAGTAAAGTGGTCTGCCAAGCAAAATTGTTGGCAATTGCCTTGTCTCAACCTTGTCTTGAATCTAAGCCAACCACAGATTAGTAAACTTCATCCTTTAATCACCACGATCAACTCTAGCTATAGTCTACATGACATCATATCGGTGCTCCAGAAATTCGATGAATAATTGGCTTCCATTCACTAATGTCAACGATTCAATCCATGACCCATATTTGGAGTTAAGCCATGCACCGTCACTATAGGGTACTAGCTCAAATCATTAGCTACCTTGATGCCTTTGCCTGGATGGTGTTGGACTCAACCATTGTAGTCCTTCAACAGATCCACCCAGTAGTGATTAATTATTCAGAATTCATTCCAAGGGAAGATATCAAAGGGTTCACAATAAAAATAATGCCTCTTAACCACAAGGCAACCATAATGGTTATCAATTCTAGGTTGTGTCAGGTAATTCTTCACGCGATCTCATAGTGGTCAAGAAGGACAAGCAATTTCCTAGTCAATCACATCAAGACGTAGCTGAGTGATGTGCCATCTAGATTGCTAGTTAATTGTTGGGGCGGATAATTGTCATAAAAAGAGTTGAGTTTGGAAAACCTGTCATCGTAGTGTAATTTGCGAGAAAATCCATCAACAAATAAAATTACCAAAACTCAAAAGGAATTCTGGGTCGAACACAGGGAGGTTACATTGATTTGCAATCCACAATTATATTTTTTGTGTAATTTTGGTTTTTAAGATGAGATAATCACAATGAATTGATACTATACTAAAGAGAGAGAGAGAAAAAAAACAAAACACTTTTATAACAGAGATATTATTATTATTATTTTTTTGAATCAGTGAGGATTGCTATCATAAACTGATAGCAATCTGGAGGGTATTGTATTGCATATCAAAAGAGTATTACAAAAAAGTTGCCCAACTATGTATGAGAGACCAACATTCCTTTACAACATTCTCACATCTCACCGCCCTCCCCTGAAACAGCTTATCATTCTGCGCCCTCCACACACACCACAGAACGGTAGCCATAGCCCCCAATGGTCGAACAGGGTTGATGAAACTCTGCCACATAGCATCCCAGGGAGGGAGGGGTTCTAAGCACACCAACCTCCAAATTTTATCCGTGATCAAGCAGGAGGAGAATATGTGTGTTGCACTATCAGAGTGTAATCCACATAGGGGGCAGGCATTCATATTAATCCCCATCCTTCTATGCCTAAGATCGCCAGTTATCAACCCTTCCCGTCTGCAAAGCCACAAGAAAATCTAGACCTTTAGAGAAATTCTCAAAAGCCAAATCTTTCTGTCGATAAGATCCCATTCCACCTCATTATCAGACCTAATAATTTTTTCATATGCCTGCTTTACTGAGAAAAAACCCTGCCAGCAGTATGTGTCCTTCACATCTGTCATAAGATACAGCTGCTGCAGATCCTCCATCAGTTTCTGCCTCTCCTCCCAAAGTCGAGTGCCCAGCCTGCATTGTTGTAGCCCTTCCAACTGCCAGCAACCTTCAGCCTGGGACCACAGGCTGCTAACTGTGGCATCTTTATCAGTAGCAGCATCATACACCCTCGGGAAGGTCTCTTTCAGCAGGCCCAATTCAGACCACCTCTCATTCCATAAGCTAAAACATCTGCCATCACCAAGCTTAGGTTGCAGCAGATGCCAGTAGCAGGTGATTGCAGAGATCACTGATCACCAAAAGGGAGAAGGCCTCTTCGGCTGAAGCCTTTGCAGACAGCTATTGGATCCCCCATAGCTGTCCCTAATAAGATCATCCATCAGCCCCTCCTTGCAATTCAGAATTCTGATGGCCCATTTCAGCAGTAGGGCCTCATTGAACTCTTTTAATGCTTTAATTCCCAACCCCCCAGCCTCCTTTGGTCTGCAGATAGTGTTCCATCTGATGGGCTGCATGAACCTGCCCTCGTGTCCTGCTCCTTTCCAGAAGAATCTCTTCCTCACAAGGTCCAATCTCTTCCAGATGCATTTAGGGGCCTTAAATATGCTGAAGAAAAAGACTGGTATGGCAGTAATAACCGAGTTGAGTAAAATCAGTCTCCCACCCTTAGATAGGAATTTACTACTCCACCCTTTTAGCTTTCCAGCCACCTTCTCGAATAGGACATTCCAATTTGATTTTTTCAGTTTTGTAGCCCTTAAAGGTAATCCAAGGTATCTCAGAGGCAATTTAGTACAGGGTGAGCCCAGTATACCCTCCAATTCCATCTGTTCCTGTTCACTCATACCAAAACAGATCAAAATAGACTTGTCGTTGTTCAAACATAAACCTGAAATATCATCGAATATCTTCACCATTAATCCCAAAGCATGCACCTCAGACTTGGACCCTTCCACGAAGAACACAGTGTCATCTGCATATTTATAAAATGGGGGCCAAATGTCTTCTGTTTGATAGAGAGTACCCTTTAATTATACCCACCTCTACCAATTTGCAAGTGTACCTTGCAAGTCCATCTACCGCAAGGTTAAAGACCAATGGGGCCAGGGGACACCCTTGTCTAACCCCATGTTGCGGCTGGATCCAGGCTCCACATGGCTTCCCATTGATCAAAGGAGAAAAGGAAGTAGTGGTGATACAACGTTTCATCCATTGAATCCAAAGGGGAGGGGAAGCCTCTTCTTCTAAACACCTCCCAAAGATACGGCCAGGAAATCGAGTCATAGGCTTTCTGGAAATCTACTTTCCATAGGAAGGCCTTGCATTTCGTCCGGTGCCAACCATTAACCATTTCTTGAGCCAAAATAAATGATTCTTGAAGTGATTTGTTGGGCAAGAAAGCAGCCTGTACCGGGTGAATCATGTCTTGTCGAACAATTCTTAGCCTGTTAGCCAAGACCTTGCTGATGATAAGATAGATGGAGTTTGAAAGGGCAATCGGCCTGAAATTTGAAAATTGTTCTTCTCCCATTGATTTTGGCAAGAGGAAAAGATATGACTTGTTAATCCTCTTGAAACCAGCATTACCCACCTCAAATTCTCTGACAACATCCATCACCTCCTTACACACCACACTCCACATCTCTTTGTAAAAGAAAACTTGTATTCCATCCAGGCCCGGGGAGCCTTCCGCATTTAATTCTCTGATTGCTTGTAAGGTTTCTTGTTCTGTAATTAGTGCAGTCAGTTGTTCGGCTTGTTCACTTGTCACCTTGGGACCAATGTCTCCTGCCATTCTCCATTTCCCTCTCCTAGCTGCCCGAGAAGCTGCCCTGAAATACTTGATGGCTTCAGATTTAATCTCCTGATTAGAGGAGACCCTATGTCCATCACAAAGAATAGAGGAAATGAAGCTAAACTGCCTCCGAGAGCTAGCTGCAAGGTGGAAGAATTTCGTATTGGCATCCCCCTCCTTAAGCCATAACTGCCTGGATCTTTCCCTCCAATCGATTTCCTGTTTAAGGTCTTCATCTAGTACCACACCTTGCCACATTCTCTTGTCAGCCTGCTCATCTTTAGACAGAGGGCCAACAGCTTCCTTAGACTCCAGCTCATGGATTCTACTCAGAGCTTCCCTTCTCCTTTGTTCCCTCACCAAGGTAACAGCAGATCCATATTCTTTTAAGATCGCATGCAATCCAGCCAGCTTAGTTGATAATCTGACAGTAGCAGACTCCTGTACTTTTTTAGCTCTCCACCAAGAACAGATCATCTGATAGAAACCCGGTCCAGTCAGCCATGACCTTTTCAGTTTGAAATAGGTGCCAGCTAGAGTTTCTTCCCCACTGTCCCATACCAGGGGGTATGATTAGAGAACGGTTGGCTCAACCCATTCACAGTCGACAATTGGAACCTGACAAGGATGCCCACATTCCCAAAAAATCTATCAAGCCTGGAAGCCAGCCCGTTTCCATTATGCCAAGTAAATTCCACACCAGAGGATGGATATTCACTTAACTGTAGAGATTGAAGCGTCATCTGAAATCCAATAGCCGAGCTATCTGTGTTGCCACTAGACCTATCAGCCCCTGTTAACCCACAATTAAAAT
Organism: Thalassia testudinum; assembly: GCA_037157565.1. NCBI lineage: Eukaryota > Viridiplantae > Streptophyta > Magnoliopsida > Alismatales > Hydrocharitaceae > Thalassia > Thalassia testudinum. Next base: position 136,596,056 of record JAZHRO010000063.1, read on the forward strand.
CTTCTCCTGTCAGCCACATTTCCCCCTGCACCAACTCAGCTACAATGGACCATTCCTCCCACAACACTTGCCTGCCAGAAGAAGTACAAGGTCCATAGATCCCAATGGTCCAGATACACTCCTGCCCCTGTTGAATCTAAAACTTGCATGTTAGCATATGTCTGGCTTTGTGAACTTCCAAACATTGAGCCCACCTCTTCCTCCACCAGATAGCAATGCCCCCGGCCTCCCATGTGCATCAATCTGTACACATTCATTCATCCCTGCAGCTAACAAGTCGGACCAAAGTCTATCAGAATTACTCTCAATGTGTGTCTCTTGAATGAGCGCACAATCAATTCCCCATTCTCTCAAGTATTGCATCAGAGATGCCCTCCGGCATCTGTTGCGCAACCCACGCACGTTCCAAGTGAGGATTCTCATCACTCCTCATTGGAACCCTCTCTCCTGAGGGTCTGGCAACTACACACTTGCATAACTTTGGCAACTTCATCTTCATCCATCAGAGAAATAGCCTTTGATTTTCTTTGTCGAAGGCTGTATGATGATCTTCCCTTATTGATTTTTGTGCATGATCTCCCTTCACATTCAGGATCTTCCTTCCCCTGCAAGACCTGTTTGCCCTTCAGAGATTCAGGTTGCGTATCAAGGTTCCCCTGCTCCTGATTCTCCCTCCCACATGACAGCACATCCCCTACCATCGTGGTCGATGGTCCTGCCAACTCTCTGCTGCTCAATTCCTCTATTTCTTTGTTCTGAAGCATCCCCATCTCCCCATCACACAAGTCCTTACACGTCTCGGCAACCAAGGACTTATCGCCATGCACCATGTGCAGCTCCTGAGCAGTCTCTTCCTCATTAGCTGTAGTTTCAGACGACTTAAGCTGCTTTGCTACATCATCCCCCATCAGGAACTTCAGTCTCAGCATCTAGGAGCTTCCACCACATCTCAAAATCAGACGATCAGGTATAGAGCCAGCGATGAAGACAACGACCCTCACACTTAGTAGATTCCCAGTCCCCTCAAGCAGTCCGAGGATCGTGTCTTCAGCCATAGATGCAAAGCCTGAGATCATTGATGACACAACCTCCTTTGACCTCAGGTGTAGAGGGAGTCCCTCAATCTCAAGATTTCCAAACCTAATTCCCACTCTCTATGGTGGTCTCTCTGATAGGGCTCCATCAAAAGGAGAAACCAGTCTCCAGGTCACTGTGACGCCGTCGTTACACGATGTATGGAATCGCAATTTCTTAACATCCCCCGCACCTAAACCAAAGAGCACAAAGCATGTACTTGACAGAGAGGAGATCTGCCAGGAATCAGTCGAGAGAGATAGAGAGGTTACCAGGGCGCGAACGTTCTCCGCCATCAGTTTTCCAGTCATAATCTCCCCAAACAGAGCTTTACACAAGGCCATCTCTGTAGCCTTGATGCTCGCCGTCAATGGAACCTCCACATCCGCCATAAGCCCTCTTTAGTTGCGCATAGGTGGGGGCGGAGGCGGCATCCACCCAGCCCTAAAATTCAAATTTCCAGAGCACGGGAAACGGAGATAACTCATCTGCCCCCCCAGACCCCTACATGAATCCCTTTTGTGGCCAAAGCCCCCACACCCCAGACACACCATAGGGGATTGATAGGTGGCTGCCAAGTGTCCCCGTCATCGGCACCAGAAGCAAACAGTTCTGCCAGTCAGCTTTGTTCCTCTTCTCTCAGACCACCTCGCCTCCATCCCCCTTTGGCCGTATGTGTCAGAGTTCCCCCGTTCCATCCTCCTGTGTCCTTTCGACCTCCAAGTATGCCACCCCTCACCCTCCCTATTCCCACCAGCCGTCGCACCTAAACCGCCAGCCGTCGGGATAGACATTCTCCAAGTATCAGTATCCCACCTTAATCATCGATCTGCCAATAGAGATATTGTTTTTACAACTAGAAAGCTGGAAATATTACAACTAGAAAGTGGTAAATATACTCTAGAAAGTAGTAAAGAGAAGGGATGCGAGAAATTATCCTCCTCGACAACTACTTGGAGGATGAGCTGGAACGGGTGATGCCTGGAAGATTTAGAGAGGAGACGGAAGATAGAGAATGAAGTGGGAAGAACCAGGGGTGAGGCAGGACGTCATCATCGTGGGATCCACTTCCAGAACAAGGGTAAGAAGATGACCACGGGAGCTCCATGAATGGGGTGAGAAGTAAACAAAATTTTGATTTTAACTTTAGAGGAGCTTCCAGGGTTTGAGACAAGCTTCTTTAGAGCCTTGAAGAGGGAGAGAGGTGAAGGAAGGGATGAAGAAAGTGTGGGGGTCGTAGGGCTATTTATAGGTGAAGAATGGATGGGCAATTAGGTCAATTCATGTTTAAAACATTAATGTTAGGGTCTTTAGTGATGGATTTATTCGTTACTAAAGCCCTGAACGTGGGCTTAGTGTGCACTTGCCCGCACCTCTTCTCCTCTGTGCTCAACGTTCAAGCATGAACACGCGCGGACGGCTTAAAACCCATCACGCCCGCTCCTCTTCAACATGCTCAACGTCAGCGTGTGCGATTGCACGTGCAGTTACGCGTCCGATCGCGCATGCAGCCGCATCTGAGTGTGTCATGTCGATGCCTTTGCCACAGCCCGATTGAGATCCAACAACTGGATTTCACTCTCCAACGCCCCCATCTTTGATTTGGGGTGCACGAGGCTCAAACCCACAGCCTTAGCGTCGAGTGAGCATGTGTGACCAACGCGCCAACGTGCCTCTTGAGGGGTGTTTTCAACGAAGGTGCACACGATCAAGGCCATTGGATCAAGATCCAACGGCCCAGATCTGGCGAGCACTTGAGGAGAGAGAGACGATGGGCTTTCAAAGGTAGGTTTGGGTGGTTAGGATGATGCCACGTGGCACCATCTTGTCCATCTATCTTCATATGCTCATAGGTGGTGCCACGGATGTCTGATTGGAACAATTTTTGCATTGTTGGGCTACGATCGTCGATCCGAACCCATTCGTGTGGTTGGATTTGCCATCTAAAGACTGGATTTGTCATCTGAAGAATGGATTTACACCACCTGGCCCCTTGACCTCTGATCTTTCTATGACTGCATCTAATACTACGGAAATCCGATCAGGGTGATATTGGAGTCATTGAACTCTAATCGTCACCATGATCAGATCCGTACAGTTGGATCTTTAATCTGAGGCCTCGATATGATATTTCCCTATTACCTGACCACAAAAAGAGAAAATTAACCTAAACTTTATACAATCTAACCTAAATGTAAGATGATGCATGTTATGCAATATTTATAATGTATGATGCAACTATACACCTATGAATGCGCATAAATAGACTATTTATGTGATATAAACATGTTTAGATCATTAATTAGGGTTAATTATGTTGTTGTAGTATAGTGTCACAATCTAGAAGGATGTCATTTATTTATATACAATTTTTACTGGTTTTATTCCAGGTTGTTCATTGGGAGGCAGTTATTGATATACATCACTCTCTATTATCCAAAAATCATCTTTTTTTTTCAAAAATGTTAAGCTTATTTACAACAGAATGAATTATAAATGAAAGAATCAAAGAATGAATTAATCTAAGTCAATTATGTAGAAAAATGAATGAATTAATCTAAGTCAATTATGTAGAAGAATAAATGAATTAATCTTAATGACAATGCCTCAAGAATATATACAAGATTAAAGACATCAAAAACTATTTTAAACTAAACTATATTAAGTATGTACACAATATCTAAGTATCTCTATCTAATTATATATAATATTAAGTTATGCCTTAAAAATATCTACAATCAAGGCACAAAAAGAGCTATTTATAGTACTTATATACATCTAACCTATGTATGTATAAAATAATACTAAGCTAAGTAACTAATTTAGCATACTAATCATACATAATATACAACCTATATACACTAAATATACATACTAACTTAACCTATAATTATATAAATACATATAGCATAGATACATGTAATACTAATTATATAAATATATTACATATGTACATACTACTATTATATACATCTCTACTAATATATATATAAGGCTTAAAAACATATATACAGAATAAGGCAAAAATAAGATTTTATTTACATAATACTTAACTATAACATACATGTATACACTACTAAATATATATATACAATATTTACAAAATATATACTATACCCTAAACACCAAAATAATACATATATATATCTATATATATACCTTATTATTAACATCTGTACACACACATACATATTTATATAACATCTCTTACACCAACACTTAGTTTGCAACACACACAAACACTCATGCACTTATACACTAAGTACTAAACACTAGAGCATTAACACAAACACTTAGTTTTATTTTTAAGTTAAACACTCAAAAGTTAACCCCAAAAATTTTGGTTTTTGAGCCAACTTTTCGTAGTGTCAACGTCCCCATAGGAGGCTGAATCGGTACCACTACTAGGTTGGTCCATAGGGGTGGGGTATATATATTTATATGTATATAATCAGGCCCATTCAGGCCCACGCATGGGCCCAGCACAGTGGGCCCACAGCCCACGACACTCTCTCTCTCTCTCTCTCTCAAAAAATGGCCGGTTAATATGCTCATTAGGGATCCGACCTTGATACTAGACGGAGGGTCCTCAAGCACACATCAACTTATAGTGGTAAGAGTACTTCGCAATGAACAATGTCACACTATATGTAGGTGAATTTTTGTTGTGCATTGCGTGATTTATTAGAAAGATTAGGGACATAATTAGCTATTAATTACTGATCTAATTTACAAATTATATAGTTGTGTAGCCAATACATAGGGCTTCCTATTGTTATAATTTATTTAACTTAATTAAATATATAAACATATTTAAAAATTGGTTAAAGTTAAGAATAAATACAAGTTTAATTTAGTTTTAATTACTTAATTAAAGTACAAATTGATGAATTAATTATACAATTGAATATTAATTTAGTTAATTTACATTATTGAATAATTAATAAAGATTTTTAATTGATTTTTAATAATTTATTTTCATATTTACACAATTAAATACACGATTTGTATATATAATGCATAATTATACAATATACATGATATTATACATCATTAACAGGGTCAAAATATAATTAAAATAGTTTAAATTATAATATACAAGAATATAGTATAATTTACTTCAGTATCCTATTAATTTATTAATTTACTTTACATTAACTTAATAATATAACTAATTGACTTATATAAATATAAATATGTACAATATATAAATAAATAAATATAGATGTATTACTATACATAATAATTATTGTTAATAGTATATTAAGTTACATATATGTTTCTACAAATATATACTAGTGTACATATATATAGTTATATATACATATAAGTTATTTATATATAGTAAAATAATTATATATATATATATATATATATATATATATATATATATATATATATATATATATTACTATAGTGTATAACTTAACATAGATATTCAGTATAGTTTATTTACAGATAAATAGAATAGATATAACTTATCTATACACTTATATACATATAACTTAATATACACTTATGTTATTAGTATTTACAAGTATATACACTATATGCTAGGTATTCTTGTAGGATTTTTGGGTTTTTTAAAGGCTTTTTTTTTTGTTTTTATGTTTTATAGGAATAGAGAGAGAGGAGAGAAAGTTGAGAAGAGAAGAGGAAGACTCTTTTTGTTTGTTTTTATTTTTTTTTCTTTATTTCTAAACCTGAGAAGTATAAAACTTCTGTAGGTATGTTCTATCTAAACACTTGGAAGCCTAATTCTAACTCAATACACACCTCAAACATGTCCAATTCTCACTCAAGATAGTTTTTATTTATTTATTTACATTATTTTTGCATTTTTCATAATATTTACAATGAAGGCGGGAAAATGGCAATTAATTGATTAGGAATTGATTCCATGCCACAAAGATTGACCAAAAATTCTGGAATACAAGATATAAACATTATATACATCCAGATATCAATAACAACTAGAATCAAGCCCAGACTATGATTTAAATAGCATGTTCATCACCAAAATGTGGTTTAGACAATTAGCAACAACTCTGAGTACTGACAAAGATTTACATCAGAGTTTAATTGAAAATTACAACTTGTTTAGCCTTCATAAAGTCTTCTCATATACATGACAGCTTTTTCTATGTCAAACTCTCCTTCTACAATTCATTTGGACTTAAAACCATTTCAGAATCTGATCAAAATCTTAAATTCCATTCCCATCAAGACCTAAGAGTATTTCTCTGCTGTCTAAATTTCCATTCAGACTTACTGAAGCTTTATGTCATGTTCTCAAAGATCGACTTTAATGTCTAAGATATTGAATTGATACAAATGTTATTACAAATGTTAAGTCATCCAAAAATCCATTTAAACCACTAGTAAGCTTATTCCATCACTTCTAGATCACAACTATTGCAGCAGCTATATTAAGACGATTTTCACTTTGAATAATGTATTAAGATGATTTATCGTTGTAGGTCCAGAGTGGTGGAAAGCTGCTTAACAAAATAATTAAAATTAAAATTAAACCTCTCACAGAAGAGCGGGTTGTGTCCACAAGGAGGCAATTACTTAGTTAAACTCGCAATTAAGTCAAAATCAAGTTCGCTAAACTATTCGCCAGATCAAGCAATGCCTGTATGGCTTTGAAAGTAAACCTTAAATTTATGGAGAAGTCAAGGGGAGTGAATGTGTTTGTTACGTCAGAAAATTATACATGTGCAAGAGTATGCCATGTACTATTCACTTGCATGCATATGAAGATGTCATTCAAAATAAAATTCAATGCACATAGAGATGAATAATAAGGTTTAACAATTATCTAGAAGCATGAGCATTAAGGCATATATTCACCACAATAAAATAATCATAAATCAAAATTCATTTTGTGGCAATGGCATGAAATGTAATTATTAATTCCACCATAAACAGAGGATTCTACCTCTCTCCTCCTCACGCATGGGAGAGAGGATTGTTTGAGGAACTCTTCTAGGCGTAGATTGGTTGGAGCGAGGGCTCCGCAACGGTGGTGACGGCAAGTTGCGAGATGGCCGGAGTCGGTCGGACGGAGGAGAGAAGAGGCTGTGGTGGAGGTTGCTGCTGTTGGCCGCGCGTGCTGCAGGTGTGAGGAGGCGTGGTGCGTGGGTGCTGGGGGCACTGTAGGCTCACGGAGGAGTGGATGCGTGGGCGCGTGGGTTCTCTATAGGCTGCTTGGGCACGCGGGGTTGTGTGGCAGTGCAGTTGCAGGCGCTGCAGCGGGGGCAAGTGGAGGTGAAGGCATGAGGACTGTAGGCGCAAGCGAGGGCTCATTGTAGAACGTGCGCTAGGCAAGGGTGCACGGCGGAGTTTAATGGCGCCGGCTGCAGGTGCTGCAGGGTGGCATGAGGAGGTCAGAAGCTGTAACGACCCGGTTCCCGAGTCCCTACGAGACACGAGAACCGGACCGACTCGACTAATCCCAAGACCTAGTCGTCCAACGAGGAAGTAACCAAAAGACAGTAAAATAAACCACATTCAGCATGAATATAACTAACAGTAAGAAAGTACAGCAGTAAGGAAAGAAACTACTACAGTAGGTACCACCACAACAGTAGAACAACATTTATCATATAACACGAACTGCAGGTAAAGAAAGTACAGCGGAAACAAAACTACTCACTATAACAGAAACAAAAGAGGTACAAAAGACTGTGGTAAACTCTACTGGACCCTACTCGGCCCAGCGTCCTCTGCAGCCGCTGACCCTGGCTGCTCAACACCTGGTCCTGAAAAAGGTAACGAGTGTAACACGTCAGCAAAACGCTGAGTAGAGTGGCAAACTAACTAAAGACAACAGTAGAGTGTACAGTAGCTGTTATGTTCTATTACTTCCTTTATTCACATCTTTCAATTTTCTCACTATTTCATTTATTTCTCAGATCCTTTACTTGATCTCGAATGTCCTCGTGGGAACGATCTTGATTGCAGTCTTTTCCAAAAGTAGAAGTAGCACGTGGTGCTCTCCTGGCCGGGAGAGTCCCCCGTGGTGATCCTACCCTCAGTCAACCACCCTAAGGTCACTGACAGATGTAACGGTGACTACGGCACGCGCGATAAACGCACAGGTAGCTAGCCCGCACTGGCACGCGGTCAGTCATTTCCGTTAACGGGTGTGCCCAAAGCATAGCACGGAACCAGGGCAGAGCCCTCTCAGTAACAGGGGTCCAACCCCTCCACAGTAACCAAACCGAGGCCTTGCCCCTCCACAGTCCGCGCACCCTCGCCTGACTACCCTGGTTTGCCCTAGTGGGCCTAACAAGTCGGTGAAGGAGGCTAGTAGAACCCCGGGGCCCGTGGGGTAGCTAGTACTCTCCTAACACTAGTAGCTCTCCTCGGTACTACGTACACGAGGGCCAGCAAGTCGGTACAGAGCGGCCAATCCTAACCCCGGGTCCCTGGGGTGGCTGGCCCCACTCTGCACTAAACAGGTACAGGTACTTCCCTTGGTACTGCGTACCCAAGAGACAATACGAACAACATCTCAGTTCCATTCCTTTCTCTTTCCAGGAGTTCCACTCCTAATTCCCCATAGGGTTCCATCCTTTTAACTCAAACATCCAGGTTTCACTTTCCAGTTTCACATTCTTACAATCCATGCTCTCACCCACGTTTCTTTATTCATAGCAGGCAGCTGTTAATTCAATTTACAGGCAACTTTATATTCCTTTTCATTTTTCCAAGACGGCAGTATTATACATTCTGCTAGTTTTCCATCCTAGGATTCATGCCATATCCTAGGATCTATCATACAATCTAATTTCCAGCCCTAGGATTCATGCAACACCTAGGAGCTATCATTCCATACATTTCTCATTCCTAGGATTCATGCAATGTCCTAGATTCTAGCTAAGGTTCCATACTTTAACAGATTTTAATAACTTAAGCCACTCTACCAGGTACAACGGGAGTAATGGGGGCGTGATCGGGAATCCCGCGTGCCTCTGCGACTCCCAAGACTGCAATGGAACGAGGTCCTATCACAAGGATCAAACACAAGGAGTGTCTCAAAATAGTGTATAGCTACTGTAGACGGGTAGAGGAATTAATTCTGAAAAGAGCGCAACTCGAATCGCGGAAAACGGAGCCCGAACAGGCCCTAAACGGGTCGAAAAAGACGATACTGTGCAAAATCAGACGTCTAGAACTTCTTCCAGACGTCTTAAACAGTGGATCAGAGAATTACCTGTTCAGCGTGGTTTCCCAGACGTCCAAAAGTCTGTGGGGACGTCTTTCCTAGCTCCCAGACGTCCGATGGTCACCCCGGACGTCTGGAGGTCACTCCCGCCGTCTGGTACAACTTCCAGACGTCTGATTCACAAAGGATGGCGAATCAGCGAACCTGCGCACAGCCAACTGCCTCCCTCAGTACGGTCAGTCGACAGGAAGGAAGAAGAAGGCGGAATACTCACCTTTCAGACGTCTGTATGAGCTTCCAGACGTCTCCCTCGCCGTCTGACTATCAACCCAGACGTCTGATTCTGGAAATTTTTCCAGAACCAGGCTGCTACTCGCCCTCCGCTCGCGACGTCGCCCACGTCGTACCTCGCGCATCTGCTGCTCAGACCGCAGTAGGTCCCTCTCCGCGTCGCTCCGCGCCCCCTGCGCCCTCCGCCGGCCGGCCAAGCCACTCCGGCGAGCTCGCCCTCACGGCAGAGCTCCGCTCTCGCACGTCGCACCTCCTCCGCGCTCACTGCGGCCGCCGCTGCCGCCCTCGCGCTCGCGCTCACGCTCACGCTCACGCTCACGCTCACTGGCTGAAGGAGAAGAAGGAGGAGACGGTGGAGACGGGAGGGGAGGCGTGGCCTTTTAAGGCCGCGCGAGGAGGAGGGAGAGAGAGCGCGGCAGGTCTGCAGCCGCAGAGAGAGAGGGAAAAAGAGAGAGAGAGGGGAATCGCGGGTCTGTGCGCACAGGCGCGCAGACAAATCTTTCGTGCGAAAAAAAAACTATTTTCCAGATGTCTGGAAACGATCCCAAACGTCTGGTCAGACGTCTGGATTTGATCCCAGACGTTTGGTCCGACGTCTGGGTCACCTCCCAGACGTCTTAAAATACGTCTGGGGCACGCGTTCGTAACAGAAGCGGGGGCGTTGGGTGGTTGCAAGCGTTGCTGGAGGGCGATCTGCAGGCCGCAAGAGCGCGCAGGCATGGTTTGATGGCGCGGGGGCTGCTGGCACGTGGGCAGTGGCCGACACACGAGTTGAGATGAGGTTACGTGGAGGGTAGGCGTGCTTGGCAGGGTTGAGGTGCGGGTTGGAGGAGTTGCAGCTCTTTGTGCTGCAGTGGGTGTGGAGAGGTTTTTGGGTTCTTTTTGGTGGAGTGGAGGAAAAATAGAGAATGAGGAAGAAGATGGAGGTGGATGCTGGTGATTGTTGATGACAGTGGTAACAAGTCATGCATCAGTAGATGCACTCATAGTAGGTAAGCTTCAAGGAGCTCGTGCATGGTGGTGGTCAAGTCCATCCTCTTGGCACAGCGGTCGGTCATCCCGCCAACCCACAGTATGACGGAGCTTGGCCATGGAGGCCCACGGTGGTGGAATGCTGCACGGTGGTGGAATTGGTGGTGGCCTCCTCCTCAACGACAGCTCTTCCTTATCTTTTGTAGCCACGGCTACCAAGATTTGAAATTCAAAACACCATGGAATCAATGTGATGCACAAGAGGAGGAGGTGGAGTCGGAGGAGTGACCTGCAAAGGAGAAGAAGAATAACAGAATAAAGTAATTAGGGTTATTTATACATAACTCAACTTCTCTGTTAATTAAAATGGTGCACCTAATTAATTAACTAGTTAAATGTATGAAACCCTAGGTTAATTCTAAATGCATGAATTATGCACTTAAGCTAAAAATATGAATTAATTTATTTACATCCTAATGTATGCTATGTAATTGTTAAAATTAACTTAATGTCTAGACATTTAGATACTTAAATAGCCCACAAATATGGGCTAATCAAGCTACTCTGACAAGAAGGCTTCATACCAATTCTCTCTTTAAAAATTCAAAACATGTTGCCATTCTTCCAAGCTCATTGTTAGAATGTTCAACATCATCTTAAGACTCAAAGCATCTGATCTCAATTTGGAATCTCAGGCCTACCAGATCAACCTTAAAAATTTGGAATCTCAGGTCCTGAGATCTCAACATAAAAATCCCAAATCGTATTGAAATTCACTAAAGCTCATTCTAAGTTGTTGCAAATGCTCTCTGATTGATCTAGAATCTTTCAAAAACTAATCAAGTTCATTGAATCATAGAAACCCTAATTCAATCTCATCCTTATGCTATAGATAGCGTGAAGGGGTAAAATCAAATCAGGTTTTCTAATTGTGTTAAAACCACACCCAGACCTTCATTGCAATCTAAAGAACCTCATTAGATCTGTGAATATTAGATTAAAACTAATTGGGATTGAAATCAACTGTTGCCCAGGTGGGCTTTTGATTGGTGGTTGCCAAGGTGATATAATCACCTAGACTTCTTACACACTATTGATTGGTGTTCAGGAAGGCTAGTCAACACTCATGAATCCATTTGATCATTGCATGGGTCTCAAATCCATGCATCGAATTTTCATAGTCCCTGATCTCTAGTGAAGAACACCAACAGTGTCAACCATAGAAATTAGGTGCAAAGCACTCACTCGGTGGAAATCCAGTTAAACAAATTTAGATCAATCGCAAAGAGCTCGATTAAATCAATATAGACTCAATTTAATCGATTGAAACCAATTAAAACCAAATTGAACATTGAAAATAAAATCAGACTCAATCGACTAAATCGACTCAATTCAAAGTACGGGGAGGGCCTTTGTGATCATATGGAGTGAGTGGGAAGATCCTCTGATGATTTTAATGAAATTGAAATCCAAAAGGTAAAAAGCTTTAGATCTCAATTGGCTTTGATGGATGGAGTAATCAGTGGATAAAACCAACGAGGAAAGAATGCGATTGTGATTGTGAGTTGAAGAGAAAGCTTAGTGAATCAAAGTGGATAGATGAATTCATCCTCTCTGATCAGAATTGATCAAAGAGGGAGGGTCGATAGAGAAGAGAACTAATTACTCTAATCTAAACTAATCTAAACCAAATCATTGATCATAACCTACTCTAAATGATCTAAACTAAGCTATTCTAATCTAAAAAAGCATTAAATCTTGACTTCCTAATCTAAATGGACGAAGGGAGACCTTTAGGTTGTAGCTGGTCACTACAACGACGAAGGGAGAAGGACACTCCAGCAGATGAATGGGATCTCTGGATCCACAACGGGTTGCTGTGGCGATGATCTAAGGTAGGAGATGTGGCTACTATCATCGGGCATAGAGGAAGGGAAAATAGAGCTGGAGGTAGGATGAATGATCGGCTCAGGGTAGAGGGAGTCGATAAAGGATTGTAGGAGGCCTATGGAGGTCCTTAAATAGGTGAGGGAGATTGTGGTGACCAGATTCAAAGGGTAATAAGCCTTTGTGTGTTAACGACTGAGGTTAGGTTTAGAGGGCGTGAAGCGGATTAGGTTGAATGAGAATCGCAGGATGTGATCTAGAGTAGGACAGGAAGAGTTTCGGACCGGCGCTGGCCAGTAGGTGGAAGATCCATCGTTGGATCAAAGAGGAGATGAACAGATGACTTTGGTGCTTCCAATTCTTCTTTGAGCAACAGCTGAAGAACACCTTCGGTGTAGGTGTTTTGGTGATTTTGTAGAAGAGATCCACAGGTGAAAAGGTGTTAAAATTAGGGGGAAACCCATGAGTAGAAAAGTAACCAAGTAGTCCCTAAAAGCCTGCAAACAGGTCCTCAGTGAGTTTTAAATTAGAAAAATGTAAAGGAATGATTATGTAGGAAGGATCTAGATGTAAAATACTAAATGCAAGGTCCTAATGCATTTAAAATGCAATGAAGCTTTTATGGCATATTCATTGAACATATTATAATATAATCCAACCATTGATTTTTTCATTCAAACTCAAAATTGCGTTCAATTGGCATTTAAATCATCCATATACATAGTTAGGTACATAATCTCTTAAAAGTGACCTAATTATGCATTTTTTGCATAGAATTGATGTTTTAGGTCATTTTTCGTATTTTCCACACTTAACTCATTTCTTGTGTTAATTGATTGTGTTAATTGATAGTGTTTTAACTTAGTTTCTAGCTTAACTTTGGAATTTTAGCTATGATGAGCCATACCTTATCACCGAGTCTAAGGTACGAAGCGTCATCATACACTGTGACTCTATGGCCTCCCGACGAGAGAGCAAAGGTCGACACTACTGTCACATTGTGCTTCAACTCTACCTGGGTCCACCGTATTACCTCTAACATGAAGCATGTGACCCAAGATAACAACCTTGCCAAGCCAAGGCTCACTTACTCAACCATGTGAAAAGTGGATTGCATTGTAATGTATCTAGCACAACCCTTAGTGTTCCATGTGCAGTTTCATACTCCGAGGATACTACAAGACATCATTAATAAACACCATGACAAATTAATCTAGAAAGAGTTCAAACATCTAATCTATTAGGTCCGGGATGTAGCAGGGGCATTAGCTAGCCCAACGGTTAAACCAAACCTATAATGCCCACAACAAGTTCGAAACACAGACTTTGGAACACTTCCACCTTATCTGCAGTTAATCAACCCAGATCACAGGTCTCCCCTCGAGAGCATTACTGATCCTTATAGTTTATCGAACCAATCATGAGATTGAAAGGAGGGTACTCATTCATGATTATGGCCTTGTTCAGCTGACAGTAGTCAAAACAAGACCGCTGATGGGAACACCATCATGAGCCCTAACTAGCTCATTTTGACCCAATGAAGAGAATAAAAGCTCCTACGTAACCAACGAAGGTCTTAATTCACTACACAAGCATTCTGAGAGAAAAGTAAGAAATAAGGGGTGAAACTGCAATTTTACCATTGCAGTACAATCATGGGTTTTCTCAAGGGCTAAACATAGGTCAAAAGATCTTAACAAGATAAAAAGTGGATTGGATTTGATAGAAAAGTGTTTGTGTGTACCTTGTGAATTAAATGACTTCTTGAAACCCTAAAATAGATCCACTTGATTAACCAAGGCTCTGGTCAGGATAAAGTTTACTTAAACCCTTTAAAAATCATAGAAAAATATTCTCTAGGGTTTAGAACTTTCAATTTGGCCATTGGAACCCATTTTGACCTAGAATGGGGTCTCAGATAGATATTTGCCCTAAATTAGGTTTTTGCGTAAATTGCCTAGGCAAATGTGGTTGAACCCAAAATCCAACTTTAACATTGGATTTCATAGGTCCAAAATAGGTTTGTACCAAAATTTGGACCTAAGGGGAACTCATCTTGACCTACTTTGCAAATAGGTCCAACCTGATTACATTTGTATCCCTATCTTTCAAAAACCAATGCATTTGACCCACTAGCTTCTTCATCATTCTTTTCATTTAGGTCCCTCCACCATTATAGTAGAGGAATCCTACTCCAGCGAGCTTTAGAGGGAGATTTCTCCTTGATTGCTCAGAGAATCCCTCCCAAAATTGGAAGGGAGGTTCTTTGAGTAATCTCCTCCAGTCTGAACCCATCAGTGATCCATGATTTGTACCCAATCTCTCATGCAAACGCATGAGAGATTTGGGTCTTTTTGAAGCTTACATCTCCAGCCATCATACCTTGCTTGGAAGCTTGGCTTCCAAGCAATCCCTACCCAGAGGCCTATTTAAGATGCCCCAGGTTCAACCGCGTCTCCTTAGCTTGGAATTGGGCCGATTCCCCCACATTCTTCTCTCCTCGCCTGCCGCAACACCTCCACTAGCTCTAACGGATCCTCCCTTGCTCTCTCGTCGCCCAACCACAATACCAGTGGTTGGGTTGTCTTCATCTCCATCGTCCGCGTCGCACAACGCTGGCTGACACCACTTCTGCCCTCATCTTCGCAGCCGCCTCATCTACAGAGATCTTCATCTCCGGTGTCGGCCATACCAGCCCAGACGCCTCCCTTGTCCCTTTCGTCCTTTAAAGGTAGGTATTAGATTCCCTCTCTCTTCTACTCCCGTTCCCTCTCTTTATTTCTCAAAAACACCCCTCGATGCCACTGATCACCATCATCTTCTCCACCTCGGGCGATCCCTCCGGCGAGGTGCCCCTGCCGCTCCGCACCTCCATCCACCTCGCCAATCACCCTACAACCTTCGCAACACCTCCTTGATCATTTCTCCCCACTCCGCTCACTCCTTCGACCAACCAAAAGCACCCCCTAACACACCCACACAAACGCCCACAAAGAACCCTAGACATGCCACCACAGCCATCCCCGCGCCATGCCAACCATCGCAGTGCACTCGTCGTGCCTCGGCGAAGCTCCTTGGATGATTTGATATGGCCATAAGGTCGTTCTCATGTTTTCAAGTACCCAACCACTGGCCACCATGGACGAAGGAACTTGAAGTTTCTTGATGTTCTCTAGGTGCTGCTGCCCCAGGTGCGAGTCCCAGGTGGTGCGGACTTGAGGCATGAATGCGCTCAGGTTCCTAATTGGAGGCAAACGCCCTTGCAGCCTCGTGAATTGGGAGCGCCATTTGCTGCTGCGATGTGCAGAAGAAGGTGGGACATGTAGTTCCACCTCGGAACTAGACGAGCAGGTGGGTGTGCATAAAAGGAATTTTTGCCAGAGGCTTATTGCCTCCAACTCAAGGGGTGAGGTCCCTCTCTCCCCTTCCCATGACCTTGTCCGCGGCATTGCCCACGTGGACCTATCCTCGACCCGTTTACCCGATCGACTCACTCCTCACTCACCACCCATGCTGGTGAGCTTGGACCCGGGTCTCCGTTAGGTCTGATTACCCGAACCGGTTGTGGCTCTGGGAGAGTGAACCTAAAATAGAGAAGAGAGAAGAGAGGAATGCTACGTAGGGGAAGGGGGTTTTGCCTTGGAAAGCTTTGCACCACACTTAGCCAAATTTAGAAAAAAAGAAGAGGTTAGGCAGGAACAGAAAGAAGGAAGGAAGAGAAAGAAGGAAGGAGAAAGTCAAAGAATAAGAAGAGCTCAAGTAGCTGTAGAAGAAGAAGGAGAAGGCTAAGGGCCGCAGTAGAGAAGGAAGAAGTTGAAGAAGAAGAAGCTTAAGGCAGAAAGCAGAGAAAGAGAAGAAGGAACAAGAAGACAGAGCAAGGCAAAGGAAAAAAGAAGACAAAGAGAAGAAGGAGCCAATGACAGAGAAAGAAGAAAAGACTGAAGTCAAAGAAAGAGAAGAAAGAAGGAAGAAGAAGCTGAAGAGGAGAAGGCTAAAGACAGAAGGCAAGAGAAATCAGAGAAAAGAGGAAAGGAAGGCACTGTAGCACATAACCTTTAAGACGTATGATTTTGTAATCAGACATCCAATTTTTCATAAGCTCTCTATTATTTTTAGCTACAATTCTTTTTATGCTTCATATACTCATGCTTTACATTGCTAATTAGATTTTGAGTAGTATTATGTTTTCAAGTTGCATTTATTATTGAGATTAGTGCGTGAATTCCTTTTTCTCCTGTGTTCGACCTTGGAATATATTCGAGTAATAAATTATATTTGTTTTGAATGCTTTTTCGGCTGTACTACAATATGATATTCTTAAATATCGATTCAGCGTGATAAACATTTTGGCGCCATTGCCAGGGAGCAATGCATAATTCACCACTCTTCTTTGCATTATTTTGATTATATTTGAGCACTAACTTGCCCTATTTTGCTTTATTGTGATTTTGCGAGGTATTTCACAAGGAGATCTTCCACGCAAATCAACCACTCCAGGGTAGGTAACTTCTCTATTCTTCCCTAATCAATCTCCTAATCTTGGGAAGACAAAAAGGAAGAAATCAATTAGGAATCAATTGCCTTATTTTTCATAGTAATTATCATTTCAAAGGCAAAGCTTCCTAATTTGCAATTTTTTTTTTCAAATCTTATTGAAGTTGAAGCAATTTTTAGAGATCCTACCCCAAAATTCTATGCCTATTAGGGACTATGCTTAAATTCTAATCTTTTTGGACTACACACTTCTTGTTTGAAGTTCAAGGAGAACATCTGTGAAAATCAAAGAGGACTTAGAAATAAAGCCAATTAGGGTTTCTACATTAGGGTTTTGGAGTGCTAGATCACAGTTGCCTGCATCAAAGGAAACAAACCTGCCTGCATTTATATGCTACCCAAGCCCTTGATTGAAAAGATCTAATCAAGAAAAATCCTAAAATCAGGATCTAAAATCATGTGAACCCTAAAATTCTTAGACCTAATAACCTGAGAATCAAATCAGGGTGAGTTCTAGGTCTTGACCTGGAGTCATTCTGCCATCTTTAGGGTAGGTTAGGTGAAGTTGAACTACATTGTAGGCCAACCAACCTCCAAATTAGGTCACAAGTCAAAACAACTGCTAATTCAAGTGAAAACAAAGGCAAAAATTAGGATATAAAACTGGTAGACTTAAGAGGTCAAGTTATCCATTCTGGTCTACCTGGACCCTCAGTAACAAGAGAGGTCGGGTGAGGGAAACCCTATAACCCGTGGGGGTTCTCTACCGTGTAGTGGTCTTTGTGAGACTCCCTCTCTGGCTACCCAGGTAATTCTCAAGTGGACAACTTTCAGATCCAGGGGTAACATCCGCCCCGAACCTCTATAGTCATCCAAAAATCCTTGGGTGCCTTGATTCAGTCAACATCACATCCAGTCTCTCATCCCTTCTCTTTAGAGCACACACACACATTTTCAGTGAGATTCCCTTTCAAATCAAATCACTTCGATCCAAACCTGAATTTTGATTCTACATCCTGATTCCACCATCTAATTCAAATATGCAACCTGGTTACTTAGGAAGACCATTGAAGAAACCTGTATCACAAAGATCCATGAGAGATAGAATGATTGAGGATACCCTTGAATTTTATGAGATTGAGTACAAAACCTCAAAACCAGTAGAAGATATTCAGGTCAGTGTACCAGCAACAACAACCTTCATCATAAACTGTGCCCAATTGTTATTAACAGAAGCAACAAAGGGATCAACCCAAGATATTCTCATAATAGGATACATGGAGATAGAAAAATTGCATAACTTTGAATACCTCCAATGCATGACAAATCCTGTACTTTGGGAAAAGCACCAAGATGATCTTGAAAAATAGGAAGAAATGATGAGATTGTTGAAATAAGTTATCGATCAAAAATACTCGTACATGCCCCAAACAGTTAATGAAACATCTTGGACTAATATTGAGGATCAACATGACTTCCCAAATCCTGGGTTTGAGGCACAAGGTTGTTGTGGATTCCCAATCCAGATGGAATATAACATGCCTGATCTTGAATTAGGTTGGGAAATCCCAATTGCAGGAGAACACGATTTTAAGCCAACCCTAGAAAACCAAAATCTTGGTTCACCAAACATAGAATGTCGAGACTCCTGTAATGATGAGATTAAAATAGAACCTCTCAAGGGTGTAAATCCCGCCCCTTATTCTGATAAGGTGACCCTCGAAGGCAATTCTGACCTAGATTCTAGTAATTCAACCCACATCCTCAGCCTAGAATCTGGATTAGAAACTTATTGGGAAGATTACAAGGCCCCGTATGAAGAAGATCAAAGTTTGAATGAAGATTCTGATTCTGGGCCTTTATTTGATGAATATCCTTCTTGAACATCCTCAGAAATACAGATTGATTTTTCGGAAGTCACGCCAATCTACGATATAGAAATCGAGTTGGAAGAGTGGGGTTTTGATTGGGTCTTCCCCACAAGCCAAAAACTTGAGCCCAGACCCTATAAGGACACCTTTTTAAGCTCAGAATCTATGAATAGGCTAGATCCAAGTCAGGCTGGTGAGTCTACATCTTGTGATTTATTCTATGGTGGAACCTCTAATCTCGAATCGAACTCAGAACTTGATTCTCGCAATTTGTCCGACGATTTCAAATCTTACCATGAGTTCGGAGAACCATTGTTTCTTGACAATTACAAGCCAATCTACGACCTCAGCCCACATGATTCATTCTTTGACTCTGACTCTGAGGTCCTTGAGCTCGAGATCACTGATTTAAATTTAGGTTCCATTGAGATGGAATCATTTCTTTTCGATCCTCAGGAATCAGGGAGTGCCGAGAGTGACTGCAACCCAAAATTTGAATCTTTCCTTGACCCAGATTTTCTTCATCCTAGAAACACTCTTCAGGCATTCACTTTTGAATTTGATGGCTACTATGAGGACTCTCTAAATGAACCCACCTGTAATTTCTTTTTAGGAGAGCCCTCATACACAATTCTTATTGAGGCCACCTCCTCTACATATACAGAACCCATACAAACCTGTTTTCAACCCCGACTCGCAACCAGACTCAATTTCTATTCTAATTCCCCTCTTACTAAGCGGATTGCAGAAGATTCGCCTCCACATCTTTTTCACGTTTCAGACATTGATCAGACAGTAAATCATGCCCCATCATTCTCTGATCACTCCTGTAGGGTTTTCGCATCAGCCACTGATTATTTTGAGGATCCCTACTCTGACCAGGCTGATTCGACTCAGCCAAACCTCGGATTCACACTTTCGTATCAATCCAAGCTCCACAGTATATGGTGGGTTCCACATCTCTTGATTTACATTTATCAACTCACCAGATTGATTAGGTTTGGGCTGCATCATCAGCCTGTTGATCTGAACAAGCACTTGGTTGGACCAACGAGGCTTTTGATCAATGTCCTTGTCCTACAAAACTTAGCTGATTTGACCACTCCCTCTCCATACCATTTCCCACTCGACTGAAGGCATTGAATTTAGCACTTAACAGGAGGCAACCCGTCATTCCAAAATCCCGAGATCCTTCTAATTATCCCTCTGTACTTCACATCTATTGCACCCTGAGCTTAGTCTTTTAATAGTCAATCCCACCTCCGATACACGTACCAGAGTTTGAAATCGTCCGCAACAGTCATTCTTGACCCGTTCGCCCACCCGATAAATCCTATTCTAAATTTCGAAACCCAAATCAGTTTCACACTCTCTATTTACAATGAGGACATTGCAAAACTTAGGCATAGGGGGTGCTAAAGTGCAAACATACAAAAATCAAAATTCAAAAGGGTTCTCACAAAAAAAAATCACATATTCCAAAAATACCAAGAAAATAGAAAATTGTGAAAAAGAACAAAAAAATTGGAGAAAAGAAAATTTTGAGGCCATACAAATCTTGAGGAGAACAAGGGGAAAAGTGAGAAATGTCAAAAAGGAGCACAAGTTGAAAAGAAAAGAAAAGAGATAGTCATTAGTAAGAAATTAAGGGATTAGCTGAGTTCTAAACCATATCAAGAAAAAGAAAAAGAAATAAGTGCTAATAAAACACAGAAGAGATTAGTAAGAACATTGATCTTAGGCCTCTTGGGCTATACTCCTACGCTTAAAAATTCAAGTATCTGCTAAGATTTGGATAGTCCTCAAGAGGTTGGGGAAAATGCGAAGCTTAAGTATTAGGTCTAAGGCTTAGGGAGTATTCGGTCTCGTTAACTGACCTCTAGTTTGTGGAACTCGATAACCTAAGCACCCTAATACACACACAGTCAGGTTCAGTGCTCATAATTATCAAAATCATGCAAATGCATTTAAATTGTTCTGAAAAAGTTTCCTAGATTAGGAGCGTCCAATCAATACAAGTTGAATTGGATGAGTTCCTGGTGCAGAGAGGCGGGAAATTTCCCTCGAAGATGCGCAATAACATATCGTCTCCTCGGTGCTTGTCTCCTAAGATATTTACATATCCTACTGGGGGCATGTAAGCACCCTGTGTTGGTTCAGATGTCATGGGCAGTGCTATCACGAAGCATTGATTGCCAGGGTCTGAATTTAGCTATAGAACGCCATGGGCGGGATTATCTCAAAATCTCAAAAGCCAGGGTTCTGGGGGTTGCCATGGGCAGTGCAATCACAAAGCATCGATTGCCAGGGACCCTTCGAGGATTGATGATGGGGACTAGGAATCCGATACAGACCGTGTTGAGAAGCCAATTCGAAGTTAGAAATAAAAAAGAAAAGAGAGAGAAAACTCTCAAAATAGAGAAAATGCCTCTGTCTCTCTCTTACAAAAATGCATTGCAAACTAAACTGAGGCTAAAATATATTACAAGCACGGGTGCTTTAACCACGGAGTTCAACAAACCTTAGGATAGTTCCTGTGGGCCTTAAAAACCTTCGCGGCAAACTGAGGCTAGAGCTGGTCAAGTCTGGATCTTGGTTGGTACTTGAGTACCTCTAGACCTACTATTGGCATTCTAACCTAATCTATAGAAAGAAGCACACATCATAGTTTTTGAACATCAAAGGAACTCATGGTCTAAAATCAAAGTTAAAACCTTAAAATTTTGCTAAGGGATTAGCAAAATCTAGGCATGGGGGTATGATGGAAACACCATCATGAGCCCTAACTAGCTCATTTTGACCCAATGATGAAAATAAAAGCTCCTACATAACCAACTAAAGGTCCTAATCCACTACACAACCATTCTGAGAGAAAAGTAAGAAATAAGGGGTAAAATTGTAATTTACCATTGAAATACAACCAAGGGTTTTCTCAATAGCTAAACATATGTAAAAAGGTCTTAACAAGATAAAAAATGGGTTGGATTTGATAGAAAAGTGTTTGTGTGTATCCTGTGAATTAAATGACTTCTTGAAACCTTAAAATAGACCTACTAGATTAAACAAGGCTCTGGTCAGGATAAAATTCACTTAAACCCTCTAAAAATCATATTAAAATATTCTCTAGGGTTTAGAACTTTCAGTTTGGCCATTGGAACCCATTTTGACCTAGAATGGGGTCTCAGACAGATATTTACACTAAATCAGGCTTTTACATAAATTGCCCACTCAAACGTAGTCAAACCAAAACTACAACTTCACCATTGGATTCTTTAGGTCTAAATTAGGTTTTTACCAAAATTTGGACCTAAGGGGAACTCATCTTGACCCACTTTGCAAATAGGTCCAACCGGATCACATTTGTACCCCTATCTTTCAAAAACCCTTGCATGACCCCCTAGCTTCTTCATTGTTCCTTTCAATTAGGTCCCTACACCATTATAGTGAAGGAATCCTACTCCGATGAGCTTTAGAGGGAGATTTCTCCTTGATTTCCAAAATTGGAAGGGAGATTCTCTGAGTAATCTCCTCCAGTCTGAACCCATCAGTGATCCATGATTTATACCCAACCTCTCATGCGAACGCATGAGAGATTTGGGTCTTTTTGAAGCGTCCATCTCTGGCCATCATACCTTTCTTGGAAGCTTGGCTTCCAAGCACAAATCCTTACCCAGAGGCCTATTTAAGATGCCCCAGGTTCAACTGCGTGTTCGCAGCTTGGAATTGGGCCGGTTCCCCCACATTCTTCTCTCCTCGCCTGCCGCAACACCTCTGCAAGCTCCGACGGCTCCTCCCTCTCTTTCCTGTCGTCCAACCACAATACCAGTGGTTGGGTTGTCTTCCTCTCCATCGTTTGTGTTGCGCAACACCGGCTGATGCTGCTTCTGCCCTCGTCTTCGCCGCCGCCTAATCTACGGAGATCTTCATCTCCGACGTCGGCCATGCCAGCCTAGATGCCTCCCTTGTCCCTTTCATCCTTTAGAGGTAGGTATTAGATTCCCTCTCTCTTCTACTCCCGTTCCCTCTCTTTATTTCTCAAAAACACCCCTCGACGCCACTGATGACCATCATCTTCTCCACCTCCAGCGATCCCTCCGGTGAGGTGCCCCCGCCTCTCCACACCTCCATCCACCTTGCCAATCACCCTACAACCTCCGCAACACCTCCCTGATCATTTCTCCCTATTCCATTCACTTCGTCCACCAGCAAAAAGCACTCCCGAACACACCCACGCAAATGCCCACAAAGAACCCTAGACACGCCACCACAGCCATCCCCACGCCATGGCAACAACCGCAGTACACTTGCCGTGCCTCAGAAAAGCTCCCTAGACGATTTGACGTGGCCGCAAGGTCGTTCTCATGTTTTCAGGTACCCAACCACCAGCCATTATGGACGAAGGAACTTGAAGCTTCTTGATGTGCTCTAGGTTGTTGCTCCAGGTCCAGGTGGTGCAGACTTGAAGCATGAATGCACTCAGGTTCCCAATTGGAGGCAAACACCCTTGTAGCCTCACGAATTGGGAGCGCCATTTGCTGCTGTGATGTGCGGAAGAAGGTGGGACATTTAGTCCCACCTCGGAACTAGACGAGTAGGCACGTGTGCATAAAAGGAATTTCTGCAGAGGCTGATCGCCTCCAACTCACAAGGTGAGGTCCCTCTCTCCCCCTCTCACGGCCTCGTTCGTGGCACTTCCCATGAGAACCTGGCCTCAACCTGTTTACCCGACCGACTCACTCCTTACTCACCACCCACGTCGATGAGCCTCGACTTGGTCTCCGTTAGGTTAGATTACCCGAACCGGTTGTGGCTCTGGGAGAGCAAACCTAAAATAGAGAAGAGAGAAGAGAGGAATGCTATGCAGGGGAAGGGGGGTTTTGCCTTGGAAAGCTTCGCTCCGCACTAAGCCAAATTTAGAAAAGAAGAGGTCAGGCAGGAAGAGAAAGAAGGAAGGAGAAAGTCAGAGAATAAGAAGAGCTCAGGCAACTGAAGAAGGAGAAGGCTAAGGGCCGCAGTAGAGAAGGAAGAAGCTGAAGAAGAAGAAGCTTAAGGCAGAAAGCAAAGAAAGAGAAGGAACAAGAATATAGAGCAAGGCAAAGGAAAAAAGAAGACAAATAGAAGAAGGAGACAACGACAGAGAAAGAAGAAGAAAAGGCTGAAGTCAAAGAAAGAGAAGAAAGAAGGAAGAAGCTGAAGAGGAGAAGGTTAAAGACAGAAGGAAAGAGAAATCAGAGAAAAGAGGAAAGGAAGGCACTGTAGCACATAACCTTTAAGACGTCTGATTGCAATTTTTCATAAGCTCCCCATTATTTTTAGCTACAATTCTTTTTATGCTTCATATACTCGTGCTTTACATTGCTAATTAGATTTTGAGTAGTATTGTGTTCAAGTTGCATTTATTATTGAGATTAGTGCATGAATTCCTTTTGCTCCCTGTGTTCGACCTCGGAATATATTCGAGTAATAAATTATATCTATTTTGAATGCTTTTTCGATTGTACTACAACGCAATATTTTTAAAACCTGAACAAGCGCACTAAACAACCGCAAACTCCATCCTCTCATGAGCACAATAGCCTCCCATGATGACACATGCAATCAAAAGAATCCTTACCTTACAGAAGGCGGATAAACTCGTCTCTCTCTTTTGCACTTCCTACACCAAGGGAAGAACTGGTCATTGAAAAGTTCTAGGAACTTGTCCACACTATGGAAAAATCCAAACACTTTAACCATGGTTCACCATCACTTCATTGTGTCTCCAACTACAAGGCAACGAAATACATCCCATGCTCCTCTCCCACCTGGAGAGAACTCAAGATCCTCCTGATCTGCAACATCCAATCCTCTACGATCAATAGATCATCAAATCTTGAGTAGGTGAACAGTTCCATCATTTTGAATTGCCCAACTTTTGCACTCCTAGTGAGTGTCGCAGGTGGTGGCTAATTATGTCTGTCTTCATGTGGAGGCTTATTCAGACCATCACCCCAGCAGTGGGTCTCTCTATCCTCTACCATTGCCACTAGCTCTGTTATTTCCATGGTTCCCTGATCAACCTCATTTATACTCACAGTATTGACCAGGGGTTGCAGGATTGACTGCATCATGCCCTAAAGCTGAGTGATGGCCATAAAAAGACAGAGTTAACACTAAATACCACTTTGTTATTTTTGAATCTTTGGAGGCATCTAGGAATAGATATAAGCCTCCCCTAAGCTAATGTAAGGGTCTAGTAACTGGTATGCAATGCACATAGACTACAATCAAATTTTGAACTATAACCTCGAACCACCAAGTAAACACACTTCCAAAGAAGTGTGTGGCTTTGATACCACCAAAGGTTGTCATGCCCTGATAATCTTCTCGACGAATCAGGAGTGGATCACCGGGTGTGCCGGTGCAAGGGTCCCAACTACTAGGTAGTTTGGGTAATAATTTATAGTCCTATCAACTAGGTAATTCTTAGGAAAGTTGATCTCTTTTTAAGTAAGTCGGAGGGTCGAAATTTGTCGAAAACATTGCAAAGTTTCCTCTGTTTATCAGATATTTTCGCCAAAACCTATACTTGCAAGTTGTACCTATACATGCATACTGCAATATATTTATAGGTGGGTACCCCCCACAGCAACACCACGAAACAAGTAAGAGCGGTAAAATACAAATGAGCACACCCTGCCAACTAAAGTGGTAGAAATAGAGAAAACAATGAAAACAATGCCAAAATACAACTAACACATCATTGCAAATGGCCACATAGCCATACCGTCCATCGACTAACAACTTACATACACAAAGTCCTTGAATAGTATACAAACCATCAACAATAGAAACTAACTTTCTGCCTATCTAACGAAAGGGCACCAACTAAGAGATTTACATTGGATACCAGCAATCAACTCAAGAAGAGACAGAAGTGAATACTCATTTATCTATCCCAGTTCTCCTGGGCCCAAATCCCAAGTGAAGTGTCTCACGCACCACGGCAACGGATACCTGAAAATGAGTTACAAGAGTAGGGGTGAGCCAAGTGGCTCAGTAGGGATAAGATATGTGTAACAATCGAACAAAGAAGGGAAGTGTGAGGATTTCTACCCTATAGGCCACCTACAAGACATTTCTTATAATACTTAAGCCTTGGTAATTTATCAAGCTCACCATAAATCTTTCCCCATTTCCCATAATTAACCCAAGTTTTATTAACACTACATGCTAACTACAAGCCTTTTTCCCTATTTACTAGGATTCATCCACATGATTTTTCAGTTTATTTATCACATGGCTTATTCTCTCACTTTCCTCAGAAGTTAGATTCTAGAAAATCATCCCTCTCTACTAGAGGAGATTGAGGCATATCCTGCCCTCGAATCCCAGCCCGATAATCTCTCCTTAGCCAAGGGAGGGGCTAGTAGGGCTAGTAATCCTTGTGAATGGCATACCTATTCTCGATGTTTCAAGAACATTGTTGACCTCGATCAGGAGAGTTTGACCTCATGGTAGCCCAACGGCCTTTGCTTACATAGGTGCCTAACAAGCTTTTAGCTGCGAGTACCAAGCACCCTGACATTTTCCACTATGCATATGGGTGCCTGCTCCGCCTAGAGCTACGAGTACCTCCGCATCGAGTCAGATTTGGGTACTTTCATGTACCTTAACTTGGCAATGACCCTTAGCTCGTCGATGTACCTAGAAACCATCCATGTTCTCTGGGGTAGATCTTAGGTAGTTTTTAGCCACCACACATCCTTAGGCCCTTAACCCGAATAGAAAACTTGTGGTTTACAAGTCAGGTGGAGCCTTAGGAGCTCACCTAGTAGACTTACTCTTCTTTTAATCCATTTTGAATTCAATGTTAAGAACGATATCCTAGGGACCTACTAGATCACTAAGTGTCTGGCCGTAGACCTTAGGATCCAAGCTTCCTTTTTAGACTCATAACAGAGTCACCAAGATTCAGCATTCCAAGTCTCACTTGAGATTTAGTCAGTTATATTTCAACTTTTAATCTGTCTCCTTAGGGCTTTCCATACACACATACTAAGCCATTGTTAACACGGGTGACATTTAAGTCTTCATGTTTTTAATAGTTATTAGTATATTAGCTTTTCCTCTCATTTTCCCCATTTCTCTTTAGCAAATTGGCACAAAATTTAATAACTACATCATTAATTCCAAGGCACCAATACCGGTATTGACGATTAGTATTGGTTCTGGGTGCCCACTGTCTACTAGCCATCAGGTGTTGCTAGTATTGGTATTGATTCTCAAGATCGATACTGGGCACCCTTAGATCTCCATTTGTACACTTCTCAGGCCTAGAAATATGACCAGCTCCGATACTAATCGATTAGCACCCAGTGATGGGCACTTTCAACCCCTTTTAATTTGTAAGTTCATTAGGCCAAGTTTAGGAGCTTATATTGGTACCAATCAATTACTATCAGTGCTAGGTGGCTCCAAATCTTAGTTATAATGCGAATAATCTCACGTGACCCTTCCAAGACCCTTCCTTAATCATGATAACTTGGTTTCCAACTTCACACAATATTTAGTAGTCGTGAAGGAATTCAATTTAATTACATGCTTACTAAGGGCATGTCAGTCCTAAACAAACCCAATTGCATCTATAGTTGAGGTATAATCCACAAAAGTTCATGCGAAGAGCATATGATGCATTAAATTTGTTCTTGCTCTTGGCACCTCGTCTCCTATTAGTGTTCTTACATGTACCATCTTTGACTATTTGGATAATGACGAAAGAAAGGAAAGAACAAATGGCTTGCATTGCCATGAACTTGAATGGAGACCTAGAAGTAGAGATCCGATGATAATAATTTTATTTGCTTTCCCCAAAAGATGTCTCGATTGCTGTCTTGGGCAACACAATTGTTTCGATATCTATTATCCATGGTCTAACGAATTGGATGTAAGTTCTTTAATTCTAGATCTCATATTATCAATTAAGGGTTCTTACTCTTTTACATGGAGCACCTATACCAAATAAATCAACACTAACGATGATTGTGGAATTCACCTTTAAATAGACAACATAATGGTATTGCAAGCATTGAGTCATGTCACACAACGTGGACTTGGAGAAAATATTTAACCTCCAAGAGAGCATAGCAATTGGAACATTTAGGAACTAAAACCCTTAATTTTAGTGCAGCAATCATAGGTCTTAACTGACCTAAATTAGGCTAGGACCTAAATCATAGGTTAGGGTAATTCATGCATGCATAAGCATTACTAGCACCTTTATTGCTTTCTTTTAGCTATGCATAAAATAATGCTATAATGTACTGATTAGGTGCATTATGTCAATTGCAGGTAATAAGCTGATCAGAAGTTAGATCTGAAGCTGGATCTAAGGCTGGATTTGAAGAATAAAGAATAACTGGTGTTGCAGCAGAGCTGGAGCGGAAGACCTAGATTAGATGTAGTAGATAATAATGTAAGGGAGTTAAGGTATGCTATTATATTAAGTAGGAATAAAGTAATCAATTGTGAAGAACTTAGGTCCATCCTAGCCTTAAGACTGCCTAAAAGCTTTCCCAAGCCTTAGCCACCCTTAGATTAGGTCACCGCACCCTAGGAAACCTTAAAACCCTAATTTCAGCCTCTATCTGGACATCCAGATGAGTTATAGGACATTCAGAACCCTTAGCCAACTCCTGCACACCTTAAATCCACTTCTGTAGTGTTATTGGACGTCCAAACACTTGGTTAGACGTCCGATTTCTGCAGAATACCCAAGACAGTACCTAGAATCCCTCTTGACTCTGATTGCACTTCCAGACAATAAGTCTAATCTTCTGATTCTTCATTATAATACGTTTGATAACTTTATTGGACATCCAAAACTACCTTTAGACCCTATTTTGAGATTCAAGCCTTGATCTTGGATCTCTAGCTCCCTAAACCCAATTCTAACCCCCTAGGAACCTAAATTAAGGTGCCCTAACCCTAGTACATCACCTTTAGACCTCTATAAGGACCTAATTAGGTCCTCACTAAACCTAATTGACTTGGATCATGGTCAATCTCTTCAGTCTATTCAATTGGACTCATTGAGACCAATTGAGCCTTGATCTCAACACACACTGTCTAATTGGACTCAGTGAGAGTCCAATTGACCTAGACCTGACTTAATTGAGTTATTTTATTCTCAATTAGGTTTCCACACACCCAATTAAACTTGTATTAAGTTTAATTGTACTTTACCTTAGTGAATTAGGGTTTACAACACTAATTTGAGACTTACCTTGACCTAAACCCACTGGAACCTAACCTAATCAACCTAGCCACCTAAGTTTCGACCCACACACACCCACACACACGAAAATACCTAGCCTAGAGTTCTCTAGAACTCTCTACCATGTGTTGTAGCCTTGGTTGCTAAAATTAGCAACCAAGAGCCATTCAATTTTTAGATCCACATTTGGTAGATCTAAAAACCACCATTCATCCTCTCTCTCACTCTCCCATGAGCTCCCACATAGGCCTCTCTAGAGAATTCCATAATTCTCTAGAGAGCTTCCCTTAGATCTATAAAAAGACCTAAGGGGTGGCCATTTGGTCCATCTTGGTCTTTTAGCATAGCTCCACCTTCCATAAGCCATCACCACCTCCACCTCTAGGTTCACGAGCTCCACCATGATGCCACCACCTCCACACCAAGCCTAGACCAGGATCAACTTCTCCAACCTCTCTCCAAGGGTCGACCGAAGCACCATTGGCTACCCCTCTTTCTCTTCTCACCCATTCAAAATCCATCGGAGCTCACCTCTGAATGCCCTTAGTTTTCCTAGACTAGATTATAGTTCTTCATAGATTTAATGCTTTATTTACTGCTTAGTAGTGTAGCTCCATATTTTCCCCCAATGATGCATGCATAATCCCTCCCATATAATCATGTATGCGGTCATTTTCTGCTAGCTAGATTTAAATTTTCTTGTACAAGCATTCCGCTACCTGTGCTGTAACCATCATCATGCCTCAATGAAAACATTTATATATATTTATATGTTGAAAATCACCATGTGCCTGATTATCATCTTTTGGTGTGATTAAAGTTGCATTCTTTCAATTTCTGATATTCTGGCAACAGCATGTCATGTATCAATACGTATTTAGTATAAATTGACATGCGATTTTGAACGAGTAGAGCGAGCGAGATTGAATTTGAATTTGCATTTCCAAGATTCCTCTCAGAGACGAACAACCGGGACTCAAGCCTCATTATCTTAGAAATTATTTTTTTGATCGTATTTCGCAACTGTACTATGACACATTTCTGATTAAATATGCACTCTACGATCCCAACAGATGACATAACAAAAACTTAGAAGTCCCAAGATTGGCTGCCATAATACCATGTCGAAATAATACACCTAGAACATCAAAATTATGGTAGCCCCAAGATTACCATAATTTATATGGCACAATCTTTTGAAAATTAAAGGGGATCATACAAGAGGTGAGGGATCCCTACCTGGCCTTGAGCATTATGCGTTTCTAACCTCGACTCAGTTAATTAAGTTAATTATACTTAATTAAGAGTAGAAGAAAGTCACTTAGGTTAACTCGAAGTTGTGTCATTTAGTAGTATAGGGTTGAATTAACCTAACATTTTAGAATTTTTTAACTGGTTGAGTCCAGGTCGTTCGCTGGGAGGTATAATTCATTTTAAATTCACTAATCAATTCAAAACATCTTTAAGTATAGGAGATATAATTCAATTAATTTTGCAAAAATGATTTAAATTGAATAAAAAATGCAAAATCCCATATGAAATCTCATTTTCAATATTTAATAACAAGTAAATTCTTTATTTATTTCAAATGATTTGAGGCAAATAAGAGTTTATCTAATCATTGCATGCCTTAATACAACAATTAAGAGCAAAAAGAAACTAAAATATAACAAGAAAATCAATTTCTTTTCCTTTTATTCTTCAACCTCTCTCTCTTTTCTCTTCTTCTCTTCTTCATTTCCTTTATTCTATTTATTCTTTATTTTTTTATTTTTCTCTTATTCTCTCAAGCTCTTTTTTTCTTCTTTCTCTTCTGCTCCTACCTTCTTCTCCCCCCTTAATCTTTTTCTTCCTTCTTTGTTCTATTGCTCTTTGTTCTTTAGTGCCTATTCTTCTCCTTTCTTTCTCTTTCCTTTCCTTAGCCCCTTAGCCTTCGGCTTTCTTTCCTTTAGCACTTAGCTCTTTCAGCTCCTTCTTCTGCTTTAACACTTAGCTTTGCCTTTGAACTCTTAGCTTCAGTTGAACTAGTTTTCCTTCTTAACCAAAAATTAGTTTTTGATTTGCGGCAAGGTCCTTTCGAGGATACATAGCACCCTTGTGAGGGTGGGACTGGACCCTACTCAGTCCTCGCCTGATTCAAGTTATCGGTTTATTTTTGGTTTTTTTTCTTTCTTGAGCCAAACCAACCCAACCGCCTCCCAGGCCTCACCCTCCTAGGGCCACATCGCACACACGCCCACTCGGGCGCACACCTGCAGGCGCACATTCCTGCACACACACACACACGCTATGCTCAAAATGCTCAGGTTTCATTTCACGCCGAGCTCTTGACGACCAGTGAGCATTAAACACAAAATGCTTTTATACCTATGCACGTGTTCAGAAACTTCCGATCTGGGACTTTGTTTTCCCCCTCCAGACCCGACTTCAAGCATCGATTTCTCCCTACTCAGAGCTCCAAATCAAGAAAAACAAAGCTTGATGGAAAGCTCTAAGATGGCTCTACAAGATTACAAGGTCAATTTTAAGTTTAGAGGATGTTTTCCTCTTCTATTTGAAAGGCGATGTTAGGGGATTCCTACAGGTTATTTATTCCTGGAAATAAAGATTAAACTTACAGCATCTACAAGATGGTTTTTCTAGCTTATCTAAGGGTCTGAGCTAACTCTGCAGGTAATTCTGGATCTATAGAAGTGGATCCTGAAGCTCTTAAAGCTTCTGAAACTGCAGAGAAGCCTCAAGCTTCTTTGAAAGCTTCAGAGAACAAAATTTTCAACTCTGAAATGTGCAACAGACACTTAAGAACAATTCTGATCAATTTCAACAAGTTCTAAGGATTAAAACAAACTCATCTGGGCAGGAATTGAAATCAAATCTCATCCAAATGACATTGTCATCAGTTTGGGTCCGAAAACAACCCAAACTGGCAGGTTGTTAATTCCAACAAATTTACAAGTCTGAGCTCAATAAAATTTCTCTAAAATCATTCAACTGCATCTCAGAAACAATTCTAACTCCTCAATTCGTCAAATCAAGCTCAAAATCATAATTTCCTCCTCAGGTTTGACTGAAAAGCTTAAAAATTGACTTTCTGATTAAAGTTTCATTTCACAAAATTAACACCTTGAATAGGATCTTTACAACCTCAGAAACTTATCCAATCTCTTAAATAGGAATCCTAACCTAAGAACCCAGGGTTCCAGGCTCATCGCCTGAACTCCTAAGGTACCTTGTTCGTCAGAAGAATTAGAAAGTTGTTAAAATGTTCTAAGGACATGAATGGCTTCAGTGCACTGCACTGAAGCTTCTAGACCCATCAAGTGTGGCTTTTGATCTTCTGACAGGCTTCTCCAACTCCGCCAGAGTTGGAGAAGATGAAACCTAATGTGCAGCTCCAGATGTTAAAATCCCAAATCAAAGATTTCAAACTACTCAGTAATCAATATCATATCAATTTGGAGCCTCTCAACAAATTCTAAAGGCTGAAGCTCAAAAATGGCTTGCCGGAGCTTGCCGTAGCTCTGGTGAGTCCAGAAAAAGTGAAAATCATGCACAGAGAAGTGAATTGTGCCATTTTTGATCTAAAAAGGATCCTGAGGTTACAAGGAACCTCAGAATCACATTTAATTCCTCCTCAATTCATTTCATGAATGATTAATTAGTAAAATTCAATTTTAATAGATTTTAGTGGTTGAGGCTCAGGACTTGGTCTCCCACTCACATGAGTGGTTGAGACAAGTCAAAACAGTATTATGATGATAAATACTTAATTAATTTAAAGTTTTAACTACTCCTGAGCCGCCATTGACAATGAGCTTAGGAGCTTTAATAGAATTAGGTTTTTAAGTTATGTATAGTATTTAATCAAATTAAAGTGATAATTAGGATCCTTTAGTGATGAGTAAGTGATGGAGGATCCATTGGATGTGAAGCTAAGTCAGCTACTACCACCATGGACAGCAGCAGTAGTTGATGGAGGTGGACAGTGAATTAGGTGAATCAATGATAGAATTAATGTTTTAAATGATTTAGAATTGATCATGAGTGATAAAGGAAGGTGATCAGCAAGTTAAAAGATGAAATTAGGGCTGTGGCGAGCTCAAGGAGCTTGTCGGAGTTGAAGAAGATGAACTTGAAAATTCTAAAATTACGCTAATCTAACTAACTAACTAACTATCTAAACTTTCCTACTCCTACTCCTACTCCTAATCTACTGTTACCTAGATGAAGGGGTCAGAGGATCTCTGTCGAAGGCTCATAACGGAGGAGTGAAATCAGAAGGTATTGAGGAAGATCTCTGGCGGGCGAAAATGGATGGAGCAGAGGCACTCCTTGGTTGTCGCCTTTGTCCAGAGACGCGATTGACCTTGGCGAAGTTCCTAATCTGGTCAAGATGGGCGGAGGAATTCGGAGATTCATATGGAAGGTCGTCGGAGTTGTAGACGAATAGCCTATTGGGTCGGCTCAGTGATAGAGGAGGGAAGGGAGCCAACTTACAGAAATCGAGGGGGTGGGGGTCTATTTATAGTTGACGATGATGAAGATCACGGCGGAGTCTGGACGTGAGAGGAGCTAGAGGAGGTTAATCACCAGTGTCGTCTCCGACATCGGTGAGGTTAACTTCTACCTAAAATTAGGATATCTGAATCATCCAGACCGATGGATGAAGATGGGATGGTGAGCGCAAGCTTCAAGAGCTTGGAGAAGGAAGAATGATGTCAGCAGGGCGGTGATCGAGCGGTGGAATCACCCTCAGTCATCAGCCGTTCAACCGGCTGAAGGAAGAAGAAGAAGAAGATAGGGACCTTTGTCCAATGAAACTTAAGGACCTATATGAAAATTAGGGACCTGATTGAAATGAGTTTTAAGGACCAAAATGTAAACTCAGGTTTTCAAGGTTTATTTTAATTTAGATCTTTTTCAACTTTATATATATGTTAGTAAATAAGGTAATTATTATATTTAGACCTTGAATTTACATTTTTGACCTTTTTTGGTTAATTTATTAGATTAGGTAAAGTTACTTAAGTTATTACATACTTATGTATATATTATGCTTAATTTAATTAACTTATTAATTAAAGGAATGATTATTAAAATCCCGAGTCCAATTATTAATTAAATTACTAATAATATTATTTGAATGATAAAAAAGCATTTTAAACTTATTTTAAGGTCCTTTACTATATATCCCTTATTTTATAATTAACCCATATATACTCATATCCTTAGTTAATTAACTTGGAAGGCTAGTTAATTAGGGGTAATTAGAGATCATGATGAGCCTCTCATCAAGCATCTCATCCTTCTTGATGTTAAGTGGTTTCCCTTCCAGATTACCTCGCATCAACATCAATATCATAACAATGTCGATTAGATATTAATTGCTAAGGTCAGTTCCTAAAACACACTAAACACCCCTAAATCCCTAAGGTTTCACAACCTAAGGCTAGGGATTTCAAGCACTAAAAGAGGGGAGGGGTGCACTCACTATATGTGAGGTCGTGACAAGGTCCTAATCCTTCATCGAGACTCGATTTAGCTACAACATCAGTAGCAACAGCTACTACCACGACTAGCAACAGTAGTAGCCGTATAATCGTAGTCCATGTGCACGCAAGGGCAATTGCTACCATGGCAATAAGGTGTAGTAGCATCGGTGGTCGCAGATAGTGATGCCATGGCTAGTCGGCGAGCAGTCATGGTCGAGCAGCAGTTGGCAAAGAGAAGAGGTGGAGGACCGATTGTGGGGGAAGAGGAGGGTGGATCTTCAATTTTCTCCCCTTCTTTTCCTCTCCTTCCACGCCACAAGCAGCGACAAAGGCAACAGCAGCAAGTGCAACCATTGGGGTGGACGATTGATGCATGGAGGAGGCAGAGAGGAGAGAAGGGCATTCATGGTGATCTTGTTCTCCATGCCATGCCTGATGGAGAAAAAGAGAGGCATTAGCTTCTCTAACAATCCATCCCACCTAAAAAAAAATGGAAAAGGAAAAATTATTGCAGAAACCCCTCCATAAAAAGGAAACAAATCAAAGAGTCCATAGACTAATTGTTCCTCTTAAAATGCCCCTCACAAAATTTTGTTAAGGACAAATGGAATCCAAGAATCAAAGGGATCACAAGGTCTTCAACCATGGAATGTCATTAGGTCTCGGTGGAGTTCAAAATAAATGTAATTTTTTTTTCAAGCCCTTACAGAGTAACCATGAACTTCCTCCGCATCTTAGAACTACTCTCTTCGGAAAACACTCTCCCTATCTCAGAATTATGTCCACCTTTTGTTGGGTGCGAAAATTGTTGTTTAAAATATAGCATTATAGTATAGGATGAAAATCAACACAACATTTAAATTTATAAGTGCTCGAAAATCACAAGAGTCCAAGGTTGTTCATAGGGAGCAAATTTGGAATTCACACACTAATCACAATTAATAGATAATGATTACAATAATTAACAATGCAGGTATGCAATGAATAATAACCCATAATTCAATAATGAGCCAAATTGTTTTAAAAAATCAATGGAATAAAAAGAATAATTAGGACTTAAAAATGGTGATTTGAATCACTAATTATATCCCACAATTAACCACATATCCCAAGGAAATCAGCCACTCAAATTTTGCTACAACAGTCTTGAACGACTTATTTTCAATATCCACGTTAGCATAGGAGCCAAATAAGTTCACTGTATCTCAATCATGGCCAAGTTAGACGTCGGAGTTGAGCCTCAGATAACTTAAAGTCGCCAAAGGCTCTTCAGCACAAAGCCTCAAGATGGCTAAGTGTAGAGCACATAGGCACCCATCCCGAGGTGCAAAACCTACCCCTACCCCCCTCAAATTTTCCTTCTTTTCCTCTTCTCAGAATTGAGTAAACAGGTAAGCGAGTAATTGGGATATCGGACCACAAACAAGGACCAGGCCCGCTGGCATGTGACTGCGAGTGAGGTGTGCGTGAGTGAGGTGAGCAGGGACCTTACCCCCAAGTGAAGAGGTGATAAGGCAACTGCATGTTTTCCTTTTATTTGCTGCTTTCAACGTATTCCCAGATGATGTGGGACTAAACACGGGTGGTCTTCCTCGCGCGTATGCCGTGAGCTACAGCTGAGTGTCATGCTTTAATTCGAGTTGCTTTAGGGGTTCTTCCCTAAAATTGGAAGCCTGGAGAGTGTCGTGGAGGGATTTTGCAGCACCTGGAAGTAATGTTGGTGGCGATTTATGTTGGAATGGTAGTGACAAGCGGTGAAAGGCGGAGGTCCGACAAGCAGCACCTAAAAGCACTAAAATGGTCTTTATGCCCAAATTTAATAGTCCATGACCTTCATTGAGGTGTGTGGAATGCGACGGTGGTGATTTTGTGGAGTTTAGAGCATGGAGGTGATCAGACAGTATCAGAGAGGATAGCGGAAGATGGGTTAGGTCATCGGGGTGAAGTAGTGGTTGAAGCTTCTGATTGGGAGATGGGTTTTGGTTGGTGAATGATGGGGAAGCTTCTGGTGGCGGAGGCGAAGCATTTGGATGTGTGTAGTGAGTGCGTGGCTTCGCTGGAGGCGTTGCCGGCCATGGAGAAGATGAAGGGGAAAGGGGGTGAACGGCGGTTGAATTGAAGTGGGAAAGGGTTGGATATAACCTAAAGAAGAGAAGGAGAAAGAATGACTACCTATGAGGGGAGGAAAAGGAGGAATTGACACCAGCTGTGATTGGCTGGTGTCGGAGATGAAAGGGACTCTGGTGATGAGTACGGCGACAATGCCGAGGTTAGGAGGCCCTGGCTTTGGCTCCTCAGATGTGGAGGAAGGCAAGGAAGAAGGAGGCACTCTCAATTTGATTATTTAGAGGCTGTGGGAGGAAGCTTCTTGCTCCAAATCAGGACCTGGGATTGCGTTCAAACAATTCTTCATGGTCTGAACTCTAATCCTACCAAATTTGGTGGGATTTGGAGATCATTTTATGAGAATTTTCTTGGGTCAAAGTCAGTTGTGTAGGTCAGTTGACTCATCAATGTCAGAAGGAACCAAAGTGTAAAGAAGACGATAAAGTTAGGGACCAAATCATGAGAAACTTGAAAGTTAGGTGTTTGATTATAAGAAATAGAGATTTTAGGGACTGAATTGCAAACTAGGTCAAGATGGACTCTGATTGGGTCGAATTGTGTTAATCTAATTTGAACCCATGGAATATAATGGTGAACTTGGATTTGAGTTTTGACCATGTTTAATTGGGTAATTTGCATATAAGCCCAATTCAGGGAAGAATCCCATCTGAAACTCTATTCTAGGTTAAAATAGGTTCAGATGGTCAAACCAAGGGTATTAAACCTCTTAGAATATTTTTCTATGAATTTTAGGAGGTTTAGATTAATTTTATCCTGACCATAAGCTCTTTAATTTAAGCAGGTTAATAATTAGGGTTTTGTGTACTATTGTAGTCCTTGAAATGTATGAAATCCTATTTCTGTCAGTGTTAACCCACTTTTTAGTCTCTAATTCTTAATTGACCTCTAATTAACTCTTGGATGACCCCATGGTTACTCTGCATTTATGATGTGATGTTAAAACTGCAAAATTAAACATAGTTTACTATTCTCTCCTCAAAATAGATCTGAGTTGAATTATAGTCCTCTGGCGATCATTCAGGAGCATTTGTCTCCTAATTCCAACTAATTCCATCTAGTTATGGGGAATGATGGTGTTTCTATCATACCCTCATGCCTAACTTTTTCTAGTCCCTAGCAAAAACTTATTGAAAGAACTAGATCTCTAGACCATGCTTTGATGGTCAGATGCCTGATTTGTGTCATTCTCTAGAAATTAGAATAGAATGCCAACAATAGGCCTAGAGGTACTTAAGTACCAGCCAAGATCCAGACTTGACCAAATTCAGCCTTGGCTTTACTGCGAAGGCTTCTAAAGCCCGCAAAAACTGCCTAGAGGTTTGTTGACCCCAGCGGTTAAAGCACTTGTGAGTAGAATGTATCAAGTTCAGGTTCAATTTGCCAGTACATTTTGATAAGAGAGAGATAGAGAAGGATTTTTCATTTTGAGAGTTTTCTCTCTTTTCTTTTTATATTTCCCTAAATCCAGCCTCGAATTGGCCCTAAACACGGTCTGTATCGGATTCCTTGTCCCTACCATCAATCCTCGAAGGGCCCCTAGCTTTTGATGCATTGGGACAACACCACCCATGGCAGCCCCTAGAACCTGGCTTTCGACACTTCAGGATAGTGCCACCCATGACGCTCTGTAGCCAAATCCAGGCCCTGGCAATCGACATTTCAAGATAATCCTACCCATACCGCTTGAAATAGCACAAGGTGCTTACATGCCCCTGGTAGGATATTTAGATATCTTAGGAGACAAGCACCGAGGAAACAATTTGTTATTACGCATCTTAGAGGAGAGTAATTTTTATCCCACCTCTCTACGTCGGGAACTCGTCTAATCAACTTATGTCTTCGAGCTGCTCCTAAGCTAGATCTTCAGGATGAATTTTTCAAACTAGAACACTTTTGGCATTATTTCTTTGTTAAGCGCATTGAACCAAACTAGTGTGTGTATTTTGGGTGCTTAGGTTACCAAGTCCCGCAAACCAAAGGGCAGGTAACGGGCCAAATAATCCCTAAGCCTTAGACTTAATACATCAACCACTTACTTTCCTCAACCTCTTGAGGACTAATCCATATCTTAACGAGTATGTAAGTGTTTAAGCCTACAATAAGCCCAAGAGGCCTAAGGTTAGCACTCTTACTAATCTCCTTGTCTTTAACACTTTAGGACTTAATCCTTATTTTGATTTGGTTTAGAACTTAAGCAAATCCACAATCAATTGCTAAGACTATTGATTTTTCTTGATTTTTGCTCCTTTTGACATTTCGTGTATTTCCTTCTCATTTCCTCCTCAAGAAAGATTTTCAAACAATTCTCAAAATTTTCCTCCCCTTTCTCCTTTTTTTTTGAATAATAAGTATTTTTTTTGTGAGAACCCTTCAGAGACTTGAATTTCCATTTGTGTTTTTCACTTTAACACCCCCCCATGGTTAAGTTTTACAATGTCTTCATTGTAAACTAGGTGGGTACGAATTCAGCTTGGTTCAAGGTTTAGAACAAGTTCAAAGGGTGGGTGAATGGGTCAGGATGATTGTTGCAGAAAATTTCATGCTTTGATACAGGTATCAAAGGTGGAGTCGGTTGTTCTAAACTTGAACCCTAAAGTGCAGTAGGAGTGTAGCTCAAAAAGATGGTTAGAATGATTGGAGGTTTTTGGAATGACGGGTTGCTTCTTGTTAAGCGTTAAATTCAATGCCTTCAGCCGAGCAGAAGATGGTCAAGGAGAAGGGGTGATCAGATTGGAGGAATTTTGTAGAACAAGCACCTTGATGAGTAGCCTAGTTGGTCCAACCAGGTGCTTGTTTAGATCAATAGGTCAATGATGTAGACTAAACCCAATTAGTCTGGTGGGTTGATGGATGTGAATCAATAAGTGTGGAGCCCACCAGATGCTTTGTGGCTCAAAAAGATATGGAAATGAAAATCCAGGGTTTGGCTGAATCGATTCAGCCTCATCAGAGTAGGGATCCTCAAATGATGGTGGATCAGTGGAAAATGTAGGAATCCTACTGATGAGATCAGAGAATGATAAAACGTGATTGTTGGTTTGATTAGTGTTCGATTCCCGATCAAAGGATGGAGGCGAATCATATGCAACTGGATCAGAGAGAGGTGAGTCAGAGTAGAAATTGATTTCGATTGTCGGTCGAGGTTCAGGTCAATTTTTGAAAGGCTCTATGTGAGGTGTGGCTGCTTCGATTTCCAAATCATCGGCCTCATAATCAACATCAATGAATGAATCATGGATACTGAGGTCGTAAATTGGCTCATAATCATTTGGAAACAAAGTTCTTCGAAATCAGAGTATGATTCGAAATCATAGGAGAATTTGTGATAATCTGCTTCTGAACCTAATTCCAGATCGGGGTTTCCACCATAGGACAAATAATGATGGGTGGAGTTGTCAACCTAACTCTAGTCTAACCTAGTCTCAAATTCCAGGCTCGAAGATGTGTCTTTATTAAGCATAGGCTCAGATTCTAGGCACCTAGGGTAGATCTAATCAAATCCCAACTCTTCCAACTCCTCTATTTCAGTATTGTAAATTGGTGTGACTTCCAAAAAATCAATTCATTCTTTTGAGGAGTCTAGAGAGGTATAATCATCAAATACTGCCTCGAAATCAAAATTCAGATCTAAAATTTGATTCTCATCGCATTGGGCCTCATGATCATCCCAAATAGGCTTAGATCTTGATTCTAGGTCAAGGGTAGAAATTGGGTCACTATAATTTGGACATAGTTCTATTAGGATGTCGGAATCACTCTCGAGAATTACCTTAACAGGATAAGGTGCGGCAATTACATCCTCGAGAGGTTCTGACTCAAGCTCAACACAAGTGTTTGGTAAATCAAGGCATGATGGACCAGCTTCATGGCTCTCTATAGCTGGTTCATAATCGGGAACACCTACAATTGGATCCACTCAACCCATATTTTGGGTTGGGTGTCCACAACAACCTCTATTTTTGAACCCTAGCTTTAGGAAATCATATTGATCCTCGATATTACTCCAATATGTCTCATTAATTTCTAAATTTTGATATGGTTATTTCTGATCAATGGCTTGGTATAACATATTTAGCATATACCCACATTTCTCAATATCTTGGTGTATTTCCTAGAGTGGTGGATTTGTAATACATTGCAAGCCCTCTGTGCTATGCATTTCCCATAATTTACTGAATTCTGTTAACAAGGCATCCCGAGTTGAACCATTTATCATTTGGGTCAACATCAGATGGGCACGGTTCATAATGAGGGTTGTTGTCTCTAACACATTAACCTGAATGCTTCTAAAGGGATCTGAGGTTTTGTAATTCTCGTCATGATGTCTAAGAGTAGCCTCGATCATTTTTTCCTTGATGCTCATACGGGATTTAGGTTTCCTAAACAATCTGCTTATGTTGTTAGGTTGCATCTTCAAATTAGATGGTGGATCAAGATTGAGAATCAAATTTAGGTTTAGATCAGATCAGAATTCCCACAGAAGATCAACTCTAATGGAGGCCTCTAGGTAAAACCTAGGGACCTTTCCTGTGTATGTGCACTATAGAATAGATGAGGGACTGGATGTGAATTGGACCCAATCAGGGCACCCAAAAATTTTTTGGATGACTGAGGATGTTTTGAGGCAGATGATATCTCTGAATTAGAAATCCACACACCTGCGAATTACTTAGGCAGCCAAGAAGGGAGAGTCCCGCAATGACCCCTACACGATAGAGTGTCCCCACAGGTTGCAAGGTTTCCCTACCTGACCTTCCTTGTCACAGTGGATCCAACTAGACCGGAATGTGCGAATTGAGACCTTAGGTCTACCAATTTTAACCCTATTTTGTGACTTGAATTTCATTTTATTTAGATGTTGATTCATATTGTGACCTAATTTGTAGGTTGGTTGTCCCACAAAGTGGACCAACTTCACCTGACCTGCCCTAAGGTTGAGGATGAAATTTGGGTCAAGACCCAAAATCATCCTGAATTGATTCTCAGGTTATTAGGTCCAAATTTTAGGGTTCAAGTGAATTTAGAGCCTTGATTTTAGGGTTTACTTGAATAGATCAGTTCAAACAGGGGCTTGGGTAGCACATAAATGAAGGAGTGTCAATTTCCTTAATTTCAGGCAAATGTGTACTAACATTTCAAAACCCTAATTGGCTCTATTTTTAAGTCCAATTTGGTCTCAAATATGGCACCTTGGACTCAAACAAGATTGTGAATAGTCCAAGATGTCGAGAATTTAAGCGTAAATCCCTAATAAGTATAAGAAATCAAGATGGGGATCTCTAATCAAAATCATCTTAACTTCAATCAGATATCAATCAATTTTGCAAATTAGGAAACTTTGCCTTTAAATGATCTTACAAAGAAAATATGGCAAGTGGATCCTAATTTATTTTGTTTCCATTTTTATCTTCCTAAGATTAGGAGGTTGATTTAGGTAAGAAGAGAAATTTTACCTACCCTTGGAGAGGTTAATTGCGTGGAAGCTCTCTTCGTGATGTACCTTGCAAAATCAAAGTAAAACAGATAGGGCAAGTTAGAAATCAAATCAATCAAGAAAGATAAGATTAGTGGTGAATTGTGCATTGCTCCTCGGCAATGACACCAAAATGTTGCATGCAAAAATTGTCATTTAAAATATAGCGTCGTAGTATAGGATGAAAATCGCTACAACAGTTAAATTTGTAAGTGCTCGAACATCACAAGTGAGTTTGAGGTCATTCGTAGGGAGCAAATTTGGAATTCACACACTAATCACAATTAATAGATAATGAGCACAATAATTAACAATGGGGGTATGCAATGAATAATAACCCGTAATTCAATAATGAGCCAAATTGTTTTAAAAAACCAATGGAATAAAATGAATAATTAGGACTTAAAAATGGTGATTTGAATCACCAATTATATCCCACAATTAATCACAAATCCCAAGGAAATCAACCACTCAAATTTTGCTACAGTAGTCTTGAACCAGTTATTTTCAATATCCACATCAGCACAAGAGCCAAATAAGTCCATAGTATCTCAATCAAGGCCAAGTCAGATGTCAGAGTTGAGCCTCAGACGACTTAAAGTTGCCAGAGCCTCTTCAGCACTGGGTGCAAAACCTACCCCTACCCCCCCTCGAATTTTCCTTCTTTTCCTCTTCTCAAAACCAGGTAAACGGGTAAGTGCGTAATCGGGTTATTGGACCATGAATAGGGACTAGGCCATTGTGCACGTAATCGTGGGCGAGGTGTGAGTAAGTGAGGTGAGTGGGGACCTCACCTTTGAGTGAAAAGGTGACAAGGATGGTCTTCCTTGCGCGTATGCCGTGAGTTGCAGTTTAGTGTCGTGCTTCAATTTGAGCTGCTGTGGGGGTTCTTCCCTCAAATTGGAAGACTAGAGAGTGTCGCAGAGGGATTTTGCAGCACCTGGAAGTAATGTTGGTGGTGATTGAAGTCTGAATGGTGGTGACGAGTGTTGTGAAGTGGAGGTCCGACGAGCAACACCTGAAAGCACTAAAATGGGATTTATGCCCAAATTAAACAGTCCATGACCTCTGTCGAGGTGTGTGGAATGAGATGGTGGTGATTTTGTAGAGTTTGGAGCATGGAGGTGATCGAACAATATCGGAGAGGATGGCGGAAGATGGGTTAGGTCGTTGGGTTGAAGTAGTGGTCGAAGCTTCTGGTTGGGAGAGGGGTTTTGGTCAGTGAGTGGTGGTGGAGAGGAAGCATTTGGATGTGTGTAGTGAGCTCGTGGCGTTGCCGAAGGCGTCGCCAGTTGTGGAGAAGATGAAGGGGAAAGGGGGTGAACGGTGGTTGAATTGAAGTGGGGAGGGGTTGGATCTAACCTAAAGAAGAGGAGGAAGAATGGCTACCTAATAGGGCGGAAAGGGGAGGAATTGGTGCCGACTGTGATTGGCTGGCGTCGGAGACGAAAGGAACTCCATTGATGAGTACGGCGATGACAATGGGGTTAGGAGGCCCTGGCTTTAGCCCACTAGGCATGGAGGAAGGCAAGGAAGAAGGAGGCACTGTTGAACTTATTTACGAAGCTACGCTAACGTGTTCGGTTTTGGAAAACCTGTCGTTGTAGTTCGAAAGCGAAGGATTCGTGTTCAACAAATAAAATTTATACCGAAATTAAAATTCCGAGTCGAACACAAGGAGGCGAATGTTTGATTTAAAAACTTCGCGTTTCTTTTTATTTTGTCACGAAGAAATTCAATTTAAACTATCTAAGTATTTACAACAAATAAGAGAGAGAGAGGGAGTAAGAGAGAGAGAAAGAATACTATACATGGAAATCAAAATGAGATGTAGAATAGACAAGGAATTTATCATAAAAGAGTTCGTTCGTTACAACTAGAAAACATAAAACAATTACTCTAGAAAGCATTAAAAGAATGGAGGGAGAAATGTCCTCCTCGACGATCGCTCGGAGGACGAATAGACTACTCTAGAAAGCAGTAAATCTATACTAGAAAGCAGTAAAAAGAATAGGGAGAGAGAATCCTCCTCGACGGTCGCTTGGAGGACGAGCCGGACGGGACGACGCCTGGACGAAGGAGAACGAAGCGGGACGAAGTAGGACGAAGCAGAAGAACGGGAATGAAGCAGCACGCCGTCGTCGTCACGGGATCCACTTCCGAAGGGGACGAAAATTTGGACTTTATCTCGCGAGAAGCATCCCGGGTGTGGGACAAGCTTCTCTTGAGCTTTGGAGAGGTAGAGAGGAGAAGGAAGGGATGAAAATTTCGTATGGAGGGGGTCTCCTTTTATAGTTGCAAGGAGTGGAGGCAAA
Source organism: Thalassia testudinum (assembly GCA_037157565.1). Classification (NCBI taxonomy): domain Eukaryota; kingdom Viridiplantae; phylum Streptophyta; class Magnoliopsida; order Alismatales; family Hydrocharitaceae; genus Thalassia; species Thalassia testudinum. The sequence goes on from JAZHRO010000063.1 coordinate 136,640,483, forward strand.
ATGGACATTACATCTTCAAAATAATAAATAAGGGGTCTTTAGTGACGGATAAAACCGTCGCTAAAGCCCCCAACGTGGGCGTAGCCTCCGCGCCCACGCGCGGCCACTCGGCTGCCCGTGCGTAACGCCTACGCACGTCGCTTGATTTTCAGCCGTCCGATCGCGAGATCGGACGGCTTAAAATCGCGCCTTCACCGCTGCCGCCCGCCCGCCTGCGCGTACGATCGTGCGTTCACCAGAGCGTCCAATTGCGCGTCGGCGCTATCGGGCGCGCGCGGCCGTTGGATCGCGATCGTGCGGTCAATTGGAGCGCGCCCGCCCGCCTCAGAAATCGCTTGGCGAGGCTCGAACGAGCGCCAGCTCCTCGCGATAAGGCGCTGGACCGCTGCGCTGCCTCACCCAAATGGTCGCGCGGATGCTTTTAAAACGATGCGTCCACAGCCGTTGGATTGAGATCCAACGGCGGAGAGGGGATGGGTGCGCGGTCTTCATAGAGTGTAGGCGGCCGTTTGGGCGGCCGGGATGGTGCCACGTGGCGCCATCTTGGCCGTCCATCTTCTGGAAGTTGTAGATGGTGCCACGGATGTCGGATTGACTCGATTTTTGTGTAGTTCGGCTGCGATCGTCGATCCGAATTCATCCGTGTGATCGGATTTTCCATCTGAAGTGCGGATTTACACCATCCTGGCCCTTGATCTTCTAGGGTTCCCCGGTCTCTATCTGATGCTACGGATGCCTGATCAGGGCGATCTTGGAGTCGTTGAACTCCAATCGTCGCCCTGATCACATCCATACGGTTGGATCTTTGATCCGAGGCCCCGATAAAATATTTGCCCTGTCCAAGCACATAAAAGGAGACAATTAACCTCCATTTTATTCAAACTACTCTAAATGCAAGATGATGCATGTAATGCAATATTTATATCATGAAATGCAATCCTATGCTTAAGAACATGCATAAATAGACATTTTAAGTAGTGTAAATGTGTTTACATCATACCCCCATGCCTATCTTTTGCTAGTCCCTAGCAAAAACTATATGCTATTTATAAAAGAATTAGGTTAGATTATTTGGACCTGAGTTATTTTCAATCATTAAGAAATTGTCTACTTAAGAACTGAACTTTCAAAGACACAACAGTGCCCGGGTATCAGCCAAAATGCAGACCGCCTCAAGCCTCGCCTTATTCAAAGAAAAATTTCTTTTTCTGTTTTTACTCTCTTTTTTTTTTTTGGATTTTCAAATTTTAGGGTTTAAGAGTGGCTTTCTACGGCCATTCAACTCACCCAAGATTTGATGAGAACCCTAAGTTTTAAGCATCTTATTGTGATTGTGATAGACTCGTTGACCGGCAATTAAAACGGACTTCGGATTTCTACGCCTCTAGGTGACCTCAAAAAGAATTCTGCCTAAAGGTGTATCTTTACAACCGGTAGCTTTCTCCCTACTTTTATTTTTTTATTTTTATTTTTATTTTTTATTTTTAATGGGGTCAACACAAGGGTGAATCCAGTGTATATCTCCCCGGTTTATTCTACTTCTCTGCTTCTTCCTAAGTGTTTTGGGAATTTTTAGTGCATTTTTTTGAGCTGGGTTTTGGACAACCGGTCGATGAGCTGTTACCACCGACAACTTGCTAGCCATACTCGTGCGGCGAAGTGTGGCTTATTTCTTTTTGTTCTTTTCTACTTTTTGATTTTTTTTTTTTTTAAGTAGGTGGCTTCCCTGGTCTAAGATTTACCTAAAGGCAGCAAAAAGAGAAAGGTCAGTGACTGGGCTCTGGACAACCTACCTATGGGCTGTTACCCACGATAACTTGCCAGCCATATCACCCTAGAAGGTTCATTAGCTACCCAATTTCCATTAAAATTGCCAAATATCGAGTCAGTGCAAAGAAAGTGTGTAGATGCTTAAGACTCAAAATTCCCTCACATCAGAGGGCGGGTTGATAAGTCGTGTACTTATCACCCAAACTTATTTACTCCAATTAAAATAAAATTCAAGTTTGCGAGAACTCGAAAAACAAATCCACATTTTAGTGGATACACGGGCTGATTAAGTCCAAAGACCTAAGGGTTAGGCCTACTTGCATCCCTCGATCTTCCGTCTTTGGAGTTGCTCTACCATTTGAGATTTAGGGAAGAACACCTAAGCTCCAACTAGGTCTTCTTAGGCGATTTGTAGGTCGAAAATAAATGTGTAAATTGATTGAACAAATTGTATTGTCACCTGCAATCTGACTTAAAATCAAAAGCCTAAATTGGGAAAGAGCTAAAAGGTCCTTTTTGAATTGTGTTTTGCTTGGGGAATTTTGATTGAGGTGTGAGTTAGAATGGACCACATTGATTTTCATCCTTTCACATCTTGCCCACACCCTCACCCCCACTTTGCATCCTCGATCCCAGATGCCGAGATGGTCCATTCCTTGATGGACATAATGACAATCATTGGGATCCGTTACTCCTATAGGCTTGGTTAAAACTGCAAACGACTTTAAAGCGAGAAATCGACTCGTCAACTGACACCTTACCCCAACTTGACGAACTAGACTTTAACAACTCTGCGTCCCCATCATGAAGACCAAACAACAAAAATCTTGATGCATTCAACCATGAAGTTTTCCACACTGAACACGATAAAGAGGGAGAACTTAGAACCTCTCAAAGCTCCTCCATCAACAACATGCCGACCATGATTTCACCGATGAGCGCACCCTGAAGGAAGGATTCCGCCGCCAAAACTTCTAGTGTCATCAGAACCTCAATGTTAAGGGATTGGAGTGCAGGGGGAGGTGGTGGTAGGTTCCAAGCATTAGATCGCTAGGCATGATTACGTCCTTGTTTCACTCCTTCACTATGTTCACCCACGTGATTTATGGCATCTGCGTACCCCCATGCATGACGCACTACATTAGGGTTTTCTCTTGCACTTCATACGACACTAGGGTTCCTACATTGAGAATTAACGGGACCAATTTGCGATTTGCATGTACTCCAATTGTGCCCCAAAGCCCCACACACAAGGCAAACAAGATCGTTCTTGCTCTCCGCCTCCATATTCCCCCTCTCTCTACACCGATAGAAAATTGCATTTCTCTTCCTCACACCAATGCCCTCCCCACGGTAACCTTCTCCTCACCGCCATCCTAAAGATGCTTGTGCTCGATGATACGCCCTCCCCACGGTAACCCTCTCCTCACCACCATCCCGAAGACACTTGTGCTCGATGATACTCGCTAAACTAGCCTCTCAACCATCTTCCTTCACCGCCACAATGCCCTCCCTCTCCACTCCTAGTTCTCCCTTTCATCCTCTCCACCTTTAACTCTCGCTATAGCTGCTTGTTTAAATTTATTACCATATCTGCACCAAATTGATGCAAATCTACAACTATCACAATCTATATGACAACAAATGAATGTTTAAATGGTAAATTCAAGCTAAATTGAAAGACTTAATAAAAAAAGAACCTTGATAGGCATCATGCTAAAAGTGGATACATCGATATCCGATAAGTGCTTAGTGATCTCATTCTTCAAACCCAATGCCATTTTCTATCAAATAGGACACCAAATCTCATTAAATGCATATCAAAATAAGTAACATTGACTACACATGCAAGGAATGACATATGCAATTATGGTGCCTTATTTACTTGCACAGTCTTCTAGAAGGCTTCAGAGAAAATCTTTTTTTAGTCAAAATCACTTTGAATCTCCTCCATAACATCATCTGGGAAGATGGAGTCTTTCATAATAGCATAAACACACCTTTTCTTGTTGTTCATGACCATGCAGCTGCAAGGGTACTTCTTTCCAGCAACAAGGGTAACTTTGAATATTGCCACATTGAATATTTCCACCATATCGAGCAATAACTGCCTACAACTTCGTTCCCTGAGATGACCAAAATAAAGTATTAAAACTACAATAATGTAACAAATATCAAAACTAAGGATGCCTCTTACAGTGCATTAAGAAAAACAAAGAAATCCTTTGTAGGCATTTTCATAACATCTCTTATGCAAAACTCCAGTGAGGCATTTCAACAAACATATCCTGAAAGAACTCACTGTAGCATTTTGACAAAACTCTTGCAAGCATTAAACAAATCGGTATCTTGATTATTCCATTTCAAATGTCTGTAGAAACCTAAGAGACATTAGCACAAATCAGCAAGAGAAAGGTGAGATTTCTAGAGATTAGATCTGAGTAATTAAGAACTATCATCCTTTCTCGAGTAGATCAAGTGTAGATCATGTGCAATCATAAGCTAATCAAGTAACGAATTGAGTATAAGTTGTGATGAGATCATGTCAGACATCGAGAGCAAAATGTGAGTGTGAAAGAGAGGCGATTTGACCTACAGATATGAACTCCAAGAGAGAGTCAATTGAGCGATTGATCATGTGAGAGCGATAGAAAGTTGTGAAAAGTGATGTTACCAAATTATTGACCAAAAAAGATCAAAAGTGGTGTTAATTATTGAGGTTGGATTTATAACCAAAAAGGGATAGCCTGTTGTTGCTATGTGAAATGAGGAGATTTTAAATATGCATTCATTGTAGTATACTCCTAAATTAGACAACAAAATATTTAAATTTATAAAACTCAGATTCTAATTGGTGTCCGAGGTCGTTCACAGGAAGCAAATATGGAACTCACACATCAATCTTCGTTTAAAATAGATGAGCATAATCAATTGATCACAATAACAGATATGCAATGAATACAATTTGTTAGATTAATATTCAATGTAATCAATGGTCATGAGACAAAAAGAATAGAGAAAACCTAAAAAGTGGTGATTTAAATCACTATTTAGATCCTCTAATTAATCATGCATCTCATATTCAAGTTATTCAAATAATTCAATAGTATCTCAATGAACTCAACTTAGGTTCTTAAATAATTCAACAGTACTAGCATCAACCTTTTAGACGTCACCAATGTAAATCAGAGGATTTAACTTTCTTAACGTAGTAGAACCTCACATAAGGCATGCAAGGGTGACAAGGCCTTTCAAGCACAAGAGCCAATTCGCTCAAGCCTTCACAAGCATAGGAGGCTTTTCTTCACAACCTTCTCTTCTTCAGAGGCTAAGAGTACACCTCTTCTTTAGCACAGGGGCAAGGCAAGGGGTTGCACAGCAAAACCCACCCCCTCCTCTCACAGAACTCCTCTTCTCTTCTTTTCTCTCTCAGACTTAGGTTAATCGGGTTCAGTATCGGGTTATCGGATCCAAGGAAGTGGCCAGACCCGCGTGCGTGTTTCACAGGCAAGGAGTGAAGGCATGAGGAGGCACGTGCATGGGGGACCTAGCCCCCTATGTTATTGGGCGAGGAGACTACGTGAGGAATTCAACTTAAGTGCTGTCGTGAGTGTGTCATTTGACGTGTGGAACTATTCCACTTTCCTTTACTCGCGTATGTAGTTGTAGGTGATGCTTCATCAAATTGAAGAGGAACATGTCCTGGCAGTAGCAATTGTCAACCCAATAGGGAACCAGGGGATGTGCTGCAGTGTTAGGAGGGGGTAGTGACGAAGAATTTGGCCGGTTGACTGCAACTGGAATTGGAGAAGATGGTGGCGACTGCGGAGCGATGGCGAACACTTGAAATAGAGCATAAGGCCTAGCGGCCACGTCAAAACATCTCAGAAGGGTCGCCTGAGGACGGTGAAGGCGATGGAAGTGTCCTCATGACGTTTGGGTGCGTGTGGAGGTCTGGTGAGCTCGGAGATGGTGTGTGGTGGCGGTCGTGTTTAGTGGGCGATTTAGATGGATAATCCCCTCAATTTCTTGAGGGATTTTGTTCGTGGGAGTGAGGTGGCGGTTGTGGAGGTGGAAGCGGGTTGTTTGGTGGCTTGTGGAGTTAGGGAGACCTTGCTGGAGCTTGACCAGAGTGAAGGAAGACAGAGGGGGAGATCGGCAAACAACGGTCGAAATCGAAGAACTAGAAGTTGGGGAGATTTAGGAAAGGAAAAGGAATAGGTTGTGACCTAAACTAAGGGTTGAAAGGGCTAGGAGAGTGCTAACTATGATTGGTCAGCGTCGAAGAAGAGAAGTCCTCTGGTGGTGGAGCAGCAACGATGAAGAGGATTTGGGCACTCCTGCAGTGGCTGGCGAGGAGTGGAGGAAGGTGAGGAAGAAGAACCTGCTGCCTATGGTACATGGCAACAAGCGAAGAGGTCAAAGAGAGAGGAGTCGCCAGAGCTGCGGTGGAGGTGGTCGGAGAGGGAAAATTGATGAAGAATTGTGGCTAAATTAAGCTAAAGAGCTTGGTTTTGCAATAAGGAAGCTTTTATAGAGCTCCAGCCGAGCTCTAGACATGGAAACAATGCTAATTGACTTCACTAGGAGTCAAGAAGAATCCATGATTTTCATACATTTGCACGACCTAATCCGTGCGATTCAAGAGCTAAGATCTGTCCCAGTCTCTTCATAGTGTGAACATCAATCCCAACAAATTTGGTGGGATTTGATGATGATTTGAATAGGTTTAGGCGCGGTCAAAGCCAGCCTGGAGGTCGGTTGACCTCCAATGGTGGCAGTGGCTATTCTGAAAAGAAGATGACAAAGCTAGGGATTGATATGCAAGGATTTTTGAAAGTTAGGGGCTTGGTGTGAAGAATAGAGTTTTAAGGGACTAAAATGCAAACTAGGTCAAGATGGACTCTGATTGGGCCTAAATTTTGGTACAAACCTAATTTGGACCTAAGGAATTTGATGGTGAAGTCAGAGTTGAGTTTTGACCAAGTTTGATCGGGCAATTTATGCAGAAACCCAAATTAGGGTAAAACTCTATCTGTGACTTAGTTTAAGGTCAACATAGGTTCCAAAGGTCAAATCAAGGTTACCAAATCTCAAGGAATATTTTTATATGAATTTTAGGAGACTTAGATAAATTTTATCTTGACCAGAACCTCTATAAATTAAGCGGGTCTGAAATTAGCATTTTGGGTGCTGTATTAGTTCTCAAAATGCGCGAAACCCCATTTCTATCTGCAGAGACCCACTTATTGATCTTAATGCTTATTTGACCTTTAGTTATCCCCTGGAAAATCCCATGGTTTCTCTACTTTCATAATATGATAAAACTGTAGAATTAACCCTATTTTATTATTTTTCTCTCAAAATGGATTTGAATGGAATTATGACACTTAAGCAACTATGTAGGAGCATTTGTCACTTGATTATGACTAATTAAAGCTAGTTATGGCTCATGATGATGTTATAATCACCTCTCATGGCAACAAGATCAAAAGTGGCATTACTAACATTATTATAAGGTTGACAGGTCAATTTAGGTGGTAAGGATTCGATTTAAATTTCATGGACATTGCTCCTTTTGCTGTAGATTGACACATGACATCATATAAAATTGTCATACTTCATGCTAAATGACTTGTTTTTTATTATCTGTGTCAAGCATTGGTTCCAAATGAAATAAATTCTTCCATATTATGAATGACATTTTGGGAATTTCTCCTTTTTGCAGAATTGGCACCAAGGATAATCATCAGTTTCTCTAGAAATAAAAACAAAATAAGGAAAGAAAGAAAAGGTGAAGAAGATTCCCTTGGTTGATAAGAATTCACTTTATTTTCATTTCCTCTTGAAGTTCACAATTTTCATAGGATCATTTTAGACCACAGACCTAAAATAAAAAAAATCATTTTTTTAAAGAGAAGAAAAACCAAGCAGTAAACAACTTGCCTTCTTGAATTGTTTGACTGCCGAACTAGACTTGTTTACCATCTAGCAATGTAAAACTAAGTACACAAGAACTCTTTTAAATTGCTTGATCAAAGATAAACAATAGGCTCGTTGAATGGATTCATCTCTCTTGGGCATTTCATTGAACAACTTAGGTGCATGAACACACCTTTCCTTTCCAACATCAAATCACCTAAAATTCCCAAATCTCCAATAGAACCCCATGGATCAAGCCATAAATCCTAGTTTTCATAAATACTAGATTCATGAGGGGAATGCTAGGGAATTGAGACATGCCTAATGAGATATTGGGTAGAAATGGACCCTCACAAATATGAGCATTGTCATTGGCAGGTAGGTCCCAATACTTAGCGAGATCAATGTGTGCCTCAGGATGATCAATCAGTGTATGGGTTGATCGGGAGAACTAGCTTGATCAATTAATAGAGGGACCAATCTAAAGAGGTTGATCCAGAATGCGAGAACGATCAGCACTATTACCAAATAGGGGGTAAGTCATGAGTGTTGAGATCAAGAGAGAGGGTATGGAGTGAGATTGTTGAGGGATGTAGCATAAGTTGTTAAATAGAGATCGATCCTAAGTATGGAGATTGTTAAGGAGAGGATGCAATAGTGGCAACAGTGACTAGTGGAGAAAAGCAGTTGCAATAGAGGAAGGTGAGGGGCAGCTCGAGGAAGGAGGAAGAGGGTTAGGGAAGGGGGACGCTGCTTGTGAGCAAGTTGGAAGGGGGGTGTTGTGGTTGTGAGATGTTTACGGTGAGAATATGTTTACTTAAAAAAAAAAGATGAACGTGGGTGTAGATTTCATAATTAGTGATATATAAAAGATACCTACAACAACATATATAGAAGCTGTTGTAGTTTGCATGTCAGTATAGGTAACTTATTTTGTCGTGGAAGCTTGATCTTTTATTGATGTAGAATGTATAGGAAGTATTATATTCTTTGCAAGAGAGGTCTCTAAAAGAATTTATAGGCACCATACAAAGCCTTTAGATAAGGTAGAATAGGTCATATAGTTGTCAGATATTAAATGTAAATTTTGTCTAATAGATGGATTCAAGAAGGCAAAGACTCAATCAGTAGTCAGTAGTGGTCAATTGACTACTATACTCTATGGTCGATGGCCGTAATTATAGTTGTTGGCTTAAACTAAATATTGCTTGACCAACAACTATAGGGAAGGTTGTATCAATTCCCTAGAACTTCCGGGAGTGGCAATTAGTGGGTATAAGGTTGACTAAGGAATTATGGTAGTCAACCAACAAATGATGTAGTTGTCAACCATTACAAGTGGAAAGTCAACCAATATCTATGAGAAGGAAAATTCAAAGGTTTCTCTTTAATCAAAGTGTAATTAATGACTAATCTAGTTCCAAAGCCTTAATTAATCAAATAAACATTGGCTATCAATGCTCTACAATTGGTCAGCATATGGACTTGGTGGTCGATCAATAAGTGAAGTGTTGGTCATCCACTTTGTCTAGAAGTTGACCAATAAGTATGCTAGCTAGAAACTAATAATTAAGGAAAGTTCCTATGTAGGTTTTAACTCTAAGTTCAAGTGATTCCAAATGTTTTTGAAGGTTGCTAACAACTAAGTGACTTTAGTTAACATTTTAGGGCACTTTAATAATAAATATAAGAAAACAATACAATGACTTTTCTTTTGATAGAAAACTTGAGCTTCTATTCCATGCTTCTTTTCTTGAGCTTAATCTTCTTGTGCTTTGCTTCAAGCTTAAGCTTCTTTTCTTCTCATGAAAGTTAGCTCTTCTTCCTGATTAAGCCATCTTGTTGAGAGGATCAACCCTTCATCTTTAGCTAAAATGTTATCCCTCCAAGAATGATATAATATATGTGTGACATTAGTGCCTGAACACTGACATAGAGTTGAAATGGAGGCTTTATCAAGTAAATTTGTACATGATCATGCTGATGTTTTGCAGTTGCATGCAATGGTAGTTACAAGGTCTTTGTGCATGCATGTTGTTTTTGTGATTACAAGTACTAGACATCCTAAGTGGGAGAACTGTGTAGCAGATTAATAAATGATTTCAAAATACAAGCCCTCCCATACTAAGGGTATCACACCCCTTCCTAATAGAGATGTCTAGGAAGTAGTCAAGTTGGACTTTTTGGTGGCACCCAAGATCCAAGCAGTCAGTTGACAAGCTAAGAAAAATTAGAATTCAACCAAAAGGTGAACCAAGGAGAAAGCTAAGCATAAGTGAACAAGGTGTAGCTGATAAACACACATGAATTCATGATAAATTGCTTATTTATGATAGTTTCTAGGCTTAGCATTGCATATCATATTATAAATATTGCATAACATCCATTGCATGGCATTTAGGAAAGTTGTATGTTTTGTATATTAATTCCTTCATTTTATATGGCCAGGAGGCAATGCGACATCCTTACGGACTTCGAATGAAAAATTCGACTGTACAAATGGATCCGAAGCGACGATCACAGTCCGACAACGTAGAAATCACCTTGATCCGAGCACTGTGGCATCCTTTGCAAGCAATGAAGGGTGGACTATCCAGATGGTGCCACGTGGCACCATCTAGAGCACCCAAAGACACTTGCCACATCTTCAAAGGCTACCCATCAAGTGATCTTAGCCGTTGGATGAAAATCCAATGGCTGAGAGCTTGCCTCACCAGGCGGTTGCAATTCCTCCTCGTAACGCACATGCAGGCTTGGCGCAACAGTAGGAGCAGTGGTTCGCAAGGGAGGGTTGTGGGTTTGAATCCCTGCAACCCCCCCATTCTCAATCCAGCTAGTTAATGCGCAGTGCTAGCACGCACCAGCAGCGCATGCACGCGCATGCCAACTCATGCCAGCGTGCAATCCGGGTGCATGAATAGGGACAGCATAGCACGCATGGGGCGAGCACGTACTTGGTTGGTGCCAGCCTTCAGTGACGGCTTGGCAGACATATAGTGATGCTTACGGTCGTTGCTAATTCTTTGTGCGCCAGTAAAGCCAGCTATGGGTGTAAGCAAGCATGAGTTGCCTACAATGACGCTTCCAGCGACGACCTGGAGGTCACTAATGGTCCCATAGCTATTTTTGCCTCTTCTCCTCCACTATAAAAGGACCTACACCCCCTCCCTTCCAAGCCATCTCTACTTGCTCTACTCCCACCTACTCCTAAGCTCTAGAAACCCTACCAACGCTCCATTAAAGCTTACTCACAAGCTCCCAAGGATCCTATTAGTGTAGCGAACCTCTGCCTCACCAAATATTCATCCCTCTTCCCATCCTCATTCATAGGTCTCCTTGGAGCCGTCCTCCCACCTCCATTATGGTAGCAGATCATCTCCACCTTCTCACCTCCATTCCGGAGCCACGTCGAAGTTTTCCTCTACCCGACGTCCTCCTGCATCTCACCTTCGTCGTCCCACTCCTCACCTCCTTCATCCGAGCTTTTGTAAAGCGCCGTTGTCTCGTCAAACAGCTGATTCGGGAGATTTCTTCTCACCTCCCTCTCTTTTTATGCTTTCATAGTTATTGTAATTGACATTGAAGTGATATATATATCATATTTATTCTATCTCTATCTTGTGATTCATTTTGCTTGTCTTCTTTCAAAAATACAAAAAAAATAACAAAACCCTAAAATACCAAAAACAAACAAAACGAAGCATGAATTTCAATTAAAGTAAACGTTGCCTCCCTGTGTTCGACCCGGGACTCCCTTGGAGTTTTGGTATAAATTTTATTTGATCACGAGTTTTGCAACTACGATGACGGGTTACTTGTAACCTTGATTTCAAACTTGCGAAACACGTGTGATCATTTTGGCACTATTGCCGGGGAGGCAACGAAATTTACTTTATTGTTTACTGCGCTTCTTTGCATTTACATAGCACTAACCCCGCTTGTCGTTGATTTATTGTCCTGCAGGTACCCTAGCATGGAGATCCAAGTGTGGTAAACTGGAGTAAAGTGCGGGTAGAGTACTCTGTAAGTGTCCCCCACATTCCCCCCCACTAGTCCATTTCACCACAATCATAACCAAGACCTAATCTACTTAGGTGCTTGCATAAACCCTAGGATAGACTTTGTTTGTCTTGTTTGCCACCTTCACCCATCTCACCCACATCTTATAAAAAAAAAACAAAGAGATTTTCTGTGGGACGAATCAATTTACACACTCTACACACCCACATCAAAGGCACATAACCTGACTTGATTTTTATCTACTCAACTGGGATTCCAACCTGTGGACCCGGTACACGAATTCAACACATGAAAGAGTAGAAATCAGATTAGGTTAATCACATTTTGGTGCACCTTAATCGGTGGTGCATTTGAGTCGATTGATTGAATTATTTGGGCTGCACCACCTAATTTAAAAGAGATTCATTTTGTAGCTGCCCCATAAGATTCAATAACTAGGTCAAGCCAGGCACTCCATATTTTTCTTGATTTCTGAAGGAAAGTACTTGAACACATGCTTTCAAAAACAAACTTGGTTTGCCTCACAAAACTTGATTGAAAACACCTAATATTTGAATCCTGAAAGCTATTAAGCAAGATTTGAACCCTAAAACTCACCTCATCATTAATAATCTTGCTTGAAAACCTCTTGGTTGTGCGCATTCACACATTCTCAAATAAATCATTAAGGGCACAACCCATTAAGGGCCCATCACATTCCAGAGCACCAATTTCCCAAGCCTAATTAAAATCAAGTAGATGTTGGCCCTAAGGATTCATTTGCTTGTCAGGATCCAGATTGAGATTACTCACGATTAACCTGCTTATTCTAGTCAATCTGATGTCTAGCTAGGGGAGTAGAGTCAAACGACCGTGGCTGGGGGGTACACTAGGAACCAGAGGTGCAAGCCAAAGGAAGAACCTTCTCCCCAGTCCCTCCTTCTAACTGGTTGTATTGCTTGGACATAAGTAGAGTAAATCGTTCATAATCTTAGGGGGATTTCCGAGAGTCAGTAAACCTTAAGCTACCCCATCTAAGGACAGGCTTGTATTCTTGTGCTGCAGGGTTCCCTCTTTTCCCCGTCCTTCCGACTTCCTTCCAGTGTATGCTTGGAAGGTCATTGAATCCTAGATTGGAAGGACCTTTAGACCATTCTAGGAGGTAGAGGTTGAGCTATAGCCAAGAAGATCCCATGGTTGATCAACAACCACCTCCCCCGCCCCCGAACCAGCAGGAGCTGATTGAGAGGCAGTTGGAAGAATTGCAGCAGATGTAGAATGGTTCCAACATATGCATGGTCAGGGCGCTCGGCCCTTGAAGGAATTTTATGATCCTTCAAACTATGGGGAACGTCCTGACGTCATGATTCCCGCCAGAGACATAGAAATCAAGCCCCAAGTCTTAAGTTTGATTAAGCATTTCCATGGGCTTAGCTCAAAGGACCCATTCCAGCATCTGGAGGATCTGACCACTTTGGTTCAGACCACCAGAACAAGGAATGTGAACGAAGAGCAAATGATCTTGAGGCTTTTCCCCCACTCTCTCAGGGATAAGGCCGCAAATTGGTATCGGACTATAGGAAGGCCGATTGAAACTTGGGTTGCTCTTAAGTTGTCTTTCTTGAAGAAATTCTTCCCTATCGGAAGGACCAATGCCTTGCAATGGGCCATTACCACTTTTGCCCAGCGACCGGGGGAACCGTTTCATGGTGCCTAGGAACGATTCCAGGAACTTTTGAGGAAGTGTCCACACCACGAGGTGCTGAAATGGCAACTAGTGCAGATTTTCTATCACGGGTTCATTGAGCAACTCTGTAATCACATGAATGCCTCCTGCAGAGGCAATTTCCTCAACAGGGATGCAGATAGTGCATACGACCTGTTTGACGAAATGAGTGAGAACTCAATTAATCATGCCTCCATGGATGCATTTAAACTGTCCCAATAACCTAGGTCAAGTGCTAATGAGATCCAGGATTCTCATTCATTTGACATGGAATTAAACTGGATAAAATGGACTTGGTTGATAATAGAATGGAAGAATGGATGTTTGGGAATTCAGGAAACACTTCTATACCTACTCAATCCCAGAATTTGGGATTCCATTCTTCACGAGTTCCCATGGGGCGGGAATTCATGAATCAACTTGATTCGGCTCAACCTGTGAGCCAGGATTTCTCAGAACCTTATGGGTTCCAAACTGGGGCCTTTGATCCCAGTTTTTCTGATCCTTCCTTCTCTCCATCCTCGTCCTATGAGGATGCATATGCAATGTAGGAGAATGTTAGGTCCAACCCATATTCCAACACTTATAACTTGGGATGGAGGAACCACCCTAACTTCTCCTGGAAAAATTAGGGGCAACATACCCAAACTCGATCCAGCAACTATGCATCTCAAAGACCTATGGGTCAGGGTCAAGTATACACCCAGTTGCCCCCGAGACCGATTACTTAGCCATCTTGGAATGCCCAACAACCTGCAGGGTAGGCTAATTTAAACTGGCAGATGGTGGAAATGAAAGGGTCCATGCTTCAACTTATGTAGGAAATGAAGACATCATTGGATAACTTGCAATCCGGGTTAATTGCTAACACCTGACAACTCGGATCTCTACCATCCCAACTCGTGCCCAACATGCACAATGTGCAAAATCAGGGCAATAGAGCCCATGGGTACGAGAATCAAAGGGACTCACATGCACAAGCTCAGGTGGTTGAGCAAGGTCCCTCATCATCTTCTTCCTCTTTTGGTTACATGACTAACCAAGGCCCTCCAATCTTCACTAACCCACCTCAAGACCCAAACCCTTATGCCTCTGCAAACTCTGTCACCTTGAGAAGTGGGAAGCAGACCTAGAACCCTGAATTACCTTCTAGAAGTCAGAACCCTGGGGAGCTTGAGAAAGAGAAGGAGGTTGAAGAAGACAATAAGGCCCAGGGATCGAAAATTGAAAATACCACCCACATCCCATTTCCTGAGGCCCTATTGAAAACTAGGAAAAAGAAAACCATAGACAGCAAAGAGGAGCTCCTGAATTTATTCAAGAGCGTAGAGATAAATATTCTGCTCCTTGACACTATTAAGCATATCCTAGCTTATGCTAAATTCTTGAAAGAACTGTGTACCCAAAAGTGTAAGCCGAGAGAACCCACTTCAAGGAAGGTGATTCTCTCTGAGCAGGCAAGTTCTATTATCCTGCATCACCTTCCCCAAAAGAAGAAAGATCCAGGTGCCCCCTTGATATCATGTATTATTGGGGAATATACTTTGATAGGGCACTATTGAACCTAGGTGCATCCATCAACCTAATTCCGACTTCTCTTTATGAGAGGTTTGGGTTAGGTGAACTCAGCCCAACCTCAGTAACGCTACAATTAGCAGACCATTAGGTCACCACATCGAGAGGCGTTATTGAGGATGTAATTGTCAAGGTCAAGGATTTCTATTCTCCCTTAGATTTCCTTGTCCTTGACATGGATGTACCTAATGATTTGAGGAACATGCCCATCATTCTACGGCGTCCGTTCCTAGCTACCGCCAAGGCCAACATAAACTGTGATAGCGGTAGTATGGAGATCGCCTTTGGGGATAAGAAATTAAATCTGGATATTTTTATGGCGACGAGGATTCTAGGATTGTGGATTTATTAAGGAGCTCGAGGATCAGGATCTTGAGACTTGTATGACAATTAGTGCACTCGAGGACTCCACCAGCTTTAGCGAACCCAACCCACAACCCTTCATGGTAGACCTGCCACACCCTAAAGAGGTTGTTGATTTTGTTCATTCTCAGCCTCTTCCACTAGATCGTCTTGATGAATCTTCTTCAGCATCCTTCCTACCTTCTATTCTAAACCTACCCCAGCTAGAATTAAAACCATTGCCCAAAAATTTGAAATATGAGTTTTTAGGACCTAAAAACATGCTCCCTGTGATTATTAGTGTTGATTGACTAAGGAGCAAGAATCGAGGTTAATTAAGGTCTTTAAGAACAACAAAGAGGCAATTGGTTGGACCATCCACAACCTTTGGGGGATTGAGCCATCATATTGTAATCATCATATTTTCATGGAAGATGGATCCCACCCTTCTCGTGAAATGCAAAGGAGACTAAACCCAAATATGTGAGAAGTGGTCAAGAAGGAGATAATCAAGTGGCTCGATGCTAGGATTATTTACCCAATCTCATATAGTCTGTGGGTTAGCCTTGTTCAGATTGTACCCAAGAAGGAGGAAATAACTGTTATGACTAATGAGAAAGGGGAAACCTTCACCCTTCACCACTCGTTCAGCTTCTGCTTGGAGAGTTTGTATTGACTATAGGAAGTTGAACAAAACCACTAAAAAGGATCACTTTCCCTTGCCATTCATCGATCAAATCCTTGAAAGGTTAGCTGGGCAAAAATATTTTTGCTTCCTGGATGATTATTCGGGATATAACCAAGTCCCTATCCATCCTGAAGACCAGGAAAAGACAGCTTTCACATGTCCCTACGGAACCTTTGCATTCCGTAGAATGTTGTTCGGGCTTTGCAATGCGCCTGTGACTTTTTGAAGGTGCATGCTGGCCATCTTTTCTGACATGGTGGGAGATTGTCTTGAGGTGTTTATGGATGATTTCTCCATTTTCGGAGATTCTTTTGAGTCCTGCCTGGCTAACCTGGAATTGATCCTCCAGAGATGCATCAAAACACGACTGGGCCTTAGCTGGGAAAAGAGCCACTTTATGACTCAGGAAGTCATTGTCCTGGGTCATGTGGTGTCTAGTCAAGGTATTGAAGTTGATAAATCTAAGGTGGATGCAATCTCTAGACTTCCTCCACCCACATCCGTAAAATAGATCCGCTCTTTCCTTAGGCATGTGAATTTTTATAGAAGATTCATTAAGGATTTCTCGAAGGTTGCTCGGCCCTTGAGTAATCTTCTGGCCAAAGACACACTGTTCGAGTTTGATGAATCATGCTGTAAGGCATTTGATTTATTAAAAAAGGCAGTCACCTGTGCCCCGGTGTTGCAACCATCGGTTTGGACAGCTGCATTTGAGATTATGGATGACGCATCTAATTATGCCATTGGGCCTGTCTTTGGTCAAAAGATTAAGAAAAAGCCCTCTGTGATTTACTATGCTAGCAAGATTCTGGACGAGGCCTAGAGGAACTACACCGTTACTCAAAAAGAATTGCTAGCCGTAGTTTTCACTTTAGAAAAATTCAAGGCTTATCTGTTAGGTTCTTGTGTCATCATCTATATCGACCACTCAGCCTTGAAACATCTCTTCGCCAAAAAGGATGCCAAACCTCAGCTTATTCACTGGATTCTGCTGCTTCAAGAATTCAATCTTGAAATTAGGGATAAAGCTGGGGCACAAAATGTAGTGGCAGATTACCTCTCGAGAATCTTAATTGATTCTCCTCATCTGGATATCCTGATCTTTGATACTTTTTAGTTTGAGACTATCCTTACAGTCTCGGGTATTCGAACCCCCTGGTTTGCGGATATTATCAATTATTTGGCCGTTGGTCAAATACCCCAGGATTGGACCAAACAACAATGGGATTGACTAGTGTCTGAGGCCAAATATTATTTTTGGGATGATCCCAAGCTGTACTGCATCGGTGCAGACCAGATTATTCGTCGATGCATCCCGAAAATTGATTGCCATAGCATACTTGAGTTCTGTCACACATCTGCATGTGGTGGACACTTTTCTAGGAAAAAGACGGCATCAAATATCTTGCAATCCGGATTCCATTGGCCGTCATTATTTAAGGATGCCCAGGAATTCTCAAAGTCATGCACCCGATGCCAGACACTAGGGAACATGGCTAAGAGAGATATGAAGCCCCTGAACTCAATTCTTTTCGTTGAAATTTTTGACATTTGGGGCATCGACTTTATGGGACCCTTCCCTCCATTTGGACACCAGTATATTCTGGTTGCTATTGATTACGTGTCCAAATGGATTGAGGCAATTCCCACCCAGACCAATGACCACAAGGTGGTCATCGATTTTGTGAAGAAAAATATCTTCAGTCGGTTCCGGGTTCCTAGGGCAATTATCAGTGATGGTGGCACACATTTCACTCATGCCCAGTTTTGGAATTTACTGGGGAAATACGGGGTGAATCATAGGATTTCTACACCTTACCACCCTCAAACGAACGGACAGGCCAAGGCCTCCAATCGGGAGATCAAAAATATTTTGCAGAAAATCGTTAGTTCTGATAGGAAGGATTGGGCCCAAAAGCTAGATGATGCCCTTTGGGCCTACCATACGACGTACAAAACACCTATCGGTATGTCTTCGTTCCATCTGGTGTTTGGTAAGGTGCGTCACTTACCCGTAGAACATGAACACCAGGCATTTTGAGCCATCATGAAATGTAATGTGGACCTCGAGTTAGCTGGGAAAACCAGGAAACTCCAACTATCTGAGTTGGAGGAGCTTCAAAATGATGCTTATGAAAATGCCAGAATCTATAAGGCAAGGGCCAAAGCTCTCCATGACCAAATGATTTCATGTAAGAGTTTTGAGCCCAACCAGAAGGTCTGGCTTTTCAATTCTCGATTGAAGCTTTTCCCTGGAAAACTCAGGTCTAAGTGGGACGATCCATTTGTTACTAAGCAGATTTTCCCTAACGGGGCTGTCAAAATCTCTGACCCAAAGACGGGTAATATTTTCAAGGTCAATGGACAACGTCTCAAACCCTTTGTTGACCATGTGCTCCCTAAACCTATCTCAGACAAGGTTGCTCTTACCTTGCCTTAACCACTGCGGGTCGATCATCGCCTAGTTGAAGGCACTAAACTCAGCACATGTAAAGACTGTTCCAAGCTGACTAGAGTCTCACGGAAACCAAGTGCTATTCTTCCACTTCTACTCTCCTGCATGCTTTCATTTTGAATAATGAGGACATTGCAATAGATAAGCATGGGGGTTGGAAATATCTTATAATCCTTTTGTTAGCTGTAATAGTAATTTCCTATTTTTTTTATTCTATTAAAAAAAAAATAGAATTAGGAGACGAGAACTTAAGCATTAGAAGTTGCAAACTTTAGGAATCGATACTTTGTGACCTGAATACTTAGACTCTTCAGGTCTTCGGGCTTAATTAGCCCGAGTGTTCACTCGAATGTGGACTTAGTCTCGAGTCCTTGCCAATTCAAGTTCATTTTTAATTTATCTAATAAATTGGGATGATAAGTATATGACTTATCAACCCACCCTTTGATTTGGGGGGACTTTAAGCCTAAGCATCTACACACTTTTTTTGCATTGACTCACTGATAAATGCTAGTTTATCATCATTCTTATGCATTAAAACAAACCTAGCTCTTAGGATTTTACTCCGCAAATCGATTTTTGGGCTACATTTAGGCATTAATTAGGTTAGGCATGCATTGCAATTTTTATTGTCTTTTTGATGTGTTTTTGTGAGTGTTAGGGATATACAGGTTGCCAGATCCCTAGAACCCTAGCACTCAAGAAGGCAATTGGTGAAGGAGAACCTCTCACCAGTTGGAACTCAACTTGATCTAGCTCACCATAGCTGGAATTCAGCTCATCTGAACTAGGGTTAGCTCATCCCAGCTCCATTCAGCTAATATCAGCTGAATGGCAGCTCAAGAGAGGTCATCTTAGCTTACCCTAGCTTAGATCAGCTCAGATCTAGCTCAACTTAGTTGAGTCTAGCTCATCTCAGCTCCCACTAGTCCGTAGGGAGCTCTAGCTAGCTTAGCTCAGTTGACTAGAGTTCACCCCAGCTTAGATCTAGCTACATCCCACTCCACTCAACTCCAGCCAGCTGAAGAAGAACTCATCCCAGCTCAGAAAGCTCAAGTCCAACTCCCAGGGACTCAGCTTAGCTCAACTTGGTTGAGCTAAGCTACCTTAGCTGTCTCAACCAGCTCAATCCTCCCCGGGAGCACCAGACCCAGCTCACCTTAGCTCCATTCAACAGAAGCCAGCTCACTTTAGCTTGTCTTAGTAGCTAGCAAAGAACTGGCAAGCTAAGCCAACTAGAGTATGTTGGTGCTAGCACACCACGATCATTTGTTTTGATGATAACAAAACACGTGTTATTTAACATTTGCAATTTGAGTCCTAGATTTCAGGTTAATTGCAAATGTGGACGTGTTTAGACGGAACTCGAGCTCGCATCCAGGACGGATTGGAGGAGCTTGACGGAAAACACAGGAGGTTCGCGTGGAGCGAAAGATTGGAGATGGAAGACAAGAAGAATAGGATAGATTCTTTTTTATCCTTTCATGTATCTCTTGTATTTATTTTCTTGCTCTTTTTGATTCCTTAGAACATTATGTTAAAGAGCCTCAAAGTACCCTAAAAGTAGTCCTAGGAACACCTGCACAACCCTAGGATACTTAGGTTTTCTGTAGAATACTTAGAAAACCAATATAGGGCTCAAACAGCATTTCCAGACGTCTAATCCAAAAATCAGACGTCTGATAAAGAATTTTAAGACGTCTGACTGTTGTTTCAGATGTCTGATAACTGTTAGGCTGGACATAGTTAGTTCTGTCTGATGAATTCAGACGTCCAGACCTTATACCAGACGTCTTAGGAGACGTCTGATGACTTTGCCAGACGTCCAATTAGTGGACCGTTGGCTGGCTTAGAAAACACTCAAGGATATGACCGTTAGAGCCTTATCAGACGTCCATAGGACTGTCCAGACGTCTGATAAATGACCGTTTTGCCTCGGCTGACCCAAAATCTCTTCTCAGAGATTTTCTAGCCGTTGCAACGTTTGGAAATCAATTCCCACAGTAAAAGTAGGTTTCCAGACGTCCAGACATAGTACCAGACGTCCTGTATGTCGTCTGATGGACTTGCACAAAAACCCTGTTTAGATCTGATTCAAGTCCGGGAGAAACCCGCATAGAATCAGACGTCTGACCTTGTAATCAGACGTCTGACCTTGTAATCAGACGTCTTAAAGTGGCCTTCCAGACGTCTGATGCCAGAGTTAGACGTCTGATAACCCTGTCAAATGCAATCATTGTCCTGATTTCGGCCTGATTCTCTTGGGCTTTGCACCCAACGGCTATGGAAGCTTTTCTAAGCCTTCCAAAGCCTTCCTAAGGCCTCTATAAATAGAGGGGAGCCTTTGCAACACAAAAACACACTTGGATACACTTAGACACACAAGATATACACCTAGAGATAACCAAGATACACTAAGATCAAGTATTTCCACTCTCTTGTGTCCAAGAAGCACTTGCTCTCTAAGCTCAAGCTCCATCATCTTGAGAGCATCATTCCCTTCGCGCACCCGCTCTCCCGCCGTTGTCTACGAGAGCGACATTGCGCCATTGCGTGGCTCACGCACCCGCATCATCGTCGACGCACTCCTTGCAAAGGGGAGTTTCCTATTTCCTATAGAAGCTAGGTTTAATTTTGTTGGCTCTATAGGACTGTTGTTTTATTTTATCTTTGTCTTTTGGTTGGGTATTCGCTTTGCGAATTCCTGTCTCCTTCGTGGGACAAAATCCTTCTCGTGGAGAGAAGGGGTTGAGGAACGCTACCCTCGTACTTGTAGCGTGGTTGTACTGAGGTTGAATCACCCTCGTTTAAAGTGATTCGTTTAGTGGATTTTGATCAACTTGGTTGATCGGAAAATCCTAACTCGAGAGGGTTAGGTGGTGGTTTTCACCCGGTTTGGGTTTCCACCTAAAAATACCTGTGTACATTGTGCGATTGATTATTTTTGTGAGATTGTTTATATTTTCAATTCCGCACTTTTTTTTTTGTCACGCTGATCTCACCCCTCCAAGTAGGGAACCTTCAGAGTGGCCCCATGTTGACCTGTTCAATAGTTACCAACTCCACTTCAGCTTCAGATTCTTCGGATCCAGCTCCTCACTTCAAACCCTAGCTCCAATACCTCCTCCTCTACTCCATAGCTAGCTAAGCTAGCTTAGCTTAGCTAGAAACCAGTTCCTTTGCCATCCTCCACCTTCAACTTAACCCTAGCTAGCTCCACCAACTAAGCTTACCTAGTCCACCTAAGCTACCTAACCTTTACTCTATTTTGGTGCCAAGATGGACACCTCCTAGCCCCTCAACTACACCCAAAAGACACCTTGTTTTGGTGCCAAGATACCCTTCTAGAAGCCCTCCCCTTTTGCGCCAAAACACCCCCACATCATGGCCCTACACATAACCCTACAACCCATCCTAACCACCCACCTACCCCTCCTTCTAGAACCCTACTTGGCGCCACCTAAGCCCCCCTTCTAGAAACCATTTTGGTGCCAACTTCAAGGGGTGACACCACCCACAACCACCACCTAGGTGCCCCTTGGGTTGGCGCCAATTACCCTTAGCCATAGGATCCCCAACCACCTCCATCTTCTCATCTTAGCCCTCCATTTCAAGAGTCATCTTAACCCCTCATCCTACCTTATAAAAAGACCACTACCCACCACCATTCAAACCATCCTTGGCTAGCAAATTTCATCTCATACTCTACCTAGAGCCCATGCCCAAGGGAGAAGAAGAAGAAGAAGATTAAGGGGATATTTTGTCCCTTTGGTGCCTTCCCCTCTTCCCTTCTCTCTTGTGCCCACGCCAGCCAAAGGAGGAGCTAGGCAAGGAAGACCTTTGGAGGAGGTCTTGAAGGTGGTCCATGCCACCTTGGAGGAGAACTTGAGGGTGGTGCATGCCCACCCTAGGAGGAAAGACTTGAGGTGGAGAGCATCCACCTTGGAGGAGCTTTCAAGGAAGGAGAAGAAGGAGACCCTCTTTTCAAGCCAAGGAGCAACTAGGCTTGGAGGAAGAAGACTCTCTTCTTCACCAGATTTTGTAAGAGGATTTGTGTTTCTTTTATTGCATTTATATTTTCCATTTCTAGTAGAAGTATTCCTCTACTTGTCTTTGTAGAGAACACAAATTCTGCTTAATTGAATTGCCTTCTTTTTAATTCTTATTGCAATTGTTGTCTTTGTTCTAGCACTTATTTCACTTCCACTTCCTAATTACTCTAGGCCTCCACTTTCCTAGAGTGAGGTTAGGTAGTGGACATTTTCATCTCTTAAGTTTCAGCTTAGCCATTTTAAGTGTTAGCACTTTTCCATCACAATTCGCACTTTGCCCTTATTATTTCAAAACTGAAAAAATTATATATTTAAAATACCAAAAAGAAAGTTGAGATTTATTTTATAAGCAAGAGAATTGAATTGCAAATTTGCCTCCTTGGACGACCCTAGATACTCCCCTATCTAGGAATATAAATTTAAAAGCGTATGCGATTTTGCTTGTTACGAAGACTTAAAAATCGCTTTTACAAATCACACCAAATTTCGCATCACTCACTTTTTGGCATTTCTTCAGAAATTGGGTAGCTAATGAACTATCTAGGCTGGTATGGCTGGCAAGTTGTCGGTGGTAACAGCTCATTGAGTGGTTGTCCAGAGCCCAGTCACAAGACCATTTTCATTGTACTGCCTTTAGGTAAATCTTAGATCAGGAAAGCCACCTATTTAAAAAAAAAGAAAAGAAAAGAAATAAATAGAAAAAGGTGAAAAAATAAAACCACACTTCCCTGCACGAGTATGCTAGCAAGTTGTTGTGGGTAACAATCCATTGGCCGGTTGTCCAGAACCCAGCTCACATAAAAAAAATGCACAATAATTCCCAAAACACGTAGGAAAGAAGCGGGGAAGTAGAATAAACTAGGGAGATATACACTGGGTTCACCCTTGTGTTGACCCCATAAATAAAAGTAGGGAGAAAGCTACTGATTGAAAAGATAAACCCTTAGGCAAGGTCACTTAGGGTCGTAGAAACTCGAAGTTCGTTTTAACGACCGTCTAGTGATTCTTTCACTATTTTCACAAGATGCTTAACACTTAGAGTCATTTTCGAGTCTTGGGCGGGTCGGGTAGTCGTAAAAAGTTATCCCGGAACTCTCAAACTCCAAAAGTACAAAAAAACTTAGAAACGAAGGAAAACAAGAAAAAATTCTTGTATCTTCTCTTCTTAAATAAGGAGAGGGCTTGGACGGTCTGTAGTCTGGCAGACACCCGGGCACTGTTGAGTTTTTGTAATTAGGTCTTGGGGTTGAGATTTTCTAAAGCAATCAATGAATTTTGCCTAAACACTCGAACCCTGATTCTACTTTTATACATAGCATTTAGGTTAATTTTGCTAGGGACTAGCAAAAAGTAAGCATGGAGGTATGATAAACACACATGAATTCATGATAAATTGCTTATTTATGATAGCTCATAGGCTTAGCATTGCATATCATATTATAAATATTGCATAGCATCCATTGCATGGCATTTAGGATAGTTGTATGTTTTGTATATTAATTCCTTCATTTTATTTGGCCAGGAGGCAATGCGACATCCTTATAGACTTCAGATGAAAAATCTGACTGTATGGATGGATCTGAAGCGACGATCACAGTCCGACAACGTAGAAATCACCTCGATCTGAGCATCGAGGCATCCTCTGCAATCAATGAAGGGTGGACGGTCTAGATGGTGCCACGTGGCACCATCTGGAGCACCTAAAGCCACCCACCACATCTTCAAAGGCTGCCCATCAAGTGATCTCAGCTGTTGGATGAAAATCCAATAGCTGAGAGCTCACCTCACCACGTGGCTGTAGTTCCTCCTTGCGACGCACATGGAGGCTTGGCGCAATGGTGGGAGCGGCGGTTCGCAAGGGAGGGGCATGGGTTCGAATCCCCACAGCCCCCCATTCTTAATCTTGCCAGTGCATGCGTAGTGCTAGCACGCACCAGCAACGTGCACGCACACGCCAGCGCATGCCAGTGCATGCGTAGCGCTAGCACACACCAGCAATGTGCACGCGCACGCCAGTGCATGCCAGCCCGCAATCCGTGCACATGAACGGGGATATGATAGCGTGCCTGGGCTGGGTGCATGCTCAGTTGGCACCAGCCCTTAGTGATAGCTTGGCAAACATACAGTGATGCTTACAATCGTTGCTAATTCTTCGTGAGCCAGCAAAGCCAACTGTGGGAGTGAGCAGGCATAAGTTGCCAACAACGATGCTTCCAGCGATGGCTTGGAGGTCACTAATGGTCCCATACCTATTTTTGCCTCTTCTCCTCTACTATAAAAGGACCTACACCCCCTCCCTTCCAAGCCATCTCTACCTACTCTACTCCCACCTACTCCTAAGCTCTAGCAAGCCAACCAACGCTCCATTAAAGCTTACTCTCAAGCTCCCAAGGCTCCTATTAGTGTAGCGAACCTCTGCCTCACCAAATATTCATCTCTATTCCCATCCCCATTCAAAGGTCGCCTTGGAGCCGTCCTCCCACCTCCATTTTGGCGGCAGATCATCTCCGCCTTCTTACCTCCATTCCAGAGCCACGCCAAAGCTTTCTTCTACCCAACGTCCTCCTGCATCTCACCTCCATCGTCCTACTCCTCACCTCCTTCGTCCGAGCTTCTGCAAAGTGCCCTCCTCTTGCTGAACAGTCGATTTAGGAGATTTCTTCTCACTTCCCTATCTTTTTATGCTTTCATAGTTTATTGTAATTGACATTGGAGTGATATATATCATATTTTTTCTATCTCTATCTTGTGATTCATTCTGCTTGTCTTCTTCCTTCAAAAATACAAAAAAAATAACAAAACCCTAAAATACCAAAAACAAACAAAATGAAGCACGATTTTCAATTAAAGTAAACGTCGCCTCCCTGTGTTCGACCTGTGACTCTCTTGGAGTTTTGATATAAATTTTATTTGATCAGGTGTTTTGCAACTATGACGACGGGTTGCTTGTAACCCTGATTTCAAACTCGCGAAACACGTGCGATCAGTAGCATTCTTGACTACCACATGAATAGATACAATGCCCCATTTAACTCATCCCAACATGTGCCAACTAATAGGTCCACTTTAGTAGACTAAATTGAAGCCTAAGTGCATTATCATTGAGATGAGAATTTAATTTAGAGTATGCATTACATTTATAAAATTATTTAAGCTCGTGAATTATCATTCTCACATTTTTATTGAATGGAGGTGCGCTCGTTATATTTAGGTACTAATACATGTACATATATATGTTTTTTGCAAAAATAAATTAGCCATATCAATTTTGGCATCTTGGGATTTTATCAGAAAAAGTAAGGAAGAAAGAGATTCTAAAATCTTCATTTTTGGAACCTAGGATTACCTCAGATAATCATTTCTTTCCATCAAAGATCTTCCTTATTTGAGCCAAAAATACCCACCACTCTCTCTTATTCCCATGCATGCATGTTTCATGATATTTCTCTACTTTACTTCCTTATTCTCTCTCTCTCTCCCCAATAATCTCTCTCCATCATTGTCTGATTTTGTTTTCTTTTTCTATGTTTCTTTATATAAATGGGAGTGAAGGACAACCAATCCATCATCTTCCTCCCACGAGTGAGGGACTCTCATCTCCATCCTCTTCCCCCAATAGAGTCACAACCACCACCGTGCTCCTTCATCCATCCTGAAGACCTTGTTCCACGACCACCACTGCGAGCTGTCCACCATTATCTTCGACGACTGTGCCTTCACCGTGAGGCATCCGCATCCTCTCCGCCACTACGTCTCATTCACTGCGTCGATCACGAGCCTCCCGCTACCACATCCTTGACATTCCCATATCTGTGGTCGGTGGTGACAGCACCGACATCCACAACCAGCACCGTTGGCCTCCTTCTCACAAATGACTATGATGGCTATCATCCTTGCACTACATCTACCACCCTCGCTAGAGTCTTCTCCTCAACAGCAATGACAAACATGTCCACTCTCTATGTGACCACCATGCTCGTGTGCTCCTGACTCTCCTCGACAGCGTCAACCTCTCTTCCTGATGACCCATAGTAATAGCAACGACCATCCTCCACAATAGTGGCCACCATGCAACCTCCTTGATCTGCCTACACCCAGTGCCAGTGCATGCATGTTCCCATGCACACATGACGACGTGAGGCTAGCACTTTCTCCCACGCTCGTTTGTGTAGCAGCACCTCCACCCATGCCACCCTTACCCACCAGCATTGCTCACCCAGCGTGTAGCCCGGCACCACAGTTACTAGTGCTTATCGGCCTCTTCTTCAACATCACCAAATAGAACACCGCCACCCCTCCTTCCCTCTGTCTTGCGCGTGACCACAAGGAAGGCCTCCATCACCGCGCCCTTGATCTTTGCCATGATAGAATAGGTCGCCACCGTGCCACCCTCGACAGTAGCAGGTGATGGCCCCCTACATCAACCCGATCGTGCAGCCATCACCTTCCTCTTCATCTTCAACCTCGAGACAATGAACAAGAACCCATCGACCACCGAAAGGACCTTTACACGGCCACCACCATGGGTTGTTATTCTTCGTGCCATCGACATCATCAAACTCGCCTCCACCATCAGCCCAACCATGCCCTCCGACATGCCAACAGTGCTCCACATGCATGTGAATAGAGACCCATCGCTGGTGATCTTCAACACGCCATCCAACCGGCTTCGATTGGCTCCTACTGTGAGACCACTACTATCGCGAAGCCCTTCGCATCCTCGACCTCCTCTGAGCTCCGCACAGCCAGCCATCCGCTCCTCTTCACACACGCACAAGGGGAGTAGATCCCCTATTTTTCTACACTAAAAGACCTATTACTTTATAAGCGGAATGCCCTTGTCAAAGGTTATTTTTCTAATAAATTATTTGAGGTGAAGTTGCATATGTGCACCTCTCTTTATCTCTATTTCACATCGGTTATCATTCAGGTTGTTTTCTTTCTCATTTGATTATACAAAAGTTCTACAAATCTATTTTGTATCTTATTAGCATTACATAAGATACTTAAAGAATTCACTGCTAATATTTATGAGTTTATTGGTATGCTATTCCTTGTGGATACGATATCCTAACTTTGTGATTTGTTTTCACTGATAAATATCTTTGATCTGAGATTTTTCCACCACGTAATGATTTTAATGCGACGACGTATTATTTTTTCTAATATCATTTTCTGACAAGTGAAAATCTCTCGATCACCAACCCCATTCCAAAGTTAGCCAACCTCATTTTAAAGTCATCCAAGTTCATCTCAAATGACAGTCATATAGTTGGTCTCAATCTGTACTAAATCTTGTAAATCAAAGGCAAACTTCTAATTACTCTAACATGATGATAAACATCATTTTAGACATATATATATATCTATATATATATGATCCTGTCTTATTTCCACTTTGACTTTAGTGGTGTAATATAAAACCCTAGTGGAATGAGGAGTCCTAGGAATACATCAAAAGAGTTAGGTGGCTAAAAGAAAAGAGGCCAGCCTAAGAAAAGTATTGTTCCACCACTTTTCATTATGGTCTAGGCATTAGCCTTAGTTAAGGCAATGACCATATTGTTTTTACTATTAGAATCACAACAAGTAACATTCATTCCCTCTTCATTTACATGTTTTTACTGTAGTTCGTGAGATGAATTTGTAGATGTTTAGGTGATTTATATAAGGGTTCAGTATATTGTGAGTACACTTCTTGTTTTAGATGACATTTATTATATTGGGATGTTGTTATATGGTTTAGTAGCTTATGATTTGTGAAATATTTGTAGGTTGGACTAGATTTTTGCTTTGCAGGTAATATTTCAATGATCCCTTGGAATGTTTTGAATGGAGCATCACCAAGGAAACATAGTTTACAGATACAAAATACTCCTACCATTTTGTTTAGAAACTTTATGTTTGATTCCATGCTTGGAGATTATGTTTAATTCCAACTAGATACAATGTGTTTCTCTTATGTTAATGTGTTAGACCATGGATCATATTCCATCAATATTGTTGTAGTAATAATTTGTACTTTTCATTTTGCCTATTGTCACCTAGTTATGATGTTTTATGTTGTTGTGTTGATGTTGTCTTGGTGTGTCATCTCTTGATGTTAGACATAAGTGATGTTTTCAACTTTATTGATCCATTAGGTAATTCTCTAGGATTCTTTCTAGATTCAGGATAGCAACAATTTATCGAATCAAACTTGCTAATATTTCCATCTTTTCTATTGATAGGTACATCATATATATACCCCTTCATTATGGATAATAATAGATCATGAGAAAAGGAAATCTTTCTATTTCCACTATGTAAATTTCATCATGTACGCATTCTTTTTGCTATGTTTATAACCAAACATAGAATAACCATCCTGACATATAAAACCAACTCCTTCAATTGTCCATACACTTCAACCACGTTGGTGTTTCTATCAATGAGTAGTTCTTTGTATATTTTGTGCTCTTAGTCAACCCACTACCTGCATAGTAGGCATGGTCATCAGAACACTTGGAGAATTTACTTTGTTAGCTTGACAAGTAAAAAACTTCAATCCCTTACTCCAAGGATTGCCAAAGGTCCTCACCACTAAAAGTACCTTACAACAAGTCACATGTGTTGACTTTAGGAGGGTTAATGCATCAATTAGGATGCATATATAGGGTGATGGCATTAGGATTCATGTTGACAACAAAAAAAATTGGGTGGAAACTTTAGTGCTACATGAGGAGTGGGTAACACCCAAGTGAGGTATAAAAGGACTTTGGTTCTCATGCCTTATGTAGTAATTAGCACGGGGGTAGGGGGAGGGGGTGTGGCTGGGGACCACACAAGTGCATGCACGCACCTTGCCTCGCCCCAGCCTAGCTTCAACTCCTTGATCATTTTTTTCTTAATTTATTGACTATTTTGTTAATAAATTATTAGTCATTGCATTCGCAACTAGGGACCACACATGTGCACGTGCATGCCCTGCCTCATCTCGATCTAGCTTCAACTTTTTTGATCATTTTTCCTTAGTTTATTGATTATTTTGTTAAATTATTGTTAGCCGTTGGATTCTCTAATGTTACGACTACGAGTCACACGACCTGTTCGCTTGCATCTCCTGACTGTTCGCCCAAGTCTTACGTAGGTTATTTTTAGTTGCGTGGGTGATGACTTGCAACTCATCATAGCTAAATTGCCTAAGTTAAGCTAGAAGTTAGGTTAAACACTATGGAATTAACACATAAAAATGGTTAAGTGTAGGAAATAACAAAAAAGACCTAAAACAGCAATTTTGTGCTAAAAACACATAATTAGGTCAATTATTGAGATAATCTATTAATAAATGTAAAATGGTGATCTAATTGCAAATTGAACACACAAATAAGCTCAAAATTCCAAATCAAAAGTAAAATTAACTTCTAATATGTTCAATTGAGATTCAATAAAAACTTGGGTGCATTTTGACATCATTAGGACTTTGAAATTAGAGTTTCACATTTAGGTCCTTCACATATCACATTTCATTCATTGGAAAACCTCCAAGGACTCCTTTGTAAGGCTAGAAGGACTGCTCTGAATTGATTCTTGACCACTTATGGGCTGCTATGCTATTTCTCTACCCTTTGCTGAGGGGTCTCTTGTGCAAAAACACCAAAAAAAAACCCACCACCTGCTGTAGCCTGCAGTCACTGTTCATCGCAAGAACATGGGCCATCGTGGCCGTCAATTCTCTAGGCCTCTCGATTTGTAGCTCTCCTTCAATCGAACCTTCGTGCGAATCTGCATATGTGGTCACCTCTCCTCCCAGATCTGATCCAACGGCCCACTTTTGATTTAAACTTGCGTGCACTCCTCTCCTCTCATCCTCACCACCCATGACCTACTTGTCTAATTCCATCGTGCGGTGAGGAGTTTCACTCTCTATCCTCTACTTAAGCACCTCCATTTCCTCACGTGCAAAGGATCAACCTCCTCTCCTACTTCCTTGAGACTGATCCCTTCGTCCTCTCCAGCTCCCCTAACCCTTTCAATCGCCACATCAGTGATAGTGGTGTGGTTTTTCACCTCACTTTCCTCCTCGTAGGTAGGGATGACGGACGCCTAAGGATGACCCTGAAGCTTCACTAGAGAGCTTTTCACTCTCTGGAGATCCCCCTCCATTCCTCCTCCTTAGCCATCGTCTCTGGATCCAAAGGTCCCATTCATCTAATTAGATTAGGATTTACTGCTTTTTAGAGTAGCTGTAGTGATAATTGAGTGGTTTAGGTGTAGAAATTAGACATAGAATTGTCTGATCTGAATGTGATGGTCTTAGAAGTAGGTTTAGAGTAGAATTCACACTTTACCTCCTCTGATCATTTCAGATCAGACGAGATGATTTCACCCCCTGAAATATCATTGATTTCCCCCTCTTCATGTTTTCACTTCACATTCTAAATTTCCCTCGTGTTTTAATTTGTAATTCCCCCCACCCATTAGAGTCAAACCTTCATCTCATTGCTCTCTAGCTTTGAGATGAAGATTTGTGCTCAAAAACCATCTAGGGGTCTCTTCACTCATATCATTTTGTTCACAAAGACCCCTAATCTGATTTGAAAAGGATCAATTTGCTTGATCTGATTTTAATTTGGTTTTCAAGGAGAAACCGCGAGATTTTTATCAGATTGAGTTTTGAAGGATTTTGATCAAGCTAATTGATATGCTTTTGAATAGACCTATCCATGGCATTGAATCTAAGATGAATTCTATTGGTAAACTTTTCCTTAGATGAGCCATGGTGAAATTGAGCTTAAATGGAGATTTCCATGATTTTCAATGTGTGGGAAAGCCAAGGGGAATCAACCTTGTTGATTTGAGGTCTACCATGTCTTTTTGAGTGGAATTGTTATTTGGAATTTTGATTTTAAACCTAAGGAATTGTCAATACTCCTTAAGGTTTAAGAGAGTTGGGATTCAAGTTGGTTGAGTTTAGTGGACTGATCTAAGATCCTCCTTCATGCTGTCTATAGCAATAAGAAGATGTAAGAACAGGGTATTTTTTCTTGATTTGAAACGAGGACTATTGTTTAAAGATTTTTGATACAAAGTTTGACACTTCAATTCGATTTCAATGTGATTTTCAAACTTTTTCAACCCTTAAAGTGCTCACTGATTTAGTTTTTGAATCCCAATTAATTAACATAGTAAAGTGTTGCAATAGTAGCTACATATCCATGGGTTTTTCAACCCTAAATTCAATGATCTGAAGGGGAAAATTTGGTCGGGACAGTAATGATTCAAGATCAGACTTTCCAAGTTTGATCTTGAATGATTTTTGTTTTGTATTCTCCAATGGATTTGCTGAAATTGAGCTTTGGTTGCAACATCAGCCACTGAAATTTTTCTTAAGATGTCTGGAGCTGTTATACCAGATCAACTTAGCTGCTGTCAGTAGCTTGGTTGCTGCTGTGCTCAGTTGTTGCTACTGCTCAGCTGAATTCTAGCAGTAGCATTGTTGCTGTTGTGTTTAGTTGCTGCTGCATTTATTGCTATCGTTGCTGGTTTGAGATTAGTAGGATAGTCGGCTAGAATTAAGATAGTTGAATGGTTGACATGTTTGTAATGTGAGCAATAATTTGTAACAGGCATTCATGTACTTTTATGCTTTTTAATTACATTTGAATAGCTTGTATTATGTTTGTAATCATCCTTTGTTAGCTATTTTTGTGCCTAACTATCCATATTTAGAAATTAGATGAAATCATAGTAGGAATTAAGTTTAATTGTTCATGTATGTTTAATGTAGTGTGTTGAATGTTTTAGAGCATTCTAACTGCCATCCCAGCCACTCATTAGAGTTTAGGGTATTAGGTTCTTTTTTAAAACATTTTGAAGACCCTAAAATGACCCAACCTTGAAAATAAATAAAAATGATTTGAAAAATATAAAAAAATAAAATAAACCTGTCTTGGTGAAGATTAGATATATTTTTAAGTACATGTCAAGTTTCAAGGTATTCTGAACCCTCGACTTGGTAGAACATACCAGCCAACGGTTCTGACTACCTTAAAACTTAATAAAAGACCTCAACTATTAAAAACCCAAAAACACTCTATTCTTCTCATTCATTTCTTTCTCTCTCACCTCCTACCTCTATAAAACACATAAAACCCATAAAGAGAAGAAAAACCTAAAAAATACACAAAACACTTTGTATACCATGTATATACATGTAAATATAAGGTATATATTAAGCTATCTATGTAAATAATGTAAAATATGTAAATAATGTGTATATATAACTTATGTATGTGTTATATAATGTAACTTAAGTATTTAAGATAACTTATTATGTATATAACTTATTTGTATAATTATTTATTAATTATATTAACTTATATATACTATAAGCTACATAATTATAGAAACCATAATAAATTAACTTATTTATAAGTAGTATTGTACATGCATAATTATATATGTATTATGTACATAATGAATCCTGTAACATAATTTAATTATGTATATATAATAAATAATTATTTTATTAATTTACTAGCTAAGTTATTAGATTAAATTAAACTAAATTAGTAATTTAAGTTATAACTGAACTAATTTATGTTTTACATTTATATTATTTTATTTTAAGTAAATTAAGCTAATTTAAATATATTTATAATATATTATGCTATTTATAACTTAAATTATATTTATACACTCTGAATTCA
Source organism: Thalassia testudinum (assembly GCA_037157565.1). Taxonomy (NCBI): domain Eukaryota; kingdom Viridiplantae; phylum Streptophyta; class Magnoliopsida; order Alismatales; family Hydrocharitaceae; genus Thalassia; species Thalassia testudinum. Next base: position 136,673,703 of record JAZHRO010000063.1, read on the forward strand.
CCTATTTAAATATAAATAAACCAAAATAAATCGTGTAAAATACAATAAAAATATGTATTAAATACTTTATTATCTGTATTAACTTTGTACAGGGTCAATTAGACCATTAATTAACTAATTTAAACATTAATTGAGAAATTAACTTATAAAATAGTATGAATAAACTGTAAACTTTGACTAATTTATTTATATAATAAATGTAATTAATTGTGAAAATAAATTATACCATTACGTAACCCTATGTAAGTACTTTAACACCATATAATTTATTTTTAAATTATAATAATTTATGGCCCTCAAATTGAGGGCCAAAAACCTCAAATCAGACTTGCGCGCTAAGATTTCAATGCCGAGAAGGCACTGGAATAGCACCACATCGTGCGCTTAGAAGCTGCCGCACACCTTTAAGTTGTTTTTGCTCCCTTCCCACTTCAGTCATCAGAGGTGCCGGGCGCCCGAAGCCTATCCCTTCTTTCCTTATCTGAGCATGATTGTGGCATTGAGATGTGAGTGCAGAGCGGGCTGGGAGCCTGGCATTGTGCGTGGGCTTATGTGGGTCCAATATTGAGCATAAAATGAGATTAATGGGCTAATTAATGAATTAGGGTGGCCTTAGTAGAGGTCTGGTCCCACCCGAGGGGGTGCTGTGTATCCCTCAAAAAGGTCGTCTGCCAATTAAAAATCATAATTTTTAATTAATGAATAGTAGCCTGGTCTTAATCACCTAAGGGGAAGGAAGAAAGAACCTAAAACTTAACTAAGTGTTAGTGTGAGGAACAGAGAAAAGAAGAGAAAGAAGAAGAAGAATAGCCATATATATGTACATGTATATATATAATATGTATATATATGTATAAGGTATATATAGTATACTGTAGATATATAATATAACAATATAGTATACGTAGTATATAGAGTGTTTGAGCTCATATATGTACATAAATAACTTGTGAGCTTTAGTGACAGATAAATATGTCACTGTATATAGAATAAACGTTAGTATAGATCCTATTTTTACCTTAGCTTACGTACATACATTTCCTAAGGTTTAGTGACGTTTATAGAAGTCACTGTACATACTATATATGTTACTATAGGTGTTAATATATTAAGTTAGTATAGTCTATATTATACCATATTATTGTATAGATATGTAAGTATTAGTATTATAAGATGTAAATAGATAGTATATAGTATTTAATTAAAGTGTTTGACGCCTGTTTGTAAATAGATGTTTGCAAGCATTTTAATTTATTCTTTTGTACATAAATTGTTTCATTCTTTCATTTATTAATTCATTCATTCATATTTGTACATAAAACCAATCTTTTTGGAATTAAAGAATAATATTAGACTTAGAGAGTGATGTATATCAATAACTGCCTCCCGATGAACGACCTGGAATAAATCAGTAAAAATTAAGTAAATAAATAAAATTGTCACGACAACGGTTTGTATTTGTGACATATACTACAACAGCGACATTTTTTATACGAATCGTGGTCGATCGCTTTGGTGGGGATTTTGAACATGACTTACTTCACTTTACTTCCGAACCACCATTCTTTCTCTCCTAAAGTAAGAGTTGTGCACACGAACCTTCCATCTTTCTCTCTTAGGTACATGTTCTGAGATGGCTTTTGAGGATGATCATGGGTGGAGTGCACAACGGATGTGAATGAGAGATTACTAGACCCTAAGAGTAACACGCTAGACCCGCGTGCCAATAAAGTGGGGGTGTCTTTTCTCTAAGGAGAGTCATACAAGGGATGCTTCAATCATAACTTTTCTAACTGTTCCTTGTATTTTGTTTAGTGTGACACATCTAGGTTTATTGATTTTATAGATTTTCCTGTGATGTTATCTTGCTAGTTATGTACCTAATATGCATGTTATCATGGATCTATGCAATGGAATATATGAATATGGATTTATTATTGCTTATATGTTTTCATGTGCTTGTTTAATTTTAACAATCATAGAAAAATGAGTTAAATCGGTGATATCAAACATGTCAAATATGAGGTTTTAGTCACATTTAGATGTTACCAGAATGCCTAAGAAATTCGAAGGCCAAAACTTTAATAATTGGCAACAACACATAAAGATTTGGCTCATGACCATAGGACTAGTTTAAGTCTTGGAAACCACTTGACCTAATGTTCCCGAGAATAACATTGACCTTGAAATCGAGATGGTGGTAGATGCTTGGAAGGAGCAGGATAGGCTATGCTGTAGATGCATCTTATTAGCACTATCGAATGTTCTTTTTCATGTATACTATTCCACCACCATGGATGTCACTACAAAAGCCTTATGGAAGGAACTAGAGAAAAAGGATAACACTAAGGATATGGGTAGTGAGAAATAATCAATGTGTAAGTTCTTGAAATTCCATATGGAGGGGTGCAAGTTGATAAGTGAACAAGCTTAAGAGCTTTTGCTTTTTCTCCAAGGTTTAGCAGATGTGTATATGAAATTACTTGAAAAGTTTCTAGTGGTGTCAATCATAGAGAAGTTGCCCAAGTCTTGGGAGGATTTTGATATGTCACTCAAGCATAGGAAGGAGAAAATTTCTATAGATGATTTGATGATAGTGATTAAAATTGAGGAGGAGCATAGGAAACAAAAGCTTATGTTAATTGTTGAAATTCGGGTTAAGGTTAATAGTGATAACCTTAAAGGGCAAGGATAATAACGGGAAAGGTAATAAGATAAAAGGCAAATCAAAAAATCCAGAAAACCCCAAAAATAAACCTCTTAGGCATTGTGGGTAGATGTGTCATTGGAGGAAGGAGTGCCCTTCCTTGAAGGCTTGGTAAAAGTCCATAGAGGTGAATCCTTAAGTGAATGTTATCATTGAGGGAGGCAAGCCTAGTAAGGGGTATGCCTCAATAAACTCGAAGCTCTATACTATTAATAAGCCAAATCAGAGGATTGTTGATACAAGGGCAAATGTCCATAATTTGTCCTGATAGGTCATTCTTTTCTTCTTATTAGGTCTCATTTGAAGGAACCATGATGATAGGGAACATGTTTGTAGCAAAGGTGCTTGGGTTCGGGAGAGTTGTGCTGAGGTTCTCCTTTAGACAAGTTTGGACTTTGCTCGAGTGCTGCATATTCCGGAAATAAATAAGAATGCCTTTTCTAGTTCCTTGTTAGTGAGAGGGTTTTGAACTTAATTTCAAATGTAACAAAGTTGTTTTTTTGGGACATGGGAATTTTTTATGTAAAAGGTTATTTGGCAAATATTGATATTCTTTTCAAAATTAGATGACATTGCTATTTCTAATAATAATGTATCGTCTGTTTCTGGCACTTGTCCCATTCCATATCTTGTCTCAAATGTTGAATCCACTAATTTATTGGTCGGTAGGCTAGGACATGTGAATTTCAATTCCATAAAATGAATGATGAAATGGAACATGTTGCCTGATCACATTATAAATGAACATAGGAAATGCAAAATATGTGCATAGGCAAAAAAAACTTGAATGCCCTTTCATACATTGAATAAAGAAACTGATATTCTAAAGTTAGTGAACATAGACATTTGCAACTTTGGTGGTGTGATGACAAAAGATAATTGTAGGATCTAAGTACTCTGTACACAACCACACTAGAAGCAAGATGTAAGCAATGTGGAATAAATAATATTAGCACAAAAATCAAATCACAAGAATAAATACAAGAAGTATAGTGCTTCCCCACTCACTTGGGTACTCCACTACCTAAATCTCCTAGCTTAAGATTTTCAACCCAATTCCCTTAACCTCGAGGGAACCAATTTACTAATCAAGGTAACTAACGAGTTACTTCAACCCAATTATAACAAGCAAGTTATTACAACCTAAACAACGAGCAACAAGCTCAATACAATTTAAGCACTAGCATAAGAAAAATAAAATCTTACAGCATCAATAAACCTAAGCCTATAAACAATAATTGGAATGTAGTTACTAATTTGAGAGCCTAGGAAGTAAGGCGTAAAGCAATTTGTAATTATGAGAAATCAACTTTTTGCATGCACCTTTGAGCTTGTAAGAGTGGAGAAAGCATGAAGGTGACAAGCTTCTTATTCCTTGGGAAATATGGTGGTAATATGGAAATCTAGCTCAAGGATTTTCACTTGTGTTTCTTGTATACAAACTAAGGATCCAAGGGCTTATTTATAGAGTTGGGTTCGTAGGATTTCGAATACTAGACGTTTGGATTTAAATCCCAACATTTATACCTTCAAATTTAACTTTTTAGTCATTTAGATTTGACCCAACGGATACCTCGTATCAGTACTAAAGTATGTGTATTGGTACTAGTGACTTACTATTTTGTATTTTAAACTAATTTTCCACAGATAGTACCTATGAGATAGTGGTACTAATCATGAGTACTAATACTCATTGCTCTAGATTTGGGTTTCAAATGCAGAACTCAAATTTGTAACCCATTGGTATTGTTACTGCTTCTAGTACTGGTACTGATCATGAGTACTGGTACTCGTTGTGTATAGGTTTGATTCTTTGAAATACTCAAACTTGTAATTCACATGTCTCGGTACTAAACTATAATATCAGTACCTATGGGTTAAAACAAGTACCTTTTAAACATAAATTCAATTTGATCATTAGTCTTCCTTTACAAAAACCTTAAAGATTAAAAAAATGATCTTTTGCACAAAACATACTTTGAAATAAATTGAATGATCATAATGTCTATCCCACTTTATCTCTAAATGATTTTTTTTACGATCTAACTTTTGTTTATCAGTTGAGAGGCATAAATTCTAAGGATAAAATAATAACCTATTCTATTTGACAACTTGAAATCTTGGATTTGTCTGAAGATGGTCTTCCATCATTGTTGTCATTTCCTCCTTATCATCTTTTGTTGTTTGCCCTGATTTCTTACAATCCCCATCTAAATCTAAAATATCACACAATTGTAAACATTAATCTAAAATGATTTCGTTAACACCAAAATAAGATGTAGAACATGCTTTCAATAGTCTCTCCATTTTTGGTGTTGACAACTATCTTGTAAGTAGATAAATTTGAGACAAAAACTATCTTTAAAAATTTGAAATGAAAGAATTTAATCTAGTGAATTCTCCCCCTCAATATGTGCTACCCCTAAGAATATGACTATTTACCTTTTTATTTTCTCCCATTTTTTAGTAAACATCAAAAAGAATTAAAAAAGAAGCGGTGTTGATATTACGTACCATATGAAATAAGTTACCTATAGTGAGATGATCCTTTGTGCCAAGCTCCACTAGTCCACCTTTCTTGATCATCATTCATCTTGTTGAGAGATCGAAGTGCTCCATTGCATGTCTTGAATACCCATTGATCATACTCATCCCATCGATCTATTCTTGCAAAACAATGTAAAACATCCTTTCTAGGTACCCATGTTTTAAAAGGTATTTTTAGGTTAATTCCTTTCAAATTGAGATTTATAGACCCATTTTGAAGTGCTAGGTCTATAATTCTTACAATTCTTTTCCTTTTGATAATATGAATGTCTAGGTTCCCTCCATTTTTTCTTCAATTCATCACAAAACTCAATATTAATTTAGTATAGTCGTAGTCTTTAAATTATTTAGTGTTTCCTCAAAATGGTCATATTGATTTTCAAGATCTATTATTTTCTCATGCAGTTGACTATTGATATCTCTCGACATAAACAATTCAGTTGCTAGGCATGCTTTCTCTACTTCAAGAATAGAGCAAGCACTTTTTAATTCTTTATTCTGCTTTCTAATCTTTTAGTTTTTATGAATAACTCTTCATAAGCTTCTAACAATTCATCGAGAGAAAAGTCAAAATGTACCTCGTTGTCACTATCTTCCAAGTTGCTACAAAGCATAGATGAGTGACCTCATTGTCATCCGATTCATCGAAGTCATTGTCAGATGGTAACACCATCATCCTTTTTATTTAAATCAATTTGACTAATTTCTAAAGCTAATTTCACATAATTGATATACAAAAGGGTACAATTTCATCATTGTTAAATCAAGAGGCATTACTCTAAATTGGCTTAATTATGTTATTTTAACAGGAAAATACAAGTGTGGATTAACTCAAGGGTGAACCTGTACTTAATTTGAGGTTAGCCAAGCTTAAAATTCTAATAAGTGGGCTTGCATCAATTGATTTAAGGATTTTATGAAATAAAAGCCTTTTTACAATTAATAAAATTTTAATTTTAGTACAACTTTAACTTAAAGGGTTTTAATTGAAATAAATGTAATCTAAATATTCTAAAAATAATTGAAAAATATTCTATAAAGTTTAGAATAATCAATTTTACAAAATGAACCTAATTTGACCTAAAACAAAGATCAAGGCTAATATTTAATATATTTTTGGTTAAAACATAAATTGAACAATCAAACTTCATCAAAATTCAAAATTAAACTCACCATTAGATACCTTGGGTATAAATTAGTTTATCCTAAAAGGTTTAGACCAATTGGATATCTTCGTCACCTACTTTGCATAATGGCCCTTAAATTTTGAATTTATTGCATCTAGTTCCAAAATTATCTTTTCGGTCCTTGGTTGACATCATGCTGACGTCAGTCTTCCACCTCTAGTAGCAAGCATCAGGTTGCGATGAAGCTCCTCATCGCGACTTTGGAAGAGAATTGCAAGCAATCCTCTCGGTGAAATCCAACCAAATTTAGCAGGATTGCTCCCCAATCATTCCTGCATTTTTGATGCCAATCAAAACTCCTAATTCCTTTTATGGAGCTCATGATTCGCGATCAAAGATTGAACCAAATCATGCATATTTCAACCTTCTTTGGGTCACATTCTCACCTCAATCTCCATGGTCGACCTTCTATATAGATTGGCCATGCTCCACTGACCGGGGGTGTGCAATTTTTTGGTGTCATTCCCTCCCTTCTTCCTCCTCACCGATGCCATTAAAGACCATGTTGGATCTCCTCTGTCCTCCTTCGTCACCTCCCCTCACTACCAACTGAGGCTGTGGTTCTTCTCCCCCGGTTGTTGCTGTGCTTCTTGCCATTGAAGCTAGCTCTTCTAGTCCCTTCCTTGCTCCAATTTCTTTGCCGTATCCTCCTCCTTCCTTGCATTCGACCAGCTAATGCTAGACACCCTTGCAGCCTCATCATCATCTCTTAGGTATCTCCTCTTCTTCCTTTCTCTCTATAGTTGTATTCAAATCTCCTTAAGTCTAGGATCTAATGCCACCCTTCCCTACGCCATCATCATCTTCTTCACATCTAGCTGGCCTCTGGCGACCACCCTCACCCCACTACATGCACTCTCGCCGTTCATCGACCACATTAGAAGCTTCATCACACCTCAGCAAGCAAAAGCCCCAAGGTTATTGGGTCTATTACTATTGGAGCTCCCCATCGAACACAACCGTCGACTGCTGCCCTTCTCGACTCTGCTAAGCCACCTCTGAGCATTCTACGTCGAATCACCACCCCCACCACCTTTGCCGAAGTTCGACGAAGGTTTTGAGGTATTTAACGAGGGTCGTGAGCCCATGTTTGATCTTGCCAAGAACTTGATGGAGTCTTGCCGCCTCCCTTAACTCCAGTGCCATCATTTACTGTTGCGACCACCGTCGATTATCGCTCTGCCCCTACACCCATGTCGGCAACCACTATGCGACCATGCTCTGCCCTTCACTGGCGTCAACTAACGACTAGAGCTAAACTCTAGCATCACTCTGGCCAAGTTTCCGGTGAGGTGGAAGGAGATAGGTCTAAGGACCTAATAGTGAGAAAAGGAAATTCTAGGAAGCTATGCGTAAGGATTTCCAAGGGCATGATTGTGAATCTCCAGGGACTGATTTGAAGAACTTGATATATTGAGGATTTGCTTCATTTATTGTATATTTTGGGGTGTTATTTCATTAATTTGTTTCTCAGACATTACTTGAATGGTTTAATGCTTAATCACAATGATTGTTGTCTTCTTTAATTAAGCATTAAATGATTAGTGAGATCCCAAATTGTTTTAGTTGAATTATGAAATTAATTGCCCATTGTTGCTTTGGAAATCATTTCTCTACATTTCGAACTAGGTTTTGTACTAAAAAAATTAAATTGGTCACATCTCATTCCTGGACTTAAAATTTTGGAAAGCACTAAATCATGAATTCTGTTGCACCTTGCGAATGACCTCGAAAAATGTTTTATTTTGAGATTATAAATTTCAAATGTTATTTTTTCTCTAGTTGACTATACTACAACACAAGTTTTAAATTCGACTCCAATGAATTAATAGTGTCCATGTCGGAGTTGCTATTTCCCCATGTTGCTGTGAAAGCTTTCTTGTAATTCTTCGTCTTGTTGCCTTCACTTGTGTCCTTCCTCCTATCTTCCTTCTTGCTCATAGGGCAATTGATAGAGAGATTCTCGCTTGATTAAAACGATAGAAACAATAATAATACGTCGTCGTAGTTTGCGTGGTGGAAAATCTCTTAATCAACACATAAAATGTTTCTAACCACGAGGATTAGGTCGTTTCTGCAGGGAGGAACAAGCCAAATTAACTCACAAATTTATTATTTTATTATTCAAACATGCTGGTCAAATATTTGCCCACAATTATAATATAACATGTAACTTATGCGAGGCTTAACGAAATAAAGAAAGAGACGTAATTAGATGGCCAGAGAAATAGCCAGAACTAAAGGGTGTAGGCTGCAATTTCATCCACTATATTCTTTAATAATTAAAATCACATAAAACCCATCGGTAATGGCATTGTAATGTAAATAGAAATAGGCCCTTCTACTGTAGCAGAACAGAGCATGTGCTCTCAAGCTCGGCCGCGCGAGGAGGGGGCCACAACTGACATTGAGGTCACACACGGAGGACTCTAGAGCATGGGCTTTGCATTGGTAGTGTTGACTCAATGTGTGGAGGGCAGATGTGGTTAGGTAGCGGATCGGATGCCGGCGATGGTGGGTGGCTGCGAGCGAACTGTGGAGGCATCAGTGTGTGCTTGCGATCGGCGAGGAGGCTCGTCGATGCTTGAGTTTGCCGGAGTTGGCTTGGGGTCGAGTTTGGCGGTCGGAGGAGGCTCGAGGAGGTGCTGCGAGTTTTGGTGTGTTGGGTTCTTTTGGGACAAAGGATGGGGTGGAGATCGCGGTGGGTTGAAGAAGAAGAGAAGAAAGAGATGGAGGAGGAGAAGAAAAGAAGAGGTGCAGGGGTGGTCTGATGGTGTTGGTGGTGAGGATCGTCGTGGTAGTGCTCTCTATCACTGAGCACCACTGTTTACAAGGCGAAATCGAGTTTAGAAAAGTCGCGTTGTAATATAGTTGAAATCGCTTTGAAAACAAATAGATTTTATTACTCGAATTTAAAGTTTGAGGTTGAATACAGGTAGCAAATGGAATTCATGCACTAAGCTCAATGAATGCAATTTGAACACATAATATTACTCAAAAATCTAATGAAAAATGTAAAGCATGAGTATATGGATAATAAAATGTATCTAAAAATATAAATGAGGACTTGCAAAGAATTGGATGTCTGATTTATAATCAGACATCTTAAAAGTGATGTGCTACGGTGTCTCTGATTTTTCCTTCTTGTGCCTTCTGCTTCTTCTTCTTTCTCTGATTCTTTCTCTACTTTCTCTGTCTTCTCTGGCTTCTTCTTCTCTGGCTTTGATTCTTTCCTTAGACCTTTTCTTCTGACTTTCTTCCTTCTTCTCTTTGCTTTGCGAGCCTTAGCTTCTACCTTCTCTTTCTCTGATCTCCTCTGCCTTAGCTTCTACGGCTCTTTTTCTTTCCTTTAGCTTCCTCTTCAGCCTTGTCTTTTTCTTAGCTTCCTCTTTGGCCTCCTCCTTCTTCTTCCTTGTCTTCAACCCTTGGCTTCTTCTTCTTCTCCTTTCCCTGCAGAGTAAAACCTACCCCTACCCGTGCGCGCTCTCTTCTCCTCTTTCTCTCTTAGGTTCACTCTCCTAGAGCCATCGTCTCGGGTAATCAGGTCGGGTACATGCCCGGGACCAGCCCCACTGGTGTGCAGTGGTGGGAGAGGTGTGCTGGGTCGGGTAAACGGGTCAAGCTAGGTCCGTGGATGCAAGGTCACGGACGAGGCGGGTGAAGGTGAGTGGGACCTCACCCTGTGGTTAGGAGGCGATAAGGCCTATGCACAAAAACAATTTATGTGCATATGCCCGCTCACCCACTTTAGAGGTGGGACTAAATGTCCCACCTTCCTTTTGCACGCACAATAGTAGATGGTGGGCTTGATTGGCGAGGCGCATGGTTTATCGACTCCAATTGGTAGCCTGGACACACTCACGCCTCAAATCCACGTCGCCTGGGACTTATGCCTGGAGTGGACGAACCTGGAGAAGCTTGAAAGCAAGCTCCTTGCTGTTCATCATTGGCGGCGACCCTCCTGTACTGCAGTCATGCAAACAGCCTTGCGACCACATTAGAATGCTCAAGAGGCTTCGTCGAGGCACAGGGAATAGGTGGTGGTGGTCGGTGTGGCGTGGGAGCGACTGTATTGGCGGATCTAGGGCGTACTGTGGTTGTGTGAGTGGGTGTGTTTGGGGGCCCTTGTGGTTGAGTGATGGCGTGTATGGAGTGAGGGATTACGTTTAGTGAGGTGTTGCAGAGCTTATGAGGTGGTTGGCGAGGCGGATGGAGGTGCAGAGTGACGGGGACGCCTCGCTGGAGGTCTGGCTGGCGGTGGAGAAGGTGGTGGTGATTGGTGGCATCGAGGGATATTTTCAAGAAATAAAGAGGGGGAACAGGAGTAGGAGGGAGAGAGAAGTTAACTAACCTAATGTTGACGTGGCTAGATCGTGTTTTAACAATTAGTTATGTCGTAGTATAGGTGATCAAGCATTGTCAACAAATAAAAGTTTATTACTCGAAAACCTAAGTATCCGAGGTCGAACACAGGGAGCAATTGGAATTTATTACTAATCTCAAGATTGTAATTGAACACACTTAATTATTCAAAACTTAATTCAAAATATATAAATGCATGAGTTTGAAAATTAATTGTGGCAAAAATAAAGAATTTGGACGTCTGATCATGGGATCAGACGTCTTAAAAGATGTCTTCTCCTTTGTTGTTGTTCTTCTTCTTCTGATTTTCTTCCTTTCTTCTTCTTTATGGTTCTTCTTTCTTCTCTGCAGTTGCCTTTATCTTTTTCCTTCTTTTTTCTACAGTTTCTTTCTCTCTGCAGGTCTTCTTCTTCTTTCTTGGCTTTGCTTCCTTTGCTTTCAGCTTCTCTTCTTCTTCTTCTTCTTCTTCTTCTTCTTCTGCTTGTCTTTACCTTTCTCTATTTCTTCTTTCTTCTTTAGTTCCTCTTCTCTTTTTCCTCTGCGAAGGCTTCCTTCCTTCTACTTCTCCTTAGCGGCTAAGAGTTGGCTTCACTTCTTCCTTCTGCCTTCCCTGCACAAACCAAAGAAAAGCAAAACCTATCCCTCTACCCACACCAGCGATGCTCTCTCTCTGTATTTCACTCTTCAGCATGCTCTCACAAAGCTGGGTAAACGGGTCAGATCGCGTGCCCGAGTCCAGGCGCACCGGCGTGAGGGTGGTGCGTGAGGAGTGCTCAGGGTAGTGTCGGGTCGGGTCACCAGATCCATGTGGTGAACCCACGGACGAGGCGGTGAGAATAGGTGAGGGACCTCACCCCATGTGCGTTCGGAGGCAACGAGCTCATATCACAAAAATAATATAACTCACTCCAATGCATTGTGACTTAACGAGGTGGGACTATTGTTCCACCTCTATTTCGCGCGCGCCCGAAGGAGTCCATGCCTTCAATTGCCACAACTGCAGGCGTTGCGGCATCTCTTGTTGGAACAGAAGTCTTCGCGATACCTCCCCGAGTTAGCTGGACCTGGAGCCCTGATGAATTGCAGCCTGGAGCAAGCAAGAAGCTTCTTCGAGTCACCGCTAATGGCGTCCGAGGCGTGAAATCTGTCTGACACAAAAAGATCCTCGCGACCTAATTAGATCACAGGGGGACCTTCGCAGTGTCACGGCGAAGGTGAAGTGCTAAGTGGTAGGCCGTAGGGTAGCTTGGGCATGCGTGCCTAGGTCGCCTTGCGGCCGGATGGATGGGTGTGATCGGGGGGTAGTTGTGGAGGCGTAGAGGGTCTATGGATGGATGGAGGTTATTCAGTGAGGTGAGGTGGAGGTTATGCGATGGTCGGCGAGACGTGTGGGGCTGCGAAGTGACTGGAGCATCTCGCTAGAGGGTGGCCGGAGATGAAGAAGATGGTGGTGAACAGCGGCGGTTGAGGGGCGTTTGATGAAATAAAATGAAGGAAATGAAAGAGGGAATTGAGAAGAATAGTTTTAACCTAACTAAAGGGATGAAGGGGACGAGAAGGCGGCTGGCAGTACTTGCTGTCGCCGGAGAAGTGTCCAGTGGAGGAAGACGGCGGCGACGACGGGGCTAGGGCAGCTCGCACGGGTGTTGCGCTTCGAGGAGGAGGATGAGGAGGATGGCTCTGCCACTAGTTTTGTGGCAGAGCGAGAAGGAAGAGGAGGGGGGCTCGCCGGAGCTCACTGGACCCCTTGGCCGGAGGGGAAGATGAATTTGAGGTGGAATCCCGACCAAGTCGAGCTGAGGAGGTGCGGCCGGAGTTGGGGTTTAATTTAGAGGTGTTGGTCGTGCTCCTGGTGCGTGGAGGGACGCCTTTTTCCTCCGACGTCTTGTCGGAGATGGAAGGTAGTTAGATACCCAAATCTCTCGTGCATTCGCACGAGAGATTGGGTGCAAATCTGGGATCATGATTGATTTCAGATGGAAGGGGATTCCTCAGAGAATCTCCCTTCCAATTCTGGGAGGAGATCTCTGAGGGAACTAAGAGTATCCCCCATGTCTTCCTAGCCGGAGAAGGATTCCTCCCTATTAATGGTGGAGGGACCTGATTGTAATATTGGTTAGAAAGCTAGGGGGGTTTATGTGATGGTTTTCAAAAGATAGGAACCAAAATGTGATTGGGTGTACTAAATTGTAAAGTAGGTCAAGATGACCTCCCCTTAGGTCCAGATTTTGGTACAAACCTAATTTGGACTTAAGGAATCCAATGGTGAAGTTATATTTTAGGTTTTATCATGTTTGACTGGATATTTTACGTAAAAACCCAAATTAGGTCAATTGATGAGCTAGGACCCTAATCTCGATCAAACAAGGTTCCAAAGGCCAAATTGAATGTTCTAAACCCTAGGGGACATTTTCCCATGATTTTTAGAGGGTTTACTTGATTTTTATCCTGACCAAAACCTTGTTGAATTAAGTGGGTCTGTTTTAGGGTTACATGATGTCATTTAATTCCTGGATTGCACATGAACCCATTTCTGATTGATTCAACCTACTTTTTATCTCATTTAGACCATTTTACCTATGCTTTGTCTCTGAGAAATCCTGTTTATGTACTGCAATGGTAAAATTATAGTTTTAACCTTTATTTCATGTTTTCTTCTCAGAACACTTATTCCTTTAATTAAGCCCTCTTCTAAGTTATGTAGGAGCTTTTATTCTCTTTATTAGGTCAAAATGAGCTAGTTATGGCTCATGATGAGTCTCTCATCGCCTAACCTAAGGACGAAGGAGATAGGAGAGGCATTTGGCTGGTGCGACCGACGTCGAAGACGAAGATCTCCGAAGGTGAGGCGACGGTGAAGATGAAGGCAGAGGTGGCGTCAGGGCTGGTATGGCCGATGCAGATGAATGAGAGGAAGGCAACCCAACCACTGTTATTGTGGTTGGGTGACGAGAGAGAGAGGACGTAGCAGCCGGTGCTTGCGAAGGTGTTGTGGCCGGCGAGGAGAGAAGAAAGTGGGGGAACCAGTCCAATTCCAAGCTTGGGAGATGCGGGGTAACTTGGGTATGCTTATATAGGCCTCTAAGGATGGATTTGTGCTTGGAAGCTAAGCTTCCAAGCATGGCAAGTTTGCCAGAGATGGATACTTGAAGGAGACCCAAATCTCTCATGCATTCGCATGAGAGATTGGGTACCAAATAGAGCCTCAAATTGGGTTCATACTGGAGGAGATTTCTTAGAGAATCTCCCTTTCAATTTTGAAGGGGATTCTCTGAGATATCAGAGAGTTCTTGACTTTGAAATCTCACCGGACTAGGATTCCCTCCGTTGTAATGGTGTAGGGACCTAATTGCAAAGAATGAAGAAGAAGATAGGGGGTTGCTGCAGAGGTTTTCAAAAGATAGGGGTAGAAATGCAATTAGCCTGGACCTATTTGCAATGTGGGTCAAGATGAATTCCCCTTAGGTTCAAATTTTGGTACAAACCTAATTTGAACCTAAGAAATCCAATGGTGTAGTTGGATTTTGGGTTTGACCATGTTTGATCGGGTAATTTATGCAAAAATCTAATTTAGGCCAAATATTTGTCTGAGACCCCAATTTAGGTCAAAATAGGTTCCAAGGGTAAAATTAAAGGTCCTAAACCCTAGAGAATATTTTTAGAATATTTTTAGAAGGTTTAGATGAATTTTATCTTGACCAAAACCTTGTTAAATCAAGTGGGTCTATTTTAGGATTATAAAAAGTCATTTAATTCCTAGAATTCACATGAACCCTTTTCTGTTTGAACCAACTCACTTTTTATCTTGTTAAGACCATTTAAGCTGTGTTTAGCTCATTATAAAACCTGTTGTTGTACTGCAATGGCAAAATTATAGTTTTACCCCTTGTTTCTTGCTTTTCTCTCAGAATGATTTTTTAGTGAATTAGGACCTCCAGTTGGTTATGTAGAAGCTTTTTGTTCTCTTTTTTGGGTCAAAATGAGCAAGTTAGGGCTCATGATGGTGTTCCGATCAACCACCAGGAGGACACAACGTTTGAAGGAAGGCGATAGTGAGCATGGTGCATGCTATGCTCCACAGGGTAAGCTTTCAGTTTGCGGTGGACAAGGTGGGAGATCCCCGGTAGGAGCTAGCTAGAAGATGAGGTTTTTTTCTTTTCCTATGCATGGGAATCCTTTTTAAAGAAATCGTCGCAGACTCTTTAATAGATGGCCAAAGATCCCTAGGCGGTGAGGCTGCTGTGCGAGACTCGGCTGATTTGGGTGGGCGATCAGGCCAACGAGGGGGAGGCGGTCCCATTGTTGCTATTGGTGGGTCTTGCACGTGGCAAAAAGAAAAGGGTTATTTACAAGAAAATAATAAAATGATGCATATAATGCATGCATGCCCCTAGAATATATATACTATCTTATATAAATGCAAGTAAAATATGCAAGCACTAAACTATTTGCGTATCAAAGTATGCTTTATATATGTAGACATTATCATAATATTTAGGCATTTATGTAATTAATTAGCCTACACATGTGGTCTCATCAAGTTCCCTCATGCCTAATTTTTGCTGGTTCCTAGCAAAAGTGAAAAATGATGGAAATGACCAAAAGATTTCTTCTTCCCTTATTCCAAAAATTTAGAGATCCAAACGAATGTGAAATGATAGTAGTCTAGGTCACGGATCAAAGTAAAAAGCCAACCTACATTTAGAACTTGGACCTTAACCTTGATAAAAATTCTATTTGGATAGGCAACTTCTCTCGGGGATAAAGTAGAAAATAATCTGTAATTGGGCCCTGACTTTTTGGCTTAGGTAGGAGATTCTGAGTTGAATGGATTTATATTTGGTGGCTCACACTCATCTCATGCTACATGTAGTCTAGTACTGCACACTTTAAATCTCTAGACTATTAAACAAGTCAACCCAGGGAGAGGCTAAAAATTATGCTCTCTTTGCATTCCTTTGCGCTACTCACTATCTCTTTTCTCTTTCTTTTTCTTCTTCCCTTTTTTTTTCTTTTGAGATCACATATCTTACCTGATTTTATAAGTGTACTCACTGTTTGGTGGCCTTACGTGGCATTCACACTTCAAGTAAAATCCTAATAACCCTATAACTAAGTCAGAATTCCTCAGCCAGTATTTGGGTGATCAGAAATATTAAAAAGTAGGTATGGGTCATATTTGGTGGATCGCAATGAGTGTTTTTGTTGCCTCAATAATATGGACACCTGATAAGATTGACACCTAAGACAGCTATAACTCGAACATTTTTTTTAATATCTATATATATTTCCCTTTTTTTCTTTTTTTTTCTATATATATCTATATATTTCTTTTTTTTTTAACACAACACAACACGACGTAAACTTTTATTCAGAGGCATTATCAGGGATGATGGTGGTCAAGAGGATATTGTGTGGCTTATTTAGTGGAAGTGCCTACTCTTGGCGCCGGGAAAGAATGGATAGGACAATCGTATTTCTGACCTTTGACACTATTACCCTCCTTTAGCCAAGGACTCTATGAAGGACAATCGTAACCATCCACTATAGTCATAGTTTTATTAGGATTCACTCTCTGTGTATCTACCTTATTTGGTGACTCTCAGGACTTCACACACTATTTACACATAGGAACAGAGAGCGAAAACTATGCCTAACTTTAAGGCATCACCATCTAATTATCCAGAACTTAAGAGTCCTTGCACTAGACTTAACACACTAATAGTCTCTCTACTTCTCCTCACAAATATAGATGGATCTAATAGAAGATAGTTTGCCTATCTCCCTATTAACTGTCCAAGGGTTCAGCAGACTCAAAATGTTTATTTGTTTTCTTCAAAGATCATTACCCAGTTTACGTGTAAGTGAAGTAAATGTACTGGATTCTAAACTCTAAAACAATTTAAGAAGAAAATCTTCAATGACATCTCCTTGATAAAAATTTTTAGCTAGGGACTAACCAATTTAGCTCAAGGAAATAAAAGATATTTTTTTTTTTGGCTAATGCACCTATCCTAAATGCATGTAAATATTTATAGATGCTATAAACATCCTCAGGTTATATGCCCCATGCCTAAGACTGACAATGTCCTCATTGGAAAAATAAAGACATAGAAGAATATCACTTGAGGAAGAGAGTGGGGGGAGCTAAGGCTCCTCAAGCCAGAGTGTTTCCAAAATCTGGCCATCTGAAAGAGTAACATAAGGTTTATGTCATTGGCCATTTACCTTAAAGCTTGCACCAGAAGTGGGGTTCCGTATTTCTATAGCTGCATGAGGGAAGGTATTGATACCAATGTATGGCCCATCCCAACGGGACTTGAGCTTTCTTGGAAATAATTTAAGTCTGGAATTGACCCACTGGTTGGGCTCAAAGGTCTTTCTAATGATGTGCTTATCATGGAAGACCTTTGTACATTGCTTGTAAGCTTGATAAGTTTCATGGGCTTCATTACGAAGCTCCTCAAGTTCACTTAACTCCAGCATGCGTGCCCTTTCCACTTTATCCAGATTCAAGTTAACATTTTTAATAGCCTAATAGGCTTTGTGTTGGATTTCAACGGGAAGATGGCATGCCTTTCCGTAGACAAGCTGGAAAGGAGACCTGCCCAAGGGAGTCTTATACGCTGTTCTGTAGGTCCAAAGAGCATCATTTAGTTTTTTAGACAAATCCTTATGGTTGGGCCTGACAGTTTTTTCTAAAATTCATTTAATCTCCCTATTAGACACTTCAACTTGTCCACTTGTTTGGGGATGGTAAGGTGTGGCTATCATGTGGTTGACTCCCAAATTTTGGAGTAGTCTTGTGAAGTGTACATTCTTGAAGTGAGGTCATCCATCACTTATGATCGTCCTTGGGCACCCGTACCAAGAAATGATATTAGCCCTAACAAAATTCAAGACCACAGAATGGTCATTGGTCTGCGTGGGTACGGCTTCTATCCATTTCGATACATAGTCCATAGCCACAAGGATGTACTCATATCCAAAGGACACAAGAAAGGGACCCATGAAGTTGATGCCCCAGATATCAAAGATCTCAACAGGGAGAATAGGTTGCTGGGGCATCTCATCCCTTTTTCCGATGGTTCCCATCTGATGGCAATGTAGACATGTGCCCACATATGTATGTGCATCTCGGAATAATGTGGGCCACCAAAAGTCAGATTGAAGAACCTTATGGGTAGTTCTTTTTCCACTAAAATGCCATCCATAGTGGAGGTCATGGCAGAAACTTAGAACACTCCTTTGTTCTTCGTCTGGGACACAATGGCAGAAAAGCTAGTCAGGGCTAATACTAAAGAGCTCAGGTTCCTCCCAGTGATAAAATTTAGCATCAGCAAGAAACCTGTCTCGCTTCTTCTTGTCCCAAGTACTGGGGGTAATGCTTGTGACTAGATAGTTTATTATGTCAGCGAACCAAGGAGTCTTGGCCTCCACGGCCATTAGAGACTCATTAGGAAAAGCCTCTTGAATAACGCCAGTCGGGGTTGATACCTCAATAGGGATCTTAGATAGATGATTTTCTACCACATTCTCAACTCCTTTCTTGTCTTTAATTTGCAGGTCAAACTCCTGGAGTAGTAGAATCCAATGAATTAAGAGAGGTTTGGTGTCCTCTTTAGCCAGAAGATGCTTTAAAGTAGAATGATTAGTGAACACCACAACCTTGGATCCCAAAAGATAAGACCAAAGCTTTTCCAAAGCAAATACTACAGCAAGAAGTTCCTTTTCAGTGACTGTGTAGTTTTGCTAAGGATTCGTAAGGGTCTTGCTGGCATAATGCAACACATGAGGTTTGCCATCAACCCTTTGACCTAAGATCACTCCCACTGCGAAATTAGAAGCATCACACATTAGCTCAAATGGGAGGTCCAATCTGGTGCTTGGAGAATTGGCATGGTAATAAGGGATTTCTTCAAGACTTGGAAAGCCTCGTCACATCTGTCATCAAAATCGAAGGAAACATCTTTTGCTAGCAGGTCACTAAGTGGCTTAGAGATTTTACTGAAATCTCTAATAAAGCACTTATAGAACCTAGCATGGCCAAGGAAAGATCTATCCTGACGAACATTGGTGGGTAATGAAAGCTTAGAGATGGAATCAATTTTTGCGGCATCCTCTTGGAAACTACATGCCCCAACACAATGCCCTGTTGGACCATAAAGTGGCTTTTCTCCCATCTAAGCACCAGCTTTGCCTCTTTCCAACGAGTTAAGACTTTATCAAGGTGCGAAAGGCATAGGTCAAACGACAAGCCATAAATGGAGAAATCATTCATGAAAATCTCAACAAACTCATAGATCATATCAGAAAAGATACCCATCATACAATGTTAGAAAGTAGCAGGAGTGTTACATAACCCAAATGGCATTCGATGGAATGCAAAAGTGCCATACGGGCTCATGAAGGTGGTATGCTCCTGATCGTCAAGAAAGATGACTATCTGATTATACCCAGAGTACTCGTCAAGGAAACAGAAGTACTTGTTCCCCGCTAGTTGTTCGAAAATTTGATCAATAAGCGGTAAGGAGAAATGGTCTTTCTGGGTAGCCATGTTCAAACAGCAATAATCATTGCAGACCCTCCAACCATTTGAGGGTCTAGTGGTTACCAACTCTCCTTGGTCATTCTCTTCCACAGTGATTCCTGCCTTTTTGGGCACCACATGTATCGAACTGACCCATTTACTGTCTGAAATGGGATAGATAATTCTTGCATCCAGCCATTTCAGAATCTCCTTTTTAACAACCTCCCGCATATTGGGGTTGAGCCTTCTTTGCATGTGTCGGAAGGGTTTCACGGACTCGTCTGTGTATATATGATGCATGCAAAGGGAGGGATCAACACCCTTAATATCATCTATCGACCAAGCAATTGCTTCTTTATGCCTTTGTAAACACTCAAGCAGAGCTCCCTCCTACGATTTAGATAATGCAGACAAGATAATAACAGGGAGCATCTCATTAGGGCCAAGGAAAGCATACTTCAATGTGCTTGGGAGGGGTTTCAGCTCCAACTTAGGTGCCTTTTGCATTGAGGGTTTAAGTTGAGATGTCCTTGCCTCAAGTAGCAGATCTACCTTCATAGTCCAGGGAGGGGACAAAGACTTTGTGTGTACCCCCAGCAACTCTTCTAATTCGGGTATATCCCCTTCAGTTTCTTTAATAATCGGAGGATGGTCCTTAGATATGACCTTTTAAAGGGGATCTCTACATAAGAGTATTGGAGTAGTCTCTTCAATGATTTTATCAACTACCTCAATCTAGGAACAATCTTCCAATCCTAATTGCTTGTAGGTATAAAAAACATTCAATCAGATCTTCTTGTTCCCAAAGCCCATTTTAAGTGCCCCTGATCTACAATTGATGGAGGCATTGGCTATGGCTAGGAAGGGGCATCCCAGAATAATGGACGGCTTGGTGGGCTTATTAGATGGGTCAGTATCTAGCACAAGAAAGTCAACAGGGAAGAAGTCCTCCACTCTCACTAGGACATCTTCCAGTAATCCCGTGGTGTCTTAAGCGATTTGTCTGCGACTTGGAGGATGACAAGACTAGGCTTTAAATCACCTCCTCCCAAAAGGTCGTAGATAGAGCTCGGTAAAATGTTTACCCCTACACCCAGATCAAGCAGAGCCTTGTCAATGTGTTGGTTACGTATAACCACTGAATTATACGGAGCCACTGGGTCTTTAATTTTGGGGGGTGTTCCATGTTGGACCACCGAGCTAACATGGTCAGGCAAGATGACCTTGGCTTGGACCTGTCTCCTGGATCGACGTTTCTGGATGCACACGTCCTTTAGAAAATTGGCATAGGATGGGATCTATTTAATAGCTTCCAATAAAGGCAAGTTGATATGGACTTTCCTAAAAGTGTCCATAATTTCATCCGTCCTATCCTTGGCTCCAGACGAGTCAACAGGGGATTCCTTAGGAGTAGATAGGCGCTCTGGATAGGGCACCCTCAGCTTCTGGGTAGAGGGGCCGTCATGGCGGGAAAGGGGTGGTGGAATGACGACATCCTCAGGGTGGGTGATATCAACCGAGGGAGAGCAGTGTGGCTCTTCCTCAGTGGAGATGGAAGTCGAGTCTGATGTAGGAGGGGAATCCTGAGAAGTGACCGTAGGAGTGCTATTAGGCTTGTCAATTTTCTTTCCACTCCTCAGCATGGTCACAGCTTAGGCGTGCTCCCTGAATATGACCCCCTTGCCCTTTGGGTTCTCCTCAGAAGAGCTAGGCAACTTCCTCGGATCTCGCTGCCTAACTGCCTCAGTAAGATGACCAATTTGGGATTGCATATCAGTAATCATCTTATTCTGAGATTGGATGACCATATTCTGATGCTCTTGCATCGCTTTCACCATGGCTTTAAGTTCATCCATATCAGAAGGCTTATTCTGAGGAGGTTTTGCATAGGATGGTTGGTATATGGGTTAGGGAGGTAGGGGTCTTGTATTCCTTGAGTTAGAAGCATCACCTTGCTTCCATGAGAAGTTTGGATGGTTCTACCACCCCGGATTATAGGTATTGGAATAAAGGTTATTGCGAGGAGGTGGGCGGAAACCTTGGGCCGCATTCAGGTCAGCCTGAATCAACTCAGGGAATTGATTTAACTGGTGGCACTCCACAGTGGTGTGCATGGTGCTTTGGCAAATGGAGCATTCACTTGAAGCCTGAAAGATAGATGCTGCTTGCGGGTTCATGCTGGGGTTTGCTAAAAGCCTATCAAAGTTTTTGTTCAACAATTGAATCTGATAAGCCAAATCCTGAGTAGCCTTAGCTTCATGGACCTCTATATTCCACTGCAATATTGATGGTTTTCTTTCTTGATAGGCAGAGGACATATGTATTGAATTTTCACTTAATGTTTCAAATAATGCCCGAGCTCATCCTCAATTTTGGTCATGAAGGTTCTTGCATAGGCTGCATCGATGGTTTGCCTGTGCCTTTCAGATAATTCATTATAGAACCTTTCGACCAACTGCCATCTTGACACCTAATGGTCGGGGCATAACCTAAGATGGTCATTAAAGCACTCTTAAGTCTCATGAAATTGCTCCCCTTCTTGTTGAGTAAAACCCATAATCTCTCTTCTGTAATGGTTGGTCTTACTCATAGGAAAATACTTTTTTGAGAATTCTCCCTTAAGGGTGGCCCAATTATTTACCCTTGCATTGAGGGTATGATACCAGTGCTTGGCCTTATCCTTAAGGGAGAATGGAAATAGAGTCCTCATTAGGGCTTCATCAGTAAAGCCTTGGAGCTTCACCGTGGAATAGACCTCAGTGAATTCCTCAAGATGCCTGTAGGGATCCTCCCTAGTAGTACCATAGAAAGAAGGGAGCAAAGATATGGTGCTGCTCTTGATTTCATATGGATTATCCACTACAGGTCTTCGGATAGGTAGGGCTTGGTGGGTTGTAGGGAGGAAATAGTCTCTCAAGGTTCTCCAATTTTCACCTACCCTAATCTCCTCTTTAGGTCTTTCTTCAGCCATTTTTCTTCTTTCTAGGTTGGATTTCCTACTAATTCTCTCAGGCTCAGGGTTGAAAAGAAGACTATTTCTAAGAGAGCGCCTACCAAGCATACACTAAGCAAACACAAGGCAAGAGGTCTTTTGTTAAGTTAAAGCACTTTAAGCCCTCTTCCAACCATTCTAGTTTGGCCAAATGGAGTCTAGTATTTCTCCATTCCCACGTAAGTGGTATAAGAGAAATAAGGCACTTGAGATTCTTGGTCAAAGGCTATTAAAGAGGTTGCAGTTACTTTTAGTTCTTTTGGGTGACCAATCAAGTTGTCAATCAATTATTCACCCTAAATAGACCTTCGAGTGCCCTTGTGACGTACACTTTGCCGTAATGATATTCTCAGATGCTCGAGTAAAAAGGCACTCCACGGATGGAACTAAGGGATGCAAGTAGGGAGAACCCTTCCTTTGAGGCGATGCATTAACGGTGCCTCTTAACTACCCTTGAATTCCTTTAAGGGGTGTCCCCCTCCTTAGAGTATCAAATTACTCGAGGAAAAGTTAATACCACTGTGACAAAGCGAGATAGGAGGGTTTGCACCGATAAAGAGATTGATGCTTATAGCCTTAAGGGTCCAAGTCCTAGTGCAGTGCGTATAGTGCGTGCTCAGTACAAGAAGTGTGCAACACACCGCAAAAAGTGATTTTTCTTTTGAAAATCGCAATTAAGTTAGTCAAACACTTCCTGTATATTTTACTTTCTTTTCAAGAAATAATGTGACCACTTGATTAATCTTTCAAATCAGCTTAAGTGGTCTTCTTAAATTATGTCCAGATGCAATGCGTGTGCAGATAACTGATGCAGAAAGATAGGAGATATGTACCTTGCTCCAGCACTCTTCGATGCAGAAATGCATGAAATGCAGTAAGAAAATCTAGCAGGCAGTTCGGATTTTTTTTTTTCATAATAATAAATATGCAATCAAATGAACTAACAAATGTAGAGTCTAAAGAATCTGGGACACTCCCCCAAAAACTGGCCCTAGAGTACAAGGGCTAGAAAACAAATAACTAGACTAAATCCTAAAAGTCTATTCTAAAATTCTAAATCAGAATTCTAAGAGGTAGGTCCTCCTAGATGGTCCTTCGTGTGTCTTCACGTGTGTGGGATCAAGGTCCACAGGCTCCTACGATTATCTCTGAGGTGGCGGCAAGGTCCACCAAGATGAGCGTCCACTGCGTGCGCCTCCTCCTTAACAACGTACCTCGCATGGAAAAAAGAAATAGATCAATGAATATATAGCCCTGATTAGAAATCCTACGAAGAGGAAATACGTGTGAGTTTACTAGGCTCGTTGCCTCCTCGGCAATGGCACCATTTGATAGAGTGATTCTCGCTTGATTAAAAGATAGCAACAACAATAATACATTGTCATAGTTGGCATGGTGGAATATCTCTCAATCAACACATAAAATGTTTCTAACCATAAGGATTAGGTCATTTCCGCAAGGAGAAACAAGCCAAATTAACTTGCAAATTTATTATTTTATTATTCAAACATGCTGGTCAAATATTTGCCTACAATTATAATATAACATGTAACTTATGCAAGGCTTAACGAAGTAAAGAAAGAGACGTAATTAGATGGCCAGAGAAATAACCAGAACTAAAGGGTGTAGGCTGCAATTTCATCCACTATATTCTTTAATAATTAAAATCACATAAAACCCATCGGTAATGGCATTGTAATGTAAATAGAAATAGGCCCTTCTACTGTAGCAGAATAGAGCATGCGCTCTCAAGGTCGGCCACACTAGGAGGAGGCTACGGCTGACGTTGAGGTCGCACGCGGAGGACCTCTAGAGCGTGGGTTCTGCATTGGTGGTGTTGGCTCAACGCATGGTGGGTGGATGTGGCCAGGCAGCGGATCGGATGCCGGCGGTGGTGGGTGGCTGCGGGTGAACCATGGAGGCATCGGTAGATGCTTGCGATTGGCGAGGAGGCTTGTCGGTGCTTGAGATCACTGGAGTTAGCTTGGGGTCGAGTTTGGTAGTTGGAGGAGTCTCGGAGGAGGTGCTGCGAATTTGGGTGCATTGGGTTCTTACAAAGGATGTGGTGGAGATTACGGCGGGTTGAAGAAGAAGAAGAGAAGAAAGAGATGGAGGAGGAGAAGAAAAGAAGAGGCACGGGGTTGGTCTAATGGTGTTGGTGGTGAGGATGGTTGTGGTAGTGCTCTCTGTACCGAGCACCACCGGGCGGACGCGACATTTGAAGGAAGGCGATAGTGAGCACGGTGCATGCTATGCTCCATAGGGTAAGCTTTCAATTTGCTGTGGAGAAGGTGGGAGATCCTCGGTAGGAGCGAGGAAGAAGATGAGGTGTTTTTTTTTCTTGTGCATAGGACTCCTTTTTAAAGAAATTGTCATCGACTCTCCAACAGATGGCCGAAGATCTTGAGGCGATTGAGGTTGCTATGCAAGACTCGACTGATTTGGGTGGGTGAGGAGGAGGCAGTCCCATTGTTACGAACGGTGGGGTCTTGCACGTGGTAAAAAGAAAAGGGTTATTTACAAGAAAATAATAAAATGATGCATATAATGCATGCATGCCCCTAGAATATATATACTATTTTATATAAATGAAAGTAAAATATGCAAGCACTAATCTATTTGCGTATCAAAGTATGCTTTATATATGTAGACATTATCGTAATATTTAGGCATTTATGTAATTAATTAGCCCACACATGTGGTCTCATCAACAATCTTTTCGCAAGTGCATCCATTTTCTTGCACTTATAGCAAACAATATCATTTTAAGGTTTGTTGACTTTCTTACCTTGCTTTTGGAGGAGATTTTGAAATTTCTTTGTGAGCATCTCCATCTCTTCATCGTCTTTAGATTCCAAGGTGTTTGAATCCGAGTCTTTCTTGGTTTCTTTGAAAGCTAGATCCTTCTTCTTGTTTGATGTGTTCTCCTCCTCATTCTTCTTCATGTTCTCTAGTTGGACTTCCTAGTTCATAAGACTGCCAACTAAATCGTCAAGAGGAAGAGTGAAGAGATCTTTTGGCTTTTGGATAGCTGTAGTCTTCGGCACCCAATCATTTGTAAGAGATCTCAAAATCTTTCTTATATGTTATTGCTTTGTCAGCTTGACTCCAAGATTTTTCATTAGGTTGATGATTTCTCCAAACCTTGTATACATTTCTTTTAAGGTTTCTCCTTTCGTCATCCTAAAACACTCATAGTTTTCAAATATAATTGTAATACGAGTTTCCTTTACCTTGTTCATTCCTTCGTAGGTGACCTCAAGAGTATTACAAATTTCATATGCATATTTTTAATTCAGTTGAACTCCTTTGATAATGCGTAGTAAAGTGTGTTCATGGCCTTTGCGTTATTGACAATCTTCTTTTGTTCACTTGTTAATACTACTCCTTTCTCTTCCGGATCGACGTATTTTGATTGAATGAGATTCCACAGCTCCTCATCCATCGCCTTGAGGATGACTTGCATTTTTTTCTTCCAATACCTATAGTTTGTCCCACCAAAAATAAGGAGGACAGGTCAATGATTGTCCTCTGGTGCACCTCTAAGTTGATGCCATTGCGAGCTAGATTTGTGATGTCTTCTTACAACCCGCTCTGATATTACTTGTAGCATCTAAATACTACTCGCACAACCACACTAGAAGCAAGATGTAATCAATGTGGAATAAAATAATATTAGGACAAAACTCAATCACAAGAATAAACACAAGATGTATAGTGGTTCCCCACTCACTTGGGTACTCCACTACCTAAGCCTCCCAGCATAGGATTTTTAACCCAATTCCCTCAACTTCAACAGAACCAATTTACTAACCAAGGTAATTAAAGATTTACCTCAACCCAATTACAACAAATGGGTTATTACACCCCAAATAGTGAGCAACAAGCTTAATACAATTTAAGCACTAGTGTAACAAAAATAAAATCATACAACATCAATAAACTTGAGCCTCCTAGCAATAATTGGGATAAAGTTATCGATTTTAGAGCCTACGAAGTAAGGTGTAAAGCAATTTGTAATTGCAGAAAATTGACTTTTTACACGTGCCTTAGAGCTTGTAAGAGTGGAGAAAGCATGAAGGTGACAAGCTTTTTATTCCTTGAGAAATATCGTCGAAATATTGAAATCTACCTTTAGGATTTTCTCATGTGTTTCTTGTGTATAGACTAAGGGTCCAAGGGCCTATTTATAGAGTTAGGATCATAGGATTTCGAATACTAGATGTTTTGGTTTAAATCCTAACATTTATACTTTCAAATTTAATTTTTTAGCTATTTAGATTTGGCCCAACATATAGCTTGCACTGGTATTAAACTATGGGTACCTCATAAATACACATTTATTCATAAAATGCCTATTTATGCAAGTTCCTAAGCTCAATATTGCATAGCATGCATCATTTTACATCTAGGATTGATTATATAAATTATAGGTTAATTTACTCCTTTTTATGGCTAGGAGAGGAGATTTAATATGGGACCTTGGATTGACGATCCAACTGTTCGGATCTGATCAAGATGATGATTGGAGTTCAACACCTCTGAAATCACCTTGATCTGTGTCCTGTAACACCATATGCAGTTTAAAAAAGGTCAAAAGCCAAGGGGCAAGGTGGTGCAAATTCAAACCTTAGATGCCAAATCTAACCACACGGATCAATCCAGATTGATGATCGTAGCCTAACAGCATTAAAATCAATCCGATCTGACATCCGTAGCATCCCTTACAAGCATCTGAAGTTGGATGGTCCATATGGCGACACATGGCGTCATCTAGATTGCCCATGGATGTCCGTAGCACTCCTTCTTCTTCTGAGCAATCAATCTTGACTGTCGGATTTGCATCCAATGGTTAAGAGTGCATGAGCTTCAAAACAAAAGCATGACCATTTCACACCCATAGCATAGTGGTCAAAGATGCCACTTGCATTTGCCAGATGCAAGATCGAGCCACACGGAGCGGATTCAATCTATGAAGGGTCCAGCAATCAAGATTCGTTCGTTGGATTGGCATCGAATGACATCAAAGCTTCCACGTGGCGCAACCCTATGCTCTGGATGAGTGCGATGCATGTACATGTGAGATCATGTGCGATCGCACGTGCGATCTGACTAGCAGTATGCACGTGATTTGAAGCGTCGGCCCACGTGCAATCCTCGACCCTCAGATCCTAATCCAACAGCGGGCGAGTGCGGTAGCTGTGAGTGCGCGAGGGCCAATGTGTGCGTGAGCTGGAATCTTTAGTGATGTTTAAGGTGGACCTACTGATGATAACGGCATCATCAGCCATACCTAGCTTTATTTAGTCATAATTCATTGAAAATGCTCCTACATAACCGCCAGAAGATTGTAGTTCATTACATATCAGTTCTGAGAGAAATGTAGTAAAATAGGGGTAAATCTGCAGTTAGAACAGAATAACCTAATTGCAGAATAATCACAGGGTTTCCCAGGGGTCAAATAAAGGTCAAATGATCATAAGTGGGTTCATGCAGAACAAAATGGGTTTTCACGCGTTTTGAGAATTATTGGAGATCTAAAACACTAAAAATAGACTTTCTTAAATAACTAATGTTTTCATCAGGATAAAATTCACCTAAACCTTCTAAAAATCATAGAAAAATATTCTCTAAGGTTTGATACCCTTGATTTGACCATCATAACCCAATTTGACCTAAAACAGAGTCTCAGATGGAAAGTTGCCCTAATTTTGGTTTTTACATAATTTTCCTGGTAAAATGTGGTCAAAACAAAGATTCGACTTCACCATCAGATTCTTTATGTCCAAATTTGATTTGTATCAAAATTTGGGCCCAATCAGAGATCAACTTGACCTAGTTTGCATTTCAGTCTAGACAGACTCTTTTTAGTACACAAAGGCCCTTAACTTTTTGAAATCATTGTAAACAGCCCCCTAGGTTTTCCATCTTCTTCACAAATCGGTCCTTACACCATTAATGGAAGGTTAGAACTTCATTGTCGAGATTCGAGCAAGGATTTCTCGCTCAATTCTCAATCAAACACTCCCAAAATTGAAAGGGAGATTCCTTGAGGAATTCCCTTCCAAATGGGATTGTCCACAGATCCTAGAACCCTTTTGAAGTCCCATGCAAATGGTTTAAATGCACATGTATCATACACACGTGAGAAGCTTGGAGTTTCCAAGCTTGCAACTCCATCGTGAACCCTATAAATGATCCTATGATGCATTCCTCACCTCCTTAGCAAGGTTTGGGGCCAAAAATCTCTTCCAAACCCTACCTTCGGCCCCTCTCCGATCAAGCTCCGACAGCCTCCTTCCTCATCTTCCTAGGGATAGCCAACGGCCAAATTGGCCTGCCCATCCTCTTCCTCATCTTCCTCCTCACCTCGCTTGTCAAATCAAGGGCCGCTCTCTCCCTTTCCTCGCCACTGTCCCTCTCAAGAGAGTTCATCTTTTCCGTTGCCGACCTGCCAAAATCAACGCGGAACCTTCCTCTTTCATCTAGTAGGTAGAGTAGTTCCTTTAGTTGCCTAGGTTTTATCCCTCTATCCAAAACCCAAAAAATACCCCCTCGACACCGACGTTCGCCATCATCTTCCTTCTCTCCGGCCGCTCTCCGACGAGGTCCTTCGCTCGCTACACCCATTCACCCACCTTGCCAACACCTCCACAACCTTCACCACAACACCATGAACCAAACCCTCTTCTTTATTTCCCATTTGATCCACTCACGTGCTCCATCGGACACAACCACCTTCTCCGACCTATTCAGCCTTCGCCAGCCACCTATGTCCACCACCGGAGCTCCGTCGCTGCCACCGTCTTCTCCGAAGTTGTTCTTCGTGCCACAACCACATTCTTCGTCAAGTTCAGCTCCAGGAAACATGATAGGTTTTGCTTGGATTTGCTAGGGACTAGCAAAAACTAGGCATGGGGGTATTTGATTAGCCCATATTTCTAGGCTATTTAAATATTTAAGTGCCTAGACATTAAGTTAATTCTAACATTTATTTAGCATAAATTAGGATGTAAATAGATTAATTCATAATTCATGCATTGCATTCATATTTAAATGCATTTAGAATTAACTCAGAATTGCATTCATTTAATTAGTTAACGAATTAGGTGCATTGCATGCATTAATTTGAGTTAACATAAAAGTTGAGGGTTTGCATATAAATAACCATAATATTTTATCATTATTTTTATTCTTCTTCTTTCAGCAACGGCTGCAACGCCACCAGCTGCCGCACTAAAACCTACATTCAAGGACTAGCGGAGAATGTGGATTTGCTCTCGCCTCTCCATTCAAATCCATGCAGGTGGCTACAAAAGGAGGGAGGCTGCCTTGTACGGGAGGCCACCATCCCAACGACCCACCATTGTGCAGAGAGTTGATCTCTCGTCCGTTCCACCACCACCGGTCTCAACCGCGGCGACAAGCCTCCACCATCGTGGGCGTGTGGCTTGACAGGCCACACCGCCGCCATATGGAGCTCGTCTGCATTACTGTGAGCACCTCAGCATGCACCACCGTCACCGTCATCACCAACAACCACCACTGCAACCACTGAAACTTCACGTCCCCATCAGTTAAGACGTTTGGGAATGTTCCCAGACGTCTGAAACTGCACACCACATGCCCTTTCATCTTCCTCCCTTGTCCTTTATTTTTCCAGCCACCAGCCACTACACACCGCACGCCTCTTCATGCCTCCAGCCGCCAGAGAGTAGCAATATTCGACACCCCTCATCACATGATCGTCCAGGCCATTGCTCCACGCACCACCCTTCCTGCACGACCTGCGCACATCACTTGCAGCCAGCAGTAGCTGCCTGCCTCCAGCACACCACCCGCACGCACGCTGCAACCAACCCCTATGCCTCCTTTTGCTCGTGCACACCACCACGCACACAATAGCAAGCGCGCGTTCTTCTCTGCATGCGCATCACATGCATAAGCCCGCCAGCACCCCGTGCCTACCTTCGCACGCATCTTGCAGTGCCTCACCACACGCCTGCAGAACGCACACCCCTTCCGTTGCACAAGCCCGCCAGCACCCTGCAGCGCCTCCAGCGTCCACTTTCGTGCCCTGCTTGCAATCTCCAGCGCACAGCAGCATGTGCGCTCCAGCTTGGAGACCATGCGCCACCTCCATGCACACCCTACGGCAGCAGCAGCTTCTTCACCGCCGCTATCTTTCTCCTCCGGCAGGCCAGCTCCGGTCACCTCTCGACGTACCGCTGCCACCACTGCGATGGCCTCACTTTAGCTAACTGCTTGTGGGAACCTCTCCTCGATTGAACCTCTCTCCCGATCGCGAGGAGAGAGGTAAAATCCTCTGTTTTAGTTCTAATTAGTAATTACATTTCATGCCATTGCCAGGAAAAGGAATTTTGATTTATGAATATTTTATTGTGGTGAAATTGCAACTTCATACACAAGCTTTCTTACAATTGCGTGGCTTTTGTGATTAACATTGTTTGACATTGGTTTTGGGATTAAAATGTGCACGAATTTTCTCTAATACATGTCAATTGAAAATTACATAAAATCATCACGTATTTATTGAATATTTTAGTAAGTAAAAATTGCACATCTACCCTTACATTTTCAAGTTATTGTACATCTTCTTTCCGTCGCATTTCATGTCAGATTTGACTATGGATTTCTCACGAGATTGAACGAATACGAAATAATTGAGATTTTATTGCATCATTGCCTCCCTGTGGACACGACCTACTCCTAATTGAGTGGTTATATTAATTGTTGATTAGTCGAATTTTCCACCACATAGAACTACAAACGACGCATTATTTCATTTATGAAACTTAATCGAAAGTGGAGAATCGACTCGTCAACCAACACCTCCACAACCTTCACCACAACACCACGAACCAAACCCTCTTCTTTATTTCCATTTGATTCACTCACGCGCTCCATCGGACACAACCACCTTCTCCGACCTATTCAGCCTTCGCCAGCCACCTACGTCCACCACCGGAGCTCCGTTGCTGCCATCATCTTCTCCGAGGTTGTTCTTTGTGCCACAACCACATTCTTCGTCAAGTTAAGCTCCAGGAAACACGAACTACTTCCAAGAGAGTCTCTAGGTCCTCAACTGAGGATCCTAGTAGCTGCTGCTCTCCAATTCCATGAAGATGCCTCATTGCCGCTTCACGCGAAGACGTTGAAACGTTGAGTCCCACATTGGGCGTGGATAAGCAACCGATAGTGCATAAATTGATTTTTTAACACCGGTTGTTTTCCTTAGAACACCGGGGGTGAGGTCCCTTCACACTTGAATATACCCGACCCGCCTATTAGCCCTACTCTTTGGCTGCGACCCCATGCCTGCAGCCCTGGCCCGGTTACACGACCTGCATACCTGATTAAGATCGGATATCTGAGAGAAGAGGAGAGGAGGAAAGGAAAGAGAGAGAGAGCAGGGGATGGGAGGGTTTTGCTCTTGAAGGATTTGAGCTGAGAAGAAGGAGAAGACTTGAGAAGAAGAAGAGGATAAGGAGAAGAGCCAAAGAAGAGGAGGAAGAGGCTGATGCAAAGTCTGATCCATATTCCAGACGTCTGATCACTGTACAATTATTTGATTCATTGAGTAATTAGTATATATATGTGTGTGGCTAATAATTGGTGATTCAAATCACCATTAGTATCCCTTAAGCTATCTTTTTGTTCTTTTAAACTCTAGAAATACTTATGTTGTTCATTGAACATCTAATGTGACAGATTAGTATTCATTGAATATCATTATTATGGTTATTCATGTGCTCATTTATATTTTAATTAAAGATTAGCATGTGAATTCCTACTTTCTCCCTATGTTCGACCTTAGACTTCATTTAGATATTTGAGTTATAAATTTTATTTGTTGATGAGCTATTTAGGAGACTTTACTATAACGAAACATTTAAACTCCTAAAAAGCCCTCGCTGTCAACGTTTTGGATAGCGACGACTTAAATGTCGCTATTGACCCTTGAACAGATTTTGCCTCCTCTCCTCCACTATAAAAGGACCAGTACCCCTCCCATTCTTCTTTATCTCTTCCTTTTCTTCCCTTACCTCCTCCAAAAGCTCTAAGGAGCTGGTCCTAGGCCTGGGATGCTTTTTAGAGTGGAAAAGTAGAATATTTTCTCGCTTCTCAGCCCCCTTTGTGGAGCATCCTGTGGCCATTGTCTCACCACATTTATGAAGCAGATCCTCGCCATGACGCCGTCCTCCTTCCTTTGACTCTGTTCTTCATCCAACCTCTTACCACTTTCATCCAAGCACCATCAAAGCGAGTTGTCCTCTAAGCAACTGTTAAGGGGGATTCTTCTTACCATTCTTTATCTTTTATTCACTTTCTAGTGTAGTTGTAATTTCTTCCTTTAGTATCTATAGCAAACTCTAGTCAGATAAATATTTATATTCTCCCTCTCTTATTTTGTAAGTAGATTAGCTATATATTATCGACCTGGTCTCTTGCCTTATAAAATACCAAAAAAATTACAAAAGATAAAAACACCAAAAAACAAACAAAAGGAAATGTAGATTTCTATAAACCAAATGTTTGCTTCCCCATGTTCACCTCAAGCTTCGTTTATGAATTTTATTTGGTAGCGAGATTTCGACAAATACTACGACACGTATTTTCCACTCTCAACTTCTCGCCTACCATTTTGGCACCGTTGCCAGGGACGCAGCGGACTTTGATTTGATTTTCTGTGTTTTTCCACATTACTTACAGATTTTTCCAACCTATCTTTCTTCTTCAATGCACTGTCTTGCAGGAACCCGATCGAGGAGCTGAAGACGGTAGATTGGAGTAAAGCGTGGGTAGACATTTTGTAAGTTTACCCCCACTTCCCCACCCACTAGCTCATTCCACCACATAAATAACCAATACCTAATCTACTTAGGTGTTTACAGGAACCCTAGGATAGAAATTGTTTATCTTGTTTGCCACCACGTCCACCCCACCCTCGCATATTAAAAAAAAATTGATCTAATTGTGGGATTTGCTTAAAAATTTACACACCCAATACACCCACACACACCTAAAGTGCACCACTTTTGTCTAATTCAATCACTTAGCTGGGGATCTGACCTAAGGACCCAGTACATCTTAACACACTATGCAAATAAGTGATTAGATATCATAATAGGCTAAAATTATTTAGGTGCCTTAATCAAGTGGTGCATTAAGGTCAATTGATTGATTTATTTAGGCTGCACCACTTAAGATAAAAGTGATTCATCGAGTAGCTTGCCACTTAGGGTTCAATTTTAGGAACTAACCAGGCACTCTAGATTCTTTTTGAGTTTTAAAGGAATATATCATCAAGTACCTTGCCTCCTGAACTTGATTGAATACACCTAAAGTTGAACCCTAACCTTAAAAGCTACTAAACAAGGATGAACCCTAAAAGATACATCATCAAAACCTTGTTTCAAAACCCTGGTTGTGCACACACACACATATTAATCAATTTTTAAGGGCACAACCCATCTAAAGGGCGCATCACATTCCAAGAGCACAATCATCCCAAGCCTAATTAAAATTGAGTAGACATTGGCCGTAAGGATTAACTCGCTCTTTGGGACTTCAGCTGAGATTTTTTTTGATTAATCTGCTTCTTCCGATCCATTTGATGTCTAGATATGGGAGTAGTGTCAAACGACCGTGGTTGGGGGTATTAAAGGAACCAGAGGTGGAAGCCAAATGAAGAACCTTCTTCGCAATCCCTCCCTCTAACTAGTTGGATTGATCGGATAGAAGTAGACCAAATCATTTCTTCATCTCAAGATAAGTTCTGAGAGTTTGTAGGTCTTTAGGCTACCCACCTAAGGACATGTTTGGTTTGATTGTACTGTAGGGCACCTTTCTCTCCTCTGTTTTCCCTCTTGCTTTGACATGGATCCTTCCACATCCAAGTCACATTTCCACTCCTACCCTCCTACCACCACTTATCCCCAAGATGATTACTATCCTAACCTGACTTATGACTATCCATTACCTAGTCGGGATAACTTTGATTGGGGATATGATTCTAGACCTCAATGTCTAGGGCCTAACCTTGGACAATAAGATTATGATTATTATCCTTCTCACGCCTACACTGATTATAGATCTCCACCCTTTGATGATCCACGTAACCCAATCTACAATAAAAAATGATATGATAATTATAACTCTTACCCTCCTAGGATTATACTGAATATAGGTTACCTCTCTTCTTTCAACAACCTGAAATGACCTACTATTAGGGAGAGCCCCAAGAACCTCAATTCCTTGACTCCCCTAGATTAAACCCAAACCCACCCAATCGTGAATCGAACCATTCAGTTCAAGTGAACCAGGTCCAAGATAGGGTGTTGGCTAACTTGAGGAACAACATATAATCTTTGGAAACTTAGCAACACCTTGCAATAAAGCATTGGAGCCTATGATCAAAATGATTGATGAACTTAATAGTTCTTTATTGGATTGTCTATAAGACGTTAAGGATAAGGGCCCAAGTGAG
The DNA here is from genome assembly GCA_037157565.1 of Thalassia testudinum. Taxonomy (NCBI): domain Eukaryota; kingdom Viridiplantae; phylum Streptophyta; class Magnoliopsida; order Alismatales; family Hydrocharitaceae; genus Thalassia; species Thalassia testudinum. The sequence goes on from JAZHRO010000063.1 coordinate 136,708,539, forward strand.
TTTTTGCTTGGGAAATTTTCAAAATTGAGGTTGACATTCATGGTTGCCCTATTCCAATCTTGGGATGATTCTTAGGATGAACCCCCTTCAGGAGAGCCAATGTCAGAACCCGCTTAGGCACCTGTAGGGGGGATAATGTTTATGAGACCGAGGATAACTAGGTTGGTCTAGAGTAACCCATTGAGGATGAACCAATTTTCTCACCAAAGATCCCTGAGCCAGGGAGCGAGTAAAAATATGTCTCCATGGACCAGGAAATGATAGATAATCTTGAGACATATATAAATGAACATCAAGAATTCTTTGATTTTGAGGGTGAAGAATCTTTAGGTGAAGTCTTACTTAAGCTTAAGAAGAATGATTTTAGTGAGACAAACGGGCCTGAGGAATCTGATGAATTATTTGATGGCTCTGTAATTAAGGAATGTGATGCTAGTGGGCTTGACATGGAGGATTCAAATCTAGATTTATTGGATGGTACAATCAATAGCCCCATTCCTCAACCACACCCTGAAGAATATAATGATGATCTTGATGTCACCAAACCTAAGTCAATTCTGATTCAGCCATGATTTTTGGACTTGGGTAAATCACATGGGGTGAATAATATGCTAGAGTTCTCAGAATTTGAAATTATGATTGTGGAGACTAGGAGTATGGAAATGAAGATTTAGGAGGTTAATTATGGGAAAAATAGAATTCTTGATCTAAGGGTTCCTTTATGCCTTAAACATCTACTTTTTACCAGGACCCTTACGATATTTTTGTGGATATGAAACCCAAGTGTAAAATAATTGATTATCATTTTGAGCTGAACTCTAAGTGGACATTTGAACCTATTGAACCAGATCTACCCCTTGTCCGACACTTTAGATTTGGGTTGCACACCACAAAACCGTAAGCTCGAGCCTGCAAGCACAACAATCTCCAGTTCTGGGTAATTTTTATCAAGAACCTTGAACTACCTAACTCTAGGGCATAGGTTTGCATCACAAATTGGTCCATATCTATGGACATCTTTTGCAGGTGGGTTTGAGAATAAATCTTCTTATTTTGATCTTGACCCGCACCTATGAATTCTTAATCCCTTCGTTGTTTGTATATTGTGCCTAGCTGAAGGCACTAAATTCAACACTTGTGCATATTCTCTACAGAGCTGATCAGATCTATCACAAAATTTAGGTGATATTCTATTTATTCCTCCCTTTTCATGTCTTTATTTTTACAATGAGGACATTGCATCAGTTAGGTATGGGGGGGTGGATACTTAATCCTAAAAATATTGTTAGCTCCATAGAATTTCTTTTATTTTCTTAAAAAAAAGAAAAGAAAAAAAAATAAAAGATCTAAAAAGAAAAAAAATAGAATTAGGAGAAGAGAACTCAGGCATTAAGACTTATTAACTTTAGGAAATGATACGATAGGATCTGAACACTTAGACTCTTCAGGCCTTCGAGCTTAATCAGCCCAGGTGTCCACTAAAATGTGGACCTATTTCTCGAGTCCTCGCCATGTTAATTTTATTTTAATTTGGCTAATAAATTGGGGAGATAAGTTCACGACTTATCAACCCATCCTTTGATTTAAGGGGACTTTAACTCTAAAGCATCTGCACACTATTTGCACTGACTTACTTCTCGACATTTTTTATGGAAATTAGGTAGCTAATGAACTTTCTAGAGTAGTATGGCTAGTAAGTTGTCATGGGTAATAGTCCATTGGTTGGTTGTTCAAAGCCTAGCTACATGACCATTCTCTTTCTACTGCCTTTAGGTAAATCTTAGATGAGGGAAGCCACCTACTTAGAAAAAGAAAAAAAAATATTCAAAAGGAAAAAAAATAGTAAAAGGAAAAAAGAAAAGCAACACTTTACCACAAGAGTATGGTTGGCAAGTTGTCATGGGTTGGATGCCCCATTGGCCATTTGTCCAGAGCTCAGCTCACAAAAATGCACAAATAATTCCCAAAACACTTAGGGAAGAAGTAGGGAAGTAGAATAAATCAGGGAGATATACATTAAGTTCTCCCTTGTGTTGACCCCATATAAAAAAAAAAAAAAGTAAGGAGAATGCTACCGGTTGAATAGATACACCTTTAGGCAGAAATTTTTCTGAAGGTCACCTAGGGTTGTAGAAACCTGAAGTCCATTGTTATGATCACGTAGTGAGTCTATCACTTTTTCACAAGATGCTTATAACTTAAAGTTCTTTTCAAGTCTTGGGTGGGTTGGGTAGCCATAAAAAGTTGCCCCCAAACTCTAAACTCAAAAATCCAAAAAAATTAGAAAAGAAGAAAAAATAGGAAAAAATGTATCTTCCCTTTTCAAAATAAGGTGAGGAATTGGGTGGTATGCATTTTGGCAGGCACCTGAGCACTGTTAAGTCTTCGTAGTTTAAGACCTTAGTTGAAATTTCTTTTTGTTAGTAAACAACTTATGCTTAAGCGATCGAGTCTTAATTCTATTTTCATACATAGCATATAGGTTAGTTTTGCTAGGGACTAACAAAAGATAGCCATGGGAGTATGACAAATACACATTTATTTATGATAAAATGTCTATTTATGTGAGTTTCTAAGCTTAATATTGCATTCCACATTATAAATATTGCATAGCATGCATCATTCTGCATTTATGATAGATTGTATAAATTATAGGTTAATTTACTCCTTTTTGCGGCTAGGAGAGGAGATTTAATCTAGGGTCTCAGATTGACGGTCCAACCGTATGGATCTGATCAGGATGGTGATCGGAGTTCAACACCTCCGAAATCACCTTGATCGGAGTCCCGTAATAGCATATGTAGTCCGAGGAAGGTCAAAAGCCAAGGGGCAAGGTCCAGACCTCAGATGCCAAATTCAACCACACGGATTGATCTGGATCGACGATCGCAGCCCAACAATGCAAAAATTAGTTCCATTTGACATCCGTAGCATCCCCTACAAGCATCTGAAGTTAAACAGTCTAGATGGCATCATGTGGCACCATCTGAACCACCCATGGACATCCGTAGCAATCCCTCTTCCTTCGAGCGATCAATCTTGACCGTTGGAATTGCATCCAACGGTTGAGAGTGCTTGGGCCTCAAAACAAAAACACGACCATTTCATGCCCATAGCACAGTGGTCGAAGATGCCATTTGCACCTGCCGGATGCGAGTTCGAGCGGCACAGAGCGGATTCAATCCATGAAGAGTCCATAAATCAAAATTCAGTTGTTGGATTGGCATTGGATGGCATTGAAGCTTCCATGTGGTGTAGCCCTGTGCACTGGATGAGTGCGATGCACGTACGCGTGAGATTACTCGTGATTTGGAGCGTTGGCCTGCACACAATCCTCGACCCTCAGATCTTGATTCAACGGTGGGCGCGCGAGACAACTATGAGCGCATGAGAGCCAGTGAGCACATGAGCGGGGATCTTCAGCGACGTTTGAGTCAGACCTATAGCGACTACTTGAATGTCGCTATTGACCCATGAATGGATTTGGCCTCCTCTCCTCCACTATAAAAGCCCACTAGCCCTCCCATTCTTCTTCATCTCTTCCTCTTCTTCCTTCACCTCCTCCTAAAGCTATAAGGAGTTGGTCCCAAGCTTGGGTTGCTCCTTAGAATAGAAAAGTAAAATATTTTTCTGCTTCTCACCCCCTTTGTGGAGCATCCCATGGTAGTCCTCTCACCACATTTAGGAAGTAGATCCTCGCCGCGACGTTGTCCTACCTCGTCGTCCTTCCTCCAACTTCGTTCTTCGTCTAGCCTCTCACCACCTTCATCTAGGCACCGTCAAAGCAAATCGTCATCCAAGCAACCATCGAGAAGGATTCTTCTTACGTCTCCCTATCTTTTATTCGCTTTCTAGTATAGTTATAATTTCTTTCTTTATTATCTATAGCAAACTGTGGTCAGATAAATATTAATATTCTCTCTTGCTTTCTCTCTCTCTCTTTCTCTTATTTTGCAAGTAGATTAGCTAGATAATCGACCTGATGTCTTGCCTTATAAAATACCAAAAAAAAGTACAAAAGATAAAAACACCAAAAAATAAATAAAAGGAAACACGGATTTCTATAAACCAAACATTTGCCTCCCTATGTTTGACCCGGGGCTCACCTCGAGCTTCAGTTATAAATTTTATTTGGTAGTGAGATTTCGACATATACTACGATGCATATTTTCCATGCTCGATTTCTCGCCGACCAGTACCGATACTAGTGACATGCTATTTTGTATTTTAAACTACTTTATAACAGACAATACCTATGAGGTACTGGTAATAATCATGATGAGTATCGATACTTGTTGCTTCCAGATTTGGGTTTCAAACACATAACTCAAACCTATATCCCATTGGTAACGGTACTAATCATGAGTATCAGTACTCATTGCTTCTTCTATTAGTACTGATCATAAGTACCGGTACTTGCTGGGTACATGTTTGATTCTTTGAAAATACCCAAACTTATAACTCACATGTATCGATACTAAACTTTAGTATCAGTACTTGTGCTTTAAAACAAGTGCCTGTTAAACATTAATTCAATTTCATTATTGGTCTTTTACAAAATCCTTAGACATTAAGAAAGTGATCCTTTGAACAAAACGTACTTTGAAATAAACTGATGATTTTAATGCTTATCCTAATTTATGTCTAAATGAATTTTACGATCTAATTTTGTTTATTAGTTAAGAGGAGTACATTTTAAGAATAAAACAACAACCTATACTATTTGACAACTTGAAATCTTGGATTTGTCTTGAAGATGGTCTTCCATCATCGTCATCATTGCCTCCTTGTCATCTTTTTCTATTTGCCTTGATTTCTTACAATCTCCATCAGAATCTGAAATATCACTCAATTGAAAACTTTAATTTGAAATAATTTTGTTAACACTAAAAGAAGATGTGAAACATGATTCCCACAACAATTGGAGATACTTTATCACCTTCATAGATGATAGCAGTAGATATTGCTATGTACATTTACAAAAAACTAAGGATGGGATCTTAGAAAATTTTCTTATATTTTACAAAGAAGCAGAGACATATATTGACAAAGTTCTCAAGAATTTAAGGTTAGATAAGGGTGGTCAATATACATCAAACCTGTTTGATGAACAATGCAAATTTTCTAGCATAGTTCATGAAGTTACTGCACCTTATTCACTATAGTCCATTGGGATTGTAGAATGAAAAAGTAGAACCCTAACCAACATGGTCAATGCACTATTACGGAATTTAGGACTACCATCTTACATGTGGGGGGAGGCTTTGAATACTTTCCATATTTTGAAGAGAACTCTTGTAAGACATAAAGATAGTAGTCCATATGAACTGTGGCGTGGTAGAAAGCCCAGTCTAAAATATCTCAAAGTGTAAGGCTATCTTACTAAGGTGTTGGTCCTAGAACACAAGAGAAAGGAGGTTAGCCCTAAGACGATTGATGTGGTCTTCTTGGATTATGTGAAGAACAACTATGCTGATAGATTCTTAGTAAGTAGATCTAAGATCTCAGGTATAGGTGTGAATACCATTGTGGAACTCCATGATGCTACCTTCTTTGAGGATGTCTTCCCTATGAAGAGTGGGATTCCTCAAAATTTGATTGATGTAGCCACCACATTGGGTTCCATTCCAAATCAAGTGGACAAGATGTTAAATGTGGGAGCTACCTCCCACTTTGAACCCAATGATTTCATAGAGAATTTTAAGTCCAAGAGGAGTAAGAGACCAAACATTGCTAAGGATTTAGGAAGTGATTTTGTTGCTTACCACATCTAGGCTAATCCACCCACTTTCTAAGATGAAATGGATTCTTTTGAAGCTAAGCATTGGAAGAAAGCCATAAAATGTGAAATGGACTTGATCATATCCAATGACACTTGAGAATTGGTTGATTTTCCTTTAGGGTATTCTATGTAGGGTGAATGGTACACAAAATCCATCAAGTAATAAATACATCATCGTAGTGCGAAATTTGCAACCATGTTGAACTATTAAAGATTTAAGTGAGGCATGAGTGTTTCAGTCGTTTGACAAGAAGGCACAGGTTCTAATTGCTTCCTAACTAGACCTAACTATTATATTTTTGGTATTTTGAGTTTTCTGATTTTTTTGGTATTTTTAAATAGGGATACCAAAAAGGAACATAAGATAGGGACTAGATTGCAACAATAAGAACCTAAACGTAATTCACGTGAAAATAATTTTCCAAAAATCTAAAAAATCCTAATAAAATTATGGAAGCTACTTTAATACCATTAACGGGCTAAGACGGGGTTTTAAAAATCGTTTCATTGTAGCACAGTCGAAATATCTCGATAACAAATACAATTGATAACTCGAATTCAAAAGAGTATCCGTGGTCGAACACAGGAAGCAATCTATTGCAAATTAATTTCAAAGATCACAATATAACCACAATTATAAGCAATTTATAATGAGAATTCCATGTAAGAAGAATATATATATGAGAATCAATGTCAAGGTGCAAAAGAATGGGGTAAAATGGTGATTTAAATCACCAATTACTCCTTTAATTACGCTCACAATAATTCTCAAATAATTGAATAGTAATGATCAACCAATTATTCCACGTTAGTAAGAAACCAATATAGCCATAGGAACATAGAATCAATGAAATCAGATGACAGATAAGGCACTCAGATGCCTTAACAGTAGAGGCTCAAGGTCCTCTCTTCTTCACAAGGGAAAAGGCACATAACTTTCCCTTTCTCCTTTCAAGCCTCACAAGAGAGACACGAAGCCTCTAAATTGGCTTGGTGTTGAGAGTTAGAGAGCAAGGAAAAACCCCCTTTTCCTCTATCTCTTTCTTCTCTTCCTCTTCTCAGCCCGACTACTCAGGGTTCTAATTGGATAACTAGATCCTGAATGGGGCCAGACCCTCTTGCGTGAATTGTGAGCGAGGCGTGTGTATGCTTGTGAGTAAGGACCTGATCCCCAGTGTTCTTGGGCAACCGAGTAAAGACAAATCCTTTTTATCTCGCACTCGTAGCTCTTAATCACACGATGTAGGATAATCCTGTCCCCATTCTTTGCGTGCGAGCAGCTACTGAAGTCATGTCCAATTGAGTTAGTAGGAGTGTTTTAAGCTCCCAATTAAGAGCCTGGACTTCTTCCTGGAAGTATTCCACGTCACCTGGAGCAATGGCTTGGATCTGATGTAGCAAGAACACCTGCTTCGAGCTCTCTTCAAGGAGCTCTGTCAATGGCAATGTGGCTTGTGAACTTGAAACATGAAAATGGCCTAGTGGCCAAGTCAAAAAAGCTTAGTAGATGCACAAAGATGTGGCGAAGGTGGTGGTAGCAGTGGCATACCGTGAACTTGGTTGGAGGTGGCTGGCGGAGATGAAAATCAAAGGCGGAAGATGGGTTGTTCGGTGGAACAACTGAGCGGCCAATCCCCTCAATTTCTTGAGGGGTTTTGGTCGTAAGGGCACGACGATGGTGTAGGGACTGGTGGCGGCCGATTTGGTGGAGTGTAGCGGCTGTGCGAACTTGTTGGTGGTATGTCGACAAGGTGGAAGATGGAGGACATGCGGGCGAGTGCGTGGTCGAAGTGGAGTTGTAGCAGTACGGTGATGATGCATAGATGCTAGGGCATCAAATGACCTAAGTGTTGGATGAAGAGGAGTGGAGGAGGCCCCAAGTTTGGTATGGCCGGTGTCAGAGAAGGAGGTTTCTTTGGTGAGATAAAACAACGACGACGGAGGGTTAGGAGGCACCTCGCTGGTATTGCGAGGTGCGGAAAGACCAGGGGAATTGGAACCAATTTCCTATGGTATGTGGCGGCTGGTGAAGAAGTTGGGAGAAGGAGGTCGCCAGAGACGAACGTGGAGTGGGCTAGAGGTAGGGAAAAGAGGATATTTTTAGTCCAAAAGTTCTCTAAGGAGGTGAGGAAGGACTTGGGCAAGTTTTCTAGACCATTAGGCGAGCCTTCAAGCTTGGAAACAAGTTTGAAGAGCTAAAAATCTTTGGGTTAGCTTGAGTCTTCCAAGAGTTCGCATGAGCTCTTGGCTTAATTTGGAAGGCCATGAATGAGCTCAAATGGAAGAGGATCTCGTTAGGAGTCCTATTTTTGGGAGAGATCTGCCAATGAATCATTGAGGAATATCTAATTGAAGGTCATTGGAGTAGGAGTTCCTCCACGACAATGGTGGAGGGACCAATATGTGAATAAGATGAAGAAGTTGGGGGGCTTTTTGTAGGAATTTCAAAAGTTAAGGGGCTTTTTATAAGAAAAAGAGTCAAAACAGGATTAAAATGCAAACTAGGTCAAGATGATCTCAGATTGGGCCCAAATTTTGGTACAAACCTAATTTGGACCCAAGGAATCTAATGGTGATGTTGGATTTTGTTTTGGCTAGGTTTTTATGGGTAATTTACGTAAAACCCAAATTAGGGTAATTGTCCATTTGAGACTCTGTTTTAGGTCAAAATGGGTTCCAATGGTCAAATCAAACGTACCAAACCTTATAGAATACCTTTCTATGGTTTTTAGAAAGTTTAGGTGAATTTTATCTTGATAGGATCCTTTGTTAATTAAGCGGGTCAGTTTTTAGGATTTTAAATGTCCATTAATTCTCGAGATGCATGAAAACCCATTTTTGTCTGCATGAACTCTCTTATTAGATATTTATGACCATTTGACCTTCATTTAAGCTCTGGAACACCCCGTGGTTATTCTATATTTGTGGAATGCTGTTAATTTTGCATAAATAACCTTGTATTCTTCTCTTCTTTTCAAAATAGGATAATGTGCCCTTAGGACCTTTTGATGGATATGTAGGACCTTTTATCAACATTATCAGATCAAATTGAGCTAGTTATGGTTCATGATAGTGTTCCCATCAAATACTATCTAAAGTTCCTACCAAATTTTATGCAAATATAATAGCTATACCACACATAATAAATTCTGAAACAAATTATAAGGACTAATTCATGACAATGTTAGAACCCAAATGAAAAACATTTTTTAATTTTTATATAGAACAAATTTTTGTACAAGATTTGAATAGTGATGTAATCTCTTATGCAGAAATAAAATATAATGCCTTTTTAAATTTTTTTAGACATGAAAACAAATGCGAAAATTCAGGAACTAAGATCAAGATGTGGAAACTAATAACTATGCTAATGTGTAGTATAATCTAAAGGAAAGCAAGAAAGTAAAAGAACAACACCAAGATAAACTACTTTATTAATAGCAAAAGAGTACTATAAATGACATCAAAAACTGCAATTGAAATCAACTACAAAAGACATAAAAGAAAAGAACAAGGAGAAGGAAAAGGAGTAGAATAATGGAGAGTGGAAAGTGAAGGACTCATGATGGAGGTGGAGATTGCTACCGATGACCATTGGGATGTAGCTTGCTTGGAGAAGAGATGGAGGTGGACAAGCCTAAGATGCTGAAGATGTCGAAGAAGACTCGATGGAGATGGAGTAGAAGGGAGAGAGGAACCTAGGGTTTTTAAAGGGGAGAAGGGACAAGCATGGAGAAGGAGAGGATGGTGGAGATGGCATGGAGTATTATGGAGGAAGAGGATGATGGAGGAGAAGATGATAATGGCGTAGAGTCTTGGTGTGTTTATATAGAGGGGAGAAGGAAGGGATAGCACCACCTTATGGTGATGTGGCATCATGTGATTTAGTTGATGAGGTGGAGAGGGTGAGGTGGCGAAGTGTGATTGGAAGAAAGAGTTGGCGTGAAGGGATTAGATGGGAGGAGAGGCCATGGATCAATGTTGTGATGGATGGTGGTGTTAAAGTAGGGGTGAAGGTGGACGACCAAGATAGGGTGGAAGTAGATGGCATGGAGGGGGAGGTGATAGGGTTTATAGTTGGCACCACTTAGGGTTTGTTGAGGGGATGTGATGGATCTTTAGGTGATGTAGTGTTTCTTAGGTGGTGGGATGTGAGTCGATGGGAGGTAGGCTTATGGATTGGTGAGGTGGAGGAGGATGTGATGTGGCTAAGAAGATGAGGACAAAGGGTTAAGGTGGCGTGGACCATAGGATAGGGCTAGGTTTAGGTTTAATAGTGGCGTTGGAATGGGCCTAGTAGATGTGGTGTGGTTATTGGGTGAGCTAGGGTTAGAGTGTGGTGCACCATATTGGGTGGCATGAACTATAGTGGTGCCACGTTGATTGGATAAGATTCCATCTCTTATGCTCACTCATTTCTTGTAATAATGAATGAGATGTCTCAATCACTCCTGTAAAGAAGATGAATACATAATAATTAACAAGGCCCCAAGTGCATATTAAACCTAAAATGTTCTAATGACTCTAAGATACATTAATACCTAAAATGCCTTATTTATAATGCAAATATGCAATGGTTTCTATAAAGCTAAGATAAATTAAACGTGATTTAGCTAATAATTCCTATGTTCTTCAGTGTAAATGGGTGTTTCAGAGGAAGCATAGGCCAAACAGATCAATGGAAAAGTATATAGCCAGACTTATTGCTAAGGGTTTGAATTAGAAGGAAGGTATTGATTATTTTGATATCTACTCTTTTATTATCAGGATGACTACAATTTGAATTCTCAACTCATTGTGTTGGTTTCCATAGATGATCTGACTATCCATCAAATGGATGTGAAGACTACCTTCTTACATGGTGATCATAAGGAGGAGATCTGCATGGATCAACCTAAGGGATTCATAGCACCTGGTAATGAGAAGAAAGTTTGTGAGCTTGTGAAATCTCTTTATAAATTGAAGCAAGCTCCCAAACAATAGCATAGAAAGTTTGATAAGACTATTCAATCTTTTGGCTTTACTGTTCACGATTTTGACAAATGTGTCTATTCTATGGTCAAAGGTGATATGTCTATTGTCTTATGCCTTTATGTGGCTGATATATTATTATTTTGGTCAAACATAAGGATAATCAATGAGACAAAGGCTTTCTAGAGTAGTATGTTTGACATGAAGGATATGGAGGTTCTTAATGTTATTTTAGTACTTAGGTTAATTAGATCAATTGCAAGGATAGCCATTTCTTAGTCCAACTATGCTGAGAAAGTCCTTGAAAGGTTTGGCCATCAAAGTTGTAAACCTGTGTGCACTTCCTATGATTCTTTTAAATCACTATACAAGAACAAGAGTGGAGTGGTTGTTGCTCATCTTAAGTACTCATAGATCATAGGAAGCTTGAGGTACCTAGTTAACTACACTAGATCGAATATTCACTCATGATCACTAAGTGAGAAGGAATACTATTTTGATGCTCTTGTTTGGATGTAACAAAATTATGTTTTCTTGTAGATTAATCATTTTAGGTATTGTATCATGGTAAAATCACGGTGAAATGATTAGAAACTAAAGAAGTTTGATTCAAGAAGAAGATTATAATCTTAGAGTTATCATTTTTACTTCTCTTGAGTCTAGAAATATGTAAGGAACCTCCAAATATCAACCACTTTGTTCTGACATTTCTTTAGATAACAAACTTAGGTTAAAAATCAAGTTTTCATTACCTTTGATCGACCAATTGGCTTTGATCGACCAAACATATCTTTTTAATCAATCAAAACCAACCAATGGTCAAATCCTGATTTTGTGTATCAAGTCTATCAAAATCATCTTTTAATCGATAAACAAGTAATTAATCAAAAGATAGTTTTAATCAACTAAACATTATTTTTGATCAACCAACGCCAATTTTATAAACTTTCTAAATCATCCAGAAAACACTTGTAAATAGGACCCCTCGACTTCCATTTCAAAACACATCTCTTAGAGCATTTCTAAATCAAAAAGTGCTTCTACTTTCTCATGCTTTCATGCCTTCAAGCCTATTCTCAACGCTTTCTAAAGCGCAACTTTCAGAGGCTCCAAAAATCATGATTTGCATATTTCTAAGGTTTCATAGGATATCCTGTATATTTCTTCATATTCCAGTTGTTTTGATTTGGGACCCAAATTGTTGAGAGTCCCATTGTTCTTCTTTTGTAGGGTTTAAAAGAGAAGAAGCTTTTGTAAATAGGTTGTGCCACCCTTGTTATTACATGGTGCATTAGTAGATTGGCTTGCATCGATTAGTCAGAAAATTCTAAGTTAGGAGGCTTAGGTAGTGGTTTTTACCTAGAAGGGTTTCCATTATAAAATTGAGGTGTGTTCTGTCTTACTTTTGTGGCTTGAATTTTTAAATTTTATATTACTTTCCTTTATATACTGTTCACCCCTTTCTAGTGTAGACTTATAAGATTCTACATGTAATCTTAGTACTCACACACTAGCCATCCTGATCATACTCATTGGGAGGCCATGGACGGATTGCTTAAGTATCTTAAAGGGTATTGCTTCTCTGGGATTGCATTATGGTAGATATCCTTCAAGTTTAGATGGATATAATGATGCAAGTTAGATAGGTCAAATGAAGGACTTTTGGAGTAATGGTGTTATAGGGTAAGTCTTTACCCTCAGAGGCGATGCAGTCTCCTGGATGTTTACAAAACAAACTACCTTGGTTCAATCTACATTGAGGTTGAGTTGTGTTGTTTGAACACTATTGGGATAGATGTTGAATGGCTAAAGGGTCTTCTACCTGAGATGCCTATAATGGGTAAGCCCATTCTTGCGATCTCTTTGTATTGTAATAGCATGACCACAATTGCAAAGATAAAAAGTTCAAAGTACAACCAAAAGAATAGGAGACATATCCACGTCAAACATAAGTGTTTAAGGGATATGATTTCTCAAGGAGTGATTGATGTGGAATTTGTTGGATCCGAAGATAACACAGTAGATCCACTCATTAAAGGACTTAATTGATCTTTGGTCCTAAAATCTAGGTTTTGGATGGAACTGAAACCTACTGAAAGTTCACTCGTAATATCAACCCAACTTAAGTGAATGGAGATCCCATGAAATAGGTTCAATGTGGCAAACAATTTGTATAGGAATTGCTTGGCACTCATGTATAGATGGTTAACATCTAAGACCAATCCTTGAGAAGCTGAGTGCCTGAAAAAAGCAAGTATAGGATGAGCTCTAGGCTCTTGATGGGTTCAAGCCCTTATGGTACAATGTGAGAAATGCATCCTTAGAGAACGCCACATATGTGAGTGTTTTTGTGGGTCATATAGAAAGGATTAGGGTTTATCCTAAATACACACATAAAACAAGGTAGGGTGCATGGCCATTAATAGCATCAAAACCAGAAGATTATCTTCAAGGACTTCATTTTGTTGTTATCACTGCAAACCTCACAATAAAGGTTTAAGTTCAAGATTAGTTTCACTTTATTACTGTGGTGGTGAAAGTTGATAACTCAGGTAAGGGTTCAAACTAGAAAATACATTTACTAAAGCAAAATATGATAACCAAGAGGTCCATTTCTTTTGTGTTGAGTTTCAATGATGATTTTATGGAGGAATGTTGATTTTAGGAGGATTAATGCATCAATTGGGATCCATATATAGTGTGATGACATTGGTAATTCATGTTGAAATCAAAGGGAATTGGGTAGGAACTTTAGTGCCACATGGGAGGTGGGCAAAACCTAACTAGGGTATAAAAGGACTTTGGTTCCCATGGATTGTGTAGCGAAGAGCAGGGGGGAGGGTGGGGTTGACTCACGAAATCGACTAAGGATTATTACGTCGTTGTAGTGTGAATTTATGTTGTATCTCAGAGAGGCTTTTGGCTTTATTGCTTCCTGACTAATCCTAAGTGTGCATGGATTTTTTAAATATTTTTTGCAATATTTTATAATTTTTTGGAATTTTTCTCTAAGATCAAGGAAGTTTGATGGATCTGACCACTTGTGGAATGTGCATGCCTAACCTAGATGCAATGATGTTCTAAATTTTTTGATGATTTGCCCTAAGGTTCCTAACTAAGTAATGAAACAACTGTAATTTGTTTTGCATCAATAAGAGGCATATAAAAGTTACTAAAATTTTGACTGTGTTGAAAAATTAGTTTCTGTTTTGCACATGACCCTTTGATAGTTCATGAATTCTATAAAACTCAAGAAATTGATTTTTGCATCAAAATTTTGTAGAAGTATTCCATACTAGTGTCCTTTGCATCAAAATTCTGTGAACTTTTGTGATTTTTTGAATCGTGAAATTTGTATGGTGATTTTTGGAAGATGGAAAAGTGAATCAATGTGAAAATAGTGCAATTACAAAATTGGCAAACACAACACACAATAATTTTTTATTTTTGGTTCTTTTTTATTTTTTGGAGTTTTTGATATAAGAAAGCAAACAAAGTCATATAATCTTAACTACACTAATGAAGCCAACTACACATAAAAATAATATCTCCATTGAAACAAAAGTGCATGAATCAACTACAATAAAAATAAAACAAAATGAAGAAGAGGACGAAATAGCTATCGAAAGAAAAAGTTGAGGAGGAGGTCGAAGGACTCATGGCGGCAATAGAGAGTTATGCTACAACAGCTGGGGATGCAAAGAAGTATGGCCAAGGTTGAGGAAGAAGCTGGAGCAGAGGCAACTTGGAGAAGCTATTGTAGAGAAGAAGAAGGTGAAGGTGGAGGAAAAGAAGACAAGTAGAAGGGAAGGAGAAAACCTAAGGAGGAGGAGTTTCTAGATGAAGAGGAAAACCTAGAGAGGAAGGCTAGAGGGTGGTGGAGATGGAGGAAAGGGGGTATTTACAGACTGTATTGCAATGGCCTTTTAGGAATTTTGCCAATTTTCTTGAATTTTCAACCTCTATCTATTTCAAATTTCAAATTGCATATAAAGAAAAGTTGTAACCTTTAAAATCAAATTTCAAATGCAAATTGAATCAGTCAATTTGAATTTTAAAAAAAAGGTTGTGGCCAAAATACTAAAGATGTGTCAGATTATCTCAAATTTCAGGATTAAGATTAGGATTGGGATCTTGATTAGCTAAAATAATGGAAGGATATGAAAAGTTCTTGGACATGAATAGTATTTTGGAAATGATTATAATGGACAACCTAGGGTGGCATGAGTGGTGAATATGTGTTAGATTAATGGTGTAATTAAGGTGGAATTTAGGGTGATGAGGTGGGTTGGAGGGCAAGTTAGGTTTAGGATTAGGATAAGGAAATCTAAATATGGCAAGTTATGGTTTTAGGTCAAGGTTTAGGCTTAGGGTTTTGGGTGTTGGCTAAATTAGGCAAGTAGGAAGTAGGATTAGGGTTAGGGATTTCAAGGGCAAAACGTGATCCTAAACCATGATTTAGATGTTTTGGATTCTTGTTCTCTTCCTCCTAAACCTGAATTAAATATTCATGCAAAGAGTAGAGACTCAAATTAGTACTCAATCAGGCTTAATTTCACATTCTTAATTCTATGATGTAAATATGCAATTATATACAGAATGACCTAAATTTAATGCATCTAATACCTCAAAACTAACAAAGTTAAGCATGTTATAAGGTTATTATGCTCACTCATCACACCCCCATGCCTAGGTTTTGTTAGTCCCAAGCAAAACTATAAATAAAATCAAAAGTTGAGTTAGGATTTTTTAAACAATGGAAGGTAATAGTAGTCACCAACTATAGAAACATGCAAAAAAATTTGTACACTTAAACTCAATGGCTCTAGACTACCGCCCTAAATACTAATTGCCAAATTTCGTCAAATTCTTGTTAACCTTAATCATCAGCCTCTAGAGTAGATTCTATGGCTCAAAGGTCTACCCAAGGTTTACGAGAAATTGAAAATCCGAGTTCCTACGCTTGTGAAATCAACTCAACAAGTGGGCAACTATATTAAAAGTTTTGTTTTGTTAAAATATTAAATGCACCTATCATCCCATTCCTTCCACTTAGATTTTCCTTACAACAAAAATGGAAGTATTGCCCCTATATATTTTTTATTACACAAATATGGGGAAGGCCCTACACTCCGACGCCTCGAGATGACACTGTAAGAGGTGTTGATTCCACTTCAGTGGACTAATTATAAGCCTAGGTTTATTGGTTGCTGCACTTTAGGTTGCATTTATATTCATGTTTGGCTACATAATAATTGCATGTATTAGTACTTAGGTTTCAATGTTTTCCTTTTATTTTATATCTTGTTATGCACATAAATAATCTTACGCTTTTATTTAGTTGCAGGAATTGTGGGAAGTTTACTGCAATATATCCTCCATCAATAAGGAAGCTAGCTGGACTAATATTAGTTGATGCAAACTTAGCTGTAGGCAAATATGAGGAATGAAGGGATTATGTTTACAGTTATTATCTCCAACCTAAGTTATAATTTCACCCACCTTAATCCTAATTTAATTCCTAGTTAAAGAGGACTTTATTGCAAATTACCTAATGTCACGACTCGATCCCAGCTCCCTACAGAACTCGAGATCGGCTCGCCTCGATGAACCCTAAGACCCAGTCGTCCAACAAGAAACAGCAATTGCGTACTCATTCCACAACCACACAAGTAATGTAATTAAGTAAAATATATATAACTGATAGTAAAAGAAAGAGAACAACAAACCACTAGATTTTTACATGATACAGCGAAATAGTTACTATTACAAATATAGCCATCACAACAGGGAACTGGTAGAAATATAACTGAAATATAACCACAAGCTACAGGTACTCACTACAACAAAACTCTCTACAGTGAAACAAAAGAAGGAAACTATGGTGGAGCTCGACTGGGCCCAGCACCCTCAGCAGCCGGTGGCTCTGGCTGCTTGAATCCCTGACCTGAACGCGGTTACAAAATCCAGGGTCAACTAGCGCTGAGTAGAGTGGTGGTTAAGTCATTTACATGCAACATAATTAAACAGTAACCAGCTAAACATACAATTGTCGGTTATTTATTTTCATCCATTCCTATTTCTCTGGTTTATTTGCTTATGAGTTGTGTACTCTAATCAGGTTCCATGACATTGCTCAATCTTCTTGTTCCCTAAGGGAACGATCTTGCTTGTAGTTTTCTCGCGATGGAGGATGTACATGTGGCACTCTCCTGGCTGGGAGAGTCCACCGTGGTAGTCCTACATGTGGTCTACTACCCCGAGGTCACAATCGTGACATAGCGATGACTACGGCACGTGCGATAAGCGCATGGGTAGCTACCCCTCACTGGCACGCGGTAAGTAGCTTTCCGCTAGCGGGTACGCCCAAATGTACAGCATGGTACGGCATAGGGCCTCGCCCTCTCATAATAGGGGTCTCACCCCTTAGAGCAGAATAGGGGTCTCGCCCCTCCATAGTTCGCATACCCTCGTTCGACTATCCCGGTTTGCCTAGCAGACCTAATAAGAGTCGGTGTAGGGTGGCGAGTCCTAACCTCAAACCCCATGGGGTGGCTAGCTCCCCCTACACCAAGTATCTTACCCCGGTACCACATACGCGAGGGTCAAATAGGAGTCATCGTAGAGTGACCAATCCTAACCCCGGTTCTCATCCTAAGGGGCAGCTAGCTCCCCTCTACTCTAAGTTTCTCACTCCGGTACCACATATGTGAGAGCCAAACAGGAGTCGTCGTAGAGTGGCCAATCCTAACCCTAGGTCTCAACCCAAGGGGTGGTTAACTCCCCTCTACTGTAAAGGGGTAGTTGCTCTCCTCGGTATCATGTACACAAGGGCCAGCTTACTTCCCTTAACCAAGTCCGAACAGCAGCTCATAGGAGAAATTGGTACACGAGGGCCACCTTACCTTTCTTCCCTCCGTGAAGGCACACCACATCTTGGATGTAGTGCTCTGCCAACTGTGCTGGTCCAAAAGTGACTCGGATCGGCAAAAATTGTGTCATCTTCGTCAATCTGTCCACTATCACCCAAACTGCATTGTGTCCTCGCTGTGTCACAGGTAACCCCACTACCGGATCCATAGTGATACTCTCCTAGTTCCACTCCGACATGGAAAGTGGCTGTAGTGGCCCTACAGGCCTCTGGTGCTTGGCCTTCACCTGCTGGCATACCAAGCACTATTGAACAAAACTACCAACATCACACTTCATCCCCCTGCACCAGAAATCATGTCGTAGGTCTTGGTACATCTTCGTGTTCCCAAGATGTATGGTGAATCTAGACCCGTGTGACACAGTTAGGAGCTCTCTTAATGACTCCTCGTCTCTAGGAACACGCAAGTGTCCCCTCATACGCAGGACCCTGTCAGTGAAAGAGAACTCTCCTGTGTTCCCTATCAATACCTAGTCTCGTAGTGTTTGCAGGTGTGGATCATCTTCTGTCTAGTGACGACACGATCTATCAGCTCTGGTCATGCCTGCATTGCCATTGTCACTGCCTCGCAGTACCCCCATGACTCCTGGGGTTGCCAACTTCTCACCTCCTCCATGAGTCTCCAACTCTATGCCTGTAGACTAGCCAAGTGGGCAGAAGCCTTCCAGCTTAAAGCATCTGCCACCACATTGGCCTTCCCTGGATGGTAGGAGATCTTGCAGTTGTCCTTCAGGAGCTGTTAGCAGTGTCTCTATCGCATGTTGATCTCCTTCTGATCAAACAGGTATCTGAGGCTCTTATGATCAGTAAAGATCACGAATGTCTCTCCATACAAGTAGTGCTTCCATGTCTTCAACACGAAGAAAACAACTGCCAGCTCCTTGTCATGGGTGGGGTAGTTATGTCCATGGGGCTTTAGTTGCTGCGAAGCGTAAGCGACAATGTGACCCCGCTGCATGAGCACACCCCCCAATCCCTGCAATCTGGCATCGGTGTAGACCATTAATCCGTCACTGCTGTTTGGGATGGTGAGTACAGGAGATGAAGTCAGCCTCTCTTTCAGCTCCTAAAAGCATATCTCATACTCATCTTTCTAGGTCAACTGAGTCATAGGACATGTGATCTGCAAGAAACCTTGGGTAAATCACGTGTAGTAGCCTACCACCCCCAGGAAACTACGTATCTCTGTCACTGTACGTAGCCTCTCCCAGTTGAGGACAACCTCAACCTTGGCTGGATCCACCGCCAACTCATCTTTTGAGATCACATGGCCCAAGAAGGTAACCTATCTCAAGCAGAACTCACACTTGCTGTACTTGGCATATAGCTTGTGCTGTCTCAAAGTGTCTAGGACCATGTGGAGATGCTGTCCATGCTATGTTTGATCCCAAGAGTAGACAAGCACGTCGTCAATGAATACTACCGCGAACTGATCTAGGTACGGCTGGAAGATGAGGTTCATTAGATCCATGAAAGCGACGAGGGCGTTGGTCAGCCTAAACAGCATGACCAAGAACTCATAGTGACCATACCGTGTGTGGAAGGCTGTCTTGGAGACCTCGGTCACCCTGATCCTCAATTGATGGTAACTTGACCTTAGATCTATCTTAGAGAACACTGTGGCATTTCTCAGTTGGTCGAAGAGGTCATCAATACGACGCAGTGGGTACTTGTTCATGATGGTGACCTAGTTCAGCTGTCTGTAGTTGATGCACAGCCAAAGGGTACCATCCTTCTTCACAAATAGGATAGGGGCTCCCCATGGGGATGCACTGGGCCTCACAATGCCCTTCTCCAATAAATCCTGTAACTGAGACTTGAGCTCTCGCAGCTCAAGGGGGGCCATCCTGTCTGGTGTAGTAGAGATGGGATTGGTCTCCGGTACCAGTGAGATCTTAAACTCGATCTCACACTCAAGTGGTAGTCCTGACAGCTCCTTTGGAAAGATGACGGGGTACTCACGGACCACCGACATACTTTGTAAGTTGACCACGGGGCTAGGCTCTACTATGACACAAGTTAGGAAGCCCTCACACCCCTGGCTTAGTAGCTTCGCTACCCGAAGCATGGAGATGCACCTGAAACCTTCGTCTACTGGTTGGCCGTGGAACTTGAAGGGAGGCAACTTTGGTATGGAGAAGACGATCTCCCTCCTAAAGCAGTCTACTAGGACATGATAAGCAGCCAGCCAGTTCATCCCTAGGATCACGTCGAAATCCTCCATCGGGATCACGATCAAGTCAATAGGAAGACTGTGTCCCCCTATAGCAACCTCACAATCTGTGAAGACCTCCTCGGTGACAAATACCTGTCCACCTAGGCCTCTAATCAGGAATGGCTCCTCTAATAGTACACTGCTCGATCCTAAGCGGACGGCAAAACTCGTAGAGACAAATGAGTGTGTGGCACCAGAATCGAAAAGCACGTAAATCAGTCTACCGAAAACTGTAACCATACCTGCCACTATGGAGCTTGAAGCTTTAGCATCTCCATGAGTTAGGGCATTAACACGCCCCTCATCCCTCGATGTAGAAGAAGCAGCCATGCTCTTGGCTGAGAGAGAAGTAGCTGGCCGATACCCTCCTCGTGACTACTGTCCTCCTCCTCGGGCCTAGTAACCACAGTCGCTAGATCTACCTCTAGTGCTCGGTGTTGGGAACGTTTGCTGTGTTTTGGCCCTAGATGGCCAGTCCCTCCATATGTGGCCCGGCTGGCCACACTGGTAGCAGAGAGGAACATGACCTCCTCCCTCTGTCTGTTGTCCCTGCTGGCAGCTAGGCGGGGGTCTACTACAGTCGGTTGGTCCTAATCTGGGGACCCCAAAGGTCCCTGGTGGACCCACAAAGCGGGATGATTCCCCCACAGGTGTCGCGTGCCTCCTCTCGCGGTAGCCCTGCGAGTGCTCCTGCTAGTAATACCTCTTTCATCCTCCTCCATCGATGTCTCGCATTGCCAGGTTGGTCTCCTCATAGGTCATGGTTGCCTCGACTACGCGGGAAAAAGTAGGCAACTTTAGGGGCTTCACATACCCCCGAATAGCAAGCTAGAGGCCCTTAGTGAACATCCATAGGCGATCCTCCTCAGTAGACGCAACTGTCGGGGTGAAGCATGACAGCTCTAGGAAACGCGTACGGAACGCGCTAACCATCATTGCCCCCTAGCAGAGAGTGTGGAACTCTCGCCTTCTATAATCCTGCCAGGTCTGTGGGAAGTACTGTTCGCAGAAGAGCGCCACAAATTGGTCCCACGCCGACTCTCCCTTCTCCTATCCTTTGACTGCCCTCCACCACCTCTGAGCTACACTCTCCAGTTGGTATGTGGCGAAGGCCACGCGACACTCTATAGGACGATGGAGTGTGTCGAAGATCTTCTCCATCTGCTCCAGCCAATCCTCTTCCTCAAATGGGCTCTCCTCCCCCTTGAAGAAGGGGGGCTTCAGCTTCCTGAACTGGCCAAAGATCTTGTGGTGGAGGTGTAACGGGGGAACAGGTGCACCTCTCAGCAAGGAGGGCTCGTGCTCCGAAGTGTCTGAGGGAGGTGGGGGTGGTGGAGGATCATCCCTTCCTCCTCTAGCTCATCCAGCACCATGGCAGCTAGCCTGCCTCATGGAGGACTCCCCCTCCGCATCCCCAGGGAGATGTGGCTGAGGAGGAGGCTACTGGAGCTCCTCTTGTATGATATCCCGGATTAGCTGGGTGAGGTTCGGGGCTTGAACGCCCGGAAGGAGAGGTGGAGCTGCCCCATCCTCGGCCATCGCTTATCCTCCCTTGCAGCCACGCCCACGACCACAACCACGTTCGCGGCCTACATCAAGAGTTCCTTGGCAAGGCATCTCTTATACGGAGATCAAAGAAAAGATAGAACTATCAATGACACTTGATCACAGAGGGAAATAAGACTCGAAAGCGATAATCAAGATAATATGTTGTGATGGCTATCCTAGCTACACGTACAAGCATGGTTACTTCCAGACCATTTGGTTCATTTCTCGGGATGAGCTTGCTCTGATACCATCTTGTCATGACCCTATCCTGGCTCCCTACAGAACCTGAGACCGGCTCACCTTGATGAACCCCAAGACCCAGTCGTCCAATGATGAGAACCTCATCATGAGCCATAACTAGCTCATTTTGACCTAATATAAAGGATAAAAGCTCCTACATATCTCAAGGAAAGGCTTAACTCAGAGAATTCTGAGTTTGAGAAGAAAACAAGTCATAAGGGGTAAAAGTGCAATTTTACCAGTATAATCTGCATACAGGGTAATTCAGGACCCAAACATAGGTCAAAACAGCTTAATAAGAATAAAAGTGGGATGAAATGATCTAGCAAGGGCTACAGCACTTCCAAGAAACCAAATGATAATCTGTAACCCTAAAACAACCCACTTCAATTCACAAGGTTTGAGGCAAAGTAAAAATAGAATAAACCCTCTAAAATTCATAGAAAAATAATCTCTAGGGTTTAGAACCTTCAATTTGGCCTTTAGAACCCATTTTGACCTACATTGAGAACCATGCCCAATTAATAACTTAATTTGGGTTTTTGCGCAAATTGACCGGTCAAACAAGGTTTAATATGGAAATGAAATTCACCATCAGATTCCTTAGGTCCTAATTAGTCATGTATAAAAACTTGAGCCTAAGAAGAAACCTCCTTGACCGACTTTACACTTTGGTCCTCATATATTTACTCTTTGGCCCTCAACTTTTGAACCCTCGCATTTTGGCCCCTAACTCTCCTTCGTTCTTTGCAACCAGGTCCCTCCTGCAAAACCTGCCAGCACCATGCTCCGGCGACCTTGCGCGGAGCATGGCGCCGCGCAGGGTGAGGTGGGGGACCTGGCAAGTAAACCGGGGGTGCCCTGCGTCGTCAGCCGTCGCAGGGACACCCCCCTGGTCATCGTAACCCACCATACCGGCCGTGCGAACGCACGGACGGTATGGGTTCTTGTTTCCGACCATCCTCCGGCGAGGGAGACACGTCGTCTCCCTCCGCCTTCCTCCCTGTTTGCTCCCTATAAATACCCCCCGCTGCTCCACCGACCAGGGCAGCCTGGATCTGACGGAGAAAATCCCCAACTTTCTTCTCTTCTTCCTCCGGCAGACGCTCACCAGCTCCGGCGGTTTCCTCCCCCTCCACCTCTTCGCTCTGCCGCAATACCAGCAGCAGAGACTTCCTCCCCTGCTCTTCCCGCGCCACGCCGCACCCAGCTGGCGCCTCTCCGGCTCTCTGCTCGCCGCCGCCCCTTTCCCTGAGCATCGTCTTCTCCGGCGACAGTCGATACGACTGTCGCCCTGTTCCTCCCCTTTCGTCCCTGCAAGTAAGCTAGAGCTACTCCCCTTCTTCTCCTCTTTCTTTCCCCGCTTTCAATTTAGTCAATTAAGCCCTCGACCGACCCTGACCACCTTCACCCTCTTCGTCTCCGACCACCCTCCGGCGAGCCGCTCCCATCACCTCAGCGACCCACACGGCTCGCCAACCACCGCAGGACCTCCGCCTCCTCACCCTGATCAATCTCCGCCCTACCACTTCCCCCACATCACCCTCTGCAACTCCACCGAACAGACCCATCCTCCGACCCTCAGTCCGACCTAGGGCAGCCCTCGCACGCCGCCCCGCGCCTCGCCACCACCCACACGAGCTTCGCCGCACCCTGGCGAAGCTCCTGGTACTCTCTGATTAGGCCGAGAGGCCGTTTTCTTGTGGACAGGCCACCCGACCTCCGCCGCCATTGACGCGCAGGAGGACCTGCTTCCGCCTGCAGCTACAGGCGCGCCACGCTCAGCGCCAAGCCCAGATTCACTCCCAGGCCTTGCGAGGAGTTTTGGCAAAACACCAGGTTCGCAGCCGAGGAAGAAAACTCCGCGTGACGCTGCCATCTCCTGCTGAATTCCCCGCTGCGGGCGCGCAATTGAGGTGGGCCGTTTAGTCCCACCTCGGAAACGCCTGAAGAGCCGCAGCGACATAAGATGCAAAAGTGCAGTAGCCTTACTGCCTCAGTACACGGGGTGAGGTCCCCTTCACCCGCCCGGTTACCCGGTCTCGTCCGCGCTCACGCCCCGCGGACCTGACCCGAACCGACCCGACCCGACTCGACTGACCTGCACTCCTCGCCCACCACACACGCCGGTGGGCCTGGACCCGGGCCTGATCCGAACCCGGTTACCCGGTAGCTCTGGGAGAGCTTTCCCAAGAGTGGTTTCAGAGAGAAAGAGAGACGCGGGGGGGGAGGGTAGAGTAGGTTTTGCTTCTGACAAGAAACTCTGAAGTGTGCAGGCGAAGAAGAAGACCCGCGGAAGAAGAAGTGCAGGCGAAGAAGAAGGAGCTGCACTGTAGCAAATGCATAGTTAAGTCGTCGAAGCACCGGGTCAGACGACGGAAGGTCAGCAGCCAGAGCAGGAAAGAAGGCAGGCTGAAGAAAGAAAGAAAAGAAGAGCAACGCCAAAGCAGAAGAAGAAGAAAGGAAGACTTAGTAGCTGAAGGTAGAAGCTCTGCAGCCATAAGGAAGAAGAAGAAGGAGATCTGAAGAAAGAAAGGAAGAAGAAACATTCACAGAAGAAACTGCAGAACAAAGAAGAAGAAGGAGATCTGAAGAAAAGAAAGAAAGAAGAACATCACAACAAATTCTTTCCCTCTCTCTTTATTTTGTAAAAGAAACATGTATATCTCTAGAATACGACTTGCTCCCTGAGTTCGACCTCGGGAACTCTTTCATTTTCCGAGTAAAAAAATTTATATTTGAAATGTTGGTAATAACCGGCTTTACTACAACGTTATAACAAAACCAAAACCCTCAAACCCGGTTGAGAATAACCGACTTCATTTTGGTAGAAACAACTAATTGCATAGTCATTCCACGACCACACAAGTAATGTAAGCAGAAAATATATAACTGACAGTAAAAGAAAGAGAACAGCAAACCACTAGATTTTTACATGATACAGTGGAATAGTTACTGTTACAAATATAGCCATCACAACAGGGAACTGGTAGAAATATAACTAAAATATAACCACAAGCTACAGGTACTCACTACAACAAAACTCTCTGCACCGAAACAAAAGAAGGAAACTATGGTGTGGCTTGACTGGGCCTAATGTCTTCAGCAGCCGGTGGCTCTGGCTACTCGAATCCCTGACCTGATCATGGTTACAAAATCCAGGGTCAGCTAACGCTGAGTAGAGTGGTGGTTAAGTCATTTACATGTAACATAATTAAATAGTAGCTAGCTAAACATACAATTGTCAGTTATTTATTTTCATTTGTTTCCAATTCTCTGGTTTGTGTTTCTGAGTTGAGTACGCTAATTAGGTTCCATGACATAGCTCAATCTTCTTGTTTCCTAAGGGAACGATCTTGCTTGTAGTTTTCCCACAATGCAAGATATACATGTGGCACTCTCCTGGCCGGGAGAGTCCCTCGTGGTAGTCCTACACCCAATCTACTACCTTGAGCTCACGGTCGCGACGTAGCGGTGACTACGGCATGCGTGATAGCGCACGAGTAGCTACCCCGCACTGGCACGCGTTCAGTCATTTCCGTTAGTGGATACACCCAAATGTATAGCACAGTACGGCATAGGGCCTCGCCCTTCAGAATAGAACAGGGGTCTAGCCCCTCCACAGTCCATGTACCCTCATCCAACTATCCCGGTTTGCCCAGCAGGTCTAATAAGGGTCGATGTAGGGTGGCGAGTCCTAACCCCAGGCCCCATGGGATAACTAGCTCCTCCTACACTAAGTAGCTCACCCCGGTACCACATACGCGAGGGCCAAACAGGAGTCGTCGTAGAGTGGCCAATCCTAACCTCGGGTCTCAACCCAAGGGGTGGCTAGCTCCCCTCTACTCTAAGTAGCTCACCCTTGTACCACATATGCAGGGGCCAAAGAGTTATTGTAGAGTGACCAATCCTAACCTCGGGTCTCAACCCTAGGGGTGGCTAGCTCCCCTCTACTCTAAAGGGGTAGTTGCTCTCCCCGGTACCATGTACACGAGGGCCAGCTTACCTCCCTTAACCAAGTCCAAACAGCCGCTCATAAGCAACATGTTCTATAGCCATCAGGATTTTTGTACTATAGTATTCTTGCTTTCTTTCTAAATTCCCCGTAGGGTTCGTACATGGACTTTTATATTTCCATATCTAGTTCGTTACATGTAGAATAGGCAACTCAAATTTCACCATTGATTACTCAGTACAGTGATGATAACATCATCATGAGCCATAACTAGCTCATTTTGACCTAAGAAAGAGAATAAAAGCTCCTACATAACCTGGAGAAGAGCCTAATTCAAGGAATTAATGTTCTCAGAAGAAAACATGAAATAAAGGGTACAATTGCAATTTTACCATTGCAGTACATCAATGGGATTTCTCAAGGGCTAAACATAGGTCAAATGGTCTTAATAAGATAAAAAGTGGGTTGGTTCAGTCAGAAATGGGTTTCTGTGCAGTTTAGGAATTAAATGACTTCTTACAACCCTAAAACAGACTCACATAATTCAACAAGGTTTTGGTCAAGATAAAAATCAACTAAACCCTCTAAAATTCATGGAAAAATGTCCCCTATGGTTTATAACCTTAAAATTGGCCTTTGGAACCTATTCTGACCTAGATTGGGGTCGTAGCTCATTATTTGACCTAATTTGGGTTTTTATGTAAAATGTCCAGTCAAACGTGGTGAAACATAAAATAAAACTTCACCATTAGATTCCTTAGATCCAAATTAGGTTTGTACCAAAATTTGGACTTAAGGGGAGGTCATCTTGACCTACTTTGTAAAATAGTCCACCCAATTACATTCTGGCCCCTAACTTTTGAAAACTCTTGCACAGACCCCTAACTTCCTCGCCACTCTTACAATTAGGTCCCCCCACCATTAAAGCGGAGGAATCCTACTCCGGCGAGGATCCAAGGAGGATTTCTCCCCGAATCCTCAAAGATCTCCTAGATTTGGAAGGGAGATTCTTTGAGGAACTCCCTTCCATCTAAGCGCAATCACAAGATCTCATTCGCACCCAATCTCTCGTGCGAAAGCTTGAGAGATTTAGGTCTCCAACTATTTCCTACTCTGGTGAGGACTCTTGCGATTGGAAGCTTGCCTTCCAAGCACAAGAGCCCTTGCCATTGCCTATAAAAGGATCTCCAACTCTGGCTGCAGAGATTTAGCTTGACTTGGTCGGAGAACTACCCCCAATTTCGTCTCCTTCTCCTCTGGCCAGGTGTCCAGCGAGCTCCGGCGAGTCCTCTTTCTCATCGCTCTACCACAATACCAGTGGCAGAGCCATCTTTGTCTACTTCCTCTGCGTCGCGCAATACCCGCGTGCGTGCTCCAACCTCCTCGTCATCGTCGTTCTCCCTCCTCTGGACATCTTCTCCGGCGGCGGTAGGTATGACCAGCCACCTCTCTATCCACCTTCGTCCATTTAGCTAGGTTAAAATTATTCCCCTCTCTCTTAATTTGCAATTTCGAGCCCTCCATGCCGCAGACCACCACCACCTTCTCCATCTCTAGCCGACCACCAGCAAAGCGCATCCACTGCTCCGCACTTCCACACGCCTCGCCAGAACCCTCATCACCTCCGCCATCACCCACTAAGCATCTTCCGCCCTTCACCTGACTGCCATCACTTTCCTAAACACCCACCGAACAAACCCATATTCATGACCACAAAGCGACCCAGGCACGCACGCCTAGGTTGCCCCGCAGCCAACCACCCACCTAGGCACCTTTGCCTTGACACGACGAAGCTCCCCATGTGCTTTAAAGGGGCTAAAAGGCTGTATTTAGTGACTGCAGGTCTGACCCCTCCACTGCCAGTAGCGATAGCTCGAAGGAGCTCGTAAGCTTAACCCAGGTGCTTCGCTCCAGGTCTCCAGGCCCAGGAGGCGCGGGTTGGTCTTGGGCACGCACTCATGTAGGCAATTAGCTTTGAAGGATATCACAACAGCGGCAATTAGGTGAGAACTTCCTGTGGGTGCGCAAGCAGAAGCGGGTGGGTCTTTAGTCCCACCTCGAAAACGCTCAGTGCAGGTGTGTAGGATAAATTGAATTTGTGTTTCTAACTCTTTGCCTCCAATACACGGGGTGAGGTCCCTCGCCCACGTACACCCGCCTCATCTACAGCCTATGCCCTCGCAGATCTGGTGTGAACGACCTGATTAGCCTCGCACTCCTCGCGCACTACACCCATGCCGGTGCGCTTGGACCTGGGCACATGAAACCTGACCCGATTACCCAGCTCTGGGAGAGTGAATCGAAGAGAGAAATAGAGAGAGAGCGACGCGGGGAGGGTAGGGGATATGTTTTGCTCTTCGTTGTGTGCAGGGAAAACAAGGAGAAGGAAGAGTGCTAAGGCGCAGCTGCAGTGAAGGAAGAAAAAGGAAGGAAGAGGAGCTAAGGAAGGAAGGAAGCCAGAGGAAAAGAGGCTAAGAAAGAGAAGAAGGTGCAGTCGCAAGCAAAGGAAGAAAAAGGAAGAAGGAAGATAGGAGCCAAGGAAAAGAGAAAGCACTGTAGCGGCTGAAGGCAAGGGCAGAAGCATAAGGTAGAGGAAAGGAAGAATAAGAAGGAAAGGAAGAAGACTACAGAGGAAGAAGAAGACAAGGAAGAAGTAGATGGCCAAAGTCAGATGGCAAAGAGAAGAAGAAAGAGCCAAAGAAAGCAACAAAGAAAAGAGAAGGCTAAAGAACAGAAGAAGAAAAGAAAGAAGAATGGAGAAGCTAAAGAAGCGAGAGAGAATCAGACTTTTTGCCCTATTCATCTTACTCTCTATTTTTGCTACATTTTAATTCATAAACTCTTGCATTCTACTTTGAATTAGGTTTTGAGTAACTTTAAGTGCTTGAATTACATTATTGAGATTAGTGAATAAATTCCATTTGCTCCCTGTGTTCGACCTCGGATACTTAGGTTTTCGAGTAATAAAACTTGTTATTTGTTTTCAATATTTTTTCAACTATACTGCAACGAGACTCACTTAAAAACCCCAATCAAAGCATTGAAACATTTTGGCACCGTTGCCAGGGAAGAAATCGATCAAGCATGTGAAACATTTTGGCGCCATTACCAAGGAGCAATGTGTAATTTATCACTAGTCTCTACACTATTTTTGATTATATTTGAACACTAACTTGCCCTATTGTGTTTTGCTGTGATCTTGGTAGGTATTTCATGAGAATGATCTCCCGCACAAGTCAACCACTCCAGGGCAGGTAATCTCTTTTCTTCCCTAACCCACCTCCTAATGCTGGAAGGCAAAAGGAAGTAATTAAATTAGGAATCACTTGCCTTCTTTTCATAGTAATTACCATCTTAAGGCAAACATTTCCTGATTTTGCGAAAATTTTCAAATCTTATTAAAGTAGAAGCGATTTTTAGAGCCAGCCCCACAAATTCCTGTGCCTAGTAGAAATCACACTTAATCTCCGCGGACAACACACTTCTTGCTTTTAAGTCCAAAGAGAACCTTTTTCAAGAAGAAAAGAGGATTGGAAATAGAACCAAATTAGGGTTTCTACAGTATGGTTTTGGAGTGCTAGTTCACACGTGCCTATTTTAAAAGGAAATAGACCATCTTGCATTTGTGTGCTACCCAAGCCCTTGGTTGAAAAGATCTAAACAAGACAAACCCTAAAAATTGAGCTCTAAAATCATTGGACCTAATAACCTAGGAGTCAAATCAGGGTGATTTCTAGGTCTTGACCTAGAATCATTCTGCCATCTTTAGGACAGGTCAGGTGAAGTTGACCCCTTGGGCCAACCAAACTTGAAATTAGGTCACAACATCAGAACATCTAAAGTTCAAGTGAAAACCCTAAAAGCACCTTTGATCCTAAAAGTGGTAGACTTAAGAGGTCAAGGTCCCCATTCTGGTCTACCTGGAATCTCAATGACAAGAGAGGTCGGGTGGGGGAAACCCTGTAACCCGTGGGGATGCTCTACCATGTAGGGGTCTTTGCGGGACTCTCCCTCTCTGGCTGCCCAGGTAATTCTCAGGTGGATGACCTTTTGATCCAGGGGTATCATCCGCCCCGAACCTCCATAGTCATCCAAACGTCTTTGGGTGCCTTGATTGGGTCAAAAACACCTCCAGTCCCCCATCTCTTCTCTTTAGAGCACACACATACATTTTCTGTGGGACTCTTTATTCAAATTTAATCGCTTCACACCTTGATTCTACATCTTGATCTGAACTCTGATTCTACATCTTGATTCCACCATCTGATCCAAACATGCAGCCTAGCTACTTAAGATTACCATTCAAGAAACCTGAATCCCGAAGAACCATGAAAGATAGGATGATTGAGGATGCCTTGAAATTCTATGAAAATGAAGACAAAACCTCAACACTTGTAGAAAACATTCAGGTTGATGTCCCAACAACCACAACCTTCATCATAACCTGTGCCCAAGTGTTATTGACAAAAGCCACAAGTGGATCAACCTGAGACATGCTCATAGCAGGATACATTGAGATAGAAAAGTTACACAATTTTGAATACCTTCAATGTTTGACAAATCCTGTATTATGGGAACAACACCAAGATGATCTTGAAAAATGGGAAGAGATAATGAGATTGTTGAAAGAAATTATCGATCAGAAATACCCGTACGTACCCCAAATAGAGGATGGACCATCTTGGAGTAATATCGAGGATCAGTCCGATTTCCCAGATCTCGGGTCTGAGGCACAGAATGGTTGTGGATTCCCACCCTAGATAGAATACAACATACCTGATATTGAATTAGATTGGAAAATTGCAGGAGAACACAATGGTGAGCCACCTCTAGACCATGAATCACCAAGCTTAGAATTCCAAAACTCCTGCAATGATGAGAGTAGAACTGAACCTCTTGACTAATGAGCCCATATTTGTGGGCTAATTAGTTAATTAAATGCCTAGGAATTAGATTAATATTGGCATATAAATTGCATACAATAAGATGTAAATAGATTAGTTTAGGTATTCATTTATTTACATATTTCATGCATTGCATTCATACTTAGAATTCATTTAGAATAGCATGCATTAGAATAGTTAATTTTTTAGGTTGCATTACATGCATTATTTTATTTCACATTTCTTTTAAGGGTTTGCACATAAATAGCCCCTTATTTATTTTCTTTATTTTATTTGTTTCTTCTCCAACGATTGCATGCAGGAGAGTGTGTGAGCTAAATGCACAATGACAATTGTGGATCTCTGCACCCCACGATATTTTCGCTTCACCAACGTCCTCCTGTGTGCCTCCTTCTGTAGCATAAAAGAAGATAGCTGCATCATCAGAAGGGGGGCCACCACCATTCCGACCCACCACTGCGCAGAGCCTAGAGCTTCTTCATTCCACACCACCGACCTCCCACTGCGAGCACAAGACCACTCCACCGCAGGCAGGCGGGGTGACAAACTATTGTGCCATCTATGGCTTGTGCATCACTGCGAGCGTGCACCTGAAGGCCACGCAACCATCGCCAGCAACCACCTTCAGTTCCTCGTCCCCGCGCCAGTTAAGATGTCTGGGAATGATCCCAGACGTTTGAACTCCCATATCTTCTTCTATCTTCTTTTTATTTCTTGTTGCTCTATTTCCCCTCCACTTCAACAAAACCCCTCATCATCCACACCAGTACCAACTGCCACTTGCGGCCGAGCCCACCACGCACCCGCTCAGCCAGTGCACCTCCGACCAGCACGCTTGTAGTGTGTAGCAGCAGTAGCTGCAACCTCCGCCCGCACACCACAGCTTCCAGCACCTCCCCACGTGCACCTACGTGCCTTCAGCAGCAGCGCCCGCGCGGTCACCAGAGCCTGCGAGCACCCAGCAGGCGTGCCTTCTCTTCCATGCACGTGTGTTCTCTCTAGCGCCCCTCCAGTAGCTCTGTGCACCCGCCCCTTCAGCGCGCGTCTCCTCTGCTCCCCTCTGCACGCCAGCACCTACGCATGCACCTACGTGCCACCTGCAGTAGTGCCGTTCTCGTGAGCCCACCCCTTCTGCGCGCGCCACCTCCAGCAGGTGTGCCCTACCTGCAAGCGCCTGTGCGTGACCACGCGCGCCCATGCGTGCCGGCGCGAGCAGCGCCGCGCCACCATCCTCAGAAGGTGTAGCCTCTACCAGAAGCCACCCTTCACCGGAGCTTCATCCGGCCAACTCTAGCCATCTCGCAACCTGCCACCGCCACCGCCACGAAGCCCTCGCTCCGGCCAACCTACTCCCAGAAGGGTTCCTCGAACGAATCTCTCTCCCTTGTGCGAGGAAGAGAGAGGTAGAATCCTCTATTTTTGGTGATATTAATATTTACATTTCATGCCATTGCCACAAAAAAAGATTTTTATTTATTATTATTTTATTGTGGTGATTTTATGCAAGGAACCTCCTTTCTCGTAAATGCAAAATTAGCATGTTAAAGTCTTTTTATCTTGATTGAAAAGCGATTTTGGCTTTTGATGAAATTAATAGTGAACATTGGTTTTTGACCTTGGCGAGTTTAAATAGGCCATTTCCTCCCTGTAGATACAACCTACTCCTAATTGAGTGGTTATTTTAATTGTTGATTAGTCGATTTTTCCACCACAAACTACAAATGACGCATCATTTTATGTGACAAACGACTTTAAAAGCGAAGAATCGACTCGTTAGTGACCCTCAAGGGTACTTTAGACCTAGATCCTAGTGATTTAACCCATATCCTAAGCCTAGAATCTGGATCTAAAACATCTTGGGAAGATTACGAGGACCCGTATGAGGAAGATCAAAATTTCAATACAGAATATGATTCTGGGCCTCTTTTTGATGAATAGCCCTCTCCAACATCCTCAGAGAATCAAAGCAATTTTTTGAAAGTCATGCTAATCTACGATACAGAAATCGAGGAGCTAGACAAGTGGGGTTTCAATTGGGTCCTTCCTATTAGCTTAGAACTTGAGCCTAGAACAAATACGAACAAATTTTTGAGCTCAGAATTGACATATAGGCTAGACCCAAGTCAGGTTGCTGAATCCACATCATATGATTTATTCTATGGTGGAACTCATGATCTCGAATCTCAATCTGAACTTGATTTTCGCAAACTCTCTGACGATTTCAAATCCTAACATGACTTCGGAGAACCTCTGCTTCCTGATTACAAAGAGCGAATCTACGACCTCAACTCACATGATTCATTCTCCGACTCTAACTCTGAGGTCCCAGTTCCCGAAATCACTAATTTCAGTTCAGGTTCCAGTGACACGGAATCATTTCTTTTTGATCCTCAAGAACCAAAACCAGAAAATGTCGAGAGTAATTACAACCTAGAGGACTCTCTACATGAGACCACCTGTCATTCCTTTCTAGAAGAGCCCTCAAACACAATTCTCATAGAAGCCACCTCTTCCACATATACAGAACCGATCAAAATCCTTTTTCAACCCCGACTTGCAACTAGATTCAATTTCTATTCTGATTCACCTCTCACTGACCCGATTGTAGATGATTCAACTCCACATCTATACCATACATCGAGCATCGATCAGACTAAAAATCATGATCCATTATTCTCTGATCACCCCTGTAGGGTTTCCGCACCATTTCCTGATCATTTTTCGGATCCCTACTCCAACCAAGCTGATTCGACTCAGCCAAAACTCGAGTTTTCACTTCCACATCCATCAGAGCTTCATTGCATATGGTGGGTTCTGCATCTGTTAATCTACATCTATCAACCCACCAGACTTATTGGGTTTGGGCTACATCATCAGCCTGTTGATCTTAACAAGCACTTGGTTGGACCAACCAAGCCCTTAATCAAGGTGCTTGTTTTACAAAATTTCGTTGATTTGACCACTCCCTCTCCATCCATGTTCTGCTCGACTGAAGGTGTTGAATTTAGCGCTTAACGGGAGGCAACCCATCATTCCAAAAGCCTGAGATCCATCTGATTATCTGTCTGTACTCCACGTCCATTGCACCTTGAGTTCAACCTTACAATAGTCGATCTCACCTCTGGTACATGTACCAAAGCTTGAAATCGTCTACAAATAGTCATTTCTGTCCCATTCACCCACCCAATGAATCCTGTTCTAAGTCCCTGAACCCAACACTGTTTCACACCCTTCGTTTATAATGAGGACATTGCAAAACTTAGGCATGGGGGGGTGGTAAAGTGCATATATACAAAACCAAGAAAAGTCAGGAGGATTCTCGTAAAAAATTTATATATGACGAAAACACAAAAAATTGAAAAATTATAAAAAAGAACAAAAAATTAGAGGAGGGAGAAAATTTTGTAAGCCACAATTCATGAGGAGAAAAGAGCAAAATGCCAAAAAAGGAACACAAAATGAAAAAGAAAAAAAGAGATAGACATTAGTAAGAGATTAAGGAATTAACCGAAGTTCTAGACTACATCAAGGAAAAAGAGAATTAATGAGAAAAAGCGCTAATGAGACACAAAAAGAGATTAGTAGGAATGTTGATCTTAGGCCTTTTGGTCTAGACTCTTAGGCTTAAAAATTCACGTATCTGCTAAGATATGGATAATCCTCAAGAGGTTGGGAAAATGCGAAGCTTAAGTATTAGGTCTAAGTCTTAGGGAGTATTCAACCTCGTTAACTGACCTTCGATTTGCGGGATTCAGTAACCTAAGCACTCCAATTCACACACAGTTTGGTTCAGTGCACATAACTATCAAAATCACGCAAAAGCGTTTAAATGTTCTGAAAAAAGTTGCTTAGAATAGGAGCAGCTGATCAACACAAGTTGATTTGGATGAGTTCCCAGCACGGAGAGGTGGGAAATTCCCCTCGAAGATGTGTAACAACATATCGTCTCCTCGGTGCTTGTTTCTTAGGATATTTACATATCCTACTAGGGGCATGTAAGCACTCTGCTGGTTCAGATACCATGGGAGGCATTATCACGAAATGTCATTTGCTAGGGTCTGGATTCGACCACGGAACACCATGGGTGGGATTATCTTAAAATCTCAAAAGCCAGTGTTTTGCGAGTTTCCATGGGTGGTGCTATCATGAAGCATCGATTGCCATGGACCTTTGAGGATTGATGATGGGGACGAGGAATCTGATACAAACCGTGTTGAGAAGCCAATTTGATGCTATAAATAAAAAGAAAAGAGTGAGAAAACTCTCCAAACAAATAAATCCTCTGTCTCTCTCTAACAAAAATGCACTGCAAATTGAACCTAGGCTAAAATATGTCTCAAGCATGGGTACTTTAACCACGAAGTCCAATGAACCCTAGGATAGTTCCTGCGGGCCTTGAAAACCTTCACGGAGGATCAAGGCTAAACGGGATTTCTCAAGGGCTAAACGTAGGTCAAATGGTCTTGATAAGATAAAAAGTGGGTTGGTTTAGTTAGAAATGGGTTTGTATGCAGTTTAGGAATTAAATGAAATCTTGCAACCCTAAAACAGACTCACATAATTCAACAAGGTTCTGGTCAGGATAAAAATCAACTAAACCCTCTAAAATTCATGTAGAAATATACCCTAGGGTTGAGAACCTTCAAATTGGCCTTTGGCCTTTAGAACCTATTCTGACCTAGATTGGGGTCCTAACTTATTATTTGACCTAATTTGGGTTTTTATGTAAAATGTCCAGTCAAACATGGTAAAACCTAAAATTCAACTTCACCATTAGATTCCTTAGATCCAAATTAGGTTTGTACTAAAATTTGGACTTAAGGGGAGGTCATCTTGACCTACTTTGCAAAATAGTCCACCCAATTACATTCTGGCCCCTAACTTTTGAAAACTCTTGCACAGACCCCCCTAGCTTCCTCGCCACTATTAAAATTAGGTCCCTCTGCCATTAAAGTGGAGGATTCCTACTCCGACGAGGATCCAAGGAGGATTTCTCCTCGAATCATCAGAGATCTCCCAGATTTAGAAGGGAGATTCTCTGAGAAATTCCCTTCCATTTGAGCGCAATCACAAGATCTCATTTGCACCCAATCTCTCATGTGAAAGCTTGAGAGATTTGGGTCTCCAACTGTTTCCTACTCGAGTGAGGACTCTTGTGCTTGGAAGCTTGCCTTCCAAGCACAAGAGCCCCTGCTAGTGCCTATAAAAGGATCTCCAACTCCGGCCGTAGAGATTTAGCTTGACTTGGTCAGAGAACTACCCCCAATTTCGTCTCCTTCTCCTCCGACCAGGTGTCCAGCGAGCTCCGGTGAATCCTCCACTTTCTCGTCGCTCTGCCACAATACCAGTGGCAGAGCCATCTTCGTCTACTTCCTCCGCGTCGCGCAATACCCACGCATGTGCTCCAGCCCCCTCATTATCACCGTTCTCCCTCCTCTAGACGTCTTCTCCGGTGGCGGTAGGTCCGCCAGCTACCTCTCTATCCACCTTCGTCTATTTAGCTAGGTTAAAATTATTCCCCTCTCTCCCCTCTTTATTTCCCTTCTCTTAATTTGCACTTTCGAGCCCTCGACACCGCAGACCACCACCACCTTCTCCATCTCTAGCCGACCACCGATGAGGCGCATCCACCGCTCCGCACTTCCACACGCCTTGCTAGACCCCTCATCACCTTCGCCATCACCCACTGAGCATCTTCCACCCTTCCACTGACCGCCATCACTTCCCTAAACACCCACCGAACAAACCCATATTCACAGCCACAGAGTGACCTAGGCACGCATGCCTAGGCTACCCTGTGGCCAACCACCCACCTAGGCACCTTCGCCTTGACACGACGAAGCTCCCCATGTGCTTTAATGGGGTCGAAAGGCTTTATTTAGTGACTGTAGGTCTGACCCCTCCGCCGCCAGTAGCGACAGCTCGAAGGAGCTCGTAAGCTTAACCCAGGCACTTCACTCCAGGTCTCCAAGCCCAGGAGATGCGGGTTGGTCTTGCGCACACACTCAACCAGGCAATTGGCTTTGAAGGAGATCACAGTAGCGGCAATTAGGCGATAACTTCCTACGGGTGCGCAAGCAGAAGTGGGTGGGACTTTAGTTTCACCTCGGAAATGCTCAATGCATGGTAACTCAGGTACTGGCAGCTCATGATTTATTTTTTTTCAAGAAGCATCATGGTAACTCAATCATTCATTAAGTACACATGCATTTCTTCCAGCACTAGTGTTCATTTCACACCCTAGGGTTCAATTGAATATATTTTAAAGTAGCATGCATTTGTCTCTTTTCAGTCCTAGGGTTCATCTCACAGCCTAGGGTTCAAATAATTCTACGCATGCAATTTAATTATTAACTCTGGGATTAAGGTGAAAACTACTCTACCATTTTTACCGGGTGGAATGGGGGCTCGTATAGTAGCTCTCGACGTCTCCGCAGGTCCTTTATACTTTACGGACTAGAGACCTATAACTTGGACCGATAGATCAAATGAGCTCAAAACTGCATGGACACTATATCATTACATAGAGAAACTCGAACATAAACCAACGACATTTCGTTTACGGAAATCTGCCTCCGTTTGGGCCCTGAATGGACCCAAAAACACTAGCTCTAACCAAAATCAGATGTCTGGGAAGAGTCCCAGACATCTTAAAGAAACTCAGTGACTCACCTTGCTCTCTTCGTCTTTTTTAGACGTCCAGAATTCCTTGCAGATGTTTGAGGGGGTCTTCAGACGTCTAGCAACACTTTCGAACGTCTGGAACCACCTCGATCCTCGCACTAGCATGCCTTTCCAACCTCTAACACATGCATGCAAGGTCAGATCTCGGTAGGGAAAAATGATTGAAAATTATTCACTATCAGACATCTAGATTACCTCTGGACATCTAGCCAGATGTCTGACGGTCTCTCCAAACGTCTGATTTTGTAGCAAAAATGATTCCATAGAACCATTTGTGAGCTTCTTCTCACCATAGAAACTGCACTAACTGCAGCACCTGCTTGTCTCCCTAATGAGCCCTCTACTCTCAGGCCTCTGATCTCCTCTGGTCTCCACTTTTTCCTTCTCCTGCTCCCTCTCAACGGTGGTGTGGGAACGAATGGAGGAGGGGGGTTTATATGGAGATAGGAGGTATGGGAAGAGGTAAGGTGGAGGTGGAGGGAATGGGGGGGGGGGTGCCGTCATGGGGTGAGGGGGATGGTGTATGGTGGGTTAGGGGTGTGGGGATGGAAAAATTGCAGGGGCACCCCAGTAAGTTCTCTTTTTCCCTCGCAATTCCCTCAACCGAAACCCATGGGGGTTAAAATTGCACCAAAAACCCCAAAAAATTTTGGAAACATCACACGATCCTAGGAAAGGGTCATTTCACCTAAGGAGGGGAGCACTCTCATTACTTGTCCTCCTCTCACCTCCAAATTCCCATATGAGACTAGCCAATTCCAAAAGAAAAAAACCAACCCACCGCTTCTCTTCAATTCCTTTCTTCTCCCTGTGCACTTACACAACTTTCCCGTAAGAGGCCTTTGTGACAACGAAGCACCCCTCCCAATCACGTGCACACATCATTACCAAATCCTCTTATTCCATGCGTGCGGCACACCTTAAGCTCACCCCTCCATGCGCGCAGTGAACCCTACCATCCAATCCATGCATAGGCCTTATGTAGGCATCATGCGATAGGGTGTGCCCCATTTGATTCCCGATCATGATGCTATGGAGGGAGGCATAGGCCCTTTGTGTTTGTGTCTCCTACTCTCCTCGCTTTTCCTTGTTCCACCAGCCATCACCATCCCCCTCATTGTCGGCACTTGATCTCCATCAACAATAGCATCTCATCACCAACGCCCTACCATCGATCGTAGTTTTCTTTGTCTCCCCTGAGATTTCACTAGAGAGGGTGTGTAGTGTAATTGAAGGATTGAGTGTAAATAAAATGCAATCACACAAGTGTTCACCATGAGACACAAGAACTTTTAGGTGGTAGCCCAACCCGAGTAAAAACCACTACCTATGTCTCTTAACTTAGGATTTCCCAATCCACCAAGTAAATCAAATCCACTAAACGCACTATTTTAAATGAGGGTGGCACAACCTCAATACAACCACACTACTTTGACTAAGGGCAACCCCTCTTCTTCATGAAGAGAATTTTGTCTCATAAAGGAGGTAGAATTCGCAACGCAAATACCCAACCAAAATATAAAGACAAAAACAACACCTATAGAGCCATAAAATTTAATTTAAACTAAGCTTCTATAGGCAAAGAGACTTCCCTAATTGCGGAAGTAGATTGACGTGAACATGCAACAGGTCGGCGCTCTTGGATGTGAAGTGCAAGGCTTTGAGAGATAGAATTGAATTTCTCTACTTTAGATTTCTCACACAATGTATATAAGGTGGAAAGAAGCATTCCTCTGTGTATGTGACAAAGGAGGACCTCTAGTATTTATAGAGGGCCTAGGAATGTTCAAGAAGGTTTTGGAGTGGCCTTGTAGCCATTGGATGCATATCCTAAGATATTGGGTTAGAATCTAAATCAATTCTAGCAATTATTGACTCTGATAATAGAATCAGATGTCAAGAAAATAGGTCAGATGTCTGATATGGGGTTTCTGGACATCTGACAAAAGATCTGGACATCTGAAAATGAGGATCAATGTTACTAGAAGTGGTTGGATCCAAACAGTGTACTTGACACTAAGTGATGGATGTCTGATTACTCATTATAAGACATTTGGATGAATTATTGGATGTCTTAAATTAAGCGGGTTTGTTTCTGGAAGTGATTAGATCCAAATAGGGATCTAGCATGTAGTCATCAGACGTCTATAGGACATCTAGAGATGTTATTCGACATTTGAGACTAAAGGTAACCTTCAAGAATTGATTTCTAGAGAAGCTAATGGTTATATTAGGTATGACAAATCAAGATTTGGGTCAGATTTAGCATAATGTCTACTCATTGGATGTTTGGATATGGTCTTGGATGTCTGGGAATATTAATAAGATAATCCTAACTTAACTCGTGAAGATTTTGGTCTGATAAAGGTAATTAGAGTCGAACGGTTCTTTTATTGGGCGTCTAAAGAGGTCTTTAGATGTCTTTAAGTAGGTATGGACGTCTGGAAGTAGGTCATAACATCTGGGAACTAAATATTACGAACTAAGTGTTCCAGGTCTTGGTTATTGGAGTTTGATCTAAATATTAAATGACTTAAAAGAGATGATTAAACATCTGATAATGAGGTTGGATGTCTGATAACATAGTCTGTTTTCTATTTTTGGTTTTCTAAGTCGATTTTGGGATTTGGCTAAGTGTCCTAAGGATAGGTGAGTATGTCTAGGACCTAGGAAGTTATATTTTGGTCTCTTTAACATGAATCTAAGGTAGTAACAAGAGCAAATAACAAGTACATGAAAAGAAATAATCTATCATATTCTCTTCATCTCAAGCATTAGCTCCAAGCAAAGCTCCAACTCCAAGCTCTTTGATGCTTTTTCTCTTCTATCAACTCCTCTGAATTCCATAGACTTGAGCTTGAATTCCTTTACACTTGCTTTCATTTGCAATTAACCTGAAATCTTTATCTCCAATGCAAATGTTCAATCCCACGTGTTTTGCTATCAACAAAATTGATCGTGGTGCATTTACACCAACATCCCTAAGCGAGGTGATCAAAGAAGTCGCTCCCTTTGCGAGGTGACTAGTCCACCACTCTTCGTCGCCACTACTATTGCTGCTCACTTTGTTACTCCCTAGGCAAAGTGTCTCGATTGAGCGGCCACCACATGAACGCACATCCCATGACTCCTCATAGTGATAGTGTGAGAGTCATGAGTGTTGCGCATATCCACGACCATAGCACTTCGTGTGTCATAGTAGCCCTGCACACGGGGAGCATGCTAGTAGTCCATCTCCGCCCACGCATTGCCTCTGGCTCACCCATGACTACACACAATTGCACAGGAGCTTACCTTTGTTTGCATTTCCTTGTCACTTCTTACTTTTGTGTTCTTATTACTTGGCTTAGTTTAATGTCATGTGAACTTTTAAATGCCGTGATTGCTTTGAATGTGATGAAATGAGATTGAGATTTGTGTTTATTTAGACTCCTTGTGGCTAGACCAAGCCATTATACATGTGGTTTGATTTCTAAATTTTTTGATTTTCTCGATTCGCCACCACTTGCAACGATTTCGATCTCGATTAATATTTCTGATGGCGAATGACCAATTCGATGGCATCATTGCCGAGGAGGCTAGGCCCACAAAACATTTTTGTTTAGTCACCTATACATAGCATAAAGGTTAGATTGCACTTAGGTTAGTAGTTTTTTATTCTAGATGTTTAGATTGTTGGTTTTCAGAATCTGATGTGAGGATTGTTTCTGACATGGATCTTCCATACTTTTTCATACTGGTTTTTGCATGCTAAAAATCTAAAAATTTTCTTGGTGATAGATCTTCAAAAGAGCTTTCCAATGATATATGGTGAATTTTCTGATTCTAAGTGTGCTGGAAGATACAAATTAATTAATGCATGGGTGTCAGTCTGATGTGTTGCTACTCTCCAGCAACTGGCAGGAATTTTCATATTGTGGAGAAATTTGGGGAAATACAATTTCTGTTATTGACAAAAAGAGAGGCCCTAGCCTCTTTATATAGAGAGAGGCAAGGGCGTAAATGGAAACACAATAAAGTATTTACTAAATATAACTGTGACTTAAATATAGTAAACAACTAATCAAATAATTAATCTGAT
The DNA here is from genome assembly GCA_037157565.1 of Thalassia testudinum. NCBI lineage: Eukaryota > Viridiplantae > Streptophyta > Magnoliopsida > Alismatales > Hydrocharitaceae > Thalassia > Thalassia testudinum. The sequence continues at coordinate 136,749,850 of JAZHRO010000063.1, forward strand.
TTATTTCCTCACACTCTCCAACAAGTCAAGATGTGAGAGATGGTGAAGACTTGGATCCTTAAGGTAGTGGAGATCAACTCTCATCGACGTGGCAGTCCCTTCTTCATGTCTTCAACCCTAGGTGTCTATTCTTGTATGCCCTCATACAGCCTATCAACGCTTGGTTTCTCTTGAGGTGTGTGAGAGTACTACCCATACACTTGACATCTTAAGGTAGCTCCCGTCTTTCTTCTATCTTCGACGTGGTAGTCACTGCTTCGTGTCTTCCACCTTGGGTGTCTCTTCTTGTATGCCCTGGAGTCAAGATCTTTGCTTAGCATTCCCATGGCATGTGAAACGCTACCCATCAACACGACATCTTTAGAGACTCCCATCCTCTTTGCATCTCTCACTTATGCACATAGAGGATCAAAGCAAAATATACCCAGAACTTGAAGGGGTTACCCATAAAGGCCCCAAAATAGACCCTAAAACATAAACTTGAACCTCAACTAGAACTAACACGTAAATAACGACCCTCCTTTTTTTTGCTTCTTTAAACCCTAAATCAAACAACTGTTTAAACTAAAGGAGCAGAGTACCACTCCTTCTTCGCAAACTTCATCTTCCTCCTCTTTTTGCTAATGGTAGTGATGAGACTCATTGTGGGAAGTAGAGGTGGTCATCGGAGGCAAAGATGAGGAGGTTGGAGACTTGAGAAGCTTCTAGTAGCAAGAAAAGATGGTTGGCAATGACAATGAAGCATAGTAGCTCTGGTAGCAGCACCCCAGCGATGTTGAAGGTCGCTCGGATCATATTGGTCCAATATCTTGGCCTCCATGGAGTCGAGTGATGACGTTAGATTCTCTAATGTACGAGATTTGGTGGGCTACAATGGAGAACTGGACTTCCCCATCAAAAGGCAGTGCTAGTCATAGGAAGCTCCACTAGCGATGTATGGTCGGTCAGTTGGCCACCAGAGGTGGTCAGTCTAGAGGCTAGTGATGGTAACACCATCATTTGCCATAAATAGCTTGAATTAGTTGGAATCAAGAGATAAATGCTCCTGAATAAGTGCCTGAGGACGATAATTCCACTCAAAATCATTTTGAGAAGAAAATAATAAAAAGGACTAATTTTACAGTTTTAACATCACATCATAAATGCAGAGTAACCACGGGATCACCTAGGGGTTAATTATTGGTCAATTGAGTATTAAAGACTAAAAAGTGGGTTAGCATTGACAAAAGTAGGGTTTCATGAATGTTGAGAACTAAAATAATATACAAAACCCTAATTTCAGCCCTACTTAAATTGAAGAGGTTATAGTCAGGATAAAATTCATCTAAACTTCCTAAAATTCATATAAAAATATTCTAAGAGGTTTGGTACTTTTGGTTTGACCTTTTGAACCCATTTTGACCTAGAATAGAGTTTTAGACGGGATTTTACCCTGATTTGGGCTTCTAAGCAAATTGCTTAGTCAAATGTGATCAGAGCTCAAATCTAAGTTCACCAGCAGATTCCTTGGGTCAAATTAGGTCAAGGCCAAAATTTTGGCTCAATCGGAGTCTATCTTGACTTAGTTTGCAATTTAGGCCTTATAATCTCTATTTCTCATATTCAAGCCCCTAGGTTTCAAGATTCTTACAGAAAGGCCCCAAAATTCTCATCATCTTTTCATTTTGGTCCCTACGGCCATTAGAGGCGTGAATAGATCTCAACCCAAACTGTGTGAATTCAACCTTGATTTTCTCTATGATTTCTTAATCAAATCCCTCCAAATTTGGAGGGATTGATTAGGAAAAGGATCCCTTTCCATTGAAACTGATCTCAGATCCTAACTTGCACCATAGAACCCTTGCAAGCTCCGAGAATCATGGAACCAAAATTTCCTATTTCACGAATCCAATTCGTGAATTCTTCCAATTTTAGAGCACATTCAAGCATTATATAGGCTTACGCATCTCCTAGGCTCTCCTTTAGCTCAGTTCTAAGCCAAAAAGACCACTTCTCCTCCTTCCCCAGCCTGCTCCACCATGGATCTAGTGACTTCCTTCTCTGTCCTCTGACAGCCTCCTAATGGCCAAATTGGGAATGCCTCTGCCTTCCTCTCCTACCTCTCACCAGCCAAAGCAGAGGCTGCCTACCCCTTTGTCGTCATCGTTCTCTCACTTCGTCCATAAATAGGTCTATTCTCCCCCTCTCTCTCTCTAGCGTCTCCCTCACCCCTTTTGACAAACACACATGAATTCATGATAAAATGATTATTTATGATAGTTCCTAGGCTTACCATTACATATCATGTTATAAATATTGCATTACATCCATTGCATGGCATTTAGGATAGTTGTGTATTATGTACATTAATTCTTCCATTTTATATGGCCAGGAGGCAGTGTGACATCTTTACAGGCTTCGGATGAAGAATCCGATCGTACAGATGAATCCATAGCGATGATTGCAGTCCGTCAATGCGAAAATCACCCTAATCAGAGCTCCATGGCACCCTCTACAAGAAGATAGACGGTCCAGATGGTGCTACATGGCACCATCTAGACCGCCCAACATGAACCACGGCCGCTCCAGCCCCACGCATGGAGAGATCTCAGCCGTTGGATCTCAATCCAACAACTAAGGGGCGCTCTACACAGCACGACCGCACCGCCCTCTACTCGACAAACTGTGGCTTTAGCGGAATGGTGAAGACATTCGCCCGCAAATCGCGAGTGCGAGTTTGAGCCACGGTAGGGGGAGGCGATCTCGAGAGCGCGGGCGAAATCGAATTGCATCCGTTGGATGGCCATCAAGCGATAGAGAGGGAGGCAATGTGGCGCAATCAAACCTGTGCAATCTGCACACATTCGATCATGCGCCGACCGATGCCCAATCTGATGCACCAACGAGCACGCGATCTGAACGTGCAATCCCCGTGCCATCTCAACCGTTCACCTTTGATCCAATGGCTGCCAATGGTTCATACCTAATCCAAACATGAGTGTGCGTGAGTGTGACCTGGAGGCAACAACGACAGCTTGGGAAGACCTTTACTGATGGTTACAGCCGTCACTAATTGCTTGTAGGTGCAAGGCTAGCTACAGGTGTGAGTGGTGGGGGGGCGATCTTCAGCGACTGCTGCAGGGGTCATTAGTGATGCTTGCAGCTGTTACTACAGCCCTCTAGAAGAATTTCTTCTTCCCTCCACTATATAAATACCCCTACATCCCCCATTCCTCTTCATCTCTACCTACTCTACTCCCACCTACTCCTAAGCTCTAGTAGCCTACCAAAGCACCATTAGAGATTGCTCTCAAACTCCAAAGGCCTCTTACTAGTGTAATGATCCTTTGCCCCACCAAACATTCGTCCTTCTTCCCACCACCTTCATAAGAAGCCTTGGAGCCATCCTTCCTCCTCCATTCTGGTAGAAGATCACCTCCGTCTCCTCATCTCCATTCCAGAGCCTCAACGAAGCATTCCTCTACCCGGCGTCCTGCATCCCATCTCCGTTGTCCTGCACCTCATGTGCTTCATCCAAGCTTCCGACAGGTGCCGTCGTCTCACCGAATAGCCAATACAGGAGATTTCCTCTCACCCCTATCTATTTTATGCTTTCATAGATTATTGTAACAAAAATTTGTGTAATATATCATAGTTGTGTTGCATCTCATTTTGTGAATTTGTCTTGCCTGTCTTTTTATTTCAAAAAAACCAAAAAGAAACAAAACGAAGCACGATTTTCAAATAAAGTAAACGTTGCCTCCCTGTGTTCGACCCAGGACTCCCTTGGAGTTTTGATTATAAATTGTATTTGATAGACATGTTTTTGAGAGCTACGACGACGAGTTCTTCGAAGCCTAATTTTAATTTGCGAAACATGCTCCATCATTTTGGCGTCGTTGCTAGGGAGGTAATGGAATTTACTTTCTTGTATTCTGCACTTCTTTGCATTTATATGTTATTAACCCCACTTGTCTTTGATTTACTGTCTTGCAGGTACGCTAGCATGGAGATCCAAGTGCAGTAGACCTGAGTAAAGTGTGGGTAAAGTAATTTGTAAGTGTTCCCCACATTCCCCCACTAGTTTCATTTCACCACATTCATAACCAAGACCTAATTTACTTAGGTGTTTGCATAAACCCTAGGATAGAAAGTGTTTGTCTTGTTTGTCACCTCCATTCTTCTCACCTTCGCATATATATAAAGGAAAAAAAAGATACTTTTTGTGGGACAAATCAACATACACACTTTATATACCCACATTTGAGGCACGTAACCTAACTTGATTTTTATCTACTCAATCGGGATTCCAACCTGTGGAACCGGTACATACAAATCAACACATAAAGGAGTAGAAATCAGTCTAGGTTAATCATCTCTATGTGCCTAATTGGTGGTGCATCTGGGTCACTTGATTGAATTGTTTGGACTGCACCACCCAATTTAAAACTGATTCATTTTTTAGTTGCCCCATATGATTCAATAATTAGCTCAAGCTAGGCAATCCATATTTTTCTTGATTTGTAAAAGAAAATACTTGAATTTGTGATTTCAAGCATGGTTTGCCTCCTGGAAATTTGGTTGAATATACCTAATATTTGAATCCTAAAAGCTACTATGAAATATTTGAACCCTAAAATTCACCTCATCCTCAATAATCTTCCTTGAAAACATTTAGGTTGTGCACATAAAAAACATTCTTAAACAAATCATTAAGGGAACAACCCATTTAGGGTCGATCACATTCCGAAAGTACTAAATATCCCAAGCCTAACTAAAATTGATTAGACATTGGCCATAAGAACTAATTCGCTCTTTGAGGCCCAGATTGAGATTGTTCATGATTAACCTGCTTATACTAGTTAATATGATGTCTAGCTAGGGGAGTAGCATCAAACGACCGTGGCTGGGGGGTACACTAGGAACCGGAGGCGCAAGCCAAAGGAAGAACCTTCTCCCCAGTCCCTCCTTCTGACTGGTTGGATTGACTGGATATAAGTAGAGTAAATCGTCTATAATCTTAAGATGGATTCTAAGAGTCTATAGACCTTTAGGCTACCTAACCTAAGGATAGGCTTGTATTTTTTGTGCTGTAGGGTCCCTTCTCTTCACCGTCCTTCTGACTTCTTTCCAGTGTATGCTTGAAAGGAGGTCATTGAACCCTCATTTGGAAGGACCTATTGAACATTCCCAGAGGCGGAGGTTCAGTTTTAGCCAAGTTGATCCCATGGCTGATCAACAACCACCTCCCTTGCCCTTGAACCAGCAGGAGCTGATTTAGAGGTAGTTGGAAGAATTGCAGCAGATGCAGCAATGGTTCCAACGAATGAATGGTAAGGGTGCTCCACCCTTGAAGGATTTTTATGATCCTTCAAATTATGAGGATCATCCCGGCGTTGTGATCCCCACCGGTGATGTTGAGATCAAGCCCCAAGTTTTGAGTCTAATTCAACACTTTCACGGGCTTGTCTCAAAGGACCCATTCCAACATTTAGAGGATCTGATCACTCTGGTTTAGACCACCAAATCGTGGAATGTGGATGAAGAATAGATGCTCATGAGGCTTTTTCCCCATTCACTCAAGGATAAGGTTGCACATTGGTATCGTACCATTGGAAGACTATTTGTTACCTGGACAGCTTTGAAATTGACCTTCCTGAAGAAATTCTTCCCAATTGGGCAAACCAATGCATTGCGATGGGCAATTACCACTTTTGCCTAGCGGCAAGGGGAACCATTTCATGGTGCCTGGGAAAGATTCTAGGATCTGTTGCGGAAGTGTCCACACCACGAGGTGCCTAAATGGCAACTTATGCAAATTTTTTATCACGGGTTGAATGATCAACTCCGTAATCATGTGGATGCTTTTTGCAAAGGCAATTTCCTCAACAAAGATGCAGATAATGCATATGATTTGTTTGAGGAAATGAGTGAAAACTCTTTAAACCATGCCTCCATGGAAACCTTCAACCAATCCCAACAAACTAGATCAAATGCCAATGAGGTCCAAGATTCTCATACATTTGATATGGAATTTATCTACAATAAATTAAATAAGATGGATCTAGTTGCTAAACAAATGGAAGAGTGGATGTTCGGAAACTCTAATTTTTCTAGATCCACTCAATCCCAGGGATCGGGATTCCATTCTTCGCAAGCTCCTACGGGATGGGAGTTTGTGAACTAGCTGGAGTCAGCCCGACCTTCGGGCCAGCTCTTCTCGGAACCTTATCAGTTCCAAACTGGGGCCTTTGATCCTAATTTTTCTGATCCTTCTTCATCCTCATCTTATGAGGATGTTCACGCTGTGCAGGAGAATGTTAGGGCCAACCCTTACTCGAATTCCTACAATTCTGGTTGGAAAAATCACCCTAACGTCTCTTGGAAAGATTAGGGGTAGCAAACCAAATATCGATCTAACAACGATGTACCGCAAAAACCAATGGGTCAGGATCATGTATATACTCAGTTGCCCTTGAATCAGGTTAATCAGTCCATGTGGAATGCTCAACAACCTGTCGAGCAGGATGATTTAAACCTGAAGATGGTAGAAATCCAAGGGTCAATGCTCTAGCTCATGCAACAAATGAAAATTTCGTTGGACACCTTGCAATTCAAGCTTGGTGTAAACAACCGATAGCCCATATCTCTACCATCACAACCTATACCAAACCCAAGGAATGTATAAAACTGAGGCACTGGGCCTCAAGGGTTTGGTAATGATGGGGAGTCACATGCTCAAGCTCATGCTAGCTATCAGGCTACCCCAGCCCCTCCCAGAGCGAACCAAGTTCCTATCATAATCAATCGGGAGCCTCCTATTTTGCCCAACCCTCCCCAAAGCGCTAACCAACAGCATTTTGCCACGGCAAATACCATCACCTTGAGGAGTGGTAGTAGACACAAGGGAACTACGCAACCCCATGGCAACACCATTAGGCCTCATAGTAAGAATTCTAGACTCCCAACTAGAAATGTGATCAACAAAACATCAGAGTCTGATTTGGGAGTATGTTGTTGTTGTATGGGAAAACAAAAAAAGTCAGAGAAGAAATGGGAGGAAAGGATGTCCTTACTTTAAGCTTTCAAATTGACAATCAATTTACTCCTTGCAACTATCGGATCAATCCCTACTTATGCCATAGGTTTACTGAATTCATATAAAGTAAAGCATAGAGTTGAATCTGAAAACATTAGGAGAGTAGTCTTATCTGATAACACAAGCACACTGATCTTAAACAAGCTACCTCCTAAGAAGTAGGACCCGGGAGCCCAGCTGATTTCCTGCACAATAGGAAACATCACTTCTGACCAGGGCCTTCTCGTCTTGGGCGCTTCCATTAATGTGATCCCCATCTCATTGCACATGGAACGGGTCTAGACTACTTGAAACACATTGACATAACCTTGCAATTAGCCAATAGATCCATTACAAAACCAAGGGGTATTTTGGAGGATGTTTTAGTCAAGGTTAATGATTTGCATTACCTTGCTGATTTTATGGTCCTGGACATGGAAGCACCAAAATAGCTCAACCACACCTTGATTATTTTGGGAAGACCTTTCTTGGCTACCGCCAAGGCAAGGATTGATTGTGAATTGGGAAATATAGAAATGGCCTCTGGGAATAAAATGAATCAATTTAATATTTTTGAGGTCTCAAAGAAGGATAAAATTAAGTGTGGTTTGATGGAGGAGCTTGGTAGAATAGAGGAGGTAATGGCCATACATGCCTATACAACCTTTTAACGGCCAACTCAACCCAAACTCAGGAAGAAAATCACACGGTTGCAGGGATAATTGAGGACAATAAAGACATAAAACAAATGTGGCAACCAAGGATGAGGAAGATATTTATGAATTTGGGAATTTGTTGGATGATTCACATGATCAAGTTAAAACCCAACAATGTCCTCATCTAGAATTTTTAGAGTTTGAGGTTCAACGTTTGGGTGGGAATCATGAAGATCAGGATGGTTGGATTAAGCACCCAAATTGTGAGGATGAAATTGAACTTTAGGGACAAACTCTTGAAATGTTAGATATTCTAGAGTGCCCACAAACCCCCAATTCATCACCAAACCCTCGCCATTCTTTTTCACCCAACCATTGCACAAATTCTAAATCCACCCACACCTCCTCTATACTAAATCAATAAAACTCCTATTGGAGACTATTTGGGCTCTCCTTGCACCACCAGCTTGCCACTTTCATTGATCATCTCTTTGGCAAGCCCATTTTTACTCTCTAGGACCCAAATCTAGGGGCCCAAAAATTGTGTTATTGCAACCTCAATGTTAGTTATTTTGATTGAGAACCTCGCCTAGCTAAAGGCACTAAACTTAGCATGTGTAAAGACCGTTTCGAGCTGACCAGAATCTCACGGAAACCAGGTGCTATTCTTCCATTTTTGCTCTCTTGCATGCTTTCATTTTTAACAATGAGGACATTGCATTAGCCAAGCATGGGGGGGTGAATATCTTATGAAATAATCTTTTATCAGCCGTAACAGTAATTTTCTGTTATTTTCTTTTTTTAAAAAAATTGAAAATTAAAAAAAAAAAGAATTAGGAGATGAGAACTTAGGCATTAGGAGTTGCAAACTTTAGGAATTGATACTTTAGGACCTAAATACTTAGACTCTTCAGGTCTTCGGGCTTAATTAGCTTGAGTGCCCACTAGAATGTGGACTTAGTCTCGAGTCTTTGCCAATTCAAATTCATCTTTAATCTAGTAAATTGGGATGATAAGTACATGACTTATCAACTCACTTTTTGATTTGAGGGATTTTAAATCTAAGCATCTACACATTATTTGCACTGACTCACTTTCCAGCGATTTTTATGGAAATTGGGTAGCTAATGAATTATCTAGGGTGGTATGGCTGGCAAGTTGCCGTGGGTAATAGCCCATTGACCGATTGTCCAGAGCCTAGCCACAAGACCATTTTCCTCATACTGCCTTTAGTTAAATCTTAGATTAGGGAAGCCACCTACTTAAAAAAAAAAGAAAAGAAAATAAAAAGGAGAAAATAAAAAATAAACAAATAAAACAACACTTCACCGCACGAGTATGGCTGGTAGGTTGCTGTGGGTAACAACTCATTGGCCGGTTGTCCAGAGCCCAGTTCACAAAAATACACAACAATTCCCAAAACACTTAAGGAAGAAGCAGGGAAGTAGAATAAATCGGGGAGATATATATAGGGTTCGCCCTTATGTTGACCCCATAAATAAAAGTAGGGAGAAAGCTACTGTTCAAAAAGATAAACCTTTAAGCAAGGTCACCTACGGCCGTAGAAACCTGAAGTCCATTTTAATGGCCGCTTAGTGAGTCTTTCACTCTTTTCACTAGATGCTTAGCACTTAGAGTCCTTTTCGAGTCTTGGGCAGGTCAGGTAGTTGTAAAAAGTTATCCCGAAACTCTCAAACTCCAAAATTACAAAAAAAATTAGAAAAGAAGAAAAACAAAAGAAAAATGTGTATCTTCCCTTTTTTCTAAATAAGGCGAGGGCTTGGGCAGTCTGCATTCTAGCAGACACCCGGAAACCGTCGAGTTTTCGTAATTAGGTCTTGGGGTTGAGATTTTCTAAAGCAATCGACAAATCTTGCCTAAGTAATCAAATCCTGATTCTACTTTTATACATAACATTTAGGTTAATTTTGCTAGGGACTAGCAAAAGGTATGCATGAGGGTATGATAAAATGCTTATTTATGATAGTTCCTAGGCTCAGCATTGCATATCATGTTATAAATACTGCATAACATCCATTGCATGGCATTTAGGACAGTTGTGTATTATGTACATTAATTCTTCCATTTTGTATGGCCAGGAGGTTGTGTAATATCTTTACGGGCTTTGGATGAAGAATCTGATCATACGGATGAATTTGGAGAGACGATCACAGTTCGTCAATGTGAAAATCACTCTGATAAGAGCTTCATAGCACCCTCTACAAGAAGAAGAAGAAGATGGACGATCTATATGGTGCAATGTGGCACCATTTAGACCACCCAACATGAACCATGGCCACCCCAACCTCACTCATGGAGAGATCTCAGCCGTCAGATCTCAATCCAACGGCTGAGGGGCACTCTACACCACACAACTGCACCACCCTCCACTCGATAAACCAAGACTTTTGTGCAATGGTGAAGACAAGTGCTCGCAAAACGCGAGTGCGAGTTCGAGCCGCGGTGGGGGGAGGTGATCTCACGAGCACGGGTGCAATCGAATTGCACCCATTGGATGGCCATCAAGCGATAGAGAGGGAGGCGATGTGGGGCAATCAGACCCACGTGATCAGCACGCATTCAATCATGCGTCGACCGACGCCCAATCTGATGTGCCAACGAGTGTGTGATCTGAACACACGATCCCCACGCCATCTCAACCATCCACCTCTGATCCAATGGCTGCCAATGGTTCACGCCTGATCCAGCCATGAGCGTGCATGAGCATGAGCTGGAGGCAACAATGAAAGCTTGGGCAGACCTTTAGTGATTCTTATAGTCGTCACTAATTGCTTGTAGGCGCAAGGCTAGTTGCGGGCATGAGCGGTGGGGGCGCGATCTTCAGCGACAACTGCATGGGTCTTCAGTGACGCTTATAGCTATCACTACAACCCTCTACACGAATTTCTTCTTCCCTCAACTATATAAACACCCTAGACCCCCCATTCCTCTTCATCTCTACCTCCTCTACTCCCACCTACTCCTAAGCTTTAGTAGCCTATCAAAGCACCATTAGAGCTTACTTACAAGCTCCAAAGGCCTCTTACTAGTGTAATGATCCTTTACCCCACCAAACATTCATCCTTCTTCCTGCCACCTTCATAAGAAGCCTTGGAGTCATCCTCCCACCTCCATTCCGATAGAAGATCACCTCTGTCTCCTTACCTCTATTCCAGAGCCTTGACAAAGCATTCCTCTACCCGACATCATCCTGCATCCCATCTCTGTCATCCTGCATCTCACCTCCTTCATCTAAGCTTCCACTAGGCACTGTCGTCTCACCGAATAGCCGATTCGAGAGATTTTCGCTCACCCCTATCTCTTTTATACTTTCATAGATTATTGTAACAAACATTTGCATAATATATCATAGTTTTGTTCCATCTCATTTTGTAAATTTGTCTTTCTTGTCTTTTTATTTCAAAAAAACAAAAGGAAACAAAACAATGCGTGATTTTCAAACAAAGTAAACATCGCCTCCTTGTGTTTGACCTAGGACTCCCTTGGAGTTTCAGTTATAAATTGTATTTGATAGACGTGTTTTTGCGAGCTACGATGACGGGTTCTCCAAACCCTAATTTTAATTTGCGAAACACGCTCCATCACCTTCTCTTCCCAATTCAACTGCCAAACCACTATCCTCCACCATTGTCTTCACAATTGGTGAAGCTCTAGTGAGCTTCATTTGGTCACTGCACTCGACCAAAGTCACAGCCACCGCCACCATAACCTTCCACTTACCATCACGAGTGAAAGACCTAAACCTATTAGGACTTCCACTCACTCCTTCGCTCCACCGGACAACCCATGCCTCCACCATCCTCTTCAACATCGCTTGGCTACCACACAAGGCCAATCACCAAGCTATCACTACCATCTCATTCCTCGCATAACGGTGATGCCTCTGAACTGACTAATTGGGCTGATAAACCCGTTCTTTATGTTTCAGGTATCGACCGATGTCAACGCAATCACTACCGCCAATCGCCGCCATCCGGTGATCATCCGCAGTGCCACTACTACCTTTGAATGTGGAATCATCTCATGACCCCTGCTGCACTTCTAATTTGGGATGAACACCTAGTAGCAGCTCCAATTGATCGCAAAGGTTTCATTGCAGCTCCACACAAAGAGAAGGGCACGATTAGTGCCACATTGTAAATGAAGGAAGAGTTCAATGCACATAAAAGGAAAGAGTGAAGAGTGCACTTTGCCTATCACATAGGGGGTAAGGTCCCTTCTCACTCTCTCTCTCCACTCCTCAACCGCTACACCTTGTCGGTGGGTCTAGTCCCCTGTTCATGACCCGACTACCCGAATTAGATCTGATTAGGGGATAAAATCTGAGGAGGGGGTAGGGGTAGGTTTTTTTTTCGAAACTTATGCCCTATGACTCGAGATGTGTGCCTATACACTCAATACTTAGGCATCTCTGAGACTTGGTGCTCTGGCTCTGTGTTACAGCTATGCTAAGGCCTTGTGCCTTGTTCTGAGACCTTAAGGGTTTAAGTCGTTTGGTCTTTGTGGCCAACGTCTGATTTGGTACTATTGAAATATTTGGCTCCTGTGATGACGTGGTGTAAGTGGTTGAGACCACTGTTGGAAAATTTGAGTATTTGATTACATTTGACATATGCTTAATGTGGGAGATTAAGTGGTGATTTAAATTACCATTTGTATAATTCTTTATATTCTTTTTATCGCATCAACTTTTGAGATACAATTGCTATAATTGAATATTATTTTGAGTAGATTTGATTCATTGAATATCTTTCTTGTGCTTAATTGTTGTGCTCATTATCTATAATTGCGATAAGTGTTGTGAATTCCAATTCGCTCCTTGCAAATGACCTTGGACTTACTTTTGTTTTCGAGCACTTTATAAATTTAAATGTTGTGATTTTTGTCACTATACTACGATGCTATATTTTAAACGACGATTCTCGTGACGCAACAACTAGTGCTCTGATGACCACTTCATTGATGGTCCCTCACTAGAAGATGGTTTGTGGCATCGTTAGTCGGAGTTTTCTGACAAAACCCATTCTCGCGCATTTTAAAGTTGTCGAAAATCGTTGTATAGTCACACTAAAACGCTTGTCAAAAATGATTTGTAAAGATAACGAGACTTGAGTCCCAGTTGTTCATCTCTGGGAGGCGTTTATGCAAATTTGAAATTGATCTTTTTTGCTCTACTTGCTTAAAATCGCATGGCAGTTTATGGTTATTACGTATTTAAGCACGACATGCTTAGTTGCAAGAATATCAGGAATTAAAAGCAGGCAACTTTAATCACACAAAATATATTGCAATAAGATCATGGTAATTCTCAACACATAGACGTATATATATAGAAAAAGATCTTTCATTAATTCATCATGTTGTTTGCAACATGAAACTAGTGGAAAGCTTCTAGAGGAAAGCTTGAAAACATAAATCTAGCTAGCAAAAAATGATCGCATACAGGAATCTATGGGGGGATTTTGCATGCATCATTGGGGAAGAGTAAAGAGATACACTACTAAGCAGTAATAAAAGCATGTAAACTATGAAGAACTAAGCTACTAATCTAGTAGAAATAAGGGCATTCGGAGGTGGGCTCCAATGGCCTTTGAGTGGTTGAGAGGAGGAGGGGCGGCCAGTGGTGTTAGGCCGGCCCTTGGAGAGAGGTTGAAGAGTTGATCTAGCATCCTGGTGTGGAGATGCTGGTGGCCATGGTGAAGCAACTCATGGAGATGGAGTGGAGGTGAATGTAGCTAACCTAAATGGAAGTGAATAAAGCCAGGAGATGGATGGGTGCAAATGGCCACCCCTTAGGTCTTTTTATAGACCTAAGGGAAGCTCTCTAGAGAATTATGGAACTATCTAGAGAGGCCTATGGTGGGAGCTCATGGGAGAGTGAGAGAGAGAGGATGGATGGTGGTTTTTAGATCCACCAAATGTGGATCTAAAAATTGAATGGCTCTTGGTTGTTAATTTTAGCAACCAAGGCAACAACACATGGTAGAGATTTCTAGAGAACTCTAGGCTAGGTATTTTGTCATGGATGGTGTGTGTGGGTGTGTGGGTCGAAACTTAGGTGGCTAGGTTGATTAGGTTAGGTTCTAGTGGATTTAGGTTAAGGTAGGTCTTAAATTTGGGTTGTAAATCCTAATTCACTAAGGTAAAGTGCAATTAAACTTAATACAAGTTTAATTGGGTGTGTGAAAACTTAATTGAGAGTAAAATAACTCAATTAAGTCAAGTATAGGTCAATTGGACTTTCATTGGGTCCAATTGGACAGTGTATGCTGAGATGAGGGCTCAAATGGACTCAATAAGTCCAATTGAATAGACTGAAGAGATTGGCCATGATCCAAGTCAATTAGGTTTAGTGTGGACCTAATTAGGACCTTAGGGAGGTCTAAAGGTGATGTACTAGGGTTAAGGCACCTTAATTTTCGTTCCTATGGGGTTAGATTGGGTTTAGGGACCTAGAAATCCAAGATCAAGGCTTGAATTCCAAAACAGGAACTGTAGGACAGTATCAGACGTCTAGTAAAGTTGTCAGACATCTTATAGTGAAAAATCAGAAGTCCAGACTTGTTGTCTAGACGTCCAATCAGAGTCAGGAGGGTTTCTAGGTTTTGTCTTGGGTATTCTGAAGAAATTGGATGTTTGACCAAGTGTCTGGACGTCCAATAACACTGCAAAAGTGGGTTTAAGGTGTGCAGGAGTTGGCTAAGGGTTCTGGACATCCTATAACTCATCTGGACATCTAGATAGAGGCTAGAATTAGGGTTTTAGGGTTTCCTAGGGGGTGGTGACCTAATCTAAGGGTGGCTGAGGCTTGGGGAGGCTTCTAGGCTATCCTAGGGCTAGGATGGTCCTAAGTTCTTCATATTTTACTACTTTATTCCTACTTAATAGAATAGCATACCTTAACTCTCTTACATTATTATCTACTACATCTAATCTAGGTCTTCTACTCCAGCTTTGCTGCAACACCAGTTATCATTTATTCTTCTGATCCAGCTTCAGATCCAACTTCTGGTTAGCTTATTACCTGAATTAACATAATGCACGTAATCAGCACATTATAGCATTATTTTATACATAGCTAAAAGAAAGCAGTAAAGATGCAAATAATTCTTATGCATGAATGAATTATCTTAACTTATGCTAAGTCCAAGCTTAATTTAGGTCAATTAAGATCTATGATTGTTGTGCAATCATTTTCCTACTGGCGACATTGGGCAGCAATAGGCGTGGACATGAAAAGAAATGAAGAAGAAGAAGAATAGAGGAAGAAGAAGAGTTTGGGAGAGGAGAGAGCCTTTCTAGTGGCTCGTCGGAGGGCCTCTCCCCTCTAAGGTTTCTTCTTCCCCCCTTTTTATTTTTCTTCTTTCCCATGGGATCAAACCTGCTCTAATATCATGTGGAGAAATTTAAGGGAATAGAATTTCTATTATTGATAAAAAGAGAGGCCCTAACACTCTTTATATAGGACAAGGGCATACATGGAAGCACAATAAGGTATTTACTAAATATAATCATGACCTAAATATAATAAACAACAAATCAAATAATTAATTTGATTTATTTCCTAACACATCTTTTACAAAACTCGTATTTCAATGAAGTTCTTTTTTGCAGTTTCCTTGATAAACGTAGTTTCTAGACAAAAATTTTTAAAAATTGTTGAGGCCATTTTCAATAGGATTTACACATTTTAGTAATAGGGGGTCATACCTTGATTTTTAAACTTGCATGAATTCTGTAGAGTATCACACTGCTCTGATTTACTCAACGCATGCCAAAGTTTTCTTGGTTTAGTCTAGTTTCAGTACAAAAAGTTCAAAAAATTTTGGTTGTTGTTTGGACATTTGTTCTTATGCATGATGGCTGGGAGGTCGCTCTTGGCATATTGGCCCCTTGTGGTTGAAAAATCGACGTCAACTTTGTTTCGACTCTAGAGAAAATTTTCAAAACTCTTTGGTTGTTCTATTATGCATATGTTACAATCCTACATAGTTCATTAACATTGGATAACATTTGAACATTTAGTGGCCATGCACTTTGTGATCTTTATTTTTGTTTGCAGGATTGTTGAAGTGCTTCATAATCGCACAGAAGGAGGAGTCGACGAGGAGGTGCTACCCTCAAGACCTAGCCTAGTTTAGTTAGGCTTAGATTAGATTAGGCTAATTAGGTGTAGAGACTTTTAGATTTTAATTTCTATTTTCTCGAACTCGTGTGGGGTATTTTGGAAGCGTATTTCCCATTTGATTGAATGTTTAATGCTCTTGTATGCGGGGGCTAATTCTCGGGAGCATGTTTCCATTATTTAGAGGATAGGTTTCTTTGAATTTTTATGGAGATTGTGGTTTATTAGATAGCTTAAATAGGTAGTTAGTTTATTGTTTGACACAAAAGAAAAAAAATATATTTCAAAAGCAAAAGGATAACATAAAAAAATCCTGAGCTACCTATCTAAGACTTTCAGCAACCTCTAGATTTTATCTTTCTATTGCATTGCATTACTGCACAAAGAAAGCTGGAGTAAGATACGTCCCCTAATCTCAAGCATACCTACTTGCCATGCTTTGTATATCATTGATTTAAAGTTCCAAGACCACTAATGGCTTGAATCAACTAATTAAGTGGTCACCTTAAAAAAAATTGGGACAGCTAAGAGGATAGACTAAAATTGGTGACCTAAAAGTACGTGCTAAAGGACTTAAATTATGAGATTTTCAAAATTAAAACATATGTGTGTTGCACACTTGAAACATTGAGTACAACACACCTAGAAACACTAGAAGCTTTCTACCTCTCCTCTCTACATCACAAGGGAACTTAATCGGAAATTAACTCTATCTCATCATGTTACTTCGGTTTCTTGTGAGTTGCTTGATTCGAGACTTCCTTCCCTTACAAGTAGGTTTTTAGGCATAAGTGAAGGTCGATTGGGACTCGTAATGTTTACATAACTTTCTTGCGTAATTAAAGACCTAAAATCTACTAAAAACAAAGTCCCACTGTGCTTGCATTTGCATTGGCCATGGTGTGTGCATGGTAAGAGCTCTTTAGGAAGTTTTTATGTTTTAATCTAAATTTGATTGAGCCCTAAGAGAGTTTAACCAATCAATTAAAAGTGATGGACCCCCCTTATTCCTATCCTTTAAACATTCAAAACCAATAATTCCCATCTTTACATCGTAACCACATGACCCAACCTTATCCATCCTTTAATGGATACAATGACAATACATGGGGTCAATCCTATTCCCATCTTGGGAGTACTGGCCTGATATCTCCAACTCATTATGAGTAGAACCTAGGAGCAAAATTTCCCATCCCTGGGATCCCTTCTAGAATGCAAACACCCAACCCTCCCTGCCTTCATTGTTATACCTATCAGGGTTGGGTTGAAACTCCTAGGAATCACGAGGCTAAATTTTATTATCCTCCTCAAGCTGGTTGTAGCCTCTCCTTTTTTATGTTAGAAATGTAAAAACAACAAAGAGATATGATGGAATCTATGGGGGAGCTTTTGAGAAATAATAAAAAATTAAATGACATTAGAAACCTTATCTACCCTCTCATGAATGATTTTGATCCCTCCCTCTATACCCCTGATCTCCAACATAACCTTGAGGACACATATAAAAATAGGGAATCATTTTCGAAGAGTAGCTATCATGTAGACTCTACTCACAAGACTTAGCCACTAGAGGATGAGGACAATCGCAATGATTATCCACCTGAGTTTTATTGGAGTCAAACAAAGGGAAGATGGTACTCTTGGAGAATGTTGACCCTGACGACAGCATTTGCTTCACAGCTGATGGGCATCGTTGTACTCATTTTGTTATTTCCACTTCCCCAACAAATCATGAGGTGGTGCCTAATCCTACCTTTAGTGAGCCTAACCCCGAACCCACCTTTAGGGAACCTACATTGGATTAACCTCTATCTGAGTCATCCACTATATTTGAAAATGGTTCATCCCAGACGGATCACCCTGAGGATTGTGAAATGAAATTGGAAATTATTGATGAGTCACTGCCACAGGTAGATGTGGAGTCTAATTTAGCCGAGGATGAAGGCATAATTGACGAACCAGGAATTAGGTTTTGGAGTGACTATCAGGAAGATAACGTATCATTTGAAGATTTGCCCCTCGAGGAGGTAAAGGAATTAATGAAATCTGGATTCCTCCATGCTTCGAGTTTTGAGGTTACTCCTCCTTTTCAAACAATAGAGTGAAGAAGCAACTAACGTGATTAATGACGAATTACATATACACCCTAGCGAAGATTTAAGTAAAGAAAAAGAACTTGAGGATGAAATTAATGTTCCTGAACTAGTTGCTTCTAACTTGCCATCAAATGTATGTGACTAGGAGTCAGCCACTGATTCGCCTACA
Organism: Thalassia testudinum; assembly: GCA_037157565.1. Classification (NCBI taxonomy): domain Eukaryota; kingdom Viridiplantae; phylum Streptophyta; class Magnoliopsida; order Alismatales; family Hydrocharitaceae; genus Thalassia; species Thalassia testudinum. The sequence continues at coordinate 136,767,974 of JAZHRO010000063.1, forward strand.
CCTGAAGGCAAAAATCTAACTCCAATTCTTCAGGTGATCACTACTGATTGGTAGGATGAGTTAAAGTCATTTTTAAGGTATGTTAGGGAGAACATTAAAGAATCATAATGGTCATTAGGAATAGATTCGAATTAAATAAAGCTCTCATGGACTTAATTACTATCACCTAAGCACACCTTAGACTCAACCATATCTTGGCATAAATCTCTACTTGAGTTTATTCTCTCTGGGGAGAATATCAAACCAGTGCATCCCGAGGTGGAATGGTGAGTTTGGCTAGATGCTTATACTTATGATCTTGCCATTCAAGGGTTTGAATTAAAATGGAACAAATCTTTAGAAACCCTTCTAGCCTTAGAGGATGCTTGTTATCCTCCATTAGATAATTGCCAAAAGGTCATTAGTCATGCCCCACTTGTTTGACCTCTTTAGATAGCCCGTGAGGTTCTTTGCATTCACATGTTTTGGTGAGCATTTGGGATAACTCTGCATCATTAGCTCACCAACATCTGGGGCTACCTGTTTTCTAGGTCCGCTCTGTTATGCTCATTTTTAAGGCCTAGTTCTTTACTGTTAGAACCTGACTTACAAGTCTATTGCAAGTCTGGCTGCTGCCAAAAAATTTAGCGCTCATTGGGAGGTAGCCCAACTCTACCACAGGTAATATCTTCCCTTTTTTCACAATGCAGACATTGTACATCTCAGGCATGGGGGGGAGGTAAAACCTAAATTTCTGATCTTTGCATGCATTTAGGATTTTCATTTCCTTTAAGAATTTGTAGATATATAAATAAATAATAAAAAAATAGTATTAAAAAAATAAAGCAATTAATATTGTGTTCATGAGGACACAATCTAAGCTAGGAGAGGAGTGATAAGCGTTGGAAATTGTAGTATAGTTGCGAAATCCCCTTGACAAAAACATTTATAATAACAAAACTCGCATAGATTTCTTTTCTTTTTAAAACTTGAGTCTTGGTTGTTTATCTCTGGGAGGCGTGAAAATGAGTTGAGATTTGGATTGGCTTTTCTAACCTAAATCTAATCTAACCTAATAATTTGGTCTTTTTGTATTTTGCACTTTTTTTTTGTATTTTTGATTTTCATTTTGAAAGTGAAATGAAACCCAAATCTAGATTTGCTAGCGAAAACCTAAGTGACTACATGCATCTAAATGAGGCCATGGTGGCCGTGCATAGTGTGAGCGAGCCTAAGTAGCATGAAGATAAAGTCAATCAATCACAGAAACGATGATCACACAATATTATTTATGCATAAAAATGTCATCTACACTAGAAAGCATGTAAATAGAGAAAATCCCTCAAGCTGGAAAGTGCCACTAGGGCCATCGGCCTTGTGTGAGGGTGTAGGCTAGACCTTGGGTATGCAAACCAGTCTACACACCTACCAAAAGAGATGGTCGACCATAAGAGGCTATGGGTGAGCCTTCATGGTCATCCAAGAAGAGAAGAAGATGGGTGCATCCTCTCTAGGATGAGAAGGTAGCACGCCTAAGAGAAAAAGAGAGGGTGGAGATTCCTTCTTCTTCCTAGCCATCCTTGAGAAGTTGTGGAGAAGCTTCTCTATGGCCATCCATGGAGCCTTGGAGGAGGAGGATCACCCTTTGGAGGAGAGAGTGGTGGATGGCCTTGGGATTTGGAGGGTGGAAGGGAGGTTGTCGCAAGTGAGAGGCGGAGAGAATGGAAAATGGGTGGAATGGAGCCAAAGAGCCAAGATTTACCAAATGGCCACCCCTTAGGTCTTTTTATAGGCCTAAGAAATGCTCTCCCATAATTCTCTAGAGAGGCCTATGGTGGGAGCTCGTGGGAGATGGAGAGAGAGAGTGGATAGGTGGTTTTTAGATCCACATTTGGTGGATCTAAAAATTGAATGCATCTTGGTTGCTATTTTTAGCAACCAAGGCAACAACACATGGTAGAGAGTTCTAGAGAACTCTAGCTAGGCTAATTTTGTGTAAGTGGTGTGTGTGGGTGTGTGTGGGTCGAAACCTAGGTGGCTAGGTTGATTAGGTTAGGTTCTAGTGGGTTTAGGTCAATGTTGGTCTCAAATTAGGGTTGCAAACCCTAATTCACTAAGGTAATATGCAATTAAACCTTATACAAGTTGAATTGGGTGTGTGAAAACCTAATTGAGAGTAAAACAACTCAATTAGGTCAATTGGACTCTCACTAAGTCCAATTGGGTTGTGTGTGCTGAGATTAGGGCTTAATTAGACTCACTGAGTCCAATTGAGTAGGCTAATGAAATTGACCATGATCCAAGTTAATTAGGTTTAGTGAGGACCTAATTAAGTCCTTAGGAAGGTCTAGAGGTGATGTACTAGGGTTAGGGCACGTTAATTTAGGTTCCTAAGGGGTTAGAATTGGGTTTAGGGACCTAAGAACTCAAGATCAAGGCTTGAATTCCAAAACCGGAATTGGAGAATAGTTTTGGACGTCCAATAAAGTTATTAGATGTCTTATAATGAAAAATCAGAAGTCTAGACTTATTGTCTAGACATCCAATCAGAGTCATGAAGGATTCTGGGTCCTATCTTGGGTATTTTGCTTAAATTAGACATCCAGCCAGATGTCTGGACATCCTAAAAGGTGCTGAGAGTGAGTTTTAGGTTTTTTAAGATGGGTTTTGGTTCCTAAGTGTTTGGGAGAGGGATAGGGTGGATAAGAACATGGATAGTGCTATCCATGTTTGGGTTTTGAGGCTAAGGTTTCCTAATGGAGGTGGTTTTGGGTTTGGGAAGGCTGTCCTAAGGTTTCTAAGGGTAGGGATAAGGCTATCCTCACTCTTGTCTGAATCAGTCTTCTTCTTCCTTTATTGCTTTATTCCACTATCTCCCACATTATAGATCACTTTATTACCTGCAAATAGAAATAAAAACCATTAAATAGCAAGATATCTCATCTTATTCTAGATAAACTGATGCAATGCATGACATGTAAGATATGAGTACAATATCCACAAATTAAGCTAGGTTCAGACATTATTTAGGTTGATTAGAACCCATGATTGCTGTGCAATCAAGGAGGTTGAGATGAGCCAAGTAGTCTCCGACTTTGAAGGGATCTGGGAAGAGTCTTAGGTCCATACTCTTTAGGCCTAAAGTAGGCTTAAAAAAATTGAGTACATACTAAGATTAAGACTGACCTTGAAGAGACTGTGAGGTCAATGTATTAAGTCAAAGGCTTAAGTAATATTTGGCACCTATGTCTGCCCTTTGGTTTGTGGGTTTTTAGTAACTCAAGCATTTTTCCTCTACACACTTTGGACTGATTTAGTGTGCTTAATAAAGACAACCACAAAAAGAATTCTCTTTCTGAAAAATGGTTCCCTCGAGGATTTGTCTTAGGAGAGACTTGAAAACACAACTTGATTGGAATAGTTCCCATTGTATGAGAGGAGTATATACTCCCCTCAAAGACATGATGTAAACATGTCATCACCTTGATGCTTATCACTTAGGATATTTAAATGACCTATCAGGGGTATGTAAGTGTATTTCATGGTTTAGGTGTCATGGCTAGCATTATCACAAAATGTCGATTACTAGAGCTTGGATTAGCTTAAGAATACCATAGGCAGAACTATCAGAAAGTGTCAATTACCAAGGTTCTTAGCGTTGCCATGAGTAACACTATTATGAAGTGTTAATTACCAAGGACCCTTCATGGATCGGTAATGGGAATGAGGAATCTGATGCAGACCATGTTGAGAGCCAATCCGAGGTTAGACTTATAGGAATCAGAAAAAAATTTGAAAAAGAAAAATCATAAAAACATCCTTTTCTCTCTTTAATACACATATGCAAGCTGAGCCAAGATCACTTTCACACAAACACAGATGCTTTAACCTCAGGGGTCAACAAACCCTTGGGGAGGCATGGGGGCCAAAGAAACCTTTGTTGGTGACCCAAAACAACGACCTATTATAATACTAAGGGATAAGGGAAGTCTATATCTTGGTTGATACTTTAGTACCTTTGACTCAAGATCCTGAGATTTCGAGCTTCTCTAATGGTTGATTAGTCAAGGGTGACTTGACTTCTTCACTCTAGTTAAAGAACTATTTTCTTGAGCATAGTGTTTTGTACGGGACTAGCAAAACCTTTGCATGGGGGCATTTGATGAGTCCACTTCAGTGGATTAATTATAGACCTAAGTTTGTTGGTCACTACAATTTAGGTTGCATTAATATTCACGTTTGGTCACATAATAATTGCATGTATTAGTACTTAGGTTTACATGATTTCCTTTTATTTTATATCTTGTTATGCACATAAATAATCTTGCACTTTTATTTAGTTACATGAATTGTGGGATGTCTACTTCAATAAATCCTCTATCAATAAGTGAGGTGGAGTAATATTAGTTGATGCAAACTTAGCTAGAGGCAAATGTGAAGAATGAAGGGATTATGTTTACAATTATTATCTCCAACCTAAGTTATCATTTCACCCACCTTAATCCTAATTTAATTCCTAGTTGAGGACTTCATTGCAAATTACCTAAGGGGGGGACCACACTCATCACTTGTTCCTCTCTCTCCTCTAAATTCCCATATGCGACTAATCAATTCCCAATGTAAAAAACCAACCTAGGGCCTGTCTTCAATTCCTTTCTTCCCCCTGTGCATGCACATAACTCTCCCCCAAAAGGCCTTGCAACAACCAAGCACCCCTCCCAGTCACGTGCATACCTCCTTCCTTAATCCTGTTATTCAACGTGTGTGACACACCCTAAGCCTATGATGTAAACACGTTTATATCACATAAACCATCTATTTATGCATGTTCTTAGGCATATAGTTGCATCATACATTATAAATATTGCATAACATGCATCATCATGCATTTAGGTTAGGTTGTACAAATTTTAGGTTAATTTCTCCATTTTATGGTCAGGTGATAGGGCGACATTTAATCGGGGCCTCGAATTGAAGATCCAATCGTACGGATGTGATCAGGGAGATGATTGGAGTTCAACGACTCCAAGATTGCCCCGATCGAACTTTTGTAGCATTAGATGCAGTCCGAGAAAGATCAGAGGTCAAGGGGCCAAGACGGTGTAAATCCGTACATCAGATGACAAATCCGATTGCATGGATGGGTTCAAATCAAAGATTGCAACCCAACGGCACAAAAATCATTCTATTCTGAGATCCGTGGAACCATCTACAAGTCATAGAAGATCGATGGCCAAGATGGCACCATGTTGTGCCATCTTAGTCGCCCAAACCAACCAAAGGCCCACTCACAGTCTCTCTCTCTCCTCAACCGATCGTTTGATCTCAGCAGTTGGATCAAGATCCAATGGTTGAGAAGGGTCAGTGCCTATTTCTTCTATGCAACACAAGGGGGGGCATGAAGTGTTGGTCGTGTGCCTGTGGGCGAAGCATAGGTCGCGAGATCGAGCCTCGCCCCACCTTAAATCGTGTGGGTGAGCGGGTGCGACTCAAATTGGGCTGTCTGATTGGAGATGAGCGGCAACAAGAGCGCCACGTGGCACACCCAGATGCGAGGAGCCCCATACGTGCAATCAAACGAGCTCTGCACGTGTGATCGCACACGGGGGGGCATTTTGAAGCCATTGGCACGATGCATTCTCAGTTGTCAATCGCAAAATCGAACGGCTAAGATCACGTGATCGTGATGAGGCATTGCGTGCGCTGAAGAGGAAGAGGCGGTGGGTGCGAGCGCACTAAGCCCACGTTCAGGGCTTTAGTGATGCTTAAATCCGTTACTAAAGGTCCTTGCATTAATGTTTTAACTTGAAATGACATAATTGCCCCTTCAAACCTTACCTATAAATAGCCCTATGAACCCTACATATTTCTCATCCCTTCCTCTCTTCTCTCACCCCCTCCAAAGCTCTAAGAGCTCGTCCTAAACCCAGGATGCTCCTCTAGAGTTAAAAATAGAATTTTTCCACCTTCTCAACTCATTCGTGGAGCATTCCACGGTGATCCTCTCACCGCCATTCGGGTAGCGGATCCCACTGCGACATCGCCCTACCCCGTTCTCTGTCTTCTGTAGTCGTTCTCCTTCATCCTACATCTCACCATCTTTGTTTGGGCGCTCTGTCAACGCGGCTTGTCCTCCAAGCAGTCGTCGAGGAGGATAACTTCTCTCCACCTTCTCTTTACTGCTTTCTAGTGTAGATTTCCCATTTTTTACTGTAGTGTTTAGTTGTAATAGACATGATATTGTGGTTATGAAATTCTTGTTCATTCTATCTCTATTCTGTCTTTATTTGTAATATTCTCTCTCTCTTTCTCTTCTATTCATTATTCTTTAAGTAGATAGCTAGTTTAGATTCAATTCGACCAGCTAATCTGCTTTGTGACAATAAAACAAACACAATTTTTAATCAAATGTCTGCCTCCCTATGTTCAACTCGGAATTCCTTTCGAATTTTGGTAAAATTTATCTATTGACAGTTTTTCTCACAAGTTGCACTACAACGACGTGTTTTCAAAACTCATCTCTATTTACATAGATTTTCTGATCAAACAACCTATCTCATCGTGTGCGTAGTGGACCCTACTAGTGAATCCACATGCAGACCCTACGTAGGTATCTTGCGATAAGGAGTGCCCCATTCGATTCCTGATTGCAACCCTGTAGAGGGAGGCACAGACCCCTTTTGGCTACGTCTCCTCTCCTCACTCTTCCTCATTCCACCAACCATCACCATCCTCCTCCCCACCACCGGCAGTTGACCTCCATAGACAGCAAGATCTTATAACCAACGCCCTGCTATCGATCGTGGTTTTCTTCATCTCTCCAAGTAAGGAGATATAAGAAGCTAGCCACTCTCCTCGCTGTGCTCCTAGTGCCCTAAGCGAGATGCCTAGTCAACCACTATCTGTCAGCAGCTGCTATTGCTGCTCGCTTCGTCGCACCCAGGCGAGGTGCCTCGATCGAGCGGCCACCACATGAACGTGCGTCCCACGCCTCCTCATAGTGACAGTGTGAGAGGCATCAATGCTATGAACGGCCATGACCATAGTCCTTTGTGTGTGTTCACAGTAGCCCCTCACATGAGGAGTAATCAACTATCTGGAGAGCTTGTTAATTATGGTTAATTAAGGTGTTGTAGGATAATGTCGCAACCTAGATGGATGTCATTTTATTTATATACAATTTTTACCGATTTTATTTTAGGTTGTTCACTGGGAGGCAGTTATTGATATACATCACTCTCTCTTATCCAAAAATGTTAAGTTTATTTACAAATGAATGAATAATGAATGAAAGAATCAAAGAATGAACTAATACAAGTCAATTATGTACAACAATGAAAGAATTATGTTACTAAGAATGCCTTAAACATATAAATAGGTAGAAAGGCATTAAAAATTAATCTAAACTAATCTAAGTTAGTTATATACAATACTATCTAAGTAATGCCTTAATATAGGGACAAAAAGAATATATATATATAGTAACATATACTATATACTATACTAACATATATAACTATATACACTAACACTTATAAAAGTCACTAAAGAACCTTAAAAACACTTATCTACAAAATAAGGTAGACACTTATGTATTAACTATATACATAATACATATACTATATACACATATATACAAACTATATACTATATTTAACTCACACACTAACTCTCTATATTTCACACTGCACACAGTACTCACTATCACTTGTTACACACTCGTACACATAAACAACACAGTACACACCACTAAGATACACTAACTCTACACTTAGCCATATTTAACTTAACTTAACCAACAATTAGTCAAAAATTTATTAATTGGCAAGCTTAACTTTCACAGAATCTACAAACCACTAAGGGTCGGATTGACCACTACTAAGTTGGGCACATAGTTTTTATTAGGTTTTTTTTTGCATAGTTTTGGGCCAATACTGGCCCAAACCGCTTAGCCCAAACGAACCAGGTTCCCAACCTACCTCATGCTCATGATAGATAGTCCTAGGGTATACATAATGCTATAGGATCTGATCCCTAATCCTGGGACGAATAGCTATTGGGTGCAAAGCAATTTATATGGTAGCAGGAGGTCTGCCACCACCGATGTGGTGCTAACGAGAGTGCCTAAATTAGGTGCGAATGAGTGATTTATTACAGACTTTAGGCCTTAATTTTGGTGCCAAATTATTAATTATTTTCAAATTAAATTATATGATTATGTAGTGATATATAGTGCTACTTATTGGTATAGTTATTTTAACTTAATTAAATATATAATTATATTTAAAAAATCCTTAAAGTTAGTGAAAAATACATATTGATTTTAAGTTTAATTCATTAATTAAAGTATAAATTAATAAATTAATGGTACAATTGACTTATAAATTAGTTAATATACATTATTAACTTATTATTATAGATTTTCAATTTATTTTGATTGATTTATTTTGATTTATGTACATTTAAATACACGTTTTACACATATACATATATATACAGTTTGAATACTATCTTACTCTATAAATAAGTTATAAATAGATTGAAAATACTTTAAACTACAATATACAAGTATACAACATAATTTATTTCAATAATTTATTAATTTACTAATTTATATTATTTTAACTTATTAATATACCTAATTAAATTATAAATATAATTATATACAATATATAGATAAATAAATAAATATATAGATAAATAAATAAATATAGAGATACATTATTGTACATTATAATTACCTTAGGTTATATATACAATTATAAATATGATTATAAGTACATACTTAGTTATTTATAATTGCATATGGATTACATACATGTAATATAAATAAATAAATACATAATTTTATGATTATAATCCATACTGTACAACTTAATATAAATATTTACGTAAGAAAATAAAATAGATATATAAGTTATTTATATACTTAATATAGATATAAGGTACTGTTTACACTTAATTTAAGCTTATATACAAGTGTAAATAATATCTACATAGGTATTTTTGCATGATTTTTGCGTTTTTTAGATTTTTATTTTATTTTTATGATTTATAGAAAGGGGAAGAGGGAGGAAAGGTGAGAAGAGAGGGAAGAAGACTCTTTTTGTAATTTTTATATTAGTTCTTTTATTTCTAAACCAAAGAAGACCTAAACTTCTACCAATATGTTCTCCTAGTTAAAGGACTCGAAACCTAATGTAAACTCACACACACCTAAAACTAAACCTGATCTAACTCAAGAGGGACCTGTAATATGGCATGTGCCTGTCCCTATGGTGCTTGAAACCTAGGCAGGGCACCTTGGTTCTGCACATATCGAGGGTTCGGGACGAGTTGGGAGGGCAAGGCTCCCTGAGTCCTATGCTCCTACAACAGCTGGTTCTGCATGTTTTGTATAGTCTGTATCTGGTCAGCCATCGCCTTCATGATCTGCAAGCTATCCTGTGTAGATTTTCTCATTGATTCTTGCAGCTCCTCTTTTAGTGCCTCCAAAGGGTCAGCCCACTTTGGAGGGTGACTGGCAGCTTGGTGCAACGGTTGGTATATAGAACGGGGTTGCTGCTAATGCGGGAATGGCTGCTGCCTAGGGTATGTGTTTTGCGCATTCCCGTATTGCCTGGTCTGATAGTGTGGATCTTGATGTGGTCTCTATGAGTTACCAGACCAGGAGAAGTTTGGATGCTGGCGCCAACCAGGGTTATACGTCTCTGAATATGGGTTATTACGCCCGTATCCTTGGATAGCATTGACGTCCTCGTAGGTCAAAGATGTCTGAGACGTATATCAATCAAGGGGATACATATTATAATCTGCGGGTGGTGTGTAACAGTATTCATATGGTGCCAGATCTGGATTGTTTACGGGATCATGATATGCGAGATCTCGTAAATGAGGAGAAGATGCATCCCGAATGAGTAGATTAACTCAAGCAGGGGGGCTCGGGGTGCATAGGAGGGTCTTTGAGTGGCAGAATTCAAGTTAGATTGACCCTGACTAATTTGGTCAATCTTCTTCTCAATCAGGTTTATTCTATCCAGCTACTTGATGATGATATCCATGTCAGCTCTAATAGACTCGGTGTGGGCCTCGTGAACACCAACTCGCTGCTGACCAGGCTATTGGAACTGGTTCATGGATGTGGCATTCAAGTTCTCTGCCAAAGATTCGAACAACTCAAATGCGTTGTTCTCATCTTTCGCGAGGAAATGAACAGTGCCATTTGAAAGGTGGTTTGAAAATGAAAGTTTAGCCCGAATTTCATATTTTTTTGTTCAATAGTTTTTCGACAATCGAATTGTTAAAACAGACCTTGAAATCTGGCCAAAAATCAGAAAATGGTGGAGAAGCTTTTGAAAAGTGTTTGAATTTGAAATTCAAACTTTCCACCAAAAATATATTTTTTTTATTTTCAAAAACTTTTGAATTTTTTTTCAAAAAGGAATTTTTTTTTCAAAGGATTTTCAAGAATATATATATTTTCTTTGCTTTTTCAAACTAACCTAGGATTCAAAAAGAAACCTAATCTAGATTTCTCTTTTTATTTTTTTTTCTTTTTCACAAAAATGAATAAGTTTATTTTCAAAAGAAATTGCTCGAAGCAAATCTAACCCTAGGGTTCAAAAGAAAACCTAGCCTAAGAAGAGATGTGCACCTGATTTCTTTTTCCGTGCTCGATGTGTGCGTAGATCCTGTTTTTTTTCTATGTTGTCTTGCACATCCAAAAACAAAGTAGAGGAAGATTTGTCAGTGATAGCTTAAAAGATCGAAATCAAAAAAATGGCGTTGCCTCCCCAGCAATGGCGCCATTTGACAGATCCTGTTCTCGCGCATTTTGAAGTTGTCAAAAATCGTAGTATAGTCGCTCAAAAATGTTAGTCAAAAAATGATTTTGTAAAAATAACAAGACTTTGAGTCCCGGTCGTTCATCTCTGGGAGGTGTTTGTTCAAATCTGAATTCGATCTTTAATCGCTCTACTTTATTTAGAATCGCACACCGGTTTACAATCTTCGAATTAATGTTTTGCCACTTCTATTGTGAGTTCTAATTACGTGCATGTGTGTTAGATAGATAACAAAGGTGAAAGTCTGAGTTTCAGTGTGCTAAATTCTAGTGATGTGGTGGTTGTTTACAGAAAATGCATTTACAGTTAAATCTTCTATATTTTCTGTAATCGACATGCTTGTTGCAATGTATATTTAAAAGAAAAGCAGGCAACTTGGATCACACAATATAGATTGCAACCAATAAGCTCATAGTGATTTCAAACATAGAGATATGTATAAAAATATATCTTTTATTCGTCATTCAGAGGATGTTTATGATAGGGAATGTAGAGGAAAGCTTATACATGAAAGCTTAGAAAGCGTAAATCTAGCTAACAGAAAATGATCGCATACAGGACTATACAGGGGGGATTTTGCATGCATCACTGGGGGAGAATAAGGACTACACTACTAAGTAGTAACTGAAAGCAGTAAATATAAAGAACTAGCTACTAATCTATTAGAAAGTGAGGCCATTCGGAGGTAGGCTTCGATGGCCTTGGAATGGTCGAGAGGAGGAGGGGCAGCAGATGGAGCTTAGGCCGACCCTTGGAGAGAGGTTGGGAAGATGATCCAGCTTCCTGGCATGGAGATGGTGGCAGCCATGGTGGTACTCCTCATGGAGGTGGAATGGAGGTGATGTAGCTAACCTAAATGGAATGAGTGCCAAGAAAATGGATGCCAAGAATGGGATGGATGCAAATGGCCATCCCTTAGGTCTTTTTATAGACTTAAGGGAGTCTCTCTAGAGAAGTGTGGAACTCTCCAGAGAGAGTCCCATAAGTGGCTGGCTATGGAGAGAGGTGGTAGTTCTTAGATAAAAAAAAATTGGATCTAAGAATTGAATGACTCTTGGTTACTAAATTTGGCAACTAAGAGTGGTGCCACTTGAAGAGAGTTCTAGAGAACTCTGGAGTAGTGTGTGTGCGTGAATGGGTGTGTGTGTGTGAGTGTGTGGTTGTGCCCTATGTGGCTAAATGGTTTATGCTAAGTCCTAAGGGGTTTAGTTAGGTGTAGGCCTTGAATTAGGGTTGTAAACCCTAATTCACTAAGGTAAAGTGCAATTAAACTTAATACAAGTTTAATTGAATGGGTGTGGACCTAATTGAGAGTGAAATAACTCAATTAGGTTGGGCTTAGGTCAATTGGATTCTCATTGAGTCTAATTGAACTTGTGTGGGTTGAGATATGAGCTCAATTGGACCCTATCAGTTCAATTGAATAGGCAATGGCAATTGACTATGAGCTAAGTCAATTGGGTTTAGTGAGGACCTAATTAGGTCCTTAGGAAGGTCTAGAGGTGGTGCACTAGGGTTATGGTGCCTTAATTTAGGTTCCTGTGGGGTTGGAATTGGGTTTAGGGAGTTAGAGATCCAAGATCAAGACTTGAATCTCAAAATAGGAATTAGAGAGTAGTTCCAGACGTCTAAAAATAGAGTTAGACGTCTTGTACTAAAAAATCAGAGGTGTAGACTTCAATTCTGGAAGTCCAATCTGAGTCAGGGGGAATTCTAGGTTCTGTTTTGGGTATTCTGCAGAAATTGGACATCTGACAAAGTGTCTGGACGTCCAATAACACTGCAGAAGTGGGTTTCAGGTGTGCGGGAGTTGGCTAAGGGTTCTGGATGTCCTAAAATTCATATGGACATCAAGATAAGGGTTGGAATTAGAGTTTTAGGGTTTCCTAGGGTGTGGTGACCTAATCTAAGGGTGGCTAAGACTTGGGGAGGTCTCTAGGCTATCCTAGGGCTAGGATGGACCTAAGTTCTTCACATTTTACTGCTTTATTTCTACTTAATAGAGTAGCATACCTTAACTCCCTTACATTATTAATTATTATATCTAATCTAAGTCTTTTGCTCCAGCTCTGCTGTAACACCCGTTATTCCTGATCCAGCTTTACAATCCAACTCCAGATCTAGCTTATTACCTGTAATTGACATAATGCACCTAATTCCCATATTATAGCATTATTTTATGCATAGCTAAAAGAAAGCAGTAAAGATGCAAGTAATTCTTATGCATGCATAAATTACCTTAACTTATGCAAAGTCCTAGCCTAATTTAGGTCAATTAAGACCTATGATTGCTGGGCAATCAGAGAGCGCTTGCGCTTCCCTTTTCCCTCCTTCTATAAAAAAAATCGTGTCATCTGCATATTGAAGAATGGGGACCAGAGTCCGTCTATTTGTCATCGAGTAGCCTTTAATCAAGCCATCTCCTGCCAACTTGCATGCATATCTAGCTAATGTATCCGCAGCAAAAATTTTTTTGAAACAGAAAGGAGAGCTATTGTCCTGCGATAGCAGTCCGAAGTAGTATATTATGTGCAAAGAAGGGAGATTACAAAAAGGATCCCCAAGACTGTATGAGGGACCAACACTCTCTTACAATATTCTCACAACATACCGGCCTCTCCTGGAAAAGTCTCTCATTTCTTGCCTTCCATACACACCAAATAGAAGCAGCCATGTAGACATGTGGTTTCCCTCTCACCTCAAACCCATGCCACATAGAATCCCACTCTGGTAAAGGCTCCTGACAAATTTTTCTCCAGATGACATCAATGATAAGGGAAGAAGCGAAGAGGTGATTTACATTATCAGTGCTCATCTCACATAAAAAACACACATGATGATCAGTACCCAATCTTCTGTGGCGTAGATCACTTGTGATTAACCCATCCCTCCTGCACAGCCAAAGGAAGATTTATACCTTGAGAGGAATTTTTAACAACCATATCTTCTTATCAATGGAATCATGTCTCCATCCCTCTTCAAAATTTAGCATTCTGTTATACCCAGATTTGACACTATAGATCCCATCCCACAGATATCTGTCCTCCGTTCCAGGCCTAAGTCTGAAATTTTCAAGGTCTAATAAAAGCCTTCTCTTCTCATCCCATAACTAGGTAGTTCTTCTGCTACTGCTGGATTCCACATCATCCAGAATCCAACTGCTGCTGCTGCAAGACCAGATCTTGCTGACTGTAGCATTCTTATCAACTGCTGCATCAAAAGCTCTCTGATAGAGCTCCCTCATTGAGGTTGAATCCAAGCTTTACAGGGTTTCCCATTTATCAATGGGGAGTAGGAGGTAGTCGTGATACACCGTTTCATGCACAGGATCCATAGGGTGGGGAACTTTCTTCTTTTAAGAATTTCCCATAAGTATGGCCACGAAATTGAATCGTAAGCTTTTGAGAAATCTACCTTCCAAAGGAAGGCCTTAGACTTCCTTCTATGCCAACCCGTCACCATTTCTTGAGCCATGATAAAAGATTCCTGTAGAGACCTCTCAGGTAGGAAAGCAGACTGAGTAGGAATAATCAAGCCTTGCAAAACACCATGGATTCTATTGGCAAGGATTTTGCTAATGATTAAATATATGAAATTCGACAGTGCAATAGGCCTATAGTCAGAGAAACATTCCACTCCTGATTTCTTTGGTAACAAAAAGAGGTATGATTTGTTTAGCCATTCGAATCCAGAATTTCCCTTTTCAAATTCATGGTAACCCCAATCACTTCCTCTTTAAGAACACTCCACATCTCTTTGTAAAAAAAAACTTGAACCCCATCTAGCCCTGGAGCTCTCTCATTGTTTAAGTCTTTGATGGCATCCATAGCCTCCTGTTCAGTAATAGGTGCAACCAGCATTTTAGCTTGCTCATCACTGACACACAAGAATGCAGTTGCAGCCATCCTCCACATACCTTTAGGCGCAGCCTTTGATTTTTTCCTTGAAGTAATGCACAGCTTTCTGCCTGATTTCATGAGTGGAAGAGATGTTTCTCTCACCAATTTTAACAGTAGCAATGAGGTTGAATCTCCTTCGAGCGTTGGCTGCAAGGTGAAAAAAGGTCGTATTTGCATCCCCTTCCTTGAGCCATAGTTGTCTAGACCTCTCACTCCAATCCATCTCTTTCTTTAAATCCTCCTCAGCGATGATCTGCTGCCAATATTTCCTATCTTCCTGATCTTGAGCGTTCAGACCCACTGTGCTTTCCTTCATATCAAGCTATTGTACCTCAGCCAATGCCTCAAGTCTCTTTTGCTCTCTAATAGCTGTTACAGTCTGCTGAAACTCCCTTAGCAGTATGCACATGTCTGCTAACTTTAGAGCCAGCCTTTGAGTGGCAGAGCCTGTAGTCTTCTTATTCTTCCACCAGCTAGTCAGCATATCTTTAAAACCCTCTTCTCTAAACCAGGACTTTTGGAATTTGAAGTATGACCCAACATCTGCATTTACCCCATTGTCCCACACAATTGTCGTATGGTCAGAAAAAGGCCTATCAAGGCTCATGACTGAAGACAAATGAAATTTCTCCAAGAGACTAGAGTTACCAAAGAATCTATCCAATTTGGACATGAGCCCATTGCCATTTCTCCAAGTAAATTCAATACCACTGACCGGATATTCACTGATGCCAAGATTTTGCATAGTCAATTGGAAGCCTGCCCCTGCACTGTTTGTGTTGCCCCAAAATGGTCTCCACTTGATAAAGTACAATTGAAGTCTCCACCCACGAGCCAAGGTAGCTCTTGGACCTTCAGATGTGCTGCTGATAAATCCTCCCATAACTCCAGCCTGCTAGCTGCTGTACAGGGGCCATACACACATGAAAAAAACCACTCAAGATCCCCCTATTGACACTGGCATCTACATGTAACTATATGCCTGGCTCGATGAACTTCAATCACTTTAAAGCTGGATATTCTCCACCAAATAGCTAGCCCACCATATCTGCCATTTGCAGCCAACCCTACCCAATCAGCTCTCCCAGATTGCCTCAGAGTGTCCCAGGCAGGAATATTTTCTTCCTCTAGATGTGTCTCTTGAATGAGAGCACAATCAATATCCTACTCCCTAAGATATCTGATAAGAGAAGCTCTTCTCACCTTATTACGTAACCCATGCACATTCCACATTAGAATTCGCATCCCTTAAAGAGGATGATGCCCCTATGCCTGGCTGCCCACATATTCAACCATGATGGATTTTACAATGGTTTCCTCCTCAATGGGGCTCATATTTTCTTTTCTCCACCTCCTAAGCATATAAGGGTTCGCCCAACCCCTTTCTTTTGACCAGAACCTTTCCCAAATGTCTTACCTTCAGGAGTAGGGAGTGCCAATTAATTTGCATCCTTGAGAATGCTTATCCCACTACTGCCTTCTATTTTTTTCTCTGTACTATTATGGATGTTAACAGGGTCCTCGTGCCTTTCTTTATCACCCCACATGGCAGTGTCACTCACCACCACCAAACCCCGCAATCATCTTTGAAACCACCCCTTTCGATCTCAGGTGCAGTGGCAGCCCTTTGATGGCTAAGGTCACATGCCTAGTACCCATCCTCTAGGGTGGGTGATCAGGAAGTGCCCCATCAAAGTGGGAGACCAACCTCCATAGCACATTAATGTTTTCAAAAATACTCTATCGAAATCTTAGCCTCTCCACATCTATCATCCCCAGACCAAAGACAAGAAAATGGGTCTGGGATAACATAGAAATCTTCCAGCCCGGCGAGACAAGTAATAGGGAACTCACCAGGTGATGGAGTCTTTCAGTAGACAGGTTTCTAGTCATGACATCACCTATCAAAGCGCCTCTCAACATCATCTCCGTAGAGAGGATATCCTCAGAGAAAGGAATTGCCACATCGATCATGTGGCAAGCCTATGCCGGCGGAGGGGGTAGCTGTGGTTCAGGTACCTCTATTTTCCAGTGCTGAGGGATCTTCCTCACGTACTAAAGCTGTGTCTTGTTACACAAGTTGCACCTGTGCCCTTCTCCTCCATACGCAAGACACACAAGGGGGTTCCTGCATAATGCCGCCATATGCTCTCTTCTTCTGCATCTATAGCATAGGACCTCTCTGTTCGTCCTCTTTCATCCCGCCCACAACCCAACTCTGAAAGCTCCGCCCACATGAGATGGCCATCTCCTCTCCATTCCCCTCCAATTCTTCAATCTCCATGTCTTCCAACCACCCTCATTCCTAACCCTAGCTGCACCCTCGACATCGCCACCTGCCACCCTTCGCCCCTCTCTCTCCATCCTCCCACCATGGCATGCCTGATCTTGATAAGGGTTGGAAGGATCCAATTGTAGGTGTTCCCGATTTTGAACCAGCCTTTGAAGCCTTGAAGCTGGTCCATCAAGCCTAGATTCCCCAGACACCTGTGATGGTAAGCTTGAGTCAGAACCTCTTGAGGATATATTTCTCGAACCTTATCATGTTAAGGTACTCCTCGAGAGTGATTCCGATATCCCAATAGAACCTAGTCCAAATTCTAGTGACCCAATTCCTACCTTTGACCTAGAATCTAGATTTGAGCCTATTTGGGATGATCATGAAGCCCAATATGAAGAGAATTAGATTTTGGATCTGGACTATGATTATAGGCCTATGTTTGAGGATTACACCTCTCCAACCTTCTTAGAGATACAGATTGAATTTTCAAAAGTCAAATCGATCTATGATACAGAAATTGGGGGGTGGAAGAGCTGGGATTCTATTGGGTCTATCTTAGGAGCCAAGAACATGAGCCTATGCCTAATAAGGACACCTCTTTGAGCTCAGAATTTGATCTTAGGTTAGATCCAAGCAAGGTTGATGATTCTACCCAACATGATTCATTATATGGTGGAAATCCCAATCTGGAACCAGGTTCAAAAACTAATCTTCGCAAATTCTCCAATGATTTCGAATCCTACCATGATTTTGGAGAACCTATGTTTCCTGATGATTACGAGCCAATCTACGACCTCAGCATCTATGACTCGTTCTTTGATTCTGACTCTGAGGTCCTTAATCTTGAGATCATTGATTCAAAATCATATTTCATTGAGTTGGAATCATTATGTTATGATCTTCAAGAATCAGAAACTACAAATGCCGAGAGTGTCCACAATCCAGAGTTCAAATCTTTCACTAACTTAGAATTCCATGATCCTATAAGCACTCTCCAGTCATTTACATTTGATTTAAATGAGCATCAAGAAGACTCTCTAGATGAACCTATATTTGAATCATTTCTAGAAGAGCCTTCTCTGCACCCAGATTTTAAAGAATCTACGCCTTCTGATCCGCATACAAAGCCTTCCAAAATTCGATCCCAACCTCGACCCGCCATCGGAATCAACTTCTACTCTGACTCACCTCTCTCTGAACTGGTTGCATATTATTCTCCTCTATCTTTTGACCGGGTATCGGACGTTGATCAGACTGATAATCACTTCCTATCCTTCTCGATCAGTTAGTAGGGTTCCCACATCCTCCATAGATCCATTTGCTTTTGGGGACCCCTACTCTGACCAGGCTAAGCCGACTCAGCCAAACCCTGGATTCTCATTTCCATACCTCTTTGAGCCTTAAAGTATCTAGTGGGCCCCACATCTATTGATTCATATCCATCAATCCACCAGACTGATTGGGTTTGGTCTGCATCATCAGCCTATTGATTTGAACAAGCACCTGGTTGGACCAACCAGGCTATTGATCAAGGTGCTTGTTCTACAAAACTCATCTGATTTGACCACCCCTTCTCCTTGACCACCTTCTACTCGGCTGAAGGCATTGAATTTAGTGCTTAACAGGAGGCAACCTGTCATTTCAAAAGCCCGAGACCCTTCTGATCATTCTTTTAAGCTACACTCCTACTGCACTTCTGAGTTCAATTTTAGAATAGCCAACTCCACCTTTGGTACTTGTATCAAAGTTTGAAATTGTCCCCAACAGTCAACCCGATCCGTTTACCCACCCTTTGATCCTGTTCTAAACTTTGAACCAAACTGATGTTGTACCCTCCTAGTTTACAATGAGGACATTACAAAACTTAGGCGTGGGGGTGTGTTAAAGTGCAAACATATGGAAATTCAATTCTCTGAGGGGTTCTCACAAAAAATATACATATTCAAAAATTAAAAAAATAAAAAAAATGAAAAAAGAAAAAATTGGAGGAATGGGAGGAATTTTGTGAACTCAATTGCAAATATTTCTTGAGGAGGAAAAAAAAGAGGAAAAAGTTAAATGTCAAAAGGAGAAAAATCAAAAACAAAAATGATATTCATTAGCAATTGATTATGGAAGTGCTTAAGCTCTAGATCTAATAAAAAGAAAAAAATTAAGTACTGAAAACAAAGAGACAAGGAGATTAGTACGAGTGCTGATTGCAGGCCTCTTAGGCTTATTTTAGGGTTAAACATTGATGGGAATACCATCATGAGCCATAACTAGCTCATTTTGATCCAATTTAGTCAGTAAATACTCCTACATAACTGCCAGATAGCCATAATTCACTGCAAATCCATTCTGAGTGAGAGACAAGAAACCAAGGTTAAAATTATAATTTTACCATCATAATTTGAATACATTACAATCATGGGTTTTCTTAGGGGTTAATTAAGGGTCAGTTGGTCTTAAAAGGATAACAAGTGGGTTAGAACAGACAGAAAAGGGTTTTCACGTGCTTTGAGAATTAAATGACTTTTGAAACCCTAAAAATAGACCTTCTTAATTAACTGAAGTTCTGGTTAGGATAAAATTCACCTAAACCATCTAAAATTCATATAAAAATATTCTCTAGGGTTTGGTACCTTCAAAATGACCATCAGAACTCATTTTGGCCCAAAATAGAGTCTCAGACAGACATTTACCCTAATTTGAGTTTTTGCATAAATTATCTAGTCAAACGAGGTCAAAACCAAAATTCAACTTTACAATTGGATTCCTTAGGTCCAAATTAGATTTGTATTAAAATTTGGGCCCAATCTGAGATTGATTCGACCTAGTTTGCACTTTGGGCCAAGTGTGACTTTCTTTATCTCCAATAGCTCCTCAGCTTTTGAATTCCCTAGAAAAACCCCCCCCAACTTCTTTGTCTTCTTCACAAAAAGGCCCCTGCAGCAGAGAAATCCTAATCCTAAAGCTCTGGCGATAATAACCTAAGGATTTCCCCTTGATTGATCAATGAAACTTCCTCAAATTTGAAGTAGAGATCCCTCGTGAAATTCTCTTTCAATCAGACCGATCCTTGGGCTTCAATTCTTTCCCAATCTCTCATGTGAACGCATGAAAGAATTGGGTTTCCAACTCTGAAAACCTTCTAAGCTTGGGAAGGTTTCTTACTAAGCTCTAAGCACCTTTTAAGAGCATATTTAAGACTCCCCAGGGTAGACCGTTTGGGGCAAGCTTGATTTTGACCGGAGTAACCCCCAATTCTTCTCTCCTCCTTGGGTCGAAGTGCTCTTCGAGCTTCGATGACTCTCCTTGCCTCTCCTCATCGTCTGACCGCAATACTAGTGACAGATCCTTCTTCCTTGCCTTCTTCTGCGTTGAGTAGCACCAGCTGGCATCCCTATCCCCTTCATCCTCGCTGTCCAACCCTTATCAGAGCCAACTTCATCTCCGGCGTCGGCCATACCACAATCGGCGCCATCTCCGCCCCCCATCGTCCGTTACATACCTCAATTGACTCCTTAGCTTTTCTACGTTACACCATTACCTCCGACACTCCACTTCGACATCTTTGACGCCCTCTGCGACTCCATCTTCCATCTCGCTGGCATACCTCTAGTGAGCGCTAGCGGTTACCACAGATCACCTACGCCACTGCTTCCAATCTCCACACCTCCACCTCAACCTCAGGAGCAAAAACCTTAACTTCGTTAAGCCAATTGCTCCTCTAAACCCTCTATTGAACTCATGCTTCTCCAGCCAACCTCCGTGAGGTTAACAGGCCACTTCACACATGCTCAATGCACACCACTGCCACCATCACACTCACCGTGCTCCGGAGATCGTTCCTGAGCCTTTTGACACGGATGGAAGGCCTTATTTGTGATTTTAGGTTTTCCAACCCCCCTCCACCATTAAAGTCGACCTTCAAGTAAGCTTCAAGATCGCTTCAGGGCACCTTCACTCCAGGCTTTGGCTCCAGATCGTGCGGAGTCATCACACGCACACGTCCAAGTCTCCAATTGAGGGAGATACCCTCAGCAGCTGACCCAATTGAGGAAGAGTTCCCTGCTGCTACGACGCGCAAAGGAAATGTGGGACTTTAGTCCCACCTCGAAAGCTGAAGAGTTCATGCTATCACATAAATTGAATTTGTGGTAGAGGCTTATTGCCTCAGACACAAGGGGTAAGGTCCCTCACACCCCTCACATGGCTCGTCCGCGACCTCTCCTCTACGAACCTAGGACACCCAACCCGCTTAAGCTAACACCTCAGTTACCACCCACGTCGGTAGCCCTGGTCTCGGGTACGCTCTTGCCTGAATCCGACTACCCGAGACTGCGTGTTGCCTTAGGAAGGCGAGAAAGAGAAGAGCCTAGAGAGAAAGGAAAGAGAGTGTGGGGTTGGGGGGTTTTGCTACATAGAATAATGGCTGACACTTAGCCGTTTGAAGAAGGATCCCCCTCTGTGTGTGAAGAAGAGAAGAAGAGAAAGAGAAGAAAAGAGAAGTCAAGGCAGAAGAAGAAGAGGCACGTAGAGCTAAGGGGAAGAGACAGAAGCCAAAGATGAAGAAGGGGAGCTGGACAAGATGAAAGGCAGAAGAAGGAGAGTAGAAGAATAGAAAGGAAGAAGAAAGAAGGAAGAAAGAAGGAAAGAAGAGGACCCGCACAAGCAGAGAAGTAGAGAAAGAGGAAGAGAAGAGGAAGAGTTTAAGAAGAAGATTTCTTTAAGATTGTTAATTGATATTGTGTCTAATTTGAGCTTCTTAATTAATATTGTGCATCTCTTAACTATCATTGTGTGGAGTAATTGGTGATTCAAATCACCATTTTACTCCATTCCTTTTACAGTATTGACATTAGCTTTCATTGTTATATCATTATTGTTTCAAGTTTCATTACAAATTGCAATTTTTAGATTGAATTCCATATTGCTCCCTGTGTTCGACCTCGAACTTCAAATTCAAGTAATAAATATTATTTATTTTCAAAGTGATTTCTTCTATACTACAATGAAGTTTTTAAAACCTCGATTTCGCTCGCATACATTTTGGCGCCGTTGCCAGGGAGCAACGCACAATTCAGATCTCTTGATTGCAATATCAGGTTGGGTTCTAACTTGCTACATCTCTTTTGATTGTGATCTATTTCAGGGACTCACTAAAGGAAGATCAGCCGTGCATCAACCACTCCAGGGGCAGGTAAACTCCATCTACCTTCTTCTAAAACCCCTGAATATGAAAAAGCTAAGAAAGGAAAAATCAATTAGGGCTACTTGCATTATATTGTTAGATTAATCATCAAGTTGCCTGATTTGATACATTCTATTTAGATAACATTCAAACCCTGATTTGTGCACCTACTTGAAATTTAAGGTATTTAGGGCTATCACCTTCTTGTTTGAACCCTAGGTACCACATTTGGACAAATTAAATTGGACAAAACAAAGCCAATTAAGGATTCCAGCTTAGGATTTTAGAGACACACTTGCTTAATCAAGAATTGATCTTTCAAAACATTGTGTGCCTAAGCCTTGATTGAATTGATCTATTGAAGCAAAACCCTAAAATTAGGCTATTAAATTCATTTGAACACTAAAAGAGGGACCTAATTTCTCAAGAGGACAATACAGGTGAAGTTGACCCATCTTGTTTGGGTTGACCAATCTTCAAATTAGGTCACTTTTCACCAAAACATCTTAAGAGTTCAAGTGAAATCATAAGCACCCTTACTCTTAATTAAAACTGGTAGACTTAAGAGGTCAAGTCCCCATTTTGGTCTACCTAGAACATCAGTGACAAGAGAGGTCGTGTGAGGGAAACCCTATAACTTGTGGGGGCTCTCTACCGTGTAGGGGCCATTGCGAGAATCTCCCTCTCTGGCTACCTAGGTAATTCTCAAGTGGATGGCTTTCTGACTAAGGGGTATCATCCGCCCCGAACATTTATAGTCATCCAAAAATTTTTGGGTGTCATGATTGGGTCCATCACATTCTGCCTCTCATCTACTCCATCAGTGCATGTTCGGGAGGAGGTCTCTAAGACCATCCTTGAGGCCTCCATTAACTACTCATTCCCGTCGAGGCCAAGCCTCGACCTCCTTGTTTGTGCAACAACCCAATACAATTGACATCTCTTCTGATTCATCTGAACCTAATTCTCCTTCATCCATCATCATGGAACAACCAGCAGAAGAAAATAATCTTGAAAATCAGGTTCAGCACCTCAATGATCTATTCCAAGCCTTTGTGAACCCACCGTAGCATCCAATGATGCAAGATCACTACAATCCCGCTGCAGTGGCAATCGAACCTCGAGTACAAGTCCTTGTTGGAGGTCCTGACACTAAACTCAAGACTAGCATGATTCATGCCATCCCCAAATTCCATGGACGTAATTCCGAAGATCCTTTCCAGTATATCAAGCAACTCAAGCACCTGGCCTAGACCTTCAGGTCAGAAGCTCAAAATCGGGATGTCCTACTCATGAAAATGTTCTCCTTCTCTCTCAAGGATAAAGCTGCTCACTAGTACCAAACCCAAATGCATCCAATCAACACCTGGGCAGAACTTCAATCTGAGTTTTTGAGAAAGTTCTTCCCTGTTGGTTGGACAAATGCTTTATGGCACCAGATCACGCATTTCACACAGCAAGGAGGAGAATCGCTTTACGAGGCATGGGATCATTTTTTTGGATCTCATGCGAAAGTGCCACCACCGTGGAGTTCCTAAATGGGAACAAGTCAAATCTTTTTAACAGGGACTCCATGAGGATATTCGATTATTCATCAATGCGATCTGCAGTGGAAACATCATGAAGACACCACGTGGGAGATTCTCGAGAATATGTGTGAGAACTCCATCAATAATGAATCCATGGGCATGTTCAACCGGACGAATGCCCATGCATTGACGAATCTAAAGGGTGCACATGAGACGTAGGGCCTGTCCTCTTCCTTCGACTTGGAATTGATGGCCAGTCATCTAGACAAGGTCTCTATTATTGAGAAGAAGGTGGATGAGCTAACTCGACACTTGCAGTGAGCCACCTCTACGCAAAACTCGTTCGCACAACCACCCTCTGGCAGGGAGGCTATGCATCGCATCTATCATAGATCTTCTCAGGGGATGGACCCGTATTCACCCTCGTCTGAGTTTTGCTTTGGAGGAAACTCCAGACCCACCTACTCTAGTTGGGGGAACTTTGAACCCTCGTATTCTGACTTTTTCGAGGTTCCTCAGACCTGCAAAGACCTCAATGCCATTCAGAATGATCCATTCTTGAACACCTACAACCCTGGATGGCATAATCATCCTAATTTCACGTGGTTAGGAAATAACCAAAATCAGAGACCTCAATATCAACCCTGACCACAAGCTCCTCATCCATATCAGCCGCCTCAGCCTTGGCCTAACCCAACTTATCAATCTGGGCTGACTCATGTAGATCAAATGACTTTTATCCTTTAGACTTTGGCTGACATTCAGAAGATGAATGCGGCTATGCAAAAGCAGCACAGAGATGAGATCACAGAGGTTCGCAATCAACTCGCCCAGATGGCAAATCCCCGCCAACCTGGTGCACTTCCTTCTCAACCTCTGCCTAATCCGAATAACATGCTAAACCAGAGGCACGTTATGAACCCAAATTAGGGCCAAGCTCACTTTGTTTATCAGGCTCCTTCTGCCCCATCACCTGATGGGATGGATGCTTCAACATCATACTCGGGATTTCAACAGCAAACACCTATTTTGCCTAACCCAAACTAGACCCAGGCGGGATTGAATTTTGTTACTACTCGTAGTGGCAAAATAACACAGGACCCACCTTATCCAAGCCACTCCCAGCTTGGTAATACAAACCCTAACCCTAGATTGGCCATCCAGGACACACCCGTCACAGATTAAGAACCTGAGCCAATTCTAGAAGATCTGTCTAAGGTTCCATTTCGCAAGGTTTTGACCAAGGGAAAAGGGATAGCCAAACCTGTGGTACCTGAGGATAACTTGGTTAAGCTCTTTGAGTAGGTCCATATAAACATCCCCTTGATGGATGTGATACACCACGTACCAACTTATGCACAATTTCTGAAAGACGTGTGTACACCTAAGCGTATGTCGTGACCCAAAAGCAGGAATCCAATCGTACTATCAGAGCAAGCTAGCTCTGTCATTTTGAGAAACTCCCACCTAAGGCAAAAGACCCAAGCACCCCTTTGATCACCTGTGCAATCGGTGATATACAATTCGACCAAGCTTTACTAGACCTAGAAGCCTCCATAAATTTGATACCTACATCCCTACCAGACTACTTCGAGGAATCTGAGCTTAAACTGATAGAAATGACTTTACAGCTAGCCGACCGATCAATTAAGTCACCAAAAGGAATTCTCGAGGATGTCATAGTTAGGGTACATGATTTCGATTTTTCAGTGGATTTTATTGTCTTAGACATGGATGCTCCTGAGAATATGAAGAATACACCGATCATACTAGGGTGACCCTTTCTGGCCACTGTTAGGGCCAATATCAATTGTGAGGAGGGCCAAATTGAATTAAAATTTAGGAGCAAGACAATAAAGATTGACATCTTCAAGGCCCAACAAGGAATTAATTATGGAGTTATAGAATAGATTTGTGATATCAAGGCTGTGGTTGACGACTTATGTATCAAGGAAAATCCAACTATTTCTGATCAACCACAAGAGGATCAAAACTCGTAATTAGAGGAGTCTAAACCCAACCTAGACACACCTATAGCTCCTTCCTTTTCTCCCGACACCCACTCTGAACCACCCACTGCTGCTGACAACCCGATTATGAAATTAAAGCCTCTTCTCGATCATCTCAAATACGTTTTTTTGGGTTCCAATCAGACGTTTCCTATGATTATCAACTCCTGACTCACACCTGATCAGGAAACACGCCTGATTTCTATTCTCCAGCAACATCAAAGAGCCATTGGATGGACTCTTGATGAACTGACTGGAATTAGCCCTTCATATTGCACACATCACATCTACACTGAAGAGGGCTCATGACCATCTCGTGAAATGCAGAGACGCCTAAATCCAAATTTGCAGGATGTCATGAAAATGGAAATCATCAAGTGGTTAGATGTAGGGATCATTTACCTGACCTCCGACAGTCTGTGGGTGAGCCCAATTCAAGTTATGCCTAAGAAGCTAGGGCTCACCGTCATCACGACTAAAATTGGAGAAACCATACTGACCCGTATAGCAAACTCATGGAGAGTCTGCATTGATTATAGAAGACTCAATTCCTCCATGAAGAAGGATCATTTTCCATTACTGTTCATTGATCAGATTCTAAAGAAACTAGCGAAAAATCGATTCTTTTACTTTTTGGATGGGTACTTCGGTTATAATCAGGTCACAATCCATCCCAAGGACCAAGAGAAGACCACCTTCACCTGCCCCTTCAAAACATACACCTTCCGAAGGATGCCATTCGGTCTTTGCAATGCACCCGCTACTTTTCAACAGTGCATGTTTGCCATATTCTCATATATGGTAGGTGAATACCTTGAAGTCTTCATGGATGACTTCTCGATATTTGGTGAATCATTTGATGATTACCTCCCACACTTGGTCCAAATCCTCAGGCGGTGCATCGATGTGAACTTGGTTCTTTCCTAGGAAAAGAGCCACTTCATGGTGCCTGAGGGAATTGTCTTGGGACATCTCATCTTAGAAAAAGGCATCCAGGTTGATCGAGCCAAGGTGAATTTGATTTCCAAACTCCCTATGCCTAGCTCGGTCAAAGACATCCAATCCTTCCTAGGGCACGTCAGTTTTTACCGTCAATTCATTCTCGATTTTTCGAAAATCGCATGCCCCCTAACTATGCTTCTATCTAAGGATGTCCCTTTTGAAATCCGCAATGAGTGCACTCAGGCATTTGAAATCCTGCGTGATTGAGTTACCCAAGCACCTATCCTGCAGTCTCCCGATTTGTCTCAACCATTTGAGATCATGTGTGATGCATCTGATTATGCTGTAGGAGCGGTACTTGGGTAGAAAATAGACAGGAAACCCGTGGTCATCTATTACACTAGCAAGACACTTGACGAGGCTCAGCATAACTATACAGTTACTAAGAAAGAGTTGCTAGCAGTAGTATTTGCCCTGGACAAATTCAGATCATATCTTTTGGGTTCCCGTGTTA
This sequence comes from Thalassia testudinum, assembly GCA_037157565.1. Classification (NCBI taxonomy): domain Eukaryota; kingdom Viridiplantae; phylum Streptophyta; class Magnoliopsida; order Alismatales; family Hydrocharitaceae; genus Thalassia; species Thalassia testudinum. The sequence continues at coordinate 136,795,147 of JAZHRO010000063.1, forward strand.
TTATATACTCAAATCACACTGTAGTGAGGCACCTTTTTGCGAAGAAGGACATGAAACCTCAACTAATTCGTTGGATCTTGCTATTGTAAGAATTTGACCTCGATATTCGCAATAAAGCAGGAAAAAAGAATGTGGTAGCTGACCACTTATCCTGCCTTCCTTTTGATAGTATCGACCCTTCCAAACCCATCACATAACATTTTCCCGATGAGCACCTCCTGACTATTAGTACGGGACTTTCTTGGTTTGTTGATTTATAAACTACTTGGCATCACATCAGATCCCGTTCGATTGGCCGAAGGCCAAGAAAGACAAATTGCTTTCCGATGCCAAGTACTAAATGTGGGAAGAATCGTACCTCTTCTGCATTGGTGCTAATCAGATCATTAGATGGTGCATCCCAGAAGCAAAAATTCAGGACATTTTGTCCTACCATGACTAGGCTTGCGGCAGACACTTTTTCGGACATAAAACTGTAGCAAAAGTCCTCCAGTGCGGCTTTTATTGGTCCATGATTTTCAAAGATGCATACGATCACTGTAAGGTATGCACTTGTTGCCATACCTTGGGCAACATGAGCCACCACGATATGACGCCTTTACAGTCGATTCTTGTATGCGAAATCTTTAACATCTGGGGGATTGATTTCATGGGACCCTTCCCTACTTCGGACGACTTCGAATACATTCTTCTCGCTATTGACTACGTGTCCAAGTGGATCAAAGCCATTCCGACCCAAACCAACGATCATAAGGTGGTAATCAAATTCATTCATCAGAGCATCTTTTCTCGATTCGGAATTCCACATGCCATTATCTCTAATGGAGGGACCCATTTCATAAATGCTTAGTTCAGATCACTGATGACCAAATACGAGGTGTCACACCGAATCTCTACACCTTATCACCCCCAAACCAACAGTCTAGCTGAGCTATCGAATCTGTAGATCAAGAAAATCCTTCAGGTCACTGTTCAACCTGATAGGAAGGATTGGTTGTCCCGACTTACGGAAGCCTTGTGGGCTAATAGGACCGCCCACGAAACCCAATTGGGCATGTCTCCTTTCAGATTGGTGTACGGGAAGGCATGTCACCTCCCTGTTGAGTTGGAGCACAAAGCCCATTGGGCTGTATGGAAGGTAATCTAGATCTTTCTAAGGCAGGAACCCACAGAAAGCTTCAAATGAGTGAGATTAATGAATTACGCAATGATGCGTATGAGAACTCGGGAATTTACAAAGAGCGGGTTAAGGCCTTTCATGACAAGCACATATCTAGAAAGATCTTTCACCCTGGTCAGAAAGTCCTACTCTTTGATGCCAAACTCAAACTGTTCCCAAGAAAACTCAAATCAAAATGGATTGGACCATATCTTATCAAATGAATCTTTGGAAATGGAACCGTAGAAATCAGCCAACCCATCCTTGATTCAAAACCCTTTATCGTGAATGGTCAGCAACTTAAGCCGTTCATTGAACTCACTGATATGAACATGGCTGAGGTATCTTTTGATCTCCATTCTCCCTGAGCTTATTGCACTCGGCTAATGGCATTAAACTCAGTGCTTAACGGGAGGCAACCCATCATCTTTTTGAAAAAAACCCAAAACCCGTCTTGACACATCTTATGTTGAACTCATATTGCATTTTAGGGTTTGTCCATTAGAACAGCCGACTCCACCTCTGGTACCCGTACCTAAGCTTGAAATCATTCGCAACAATCACCTCGACCCATCCACCCACCCAAAACTTGTTCTAATGTACGATCTAAGCTGAACTCGAACCCACCTAATTTACAATGAGAACATTGCAAATCATAGGCATGGGGGGGTATTAAAGCACAGAACGTTGTGAGAATCACTTCACAAGAAAGGGTTTCATCAAAAAAATCACATATTCCAAAAAAATAAAAAAATAAAAAATTTGAAAAAGGACAAAAATAGGAAAAGGGAGGAAATTTTGAGTGAATTGATTACATATCATTGTTGAGGAGAAAGGGGGAGGTGATAAAAATGACAAAAAGGAGCATAATTTGAAAAGAAATGGGATAGTCATTAGTAAAAGATTAAGGAATTGACTTAGTTCTAGACCAAACCAAAAGGAAAGAAAATGAAAGACAAAAAAGTGCTAAAAGACCAAAGAGATTAGTATGAATGCTGATCTTAGGCCTCTTGGGCTGCGATCCTAGCCTTAAAAATTCAAGTATCCATTAATATTTGGATAGTCATCAAGAGGTTGGGGAAAATGAGAAGCTTAAGTATTAGGTCTAAGGCTTAGGGATTATTCAGCCTCGTTAACTGACCTCTGGTTTGCGGGACTCGGTAACCTAAGCACCCCAATCAACACACAATCTGGTTCAGTGTGCTTAAGTATCAAAATCACACAAATGTGTTAAATCTATTCTGAAAAAAAAAGGTTACCTAGATTAGGAGCAACTGATCAACACAAGTTGATTTGGACGAGTTCCCAGCACGAAGAGGTAGGACATTCCCCTCAAAGATGCGCAATAACATATCGTTTCCTCGGTACTTGTCTCCTAGGATATCTAAATATCCTACCGAGGGCATGTAAGCACCTTGTGCTGGTTCAGATGCCATGGGCAGCATTATCACGAAAATGTCGATTGTCAGGGTTTGGATTTAGCTACAGAATGCCATGGGTGAGATTATCTCAAAATCTCGAAAGCCAGGGTTCTGGGAGTTGCCATGAGTGGTGCGATCTCGAAACATCAATTGCCAGGGACCCTGCGAGGATTGATGGTGGGAACTAGGAATCTGATACAGACTGTGTTGCAAAGCTAATCTGAGGCTAGAAATAAAAGGAAAAGGGAGAGAAAACTCTCCAAAAATAAAGAAGAATTCTTCTGTCTCTCTCTTACAAAAATGCACTGCAAACTAAACCTGGGCTAAAACATGTTACAAGCATGGGTGCTTTAACCGCAGAGTTCAACGAACCTTAGGTTAGTTCCTGTGGGACTTAGAAACCTTTGCAGCGGACTGAGGCTAGGGCTGCTCAGGTCCGGATCTTGGTTGGTACTTGAGTACCTCTAGGCCTACTATCGGCATTCTGACCTAATCTACAAAAGAAAGCACACATCAAAATTCTGAGCATACAAAGGCATATGGTCTAGAATTAAAGATAATTCCATGAGATTTTGCTAAGGGACTGGCAAAAGCTAGTCATGGGGGTTTGATGGGAACACCATCATGAGCCATAACTAGCTCATTTTGATCTAATTAAGTCAGTAAATGCTCCTACATAATTGTCAGAGAGCCATAATTTATTGCAAATCCATTATGAGGGAGAGACAAGAAACCAGGTTAAAACTATAATTTTACCATCATAACTTGAATACAGTGCAACCAAGGGTTTTCTTAGGGGTTAATTATGGGTCAATTGATCTTAAACAGACAACAAGTGGGTTAGAACAGACAAAAAAGGGTTTTTGCATGTTGAGAATTAAATGACTTTTGAAACCCTAAAAACAGATCTGCTTAATTAACTGAAGTTATGGTTAGGATAAAATTCACCTAAAACCTCTAAAATTCATAGAAAAATATTCTTTAGGGTTTGGTACCTTCAAATTGACCATCAGAATCAGTTTTGGCCCAAAATAGTCTCGGACTGACATTTACCCTAATTTGGGTTTTTGCATAAATTATAAAGTCAAAATAAGTCAAAACTAAAATCCAACTTCACCATTGGATTCCTTAGGTCCAAATTAGATTTGTATCAAAATTTGGGCTCTATCTGAGATTATTTCGACCTAGTTTGCACTTTGGTCCAAGTGTGACTTTCTTTATCTCCAATAGCCCATAGCTTTTGAACTTCTTACAAAAAGCCCCCCCACTTCTTTATCTTCTTCACAAAAAGGCCCCCGCTGCAGAGAAATCCTAATCCTAAAGCTTCGGCAGCAATCAACCAAGGATTTCTCCTTAATTGATTGATGAAACTTCCTCAAATTTGAACCAGAGATCCCTCTTGAAATACTCTTTCAATCAAACCAATTCTTAGGCTTCAGTTCTTTCTTAATCTCTCATGCGAATGTATGAGAGAATTGGGTTTCCAACTCTGGCAACCTTCTAAGCTTGGGAAGCTTGATTCCCATGCTTTAAGCACCCTTTAATGGCCTATATAAGACTCCCTAAGGCAGACCATTTGGGGCAAGCTCAATTTCGACCAGAGTAACCCCCAATTCTTCTCTCCTCCTCTGGCCAAAGTGCTCTTCGAGCTTCGATGACTCTCTTTGCCTCTCCTCATCGTCTGACCATAATACCAACAGCAAATCCTCCTTCCTTGCCTTCTTTCGCGTTGAGCAACTCCAGCCGATGTCCCTGTCCCTTTCATCCTTGCTGTCCAGCCCTTATCAGAGCCAACTTTGTCTCCTGCACCGACCATACCATAACCAGCGCCATCTCCATCCCCCATAATCCGCTACATACCTCAATTGACTTAGCTTTTCTACGTCACGCCAGTACCTCCAACACTCCACTTCGACATCTTTGATGCCCTCCGCGACTCCATCTTCCAACTCGTCGGCATACCTCTGACGAGTGCTAGCAGCCACCACAGATCACCTACGCCAACTCTTCCATGCTCCACACCTCCACCACAGGAGCAAAAACCCTGACTTCGTTAGGCCAATTGCTCCTCCAAACTTTCTGCCGAACTCATGCTTCTCCGGCCACCCTCCGCGAGGTCAACAGGCCTCTTCACACATGCTCACTGCACACCACTACCACCGTCACACTCGTCATGCTTCAACGATCATTCCTTAGCCTTTTGACGCGATCAAAAGGCCTTATTTGTGATTTCAGGTTCCAGCCCCCCTCCACCATTAAAGTCGACCTTCAAACAAGCTTCAAGCTCGCTCTAGGTCACCTTCACTCTAGGCTTTGGCTCTAGACTGCGCGGAGTCATCACACGCACACGCCCAGGTCTCTAATTGAGGGAGATACCCTTAGCGGAAGAGTTCCCTACTACTGCGACACGCAAAGGAAAGGTGGGACTTTAGTCCCACGTTGGAAGTTGAAGAGTGCGTGATATCACATAAATTGAATTTGTCATAGAGGCTTATCGCCTCAGACACAAGGGTTGAGGTCCCTTACACCCCTCACATGCCTTGTCTGTGACCTCTCCTCCGTGGACCTGGTACACTCGACCCACCTAAGCCCACACCTCGGCTGCCACCCACGCCGGTAGCCCTGGCCCCGGGTATGCTCTTGCCCAAATCTGACTACCTGATACTGCGTGTGGCCTTGGGAAGGCGAGAAAGAGAAGGGCCCAGAGAGAAAGGAAAGAGAGAGCGGGGTTGGGGGGTTTTACTACAAAGAATAACAGCTGACACTCAGCCGTTTGAAGAAGGATCCCCCTCTGTGTGTGAAGAAGAGAAGAAGAGAAAGAAAAGAAAAGAGGAGTCAAGGTAGAAGAAGAAGAGAAACGTAGAGCTAAGGAGAAGTGACAAAGCCAAAGAACAAGAAGGGGAGCTGCATAGGAAGAAAGGCAGAAGAAGAAGAAGAGTAGAAGAACAGAAAGGAAGAAGAAAGAAGGAAGAAATATGGAAAGAAGAATACCCACACAAACAGAGAAACAGAGAAAGAAGAAGAAAAGAGGAAGAGTTTAAGAAGAAGATTTCTTTAACATTGTTAATTGATATTGTGTCTGATTTGAGCTTCTTAATTAATATTGTGCATCTCTTAACTATCATTGTGAGAAGTCATTAGTGATTCAAATCACCATTTTACTCCATTCTTTTTACAGTATTTACATTAGCTTTCATTGTTATATCATTATTGCTTGAAGTTTCATTACAAATTGCTCATATTGTGCTTAAATTTCAATTTTGAGGTTGAATTCCATATTGCTCCCTGTGTTCGACCTCGGACTTTAAATTCGAGTAATAAATATTATTTATTTTCAAAGCGATTTCGGCTATACTACAACGCAGTTTTTAAAACCTCAATTTCGCTCACAAACAAACATTCACGTATATGTTAAGATCGAGATTAGTCCTCAAGAGGTTGAGGAAAGCTTGAAGCTGATGTAGTAGGTCAGAGGCTTAGAGATTATTTGACCCCATTGCTTGCCCTTTGGTTTGTGGGACTTGGTAACCTAATCACCCAACGTCACACACTAAGTCTGGTTCAGTGCGCTCAACAAAGAAAAATATGCTAAAAGTGTTATGTTCTAAAAAACCACCTCAAAGATCTAGCCTAGGAGCAGCTCGACAACACAAGTTGATTGGATGAGTTCTCGGCGCGGAGAGTTGGGAAATTCCACTCAAAGATGCATAATAACATATTGTCTCCTTAGTGCTTGTGTCTTAGGATATCTAAATATCCTACTGGGGGTATGTAAGCACCTTGTGCTGGTTCAGGTGCCTTGGGCAGGATTATCCTGAAATGTTGATCGCTAGGGCCTGAATTTAGCTAGAGAACTCCATGGGTGGCACTATCTCGAAGTGTTGAAAGGCATGAATTCTGGGAGCTGCCATGGGTGGTGCTATCCCGAAGCATCAAAAGCTAAGGACACTTCAAGCATTGATGGTGGAGACAAGGAATCCAATATAGACCTTGTTTAGGGCCAATCCGAGGCTATATCTAGGGAAATCTAAGAAAAAAAAGAGAGAAAACTCTCCAAATAAAAATCCTTCTATCTCTCCCTTAAAAAAATGCACTGGCAAATTGAACCTAGACATGCTACATTCTAAGCACAGGTGTTTTAACCGTTGGGTTCAATGAACCTCTGGGTAGTTTTTGCAGGCCTTAGAAACCTTCGTGGCAAACTCAGGTTGGAGCTAGTTAGGTTTGGATCGTGATTGATACTTGAGTACCTCTAGGCCTACTATTAGCATTCCGACCTAATTTCTAGAGAATAACACAAAGCAAGCGTCTTAACTTAAAAGCATGGTATAGAATTCTTGTTCTTTCTATAAGAGTTTGCTGAGGGATTAGAAAAGGTTAGGCATGGGGGTGTGATGATAACACCATCATGAGCCATAACTAGCTTTAATTAGTTAGGATTAATTGACAAATGCTCTAACACAATCGCCTGAGAGCCAAATTCCTTGCATATCTATTCTATGAGTAAAACAATAAAATAGGGTTAATTTTGTAGTTTTAATATTACATCATGAAAGTAGAATAATCATGAGGTTTCATAGGGGTTAATCTAAAGTCTAATGAGCATTAATGTCTAATAAAGGGTCCACATAGATAGAAACGGGGTTTCATGCATTTCGAGAATTGATTCAGCACCCAAAACCCTAATTTCAGACTCGCTTGAATTACTAAGGTTCTATTCAAGATAAAATCTATCTAAACCTCCAAAAATTCATATAAAAATATTCCTTGAGTTTTGACACCCTTGATTGGACCTTTGGAACCCATTTTAACCTCAAATAGAGTCACAGGCACAGTTCCAGCATAATTTTATTTTTTACATAAATTTTCCAATCAAATTTGGTTAAAACTGAAATTTGACTTCACCATCAGATTCCATGGGTTCAAATTAGGTTTTACCAAAATTTTGGTCTAATCAGAGATCATCTTCACCTAGTTTGCATTTTAGTCCAGTCAGACTCTTTCTTTCTCAATTAGCCCCTCAGCTTTCGAAATCCTTACAAATAGCCCCCTAATTTCTTCATCTTCTTCACAGATCAGTCCCTGCCACCATTGGAGGTCAACTGACCTCCAGGAGGTGTTTGACCAGTCCTAAACCTACTCGAATCTTCATCAAATCCCACCAAATTTGGTGGGATTGATGTTCACACCATGGAGAATTGATTGGGACCGATTTAGAATCCCAAATCATCCCTGTTTGCCCTAGTGAACTCACAAGAACCATGAGTTCTTCTTAATTCCTAAGCAAGCAAATTGAGCTTGTTTCCTGTTTAGAATTTGCTCAGAAGCTCTGCAAAAGCTTCCTTATTGCAAAGCTCAACTCCTTAGCTCGGTTTTGGCCGTAAATCTTCACCAAATCTCCCTCTTTGTCCACCTCCATTGCAGCTCCGGTGACCCCTCTCTAACCTCCTTCTTCACTCTCTGCCATGTACTGTAGGCAGTGGGAATGCCTTCATCTCCCTCCATTTGTCGCGACACTCACAGAAGCCTTCCAGACCTCCTTATCATTGTCGCTCCTTCCACCGGAGGCGTTCTCTTCCATAGCGTCGGCCAATCAAAGTCGGTGCCCTCCTGCCCCTTTCGACCATTAACATTAGGTTCCCTAACTTCTTATTCCCCTCTACTCTCTTTCCCCCTCTTTAAACTCTAGTTTCGACGATAGACCACACCTCCTCCCCTACGTATTCCTTCACTCCAGCCAAGCTCTAGCAAGGTCGTGAGCATGCCACACATCACCATTCACCATGCCACGACTCCTATAAGCATTGCCACACCACCCTTATCAAAAGCCCTCTCCCTATTTGCTCGTGCGACCATCAAAAACCTCCATTAAACCCCCTCGCCTGCACACACCTTCACCGACCTCGCCAGACCTCCACACATCTCCCCACAACACACCACTAGCACCAACGCACTTGCCGCACACCGGTGAAGCTTTTGAGAGCATTTGACATGGCTGCAAGGCCATTCTTTGTATTTCAGGTCTACGTCAGAGCATCGTCACCACCACCTCCTTCTCTGGCTTCGTCCACCAACTCCCGATCGAGTTTATCCTTGCTGATACCCCCAGGTGATGCGGCCCATCTTTAGGACCATTCCCAGGTCCTCAATCAAAAGACTTAGGAGCTGCAAAACATCGAATTGACGATGACTCCACTGCGGCTTTGATCGAAGAAAGTCGTGGTGCTATAATCCCACATTGTGGGATTCCAAACCGTTTGTAGCAGATAAATTAATTTTGTGTTCTGGGCTCTTTGCCTCAGAACATAGGGTAAGGTCCCCTTCACCTTGCCTTCCACACCTCGGTCACCAAATACTCCTGGTGACCCTGGTCAGATCCGATTACTCGAATCCAAGTATTCGTACTTGGATTCGACTATATGCTGTGTTTGAGAGAGAAAGAGAAGAGTTTGTGAGAAGGAGGGGAGGATTTTGCTCTTGAGGGCTTGGCCATATGCTGAAGAGAACGAGATCTCTCTCAACACTTAGACACTGAAGGAAATTGGTGCTTTGTGCTTGAGAAGGAAAGAGAGGCTTTGAAAGAAGAAGGCTTGAAGGAAAAGGCTCTCTGGAGAACCTTGTACTTGTGCTCTGTTAAGATGTCTGATTGAGGATTATTTGGGTTATTGTTGAATTATTTAAGTACTATAGTTAACATTGAATTCTGATTGAGGATTGTTGAATAATTTGAGTAATTGAGTGCATGCTTAATTAAAGAAAATAAGTGGTGATTCAAATCACCATTGTTTTGATTCTCTTTTCTTTTTGATTCCATGATCTTCTGAGATATTAGATTACATTTAATATCCATCTGATTAGTTTTATTCATTGAATATTTTTATTGTGCTCTATTTATTGTGCTCATTCATTTCAATTCAAGATTAGTGTTGTGAATTCCATACTTGCTCCCTATGAATGACCTCAGACTCCCTTTAGATTTCGAGTTTATAAATTTAAATGTTTGTTGTAATATTTTGTCGACTATACTACGACGCATATATTTAACACTCAACGAAACCTTGATTAACATACATGCATAGGTAAGGACTCCACCTTCCTTAATTAACTCTAGGGTTGAGACTTAAGTTCATTTAGTCTTTCCCGATTCTGTGTTGTGTAAACCAAGGTTACTTAGACTCTTAAATGAAAGTAAACCAACGAATCCTATACTGGTGACTCAGGTACAAGAATATGTCCTATGTTAGGAGAGATCTTGGTTTATCTTGTCAAAGCTTAAGTATATTAAGCCTAAGCCTGAGCAAATTAAGCTTATGTGGCTTGAAAAGTCTAATCGGCAAAGGTTGAATGCCTATAAATACTTATTCTATTTTTGGTTCAACTTTACGATCATAATTAAACACTTATAAAATTTTTTGTTCAGTTCTCCCTCTCTAAATTTTCTAGAGTTTCTCCCTTAATAGTGAACATAGGTCCCTTATTGTATTTTTGAAATTTTTATTTTGTATGTTTTCAAAATTTTCAAAATTTTTCAATTTTTTTGGATTTTTCAATAATACTATCTATATACACTAAAGGATGTATCAATAATTGCATTTCAGTAAATTATTTCACCATTTACACCCCTCCATGCTTAAAAGATGCAAGTCCTCATTGAATGATTAGGGTGGATGATTAAGGCAAGGGTGACAGAAGGAAGTCAGAATGAGGAGATAAAATCTCTGCGCAGATGATTTCAAGTCTAATAAGAATAAAAGTGGAAAAGTTGGGCTAAGTAGTAAAACGCAGGACAAATGTGGCTATGTATGCGGACTAAGAATAAAAGGATAAACACTTAAGGAATAAAAGAAAATAAAGAAAGATAAAATAGCTATATAGAATAGAAGCTTGCTAAGTTTTACGCCTTTAGCTAGGCGCAAACCCAGTTGGTTCAAAATATAGGAGAGAAATAATAAAATTGACAAGTATGAGAACTTGAGGCTCAATAAAGGGTTTCAGTCTTTGTCCATTCACAGTGAAAGGTTCAGATTTGTCAATCTCAGTGATCTCAATAGCTCCATTATCAAATACTCTCTAAATGATAAAAGGTTTAGTCCATTTAGATTTGAGTTTCCCTGGGAAGAGTTTTAATCTAGAGTCAAATAGAGGAACTTTCTAACCAGGGTGAAATGTTTTCCTATGGATGTGGAGGCCGTGGATGGCCTTGAGTTTATCCTTATAAATCATCAAGCTTTCATAAGATTCATTCCTTAACTCATCTAGCTCAAAAATTTGTAATCTTCTACTATCATCGACCTTCGCTAAGTCCAAATTACACTTTCTGATGGCCCAATAGGCTTTATGCTCAAGTTCTACAGGAAGATGACAGGGTTTCCCGTACACTAATCTAAAAGGAGACATGCCTAATGGGGTTTCATGAGCTATCCCATATGCCCACAAAGCATCAGAAAGGTGAGAAGACCAATCTTTCCTATTAAGTCTAAAGGTAATCTATAAAATCTTTTTGATCTCCCGATTGGACACTTTAGCTAGTTGATGAGGTGTGGCTCATCATATCTAAATGCCCAAGTTAAGCTAGAAACTAGGTTAAACATTATCTAATTAACACAATAAACGTGTTAAGTGTGAGAATTAATAGAAATGACCTAAAACAACCAATTGATATTAAAAATGCATAATTAGGTCAAATTAATGAGATATTCTATTCACTAATACAAATTGATGATCCAATTGCCAATTAAACACATTTTTTAGTTCAAAAGTTCAAATCAAGGGTAAAATTAACTTCTAAAATATTCAATTAAGCTTCATAAAAACTTGGTTGCATTTGGGCATCATTCAGGACCTTGCATTGATCACATTACATTCAGGTCCTTAGGCCATTACATTTTATCCACCTTAAAAAGTCGATGGGCATTTGTGAAATTTACAGGGACCTATTTGTTAGACTCCAATGGCTGCTCCGATCTATTTAGTCTCACTTATGGGCTTTTGCATAATTTTCACACCGTTTCACTTAAAGTACCAACATGCAATTTCACCAACTCACCTGTAGCGACCCTTCACTTCTTCAAGTCACTGTTTATGCACGAAGAACGTGAACAACAACCACTGTTGATTGTAGGATCCTTTATTCCTACAATTGATCCATCTCTAATCCTTGCACACGCTTGCGTGAAGCTTTGCTACCTCCCTCAGATCTAATCCAATGGTGGACTTTTAGTTTGAAACTTCCCACACGTCTCTTCTTCACACCCCATCGTTAACCCTATTCACGCTTAACCTCACTTAACAGTGACCTAACCACTCTTACATCTACTTAAACTCTGTCCCTGAGCTTACGCCACCTCTCACCAGCTCCCTCCTTATTTGAGACGATCCTTTCAACCATGTCTCTAGCTCCTCTTCCTCCTTCATTGACCGCCGGTGACAGGGGTAGGGTCTCCCCCTCCGATTTGTCATTGTAGTGACCAGCTGTAGCCCAGAGACGTCATTCTTCAGTTTGGAGATCCCCCATGTGTTGATCGGACGGGTTAGAGTCTGAAACCAATTGGTAGCTTTATCCATGAGAGAGGAGAACATCTCCATGAGTATGATATTCTGATTTTGAACAGGTACCTGAAGGTCTGGGCCAGATGCTTTAGAAGCTTGATGTGTTGGAAGGGATCTTTGGAGTTCAAGCAGTGGAATTTGGGAATACTGTGAATCATATTCAGCTTGAGTTCAACATCAGGCCCTCTAGCCGAGATTTGTACCCTAGGTTAGATTTCCACCACAGCGGGATTGTAGTGATCTCTCATCTGAGGACGCGGTGGTGGATTTTTGTATGCATGGAATAGATCATTGAGGCGCTATAGCTGATTCTGGAAATCGGGTTTTTCGTGATTCTCCATGGATGTGGATGAAGGAGATCTGGGCTCAAAAGTAGATGATTCAGAGGAGATGTCATGTGGTTGGGTGGTAGCACAAACAATTAGGTCAAGGCTTGGCCTCGACAAGAATGGATTGCTAATGGAGGCCTTAAGGGTGCTCTTAAGGACCTCCTCCCGAACATTCAGTAAAGAGCCAGATGAGGGATAGAATGTGTGATGGACCCAATCGAGGCACCCAAAAAATCTTTGGATGTCTAAGGAGGTTCGAGGCGGATGATACCTCTTGATCAGAAAGTCACTTACTCGAGAATTACTTGGGCAGCCAAGAAGGGAGAGTCCCGCAAAGACCCCTACACGGTAGAGCATCCCCATGGGTTATAGAGTTTTCCCCACCTAACCTTCCTTGTCACTAAGGATCCAAGTAGACCGGAATGAGCAAGCTTGACCCCTAAGTCTACCGATTTTATTCCTGAATTACGGTGCCTTGAATTTCACTTGAACTTTAGAGTTGATTGTGATTTGTGACCTAATTTGGAGGTTGGTTAACCCACAAGGTGGGTCAACTTCACCTAACCTTTCCCAAAGTTTAGGATGAGTTGGGTAAAGAACCCAAAATCACCCTGAGTGGTTTGCAAACAGGTTATTAAGTCTCAAATTTTAAAGATTCAAGTGAATGTTAGAGCTTTCTTTTAGGGTTTTCTTGCTTAGATCAAGTTAATTAGGGCTTAGGTAACACACGATGAGGGAAATCAACTCTCTTTTAAATCAAGCGTGTGTGTCTTCTTGAAGCCCTAAAGTTGGAAACTCTAATTTGGCTTTATTTTCTAGGTCCAATTTTTTCCAAAGTTGGCACCAAGGGCTCAATCAAGAAGGTGAATAGCCCTAGGCACTTTAAGTCCCTGTAGGTGCAGATATCTGGATGGTGATTTCTAAGCAAATCAAATCAGGCAACTCTAGTGATTAAGTCTATGAAATAATGCAAGTTGATCCTAATTGATTCTTAATTTTAATTCCTTCCAGAAATGAGAGGCTTAAGAAAAAGGAAATGAAGTTACCTACCCCTGGAGTGGTTGTTGTGCTGCTGATCTTCTCCTATGTACCTCACATATCACAACAAATCAGATAAAGCAAGATAGTATCAAATCAGAATTGTAACCAGTGAATGAAACTGCTTGTTGCTCCCCAGCAACGATGGCAAAATGGTGTTGCGTAATCATCGAGTGTTAAGAGATGTACGTTGTAGTACACTCTACAAAAACACAATAGCATTTAAATTTATAAAGAGTGCTCACAATCAACAAATGAGTTCGAGGTCGTTCGCAGGGAGAAAATTGGCAATTCAATCCACTAATCACAGTATCAAGAATAATATGCAATTGAACCAAAGTAATACTCAGAATAATATTTCAAAAAAAATCAAAGAGTCAATGTAAAAGCATGAGGTTAAAATGGTGATTTGAATAACCAAATTAACCCTAATATTTAAGCTCTATAACCACTTAAATAATTGAACAGTGATCGCAATTAAATATCCCAACAGTATCAGAACAGAACCAACACAAGCACAAGGCTCAGACGATAGTGTAAGGCTTCAGACGCCTTAACCTCAAGGCACTAAGGCACAACAACAGCAGAGGAACAAAAGGCTCTCACAAGAGCAAAGCATGAGGCCTCACTAAGTCTTTAGCAGCAACTAAGTGTAGAGAGAGGAGAGGGAGGGTACGAATCCTGAGGCCACAGTGCAGAACCCTCCTCCTCCTCCTCAGATTCTTTTCTCCACAAAATAGACCATATCCGGGTAATCAAACCCAATGCCCAGACCCGCATGGCATGAGCCGTGGGTAAGGGTGCGTGGGTGAGCGCGTATGAGCACGTGCGTAGGGGCATGAGAGGGACCTCACCCTTATGCTCTCGGAGGCGATAAGCCAGATGCACAAAATCAATTTATGCACTATGGCCACTCTAGAACTGCACGATGTGGGTCTATCTTTGTCCCTTTCTTCTCTGTGCACAGCTGCTAAGGGTCACGAGGAATTAAGGCAACTGGAGATGCTCCTTCAATCAATTGAATCCCCAGGTGGGCTTCTAGGATCTATCCACGTCGAGTGCAGGTTACAGTAAGGGGATGATGGTCGGAGCACTACGAATAGAACCAGAGAAGGTGGTGGCAACGACGGTGCTCCTACGTGTACCTGAAATGCAAAATAAGGTGTCTCGGCCTTATCAGATATGCTCAGAAGGTTCGTTGTGAAGAGGCAAACGTGATGGTAGTGGTTTCAAGTTGTGTGGTGATCGGTGGAGTGCTGTCAATGACGGAGGTGTGCGTGAATGCATGTGTTTGGTGGAGCGCGTGAGAGATCAAAAGCACACCAGAGTTAGGCCAAAGTTGGGGAAGATGACGGAGATGCGAGTGATGTGGTGTGCAAACCTAGAGTCTAAGTAGGCCAGAAAAATCAAGGAGGTGAGAGTAGTCAAGAGAGGGTGCTTACGGATGAAGAGAGAGAGAGAGTATGGCATCGGCTATGATGGGCCAGTGCCGGATGATAACGGTGTGTTTCACGAATTAAAATCGAGGTTTGGAGAACCTGTCGTCGTAGCTCGCAAAATGCGTCTATCAGATAAAATTTATAACCGAAACTCAAAAAGCGAGTCCCGAGTCAAACACGAGGAGGCCAACATTTGGTTTTGAAAAATCCGCGTGTCGCTTTTATTTATTTTTTTCATTTTTATCGTTTCTATTTTTTTTATATATTTTTATTAAGTAAGAGATTAGGTCGATGAAAACTTTTTCTACTTGTAAAAAATATAACAGAGAGAGAGAGAGAATCACATATATTTCTGAATCCAATGTTTTCTACAACTAAGAAAGCGGGAAAAACTACACTAGAAAGCACAAAAGAAAGATGGAGATGAGAAAATCCCCCTCGACGGTTGCTTGGAGGATGACTCGCTCTAACGTCGCCTGGAGGAAGGTGGTGAGGAGCGGGACAAATGGGGATAGTGGAGCCGGAGGATGGAGGAAGGGACAGGACGACGTCGCAGCGAGGATCTTCTTCCCGAAGGGCAGTGAGAGGACGACCACTGGATGCTCCATGAATGGGGATGAGGGGAAGGAAAGCTATTTGGTTTTCTACTCAAGGGGAGCATCCCGGGCTTGGGACAAACTCTCTCTAGAGCCTTGGAGGTGGTGAGAGGAAGAAAGGAAGAGATGAAGAAAAATGGGAGGGGTAGGGGTCCTTTTATAGTGGAGGAAAGAATCAGATTCGTATACAAGATATTTAGTGACAGTCATAAACGTCGCTAAAGATCTGCTGCAAACATTGTTGAAGATCCCGCCCACACACACCAGCTGCCACATTGCTAGCATGCGTTGTATGTGCCCTTGTCACGCACTCACATTCTCTCCACGCCACTATTGTCGCTGCCTTCGTGCATACGCACGCACTTGTGCTGTTGTGCACGTGCGGTGGCACGTGCGTGCACATGGGAAGCCTGGGTTGTGCCACATGGCGCAATCTAGGCCATCCATCTTCTTTCCTTTGTAGGGGATGCTACAGAGGTCGGATTGAGTCGATTTTCACACCGCTAGGCTGCGATCATCGACCTGAATCCATCCATGCAGTCGGATTTACCCAACATTTCTATCCTCCAACATCAAGTGCTCAGGCTCCAGGACCTCTAGCATACCATTCACCCCATAAGATTTACCCAAGTCTAGAAATCATCGATGACTCAGAATTGATTTGGGTACAATGATTTCCAAATCAAAATCAATCCCTTTGGGGTGTGGTTGAAGAATGAGGCTGCTGATTGAATCTTCTAGTAAATGAGGATTCGAATCCTCCAAGTTAGCCCCAACCGAATCCAAATCTTCTATGAACGGGCTATCAAATGGTTCATCAGATTCCTCAAGCCTATTTGTCTCACTAAAATCATCTTCCTTATGCTCAAGTGAGACTTCACTAAGAGATTCTTCACCCTCAGAGTCAAAGAATTCATGATCCTCATTTATATATGTCTCAAAATTGATTGTCATTTCTTAGTTCAAACAAACATATTTTTCCTCGCTCCTTGGCTCGAGGATCTTAGGTGAATCAATCGATTCATCCTCAATGGGTTGCTCTAGCCCAACTTGGTCATCCCTGATCTCAAAAAATGTATCCCCCTGACAGGCACCTGAGTGAGTTCAAACATTGGCTCTCCTGAAGGGGGTTCATCTTGAGAATCATCCCAAGATTTGACTAGTGCAACCATAAAGTTCATCCTCAACCTTGACAACTTCCCAAGTAGAAACTCACCTAGGCCCCTATCCCTAACATTTTGGAGCAAATCCAATAAAGAGCTATTCAGGTCATCAATCATTTTTATCATAGGCTGCAATGCTTCAGTGCATGGTGTTGGCTGAGCTTCTAAAGATTGTATAGTGTTCCTCAAATTAGCCAACACCCTATCCTAGATCTGGTTCACCTGAACTGACTAGTTTGGTTCAGGGTTGGGTGGGTTCGGGTTAAATCTAGGGGAGTCAAGATATTGAGGTTCTCAGGTCCCTCCCTGATAGTAGGTCATTTTAGGTTGTTTAAAGGATGGTGACGACCTATATTTAGTGGAATAATGGGGAGGGTAGGTGTTATAATCATTATATCCTTCCTGTTTGTAGATCGGGTTGGTTTGGTGATCAAAAGATGAAGATCTATAATCATTATAGCTCTGGGAAGGATAGTAATCATAGTCATGTTGTCCAGGGTTAGGCCCTAGACACTGAGGTCCGTATGCATATCCACAATCAAAGTTATCCCGACTAGTGGATGGGTAATTACAAGTCAAGTAAGGATAATAATCATCTTGGGGATAAGTGTTGGCAGGAGGGTAGGATGGAAAATGAGTGTAGGATGTGGAAGGATACATGGTAGAATAAGAAGGGAAAATCAAAAGAAAGGGGCCCTGTAATATAAGCAATCAACCTTGTCCTTAGGTGGGTTAGCTCAAAGACCTACAGACTCACAGGCAATGGTGCCAAAATGATAACAGAGTGTTTCACGAATTAAAATTGAGGTTTGGAGAACCCATCATCATAGCTCGCAAAATGCATCTATCAGATAAAATTTATAACCAAAACTCAAAAAGTGAGTCCTGGGTCAAACATGGGGAGGCAAACGTTTGATTTTGAAAAATCCGCGTTTCGCTTTTATTTATTTTTGTCAATTTTATCTTTTCTATTTTTTTTTGTATTTTTATCAAGTAAGAGATTAGGTCGATGAAAACTTTATCTACTTGCAAAAAATATAATAGAGAGAGAGAATCTCATATATTTCTGAATCCAACGTTTTCAACAACTAAGAAAGTGGGAAAAACTACACTAGAAAGTAGAAAAGATAGATGGAGATGAGAAAATCCCCCTCGACAGTCGCTCGGAGGATGACTCACTCTGACGTCGCCTGGAGGAAGGTGGTGAGGAGTGGGACGAATGGGGACGGCGGAGCCGGAGGATGGAGGAAGGAGCAGGATGGTGTCGCAGCAAGGATCTTCTTTCTAAAGGGCAGTGAGAGGACGACCACTGGATGCTTGATGGGTTCCTCACCTCAACTCAGTTAATTAAGTTAATTTTACTTAATTATGAGTAGAAGAAAGTAACTTAGGTTAACTCGAAGTTGTGTCAGTTTGGTAGTATAAGGTCGAATTAACCTAATATTTTAGATTTTTTTTTTTTACTTTTAACTGGTTGAGTCCAGGTCGTTCACTGGGAGGTATATGTCATTTTAAATTCACTAATTAACTCTATTTATCTTATAAGTATAGGAGGTATAATTAAGTTAATTGTAGAAACATGGATATTGCAAAGATTGATTTAATTTGAAGATATATGCAAAATCCCATATGAGAACTTATTTTCAAAATTTATCTCAATAGATTTAAGGCAAATGAAAATTTGTCTATTACAACAAGCCTTATTACAACAATTAAAAGCAAAAAGAAATTTAACATATAGCAAGAAAAATGAATTCTTTTCTTTTTATTCTTCAACCTTTCTCTCGCTTTTCTTTCTTTTCTCTCTATTCTTTCTCTTCTCTTCTTTATTTCCTTTTATTCTATTTACCTTTTATTTTTCTTTTTCTCTATCTATTTTTCTCTTATTCTCGAGCTTCTTTCTTTCTTTTTTTCTCTTCTGCTCCTGCCTTCTTCTTCTCTTCCCTTAGTAACTTTCCTTTGCCTTTCTTCCTTAGCATATTTCCTTCAGCACTTAGCCTTAGCTTCTCGCATTGCCTTCTCTTTGTCTTTACCTTCCGAGCCTTAGCTTCTGAACCTTTCTTCCTTCTGAGCCGAACTGGGTTTTTTTCTCTTCAACCAAAAATTAGGTTTATTTATTGGTGGCTTGGACCTTTCAGGGATACACAGCATGCCTCTCAGGGTGGGACCAGACCCTACTAGATCCAAGCCTGATTCATTAGCTTCGATTTATTTTCGATTCACACATAGTTTATTTACTTAGCTCTCAAACCATAGTTTGGACAACAAAGCCCTTCACTCTCAGGTTCTTTAAATTTTTCGTTTCCTCCTATAGGATCCATTAAGACAAAATTTACCAAGTCTAGTTATTTGTCTTTAGCCTGTAAGACTTGTAAACTAAAATTCTACTAACTCTCTATTTAATTAACTCCGAATATCTGGCCTTTTACTTAACTTAATGATAAAATCAAATTTTCAAAGAGCAAAAGGATTACTTAATCTAATTGATTAAAAAGTTATAATTTAACCCCAAAACTTATGTTTAAATCTTAATACACTTAGTTTCTTAATTCAAGGTAAGAAGAAAAACAAAGCTTAGAAGATTTAAAGATTCTAAATTCAAATAAAATCTTGTTTAAAAATAAAAGTGTGTTTTTACATAATGTTTAAGTAAAAATCTAAATAAGAGTTGAATGCTCTTAAATATTCTATATGTATTCTATATACATTTTTTAATTTCTGACCTAAAAGAAAAATTGAGCTCTTAATTATAATAAATATATATTTTTTCTTCTTTTCTTCTTTATTATAGATGAATATACCCCTCTTATTATTTTTATGAATTTTCATTTTTCAAATTTTTGTATTTATATATTTTTGTTTTTATGTTTATAAAGTTTTCCCATTTTTATGAAATTTTCTTCAAAATTTTTTAAATTTTTATGATATTTTTTATTTTTAAGATTTTTACAATTTTTTAAATTTATATTTTTAAATTTCGTGGATATTTAATTTTTATTTATTTTTTCTTATTTTTCTATTTACAGACACTTAAAGTGAAAATTTCACCTCAACACCCCCCAAGCCAAGATTTTACAATGTCCTCATTGTAAGAAGGGTGAAAAATTATTACACTTCATTTAGTATAGGGTGATGGAAGGAGTCGAATATAGGAGATTAAAAATCTCTATGCGGATGATTTCAAGTTTGACTAAAGGTCAGAGTGGTCAGTCGAACTAAATGAAGGTAATTAGTATAAGATGAAGTGAAAAACTAGAATGTAAGTGTGGAAGAAAATCAAAAGGTAAAAATAGGAAACAACTATATACAAATGCTAAGTTTTATGCCTTCAGCTAGGCGTAAACCCTAGTGAAGAACTCCTAAAAAGAATAAGTATGTTAAAAACAAAGGAGTTATGGAATAATTGGTTCAAAAATAGGAAAAACAGATAAAAACCACCTGGTAAAAACTCATCCAAAAATTGCCTACAATAGATCTCGCAGAACCCAAAATCAGATTCCCGTGTTAAATCTTAGAAAGATCAGAGTGAATCTCGTGAAGATTAGATCTGATTTAGGTTGAGATGTAGAATATTAAAGATTAAGGCAATTTAAAGATGTTTCCAACCAAGTTTAGAAGATCAGCAGAGTCAATTCTGGTTCTCAATAATAGGTGGGTCATTTTGATACAATATAGGTTGCTGATTCGGGTTTGGTGGATTATTTTCAGGAAGTATAGAGGACGGGTTTTGATTAGAATCAAAGGCTTAATTAATGAAATGGACTTGGCCTTGATGTTGCCTAGGGTTTTGCAGATTCCTAGGATTCGGAATTGGCTAAGATGGAAGAGAACCTGGCTAGTGAGATTCAGCCAAAATCGTGATTTGATTTCGTAGATCAGCCAACTCTACCTTACATTGCCTATGGATCTCAGGGAGAGCTTCAGCATTTTGTCGCTGACTCCTTGACACAGCTCTCAAAATCTGGTCTAGCTGTGTATCTCTAATAGGCCTAGAGTAATTCTGCATACTCAAAGGATTAGGCCTTATATTTGGTTGTTGAGAAGGCAATGGAGATGGGTTAAGGTGGGTCTGATTTGGATAATATGGTCTTTGATTTTGACTTTGATCAGCCCAAGAGAAATTTGGGTAGCTTCTCCATCCAGGATTATAGGTATTAGAATATGGATTTGATCTTGGAATATTTTCTTGGATGTCATGTAAACCTAAAAGATATGGCATGTTTTTTGCAACAGGAAAGGGTGGGGAAAAGGGTGGGTAAGATTGTGGGACAAAGGTCCTCCTTGGGTTGGTGGAGTAGATAGAAAACCCAAGGAAGATGGATCTCTAGAATCCAGATTATTCACAAATTCCCTCCCCGCGGGAATTTGTGAAACAGTTGGATACGTGGGATTCGTAGCAAGTAGAGGCGTAAGAGTCTTCATCGTATTTCTGACTCGTCGAGATGCTTTGCTACAATATCGACTTTGTCCAATTTTTTTGCAATTATTTCCAAGTCTTTTGAACTGGATAGGTTACCGATCTCATGAATTCCCTTATGTGGATTTTGATGATTCGTATTTGCGCCCCGCATAAATTGCGACATTGATGCGTTATTGATCGAGTTTTCCACCATCCCTTCAAATAATTCTAAGGCGGATTCTGTGTCGCGATTTAGGAAATTCCCTCCACAAGTGGCATCGACTAGATTCTGAATGCCCTCTTGTAAACCATAGTAAAAGATATGCATGAGTTGCCAACAAGGGATGTCATGATGTGGGCATTTCCTTTGCAATCATGAAAACGTTCCCATGCTTCATGAATTGGTTCTCCTTGGTTTTGATTGAAAGTAGTAATAGCTCACCTTAAAGCATTAGTTCGACCAATAGGAAAGAATTTCTTTAGAAATTTGGATTCGAGTTCAGCCCAAGTTGAGATTGGTCTTGCGATCGTTCTATACCAATAAGCAGCTTTATCTTTAAGGCTAAAAGAGAACATCTTTATTAGTAGGATTTTCCTATTTTGATTTCGAGGTCCAAGAGTTTGAGATAGATTCTTTAGATCTTTTATATGTTGGAATGGATCCTCGGATGCAAATCCATGAAAGTGATGGATTAAACCAATGATATTCGACTTTAATTCAGGATCATTCTCCCCAATAGGTATCCTAACATTAGGCTCTACTTGTGCATTAGATAGGTTGTAGTAATCTCTAAGTAGAGGCCTTGGACGATTGATCGGTAAATCAGGGATATCAAAACCCGCCTCAGGTCGAGGTGGAGGACGGGTTTGAAAAGTCTACAAATTATTTAAGGCTGCTGTTAATAGATTAATTTGTCTAGTTTGCTCAAGCATCCTAAGGTTCTGGTTTAGGAGTGCCTCATGAACATCAAAAGGCGGCATCTCCCCCTGACCAGAAGAGGAAGGGATCTCTAGATTTTGATTCTGCAATTGATCCATAGAAGTAGATGGATCAGACGGGAAAACCATTGGTTTCTTATCTGCAATCGGCCTAGGATCACCTGTCAAAGATGGTGCAAGAGGTGGATGCAAGGATCGCCTCTCGTCCATAAAATGAGAAAAAAATGTGTAAAGGCACACTCAAACCACCAAAGAAAATAGCAGCACAAAAACCCACAAAACAGCATAAAGACGTGGGTTTTGCTCTTCTTTCAAAGGAAAGAAGAGATTCCTAAGATACGCAAAAGTAATTTGACATAAACAAATAGAGTAACAGTATCAAAATACGCATCCTAAATTGTGTCTACGCAGGTGCGTATCCTTAAGGCTCGAAGGTCTAAGGTCTAGGATCACGACCGCTCACTATTGGCTCCCTAGGGCTCTAGTAGTGAGACAGACTTGTTGATCTTCGACCAAAGCCCTAAGAGGAGCAAAGAGGAGAGATAGAAAAATAGACTCGTGTGACTCTAGTGATCGCGCTGTGTGTGTGATAGCATTAAACAGACAATAGCGATAGAAAAACCCGCATGCATTCTACAATCAGATTTAGTCACAATTTTTATTTTTCCTCCTTTTATTTAATCTTTTTCAAAAATATTTCAAATGAATTACAATGGCCACTTTTTAAAATCTTTTCAAACAAAGTATGTGGTCTTGTTTATTAATCTCAAAGATAGGGATCTACGTGGTCTTTTTTCTCATGTTTTCCCACTGATGCGAGAAAAATAGTAAAGAATTCCCGAGTCAGATTCGCACTAATACTAGTAGGAAATGCACTCCTAAGAGTATATGCCTATATATGTTGCTACTAGTCAGATAGGATGCATTTTTGTTTTTTTGTTTTTAATGCAACAAAACAAATTACTCTAAGGACTAAGAATAGAAATACTTACAAAAATAGAAACAAAAACAACAACAGAATCCCACCTTCTCCTAAGATAACCTGCGAAGGTAAGCCTAAAAAGAAGACAGAAAACAAAACAAAACTAATTAGAACAAAAACATTAAAAATAGAAATATAATTACAAATACCTCCCAATTAGACAATTAAACTAAATAAATTTTAGTGAATTAATAAAAATTGCCTCCCCAGCAATGGCGCCATTAAAATGATGGGTTCCTCACCTCAACTCAGTTAATCAAGTTAATTTTACTTAATTATGAGTAGAAGAAAGTAATTTAGGTTAACTCGAAGTTGTGTCGGTTTAGTAGTATAGGGTCAAATTAACCAAACATTTTAGATTTTTTTTTTACTTTTAACTGGTTGAGTCCAGGTCATTCACTGGGAGGTATATGTCATTTTAAATTCACTAATTAACTCTATTTATCTTATAAGTATGGGAGGTATAATTAAGTTAATTGTAGAAACATGGATATTGCAAAGATTGATTTAATTTGAAGATATATGCAAAATCCCATATGAGAACTTATTTTCAACATTTATCTCAATAGATTTATGGCAAATGAACATTTGTCTATTACAACAAACCTTATTACAAAAATTTAAAGCAAAAAGAAATTTAACATATATCAAGAAAAATGAATTCTTTTCTTTTTATTCTTCAGCTTTTCTCTCTCTTTTCTTTCTTTTTTCTCTATTCTTTCTCTTCTCTTCTTTATTTCCTTTTATTCTATTTACCTTTTATTTTTCTTTTTCTCTATCTATTTTTCTCTTATTCTCGAGCTTCTTTCTTTCTTTTTTTCTCTTCTGCTCCTGCCTTCTTCTTCTCTTCCCTTAGTAACTTTCCTTAGCCTTTCTCTTCCCTTAGTAACTTTCCTTAGCCTTTCTTCCTTAGCATATTTCCTTCAGCACTTAGCCTTAGCTTCTCGCATTGCCTTCTCTTTGTCTTTACCTTTCAAGCCTTAGCTTCTGAACCTTTCTTCCTTCTGAGCCGAACCGGGTTTTTTTCTGTTCAACCAAAAACTAGGTTTATTTATTGGTGGCTTGGACCTTTCGAGGATACACAGCACCCCTCTCAGAGTGGGACCAGACCCTACTAGATCCAAGCCTGATTCATTAGCTTCGATTTATTTCCCATTCACAGATTCGAGCCAAACTAGCTCATGGCCTCCTAGGCCTCGCACACACCCTCCCAAGGCCCACACTCGCACGCCACAGGCACACACACTCGCAGGCACATACGCGCCCACACACACACACACACACATGCTCAATTGGTTCAGTTGTGCCATGCACTTGTCGACTAAAGTGGCTATACAAAAAAATTGTTTTATTCCCAGGCGGTCGTTTAGATCTACCCGAGGTGGGACTACCTTATCCCCTCCCAGACCGAAGTTCAAGTGTCGATTCCTAACAGGTCAGAGCTCTGTTTCAAGCAAATAAAAGCTTGTTAGAAATCTCTAAAGTAGCTCTACACGATTGCAGGGTCAATTTTAGGTTAAGAGGATGTTTTCCTCTTCGATTTGAAGAGTGAATCTAGGGGGTTTCCTACAGGGTTATATGTCCTGGAAATGAAATAACACTCACAATATCTATAGGTTGTCTTTTCTAACTTATCTAAAGGTTTAAACAAGCTCGGCAGGTCTTTCCGCAGCTAATAGAGTAGGTTCTAAAGCTCTTTAAGCTTCATAAGCTGCAAAGAAGCTCCAAGATTCTCTAAAAGCTTCAGAGATCAGATTTAAACTCTGAAAAGATGTAACAGACAGCTAAAAGCATTCTCAGTCGATTTCAACAAATTCTAAGGGTTGTTACAAATTAATTTGGGCAAGAATTGAGATCAAATTTTAGCAAAAAGCCACTACCATTAGTTTGGGTTCGAAAATAACCCAAACTGATAGGGAATGAATTCCAACAAAATTACAAGTTTGAACTCAGTTTAACCACTCCCAAATCATTCAACAAAATCTCAGAGACATTTCGAACTCCTTAATTTCTCAGATTGAGCTTAGAAACAAGATCTCAAACTCAGTTTGACTGTGAAGCTCGAAATTTTGACTTTCTTATTAAAGCTTCTTCTCATGAAATTATTGCTTTGAAAAGAATCCTCTCAACCTCAAAAACTCATCCAATCTTTTAAACGGGTGTTCTAACCTAAGAACCTAGGGTTCCAAGCTCATCGCATGAACACCTAAAGTGCTTTGTTCGTCATAATGATTAGAAGGTTTATACAAAAATTTGAGGTTAGAAACAGCTTCAGTGCATTGCATTGAAGCTTCTAGACTCCTTAAATGCATTTATAAAGTTTCTCTGCTGGCTTCTCCAACTCACTGGAGTTGGAGAAGAAGATATCTCGCTCTGAGCTCTAGTGGTTAAAATCCCAAATAAATGTCCTCAAAATACTCTATGATCAATATCACATCAATCTGGAGCTAATCATCAACTTCTATAGGCTGAACATCAGCAAATGACTCGCCGGAGCTCGTCGGAGCTCCGGTGAGTCCAGGAAAAGTGAAAATCATGCGCAGAGTGAAAATTTGTACCATTTTTAATCTGAAAAGGTTCCTGAGGTTGCAAGGATCCTCAAGATAGCATTTAATTCCTCATTAATTCGTTAGATGAATGATTAATTAGTAGATTCAAGTTTGAATAGATTTTTAGTTGTTGAGGCTCAGGACTTAGTCTCCCACTCAAATGAGTGGTTGAGACAAGTCAACAGTTGTCTGTGATGATATTTAAATAAATAATTTATAATATAAACTACTCCTGAGCCGCCATTGACAGCGAGCTCAGGAACTTAGATAAAATTAGGCTTTTTCATTATTAATGATAATTAATCAAATTAAGATGATACTTAGGGTCCTTTGATGATGAATTGATGATGTAGGATCCAGTGAAGGTGAATCTAAGTCAACTACTGCCGCCATGGACAGCAGCAGTAGCTATTGAAGGTGGATTTGATTTAGGTGATTAAGTGATAGAATTAGTGATTAAATGAGTTAGAAATGATCGTGAATGGTAGAGGAAGGTGGACAGTGGATTCAAAATACCAAATTAGGGCTCTGGCAAGCTCAAGGAGCTCGCCGGTGTCTAAGAAGATGAACTTGAGAATTCTGAAATTACGCTAATCTAACTAACTATCTAGACTATCCTACTCCTACTCTTGCTCCTAATCTACTCTTATCTACTGTTACCTAGGTGAAGGGGTCAGAGGATCTTCGTCGATGGCTCATAACGGAGGAGTGAAATCAGAGGTTTGCCGAAAGATCTCCGATGATAGTTGTGAGGTGAAGCAGAGGAGCTCCTTGGTCAGCGGCTTTGTCTAGAGATGCGGCTGACTTCGGTGGAGTTCCAGAGCTGATTAAAGTGGACGGAGGAAGTCGGAAGATGAGATGGGGAGTTGCTGGAGTTACAGAGGGAATAGCCTATCGAAGTAGGCTGTAGTGAAGAAGAGGGAAATGAGCTAACTTGAGGGAAATCGAGGGGTTATGGGGCTATTTATAGTTGACGGCGATGAAGAGGGCGGTGAAGTCTGGATGTGAGAGGAGCTAGAGGAGGTTAACCACCGATGCCATCTCGACAATGGTGAGCTTAAGTCCTACCTAAAATTAGGATATCAGAGTCATCCAGACTGATGGATGAAGATGGGATGGTGAACACAAGCTCCAGGAGCTTGGAGAAGGATGATGTCGGCAGGGCAATGATTGAGTGGTGGAATCACCCTCAGTCGTCAACTGTTCAACTGGCTGAAGGAAGAAGAAGAAGAAGATAAGGACCTATGTGTATAAAAATTTAGGACCTATATGAAAATTAGGGACCCGATTGAAATGAATTATAAGGACCAAAATGTAAACTCAGGTTTTCAAGGTTAATTTTAATTTAGATCTTTTTCAACTTTTTATATATGATTATAAATAAGGTAATTATTTTGTTTACACCTTGAATTTACATTTTTGATCTTTTTAGGTTAATTTATTAGATTAGGTAAAGTTACTTAAGTTATTACATACTTAGGTATATATTATGCTTAAGTTAATTAATCTATTAATTAGAGGAATGATTGTTAAGATCTCGAATCCAATTATTAATTAAATTATTAATAATATTATTTGGATGATAAAGCAGCATTTTTAACTTATTTTAAGGTCCATTACTATATATCCCTTATTTTATAATTAACCCATATATACTCATATCCTTGGCTAATTAACTAGGAAGACTAGTTAATTAGGGGTAATTAGAGATCATGATGAGACTCTCATCAATGCTCCATGAATGGGGATGAGGGGAGGGAAAACTATTTGGTTTTCTACTCTAAAGGAGCATCCCGAGCTTGGGACAAGCTTTCTCTAGAGCCTTGGAGGTGGTGAGAGGAAGAAAGGAAGAGATGAAGAAAAATGGGTGGGGTAGGGGTCCTTTTATAGTGGAGGGAAGAATCAAATTCATATACAGGACATTTAGTGATGGTCATAAACATCATTGAAGATCTGCCATAAACATTGCTGAAGATCCCACTCACGCACCCCTGCTGCCGCAACGCTGGTGCGCACTGTATGTGCCCTTGTCACGCGCTCACGTGCGTTACGCAACGTTGCTGTCACTGCCTCCACGCACACGCTGCGCTACTGTGTGCGCCACTACACTTACGCTTGCGTGCCTCCACACACATGCCCGCGCCCGCGCTGCTATGCGTGTGTGGTGGCACGTGCTTGCGCATGGGTAGCCTAGGTTGCACCACGTGGCGTAATCTGGGCCGTCCATCTTCTTTCCTTTTTGGGGGATGCTACAAAGGTTAGATTGAGTCGATTTTTGTACTGTTGGGCTACGATCATCGACCTGAATCCATTTGTGCCGTCGGATTTGTCGTTTGATGCTCTGGATTATGTTATCAAGTCCCTCGACCATTGATCTTCCTTGGATTGCATATGGTGCTACAAAATTTGATTGAGGCGATTTCGGAGGCGTTGGACTCTGATCATTGTCTTGATCAGATTCGTATGATCGGATCGTCAATTCAAGGCTTCAAAATAAATATCCTTCTCTCCTGACCACAAAAGGATGCAATTAGCCTAAATTATATACAACTACTCTAAATGCAGAATGATGCATGCTATGCAATATTTATAACATGAAATGCAAATCTAAGCCTAGGAACATGCATGAATAGGCATTTTACCCCCAATAATTGTGTCTACATCACCGGAGAAGAGGAAAGCTCTGGTGAGGGAGAACGACGACGTCGAAGGGAGAGGGAGCTCCTGGCTGGTTTGGCGAGGAGCAGGCAATGGAGGGAGGAAGATTCCCTTTGCCTATCATATGTGGAAGAGAGTGATGAAGGCTGACTAGAGGTGTGACCGAAGTAGGTCGGAGCAGGTCAGAGGTAGGAGAAGAAGAGGTTTTTAGGCCTTAAAACTTGCTAAGGAGGATGGTCTGGTGATTAGGGTCCTTTTAAAGGGCCAAGGGTAAGCTCTAAGCTTGGGAAGGAGATTGAAAAGCTCAAAATTTTAGGGAAAAGAATCCCTAGAAATCTTGAGTTTGCTCGAGCTTGAGGGCTTGATTTGGAGGTTGAGATTTGGTCTTGCAAATCGGGCAACTTCTTGTGGATCTTCCCTCCAAGTTTTGAGGCGATTGGACCTGATTCGAGGGAGAAAATCTCCTTCGAACCTCACTGAAGATGCATTCCCACCGCCAATGGTGACAGAGACCAAAGTGAAGAAAATGATGAGAAGTTAGGGGCCCTTTTGCAAATAATTCGAAACTTGAGGGGGTAAATGAGGAAATAGACTTTTAAAGGGCTAAATTACAAACTAGGTCAAGATGGACTCTGATTGGGCCGTAATTTTGGTACTAACCTAATTTGGACCCAAGGAATCTAATGATGAATTTTTATTTTAGTTTTGACCACATTTGACTGGGTAATTTGCGCAAAAGCCCAAATTATGACAAAATTCCGTCTAAGACTTTGTTCTAGGTCAAAATGGGTTCATATGGTTAAGCCAATGATACCAAACCTCTTAGAATATTTTTAATGATTTTTAGGAGGTTTAGATGAATTTTATCCTGACCAAAACCACTTTAATTTAAGCAAGTCTGAAATTAGGGTTTTACATGTAGACGTGGTTCTCGAAACGTGTGAAACCCTGTTTCTGTCAGTGTTGATCCAATTTTTGGACTTTTAAGCTCATTTGACCTTCATTTAGTCCCTGTGTGACCCCATTATTAATTTATGTTCCTGATATGATGTTAAAATTATAGAATTAACCCTAATTTATCATTCCCTTCTCAAATCAGAATAATGCGGAGTTAAGACCCTCAGATGATTATGTAGGAGCTTTAATCAATCACATAACTAAATGTGGTTAGTTAGGGCCTATGATGGGGTTCCCATCATACCCCCATGCCTACATTTTGCTAGTCCCTTAGGATAATTCTATGGATCAAACTAGGTTTCTAAGCCGGTTGTAACCGTCAGGATGGCCTACTAAGTTGCAACTCTAAAAATCTGATCAAAATACCAATAATAGGCCTAGAGGTACTCATGTACTAGCTAGGATCCATACCTAACCAGCTTCAACCTGGGTTTGCTGCGAAGGTTTCTAAGGCCTGCAACAACTACCTAGAGGTTCATTGGCCCCAACAGTTAAAGCACACGTGCGTTAGATGTATTGTGTTTAGGTTTAGTTTACCAGTGCATTTTAATGAGAGAGAGAGATAGAGAAGGATATTTCATTTGGAGAGTTTTCCATCTTTTCTTTTTATATTTCCTTAAATCTAGCCTCGAGTTGACCCTAAACACTATATGTATCGGATTGCTTGTCCCCACCATTAATCCTCGAAGGGTCCCTGGCAATCGATGCTTCAGGATAGCACCGCCCATGGCAACCCCCAGAACCCTGGCTTTTGACACTTCAGGATAATGCCATCCATGGCATTCTGTAACTAAATTCAGGTCCTGGCGATCGACATTTTGGGATAATCCTGCTTATGGCACCTGAACCAGCACAAAGTGCTTTCACTTCCCCGATAGGATCTTTAGATATCCTAGGAGACAAGCACCAAGGAGATGATATGTTAATACACATCTTCAAGGGGAATTTCCCACCTCTTCACGTCAGGAACTGGTCTAATCAACTTATGTTTTCAAGCCGCTCCTAGGCTAGATCTTCGAGATTGCTTTTCAGAATAGAACACTTTTGGCATGATTTCATTATTAAGTGTACTAAACAATACTTAGTATATGGATTGTGGATTTTTAGGTTACCAAATCTCGCAAACCAAAGGGCTAGCAACAAGGCTAAATAATCTCTAAGCCTTAGACCTACCACATCAGCTTTGCACTTTCCTCAACCTCTTGAGGATTAATCCAGATCTTAACGAATACTTGAGTGTTTAAGCCTAAAAAAAGCCCAAGAGGCTTAATGTCAGTATTTGTCACTAACCTCTTAAGTTTTAGCCTTCCAGGTCTTAACTCATCATCCGATCCAGCCTAGAAGTTAAGTAAATTCCATAGTCAATTACAAGGGACTATCTCATTTCTTTCTTTTTGATTGCTCTTTTTTTCTCTTTTCTTTTCTTTTTCTTTCTTCCTCCATTGTTTTCAATTCAACTCACTCTCCTTTCCTCTTTTTTTTCCTTTTTTTTCATTTTTGTTTTTTGTAATGAAACCCTTCCATGAATTAATTTTCACAACATTTTGCACTTTAATAGCCCCCATGCCTAAGATTTGCAATGCCCTCATTATAAATTAGGTGGGTTTGAGTTTAGTTCAGATCGTACATTAGAATAGGTGGGTGAACGGGTTGGAATGACTGTTGTGGACAATTTCAAGCATTGATACAGGTATCAAAGGTAGAGTCGGTTGTTCTAACGGACAAACCTTAAAGTGAATATGATTTCAGCAAAAAGATAGGTCAGAAGGGTCTTGGGTATTTTTCAAAAATGATGGGTTGCCTCACGTTAAGTGCTAAGTTTAATGCCATCAGCTGGGCACAATGAAGTTCACAGAGAATGGAGATCAAAAGATGCTTCAGCCAAATTTAAGTTAGTGAGTTCAATGAATGGTTTGAGTCTCTGACCATTCAGGACAAAAGGTTCTGAATCGTGGTTGAGTTCACGAAATGTGCTTATCACTGAACGCTTTGAGCCGCTCTTTGTAGATTTGGAGTTCTCATACGCGTCATTACGTAGTTCCTCGATCTCGCTCATTTGCAACTGGTGGTGTATTCCAGCCTCCATGAGATCCAAATTGCACTTCCGTACTTCCCAGTAGACTTTGTGCTCAATTTCTATGGGGAGATGACATGCCTTCCCATACATGAGTCTGAAGGGAGACATTCCTAATTGGGTCTTATGGGCGGTCCTATAGGCCCATAAGGCTTCCGGAAGGTGGGTAGACCAGCCTTTCCTATTAGGTCGAACAGTGACCTGAAGGATCTTCTTGATTTTTGTTGAACAGGATTTGTATGCTAAAAGTTTGAGTTTTGAAACCCTATCGTTGTAGTCGCATAAAAATCTGCTAAATAAATAATTTAACTGAAACTCTGGTGAGTCCTAGGTCGAACATGAGGAGGCGTACGTTTGATAAAAAAATCATATTTATATTTGTTGTCATGAAGTAGATTAGCTAGTTAAATTAAATCACGTTAGTTGTCTACTTAAAGAATAATTAATAGAAGACAGAGAGAATAATACAAATAAAGAGAAAATAGGGAGAGAATGGACAAATATTTCATAGTCACAAATTCATGTTCATTACAAATACTCGCTACGCTAGAAAGCCAAAAATCTAATCTAGAAAGCGATAAAGAGAATAGGGAGAGAAATTATCTTCCTCGATAGCTACTTGGAGGACGATCCGCATTCATGGAGCATCGGACGAGGGTGGTGAGATGCAAGACGAGGGAGAACGAAGATGGAGGAACTAGGACAGAGCAGGGTGATGTCATAGTGGAATCTGCTTCTTGAATGGTGGTGAGAGGACAACCATGAGATGCTCCACGAATGGGGGTTAGAAGATGGAAAAATTATCTTTTTAACTCTAATGGAGCATCCTGGGTTTTGGACAAGCTCGTAGAGCTTTGGAGGGGGTGAGAGAAGAGAGAAAGGGAGGATGAAAATGTGGAGGGCGTAGGTCCTTTTATAGGTAAAGAATAGGGGGTAAATAGGTCATTTCATTCCTAAAACATTAATGTAAGGGTCTTTAGTGACAGATATAACCGTCACTAAAGCTCCCACATTGCTAAACATGCGTGCGCACCCTTGCCCCTTCATCTTCATACATTAAGCGTTCCTCCCACGTACACGCATCCTCTCAATCGGATGACTAAAGCGCATGCACACCGCTTGCTCTTCACGCACTATGCACCTACGCGACTATGTCCCCGCCGTTAGATCAAGATCGAATGATCAAGGAAGGTGCTCACCTGCATGCCTCATCTCGTCAGATCATGCATTTTCTTTGGCATCAGATTGCACGTGGGCTCGCTCGTTCATCCGTGTGGCCACGTAGCCGCTGTTGATGTCACTCAATCGCCATCCAACAGGAGTATTTCACCTGCGCCTATGTACGTTCTTGATTGGAGGCACTGAGGTGCCTCGAATGAGAGTCTTCAGCTTGCATAGAGGCACGCAACCAATGTGTTATGCCTCTCTTTAAGTAGCATTTACAAATTAACACTCACGCACTCTCAGCTGTTGGATGAAGATCCAACGGCTGAGGGCGTGCGAGCTTAGCCTTTAGCTAAGATGAGAGGTGCGACTATGAGTAGACGTGGCACTATCTAGGCCGTTGGATGGTGATCCAACGGCTCAGATGAGTGGTTGCGGTGCTCAAATAGGCTAGCTCAGGTGCAGCGGGTGGTCTAGATGGCGCCACGTGGCGCCATCTGGGTCATTGATCTTTTCTTCCTTGTAAGTGGTTCCACGAATGTCGAATTGGATCTATTTTCGTGCTATTGGGCTACGATCATCAATCTGAACCCATTCATGCAGTTGGATTTGTCGTCTGAGGTACAGATGTACACCACCTTGGCCCTTGACTTCTAATCTTTCTCGGACTACATCTAATGCTATAGAGGTCTGATCAGGGCAATATTAGAGTCATTGGACTCTGATTGTCATCTTGATTAGATCCGTATAGTTGGATCTCAAATCTGAGGCCCCGATAAAAAGAGAACCTAAAATTTATACAATCTAACCTAAATGCATGATGATGCATGCTATGTAATATTTATAATGATGAATGCTTCTATAACACTAAAAACATGTATAAATAGGCATTTTAGGTCAATTAGATGTGTGCACATTACATCCCTATGCCTATCTTTTGCTAGTCCCCAGCAAAACTACATGCTATTTATAAAAAGAATTAGGATCAGATTTCTTGAGAAAAAGTTATTTTTCAACACTAAAAATTTTCTACTAAGACTTGAACTACAAAGACACAATAGTGCCTGGGTGTCTGCCAAAATGCAAACTGCCCAAGTCCTTTCCTTATGCAAAAGCAAAAAGATCTTTTTTTCTTTTTCTTCTTTCCTAATTATTTTGGATTTTTAAGTTTAAGGTTTTGAGGTAGCTTTCTATGGCTACCCAACTCACTTAAGACTCAAAGAGAACTCTAAGTACTAAGAATCTTTTTATGTGAATGGGATTAGACTCATTGATCAACAATCAAAACGGACTTCAGGTTTCTACACCCCTAGGTGACCTTGAAAAAGAATTCTGTCTAAAGGTGTATGTATATGACCGGTAGCTTTCTCCGTACTTTTAATTTTATGGGGTCAACACAAAGGTGAACCTAGTGTATATCTCCCTGACTTATTCTACTTCTCCACTTCTTCCTAAGTGTTTGGAATTAAACGTGCATTTTCAAGATGGGATCTGGACAACCAACATATAAGCTATTACCATCGATAACTTGCCAGCCATACTCATGCAGTGAAGTGTGGTTTATTTCTTTTTCTTCTTTTCTTCTTTTCTATTTCTTTTCTTTTTGGATATTTTTCTATTTTGTTTCTTTTTTTTTTCTAAGTAGGTGGCTTCCTTGATCTAATATTTACCTAACGGCAGTAGGAAGAGAATGGTTGTGTGGCTGGACTTTGGACAATCAGCCAATGAGCTGTTACCATTGACAACTTGCCAGCCATACTACCCTAGAAGGTTCATTAGCTACCAAATTTTCATTAAAGCCGCCAAAAAGTGAGTCAGTGCAAACGGTGTGTTGATGCTTAGGCTTAAAGTCCCCTTAAATTAGAGGGTGGGTTGATAAGTCGTATACTTATCACCCCAACTTATTTAACTAATTAAAAATTGAATTCAGAATGGTGAGGACTCGGGAAACAAGTCCACATTTTAGTGGACACCTGGGCTGATTAAGTTTGAAAACTTGAAGGGTCTAGGTGTTCAGGTCCTACTGTATTATTTCCTAAGGTTGAAAATTTCTAAAGCCTAAGCTTCTTTTCGTAATTCAATTTTTTTTTCTTCAAAAATAAAAAGAAAAATAGAAAGAATCTACAGAGCTAACAAAATGATTGAGAGATGAAATATCCACCCCCCATGCCTATCTAATGCAATGTCCTCATTGTATTAAAAAGACATGAAACATAGTGGAATAGAGTAGAAAGCACCTGAATTTCATGATTACCTAGTCAACTCTGAGATGAAAACAGAGTATATATATGTTGAATTTAGTGCCTTCAGCTAGGCACACTATACAAATAAAGAAGAAATAGAGAAGTCACAGGTGCCGGCCAGAATCAGAATAAAAAGATTATTTTTTGGACCTGCGAGGAAAAGATGTCCATAGATGTGGACGAGGTTGTGATATAGACCCATGCCCCATTGTCTAGTGTACTTAACGTTCTGGATAAAAATTACCCAAAACTTGAAATCAGTATGCAAGCATGGCCGAGCTTGCGATTTGTAAGGATGCATCCAAAGTCCAAAAAGTCAGACAATAGGACAATCAAGATCAAAAAGATAATCAGTGAATTTACGCTTGGGTTGCACATCCTAAAAAAAAATGTCATAAGGGTCCTGGTAGAAGGTTGGTGGTTTCAGGTCTATAGGAACCCTTAGACTCAAATTTCTACTTCCCCCAGAATTGACTTCTCATATCTTCATTTCCAAACTCCGATCCTCCATAATCGTAATTTCGATTTTTAGGACCCCTTGCATGTTATTCAACCCATCTAAAAGTTTCAAGTCCAAAATTTGTGGTTGAATAAGAATTGACTTGGGTCTAATGATCTCAAAATCAAAATTGTCATTCCGCTTGAACAAGTATAATTGAGGAATAGGGCTATGAATTGAATCATTCATGAAATCAGGATCTAAATCCACCATTCTAGCCCCAACAAGATCAATTTCCTCAATTATTGGGCCATCATTCGATTTATTATACTCTGCGGGCCCATATGTCTCACTAAAATTATCTTCCTCAAATTTAGGTGAGACTTCACACAATGATTCTTCACCTTCGGAATCAAAGAATTCTAAATCCGCATTAATACATGTCTCAAAATCATTGACCTGGTCCATGATGACATATTTTTCCTCGTACCCTAGTTCATCGATCTCAGGTGAAGTAATCAATTCATCCATAATCGGTTGCTCTAGAACACTTGGTCATCCCTAGTTTTGTAAAACATGTCCCCCTTACAGGTGCCTGTGCCGATTCTGACATTGGCTCTTCTGAAGGGGGTGCATCCTGGGAATCATCCCAAGATTGAACTAAAGCAACCACAAATTTCATCCTCAATTTCGATAACTTCCCAAGTAAAAACTATCTCGGGTCCTTATCCTTAACATCTTGGAGCCAATCCAACAAATACTTGTTAAGATCGTCAATCATTTGAATCAAAGGATCCAATTCTTCAGTGTAGGGTGTTGGTTGAGCACCTAAAGATTGAATGGTATTCCTTATGTTAACCAACAACCTATCTTGGACTTGGTTCACCTGAACCAAATGGTCTTGTTCAAGGTTGGGTGGGTTTGGGTTCAATCCAGGGGAGTCAACAAATTGAGGTTCTTGATACCCTCCCTAATAATAGGTCACTTTGGGTTGTTCTAACAGGGGTGGTGACCCATATGCAGTGTAATCTGGGGGTGGGTAAGAGTTGTAATCAGGATATCCTTCTTGATTGCAGATCGGGTTAAATTGATCATTAATAGGTGGGGATCTAAAATCATTATAGCTTGGAGAAGGATAAAAATCACAATTATAGTATTCAGGGTTAGACCCTGAACACGAAGGTTTGGATTTGTATCCCCAATCAAGATTATCCCAACTAGTAGATGGGTGAGAATAAGTCTGGTTGGGATAATCATCATCTTGGGAATAAGATGTGTTAAGAGGGTAAGAGTGGAAATGCAAGTAGGATGTGGAAGCATCCTTGGCAAAGTAGGAGGAAGAAAGGTTCCGTGTACTACAAACAATCAAACCTATCCTTAGGTAGGGTAGCCTGAAGATCTACAAACTCCTAGAACCCATCTTAAGATGAAACAAATGATTTAATCTAGTTCTTTCCAAGCAATCCAACCAGTTAGAGGGAAGGGCTGGGGAGAAGGTTCTTCCCTTGGCTTTCGCCTCAGGATCCTTTGATACCTCCAACCGCGATCGTTTGATTCTGCTCCCCTAGCTAGACATCAGAATGAATGGTACAATCAAATTAATAAAAAATAATCTCAATCTGGGCTCCAAAGAGCAAGTCCAATCCTTAAGGCGAACGTCTACTCTATTTTAATTAGGGTTAGGTTTGAATATGCTTTGGAATGTGATGGGCCCTTTATTTGGATTATGCCCTTAATGATTGATTGAAATGTGTGTACATGCACAACCACTGGTTTTCAAACAAGGTTAATTGATGATTTGTCATTTAGGGTTCAAGCTTGTTTAGTAGCTTTTAGGGTTCAACTTTAAGTATATTTAATCAAGGTTCAGTTGACACATCAGGTTTTGAAAGCACGGGTAAAAATTGAACTCTAAGTGGTAGCTACTCAATGAGTTGCTTTTAGATGAAGTAGTGCAGCCCAAAAAACTCAAACAATTGGCCTGATGCACCACTAAATTAGGTACACAAGTAATTACCTAATCTGATTTCTACTCAATTATGTGTTGATGAGTGTATCGGTTCCAAAGATCGGGTTACCAGTTGAGTAAGAAGATCAGAAGAGGTTGTGTACCTCTGTGAGATTTTTTTTAGATTTTCTTTTTAAAATGAATGGTGAGCAAGTGAAGGTGACAAACAAACAACCAAACTAAGCCTAGGGTTTATGAGAGCTCCTAGATTAATTAGGATTTGTTTTATTAGGTGATGGAATGAAAACTAGGGGGTGGGAGGTGGGGTATACTTACAAACCCTTCAACAACACTTTACTTCAATCTACCGCTTTTGCCATCCTCGAAAGAGTACCTATAATCACAATAAGAAAGAAGAGAAGCAATATAAAGGATAAGTAAGGTTGGAAAATGTGAGAAATCAAAGAGCTTTACCTCCCCGGTAACGGTGGCAAAATGTTGAATGGGATTTGTACGCTGAAAGTTTGAGTTTTGAAACCCTATCGTTGTAGTCGCGTAAAAATCCATTAAACAAATAATTTAATCAAAACTCTGGTGA
This sequence comes from Thalassia testudinum, assembly GCA_037157565.1. Taxonomy (NCBI): domain Eukaryota; kingdom Viridiplantae; phylum Streptophyta; class Magnoliopsida; order Alismatales; family Hydrocharitaceae; genus Thalassia; species Thalassia testudinum. The sequence goes on from JAZHRO010000063.1 coordinate 136,832,791, forward strand.
GTCCCTAGTCGAACATAGGGAGGTGTACGTTTGATAAAAAAATCACATTTATATTTGTTGTCACGAAGTAGATTAGCTAGTTGAATTAAATCTACACTAGCTATCTACTTAAAAAATAATTAATATAAGATAGAGAGAGAATAATACGAATAAAGAGAAAATAGGGAGAGAATGAACAAATATTTCATAGTCACATATTCACATTCATTACAACTACTCGCTACACTAGAAAGCAGGAAATCTAAACTAGAAAGTGATAAAGAGAAGAGGGGGAGAAATTATCCTCCTCTATGGCTACTTGGAGGACGAGCCATGTTGATGGAGTGCTGGATGAGGGTGGTGAGATGCGGGATGAGGGAGAATGAAGATGAAGGAAGGAGGATGGAGCAAGGCGACATAGTAGCGAGATCCACTTCTTGAATGGCGGTGAGAGGACAACTGCGGGATTCTCCAGGAATAGGGGTGAGAAGATGGAAAATTATCTTTTTAACTTTAATGGAGCATCCCACATTTAGGACAAGCTCATGGAGGTTTGGAGGGGGTGAGAGAAGAGAGAAAGGGATGATGAAAATGTGGAGGGTGTAGGTCCTTTTATAGGTGAAGAATAGGAGGCAAATATGTCATTTCATTCTTAAAACATTAATGTAAGGGTCATTAGTGACAGATATAACCGCCACTAAAGCCCCCATGTTGCTAAACATGCACGCGTGCCCCTACCCCTTCGTCTTCATGTGTTAAGCGTTCCTCCCTTGTAATGTAATTCCCTACGAGAGGGGGTGAGATATGCGTGACGTATAAAATGCGAAATTAAAATAAATAATCTCACAAAAATAAGTAATCACACAAAGGCACAAGAGACTTTTAGGTGGAAACCCAAATCGGGTAAAAACCACCACCTAACCTTTTCGAGTTAGGATTTTCCGATCGACAAAGTTGATTAAATTCACTAAACAAACTACTTAAATTGAGGGTAGTTCAACCTCAGTACAACCACGCTACTTTATACCCGAGGGTAGCGTACCTCAAAACCACCCCTCTTCATGAGGAGTATTTTGTCCCTCGATGGAGACGGGAATTTGCAAAGCGAATACCCAACACAAGCAAAGATAAAATACAATACCATCTACAGAGCCACAAAGTATATGGTTAAATCTAGCTACTATAGGTAAGGGGAACTTCCCTTTGGTGGGAGTGTGTTGGCATGACGATGCGGGTGTGTGAACCATGCGGTGGCACTTTGTCGCTCTCGTAATCACGGAGGGAGAGCGGGTGCGCAACTAGATTGAAGCTCTCTAAATGTGAAACCAATGCTTGGAGAGCTAGAGCTTCCTCTACTTCTCTTGGACACAAAAGATGTGGAAAGTGTGCTGCTTGGTGTATCTTCACAAGGCAAGGGTCCTCCTCTATTTATAGAGGGCCTAGGAAGGCTTTGGAAGGCCTTAGAAGGCTTCCATAGTTGTTGGGGTTGAACCTAAGGCAAAACAGGATGTAATCAGAATCATTTATGATTCTGACAAGGCCATTAGATGTCTGGTCTAGGTATCAGATGTCTGGAAAACTAGTTTAAGACATCAGGTAACTAAGTCAGACGTCTCATTCTAGGTGGGTTTCCTTCCTGACTTTCATCAGACCGAAACAAGGTTCTAGTGTAAGGCCATCAGACGATGTACAGGACATCTGGCACTAGGTCTGGACATCTAGAAACCTATTGTACTGCGGGAATGGATTTCCTACGATCTAAACAAGGTCCAAATGGCTAGATAATCTGGCAAAGGTGATTTTGGCTCACAACAAGGCTCAACGGTCACATATCAGATGTTTGGGGTCCTCTACAGACGTCTGATAGAAGCCTAACGGTTATTTTCCTCAACGTTCACTTTGTCGGCCAATGTTCCACTAATTGGACATCTGACACAACCATCAGAGGTCTTCTAAGATGTCTAAACTAAGGTCTGGATGTCTGATTTCAATAGATAAAACCTACTAAGTACAGCCTAAGTTTTTGGATGTCTAAGTCAACAGTCAGACATCTTAAAAGTCACTATCAGACGTCTAATTTCCAGGTTAGATGTTTGATTAGGCTGTTAGAACCCTATTTTGGTTTTCTAAGTTTTTTACAGAAAACCTAAGTATCCTAGGGTTGTGCAAGTGTTCCTAGGACTACTTTAAGGGTTCTTTGAGGATCTTTAACAAGTAATCTAAGAAAGATAAAGAGCAATAAAAGAAATAAAGACAAATTACAATGAACAAGAAGGGAAATCTATCTTATTCTTCATCTCCTTCTTCTTCAAGCTTTTGCTCATTGTGAAGCTCCTCCTCCTTCATCAAACTCCTCCAATCTGCCATGGATGCGAGCTCGAACTCTGTCTAAACACATCTCCATTTTCAATTAACCTGAAATCTAAGACTTCAAATGCAAATGTTAAATAACATGTGTTTTGTTATCATCAAAATAAATGATCGTGGTGATCTAGTACCAACACATACGTGCATCCGCAGCCGTTTGATTGAGAGATCGAATGGCTTAAACGCATGCATACCGCTTCCTCTTTGTGCGCTATGCATTGACGTGGCTACGTCCCCACCATTAGATCAAGATCGAACAATCGAGGAAGGCTCTCATCCATGCACCTCATCGTGTCAGATCACATGTGGTCTTTGGTGTCAGATCGTACGTGGGGTGCTCGTTCATCCATGCGGCCATGTAGCCATTGTTGTTGCCACTCGATCGCCCTCCAACAAGTGTATTTCGCCCGCGCCAGTGTGCGCGCTTGATTGGAGGCATTGAGGCACCTCGAATGTGCATCTTCAGCTCGAGTAGAGGTGCGCAACCAATGCGCTGCGCCTCTCTTTAAGTGCCATTTACAGATTAACACTCACGGGCTCTTGACCATTGGGTGAAGATCTGATGTAAATACATTTACACTACTTAAAATGTCTATTTATGCATGTTCTTAAGCATAGGATTGCATTTCATGATATAAATATTGCATAACATGCATCATCTCGCATTTAGAGTAGTTTGAATAAAATGGAGGTTAATTGTCTCCTTTTATGTGCTTGGACAGGGCAAACATTTTATCGGGGCCTCGGATCAAAGATCCAACCGTATGGGTGTGATCAGGGCGACGATTGGAGTTCAACGACTCCAAGATCGCCCTAGTCAGGCATCCGTAGCATCAGATAGAGACCGGGGAACCCTAGAAGATCAAGGGCCAGGATGGTGTAAATCTGCACTTCAGATGACAAATCCGACCGCACGAATGAATTCGGATCGACGATCGCAGCCCAATGACACAAAAATCGAGTCAATCCGACATCCGTGGCACCATCTACAACTTCCAGAAGATGGACGGCCAAGATGATGCCACGTGGCGCCATCTCAGCCGCCCAAACGGCCGCTTGCATCTTGTGAAGACCGCGCACCCGTCTCCTCTCCGCCGTTGGATCTCGATCCAACGGCTACGACGCACCCGCGCTGAAGTCAAGCGCTCGACACAAATGCGACCGCAGCGCAGCGGTCGAGCGCTCTAACGCGAAGCAGGGACGCGCGTTCGAGCCGTGCCCCGCAGAAATTGGAGCGGTGGCGCGCCTCCAATCGACCGCACGATCGCGATCCAATGACCGCGCGCGCCCGATAGCGCCGACGCGCGATCGTACGCACAGGCGGACGGGCGGCAGCGGTGAAGGCGCGATTTTAAGCCATCTGATCTCGCGATCGGACGGCTGAGACTTCGCGGACGTGCGTAGGCATTACGCACGTGGGCAGCCGAGCGGGCACGCGTGGGAGCGGCGGCGACGGCCACGTCGGGGCTTTAGTGACGGATTTATCCATCGCTAAAGACCCCTTATTTATTATTTTGAAGATGTAATGTCTATTTTGCCCCACTCCTTGCAACTATAAAAGGAGACCCCCTCCATACGAAATTTTCATCCCTTCTTTCTCCTCTCTACCCCTCCAAAGCTCAAGAGAAGCTTGTCCCACACCCGGGATGCTTCTCGCGAGATAAAGTCCAATTTTCATTCCCCTTCGAAAGTGGATCCCGCGACGATGACGGCGTGCTGCTTCGTTCCCGTTCTTCTGCTTCGTCCTCCTTCATCCCGCTTCATTCTCCTTCGTCCAGGCGTCGTCCCGTCCGGCTCGTCCTCTAAGCAATCATCAAGGAGGATAACATTTCTCTCCCCATTCTTATTTACAGCTTTTCTAGTGTAGAATTTTCTACTTTATAGTGTAATTGATTTTTCGCATTCTAGTGTAACTTTTATAAACTATTGAAATATTGAATGCATGTTCTCTTTCTCTCTCTCTCTCTCTCTCATAGTTTGATAACCCCATTGTAATTATAACGCCTTGCTTAAAGAAAATCTTAAAAAAATATATAATTGCGAAAATAAATCAACGTAGCCTCCCTGTGTTCGACCCGGAATTATTTTCGGTATAAATTTTATTTGTTGAACATGAATTCTTCGCTTTCGAACTACAACGACAGGTTTTCGAAAACCAATCTCGTTAGCATAGGTTCGTAGCACTCACATTTTGGCGCCGTTGCCAGGGAGGCAGCGATTTCCGATCTTTTCTTCGCATTTCTTGCACTTTATTTGTTTTCTAACTAGATTTCTCTTGTGTCTATTGTTTTGCAAAGACCTCCATCAAGGAATCAACAAGCGGTAGACTGGAGTAAAGTGCAGTTGAAGACAACTGTAAGTGCTTCCCCATTCTTTCCCCCTCCATAGAATTCATTCGCCACATTAAATCCAAATTCCAATTAACCTAGGTGTTTGCATAAATCCTAGGAATAATTTGGTTGTTTGGATTTACACTCACATTCATTCCACCTTCGTTCATAAAAAAAAATAATAACAAAAAGATAATCTTGTGGGGTAATTTCCAACAAACACACAATACACACCCACATTCAAGGCACTTGATCAACTTGATTTGTTTTCTACTCAACCGAGTTCTGATCTGTGGAACTGGTACACATAAAGCAACACATAACAGAGTAGAAATCATTCTAGGTTAACCATCTTTGAGTGCCTAACTTAGTGGTGCAATCGTGGCCAATTGTTTGAGTTGTTTGGGCCGCACCATTTTATTTAAAACCAACTCATCAAGTAGCTCCTCTTTAGGGTTTTCAATCTAGGTATACTCCAGGCACTCCACTTTCTTTCTGATTTTAAAGGAAAACTATCTTCACCCGTGTTTTACAACTTGGTTTGCCTAGAAACTTCATTGCAATTCACCTAATTTGAAACCCTAAAAGCTACTTAAGCAAGATTTGAACATTAAAATTTACGCATAGTAAATAATCTTGCTTGAAAACCCTGGTTGTGCACGCACTTACACAAATCTCAATCAATCATTAAGGGCACAACCCATTGTAAGGGCCCATCACATTCCATAAGCACCACAATCCTAGGCCTTAATAAAATTGAGTAGACGTTGGCCTTAAGGTTTGATTCTCTCTTCAGGGCCTAGTCTGAGATTATTTTTGATTAACCTACTTGTACTGATTAATCTGATGTCTAGCTAGGGGAGCAGAGTCAAATGATCGCGGCTGGGGGGTACACTAGGAACCGGAGGCGAAAGCCAAAGGAAGAACCTTCTCCCCAGTCCCTCCTTCTAACTGGTTGGATTAAACAGACGCAAGTAAAGTAAATCACTTACAGTCTTAAGGCTGGTTTTGGGAGTCAGTAGATCCTTAAGCTACCCCAATTAAGGACAACCTTGTTTTGTTGTGCTGCAGGGTCCATATCCCTTGTCCTTTCGACCTTCTCCTAGTTTATGCTGGGAAGACGGTCATTGAATCCCCGATTGGAAGGACCATTAGAACATTCTAGGAGGTGCAAGTTAGATTTTGGTCAATTCGATCCCATGGCCGAACAACAGCCTCCTCTGCTTGAAAATCCACAGGAAGAATTTAGAAGGCAGCTGGAACAAATGCAGAGAATGCAAGAATGGTTCCAGAGAATGCAGGGCGCTCAGCCCTTGAAGGATTTTTATGATCCTTCGAATTACGGGGAACGTCCCGGCGTCCAGATTCCAGCCGGTGACGTAGAAATAAAGCCCCAGGTGTTAAGCCTGATTAAACATTATCATGGGCTTGGCTCCGAAGATCCGTTTCAGCACTTGGAGGATTTGACCACTTTGGTCCAGACCACCAAGGCTCGAAACGTTAACGAGGAGCAAATGATCATGAGGCTCTTCCCCCACTCTCTTAGGGATAAAGCCGCGCATTGGTATAGGACAATAGGAATACCAATTACAACTTGGAATGAGTTGAAATCGGCCTTTCTGAAGAAATTCTTCCCAGTCGGTCGAACCAATGCTTTGAGACGGGCAATTACTACTTTTACCCAGCAGCCAGGGGAGCAGTTTCTTGTGGCCTGGGAGCGATTCCAGGACTTATTGCGGAGGTGTCCACACCACGAGGTGCCGAAATGGCAACTTGTGCAGATCTTCTATCATGGGTTGAATGAGCAACTCAGAAACCATGTGGATGCTTCTTGCGGAGGCAATTCCTCAATAAAGATACAGATAGTGCACATGATTTATTTGAGGAAATAAGTGAGAATTCAATTAATCATGCCTCCATGGATACTTTTAACCGGTCCCAGCAACCCAGATCAAATGTCAATGAAGTCCAGGACTCTCATTCACTTGATATGGAATTGATTTGTAATAAACTTGATAAGGTGGACTTGGTTGCTAAAAGAATGGAAGAGTGGATGGCTGGCAATTCTATGAACAACTCTCAATCCACTCAATCCCAAAATTCGGGATTCCATTCCCCACGAGCTCCTTCTGGACGGGAGTTCGTGAATCAACTCGATGTGACTCAATCTATGAGTCAGCATTTCTCGGAACCCCATGGGTTCCCAACTGGGGCCTTTGATCCCAGTTTTTCTGATCATTCCCTTTCTTTCTCTCCATCCTCACCCTATGAGGATGTCTGTGCTGTACAAGAGAATGTTAGATCCAACCCCTACTCAAATGCCTATAATCCAGGTTGGAGAAACCACCCTAACTTCTCTTGGAAAAATCACAACAGACCCAATTCCGACCCAGCAACTATGCTCCGCAACATCCAATGGGTCAGCGTCAAGTATATACTCAGTTGCCTCCAAATCAGGTCAATCAGCCAACTTGGAATGCCCGTCAACCCGTAGGGCAGGCTGATTTGAACCGTCAAATGGTAGAGATGCAAGGATCTATGCTCCAACTTATGCAGCAAATGAAAACTCACTGGACAACTTGCAATCCGGGCTCATTGCTAACTCTCGTCAACCCGGATCTCTACCATCCCAACCCGTACCCAACCTGCAAAATATTATAAATTCGGGCAATCAAGCCCAAGGGTACGAAAATCAGAGGGACCCGCACGCACATGCTCAGGTGGTTGAGCAGGGTTCCTCGCCTTCTTCTTCTGCTAATCAACAACTCATGATCAATCAAGCCCCTCCAATCTTTCCTAACCCTCCCCAAGACCCAAATTCTTATGCTTCTGCAAATTCTATCACTTTGAGGAGTGGTAAGAAGACTCAGGATCCACAACCACACTATTCTGATCTTTTGAATCCCGAAGAATCTGAGGAGAGAGAGAATTCTAGAGAAGAAATCAAGGCTCAGGAACCTGATTCCAAAGATCTGACTAATGTTCCTTTTCCTGAAGCCTTATCCAAAGCAAAGAAGAAGTCTGTTGATAGCAATGAGGAGCTTCTGAATTTATTTAAGAATATTGAGATCAATATTCCGCTCCTTGATGCTATCAAGCACATACCAGCTTACGCAAAATTTTTAAAGGAATTATGTACACAAAAGCGTAAGTCGAGAGAATCTGTTCCGAGGAAGGTGGTACTCTCTGAGCAGGCTAGCTCTGTTATCCTGCACTACCTCCCTCAGAAAAAGAGAGATCCTGGTGCTCCTTTGATTTCTTGCGTTATCGGAGATTACACATTTGATAAAGCACTTTTGGATCTCGGTGCATCCATCAACCTAATCCCGACTTCTCTTTATGAGAAGTTTGGGTTAGGTGAACTTCGGCCAACTTCAGTAACGCTACAGTTAGCGGACCGTTCAGTCACAAACCCACGAGGTGTTATTGAAGATGTTATAGTTAAGGTCAAGGATTTCTATTTTCCTGTAGATTTCCTTGTCCTTGACATGGATGTACCAGATAATCTGAGGAACACGCCCATCATTCTGGGGCGTCTGTTCCTGGCTACCGCAAAGGCCAACATTAATTGTGAAAGCGGTAGCATGGAAATCACCTTTGGGGACCAACGAATGAAATTGGATATTTTTAAGGCGATAAACAAATTTGAGGATTGTGGATTTATTGAGGAACTTGATGAGGATAATGTTAATATTGAAACTTGTTTGACAGTTTCTTCAATTGAAAGTTCCTCTTTGGTTAATGAATTTAACCTGCAACCCTCTGAACTGACATCTTCGGAAGAGGTTACTGATTTTGTTCATTCAAAACCTCTTCCTCTTGTTGAATCTTCAGCATCTACCCTACCATCAATCATTACCCCACCCCAGCTTGAATTGAAACCATTGCCCGAGAATTTAAAATATCAATTTCTAGGACCGCAGAATACGCTCCCTGTGATTATTAGTGCTAAATTGACAAAGGAGCAAGAGATTAAATTGATTAAGGTCCTAAAGGAACATAAGGAGGCAATTGGTTGGACCATTCATGATCTCAGGGGGATCGAGCCATCTTACTGTAATCATAGAATATTTTTGGAAGATGGATCCTGCCCTTCTCGCCAGATGCAGAGGAGATTAAATCCAAATATGCGAGAAGTGGTCAAAAAGGAAATCATCAAGTGGCTCGATGCAGGAATTATTTATCCAATCTCTGATAGTCCCTGGGTAAGTCCCGTTCAGATTGTTCCAAAGAAAGCCGGGATTATTGTTGTGACTAATGAGAGAGGTGAATCGGTCACAACTCATTTAGCTTCCTCTTGGAGAGTTTGTATTGATTACAGGAAGTTGAACACAGCCACTAAAAAGGATCATTTTCCCCTACCCTTCATTGATCAAATCTTGGAAAAATTAGCTGGGCAGAAGTACTTCTGTTTTCTTGATGGCTACTTGGGATATAATCAAGTTCCTATCCATCCCGGGGATCAGGAAAAAACTACTTTTACCTGTCCCTACGGAACCTTTGCTTTTCGTAGGATGCCTTTTGGGTTATGCAATGCACCTGCGACTTTTCAAAGGTGTATGCTAGCCATATTTTCCGACATGGTGGGAGAGTTTATGGAAGTCTTCATGGATGATTTCTCTATTTTTGGAGAATCATTTGACTCTTGTTTGGCTAATTTAGAAATGATTCTTAAGCGATGTATCAAAACACGACTGGTCCTTAGCTGGGAAAAGAGTCATTTCATGACCCAAGAAGGCATCGTTTTAGGTCATGTAATCTCTGAACGGGGAATTGAAGTGGACAAAGCTAAGGTTGATGTTATCGCTAAACTTCCTCATCCCACATCTGTTAAACAAATCAGATCATTTCTTGGCCATGTGAGATTTTATCGAAGATTCATCAAGGATTTTTCGAAGGTTGCTCGACCTTTGAGCAATCTTCTTGCCAGAGAAACGCCGTTTGTTTTTGACAAATCATGCCGAAAGGCATTTGATTTTCTGAAAACGGCAGTCACCTATGCTCCAATTTTGCAACCACCAATTTGGATAGCCCCATTTGAGATCATGACCGACGCTTCTTATTACGCGGTCGGGGCTGTCCTGGGTCAGAAAATTGACCGAAAGCCCTCTGTCATTTACTACGCTAGTAAAACTCTGGATGAAGTCCAGAGGAATTATACTGTTATTGAAAAGGAATTACTAGCTGTAGTATTTGCTTTGGAAAAATTCAGGACTTATCTCTTGGGGTCTCATGTTATTGTTTATACCGACCACTCGGCCTTGAGACATCTCTTGGCTAAAAAGGATGCTAAACCCCGGCTTATTCGTTGGATTCTTCTTCTTCAAGAATTTGATCTTGAAATCAAGGATAAAGCCGGGGTACAAAATGTGGTAGCGGATCATTTGTCGAGACTCCTAGGTGATTCTTCTTGTCCAGATATTCCGATTGCTGACACTTTTCCGGATGAAACCATTCTTACAGTTTTAGGTGTCCACTCCCCATGGTTTGCTGACATTGCTAACTATTTGGCTGTTGGTCAAATCCCCCAAGATTGGACCAAGCAACAATGAGATAGACTCAAATCTGAGGCCAAATACTACTTTTGGGAGGACCCTGAACTGTATCGCATCGGCTCTGATCAGATTATTCGCCGGTGCATACCGGAGAATGAATTCAACAGTATACTCGAGTTTTGCCATGCATCTGGGTGTGGTGGACATTTCTCCGGAAGAAAGACGGCTGCAAAAATCTTGCAATCTGGCTTCTATTGGCCATCTTTATTCAAGGATGCCCAGGATTTCTCAAGGTCATGTTCTCGATGTCAGGCACTCGGGAGCATAACTAAGAGAGACAAGATGCCCCTAAACCCTATTCTTCCAGTCGAAATTTTCGATGTTTGGGGCATCGATTTCATGGGACCCTTTATCCCTTCATTTGGACATCAGTACATTCTTGTTGCTGTTGATTATGTGTCCAAATGGATTGAGGCAATTCCCACCTGAACCAATGACTACAAGGTGGTCATCAATTTTGTCAAGAAAAATATCTTCAGTAGGTTCGGGATTCCGAGGGCTATCATCAGTGATGGTGGCACTCATTTTACTAATGCCCAATTCCGGAATTTATTGGCCAAATACGGGGTTAATCATCGAATTTCCACACCTTACCATCCCCAAACGAATGGACAAGCCGAGATCTCCAATCAAGAGATCAAGAACATTCTGCAAAAAATGGTTAGGCCTGATCGCAAGGATTGGACTCAAAAGCTTGAGGACGCTCTTTGGGCCTACCGTACGGCGTATAAAATGCCCATCGGTATGTCTCCATTCCATTTGGTGTATGCAAAGGCGTGTCATCTACCCGTAGAGATTGAACACAGGGCATTCTGGGCAATCAAACAATGCAATCTAGATCTAAATCTAGCTGGGAAGACCAGGAAACTCCAACTATCTGAGTTGGAGGAGCTTAGAAATGATGCTTATGAGAACGCTAAGATCTACAAGGCTCGGACCAAAGCTCTACATGATTAAATGATTTCCCGCAAGAGCTTTGAGCCTAACCAGAAGGTCTGGTTATTCGATTCTAAACTTAAGCTCTTTCCTGGTAAGCTTAGATCTAAATGGAATGGCCCATTCATAATTGATCAGATTTTTCTAAATGGTGCCGTTCAGATTTCTGACCCAAAGACGGGTAACACCTTTAAAGTCAACGGTCAACGTCTGAAGCATGTTGTTGACTGTAATCTTCCAGAACCTGTTTTAGACTCTGTTGCTCTAGCCATTCTGTGACTTCTTTGGTTGGACTTCGCCTAGCTGACGGCATTAAACTCAGCAATTGTAAATATGACACAAGGCTGATACGAGCTTCATATCCAGGTGACATCTTTCATATTCTACCCTCTCTTTCATGTCTCCTTTTTCAATGAGGACATTGCATCAGCTAGGCATGGGGGGGTGGATTCATTCTTGAATTATTTGGTCAGCCTTGTGAAATCCATGTAAATTGTTTCTCTTCTTATAAAAAAGAAGAAAAAAAAAATTAGGAAGGATTTGTTGGACATTAGGACTTTTCAATCCAAAGAAATTTTACATTAAGATCTGAACACAAAGACCCCTCAGGTCTTTGGACTTAATTAGCCTGTGTATCCACTAAAATGTGGATTTGTCTTTGAGTCCTCGCCATTTTAATTCTATTATAATCAGAATAAATAAGTTTGGGTGATAAGTACACGACTTATCAACCCGCCCTCTGATTTGAGGGAATTTTGAGTTTTAAGCATCTACACACTTTCTTTGCACTGACTCGTTATTCGGCTATTCTAACGGAAATTGGGTAGCTAATGAACCTTCTAGGGTGATATGGCTGGCAAGTTATCGTGGGTAACAGCCCATAGGTAGGTTGTCCAGAGCCCAGTCACTGGACCTTTCTTTTTTTGCTGCCTTTAGGTAAATCTTAGACCAGGGAAGCCACCTACTTAAAAAAAGAAAAAGAAAAAAAAAAGAAAAAAAAAATCAAAAAGGAGAAAAGAACAAAAAGAAATAAGCCACACTTCGCCGCACGAGTATGGCTGGCAAGTTGTCGGTGGTAACAGCTCATCGACCGGTTGTCCAGAACCCAGCTCAGAAAATGCACTAAAAATTCCCAAAACACTTAGGAAGAAGCGGAGAAGTAGAATAAACCAGGGAGATATACACTGGATTCACCCTTGTGTTGACCCCGTTTAAAAATAAAAGTAGGGAGAAAGCTACCGGTTGTAAAGATACACCTTTAGGCAGAATTCTTTTTGAGGTCACCTAGAGGCGTAGAAATCCGAAGTCCGTTCTAATTGCCGGTCAACGAGTCTATCACAATCACAATAAGATGCTTAAAACTTAGGGTTCTCAACAAATTTTGGGTGAGTTGAATGGCCGTAGAAAGCCACTCTTAAACCCTAAAATTTGAAAATCCAAAAAAAAAAAAAAATTAGAAAAGAGTAAAAAGAAAAAGAAAATTTTCTTTGAATAAGGCGAGGGCTTGAGGCGGTCTGCATTTTGGTTGATACCCAGGCACTGTTGTGTCTTTGAAAGTTCAGTTCCTAAGTAGACAATTTCTTAATGATTGAAAATAACTCAGGTCCAAATAATCTAACCTAATTCTTTTATAAATAGCATATAGTTTTTGCTAGGGACTAGCAAAAGATAGGCATGGGGGTATGATGTAAATACATTTACACTACTTAAAATGTCTATTTATGCATGTTCTTAAGCATAGGATTGCATTTCATGATATAAATATTGCATAACATGCATCATCTCGCATTTAGAGTAGTTTGAATAAAATGGAGGTTAATTGTCTCCTTTTATGTGCTTGGACAGGGCAAACATTTTATCGGGGCCTCGGATCAAAGATCCAACCGTATGGGTGTGATCAGGGCGACGATTGGAGTTCAACGACTCCAAGATCACCCTAATCAGGCATCCGTAGCATCAGACAGAGATCGGGAAACCCTAGAAGATCAAGGGCCAAGATGGTGTAAATCTACACTTCAGATGACAAATCCGACCGCACGGATGAATTCGGATTAACAATCGCAGCCCAATGACACAAAAATCCAGTCAATCCGACATCCGTGGCACCATCTACAACTTCTAGAAGATGGATGGCCAAGATGATGCCACGTGGCGCCATCTCAGCTGCCCAAACGGCCGCTTGCATCTTGTGAAGACCGCGCACCCGTCTCCTCTCCGCCGTTGGATTTCGATCCAACGGCTGCGACGCGCCCGCGCTGAAGTCAAGCGCTCGACACAAACGCGACCGCAGCGCAGCGGTCGAGCACTCTAACGCGAAGCAGGGACGCGCGTTCGAGCCGCGCCCCGTAGTAATTGGAGCGGTGGCGCGCCTCCAATCGACTGCACGATCGCGATCCAACGGCCGCGCGCGCCCGATAGCGCCGACGTGCGATTGGATGCGCGCGTGAACGCGCGATCGCACGCGCAGGCGAACGGGCGGCAGCGGTGAAGGCGCGATTTTAAGCAGTCCGATCTCGCGATCGGACGGCTGAGACTTCGCGGACGTGCGTAGGTGTTACGCACGCGGGCAGCCGAGCGGGCACGCGTGGGCACGGAGGCGACGGCCACGTCGGGGCTTTAGTGACAGATTTATCCGTCACTAAAGACCCCTTATTTATTATTTTGAAGATGTAATGTCTATTTTGCCCCCACTCCTTGCAACTATAAAAGGAGACCCCCTCCATACGAAATTTTCATCCCTTCTATCTCCTCTCTACCCCTCCAAAGCTCAAGAGAAGCTTGTCCCACACCCGGGATGCTTCTCGCGAGATAAAGTCCAATTTTCGTTCCCCTTCGGAAGTGGATCCCGCAACGACGACGGCATGCTGCTTCGTTCCTGTTCTTCTGCTTCGTCCTCCTTCATCCCGCTTCGTTCTCCTTCATCCAGGCATCGTCCCGTCCGGCTCGTCCTCCAAGCAATCGTCGAGGAGGATAACATTTCTCTCCCCATTCTTATTTACAGCTTTTCTAGTGTAGAATTTTCTGCTTTATAGTGTAATTGATTTTCCACATTCTAGTGTAACTTTTATAAACTATTGAAATATTGAATGCATGTTCTCTTTCTCTCTCTCTCTCTCATAGTTTGATAACCTCATTGTAATTATAATGCCTTGCTTAAAGAAAATCTTTAAAAAATATATAATTGCAAAAATAAATCAACGTAGCCTCCCTGTGTTCGACTCGGAATTATTTTCGGTATAAATTTTATTTGTTGAACATGAATTCTTCGCTTTCAAACTACAACGACAGGTTTTCCAAAACCAATCTCATTAGCGTAGGTTCGTAGCACTCAACAAGATCCAATAGCTAAGGGCATGCGAGCTTAGCCTTCTTCTGAGGTGAGAGGCATGGCTACGGGTAGACGTGGAACTATCTGGGCCATTGGATGGTGATCCAACGGCTCAGATGAATGGATGCGACGCTCGAAGAGGTTAGGCCGGGTGCAGCGGGCGGTCTGGATGGTGCCATGTGGTGCCATCTGTGTCGTCCATCTTCTCTTGCTTGTAAGTGGTGCCACGGATGTCGAATTGGACCAATTTTTGTGCCATTGGCTGCGGTCATCGATCTGAACCCATTCGTGTGGTTGGATTTGTCATCTAAGGTACAAATTTATACCACCTTGGCCCTTGACCTCTGATCTTTCTCGAACTTCATTTGATGCTACAAAGGTTCGATTGGGGTGATCTTGGAGTCGTTGAACTCTAATCGTCGCCCTGATTAGATCTGTATGGTTGGATCTCAAATTCGATGCCCCAATAAAAGTTCCCTATTCCCTGACCACAAAAAGAGAGAATTGACCTAAAATTTATATAATCTAACTTAAATGCATGATAATGCATGCTATGCAATATTTATAATGATGAATACTTCTATAACACTAGAAACATGCATAAATAGGCATTTTAG
The DNA here is from genome assembly GCA_037157565.1 of Thalassia testudinum. Lineage (NCBI taxonomy): Eukaryota > Viridiplantae > Streptophyta > Magnoliopsida > Alismatales > Hydrocharitaceae > Thalassia > Thalassia testudinum. Next base: position 136,847,903 of record JAZHRO010000063.1, read on the forward strand.
GTCAATTAGATGTCTACACATCAATTTCCCTATTGGATAGCTCAACCAATCCATTAGTTTGTGGATGGTAAGGAGTCGAGATATGATGCGACACCCCATACTTTTTCACTAGGGACTAGAAGTGCACATTCGCAAAGTGAGTCCCTCCATCAGATATAATAGCTCGTGGAACACTGAACCAAGAAAAGATGTGTTGATGAATGAATTTGATTATGACTTTATGATCATTGGTTCAGGTCGGGATGGCTTCGATTTATTTGGACACGTAGTCCACAGCTAGGAGAATGTACTCAAAATCATCAAATTTTGGGAAGGGCCCCACGAAATCATTTCCCCAAATATCAAAGATCTCACACACGAGAATTGACTATAAAGGCATCACATCGTGGTGGTTCATGTTGCTTTAGGTCTAGCAACGAGCACACGCCTTACAATAATTGTATGCATCTATGCAAATCGTGGAACAATAGAAACCATACTGGAGGATTTTTGCGGCAGTGTTTTGTCCATAGAATTGACCACCGCAGGCCTGGTCATGGCAAAACGACAAAATTCCATTGATCGCTGATTTCGGAACACATCTTCTGATGATTTGATCAGCACCAATGCAGAATAGGTATGGAGCTTCCCATACAAAGTATTTGGCATCTGAACATAATTTGTCTTTCTTGGCCCTTGGCCAATCAAATGGAAACTAATGTGATGCCAAATAGTTCACCATATCAGCATACCAGGGAAGTTTTGAACCAACTGTCAGGAGGTGCTCATCGAGAAAATGCTCTGTGACAGGTCTAGAAGGGTCAATGATCGAAGAAGGAAGACGACATAAATAGTCAGCAACCACATTCAGCTTTCCCGCCTTGTCACGAATTTCAAGATCAAATTCTTGCAATAGCAAGATCCAGTGAACTAATCTAGTCTTCGCATCCTTCTTTGTGAGTAACTGCCTCATTGTAGTGTGATCTGAGTATATGATGACGTGGGAGCCCAAGAGGTATGACCTGAACTTATCTAAGCCAAATATTACAGCTAGCAGCTCTTTCTCTGTAATCATATAGTTACACTAAGCTTCGTCCAATGTCTTGCTGGCATAGTATATGACCACTGGTTTCTGACAATTTTTTGACCCATCACCGCTCCCATTACGTAGTCAAACACATCGCACATGATCTCGAAGAGTTAAGACCTGTCAAGAGATTATAGGATTGCTACTTGGGTGACTCGGCCACGTAGGATCTCAAAATGCGTGAACGCACTCGCTCGATATCTCAAATGGCATGTCCTTCGAAAGGAGATTCGTTAAGGGGCTCATGATCTTAAAGAAATCAGGTATGAATTGATGATAAATCCAACATGCCTCAGGAACGATCTGATGTCTTTGACTGAGTTAGGCATAGGTAGTTTGGAAATCATATTCACCTTTGTTTGGAAATCAAATTCACCTTAAATCGGTTGGCCTGGATACCTCTCTCGGAGACGTGGTGTCCAAGTACAATGCCCTCAGGAACCATGAAGTGGCTTTTTTCCCAGGAGAGAACCAGGTTCACTTCGATGCATCCTTTAAGGAGCTGGACCAAATGCACCAGGCATTCATCAAAAGATTCACCAAATACCGAGAAGTTTTCCATGAAGACCTCAAGGTAGTTACCTACCATATCTAAGAATATGGCTAGCATGCATTGCTGGAAAGTGGTAGGTTCATTGCATAGCCCAAATGGCATCCTACGGAACGTGTACCATAGGGGCAGGTAAAGGTGGCCTTTTCCTGATTTTCAAGATGAATTACCACCTGATTATATTCATAGTACCCATCCAGGAAACAAAAAAATCACTTTCCTACCAGTTTCTCGAGAATCTGATCAACGAACCTAATTTTATTGGAGGTGATTGGACTTGATTCGAGGGAGAAAACCTCCCTCGAACCTCGCTGGAGATGTGTTCCCATTGCCAATGGTGACAAGGACCAAAGTGAAGAAGATGATGAGAATTTAGGAGTCCTTTTGCAAATAATTCGAAACCTGAGGGGGTAAATGTAAGAAATAGAGTTTTAAAAGGCTAAAATGCAAACTAGGTCAAGATGGACTCTGATTGGGCCCAAATTTTGGTAACAACCTAATTTATACCCAAGGAATTTAATGGTGATGTTATATTTCAATTTTGACCACGTTTGATTGGGAAATTTTCATAGAAGCCCAAATTAAGGTAAAATTCCATCTAAAACTCTGTTCTAGGTCAAAATGGGTTCAAATGGTCAAGCCAAGGATACCAAACCTATTAGAATATTTTTGTATGATTTTTAGGAGGTTTAGATGAATTTTATCCTGACCAGAACCTCTTTAATTTAAGAGGGTCTAAAATTAGGGTTTTATGTGCTGATGTAGTTCTCAAAATGTGTGAAACCCTCTTTCTGTCACTGTTGAATCACCCTTTGGATTTTTAAGCATTTGAACTTCATTTAACCCCTAGGTAACCCCATGATTAATCTGTATTCTTGATGTGCTGTTAAAATTATAGAATTAACCTTGATTTACAATTCTCTTCTCAAATCATCAGAGTTATGACCGTCAAATGATTATGCAAGAGCTTTAATCGATCAAACCTAACTAAATGTGGATAGTTAGGGCCTATGATGGAGTTCCCATCAATGTTGTTTGTCTGATCTCCCTTCTATGCCTTACGATCACATTTTGATTTCCCTCACATTCTAATTCACCATTCACCTACCCATTCGAGACATCAAATCAGATCTGATGCTTTGAGCATTCAGATGTATTTTAAGTGCCAAATTTCATCTAAGGGTCATCCCATCCATTCTGTAAAATCACAATGGCCCTATTCTGATTTTGAATGAAATGAATTATAAATTTTCTCGAATTTGGTTTGATTCAACATCGATCAGAATTTAGGCTTTTTAATGAGAGCTAGAGCCAAAGATGATTAGTCCTCCAGATTTGAGGTTCTAACCATGATTTACATAGAAGGATTTTAGTGTTTGTCTGAGTTTTAATTCAGAATGAGCGGTCTGAAGATTTGGGATTCAATCTCAATGGATTTCATGTCTTGATTTGATTTTTTTCTTCATGCTATCCATGGCATAAGAGATAGATTGAGTTAGGATTCATCTTGTTCTTTGAGATTTAATCCAACTTTAAATGAATCATAGACCTTTCAAATAACTTTTGAAACATTGTTGGATTAAGTTTTCATGTTTTGAAAGCTTGATATGAATCCCCATCTTACATTGTCTATAGTGTAAGATGGGAATCATATTAAGATTTCAATGGTTCCTGGGAGATATACTTGAATTTCCTTGGTTTTTAAGATATTGGGAGTGTTGTTGAGATTATTTTTCTTGAGATTTTATCATCCATTTCAGACCTGGGATGTACTTCTACAGCCCTGATCTGAGATGAGTTCTGCATTCCAAGGGCATTTGTTGAAGATTTTTATGTTTGGATTTGATTTTAAAATGGGTTTAAAGCATGATCAGTTCTTATAAGATTGTTTGAACATGTAGTTTTCGACTAAAATCTCCTAAATTAGTAAATTAAAGTGCTGCATAGCAGCTACATTCAATGGGTTTTCAACCATATTTTTGAGGGAAGGTATGAGTTGAAATGGTTTCATGAGTAGAGTAGCAATTAGCTACATAATTTGGCAGCAGAATGAGCTACTGATCACTTTTGCAGCAATAACAACATCAATCAGCTACTGGGATTGCATAGCTATAGTAGCAATTAGTTATTGAAATAACAGCACAGCAGCAGTAGGGTCTTGAATGTGGAGTTCCAGGTGGATTTTGGGAGAATTTGGAGATTAAATGGGGATGACTCTGTGTACATTTGTGGAATAGTGTAGAACAAGCATTCCTATACAATTAATTGACTCAAATCTGATTGGAAATGCTTTGTAATGGATTTTGAATTGTCTATCAGCAACTTAGATCATATAACCTATCCAAATGTGTATTGTGATGAAATCAAGGTTAAAAATCATGTTATAATTCTTGATTATTATGTTTTGATGGATAAATATTCCTGAATATCTACATCCCAATTTTAGACTTTAAATCTATTTTGAATGGCGTGTAAACCATCTTTGATTCATTCACAGCATGTAAAAAATGAATTAACTATCCAAAATAGAATTTGAAAGATATTAGAAGAGAAAATCATGTTTATTGGCTCAAAACTCTTGTATGTGGTTTGCTAGAAGTTTTATACTATTTGAATCTCATTTATAGCCATCAGAACTCGCTCTCATGGCATAGGTTCGATTTTCCAATTCCTAATTAATCCTTGTGTGTGCCAAATTTGAGAAAATATAAAAATTTTCAAAAAATAAAATAAACCTATCTTGAGTAAGTTCAGGTATTTGTTTAAGTATACGCAAAGTTTCAGATATTCCAAACCATCGGGCTGGTAGAACATACTAGACGATGATTCAGTCTATTTTGAAACTCAATAAAAGAATTCAAACTCAAAAACACAAAAAGAATTCTTCTTCTCTCATCTCACCTTCTTTCTCTCTTCTTCTATCTCTACTAATTATATAAATACCATTAAAACTAAAAAGTATTCAAAAATACATAAAATACCATGTATATACTATTTATACTTGTAAATATAACTTAACACTAAGTTAAATGTAAATATTGTAATATATGTAAACAATGTACATAAATAACTTACAATTGTATTATATATATTTAAACAATTACTTAGGTTGAGTTAATGTACATATAACTTTATTATATAATTATATAGTAACTTATATTAGATTGCATTTAAACTATGGTAACCATAAATAAATATGTAAATGTGCATAATTGTATCTCTAACTATACATACATATTTAAGTATTTATTATATACTGTATTATACCTGTACATTGATTTTTTTATGTATTTATTGTATATAATTAGATTATTAAGTAAATTAGGTAAATTATTAAGTAAAAATAAAATAAATTAGTAAATTTACTTAATACTAAAGTAATCCATGTTGTATATTTGTATATATTAATTTTAAATATTTTCAACTTATTTATAACATATTTATATTGTATAATAATATTTATAACTAAATTAAATGGATAACTATTTATAATGTGTAAATAAATGTATATAAATTAAAATAAATGTTCTAAATTAAATTAAAAATTTTTAATAAATACCTTATTATATAAATTAACTATTTATAAATTCAATTGCATCATTAATTTAGTAATTTATACATTAACCTTTGATTAAATGTGTATAAATCACTAACTTTAACTATTTTTATATATAATTAAATAACTTATTTTTATAAATTAATTCTACAATTAAGTAACCCTATGTAAGGGATTTCCAACCCTATATTTTATTTGGAATTTGGACTCCATGAGGGCTCTCAAATCGAGGCCTAAATCTCAGCTCACAAAACGCTACATGCGCCTAAATCAAGCGTAACTTTTGTCCCACCTTATGCACTGACTACAGCATGCAGAACTATAAGTTTAATCCTGTGCACTAGTTGCTCAGTCGTCAGTGCTTGGCACACCAATACCCCTTTATCCTGATACCCTTGAGCATATACTGAGCATATATTCTGAGCATTGTGTAGGGCTAGGAGCCTGGTTTGGTCTAATCCCAGTTCAGCTGAGTCGGGTGTTGGCTAGAACTATGCGCCAAAATACAAACAATTAAGAACTAGAACTAGGCTTGGTAGTGGTTTGGTCCCACCTGAGAGGGTGCTATGTATCCAACTAAAAGCCTGGTTTGCCCATTAAAAACCTAATTTTTATTAAGTGAAGTCTCTATGTGAGTGAGGAAACAAGCTTGAAATTTGTTAAGTCTTGGAGTGTTTGTGCATATGTGAGTTGTGCTATGTGAGAGTAATGTGTGTGCATATGTATATATATACATATACATGTATGTAATACTAGTATAGTTAGTATACTTATAAGCCTTAAGTGTATATATAAGTTTTTCTAAGGCTTCAGTGACATTTTTATCCATCACTGAAGGTAAATATATATGTTAGTAAATATAATTCTTTTGCCTTATAGTTTGTACATACTTTTACTAAGGCTATAGCGACACCTATATATATCATTGTACATATATTATATGTTACTAAAGGTGTTAGTATATGTTGGTATACTTAGTATAGTACATACTAGTAACTATTTTTGTGCTTACACCTAAGCATTGACTAGGATGGTTGTATATAACTAGACTAGATTAGTTTAAGTAAGTTTTTATGCTTGTTTTATTGTGAATATATTTGAGGCATTGTAATTAGCATTAATTGATTTATTTTGTACATACTTAACTAATTCATTCATTCTTTGATTCATTTGTAAATAGAATTGACATTTTTTGAATAAAAGAGCATTTTTGGAACATAGAGAGTGATGTATATCAATAAGTGAACAACCTGAAAAAGCTAATAAAAATTTTGTAAACAAATAAAATGACACGACATCTATTTGCATTACAACTATACTACAAACAACAACGACATCATAAAATAACATTTTTATGCAACACGAATTGTCCGCGATCACTAGTCCATTAGTCTGTGGGTGATAAGGTGTTGCAATCCTATGTGTCACCTGATGTGTAGGTTCCACTCAACTCAGTAATTAAGTTAATTTTACCTAATTAAGAGTAGAAGAAATCACTTAGGTTAACTCGAAGTTGTGTCGATTGTGTAGTATATGGTCGAATTAACCTAACATTTTAGAAATTTTTACTGGTTGAGTCTAGGTCGTTCACTGGGAGGCATAATAATTTTCTCCAAATTCATTAATTTTCTTTTATCTCTTTAAGTTTAGGAGGTAAAATTAGTTTGATTTTCAAAACATGAATTTTGTCAAAACATTTCAACTATAAAGAACATACAAAATTCCATATGAAGCATATTTACTCAAAATGTTGTACTTTATTAACAAGTAAACATGCTAGTTTTTCAATTTTATTTCATTCTAAGAAATTAAGGGAATTAAAAAGTTATCCAATTAAAGCATGCCTTTTACAATTAAGAACAAAAAGTAATTATGCAAGAAAAATTCATTTATTTTCATCAACAAAGTATTGATGCCTTTTTATTTTCTTCAGCCTCTCATCTTCTTCTTTCCTTCTTTTCTTCTTTCTCTCTTTTATTTCCTTCTCTATCTCAAGCTCTCTTTCTTCTTACCTTTCTTGTGTTGTTCCTGCCTTCTTATCCTCCTCTTCTTTTTCCCTTTAATCTTCTCCTGCCTTCTCTTCTTCCCTTAGTTTTTCTCCTTTGTTCCTTAGTCTTTTTCCTTAACACTTCTTAGCGCCTGTGCCTTCTCCTTTAGCACTTAGCATCCTTCAGCGGCTTCTCTTTCCTTAAGCTTTCAGCTGAACCGGGTTTTTTACTTTTTTAACCAAAAGTTTTTTTTATTTACGACGAGGTCCTTTTGAGGATACACAGCACCCTGAGACCAGGGTGGGACCAGACCCTACTCAGTCCTCGCCTAATCTCAGTTAGGTTTGTTTTGGTTCATTTGTTAATCGGTTCACAGTTTTGAGCCGCATCGGCTCAACCCGGCCTCCTAGGCCACACTCGCCCTCCCAGGGCACAATCATTTCTGCACGCCCCGAAGGGCGTACACCCGCAGGCATAAGCCCGCACACACAGAACACACAATGCTCAGATCAGATCAGAAGGAAGCGGAACCGGTGCACCGAGCACTGACGACTGCATAGCCAAGGGAACAAATTGGTTTTATCCCCAGGCACGCGCTCGTGAATAACCGAGGTGGGACTAACCTAACCCTTCCAGACTCGAATTCAAACGTTCATAACTTTCTACCTAGAGCTCCAAATTGAATGATTTCAAGTTTGTTGGAAAGCTCTAAGGGTAATCTACACAATTTCAAGGTCAATTTAATGTTTTAATGATGTTTAGCTCTTCAATTTAAGAGATGAAATCAGGGGTTCCTACGGGTTTTAAAAAGCCTGGAAAGTGTTTTAAATCAGGAGAGTCCTCAAATGGACTTCTCTCATCTATTAAAAGTTCTATATATGTTATATAAGCAATTCTGCTTCTGCTAGAGTAGGTTTTAAACCCTCAAGACCTTCAGAACATGCAGAGAAGCTTTTCTCTTCTCTGAAAGCTTCAGAGATTGATTTTCAGATTTCAATAAGTGCAACAGACACTTTAAAGTGTTCCTAATCTATTTAGATTAATTCTAAGGGTTATAACAAATCAATCTGGGTAGGTTTTAAGTTTAAATTTCATCAGAACAGTACTCCTATTGGTTTGGGTTCGAAAGTAACCCAAATTGGCAGAAACTAAATCTTCACTAAATACATCATCTGAGCTTACTTTTATTAATTTCAAATCATCAAACAAGATCCAAGAAATAATTTTCACTCCTCAATTCCTCAATTCAAGCTCAGAACCCCATTATCAGACTCATGTTTGACTGTGAAAGCTCAAAATTTGACTTTCTGTTCTAAGCTTCCTCCTAAGAAATTAATGCCTAAAATAGAATCTCCTCAACATCAAAAACTTATTCAGATCTTTAGATTTGTGTTCTATCCTTAATTTCTAGGGTTTTAGGCTCGCCGCCTAAACTGAAATAGGTATGTGTTTGACATAGTCATGGAAAGATTGCTACAATGTTTTGAGGGTTAAAATAGCTTCAGTGCATCGCACTGAAGCTTCTGAGCTCATTAATTTTTTCTCAAATCTTTTTAAATAGACTTCTCCAACTCACCGGAGTTGGGGAAGATGAAGTTCAAATCTATAGCTCCAGTGGTTAAATCCTCAAACAAATTTCTTTAGAATAGTTAGTAATCCTTATTATACTATTCTGGAGCTACTTAGCAAGTTTAAGAGGCTGCAACACAAAAATGGCTTGTCGGAGCTCGCCGGATCTCCGGTGAGTCCAGAAAATGTAGAATTGTATGTACAGATAGACAAAATTAACCATTTTTGATTCAAAAATGATCCTGAGGTTGTAAGGAACCTCAGTATCACTTTAAATTCTTCATTTGTTCATTAAAATGTAAGATTTGACAGTAAGTTTGTTTTCTTAAAAATTTGAGTGGTTAAAGCTCAGAACTTGATTTAACCACTCGATTGAGAAGTTAAATCAAGTCAACAGATGTTATTATTCATAAATATGTATTTAATTTATAGTTTGAACTGTTCCTGCCATGGACAGCGAGCTTAGGAACTAAATTAAGATTGGGCGTTTAATTATAGATGATAATAATAGGTATTATAATGTCGATTAGGATTCATTAGTGGTGATAGGTGATGAAAGAACCCAGTGAAGGTGGAATTAGGCCGATTACTATCACCATAGACAGTGTCAGCAGTCGGTGAAGGTGAGATTTGAATTAGGCGTTTAGGTGATTTAATTAAACGATTAAGTGAATTAGAAGTGAACATGGAAGATACAGGAAGGTGTATAGTGTATTAAAAGACAAAATTAAATCTCTGGCAAGCTCAAGGAACTCGCTGGAGTTGGAGGAGATGAAGCTAAATTATGAAATTACTCTAACCTAACTAACTAAACGAACTAACTAAGCAACCCTACTCCTACTCCTACTCCTACTCCTAATCTACTGTTACTTGGACGAAGGGGTCAATAGGGTTCCGCTGAAGTCTCATGGCGGACGACGAAATCAGAGGGTTGAAGAAACATCTCCGGTGGGTGGATTTGAGGTGGAGTAGAGGAATCCTTAGGGTCAGCACCTTTGTCAGAGGTGCGGAAGACCACGGCGGATCTCCTTGGCTACTTAAGATGGACGGAGGAAGTCGGAAGATGGAATGGGGAATCGCCGGAGGTTTGGAAGAATAGCCTATCGAAGTTAGCTACAGTGTTAGAAGAGGGAAGGGAGCCAACTTGCCTAAAATCAGAGGTGTGAGGGGGTATTTATAGTAGTTTGCGGCGAAGAGAGTGGCGGGGTCTGGCCGAAGAAGGAGCTCGAGGAGCTTAACCTCCGTCGTCATCTTCGATGATGGTGAGGTTATCTCCCACTGAAAAATAGGATTCTCGATTAATCCAGACCGATGGATGAAGTGGAGGTGGTGAGTGCAAGCTGTAAGAGCTTGGGCAAAGAGGAATAACGCGGTGGGGTGACTCTCTGCCGCCAGCCGTTCATTCGGTTGGAGAAGAAGAAGAAGAAGAAGACGAAGAGGGACTTATAAGTAATAAAACTTAAGGACCTATGTGAGAAATAAGGACCCGACTATAATGAATATTAAGGACTAAAATGTAAACCTAGGTTTTGAAGGTTTATTTTAACTTAAATCTTTTTCAACTTTTTATATATGTTATTAAATAAGGTAAATATTGTGTTTTCACCTTGAATTTACATTTTTGACCTTTTTAGGTTAATTTATTAGATTAAGTAAAATCACTTAAGTTATTACATACTTAGGTATACATTATACTTAAGTTACTTATCTTATTAATTAAGGGAATGATTAATAGGATTTCGGGTACAATTATTATCTAAATTATTAATAATGTTAATTGAATGATAAATTTCATTTTAAATTTATTTTAAGGCCCTTAACTAAATACCCCTTATTCTATAATTAACCCTTATATATTCATAACCCTAGCTAATTAACTAGGAAGACTAGTTAATTAGGGGTAATTAGAGATCATGATGAGTGTCTCATCATCACCCCATACTTTTGAAGTAAGGATTGAAATGTGTATTCCTATAATGAAACCCTCCATCACTAATGATGGCTCTAGGTACCCCAAAACGAGAGAAGATATAATCCTCAATAAATTGTGTCACAACTCTATGATCATTTTTTCTCGTGAGAATGGCTTCAATCTATTTTGACACATAATCCACAGCTAATAAGATATAAGTCCCGTAAAGTTTATGACCCATATGTCAAAGATCTCACACACTAGAATCAGGTTCAAGGGTATCATGTCTGGGCGGCCAATACTACCAAGAGACTGACAATGTGAACATGCCCTACTATAATCATGTGCATCCTTGAAGAGAGTGGGCCAATAAAAATCAAAATCTTGGCAGTGGTCTTTTGTCATAGAAGTGACCACCACATGCCTGGTCATGGCAGAATGACAGAATGCTATCTATCTCCTTATTAGGGACACACTTCCTAAGAATCTGTTCTTTACAGTGTTTGAATAACCAAGGTTCTTCCCAATAATAGTGCTTGGCTGATCTAGGTCTATCTTTTTGATGTCTAGCCCAATCAGAGGGGACTATTCTAGAAGCTAGGTAGTTAACAATGTCAGCATACCAGGGAAGATCAGAATGAATGATCAGCAATTACTCCTTTAGGAAGTGGTCTACAATAGGAAGTGAAGGAGAAATTGCTTCAGAAGGAAGGGGGATAAGTGGTTAGATACCACATTATGCTTCCTAACCTTGTTACAAATCCCTAAATCAAATTCCTGAAGACGCAGGATCCATCTAATTAGAGGAGTCTTTGCATCCTTCTTAACGAGAAGATGTCGAACTATAGTGTGGTTAGTGTAGACTATAATGTGGGAACCTAAAAGATAAGGTCTAAATTTCTCTAGTGTAAAATACTACTGTTAGCAATTCCTTTTTGGTGAAAGTGTAATTCTTATGTACTTCATCTAAGGTCTTGCCAGCATAGTAAATGACTGTAGGTTTCCCATCGAATTTTTGCCCAAGGATAGCCCCTACTGCATAATCAGAGGCATCACACATGATCTCAAAAGGGTGAGACCAATCTAGGGGTTGCAGTATTGGTGCCGTTGTAACTAGATCATGAAGTGTCGTATAGCCACAAACACAATCGTCAGAGATCTTGAAGTCTACATCTTTAGAGAGGAGATTGGTAAGTGGTTAGTCTATCTTAGAGAAGTCCACTATAAAGCATCGAGTGAAACCAACATGCCCGAGAAAGATCTAATCTGTTTAATTGAGGAAGGTGATGACAAGTTAGATATCAATTTTACCTTCGCACAGTCAACCACAATTTCTCTCTCAGAAATAAGGTGACCTAAGACAAGTCCTTCTAGTACCATAAAATGTGACTTCTCCCTGGAAAGTACTAGATTCACATTAATGCATCTCTGCAGGACCTTGTTCAGGTGGTCTAAGTAAGTCTCAAATGTGCTCCCAAAGATTGAGAAGCCAACCATGAAGACTTCTAGGCAATCACCTACCAAATCGAAAAATATTGCAAACATACACCGCTGAAAAGTAGCGGGTGCATTACATAATCCAAAGGGAATCCTACGAAAAGTGAAGGTTCTGTAGGGGCAGGTAAAGGTTATTTTCTCTTAGTCATCAAGGTGAATTGCCACTTGATTATAGCCTAAATAGCCATTTAAAAGGCAAAAGAATTCCCTGCCAATCTTTCTAGTATTTGATCAATGAAGGGCAATGGGAAATGATCTTTCTTCATGGCTTGATTGTGCTTGCAGTAAAAAATACATCCTCACCATGAGCTTGCAATTCATGTTGGAATGACTTCTCCATACTTAGTGGTTATAATGGTAAGTCTAGCCTTTTTAGGCACTACTTGAATAGGACTCACCCACTGACTACCAGAAATGTGAAAGTTGATTCGATTGTCTAACCACTTAATCATTTCATTGTTAACCACCACTTGAAGTGTTGGGTTCAATCTACACTGTGGCTACCTGGTAGGTCTAGATCCTTCCTTAGTGAAAATTCTATGAGTGTAATAAGAAGGACTAATGCCAGTCAAGTCTGCCAAACTCCATCCTATGGCCTGTCTATGTGTTCTCAAGACAAAAATGAGTCATGATTCCTTATCAGAAGATAAGTGAGAGTTAATGATCATAGGATAAGTCTAATCTTGTCCTAAGAAGATATACTTGAGTGAATCAGGAACATGTTTAAGCTCAACAGGTATAGTATCACGGGAAGTACCAAGAGTTGAGGTCTTAGAAGATCCTAAGGTCACTAAAGGTAATGGAGGTGAGTTCAAAGTGCTATTATCAGGTGACTCAAGAGAAATCAAATCATAAGTCTAATGGTAACACCACCATTAGTTCTAACTATCTAAAATTATTCAAATTCAAATGATAAATACTCCTAAATGATCTTCTGAGGATCACAATTCCATATTGAATTAATCTAAGAAGAAGATAGAAAAATGAGGTTAATTCTGTTGTTTTAACTTCCAATCACAAATGCAGATTAACCAAGGTGTTTATTAGGGTTTAATTAAAGGTCAAATGAACTTAAAAGACCAAGAAGTGAGCTCATACTTACTGAATCAGGGTTTCATGCATTTCGAGGATTAAAATGTCACTTAAAACCCTAATTATCAGCTCCACTTAATTTGAAGGGGTTCTAGTCAAGATAAATTCAATATAAACCTCCTAAAAATCATTGGAAAATATTATAAGAGGTTTGGTATCTTGACTTTGACCATTTGAACCCATTTTGACCAAAAATAAAGATTCAGACAAGAATTAGCCTTGATTGTTGCGCCTATGCAATTTACCAAGTCAAACATGGTCAAAACTCAAATCCAAGTGCACCATTATATTCCTTGGATCCAAGTTAGGTTAACACCAAAATTTGGGTCCAATCAGAGTCCATCTTAACCTAGTTTGCAATTCAGTCCCTAGATCTCTATTCTTTTGAAATAAACACTTAACGCTGAGGATTTTCTCACCAAAATACCCCTAGGTTTTCATCTTCTTCATAATTAAACCCCTGTCGCCCTCTTTCCTAAACACATGCAGCAGGGTTCTCCAACCCAAAGCACAATGACTTCTAAAGGAGGAAACCAACATGATTTCTCCACCAAAATTGGTGGGATTGGTGTTCAAACAGTGGAAAATCAACTCAACAAGATCCTGGACCTTGATTTGGAGTGAGAAGCCCCAGTGAACTCATAGAAAACATGGGATTATCTTGCTTCCAAATCTGAATTCTTTGCACCTAATATTCCAAATTGAGCTCAAATTTGAGCTCTATATTTGCTCATGGATCCTCCTACATCAAAATCAGCCATGTTTAGGCCGAAAACCACCTTCCTCCTCTTCTTCGGCTACTCTCTAGCTTGGCTTCGGCGACCCTACACGCTCCCCTTCCCTTAGCCACCTAACTAGCAAATTAGGTGGTCTTCTTTCTTTCTTTCATTCCTCCGCTCCTTACCTACCACAGTAGGGTCTTCCTCTGCCTTCGTCATCGTCGTTCTCCCTCACTAGAGTTCTTCATCTTCTTTGAATCTGGCAAGTCACGACGGAGCAACTCCCTCGCCCTATCATCTAGATAAGCTCCTCCTTCTCTTCCTCTCGCTCCTCCACTTCTTTCTACCCCCTTAGTTTCTAGGGTCGACCATTACACACACCATTTCATCTCCATCTTCTCCGTCATCGGCACGAGCTCCAGCGAGCTTGCATTGGTGCTACACTACACTATACACCCAGCCACAACTACCCACACCTTCCTCTCATCTTAGAGATCAAAAGCCTCAAGGTTATTGGAGCTTTTGATTTCTGGAGATCTTGGCCGAGAAAACCCATCAACACACCATCACCCCTCCACTGTCCGGCCATCTGCATCACTCGAAAAGCCAAATTAATTCCACCATTGCATCCCTAGCATCACGAAGAGACTTGTGAACTATTTGATTAGGGCTTTTAACTCGTATTCTTCTATGTAGGTGTTCGCTGGATCTTCATCATTTGCCTCCATCGTTCGCCATCGTCTGCCCATCATTGTCATTGCCACACCAATCAATGGCTATGGGCTGACATCACAAAACCACCTGGAGCTTCAATTGAAGAAGAACGTAGCATCTCCAGCACCAATTGAGGAAGACACCATCTGTTGTACATGCAAAGAAGAGCTAGAATAGTATAGTCCCACATCGAGAATTTTTAAATTAAATTTGCGTATATTACGACTTGTGTTTGTTGGCTTACTGCCTTCAAAACACTAGGGCCAGGTCCCTACCCCATGCCCTTGCCTGCACTTATGCTCAACGTGTCTGAGCTGGTCCGGTCTGAATCGAGTTTGGTCTAATTCTGGGGAGGGAGAGAGGGATTTTCTAAGAAAGGAAGGGGGGTTTTTGCTTCAAAACTCATTGGGCCTTGGTGTGAAAATTGTGGAGGGCCTTGAGTTAAGTTGTTTGTGGTTGTGTTGAGATGTCTGACTTTTGGAAATTTGGCTAAGTCTAAAGGATTTATGTGCTGAGAAGTTGAACTGTTGAAGAGAGAAAAGCCTGAGTGTTTAAGTGATAAATTGGTGGTTCTAACCACCATTCTTTTTGCTTGTTCTCCATTATCTTTTTGTTCTCTGGCTCTTGATAAACACTCTGCAAGCTATTGAATTTATTATTATTATGCTCATTTATATTACTTACTTGATTAGTGATTGAATTACAATTGATTGCTCCTTGCCAATGACCTCAGAAACTCACACGCTTTTCGAGTAATTACAAATTTAAATTTCGATTTGATTTTCGTCACTATACTACGACGTATTTCTTTAAACGACAATGACTACCACTCAACAAACTCAAGGGGAATTGAGGTTCTAAAGCAAGTGACTCAATCAAAGCATCCTCAACCATCTTATCTAAAGAATCAAAGGAACATATTTCCTTAATTAAGCTACAAGATGGTCCCTTTTGAGCTTGAAAAATATCTATCTTCATCTTTTGATCTCCAAACTTAAGTTCTAATAGGTCCTCCTCACAGTCTATGTTTGACTTGGCTGTTGCCAAGAAAGGTCTTCCTCGTATGATGGGTGTGCTCTGTATATCTTCAGGTACTTCCATGTCAAGGATAATAAAATCCACGGGAAAATAAAAGTCCCTGACCCATACTATAACATCTTCCAACACTCCCTGAGGCATCTTAACTGATTGGTCAACTAATTCTAAAGACACCTCGATTGGTTTCAGATTGCCAACCTCAAAATGAGTCAGGAGGGAGGTTGGGATAAGATTGATGGAAGAACCTAAGTCCAATGAAGCCCTATTAAAAGTGGTGTTTCCTATCATACAGGAGAGTAGAGGGGTGCTCGAGTCTTTCTTTTTCAAAGGGAGGTTGCTTGAGATAATCGAACTCACTTGTTCCGAAAGGATAATAGGACTACTCCCTTTCTGTATTCTCTCTTTACACGTAGGTGTCCTAGTTATTTGTATACTTAATATACATATTAGGTACTATTTATACTTAATTTAATCTTAGACACAAGTATAAATAATATGTACGTGGGTATTTTTGTATGATTTTTGAGTTTTTTAGATTTTTATTTTAGTTTATTTTTATGATTTATAGAGATAGGGGAAGAGGGAGGAAAGGTGAGAAGAGAGGGAAGAAGACTCTTTCTGTAATTTTTATATTAGTTCTTCTATTTCTAAACTAAAGAAGACCTAAACTTCTTTTGGTATGTTCTTTTAGCTAAAGGAGTCGAAACCTACTTTAAACTTACACACACCTAAAACTAAACCTCATCTAACTCAAGACACATTTCTTTTATTTTTTTACAATTACTTTTGTATTTTTCTTATATTTATAAATTGGGCAGAAGAAGGCTCAAACTGAGAGTAGAACATGAACTCAAGCCTTAAAACTCATATAAACTAGCTAAAACATGTTGGACAGTATGGATTAACCTATTACAAACATCTAGATATAAATAGAGCTTAGAATCAAACTTAGACTATGATTTAAACATGGAATTCAATCTAGGAATGCAAGTTATACAGTTATCATATTCAACAGTTGCTGACAAAGAATTTTAAACTTGGATTTATAAGCTCTTTGATGCAAACCAAAATCAATTATCTCTACATGAATGCTTCTAAAGTTGATCTAACATCAAAATAGCTTGGAGAATACATTTAAACTTTAAGCACTCGTTAGAATCAACTTATCTCTTCAATTTCAGTTTCCAATAGGTCCTAACTCATTTTACTATCAAAGAGAGATTCACATCTAATTTAAAGCCTGATATCCTTAGTACA
This sequence comes from Thalassia testudinum, assembly GCA_037157565.1. NCBI lineage: Eukaryota > Viridiplantae > Streptophyta > Magnoliopsida > Alismatales > Hydrocharitaceae > Thalassia > Thalassia testudinum. The sequence goes on from JAZHRO010000063.1 coordinate 136,864,861, forward strand.
AATCTTGTTTAATTGTCTGAAAACAAGGCTATGCATTCTTCATTCTAGAAACTCAGTGCAACTTTCATTTAATCCTAATCCTAAATACATTATAAACTCCTTATAAAAAAAATTCTCTATTATAACTTCATTTAGATTGTTCAGTATAGCTTCTATTGTCCAAAAGCACTTTAGAATTATTTTGAAAGTTCGAAAACTAATGTGATTACTCAAATACATTGCCTTGATAAAGAAACCATTTGTAAATTTTGTTTGATGACTATATAATACTAAATGAATGCTTAGGCACTGGGTTCACCTCAGACCTAGGCATTAAAAATTAGTAAGCTCAGAATTGCAGTTAAAACATTGAGACCTTATTCTTAAGTGTCGTAAATACCCTATATAGGATCTAGAACTTAAATCAACTGAGATTGAATATCATAAACTCATGAAAACCCTAATCAATCCCTTCCCTTATGCTATGGACAGCATGAAGGATAGAGCTTAAAATAGGCATGCAAATCAAGTTAAAATCATTCTCAATCTTCATTAAGATGTTTCGAACCTTATTCAACTTCTAAAAATTAGATTAAATCAATTTGTATTGAAATCAAAGTGTCACCTACCTGAGCTTTTGCTCTTGAATCACCATGATGATATATCATCTAATCGTCCTGCATACCATTAATTGGTGTTTAGGATGATGAGGCAATACTATAAAACCGATAGGTCATTGCAATGGCCTCCAATCCATGTACTGGATTTGTCCTTGGCCATCACTACCTAGTGATGTAGAAAACAGTAACACAAGTCAAAATTGGGTGCGAGCTCAATGAGAGATAAAAATCAAACCCAATTCACTCAACTCTTTCACCATGACACAAATCAAACACATATAAACCCAATTCCCTCGATTAGAACAAATTAAAACCAAATTGAATCCTCAATCTATCGATCAAGCATGAAAACTATATCCAAGTAAATCGAGAGAATTGCATTCAATCCAAACCATGAGGAGTGCTCTTGTAATCTGATGGAGTGAATGGGAGAGCCCTCCAATGAATTTAGCGCTCCATTAGATCTGAGAGCCATTGAGCTTCAGATCTAGTGGATGCTTAGGTGGATGGTGTGATCAGTGGATTAAAATCTCAAGGAAACAGTATCAAAGTGGTCGTGAGATGTGGGGGAGGATTAGATGAATAAAATGGAAGTGCCAATTTGCCTCTTTGACCAGGATTGATTAGAGAAGACTAAGCGAGGGTATGATGACACTAACACCAATCTAATCCTAAATAGAAGCAATCAAACAGTGAAATTGTGATCTAAGCTATCTAAACTAGTCTAATATAATCTAGACAGCATTAAATTTAACTAATAAAGTGTGAAATTCCTAATCTATCAAAAGAACGGGACCTCTAAGAAGAACCATGGCTAGTGGTCATGGCGACTAGGGAGGAGTAAACTCCAGCAGATGAAAGCTTCCTAGTGAAGCTTAGGATCACCCTCAGGCATTAGGAAATCCATAGTAGGGAGGATCAAATCGAGGAAGACAAGCTCCACCTCTATCACAGGCAGAATTGAATTAAGAGGAAAGGAGGAGCTGAAGAGGACAAATGACCAGCTCAAGGGGTGTAGGAGGGACCTGCTGGGGTTCGCAACTCGAGTTGGGAGGTGTTTATACAAGGGTTGAGGGATCAGGTGATCGGGTATTGAGGGTTTGGGTTGAACTGCATCAACGACTGTGGAGGGCATTAAGGTACGCGGGAAGGTTTGAATGAAGTGTGATCGTTAGATTAGATCTGGGTGAGGGTGCAAACATGCTCGCACTAACACTGGAAATTAGGTGGAAGATCCACCATTGATCATATGTGACAAGAATGGACGGTTGCGATATCGCGAGTTCATTGTGAATAACGGTATCAGGTGGTAAGCTTCCCAAGTCTGCTCGGCAATTTACAAGAAAGGTACTAAAGTTAAATGATAGGAAAGTTGTAGGTAACCCCATAAGTGATAGGGAATCAATACCAATAGGTCCCTCTAATTTAAAAATAAGTCCCCATCAGGTTTTGGTGTAAAGAACATGTGAAGGCTTGAATATATAAGAACCTAAATGAAAATAATCAATTCCAAGGCCCTAATAATGTCTAAATGCAATGAGGTTTTTATGGCAACTTAATTGAACATATTAGAAGTTAATCCCACAATTGATTTGTAATTTCAAGCTCATTTTGGTGTTCAATTACCATTTGGATCATCCATTTACATTATAGGTATAGAACATCTCAAAATTGACCTAATTATGCATTTTTAGCGTAAATAGAGTGTTTTAGATCATTTTCATTATTTCCCACACTTAACCCATTTCTTATGTTAATTTGATAATGTTTAACCTAGATTGTAGCTTAACTCGGGCATTTTTGCTAGGATGAACCACACCTCATCAACGAGCACGTCGACAATCCATCTCTGTCCACACATTACCTTTGGGTCACCTGTGGCCACATGCAATCACGCATGAGGTTACCTCTGTTTGCATTTCCTTTTCACTTCTTATTTTTGTGTTCTTATTATTTGGCTGAGTTTAATGTCATGTGAACTTTTAAATGTTGTGCTTGCTTCAGATGTGATGAAATAAGTCTAAGATTTGTGTTATTTAGCCTCTTTGTGGTTCAACCAAGCCATTATACACATGGTTTGATTTCTAAATTTTCTTATTCACTCGATTTGTCACCACTTGCAATGATTTCGATGTTGGTTAATATATGCACAAAAGAATGTCAGCGATTTAGTTAAAAATTAATCTAAACTAATCTAAGTTAGTCATGTACAATACTATGTAAGCAATGCCTTAATATACACACAAAAAGAATATATATATACTAACATATACTATATATTATACTAACATATATAACTATATACACTAACACTCATAAATGTCACTAAAGAACCTTAAAAATAATTATATAAAAAATAAGGCAAAAATAGTACATGTATACATAATACTTATACTATATACACATATACTAACTATACACTATATTTAACTCACACACTAACTTTCTACATCTCACACTACACATAGAACTCACTATCACTTGGTACAGACTCGTATACACAAACAACACACTACACATTACTAACATACACTAACTCTACACTTAGCCATATTTAACTTAACTTAACCCACACTTAGTTAAAAATTTGTTAATTGGCAGGCTCAACTTTCACGGAATCTATAGCCATTAGGGGCCGGATCGACCACTTAAGTCAGGCCCATTATTTTTATTAGGTTTTTTTTTTGCATAGTTTGGCTAGGTCTAAAGGACTTATGTGCTAAGAAGTTGAACTACTGAAGAGAGAAAAGCCTGAGTGTTTAGGTGATAAATTGGTGGTTTTAACCACCATTCTTTTTTCTTGTTCTCCATTATCTTTTTGTTCTCTGGCTCTTGATATACACACTGGAAGCTATTGAATATATTGTTATTGTGCTCATTTATATTACTTACTTGATTAGTGATTGAATTACAATTGATTTCCCCCTATGAACAACCTTAGAAACTCACACATTTTTTGAGTAATTACAAATTTTAAATGTCAATTCAGTTTTCATCACTATACTACGATGTGTTTCTCTAAACTATGACAACAAGGGGAATTGAGGTTCTAAAGTGAGTGACTCAATCAAAGTATCCTCAACCATCTTATCCAAATAATCCAAGGAACATATTTCCTCCATCAAGCTACAAGATGGTCCCTTTTGAGCTTGAAAAATATCCATCTAAATCTTTTAATCTCCAAACTTAAGTTCTAATAGGTCCTCCTCACAGTCTATGTTTGCCTTGTCGGTTGCCAAGAAAGGTCTTCCTAGTATGATAGGTGTGTTCTGTATATCTTCAGATACTTCCATGTCAAGGACAATAAAATCCACGGGAAAATAAAAGTCCCTAACCCATACTATAACATCTTCCAACACTCCCTGAGGCATCTTAACTGATTGGTCAACTAATTCTAAAGACACCTCGATTGGTTTCAGATTGCCAACCTCAAAATGAGTCAGGAGGGAGGTTGGGATAAGATTGATGGAAGAACCTAAGTCCAATGAAGCCCTATTAAAAGTGGTGTTTCCTATCATACGGGAGAGTAGAGGGGTGCTCGAGTCTTTCTTTTTGAAAGGGAGGTTGCTTGAGATAATCTAACTCACTTGTTCCGAAAGGATAATAGGACTACTCCCTTTTTGGATTCTCCCTTTACGCGTAGGTGTACATAGATCTTTCAAAAACATAGGTAGAAGATGTCTGAGTCAAGTGAGTTTGTATTTGGTGGCTCACATTCATCTGGTGCTACATATAGAATAGTACTACAGAAACTAGATTTCCAAACTATCGAATAAATCAACTCAGAGAGAAGCGGAAAATCTGTGCTCTCCTTGGTTCCTTTGTACTCTCTCTCTATTTTTTTTCTTTCGAGCTCTCAATCTCAACAAATTTGTAAATATACTCAATATTTTGTGGTCTCACATGGCATTAACACTTTGTTTAAAGTCCTGAAAACCCTACAACTAAGTCAAAATTCCTTAGCCAATATTTAGGCAGTCAAAAATATAAAAAAGTAGGTTAAGGCCATATTTGGTGGATCGCAAATGTGGTGGGTATTGTTGCCTTAATGTAATTGAAATAAATGCACCAAACACAATTGTGAACTCAACATTTTTTTTCGTTTGCTTTTTCTTTATCTTTTTTTATCTTTCTTTTCTTCTTTTTCTCATATCAACACGATGCAATAAAACACGACATATGTGAATTTTATTTAGGAGGCATTATTAGGGATTGGTGGTGTTCAAGAGGATATCAGGTGACTTATTTGGTCGAAGTGCCTACTCTCAGCATCAGGAAAGGGACGGATAGGATAGTGTATTTTCTGACCTTGATATCAACACCCTCCTTTAGCCGAGGATTTCGTAAAGGATGGTCGTAACCATCCACCTTAGTCCTAGTTTTATTAGAACTCGATCTCTGCGTATTTTCCTTATTTGGTGCTCTCAAAAATTCACACAAAGTTCATACGCGGGAACTGATAATGAAAACTATGCCTAACTCTAAGTATCATTACTTAATTATCTAGAAATTAAGATTGCTTGCACTAGTCTTAGAGCACCAGTAGACACTCTGCTCTTACCTCACAATTGTTTAGTGGATCTACTAGAAGATGGTTTGTCTGACACCCTAACCACCATCTAGGGGTTCAGGAAAGGAAGCAAAGCTTCTTCTCGACAAACTACAGACGTCTATCGATCTTCACAATTGATCCATTGCAAAATCTACGTGCAAGTGAGAAATTATACTGGATTCTAAATTCAGGAATCAACTAAAGAATAAAATCCTCATAAAACCTCTTCATAAAATCTTTATTCATGAATGTAGTATATATACAAATGCTTTATATAATTAACCTCTTATGATTACACTTCAATATTGTTCCCTTATCTGGTTACATTCAGCTTGGCCCTAATTTAGAACAAAAGATGAGCGAACGAGTTGGAAGTGGTTGTTGCGAATGATTTGTAGCTCGAAAGTGAACATTGGAGGTGGAGTCAGTTGTTCTTAAATTATGCACCCTAAAGTGCAATTAACATGTTGCTTAGAGGTTTTCTAAGTGTTGGAAGAAACTTTGTCAGTTTAATGTATACTACCCTCCCACGCCTATGTTCTTGCATGTCCTCATGCATGAATATAAAGGAAATAAATTATGACAAGGAATAAGTGGATAGAAATCACTTGGAATCACTCCTGAATTTTCATTCAGCATAAGCAACACCATGATACAATATGCAGAAAAATATGCTAAAAGAAAATATGCTATGTATAAAAGATATGTACATATGTATAATTACTGAGTTTCACACCTCTAGTAGGGCAAAAACTCAATCACACGTCTTCAATGAAATTAATGATTTTGTCAATAGGAGGAGGTTCTTGGGCCATAAATGGCTTGAGGCACTGGCCATTTACCGTAGATACATGCCCAAATTTCAGGTCCATGATTTGGACCACCCCATTAGAATATGGGTGAATCACAATGTACGGGCCAGTCCACTTGAACTTGAGCTTACCCACAAAGAATTTTAGGTGTGAATCAAATAACTAGACTTGCTGGTCAGGCATGAATACTTTCCTCCAAATGTGGTAGTTGTGAAAGGCCTTTGTCTTGTCTTTGTAGATCTTTGCGATCTCGTAGGCCTCCCACCAAATTTCTTCTAGTTTGCTGAGCTGGAGCTTCCTTTCATAACCTCCCACATTGAGATTAAAATTACACTTTTGCATTGCCCAAAAGACATGGTGCTCTAACTCGACAGGAAGGTGATAAGCCTTACCGTACACCATATAGTATGGCAACATTCTGAGTGGGACCTTGTACGTGGTCCGATATGCCCAAAGTGCATCAATCAATCTCTCTGGCCAATCCTTCCTATTTGGTCTAACCGTCTTCCAGAGGATAAGTTTGATTTGACGGTTAGAAACTTCCACCTACCCATTGGTCTGCGGATGATACAGGGTGGTAATATAATGATGTACCTCGTATTTCTTTAATAGTGACCTAAAATGACCATGGATGAAGTGACTGCCCCCATCGTTGATCAGAGTGCAAGGTACACCGAATCTCACAAAAATAAATTCCCGTACGAAGGAGATGACAATCTTATGATTAGCTTGTCTTGCCAAGATGGCTTCAACCTACTTTGAGAGATAGTCAACAGTGAGAAGTATGTACTCTAAGCCATGCGAGTTCAGAAAAGGGCCCATGAAATCAATGCCCTAAATGTTGAACACTTCTACAACCAGAATGGGTTGGAGAGGCATCATGCCTCTCCAAGTCATAGAACTGACTGACTAGCATCGCTTATAGTGCTTGGAAAATTCGTGTGTATCTCTAAACATGGTTGGCCAGAAAAAATCCAACTGCAAAATTTTTGCAGCCGTTTTTCATCCCGAAAAATGACCACCACAAGCATCACTGTGGTAAAAAGATTACACACTAGAGATTTCAGAGTCGAGGATGCACCTCTTGTTAATCTGATCAGCTTCAATGAAGAAGAGCAAGGGGTCATCCCAAAAATAAAATTTGGCCTCTGAAATGAATTTGAGTTTCTGGTCCTTGGATATGCCTGCAGGAATCTTGCCTACGACAAGATAGTTTACAATATCCATGTACAAAGGAAACTCAACAAAAGTAATAACCAAAAGAGACTCATCCAGGAATTGATTTGAGATAGGTAGGGAATAGGGGATGTGCACTGGGTTTAATTGAGATAAGTGATCTGCCACAACATTATGAGCTCTGACCTTGTCACAAATTTTGACATCTAATTCCTACAAAAGAAGGAACCATCTAATAAGATGGGGTTCGGCATCCTTCTTTGCCAACAAGTGCTGGAGGGTGTAATGATCTGTGAAAATTATCGCTTTGGACTAAAGCAGATATGATCTAAATTTCTCCAACCCAAATACTATTGCTAGCAGTTCTTTCTTAGTTACCATATAATTATGCTGAACCTCATTTAGCATCTTGCTAGCATATTAAATTACAAAAGGGTGGCACTCCCAACGTTGGCCTAGAACAGCTCCAACAAAATAATTAGAGGCATTACACATAATCTCGAAATTAAGATACTAGTCAAGTGGTTGGACAATCCGAGAATCAGAAATAATGATTCATAAAGTCTCGAAAGCACTGAGACATGAGGAATTGAATTCAAATGGGGTGTCGACTACTAGAAGATTCATCAAAGGACGTGACATTTTTGAGAAATCGCAAATAAATCTTCGGTAAAATCTGATGTAACCCAAGAATGATATGATTTTCTTAATCGAACTAAGTGGAGGTAATTGGGATATGACTTTTGATTTAGCTCGGTCGACCTTGAGTCCATTAGATGAGATCCTGTGACCTAGTACAATGCCATCCCTCACCATAAAATGGCTTTTCTCCCATGATAGTACTAGGTTTGCTTTAATGCACCTCTTCAGGATCTTTGTGAGGTTATCAAGACAAGATGAGAAATCATCTTCGAAAATAATGAAGTCATCCATAAATACTTCCACACAGTCCCCAATCATATTAGAGAAAATGCCCATCATACAATGCTAAAATGTCGCTAGTGCGTTGCAGAGGCCGAAGGGCATTTGCTTAAAAGCGAATATTCCAAAAGGCCATGTAAAAGTAGTCTTGTCTTGATCTTCTGGGTTAATTGTGACTTGATTATACCCGGAGCATCCATCTAAGAAGCAAAAGAAATTGTATCCAGCTAACCATTCTAAGATCAGATCAATAAAAGGTAGAGGAAAATGATCCTTCTTTATAGCCATGTTTAGTTTTCTATAATCAGTGCAAACCTGCCACGAAGTCGTGGTGCGGGTTGGGATGGATTTGCCCTTATCATTCTTAATGATGGTGAGTCCTGCTTTCTTGGGCACGATCTGGATAGGACTCACCCACTGGCTGTCGAAAATCGGATATACAATGCCCGCATCTAGCCATTTAATGATGTCCTTCTTAGCAACCTCGAGCATATTTGGATTCAGTCGTCTTTGAGGTTGTCTCGAAGGTTTCCCCCCTCATCCACGTAAATATGATGAGTGCAATACGATGGGCGAATCCCACAAAGATTAGCAATGCTCCACTCGATAGCAGCCTTATGATCTTGTAAAATCGAAATCAACTGATTCTCTTATTCTATGGTAAGGGAGCACTAATAATCACAGGGTATGTCTCACTATCACCCAAAAACACATATTTGAGAGAATCAAATAAGGGATTCAATTCGATCATGGGTGGGTGGAAATCAGGGTCTTGAGTTGGAGGAGAAGGATCAATTGCGAAAATTTGATTATCCTAATATACATGAATTCCCATTGATTCCCTACTTGAGAAGCAGTCAGTCATGACTGTATTAATGGGGAACCTGCTTGTCGTACTCTCGCCATTCTACATCAACTGGGGCAAATTTGTAATTGGTGGATCTAGATAATCAGAATCAAGGGTGTCGTGATCATATGAACACCCCAGACAATCGAATCTGTGGGAGGAAATGTGCATTGCAGTCGTCTCGATCCCGTGTGGATCAAGGTCCAAAAACTTTAATAAGGAAGATGAATGTGACATTGGGTCATTACAAAGGAGCTCAATGTTTCCACAAAAAGCTGATTCTTCTTCTTCACCATCCTCAATAAGATCACAGTCAAAGTTCCATGATGCCTAGAATATATCTAGTCTATGTCTTTTGTTTCCCAGGGCAATCTCTATACACTTAGATGCATAGTCGATATTTACGTGGGCTGTCGCCAAAAACAGGCGACCCAAAATAATCGGTGCATCATGGAGATTAAGAGGAACCTGCATATCGAAAACTAAAAAGTCTGTTGGAAAGCAGAATCAGCGGACCTTAACAATCATGTTCTCAATCACCCCCTTCGGTGCTTTTACCGATCGATCAACCAGCTGAATGGTAACCAAGGTTGGCTTCAACTCCCCAAATAAAAAATGATCATATACGACGGTGGGAGTTAGGTTGATGGATGAACCCAAATCAAGAAGGGCATGATCAAATGGAGAATCCTGCAAAAACCAGGAAATGAGTAGGGTACTAGGGTCTTTCTTCTTAGGCAGTAGGTTAGCTAAAATCATGACACTGCTTCCTTTGGCAATACCACCTGTCATTCACTCTTTTGTTGTCGCTTCAGGGTACAATAGTCCTAAAGAACCTAGTGACAGCAGGGATGTGATTTATGGCATCGAGGAAAGGGACCTGAATATGAACTTTTGTAAACATTGATTTCAAGTCCTCGAAATTCCGTTTACTCTTTTTTCATTCTAAATCTCGTGTAAGAGCCTCAAAAAAAGGGACGGGAATCTCTGGGTTAATAGGTCTTTTGCCCTTGTCTATCATAGGTGGCTCCTGAGAAGAGGAGGAAGATGAGCCATCCTTTGGTAGAGGGTGAGAAACATCATGACCTACTTGCCTAAATGGTGGGTCTTGTGTCATCTTCCCACTCCTTAATGTGACAGCCTTCGCATCGACAGGCTGTCCATGAGGTGGTGGAGGAGAAAAAGGGGCATAATAGGTGGGGTTTTGCAGCAAAGGCGGTTGACCTTGAACATAACCAGGTAATGCAGGAGCTGCCTATAATATAGTATGTGCTTGTCCTTGTGGTGCCTAGAACCTAGGCGGGGAGACCTGGTTTTGCACATATCTTGGGTTAGGGACAGGTTGGGAGGGTAAGGCTCCCTATGATCTATGCACCTGCAACAGCTGATTCTGCATGTTCTGTATGCTCTATATCTGGTCAGCCATAGCCTTCATGATCTGCAAGCTATCTTGAGTAGATTTCTGCATAGATTTTTGTAGCTCTTCTTTCAATGCCTACAAAGGGTCGATCCACTTTAGAGGGTGACTAGTAGCTTGATGCAGTAGCTGATAAATAGAATGGGGTTGCTGCTGAGATAGGAATGGCTGCTACCTCAAGTACATGTTTTGTGCATTCTCGTATTGTCTGGTCTAGTAGTCTGGATCTTGATTTGGTCTCTGTGAGTTACCAGACTAGGGGAAATTCGGATGCCGATGCCAACCAGGATTATATCTCTCCGAGTACAGGTTATTACGCCCATATCCATGGATAGCATTAACATCTTCATAGGTCGAAGATGTCTAAGACATATATTAGTCAAGGGAATACATATTAAAATCATCATGTGGTGCGTAAACCTGATTATGTGGTGCCAGATCAAGATTGTTCATGGGTTCCTGATATGTAGGATCCTACGAAGATGGAGAAGATGCATCTTGAGTGAGTAAATTTACTCGAGCAGGAGGGACTTGAGATGCATAGGATGGGTTACTAGAGTTTTTGGGTCGAGCTCAAATCAATTCGTCAAGCTTCTTGTTGAGCAGATCCACTTTATCCAGCTTCTTGGTGATAATGTCCATATTGGCTTGGGCAAATTCAGCGTGAGCTTCATGGACACTAACTCATTGCTGTCCAGGTCACTAGAATTGGCTCATAGACGCAGCATTCATTGAGTTCTCTGCCAAGGACTTGAACAACTTGAATACACTGTTCTTGTCCTTCACGAAGAAATTCCCACCACTAGATGCATCGACAATATATTGATGTGTGCCATCTAGCCCACGATAGAAAATTTGATACCTCTGTTTAGACTCAACGACCTGGGCTTCCAGATGAGCCATTGGTCTGGATTTTCTGGATCTTAACAAGGACTAGGTCCAGGATTTCCCATCTTAGCTAATCGAGTGGGAGAAGAGGGTATAGGAGAAAAAGGTAGAGGAGAAGAAGGTTTGGGCAATGCGACGAGGCACCTTCACCGCCTTGGGGTTGGTTCCCAAGGTCCAACCAATTGATGTGTAAGTGACCTCCTCCCTTACATACACTAGCCAACTCGAGTTGGTGTAGCCAAGCCAAACAAGGCTAAGGCCTTGTCAATCAAGTGGTCTATAAGATCGGATGACCAAATATTTCGTTAAGATTCTAATTTTGGAAGAAAAATTTGTTAAAAAAATCAACTAAAATAATCCCAACCTCTTAAGCTAACCCAGCCAATCTGTTACGAGGGGATTAAGGGGAAGGTTCTTCCTTTGGCTTTCTCCTATAGGTCCTTGATACCCCTTAGACGCGGTCGTTTGACACTACCCCATAGACTTGGCACTAGGTTTGGCTAAAGCCATTGTGATGACCCAGTAGTTCGATAACAAATTCAAGTTAATTGATGTGCTTTACGAAAATCTTTTCTTAACCTTTTTCATTAATTTGATGTTTGGTGAGTGGTCCACAAGGGACCGAGATCACTGACTAGTCACTGGACTTGATTAAGTCCAAGCTAGTCTAGTGTGGCCTCTAGAATATAACCCTAAAAGGTTGAACCCAGGGTTCATGCAATTGAGTAAGTTCTTAATTAGCAGACCATATAAATATTTAAAATACTCTTTACAATGTAGTTTGAACCTAAATGATCTGAAAATTGACAGGCAGAATCCCTTTTCAATAAAATTTTTAGAGAGTATTTTTTTTAGAATTTTTACTATTTCCAATAAATAAATATGAATTTTTAACTAACAGAGGGTTAGATTTGGAATTTTGATCCCATGTTGGTTTCTTTCTTTGGAACAGTATCAACTATGCTTGAAAATTTTGAAATAAAATGGAAATGAAAGCTAACTTGATAATATTTCAAACCCCACCATTTTTAGGCAAATCAGATTTGTGTACTATTCAGAATTGCCTTTCAAAAATCAAAAATATTCAAATCTGAGTCTGTTTGAGCCTCTTACACTTCGTGAATTTTTAAAAATTCCACAAATCAATTTTTTTCAAATGAATGGTGGTGTGGGAAAGATAATTTGAAAGTATAACTTTAGCCTAAATTTTAGCATTGTTGAGTCATCAGATATTTGGTAAATGATTTTTGAAATCGCTAAAAAATTTTTGGCCGAATTTTAGAAAGTGGTAAAAAGGCTTTTGAAAGCGCTTACAAATAAGAAAAGAGCCATTTCAAGAAATACTTTTTTTTCTTTTCAAATTTGTGACTTTTTTTTCTTTTTGGAAAGATTTTTTTTTTCAAAGCAAATCTAATCATAAGATTCAAAAGAAATCTTAACCTAAGATGTGGTGCATACTTGATTTTTCTTCAATTGCGCCTGATGTGTGCGTAGAAGCCACTCTTTTCTATTCCTGCACACCAAAAGCAAGTAGAATCAAATATGTCAGAATTGAGATCGAAAATCAGAAATCAAAATCGTGCCGCCTCCCTAGAAGCAACACCATTTGTTGATCTCATAAAATCACGTTTCTAGATTTGATTACGTCGTAGCATGGTGTGAAATACAACTCAAACAAAAATATTTTTTTACGAGATGGTGTGTCCCGGTAAATCTCAGGGAGGTGTGATTACAAGGTTGATTTTTTATTTTTATCTCCTTTTGCTCGCTTAGAATTGGGCACCAATTTCAAGTCTGCAAATGTAAGATTTCCCAATCACATTATTAACCCTTAAAACATGTGCGTGAGTCAGATAAATAATGAAAGTGAATGTGTGAGTGATCGTTCACACGATCCTTACTTGTGATGGCTATTATTGGAGAATGCGTCAATCCCTAAATCATTTATCTTCTGGAACCGACATCTTTTATTGCACCAAAATGGAAATATGAAGCAAGCAACTTTATTTTATTTCCTCAAAATCTTGATGTCATTACAATGGCTATAGGGGAATGCTTGTACATTGAAAGATGAAAATCTACGCTAACAGAAAAGATATGCACACATGAATCTTGGAAAGATTATGCATGCATTCTTAGAGAGAGTAATACTACTACTTACCAAGATAGTAACACGAAAATTAAAATATGAAGAACGACTACACTATAGCCATAGGAAATTGGGGCACTAGAGGTGGTCTCTGGTGGTCATGTGGGCTTGAGGTGGTAGGAGGGAATAGAGGAACGACCAATGGTGGGTAGGCTGGCCTCTTGAGAGGTGTAGGAGGAGCTTGCTCTTAGACATGGAGATGGTGGTTGTGGAGGTGGTGATGGAGCTCTTGGATGGAAGAATGAATGAAGTCCAAGATCTGCGTGCATGGTCATCCACTTGAGTCTTTTTATAGACTTGGAGATGGCTTATTTAGAGAAGTGTGGAATTCTCTAGGAAGCCTCTAAGTGGCTATCCAAGTCATGGAGAGTGGGTCATATGAGAGCCACTTTCCAAGGGAATGGTTGTGGACTCCTTGAAGACTATTTTTAGTCTTCAAGGTGGCGCCACTTGGACGACCACTCTAGAATACTCTAGAGTGGATGGCCAAGTGGTGGTGGTGTGTGTGTGCGGGACAATTAGGTGGTGGCTAGGTGGTCTAAGTTGAGTCCTATAGGTCTAGGTAATTGGGTTTAGGTGGGTTTCTAAAAGTAGGTTCATATAACCTTTTACTAAGGTGATAAGTGCAATTAAACTCATCACAAGTTTAATTTAGTGAATGTGTGTGTAATTGGGAGAGAAAATCCCCAACTGGATTGGGCTTGAGTCAATTGGACTCTCACTGAGTCCAATTAGACTTGTGTTGGTTGAGATTTGAGCTCAATTGGACTCTATGTGTCCAATTGACTAAGTGTAATGCAATTGACTTAGATCCAAGTCAATTGGAGAGAACCTATCTAGGTTCTCAAGAGGATCCTAGGGTGGTGTATTAGGCTTAGGGTACCTTAAATTAGGTTTCCTAGGGTGTAGGATTGGGTTTATAGGCCTTAGGAATCAATGTCTAATCTTAAATCCAAAAACAGGTTCTGGAGAGAGGTTCCAGATGTTTGATCTTAAGATTAGATGACTTATACTTCAAAACTAGACGTCCAGATAGAGAATTAGACATCCAATTCTGGGTCAGTACTTGGGTTAGGTTTTGGCGGGTGATTCTGCAAAAATTGGACGTTTGGACTTATTGTCTGGATGTCCAAAACTATGATGGAAAGTGATTCTTGGGTATTCTACGCTAGATTGACTTAATGGAAGGGTGTCTAAGTTATGGGTAGGTACCTAAGGCTATCCTAAGGCAATGGATAGGTGTAGGGATGTCCTATGTTCTTCATAATTCAATCTAAGCATTAAAATCCTACAAGTAATGTAGTATATGTCTTCCCTACATTATGTCTTCAACTTGAGTGCAGCTTTATTCCATGGCTTCTACTTCCTACTTCAGATTCAGCTTCAGGCCATCTCCTAAGCTTCCTATTGCTTGCAAACCAAGTAATACACTAATCAATACCAAATATTGACATTATTGCAGAAATATGTATGCAAAGCAGTAAGATGCAAAGTATGCTTTTGATACATGAACTTAGCTACAATTATGCTAAGTTCTAACTTAATTCAGTTTATTTAAGTCCTATGATTGCTGCACAATCAAACCCAAATCAGGGCGAAGCTCATTATGTCTATCAGGCCCCTTCTGCACCTTCACCCGACGGGATGGAGGCTTCCACATCATATTCGGGATATCAGCAGCTGTAGGATCTTATGAAGACAAGCACACTAGAAGGGGGATGAATAGTGTGCAAAAAAAAATTCACAAAAATTACAAGCCACAACGATGAACACAAGATGTATAGTGGTTCCCCACTCACTTGGGTACTCCACTACCTAAGCCTCCCAGCTTAGGATTTTTAACCTGACCACCTCAACCCTGAGGGAATTAACGGGTTACCTCAACCCAAGTACAATAAATAGGATTATTACAACCCAAACAACGAGCAAAATCTCAATACAATGTAAGAACTAGTGTAAGAAAGATAAAATCTTTCAACAAAGATTCCTACACCTCCCAACAATAATTAAAATGAGTATACTAATTAGAGAGCCTAGGAAGGATGTGAATTGCGTGACAAGAGTACGTCGTTGAGGTTGCAGATGAGTAAAGAGATTGTAGATAGCAAACTACTTTTTATTTCTTGAGAATATGGTGGAAATATGAAACTATAGCTCTAGAGTCCAAGGGTGTATATATAGAGTTAGGACCTTATGAATTCGTCAACTAGACGTTGGGGCTTAAATCCCAATGTTCATATTGCTAAAATTAATTTTTTAGCCTTCAGATTTGGCCCAACAGCTAGCTAGTACCGGTACTAAAGTATGGGTACTGATACTAGTGACATACTATTTTGTGTTTTAAGTTAACTTGTCACAGGCAGTACCTATGGGGTCCCAATACTAATCATTAGTACCGGTACTTGTTGCTTCCAGACTTGGGTTTTAAATACTTAACACAAATCTGTAACCTGCTTGTACTGGTACTGATCATGGGTACTGGTACTCGTTGCCTCTAGTATCGGTACTGATCATGAGTATCGGTACTCACGGGGTACAGGTTTTTTTCTTGGAAAAAAGACAAACCTACAACTCACATGTACCGGTACTAAACTTTAGTACCGGTACTTGTGGGTTAACAAGTACCTTTTAAAACATGAATACAACTTGATTAGTAGCCTATTTTTGCAAATACTTTAAACATTAAAAACTATCTTTTAAACAATATGTACTTTGAAATAAATCAAATGATTGTAATGTTTTATCCTAATTTATCTCTGTATGATTTTTAGGATCTAATTCTTGTTTTTTTGTTAAGAGGCATACATTCTAAGAATAAAATAAAAATACAATCTAATTGACAACATAAACTCTTGTCTGAAAATAATCTTCTATCATCATCATCATGGCCTCTTCATCATCTTGCTCTGTTTGCCTCAATCTCCATCACAATATGAAATATCACTCAATTGCAAACATCAATATAAAATAATTTTATTAACACCGAAACAAGATGTGGAACATGGTTCCAACAGCAGCAACCACTACTCTTGCCAACTCCGAACCTAAACCAAGTAGGCCTACATGCTTCTACTACATGTAGTGGCAAAATGACTCAGGATCTACGTTATCCTAGCCACTCCAACCCTAGTAGTTCAGAACCCACCCCTAGGATGGTTATCCAGGACACACCCATCCCAGATCCAAAGCCTGAACCTATCCTAGAGGAACCAACAAAGGTTCCATTTCTCGAGGTCTTGACCAAAGGAAACAGGAAACCCAAACCTGTGGCACTTAAGGAAGACTTGGTCAAGCTCTTTGAACAAGTCCAAACAAACATCCCTTTGATGGATGCGATCCACCACGTAGCAGCTTATGCATGATTTTCGAGGGACTTATGCACACCAAAGCATAAGCTTCAAAACAAAGATGGGAATCCGATTGTGTTGTTGGAGCAAGCCAGTTCTATAATCTTGAGTAAACTCCCGTAGAAAGTGAAAGATCCTAGCATCCCTCTGATCTCCTGTAAGATAGGCAACCTAGAGTTCAATCGAGCTTTATTAGATTTGGGAGCCTCCATAAATATGATCCACACATCTCTACTAGATCATTTTGAGAAAATCGAGCTCCAACCGACTGAGGTGACTCTACAGGTGGCTGACTGATCAATAAAGTCACCAAGGGGAGTTCTCAAGGATGTTCTAGTTAGGATACGAGATTTCTATTTCCCAGTGGACTTCATTGTGTTGGATATGGATACTCCTGAAAATGTAAAAGACACACCGATCATCTTAGGGAGACTGTTCCTAGCCACATCTAGGGTGAATATCAATTGTGAAGAGGGCCAGATCGAGTTGAAATTCAGGAATAAGACATTGAGGATCAATATCTTTAAGGCCCAGAAAGGTATAAACTGTGGGGCAGTCGAAGAAGTTTACGACATAAGTTCCCTAGTTGAGGATTTGATTATAGAGGAAAACTTGATTCTCCCAGAACCTCAACCACAAGAAGATCTTGACCCATAGATAGAGAAGCCCAAAGTTGATATAGATCTATCCCTAGCTTCCACCTTGTCTTCTGAGGCTAATCCCGAACCCCCACCCACTGCTGATAACTCGGTGCTTGAATTAAATCCCTTCCCAGATCTTGTAAAATATGTATTTTTTAGTTCGAATCAAATGTTTCCTGTGATTATCAACTCTTGACTCAATCCTGATCAAGAAACAAAAATGATTTCTATCGTCCAGTAGCGTTGAAGAGCCATTGGATGGACTCTAGATGACCTGACTGGAATAAGTCCCTTGTATTACACACATCGTATCTATACTGAAGAGGGCTCATGACCTTCTCAAGAAATGCTGAGAAGACTAAACCCGAATCTACAGGAGGTCATGAAAAAGGACATTATCAAGTGGCTCGATGTAGGAATCCTCTACCCCATATTTGACAGCTACTGGGTGAGCCCCATCCAAGTTGTGCTTAAAAAGGCAGGGCTCACCGTGATTACGACCGAATTTGGCGAAACCATCCTAACTCAAATTGCAAATTCGTGGAGTCTACATATACTATCGGAAATTGAATACCCCCATGAAGAATGACCATTTCTCTCTCCCCTTCATTGATCAGATTCTCGAGAAACTGGTGGGAAATTGATTTTTCTATTTCCTAGATAGGTACTCCGGATACAACCAAGTGGCAAGCCATCCCGAAGATCAGGAAAAGACCACCTTTACCTACCCATACAGTATGTACGTGTTTCGCAGGATGCCATTAAGGCTATGCAACACACCTGCCACCTTTCAGTAGTGCATGCTAGCCATATTCTCTGATATGGTAGGTAAATACCTTGAAGTGTTCATGGACAACTTCTTGTTTTTTGGTGAATCTTTTAATGATTGCCTCATGCACTTGGTCTAGATCCTCTGAAGATGCATTGAAGTGAACCTAGTTCTCTCTTGGGAAAAGAGCCACTTTATGGTTCCTGAGGGCATTGTGCTTGGACACCTCGTACCTGAGAGAGGTATCCAAGTTGACCGAGCTAAGATGAATTTGATTTCCAAATTACCTATGCCTTCCTCGACCAAAGACATCATACCATTTTTAGGGCACGTTGGTTTCTATCGTCGATTCATATCTGATTTTTCCAAAATCGCACGCCCCTTAACAAATCTTCTCTCAAAGGACACGCCTTTTGAGATGACAAGTGAGTGCATTCACGATTCAAAATCCTGTGTGACCGAGTTACCCAAGCTCTAATCCTATAATCCCTTGACTAGTCTCAACCCTTCAAGATCATGTGCGATGCATCGACTATGCAGTAGGAGTGATTCTGGTGCAGAAAATCAATGGGAAACCGATGGTAATATATTACTCCAGCAAGACATTGGACAAGGCTCAATGTAATTACCCGATTGCAAAGATAGAGCTACTGGCTGTAGTATTCGATCTAAAGAAATTCAGATCATACCTCCTGGGATCCCATGTCATCATCTACTTGGATCACATTGCGGTGAGGTACTTGTATACAAAGAAGGATGCGAAACCTAGATTAATCAAATGGATCTTGCTGTTGCAAGAATTCGATCTCAAAATTCATGATAAGCCAAGAAAGCAGAATGTGGTGGCTGACCATTTGTCTTGCCTTCCTTCTTCGATCATTGACCCGTCCGGACCTCTTATCAAGCATTTTCCGGATGAACATCTCTTGGTCATTAATGGACTTGCCTGGTTCGCTGTTATCATGAATTACTTGATTATGGGGAAAGTTTCTCTTGATTGGGTAACCTCCCGGTAGGACAAATTGATTTCCGACGCCAAGTACTATGTTTGGGAAGATCCTTATCTATTTCACATCAGTTATGACCAAGTAATTTGAAGATGCATGGTCGGGCGTGTTTCGCGTGTTAGAAATAGAGGTTATAAGTAACCTATCGTCATAGTTGCAAAACACGTCGATCAAATAAAATTTATACCAAAACTCCAAGGGAGTCTCGAGTCGAACACAGGGAGGTGATGTTTACTTTACGTGAAAACTGCGCTTCGTTTCGTTTCTTTTTGATATTTTAGGGTTTTGATATTTTTTGGTATTTTTGAAATAAAAGAAATCAAGAAAACGTATCACAAGATAGAGATCTGGAACAAATCTGATATATATTACTTCTAATGTCAATTACAAGAAACTATGAAAGCATCTAAAGAGAGGGAGGTGAGAGGAAATCTCCCGAATCGGCTGTTCGGCGAGACGACGGTGCCTGGCGAAAGCTTGGACAAAGGAGGTGGGGAGCTGGATGACAGAGGTGAGATGCTGGAGGATGTCGGGTTGAGGAAAGATTCAGCATAGCTCTGGAATGAAGGTGAGAAGATGGAGTTGATCTGCTACCGGAATGGAGGTGAGAGGACGACTCCAAGGTGACCTATGAAGGGAGATGGGAAGTTGGAGGAGTATTTGGTGGGGCAGAGGTTCGCTATACTAATAGGCACCTTGGGAGCTTGAGAACAAGCTCTAATGGAGCGTTGGTAGGCTTGCTAGAGCTTGGGAGTAGGTAGGAGTAGAGTAGGTAGAGATGGCTTGGAAGGGAGAGGGTGTAGGTCCTTTTATAGTGGAGAAAAGGCAAAATATGTATGGGACCACTAGTGACATCCAGACCGTCGCTGGAAATGTCGCTGTAGGCAGCTCATGCCTGCTGGCACCCATAGCTGGCTTTGCTGGCATGCGATGAATTACCGACAACTGTAAGTGTCGCTGTAAGTCCAGCTCATGCATCGTTGTAGTCCACCTCACGCTGCATTAGCGCCGCGCTCCTGCTTTGCCGCGCGCGTGCCCGCACCCAAGCACTAGCATTGCGCGCATGCGCACCTATGTGCCCGCGCGTGCACCCACGCTGCTGCGCACGTGCGGTGCTGTGTGCGTGTGTTGGTGGCCTGGGCTGCGCCACGTGGCGTAGTCTAGGCCGTCCATCTTCTTCTTATTGTAGGGGCAGCTATAGAGGTTGAATTGAGTCGATTTTTGCGTCATTAGGCTGCAATCATCGACCCGAATCCATCCTCGCGGTCGGATTTATCATTTGAAGCTCGAAATTATGTCTCCTAATCCCTTGGCCATTGATCTTCCTCGAACTGCATATGGTGCTACGGGACTCCAATCGAGGTGATTTCAGAGGCGTTGGACTCCGATCGTCATCTTGATCAAATCTGCATGGTTAAATTGTTAATCCGAGGCTTCGAAATAAATATCCTTCTCTCCTAACCACATAAAGGACACAATTAACCTAAATTATATAAAACTACTCTAAATGCAGAATGATGCATGCTATGCAATATTTATAACATGAAATGCATATCTAAGCCTAGGAACATGCATGAATAAGCATTTTACCCTCAATAAATGCGTTTACATCAATGCATTCCCAACAATGAGGTAATGATGTCATCTCTTTTTGTCATGACCAAGCCTGCGGTGGCCATTTCTTTAGGTGTAAAACCACAACGAAGATCCTCCAGTGTGGGTACTTTTGGCCTACTATGTTCAAAGATGCAAAATCTTACTGTAGGGCATGTGCCCTTTGTTAGACCCTCGACAACATGGGCCCATGTGATATGATGCCCTTGAATCTGATCATTGTGTGTAAGATCTTTGACATATGGGGAATTGATTTTATGGGACCCTTTTCCAGATCTAACGACTTCGAATACATCATACTTGCTGTTGAATACATCTCGAAATGGATCAAAGTCATACCCACAAGAAAAAATGATCATAAAGTTATTCTCTGGTTCATTCAAGAGAACATCTTTTCCAGATTTGGGGTTCCTAAAGCCATCATTAGCGATGGCGGGTCTCATTTAGCGAATATGCACTTCCATTCCCTGATGAAAAAGTATAGGGTGTTGCATTGTATTTCAACCCTTATCACCCACAAACTAATGGATTGGCTGAACTCTCTAATCGGAAGATCAAGAAAATCCTTCAGGTCACTGTTCGGCCTAACAGGAAGGATTGGTCCACTCGACTTCCGGAAGCCTTGTGGGCCTACAAAATCGCCCATAAGACCCAGCTAGGGATGTCTCCATTTTGGCTCATGTAGGGGAAGGCATGTCACCTCTCTGTAAGGATGGAGCATAAGGCCTACTGGGCAGTATAGAAGTGCAATATAGATCTTAAGAAGGCGGGGATCCACCGTCGGTTTGTTGGAACCTTGTTCCCCATCTTGTTTTGGTGTTAACAAAATTATTATGGATTAATGTTTGCCATTAAGTGTTTTTCAGATTTAGGTAAAGGAGGAAGGAAAATAGGAAATGATGGGGGCATGATGGTGAGAACAAAAAGATCATGTCATGGAGGAGGCAAGATGACAAGGAAGAGTCAAGGAGGAGAAGATCATCTTCGACCTTTAGTTTTTCTAGTTTAGATTTTATATTCATAGATTGTATATGCCTCTTAACAAAGAATCATAACCTAGATTGTAAAATTAATTAGAGATAAATTAGGATTTATATTGCGAACATTTTCAAACTATGTAATTGATTAATTTACTTAAAACAGGTACTTGTAAGCAAGTACCGGTATTGTTCATCAGTACTGGTATTTGCAAGGCACAAGTTTGAGAATTTGTCTCAAACTGTGAACAACAAGTACCGGTACCAACCATAAGTACCAGTACATGTTGGCCATAGGTTGAAGCCTTAATTCTGGCTTGAACATTGCAAGTACTGGTACTCATGATGAGTACCGGTATAGGTAGGTTACTGTGCCCAAGGAATTCCAAACCTAGGAGTCACAAGTACCGGTACCAGGACTCATGTACTAGTGGCAGTGAGCTGCTAGTACCGGTACAGGTACTTTAGTACTGATACCAGCTAGCCATTGGCCCAAAACAGAATGACTGAAATATTAATTCTGATAATGTGAACGTTGGGAATTAAATCCCAGCATCTATTTAACAATTACCTGAGGTCCTAAACTCTATAAAATGAATCTTGGACTCTTTGTTTGCACACAAGATATACAAGAGACATAAGAGAAAATTCTAGAGCATATATTTCATATTTTCCACCACATATTTAAGAGAAGAATAGAGTTTGCTACTCTCAATATTTCCATGCTTTTGCAAATGCATTGACATGATTTTCTTTCATGCATTCATGTCTTCACTAGGCTCTCAAATTGGTAACATTATATTTCATTTGTTGAGAGGCTTAGGTCTTGTTGTAAGATCTTTTCTGTCTTACACCTATATTTCATTTGTTCTTGAGCATTTGCTTGTTGGGTTGTAACAAACCCATTTTCTTGTATTTGGGTTGTGGTAACCCGTTAATTACCTCGACTTAGTAAATTGATTCTCTCGGGGTTGAGGGAATTAGGTTAAAAACCCTAAGGTGGGAGGCTAGTGGAGTACCCAATGGAGGGGAACCACTATACATATTGTGCCAATTTTTGTGGTTTGATTGATTGTGCAAATTTTCTTGTAATTACTGATTTTGTGTTTGAGTTTTTGTGCGCATAGATATTCCATATTTTAGATCCTATTAAGTGGTATCAGAGCAAGGTTGCGAGAAGACGTTACAACTCAACTCGCAATGGCATCTACATCAAGGCGCATCAAAGAACATTCTTCTACCCATCCTCCCTATTTCAATGGGACGGACTATGGGTATTGGAAGAGGTGGATGCAAGTCTTCCTCAAAGCAATGAATGAGGAGGCTTGGACCCTCATTCAAGAAAAATTCTCAAATCTGGAGCTGCAAGGAGTAGCGTAGATAACGGATCAGAAGGAAAACATCGTGAGCAATGCGAGGGCGATGAATGCACTATATTATGCATTATCAAAGGAGGAATTCAACCGCATCTCAATGTGCGAGTCAGCATTTGAGATATGGAACATTCTCGAGGTCACCTACGAAGGTACAAACAAGGCAAAGGATACTCGTATCTTTATTCTAACAGAAAATTATGACTATTTCAGTATGGTGAAAGGTGAAACGATCAAGGATATGTATACAAGGTTTGGGGAAATTGTTAACCCCATGAAGAACCTAGGAGTCAAGCTGAAAGACAAGTAGCTTGTAAGGAAGATCTTGAGATCTCTTATAAGTGATTAGTCTCCAAAGATCATAGCCATTCAAGAGGCAAAGGACCTATCCACTCTTCCCTTGGATGATCTAATTGGAAGCCTCATGGCATATGAAGTCCAATTGGAGAATATCAAGAAGAATGAGGAGAAGGCGACAAGCAAGAAGAAAAGTATTGATTTTAGAGCAATCAAGGAGGACTTGGACTCAAAAACATCAGAATCCGAAGACGAGGAGATGGAAATGCTTAGTAGGAAATTCCATAAATTCCTCAAGAAACAAGGTAAACAAGTAAATAAAATTTCTTTTAATATTATTTGTTATGAGTGCAAGAAGAAGGGCCACTTGCGAAAGGATTGCCCCTTAAACAAGAAGAAGGAGGACAATAGGAAAGAAACAAAGGAGCTCAAGAAGAAGAAGTAGAAGAAGAAAGCATTTAAAGCGACATGGGATGATAGCGACTCTGACATGGACATCGACTCTAGCGGATTGGATGACGACGAGGTCGCACATCTTTGCTTGGTAGTAACTACGGAAGACACGGATAATGAGGTAAACCCTGATTTCTCTTTGGAAGAATTATTAGAAGCATATGAAGAACTATATCATAAAGCTAGGTCATTTAAAAAGGAAAATAAGGTTTTAAAGAATAATTATCAAACATTAGAATTAGAAAAATCATGTTTAGAAATAAAATTAGAAATGTCAAAAGAAACTAATAATCAATTGCTTGCAAAGATATTAAAACTAGAAGATATTTATGAGAACTTTGAAGGAACTTTAAATAATCTTAAAACAACAACTAGGTTAAATATAGAATTTTGTGATGATTTAAAAGCAAAGTTTAAAAATAAAAAGAATACAAAAAATCAATCACGTGTACCTAGACATGCATGGATGTATCAAAAGACTAAAAATCCCAAGAATTATAGATCTAACACTAAAATGGTCCATAAATATCAGGATTTGAAAGGTGCTAACTCTAAAGGACACACAAGAAAATGGGTACCTAGAAAAGATATTTATTTTGCAGGAGTAGATCAAAGTAATCAATGGGTGGTCAAGGCACATAATGAAATATTTCAACCTTTCTATAGGTTGAATGAAGACCAAGAACGATAGCCTAATAGAGCTTGGTACCCACATTCATCATTTTACTATTGGTAAAGTTTATGGTATGATATTTCTTCATTTTTTTGTGATTGACAAAGAGGGGGAGAAAGATAAAGGGCAAATAGTAATATTTTTAGAGGGAGCATATTTTGAGAGGGAGGATTTAATTAAATTTTTTTTTTTCATATAACATTGTTACTTCATATAACATTGCTAAAAATTATTTTATCTATTTGCAAGATAGTTTTGTCAACACCAAAATGGGAGAGATTGTTGGAACCTTGTTCCACATCTTGTTTTGGTGTTAACAAAATTATTATGGATTATGTTTGCCATTAAGTGTTTTTCAGATTTAGGCAAAGGAGCAAGGCAAATAGGAAATGATGGAAGCATGATGGTAAGAAGAAAAAGATCAAGTCATGGAGGAGGCAAGATGACAAGGAAGAATCAAGGAGGAGATCATCTTCAACCTTTAGTTTTTCTAGTTTAGATTTTATATTTATAGATTGTATATTCCTCTTAACAAAGAATCATAACTTAGATTGTAAAATCAATGAGAGATAAATTAGGATATATATTTCAAACATTTTCAAAGTACGTAATTGATTAATTTACTTAGAATAGGTACTTGTAAGCAAGTACCGGTACTGTTTATTAGTACTGATATTAGCAAGGCACATGTTTGAGAATTTGTCTCAAACTATGAACAAGTATTGGTACCAATGATGAGAAACCATCATGAGCCATAACTAGCACAATTTGATCTGATTAAGTCAGTAAATGCTCCTACATAACCGTCAGATAACTGTAATTCATTGCATAATCATTCTGAGAGAAAGATAAGAAACTAGGGTTAAAATTACAATTCTTCCATCATATCATGAATGCAGAATAACCATGGGTTTTCTCAGGGGATAATTAAGGGTCAAATGGTCCTAAAAGGCTAACAAGTGGGTTAGAACAGACAGAAAAGTGTTTTCACGTATTTTGATAATTAAATGAATTTTGAAACCTTAAAAATAGACCCAATTAATTAACTGTGGTTCTAGTCAGGATAAAATTCATCTAAATCCTTTAAAATTCATAGAAAAATATTCTCTAGGGTTTGGAACTTTCAATTTGACCATCAGAATCTGTTTTGACCCAAAATAGTCTTAGACAAACATTTGCTCTAATTTGGGTTTTTGCATAAATTACCTAGTCAAACTTGGTAAAAACCTAAATAAAACTTCACCATTGGATTCCATAGGTCCAAATTAGGTTTGTGCCAAAATTTGGACCCAATCGTAGATTGTCTTAACCTAGTTTGCAACTTGGTTCTGTCTGAACACATTTATGCCCTTAACTTTCAAAATCTTTACAAAAAAGCTCCTAACTTTGTCATCATTTTCACGAATAGGTACTTGCTGCCATTAATCCTATTCATACAAACTTTGGCACCCTAAAATTGGCAAGATCTCTTCGATTCCTTGACGAATCCCTCTCAGATTTGAAAGGGAAGTTCATCAAGGAATTCCCTTCCTTTTAAGCCAATTCCCATGCCCTAAAACCTCCCCAATCTCTCATGTGAACACATGAGAGATTAGGGTATCCTAAAAATTCTAACTCCGGCAAAGCTTTCCAAGCTTGGGATGCTTGCTATCCAAGCTCAAAACCACTTCTAAAGGCCTATAAAAAGACCTCCAGATCAAACCATTCTCCCCACGCTCGAATTTGGCCTTGAACACCTCTAATTCCTCTCCTCTTTCTTGGCTGAATTGCTCCTTGACATCTGGTGACCTCCCCTGCCTTCGTTCTTCCTTCGTTCGCAATACCAGCTGTGGAGCTATCTCGCCCATCTTCTTCCGCGTCAAGCTGTACCAACTGACACCCCCTTTGTCGTCTTCCTCACCATTTCCTATCCACTAGAGCAGCCTCCTTCTCCGGCATCGGCCATACCAAAACTAGTGCCATCTCCTCTCTCCTTCATTTGCTACAACCCTCAACTGACTCCTCAGCTTCCCCTCATCACGCCAACATATCCAACACACCACTTTGATCCTCGCACAACTATCTGTGACTCCGTCTTCCATCTCTCTGGCAGAACATCGGTGAGAGCTAGCAGCTACCACAGACCACCTATGCCGCCGCTTCTACGCTTCATGCCTCTGCTTCATCACGACGATCAAAATCCCTCACTCACTGAGAGCTATTGATCCCTCTACAGCTCCCCCGAACACACCCACTATCACAACACCACTCTGACTTCGCCAGCATTCATAGATCATGCTCACGCCACGCTGACCCCCTCATCAAGTTTGTCGTGCTCTTACGATCGTTCCTGAAAGTTTTGATGCGGTCGAAAGGCCTTCTTTGTGATTCTAGGTAACCAATCCTTCATCGCCATTGTTGAGCTTCTCCACAAGCTTCAGACCGTGTTTGTGCAAGGATCTGCTCAGGCGTTTGCTCTAGGCTCAGCGGAATCCTTCCAGGAGTACAACCAAGGAGACAATTAGTCCCTTTGACTGAGCCTTTGACCGCAATTGCGAGAAGCAGCAGCTATAGCTCCACGCAGAGAAAGGCGGTGGGATTTAGTCGCACATCATGGACTGAGGAGCAGTTCAAGCCACATAAGAGGAAAAAATGATAGAGGCTTATCGCCTTGAATCACTTGGGGGATGAGGTCCCCCGCACCATCACTCGGCCTCATCTACGACACTGACCTCACGGATCTGGTCTAGTTTGACTACTCGCCTAAGCCCTGTACACTCCTTGGCTGTGACCCACGCCTATAGCCCTGGACCCAAGTGCACTCTAGGTCCAAATACCTGATAACCTGATACTGTTGGAGGCTCTGGGAGAGCATGACCCAAGGAGAGAAATAGAGGAGAGTTTGCACAGGGTAGGGGAGGGTTTTGCTTTCTCGGAAGTTGGCTAACACTTAGCCAAAATCTGAAGACCCTTCCCCCTTTGTGTGAAGAAGAAGAGTAAGACGAGCAGAGAAAGAAAGAGAAGGAAGAGAAAGCAGCAAAAGAAGAGGAAGAGAAGAAGAGCCGCAACAGAAGAAGAGTCTATGATGGAGAAGAAAGAAAGCAAGAGAAGAAGGAAAGAAGAAGAAATCATAGAAAGAAGAAGCAAAGAAAAGCACTGTTCATCAGATGTTTAAGACATCTAATTGAATAATCAGACGACTGATTTAAGTTTATTTCATCCATAACTATTGAGTTTCATTAGATATTATTGTAGGGAGTAATTGGTGATTCAAGTCACCATTTTAGTCCTTTTTTTTTGCAGTCTGACACTTGATTTTATTGCCACATTATTCTGAATCAATTTCTGATTATAATTTCTTATCTCTATTATTTAAATTGCAATCTTGAGAATTGAATTCCTACTTACTCCCAGCGAACGACCTCAAACTTTTTCGAGTATAAATTTTTTTTGTTTTTCATGAGATTTCAACTATACTACAGCGCAACGATTTAAAATCTTATCTCGAGCGAACAACATTTTGGCACCGTTGCCAGGGGGCAACGTGCAATTCTGATCTCTTGATTGTAATATTAGACTTGTTACTAACTTGCTACATCTCATTTGATTGTGATCTGTTTTAGGGACTCGTTAAAGGAAGATTAGCCACACACCAGCCACTCCAGGGGCAGGTAAAACACAAATCCAAATTCCTTCTAAGCCCCTGATTCTAAAAAGCTAAAAAGGAAAAAAAATCAATTAGGGCTACTTGCATTATATTATTAGATTAATCATCAAGTTGCCTGATTTGATACATTCTATTTAGACAACATTCAAACCCTGATTTGTGCACCTACTTGAAATTTAAGGTATTTAGAGCTATCACCTTCTTGTTTGAACCCTAGGTACCACATTTGGACAAATTAAATTGGACAAAACAAAGCCAATTAAGGATTCCAGTTTAGGATTTTAGAGACACACTTGCTTAATCAAGAATTGATCTTTCCAAACATTGTGTGCCTAAGCCTTGATTGAATTGATCTATTCAAGCAAAACCCTAAAATCAGGCTCTTAAATTCATTTGAACACTAAAAGAGGGACCTAAATTTCTCAAAGGACAATATAGCTGAAGTTGACCCACCTTGTTGGGTTAACCAATCTTCAAATTAGGTCACTTTGCATAAAAACACCTTAAAATTTTAAGTGAAATCATAAAGCACCCCTGCTCTTAATTAAAACTGGTAGACTTAAGAGGTTAAGTCTCCATTCTGCTCTACCTAGATCATCAGTGACAAGAGAGGTTGGGTGGGGGAAACCCTGTAACTCGTAGGGATGCTCTACCATGTAGGGGTCGTTATGGGACTCTCCCTCTCTGGTTACCAAGGTAATTCTCAAGTGGACGGCTTTCTAACTAAGGGTATCATCTGCTCTGAACCTCTATAGTCATCCAAAAATTTTTTGGGTATCTTGATTGGTCCATCACATTCTATCTCTCATGTAATCCATCGGTGCATGCTTGGGAGGAGGTTCTGAAGGCCATCCTTGAGGCCTCCATTAGATATTCATTCTCATCGAGGTCGAGCCTCGATTTCCGTGTTTGTGCAACAACTTGATCACATTGACATATCCTCTGATTCAGAACCTACATTGTCAACTATGGATCACCAAGAAGAACAACCTAATGTTGAGCAACAATTCCATGATTTCCAAAATCGAATCGATGCCATCATCAACCCACCACTGCATCCTCAAATGCGAGATCACTATAATCCCATAGCGGTGGAGATCGAACTATGAATCAACATTCCTGTGGGAGGACCCGACGTAGATCTCATGCCTAACATGCTTCATATGACCCCCAAATTTCATGGCTTGAACTCCGAGGATCCTTTCCAATACATCAAGAACCTAAAACATCTAGCCCACACCTTTAGGGTAGATGTACAGAATCGAGACGGATTACTCTTAAAGCTCTTATCATTCTCCTTGGCTGACAAAGCTGCTCACTGGTTTCAGACTCAGCCACACATGATGAACACATGGGGAGAACTTTAAATTGCCTTCCTACAAAAATTCTACCCCATTTGTCGTACCAACACAATGCAACACCAAATCATGCACTTTTCTCAAGGAGCGGGAGAATCTCTACACGAAGCATGGGATCGCTTTCTAGATCTCATGCGTAAGTGTCCCCATCACGAAGTTCCAAAGTGGGAGCAAGTCCAATCCTTTTACCATGGACTCTGTGAGGATATCAAGCTCTTTGTCAATGCAACCTGTGGTGGTAGCATCATGGGTCAACATGAAGACACAATTTCGAAAATTCTAGAAAACATGTGTGAGAAATCCCTGAACAATGAGTCATTGGGTGTGTACGACCGGACGTCCACCCACGCATTGGCAAATAATCTGGGGGTACATGAATCTCGAGGCCTTTCCACATCCGTTGATCTGGAGTTGGTAGCCAGTCAATTAGACAAGGTCTCCATTATCGAGAAAAAGGTGGATGACATCACTCGTCATCTACACAAATCCACCTATGCACCTCAAAGCACATACGTGCGCCCGCCCATGGGAAGGGAGGCTGCGCATAACATCTACCACTCCCCGGGGATGGATGCATATCCACCTCCATCAGATTAGGGCTTTGGAGGCAACTCCGAGTCAGCACACCTTAGTTGGGGGAACTCTGAACCCCCATACCTTGATTATCTCAGAGCTCCTCAGACCTGCGAGGATCTTCATGCCATCCAGAATAATCCTTTCTCCAACACTTATAACTCTGGATGGCGTAATCATCCTAACTTTTCATGGTCGGGTAATAACCCAAAGCTAAGACCTCAATTCCAACCCCGACCACATGCTCCGCGACCTTATCAGCCCACCCAACCAAGGCCCACTCAAAACTTCCAATCTGGACCACCTAAAGAAGATCATACATATCTAATACTCCAGACCTTGGTTGACATGTGAAAACAACACAAAGAAGAGATATCTGAGTTACGAAATCAACTGGCCCAGCTGGCGAATCCCTGCCAACCTGGTGCACTTCCTTCACAACCTCTACCTAATCTGAATAATGTGCCGAACCAGAGGCACGTTATGAATCCAAATCAGGGCCAAGCTCACTTTGTTTATCAGGCCCCTTCTGCCCCATCACCTGATGGGATGGATGCTTCAACTTCATACTCAGGATTTTAGCAACAAACACCTATTTTGCCCAACCCAAACCAGAACCAGGTAGGATTGAATTCTATTACTACCCGTAGTGGCAAAGCAACACAAGACCCACCATATCCAAGCCACTCCTAGCCTGGTAATACAAACCCTAACCCTAGATTGGTCATCCAGGACACACCCATCCCAGATCAAGAACCTGAGCCAATTCTAGAGGAACCATTTAAGATTCCATTTCCCAAAGCCTTGACCAAGGGAAAAAGGATAGCCAAACTTGTGGCACCTGAGGAGGACCTGGTTAAGCTTTTTGAGCAGGTCCATATAAACATCCCCATGATGGATGCGATATGTCATGTACCGGCTTAGGCACGATTTCTGAAAGACATGTGGACACCTAAGCGTAAGCCGCGAACTAAAGGCGGGAACCTGATTGTACTGTCAGAGCAAGCCAACTTTGTCATTTTAAGCAAACTCCGGTGTAAGGAAAAAGATCCAGGCACCCCTCTGATCTCCTGTGCAATCGGTGATACACAATTTAACCAAGATTTATTGGACTTAGGAGCCTCCATAAATTTGATACCTACATCCCTATTAGACTACTTTGAGGAATCTGAGCTTAAACTGATAGAAATGACTTTGCAGCTAGCTGACTGATCTATTAAGTCACCAAAAGGAATTCTCGAGGATGTCATAGTTAGGGTACAACATTTCTATTTTCCTGTGGATTTTATTGTCTTAGACATGGATGCTCTTGAAAATGTGAAGAATACACCGATCATACTAGGGAGACCCTTTCTGGCCACTACTAGGGCCAATATCAATTGTGAGGAGGGCCAAATTGAATTAAAATTTGGGAGCAAGACACTAAAGATAGACATCTTTAAGGCCCAACAACGAATTAATTGTAGAGTTATAGAACAGATTTTCGATATTGAGGCTATGGTTGACAGCCTATGTATCAAGGAAAACCTGACTATTTTTGATCAACCACAAGATGATTAAAACCTGCAATTAGAGGAGTCTGAACCCAACCTAGACACACCCATAGCTCTTTCCTTTGTTCCTGACATCCACCCTGAACCACCTACTGCTGCTAACAACCCAGTTATGGAATTAAAGCCTCTTCTCGATCATCTCAAATACATCTTTTTGGGTTCCAATCAGATGTTTCCTGTGATTATCAACTTTCAACTCACACCTGATCAGGAAACACGCCTGATTTCTATTCTCCAACAGCATTGGAGAGCCATTGGATGGACTCTTGATGATCTGACTGGAATCAGCCCTTCATACTGTACACATCACATCTACACTGGAGAGGGCTCACAACCATCCCGTGAAATGCAAAGATGCCTAAATCCAAATCTGCAGGATGTCGTGAAAAAGGAGATCATCAAGTGGTTAGATGGAGGGATTATCTACCTGATCTTTGACAGTCAGTGGGTGAGTCCAACTCAAGTTGTCCCTAAGAAGGCAGGGCTCACCGTCATCACGACTGAAACTGAAGAAACCATACCGACCCATATAGTGAACTCATGGAGAGTCTGCATTGATTATAGAAGACTCAATTCCTCCACGAAGAAGGATCATTTCCCACTACCATTCATTGATCAAATCCTTGAGAAACTAGTAGGAAATCGATTCTTCTGCTTTTTGGATGGGTACTATGATTATAATTAGGTCGCAATCCATCCCGAGGACCAAGAGAAGACCACCTTCACCTGCCCATTCAGAACATACGCATTCCGAAGGATGCCGTTCGGTCTCTACAATGCACCCGCTACTTTTCAGCGGTGCATGCTTGCCATATTCTCAGATATGGTAGGTGAATGCTTTGAAGTCTTCATGGATGACTTCTCGGTATTTGGTGAATCATTTGATGATTGCCTCCTGCACTTGGTCCACATCCTCAGGCAGTGCATTGACGTGAACTTAGTTCTTTCTTGGGAAAAGAGCCACTTCATGGTACCTGAGGGAATTATCCTGGGACATCTCATCTCTGAGAAAGGCATCCAGGTTGATCGAGCCAAGGTGAATCTGATTTCCAAACTCCCTATGCCTAGCTCAGTCAAAGACATCTGATCCTTTCTGGGGCACATCGGTTTTCACTATCGATTCATTCCTAATTTTTTGAAAATCGTGCTCTCCTTGACTAATCTTCTATCTAAGGATGTCCCCTTTGAAATCTCCATGGAGTGCACTAAGGCATTTGAAATCTTGCGTGATCGAGTTACCCAAGCACCTATCCTGCAGTCCCCTGATTGGTCTCAACCCTTTGAGATCATGTGTGTTGCATCTGATTATGTTGTAGGAGCGATACTTAGGCAGAAAATAGATGGGAAACCTGTGGTCATCTACTACACTAGCAAGACGCTTGACGAGGCTCAGCGTAACTACATAGTTAATATGAAAGAGCTGCTAGTCGTAGTATTTGCCCTGGAAAAATCCAGATCATATCTTTTGGGTTCTCGTGTTATCATATACTCATATCACACTGCACTGAGGCACCTCCTTAGGAAGAAGGATGCGAAACCTCGACTAATCCATCGGATCTTGCTATTGTAAGAATTTGATCTAGAGATTTGTGATAAAGCGGGAAAATAGAGCGTGGAAGCTGACCACTTATCTTGCCTTCCTTCTGACAGTATCAACCCTTCCAGACCCATCACAGAACATTTTCCCAATGAGCACCTCCTGACTATTAGTATGGGACTTCCTTGGTTTGTTGATTTAGTGAACTACTTGGCATCACACCAAATCTCGTCTAATTGGCCGAAGGCCAAGAAAGACAAATTGCTTTCTGATGCCAAGTACTACATTTGGGAAGACCCATACCTCTTCTGCATTGGTATTGATCAAATCATCAGATGGTGCTTCCCAGAAGTGGAAATTCAAGACATTTTGTCCTTCTGCCATGACCAGGCCTATGGCGGACATTTTTCTGGACATAAAGCCATAGCAAAAGTCCTCCAGTGTGGCTTTTATTGGTCCATGATTTTCAAAGACGCATACGATCACTGTAAGGCATGCACTCGTTGCCAGACCTTGGGCAACATGAGCCGCCATGATATGATGCTTTTACAGTCGATTCTTGTATGCGAAATCTTTGACATCTGGGGGATTGATTTCATGGGACCCTTCCCTATTTCGGACGGCTTCAAATACATTCTTCTCTGTGGTGACTACGTGTCTAAATGGATCGAAGCCATTCCAACCCAAACCAACGATCATAAGGTGGTAATCAAATTCATTCATCAGAACATCTTTTCTCGGTTCGGGATTCCACGTGCTATTATCTCTGATGGAGGGACCCATTTCACAAATGCTCAGTTCAGATCACTGATGACCAAATATGGGGTGTCGCACCGAATCTCTACTCCTTATCACCCCCAAACCAACGATCTAGCTGAGCTATCGAATCGGGAGATCAAGAAAATCCTTTAGGTCATTGTCCACCCTGACAGGAAAGATTGGTCATTCCAACTTCCGAAAGCCTTGTGGGCCTATAAGACTACCCACAAAACCCAATTGGGGATGTCTCCTTTCATATTAGTATATGGGAAGGCATGTCACCTCCCCGTCAAGTTGGAGCACAAGCCTATTGGGCTGTACAGAAGTATAATCTAGATCTTTCTAAGGCAGGAACCCACAAAAAGCTTCAAATGAGCGAGATCGATGAATTACGCAATGATGCATATGAGAACTCATAAATTTATAAAGAGCAGGTTAAGGCCTTTCATGACAAACACATATCCAGAAAGATCTTTCACCCTGGTCAGAAAGTCCTACTCTTTGATGCCAAACTCAAATTTTTCCTAGGAAAACTCAGATCAAAATGGATTGGACCATATCTTATGAGATGAATCTTTGGAAATGGAGCTGTTGAAATCAGCCAACCCAGCCTTGATTCAGAACCTTTTGTCGTGAACGGTTAGAGACTTAAGCCATTTATTGAACTCACGGATACAAACAAGGTTGAGGTATCTTTTGATCTCCATTCTCCCTGAGCTCATTACGCCCGACTGATGGCGTTAAACTCAGCGCTTAACGGGAGCCAACCTGTCATCTTTTTGAAAATCCTAAAACCCTTCTTGACACATCTTATGCTGAATTCATATTGCACTTTAGGGTTCGCCCATTAGAATAGCTGACTCCACCTCTGGTACCCGTAC
The DNA here is from genome assembly GCA_037157565.1 of Thalassia testudinum. NCBI lineage: Eukaryota > Viridiplantae > Streptophyta > Magnoliopsida > Alismatales > Hydrocharitaceae > Thalassia > Thalassia testudinum. The sequence goes on from JAZHRO010000063.1 coordinate 136,899,680, forward strand.
CCAATCTTGAAATTGTCCACAATAGTCACCCTGACCCATCCACCCACCCAAAACCTGTTCTAATGTGTCTTCTAAGATGAACTCGAACCCACCTAATTTACAATGAGGACATTGAAAATCGTAGGCATGGGGGCGTATTAAAGTGCAAAATGATGTGAGAATCACGTCACAAGAAAGGGTCACAAGAATCACATCACACATTCCAAAAACCAAAAAATTTAAAAATTGGAAAAGAACAAAAATAGGAGAAGGGAGGAAATTTTGAGTGAATTGATTGCATATCATTTTTGAGGAGAAAAAGGGGAGGTGACATAAATGTCAAAAAGAAGCACAATTTGAAAAGAAAAAAGCGATGGTCATTAGTAAAAGATTAAGAAATTGACTTAGTTCTAGACCAAATCAAAAAGAAAGAAAATGAAAGATAAAAAGTGCTAAGAGAGAAAAAGAGATTAGTATGAATGCTGATCCTAGGCCTCTTAGGTTGTGATTCTATCCTTAAAAATTCAAGTATCCGCTAAGATCTGGATAGTCCTCAAGAGGTTGGGGAAAATGCGAAGCTTATGTATTAGGTCTAAGGCTTAGGGATTATTCAACCCTGTTAACTAACCTCTGGTTTTCGGGACTCGGTAACCTAAGTACCCCAATCCACACATAGTCTGGTTCGGTGTGCTTAATTATCAAAATCATGCAAATGCGTTAAATCTATTCTGAAAAAGTTACCTTGATTAGGAGCAACTGATCAACACAAGTTGATTTGGATGAGTTCCTAGTGCGGAGAGGTGGGAAATTCCCCTCGAAGATGAGCAATAACATACCGTCTCCTCAGTGCTTGTCTCCTAGGATATCTAAATATCCTACCAGGGGCATGTAAGCACCTTATGCTGGTTCAGATGCCATGGGCGACATTATCACGAAATGTCGATTACAGGGGTCTAGATTTAGCTACAGAATGCCATGGGCGAGATTATCTCGAAAACTCGAAAGCCAGGGTTCTGGGGGTTTCCATGGGTGGTGCTATCCCGAAGCTTCGATTGCCAGGGACCCTACGATGATTAATGGTAGGAACTAGGAATTAGATGCAGACCGTTTTGTAAAGCTAATCCAAAGCTAGAAATAAAAAGAAAAGAGAGAGAAAACTCTCCAAAATAAAGAAAATAATTCCTCTATCTCTCTCTTATAAAAATGTACCATGAATGAACCTAGGCTAAAACATGTTACAAGCACAAGTGCTTTAACCATAGAGTTCAACGAACCTTAGGTTAGTTCCTATGGGCCTTAAAAACCTTCGCGGTGGACTAAGGCTAGAGCTGGTCAGGTCCGGATCTTGGTTGGTACTTGAGTACCTCTAGGCTTACTATCATCATTCTAACCTAATCTACAAATGAAAGCACACATTAGAGTTCTGAGCATAAAAAGACATGTGGTTTAGGATTTGAGTTAAATTCCTTGAGATTTTGCTAAGGGAGTAGCAAAAGTTAGGCATGGGGGTATGATGGGAACACCATCATGAGCCATAACTAGCTTAATTTGATCTGATTAAGTCAGTAAATGCTCCTACATAACCGCCAGAGGACTGTAATTCATTGCATAATCATTCTGAGAGAGACAAGAAACCAAGGTTAAAATGTAATTTTACCACCATATCATGAATGTAGAATAACCATGGGTTTTCTCAAGGGATAATTAAGGGTCAAATGGTCCTAAAAGGCTAAGTGGGTTAAAACAGACAAAAAAGGTTTTTCGCGTATTTTGAGAATTAAATGACTTTTGAAATCCTAAAAATAGACCCACTTAATTAACTGAGGTTCTGTCAGGATAAAATTCACCTAAACCCTTTAAAATTTATAGAAAAATATTCTCTAGAGTTTGGAACCATCAATTTGACCATCAGAACCCATCTTGACCCAAAATAGAGTCTTAGATATACATTTACCCTAATTTGGGTTTCTACATAAATTACCCAACCAAACTTGGTCAAAACCTAACTCCAACTTCATTGGATTTCTTAGGTACAAATTAGGTTTGTACCAAAATTTGGACCCAATCTAACATTGTCTTGACCTAGTTTGCAACTTGGTTCTGTTATATCACATTTATGCCCTTAACTTTCAAAATCTTTAAAAAAAGGCCCCTAACTTTGTCATCATTTTCACAAATAGATCCCTTTCACCATTAATCCTATTCATACAAACTCCAACGACCTAAAATTGGCAAGATTTTCTTGATTCTTTGATGAATCCCTCTTAGATTTGAAAGGGAAGTTCGTCAAGGAATTCCCTTCCTTTTAAGCCAATTCCCACGCCCTAAAAGCTCCCCAATCTCTTATGCGAATGCATGAGAGATTAGGGTTTCCTAAAAATTGTAACTCCGGCGAAGCTTTCCAAGCTTGGGAAGCTTGCTTCCCAAGCTCAAAACGACTTCTAAAGGCCTATAAAATGACCTCTAGATCAAACCATTCTCCCCACGCTAGAATTTGGCCTTGAGCACCTCCAATTCCTCTCCTCTTTCTTGGTTGAATTGCTCCTCGACGTCTGGTAACCTTTCCTACCTCTGTTCTTCCTACGTTAGCAATACCGGTGGCGGAGCTACCTCCCCCATCTTCTTCCGCATTGAGCCATACCAGCCGATGCCCCCTTCGCCATCTTCCTCGCCATTTCCTATCCACCAAAGCAGCCTCCTCCGGCGTCGGCCAAACCACAACCGACGCCATCTCCTCTCTCATTCATCTGCTACCACTTTCAACTGACTCCTCAGCTTCCCCTCATCATGCTAGCATATCCAACACATTGCTTCGACCCTCGCACAACTGTCCACGACTCCGTTTTCCATCTCTCCGGTAGAACTCTGATGAGCGCTGGCGGCCACCACAGACCACCTACGCCGCCACTTCCATGCTTCACACCTCTGCCTCATCACGATGATCAAAATCCCTCATTCACTGAGAGCTATTAATCCCTCTACAGCTCCCCCGTGCACACCCACTGTCACAGCATCGCTCTGACTTCGCCAGCACTCACAGATCACACTCACGCCACGCCGACCACCTCATCAACTTTGTTGTGCTTCGGCGATTGTTCCTGAGTGTTTTGACGTGGCCAAAAGGCCTTATTTATGATTTCAGGTAGTCGGTCCTTCACCGTCATTGCTGAGCATCTCCACGAGCTTCAGACTATGTTCGTGTAGGGATATGCCCAGGCATTTTCTCCAAGCTCAGCGGAATCTTTCCAGGAGTACAACCAAGGAGACAATTAGGCCCTTTGACCGAGCCTTTGACCGCAATTGCAAGAAGCAGTAGCTATAGCTCCACGCAAAGAAAGGTGGTGGGATTTAGTCCCACATCATGGATTGAGGAGCAGTTGAAGCCGCATAAGAGGAATCACTTGGGGGGTGAGGTCCCCCGCACCCTCACTTGGCCTCGTCCACGACACTGACCCCACGGATCTGGTCTGGTCTGACTACTCGCCTAAGCCTTGTACACTCCTCTGCTGTGACCCACGCCCGCAACCCTGGACCTGGGTGTGCTTTAGGTCCAAATACCCGATAACCCAGTACTGTTGGAGGCTTTGGGTGAGCATGATCGAAGGAGAGAAAGAGAGGAGAGTCTGCATGGGGTAGGGGAGGGTTTTGGTCTCTGGGAAGTTGGCTAACATTTACCCAAAATCTAAAGACCCTTCCCCCTTTGTGTGAAGAAGAAGAGTAAGGAAAGCAGAGAAAAAAAGAGAAGGAAGAGAAATCTATCTTATTCTTCATCTCCTTCCTTCTTCAAGCTTTCACTCCTTGTGAAGCTCCTCCGCCTCTATCAAGCTCCTCCAATCTGCCATGGATGCGAGCTCAGACTCCATCTAAACACCTGTCTCCATTTGCAATTTGACCTGAAAAGTAAGACTCAAAAACAAATGTTAAAAGACATGTGTTTTGTTATCATCAAAATAAACGATCATGGTGCTCTAGCACCAACAATCTCACCCTTTTTGGTGATGACAAAATCATAAATAATACATAAAATTCTCCCCCTTTTTGACATTATCAAAAAGGTTTTTATCAATTTTAATTCTCCTGAATTCTCCCCTTTTTTGACATAAAATTCTTCCATAGCCGTTGGGTGCAAATCCAAGGCAAATCAAGTCGGAATCAGGATCAATCATGACTCTGACAGGGTTATCAAACGTCTTGACTTAAGGTTAGACATCTGGGTTGTCGTCTGATTTTAGAGTCAGTCGTCTGATCTAGGTAGGTTGATCTTCCTGGATGATGTTGAATCAAATAGGACGTCAAAACAAGTCTTTTAAGCCGTCTGGACATAATGTCAGACATCTAATTCTAAACGGGTATCCTTCCTATTTTTGTCCAAACCTAAATAGGGTTCTAGGTCTAAATGATCAGATGACAGATCGGTCGTCTAGCACAGGATTTGGATGTCTGGAAACTAAGTTAATAGCGAGTATAGATTTTAAGAGAGTACAACGGCTATGAGATCTGACACAGGTGATTTGGCGACTAACGAGGCTCAACGTCTATTTATCAGACGTCTGGGAATCACTATGAATGTCTGGAGATTAATAAAATGTCAGACTAATGTTAACTCTCTAATAATAGGTTGCTAAGGCCAACGGTCATCTTATTGGCTATCTGGCAAAGGCATCAGACGTCTCCTAAGATGTCTGAACTAAGGTCTGGACGTCTGATTCTAGCAGACATAACCTATTAAGTATAGCCTAGATGTTATGGATGTCTGATCAAACAGTCAGACATCTTAAAAGTCACTATCAGACGTCTGATAAGGTTGTTTGAATCCTATTTTGGTTTTTTTTTTGAAACAGAAAGGAGAGCTATCATCTTACGGTAGCAATCTGGAATAGTATATTATATGTAACATAAGGGAAATTACAAAAAGGATCCCCAAGAGTGTATGAGGGACCAACACTCTCTTACAATACTTTCACAACATACCGGCCTCTCCTGAAAAAGTCTGTCATTCCTTGCCTTCCATACACACCAAATAGTAGCAGCCATGTGGACATGAGGCTTTCCTCTCACATCAAACCAGTGCCAGATAGAATCCCACTCTAATAATGGCTCCCGACATATTTTTCTCTAGATGGCATCAATGACAAGGCAAGAAGAAAGGAGGTGATTTACATTGTCAGTACTCGTCTCACACAGAAAATAAACATGGTGATCAGTACCCAACCTTCTGTGGCGTAGATCACTTGTGATTAAACCATCTCTCCTGCATAGCCGGAGCAAAATTTGTACCTTGAGAGGAATTTTTAACAACCAAATCTTCTTGTCAATGGAATCATATCTCCAACCATCTTCAATGCTCAACATTCTGTTATAGCCAGATTGGACACTATAAATCCCCTCCCGAAGGTATTTGTCCTCCATTCCAGGCCTAGGTCTGAAGCTCTCAAGGTCTGAAATAAGCCTACTCCTTTCTTCCCACAGCCGGGTAACTCTTCTGCTGGACTCCTCACCATCCAGATTCTAGCTGCTGCTGCTGTAGAACCAGACCTTGCTGACAGTGGCATCCTTGTCAGCTACTGTAGCAAAGGCTCTTGGATAGAGCTCCTTCAAGACACCCAGCTCAGGCCAGCACTCCTTCCAGAAATTGAAGGACCTGCCATCTCCAAGTGATGGTTGCAGTAGATGGAAGTGATCAGTCAATGCCTTAGTCACAGATTTCCAGAAGGGAGAAGGACAGCTGGGCTGAAGTCTGGACAGCATGTTGTTGGATGCTCCATATCTGTCTTTAATCAGAACAGACCAAGGCTTCAGGTTGACTTGCAGTAGTTTAACAGCCCATTTAAGTAGTAGGGCATCATTAAAATGCTTCAGGGATTTAATCCCAAGACCACCCCTCTCTTTAGGATAGCAGATCTGATCCCATTTGAGAGGCTGCAAGAATCTGCCCTCATGCCTAGCTCCCTTCCAAAAGAACCTCTTCCTCATCACATCCAATCTTTTCCAAATGGATTTTGGTGCTTTAAATATGGAAAAGTAAAAAACAGGGATGGAGGTGACTACCGAGTTGAGCAAGATAAGTCTTCCACCTTTGGAAAGGAACCTGCTATGCCAGCCATCTAATTTCACAGAAATCTTGTCAAAAAGGTAGTTCCAATCACTCTTGTTCATCCTAGAACACCTCAGAGGCAGCCCTAGATATCTGATAGGCAGTCCTATTTTGGTTTTCTAAGTTCTCTACAGAAAACCTAAGTATCCTAGGGTTTGTCCAAGTGTTCCTAAGACTACTGTTAGGGTACTTTGAGGCTCTTTAACAAGAATCTAAGAAATAAAATAAAGAGCAATAAAAGAAACAAAATATAAAGTACAATAGAAAGGAAATCTATCCTATTCTTCATCTCCTTCCTTCTTCAAGCTTTCACTCCTCGCGAAGCTCCTCCACCTCTGTCAAGCTCTTCCAATCCGCCATGGATGCGAGCTCGAACTCCGTCTAAACACCTATCTCCATTTGCAATTTGACCTGAAAACTAGGACTCAAATGCAAATGTTAAAAGACACGTGTTTTGTTATCATCAAAATAAATGATCGTGGTGCTCTAGCACCAACAGCATTCACGTCTTCCTAGGCTCTCAAATTGATAACATTATATTTACATTTGTTGAGAGGCTTAGGTCTTGTTGTAAGATCTTTTCTGTCTTACACCTGTATTTCATTTGTTCTTGAGCATTTCCTCGTTGGGTTGTAACAAACCCATTTTCTTGTACTTGGGTTGAGGTAACCTGTTAATTACCTCGATTTAGTAAATTGATTCTCTCGGGGTTGAGGGAATCAGGTTAAAAATCCTAAGCTGGGAGGCTTAGGTAGTGGAGTACCCAAGGGAGGGTAACCACTATACATATTGTGCCAATTCCTGTGGTTTGATTGATGGTACAAATTTTCTTGTTATTACCAATTTTGTGTTTGAGTTTTTGTACACGTAGATATTCCATATTTTAGATCCTATCACGGTTGCAAATGAGTGAGATTGAGGAGTTACATAATGATGTGTACGAGAACTTGCGTATCTACAAAAGGTAGGTCAAAGCCTTCCATGACAAGCACATCTCGTGAAAATCATTCCATCCTGGTTAGAAAGTGCTCCTCTTTGATGCCAAGCTCAAGCTCTTCCCAGGAAAGCTAATATCGAAATGAATCGGACCCTTCCTTGTCCAAATAATCTTTGAAAATGGAGCTGTCGAATTCAATGGACTCAGCCATGACTCAGAACCATTTGTTGTGAACGGTCAGAGACTAAAACCGTTCCTTGAACTCATCGATTTGAATTTGGCTACGGTATCTCTTGATCTCCATTCTCGTTGAGCCACATTGCGCCCAACTGATGGCCTTAAACTTAGCGCTTAATGGGAGGCAACCTGTCATTTTGAAAACCTGAGACTCTTTTGACTTATTTCTAAGTTGAAGTCATATTGCACTTTAGGGTTCGTCTATTATAATAGCCGACTCCACCTTCGATATTCGTATCAGAGCTTGAAATTGTCCGCAATAGTCATCCTGACTCGATCACCACCCACCCAAACCTGTTCTAATGTACAATCTAAGCTGAGCTCGAACCCACCTAATTTACAATGGGGACATTTCAAATCTTAGGCATGGGGTGGTATTAAAGTGCAAAATGTTGAAATTCAATTCATGGAGGGGTTTCATTCAAAAACAAAAAAAGGAGATGAAAGGAGGAGAACAGAATTGAAAGATCAAAGAAGACGAACAGAGAAACAAAGAAAGGGAGCAAACAAAAGAAAAAAAATTATGTTAGTCCCTGTAATTAAGTATGGAACTTACCTAAGTTCTAGGTTGGTCTGGTTTAGCTGAGCTAGTTGTGGGCTGGAACTATGCATCAAAATACAACAACTAAGAACTAGAACTACACTTGGTAGTGGTTTGGTCCCACTCGAGATGGTGTTGTGTATCCCACGAAAAGCCAGGTTCTCCCATTAAAAGCCTAATTTTTGTTAAGTGAAGACTCTATCTAAGTGAGGAAATAAGCTTGAAATCAGTTAAGTGTTGGAGTGTTTGTGCATATGTGAGAAGTGTTGTGTAAGTGTTGTGTTGTGTGAGTGAAATGTGTGTGTATATGTATATATATACATATATATGTATGTAATACTAGTATAGTTAGTATACTTATAAGCCTTAAGTGCATATATAAGTTTTTCTAAGGCTTTAGTGACATTTTTATCCATCACTGAAGGTATATATATATGTTAGTAAATATAATTCTTTTGCCTTATAGTTTGTACATACTTTTACTAAGGCTATAGCGACACTTATATATATCACTCTACATATACTACAGGTTACTAAGGGTGTTAATATATGTTAGTATAGTTAGTATAGTACATACTAGTAGCTATTTTTGTGCCTCCACTTAGTCATTAACTAGGATCCTTGTATATAACTAGCCTAAATTAGTTAAAGTAATTTTTTATGCTTGTTTTATTGTGAATATGTTTAAGGCATTGTAATTAGCATTAATTAATTCATTTTGTACATAATTAATTAATTAATTCATTCTTTAATTTATTTGATTCATTTGTAAATAGAATTAACATTTTTGGAATAAAAGAGCATTTTTGGAACATAGAGAGTAATGTATATTAATAACTGCCTCTCAGTGAACAACCTGGAATAAACTAGTAAAAGTTATGTAAATAAATAAAATGAGATGACATCTGTTTGCAATCACTAGTCCATTAGTTTGTGGGTGATATGGTGTTGCTATCCTATGTGTCACCCCATACTTTTGAAGCAAGGACTGAAAATGTGTATTACTAAAATGAGACCCTCCATCACCAATGATGTCTTTATATACCCCAAAACAAGAGAAGATATAATCCTCAACAAATTGTGTCACAACTCTATGATCATTTGTTCTCGTGGGGATGGCTTCAATCTATTTTGACCCATAAAGTTTATGGCCCATATGTCAAAGATCTCACACAGTAGAATCAGGTTCAAGGGCATCATGCCTCGGTGGCCAATACTACCAAGAGACTAACAGCATGAACATGCCCTACTATAATCATGTGCATCCTCGAAGATCGTGGGCCAATAAAAATCTCTCTGCAAAATTTTGGCAGCTGTCTTTTTGCCAGAGAAGTGACCACCACATGGCTAGTTATGGCAGAATGATAAAATGCTATCTATCTCCTTATCAGGGACACACTTCCTAGGAATCTGGTATTTACAGTGTTTGAATAACCATGGTTCTTCCCAATAATAGTGCTTGGCTTCAGATCTAAGTCTGTCTTTTTGATGTTGAGCCCAATCAAAAGAAACTATTCTAGAAGCCAGGTAGTTGACAATGTCAACATACCAGGGAAGATCAGAATGAATGACCAGCAATTGCTTGTCATGGAAGTGGTCTACTATAGGAAGTAAAGGAGAAATTGCTTCAGAAGGAAGGTGGGATAGGTAATCAGCTACCACATTTTGCTTCCTAGCCTTGTTGTGAATCTCTAAATCATATTGCTGCAGAAGTAGGATCCATCGAATCAGATGAGACTTCGCATCCTTCTTAGCGAGAAGATGTTGAACTGTAGTGTGGTCAGTGTAGACTACAATGTGGGAACCTAAAAGATAAGGTCTAAATTTCTCTAGTGCAAAATCCTACTGCTAGCAATTCCTTTTCAATGACTGTGTAATTCTTATGTGCTTCATCAAAAGTCTTGCTAACATAGTAAATGACTCTAGGTTTCCCATCCAAATTTTGCCCAAGGACAACCCCTACTGCATAATCAAAGGCTTCATACATGATCTCAAAAGGGTGAGACCAATCTAAGGGTTGCAGTATTAGTGCCTTACTAACTAGATCATGAAGTGTCATATAGCCACAAAGACAATCGTCAGAGATCTGGAAGTCTACATCTTTAAAGAGGAGATTGGTAAGAGGTCAACCTATCTTAGAGAAGTCTATTATAAAGGGATGATAGAAACCAACATGCCCAAGAAAAGATCTAATCTGTTTAACCGAGAAAGGTAATGATAGGTTAGATATCAATTTTACCTTCACACAGTCAATCGGAATACCTCTCTCAAAAACAAGGTGACCTAAGTAAGTCCTTCTAGTAGCATAAAATGTGACTTCTCCCTAAAAAGTACTAGATTTACATTAATGCATCTCTGCAGGACATGGTTAGGTGGTCTAAGCAAGTCTCAAATGTGCTCCCAAAGATCGAGAAGCCATCCATGAAGACTTCTAGGCAATCACATACCAAATCAGAAAAGATTGCAAACATACACCACTGAAAAGTAGTGTGTGTGTTGCACAATCCAAAGGGCATCCTACGGAAAGAGAAGGTTCCATAAGGGCAGGTGAAGGTCATTTTCTCCTAGTCATTAGGGTGAAGTGCCACTTGATTATAGCCTGAATAGCCATCCAAAAAGTAAAAGAATCTATTCCCTACTAATCTTTCTTGTATCTGATCAATGAAGGGCAATGGGAAATGATCTTTCTTCATGGCTTGATTGAGCTCGCAGTAAAAAATACATACGCGCCATAAGCTTGCAATCTATGTTGGAATGACTTCTCCAGACTATGGTTATGACGATAAGTCTAGCATTTTTAGGCACTACTCGAATAGGACTCACCCACTGACTATCAGAAATGGGAAAGATGATTTCATTGTCTAACCACTTAATCAGTTCATTGTTAACCACCTATAGAAGTGTCGGGTTCAATATGCTGTGGCTGCCTAGTAAGTCTAGATTCTTCTTTAGTAAAAATTCTGAGTGCAATGAGAAGGACTAATGCCAATCAAGTCTGCTAAACTCCATCCTCTGGCTTGTCTATGTGCTCTCAGGGCAAAAATGAGTCGTGAGTCCTGATTAGAAGATAAGTGATAGTTAATAATTGCAGGATAAGTTTGATCTTGTCCTAAGAAGATATACTTGAGTGAATTAGGAGCAGGTTTAAACTCAATAGGTGTAGGATCAGGGGAAGGAGTAGGAGTTGAGGTCTCAAAAGATCCTAAGGTCACTGATGGTAATGGAGGTGAGTCCAAAGTGCTACTATCAGGTGCCTCAGGAGAAATCAAATTAGAAGTCTGATGGTAACACCATCATTAGTCCTAACTAACTAAAATTAGTCAGATTCAAATGATAAATGCTCCTAAATGATCGTCCAAGGATCACAATTTCATATTGAACTAATATGAGAAGAAGATAGAAAAGCAGGGTTAATTCTGTTGTTTCAACTTCCAATCACAAATGCAGATTAACCAAGGGGTTGATCAGGGGTTAATTAAAGGTCAAATTAACTTAAAAGACCAAGAAGTGGGCTCATACTGACTAAATTGGGGTTTCACGCATTTTGAGGATTAAAATGTCACTCAAAACCCTAATTATTAGCCCCGCTTAAATTGAAGGGGTTTTAGTTGAGATAAATTCAATATAAACCTGTTAAAAATCATTGAAAAATATTCTAAGAGGTTTGGTATCTTCACTTTGACTATCTGAACCCATTTTGACCAAAAATAGAGATTTAGATGGGAATTTACCCTAATTTAGGCTCTTGTGCAATTTACTTAGTCAAACATGGTCAAAACTCAAATCCAAATGCACCATTAGATTCCTTGGATCTAAATTAGGTTAACACCAAAATTTGGTCCCAATCAAAGTCTATCATGACCTAGTTTGCAATTCAGTCCCCAGGTCTCTATTCTTTTCAAATAAACCCTTAACGCCGAGGATTTTCTCTTCAAAATAACCCTAGGTTTTCATCTTCTTCACAACTAGATCCCTACTTCCCTCTTTCCTAAACACACATATCAGGGTTCTCAAACCCAAAGCACATCAACTTCCAAAGGAGAAAACCAGCATGATTTCTCCACCAAATCCCACCAAAATTGGTGGGATTGGAGATGGTTCTAATAGATTAGGAAAATGGGGGAGACGTGAGGGAGAGTCTATGGCGATGAGGGTTGGGCGATGTGGAGATCTAGAGCTTGGAGGAGGAGAGAGTGGAGGGGGGTTTCTGATACTAGAGGGAAGGTCGAGAGCACGAGACATGCAAAGGAGGGTTGGAATAGGGCTAACAGGGAGATTTTGTGCTTTCGATGTCGAAGGCGTGGACATTTGGCGGTGGTATGTCGATGTCCTCTCATTTGTCTGGCCTGTGGAGGACATGGTCATAAACGAGATTCGTGCGTGATGAATAGAGGGCAATCACGAGGAAGGGTTTTCACACCCACTAGAAGGATGGACAATGGAGGTCCACCGCTGCCACCCACATATGTGGGTCATACGGATGATGTAGAAGTCCCCATGACTGAGGATATTAGGGTTGCTGAACTGGTGCTAAGAGGAGTTTTTATCGGAGAGGTGATGACTGGCAATCCCTCCTTGGAAAAGCTTCATCGGCTGGTAAGTTCTCTATCTTTATCGACCGAAGGTTGGAAGATTGCCACACTATACCCTACGCGGTTCTTGATTTTTGGTTTGGGAATGATCGACGTTGAACGCTTATGCCTTCGATCGAGCAGCTTTGAGAGTTTGATGGTGTTATGGAGATTGGTGTCGCCCTTTGATGGGTCATTGCTAGAACGACCGCCTCAGAGGGCAGGTTCTAGGTCGAGGAGGCTAGAAATCAAGGGCCTACCACTACACTTGAGATTGAGGCAGGTGGGTGCTTCCATGATAGCAAGTTTTGCAGTGTTGGCAGAAGATGCAGAGATTGGCTTGAAGGGGATGGTAGCATTATGGATGTGATGGTGGACGTATTTAAGGGGAGATCTGTTCCTGAGAGAATTATCCTTCGGTGTGGAGGTAGTTCGTGGCTCTTGCAATTGAATTTTATGTGTGGAGATACAATCGTACAGGACCACCAAGATAAGATGACCTATGCTGAAGTTGTGGGAGAAGATGCAGATCTGAAGCAGATGGGCCGTGATACACTGAATGAGGCACTTGAGTCAAAGAAGCGCAAGGATCATCATCACCTAGGGGTAGATGAGGATGTGATGGAGGCTTTACAAAATGAACAACCTATTGTTGAGGAGGAATTAGCTTTGGGGGTGCTTTAGGAAATCCTTGCAAATTCCATGAAGCTCTAGATTAATTTTCAAGCTGCTGAAGGGCTGACGTTTGGAGTAGGTTCATCATCCAAGTTTGGGATAGGAAGATCCCAATATAAGCTTAGGAAGAGGAGGCATGTAAACTCTATGAAGGTGGACGAAAATGCTATTGTAGCTATTCTTAAAGTTGGAAGAATTGAGAAGTCTAATAATGGGGGAACTCAAGGAGGGAGATGAGAATTCTCTCTTGGAATGTGCGTGGGCTACGCGATAGAGTTCGAAGGGCCTCCCTTTCGAGATATCTGAGGGAGTAGGAGATTGACTATGCACTCATTCAAGAAACTCATATTGAGGAGGAAGATAGTAAGGTGTGGAATGAGTTGAGGATGTCAAGAAGAGCTGAGTGTGTAGTGCTCAAACCTCAGGGGAGATCTGGCAATATTGCTTTCTAGTGGAAAAAGGTGTGTCTACAAGTGATGGAGATCCATAAATCTAGGCATATGATAAAGTGTAAATGCAAGAGGGTATAGGGGGAGGTAGAATGCTTCACTACAAGAGTTTATGGTCCTTGTGTTGCTTCTGTTCGGTATGAGATGTGGGAGGATCTGTCTAAAATGGTTGTCCAAGCACAAGGGACTCCATGGCTAGTGGGTGGTGATTTTAACTGTGTTTTGACAAAGACGGACAGACCAAGTGATGTGGTGGACAGTGCAACTTTTGGTTTCCAATTGATGATACAAAATATGGGCTTGAATGAGTTTCCCTCAGGAGCAGAGTACACTTGGAGAAATGGAAACAGTCAGATGTCTAAGTTAGATAGATTCTTTGGGAATGCAGACCTCTTGGACAAATTCCAGCTGTCATCTGTATCTAGTTTAGAGCACCCCTTCTCAAATCATACGCCCTTGGTCTAGGATAGTGGTGAGCGTACACATATAGGGTCATACTTCAAGTTTAGAAGATCATGGCTAAGATAACCGGGCTTTCGTGAAATGTTTGAAGCATGGTGGAGGGCCAAATAGGTGGAAGGAACTTCTACAATCAGATTGGCATCAAAGTTGACTTTTATGCATACCATGCTTAAGGAATATGGGACAGTGATAACTGCATTAAGGGAGCAGAGGTGCCATGAAGCGTTATTGGAAATTCAAAGGTTAGATGCAAAGGAGTCAATACCTCCTTTGTCTGATGAAGAATTGGAAATAAGGAAAGGTTGGCAAGAGGTGGTAGTAGAGGAGGATCTAAAGCGTGAGATGGATTGGTGTAAATGTTCAAGACAACTCTGGCTTAAAGAGGGGGATGCCAACACAAAGTATTTCCACCTTGCAGCCAACTCACGCAGAAGACAGAACTTGATATCTTCTATTATTAAAGGAGATCAGAGAATCTTTCCCTTATAGGTGATCCGGTCTGAAGCCATCAAATATTTCAAGGAGTCTTCACGGGCAGCAGATAGGGGACAATGGAGAATGGCAACAAGTGTTTTTCCTCGAATTTCATAAGATCAGGCTGACAGATTGATTGAAGCCATCTGTGAAAAAGTTGTGGATGCTATTAGTGAATTGAATAATGAAGGATCACCAGGCCTGGATGGTGTTCAATTTTTTTTCTACAAAGAACTGTGGAATTGGCTAGGCGAGGAGGTGATGGAGGTTATTAGGGAATTTGAGAGAGGCAACTATGGGTTTGATAAGATAAACCAATCATATCCTTTTCTTCTACCAAAGAAACAAGGTGAGGACAGATTTTCAGAGTTTAGACCTATTGCTCTTTCTAACTCCATCTATTTGGTGGTGAGCAAAGTTTTGGCGAATAGGCTTTGGACTGTCTTGCAAGATCAAATTCTTCTTGTTCAGTCAGCTTTTCTTCCTAATAGATATCTACAAGAATCTTTCATCATGGTCCAGGAGATGGTGAGTGGGTGGCACAGTGGAAAATGCAAGGCCTTTCTGAAAGGCTTATCACTCTGTTTCATGGCCTTACTTGTGGGAGATATTCAAAAGAAGAGGCTTTCCATCTTTATAGATTCGGTGGATGAAGTTGTGCATCACCACGACCTCCTTCACCCCCTTGGTTATTGGTAAGCCCTGCGGGGCATGGATACAACCACAATGTGGTGTTAGACAAGGATGGCCACTTGCTCCATTGGTGTTTAATCTTGCAATTGACACTCTAGCTAGATACACTTATAGGTTATTAGAGGTTGGTATAATCAGAGGCTATTCCATCTCTAATAGGAGGACCATGGCTCTAGTACTCCAGTATGCTGACGATATTGATTTTTTCGTAGAAGGGACAGAACATGAAGCCCAGGCTTTGTGGCATATGGTTAAGATTTTTGGGGATATATCAAGTTAGAAATTGAATGGGAAAAATCATCCTTAGTATGTTTTGGACTTAATGATCAGGAGCAAGTAGCATTATCTTCTATATTGGGCACGCCACGGATTGCACTTCCAATTAAATACTTGGGGTTGCCTCTAAGATGCTCCAAATTGAAGAAAAGTGATTGGAATGTATTGTTTGATAAAATTTCTGTTAAACTAGAAAGTTGGAACAATCGGTATCTATCCAAGGGAGGAAGACTTATTCTATTGAATTCTGTTATTATGTCCATCCCGGTCTTCTACTTTTCCATTTTCAAAGCTCCTAAGTCCATTTGGAAGCGCATTGATGTGATAAGAAAGCGATCTTTTTGGAAGGGTGCACATCATAAGGGAAGATTTATGCAACCTTTGAAGTGGGAACAACTATGTTTTCCCAAGGAATATGGTGGATTGGGAATAAAATTCCTTAAGGAGTTCAATGAGGCATTGCTAATCAAGTGGGCAATCAAGCTCCTTAATGGTGAAGAGAAGTTATGGACTGATCTCATTAAGGGTAGCTATGGTAGCTCTCACAGTGTTTTGAATAGGCTATGCCCATCAAAGCCATCTCCTTTTTGGCTATCTCTGATGCAAGTTATAAAAACTAATTGGCAAGTACTGTAGTTAGTTCTAGGGGACGACAGCTCCTTTAGCTTCTGGTGGGAGGAGTGGTCTTCGCTGGGTATACTAAAGGAGGCTTACCCAAGAGTGTATGAAACTGTTGCAAATAAAGATGCTCTGGTATGCAACTACTGGTTTGAACAAGAATACTAGTGGCAGATCAGTGAGGCTGAAATGAGTAGGGAAGGCACCCGATTATGGGAGGAGAAGATACGGCTAATATCTGAACTACAATCTTTCAGACCAACGACTGGATTGGAGGATAGTTACATGTGGGATGGCATTTATACAACAACTCATGCATATGAGAAAATAATGATCATGTCTAGAGCAGAGGAGATTGATCTAGTTGGCAAGAAGTCATGGCTATTGAAAATTCCACTCAAAATCCAAATTTTCCTTTGGCTGTGCAGGAGGAAGGGCTTGGTTATAGGGGACTTGAGGCATAGGAGGATGGATATTGCTCTATAGGTATGCCCCCTATGTGGGTTACACACCGACAGCTTGGGTCACATATTCTCATCATGCCTGGTGACAGATGCAACTTGGAGAAGAGTATGTTGAGAACCACTTCCTATGTGGGATTCATTGTGGCAAAATTTCTTACTACGAGATAAGCCACACATGCACATGGAAACGATTTTGTGGTGTGTGTGGAGGGAAAGGAATGAGAGTTTGTTTCAGGAGAGGCCAATGTGTGTTGAGAAAATTGTAAATGAGTGTTGGTCCCTCATACATGTGTGGGGATTTGTATTGTAATGATCCTATTTTTTAATATGATAAATAAAAGCCCTCCTAGATTGCTATCGTAGCACAATAGCTTTCCTCTCAGTTTTAAAAAAAAAAAATGGTGGGATCGGTGTTCAGACGATGCAAAATCAACTCAACAAGATCTTAGACCCTAATTTGGAGCAAGAAGCTCCAGTGAACTAAAAAAAACCATGGGATTATCTTACTTCCAAATCTAAATTTCTTGCACCTAATCTTCTAAATTGAGCTCGAATTTGTGCTCTATATAAGCTCTGGGATCCTCCCATGTCAAAATTAGCAAAGTTTAGGCCAAAAACCACCTTCCTCCTCTTCTCCAGCCAATCTTCGGCTTGGCTCCAGCAACCCTACACACTCCCCTTCCTCCGGCCACCTAACCACCAAATTAGGTGGTCCTCTTTCTTCCTTACGTTCCTCCTCTCCTCTGCCTTCATTGTCACCATTTTCCCTCACCAGAGTTCATCTTCTTCGACTCCGGCAAGTCACACCAGAGCAACTCCCTCTCCCTATCATCTAGATAAGCTCCTCCTTCTCTTCCTCTCGCTCCCCCACTTCTTTCTACCCCCTTAGTTTCTAGGATCGACCATCACACACACCATTTCATCTCCATCTTCTCCGTCACTGGCACGATCTCTGGAAAGCTCGTGTCGATGCTATACTACACCAAAAACCCAACCACAACTGCCGACACCTTCCTCTCATCTTAGAGATCAAATGCCCCAAGGTTATTGGAGCTTTTGACCTCTGGAGATCTTGGCCAGACAAACCCATCAACACATCATCACCCCTCCACTGTCCAGCCATCTACATCGCTCAAAAAGCCAAATTAATTCCGCCATTGCATCCCTTGCCTCATGGCGAGAGTTGTGAGTTGTTTGATTGGGGCTTTTAGCTCATATTCTTCTCCGCAGGTGTTCACCAGATCTTCATCATTCGCCACCTCCATTCATCATTGTCTGCCCATCATCACCACCACCACACCAATCAATAGCTATGGCCTGGCATCATGAAACCACCTAGAGCTTCATTGAAGAAGAACGTAGCAGCTCCAGCACCAATTAAGGAAGACACCATCTGTTGTACAAGCAAAGAAGAGCTAGGATAGGATAATCCCACATGGAGGATTTTTAAATTAAATTTGTGTATGTAATGAATTGTGTTCATTGGCTTACTACCTTCGAAACACTGAGGTCAGCTCCCTACCCCACACCCCATACACGCCCTTTCCCGTGCTAATGCCCTGCTGGTTTGGGCTAGTCTAGTCTAAACTGGGTTCGGTCTAATTCTGGAGAGAGAGAGAGAGGGGGGTTTTCTGAGGGAGGAAGGGGGGTTTTTGCTTTAGAACTCATTGGGCCTTGGCATGAAAATTGTGAAGGGACTTGAGCAGAGACTTTAAGCCATCTGTGGCTGTGTTGAGATGTCTGACTTTGAGAAATTTGGCTAAGTCTAGAGGACTTATGTGCTGAGAAGTTGAACCACTGAAGAGAGAAAAGTCTGAGTGTTTAAGTGATAAATTGGTGGTTCTAACCACCATTATTTTTGCTTGCTCACCATTATCTTTTGTTCTCTAGATCGTGATATACACTCTGCAAGCTATTGAATATATTATTATTGTGCTCATTTATATTACTTACTTGATTAGTGATTGAATTACAATTGATTTCTCCCTACGAACAACCTTGGAAACTCACGTTTTCCTAGTGATTAAAAATATTAAATGTCGATTCAATTTTCATCACTATACTACGACATATTTCTCTAAATAATGACGACTACAGCTCAACAAAGTCAAGGTTAATTGAGGTTCTAAAGTGAGTAACTCAATCAAAGTATCCTCAACCATCTTATCCAAAGAATCCAAGGAACAGATTTCCTCAATCAAGCTACAGGATGGTCCCATTTGAACTACAAAAATATCTATATTCATCTTTTCATGTCCAAACTTAAGTTCTAATAGGTCCTCCTCACAGTCTATGTTTGCCTTGGCTGTTTCCAAGAAAGGTCTTCCTAGTATGATTGGTGTGTTCTATATATTTTCAGGTACTTCCATGTCAAGGACAATAAAATCCATAGGAAAATAAAAGTCCTTGACCCATACTATAACATCTTCCAACACTCCCCGAGGCATCTTAACTAATTGGTCAACTAATTGTGGAGACACCTCGGTTGGCTTCAGATTGCCAACGTCGAAATGAGTTAGGAGGGTGGTTCAGATAAGATTGACGGAAGCACCTAAGTCCAATAAAGCCTTATTGAAAGTGGTGTTTCCAATCTTACAGGAGAGTAAATGGGTGCCGAGGTCTTTCTTTTCCAATGGAAGGTTGCTTGAGATATTCGAACTCACTTGTTCCGAAAGGATAATAGGACTACTCCCTTTCTAGATTCTCTCTTTACGCATAGGTGTATGATGTGCATACATCTGATTAACCTAAAATGTCTATTAATGCACGCTCTTAGTGTCACATTAGCATCATACATTGTAAATAGTTCATAACATGCATAATCATGCATTTAGATTAAGTTGTATAAATTGTACAGTATTTGTCTCCATTTTATGGTCAAGGAAAAGGCAACTTTTTCTTGGGGCCTCGGAACGAAGATCCAACCATATGAATCTGATCAGGATGACGATTGGAGTTCAACGAGTCGAAGATCGCCCTAATCGGATATTGATGACGATGGCTTCGAGAGATAACCGGGTTTGATTGTTATGTCGATGTAATATAGCCAGTTATTGCCATCATTTCAAATATATAAATTTTTTTACTCGGAAAATAAAAGAGTTCCCGAGGTCGAACTCAGGGAGCAAGTTGTACTCTAGAGATATACATGTTTCTTTTACAAAAAAATAACAAAGAGAGAGAAAGAATTTGGTGTCTTTTTTTTTCTTTGTTTCTCCTCGTCTCCGATCTTCTTCTTTCTTCTTTGCAGAGGTGATGTTCTTCTTCTTGTTCCAGCAGTTCTTCCTTTTTCTTCTGTCTTCCTTCAGATCTTCTTCTTTCTTCTTTGTTTTTCTTCTTTTAGTTCTTCCCTTGTTCTTTTGTGTTCTTCTCTGCCTCGCCTTCTTCTGTTGCTCTTCAGATCTTCTTCTTTCTTCTTTTCTTTTTCCAGTCCGGACGTCGCCCCTCCTTCTTTCTTCTTTTTCCCTTCAGGACGTCGTCTGATTTCCAAATCAGACGACTTAAACTGCCTGTTGCTACAGTGTCTCCCTCAGCTTCCTGCTTCTTCCGCGGTCCTTCTTCTTCACCTGTGCCTGCACACTTCAGAGTTTTGCGTCAGAGGCAAAACCTACTCTACCCTCTCCCCCCGCGTCTCTCTCTCTCTGAAACCACTCTTGGGAAAGCTCTCCCAGAGCTGCCGGGTAATCGGGTACGGGTCGTGCCCGGGTCCAGGCCCACCGGCGTGCGTGGTGGGCGAGGAGTGCAGGTCAGTCTAAGTCGGGTCGGGTCAGGTCCGCGGGGCGTCAGCGCGGACGAGACCGGGTAACCGGGCGGGTGTAAGGGGACCTCACCCCGTGTGTTGAGGCAGTAAGGCTAGTGCACAAAATCAATTGAAACAGTGGAAAGTGTGTGAGGCTTACCGATGTGGGACTAAACGCAGACCTTTCCTCGCGTGCGCCTGCTGGGAGACCGCGGCCTGGCTTCTGCAGCTGCGGCTTTGATTTGCGTAGGTTGCTGGCTGGCTGCCTTCGCAAGACTCCCCGTAATCCGCAGCAGCTGGAGACCTGGAGTCCTCAAGCCTGGAGCGCGGGAGAAGCTGCTTCAATGTGCGTTAATGGCGGTCGAACCTCAAAACCTGTCGGACACGAATATGGCCTCTCGGCCTGATCAAACCACTGGGGAACCTTCGCCGTGGCACAGCGAAGGTGAGGAGCTGCGCGGCAGGCCGCAAGGTGGTGTCTGGCGGCAGCCCTAGGTTGGACTGCAACCGGAGGAATGGGTTTGTTCGGGGGAGTGTTACGGAGGTGTGGAGTGGCAGTGGAGGGGTGGGGGGTGCTCAGTGTGATGAGGCGGAGGTTCGGTGAGGGTCGGCGAGGTGTGTGAAGCTGTGGAGCGATGGGAACATCTCGCCGGAGGGTGGCCGGAGTCGAAGGGGGTGACGGTGGTCAGGGTCGGTCGAGGGCGTAATTGAACAAATTGGAACCGGGGAAAGAAAGAGGAGAAGAAGGGAAATAGTTCTAACTTACTTGCAGGGACGAAGGGGGAGGAACAGGGCGACAGTAGTATCGACTGTCGCCGGAGAAGACGATGCTCAGGGAAAGGGGCGGCGGCGAGTGGAGAGCCGGAGAGGCGCCAGCTGGGTACGGCGTGGCGCGGGAAGAGCAGGGGAGGAAGTCTCTGCTGCTGGTATTGCGGCAGAGCGAAGAGGAGAAGGGGGAGGAACCGCCGGAGCTGGTGAGCATCTGCCGGAGAGAGAAGAAAGGAAAGTTGGGGGTTTTCTCCGTCAGATCCGAGCTGCCCCCGGTCGGTGGAGCAACGGGGGGTATTTATAGGGATCAAAAAAGGGAGGAAGGCGGAGGGAGACGACATGTCTCCCTCGCCGGAGAATGGCCGGAAACAACAACCCATACCGTCCGTGCGTTCGCACGGCCGGTATGGTGGGTTACAACGACCAGGGGGGTGTCGCTGCGACGGCTAACGACGCAGGGCACCCCCGGTTTACTTGCCAGGCTTTCCCCCTCACCCTGCGCGGCGCCATGCTCCGCGCAAGGTCGCCGGAGCATGGTGCTGGCAGGTTTTGCAGGGGGGACCTGAATGTGAAGAACGAAGGAGAGTTAGGGGCCAAAATGCGATGGTTCAAAAGTTGAGGGCCAAAAAGTAAATATATGAGGACCAAAGTGTAAAGTCGGTCAAGGAGGTTTCTTCTTAGGCTCAAGTTTTTATACATGATTAATTAGGACCTAAGGAATCTGATGGTGAATTTCATTTCTATATTAAACCTTGTTTGATCGGTCAATTTATGCAAAAACCCAAATTAGGTTATTAATTGGGCATGGTTCTCAATGTAGGTCAAAATGGGTTCTGAAGGCCAAATTGAAGGTTCTAAACCCTAGAGATTATTTTTCTATGAATTTTAGAGGGTTTATTCTATTTTTACTTTGCCTCGAACCTCGTGAATTGAAGTGGGTTGTTTTAGGGTTACAGATTATCATTTAGTTTCTTGGAAGTGCTGTAGCCCTTGCTAGATCATCTCATCCCACTTTTATTCTTATTAAGCTGCTTTGACCTATGTTTGGGCTCTGAATTACCCTGTATACAGATTATACTGGTAAAATTGCATTTTTACCCCTTATGACTTGTTTTCTTCTTAAACTCAGAATTCTCTGAGTTAAGCCTTTCCTTGAGTTATGTAGGAGCTTTTATCCTTTGTATTGGGTCAAAATGAGCTAGTTATGGCTCATGATGAGGTTCTCATCATACCCCCATGCCTAGCTTTTGCTAGTCCCTTAGCAAAAACTTAAGGTTTCAACCCTTGTTCTAGACCATGAAGTTTTTAATAGTTTTAGATAAGTGCCTTTTTTATTTGAGCATAGATTAGGTTAGAATGCTGACCATAGGCCTAAAAGGTACTCTAGTACCAATCAAGATCCAAATCTGTCTAGCCTTAGCCTCAGTCTTTAGCAAAGGTTTTTAAGGTCCACAAGAACTAACCTAAGGTTTATTGGACTTCGTGGTTAAAGCACCCGTGCTTGAAATGATTTTAGCCCTGGCTCAGTTCGCAGTGCGTTTTGTAAGAGAGAGATAGAAAGTTTTTCTGTTTAGAGAGTTTTCTCTCTCTTTTTCTTTTTAGTTCTAGCCTAGGATTGGCTTTTCAACACGGTCTGTATCAGATTCCTTGCTCCCATCATCAATCTCAAGGGTTCCTGACGATCGATGCTTCGAGATAGCACCGCCCATGGCAACCCCCGGAACCCTGGCTATTGAGATTTCGAGATAATCCCATCCATGATGTTCCGTGGCCGAATCCAGACCCTGGCAATTGACACTTCGAGATAATGCCATCCATGGAATCTGAACCAGCAGAGTGCTTACATGCCCCCAGTAGGATATGTAGATATCCTAAGAGACAAGCACCGAGGAGATGATATTTTGTTACGCATCTTCGAGGGGATTTCCCGCCTCTCCGCGCTGGGAACTCGTCCAAATCAACTTGTGTTGATCGGCCGCTCCTATTCTAGGTGTTCTTTTCAGAATTTTACAACGCTTCTGCGTGATTCTGATTTTTACGCTTACTGAACCAGGCTGTGTGTGAGGTTAGGGTGCTTAGGTTACTGAGTCCCGTAAACCAAAAATTAGTTAACGAGGCCGAATACTCCCTAAGCCTTAGACCTAATACTTCAGCTTTTCATTTTCCTCAACCTCTTGAGGAGTGTCCAGATCTTAATGGGTACTAAGAGTCTATTCAAGAATGCCTAAGGTTTGCATTCTTTACTAATCTCTTTGTGCACTTTTCTTGAATGAGGTCTAGAACTTAGGTTAATTCCTTAGTTCCTTACTAATGACTATCACTTTTTCTCATAATTTTGTGCTCCTTTTTCATTTTGTTTCTTTTCTCATTCACAAAATTTCCTTCTCCTCTTTTCCTCTTATTCTTTTTCGAAAAAATTTTTAATTTTTATGGTGTTTTTGGCATATGTGAATTTTTTTGTTTGAAACCTTTTCTTACAAGTTTTGTACTTTCATACCCCTCCATGCCTAAGATTTGCAATGTCCTCATTGTAACCTAGGGGTTTTTATTCAACTAAGTTCATACATTAGGATAGCTGTTTTGATGAGTGAATGGGTCGGGGTGACTGTTGCGGACGATTTCTAATCTCAGATGCAAGCACCTGAGGTGGAGTCGGCTATCCTAAAGTGTGAGCTTTAAGTGCAAAAAGGTGTCAGAATAAGTTTCAGGTTTTCAAAGAGAATGACGGGCTGCCTCCCGTTGAGCGCTAAATTTGATGCCTTCAGCCAAGTGGGAAATGCGATGGAGAGGGGATGGTCAAATCAGCAGAGTTTTGTAAGACAAGCACCTCGATTAAGAGCCTGGTTGGTCCAACTAGGTGCTTGTTCAGATCAACAGGCTGCTGATGCAGCCCAAACCCAATCAATCTGGTGGGTTGATAGATGTGGATAAAAAGGTGTGGAACCCACCATAAACTATGAAGCTCAGATGGATGTGGAAGTGTAAACGCAGGGTTTGGCTGAGTGGAATTAGCCTGGTCAGAGTAGGGACCTGTAGAATAATCAATGAATGACGCGGAAACCCTACGGGGGTGATCAGAGAATGATAGAGTATGGTATGTAATCTGATCAATGTTCGAAACCCGATGTGGAAATGCAATCGGCTCGGTGAGAGGTGAATCTGAATAGAAATTGAGTCCGGTTGCGGGTCGGGGTTTGGGAGAGGTTTTGATCTGTTCTGTGTGTGCGGACGAGGTGGCCATTGTGTACGAGGGCTCTTCTAGAAACAGATGATAGGTGGTTTTCTGTAGAGAGTCCTCTGGGTAACTATCAAATGCCGGAAGAGTGTCTGTAGGATGAAAGGAATCGGATTCGAGAAAAAATTTGGATTCTGGGTTACAATCACTCTTGGCATTTTCTGTTTTTGGTTCCTGAGGATCGAAAAGGAATGATTCTGTGTTATCGGTGATCTCGGGAATCAGGACCTCAGAGTCCGAGTTAGAGTCATGAGAACTGGGGTCATAGATAGGCCTGGCATGTTCAGGAAGGGGAATCTCTCCGCAATTATAGTCAGATTTGAAATTGTCGGAGAGTTGGCGAAAATGAGATTCATGATCATGAATTCCACCACAGCAAAAATCATCAAATGTGGAATCAGCAGCCTGATTGGGGTCTAGCCTATATGTCAATTCTGGGCTCGAAAAGGTATTCTGTCTAGGCTCAAGCTCCAAGCTGGTAGGATAGACCCAATTAAAATCCAACTCATCCAACTCCTCAGTCTCTGTATCATAAATTGGCATGTTCTCTGGAAAATCGATCAGATTTTCTGAAGATGTTGGAGAGGGATATTCATCAAATAAAGGCCCGGAATCATATTTTGTAAAAATTTGATCTTTCTCATAAGGGGCCTCATAATCTTCCCAATAAGTTTCAGATCTAGGTTCTAGACTTAGGATGTGGGTAGAATTATTAGAACCTAAGTCCGAATAATCTTCGAGGGCCACCTTATCAAAATAAGGGGCGGAATTTATACCCTCAGAAGGTTCAGTTCTGATCTCATTATTGCAGGAGTTTTGAAATTCTAGGCTTGGCAATTCATGGTCTAAGTTTGGCTCATCATTGTGTTCTCCTGCAATATCCCAACCTAATTCAACATTGTCTTCTATCTAGGTTGGGATTTTACAACCACTTTGTGCCTCAATTCCGAGATCTGGGAAACTGGATTGTTTGTTAATATTGTTCCAAGATGGTTCATCCTCTGTTTCTGGTATATACGGGTATTTCTGGTTGATAATTTGTTCTACTGATTTCATCATTTCTACCCGTTTCATAAGGGCATCTTGGTGTTGTTCCCAAAGTACAGGATTTGTCAAGCATTGAAGGTATTCAGATTGGTGTAATTTTTCCATCTCAATGTATCCTGTCATGAGCATATCTCGGGTTGATCCTTTTGAAATTTCAGTCAATAGAATTTGGGCACAGTTTATGATGAAAGCTGTGGTTGTTGGGACATCAACCTGAATGTTTTCTACTGGTGTTGAGGGTTTGATTTCATAGATTTCAAGGGCATCCTCAATCATCTTATCTTTCATGGATCTCAGATATTCAGGTTTTTTGAATGGTAGTCTTGCTAGGTAGTTAGGCTGCATAATTGGATCAGGTGGTGGAATCAAGAGATAGAATCAAAGTTTGAATCAAGATGGAAGAAGGGGATTTTGTTCAGAATCAGAGGAAAGAGGGGCTATGTGAATGATTTCTGCAAAAACAAAGGAGCCGAGGCTTAGCCTCGGGGAGAGTGAATTTCTATAGGAGGTTTCAAGGACCTCCTGAAAAATACTGAAGGGCTGGATGAGATAAGCAGGTGCTGGACCCAATCAAGACACCCAAAAATTGTTGGGTGACTATAGCGGTTCGGGGCAGATGGACCCCTTGATCAGAAAGATCGTCCACCTGAGAATTACCTGGGCAGCCAGAGGGAGAGTCCCGCGAAGACCCCTACACGGTAGAGCGTCCCCACGGGTTACGGGGTTTCCCCCACCCGACCTCTCTTGTCACTGCGGGTCCAGGTAGACCAGAATGGGGATCTTGACCTCTTAAGTCTACCAATTTTAAGATCAGGGTGCTTAAGGTTTCACTTGAACTTTAGTCTTTTAAGTGGAAAGAGTGACCTAATTTAAGGTTGGTTGACCCAAGGGGTCAACTTTACCTCTTGTTTTCTTTGAGAGCTTTTAGGTCATGTCTTTTAGGGTTCAAGTGTTTAGAGAGCCAATTGTTTTAGGTTTTCTTTTGAATAGGTATTTTCAATCAATGGTTTAGGCACACTTCTTTTGGATTTTCTCCATTCTTGATTTAAGTAGTGTGTCTCTAAAACCCTAATGTTGAATCTTATGTTGGCTCTACTTGGTCCAGTTAGTTCTTTGTTGGGTAATTAGGGCTCAAGCAAGAATGTGTTAGCCCTTAAATACCCTTAATAGTGTGCAGGACTAATGAGTTGAAAACATGCAACTTTTATGGTTACTAAATATGGAAGACAGGTTAGCCCTATATTGCTCGTTCTTTTCTTTTCTTCCTCTTTAGAGTTTAGGGGTTAATAGCGAGAGGAAAAATTTACCTGTCCTCGGAGTGGTTGTTATGCGGTTGCTTGTCTTCTTGATTTCCTGTAGTTTTCTGCACAAAAGAGAGGAGATTATCAGAAATTAAAAAGAAACAGGAATGTTTACCTCTAGAATAGCCGTTGCTCCCCGGCAACGGCGCCAAATTGATAGCTACTGGGTGCGAGAGATAACCGGGTTTGATTGTTATGTCGATGTAATATAGCCAGTTATTTCCATCATTTCAAATATATAAATTTTTTTACTCGGAAAATAAAAGAGTTCCCGAGGTCGAACTCAGGGAGCAAGTTGTACTCTAGAGATATACATGTTTCTTTTACAAAAAAATAACAAAGAGAGAGAAAGAATTTGGTGTCTTTTTTTTTCTTTGTTTCTCCTCGTCTCCGATCTTCTTCTTTCTTCTTTGCAGAGGTGATGTTCTTCTTCTTGTTCCAGCAGTTCTTCCTTTTTCTTCTGTCTTCCTTCAGATCTTCTTCTTTCTTCTTTGTTTTTCTTCTTTTAGTTCTTCCCTTATTCTTTTGTGTTCTTCTCTGCCTCGCCTTCTTCTGTTGCTCTTCAGATCTTCTTCTTTCTTCTTTTCTTTTTCCAGTCCGGACGTCGCCCCTCCTTCTTTCTTCTTTTTCCCTTCAGGACGTCGTCTGATTTCCAAATCAGACGACTTAAACTGCCTGTTGCTACAGTGTCTCCCTCAGCTTCCTGCTTCTTCCGCGGTCCTTCTTCTTCACCTGTGCCTGCACACTTCAGAGTTTTGCGTCAGAGGCAAAACCTACTCTACCCTCTCCCCCCGCGTCTCTCTCTCTCTGAAACCACTCTTGGGAAAGCTCTCCCAGAGCTGCCGGGTAATCAGGTACGGGTCGTGCCCGGGTCCAGGCCCACCGGCGTGCGTGGTGGGCGAGGAGTGCAGGTCAGTCTAAGTCGGGTCAGGTCAGGTCCGCGGGGCGTGAGCGCGGACGAGACCGGGTAACCGGGCGGGTGTAAGGGGACCTCACCCCGTGTGCTGAGGCAGTAAGGCTAGTGCACAAAATCAATTGAAACAGTGGAAAGTGTGTGAGGCTTACCGATGTGGGACTAAACGCAGACCTTTCCTCGCATGCGCCTGCTGGGAGACCGCGGCCTGGCTTCTGCAGCTGCGGCTTTGATTTGCGTAGGTTGCTGGCTGGCTGCCTTCGCAAGACTCCCCGTAATCCGCAGCAGCTGGAGACCTGGAGTCCTCAAGCCTGGAGCGCGGGAGAAGCTGCTTCAATGTGCGTTAATGGCGGTCGAACCTCAAAACCTGTCGGACACGAATATGGCCTCTCGGCCTGATCAAACCACTGGGGAACCTTCGCCGTGGCACGGCGAAGGTGAGGAGCTGCGCGGCAGGCCGCAAGGTGGTGTCTGGCGGCAGCCCTAGGTTGGACTGCAACCGGAGGAATGGGTTTGTTCGGGGGAGTGTTACGGAGGTGTGGAGTGGCAGTGGAGGGGTGGGGGGTGCTCAGTGTGATGAGGCGGAGGTTCGGTGAGGGTCGGCGAGGTGTGTGAAGCTGTGGAGCGATGGGAACATCTCGCCGGAGGGTGGCCGGAGTCGAAGGGGGTGACGATGGTCAGGGTCGGTCGAGGGCGTAATTGAACAAATTGGAACCGGGGAAAGAAAGAGGAGAAGAAGGGAAATAGTTCTAACTTACTTGCAGGGACGAAGGGGGAGGAACAGGGCGACAGTCGTATCGACTGTCGCCGGAGAAGACGATGCTCAGGGAAAGGGGCGGCGGCGAGTGGAGAGCCGGAGAGGCGCCAGCTGGGTACGACGTGGCGCGGGAAGAGCAGGGGAGGAAGTCTCTGCTGCTGGTATTGCGGCAGAGCGAAGAGGAGAAGGGGGAGGAACTGCCGGAGCTGGTGAGCATCTGCCGGAGAGAGAAGAGAGGAAAGTTGGGGGTTTTCTCCGTCAGATCCGAGCTGCCCCCGGTCGGTGGAGCAACGGGGGGTATTTATAGGGATCAAAACAGGGAGGAAGGCGAAGGGAGACGACGTGTCTCCCTCGCCGGAGAATGGCCGGAAACAACAACCCATACCGTCCGTGCGTTCGCATGGCCGGTATGGTGGGTTACAACGACCAGGGGGGTGTCCCTGCGACGGCTGACGACGCAGGGCACCCCCGGTTTACTTGCCAGGCTTTCCCCCTCACCCTGCGCGGCGCCATGCTCCGCGCAAGGTCGCCGGAGCATGGTGCTGGCAGGTTTTGCAGGGGGGACCTGAATGTGAAGAACGAAGGAGAGTTAGGGGCCAAAATGCGATGGTTCAAAAGTTGAGGGCCAAAAAGTAAATATATGAGGACCAAAGTGTAAAGTCGGTCAAGGAGGTTTCTTCTTAGGCTCAAGTTTTTATACATGATTAATTAGGACCTAAGGAATCTGATGGTGAATTTCATTTCTATATTAAACCTTGTTTGACCGGTCAATTTATGCAAAAACCCAAATTAAGTTATTAATTGGGCATGGTTCTCAATGTAGGTCAAAATGGGTTCTGAAGGCCAAATTGAAGGTTCTAAACCCTAGAGATTATTTTTCTATGAATTTTAGAGGGTTTATTCTATTTTTACTTTGCCTCGAACCTCGTGAATTGAAGTGGGTTATTTTAGGGTTACAGATTATCATTTAGTTTCTTGGAAGTGCTGTAGCCCTTGCTAGATCATCTCATCCCACTTTTATTCTTATTAAGCTGCTTTGACCTATGTTTGGGCCCTGAATTACCCTGTATACAGATTATACTGGTAAAATTGCATTTTTACCCCTTATGACTTATTTTCTTCTTAAACTCAGAATTCTCTGAGTTAAGCCTTTCCTTGAGTTATGTAGGAGCTTTTATCCTTTGTATTGGGTCAAAATGAGCTAGTTATGGCTCATGATGAGGTTCTCATCAGATATCCATAGCACCAGATAGAGACCAAGGAACCCAAAAGATCAAGAGCCAAGATGGTGTTAATCCGCACTTTCGACAACAAATATGACCACATGGATGGATTCGAATCGATGATCACAGCCTAACGACGCAAAAATCGATCCAATCCGACATCTGTAGCACCATCTACAATACTCAGAAGATGGATGGCCAAGATGGCGCCATGTGGCACCATCTCAGCTGCCCAATCGGCCGCAAGCACCCACCTCAGCCCATCTGACCGATGCTTCTCTGCCGTTGGATGCTCATCCAACGGCTGCAAGGCACGTGCACTTGAAATGTAAACGCGACAAAGTAGCGGCGATAGCGCAGCAATCGAACGGCTTGCATGAATGCAAGGCGCGGGTTCGACATGCAATCAATGGTGTGCGCACGGTTAATCTCGACCGCGTGATCAGTGGCGGACGATCCAGATCATCCAATCGGCTGCACGTGCTATTAGACGCCCCCGCTTGACGCGAGATCGCATCCATAGGCACGCGCAGTTGATGCACGGCGAGGAGCGATCTAAGCCGTCTGATCTCATGATCGGATGGCCAAGATTTGAAGAACGTGAAGTGCGTGTTTTAGGCACGGAAGGAGAGTGGGTGCATGAGCGCCACCCACGAAGGCCACGTTCAAGCCTTTAGTGACGGATTTATCCTTCACTAAAGGTCCTGAATTAATATTTTTCAAAATGTAATGACCAAAATGCCCCGACTCCTTGCAACTATAAAAGGAGACCCCCTCCATTCTAATTTCTCATCCTTTCCTTCTCTTCTCTCCCTCTCCAAATCTCAAGAGAAGCTTGTCACATACCTAGGATGCTCAAGAGATAAAATCAAATTTTCGCCCTCATTCCGGAAGTGGATCCTGCGACGACGACGATGTGCTGCCTCGTTTCCGTTCTTCCTTCCTCGACCTCCTTCTTCCCACTCTATTCGTCGTCTTCCAGGCGTAGTCTCGTCCTGCTCGTCCTCCAAGCGATCGTCGAGGAGGATAACTTTTCACTCCCATTCCTTTTTCTTACTTTCTAGGATAGAACTTTCTTGCTTTCTAGTGTTATTTCTCTCTTACTTAATTGTACAAACATTTTGCAATATCAAGTGGATGTTCTCTCTCTTTCTCTGATTATTTATAGTGCTTCATTTCATTGTAATTACTTCACTTTTTAACAAAAACACAAAAAGAATAAAATTGCGAATTTTGATCGACGTAGCCTCCTTGAGTTCGACCTGGGATTTCTATTCTGGTATAAATTTTATTTGTTGAACTCGAGTTCTTCACTATTCAAACTACAACGATATGTTTTCAAAAATGAATTCGATAGCGTAGTACTTCAACGTTTCAACATTTTGGCACCGTTGCCGGAGAGGCAATGATTTTCCGATCTTCTTTTCGCATTTCACGCACTTTACTGTCTTCTAACTTGCTTTCTCTTGCGTCTATTATTTTGCAAAGACCTCCATCAAGGAATCGTCAAGTCGTAGATCGGAGTAAAGTGCAGTTGAAGACAACTGTAAGTGCTCCCCATTCTTCCCCCTCCATAGATTTCATTTGTCACATTAAATTCAAATTCCAATTAACCTAGGTGTTGCATAAATCTTAGGATTAGTTTGGTTGTTTGGATTTCCACTCACACTCATTTCACCCTCGCTTATAAAAAAAAATAAAAAGATAATTTTGTGAGATAATTTTCAGCATACACCCACATTTAAGGCACTTAACCTACTTGATTTTCTTCTACTCAACTGGATTCTGATCTGTGGAATCGGTACACACAAATCAACACATAAAAGAGTAGAAATCATTCTAGGTTAACCATTTCTGTGTGCCAACCTAGTGGTGCAGTTGTGGCCAATTGTTTGAGTTGTTTGAGCCGCACCACTCAACCTAAAATCAACTCATCAAGTAGCTTCCTCTTAGGGTTTTGAATCTAGATTCATACCAGGCACTCCACTTTATTTCTGGTTTTAAAGGAAAACAATCTTCACCCTTGCTTGAAAACTTGGTTTGCCTCAAACTTGATTGAAATCAACCTAATTCTAAACCCTAAAAGTTGCTTAAGCAAGATTTGAACATTAAAATCTACACATCACAAATAATCTTGCTTGAAAATCCTAGTTGTGCACGCACTTACACATATTCAAATCAATCATTAAGGGCACAACCCATTTTAAGGGCCCATCACATTCCATAAGCACTACAATCCCAGGCCTCAATAAAATCAAGTAGACATTAGCCTTAAGAACTGTTTCGCTCTTCGGGGCCTAGTCTAAGATTGTTTACGATTAACATACTTGTACTGATTAATTTGATGTCTAGCTAGGGGAGTAGTGCCAAACGACCGTGACTGGGGGGTACATTAGGAATTGGAGGCATAAGCTGAAGGAAGAACCTTCTCCCCAGTCCCTCCTTTTAACTGGTTGGATTGAGCAGACACAAGTAGAGTATATCGTTTATAATCTTAAGGCAGGTTCTAGTAGTCTGTAGATCCTTAGGCTACCCCACTTAAGGACATGCATGTTTTGTTGTGTTGTAGGGTCCTTATCCCCAGACCTTCCAACCTTTTCTTATTTTATGCTGGGAAGACGATCATTGAATCCCCGATTGGAAAGACCACTAGAGTATTCTAGGAGGCATAAATTGGATTTTGGTCAAATTGATCCCATGGCCGATCAACAGCCTCCTCTACCTCGGGATCCACAGGAGGAATTTTGAAGACAATTGAAACAAATGCAGAGAATGCAAGAATGGTTCCAGAGAATGCAGGGCGCTCAGCCATTGAAGAATTTTTATGATCCTTCAAATTACGAGGAACGTCCCAGCATCCAGATTCTAGCCAGAGACGTACAAATCAAGCCCCAGGTGTTAAGTCTGATCAAACATTACCATGGGATTGGCTCTGAAGACCCGTTTCAGCACTTGGAGGACTTGACCACTTTGGTCCAGACCACCAAGGCACGAAACATGAATGAGGAGCAAATGATCATGAGGCTCTTCCCCCACTCTCTTAGGGATAAAGCCGCTCTTTGGTACAAGACTATAGGAAGACCAATTGCAACTTGGAATGAGTTGAAATCAACCTTTCTGAAGAAATTCTTCCCTATCAGACGTACCAATGCTTTGAGACGGGCAATCACTACCTTTACCCAGGGGCTGGGGGAGCAGTTTCATGTTGCCTGGGAGCGATTCCAGGACCTATTGTGGAAGTGTCCACACCACGTGGTTCTGAAATGGCAACTCATGCAGATCTTCTACCACGGGTTGACTAAGCAACTCAGAAATTACGTGGACACTTCTTGCGGAGCCAATTTCTTCAACAAAGATGCAGATAGCGCGCACGATTTGTTTGAGGAAATGAGCGAGAATTCAATCAATCATGCCTCCATGGATACTTTTAATAGGTCCCAGCAGCCCAGATCGAATGCTAATGAAGTCCATGACTCTCATTCATTCGATATGGAATTGATTTGTAACAAACTTGATAAGGTGGACTTGGTTGCTAAGAGAATGGAAGAGTGGATGGCTGGAAATTCAATGAACAACTCTAGATCCACTTAATCCCAGAATTTGGGATTCCATTCATCGCGAGCTCCTTCTGGACAAGAGTTCGTGAATCAACTTGATGCGGCTCAACCTGCGAGCCAGCATTATTTGGAACGCCACGGGTTCCAAACTGGGGCCTTTGATCCCGGTTTCTCTGATCCTTCCCTTTCTTTCTCTCCATCCTCACCCTATGAGGATGTTTGTGCTGTATAGGAGAATGTTAGATCCAACCCCTACTCCAATGCTTATAATCCGAGTTGGAGAAACCACCCTAACTTCTCCTGCAAAAACCCGAGGCAGTAGACCTAATTCTGACCCAGTAACTATGCTTCGCAATGACCAATGGGTCAGGGTCATGTTTATACTCAGTTGCTCCTAAATCAAGTCAATCAGCTAGCTTGGAATGGCCATCAACCCGTAGGGCAGGCTGATTTGAACTGACAAATGGTAGAGATGCAAGGATCCATGCTCTAGCTCATGCAGTAAATGAAAACCTCACTGGACAACTTGCAAACAGGGCTCCTAGCTAACTCTCGTCAACCCAGATCTCTACCATCCCAACCTGTACCCAACCCGCAAAATATCTTGCATCCGAGCAATCAAGCCCATGGGTACGGAAATCAGAGGGATCCACACGCACATGCTCAGGTGGTTGAGCAGGGTCCTTCCTCTTCTTCTTGTTCTACACATCAACAATTCTTGGCTAATCAAGCCCCTCCAATTTTTCCTAACCCTCCCCAAGACCCAAACTCGTATGCGTCTGCAAATTCTATTACCTTGAGGAGTGGTAAACAAACTCAGGATCCACAACCACATTGTTCTGATTTACCGAATCCTAAAGAACTTGATGAGAGAAAGGAGAATTCTGGAGAAGAAATCAAGGCTCAGGAACCTGATTCCAAAGATTTGACTCATGTTCCTTTTCCTGAAGCCTTTCTCAGTTCAAATAAGAAGTCTGTTGATAGTAATGAGGAGCTTCTTAATATTTTCAAGAATGTTGAGGTCAATATCTGATAGCGATTTCACGCGGTTTGTTAAGATACATCATTGTAATGCGCGAATCCACTTACGCTTTAAAATTTATATCCTAGATAGGGGAGTATCTAGGGTCGTCCAAGGAGGCAAAAATTACAATAATGATTCTCTTGCTTGGAATATAATCTCAACTTTCTTTTTAATATTTTTTAATATGTAAAATTTTTTTTGTATTTTGAAAAGACGAGGGCAAACTGCAGATTGTAGCGAAGAGAACTAACACCTACAAATGATTAACTAAAATCTAAAAGATAGAAATATCTTCTTCCTAAGCTCACTCTAGGCAAGTGGAGGCCTAGAGTAATTAGGAAGAAGAGGTGAAACAAGTGCTAGAACCAAAACAAACAACTGCAATAAAAAAAACTAAAAGAAGGCAATTTTGATTGAGTAGAATGAGTGTTCTTTTCAAGGACAAGTAGAGGAATGCTTCTACTAGAATTAAACAATCTAAAAGCAAGAAAAGAAACACAAATCCTCTTGTAACAATGGTGAAGAAGGTTGTCGTCTTGCTCCAAGCCTAGCTGCTCCTTGGCTTGAAAAGAGGGCCTCCTTCTTCTCCTTCCTTGAGCACTCCTCCAAGGTGGAAGCTACCACCTTTAATGCTCTCTCCAAGGGGTGGGCGTGCACCACCCTCAAAAACTCCTTCAAGGTGGCGTGACCACCTTCAAGATCTCCTCCAAGATATTCCTTGCCTGGCTTCTCCTTTGGCTGGCGTGACCCAAGAGAGAAGGGAAGAGGGGAAGGCACCAAGGGGACATAATATCCCCTTAATCTTCTTCTTCTTCTTCTCTATTGGACGTGGGATTCTTGGTGGAATATGAGAGTGAAATGGCTAGCCAAGGATGGCTTGAATGGTGGTGGGTAGTGGTCTTTTTATAGGGTAGGATGGGGGGTTAAGGTGCCCCTTGAAATGGAGGGCTAGGATGGAAGGATGAGGGTGGTTGGTGATCCTATGGCTAGGGTGAGTTGGCGCCACCCCAAGGGGTGTTAAAGGGGGTGGTTATGGTGGTGTTGGTGTCTTTTGGTGGTGGAGAGACACCCCCATGTTGGTGCCAACATGGGGTTTTCTAGAAGGGGGGTTAGGTGGATGGTGGAGATGGATTCAAGGAGGATTGTGTGGTGGAGATGAGGGGGGATTTTGGAGGGAAAAGTGGCACCATTAAGGGGTGGTAATGGGTAGTTTTTGGTGCCACTTTTAGGTGTCTTTTGGAGGTGGTGGGTAGGTTAGGTTGGTGCCAAGTAGGTTAGCTTATGTGGAGCTTAGGTGGAGCTAGTTGGGTGGAGTTGGTAGGTGGGTTTTTGGGGTGGTACAAGCCAAGGAAGTTGGAGCATAGCTAAGCTAAGCTAAGCTAAGCTAAGCTAGCTTAGCTAATGGAGGAGTAGAGGAGAAGTTGTTGGAGCTAGGGTTTAGAGGAAGGAGCTGAGGAGGAGAAGTCTGGAACTGAAATTTGGAGCTGGCTGTTGCTGAAGAGGCTGGCATGGAGCTACTCTAGCTGGCTTAGCTTGCTAGTTCTTTGCTAGCTACTAAGCCGAGCTAAGGTAAGCTAGATTCTACCATAATGAGCTAAGGTGAGCTGCGTCTGATG
Source organism: Thalassia testudinum (assembly GCA_037157565.1). Classification (NCBI taxonomy): domain Eukaryota; kingdom Viridiplantae; phylum Streptophyta; class Magnoliopsida; order Alismatales; family Hydrocharitaceae; genus Thalassia; species Thalassia testudinum. The sequence goes on from JAZHRO010000063.1 coordinate 136,935,330, forward strand.
CTCCCGGGGAGAATCAAGCTGGTTGAGGCAGCTAAGGTAGCTTAGCTCAACTGAGTTGAGCTAAGCTGAGTCCCCGGGAGCTGGACTTGAGCTTCCTGAGCTGGGATGAGTTCTTCTTCAGCTGGCTGGAGCTGAGTGGAGCTGGATGTAGCTGGATCTGAGCTGGGGTGAACTCCTGTCAACTTAGCTGAGCTAGCTAGAGCTCCCTGTGAACTAGTGGGAGCTGAGATGAGCTAGACCCAGCTAAGTTGAGCTGGATCTGAGCTGAGGTGAACTCCTGTCAACTTAGCTGAGCTAGCTAGAGCTCCCTGTGAACTAGTGGGAGCTGAGATGAGCTAGACTCAGCTAAGTTGAGCTGGATCTGAGCTGACTTGAGCTAGGGTGAGCTAAGGTGAACTCTCTTGAACTGCCATCCAGCTGAGATTAGCTGAATGGAGTTGGGATGAGCTAACCCTAGTTCAAGTAAGCTAGGTTCCAGCTATGGTGAGCTGGATCAAGCTGGGTTCCAACTAGTCTAAGCTTCTCCTTCACCATTTGCCTTCTTGAGTGCTAGGGTTTTAGGGATCTGTGCATCTGTATATCCCTAACACTCACAAAAACACATTAAAACGACAATAAAAAATGCAATGCATGCCTATCCTAATTTATGCCTAAATGCAACCCAAAAACCCATTTACGGAGTAAAATCCTAAGAGCTGGTTAGTTTTAAAGCATAAAGATGACGATAAACTGGCGTTTATCAATATCCCGCTCCTCGACGCTAACAAGCAAATACCGATTTACGCAAGATTTTTAGAGGATTTATGAATACAAAAGTGTAAGTCGAGAGAATCTGTTCCGAGGAAGGTGGTACTCTCAAAGCAGGCTAGTTTTGTTATCCTACACCACCTCCCTCAGAAAAAGAGAGATTCAGGTGCTCTGTTAATTTCTTATGTCATTGGAGATTACACTTTTGATAGAGCACTTCTAGATCTGGGTGCATCCATCAACCTAATTCTAACTTCTCTTTACGAGAAGTTTGGATTAGGTGAACTTCGGCAGACTTCAGTAATGCTGCAGTTAGTAGACCATTCGATCGCAAATCCACGAGGCGTTATTGAAGATTTTATTGTTAAGGTGAAGGATTTCTATTTTCCTATAGATTTCCTTATCCTTGACATAGATGTACCCGAAAATCTGAGGAACATGCCCATCATTCTGGGGCATCCATTCTTGGCTACCCTAAGGCCAACATTAACTATGAAAGCAGTAGCATGGAAATCACCTTTGGGGATCAACGAATGAAATTGGATATTTTTAAGGCGATTAATAAATTTGAGGATTGTGGATTTATCGAGGAACTTGAGGACGATAATGTGAACATTGAAACTTGTATGATGGTTTCTACAATTGAAAGTTCCTCCTTTGATGATGAATTGGACCTGCAACCCTCTATGGCAGACCCACCATCTTTTGAAGAGGTTATTGATTTTGTTCACTCTCAACCTCTTCCTTACCTTTAATCATCAACCTGCCCTAGCTTGAACTGAAACCATTGCTTGAGAATTTCAAATGTCAATTTCTAGGGCCACACAAGACGCTCCCTGTGATTATCAATGCTAAATTAACAAAGAAGCAAGAGATTAAATTGATTAAGGTCCTAAAGGAACACAAGGAGGCAATTGGTTGGACCATTCATGACCTTAAGGGGATCGAGCCATCCTACTACAATCATAGAATATTTTTGGAAGATGGATCCCGCCCTTCTCGCCAAATGCAAAGGTGATTAAATCCAAATATGCGAGAAGTGGTCAAAAATGAGATTATTAAGTGGCTCGATGCAAGAATCATTTATCCGATCTCTGATAGTCCCTGGGTAAGTCCCATGCAGATTGTTCCCAAGAAAGCCAGGATTATCATTGTGACTAATGAGAGAGGAGAATCCATCACAACTCGTTCAACTTCCTCTTGGAGGGTTTGTATTGATTACAGGAAGCTGAACACGGCCACGAAAAAGGATCATTTCCCTCTGCCTTTCATGGACGAAATCTTGGAAAGATTAGTCAGGCAGAAGTACTTCTGTTTTCTTGATGGCTACTCGGGATATAGCCAAGTTCCTATCCATCCCGAGGATCAGGAAAAAATTACTTTCACCTATCCCTATGGAACCTTTGCTTTCCGTAGGATGCCATTTAGTTTATGCAATGCACCTACGACTTTTCAAAGGTGTACGTTAGCCATATTCTCTGACATGGTGGGAGAGTTTATGGAAGTCTTCATGGACAATTTCTCTATTTTTGGAGAATTGTTTCACTCTTGTCTAGCTAATCTAGAAATGATTCTTAAATGATGCATCAAAAGTAGATTGGTCCTTAGCTGGGAAAAGAGTCATTTCATGACACAAGAAGGCATCATCTTGGGTCATGTAATCTCTAAATGAGGAATTGAAGTGGATAAAGCTAAGGTTCATGCTATAGCTAAACTTCCTCCTCCCACACCTGTTAAACAAATTTGATCATTTCTTAGTCATGTGGGATTCTACAGAAGATTCATCAAGGATTTCTCAAAGGTTGCTCGTCCTCTGAGCAATCTTCTCGCCAAAGAAATGCCATTTGTTTTTGACTAATCATGCCGTAAGGCATTTTATTTTCTTAAAATGGCAGTCACTTGTGCTCCGGTGCTGCAACCACCGGTTTGGATAGCCCCTTTTAATTGCGCGGTCAGGGCTGCTTTGAGTCAGAAAGTTGACAGGAAGCCCTCTGTCATCTACTATGCTAGTAAAACTCTGGATGAAGCCTAGAGGAATTACACTGTTACTGAGAAGGAATTACTAGCAGTAGTATTTTCTTTGGAAAAATTCAGGGCTTATCTCTTAGGGTCTCATGTCATTATTTATACCGACCACTCGGCCTTGAGACATCTCTTGGCCAAAAAGGATGCCAAACCCCAGCTTATTCATTGGATTCTTCTGCTTCAAGAATTTGATCTTGAAACCAAGGATAAATTTGGGGTACAAAATGTGGTAGCGGATCATTTGTCGAGACTTCTAAGTGATTCTTCTCGTTCGGACATCCCGATTGTTGATACTTTTCCGGACAAAACCATCCTTACAGTTTCAGGTGTCCAACCTTATGGTTTGCTGACATTGTTAATTATTTAGTCGTTGGTCAAATCCCTCAAGATTTGACCAAGCAACAATGGGATAGACTCAAATCTGAGGCCAAATACTACTTCTAGGAGGACCCTGAACTGTACCACATCGGCTCTGATCAGATTATTCATTGATGTGTTTCGGAGAACGAATTCAACAGTATACTAGAGTTCTGCCATGCATCTGCGTGTGGTGGACACTTCTCCGGGAAAATGACGGCTGCAAAAATTTTGTAATATGGATTCTATTGGTCGTCTTTATTCAAGGATGCCTAAGATTTCTCAAAGTCATGTTCCCGATGTCAAGCACTCGGAAGCATAACTAAGAGAGATATGATGCCCCTAAACCCAATTCTTCCTGTCGAAATCTTCGATGTTTGGGGCATCGATTTCATGGAACCCTTTCTCCATTCATTTGGACATCAGTACATTCTCATCGTTGTTGATTACGTGTCCAAATGGATTGAGGCGATTCCCACCCGATCCAATTACCACAAGGTGGTCATTGATTTTGTCAAGAAAAACATCTTCAGCAGGTTCGGGATTTCGAGGGCCATCATCAGTGATGGTGGCACTCATTTCACTAATGCCCAATTTTGTAATTTGCTGGCTAAATACAGGGTTAATCACCGAACCTCCACACCTTACCATCCCCAAACGAACGGATAGGCCAAGGTCTCCAACCAAGAGATCAAGAACATTTTGGAGAAAACGATTAGGCCTGATCACAAAGACTGGACTCAAAAGCTTGAGGATGCTCTTTGGGCCTACCATACGACGTATAAAATGCCCATTGGCATGTCTCTATTTCATCTAGTGTGTGGAAAGGCATGCCATTTACTCATAGAGATTGAACATAGGGCATTCTGGGGAACCAAGCAGTGCAATTAGATCTGAGTTTAGCCGAGAAGACCAGGAAACTACAACTATCTGAGTTGGGAGAGATTAGAAATGATGCATATGAGAATGCCAAGATCTACAAGGCTCAGACCAAAGCTCTACATGATCAATTGATTTCCCATAAGAGCTTTGAGCCGAACCAGAAGGTCTGGTTATTCGATTCTCGACTTAAGCACTTTCCCGGCAAACTTAGGTCGAAATGGAATGACCCGTTCATTATCGATCAGATTTTTCCAAACGGAGCCTTTCAGATCTCTGACCCAAAGACAGGTAATTCATTCAAAGTCAACGGTCAATGTCTGAAGCCTGTTATTGACTGTACTCTTCCAGAACCCATCTCAGACACGGTTGCTCTAGCCATGTTGTGACTTCTTTGGCTGGACTATACCTAGCAGATGGCATTAAACTCAGCAGTTGTACATATGACACAAAGCTGACCCGAGCTTCATATTCAGGTGATATCTTCCATACTGTACCCTTTCTTTCATGTCTCTTTTTCTCAATGTGAACATTGCATCAGCTAGGCATGGGGGTGTGATGTAAACATGTTTATATGACATAAAATGTCCATTTATGCATGTTCTTAAGCATAGAATTGTATTACATACTATAAATATTGCATAGCATGCATCATCTTGCATTTAGATTAATCTGAATAAAATGGAGGTTAATTGTCTCCTTTTATGGTTAGGGACAGGGCGACTTTTATCAGCATCTTGGATCAAAGATCCAACCATATGGATCTAATCAGGGTGATGATTGGTGTTCAACGACTTTAAGATTGTCCTAATCGGACATCTGTAGCATCAGATAGAGACTAAGGAACCCTAGAAGATCACGGGCAAAGATGGTGTTAATCCATACTTTAGACGACAAATCCAACCGCACGGATGGATTCGAACCGATGATCGTAGCCTAACGGCTTGAAAATCGACTCAATCCGATACTCGTGGCACCATCTACATCACCCAGAAGATGGAAGGCCAAGATGGCACCATGTGGCACCATCTCGGCAGCCCAACTAGCCGCACGCAACCTCTGAAGCCTTTAGCGCCAACACCTCTCCATCGTTGGATCAAGATTCAACAGCTTAGAGTGGATCTCAGACCGGCGCCTTCATCTTTAGAAGCCAAAGAAGGATGCATTCTTGACCATTCGGTCTCAATCCAACTGTCCAAATCATGCACCACGCAAATGCATCACTCGCCCATCCACGCACGCAGTGCAGTGGATAAAGCACTCAGCCGCCTCAAGACACGGGTTCGAAATCGTGAGGCACTTCAATTAATCACGGATGAGCTAGCGCTATCAATCGCATGATGGAGATCGGGTGGCCGTGCACGCCCAATCGGTTGGACGCTCCATCTGACGTGGCGAGGAAACGCGCCATCGCAGGCGATGAGGTGTGCGGTTGAGGTGGGCAAGGATGCGCTCTCAGCCATTCGATCTCACGATCGAACGGCCAAGATTGAGAGATCGTGGATGAGCGTTGAAGCGAGGGAGGCGAGTGGGCGCGCGTGCATCTCCTACTACGACCACGTTCAAGCTTTTAGTGACGGATTTATCCATTACTAAAGGTCATGAATTAATGATTTTCAACATGTAATGACCAAATTTCCCTCACTCCTTGCAACTATAAAAGGATACCCCCTCAATATGAAATTCTCATCCCTTCTTCTCTCCTCTCACCCCTTCCAAAGCACTAAGAGCTTGTCCCAAACCCAAGATGCTCCTCTAGAGTAAAAGTCTTAATTTTTCCACCATCATCCCCCTTTGTGGAGCATCCTACAGTTGTCCTCTCTTTACATTCTAGAAGCAGATCCTGCGACATCGACGATGTGCTGCTTCGTTCTCGTTCTTCCCACTTTGTCCTCCTTCTTCCTGCTCCATTCCTCGTCTTCCAAGCATCGTCCCGTCCGGCTCGTCCTTGAAGCGATCGTCGAGGAGGATATCTCTCTCTCCATTCTTTTTATTGCTTTCTAGAATAGATTTACTGCTTTCTAGTGTAATCATTCCCCGCTTTCTAGTCGTAATGAGTAGTGTAATGAACAATTTTTGACAATGAAATCCATGTTTATTCTACATCCCTTTTGCTTTTATTTGTAATATTCTCTCTCTCTCTTCTATTTATTATTTGTTAAATAGGTAGATAGTTTCTAACCAGCTATTCTGCTTCATGGCAAATAAAACAAACGTGTATTTTTAATTAAACGTCCACCTCCCTGAGTTTGACCTGGGATTTCTATTCCGGTATAAATTTTATTTGTTGAATACGAGTTCTTTTCTATTCAAACTACAATGACAGGTTTTCAAAACCAAATCTGATAGCGTAGTAACCCGTAGCTTCAACATTTTGGTGCCGTTGCCGGGGAGGTGATGCTCTTTGATTTTTTTCGCATTTTCCAACTTACGAATCATTTACCTCACTTCTCTCCTTTCTTATTGTGATTGCAGGTACTCTTTTGAGATGAGTAAAAGTGATAGATTGGAGCAAAGTGCTGTTGAAGGTTCTGTAAGTTTTCCCCCACCTCCCACCTATTAGTTTTCATTCTACCACATAATAACACAAACATAAATCAACCTAGGTATTCTTATAAACTCTAAGGTTAGTTTTTTTTGTTTGTTTGACACCTACACCCGCCTCAACCTCCACATTTAAAAAGAAAAGTTGAAAAAAGGATCTCACAGAGGTACACAACCTCATCTGATTGTCAAACTCAACTAGTAAACCGATCTTTGGAACCGGTAAACACATCGAAACACATAATTGAGTAGAAATTAGATTAGATAATCACTTGTGTGCCTAATTAAGTGGTGCAACAGGCCAATTGTTTGAGTTGATTGGGTCGCACCACTTCAATTAAAATCAGCTCATCAAGTAGCTGCCATATAGGTTCAACTCTTAGGGTTTACCAGGCACTCCACATTCTTTTAAGTTTTAAAGGAAAACATCTTCACCTGTGCTTTCAAAACCTGGTGTGCCAACAAAACTTGTTTGAAAATACCTAAAGTTGAATCCTAAAAGCTACTAAGCAAGATTTGAACCCTAAAATTCACCGCATCAAAAATAATCTTGCTTGAAAATCACTAGTTGTGCATGCACACACATCAATCAATCATTAAGGGCACAACCCAGATAAAGGGTCCATCACATTTCAAAGCACATTCAAACCTAGCCCTAAATGAAACAGAGTAGAAGTTGGCCTTAAGGATTCAACTAGCTCTTCGGAGCCCAAAATGAGATTATTTTCGATTGGTCTGTTTCTACTGTTCAATCTGATGTCTAGCTAGGGGAGCAGAATCAAACGATCATGGCTAGGGGGTACACTAGGAACCAGAGGTGCAAGCCGAAGGAAGAACCTTCTCCCCAGTCCCTCCTTCTAACTGGTTGTATTGAATAAACAGAAGTAGATTGATGAGAGCCTCATCATGAACCCTAACTAGCATAATTTAATCTAAATAAGCGTGAAGAAGCTCCAACAAAACCTAAAGAGAAGCTTAACTTAGAGAATTCTGATTAAAGAATAAGACAAATCATAAGGGGTAAAACTGTAATTTTACCAACATAGTACACAAACAGGGTAATTAAGGGTCTAAACACAGGTCAAATAAGCTTAATAAGGAAGGAAGTGGGATGATCTGATCTGAAAAGGGTTATAGCAACTTCTAGGAATTAAATGACATTCTGTAACCCTAAAACAAATCTACTTTAATTCACGAGGTTCGAGGTAGGATAAAAATCAACCAAACCCTCTAAAATTCATGGAAAAATATTCCGTAGAGTTTAGAACCTTCAATTTAGCCTTTGCAACCTATTTTGACATAAAATGAGAACCATGCCCAATTTATGACCTAATTTAGGTTTTTACGCAAATTGATTGGTCAAACATGGTCAAACCTAAAATCAAATTTCACCATTAAAATCCTTAGGTTCAAATTAGGCTGGTATAAAAATTTGGGCCTAAGAAAAGACCATCTTGACTGACTTTACAAATTGGTCCTCTTGAATTACTTTTTGAACCTTATCTTTTGAAACCCTTACACATTGCCCCCTATCTTTCTCGTCATTCTTTGCAGAATGGTCCTCCCTGCCATTCTAAGCAGGCGCCATACCTCTGGCGACCTTGCGCGGAGGATGGCGCCGTGCAGGGCATGGCACCCGTTCTCAGGAATGAATAGGGGGTTCCCTGCATCGTCCTCTATCGTAGGGACCCTCCCCTGTGTCCTGTAACCTCCCATGCCTCTCATGCGAACGCACAAAAGGCATGGGTCTCCATCTTCGGCCATCTCCGACAAGCTTTGCACATCACTCCCTCAGGCCACTCTCCACGCCAGTTCCTTTGTAAGTAGCGGCAGGGGCTGCCGTCCACTCCAAGCTACTTCTGGCAGAGAAAACCCCTCTATTTCATCTCCCCTCTCTCCGGTCAGATTGCCCTAGCTTCCGACGAACTCTCCTTCTCCTCCTCGTCGCTCTGCTACCATACTTGCAGTAGAGCCCACTCTACCTCATCGTCCCACGCCAGGCCGCACCAGCTAGCGTCCTCTGATCTCTTCCTCGTCGCCGTCACTCCTCCCCTGGGCTCCTTCGTCTACGGTGCCAGTAGGTACGCATCGAGTGCCACCTCCCTCCCTCTTCGTCAATTAGGCAGGTAAAAACTTTCCCTTCTCTCCCCCTGTTATTTCCCCCTTCCTAATTTACTATTTCAACCCATCGACCACCACTATCCATCATCACCTTCTCCATCTCCGACTGGCCTCCAGCGAGGCGTACTCGCCACTCTGCTCCTTTATCCACCTCGCCAGCTACCCCTTAAGCTCCGCACCACCTCACTGACACCGAATCAACCCTCCATTCACCACCTAGCATCTCCAGACCACCCCTCGAACACACTCACTCTCACGCACGCAGAGTGCCCTAGGCGCACGGCCACAGGCACTCTCGCGCCTCGCCGACCCCTGTATTGCACTAGCCCGCTCTGGTGAACCTCCCTAGACCTTTTTGACATGGCTGTGAGGCCATTTGCGTGTTTCAGGTTTCGCCCTCCTCGCTGGCATTAATGAGCAGTAGGAGCTTCTCCGCAAGTAGCTCTAGGTCTCCTCAGCTCCAATCATGAGCTCCAGGTGACGCGGAAAGAAGTCACGCCCCAATTGCTCGAAGTCTTCTCCGCAGGCACCCGAGATCGGAGGTGGGACTTTAGTCCCACCTCGGAAGTGTATGGGTGCAAGCCCATACATAAATTGAAAATGTGCTATTGGCTGGTTGCCTCCGATAGCATTGGGGTGAGGTCCCTCGCTTACTCACCAGGTCTCATCCGCGACACGCCCATGCGGATCTGACCTGACCCGACTTCCCACTCCTGTGCACTCCTCACGTACCACCCACGCCGGTGTGCCTGGACCCGAGCACGCAACCCGACCCGATTACCTGGCTCTGGGAGAGCTTCCCAAAGAGAGATTAGAGAGAGAGAGGGATGCAGGGAAGGGGTAGGGGTAGGTTTTGTGCTGACATTTGTGTGTGCGTAGGAAGGAAGAAAGGAGAAGAGGAGCAGTGGCTGGGACTTAACAGAAGAAGGAAGGAAAGAGAAGAGAAGGGGAAGCCAAGAAGAAAAGAAGGAGAGGTTGATCATTTAAGGCATCTGATTTCTGAATCAGACGTCGGCAAAAAGAAGAAGAAGACAACAGCAGCAAGAGAGGAAAGAAGAAGAAGGAGGGCTAGAGCAAACGAAAGAAGAAGAAGAAGAAAGAGGAACTGCAGCTGCTGAAGAAGAAGAAAGAAGAAGCAAAGAAGAAGAAGAAGAAGAAGAAAGAAGACAGGAAGAAGAAGAAGAAAAGAAGAAAGAAGAAATAGAGAAGAAGAAAAGAAGAATACAAGTTGAAGAGAAGAGTAGCTAAAGAAAGAGAAGAAGAAAAAGCCAATTACCCTCTTTCTCTTTCTTTCTCTCTCTCTCTTAATTTTTGCAAAACCTTATATATATATTGTGAATTTATAAGCTTCTAGAATTTTCGTTTGCTCCCTGAGTTCGACCTCGGGAAACTTTTCATTCCGAGTAATAAATTGTTTTAGACTGGTAACCATTTTTGTCATATATCACAATGACTATAATAACCACAAAGACGAACAAAGCGGCAACCATAGATCAAATAGTTTCTTTATATCAAGATGGGTTCTGGGAGTCTGTAGGTCTTTAGGCTATCCCACTTAAGGACAGATTTGATTGCTTGTATTGCAGGGCACCTTTCTTCCTCCCATCTATCATGAATCCTTCCACATTTTATATGCATTCCCACTCTTTCCCTCCTGTTATGAGTTATCCTCAATATGACGATTATCCCAACTCGTACTGTAATCAACCATCGGTTAGTTGGGATAACTCGGATTGGGGATACAGTTCCGAACCTCTGTGTTTAGGGTCTAACCTTGAACACCATAATTGTGATTTCTATCCTTCTCAAAGCCATATCGATTATAGATTGCCACCCTTTCATGGACAACCTAATACGATTTATAATCAAGGAGGATACACTAATCCTTACCTATCCTCTGAATACACTGCCTTTAGGTCATCACCATCTTTTGAACAATCCAAAATGACTTATTATTAGGAAGGTGATGTAAACACATTTAAACTACTTAAAATGTCTATTTATGCATGTTCTTAAGTATAGGATTGCATTTCATGATATAAATATTACATAACATGCATCATCTTGCATTTAGAGTAGTTTGAATAAAATGGAGGTTAATTGTCTCCTTTTATGTGCTTGGACAAAGCAAACATTTTATCGGGGCCTCGGATCAAAGATCCAACCATATGGATGTGATCAGGGTGACGATTGGAGTTCAACGACTCCAAGATCGCCCTAATCAGGCATCCGTAGCATCAGATAGTGACCGGGGAACCCTAGAAGATCAAGGGCCAGGATGGTGAATATTTGCACTTCAGATGACAAATCCGACCGTACGGATGAATTCGGATCGACGATCGTAGCCCAACGACACAAAAATCAAGTCAATCCGACATCCGTGGCACCATCTACAACTTCCAGAAGATGGACGGCCAAGATGGCACCACATGGCACCATCTCGACCACCCAAATTGTCGCACGCATTCTACGAAGGCCTCGCACCCGCTCGCTCCCCGCCATTGGATCTTGATCCAACGGCTGTGGTCGACCGCGCTTAAAAGTGTCCGCTCGACCATCCGCGCCCCGTAGTGCAGCGGTCGAGCACGCTTACGCGACCGGTGGGCGTGGGTTCGAGCCGTAGCAGAGGGTTGGAGGCGCGGGCGATTGGGCGTGGGCGAGCATTGGGTCGCGATCGGACGGTCGTGCACGCCCAATAGCGTTCACGCACGATTGAACGCGCGGCGTCACGCGCGATCACATGCGCCAGGCGGGCGCAGCGTAGCGGGCAAAGATGCGTCTTAAGCCTTCCGATCTCGCGATCGGACGGCTGAGAATCATAGTGCGTGCGATGGCGTTGAGTGCGCGGGCAGTTGAAGCGGCGCGCGTGGACGCAGAAGCTATGCCCACATTGGGGGCTTTAGTGACAGATTTATCTATCACTAAAGACCCCTCATTTATTATTTTGAAGTTGTAATGTCCATTTTGCCCCCACTCCTTGCAACTATAAAAGGAGACCCCCTCCATATGAAATTCTCATCCCTTCCTTCTCTTCTCAACCCCTCCAAAGCTCAAGATAAGCTTGCCCCACACCCGGGATGCTCCTCGCGAGATAAAGTCTAAATTTTCGTTCCCCTTCGGAAGTGGATCCCGCGACAACGACGGTGTGCTGCTTCGTTCCCGTTCTTCTGCTTCGTCCTCCTTCGTCCTGCTTCATTCTCCTTCGTCCAGACGTCGTCCCGTCCGGCTCATCCTCCAAGCAATCATCGAGGAGGATAACTTCTCTCTCCCATTCTTATTTACAGCTTTTCTAATGTAGAATTTTCCTGCTTTATAGTGTAATTGATTTTCCGCTTTCTAGTGTAACTTTTATTTAGTTTGATTATATAAACAGTTGAAATATTGAATGCATGTTCTCTTTCTCTCTCTCTCTCTGTTTCTTTTAGTCTGATAGCTCCATTGTAATTATATCGCTTTGCTTATCAAAAATCCTAAAAAAATATAATTGCAAATATAGATCAACGTAGTCTCCTTGTGTTCGACCCGAAATTCATTTCGGTATAAATTTTATTTGTTGAACACAAATTCTTCGCTTACAAACTACAACGACAGGTTTTCCAAAATCGAACACATTAGCGTAGCGATTCGTAAACGTTCAACATTTTGGCGCCGTTGCCGGGGAGGCAACGATTTCCGATCTTTCCTTTGCATTTCTTGCACTTTATTTGTTTTCTAACTAGCTTTCTCTTGTGTCTATTGTTTTGCAGAGACCTCCATCAAGGAATCAACAAGTGGTAGACTAGAGTAAAATGCAGTTGAAGACAACTGTAAGTGTTTCCCCATTCTTACCCCCTCCATAGATTTCATTCGCCACATTAAATCCAAATCCCAATTAACCTAGGTGTTTGCATAAATCCTAGGAATAGTTTGGTTGTTTGGATTTTCACTCACATTCATTCAACTCTCATTCATAAAAAAATAACAAAAAGATAATCTTGTGGGGTAATTTCTAACAAACACACAACACACACCCACATTCAAGGCACTTGATCAACTTGATTTGTTTTCTACTCAACCGGGTTATGATCTGTGGAATCGGTACACACAAAGCAACACATAACAGAGTAGAAATTATTCTAGGTTAACCATTTTTTAGTGCCTAACTTAGTAGTGCATTTGTGGCCAATTGTTTGAGTTGTTTGGGCCGCACCACTTTATTTAAAACCAACTCATCAAGTAGCTCCTCCTTAGGGTTTTCAATCTAGGTATATTCCAGGCACTCCACTTTCTTTCTGATTTTAAAGGAAAACAATCTTCACCCGTGTTTTGCAACTTGGTTTGCCTAGAAACTTGATTGCAATTCACCTAATTTGAAATCCTAAAAGCTACTTAAGCAAGATTTGAACATTAAAATTCACGCATTATCAATAATCTTGCTTGAAAACCCTGGTTGTGCACGCACTTACACAAATCTTAATCAATCATTAAGGGCACAACCCATTGTAAGGGCCCATCACATTCCATAAGCACCACAATCCCAGGCCTTAATAAAATTGAGTAGACGTTGGCCTTAAGGTTTGATTCGCTCTTCAGGGCATAGTCTGAGATTGTTTTTGATTAACCTACTTGTACTGATTAATCTGATGTCTAGCTAGGGGAGTAGCGTCAAACGACCGTGACTGGGGGGTACACTAGGAACCGGAGGCGAAAGCCAAAGGAAGAACCTTCTCCCCAGTCCCTCCTTCTAACTGGTTGGATTAAACAGATGCAAGTAGAGTAAATCACTTACAGTCTTAAGGCTAGTTTTGGGAGTCAGTAGATCCTTAGGCTACCCCACTTAAGGACAACCTTGTTTTGTTGTGCTGTAGGGTCCCTATCCCCAGTCCTTCCGACCTTCTCCTAGTTTATGCTGGGAAGACGGTCATTGAATCCCCGATTGGAAGGACCGTTAGAACATTCTAGGAGGCACAAGTTAGATTTTGGTCAATTTGATCCCATGGCCGAACAATAGCCTCCTCTGCTTGGAAATCCACAGGAAGAATTTAGAAGGCAGCTGGAACAAATGCAGAGAATGCAGGAATGGTTCCAGAGAATGCAGGGCGCTCAGCCCTTAAAGGATTTTTATGATCCTTCAAATTATGGGGAACGTCCCGACGTACAGATTCCAGCCGGTGACGTAGAAATCAAGCCCCAGGTGTTAAGCCTGATTAAACATTATCATGGGCTTGGCTCCGAAGATCCGTTTCAGCACTTGGAAGATTTGACCACTTTGGTCCAGACCACCAAGGCTCGAAACATTAACGAGGAGCAAATGATCATGAGGCTCTTCCCCCACTCTCTTAGGAATAAGGCCACGCATTGGTATAGGACAATAGGAAGACCAATTACAACTTGGAATGAGTTGAAATCGGCCTTTCTGAAGAAATTCTTCCCAGTCGGTCGTACCAATGCTTTGAGACGGGCAATCACTACCTTTACCCAGCGGCCGAGGGAGCAGTTTCATGTGGCCTGGGAGTGATTCCAGGACTTATTGCGGAGGTGTCCACACCACGAGGTGCCAAAATGGCAACTCGTGCAGATCTTCTATCATGGGTTGAATGAGCAACTCAGAAACCATGTTGATGTTTCTTGCGGAGGCAATTTCCTCAATAAAGATGCAGATAGTGCACATGATTTATTTGAGGAAATGAGTGAGAATTCAATTAATCATGCCTCCATGGGTACTTTTAACCGGTCCCAGCAACCAAGCTCAAATGTCAATGAAGTCCATGACTCTCATTCATTTGATATGGAATTGATTTGTAATAAACTTGATAAGGTGGACTTGGTTGCTAAAAGAATGGAAGAGTGGATGCCTGGCAATTCTGTGAACAACTCTCAATCCACTCAATCCCAAAATTCGGGATTCCATTCCTTACGAGCTCCTTCTGGACGGGAGTTCGTGAATCAACTCGATGCGACTCAACCTATGAGTCAGCATTTTTCGGAACCCCATGGGTTCCCAACTGGGGCCTTTGATCCCAGTTTTTCTGATCCTTCCCTTTCATTTTCTCCATCCTCACCCTATGAGGATGTTTGTGCTATACAAGAGAATGTTAGATCCAACCCCTACTCGAATGCCTATAATCCAGGTTGGAGAAACCACCCTAACTTCTCTTGGAAAAATCTGGGGCAATAGACCCAATTCCGACTCGGCAACTATGCTCCGCAATGACCAATGGGTCAGGGTCAAGTATATACTCAGTTGCCTCTGAATCAGGTCAATCAGCCAGCTTGGAATGCCCGTCAACCGGCAGGGCAGGCTGATTTGAACCGTCAAATGGTAGAGATACAAGGATCTATGCTCCAACTCATGCAGCAAATGAAAAACTCGCTGGACAACTTGCAATCCGGGCTCATTGCTAACTCTCGTCAACCCGGATCTCTACCATCCCAACCCGTACCCAACCCGCGAAACATTATAAATTCAGGCAATCAAGCCCAAGGGTACGGAAATCAAAGGGACCCGCATGCACACGCTCAGGTGGTTGAGCAGGGTTCCTCGTCTTCTTCTTCTGCAAATCAAGAATTCATGGTCAATCAAGCCCCTCCAATCTTTCCTAATTCTCCCCAAGACCCAAATTCTTACGCTTCTACAAATTCTGTAACTTTAAGGAGTGGTAAGAAGACTCAGGATCGACAACCACACTATTCTGATCTTTTGAATCATGAAGAATCTGAGGAGAGAGAGGAGAATTCTAGAGGTGAAATCAAGGCTCAGGAACCTGATTCCAAAGATCTAACTCATGTTCCTTTTCCTAAAGCCTTAACCAAAGCAAAGAAGAAGAAGTCTGTTGATAGCAATGAGGAGCTTCTGAATTTATTTAAGAATGTTGAGATCAATATCCCGCTCCTTGATGCTATCAAGCACATACCGGCTTACGCAAGATTTTTAAAGGAATTATGTACACAAAAGCGTAAGTCGAGAGAATCTGTTCCGAGGAAGGTGGTACTCTCTGAGCAGGCTAGTTCTGTTATCCTGCACTACCTCCCTCAGAAAAAGAGAGATCCTGGTGCTCCTTTGATTTCTTGCGTTATCGGAGATTACACATTTGATAGATCACTTTTAGATCTCGGTGCATCCATCAACTTAATTCCGACTTCTCTTTATGAGAAGTTTGGGTTAGGTGAACTTCGGCCAACTTCAGTAATGCTACAGTTAGCAGACCGTTCGGTCACAAGCCCGTGAGGTGTTATTGAAGATGTTATAGTTAAGGTCAAGGATTTCTATTTTCCTGTAGATTTCCTTATCCTTGACATGGATGTACCAGATAATCTGGGAACACGCCTATCATTCTGGGGCATCCGTTCCTGGCTACTGCAAAGGCCAACATTAATTGTGAAAGCGGTAGCATGGAAATCGCCTTTGGGGACCAACGAATGAAATTGGATATTTTTAAGGCGATCAACAAATTTGAGGATTGTGGATTTATTGAGGAACTTGATGAGGATAATGTTAATATTGAAACTTGTTTGACAGTTTCTTCAATTGAAAGTTCCTCTTTGGTTGATGAATTTGACCCGCAACCCTCTGACCTGACATCTTCAGAAGAGGTTACTGATTTTGTACACTCAAAACCTCTTCCTCTTGTTGAATATTCCGCATCTACCCTACCATCAATCATCACCCCACCCCAGCTTGAATTGAAACCATTGCCCGAGAATTTAAAATATCAATTTTTAGGACCTCAGAATACTCTCCCTGTGATTATTAGTGCTAAATTGACAAAGGAGCAAGAAATTAAATTGATTAAGGTCCTAAAGGAATATAAGGAGGCAATTGCTTGGACCATTCATGACCTCAGGGGGATCGAGCCATCTTACTATAATCATAGAATATTTTTGGAAGATGGATCCCGCCCTTCTTGCTAGATGCAGAGGAGATTGAATCCAAATATGCGAGAAGTGGTCAAAAAGGAAATCATCAAGTGGCTCGATGCAGGAATTATTTATCCAATCTCTGACAGTCCCTAGGTAAGTCCCGTTCAGATTGTTCCAAAGAAAGCCGGGATTACTGTTATGACTAATGAGAGAGGAGAATCTGTCACAACTCGTTCAGCTTCCTCTTGGAGAGTTTGTATTGATTACAAGAAGCTGAACACAGCCACTAAAAAGGATCATTTTCCCTGCCCTTCATTGATCAAATCTTGGAACAATTAGCCGGGCAGAGGTACTTCTATTTTCTTGATGGCTACTCGGGATACAACCAAGTTCCTATCCATCCTGAGGATCAAGAAAAAACTACTTTCACCTATCCTTACGAAACCTTTGCTTTTCGTAGGATGCCTTTCGGGTTATGCAATGCACCTGCGACTTTTCAAAGGTGTATGCTAGCCATATTTTTCGACATGGTGGGAGAGTTTATGGAAGTCTTCATGGATGATTTCTCTATTTTCGGAGAATCATTTGACTTTTGTTTGGCTAATTTGGAAATGATTCTTAAGCGATGTATCAAGACACGACTGGTCCTTAGCTGGGAAAAGAGTCATTTCATGACCCAAGAGGGCATCGTTTTGGGTCATGTAATCTCTGAACGGGGAATTGAAGTGGACAAAGCTAAGGTTGATGCTATTGCTAAACTTCCTCCTCCCACATCTGTTAAATAAATCAGATCATTGCTTGGCCATGTGGGAGTTTATCGAAGATTCATCAAGGATTTCTCGAAAGTTGCTCGTCCTTTGAGCAATCTTCTTGCCAAAGAAACTCCGTTTGTTTTTAATGAATCATGCCGAAAGGCATTTGATTTCCTGAAAACGGCAGTCACCTGTGCTCCAATTTTGCAACCATCAATTTAGGCAGCCCCTTTTGGAAAAATTCAGGGCTTATCTCTTAGGGTCTCATGTTATCGTTTATACCAACCACTCGGCCTTGAGACATCTCTTGGCTAAAAAGGATGCTAAACCCCAGCTTATTCGTTGGATTCTTCTTCTTCAAGAATTTGATCTTGAAATTAAGGATAAAATTGGGGTACAAATTGTGGTGGCAGATCATTTGTCGAGACTCCTAGGTGATTCTTCTTGTCCGGACATTCCGATTGCTGACACTTTTCTGGACGAAACCATTCTTACAGTTTTAGGTGTCCACACCCCATGGTTTGCTGACATTGTTAACTATTTGGCCGTTGGTCAAATCCCCCAGGATTGGACCAAGCAACAATGGGATAGACTCAAATCTGAGGCCAAATACTACTTTTGGGAGGACCCTGAACTGTATCGCATCGGCTCTGATCGGATTATTCGCCGATGCATACCGGAGAATGAATTCAACAGTATACTCGAGTTCTGCCATGCATCTGGGTGTGGTGGACATTTCTCTGGGAGAAAGACGGCTGCAAAAATCTTGCAATCTAGCTTCTATTGGCTGTCTTTATTCAAGGATGCCCAGGACTTCTCAAGGTCATTTTCTCGATGTCAGTCACTTGGAAACATAACTAAGAGAGACATGATGCCCCTAAACCCTATTCTTCCTGTAGAAATTTTTGATGTTTGGGGCATCGATTTCATGGGACCTTTTATCCCTTCATTTGGATATCAGTACATTCTTGTTGCTGTTGATTATGTGTCCAAATGGATTGAGGCGATTCCCACCCGAACCAATGACCACAAGGTGGTCATTAAATTTGTCAAGAACAATATCTTCAGTAGGTTTAGGATTCCGAGGGCTATCATCAGTGATGGTGGCACTCATTTTACTAATGTCCAATTCCAGAATTTATTGGCCAAATACGGGGTTAATCATCGTATTTCCACACCTTACCATCCCCAGACGAATGGATAAGCCGAGATCTCCAATCGAGAGATCAAGAATATTCTGCAAAAAATGGTTAGGCCTGATCGCAAGGATTGGACTCAAAAGCTTGAGGACGCTCTTTGGGCCTACCGTACGGCGTATAAAATGCCCATCGGCATGTCTCCATTCCGTTTGGTGTATGGAAAGGCGTGCCATCTACCTGTAGAGATTGAACACAGGGCATTCTAGGCAATCAAACAATGCAATTTAGATCTGAATCTAGCTGGGAAGACCAGGAAACTCCAACTATCTGAGTTGGAGGAGCTTAGAAATGATGCTTATGAGAATGCCAAGATCTACAAGGCTCGGACCAAAGCACTACATGATCAATTGATTTCCCGCAAGAGCTTTGAGCCAAACCAAAAAGTCTGGTTATTCGATTCTAAACTTAAGCTCTTTTCTGGCAAACTTAGATCTAAATGGAACGGCCCATTCATAATTGATCAGATTTTTTCAAATGGTGCCGTTCAGATTTCTGACCCAAAGACGGGTAACACCTTTAACGTCAACGGTCAACGTTTGAAGCCTATTGTTGACCGTAATCTTCCAGAACCCGTCTCAGACTCTGTTGCTCTAGCCATTCTGTGACTTTTTTGGCTAGACTTCGCCTAGCTGACGACATTAAACTCAACAGTTGTACATATGACACAAGGCTGATACGAGCTTCATATCCAGGTGATATCTTTCATATTCTACCCTTTCTTTCATGTCTCTTTTTCAATGAGGACATTGCATCAGCTAGGCATGGGGGGGTGGATTCATTTTTGAATTATTTGGTCAGCTTTGTGAAATCTATACAAATTATTTTTCTCTTCTTATTTTTTTTTTTTTTTAAATTAGGAAGGATTAGTTGGACATTAGGACTTTTCAATCCGAAGAAATTTTACATTAGGATCTGAACACAAAGACCCTTTAGGTCTTTGGACTTAATTAGCCTGTGTATCCACTAAAATGTGGATTTATCTTTGAGACCTCGCCATTTTAATTCTATTATAATTGGAATAAACAAGTTTGGGTGATAAGTACAAGACTTATCAACCCACCCTCTGATTTGAGGAAATTTTGAGTCTTAAGCATCTGCACACTTCCTTTGCACTGATTCGTTGTTCGGTGATTTTAACGGAAATTGGGTAGCTAATGAACCTTCTAGGGTGATATGGCTGGCAAGTTATCATGGGTAACAACCCATAGGTAGGTTGTCTAGAACCCAGTCACTGGACCTTTCTCTTTTTGTTGCCTTTAGGTAAATCTTAGACTAGGGAAGCCACCTACATTAAAAAAAAAAATCAAAAAAGAAAAGGAGAAAAGAACAAAAAGAAATAAGCCACACTTCGTCGCACGAGTATGGCTGGCAAGTTGTCGGTGGTAACAGCTCATCGACCGGTTGTCCAGAACCCAGCTCAGAAAATGCACTAAAAATTCCTAAAACACTTAGGAAGAAGCAGAGAAGTAGAATAAACCGGGGAGATATACACTAGATTCACCCTTGTGTTGACCCCGTAAAAAATAAAAGTAGGGAGAAAACTACCAGTTGTAAAGATACACCTTTAGGCAGAATTGTTTTTGAGGTCACCTAGAGGCGTAGAAATCCGAAGTCCGTTTTAATTGCTGGTTAACGAGTCTATCACAATCACAATAAGATGCTTAAAACTTAGGGTTTTCATCAAATCTTGGGTGAGTTGAATGGCTGTAGAAAGCCACTCTTAAATCCTAAAATTTGAAAATCCAAAAAAATTAGAAAAGAGTGAAAGGAGAAAAAGAAAATTTTCTTTGAGTAAGGTGAGGGCTTGAGGTGGTCTCATTTTGGCTGATACCCAGGCGCTGTTGTGTCTTTGAAAGTTCAGTTCCTAAGTAGACAACTTCTTAATGATTGAAAATAACTCAGGTCCAAATAATCCAACCTAATTCTTTTATAAATAGCATATAGTTTTTGCTAGGGACTAGCAAAAGATAAGCATGGGGGTATGATGTAAACACATTTACACTACTTAAAATGTCTATTTATGCATGTTCTTAAGCATAGGATTGCATTTCATGATATAAATATTGCATAACATGCATCATCTTGCATTTAGAGTAGTTTGAATAAAATGGAGGTTAATTGTCTCCTTTTATGTGCTTGGATAGGGCAAACATTTTATCGAGGCCTCGGATCAAAGATCCAACCATATGGATGTGATCAAAGCGACGATTGGAGTTCAACGACTCCAAGATCGCCCTAATCAGGCATCCGTAACATCAGATAGTGACCGGGGAACCCTAGAAGATCAAGGGCCAGGATGGTGAAGATCCGCACTTCAGATGATAAATCCGACCACACGGATGAATTTGGATCGACGATCGCAGCCCAACGACACAAAAATCAAGTCAATCTGACATCCGTGGCACCATCTACAGCTTCCAGAAGATGGACGGCTAAGATGGTGCCACGTGGTGCCATCTCGGCTGCCCAAACGGCCGCACTCATTCTACGAAGGCCCCGCACCCACTCGCTCTCCGCTGTTGGATCTTGATCCAACGGCTGTGGTCGGCCGCGCTTAAAAGCGTCCGCTCGACCATCCGCGCCTCGTAGCGTAGCGGTCGAGCGCGCTTACGTGACCAGCGGACATGAGTTCGAGCCGCAGTAGAGGGTTGGAGGCGCGGGCGATTGGGTGCAGGCGGGCATTGGATCGCGATCAGACGGTCGCGTGCGCCCAATAGCGTTCACGCGCGATTGAACACACGGCATCACGTGCGATCACATGCGCCAGGCGGGCGCAGCACAGCGGGCGGAGATGCGTCTTAAGCCATCCGATCTCGCGATCGGACGGCTGAGAATCATAGTGCGTGCGATGGCGTTGAGCGTGCGGGCAGCTGAAGCGGCGCGTGTGGGTGAGGAAGCTACGCCCACGTTGGGGGCTTTAGTGATGGATTTATCCGTCACTAAAGACCCCTCATTTATTATTTTGAAGTTCTAATGTCCATTTTGCCCCCACTCCTTGCAACTATAAAAGGAGACCCCCTCCATACAAAATTCTCATCCCTTCCTTCTCTTCTCTACCCCTCAAAAGCTCAAGAGAAGCTTGTCCCATACCCGGGATGCTCCTCGTGAGATAAAGTCTAAATTTTCGTTCCCCTTCGGAAGTGGATCCCACGATGACGATGGTGTGCTGCTTCATTCCCGTTCTGCTTCGTCCTCCTTCGTCCTGCTTCGTTCTCCTTCGTCCAGACATCATCCCGTCCGGCTCATCCTCCAAGCAATCATCGAGGAGGATAACTTCTCTCACCCATTCTTATTTACAGCTTTTCTAGTGTAGAATTTTCCTGCTTTATAGTGTAATTGATTTTCTGCTTTCTAGTGTAACTTTTATTTAGTTTGATTATATAAATAGTTGAAATATTGAATGCATGTTCTCTTTCTCTCTCTCTCTCTTTCTCTCTCTGTTTCTCTCTCTCTCTCTCTCTCTTTCTTTTAGTCTGATAGCTCCATTGTAATTATATCGCCTTGCTTATCAAAAATCCTAAAAAAATATAATTGCGAATATAGATCAACGTAGCCTCCCTGTGTTTGACTCGGAATTCATTTCGGTATAAATTTTATTTGTTGAACATGAATTCTTCGCTTTCGAACTACAACCACAGGTTTTCCAAAACCAAACACGTTAGCGTAGCGATTCGTAAATGTTCAACAGAAGGGTATCACGAATCTCAATTTGTTAACTCCTCTGCACTGATCCCAAACCCGCCCAACCCTGAAACAAGTCATTTGGTTCAGGGTAACCAGGTTCAAGATCAGGTTTTGGCTAACTTGAGGGATATCAAGCAATCTTTAGAAGTTCAGCCAATACCTTGCATTGGAAAATTGGAGCCCCTGATTGAGATGATTGATGATTTGATCAAGTATTTGTTGGATTGGCTCCAGGATGTTAAGGATAAGAACTCGGGTGAGTTTCTACTTGGGAAGTTAGCAAAATTGAGAATGAGATTTGTGGTTGCTTTAGTTCAATCATGGGATGATTCCCAGGATGAACCCCCTTCAAGAGAGCCTTTGTTAGAACATGCTCAGGCACCTATTGAAGGGGACACGTGTTACAAGGCTGAGTAGATTAAATTAGAGCAACCAATTAAGGATGACCTGATTTCTTCACCTGAGATCCTTGAACCGGGGTACGAGGAAACGTATGTCTCCATGGATCAGAAAGTGATGGATGATTTTGGGACATACATTAATATGGATTTTTTCTTCGATTCTGATGGTGAAGATTCAGTTTGCGAAGTCTCATGTGAGTTTACAAAACACAATTTTTGTGAGACGATTGGGCTGAGGAATCTGATAGATCATTTGATCGCCTAATAATTGAGGAAACTGATCGTATTGGGGCTCACATGATGGATCCAGAATCGCATTTTCTGGAGGATTCAATCCAATGCCCTGAATGTCAATTATACCCCATTGAACTTATTGATGATTCTGTTTTTGAGATAACTAGACCCAAGTCAATTCTGATTTAGCCACATCTTTTAGATTTGGAAATTTCAGACGGGGTGATTAATATGCAGGAGATCTCAGAATTTGACATTCTGAAGGAGGATAAGAGCTAGGAAATTTTGATTTAGGAAGCAAGCTATGGAGGAAGTAGAAGACCAAGTCTAAGAGTTCCAATTAAGCTAAAATCATCAAACTAGGACCCTTACGACATTTGTTTTGAGGCTGTCCAACCCAAGCAGACATTCAATGATTATCCTTTGGAGCCTGATTTCTCTGTAACCTGACTCTTTGGTCTTGGGTTGCATCCTCACAAATCACAGGCCCAACCCTGCTTGCATACTGATTTTAGGTTTCGGGTAATTTTTATTCAGAACCTTAGATATTCTCGGTCATGGGGTATGAGTCTGCACCACAATCTGGTCCACATTTGTGGACATCTGCTGCCAGGTCAGAGGTTTCATCTTTTTATTCTGATTCTGACCTATACCTGTGAATTCTTTATTTCTCTTCTTTGTATAGTGTGCCTAGCTGGAGGCACTAAATTCAGCACACATACAATTTTTGTTTATCTCGGAGCGGATTTGTTATTCACGCAATTCAGGTGCTTTCTACTCTATTCCACTCTATTTTATGTCTTCTTAATACAATGAGGACATTGCATTAGATAGGCATGGGGGGTGGATATTCATCTTAGAATTAATTCGTCAGCTTCGTAGATTTATTTTATTTTCTTTTATTTATATATATAAAAAAAGAAAAAAATGGAAAAAAATTGTGGAATTAGGGAAGAGAACTTGGGCTTAAGAAAATTTTCAATCTTAGGAAATAAAACTATATGATTTGAACGTGAAGACCCTTCAGGTCTTCGGAGTTAATCAGCCTGTGTATCCACTAAAATGTGGATTTGTTTTTCGAGTCCTCACCATCTTCATTCTATTGCAATTTAATTAAGTTTGGGTAATAAGTACATGACTTATCAACCCGCCCTCTGATTTGAGGAAACTTTAAGTCTAAAGCATCTACACACTTTCTTCTCACTGATTTGTTGATTGGCGATTTTAACGGAAATTGGGTAGCTAATGAACCTTCTAGGGTGATATGGCTGGCAAGTTATCGTGGGTAACAACCCATAGGTAGGTTGTCCAGAGCCTAGCCATTGGACCATTCTCTTCTTGCTGCCTTTAGGTAAATCTTAGACCAAGGAAGCTACCTACTTAAAAAAAAAAAAGAGTCAAATAGAAAAAGAAAAAGAAAAGGGAAAAGAAAAAGAAAACAAAAGCCACACTTCGCCACATGAGTACGGCTAGCAAGTTGTCGATGGTAATAGCTCATCGACCAGTTGTCCAAAACACAGCTCAAGAAATGCATTGAAAATTCCTAAAACACTTAGAAGAAGCGGAGAAGTAGAATAAATCAGGGAGACATACACCGGATTCACCCTTGTGTTGACCCCATAAAAATAAAAGTAGGGAGAAAGCTACCGGTTGAAAACATACACCTTTTGGTAGAACTCTCTTTTTAAGGTCACCTAGAGGCGTAGAAACCCGAAGTCTGTTCTAATTGCCAATCAACGAGTCTATCACATTCACAATAAGATGCTTAGAACTTAGGGTTCTCATCAAATCTTGGGTGAGTTGAATGGCCGTAGAAAGTCACTCTTTAACCCTAAACTCAAAAATCCAAAAAAATTAAAAAAGAAGAAAAAGAGAAAAAGAAATTTTTCTTTGAATAAGGCGAGGGCTTGAGGCGGTCAGCATTTTGACAGATACCTGGGCACTAT
The DNA here is from genome assembly GCA_037157565.1 of Thalassia testudinum. Classification (NCBI taxonomy): domain Eukaryota; kingdom Viridiplantae; phylum Streptophyta; class Magnoliopsida; order Alismatales; family Hydrocharitaceae; genus Thalassia; species Thalassia testudinum. The sequence continues at coordinate 136,960,058 of JAZHRO010000063.1, forward strand.
TGTGTCTTTGAAAGTTCAGATCCTAAGTAAACATTTTCTTAATATTGAAAATAATTTATGCCCAAATAATCCAACCTAATTCTTTTATAAATAGCATGTAGTTTTTGCTAGGGACTAGCAAAAGATAGGCATGGGGGTGTGATGTAAACATGTTTATATTACATAAAATGTCTATTTATGCATGTTCTTAAGCATAGAATTGCATTACATACTATAAATATTGCATAGCATGCATCATCTTGCATTTAGATTAGTCTGAATAAAATGGAGGTTAATTGTCTCATTTTATGGTCAGGGACAGGGACAGGGTGACTTTTATTGGGGCCTCGAATGAAAGATCCAACCATACGGATCTGATCAGGGCAATGATTGGAGTTCAACGACTCCAAGATTGCCCTAATTGGACATCTGTAGCATCAGATAGAGACTAAGGAACCCTAGAAGATCAAGGGCCAAGATGGTATTAATCCACACTTCAGACGACAAATTCGACCATACAGATGGATTTGGATCGACGAGCGCAGCCTAACAACGTGAAAATCGACTCAATCTGATACTCGTGGAGCCATCTACATCACCCAGAAGATGGATGGCCAAGATGGAGCCACGTGGTGCCATCTCGACCGCCCAACCGACCGCATGCAACCGCTGAAGCCTTTAGCACCAACGCCTCTCCGCCACTAGATCAAGATCCAACAGTTGAGAGTGGATCTCAGACTGGCGCCTTCATCTTCAGAAGCCAAAGAAGGATGCAGCCATGACCGTTGGATCTCAATCCAAAGGTCCAAATCACGCGCCACACAAACGCACCGCTTGCCCATCCACGCGTGCAGCGCAATGGATAAAGCACTCAGCAGCCTTAAGATGCGGGTTCGAAACAATGAGGTGCTTCAATTAGGCACAGGTGAACGGGCACTATTGACCGCACGATGGAGATCAGGCAGCCATAAGCGCCCAATCAGTTGGATGCTCCATCTGACGTGGCGAGGAAACGCGCCATCACAGGCGTTGAGGCGCGCGATTGAGGCGGGCGAGAATGCGCTCTCAGTCATTCGATCTCACAATCGAATGGCTGAGATTGAGAGATCGTGGACGAGCGTTGAAGTGTGGGGAGGCAAGCGGGCATGCGTGCACCACCCACTACGGCCACATTCAGGCCTTTAGTGATAGTTGCAAAGAGTGAGGGTAATTTAGTCATTACATGTTGAAAATCATTAATTCAGGCCTTTAGTGATGGATTTATCCATCACTAAAGGTCCTGAATTAATGATTTTCAACATGTACTGACTAAATTACCCAAAATCCATCACTAAAGGTCCTGAATTAATGATTTTCAACATGTAATGACTAAATTACCCTCACTCTTTGCAACTATAAAAGGAGACTCCCTCCATACGAAATTCTCATCCCTTCTTCTCTCCTCTCACCCCTTCCTAAGCTCTATAAGCTTGTACCAAACCCAGGATGCTCCTCTAGAGTAAAAATCTTAATTTTTCCACCTTCGTCCCCCTTCGTGGAGTATCCTGCGGTTGTCCTCTCTCTACATTCGAGAAGCAGATCCCGTGACGACGATGACGTGCTGCTTCATTCCCGTTCTTCCTGCTTCATCCTCCTTTTTCCTGCTCCGTTCCCCATCTTCTAGGCATCGTCCCATCTAACTCATCCTCCAAGCGATTGTCGAGGAGGATATCTCTCTCCATTCTTTTTACTGCTTTCTAGAATAGATTTACTGCTTTCTAGTTGTAATGAGTAGTGTAATGAACAATTTTTAATAATGAAATCCATGTTTATTCTACATCCCTTTTGCTTTTATTTGTAATACTCTCTCTCTCTCTTCTATCTATTATTTGTTAAATAGATAGATAGTTTCTAACCAGCTATTCTGCTTCATGGCAAATAAAACAAATGCGTATTTTTAATCAAACGTCCGCCTCCTTGAGTTCGACTTGGGATTTCTATTCCGGTATAAATTTTATTTGTTGAACATGAGTTCTTTGCTATTTAAGCTACAACGACAGGTTTTCAAAACTAAATCTGATAGCGTAATAACCCGTAGCTTCAACATCAGCTCTGTGAAATTCTTGTAAATTTTATTTCTCTTTTTATATATTCATTAAAAAAAATTTTTGAATTAGGAAGGAATACTTGGACATTAGGACTTTTAATCTTAGGAAATATTACATTAGGATCTGAACACAAAGACCCTTCAGGTCTTTGGGCTTAATCAGCCTATGTATCCACTAAAATGTTGATTTATTTTTTGAGTCCTCACCGTCTTAATTTTATTGTAATTTGATTAAATAAGTTTGGGTGATAAGTACACGACTTATCAACCCACCCTCTGATTTGAGGGAACTTTAAGTCTAAGCATCTACACACTATCTTTTCACTGACTTGTTGATCAACGATTTTAATGGAAATTGCGTAGCTAATGAACCTTCTAGGGTGATATGGCTGGCAAGTTATCATGGATAACAGCCTATAGGTAGGTTGTCCAGAGCCCAGTCACTGGACCATTCTCTTCTTGCTATCTTTAGGTAAATCTTTGACAAGGGAAGCCACCTACTTAAAAAAAAAATGAAAGTCAAAAAGAAAAAGAAAAGGAGAAAAGAAAAAGAAAATAAAAGAAATTAACCACACTTCACCCCATGAGTATGCCTGGCAAGTTGTCGGTGGTAATAGCTCATCGATCGGTTGTCCAGAACCCAGCTCATGAAATGCACTGAAAATTCCCAAAACACTTAGGAAGAAGCAGAGAAGTAGAATAAACCAGGGAGATATAAACTAGATTCACCCTTGTGATGTGCATACATCTGATTAACCTAAAATGTCTATTAATGCATGTTCTTAGAGTCACATTAGCATCATACATTGTAAATAGTGCATAACATGCATAATCATGCATTTAGATTAACTTGTATAAATTATACAGTACTTGTCTCCTTTTTATGGTCAGGGACAAAGCGACCTTTTATTGGGGCCTCGAATTGAAGATCCAACATACGGATCTAATCAGGGTGACGATTGGAGTTCAACGTCTCCAAGATCACCTTAATCGGATATCTGTAGCACTAGATAGAGATCGAGGAACCCTAAAGATCAAGGTCCAAGATGGTGTTAATCCATACCTTAGATGAAAAATCCGACCGCATGGACGGATTCGAATCGACGATCGTAGCCTAACGGCGCGAAAATCGATCTAATCTGACACCTGTGGCACCATTTACAATACTCAGAAGATGAACAGCCAAGATGGCACCATGTGGCGCCATCTCAACTGCCCAACCTGCTGCAAGCATCCCCCTCAGACCATCTGACCAACGCTTCTCCACCGTTGTATGCTCATCCAACGGCTGCAAGGCGTGCGTGCTTGAAATGTAAATGTGACAAAGTAGCAGTGATAGCGCAGTGGTCGAGTAGCCTTGCGTGAACACAAGGCACGGGTTCGACTAGCAATCAGTGGTGTGCGCGTGGTTAATCTCGACCAAGAGATCAGTGGCGGATGGTCCAGATCATCCAATCGGCTGCACGCACTATCAAACGCCCCCGCTTGACGTGAGATTGCACGAGTAGGCGCACGCAGTTGAGGCGGGGCGAGGAGCGATCTAAGCCGTCCGATCTTACGATCTGAGGGCCAAGATTTGAAGAAAGTGAAGCATGCGTTTTAGGCGTGGAAGGAGAGTGGGTGCGCGAGCGCTACCCACGAAGGCCACGTTCAGGCCTTTAGTGACGGATTTATCTGTCATTAAAGGTCCTGAATTAATGTTTTTCAAAATGTAATGACCAAAATGCCCCCACTCCTTACAACTATAAAAGAAGACCCCCTCCATACAAATTTCTCATCCCTTCCTTTTCTTCTCTCCCTCTCCAAAGCTGAAGAGAAGCTTGTCCCACACTCGGGATGCTCCTCAAGAGATAAAATCAATTTTTCGCCCCCATTCCGGAACTGAACCCTGCAACGACGACGACATGCTGCCTCGTTCCCATTCTTCTTGCCTTGACCTCCTTCTTCTCGCTCCGATCCTCATCTTCCAGACGTCGCCTCGTCCGACTCGTCCTCCAAGCGACCGTCGAGGAGGATAACTTCTCTCTCCCATTCCTTTTTCTTGCTTTCTAGAATAGAACTTTCCTGCTTTCTAGTGTAATTTCTCGCTTACTTAATTGTACAAACATTTTGCAATATCAAGTAGATGTTTTCTCTCTTTCTCTCACTTTCTCTAATTGTTTATAGTGCTTCATTTTATTGTAATCACTCCGCTTTTTAACAAAAACACAAAAAGAATATAATTGTGAATTTTGATCGACGTAGCCTCCCTGAGTTCGACCTGGAATTTCTATTACGGTATAAATTTTATTTGTTGAACCCGAGTTCTTCGATATTCAAACTACAATGACAGGTTTTCAAAATCGATTCCGATAGCGTAGTACTTCAACGTTTCAATAGTGTACATAGGTCTTTCGAAAACTCAACGTAAGGAGAAATGTGATGGATTACATCCAACAAGGGGATGTTTATGTGGACTTCGTAAAAGAGTTTAAGAAAATCCTCCTCAGGAGCCACACCCATCTGCTTCTTCTTTCCTTTACTCTTTTTCTTTAAAGCCTCCTGAAAAGGTATAGAAGTAGTAATAGGAGGATCAATCCTAGGTCTAGAAGTGTTAGGATCAAGAAGAGGTAAATTAGATGGAGGGTTAGAAGGTCTAGGTAGAGATGTAGAAGTAGGAAATGGTGGTTCTACAGTGCTTCTACCACTCCTGGTGGTGATGGCATTAAGTTCAGCCCTAGATGTAGACAGTGTATCTGGATTAGGCATAATAGGTGGTTGTGGTTCAGAATAGGAAGAAGTAGAATCAGAATATAAGTCGGGTTCATGCAAGGTTTGTGAAATGAGGTGTGCTTGACCTTGCGCAGGAGGTCTAGGATGTTGTTGGTAGGCATGTGGAGGGTTTTCGTGTTGTGGTGGTTGTGGTGGAGGTGGTGCTCAGGCCAAGTTTTGAAGTGGTGGTGCAAGAGGTTGTTGGAAGTTTGGTCTTTGTGAATTTCCTAACCACGAGAAATTTTGATGATTATGCCATCCAGGGTTGTAAGTTTGTGAATAAGGATTGTTGTGAATGGCGTGGAGCTCCTCCGAAGCTCTAGGAAATACATGGAAATTAGGATATGGAGGAACAAAGGTTCCTCTGACCGATTGTGATGGATAGTGCAAAGAATAATAAGAAGGTTTTTGGTGGTTGTGTCACAGAAAGGTTATTCACAATTTCCCTCCCTATAGGAAACTGAGAAGAAGTATGATGTGCAAGTGACTGAGAAGAGGAAGATGGTTTAGAGAGGAATTTCAATACTTCATCTACTTCTCTATTAAGCCCACTTTATCCAGCTGAATGGCTACTAATTCCATGTCTCGTGTGTTGGATTGGACTTCATGTACCCCTATGTGTGAATGGGAATGTGAGGATTTTCTATTAAAAATGCTCATCGAAGTGTTATTAATGGAATTCTCAGCCATACCTTTGAAGAGCTTGAAGGTAGAATCCTCGTCCTGACACAAGAAATTGCCTCCACATGCGGCATCTACAAAATTCCTAGTGTCATCATGGAGCCCATGGTAGAAGATCTGGACCTATTGCCAGCATGGGACACCATGATAGGGACATTTTGTTATCTGCTCATGGAATCTCTCCCAAGCCTCATGCATTTGTTCTCCTCTATTTTGTGTGAAAGTAGTGATGGCACGCCTTAAGGCATCAATGCAGCCTATGGGAAAGTACTTCTTTAGGAACTTATGTTCTAAAGAAGGCCATGTCTCTATCGGTGTAGTCCCTGATAAAATGTGATACCAAAAGGTAGCCTTATCATGGCCTTGCGGACCGAGGGTCAGAGTGAGATTTTTTAGCTTCTCTAAATGGTGAAACGGGTCCTTAGAAGCAAAACCATGGAAGTGAGGGATTAAGGGTATAATGTTTGGCTTTAGTTCAGCAACACGACCCCCAGCAAGAAATCGAACAGAAGGCATAATGGGTGCAACTACAGGATTATAGTAATTGAGGTTTGCGAGCCTGGGGTCGGGGGTTTGCTAAAAGATTGATAGCTTGAGTAAGCTATTACATCTGTTGTGTAAGGGTATTCATTTGCAGTTGTGTATTATACAAGTGTTGCAAGTTTGATGGTGCACCTCTCTTCGATTGAGGTTGGTTAGGAAAGTTAAGGTACGGAGGAGGTAGAAAGTGTTATGGAGGTAGAGGTGGTGGGTGACGTGCGACGTGATGAGGATGATCTTCAAAATCATCAAACTGTGTATAATCATTATCATCCTCAAGATGAATGGAGTGGTGGATAGGTGTTTGAGGCTCAGGAGGTAAAGGATTGGAACTGGAAGGCTATCGTGGCTATCGTGGCTTGATAGCTTTCCTCTCATTTTCAAAAAAAAAAAAAGGGATTGGAATTGGAAGGAAAAGTAGAAGTAGTTGCTTGGGCTTCAGCATCCAAGGGAGGTACAATTGGTGGGTTTTAGGATCTCCTACAGTCCATGAGTTTGATTTTTGAAAACTCATCCTAAAACAGTTACAAAACTCACAAGGCATTCTCAATCTCAATAAAAAAAAAAGTAGAAATCAAAATCTCAATCAATCTCAATCACAAGACCAATCAATCAATACAAGTGAGAGAAATCACAGATTTTCCTAGCGTCCACTATGGAAAAATAGTTTGTGCACAAACAAATGTATCAAGACAATTGTATGCTTCCTAAGAGAAACCTAGCGAGTGTAGACCACTAAATTCACCCAGAATCTGGATGAGACCGGCGTGTGAATCCAGACTCCTGTGGGTGCACAGATAGAAGAGATAGAATCCGTGTGTATACCTTATGCGATCATGTAGTGACTACACGATAAGCAAGCAACTGATAGCAGTGAAAACAACACACAAGGTTTTAAGCAAGTTATTGAATCTCCATTTTGATTAGGTCCTTCTTCTTAAGATATGTTTTGCAGAAAGGTATTGCTTTTTAATATTTTGCAAACAAAGGATGGTCTTGTTTGCTTTGATGTCAAATGCAAGGATGGTAGGAGCTAAAGAGGGATAGAAAATGTACCTGGCTCCAGCACTCAACAAGTTATGCAATCTGATAAGTAAAGAAATCTAGTAAGAAGTGTGCAAACCTACGTATGGAATGCCTAAATCATGCTGCTAGATAAGAAATGTGATGTTTTTGGTATTTTTGATCTTTCTAATTTTTTTTTGGATTTTCTTTATGCAACAAACAAAATCAAATTAAAAAATAAAGTGAATTGAAAAATTGAATAGTGAGAGATAGAGTAGAGAAATCAAAAGCCCATAGTTCAAGTTACTACAAAAATGTGTGAGGATAGACTTTCACAACTTATGGCTAACAATATATCCTATATTTATATATACACCTAAGCCTAACCTAATAGCTATACTACTCTAAGAAAGCAGTAAAATTGCAGTTGCATCAAGAAAAGTTCCACCAGGAAGTTGAGTCAGAATCACTGTGAATCCTCCGGGAAGCAGAAACTTCACCAGGAAGACGACACTCTTACTCCTCCGCAAGTGCTGCAGAAACAACAAATAATTAGTAAGACAATTATATACAAACAAATCAAAGAATATTATGAATCAAAGAATGCATATATAAGAAAGAATATGAATAAAAGAATCAATATTTACAAAGAAATTAAAAGAAAGAACAAAAGACATATTTTGGCATATAGAAAGTTGCCTCCCAGGCAATGATGCCACTAAATGATATTCCATTAGGAGAGTTTATTAATTGGGGTTAATTAATCACGTTGTAGTATAGTTTCACAATCCAGACGGATGTCATTTTATTTACATATAATTTTTACTAGTTTTATTCTAGATCGTTCACTGGGAGGTAGTTATTGATATACATCACTCTTTATTATCCAAAAATCATCTTTTATTAAAAAAATGTTAAGTTTATTTACAAATGAATGAATAATGAATGAAAGAATTAAAAAATGAACTAATCTATGTCAATATGTACAATAATGAAAGAATTATGCTACTGAGAATGCCTTAAACATATAAACAGGTAGAATGGCATTACAACATAATCTAAACTAATCTAAGTTAGTTATGTACAATACTATGTATGTAATGCCTTAATATACACACAAAAATAATATATATCTACTAACATATACTGTAAACTATACTAACATATATAACTATATACACTAACACTTATAAACATCACTAAAGAACCTTAAAAACACTTATATACAAAATAAGGCAAAAATAATATATATATACATAATACTTATACTATATACACATATATACTAACTATATACTATATTTAACTTACTAAGTCTCTACATCTCACACTACACACAAAGCTCACTATGACTTAGTACATACTCGTACACACAAACAACACACCACACTAACATACACTAACTCTACACTTAGCCATATTTAACTTAACTTAACCCACACTTAGTTAAAAATTTGTTAATTGGAGAGCTCAACCTTTCACGGAATCTACAACCCACTAGGGACTGGATCGACCACCTATGTCAGCCTATAGCTTTTATTAGTTTCTTTTTTGCATAATTTGGGGCCAATACCGACCCAGACCGCTCGGCCTAGCCAAATCATGCTCCTAGCCCACCTTATGCTCATGATAGAGTCATAAGGCATACATAAAGCTATGGGACCCAACCCCTAATCCTAAGACGAATAGCTATCGGGTGTAAAGCAATTTATATGGCAGAAGGAGGTCTACCACTACCGATGTGGTGCTAAAGAGAGCACCCAAATTAGGTGTGCAATGCATGATTTATTGCAAAATTTAGGCCTTAATTTAGGGTGCTAAATTATTAATTATTTTCAAACTAATATATATGCTTATGTAGCTGGTAGATAGGGCTACTTATTGGTATAGTTATTTTAACTTAATTAAATATATAATTATATTTAAAAATTCCTTCAAGTTAGTGAAAGATACATATTGAATTTAAGTTTAATTCATTAATTAAAATATAAATTAAAAAATTAATGGTACAATTGACTTATAAATCATTTAATATACATTGTTAACTTATTATTGCAGATTTTTAATTTATTTTGATTTATCTACATTTAAATACACATTTACACATATATACATATATATACAGTTTGGATACTATTATACTCTATAAATAGGTTATAAATATGCTAAAAATATTTGAAACTACAATATACAAGTATACAACGTAATTTATTTCAATAATTTATTAACTTATTAAGTTAAATTATATATAGTTATTTCAATAATTAACCTAATTAAATTATAAATATAATTATATACAATATATAGATAAATAAATAAATACGATACATTATAATTACCTTATGTTATATATACAGTTATAAATATGATTATAAGTACATACTTAGTTATTGTTTGTCGTGCTAAATTGGTGTTTTAAAAAGTGTCACATTGCAGTATAGCCAAAATAGCGTTCAAACAAATACAATTTTTATTACTCGAAAAGATTCTAAGGTCGAACACATGGAGCAATATGGGAATTTAAATCTCAAGAATTACAATATAAGACAAGAAAGCTATAGAATTGAAATCAAGAATTATCTCAAAATAATGTAGCACCAAGATCAAGTATCAATTTGCAAAATGATGGGAGTAAAATGGTGGTTTAAATCACCACATACTCATTACAATAATAGCTAAGGAACTCAATGTATATGTATGAAATGAAAGCTCAAATCTGTCGACTGATTTGGAAATCAGACAACTTAAAGTGATTTCCTTCTTCTTCTTCTTTTCTTCTTGCTCTTCTCTGGCTTTTGTCGTTCTCTTCAGCTTCTTCTCTTTCTCTAGCTTTCCGCTTCTGAATCTTGCTAAGTGTCAGCCAAATGTCCCTGTAGCAAAACCCTCCCCCTAACAGCGCAACTCTCCTTCTCTCTTTCTCTCTTAGTATCCGCTCTCCCAGAGCCATGGGTAATCAGGTTATCAGATTCAGGCGCGTACCTAGGTCCATGCTCACCGATGTCCAGTGGTGAGTGAGGAGTGCAGGTCGGGTTATCAGATCAAACCAGGCCTGCAGGTACATGTCGCGGATGAGGCCGGGTGAGTGGGTGAGAGGGACCTCACCCTGTGAACTGAGGTGAACAGCTTACATGACTTTTTCATTTTATTCGCCTCAGCGCACTTTGCAGCCGACGATGTGGGACTATCCGCGCCCCTCTTCTTCACGTGTCTGCAGCAGGGGGTCTTCACTTCAATTGCTTCAACTCATGAGGCAGAGGTGTCCAATTGACTGCCTGGACTTGTTTGCAGGAGGCTTCCGCATGACCTGGAGTTGAAACCTGAGCATAGCAGGACCTGGAGCGAACTTCAAGCAAGCTCGAAGCTTGCTCGTCAATGGCGGTAAGGTCGAGTACTTGAAATCAGCGAAGCGGCCTTTCAGCCACGTCAGAATGCATAAGGAGTATCGCCGGATGATGGAGAGTGCGATGGTGAGGGTTATGTGGCATGTGGATGTCTGTGGGTTCGTGGCGAGGTCAAACTACGTGAGTGTGAGTGGGTGTGTTCAGGGGAGTGCGTGAGTGAGTGAAGTGGTGAATAAAGAGAGGGGAAATGAGAGGAAGGTTGAGGTGGATGTTTTGAGGTGGTCGGCGAGGGATTTGGTGTTCTGTGGTGGTGGAATGGTCTCACCGGAGGGGATGGTCGGAGATGGAAGAGATGAGGTTATGGAGAGTCATCGGAGGTTGAAACAAGGTGTGGTGGGTGCGAAAATAAAGTAAAGAAGGTAAGGGACTTGCTAGGAGGTAGGTGGATGAAGTGAGGCAGAGATGGCATCAGATGTGGTGTTGCTGACGTCGGAGACAAAGACGGCTCCGGTGAGGGAGAAACGAGAAGGGTGAAGGGGGAAAGGGGGTCTGCTGGTACGGTGAGATGTAGACAAAAGCGAGGAAGAGGAATCCGCCATTGGTATTCTGGAAGGATGGTGAGGAAAGGCAGAGGGGATCACCGAACATCGAGGAGCCTTCATCCATGAAAGAGAGAGAGGAATTGTGGGGACTCATGGCCAATTTCGAGCATAAAGAATTTACGAAGATCTGGCAGCCCTTTTTTAAGGATCTAAAGGCAAGGAAAGCTTAGGAATCAAGCTTTCCTAGCTCGGAAACCTTTGCCGGATATGGGTATTTCTTGAGACCCAAATCTCTCATGCATTCGCATGAGAGATTGGGAAAGATTTGGTGCACAAGGATGAGTTCAGATTGGAGAGGATTTTTCAAAGAATCTCCCTTCCAATTTTGAAAGGGATTGATTAAACAGAGGAGTTTTCCTTAATCAAAGGTCGTCGGAGAAGGATTTCTCTGCGATAATGGTGGAGGGACCTAATTGTGAAGATGATGAAAAAGTTAGGGGGCTATTTGAAAGGATTTTGAAAGTTAAGGGCATAAATGTAATCAGACAGGACTAATTTGCAAACTAGGTCAAGACAAACTCATCTTAGGTCCAAATTTTGATACAAATCTAATTTAGACCTAGAAAATCCAATGGTGAAGTTGAATTTTGGTTTTGATCACGTTTGATTAGGTAATTTATGCAAAAACCCAAATTAGGGTAAATATATGTCTGAGACTCTATTTTGGGTCAAGATGAGTTCTGATGGTTAAATTGAAGGTACTAAACCCTAAAGAATATTTTTCTATGATTTTTAGAGGGTTTACGTGAATTTTATCTTGACCAGAACCTCGGTTAATTAAGTGGGTCTGTTTTTAGGGTTTTAAAAGTCATTTAATTCTCAAAACACATACAAATCATTTTCTGACTGATCTAACCCACTTGTTACCTTTTTAGGACCTTTTGACCCTTAATGAATCCCTAGAAAAACCCGTGGTCGTATTGCATTCATGATGTGCTGGTAAATTTATATTTTTAACCCTAGTTTCTTATTTTTCCCTTAGAATGATTACGCAGTGAATAAGTCTCTCCGGTGGTAATGTAGGAGCATTTATTGACTTAATAGGATCAAAATGAGCTAGTTATGGCTCATGATGATGTTCTCATCATTCCCCCATGCCTAGCTTTTACTAGTCCTGTTGACGTGGCTAGATCGTGTTTTAACAGTCAGTTACGTCGTAGCATAGGTCACCAAGCGTTGTCAATAAATAAGAATTTATTACTCGAAAACATAAGTATCGGAGGTTGAACACAGTGAGCAATCGGAATTTATTCACTAATCTCGATAATGTAATTGAACACTTAATTACTCAAAACATAATTCAGAATATATATGCATGAGTTTAAAAGTTAATTGTGGCAAAAATAGAGAAATTGGACGTCTGATCATGGGATCAGATGTATTAAAAAGATATTTTCTCTCTTATTTCTTCTCCTGTCTGCTTCTTTTTCTTCATATGACTTTCTTTCTCTAATTTTCCTTATTTTCTTCTGTTCTTTTTTGGCCATGTGCTTCTTCTTACTTGCTTCTTCTCAGCAGTTCCTTTCTCTTCCTTCTTATTTTCCTCTATCTTCTGCCTTGCCTCTCTTCTGCAATGTCTTTCTCCTTCTTTTTCCTTGCGGGTCTTCTTCTTCTTTCCTTAGCTCTACTTCCCTTGGCTTCAGCTTTTCTTCTTCTACTTCTGCTTGTCTTTCCCTTTCTTTCTTTCTTCTTCCTTCTTCAGCCTTAGCTCTCTGACTTCCTCTTCTCTTTGGCTTCGCCTCTTCCTTCTGCCTTGTCCTTCCTTCCCTTTTTCCTCTGCGAGTCTTCTTCTTCCTTTTGCAGATAAGTGTCAGCTTCACTTCAGTTGTGCCTTCCTTCTCCTTCTTCCTTGCACAAACTGAAGAGCAAAACCCACGCATCTACCCACACCCATGTTTCTCTCTCTCTGTATATCACTCTTCAGTACGCTCTCCCAGAGTCGGGTAATCGGGTCGGGTCGCGTGCCCAGGTCCAGGAGCACTCGCGTGGGTGTGGTGTGCGAGGAGTGATCAGTAGGATAGTCGGGTCAGGTTGCTAGGTCCGTAGGATCAATTCATGGACGAGGCGTGTATAGGTGAGGGACCTCACCCCATGTGTGTCTCAAGGCGAAGAGAGTAGAACACAAATTCAATTTATTGCACGTGCCTCACTCAGACGTTTACGATGTGGGACTAATGTCCCCCTCGCTTTTGCTCGCCTGCTCGTAGGAGCTCTCTCTTCCAATTGCTGCAGCTGCAAGCCTCGCAGCGCTAATTGCCTGGACAGCTGAATGCGCGAGAGTACCCCAAGCCTTCTGGACTTGGGATCCAGAAGTGCTTCAGCCTAAAGCAAGCTTGCAACCTTCTCAAGTCGTCGCTAATGGCGGCTGGTGCTCAGATCCTGCACGACACAAAAGGAGCCTTGCAGCTCTATCAGACAATAGGAGGACCTTCGCCGTGTCACGTCAAAGGTGAGGGGGTAGGTGGTAGGCTGCGAGGTGGCCTAGGCATGCGTGCTTAGGTCGCTTTTTGGCCGGGTTTATGGGTTAGGTCGGGGGGCGTTTGTGGTGGTGTAGGCGGTCTGTGAGTGGGTGGATGACGTTCAATGGAGTGTGGTGGAGGTTGTGGGGTTGGTGGCGAGATGTGTGGAGTTGTGGAATGATGGGTGCGTCTTGCCGGAGGTTGGCCGGAGATGGGGAAGATGGTGGTGGACAGTGGTTGTCGAGGGGTGTTTTGTGAAATAGGTTGAGGGGAATTGAAGAAAGGATAGAGACGAGTGGTTCTAACCTAATTAAGTGGACAAAGGGGGAGAGAGGGCGGCTGGCAGTACCTGCTGTTGCTGGAGAAGAAGGCATCCAGTTGAGGGAGATGATGGCAAAGACGGGGCTAGGGATGCTCGCACGGGTGTTGCACGATGCGGAGGAGGATGGTGAGGATAACTCTGCCACTGGTATTGTGGTAGAGCGACTAGAAAGAGGAGGGAGGCTCGCCGGAGCTCGCTGGACCACTTGGCCGGAGGAGAAGAATAAGAAATTGAGGTGAATCTCTGGCCAAGTAGAGCTGAGGAGGTGCGGCCAGGGTTAGTGGTCATTCTATAGTCGCTGGCAGGGACTCCTATGCTTGGAAGACAAGCCTCCGAGCATAAGAGACCTCACCGGAGATGGAATCAATTAGATACCCAAATCTCTCGTGCGTTCGCATAAGAGATTGGGAGCAAATTAGAGAGTAGGATCACGCTCAGATGGAAGGGAATTCCTCAGAGAATCTCCCTTCCAAATCTGGGAGGAGATCTCTGAGGAATCAGGGAGTATTCCTCCTCCATTCCTCACCGGAGTAGGATTTCTCCCCATTAATGGTGGGGGGACCTGTTTGTAAGAGTGGTGAGGAAGTCAGCGGGGTCTGTGTAATGGTTTTAAAAAGATAGGGGCCAAAATATAATTAGGTGTACTAATTTGCAAAGTAGGTCAAGATGACCTCCCCTTAGGTCCAAATTTTGGTAAAAACCTCATTTTGACATAAGGAATCCAATGGTGAAGTTGGATTTTCGGTTTGACCACGTTTGATTGGACATTTTGCACAAAAACCCAAATTAGGTCAATTAATGAGCTAGGACCCTAATCTAGGTCAAAGTACGTTCAAAAGGTTAAATTGAAGGTTATAAACCCTAGGGGATATTTTTCCATGAATTTTAGAGGGTTTAGTTGATTTTTAATCTAACCAAAACCCTGTTGAATTAAGTGGGTCTGTTTTAGGGTTAGTAGATGTCATTTAATTCCTGGATTACACATGAACCCATTTCTAACTGAACCAACCCACTTTTTATCTTATTCAGATCATTTGACCTCTATTTTGCCTCTGAGAAATCCTATTTATGTACCGCAATGATAAAATTACAGTTTTAACCTTTATTTCATGTTTTCTTCTCATAACACTTACTCCTTAAATTAAGCCCTTCTCTAGGTTATGTAGGAGCTCTTATTCTCTTTCTTAGGTCAAAATGAGCTAGTTAGGACTCATGATGAAGCTCTCATCATTTCCCCATGCTAAGATTTTACTAGTCCCTTAGCAAAATTTCAAGGTTTTAACTTCTGTTCTAGACCCTGAGTGTCTGTCATCAGTTATGATAAGTGCTTTTCTTTTTCTTTTGTGATTAGGTTAAAATGCCGAGAGTAGGCCTAGAGGTACTCAAGTATCAACAAAAATCCAGACCTGACCCGCTTTAGCGTCAATCTTCCACAAAGGTTTTTAAGGCCCGCAGAAACTATCCTAGGGTTTATTGGACTCTGCGGTTAAAGCACCCATGTGATAGGTGATGAGTCCATTTTAATGGACTAATATTACGCCTAACTTTAATCGTACCATTTAGGTGTGTTAATAGCTGCAATTAAGTTGTAGAATATTTGCATGCATCATGATTTAAGTTTATAACATTCTATAACTTAATATGTAATGATTTTGTTGTTTTTATGTGCAGGAATTATATTTATAAAGAGCAAGGGTTGGGGAGTAAATTTCCCCAACAACTGGCGGTATCCTTTCCCTGATCTCTGGCCAGTCGCAACTCCTCCCAACATTTATCTGATCTCCCGCCGCCCTCCCTCAACAAACAAGGCCAAAAATACCTAAGGGATTTGAAAATCCCTTAACTCACACACGTGCAAAGGAGAAGAGTTAAAAAGAAGAGGCGGAGAAAGGAGAAAAAAGATCATCCAGAGAGGGTGAAAAACTTCTGCGTGCACTGTGGACCAGGATCACCTTCCCTTCAACGCTGCAGGCGCTCACTCCATCAAGCCTGCACCTGCAGGCACCGCACCTTCATCACCACAGCGTGCCTGCAGCTGCGCCCTTGCAAGCCTCTCCTCAGCCTGCACCGCACCGCGCTCCTGTAGCCGCGCCATCTGCACAGCACCCCCTCCTGCAGCCCACTTCACCTTGCGTGCCCCCTTTCCTGTAGGCGCACAGCGTCCACCACATTCAGGCATACCACCAGGCACCCGCTTTACCCAGCGCCTGCAGCTCAACCCCCTGCAAGCAAGCGCCCACCTTCCAGCTCCTCAGCCTCCTACGCTCACCTTCACTTCTGCCGCCAGTGCCTTCAACCTGCAGCGCGCCATCTGCACCTTCTGCCACACTCGCAAGCACGCCCATCTGCAGCACGCGCGGCAGCACCCGTCCGCCTCTGCCAGGCTGCGCCTACAGGTGCACACCTCCGCGTGCCCCTCATCAAGTGGCACCTTCATGGCAGCAGCAGCCTCCTCTGACGTCTTCTCCTCCGCCGCGGCCTCCATCGAATAGGCCTCATCCTCGCCGACCTCCCTAGCGCGTCCACTGCCCGCCAATGCTCTCTCTCTCTCGCAAGGAGGAGAGAGAGCAAATGCTCTGTTTTGAATTCAATTAAAAATTACATTTACTTCCATTGCCACAGAATTTGATTTTGATTTATTATTATTTTTTTGTGGCAGAATTACGCTTGCACACTCATATTTTCTGATAATTGCATGTTATTGATATTCACCTATTTCAAGATTGGTTTTGGGCTTAAACTATGCACTAATTTTCTCTAGTACACGTCACGTGAAAATTACATAAAATCATCATATATTTATTGAAGATTTCAGTGAGGGAAAACTGCACATATACCCTTATCTTTTTAAGTTATTGTGAATCTACTTTCTATCACATTTTTTGTCAGATTTGAATAGGGATTTCACAATTTACCAAAAGAATATAAAATAATCGAGAGTTTATTGCGTAATTGCCTCCCTGTGGACACGACCCTCTCTTCTATGAGTGGTTATTTTTATTTTTTATTAGTCGATTTTTCCACCACTTAAATACTACAACGAAAAGTGGAAAGTCAACTCTTTCAAATTGGCGCCGTTGCCGAGGAGGCAACAGACGCAATAGATTTACTTCATTGTTTTTAAATATTCTGAGTTGCGAAATTATCTGATCAATTTTTTTTACTGTACGAGGAATCTGAAGAGGCGACAAGGCGCAACAGAGCAGTGACAGCAACCACGATTTAAGCCACACGAGGAAAAGACGAAGGAGACCAAGATCCTATTTTCACAAAGGATTCTCCGTCGTCACAAATTTATTTCTGTCTTTTCGCCCTTGTAGTAATTGGGGCTGAATTTTTGGGGGTTTGTCCCCGCATTCTTTAGCTACTAGGGCTTACAATATTTTTGGTGCGTGCATGATTCTATTTTTTGCTTACCTGCTTTTAAAACCAATAAAGAAAATATCAAGCTGCCTATTTAGAAGTTGCATGCCCTTAGGTGCGCGCATTTAGGGGTGATTGAGCAGCACATTAGATCTTATTATTGCATTGTAAGCATATTAGCACGAAGATTGTTGGAGATAGGTACATCTTTCTAACTTTTGCATCCAGCTCCTGTTCACGCATTTGCATTGAAATTTAAATTCAAGACCACTAAGTTGTTTGAATTTACTAATTCAGTGGTCACATAACTAAAAGTGGAACTAATAATCAGATTCAACCCTAAAAGAAATTCACATTTGATCTGATTCTAAGGGACTTGTCTGCGATTTCAAAAGAAATTACAAAGATTTGCGGTGTGTTGCACACTTCTGACATTGAGCATGCACATTACGCACCACACTAAGGCTCGATCCCTTAAGGCTATAAGCACCGATCTCTTTATCGGTGTAGACCCTCCTATTATGCTTTGTGGTGGTGGTGATACTATCTTTTGACCAAGTGTTTTGATACTCCACGAAGGGGGACACCCCTTAAAGGAACAAAATGGTAGTTAAGGGGCACCGCATACGCATCGCCTCAAAGGAAGGGTTCGCCCTACTTGCATCCCTTTGTTCGTCCTTGGAGTATCTTCTCACTTGATCTCCTGGGAGTATCATCCAAGCAAAGTATAGGTCCTAGGGCACTCGAAGGTTGAATTAAGGCACGTAATTGCAGTGAAAAACTTGTTTGGCCATTTATATTAACTAATTCGACCTCTGCAATAAAGAAGGTTAAGATTTCAAGTCCACACCCCTCTTATACCACTTACGTGCGAACGGAGGGATAAGTCTTGATCTTTTGACTTATCTTTGGAGTGGAGGTTTAACTTACTCAATAAAAAACATGAATTGTGTTTTGTATGCTTAGTAGACGCTCTCTTGAGGGTAGTCTAGTGTTTGATCCTGAGCTTGAGAGAATTCTTAGGAGAACTCACCTACGAGAAGAAAAAGAAGGAATGGATGAGCAAGGTGCAAATCAACAAAGAACCCTAAGGGATTATTTTATTCCTACTAACCAACCTACACAAGCACTAAGACGACTGGCAGGGGATAATCCCTATGCGATTAAGAGTAGTACCATATCTTTATTGCCCTCTTTTTATGGTACTACTAGGGAGGACCCCTACTGGCATTTGGAGGAATTCACCAAGGTTTGTTCCACGGTGAAGCTCCAGGGCTTTACTGATGAAGCCCTGATGAGGAGTCTATTTCCTTTCTCCCTAAAGGATAAGGCCAAGCATTGGTATCATACCCTCGATGCAAGGGTAAATGATTGGGCCACCCTTAAGGGAGAATTTTTAAAAAGTATTTTCCTATGAGTAAAACCAACCATTATAGAAGAGGGATTATGGGTTTTACTAAACAGGAAGGGGAGCAATTTCATGAGACTTGGGAGCACTTTAATGACCTTCTTAGGTTATGCCCCCACCATCAGGTGCTAAGATGGCAGTTGGTTGAAAGGTTCTATAACAGATTATCTGAAAGGCATAGGCAAACCATTGATGCAACCTGTGCAGGAACCTTCATGACCAGAACTGAGGATGAAGCCTAGGCATTATTTGAAACTTAAGCGACAACTCCATACATCTGTCCTCTGCCTATCAAGAAAGAAAACCATCAATCTTGCAGAGGAAGATAGAGGCCCATGAAGCCGGGGCTTCTCAGGATTTGGCTTATCAGATTCCAACTATTGAATAAAAACTTTGATAGGCTTTTAGCAAACCCCGGCATGAACTCGCAAGCAGCCTCTATTTTTCAGGCTTCAAGAGAATGCTCCATTTTCCAAAGCACAACGCATGCCACTGCTGAGTGCCATTAGGCAAACCAATTCCCTGAGTTGATTCAGGCCGACTTGAATGCGGCCCAAGGTTTTCGCCCCCCTCGCAATAACCCTTACTCCAACACTTATAATCCAGGGTGGCGGAACCATCCAAACTTCTCTTGGAAGCAAGGTGATGCTTCTAACTTAGGGAATACTAGACGCTTACCTCCCCAGCTCACATACCAACCTTCGTATGAAAATCCTCCTCCGAATAAGCCCTCTGAGATGGATGAACTGAAGGCCATGATGAAAGCAATGCAAGAGCATCAAAATATAGTTATCCAATCTTAGAATAAGATGATTACTGATATGCAATCCCAAATTGGTCATCTTACTGAGGCAGTTAGGCAACATGATTCGGGGAAGCTGCCTAGCTCTTCTGAGGAGAACCCTAAGGGCAAGGGGGTTGTATTCAGGGAGCACGCCCAAGCAGTGACTGTGTTGAGGAGTGGAAAAAAGATTGACAAGCCTGATAACACTCCTACGGTTACATCTCAGAATTCCCCTTCCACACCTAACCCGACTTCCATCTCACCTGAGGAAGAGTCACACCACTCTCCCTCGCACAAAATCACCCACAATGAGGATGTCGTCCTTCCACCACCCCTTTCCTGCCATGACGACCCCTCTACCCAGAAGCCGAGGGTGCCCTATCTAGAGTGCCTATCTACTCTTCGAGAATCTTCTGTTGTCTCGTCTGGAGCCAAGGATAGGATGGAAGAGATTATGGATACTTTTAGGCAAGTCCAGATTAACTTCCCTCTGTTGGAAGTGATTAAACAGATTCTGTCCTATGCCAAGTTTCTGAAGGACCTGTGCACCTAGAAGCACCAATCTAGGAAATAGGTCCAAACCAAGGTCATCCTGCCTGATCATGTTAGCTCGGTACTCCAGCATGGAACACCCCCCAAAATTAAAGACCCAGGGGCCCCATATATTTCAGTGGTTATAGGTAACCAACACATTGACGACGCTCTGCTCGATCTGGGTGAGGGGGTAAACATTCTACCGAGCTCTGTCTACGACCTTTTGGGAGGAGGAAACCTGAAGCCTAGTCCAGTAATCCTCCAGGTTGCAGACAGATCACTTAAGACACTGCGGGGATTGTTGGAAGATGTCCTTGTGAGAGAGGAGGATTTCTTCTTCCCCGTTGACTTTCTGGTACTTGATACTGACCCATCTAATAAGCCCACAAAGTCGTCCATTATTCTGGGACGTCCCTTCTTAGCCACAACTAATGCCTCTATAAATTGTAGATTCAGGGCACTTAAAATGGGCTTTGGAAAGAAGAAGATCCGGTTGAATGTTTTTGATACTTACAAGCAACCCGGATTTGAAGATTGTTCTCAGATTGAGGTCGTTGATGAAATAATTGAAGAGACACTCCAGCACTCTTATGTAGAGATCCCCTTCAGAAGGTCATATCTCAGGACCATCCCTCAATTATTAAAGAAACTGAAAGGAAAATGCCCGAACTAGAAGAGTTGCTGGGGATACACACTGAGTCTCTGTCCCCACCCTGGACTGTGAAGGTAGATCCACTGCCTGAAGCGGGGACATCTCAACTAAAACCCTCAATCCAAAAGGCTCCTAAATTGGAGTTGAAACCCCTCCTGAGCACATTGAAATATGCTTTTCTTGGCCCTAATAACACGCTCCCCGTTATTATCTCATCTACATTATCTGAATTGCAGGAGGGAGCTCTGATTGAGTGTTTACAAAGGCATAAGGAAGCAATTGCTTGGACAATTGCTGCTATTAAGGGTGTTGATCCCTCTCTTTGCACACATCATATATACACGGACGACTCCGTGAAGCCTTTCCGAGATATGCAGAGAAGGCTCAATCCAAATATGTGGGAGGTTGTTAAAAAGGAGATTCTGAAATGGCTGGATGCAGGGATTATCTATCCCATTTCAGATAGTAAATGGGTCAGCCCTATTCACGTAGTTCCGAAAAAGGCAGGAATCACTATGGAAGAAAATAACCAAGGTGAACTGGTGACCACTAGACCCTCAACTAGTTAGAGGGTCTGCATTGATTACGGCCATTTAAACATGGCTACCCAGAAAGACCATTTCCCCTTATCATTTATCGATCAAATTCTAGAATGATTGGCAGGGAACGAGTACTTTTGTTTTCTTGATGGGTACTCTGGGTACAATTAGATAGCCGTTTTTCCTGATGATCAGGAGCATACCACCTTCACGAGTCCGTATGGCACTTTTGCATTTCGTCGAATGCCATTCGGGTTATGTAATGCGCCTGCCACTTTCCAATGTTGTATGATGGCTATCTTTTCTGATATGATCGGTGAGTTCGTTGAAATTTTCATGGATGACTTCTCCATTTATGGCTTGTTGTTTGACCTATGCCTTTCGCACCTTGATAAAGTCTTAACTCGTTGCGAAGTGGCAAAGCTGGTGCTTAGCTGGGAGAAAAGCCACTTTATGGTCCAGCAGAGCATTGTGTTAAGGCATATAGTTTCCGAGAGAGGATTAGAGGTGGACACCGCAAAAATCGATTCCATCTCTAAGCTTCCATTGCCTGCCAATGTTCGTCAGGTTAGATCTTTCCTTGGCCATGCTGGATTTTATAGGCGCTTCATTAGAGATTTCAATAAAATCTCTAAGCCACTCTGTGACCTGTTAGCGAAGGATGCCTCCTTCGATTTTGATGATAGATGTGGCGAGGCTTTCCAAGTTTTGAAGAAAGCCCTCATTACCGGATCGATTCTCCAAGCACCAGATTGGACCCTCCCATTTGAGCTTATGGGCGATGCTTCTGATTTTGTAGTGGGAGTAGTCTTAGGTCAAAGGGTTGATGGCAAACCTCATGTGCTGCATTATGACAAGACCCTTACGGATCCTCAGCAAAACTACACGGTCATTGAAAAGGAATTACTTGCTGTAGTATTTGCTTTGGAAAAGTTTCGATCTTATCTTTTGGGATCCAAGGTTGTGGTGTTCACTGATCATTCAGCCCTTAAGCATCTTCTGGCTAAAAAGGACACCAAACCTCACCTAATTCGTTGGATTCTGCTACTCCAAGAATTTGACTTGGAAATTAAAGACAAGAAAGGAGTTGAGAATGTGGTAGCAGATCATTTGTCTAGGATCCCTATTGAGGCATCAAACCCTACTGGCGGTATTCAAGAGACTTTCCTGATGAGTCTCTAATGGCCGTGGAAGTTAAAACTCCTTGGTTCGCTGACATAGTGAACTATCTGGTCACGGCCATTACCCCTAGTACTTGGGACAAGCAAAAGCGAGACAGATTGAGTCTTAATAAAGCTATAACTATGGTGGATGGTTATGACCGTCCTTCATAGAGTCCTCGATTGAAGGAGGGTAATAGTGTCAAAGGTCAGAAATACGTCTGTCCTATCCATTCCTTCCCAGTGCCAAGAATAGGCACTTCCACCAAATAAGCCACACAACTTCCTCTTGCCCATCATCATCCCTAATAATGCCTTGTAAATAAAAGTTTGTATCGCGTTGTGTTGATTGAAAAAGAAACAAAAACAAGAAGAAATAATAAAAAAAAGAGGAAGAGAGAGAAAAAAGAAGAAATAGAAAGAACAAAAAGAAGAAATAGTTATATTAAAAAAAAAAGTCCAAGTTATAATGTAACATTGTTTCTGAGGTAATAGAACACCTATCACATTCCACCAAATATGACCCATACCTACCTTTTAGTATATCTGATCGCCCGAATACTGGTTGAGGACTCTAACTTAGTTATAGAGTTATTAGAACTTTAATTGAAGTGTGGATGCCATGTGAGGCCACCAAATAGTGAGTACAGTTTCTAAATCTGGCGAGATTCATGATCTTAGAAAGAAAGAAAAGAGGGAGTGCCCAGGAACATCAAGAAAGCACAATTGTGTAGCCTCTCTCAGAGTTGACTTGTCTAATAGTATAGAGATCTAGAGTCTGTAGTACTAGACTATTTGTAGCACCAGATGAGTGTGTGCCACCAAATATAAATCCATTCAACTCGATATCTCCTACCTAAGCCAAACGCTGGGGTCAAATTACAGATTATCCTCTACTTTATCCCCGAGGGAAGTAGTTGCCTATCCCAACATAATATTTACCAAGGGTGAAGTAAGAACTTCCAATGCGATTTGGCTCTTTCACTTGGATCTGTTACCTAGGCTATCAGCACTTCACATTTGTCTGGATTTCTAAAGTTTTGAAGTAAGAAAAGAAGAAATCTTCTTATTACTTCTATTATTTTTCATTTTTGCTAGGGACTAGCAAATCTTAGGCATGGGGGTATTTGATGAGTCCATTTTAATGGACTAATATTACGCCTAAGTAACTTTAATCATACTGTTTAGGTGTGTTAATAACTGCAATTAAGTTGTAGAATATTTGTATGAATCATGATTTAAGTTTATAACATTCTATAACTTAATATGTAATGATTTTGTTATTTTTATGTGCAGGAATTATATTTAGAAAGAGCAAGGGTTGGGGAGTAAATTTCCCCAACAACCGACGGCATCTTTTCCTTGATCTCCGGCCAGCCGCAACTCCTCCCAACATTTATTCGATCTCTCGCTGCCCTCCCTCAACAAACGAGGCCAAAAATAGCTAAGGGATTTGAAAATCCCTTAACTCACACACGCACAAAGGAGAAGAGTTAAAAAGAAGAGGTGGAGAAAGGAGAAAAAAGATCATCCAGAGAGAGTGAATAACTCCTACGTGCATTGTGGACCAGGATCACCTTCCCTTCAACGTTGCAAGGCATCAAGCCTGCCCCTGCAGGCACCGCACCTTCATCACCACAGCGCGCTTGCAGCTGCACCCTAGCAAGCCTCTCCGCAGCCTGCATCGCACCACGCACCTGCAATCGCACCATCTGCACAGCGCCCCCTCTTGCAGCCCACTTCACCTTGCGTGCCCCCTTTCCTGTAGGCGCACACTGTCCACTACCTTCAGGCATACCACTAGGCGCCCGCTTCACCCAGCGCCAGTAGCTCAACCCCCCCCCCCCCCCCCCCGTAGGCATGCACCCACCTTCCAGCGCCTCAGCCTTCAGCGCCCGCCTTCGCTTCCCCGCCAGCGCCTTCAACCCCCCCTGCAGGTGCTGCACCGCACTGCCCTCACCCACGCCCCTGTAGGTACCTGCAGGCGCTGCACCATAGGTGCCCGCTCACCAGCCACTGCAGCCAAGTCACACCAACGCTCCTGCAGGCGCACCCGTAGATGCCCCACCGCACCTACCTTCCAGCGCCTCAGCCTCCAACGCCTGCCTTCCCTTCCACCGGCCATCACCTCAACCCGCAACATGCCATCTGCACCTCCTGCCACACCTGCAAGCACGCGCCATCTACAGCACGGGCGGCAACACCCGTCCGCCTCTGCCAGGTCGCACCCATAGGTGCACACCTCCACGTGCCTCTCATCAAGCAGCGCCTTCACGACAGCAGCAGCTCCTCTGGCGTCTTCTCCTCCGCTGGCTGACCACCTCCAGCCATCTCCGTCGATGTCACAGCCTCCATCGGATAGGCCTCATCCTCACCAACCTCCCTAGTGCGTCCACCACCCGCCGGTGCTCTCTCTCTCTCTCGGGAGGAGGAGAGAGAGCAAATGCTCTATTTTGAATTCATTTAAAAATTACATTTACTGCCATTGCCACAGAATTTTATTTTTGATTTATTACTATTTTATTGTGGTAGAATTGCGCATGCACACTCATATTTTTTGATAATTGCATGTTATTGATATTTACTTATTTCAAGATTGGTTTTGGGCTTAACCTGTGCACTAATTTTCTCTAGTACACATCACGTGAAAATTACATAAAATCATCATAAATTTATTAAATATTTTAGTGAGGGAAGATTACACATATACCCTTATCTTTTTAAGTTATTGTGAACCTACTTTTCATCACATTTTATGTTAGATTTGAATAGGGATTTCACAATTTACCAAAAGAATATAAAATAATCGAGAGTTTATTGCATAATTGCCTCCTTATGGACACGACCCACTCTCTTATGAGTGGTTATTTTTATTTTTGATTATTCAATTTTTCCACCACTTAAATACTACAACGCAAAGTGGAAAGTCGACTCTTTCAATAGGCTCAGATAGGTAGTGTTAATATGGTGAAATTATCGTTGAAGTGAGTATAGTGGTTAACCTAAATCGAGCCTAACCATCTTTCTACAAAATTTTTAACCTAGCCTACTTGATTTTATCTTGCTCACTTTTAGGCCCAGGGTCGATCGCAGGGAGGAGGGAATTAAGGGTGAATAAGTTTCTATGCCTTTCCTACAACGAATATATTCCATGTATTTATTATGTTTTTGGTTTTTTCTATTTAAGATTTTTTTGCTGATAATTTTATCCTTGAGGTATACCCTCAAAATCAGGTCCTTGGCTTTTGAGCCAAATTGTTCTTGGCTTTGAGCCAAATTAGGGTTCCAAAAACTGATCTTGCTATTCGCAAGATTGAGTACCTGCAAGACAAGGTTTGTCTTTTCTGTTTTACTATTTTTTTATCTTTTTAATAGCAGGAAACAAAAGAGAAATAGAGGTTGCTTGTAAAGAAATAAATATAGTCTATATAGATATATATATATATAATATATATAGGGGTGGGGGTGGAGGTGGAAATGGCGCGTAGCACTGTGTCGAGTTGGTCCACGTCTAGAAAGACACAACCAACAGGACAAAGTGCCACGTGGAGTGTAGGATGGATGTGTGGGAGTGTGTGCAGAGACGCTTTCTTTACGTGGGAATCGGGGAATATCAGCAACTGGTGCAGATATTCCCACGATATAACGCGTGGTGGAGTGACTAGTGCGTATGGATGAAGGTAGGTGATATGTATGTAAATATATATATATATGTGTATGTATGTAAATATATATTTATATCTATATATATAGATAGGGTTGTAATTATATAGTTGTATATGTAGTTATATATATATATGTAAATATATATATATATATATTTATAACTAGGTATATATGTATATATGTCTAACTATATATATATAGATATATATATATATATATGTATATATGTATATATGTATGTATATATGTATATATATATGTATAAATATATATGTATAAATAAATAAATATATATATATATATATATTTATGTATGTATGTATATATACTTATATATAGTTGTATAGGTATATATATATATGTAAAGATATATATGTATATGTATATAAGTATATATAGGTGTGTACAAGTGAGTGTGAGTGTACAAGTCAGTGTGCGTGTACAAGTGTGGTGTGTGTGTATGAGTGAGGGCGTCTGCTAGAGAGTGTGGAAGTGGGAGGGGTGAGTTAAGACGTCTGGCAGCCGCAGGCATCGTCTGATGGCGCGGGTGCACGCAGGTGCATGCAGGCGGTGGAGCGCAAGGCTGCTTGCGGGCGCTGGAGCGGGTGCGGGTGCAGATGCAGGCACGGGAGAGGGAGCAGGCGCTGGCACTAATGCGATGACTGGCTTGAGGTGGTAGCGGCGTGGAGAGAGAAGCACGTGGTGATCGGATAAGTGAGAAACTTTCCGATCACCACATTGTAGCTACAGTGTCGCGCAGAAACGCGTGAACAGTAGATACAGTGCCGCGTGGCTTGGACAACCGGTTGCGGCCGGTTCTGCAAGCACGGGCATGCTGGAAGGCACCTGCATGCGCGAAAGGAGCTTGCTCCAGCTGCTGGAGTGCGGGCAGGGCTACTGCTGCTGCTGGTGCCGTGCTGCTTGATTACCCCATAGTTGTGGGTTATTTAAGTATTTAAGTGCCTACACATTAGGTTAATTCTAACATTTATTTAGCATAAATTAGGATGTAAATAGATTAATTCATAGTTTTAATTTAATTACATAATCCATACATTGCATTCATATCTTAAGTGCATTTAGAATTAGCTTAGAATAGCATTCATCTAATTAGACAACCAATTAGGTATATTGTTTTCATTAACATAGAAGTTGAGGGTCTGTTTATAAATGACCCTAATATTTTAACATTATTTTCTTTACTCTTCTCCTTGCAGGAACGGCTAGCTGCCGCTCCAACGTCGAACGGCCGCAATGAAGACCCATTCAAGGGGGAGCAGATGTGGTGGATCTGGTCGGGCGGCTGATTTCAAACTTGTGTAGGCCACTACAAAAGGAGGAGAGAGGATGCTCAGCGAGGCAGGTCTCCGCCACCGACCCACCACTGTGCAGAGAGAACTCTCTTCCACTCCACACTGCCGGCCTCTACTGTGGCGACGAGTCTCCATCACCGTGGGCGTGTGGTGTGACAGGCCACACCGCCATCCGGAGCTCGTCGCATCACCGTGAGCACCTTAGCGTGCATCTCCCTCGCCGTCGTCACCAACCACCACCGCCGCAACCATCGTCACTGCAATCACCTTCTCATTCACTTAAGACGTCCGGGAAATTTCCCGGACGTCTAAAGCTACCCGCTCACCTGTGATCACCCGCTTGCGTACCCGTCTGAAGTCCACCTGCACCCGCACAACCACATCCGCCCGCCTCACCGTTCACGCCCGCACCACCACCCCCGCGCCTGCACCTTCATCCGTGCACGCCCACGCCTGCAGCGCCACCCACCAACCTCCAGTGCAACCGCGCCCACCATCAGCGTTCGCCATCTCCACGCCATCTAGACCACGCACACCCTCCTCAGCCTGCAGCGCCCACCTCCCGCGCTTGCAGCAGCAACCGCGCCTGCAGAACTCCAACCGCAACCGCACCCGCGCCTGCCAAACCTCCAATCGCGCCCACCAACCTGCAGTGCCCTTCTCCCGTGCCTACAGAACCGCCAGCAGCAGCACTTGCACCCTTCTGAAGCCACGCGCGCGGCACATCAGCTGAAGCCACGCCAGTAGCAACGCGTGGCAGTCCTCACCGCCAACAGGCCGCGCGTGCTCACCGGCTGCAGCACCTCCGCCGAAGCTCGTCCGACCACCTCCGGCCGCCGCGCGACTTGCCGCCACCACCGATTCGAAGCCCTCGGTCCACGGGACCTCCTCCGAGCTTCCCGCGCCCGGCCATCCGCTCCTCGTCGCGCAAGACAAAGGGGAAAAATTCCCCTATTTTGCTACAGTAAACCATCAATTAGAAATTACATTTTCTGCCATTGTCACCTTTTAATGATATTTTATTTATTCTGCATTGCGGAAAATATCCTCTAGTTTCTCATAATTGCCATTTCAGCATTGTTTCTTGCTTAAACCTTAATCTAAAGGCAATCTTGGCTTGATTTTTGTCCAAACTAACTACGAACGAACGTTTTTAATTGGTGCAAATTTTAATATGTCATTACCTCCTTGTGGATACGACCCGCTCCTCTGCGAGTGGTTATTTCTTGTTAAATATTGATTAGTCGAATTTTCCACCACATTAAACTACAAATGACTTTAAAGCGAAAGATCGATGAGTCAAATGGCGCCGTTGCCGGGAAGGCAACAGACGCAATAATTTCTCCTAATTTTATTTTGATTATTTGTCAATTGCACAAGCATTTGACCATTTATTATTTTCTTTTCTGTGCGAGAAATTTTGTGCAAGAATCAGCCTGTGTGAGAGGCGACCCTTGACATCGCCAGACGAGAAGTGGACGAGCAATTTTGAAAGGAGGAGAAGGACGAGGGCGCGACGGACACCTTTGTATTTAGTCACTAGTTTAATTAGAATAGAATTAAGACTGTAGACTTAATTTTTCATTGCAGTTAGTTTGAAACCCTTGTTTTGGGGCGTATTTTGAGGGGTTTGTTCCCCAATTTTGTTTTGGGCCCGTGTTAGGTAACTTTTGGGAGCCTACTCCCTTTTATTTAGATTTAGGTTTATTTTTTATTATTACTTTTATTTGCTTGTGCATAAGTGGTTCTAAAAAAAATAGAAAAAGAAAAAAACGAGCTGCCTGCCCTAGGACGAACCATTTAGGTCTGTATGAGTAGCCTCTAGATTTACTTTTCTGCATTGCGTGCATTTTTGCATCGAAGATCGCTGGAGGCAAGGTACGTATTCTCTTACTTTGCATCCTATTTTGATCACGCATTGCATTTGGGATTTAATGCAAAGACCACCTAATCTGTACTGAATAAATCTAACAAGTGGTCACATTTTCTTAGAAAAAGTACTAATCAAAGGAAGGACATTTTAAAAACCAAGGATTTGATTTTCAAACTTGGCGTGCGATTCAAAGTTCAAAATCTTTGACGATGTATGCACACTTATTTCACTTGCACCACGGCACGCTTCTAGACACTCCTTAGGTTTGGAAATACTAGGACAAGAGCCCTCCTTTCGTTGGATTCTGAAGTGTTCGGAACTTGAGATCAAAGGTTTTGTAAGTCCAAAGAGGGGGATACCCTGTCATGGATTTTTGGGGGTAGTTGAGAAGCACCGCGAAAGCACAGCTTCAAAGGAAGGCTTCGGCCTACTTGCATCCCTCGATCTTCCGTCTTTGGATTTACTTGACCATTTGAGATTTAGGGAAGAACACCTAAGCTCCAACTAGGTCTTCTTAGGCGAGCCGTAGGTCGACAATAGGCGCGTAAATTGATTGAACAAATTATATTGTCACCTACAATCTGACTTAAAATGAAAAGCCTAAATTGGGAAAGACCTAAACGGTCCTTTTTGAATTGTGTTTTACTTGGGGAATTCTGATTGAAGTGTGAGTTAGAATGGACCACATTGCTTTTCATCCTTTCACATCTTGCCCACACCCTCACCCCCACTCTGCATCCTTCGATCCCAGATGCCGAGATGGTCCATTCCTTGATGGACATAATGACAATCATTGGGATCCGTTTTACTCATATTATAGGAGTATTGGCCTAGTTAAGCCCCAAATCAGTGAGCAGAGCTTAGGAGTGGGATTTGCTTTGCCCAATATCCCACATACCAAAGAAATACCCAACCCACCCTCCCTGAAAAAGTATAATGGTTGGACAAACACTCCTGGGTACTATAAGCCTGAGCCTAACTTCTCTCATGATAGAAATAACCTCTCCTCTTTGAAGATGGAAATACAGAAAATGCAAAATGAAATGAGTGAATTGTTAGGAGAATCTTTGAGAGTAGGCCAACAAGAAAGAGATGAAATTAGCCACTCAATCTACCCCATTGAGGATGACGTACACCCCTCTACAACAGATGCATCTCCCGTGGGAGAGCTACACTTTAAGTTGGAGGGAAATTCTGGGGAGAATAGCTACTTTTCGAGGATCGATTTTGAAACCTCCCCATTAGATGACACTTCCTTGAGAGATCTACACTTTAGGTGGGAGGAAAATACACATGACAGTAGCTATGCATTGGATGAAGAAAGGTGGCAACCCGAGGAAGATGATGATAAGGTTGAGTATCTACCTAAATTATATTGGAGTCAAAAGAAGGGAATGATGATACCATTGGAAGACCTCGACCCAGATGATAGTATTTTCATGACATTTGATGAAGTGGGTCAAAGTCAAGTTGTTAATCCTACCCTCCCTTCTGATCACGATATGGAACTCAAACCCACCCTTAGGGAACCTAATCCTAAAGAAATTGACCTATCTGAGGAGTCTGATGTAACCAGTGTAAACCATTTACCTCAGATAGAGCACCCTAGGGGGTCTGCTGAGATATTAAATGATTCTAGACCTCAGGTACATGATGAATTGTGCGATGGGGAGGAAGACGAATTATATGAGGAACCTACATTCAAGATTTCGAGTGACACTAAGGGTGATTATGTCTTATTTGAAGAGTTAGCCCCTAAGGATGTCACAAATTTGACCAAATTAGGTTTCCTTAGCACACCCATTGATGATATTTCTCCTCATGATAAAATGATGGAAAATTTGGAAGCAATTTCTAAGATTTATGTGGATTCACATATAGACTCCGAGGAAGATTTGAGTAAAGAACAAAAACCCGGGGATGACATTGATAGGATAATCCCTAGATCTGTTACTTCCAACCTGCCTTCATTCACTTCGAAGTCACCCTCTGATTCGCTTATATCTGAAAGCGAAATTGTGACTCCTGATGAAGAGCAAGAAGATCCATGTGATGGTGCAAGAAATGCTAGGGATGAAATTGAGGATTTAGAAAGAGTGTTTGGGATGGACACCGAGCTGATTAAACCCAACCTAGATCTTATGGCCATCCCACAACCTCGTAACTTGGACACCCTAGACGATCCTTGCCTTAGAGAATTGCTCACTTTTGTTCTAACTAGGGGGCTTAACAGACCAATATTTCCTGTAATGGAGTATCGGGTATGGATTGATGATTTCTTTAGTCAGTCCATTACCCTGGGCTTTTATCTCTTTACCATTCCTTCCCCATACCTTTTGGAGGATCCATCTTATCCTCCCCCTACCCCTTTGGAGGTTGTTTTACCTGTTTATCCTTTAGAACCTCTTCTGGTGACCTGGGAAGATTTCATTCCCATTTTAGTTGGGCGAGCACTTGCTATCGGGATTCATCATCAGCTCGCCAACATCCTAGGTTACCTATTTTCTAGGCCAACTTTGCTTTGCTCATTTTTAGGGCCTATTTCTGCAATTCTTGAACCTGATTTGCAGGTTCTTTGGCTATTCAGCCCAGCTCTAACCCAGGTAATATCCTTCTATGCAATGAGGACATTGCAAATTTTAGGCATGGGGGGTGTACTTGGGGATATACATAGCATAATTGCATACATTTGTACATATATAAAAGAAAGAGAAAAAAAAAAGGTTTTGAGCTTAACTGGCTAGATCTTGCAGTCTTAAGCAAATCAGAACTCTAGGGTAGACTAAGTTAATTCTAGGGTCAAACTTTAGAAGCTAAATGAGCTACTAGCTTTAGACCTTTAGGGTCCTTCGTGGACTTAAAAACTTAAGTAGGAGTTAAGTTGCAGACCATTCCTTAAGAGGTTGAGGAAGGAAAACTAGGGTTTGAGTTAAAGGGTGGGGTAGTACCTGGAGTCTTATTCTACCTTTTGGTTTGCAGGTCCTTGTAACCCAAGCATCCAAATTTCACACACTTGGTCTGGTAATCAACTTAATTTCTGTCTTTCTGAAAAGAGATTTGGTTCTCTTAGTTTTGACTTAAGAGAGGCTTGAAAACACATTTTGATTGGAAGAGTTCCCGCCACAGGAGAGGTCGAGTATATACTCACCTTGAGGATGCGATGATAACATATTACCTCCTCGGCGCTTGTCTCTTAGGATATCCATCGTACTGGGGGCATGTAAGCGCATTGCGCGGTTCAGGTACCATGGGCGGCCCTATCACGAAGTGCCAATTGCCATAGGCCTGAATTCGCTTAAGAAATCCATGGGCGATACTATCTCGAAGTGTCGATTGCCAGGAGTTCTTGGGGTCGTTATGGGAGGTGCTATCTCGAAGCATCGAAAGCCAGGCACCCTTCAAGGTATGGTAATGGGGACAATGAATCCGACACAGACCGTGTTGATAGCTGATCTAAGGTTAGACTTAGAAGAATAAAAAAAAAAAGTAAATAAAAAAAAAATCCTTTAACTCAAATAACTCAGACCAATACACAGGCACGGATGCTTTAATCTCAGGGATCATTAAACTTTAGGGTAGAGTCAGAAATCAGGGAAACTTGTGCCTGCAACTCGTCTTTAGCCAACCTAGTCTGTAACTTAGCAACTACTTAGGAACCTTGGGTCTAGAGCCTAAAGTTAATATGCTTCTGAAGGAAGACTAAGTGAGTTGACTAGTCTACTTAGAGTGCTAGGTTTTGCTTAATTTTGCTAGGGACTAGCAAAAACTAGGAATGGGGGTATTTGATTAGCCCATAGTTGTGGGTTATTTAAGTATTTAAGTGCCTACACATTAGGTTAATTCTAACATTTATTTAGCATAAATTAGGATGTAAATAGATTAATTCATAGTTTTAATTTAATTACATAATCCATACATTGCATTCATATCTTAAGTGCATTTAGAATTAGCTTAGAATAGCATTCATCTAATTAGACAACCAATTAGGTATATTGTTTTCATTAACATAGAAGTTGAGGGCCTGTATATAAATGACCCTAATATTTTAACATTATTTTCTTTACTCTTCTCCTTGCAGGAACGGCTAGCTGCCGCTCCAACGTCGAACGGTCGCAGTGAAAACCCATTCAAGGGGGAGCGGATGTGGTGGATCTGGTCGGGCGGCTGATTTCAAACTTGTGCAGGCCACTACAAAAGGAGAGAGGATGCTGAGCGAGGACGGCCTCTGCCACCGACCCACCACTGTGCAGAGAGAACTTCTCTCTTCCACTCCACACTGCCGGCCTCTACTGTGGCGACGAGTCTCCATCATCGTGGGCGTGTGGTGTGACAGGCCACACCGCCATCTGGAGCTCACCGCATCACCGTGAGCACCTTAGCGTGCATCTCCCTCGCCGTCGTCACCAACCACCACCGTTGCAACCACCGTCACTGCAATCACCTTCTCATTCACTTAACACGTCCGGGAAATTTCCCGGACGTCTGAAGCTACCCGCTCACCTGCGATCACCCGCCTGCGTACCCGTCTGAAGTCACCCGCACCCAGACAACCACATCCGCCCACCTCACCGTTCACGCCCGCACCACCACCCCCGCGCCTGCACCTTCATCCGTGCGCGCCCACGCCAGTAGCGCCACCCACCAGCCTCCAGCGCAACTGCGCCCACCATCAGCCTTCGCCATCTCCACGTCATCCAGACTGCGCACACCCTCCTCAGCCTGCAGCGCCCACCTCCCGCGCTTGCAGCAGCAACCACGCCTGCAGCAGCAACCGTGCCTGCAGAACTCCAACCGCACCCGCGCCTGCCGAACCTCCAACCGCGCCCACCAGCCTGCAGTGCCCTTCTTTCGTGCCTGTAGAACCGCCAGCAGCAGCACCCGCACCCTCCTGAAGCCACACGCGCGGCAGCACCGGCTGAAGCCACGCCAGCAGCAACGCGCGGTAGTCCTCACCGCCAACAGGCCACGCGTGCTCACCGGCTGCAGCACCTCCACCGAAGCTCGTCCGGCCACCTCCGGCTGCCGTGCGACTTTCCGCCACCACCGATTCGAAGCCCTCGGTCCAAGGGACCTCCTCCGAGCTTCCCGTGCCCGGCCATCCGCTCCTCGTCGCGCAAGACAAAGGGGAAAAATTCCCCTATTTTGCTACAGTAAACCATCAATTAGAAATTACATTTTCTGCCATTGTCACCTTTTAATGATATTTTATTTATTCTGCATTGCGGAAAATATCCTCTAATTTCTCATAATTGCCATTTCAGCATTGTTTCTTGCTTAAACCTTAATCTAAAGGCAATCTTGGCTTGATTTTTGTCTAAACTAACTACGAACGAACGTTTTTAATTGGTGCAAATTTTAATACGTCATTACCTCCCTATGGATACGACCCGCTCCTCTGCGAGTGGTTATTTCTTGTTAAATATTGATTAGTCGATTTTTCCACCACATTAAACTACAAACGACTTTAAAGCGAAAGATCGATGAGTCACTGCTGCTGCTGCTGCTGAGCTTCGGAGCTTGGGTCTTCAGCAATAGCAGGAAGGTGTTGAGCGATGGAAACAGGGAGTGAATCCACCACGCCCACCTGCTCTTGGATGAGCTGGGTGGTGGTGGAACTCACAGTGGTGGTCATGGGACCACTGTGAGCCTGCTCCTGCCCACAGTGTATCTCTTCAGTGGGAAGAGGTACTGCATGTGGAGGGGAGGAAGATGGCCTGAAGGTGGCTGTTGTGTTCTGTGTCCAGGTCGCCCTCACAAGGAAGAGGTCAGGGCTTTTTAAAGGAGAAGGAGGCATGCACGGCCATGCCCTGGGTGTGCATGACCAACCATGCAGGCTTGCAGAGCATGCTGCCAGCAGAGAATGGCGCAAAGAAGAGCAAGCCCATTCCCTGAGCCGTGAGAGGGAGAAGAAATTCAAAGCAAAATAAAAGAATTGAGGATGGTTAAATTGCGAGGCAACACTTGAAGAAGATGTTATTTACATGGCCAATTATTCACTCTCCTCCCCTCTCAAATAAATGCATGCATGTGTCAATCTTTACAAATGCAACTATGGCCACCTAATATGCAATGGCAATGCTAGGAATTAACACAAGATGGCATTTTTATTGGTGTATTTTTGCTGTGCAATCACCGTGATTGAGACATTTTTAGCCTAGGTTCAGTTTGCAGTGCATTTTTTTTGTAAGAGAGAGACAGAAGATTTATTTGTTTGGAGAGCTTTCTCTCTCTTTTCGTTTTATTTCTAGCTTCAGATTGGCTTCTCAACATGGTCTGTATCAGATTCCTCATCCCCATCATCAATCCTCAAGGGTCCCTGGCAATCGATGCTTCGAGATAGCACCACCCATGGCAACCCCCAGAACCCTGGCTTTCGAGATTTTGAGATAATCCCGCCCATGGCGTTCCGTGGCCAAATTCAAACCATGGCAATCGACATTTCATGATAATGCTGCCAATGGTATCTAAACCAGTAGAGTGCTTACATGCCCCTGGTAGGATATTTAAATATTCTAAGAGACAAGCACTGAGGAGATGATATATTGTTACGCACCTTAGAGGGGAATTTCCCGCCTCTCTACATCGGGAACTCGTCCGAATCAACTTGTGTTGATCGGCCACTCCTAATCAAGGTGACTTTTTCAGAACATTGAAACGCTTTTTACATGATTTTGATATTTATGCACACTGAACCAGACTATGTGTGAATTAGGGTGCTTAGGTTACCGAATCCCGTAAACCGAAGGTCAGTTAACAAGGCCGAATACTTCCTAAGCCTTAGACCTAATACTTAAGCTTTGCATTTTCCCCAACCTCTTGAGGATTATCTAGATTTTAACGGATACATGAATTTTTTAAGCCAAAGAATCTAGCCCAAGAGGCCTAAGATCAGCGTTCCTGCTAATCTCTTTTTATGTCTCCTTAGCACTTTTCTTTTATTTTCTCTTTTCTTGATCTGGTCTAGAACTTCAATTAATTCCTTAAGCTTTTACTAATGACTCTCTTTTTCTTTTTCATTTTGTGCTCCTTTTCCTCATTTTTTCTCTTTTTCTCCTTATAATTATGTGGCTCACAAAATTTCCTCCCTCCATTTTTTATTCTTTTTCATAATTTTTCAATTTTTTGTGTTTTTGACGTATGTGAATTTTTTGTGAGAATCCTTCTGGCTTTTTCTTGGTTCTGTATGTATGCACTTTATACCCCCCATGCCTAAGTTTTGCAATGTCCTCATTGTAAACGGAGGGTGTGAAATAGTGTTGAGGTTAGGGACTTAGAACAGGATACAATAGGTGGGTGAATGGGTCGGAAATGACTGATGCAGACAATTTCAAGCTCTGGTACGTGTACCAGAGGTGGGATCAACTGGCTAAGGCTGAACTTAAGGTGCAATGGGCGTGGAGTACAGACAAATAATCAAACGGGTATCATTTTTGGAATGATGGGTTGCCTCTCATTAAGTGCTAAATTCAACGCCTTCAACCGAGAGGAAAATGGGGTGGAGAGGGAGTGGTCAAATCAGTGGAGTCTTGTAAAATAAGCACCTTGATTAACAGCCTGGTTGGTCCAACCAGGTGCTTGGTAAGGTCAGTGGGCTGATGATGCAGCCCAAACCCAATCAGTCTGGTGGGTAGACAGATGTAGATCAATAGATGCAGAACCTACCATATGCAATGAAGTTCTGATGGATATGGAAGTGAAAATTTAGGTTTAGGCTGAGTCGAATCAGCCTGGTCAGAGTAGGGTTCCGAAACATAATCAGTGCATGGTGTGGAAACCCTACAGGGGTGATCAGAGAATGATGGCTCATGTTTCTCAATTTGATCGATACCCGATACCCGGTATAGATGTGGTGATGAATCATCTGCAAACGGCTCAATGAGAGGTGAATCAGAATAGAAATTGAGTCCGGTTGTGGGTCGGGGTAGAGAACGGGTTTTGATCAGTTATGTATGTCTGGAAGAGGTGGCTTCAATGAGAATTGGCTTGTTATAATCAGGAAGCAGATTTTCTCCGATGTTATGGTCAGATTCGAAATCATCAGAGAGTTTGCAAAA
Source organism: Thalassia testudinum (assembly GCA_037157565.1). Lineage (NCBI taxonomy): Eukaryota > Viridiplantae > Streptophyta > Magnoliopsida > Alismatales > Hydrocharitaceae > Thalassia > Thalassia testudinum. Next base: position 136,997,170 of record JAZHRO010000063.1, read on the forward strand.
ATCAAAATCTGAATGAGATTCAAGATCATGGGTTCCACCATAGAATAAATCATATGTTGTAGATTCAGCAGCCTGACTGGGGTCTAGCCTAGATGTTAATTCTAAGCTTAAAAAGCTATCCTTATCTGGTAGAAGCTCAGGTTCTAAGCTGGTAGGGCAGACCCAATTGAAACCCCACTCGTCTAACTCCTCAGTTTCTGTATCGTAAATTGGCATGACTTCCAAAAAATTGATTGATTCTTCTAAGGATGTTGGCGAGGGATATTCATCAAATAGAGGCCAAAAATCATATTCTTCATTGAAAGATTGATCTTCCTCACATGGGGCCTCGAAATCTTCCCAATAAGTCTCAGATCTAGATTCTGGGCTTAGGATGTAGGTTGAATCACTAGAATCTGGTCCGAATAACTTTCGAGGGTCACCTTATCAGAATAAGGGATGGAATTTACACCCTTGAGAGGTTCAATTCTACTCTCATTATTGCAGGAGTTTTGGGATTCTAAGCCTGGTGATTCATGGTCTAGAGTTGGCTCAACATTATGTTTTCCTGCATTTGGAGCTTCCCAACCTTCTTCAATATTAGGCATATTGTATTCAATCTGGGTTGGGAGTCCACAATCATTTTGTGCCTCAAACCTGAGATCAGATTGATCCTTAATGTTGTCCGAAGATGGTTCATCCTCTGTTTGTGGTATATACAGGTACTTCTGGTCGATAATTTGTTTTAATAATCTCATTATCTCTTCCTATTTTTCAAGATCATCTTGGTGTTGCTCCCAAAGTCGAGGATTTCTCATGCATTGAAGGTATTCAAGATTGTGCAATTTTTCTATTGCAATTTATCCTGTGATGAGCAAGTCTTGGGTTGATCCTTTTGTGGCTTCTGCCAATAGTACTTGGGCACAAGTTATGATAAAGGTTGTGGTTGTTGGGACATCAATCTGAATGTTTTCTACTAGTGTTGAGGTTTCTTCTTTTTCATAGAATTTCAGGGCATCCTAAATCATCCTATCTCTCATGGATCTCCGATATTCAAGTTTCTTGAATGGTAGTCCTAGGTGGTTTAGCTGCATATTTTGATTAGGTGGTGGAATCAAGTTGTAGAATCAGAGTTTGAATCAAGGTGTAGAATCAAGTTATGAAGCAATTAGATCTGAATAACGAGTCCCACTGAAAATGTATGTGTGTGCTCTAAAGAGAAAAGATGAAGGATTAGGGATGTTTTTGACCCAATCAAGGCACCCAAAGATGTTTGGATGACTATGGAGGTTCGGGGAGGATGATACCCCTGGATTAAAAGGTCATCCACCTGAGAATTACCTGGGCAGCTAGAGAGGGCGAGTCCCGCAAAGACCCCTACACGGTAGAGCATCCCCACGGGTTACAGGGTTTCCCCCACTCGACCTCTCTTGTCTCTGAGATTCCAGGTAGACCAGAATGGGGACCTTGACCTCTTAAGTCTACCACTTTTATTTCAAAGGTGTTTTAGGGTTTTCACTTGAACTTTATATGTTTTGATGTTGTGACCTAATTTGGAGGTTGGTAGACACAAGGGGTCAACTTCACCTGACCTGTCCTAAAGATGTCAGAATGATTCTAGGCGTGGAACCTAGAGGTCACCATGATTTGACTCCTAGTTTGTTAGGTCCAAGATTTTAAGATTCAAGTGAGCTTAGAGCTCGATTTTTCTTAGGGTGTGTCTTGTTTAGATCTCTTCAATCAAGGGCTTGGGTCGCACATTGATGCGGGAGGGATCATTTCCTTTTATACAAGCATGTGTGACTAGCACTCCAAAATCCTTCTGTTGAAACCCTAATTTAGTTCTATTTCCAATCCTTTTTTCTTCTTGAAAAAGGTTTTCTTTGGACTCAAAAACAAGAAGTGTGTTGTCTGAAAAGATTAAGCGTGATTTCTATTAGGCACAAGAATTTTTATGGGATATGATCTAAGAATCGCTTCCATTTCAATAAGTTTTGAAAAATTTTCGCAAAATCAGGAAACGTTTGCCTTAAAGATGGTGATTACTATAGAAAGAAGGCAGTTGATTCCTAAATTAGTTTCTTCCTTTTGTCTTTCAAGGATTAAGGGATGGTTTAAGGAAGAAAAGAAATTACCTACCCTAGAGTAGTTGACTTGCGGGAGGGATCTTCTCGTGAAATACCTACAAGATCACAACAAAGCAAAGTAGGGCAAGTTAGTGTTCAATATGATCAAAATGAATGCAGAGACTAGTGATAAATTGCGTGTTGCTCCACGGTAACGGTGCCAAAATGTTGACGCGGCTAGATCATGTTTTAACAGTCAGATACATCGTTGTATAGGTGACCAAGTGTTGTCAACAAATAAGAATTTATTACTCGAAAACATAAGTATCCGAGGTCGAACACGGGGAGCAATCGGAATTTATTCACTAATCTCCATAATGTAATTGAACACTTAATTACTCAAAACTTAATTTAGAATATATATGCATGAGTTTAAAAGTTAATTATGGCAAAAATAGAGAAATTAGACATCTGATCATGGGATAAGACGTCTTAAAAAGATATTTTCTCTCCTACTTCTTCTCTTGTCTGCTTCTTGTTCTTCTTTTGACTTTCTTTCTCTGATTTTCCTTTTTTTCTTCTGTTCTTCTTTGGCCGTGTGCTTCTTCTTCCTTGTTTCTTCTCAGCAGCTCCTTTCTCTGCTCTTGCCTTTCTTCTTCCTTCTTATTTTCCTTTGTCTTCTACCTTGCCTCTCTTCTGCAGTGTCTTTCTCCTTCTTTTTCCCTGCGGGTCTTCTTCTTCATCTTTCCTTGGCTCAGCTTCCCTTGGCTTCAGCTTTTCTTCTTCTTCTACTTCTGCTTGTCTTTCCCTTTCTTTCTTTCTTTCTTCTTCCTTCTTCAGCCTTAGCTCTCTGACTTCCTCTTCTCTTTGGCTTCGCCTCTTCCTTCTGCCTTGTCCTTCCTTCACTTTTTCCTCTGCGAGTCTTCTTCTTCCTTTTGCAGCTAGGTGTCAGCTTCACTTCAGCTGTGCCTTCCTTCTCCTTCTTCTTCCCTGCACAAATTGAAGAGCAAAACCTACCCATCTACCCACACTCGTGTCTCTCTCTATATATATAACTCATCAGTACGCTCTCCCACAGCCGGGTAATCAGGTCGGGTTGCGTGCCCGGGTCCAGTCGCATCGACATGGGTGTGGTGCGCGAGGAGTGATCGGTAGGATAGTCGGGTCGGGTTGCCAGGTCCGCGGGATCAATTCATGGATGAGGCATGTATAGGTGAGGGACCTCACCCCGTGTGTGTCTCGAGGCGAAGTGAGTAGAACACAAATTCAATTTATTGCACGTGCCTCACTCAGACGTTTACAATGTGGGACTAATGTCCCACCCGCTTTTGCTCGCCCGCCCGCAGGAGCCCTCTCTTCCAATTGCTGCAGTTGCAGGCCTCGCAGCGCTAATTGCCTAGATAGCTGAATGCGCGAGACTACCCCAAGCCTTCTGGACTTGGGACCCTGAATTGCTTCAGCCTGGAGCAAGCTTGTGACCTTCTCATGCCATCGCTAATGGCAGCTGGTGCTCAGATCCTGCACGACACAAAAGGAGCCTTGCGGCTCTATCAGACCGTAGGAGGACCTTTGCCGTGTCATGGCAAAGGTGAGGCGGTAGGTGGTAGGCCGCGAGGTGGCCTAGGTGTGCGTGCCTAGGTTGCTCTATGGTTGGGCTTATGGGATAGGTCGGGGGGCATTTGTGGTGGTGTAGGCAGTCTGTGAGTGGGTGAATCATGTTCAGTGGAGTGTGGCGGAGGTTGTGGGGTTGGTGGCGAGACGTGTGGAGTTGTGGAATGATGGGTGCATCTCGCCGGAGTTTGGCCGGAGATGGGGAATATGGCAGTGGACAGTGGCTGTCGAGGGGTGTCTTGTGAAATAGGTTGAGGGGAATTGAAGAGGGGATAGAGATGAGTGGTTCTAACCTAATTAAGTGGACGAAGGGGGAGAGAGGGTGGCTGGCAGTACCTGCTGTTGTCGGAGAAGAAGGCATCTAGTTGAGGGAGACGGCGGCAACGACTGGGCCAGGGATGCTTACACGGGTGTTGCACGATGCGGAGGAGGATGGTGAGGATTGCTTTGCCACTAGTATTGTGGAAGAGCAACTAGAAAGAGGAGGGAGGCTCGCCGGAGCTCGCTGGACCACTTGGCCGAAGGAGAAGAATAAGAAATTGAGGTGAATCTCTGGCCAAGTCGAGCTGAGGAGGCGCGGCCAGGGTTGGTGGTCATTTTATAGTCGCTGGCAGGGACTCCTATGCTTGGAAGACAAGCCTCCAAGCATAAGAAACCTCGCCGGAGATGGAATCAGTTAGAGACCCAAATATCTAGTGCATTCGCACAAGAGATTGGGTGCAAATCAGAGAGTAGGATCATGCTCAGATGGAAGGGAATTCCTTAGAGAATCTCCCTTCCAAATCTGGGGGGAGATCTTTGAGGAATCAGGGAGTATTCCTCCTCCATTCCTCGTTGGAGTAGGATTTCTCCACATTAATGGTGGAGGGACCTGTTTGTAAGAGTGGCGAGGAAGTTAGGGGGTCTGTGCATTGGTTTTCAAAATATAGGGGCCAAAATGTAATTGGGTGTACTAATTTGTAAAGTCGGTCAAGATGACCTCCCCTTAGGTATAAATTTTGGTAAAAACCTACTTTTGACCTAAGGAATCCAATGGTGAAGCTATATTTTCGGTTTTATGACGTTTGACTGGACATTTTGCATGAAAACCCAAATTAGGTCAATTAATGAGCTGAGACCCTAATCTTGGTCAAAATAGGTTCAAAAGGTCAAATTGAAGGTTATAAACCCTAGGAGATATTTTTCCATGAATTTTATAGGGTTTAGTTGATTTTTATCCTGACCAAAACCCTGTTGAATTAAGCAGGTCTATTTTAGGGTTAGAAGATGTCATTTAATTCCTGGATTGCACATGAACTCATTTCTAACTGAACCAACCCACCTTTCATCTTATTTAGATCATTTGACCTATGTTTTGCCTCTGAGAAATCCCATTTATGTACTGCAATGGTAAAATTACAATTTTACCCTTTATTTCATGTTTTCTTCTCAGAACACTTATTCCTTGAATTAAGCCCTTCTCTAGGTTATGTTGGAGCTCTTATTTTCTTTCTTAGGTCAAAATAAGTTAGTTAGGGCTCATGATGAGGCTCTCATCATACCCCCATGCCTAGCTTTTGCTAGACCCTTAGCAAAATTTCAAGGTTTTAACTTCTGTTCTAGACCCTGAGTGTTTGCCATCAGTTATAATAAGTGTTTTTCTTTTTCTTTTGTGATTAGGTTAGAATGCCGACAGTTGGCCTAGAGGTACTAAGTATCAACCAAAATCCAGACCTGACTGATGGGTCGGCCTGGATAGGTTGTTAATATGATGTTTTTATCGTTGAAATATGTATAGTGGTTAACCTAATTCAGACCTAACCATCTCTTTACAAAATTTTTAACCTGGCCTAATTGATTTTATCTTGTCACTTTTAGGCCCAGGGTCGAACTCAGGGAAGTGGGGTTAAAGTCGAGTTTCTACGTTTTCCTTAAAACGCGTCTCTTCCGTTCGTTTATTGTGTTTTTGGTGTTTTTTTCTTATTTAGGTTTTTTATGGTAATCCTTGTTCTTGAGGCACACCCTCAAAATTGTGTCCTTGGCTTTTAGCCAAACAGAGTCCCAAAACAAGTCTTGCTACTCGCTAGACGGGGTACCTGCAAATCAAAGATTATCTTTTCACTTTTATACCTTTTTTTATCTTTTTACTAAGAAGGAAGCTAACAGATAGAAAGTAAATATAGTAGCTATAGATATATATTTATATGTAGTATATATATAAAGGGGTGGGGGTGGAGGTGACGATGGAGTGTAGCACTATGTCGAGTCAGTTGACGTCTAGAGAGACGCAACCAACATGACTATGTGTCGCGTGGAGTGTGGATGGAGGATGGATGATGTATGGGACCACGCTTTTTTTGTACGCGTGTATCAGGGAATATCAGCAACTGGTGCAGATATCCCCGTGATACAGCGTATAGTAAATAACGTGAAAATATATGTACATATGTATGTATATAAGTAAATATATCTATATGTATATAAATGTATAAGTATATATGTATAGATATATATAGATATATATGTATTATATATATATATATATATATAGGTGTATATGTATATATATATATGTATGTATATATGTATATAGCTATGTATATATGTATATAAGTATATATGTATCTAGATATATATATATATATGTGTGTATATATATATGTATATAGATATGTATATATATATATATATGTATATAAGTATATATGTATATATATATAAGTATATGTATAAGTATATAGATATATATAAGTAGATATATATATATATATATATATATTATATATATATGTATGTATACATAACTATAGATATTACTATGTATATAAGTGTATATATATATATATATATGTATGTATATATTATATATAGATGTATATAAGTATATATATGTTACTATATATAACTATACGTATAGTGTAAGTGTGTGTGTGGGTGTGTGTGTGTGTCGGTGAAGATGTGTGTGTGTTGGTGTAGTGTGTGTCTGTGAGTGAGTGCAAAAGAGAGAGAATACGTGAGAGAGAGAGAGCGGGAGAGAGAGATCAGCAGAGAGAGAGAGAGCGGGCTGGAGAGATCGAGAGCGCGGACAATGGCAGCGAGTTAAGTCGTCTGCTCACGGCGGCGGACGTCTGACGCCACGTCGTCTGAAGGCGGAGGCGGACGTCTGAAGACAGCGGGTGCGGGCGCGCCTTCGCGCAGGGTTCTACAGGCCTGCGCGAAGCCGACGAGCGGGCGATGGCGCGGAGGAGCGAGCGTGGAGGAGGTCTGCAGGTGGTCGCGGAGGGTTGCGGTGGGGGGCAGGGGTCGGCGTGAGGCCGTAGCCGGCCGCTGCAGTGCGCGCAGCGGCGGGCTACGGGTGCAACTGCGAGGCGGACAGAACGGAGACGGAGGTGGGGAACGCCCTGCAGACACGCGCGGAGGCGGTGAGCGACTGCGGGGACGGTCGCGGAGGGGCGGGAGGACTTGCTGCTGCTGCTGCTGGGCTGCTGCTGCCGTGGCTTCAAGCTTCGAAGCTTGGAGCGGCGGCAATGGCGTTAAAGAGAAAAAACGAAGCGAGGGAATGCACCACACCCACCGGCTCGTCGAAGAGCTGGGCGGTGGTGCTCCCACTGTGGTGGTGTGCACCACAGTGGGTTCTCCTGCTCGCCGGGTGCCTCCTCGACGGAGGGCCGACGTATGGGAGGGGAAAGCGGTGGAGAAGATGGCTGCGGGTTTTTTCAGCAGCTGCAGCCGCTACGTCGCGAGGATGAAGCTGCAGCTACTTATAGAGGAGGGGAGAGGGGTGTGTTGGCTGCAGCAGGGAGAGGGCGTGCGAGTTGCAGCTATAGGGAGCGGCGTTGGCAGGGAGACGTGACGGGAAGAGGTGCTGCGTGGCTGCTGCATGCAGTTGCGGGAAGAGTGCAGCCGCGGGAAGGAGAGAAAAGAAGAAATCAAGAGGAAAAATAAAAAGAGGGTGATTTGGCAAGGAGGCACTTGAAAAAAAATGTAACTATGTAGGCGATTGTTTCACTCCTCTTCCTCTCTTGATTAAATGCATTCATGCAAGTGTTTTTACAAATGCGATTACAGGATCCTATTATGCAATGTTAATGCTAGAAAATAGCACAAGAAGGCGTTATTACAGGCGTGTTTTGAGGTGTAAACATATACCCCCATGCCTATCTTTTGCTAGTCCCTAGCAAAATAGTATTTAGAAATGATCTTAAGCTGAAGATTTTCTTCTGAGGTGATACAGGTGTGTTTATTATGGAATATTGTGAGAACCAATTGTAAAGAAGACTACCCGTACTTTAAGTCTCACATGACATAGATCATCTCTCAACTAACCAGGACTCTTGATATTTAAACCTTAAGTACGATTTCCAGGACCCAGGAGGTTTTTGCCGTACTCGAGAGCTCAAGAGGTTATGGTTGTGCATAGTGAAGGATCAAGACTGACCAGATGAACCTTAAGACTCACTCCCAGGGTTTCACGAATTTTTAAGTACAAGTTGGTCCCAGTTTCAGCTCGTGTTTTTGGATTGACCCTTAAGATGATTACGGAAAACTCAACTCCCATTTTCTGATATTTTTTTTTTGTGGCTCACCGAAAAACAAAGTATGCAGACATTTATGAGATATACTGACTCTTTTAAAACATCTCTCTTTTTTTTTTCTTTTTTTTTTTCTTTTTTTCTTTTTTTTTTTTTTGAAACACGTGTCAGTATATCTCTTACAACACATTTTGAAGGAGCACACTTATTTTTCTTTTTGGTGGGAGAGTTTCTTTTTGGTGGAAAGAGTCATTCCTAAACACAAGACTAAATGCTGGGATAAAAAGTCTACCTGCACGCACAGGTAAGGACTCCACCTTCCCTAATGAACACTAGGGTTGGATCTTATGTTCACCTGGTCTTTCTTGATATGTGTAGTGTGAACCAAATTTACTTACGCTCTCAAGAAAAAGCAAACCAACGGATCCTGTACTGGTGTCTCAGGTACAAGAATACGTCCTTAGTTAAGAGAGACTTTGATCTATTTCGTCAATACTTTAAGTGAATTAAGCCGAGCCTGAGCGAATCAAGCTTCTGTGGCCTGGAAATTCTTCAAAACAGAGGTTGAATATCCATAAACACTTATTGAATTTTTTGTTTCAGCTTTCAAATCATTACTAAACACCATTTATTATTAATATATATATATATATATTTTTTTTTTTTTTTTTGCATATTTATAAATAGGTGGGAACTGTATAATACCATAACATACCCGGATCCTATGGATGCCTATCCACCCCCCCATGCCAAACAATGCTATGTCCTCATATGCATGCAGGGAAAGGCAGAGGAAGGATGGAAGATCGGGTAACAAGAGCTGAGGTTCAGGGTATAGATCAGGGTGGAAGGGTGGGTGGATGGTGGGTGGTGAAGAGAAAAGTGAAGTGATTGCGATAGAGGTGTGAAAAGTGATGGTGGATGGTGAGTGCTGTTAGGGTGCCTCCCAACAAGCGCTGAATTTAATGTCCCCAGCTGGACTCAGAATGAGGCAAAGAATTAGTTACCCTCCAGCAGGGCAACGGTTTCTCCAACGGGGGCAGGTTCATGAGTCAGATAGGGTTTCAAACGCTGCCCGTTGACCGTAAATTTACGCCCAGATTTGGGATCTTCAATTTCGACGGCCCCATTGGGGAATGGTCTTGAGACCAGAAAAGGACCAGTCCATTTGGACTTTAATTTCCCAAGAAAGAATTTGAGTCGGGCATTATAGAGCCAAACTTGCTGAGATGGCTCAAATTCCTTCCGCCGAACATGGCTGTCGTGAAAAGCCTTAGTGCGTTGTTTAAAGGTTAGAGCAGAATCATAGGCTTCACGACGGAGCTCTTCCAGCTCTTGGAGTTGGAGTTTCCTTTCTCGTTCACACAAGTCTGGGTCGAGGTTACATTGGCGAACCGCCCAATAAGCGCGGTGCTCCAACTCTACAGGCAAATGACAAGGCTTCCCGTAAACGATTCTATATGGAGACATACCAAGGGGAGCCTTGAAGGCGGTCCGATACGCCCAAAGTGCATCAGTCAGCTTGTCGGACCAATCCTTACGGTCAGGCCGAACCATTTTCTGGAGAATCTGCTTGATTTGCCGGTTCGACACTTCCGCCTGGCCGTTCGTCTGAGGATGATACGGGGATGCGATACGATGGTGGACTCCGTACCTCCTCAGAAGTGCCCGAAAAGAAGCATGGGTAAAGTGGCTTCCTCCATCCGAGATAATGGCCCGAGGGATCCCAAAACGCGCAAAGATATGGTCTTTGACGAATCGGGTGGAGATAACATGGTCAGCACGGCGCGCGGGAATAGCCTCGATCCATTTTGAAACATAGTCGATGGCCACGAGGACGAATTCGAAGCCGTTGGATGGAGGAAAGGGACCCATGAAGTCAATTCCCCAGATGTCGAAGATTTCCGCAGCTAGGATGTGTTGCAAGGGCATCATGTCACGACGTGCCATTGACCCTAATGACTGGCACCTAGTGCAATGTTTGGCATAAGTGTGCGCGTCCTGGTGAAGGGAGGGTCAAAAGAAACCGCACTGCAACACCTTGGCTGCAGTTTTCCTCCCAGAGAAATGGCCTCCACAGGCCTGATCGTGGCAGAAGGATAGCACACTGGGGAACTCACTGTCAGGAATACAGCGACGGATGATTTGATCAGCACCTATCCGAAAAAGAAGTGGATTATCCCAGAAATAATACTTTGCTTCTGCCATGAGACGCTCGCGCTGGTTTTTAGGCCAGCCACGTGGAAGAGATCCAGAAGCAAGGTAATTGGCAATGTCGGCATACCACGGTCCACTTGGCACATTTATTGCCAATAGGTGCTCATCAGGAAAAACTTCATTAATTGGCAGAGTAAGTCCAATATGGTCAGGGTCCAGTCTGGAAAGGTGATCAGCCACAACATTCTGGGCTCCGACCTTATCACGAATCTCAATGTCAAATTCCTGGAGCAGAAGGATCCAACGAATCAGTCTAGGCTTGGCATCCTTCTTGTGCATGAGATGGCGAATGGCCGCGTGATCAGTGAAAACAATAACGTGAGAGCCCAGAAGGTAAGAACGGAATTTTTCCAGCCCAAAGACGACTGCCAGTAGTTCCTTTTCAGTGGTAGTATAATTACGCTGGGCCTCGTACAACGTCTTACTGGCGTAGTATACCACGAAGGGGTGTCTATCGCGTCTTTGTCCCAGGATGGCTCCGACTGCAAGGTCTGAAGCGTCACACATAAGTTCAAAGTTGAGGGACCAATCAGGCGGCTGGAGAACAGGGGCCTTGGTGACAGCATTACGCAGCTGCGTGAATGCTTGTATACAGTCAGGGCCCATGTCGAAGGGCACGTCGGTTGATAGGAGATGAGTTAAGGGTCGAGAAATTTTGGAGAAGTCTTTGATGAATCTCCTATAGAAACCGACGTGTCCCAAGAAGGAGCGGATTTGTTTGACAGAACCAGGCACAGGTAAATCAGCAATGATATCGAGCTTAGCTCTGTCAACCTCGATACCCCTATCGGAGATGATATGTCCAAGAACAATTCCCTCGTGCACCATAAAATGACTTTTTTCCCAGGAAAGCACGAGGTTTACATCAATACATCTCCTAAGGATGCGAGTCAGGTTGGCAAGACATTCGTCGAAAGATGGTCCAAAGACTGAAAAGTCATCCATGAAGACCTCGAGAAAGTCACCCACCATGTCATGAAATATCGCCAGCATGCATCTCTGGAAAGTCACCCACCAAGGCGCGTTACAAAGTCCGAACGGCATCCTTCTAAAGGTGAAGGTGCCGAAAGGGCAGGTAAAAGTGGTTTTCTCTTGGTCTCGGGGGTCTATTGCCACCTGGTTATATCCTGAGAATCCATCCAGGAAGCAGAAAAATTTATTTCCCGCTAACCGCTCTAGGATTTGGTCAATAAATGGTAGCGGGAAGTGATCTTTCTTGGTTGCAGCATTGAGTTTCCTATAATCTACACACACTCTCCAAGATGTAGGAGTGCGTGTAGGGATGGATTCGCCCCTGTCATTGACACGGATGGTGAGTCCTGCCTTTTTGGGCACAACGTGAATCGGACTCACCCAGGGGCTATCGCTGATCGGGTAGATTATACCCGCATCCAGCCACTTAATGATTTCATTCTTAATGACCTCCCGCATGTTAGGGTTGAGACGTCGCTGCATCTCGCGAGAAGGTCGAGCCTCCTCCTCCGTATATATACGATGAGTGCAGTAGGAGGGACTAATACCAGATAAGTCTGATAAGGACCATCCAATAGCTGCCTTGTGTTCTAGGAGGACCTTAGTTAGTTTGCACTCCTGCTCCATGGTTAATTTTGAACTGATGATTACAGGGAGCATTTCATTTGGTCCCAGGAAAACATACTTGAGTGTATTAGGCAGCACTTTTAGCTCGGGAGTGGATGGGGAAGGATCTGGCATTTCTTGGGACGAGAGTGTCCCAGACGGGTAGGAGAACAAGTTAGGAGGAAGAAACTGGCCTTCAGATTGGCCAAGAAGAGGGGCTTCTTGGATAGATGGATCCAAAAATGAATAGCCCCAGTGAGAAGTATATGGGCTCAAGGTCCCAGTGTGGATTTGTAAATCCCCCTGATTTGGCGGGGAAGAAAGGGCAATTCGGTCTTCATGAGTATGGACCGACAGTGAGTAGCTCGGATATGACTCAGACCACGAGGTATGGGAAGCGGAGAAAACCTCGTCAGAAGTCTGGCCAGGAGAAGGTACTGGACAAGGGAGGGATTGGGGAACGTCACAGTATGCGTTGGTCAGGCAGTTATCAGTGTTTATAGGTAATCCGCAGCAGTCCGAATAGGTCCCAATTAGTCCGATACACGCGCTGACGGCCATGTCCTCGTCAGACGTGTCATCCTCAATGCAATCGCAATCAAAGTTCTTGGCTGCCTTGAATATGTTAAGCTTGAGCTTCTCAGATCCAACGGCAATCTCAATACAGCCCGACTCGCATTCGATGTGGGCGCGGGCTGTGGCTAAGAAAGGTCGACCGAGGATGATCGGACAATCAGAAAGTGAACTAGGAACTTCCATATCTAAAACAAGAAAGTCAACAGGAAAACAGAGACTGTTGACCCTAACCACCACGTCTTCCACCACACCCTTCGGGATTTTGACAGAACGATCTGCCAACTGTAACGTGACAGGGGTGGGTTTCAGATTTCCCAAGGAAAATTTTTTGAGCATGATGGTCGGTATGAGATTGATGGAAGATCCTAGATCAAGCAAGGCACGGTTAAAACTGCAGCCTTGGATGCTACAGGAAATCAGTGGTGTGCCCGGATCTTTCTGCTTCGGTGGTAAGTTTGACAGTATAGCACAACTCGCATGAGGCGAGAGAACCACCGGATTCTTAGTCCTCTTTGACTGTCGTCTGGGTGTTGTGTAGTCTTTGAAAAATCGAGCGACAGTAGGTATGTGGTCGATTGCCTCGAGCAGGGGTACCTTGATTTCTACATCCTTGAACAAATTACGTAGGTTGTCAAAGGCCTGCGTATTTTTCTTTTTGCCTTTTGGCTCCCTTAGTAGAGCCTCAGGGAATGGGACTGATTCTGGCACAAGTTTTGGTGCATCATCCTCTCGCGAATGCGGTATGCATCCCGAATGAGAGGGTGATGAAGAAGATGGGCCAGGATCAGGTCGAGGTGGATCGACGGTCTGCTTACCGCTCCTCGTAGTGATAGCATTGGACGATGCGGGTCCAGTGGGATCATACGGTGGAGGAGGGTTTGCAATGGGGATATAAGAGTGTGGTGCTGCAGCAGGATTAGCCTGAAATCCCGGTGGAATGCTCGGAGCTTGCAGAACTTGATTAACCTGTCCCTGAGAAGGTCGTACCTGTGGTTGAGAACCACGGGGCACGAAATTTCGCGGGTTTGGAACAGGTTGGGCGGGAAGAGTGCCCTGAGATCGAGTCGCCATGCGTAGTTGACTGATCTCGGCATTCTGCTGCGCCAATTGGTGCTGAAGAGAGGTCATGTTCTCTTCATGGCGCTTTGACATTTCCGTCATCATTCGCATCAATTTGTCAAGAGGGCTTGATGCGTGTTCAGTTTGTGGTACGCAAGGGCCTGATGGCGGATTTGCCATAGGATTAAACTGGACCCTTGGGATGACGGGTGCGGACGGTCGCATTAGTCCACCCGCGGGGTTTTGGCGCTGCGGGTTGTTGGACCATGCAAAGTTCGGATGATTACGCCACCCCGGGTTATAAGTGGTAGAGAACGGGTTGTTCCCCAGGGCGCAAGCATCTTCTATGCCAGTAGACGCGTCCGCATGTAGATATGCGTCCGAGCCCACGGAGGCTTGGTCCTCCGTGTCGAAATACTGGCTCGCAGAAGCCAGTTCCACATGACTTACCGAGTCGCTTGGCGTGACACTCGGTAAGGAAGGTCTAACGGGGTTTCTCGGGATAAGCCTGGTATTAGAAGAACTTGGATTGTGACGAAGTGGTGAAGAGGTGGTGTTTGCCATAGATCGGGCGGGGTTGGCCAGAAGCTCGTCCAGCTTCTTGTGCACGACGGAGACTTCATCCAGTTTTTGTGCAATAAGGCTTAGATCAGTGGATGAATGGGAGGGTCCCATGTCAACTTCGTGGACATTTCGGGGCTGGCTGGTACGATTAAAGGCGACAATGGAAGCATTGTTCATCGAGTTTTCACTCATATTTTCAAACAGCTCGAATGCTCCATTCTCGTCTTTATTCATAAAGTTCCCTCCGCAGGAAGCGTCTGCAATCTGCTTCAAAGTCTCATTTAGCCCATAGTAGAAAATCTGGGCTATATGCCACTTAGGCAGACCGTGGTGCGGACACTTCCTGAGGAGGTCGTTATACCTCTCCCATGCCTCATGAAATTGTTCGCCGTTTTGTTGCGTAAATGAAGTGATAGCACGGCGAAGCGCATTGGTCCGCCCGATTGGGAAGAACTTCTTGAGAAACGCTGTTCGCATCTCTTCCCAAGAGTGGATGGTTCTCCCAAGGGTGCGTAACCATTGCGATGCTTTATCCCGTAATGAAAACGGGAACATCTTCATGAGGACTATAGATAACCCGACATTTCTTGGTTTAACGGTTTCAGCAAGTCGGGTTAGGTCTTCCAAGTGGAGAAATGGGTCTTCACTTGCAAGACCATGAAAGTGAAAATTGATTAGGCCAATTATATTTGGTTTTAATTCAAAGTCGTCCCCGCCCATGGGGACCCGAATTTGTCCTATGGTCTCTGTAGCAGCGGGATTCTGATAAGAGCTAAGAGACCTAGGCTCCTCCCGTTCGGGAGGGTTCTACATTTCCTCCAATGTTTCCCGAATGGCTTCGATTTGCTCATTATACATTTCCATTTGGGCTTGGAGGTGGGTTATGGGATCTAAGGCTCCACCACCTGGTGGGTTCTGAGGGCGGTTTCCTCCCTCGGGATTTGGGGGTGGGCGTGCAGCCATGTTTGTGAAGGAGGAGGACGATTCGACTTGTTTTCTAGATTTATCAGTCAATTCAAATAGTTCAGGGTTTTGTGACCTCCTCCCAAACATGCACTACCGCAGGAAGAATTGGGGAGATGAGAAGGGAATAGGGATGAGAGAAATGACGCCGCAAAGGTACACTTGATTACAAATCAATACAGTCAAGTTCCTAACCTCTACAGTGTGCCCTTAGACCTAAAGATCTAAGTTACCTACTATCACGAATTACAGAACCGAATGCGAGCACCGCGGAACCACCGGGCCAAATTGAAAGGCCGTTTGCCCCAGTCTTAGACACCCGATAGCACGCAGGAACTCTCACCAGCACGTAGTCGCTACACACAGGTAGTTAGACCTCCAATCCTCAGTAAGGGTCAAGTTACTACCAGTTTTAATTAGAGGCTTAGGGTCAAGTGCTTTTGGAATGTGAAGGGCGTTGTTTACGGGTAATGCCCAAGTGATTGATTTTAAGAGTGTGTAAGAACAAGATGCAACGGGGAAATCTCCCCGAATTGAAGTTTTTATTGGCGAATGGTTTTTAGAGTTCAGCCTTAAGTAGTATGAATTTTAGGGTTTTGCTGAATTACCAATTCAACCAATCTCCGAGTTTTTGCAAAAATACAGGTTTTCCTTCTAAAACCCAAGAAACCTTTCTTCAATTATCAGTTAGTTAATGCATGCTAAAATGCAATGGGCTACCCTAAATGGAGATTTCTAAGTGTGGATGCACGAATCAGTTTTATATCAATGTGACAGGGAGCCAAAGCACTTCAATTCAAGTGCTCCCAATCACCAGAAATGATTTCCACACACAAGGCTTCAACCAAAAGATAAAGAAAATAAAATTGTTGGGGTTGAAGTATTCAGGATCGAATCACAGGCAAGTTTGAAAAGTCGTGGTGGGGTTGGAATCAACTCAATTCCAAGTCTCCCCACCAAAAATGTGATCCTGAATTAAAGATAAGTGAGGAGAGGGATACAAGCAATCTTTTTCTTTGCCTCAAAGAATACTTCCCACGGCGAAAAATCTAAGAATCAAGATTCTCGGATTTTCGCTATGCGAAGTAAGGCGGGAAATCCCGGGGCAGTGGGAGTGAAGACAACCAATCAATCAAGTTAATTTTAATCCACTTGCCCTCAAGAAATCCCAAGAAGTTTTTCTAGTTTTTAGTTTTTAAATTTTTTTTTTTTTTTTATTGTGGTGGCAAGTTAACCCTAATTTGATGAGAAAAAAAAACCTACTTGTTCGGCAATGTGTGCGAAGCTCCAATGCGATGTCGGCGTCTTCATGCTCTCATTCCTGCCTTGGATCTGCTCTCGTTCCCGACTTCGTCTGCTTTCCTTCTCCTTCCACCAAGTTCACCTGCACACCAAAAAACAACAATACCCGTGAAGAGAGAAGAGACAAATTTAAAGGAATTGGATAGAAACTTACTCGAAAGCGCACCTCCCCGACAACGGTGCCAGAAAAGTCATGATGGGTCGGCCTGGATAGGTTGTTAATATGATGTTTTTATCGTTGAAATATGTATAGTGGTTAACCTAATTCAGACCTAACCATCTCTTTACAAAATTTTTAACCTGGCCTAATTGATTTTATCTTGTCACTTTTAGGCCCAGGGTCGAACTCAGGGAAGTGGGGTTAAAGTCGAGTTTCTACGTTTTCCTTAAAACGCGTCTCTTCCGTTCGTTTATTGTGTTTTTGGTGTTTTTTTCTTATTTAGGTTTTTTATGGTAATCCTTGTTCTTGAGGCACACCCTCAAAATTGTGTCCTTGGCTTTTAGCCAAACAGAGTCCCAAAACAAGTCTTGCTACTCGCTAGACGGGGTACCTGCAAATCAAAGATTATCTTTTCACTTTTATACCTTTTTTTATCTTTTTACTAAGAAGGAAGCTAACAGATAGAAAGTAAATATAGTAGCTATAGATATATATTTATATGTAGTATATATATAAAGGGGTGGGGGTGGAGGTGACGATGGAGTGTAGCACTATGTCGAGTCAGTTGACGTCTAGAGAGACGCAACCAACATGACTATGTGTCGCGTGGAGTGTGGATGGAGGATGGATGATGTATGGGACCACGCTTTTTTTGTACGCGTGTATCAGGGAATATCAGCAACTGGTGCAGATATCCCCGTGATACAGCGTATAGTAAATAACGTGAAAATATATGTACATATGTATGTATATAAGTAAATATATCTATATGTATATAAATGTATAAGTATATATGTATAGATATATATAGATATATATGTATTATATATATATATATATAGGTGTATATGTATATATATATATGTATGTATATATGTATATAGCTATGTATATATGTATATAAGTATATATGTATCTAGATATATATATATATATGTGTGTATATATATATGTATATAGATATGTATATATATATATATATGTATATAAGTATATATGTATATATATATAAGTATATGTATAAGTATATAGATATATATAAGTAGATATATATATATATATATATATATTATATATATATGTATATATATTATATATATGTGTATGTATACATAACTATAGATATTACTATGTATATAAGTGTATATATATATATATATATGTATGTATATATTATATATAGATGTATATAAGTATATATATGTTACTATATATAACTATACGTATAGTGTAAGTGTGTGTGTGGGTGTGTGTGTGTGTCGGTGAAGATGTGTGTGTGTTGGTGTAGTGTGTGTCTGTGAGTGAGTGCAAAAGAGAGAGAATACGTGAGAGAGAGAGAGCGGGAGAGAGAGATCAGCAGAGAGAGAGAGAGCGGGCTGGAGAGATCAAGAGCGCGGACAATGGCAGCGAGTTAAGTCGTCTGCTCACGGCGGCGGACGTCTGACGCCGCGTCGTCTGAAGGCAGAGGCGGACGTCTGAAGACGGCGGGTGCGGGCGCGCCTTCGCGCAGGGTTCTGCAGGCCTGCGCGAAGTCGACGAGCGGGCGATGGCGCGGAGGAGCGAGCGTGGAGGAGGTCTGCAGGTGGTCGCGGAGGGTCGCGGAGGGGGGCAGGGGTCGGCGTGAGGCCGTAGCCGGCCGCTGCAGTGCGCGCGGCGGCGGGCTACGGGTGCAACTGCGAGGCGGACAGAACGGAGACGGAGGCGGGGAACGCCCTGCAGACGCGCGCGGAGGCGGTGAGCGACTGCGGGGACGGTCGCGGAGGGGCGGGAGGACTTGCTGCTACTGCTGCTGGGCTGCTGCTGCCGTGGCTTCAAGCTTCGAAGCTTGGAGCGGCGGCAATGGCGTTAAAGAGAAAAAACGAAGCGAGGGAATGCACCACGCCCACCGGCTCGTCGAAGAGCTGGGCGGTGGTGCTCCCACTGTGGTGGTGTGCACCACAGTGGGTTCTCCTGCTCGCCGGGTGCCTCCTCGACGGAGGGCCGACGTATGGGAGGGGAAAGCGGTGGAGAAGATGGCTGCAGGTTTTTTCAGCAGCTGCAGCCGCTACGTCGCGAGGATGAAGCTGCAGCTACTTATAGAGGAGGGGAGAGGGGCATGTTGGCTGCAGTAGGGAGAGGGCGTGCGAGTTGCAGCTATAGGGAGCGGCGTTGGCAGGGAGACGTGACGGGAAGAGGTGCTGCGTGGCTGCTGCATGCAGCTGCGGGAAGAGTGCAGCCGCGGGAAGGACGCAGCCGCGGGAAGGAGAGAAAAGAAGAAATCAAGAGGAAAAATAAAAAGAGGGTGATTTTGCAAGGAGGCACTTGAAAAAAAATGTAACTATGTAGGCGATTGTTTCACTCCTCTTCCTCTCTTGATTAAATGCATGCATGCAAGTGTTTTTACAAATGCGATTACAGGATCCTATTATGCAATGTTAATGCTAGAAAATAGCACAAGAAGGCGTTATTACAGGCATGTTTTGAGGTGCAAACACTGACCCGCTTTTGCCTCAGTCTTCCACAAAGGTTTTTAAGGCCCGCAGAAACTATCCTAGGGTTTGTTGGGCTCCGCGGTTAAAATACCCGTGCTTGAGACATTTTTAGCATAGGTTCAGTTTGCAGTGTGTTTTTTTTGTAAGAGAGAGACAGAAGATTTAATTATTTGGAGAGCTTTCTCTCTTTTCTTTTTATTTCTAGCTTTGGATTAGCTTTTCAACACGGTCTGTATTGGATTCCTCGTCCCCATCATCAATCCTCAAGGGTCCCTAGCAATCGATGCTTCGAGATAGCACCACCCAAGGCAACCCCCAGAACCCTGGCTTTTGAGATTTTGAGATAATCCCGCCCATGGCATTCCATGGCCAAATTCAGAACATGGCAATCGACATTTCGTGATAATGCCGCCCATGGTATCTGAACCAGTAGAGTGCTTACATGCCCCCGGTAGGATATTTAAATATCCTAAGAGACAAGCACCGAGGAGATGATATGTTGTTATGCATCTTCGAGGGGAATTTTCCGCCTCTCTGCGCTGGGAACTCATCCGAATGAACTTGTGTTGATCGGCTGATCCTAATCAAGGTGACTTTTTCAGAACATTAAAATGCTTTTTGCGTGATTTTGATATTTATGTGCACTGAACCAGACTGTGCATGAATTGGGGTGCTTAGGTTACCGAATCCCGTAAATCGAAGGTCAGTTAATGAGGCCAAATACTTCCTAAGCCTTAGACTTAATACTTAAGCTTTGCATTTTCCCCAACCTCTTGAGGATTATCCAGATCTTAGCGGATACGTGAATTTTTTAAGCCAAAGAATCTAGCCTAAGAGGCCTAAGATCAGCATTCCTGCTAATCTCTTTTTATGTCTCCTTAGCACTTTTCTTTTATTTTTCTCTTTTCTTGATCTGGTTTAGAACTTCAGTTAATTCCTTAATCTTTTACTAATGACTCTCTTTTTGTTTTTCATTTTGTGCTCCTTTTTGTCATTTCTCTTTTTCTCCTTATAATTATGTGGCTCACAAAATTTCCTCCCTTTATTTATTGTTCTTTTTCATAATTTTTCAAATTTTTGTGTTTTTAACATATGTGAATTTTTTGTGAGAATCCTTCTGACTTTTTCTTGGTTCTGTATGTATTCACTTTATCACCCCCCCATGCCTAGGTTTTGTAATGTCCTCATTGTAAACGGAGAGTGTGAAATAGTGTTGAGGTCAGGGACATAGAACAGGATACAACGGGTGGGTGAATGGGTTGAAAATGATTGATGCGGACGATTTCAAGCTCTGGTACGTGTACCAGAGGTGGGATCAACTGTCTAAGGCTGACCTCAAGGTGCAATGGACGTGGAGTACAGACGGATAATCAGACGGGTCTCATTTTTCGAATGATGGGTTGCCTCCCGTTAAGTGCTAAATTAAACGCCTTCAACCGAGCGGAAAATGGGGTGGAGAGGGAGTGGTCAAATCAGCAGAGTTTTGTAAACCAAGTACCTTGATTAAGAGCCTGGTTGGTCCAAGCAGGTGCTTGTTAAGATCAGTGGCCTGATGATGCAGCCCAAACCCAATCAGTCTGGTGGGTTGATAGATGTCAATCAACAGATGCGGAACCCACCATATTCAATGAAGTTCTAATGGATATGGAAGTGAAAATTTGGGTTTAGGCTGAGTCGAATCAGCCTGGTCAGAGTTGGGTTCTGAAAAATAATCAGTGCATGGTGTGGAAACCGTACAGGGATGATCAGAGAATGATGGCTCATGTTTCTCAATTTGATCGATACCCGATACCCGGTATAGATGTGGAGTTGAATCATCTGCAAATGGCTCAGTGAGAGGTGAATCAGAATAGAAATTGAGTCCGATTGCGGGTCAGGGTAGAGAATGGGTTTTGATCAGTTCTGTATGTGTGGAAGAGGTGGCTTCAATGAGAATTGGCATGTTATAATCAGGAAGTAGATTTTCTCCGATGTTATGGTCAGATTCGAAATCGTCGGAGAGTTTGCGAAAATCAAAATCTGAATGAGATTCAAGATCATGAGTTCCATTATAGAATAAATCATATGCTGTAGATTCAGTAGCCTGACTTGGGTCTAGCCTAGATGTTAATTCTGAGCTTAAAAAGGTGTCCTTATCTAGTAGAAGCTCAGGTTCTAAGCTAGTAGGACAGACCCAATTGAAACCCCACCCATCCAACTCCTCAGTTTCTGTATCGTAAATTGGCATGACTTCTGAAAAATCGATTGATTCTTCTGAGGATGTTGGTGAAGGATATTCATCAAATAGAGGCCCAAAATCATATTCTTCATTGAAAGATTGATCTTCCTCACATGGGGCCTCGAAATCTTCCCAATAGGTCTCAAATCTAGATTCTGGGCTTAGGATGTGGGTTGAATCACTAGAATCTAGGTCCGAATAACCTTCGAGGGTCACCTTATCAGAATAAGGGATGAATTTACACCCTCGAGAGGTTCAGTTCTACTCTTATTATTGCAGGAGTTTTGGGATTCTAAGCCTGGTGATTCATGGTCTAGAGTTGGCTCAACATTATGTTTACCTGCCTTTGGAGCTTCCCAACCTTCTTCAATATCAGGTATATTGTATTCAATCTAGGTTGGGATTCCACAATCATTTTGTGCCTTAAACTTGAGATCAGATTGATCCTCAATGTTGTCTGAAGATGGTTCATCCTCTATTTGTGGTATATACGGGTACTTCTGGTCGATAATTTGTTTTAATAATCTTATTTTCTCTTCCCATTTTTCAAGATCATCTTGGTGTTGCTCCCAAAGTCGAGGATTTGTCTTGCATTGAAGGTATTCAAGATTGTGCAATTTTTCTATCTCAATGTATCCTGTGATGAGCAAGTCTTGGGTTGATCCTTTTGTGGCTTCTGCCAATAGTACTTGGGCACAAGTTATGATAAAGGTTGTGGTTGTTGGGACATCAATCTGAATGTTTTCTACTGGTGTTGAGATTTCTTCTTTTTCATAGAATTTCATGGCATCCTCAATCATCCTATCTCTCATGGATCTCAGATATTCAGGTTTCTTGAATGGTAGTCCTAGGTGGTTTGGCTACATATTTGGATAAGGTGGTGGAATCAAAATGTAGAATCAGAGTTTGAATCAAGGTGTGGAATCAAGTTATGAAGCAATTAGATCTGAATAACGAGTCCCACTGAAAATGTATGTGTGTGCTCTAAAGAGAAAAGATGAGGGACTAGAGATGTTTTTGACCCAATCAAGGCACCCAAAGATGTTTGGATGATATGGAGGTTCGGCCTGGATGATACCCCTAGATCAGAAGGTCATCCACCTGAGAATTACCTGGGCAGCTAGAGAGGGCGAGTCTCGCAAAGACCCCTACACGGTAGAGCGTCCCCACGGGTTACAAGGTTTCCACCACCCGACCTCTCTTGTCACTGAAATTCCAGGTAGACCAGAATGGGGACCTTGACCTCGTAAGTCGACCACTTTTATTTCAAAGGTGTTTTAGGGTTTTCACTTGAACTTTAGATGTTCTGATGTTGTGACCTAATTTGGAGGTTGGTAGACCTAAGGGGTCAACTTCACCTAACTTGTCCTAAAGATGGCAGAATGATTCTAATTGTGGGACCTAGAGATCACCCTGATTTGACTCCCAGTTTATTAGGTCCAAGATTTTAAGATTCAAGTGAGTTTAGAGCTCAATTTTTCTTAGGGTTTGTCTTGTTTAGATCTCTTCAATCAAGGGCTTGGGTCGCACACTGATGCGGGAGGGTTCATTTCCTTTTATACAGGCATGTGTGACTAGCACTCCAAAACCCTACTGTTGAAACCCTAACTTAGTTCTATTTCCAATCCTCATTTCTTCTCGGAAAAGGTTTTCTTTGGACTCAAAAACAAGAAGTGTGTTGTCCGCAGAGATTAAGCGTGATTTCTATTAGGCACAGGAATTTTTGTGGGATATGATCTAAGAATCGCTTCCACTTCAATAAGTTTTGAAAAATTTTCGCAAAATCAGGAAACGTTTGCCTTAAAGATGGTGATTACTATAGAAAGAAGGCAGTTGATTCCTAAATTAATTTCTTCCTTTTGTCTTTCAAGGATTAGGGGATGGTTTAAGGAAGAAAAGAAATTACCTACCCTAGAGTAGTTGACTTGCGAGAGGGATCTGTTGGTGCTAGCACACCACGATCATTTGTTTTGATGATAACAAAACACGTGTTATTTAACATTTGCAATTTGAATCCTAGATTTCAGGTCAATTGCAAATGTGGACGTGTTTAGACGGAGTTCGAGCTCGCATCCAGGACGGATTGGAGGAGCTTGACGGAAAACAGAGGAGGTTCGCGTGGAGCGAAAGATTGGAGATGGAAGACAAGAAGAATAGGATAGATTCTTTTTTATCCTTTCATGTATCTCTTGTCTTTATTTTCTTGCTCTTTTTGATTCCTTAGAACATTATGTTAAAGAGCCTTAAAGTACCCTAAAAATAGTCCTAGGAACACCTGCACAACCCTGGGATACTTAGGTTTTCTGTAGAATACTTAGAAAACCAATATAGGGCTCAAACAGCATTTCCAGACGTCTAATCCCAAAATCAGACGTCTGATAAAGTATTTTAAGACGTCTGACTGTTGTTTCAGACGTCTGATAACTGTTAGGCTGGATATAGTTAGTTCTGTCTGATGAAATCAGACGTCCAGACCTTAGACCAGACGTCTTAGGAGACGTCTGATGACTTTGCCAGACGTCCAATTAGTGGACCGTTGGCTGGCTTAGAAAACACTCAAGATTATGACCGTTAGAGCCTTATCAGACGTCCATAGGACTTTACAGACGTCTGATAAATGACCGTTTTGCCTCGGCTAACCCAAAATCTCTTCTCAGAGATTTTCTAGCCGTTGCAACGTTTGGAAATCAATTCCCACAGTAAAAGTAGGTTTCCAGACGTCCAGACATGGTACCAGACGTCCTGTATGTCGTCTGATGGACTTGCGCAAAAACCCTGTTTAGATCTGATTCAAGTCAGGGAGAAACCCGCATAGAATCAGACGTCTGACCTTGGAATCAGACGTCTTAAAGTGGCCTTCCAGACGTCTGATGCCAGAGTTAGACGTCTGATAACCCTGTCAAATGTAATCATTGTCCTGATTTCGGCCTGATTCTCTTGGGCTTTGCACCCAACGGCTATAGAACCCTTTCTAAGCCTTCCAAAGCCTTCCTAAGGCCTCTATAAATAGAGGGGAACCTTTGCAACACTTAAACACACAAGATATACACTTAGAAAAACACAAGACACACTTAAGCAACATACTTCCACTCTCTTGTGTCCAATTGAGGCCCTTGCTCTCCAAGCTCTAGTTTCATTCTCTTGAGAGCATCAAGTCTTCGCGCACCCGCTCTCCCGCCGTTGTTCACGAGAGCGACATTGCGCCTTTGCGTGGCTCACGCACCCGCGTCATCCTCGACGCACTCCTTGCAAAGGGGAGTTTCCTTATTCCTATAGAAGCTTAGGTTTAAATTACTTTGTTGGCTCTATAGGTTTGTTGTTTTCTTTTATCTTTGTTATTTTGTTGGGTATTCGCTTTGCGAATTCCCGTCTCCTTCGTGGGACAAAATCCTTCTCGTGGAGAGAAGGGGTTGAGGAACGCTACCCTCGTACTTGTAGCGTGGTTGTACTGAGGTTGAATCACCCTCGTTTTAAAGTGATTCGGTTAGTGGATTTGATCAACTAGGTTGATCAGAAAATCCTAACTCGAGAGGGTTAGGTGGTGGTTTTCACCCGGTTTGGGTTTCCACCTATAATTTCTTATGTACTTGTGCGATTGATTTTTGAGATTGCTTTATATTTTATTTCCGCATTTTATTTCGTCACCCCTCCTGGTAGGGCGAAACCTACAGGATCTTCTCGTGAAATACCTACAAGATCACAACAAAGAAAAGTAGGGCAAGTTAGTGTTCAATATGATCAAAATGAATGTAGAGACTAGTGATAAATTACACGTTGCTCCCCGGCAATGGAGCCAAAATGTTAACGCGGCTAGATTGTGCTATAACAGTCAGTTACGTCATAGTATAGGTGACCAAGTGTTGTCAACAAATAAGAATTTATTACTCGAAAACATAAGTATCCAAGGTTGAATACAGGGAGCAATCGGAATTTCTTCACTAATCTCAATAATGTAATTGAACACTTAATTACTCAAAACTTAGTTCAAAATATATATCCATGAGTTTAAAAGTTAATTGTGGCAAAAATAGAGAAATTGGACTTTTGATCATGGGATCAGACGTCTTAAAAAGATATTTTCTCTCTTAGTTCTTCTCCTATCTGCTTCTTATTCTTCTTCTGACTTTCTTTCTCTGATTTTCCTTTTTTTCTTCTATTCTTCTTTGGTCGTATGCTTCTTCTTCCTTGTTTCTTGTCAGCAACTCCTTTCTCTGCTCTTGCCTTTCTTCTTCCTTCTTCTTATTTTCCTCTGTCTTCTGCCTTGCCTCTCTTCTATATTGCCTTTCTCCTTTTTCCCTACGGATCTTCTTTTTCATCTTTCCTTGGCTTCAGCTTTTCTTCTTCTTCTACTTCTATTTGTCTTTCACTTTCTTTCTTCTTCCTTCTTCAGCCTTAGCTCTCTGACTTCCTCTTCTCTTTGGCTTTGCCTCTTCCTTTTTCCTTGTCCTTCCTTCTCTTTTTCCTCTGTGAGTCTTCTTCTTCCTTTTGCAACTAAGTGTCAGCTTCACTTCAGCTGTGCCTTCCTTCTCCTTCTTCTTCCTTGCACAAACTGAAGAGCAAAACCTACCCATCTACCCACACCTGTGTCTCTCTCTCTATATATAACTCTTCAGTACGCTCTCCCACAGTCGGGTAATCGGGTCGGGTCGTGTGCCCGGGTCCAGGCACACCGACGTGGGTGTGGTGCTCGAGGAGTGATCGGTAGGATAGTTGAGTCGGGTTGCCGGTCCGCAGGGTCAATTCACGGACGAGGCGTGTATAGGTGAGGGACCTCACCCCATGTGTGTCTCGAGGCAAAGAGAGTAGAACACAAATTCAATTTATTGCACGCACCTCACTCAGACGTTTACAATGTGGGACTAATGTCCCACCCGCTTTTGCTCTCCCGCCCGTAGGAGCTCTCTCGTCCAATTGCTGTAGCTGCAGGCCTCATAGCGCTAATTGCCTGGACAGCTAAATGCACGAGACTACCCTAAGCCTTCTGGACCTGGGACCCTGAAGTGCTTCAACCTGGAGCAAGCTTGCGACCTTCTCGAGCCGTCGCTAATAGAGGCTGGTGCTCAGATTCTGCATGACACAAAAGGAGCCTTGCGGCTCTATCAGACCACAGGAGGACCTTCGCCATGTCACGGCGAAGGTGAGGCGGTAGGTGGCAAGCCGTGAGGTGGCCTAGGTGTGTGCGCCTAGGTCGCTCTGTGGCCGGGTTTATGGGATAGGTCAGGGGGCGTTTGTGGTGGTGTAGGCAGTCTGTGAGTGGGTGAATGATGTTCAGTGGAGTGTGGTGGAGGTTGAGGGGTTGGTGGCGAGACGTGTGGAGTTGTGGAATGATGGGTGCGTCTCGCTGGAGGTTTGCCGGAGATGGGGAAGATGGCGGTGGATAGTGGCTGTCAAGGGGTGTTTTGTGACATAGGTTGAGGGGAATTGAAGAGGGGATAGAGACGAGTGGTTCTAACATAATTAAGTGGATGAAGGGGGAGAGAGGACGGCTGGCAATACCTGCTGTCGCCGGAGAAGAAGGCATCCAGTTGAGGGAGACGGTGGCGACGACGAGGCTAGGGATGCTCGCACAGGTGTTGCGCGATGCAGAGGAGGATGGTGAGGACTGCTCTGCCACTGGTATTGTGGCAGAGTGACTAGAAAGAGGAGGGAGGCTCGTTGGAGCTTGCTGGACCACTTGGCCGGAGGAGAAGAAGAAATTGAGGTGAATCTCTGGCCAAGTCGAGCTGAGGAGGTGTGGCCAAGGTTGGTGGTCATTTTATAGTTGCTGGCAGGGACTCCTATGCTTGGAAGACAAGCCTCTGAGCATAAGAGACCTCACCGGAGATGGAATCAGTTAGAGACCCAAATCTCTCGTGCGTTTGCACGAGAGATTGGGTGCAAATCAGAGAGTAGGATCATGCTCAGATGGAAGGGAATTCCTCAGAGAATCTCCCTTCCAAATTTGGGAGGAGATCTCTGAGGAATCAGGAAGTATTCCTCCTCCATTCCTTTTCGGAGTAGGATTTCTCCTCATTAATGGTAGAGGGACCTGTTTGTAAGAGTGGCGAGGAAGTTAGGGGGGTCTGTGTAATGGTTTTCAAAAGATAGGGGCCAAAATGTAATTGGGTGTACTAATTTGCAAAGTAGGTCAAGATGACCTCCCCTTAGGTCCAAATTTTGGTACAAACCTAACTTGGACCTAAGGAATCCAATGGTGAAGTTGGATTTTCGGTTTGACCATGTTTGACTGGATATTTTGCACAAAAACCCAAATTAAGTCAATTAATGAGCTAGGACCCTAATTTAGGTCAAAATAGGTTCAAAAGGTCAAATTGAAGGTTATAAACCCTAGGAGATATTTTTCCAAGAATTTCGAGGCTTTAGTTGATTTTTATCCTGACCAGAACCCTATTGAATTAAGCAGGTCTGTTTTAGGGTTAGCAGATGTCATTTAATTCCTGCATTGCACATGAACACATTTCTAACTGAACCAACCCACTTTTTATCTTATTCAGATCATTTGACTTATGTTTTGCCTCTGAGAAATCCCATTTATGTACTGCAATGGTAAAATTGCAGTTTTACCCTTTATTTCATGTTTTCTTCTCAGAACACTTATTCCTTGAATTAAGCCCTTCTCTAGGTTATGTAGGAGCACTTATTCTCTTTCTTAGGTCAAAATGAGCTAGTTAGGGCTCATGATGAGGCTCTCATCAAGTCCCTTACCAAAATTTAAAGGTATTAACTTTGATTCTAGACCATAAAATCTTTTGATACTTAAAAACTTTATTGTGTGCTTCCTTTTGTAGATTTGGTTAGAACACCGATAGTAGGCCAAGAGGTACTCAAGTACCAACCAAGATCTAGACCTGACCAGCTCTAGCCTCAGTCTTCCGTGAAGGTTTCTAGGGCCCACAGGAACTAACCTAAGGTTCGTTGAACTCCACGGTTAAAGCACCCGTGCTTGTAACATGTTTTAGCCTCAATTCAGTTTATAGTACGTTTTTGTCAGAGAGAGACAGAGGAATTTTTCTTTATTTTTGGATAGTTTTCTCTCTCTTTTCTTTTTATTTAGAGCTTCGAAATGGCTTTACAACACGGTCTGTATCAGATTCCTAGTCCCCATCATCAATCTTTGCAAGGTTCTTGGCAATTGATGCTTTAAGATAGCACCGCACATGGAAACCCCCAGAACCCTAGCTTTCGAGATTTTGAGATAATCCCGCCCATGGAATTTTGTAGCTAAATCCAGACCCTGGCAATCGACATTTCGGGATAATGCCACCCATGGCATCTGAACCAGCACAGGGTGCTTACTTACCCTCGGCAGGGTATGTAGATATCCTAGGAGACAAGCACTGAGGAGACGATATGTTATTGTACATCTTCAAGGGAAATTTCCCGCCTCTCCGTGATGGGAACTCATCCAAATCAACTTGCGTTGATCAACCGCTCCTAATCTAGGTGACTTTTTCAGAACAATTTAAACTCATTTGCTTGATTTTGATACTTAGGCACACTGAACCAAACTGTGTGTGGATTGGGGTGCTTAGGTTACCGAGTCCAGCAAACCAGAGGTCAGTTAACGAGGCCAAATAATCCTAAGCCTTAGACCTAATACTTAAGCTTCACATTTTCCCCAACCTCTTAAGGATTATCCAAATCTTAGCGGGTAATTAAATTTTTTAAGCCTAGGATTATAGCCCAAAAGAACTAAAATCAGCATTCCTACTAATCTCTTCTCAGTTTTATTAACACTTTTTTCCTTTCTTTTTCTTTCTTTTGATATGGTCTAGAACTATCAATTCCTTAATCTTTTACTAATGACTACCTCTTTTTCTTTTCTTTTCAAATTATGCTCCTTTTTAACATTTTTATCTCCCCTTTTTCTCCTCAAAATTTTATATGCCATCAAAATTTCCTCTCCTCTCATATTTTTGTTCTTTTTCAAGAATTTTTTTATTTTTTTGGTAGTTTTGGAATATGTGATTTTTTTTATGAAACCCTTTCTTGTGAAATGATTTTCATGGTGTTTTGCACTTTAATACCCCCCCATGCCTACAATTTGCAATGTCCTCATTGTAAATTATGTGGGTTCGAGTTCAGCTTAGATCATTCATTAGAACAGGTGTTGGGTGGGTGAATGGGTCAGGATGATTGTTGCAGACGATTTCAAGCTCAAGTATGGGTACTAGAGGTGGAGTCAGTTGTTCTACTAGAAGAACCCTAAAGTACAATATGAGTTCAGCGTAGGATGTGTCAAGAATTATTTCAGGTTTCTCAAAATGATGGGTTCCTCCTGTTAAGCACTGAGTTTTACACCATCAACCGGGTGCAATGATCTCAGGGAGAATGGAGGGTATAAGATATCTTAGCCAAATTTGTATTGGTGAGTTCAATGAACGGTTTGAGTCTCTGACCGTTCACAACAAAAGGTTCTAAATCGTGGCTGAGTTGACTGATTTCAACAGCTCCATTTCCAAAGATTCATCGGACAAGGTAGGGTCCAATCCATTTTGATCTGAGTTTTCCTGGGAACAGTTTGAGTTTGGCATCAAAGAGTAGGACTTTCTGACCTGGGTAAAAGATCTTTCTGTATATGTGCTTGTCGTGAAAGGCCTTAACCTACTCTTTGTAAATTCACAAGTTCTCATATGTGTCATGACGTAATTCATTAATCTTGCTCATTTTAAGCTTTCTATGGGTTCCTGCCTTAGAAAGATCGGGATTGCAATTCCGTACTTCCCAATAGGCTTTGTGCTCCAATTCAACGGGGAGCTGACATGCCTTCTCGTACACCAATCTAAAGGGAGACATGCCCAATTGGGTTTTGTGGGTAGTCCTATAAGCCCACAAAGCTTCCGGAAGTTGGGACGACCAGTCTTTCCTGTCAGGTCGAACAGTGACCTAGAGGATTTTCTTGATCTCCCAATTTGATAGCATAGCTAGACCATTGGTTTGGGGGTGATAAAAAGTAGCGATTCAATGCGACACCCTGTATTTGGTCATCAATGATCTGAACTAAGCATTCGTGAAATGGGTCCCTCCATCAGAGATTATGGCACGTGGAATCCCAAACCGAGAAAAGATGTTCTGATGAATGAATTTGATTGCTACCTTATGATCATTGGTTCAGGTCAGAATGGCTTTGATCCATTTGGACACGTAGTCAACAGCGAGCAGAATGTACTCGAAGTCGTCCAAGATAGGGAAGGGGCCCATAAAATCAATGCTCTAGACATCGAAGATTTTGCATACGAGAATCAACTGTAAGGGCATCATATCAAGGTGGCTCATGTTGCCTAAAGTCTAGCAACGAGTGCTTGCCTTACAGTGATTGTATGCGCCTTTGAAAATCGTGGGCCAATAGAAGCTGCACTGGAGGACTTTTGCTGTGGTTTTATGACAAGAGAAGTGCCACCGCATGCCTGGTCATGGCAGAAGGATAGAATGTCCTAAATTTTCGCTTCCAGGACACATCGTCGGATGATTTGATCAGCACCAATGTGGAAGAGATATGGGTCTTCCCAAAAGTAGTACTTGGCATCGGAAAGTAATTTATCTTTCTTGGCCTTCGACCAATTGGATGGGATTTGATATGATGCTAGGTAGTTTACTAGATCAGCAAACCATGGAAGCCCCATACTGATAGTCCGGAGGTGCTCATCAGGAAAATGTTCCTTAATGGGTCCAAAAGGGTTAATAATGTTAGAAGGAAGGTGGGACAAGTGATCAGCTATCACATTTTATTTTCCCACCTTGTCACAAATCTCGAGGTCAAACTTTTGCAACAGCATGATCCAATGGATCAATCAAGGTTTCGCGTCCTTCTTCATAAGGAGATGCCTCACAGCAGTGTGATCAGAGTAAATGATAACACGAGAACCCAGAAGATATGATCTGAACTTTTCCAGGGCAAGTACTATGGCTAGCAGCTCTTTCTCAGTAACTGTGTAGTTACACTGAGCCTCGTCAAGTGTCTTGCTAGCATAGTAGATGACCACAGGTTTCCCATCAATTTTCTGCCCAAATACTACACCTACAGTGTAATTAGATGCGTCGCACATGATCTCAAAGGGTTGAGACCAATTAGGGGATTGTAGGATCAGAGCTTGGGCAACTCGATCATGCAGGATCTCAAATGCTTGAGTGAATTCCTTGGAGATTTCAAAAGGGGCATCTTAGATAGTAGATTAGTCAGGGGGTGCACGATATTCAAGAAGTCTGGAATGAATCGCTAGTAAAAATTGACGTGCCCCTGGAAGGATCAGATGTCTTTGACAGAGCTAAGCATAGGGAGTTTGTAAATTAGATTTACCTTGGCTCGATCAACCTGGAAACCTTTTTCAGAGATGAGATGTCCTAGGACAATTCCCTCAGGAACCATGAAGTGGCTCTTTTTCCAGGAAAGAACCAGATTCATGTCAATGCACCGCCTGAGGATCTGGACCAAGTGTAGGAGGCAATCGTCAAATGATTTGCCAAAAACTAAGAAGTCATCCATGAAGACTGCTAGATATTCACCTACCATATCTGAGAATATGGCAAGCATGCACTGCTGAGAAGTAGCGGGTGCATTGTAGAGACCGAAAGGCATCCTTCGGAATGCATATGTCCTGAAGGGGCAGGTGAAAGTGGTCTTCTCTTAGTCCTCAGGATGGATTGCCACCTAATTGTAATCGTGTCGAAAAAGTGGAAGAATCTATTTCCTGCTAGTTTTTTGAGGATCTGATCAATAAACGGTAGTGGGAAATGATCATTCTTCGTGGAGGTATTGAGTCTTTTGTAATCAATGCAAACTCTCCACGAATTTGCTACATGGGTCGGTATGATTTCTCCGATCTCAGTCATGATCACGGTAAGTCCTGCCTTCTTAGGCATAACCTGGATTGGACTCACCCACTGATTGTCAAAGATTGGGTAGATGATCCTAGCATCTAGCCACTTAATGATCTTTTTCATGACCTCCTACAGATTAGGATTCAGACGTCTCTGCATTTCACGGGAAGGTCATGTGCCCTCTTCAGTATAGATGCGATGTGTGTAGTAAGTGGGGCTAATACTTGTCAAATCATCGAGAGTCCATCCAATGGGTCTTCGATGTTGCTGGAGAACCGAAATCAGATGGGATTCCTGATCAGGTGTGAGTCTGGAGTTGATAATCACAGGAAATGTCTGGTTGGAAGCCAAAAGGACGTACTTTAGATGATTGGGAAGAGTTTTTAGTTCTAAAACAGGGTTATCAGCAATAGCGGGTGGTTCAGGGTGGGTGTTGGGAGTAAGGGAAGGAGCTATGGGTGTGTCTAGGTTGAGTTTGAACTCCTCTAATTGCAGGTTTTAATCCTCTTGTGGTTGATCAGAAGTAGTCAGGTTTTCCTCGATATACCGATCATCAACCACAGCCTCGATATCACATATTTGTTCTATAACCCCACAATTAATTCCTTGTTGGGCCTTAAAGATATCAATCTTTAGTGTTTGGTTCCCAAATTTTAGTTCAATTTGGCCTCCTCATAATTAATGTTGGCCCTAGAAGTGGCCAGAAAGGGTCTCCCTAGTATGATCGATATATTTTTCGGATTCTCTGGAGCATCCATATCCAAGACTATGAAATCCACCGGGAAATAGAAATCTCGAACCCTAGCAATGACATCCTCAAGAACTCCTTTAGGTGACTTAATAGATTAATCTGCCAATTGTAATGTCACCTCTGTCGGTTTGAGCTCAGATTCCTCAAGATGGTCAAGTAGGGATGTAGGTATTAGGTTCATGGAGGCTGCTAGATCCAGTAATGCTTTATCAAATTGGATATCACCAATTGTGCAAGAAATCAGGGGAGTACTTAGGTCTTTTGCCTTAGGTGGGAGTTTGCTCAAAATGACAAAGCTGACTTGCTCTGATAATACGATTGGGCTCCCACTTTTGGTTCGTGGCTTACGCTTAGGTGTACACATGTCTTTCAGAAATCGTGCGAAAGTCGGTACATGGCGAATTGCATCCATCAAGGGGATGTTTATATGGACCTATTCAAAGAGCTTGACCAGGTCCTCTTTAGGTGCCACGGGTTTGGTTGTCCTCTTTCCCTTGGTCAAGGCCTCGGGAAATGGAACCTTAGGTGGTTCCTTTAGAATAGGTCCAGGTTCTTGATTTGGGATAGAGGTATCCTGGATGACTATCCTAGGGTTTGGGTTAGCACTACCAGGCTGTAAGTGGCTTGGGTAAGGTGGGTCCTATGTTGCTTTACCATTATGAGTCGTAACTGAATTCAGTCCTACCTGGTTCTGGTTTGGTGTAGGTAAAATAAGTGGCTGCTATTGAAATCCCGAGTATGATGCCGAGGTTTCCATCCCATCGGGTGATGGAGCAGAAGGGGCCTGATAAACCATGTGGGCTTGGCCTTGATTTGGGTTTATAACACTCCTCTGATTTGGCATGTTATTGGGATTAGGTAGAGGTTGCAAAGGGAGTGTACCAGGTTGCCAGGAATTTGTCATTTGGGCGAGTTGATTGCATACCTCTATGATCTCATCCTTGTGCTGTTTCTGCATAGCCGCATTCGCCTTTTGAATGTCAGCCAGAGTCTGAAGGATAAGAGTCATTTGATCTCCTTGAGTTGGCCCAGATTGATAGGTGGGGTTAAGCCGAGGTTGAGGCAGCTGACATGGACGAGAAGCTTGTGGACTGGGTTGATGTAGTGGTCTCTAATTCTGATTGTTTCCCACCCACATGAAATTAGGATGATTTCGCCATCCAGAGTTATAGGTATTAGAGAATGGGTCATTCTGGATGGCATTGAGATCCTCGCAAGTCTGAGGAACCTCAGAAAAGTCAGAATACGAGGGTTCAGAGTTCCCCTAACAAGAATAGGCAGGTCCGGAGTTTCCTCCGACCCTAGAGTCAGATGGGGGTGGATACGGGTCCAACCCTTGAGAAGATCGATTGTAGATGTTATGCACAGCTTCCATCCCAGAGGGTGGCTGTGCGAATGGGTTTTGCGCAGAGGTGGCTTGCTGCAGATGTCGAGTTAGCTCATCCACCTTTGATAAATGCCAGTTTATCATCATTTTTATGCATTAAAACAAACTCAGCTCTTAGGATTTTGCTCTGCAAATGGGTTTTTGGAATGCATTCAGGCATCAATTAGGTTAGGCATGCATTGCAATTTTTATTATCTTTTTAATGTGTTTTTGTGAGTGTTAGGGATATACAGATTGTCAGAACTCCAAAACCCTAGCACTCAGGAAGGCAATTGCTGAAGTAGAAGGTCAGACTAGCTAGAACTCAACTTGATCCAGCTCACCATAGCTAGATTCTAACTCACTTGAACTAGGGTTAGCTCATCTTAGCTCCATTCATCTCATCTCAGCTGAATGGTAGCTCAAGAGAGCTCATCTTAGCTCACCCTATCTCAAGTCAGCTCAGATCCAGCTCAACTTAGCTAAATCTAATTCATCTCAGCTCCCATTAGCTCACAGGGAGCTCTAGCTAGCTCAGCTGAGTTGACTGGAGTTCACCTCAGCTCAGGACTAGCGACATCCAGCTCCACTCAACTCCAGCCAGCTGAAGATGACTTCATCTTAGCTCAGGAAGCTCAAGTCTAGCTCCCGGGGACTCAGCTTAGCTCAACTTAGTTGACTCAAGCTACCTTAGCTACCACAACTAGCTAGGTCCTCCCCTGGAGCATTAGACCCAGCTCACGTCAGCTCCTTTCAATAGAAGCCAGCTTGCTTTAGCTTGGCGTAGTAGCTAGCAAAGAACTGGCAAGCTAAGCCAGCTAAGGTAGCTCCTTGCAGCTCTCTTCAGCAGCCACCAGCTCCAGTGCAGCTCAAGATGACTACCTTCAGCTCTTCTCCCTTAAAACCCTAGCTCCAAATGCCTCCAACCCTACTCCCTACTAGCTAAGCTGCTTAGCTTAGCTAGTCCACCTCCATGGCATCAAAACCTACTACCCTACTACCTTGGCTCCAGCAAAATGACAACCTACTACTTTATTTTGGTGCCAACTATCCCTTCCATCACCACCCTACATCCACTATCAAAACCCATCTCCACCCTCCATTTTTTCCCTCCAAAATCAATATCTTCTAGAAGGTATTTTTGGAGGGAAAACCAAGGCACCTCTTCATTTTCCTCCCATTTTTTCCTCCAAAAATATCCAAGCACCCCTTCATTTCCCTCCAAAAAAACACCATAACCACCCCCTTCCCATCCTATAAATACCCTACCCTACCACCACATAATTCCCATTCTCCATTAGTGTTTTATTCTACCTATACCCACCTACACCTACGACCAAGAAGGAGTAGAGAAGAAGATTAAGGGGGCACATCACCTGCCCCTTTGGTGCCTTCTTCTCCCCACTCTATTCAACTTGTGCCACACCAAGGAGGAGAGCCATTCTAGTTCAAGGAGGACAGCCAGGCAAAGGAGAAGGGACAAGGGTGGATGTCCACCCTTGGAGGAGGAGAATTAAAGGTGGTAGCTTCCACCTTGGAGGACACCATCTTGGAGGAGCATAGCAAGGAAGGAGTTGGAGGACTCTTTTCAAGCCCGGGAGCTACCAAGCTTGGAGCAAGAAACTTCCACCTCTTCTTCACCATCATCATCATCAGGACCATTAGTTTTATTTCATTTTTGTTGTACCTTGATATTTGTAGTAAAATCTTTCCTCTATTAGGGTTCCTTGTAAAACAGTTTTTGGTCCTAGTTTAAAGTTGCTTTCTTTTCGCAATCTTTATCGCATTATATTACTTTATTTTTTTAGCACTTTTCACTCCCTCTCCATAATTACTTTAGGCCTCCACGTGCCTAGAGTGAGATTAGGGAGAGGAATTAATTGTCACCTAGGTGTTAGCATAGTAATTATTGGTGTTAGTCTCTTTGGCCAAGAAAATCCAAGTATTCCTATTATTTCAAAAATCCATAAAAAAAATATATTTAAAAGAGAAAAAAGAAAGGTGATTTCTATGTTTTCAAGCAAGGGATTTTGATTTGCAACTTGCCTCCTTGGCCGACCTTAGATACACCCCTATCTAGGAATATAAATTTAAAAGCGTATGCAATTTTGCGTGTTACAACAACTTTAAAAACCCTAATTACAAATCACACGATTTTTCACATCACTTTTTGGCGCCTTTTTCGGGGAGGCACGGCTTTGCTTCTATCACTTTTCTCTTGCTTAATGTAGATCTCATCCCCTTCTCTTTTCTTCT
Organism: Thalassia testudinum; assembly: GCA_037157565.1. Classification (NCBI taxonomy): domain Eukaryota; kingdom Viridiplantae; phylum Streptophyta; class Magnoliopsida; order Alismatales; family Hydrocharitaceae; genus Thalassia; species Thalassia testudinum. Next base: position 137,033,636 of record JAZHRO010000063.1, read on the forward strand.
ATCTCATGTGTATAGGAACTACATGAAGCAAGCGGGAATTCTAGAAAGAACTCAAATCCCTTGTCTTCCCGTGGATTCAGGTTTTTCCCCTTTATCTTGTCACATAAAGCATTAAAAGACTACCAAAATATATTAAACTTGGATTTAAGGACCTTTAACAACTTAATTAAGTGGAGTGGTGAAGTTTAAAATTCATTGTTTGCTTGTATGCTTCATTAAACACCACTCCAATTCAAGTGTTGGTATTCTATTTTTCGGGTCCACATTTCTGTCTGGAATTGAAAAATCAATTCCTGACACCAAAAGCCTCCTAAAATCTTGAAATTTCACTCAGGGATTTTAAATCAAGTAGGTAACATTTGTTCCAAATTTCAGACCAATTGACTTTATATTTATTTTTAAAAATTCATGGACTGCATAGGGGTCACACCCTTTATTCTTCCTATTTTTCTACTGTCTATGAATTTTTAGATTTTTTCTACTTAGTCAATTTTTATGAAATTTAGTTTTCTGAAATCCTTTTAAATTCTACACATCACATAAATTCATAAAAATATTTGAAGGCCAGTGGTGGTACAAAAAGTCTAAAATACTAACAGGTATCATTTCTGAATTTTGACACTAACACAAATAAAAATTCAAAACAAATATCAAACAAATTCCTAAAATCTTAATAAAATATTTTCTAGAATCCTTGTTTGATTTTCTTTAAAGTAGTGGTATTGTTTGACTTTTTTGGACCACTACTTAATGCAGAAAGCCTAAAAATAATTCATTGGTAGTAATTTTTTGTCTTAGGGACAATTGGCTTAGGGTTTCTTTCTTTCTTTTTAGAGACTCACATTAAAGGAAATTAACTATCACCAATACAACTTATTTTTCCTTTTATTGTGGAGTTTCAAACTTGTTTGAAAATTTAAAAAGAGGAACCCTAAAACACATTGAATTAAATCAAATCCTAAAAGATAAAAGTATAATAAATTGTGTGACAACTTATTTGAAATTGGAACCACTTTCCAATTCTTGCACACACTATAAAATTTGAAATAACAGGGCAATAACCCAATCAACGCACTCCACATTCCATGTGCAGTTTAGTATCCTAGACCTAATTAAAATCGATAGCAACTTGACCCCTAAGGTTTCATCAACTTAGGTTTGCTATCTAGGTCTTAAGTTTTCTTTAGTTAATATCAATTCTATCATCTATATCTGGTGTTTAGACTGAGGGGCCGTGTCAAACGACTAGGCACAGGTTTGTATAAGCACCTGGGGATTTCCTGGGAAATGCTTGGGCCCAAACCTCCCCTTAAACAACTTGGCTAGACTTGTTGATAGAATGGGTATTCACTAGTGATTACTTATTTCCTAGGTAGATCAAGTCTTAGGTTAATTTTTAGGGAGTTCCATTTAAGTTAGGTCTAGAATATTGATTGATTGATTGCACACTTTCTCTCATCTCCATCTCTTCTCCTCCCCTACCATTTCTTCCATTTTGCACAGGCAGCAGTCCAAAACTCCACACTTGGAGGGACCACTTGATTTTGCCTCCCCAAAAAGACTTCTTACATTCTTCCTCTTCTTTAAAAATGGAAAATAAAAATTGATCCTCTAACTTGCATGCTAATTATTATTTCCCCAATCTTTCCACCCAGGAGCTTCTTAATCAAGCCCCCCACCTAATTTCTACTCCATAATGGCTCAGCTACAAGTTAAGCAACAAAAGTTGCATAAGGATTTAACAAACCTAGCCAACCAAGGGAGTCCTGCCACATCTTCCTAAGCTCCACACATTCCACATCTCACCCCTTCTCACATCCCAAAGAGATAAAATTTGCATACGACCCGTGCTAAGTATAATCATTATTCTGAGGCTTTCTATGGTTTAACAGGGAATTATACTTATCCAAATCATTACCCCAATCAAAATGTCTCCACCTTCCAGGAGCAATTGCAAAATCCTCTAATTTGAGGAATTATCCGACTCACTCCTGGACCAATCTAGTTCCTCACCAACAACAAAACCCATTTGGAGGGTATGGTTCAAATCAAACTTATCAATCTAGGCCATCTCAAGAAGACATCAATGCCCAAATGATGAGAACCCTGCAGGAGATGAAAAGAAAAATTACAGAAATCACCTGTGTTGTTAACAATCTCAATGATCAAATTAGGGTTATTCTGACTCAAGGACCTGTAGAACATTCACCATCCTAGCCCACACCAAACTTTGTTAATCAAAGGAACCAACACCTGGGTGGACACCAACATTAGAACCACACTGTTCATCCTCCTATTAACCCAATATCTCAGCACCAACCTGGTTTCTATCAACATTAGGCCCCCCACCTCCTCCCAGTGATAACCAAACTGCATATGCAAATATGTTGAGGAGTGGGAACACCACCACTGATTTAGGGCCTTCAAATCAAATTGATGAAACCCACCCTCAGCCTATGAAAATCAACTCTCCTAACCCCACTCAGGAAGAAGAAAAAGAAATCCCCAAAACACTTGATTCAAATCCTACTTCTCCCTCTCAAACACTGCAATCCAATCTTTTTGATAAAAAATCAGAGCCCTCTCACCAAGATCTTTTGGACTTATTTGAGCAAGTTAGGAGGAATATCCCCCTCCTAGATGCCACCCCTACCTTTGCTAAATTTTTGAAAGAAAAGTTTACTCCAACAAGGGAGGCTAAGAATCTTGGAAGCATGGTCCCTTCTAAGATAGCAAGCTCAGTTGTTCAGAGCAATCATGGTCTCACAAAAAAGGACCCAGGCGCATCTCTCATCTCGGTTGTCATAAATAACACCACCTTTTTTCGCGCCCCTCTCGATTTAGGTACATCCATTAATATCATTCCCTCGATCATATTCGAGGAATCTCGATTCTGTGATTTTAAACCTACTAAGGTTCAATTTCAATTGGGAGATCGATCTACCATTCAACCGCGGGGAATCATTGAGGATCATATTGTCATGGTCCAGAATTGTCTAAATCCGGTAAATTTTCTGGTCCTTGACATAGAGGTACCTGCAGCTATCACTAATACCATTCTTGGAAGACCCCTTCTTATTACTGCAATAGCTAATATCAACTCTCACTCTAGGAAAATGAATATAAGTTGCGGTAACCAGATTTTCTCATTAGATTTATTTCAAGCTTCCAAGAGGTCCATTGATCAAAAAATTTTTGAGGACACTGATAATACAATGGAAGCAATTTGTGAGAAATCTTTGTTGATCAAATCCTACTCAGCTTTGACCACCAGGGATCCAGATTTTATTGATTCCTTTCTAAGGATGATTTTGTGGTCCGAGACTTTTCAAATCAACTAGGGTTTGACTTTTACTCTTTCACTCTTCTTGATTTTTCACCAAAAGCATCCACACTAACTTCACCCACCCTACATCTCATTGAGTCCTTTCCCCCTCCCTTTCCATTTGACTTATCACCCGACCCACCAGAGTCTGGCATTTTACATGCACTTAAACCATGGCCAGATCTGGGTCATTCTTCCATTTTTCCATTTCATTTTGATCCCGATTTCTTTACCATTCATCTTTTTAGGGATCTTGAGGAAAACACATTTCTTGAGGACATCCAAGTGTCCAATTATTTACATGCTTGTCCATTTTCTGTGCATACCTTCACGCCTGGCTGAATGGCGTAAAAGATAGCACTAGATGGGAGGTAACCCATCATCTTTCCTACTTTCCTTTTTCTTTTCTTTTTCCAGTTTTTGACCATCCTAAACTCGATCACCCTTCACTAAGGTGATCCTTTTTCCCTCCTAATGCATGAGGACATTGCATTTCATAAGCATGGGGGGTGTTTTTAAAATTTTGACGATCGATTTAGGATTTTCAAAACCCAAAAACATGCATTTTTCTTTAGTCATTTTTATTTTCTTTCATGCATACCCAAAAAAAATAAAAATACTGAAAAAAACTTTTTGAGGAAAATTTTGAAATCGAGACTAAGGTTGACAACTCACTTTTGGTACAATGGGATTTTATCTTTAACAAACTAGGGATGAGGATATGGATATGATTATTAGAATTTCAAGGTCTATTTTTAGACTAGATCAGATATCCTTCTCTAAAATTCCACCTGAACCCATGATAGTTCAGGTGACTTGATCCTCTTTTGTAATATGGAAAGTATCTGGCTTAGTTTCTAATTCAAAAACTTGCTTTTCTTACGAAACTTCCTGTGTCAAATTTCACACACAAGCCAACACCTAAAAAACTACTAAAAATTAGAAAAACCCCTTGTTCGGCCTTAGTAAAAGTCTAAAGCAGATCATTGGTTTGAGTTCCCAGCACCGAGGAGGAAAATGCCTCCTTTGAGGACATGATGCCAACATGTTACCGCCTTCGCGCTGCTCTATATCTATATTTCATATCTTTAGATGGAGCATTAAAGCACATTTTAGCAGCTCAAGTGTCTTAGATGGTGCTCTACCTATAGTGTTGGAGTAAGAGCTTGAGTTTGCTTGGAGCGCCCCTTTACACCGCATTGTGTTTTGGGGTTGTGAGCTCCTGGGTGGTGTCATGGACAGTGCTATCTCAAAGTACTAGCGCCAGAGCCCCCTCGAGGATTAGTAATGGGAATAATGATCCTGACACATCTGTTGAAGACTAAGATAGAAATAAGCATGGGGGACAAAAAAAGAAGGGTTTTAAACAAAAAACATGCCCTTATAAATGTTGTCTTTTCACAAGCACGGACACAAGGTTTTAAAGGTTATTGCAAGTTGCGAATCAGATTCAAGAGTCAGAAAAACCCTAAAAACAGAAATTTCAAGTCATCTGAATTAACAAGGGGTTAATTTGGGAATTTTCTGGAGGATATATTGATCCTGTTTTGTCTAATTTTTAGATCCAAAAACAAACCTCGATGTTTATTTTTAACAAATCCCGTACCTCCTGTGTTTAAACCAACCAAGGTTCCTTAATCTTTTTCTCCTCAAAAGTAAAAAAAATTAGATTTCCCAAAAATTCCATTTTGTAAAAATTTAAGTTTTGCTAAGAGACTAGCAAAAGATAAGCATGGGAGTGTGATAAACGTCAGTTTATCATCATTTTTATGCATTAAAACAAACCTAGCTCTTAGGATTTTGCTCCGCAAATGGGTTTTCAGGCTGCATTTAGGCATCAATTAGGTTAGGCATGCATTGCAGTTTTTATTGTCTTTTTAATGTGTTTTAGTGAGTGTTAGGGATATACAGATTGTCAGAACTCCAAAACCCTAGCACTCAGGAAGGCAACTGGTGAAGAAGCTCAAACTAGCTGGAACTCAGCTTCATCCTACTCACCATAGCTGGATTCCAGCTCACTTGAACTAGGTTTACCTCATCTTAGCTCCATTCATCTCATCTCAGCTGAATGGTAGCTCAAGAGAGCTCATCTTAGCTCACCCTATCTCAAGTCAGCTCAGATCCAGCTCAACTTAGCTGAATCTAGCTCATCTCAGCTCCCATTAGTTCACAGGGAGCTCTAGCTAGCTCAGCTGAGTTGACTGGAGTTCACCTCAGCTCAAGACTAGCTACATCCAGCTCCACTCAAATCCAACCAGCTGAAGATGACTTCATCTTAGTTCAAGAAGCTCAAGTCTAGCTCCCGGGGACTCAGCTTAGCTCAACTTAGTTGACTCAAGCTACCTTAGCTACCACAACTAGCTAGGTCCTCCCCGGGAGCATTAGACCTAGCTCACGTCAGCTCCTTTCAGCATAAGCCAACTTGTTTTAGCTTGGCTTAGTAGCTAGCAAAGAACTAACAAGCTAAGCCAGCTAAGGTAGCTCCTTTCAGCTCTCTTTAGCAACCACCAGCTCTAGTGTAGCTCAAGATGACTACCTTCAACTCTTCTCCCTTAAAACCCTAGCTCCAAATGCCTCCAACCCTACTCCCTACTAGCTAAGCTGCTTAGCTTAGCTAGTCCACCTCCATGGCATCAAAACCTACTACCCTACTACCTTGGCTCCAGCAAAAAGACAACCTACTCCTACTTTATTTTGGTGCCAACTATCCCTTCCATCACCACCCTACATCCACCATCAAAACCCATCTCCACCCTCCATTTTTTCCCTCAAAAATCAACACCTTCTTGAAGGTATTTTTGGAGGGAAAACCAAGGCACCTCTTCATTTCCCTCCCATTTTTCCGTCCAAAAATATCCAAGCACCCCTTCATTTCCCTCCAAAAAAAACACCATAACCACCCCCTTCCCATCCTATAAATCCCCTACCCTACTGTTAACGAGATGAAATCGGTTTATAAATGATGTAGCTTGTAGTATAAATGAAATTGCCTTGAAATAGATAAGAATTTTATTACTCGAAAGCCTAAGTATCTGAGGTCGAACAGAGGAAGCAAATTGGTCTTTAAAAACTAAGATCACAACTTTCAACTTTATAAAATGCAATGACCAATCAAAGTTATGAAGCAAAAATGATATCAATGTGTAGAGAAGCTCAAAAATATAAAGATGGAAGTCTGATGTAAAAATCAAACGTCTTAAGTATTTGATGCTACAGTGCAGTTCTTCTCTTTAGCTCTCTCTGTCCTTTTCTTTCTCTGTTCTTCTTCATCTTCTTTCTTCCTTCTCTAATTTCTGACTTTGGCTTCTTCTTTCACTCTTCTTTCTCTTTCTTTGCTTCTGACTTCAGCCAAGCCTTCTCAGAATTCTACCTATCTTCTTCTTTGGCTTCTGATTTCCTTCTCTTTCCCTTTCTTCTTCAACAGTGCCTTCTTCTTCTTCTTCTTCAGCTTCCTTCCTTAGCTACTCCTGCTCTTGGCTTCCTTCCTTCCTGTAGCTCTTTCCTTCAACTTCCCTTCCTTCCTTCTTTCTCTGCACACACGAGTGCAAAACCTACCCCTACCCTCCCCCGCGTACGCTCTCTCTCTATTTCTCTCTTCGCTTTCTTAGAGCCAGCCAGGTAATCGGGTCAGGTTACGTGCACCTAGGTCCAGGCGCATCGGCATGGGTGGTGCGCGAGGAGTGTAGGGTAAACGGGTCGAATACCAGGTCCGCGTGGTGTGGGGTCGCAGATGAGGTGCGAGAATGGGAGAGGGGACCTCACCCCATGTCTTGAGGCGATAAGCAGGAAACACAAATTCAATAAAAATCACTCACCTGTGCTCAACGTTTCTGAGGTGAGACTAAAGTCCCACTCGCTTCTTCGTGTGCACGCACAGTAGGCCTTCTTCTGATTGCTGAAGCTGCAGAGGCTTTGGCCTTCAATTGAGGGGCGGACTTGGTTCGCGAAGAGAAATTGCACACCTGAGACTTGGTCTCTTGGCACTTGGAGCCTACTGTGAAGGTAGCAAGCTTCTTCAAGCCTGCTTTAATGGCGAATAGGGGTATGACCTGCACTTCACGAATACGGACTCGTGGCCTTGTCAAATCACTTGGGAAGCTTCGTCGTGTCACGGTGAAGGTGAGGCGGGGGGTGGCATGGCACAGAATGGCCTAGGCATGTGTGCCTAGGTCAAACTATGATCGTGGAAGTGCATGTGTTCGCTGAGCACTTGGGGTGTGTGTGGTAGTCAATGGAGGAGTGGATGGTGATCAGTGATTGATGGTGAAGGTTCTGAGGTGGGTGGTGAGGCGTGTGGACGGGCGGAGTGACGGATTCGCCTCGCCAATGGTCTGCTGAAGATGAGGGAGACGGAGGTGATTGGTGGCTACCGAGGGTAGTTTTATGAAATTAAGTGGGGAAAATGAAGAGTAGAGAGAGAGGAACTTATTGAGGGTAGTTTGATGAAGGGGGAAAGGCGGAGGACGAGCGGTGCGTGTTTGCCATCATCGGAGAAGAAGGCCTTGAGGTGAGGATGACGGCGAAGACAAAGGGGTTGGAGATGCACGCATGGGTATGGCACGACGTGGAGGAGTAAGGCAGAGAATACTCTGCCACTGGTATTGTGGCAGAGTGACGAGAAGAGGGAGGAGATATCACCGGAGCTTGTGGGTAGTTTGCTAAAGGTGTGGGAGGAAGAAATTAAGGGTGTTCTGCGGCCAATTCTAGCTTAAAAGATGCTGCAAGGACAGGGGGTCCTTTTATATCTGCTGGCCGGGGTCCTTGTGCTTGGAAGGCAAGCTTCCAAGCACAAGGATCTCGTCGAAGATGGAAGGTGCGGATGATACCCAATTCTCTCGAGCATTCGCATGAGTGATTGGGTGCGAATATAATCTTAGGATCATGTTCAGACGGTAAGGAATTCTTTAGAGAATCTCCCTTCCAAATCTGGGAGATCTCTGAGGATTTGAGGAGAAATCCTCCTCAAATCCTTGGCGAAGTAGGACTCCTCAGCTGTAATGGTAGAGGGACCTAAATGCAAAGAGTGGCAAGGAAGATAACGGGGTCTGCGCAAGGGTTTTCAAAAGCTAGGGGTTAGAATGTAATTGGGTGGACTATTTTGCAAAGTAGGTCAAGGTGACCTTCCCTTAGGTTCAAATTTTGGTACAAACCTAATTTGGACCTAAGGAATCCAATGGTGACGTTGGATTTTAGGTTGACCATGTTTGACTAGACATTTTACACAAAAATCCAAATTAGGTAAAATAATGAGTAAGGACCCCAATCTAGGTCAAAATAGGTTTCAAAGGCTAAAGTGAAGGTTCTAAGCCCTAGAGGGTATTTTTCCATGATTTTTAGAGAGTTTAGTTGATTTTTGTCCTGGCCAGAACCTTATTGTATTAAGTGGATTTGTTTTAGGATTATAGAATGTTATTTAATTCTTAAATTTCACAATAACCCTTTTCTGATTGAACCATCTCACTTTTCCTCTTGTTAACTCCAATTGACCTATGTTTAGCCCCTAAGAAATCCCATTGATGCACTGTAATGGTAAAATTACAGTTTTACCCTTTATTTCATGTTTTCTTGCCAGATCAGTTCTTCCTTGAACTAGGCCTTTCTTTAGGTTATGTAGGAGCTTTTATTCTTTTTCCTAGGTCAAAATGAGCTAGTTAGGGCTCATGATGGTGTTCCCATCATACCCCCATGCCTAGCTTTTGCTAGTTCCTTAGCAAAATTTTAAGGTTTTAACTTCTGTTCTAGACCATGAGCTTCTTTCACTAGTCATGATAAGTGTTTTTTCTTTTTCTTTTGATTAGGTTGGAATGCTGATAGTAGGCCTAGAGGTACTCAAGTACCAACCAAGATCCAGACCTGACCATCTTTAGCTTCAGTCCTCCGTGAAGATTTTTAAGGCCCACAGGAGCTATCCTAAGGTTTGTTGGACTTCACAGTTAAAGCACCCATGCTTGAGACATATTTTAACCTAGGTTCAGTTTGCAATGTGATTTTGTAAGAGAGAGACAAAGAATTTATTTGTTTGGAGAGTTTTCTTTCTCTTTTCTTTTTATTTCTAGCTTCGGATTGGCTTCTCAACATGGTCTGTATCGGATTCCTTATCCCCATCATCAATCCTCAAAGGTCCCTAGCAATCGATGCTTCGTGATAGCACCACCCATGGCAACCCCCAAAACCCTGGCTTTTGAGATTTTGAGATAATCATGCCCATGGCGTTCCGTGGTCGAATCCCAACCCTGGCAATCAACATTTCATGATAATGCCGCCCATGGTATCTGAACAGTAAAGTGCTTACATGCCCACGATAGGATATGCAAATATCCTAAGAGACAAGCACCGAGGAGACGATATGTTGTTACGCATCTTCGAAGGGAATTTCCCACCTCTCCACACTGGGAACTTGTCCAAATCAACTTGTGTTGATCAGCCGCTCCTAATCTAGTCAACATTTTCAGAACATTTAAACGCTTTTGCATGATTTTGATAGTTATGCACACTGAATCGGACTATGTGTGGATTGGGGTGCTTAGGTTACCGAGTTCCACAAATCGAAGGTCAATTAACAAGGCCAAATACTCCCTCAGCCTTAGACCTAATACTTAAGCTTCGCATTTTGCCCAACCTCTTGAAGATTATCCAGATCTTAGCAGATACTTGAATTTTTAATCCTAGGAGTCTAGTCCAAAAGGCCTAAGGTTAGCATTCCCACTAATCTCTTTTTGTCTCTCCTTAGCACTTTTTCTCATTTTTCTCTTTTTTTTTCTTGACGTGGTCTAGAACTTCAGTTAATCCCTTAATTTCTTACTAATGACTATTCTTTTTTTCTTTTTTCATTTTGTGCTCCTTTTTTGTCATTTTGCTCTTTTTCCTTATGTTTTGTATAGCCTTAAAAGTTTTCTCTCCCCCATCAAATTTTTTGTTCTTTTTCAAGATTTTTTTCAATTTTTTGTGTTTTTTGTGATATGTGATTTTTTTGTTGAAACCTTTTCTTGATATGAGTTTTCATACATTTTGATACCCCCCATGCCTATGATTTGCAATGTCCCCATTATAAATTAGGTGGGCTCGAATTCAGCTTAGTTCATTCATTAGGACAGGTGTTGGGTGGGCGAATGGGTTGAGGTGATTGTTGCGGATGATTTCTAGACTCGGGTACGGGTACTTGAGGTGGAGTCGACTGTTCGAATGGATGAACCCTAAAGTACAATATGAATTCAACATAGAAATGTCAGGAAAGTTTTCAGGTTTTTTAAAGAATAACGGGTTGCCTCTCGTTAAGCACTGAGTTTTACGCCATCGGCTGGGCGCAATGAGCTCAGGGAGAATGGAGGATAAAGGATATCTCAGCCAAATCTGTATCAGTCATGTCAATGAACGGTTTGAGTCTCTGACCATTCACGATGAAGGGTTCGGAATCGTGGCTGAGTGGACTGATCTCAATGGCTCCATTTCCAAAGATTTGTCGGAATAGGTAGGGTCCGATCCATTTAGATCGCAGTTTTCCTGGGAATAATTTGAGTCGGGCATCAAAGAGTAGGACCTTTTGACCAGGATGAAAGATCTTTCTAGATATGTGCTTGTCGTGAAAGGCTTTAACCTGCTCTTTGTAAATTCATGAGTTCTCATATGCGTCATGGCGTAATTCATTGATCTCACTCATTTGAAGCTTTCTATGTGTTCCAGCCTTAGAAAGATTTAAGTTGTAGTTCCGTACTACCCAATAGGCTTTATGCTCCAATTCGATGGGGAGGTGACACGCCTTCTCGTACACCAGTATGAAGGGAGACATGCCCAATTGGGTCTTGTGGGCAGTCCTATAAGCCCACAAAGCTTTCGAAAGCCGGGAAGACCAATCCTTCCTGTCAGGTCGAACAGTAATCTGGAGGATTTTCTTGATCTCCCGATTTGATAGCTCAGCTAGACCATTAGTTTGGGGGTGGTAAGGAGTAGAGATTCGGTGTGACACCCCGCATTTGGTCATCAGTGACCTGAACTAAGTGTTTGTGAAATGGGTCCCTCCATCAGAAATTATTGCACGTGGAATCCCGAACCTTGAGAGGATGTTTTGGTGAATGAACTTGATAGCAACTTTGTGATCATTGGTTTGGGTCGGAATGGCTTCGATCCACTTGGACACATAGTCAATAGCGAGTAAGATGTATTCAAAGCCATCCGAGATAGGGAAGGGTCCCATAAAATCAATCCCCCAAATGTCGAAGATCTCGCATACCAGAATCGGCTGTAAAGGCATCATATCTCGATGGCTCATGTTGCCCAATGTTTGGCAACGAGTACATGCCTTACAGTGATTGTATGCATCCTTGAAAATTATGGGCCAGTAAAAGCCGCACTGGAGGACTTTTGATGTAGTTTGGTGTCCTGAAAAATGTCCACCTTATCCCTGGTCATGGCAGAAAGTGAGTATGTCTTTGATTTCCGCTTCCACAACACATCGTCGAATTATCTGATCAGCACCAATGCAGAATAAATACGGGTCTTCCCAAAGGCAATACTTGGCATCGAAATGCAATTTGTCCTTCTTGGCCTTTGGCCAATCGGATAAGATCTGATGTGATGCCAAGTAGTTTACTATATTAGCAAGCCATGGAAGCCCTATATCAATAGTCAGGAGGTGCTCTTCAGGAAAATGTTCCGTGATGGGTCCGAAAAGGTCAATGTTCTCAGAAGGAAGGAAGGACAAGTGATCAGCTACCACATTCTATTTTCCCACTTTGTCACGAATCTTGAGGTTAAATTCTTGTAACAGCAAGATCCAGCGAATTAATCAAGGTTTCATGTCCTTCTTCGCAAGGAGATGCCTCACAGCTGTGTGATCCGAGTAGATGATAACACGGGAACCCAGGAGATAAGATCTAAATTTTTCTAGGGCAAATACTACGGCTAGCAGCTCTTTCTCAGTAACTATGTAGTTATGCTGAGCCTTGTCAAGTGTTTTGCTAGCGTACTAAATGACCACAAGTTTCCCGTCAATTTTCTGCCCCAAAATTGCTCCTACAGCGAAGTCAGATGCATCGCACATGATCTCAAAGGGTTGAGACCAATCAGGGGACTCTAGGATCGGGGCTTGGGTAACTCAGTCATGAAGGATCTCAAATAATTGAGTGCATTCCTTGGAGATTTCGAAAGGTACATCCTTGGAGAAAAGAGTAGTCAGGGGGCACGCGATTTTGAAAAAATCAGGGATAAATTGATAGTAAAAACTGACATGACCCAGAAAAGATTGGATGTCCTTGGTCGAGCTAGGAATAGGGAGTTTGGAAATCAAGTTAACCTTGGCTCGATCAACTTGGATGCCTTTCTCTAAAATCAGATGTCCTAGGACGATTCCCTCAGGCACCATGAAATGGCTCTTTTCCTAGGAAAGAACCAGATTCATGTCAATGCATTGCCTGAGTATTTGGACCAAGTGCTGAAGGCAATCGTCAAATGATGCTCCAAATACTGAAAAGTCATCCATGAAGACTTCCTGATAGTCACCTATCATATCTGAGAATATGGCAAGCATGCACTGCTAAAAAGTCATGGGTGCATTGCAGAGATCGAACGACATCCTTCGGAATGCGTATGTCCCGAAGTGGTAGGTGAAAGTGGTCTTTTCTTGGTCCTCAGGATGGAATGCCACTTAGTTATAACCGAAGTACCCATCAAGAATGCAGAAGAACCTATTTCCCGTTAGTTTATCGAGGATCTGATCAATAAACGGTAGTGGGAGATGATCCTTCTTTGTGGAGGAATTGAGTCTTCTGTAATCAATGTAGACTCTCCACAAGTTAGCTATACGAGTCGGTATGACCTCTCTGATTTCAGTCGTAATGATGGTGAGTCCTGCCTTCTTAGGCACAACCTAGATTGGACTCACCCATTGACTATCGAAGATGAGGTAGATGATCCCTGCATCTAACCACTTAATGATCTCCTTTTTCACAACCTCCTGCAAATTAGGGTTCAAACGTCTCTGCATTTCTCACGAAGGTCGTGCGCCCTCTTCAGTGTAGATTCGATGTGTGCAATAAGAGGGACAGATGCCAGTCAAATCATCGAGAGTCCTCCAATGGATCTACGATGTTGCTGGAGAGCAATAATCAGACGGGATTCTTGATCAGGTGTGAGTCTGGAGTTGATAATCATAGGAAACGTCTAATTGGAACCCAAAAAGACGTACTTCAGATGATCGGGAAGGGGCTTGAGTTCCAGGACGGGATTATCAGTAGTAGCAGGTGGTTCAGGGTGTGTTCAGGAACAAGGGTAGAAGTTATGGGTGTATCTAGATCAGGTTTAGACTCCTTTGTTTGCGGGTTTTGATCTTCTGGTGGTTGATTGGGGATAACTAGGTTGTCCTCAATATGCGGTTCATCAACCACAGCTTTGATATCACATATTTTTTCTATAACACCATAATTAATCCCTTGTTGGGCATTGAAGATGTCCATCTTTAGAGTTTGGTTCCCAAATTTTAATTCTATTTGGCCCTCCTCACAGTTTATATTGGCCCTAGCAGTGGCCAGAAAAGGTCTCCCTAGTATGATTGGTGTATCCCTTGGGTTCTCAGGTGCATCCATATCCAGGACTATAAAATCCACTGGGAAGTAGAAATCCCATACCCTAACAATGACATCCTCGAGTATTTCTTTAGGTGGCTTGATGGATCGATCGGCTAACTGTAATGTCACCTCTGTTGGTTTAAGCTCGGATTCTTCAAGGTGGTCGAGGGATGTAGGTATTAGGTTTATGGAGACACCTAGGTCTAATAAGACTCTGTCGAATTGGGTATCACCAATTTTACATGAAATCAGGGGAGTACCTGGGTCTTTAGCCTTAGGTGGAAGTTTACTCAAGATTACAGAGCTGGCTTGCTCTGATAGTATGATCAGACTCCCACTTTTGGTTCGTGCTTAAGCTTAGGTGTACACATGTCTTTCAGAAATCATGCGTAAGCCGGTACGTGGCAGATTGCATCCATCAAGGGGATGTTTATCTGGACCTGTTCAAAGAGCTTGACCAGATCCTCCTCAGGAGCTATGGGTTTCGCGATCGTTTTTCCCTTGGTCAAGGCCTTGGGAAATGGAACCTTGGTTTGTTCCTCTAGAATAGGTCCAGGTTCTTGATCTGGGATAGGGGTATCCTGGATAACTATCCTAGGGCTTGGATTACTACTAGGCTTGGAGTGGTTTGGATAAGGCGGGTCTTGAGTTGCTTTACAACTACAGGTTGTTACGGAGTTTAGTCCTGCTTGGTTTTGGTTTGAAGCTAGTAAAATAGGTGGCTGCTATTGAAATCCTACATAAGATGTCGAAGCTTCCATCCCGTCGGGTGATGGAACAGAAGGGGCCTGATAAATCATGTGTGCGTGGCCCGGATTTGGGTTCATAATGTGCCTCTGGGTCGGCATGTTATTTGGGTTCGGTAGAGGTTGCGAAGGGAGTGTGCCAGGTTGGCAGGAATTCGCCATCTGAGTGAGTTGATTGCAAACCTATGTGATCTCATCCTTGTGCTATTTTTGTATTGCCGCATTCATTTTCTGAATGTCAGCCAGTGTTTGAAGGATAAGAGTCATTTGATCTTGGTTTGGCCCAGATTGATAGGTGGGGTTGGGCTGATGCTGAGGTGGCCGATATGGACGAGGAGCTTGTGGATAGGGTTGATAAGGTGGTCTTCGATTCTAAGAATTTCTCACCTATAGGAAGTTGGGATGATTCCACCATCCAGGGTTGTAGGTATTGGAGAATGGGTCATTCTGGATAGCGTTGAGGTCCTTGCAAGTCTGAGGAGCCTCAGGAAAATAAGAGTACGAGGGTTCAGAGTTCCCCCAACTAGAATAGAGTGGATCGGAGGTCACTCCAGTCCTGGAGTCAGATGGGGGTGGATACGGGTCCATCCCCTGAGAAGGTCAGTGATAGATGTTCTGCACAGTTTCCCTCACAAGAGGTGGCTATGTAAATGAGTTCTGCGTAGAGGTGGCTCGCTGTAGATGTTGAGTCAGCTCATCCACCTTCTTCTCTATGATAGAGACCTTGTTCAACCGACTGGCCATCAGTTCCAAGTCGACGGATGTGGACAGGCCCTGCGTCTCATGTGCTCCCCTAAGATTCGTCGATGCGCAAGCATTCATCCGGTCGAATAAGCCCATGGAGTCATTATTGATGGAGTTCTCACACATATTTTTGAGAATCTCCCACACCATGTCCTCATGTTGACTCATGATGTTTCCTCCGTAGGTTGCATTGACGAATAATCAAATGTCTTCATGGAGTCCCTGGTAAAAAGACTAGACTTGTTCCCATTTAGGAACTCCGTGATGGGGGCACTTTTGCATGAGATCCAAAAATCGATCCCATGCCTCATGAAGAGGTTCTCCCGACTGCTGAGTGAAGTGAGTGATCTGGTGGCGCAAGGCATTCATTTGGCCAATGGGGAAGAACTTTTTCAAAAATTCAGACTGGAGTTCAACCCATGTGTTGATCGGATGAGTTTGATTCTGATACCAATGAGCAGCCTTGTCCATAAGAGAGAAAGAAAACATCTTCATGAGTAGAATATCCCGATTTTGTGCATCTGACTTGAAGGTCTGGGCTAGATGTTTGAGCTGCTTGATGTGCTGGAATGGATCCTCGGAGTTAAGCCCATGGAATTTTGGTATGGCATGAATCATATTGGGCTTGATTTCAGAATCAGGACCTCCAATCGGGATTTGGACTCGAGGCTCGATTGCCACTGCAGCGGGATTATAGTGATCTCGCATCATAAGACGATGCGGTGGGTTTACAAAGTTGTGGAAGAGATCATTTAAGTGCTAAAGTTGGTGCTCAAGGTTGTTCTCTTCTTCAATGGGTTCTGCCATGATGGAAGAAGAAAGAGAACTTGGTTCTAAATCAGAGGAGAGATCTATGTGGTGGGGTTGCTGCACAAACACGGGCGTCGAGGCTTGGCCTTGGTGGGAGTGGATTTCTAAAGGAGGTCTTAAGGATGGTCTTAAGGACCTCCTACCGAACATGCTTGAAGGATTTGATGAGATTAGAATGTGCAGGACCCAATTGAGACACCGAAAAAAAATGTTGGGTGATTATAGAGGTTCGGGGCGGATGATACTAATTGCGCAGCAATCATAGTTCTTAATTGACCTAGATTAAGCTAGAACTTAGCATAAGTTAGGGAAATTCACGCATGCATACGCATTATCTACATCTTTACTGCTTTACTTTAGCTATGCATGAAATAATATTATAATGTGCTGATTAAGTGCATTATGTTGATTGCAAGCAATAATAAGATTTGAAGCTAGATCTGGAGCAGGATCTGAAGTTGGATCTAGAATAACGAGAGTTGCAGCAGAGCTAGAGTAGAAGGCTTAGACTAGATGTAGGAATAATAATGTAAGGCGGTTAAAACTTTTCTATTCTATTAAGTAGGAATAAAGCAGTAAAATGTGAAGAGCTTAGGTCCATCCTAGTGCTAGGATAGCCTAGAGACTTCCCCAAGCCTTAGCCACCCTTAGATTAGGTCACAACACCATAGGAAGCCCTAAAACCCTAGTTCCAACCCTTATCTGGATGTCCAGATAAGTTATAGGATGCCCAAGACCCTTAGCCATCTCCCGCACACTTCAAATCCACTTCTGCAGTGTTATTGGACGTCCAGACACTTTGTGAGATGTCCAATTTCTACAGAATACCCAAAATAGAAATCGAAATCCTTCCTGACTCTGATTGGACGTCCAGACAAGTCTGGATTTCTGATTTTTGAGTATAAGACATCTGACACTATTATTAGTCATCTGATACTGCTCTCAAATTCCTGTTTTGAGATTTAAGCCTTGATCTTGGATCTCTAGGTCCCTAAACCCAATTCCAACCCCATAGGAACCTAAATTAAGGTGCCCTAACCCTAGTACATCACCTCTAGACCTCCATAAGGACCTAATTAGGTCCTCACTAAACCTAATTGACTTGGATCTTAGTCAATTCTAGCAGCCTATTCAATTGGACTCATTGAGTTCAATTGAGCCCTGATCTCAGCATACACTGTCCAATTGGACTTAGTAAGAGTCCAATTAACCTAGACCTAAATTAATTGAGTTGTTTTACTCTCAATTAAGTTTTCACACACCTAATTAAACTTGTATTAAGTTTAATTGCACTTTTCCATAGTGAATTAGGGTTTAGAACCCTAATTTGAGACATACCTTGACCTAAACCCACTAGAACCTAACCTAATCAACCTAGCCACCTAAGTTTCGACCCACACACACCCACACAAAACATCCACACGAAAATATCTAGCCTAGAGTTCTCTAGAACTCTCTACCATGTGTGGTTGCCTTAGTTGCCAAAAATAGCAACCAAGAGCCATTCAATTTTTAGATCCACATTTAGTGGATCTAAAAACCACCATCCACCCTCTCTCTCACTCTCCCACAAGCTCCTACCATAGGCCTCTCTAGAGAATTCCATAATTCTCTAGCGAGCTTCCCTTAGGTCTATAAAAAGACCCAATGGGTGGCCATTTGCACCCATTCACTTCCTTGACATTCCTTCCACTTAGGCTAGCCACTCCTATCTCCACTCCACCTCCACGAGCTGAGCACGACCATGGATGCTACCATCTCCATGCCAGGAAGCTGGATCAGCTCCCCAACCTCTCTCCAAGGGCTGGCCTAAGCTCCATTGGCTGCTCCTTCTCTCAGCCACTCAAAGGCCATCGGAGACCACCTCCGAATGCCCTTCCTTCTGCTAGATTAGTAGCTTAGCTTTTCGTATATTTATTGCTTAGTAGTATAGTGTTACTTCTCCCCTAATGATGCATGCGAAATTCCCCCATCGATTCTTGTTTGCAATCATTTTCTGGTAGTTAGGTTTAATTTTTAAGCATTCATGTATAAGCTTTCCTCTAGATTTCCTTGTTCAACAACTCTCCAATGATGAATGAAATTGCATTATATATATATATATCTTATGTGTTTGAAATCACCACGAGCTGAATGACTATCATATTTGCGTGATTCAAGTTGCCTGTCTTAATTGTCTATCCATTCTGCAACTAAGCAGGTCATACTTAAATGCGTAATTATCACGAACCGACATGCGATTCTAAATAAAGTAGAGTTGGATAAGATCGATTTCAAAAGGAAAAGCAACGCCTCCCAGAGACGAACGACCGAGACTCAAAGTCTCATTATTTTTACAAAATAATATCTTTGTTGGATCATATTTCGCAACTATACTATGACGCTTTTATCAAAAACGCGAGCTACAATTTTTCACCAACAAAATGGTGCCGTTGCCGGGGAGGCAACGTCATTTTTCTTGATTTCGATCTTTTAATTTATCACTGACAAATCTACCTCTACTTCATTTTTGATGTGCAGGACAACACGGAACGAAAATGGGATCTGGGCACACACCGAGCGGAGCGAAGAAAAATCAGGTGCACATCACATTCTCTTAGATTAGGTTTATTTTCTGAACCCTAGGATTGGATCTACTTTCTGCAATCTCTTTTGTGAAAAAAAAAGATTTTTCTCATTTTCGTGAAAAAGAAAAAAAATAAAAAAGAAAAATTTTGAAAAAAATCTAGATTAGGATTCCTTTCGAATATAGGTTAGTTTTAAAAGAAAAAAGATGTTTTCTTTCAATCTTTTAAACAAATTATTTTTGGAAAAAAACATGCAAAAAATTTGAAAAGAAAAAAGCATTTTTGGTGGAAAGCTTAGATTTCAATTCAAACCTCATTAAAAGCTTTTCCACCATCTTCTGATTTTCGGCCAGATTTCAAATCTAACTTAAAAATTCGATTGCTGAAAAATTTGTTAGCGAAAAATTCTGAAATTCAGGCTGAACCTTCATTTTCAAACCATCTTTCAAATGCCACTATTAATTTTAAAAAATTCCAAGTACAAAATTTTTAAAAATTTGCGAAGTGCACAGGGGTCAAACTGACCTAGATTCAAAATTTTTCAAATTTCAAGAAGCGATTTCGAGTAATCTGCAAATCTGTTTTGACTAAAAATGGTGGGTTTGAAAGCTAATCTCATTAGCTTTATTTTATATATTTTTCCCAAATTTTTGAAGATCATTTGATATTGTTTCAAAGTGAAAAACCGACCAGGGGTCAAAATTCTAAATCTGACCGCCTGATATTCAAAATTCCCTAAAAATTTGATTAAAATAGTAAAAAGTTCCAAAAAAATAATATCTGAAAAAATAATTGAAAAAGGAATCAACTCGCAAAATTTCAAATCAATTGGATTCCAATTATTATCAGAGAATCAACAGTATTTTTGTGGTCTGCTGAAATAGAGAAAAACCTTAGAAGTGCTTGCAACTTAGGTTAAACCCTTAGGGCTACAGCTAGAGACTACACGTTGGGCTATCTTAGACTTAATCAAGTCTAGTTAGCCGGTGAGCTTGGTCATCTTGTGGGCCACTTACCACAAACCCCACTGAAGAAAACGGGTTAAAATTAACTTTAAAATACGAAATCGACCCAAATTCGTTGTCGTACTACTGGGTGAGTTTAATCTCTCTTGCCAAACTTGGTGACTAAGTCTGCGAGGTAGTGTCAAACGACCGCAGCTTGGGGGTCAATGGAACTAGAGACGTAAGCCAAAGGAAGAACCTTCCCCTTAGTCCCCTCGTAACCAGACTGGCTGGGTTAGCTTGAGAGGCGAGATTCACTTTCAGTCGGTTGTACGACGAACTTATCTTCAGGAATTTAAATCCCTAACGAAAAATCTGGTCACCTGATCTATAAGGACCATTTGATTGACAGGGCCTTAGCCTTGTCCTACGTGGCTACACCAACCCAGGGGTTGGGCGGTGTATGCACGGAAGGAGGTCACTTTGACCTCATTTGATTGAACCTTGGGAGCCGCTCCCAAGGAGGCGAGCCATTTCTTCTATCTGCTTAGCCACGATGGCTAACCCTGGATCTGGACCTAATCAGGATCCAGAAGAGCTGGACCCATGAGCTTATCTGAGAGCTCAGGTCACTGAATCAGCTCAACCTTGGGATCAGAACCCAAGGTGGCGAAGATGACTTTTCGCTTCGCCTGATCCTTCTCCTTGGGTTACCGAAATGGTTAACCTATATCCTAACCCTGGATATTATAACCCATACGAGTCGATCCCTCAAAGGACCGCATCTTAGAACCCAGGATATGGATTTCATACTCCTGCTTCTCACCCATGGAATATGGGTAGACCTGATTCACCCCCTGGAACCCTGAAGAGCTACTGGTGCATATGCGGCCGCATTATAGAATATAGAGAGCTATAGTGAGAGATAAGGAAAAGGCCGCATCCTATCTACACGAAATCCAGGCTATCATTGAACTGAACCAAAGACAAAGCTGGATTCCGCATCAACAAGCTGTGATGGAGCTTCTTCGGGAAACAGCAGAGATAACAAGGATAATGAGACAAAATTGGGAAACTCAAGAACTACTTACTTTGAGATATCAAGTGGAAAATAGTCTTGAAGACCTCGAGGAATCTGAAACGATTATGTTGGAAGGACACACAAAAGATTCTCGGGAGCAGATACTGGAAGATAACTCAAGGGAAAAAGAATCTACCGTGGATATGAGACAAGAGCAGGAAGTATGCCGAATGGGTTCATCTGAAATTGAGGAGGAAAGGACTGATATCTCCATGATAAGCTGCAATCAGATTATCCTGAATCTTGGGAGACACCTCTTGTTTGTCGCGCTTTTGTACGGTTTGTTAAAAGATAATATCACGTTGTAGTATAGCCGCTAAAGCGTTCAAAACAAATAAAGATTTTTATTACTCGAAGACCGGAGTATCCGAGGTCGAACACAGGGAGCAAATGGAATTTACTACTAGTCAAAATGTAATTGAACACTCTAATTTACTCAAAATATCAATCCAAATGTGAATGTATGCAATTAAAAGTTATTAGGACAAAAATATGAAATTGGACGTCTGATCTTGTGATCAGACGTCTTAAAAGTATTTTCCCTTCTTGATTTTCTTCTTCTTTCTATGCCTTGGCGAAGCCTTTCTTTCCTTCCTTCTTCTTTGCTTCTTACTCTCCTCTTCTGTGGTCTTGCCTTGCTTCTCTCTTCTCTGTTTTTCCTGCTTCTCGTGCGAAGGCTTCTTTCTTTCTTCTTCCCTGTCTTGCTCCTTCTTTCTTCTCTTCTTCGCCTTGCCTTTCCTTCTTCTTCTTCTGTAGCGGCCAAGTCCTTCTCCTACGTTCAGCCTGCCTGCACAGGAGCAAAACCTAACCCTTCTCCCTCTACCCGCGCGTCTCTCTCTCAAGCAACTCACTCTGAGCTGCTCTCACAGAGCCACAGGCATTAATCGGGTCGGATCGTACCCGAGACCATGCGCACCTGAAGGTGGTGTGATGCGCGCGGAGTGCGTAGGTCTAGGTCGGGTCGGATCCGCCAAGTCCGCGTGGTCAGGTCGCGGGCGAGGCGGGTGTGGGGTCAGTGAGGGACCTCACCCCTGTGCTTACTGAGGCGATAAAGCTATATCACAAAAACTCTTTATACCATACCTGTGCCTTGAGATTCCACGATGTGGGACTAATGGTTTCGTCCTTCCCTCACGTGCGCCCGCAAACTCTCGTGTGCAATTGCCCACGCTGAAGGCCCTGCTGGTGCTCCTTGCTGAACTCAGTCACCTCGCGACACTTGCGAGAGCCTGCTGCACCTGCCGCCTGGGAAGCCTGACGCCTGCTGCTGCTCCAAGCTTCCTGCTGCTTCGGCTGTTAATGGCGGCCGGGGCGTTCACCTGAGATTCCACAGAACGGCATATTGTCCCAATCAGAATAGCTGGAAACCTTCACCGTAGCACGGCGAAGGCGGTGGGTGATGCTGCAGGTTGTCGGTCGGCCTAGGCGTGCGCGCCTAGGTCAACCTGTGGCCGGAGATGGTGGGTTGTTCGAGGGGGTGGTTATGGAGGTCTGGAGTGGCAGTTGTGGGGTGGAGCGAGTTCCTGGTGGTGAGGCGGAGCTCACGAGGTGGTTGGCGAGTCGTGTGGAGTGGCGGAGTGGTGTGGGCGGCTCGCCGGAGTGCGGTCGGAGGCGAGGAAGATGAAGGCGGTTAGGTACTGTCGAGGGGTAATCAAGTAAAATAGTTGGGGGAAAAGAGAGAGGAGAGGGTGGAGAACGTATCTGGGGTTGTCTGGAGGGAAGGGAGGCGACGGAGAGGACGGCTCGTAACTGCCGTCGTCGGGGAAGAAAGACCCTGAGGGAGGAAGCGGCGACGAAGACGAGGTCAGAAGTGCGCGCGCGGGGTACAGCGCGACGCGGGAGGAAGCGGCGGAGAGGACTCTGTTGCTGGTATGGCAGCAGAGCGACGAGAAGGAGGGAAGGAGGTCGCTGGAGCTTGTGGGTCGTTTGGCCGGAGATGGGAGAGGGAGGAATTTGGAAGGGATCTCCGTCAAAATCAAGCTTCAGCCTCTTCGGCCGGAGTTGTGGGTTCTTATATAGGCGCTGGACTGGGTGTGCAGGGCGTGAAGGGCACGTAATTGCCTGAGGTTGGTCGCCAGAGATGGAAAGGAGTTAGGATACCCAAATCTCTCGTGCGCTCGCACGAGAGATTGGGTTCACACCAGGGATCGAGATCGGTCTTAAATGGAAGGGAATTCCTCAGAGAATCCTCCTTCCATTTCTGGGAGGGAATCTCTAAGGGATTAGAGAGCAATCCCTCTCCGAACCTCGCCGGAGCTCGGTTCTGCCCTAGCAATGGCGGCAGGACCGGTTTGCAAAAGAGGCGAAGAACCTAGGGGGTTCTCTGCAACGGTATTCAAAAGATAGGGACCAATTTGTGATTTGGGTGTACTAAATTGCAAAGTAGGTCAAGATGACCTCTCCTTAGGTCCAAATTTTGGTATAAACCTAATTTTGACCTAAGGAATCCAATGGAGAAGTTAGATTTCAGGTTTGACCTCGTTTGACTGGACATTTTGCGTAAAAACCTAAATTAGGTTAATTGAAGAGCTAGGACCCTAATCTAGGTCAAACTAGGTTCCAAAGGCCAAATTAAGTGTTCTAAACCCTAGAGTATGTTTTTCCATGATTTGTAGAGGGTTTACTTGCTTTTTTTTCTGACTGGAACCTTGTTAATTTAAGCGGATCTGTTTTAGGGTTACCAAGTGTCTTTTAGTTCTTAGATTGCAGATGAACCCATTTCTGATTGACTCAACCCACTTTTTATCTCATTTAGACCATTTGACCTATGTTTTGCCTCTGAGAAATCCTGTTTATGTGCTGCAATGGTAAAATTGCAGTTTTAACCTTTATTTCCTATTTTCTTCTCAGAGCACTTGTTCCTTCAGTTAGGCCTTCTTCTAGGTTATGTAGGAGCTTTTATCTTCTTTATTGGGTCAAAATGAGCTAGTTATGGCTCATGATGAGGCTCTCATCACCTCTCGAGTTAGATAACCCGATCGAGACAAGGGAAGTAGATCCAATTGAGGATATGGATCTTGAGGCAAACATTACATGCGACACTACTGATCAGCTTAAGCCACTTCCCAATGTAGGTGAACCTGTGCTAGAGCCAACACCTTCTGATCTGCACTCTTCTTTCACCTACATCCCTAATTCGGATGTTAGAGATTTTGAGATGACACTTTCTATCCCTGATCCTGACATCCGAAGACCAGAAGTAGCTATGGATGCTTTGACCGAAGAAATAAATATGCTACTCGAGGTAAGAATTACTGAGGAGCCCAATGCGTATGAGGGTAAAGCTTCGAGCAGAATGAGTTGGGGACTCACCTGCCATCCTAGTCAATGGCTCGACCCCGAGCCTGAAGAGACAGCCTCTGATGAATCAGAGATGAGTACTGATGAGGACGAAGTAATTTCTGATGAGGATTTCAGTGACCTCCCCACAGAGCTTCTACTTTCATGGATACCCCCATATGACCCAGAGCCTGGAGAGGGCATGATCTTTGATGTCAATTATCATTATGAGGATCCCTATGACTCAGATTCTGGTTCTGAGATACATTTTGATCTACTCCTTCAGCAACTTCCTGCTGAATTGTGGGACATGATAAATCAGCTGAATCAACATCATGATCCCCCCTCTGATTATCATCTATTTTCCACCACCACTCCACACTTTCTTATAGCTAGACTTTTTGGAGTAGGGGTGCACAATCAGCTGGTTCGTATCTCCGGACCACTAATTCTGGGAGAATATGAGCATATCTTTCTCTTAATCTTAGCTGGCTCCTATGCTAGAAATGACACATCTGATTGAGTTTTCACCCAGCTGGAGGTGTTAAACTCAGCACGTATAGATACCATTCGCCCCACATTTCACCATCATTTATATATAACCATTTTTATACATAGCATATTTCCTTTGCATAGTGCATGCTGACAGGTTGGCTGGTGTTGAATGTATAGTTTCAGGAGCAATTCCAGGTGACTTCTACCCACTCATCCTCTGTTAGATTTATTTTCTTTTATATTCATTCATGAGGACATGCAAGAACTTAGGCATGGGGGGGTAGATACAGAAAAACTGAAAAAATTTTATGCCAACACTTAGGGAAACCTCGAAGCTGCATGTAAAATGTTCTTTAGGACCTTAAATAAAAAAACAACCGACTCCACCTCCAGTGCTCGCATTGGAGCTAGAAATCATTCACAACAGCCACTTCCGACTCACCTGCTCACCTTTTATTCTAAATTTAGGGTCAAGCTGATTGTAACTCGATACAGGAAATTCATGAAGTACAAATTATATGAGATTACATGTTTATAGCATATATAGATATTGCATTCATGAATAAGATTATTTTATTAAGAGAATGCATTAGGAATTTTATCCTTTAGTTGACTCCTGTAATTTGGAATCCAGTACAACTTTTCACACACACGTAGAATTTGCAATGGGTTCACGATGAAGGCTGATAAACGTCTTTAGTCTGTCAACAAGAAGCAGTGCTTCTTTTCCTGAACCCTTGGACAGTGTTTTGGGAATCAGGCAGATTTTCCTCTAAAAATCCACCAAATAGTGTGAGATGAGAGTAGAGTATACTGATGCTCTAAGATTAACGTGAGGAATCTGGAATCCTAGATAATTAGGTGATGATACTCTGAGATCAGGCATAGTTTCCACTCTCGGTTCCTGCGTATACATTTTGAGTGAATTTTGAGAGCCACCAAATAAGGCAAATATGCGGAGAGCGAGTGTTCATAAAACTAGGTCTAAGGTGGATGGTTACGACCATTCTTTATGGAATCCTCGGCTAAAGGAGGGTATCGATGTCAAGGTCAGAAATACACCATCCTATCCGTCTCTCCCGGTGCCGTGAGTAGGCACTTCCACCAAATAAGTCACCCAATGTCTCTTGAGTACCACCAATCCCTAATAATGCCTCCTCAATAAAGTTCATGGATGTATGCCAGTTGTGTTATGCTGAAAAAAAAATGAAAAAAATTGAAATGAAAAAAAAAATGATGAAAAGAAAGAAAAATTGAAAAAAAAAACTTAGCAAAGGAAGAAAAAACAAAGAAAAAAAACAATGAATATTTAGTGTTTATTTCATCGAGGCAATACCACCAAATTGAGCTCCACCAAATATGGCCTTAACCTATTTTTCTTATGTTTCTGACCGCCCAAATACTGGCTAAGGAATTTCGACTTAGTGTTAGGGTAATGAGAACTCAATTAAAGTGTTAATGCCTAGTGAGACCACCAAATACAAGTCATATATGTGAATCTAGTAAAGTTGTGAGCTCTAAGAAAGGAAAAAGAAAGAAAAAAAAAAGAAAAAAAAAAGAGTAAGAGATAATAGATACAAAGGAATCAAAGAGAGCATAGTTTTTCTCGTCTCTCTAAGTTGAGCTACTTAGTAATTTGGGAATTTGGATTCTATAGTACTAGTTTCTATGTAGCACCAAGTGAGAATGAGCCACCAAATATATAATCCTTTCTCTCAGAGATTCTCTACCTAAGCCCAAAGCTAGGGTGAAATTCATAGAATATCTTGAATATCCTGAGGGAAGAAGTTCGCCTATCCTGCTAGAATTTTTACTAGGGGTCAAGTACAGGCTTGAGAGGTGTATTAGTTTTCACTCGAATCTGTTGCGAAAGCTACATAGCTGCACTTTCACGGTTGTCTGGATTTCTAAAGCATAGGATGAAAACAAAAAGGTGAAAAATCTCTACGCATACACTTGATAAAATAATCAATCCCTTAGGGACCCTTGCTGTAAATAATTTAGTCTTGCGTTTGCTAGGAACTAGAAAGATTTAGGCATGGGGGTATGATTGCGCAACAATCATAGGTCTTAATTGACCTATATTAAGCTAGGACATAGCATAAGTTAGGGAAATTCATGGATGCATAGGCATTATCTGCATATTTACTGCTTTACTTTAGCTATGCATGAAATAATGTTATAATGTGTTGATTAAGTGCATTATGTTGATTGTAGGCAATAAGCAGATCTGAAGCTGGATCTGGAGCAGGATCTAAAGTTGGATCTAAAATAACGAGAGTTGCAGCAGAGCTGGAGCAGAAGGCTTAGACTAGATGTAGGCATAATAATGTAAGGGGGTTAAAAGTTTGTTATTCTATTAAGTAGGAATAAAGCAGTAAAATGTGAAGAGCTTAGGTCCATCCTAGCGCTAGGATAGCCTAGAGACTTCCCCAAGCCTTAGCCACCCTTAGATTAGGTCACAACACCCTAGGAAGCCCTAAAATCGTAGTTCCAACCCTTATCTGGACGTCCAGATAAGTTATAGGACATCCAAGACCCTTAGCCATCTCCCGCACACTTCAAACCCACTTTTGCAATGTTATTGGACGTCCAGACACTTTGTCAGACGTCCAATTTCTGCAAAATACCCAAAACAGAACCTAAAATCCTTCCTGACTCTAATTGGACGTCCATACAACAAGTCTGGACTTCTGATTTTTGAGTATAAGACGTTTGACACTATTATTAGACGTCTGATACTGCTCTCAAATTCTTGTTTTGAGATTTAAGCCTTGATCTTGGATCTCTAGGTCCCTAAACCCAATTCCAACCCCATAGGAACCTAAATTAAGGTGCCCTAACCCTAGTACATCACCTTTAGACCTCCCTAAGGACCTAATTAAGTCCTCACTAAACCTAATTGACTTGGATCTTAGTCAATTCCATCAGCCTATTCAATTGGACTCATTGAGTCCAATTGAGCCCTGATCTCAGCACACACTGTCCAATTGGACTCAGTAAGAGTCAAATTGACCTAGACCTAAATTAATTGAGCTTTTTTACTCTCAATTAAGTTTTCACACACCCAATTAAACTTGTATTAAGTTTAATTGCACTTTACCTTTGTGAATTAGGGTTTATAACCCTAATTTGAGACATACCTTGACCTAAACCCACTAGAACCTAACCTAATCAACCTAGACACCTAAGTTTCGACCCACACACACCCACACACACCATCCACACGAAAATATCTAGCTTAGAGTTCTCTAGAACTCTCTACCATGTGTGGTTGCCTTGGTTACCAAAAATAGTAACCAAGAGCCATTCAATTTTTAGATCCACATTTGGTGGATCTAAAAACCATCATCCACCCTCTCTCTCTCACTCTCCCATGAGCTCCTACCATAGGCCTCTCTAGAGAATTCCATAATTCTCTAGAGAGCTTCCCTTAGGTCTATAAAAAGGCCCAATGGGTGGCCATTTGCACCCATTCACTTCCTTGGAATTCATTCCACTTAGGCTAGCCATTCCCGTCTCCACTCCACCTCCACAAGTTGAGCACGACCATGGTGGCCACCATATCCACATCAGGAAGTTGGATCAGCTCCCCAACCTCTCTCCAAGGGCTGGCCTAAGCTCCATTGGCCGCCCCTCCTTCTTCTCTCAGCCACTCAAAGGCCATCGGAGACCACCTCCAAATGCCCTTCCTTCTGCTAGATTAGTAGCTTAGCTTTTCGTATATTTACTGCTTTTATTTATTGCTTAGTAGTATAGTCTTAGTTCTCCCCCAATGATGCATGTGAAATCCCCCCATCGATTCTTATATGCAATCATTTTCTGGTAGTTAGGTTTAATTTTTAAGCATTCATGTATAAGCTTTCCTCTAGATTTCCTTATGCAACAATTCTCCAATGATGAATGAAATTGCATTATATATATATATATATATATATATATATATATATATCTTATGTGTTTGAAATCACCACGAGCTGAATAACTATCATATTTGTGTGATTCAAGTTGCCTGTCTTAATTGTCTATCCATTCTGCAACTAAGCATGTCGTACTTAAATACGTAATAATCATGAACCGACATGCGATTCTAAATAAAGTAGAGCTGGATAAAATCGATTTCAAAAGATAAAGCAACGCCTCCCAGAGACGAACGACTGGGACTCAATGTCTCGTTATTTTTACAAAATAATATCTTTGTTGGATCGTATTTCGCAACTATACTACGACACTTTTATCGAAAATGTGAGCTACGATTTTCACCAATAGATATCCCTTAGTTAGAAAGGCCGTCCACCTGAGAAGTACTTGGGCAGCCAGAGATGAAGAGTCCCACAAAGACCCCTACATGGTAGAGCGTCCCCACGAGTTATAGGGTTTCGCCCACCCGATCTCTCTTGTCACTGAGATTCCAGGTAGACCAGAATGGAGACCTTGACCTCTTAAGTCTACCTCTTTTAATTAAGATCAAGGTGCTTAGGTTTCCACTTGAACTTTAGGTCTTTTGAGTGCAAAAAGTGATCTAATTTTAAGGTTGGTTGACCCAAAGGATCAACTTCACCTTTTTGTTCCTTTGAGATCTTTTTAGGTCCTTTCTTTTAGGGTTCAAGTGAATTAAGAGCTTGATTTGCTTAGGGTTTCTCTTGGATAAATCTCTTCAAATAAGGCTTAGGCACACCTCCTTTTGAAATTTTTTATCCTTTGCTTAAGAGAAGATGTGTCTCTAAAACCCTAGATTGAAATCCTTAGGTTGGCTCTATTTGGTCCAATTTAGTTGCCTTAAAGATGGTATCTAGGGCTCAATCAAGAAGGTGTTAGCCCTAGTTACCTTAAATGGATGTGCAATTAAAAATGTGTTGAAATGAAAATCAGGCAACTTTGGTGAATTACTAAATATGGAAGCAGGTAGCCCTAGATTGATTTTTCTTTGTTTTCCTTTTCAGATTTTGAAGGGATTAAAGGAAAGGGCTAATGAAGATTTACCTGGTCCTTGGTGTGGTTGTTGTGCAGCTATTTCTTTTCTTTTCTTTTCTTCCCTTGAAACTTCTTTTCTTTTCTTCCTCTAAAACAATCACAGCAAAAGAAATAGAGCAAGTTAGTATTGAATCAGAGGTTGTGATCAAAGTTTCTAAAATGCCCGTTGCACCCCAGCAATGGCGCCAAAATGTTAACGAGATGAAATCAGTTTATAAATGATGTAGCGTTGTAGTAGAAATGAAATCACCTTGAAAATAGATAAGAATTTTATTACTCGAAAACCTAAGTATCCGAGGTCAAACACAGGGAGCAAATTGGTCTTTAAAACTAAGATCACAACTTCCAACTTTATAAAATGCAATGACCAATCAAAGTTAAGAAGCAAAAATGATATCAATGTGTAGAGAAGCTCAAAAATATAAAGATGGACTTCTGATGTAAAAATCAGACGTCTTAAGTATTTGATGCTACAGTGCAATGCTTCTCTTTAGCTCTCTCTGTTCTTTTCTTTCTCTATTGTTCTTCTTCTTTCTTCCTTCTCTGATTTCTGACTTTGGCTTCTTCTTTCTCTCTTCTTTCTCTTTCTTTGCCTCTGACTTCAGTTGAGCGATCTCAGGCTTTTGCCTATCTTGTTCTTTGGCTTTTGATTTCCTTCTCTTTCCCCTTCTTCTTCTTCAGCCTCTGCCTTCTTCTTCTTCTTCTTCAGCTTCCTTCCTTAGTCGCTCCTACTCTCGGCTTCCTTCCTTCCTGCAGCTCTTTCCTTCATCTTCCCTTCCTTCCTTCTTTCCCTACACACACGAGTGCAAAACCTACCCCTAACCTCCCCCGCATACACTCTCTCTCTATTTCTCTCTTCGCTCTCTCAGAGCCAGTTGGGCAATCGGGTCGGGTTACGCGCACCCGGGTCCAGGCGCACTGACGTGGGTGTTGCGCGAGGAGTGCAGGGTAAATGGGTCAAATACCAGGTCCGCGTAGCGTGGGGTAGTGGACGAGGCATGAGCATGGGCGAGGGGACCTCACCCCGTGTCTTGAGGCGGTAAGCAGGAAACACAAATTCAATAAAAACTACTCACCTGCACTCAATGTTTCTGAGGTGGGGCTAAAGTCCCACCCGCTTCTTCGTGCGCATGCACAGCAAGTCTTCTTCTGATTGCTGAAGCTGCAGATGCTTTGTCCTTCAATTGAGGGGAAGACTTGGTTTGCGAAGAGAAATCACACACCTAAGACTTGGTCTCCAGGCACTTGGAGCCTGCTGTGAAGGTAGCAAGCTTCTTCAAGCTTGCTTCAATGGTGGATAGGGGTATGACCTGCATTTCATGAATACGGCCTCGCGGACCTGTCAAATCACTTGGGAAGCTTTGTCGTGTCACAGCAAAGGTGAGACGGGGGGTGGCGTGGTGCAAAATGGCCTAAGCATGTGTGCCTAGGTTGGACTGTGATCGTGGAAGTGCGTGTGTTCAATGAGCACTTGGGGTGTGTGTGGCGGTCAATGGAGGAGTGGATTGTGATCAGTGAGTGATGGCGAAGGTTCTGAGGTGGGTGGTGACGTGTGCGTGGGGCGCGTGTGTTTTGAAGAGTCGTTATAGCTTACGCTCGCAACATCAGTTTTAAAATGAATGGATGTGAGTCCGAGTGTCGATCTCAGGGATGTGTGAAAATCGGATTTTTCTTGTCACTTAATGTCACGAAAATAACGGGTTTTTGCTTGCAAAAAGTCGTGGGTGAAAAGCGAGTGAGAGAGGGAGAAAGCGAGAGAGAGAGAATAGGGTTAGAATTTCTTCATTCACACATGCAACTTTAACATAAAAGAGAGCAAGTAACTAGATAGAAAACAACTTCATTTGAAATGCAACTTTAGTTTATAATTACAACACTAGCTATATGCTTAAACACAAGTAAAGTGAAGCTTAAGGTAAAGAAGGAAAGAGAGAGAGAAAATGGTGAGGCAGCCACGGCGGTGGAGGGGGGCTCCGTCAGTGGCTCTTCATCTCCGGCCATTACAAAGAGAGCTAATGGTGGATAGGAGTGGGGTGGAGGACTTGCAAGTGGAGTGAATGCCTCCCATGGGTGGTTGGAAGGGGTTTAAATAGGAAGAAGGGCTTTCCAAATGAAGAAGGGGTTTTAGCGACGCCTGGGATGTCGCTAAAACCCTTTACAAAACGTCGGTGAAGGCCCCTGCCCACTGGTCGCTCACATGCGTCCATTTTTCTTCGCACCTGATCTGCGTGCACGCGTTGTAAGCCGTCCGATCGAAGATCGGGCTGCTGAGCTTCCACGTGAGGCGCTGGCACAGATCGCATGCGTCATCACGCGCATCTGGTCAAGGTGCATCTGCGGGTGCCACATCTCGCAATCGCACTCGTTCGCTCACCAATCTACGGTCCAATTTCTCCTGCACGCGCCTTCGCCTTCGATTTGCTACGCCGTGCGTTTCGATCTCGCATCGTGTGAGTGTGCATGAGCACTTCGACCACTGCACTGCTCTGTATGGATGGTTGCAATCGTGCGTCGGTGCTCGGTTGCTGCGACCATTGGATGGAGATCCGACGGTCGTGATCTGCTGCAAACGAAGAGTGTAGCGAAAGCACTGGCGATGGTGCAGCGTTCTTAGCCTTCCGATCGAAGATCAGACGGCTTAGATCATTCTGCGATTGATGGAGGGGGTTGGGTGAGACGTGCGGGTGCTGATCGGGTGCCACATGGCACCTTGTGTGTCGTTGATCGTCAGATCAACAACCATAACTTCCTAGGTTAATTGCGGGAGCTCCGGATGTTAGATTTGGTCGATTTTGAGTTTGTTGGACTCCGTTCATCGCTTTGAATCCATCCGTGCGGTCCGATTGCTCATCAGAGGCCTGTTTTGACATGTCCTTGTACACATGGCTGTTAATAATGTATTATAAGCAATCTTAATGTGCAATGCATGCAATGCTCCCATTCTATTTATGATCTGTTCTCTGTGCATTTTGTTCTTAAGATGAACCCTAATTGACAGATTTATCACCCCAAGATGCAGTGTTATCATACCCCTATGGTTACTCCTTTCTAGTCCCTAGTAAGGTTTATTCTAGCCTTAATTTCCAGTCAGAATTTAAGAAGTAACTTCTTAGACACTTCGTTACTTGTCAATAGGAGGAAATATACTAAGATCTTAATCTACAAAGACTAAGTAGTACCCGAGTGTCTGCCAAAATGCGAATCGCCTGAATCCTTGCTTTAATGTATATATATATTTTTTTTTTTTTTTGGAGTTAAGAGTGTGTTGGTAACTTTTTACGGCTTCCCAACCCACCCAAAACTCAAACAAAACTCTAAGTGCTAAGCATCTTGGTGTGAAGATTGTCATAGACTCACTCAACGGTAATTTAGACAAACTTCGGGTTTCTACACCCCTAGGTGACCGGAAGAGGAAGTGTTTTTCCTGAAGGTGTATTTGTTCGATCGGTAGCTTTCTCCCTACGTTTGTTTTAATTAGGGTCAACACAAGGATTTTTCTAGTGTATATCTCCCCAACTTGCTCTACTTCCCCGCTTCTTCCTTAAGTGTTTTGGTTCTTTTTGTGCATTTACTGAGCTGGTCTCTGGACAACCGACCAATGGGCTGTTACCCACAATCACTTGCCATCCATACTCGTGCGGTGAAGTGTGGTTTATTTTGTTCTCTTTTTTTTTTCTTCCTTTTTTTTTTGTAGGTGGCTTCCCTGATCTCAAATTTACCTAGAGGCAATGAAGAAGAGGTGGTCCCGTGGCTGGGCTCTGGACAACCTGCCAATGGGCTGTTACCCACGACAACTTGCCAGCCATACCACCCTAGAGAGTTCATTAGCTACCCAATTTCTGTCAGAATCTCCGAGGAATGAGTCTGTGCAAAAATGTGTGCAGATGCTTAGACTAAAAGTCTTTCTGAGTTGGAGGGTGAGTTGATAAGTCGTATACTTATCACCTTATTTAGTTAGTGGATTATAGTAGCTTAAGGTTGCAAGGATTTGAAGCTAAATCCATATTTTAACGGACACCAGGGCTGATTAAGCCTAAAGGCCTGAAAAGTCTAAGTGTTCAAGTTCTTTCTGTATTATTTCCCACTATTGAAAATTTTCTAATGCCTAAATTTTTCTTCCTAAATTCATTTTTTTTAATTTTATTCTATTCAGACTGATTAAATGACCTTAGGATCATGCAAGTTACCACCCCCATGCTTAAGTTGGATAATGTCCTCATTGACAAATACATGGATGCAACAGGGATTCGAAAAGATATTACCTGAGTGACGTAAAATACCTGATCAGTCTGAATCTTCTGGGTTGCCTCCCAGGAAGGGTTGAGTTTAATTCCTTTAGCTGGGCGGTGCTTCGTGTCATCCCTCAATGAGGGTGACACTATCCTTTGGGGGAACTTGGGTTAGGAAGTGTTTCAATCTTTGGCCATTGACTATAAAAGTATGTTCAGTGTTTGGGTCAGTGATTTCAACCGCCCCATTGGAGTGAGGCTTGACCATCCTAAATGGTCCTGTCCACTTGGACCTGAGTTTCCTTGGAAAGAGTTTTAGGCGGGGATCGAAAAGCCAGACTTGTTGGTTAGGCTCAAAGGTCTTTCTATGGATGAGTCGGTCGTGGATGGCTTTCATTTTCTCCTTATATAGTCGACTGTTCTCAAAGGCGTCCTGACTAATTTCTTCGAGCTTAGAGAGTTGGAGCGTCCTCTGTGCACTGGCTAATTGGGAATCCATGTTACACTGCTTGATAGCCCAGTAAGCTTGGTGTTCCAATTTGACAGGAAGGTGGCAGGCTTTGCCAAAGACTAGGCGATAAGGTAACATGCCTATCGGGGTCTTGAAAGCGGTCTTGTATGCCCACAGGGCATCATCCAGTCGTGTGGACCAGTCTTTCCTGTCAGGTCTCACTGTCTTCTGTAGAATGTTCTTAATTTGTCTATTTGAGACCTCAGTTTGCCCATTTGTTTGCGGATGATACGGGGTAGCGATGCCATGGCTAACCCTGTATTTTCTAAGTAGGGCATGGAATTGGGAGTGACTTCGACCATCACTGATCATGGCCTTTGGTATTCCAAATCGGGAAAAGATGTTCTGCTTAACAAAGCCCATGACAGTCTTATGATCGCATCGGCGGGTGGCGACGGCTTCAATCCATTTAGAAACATAATCTACCGAGACTAGGATGTACTCAAAGCCTTTGGATGGTGGAAAGGGGCCCATAAAATCAATACCCCAAATGTCAAAGATCTCGACAATCAAAATGGGCTGGAGGGGCATCATATCTTTTCTGGTCATGGTCCCCAGTGTTTGGTAGTAAGAGCAAGTCTTGGCAAAGTTGTGTGCATTATTGAATAAGGAAGGCCAATAAAATCCGGACTATAGGACCTTCGCAGCCGTTTTCTTTCCTGAGAAGTGGCCACCACAAGCTTGGTCATGATAGAAAGATAACACACTTTGAAATTCGTCCTCAGGGATACATCTCTTGATGATCTGGTCGGTACAGAGGCTAAATAGCATGGGATCATCCCAGAAATAATGCTTGCAATGGCCAAGAACTTGTCTCATTGCTGTCTGGACCAGCTGTGTGGGGTCTGTCCTACAACCAGGTAGTTGACATAGTCAGCATACCATGGCAGTTTTTTATCTTGCACAGCCAAAATGTGTTCATCGGGAAAGGTGTCAGATAAAGGCAGGGAGGGTCCAATGTGGTCTGGGTGGAGTCTGGACAAGTGATCAGCCACCACATTCTTTGATCTAGCTTTGTCGCAAATTTCCTGGTCAAATTCCTGCAAGAGCAGGATCCATCTGATGAGCCTGGGCTTCGCGTCCTTCTTAGCCAACAGGTGTCGGATGGCTGAATGATCAGTACAGATGGTCATGTGGGATCCCAGCAGGTAAGGTCGGAACTTGTCAAGTCTGAAAACTACAGCGAGCAATTCTTTCTCTGTGACGGTATAATTTCGTTGGGCCTCGTCCAACGTCTTGCTCGCATAGTAGATCACCACGGGTTTCTTGTCTTGTCTTTGCCCCAGGATAGTGCCTATGGTAAAATCTGATGCATCACACATAATCTCAAAGTCCTAAGACCAATCCGGGGGCTGAAGTACAGGTGTTGTGGAAACTAAGTCCTGGAGGGTGTGGTAAGCTTGGATGCAATCAGAGGTCATGTGAAATATGGCGTCTTTGGCCAGAAGGTCAGTTAAGGGTTTGGAAAGCTTGGAGAAGTCTTTGATGAACCTTTGGTAGAAGCCAACATGTCCTAGGAATGAACGGATCTGCCGGACAGAGCTAGGCGGAGGAAGTTTGGAAATCAAATCAACTTTGGCCCGATACACCTCAATGCCCCTATGTGATACGATGTGACAAAGGACAATTCCTTCTTGAACCATAAAATGGCTCTTTTCCCAACTTAACACCAAATTAACCTCGATACATCATTTCAGGATTTTCTCTAAGTTGCTCAAACAGTGGTAGAATGAATTCTTAAATACAAAGAAATCATCCATAAAGACCTCCAAGTATTCACCCACCATTTCTGAAAAAATTGTCTAGCATGCAACGATGAAAGGTAGCAGGTGCGTTGCATAACCCGAACGGCATACGACGGAATGCAAACGTGCCGTACGGGCATGTGAATGTGGTCTTCTCTTGATCTTCAGGAGCAATTGTGACTTGGTTATATCCTGAATATCCATCCAGGAAGCAAAAATACTTTTGCCCTGCCAATCTTTCAAGGATCTGGTCAATGAATGGCAAGGGGAAATGAACTTTCTTGGTTGCTTCATTGAGTTTTCTATAATCAATACACACCCGCCATGCGGTGGTGGTGCGGGTGGGGATGGATTCGCCATGCTCATTGGTAACAATGGTGAGCCCGGCTTTCTTTGGAACCACTTGAGTGGGGCTCACCCAGGGGCTGTCAGAGATGGGGTAGATGATGTCAGCGTCAAACCATTTGATAATTTCTTTCTTAACGACCTCCCGCATATTTGGGTTTAATCGTCTCTACATCTAGCAGGAGGGTTGTGCCCCATCTTCCAGATAAATCTTATGAGTGCAATAGGCTAGGCTAATTCCTCTTAAGTCTGAAATGGACCATCCAATGGTGGCTCGATGTTCCGAAAAGGTCACGGTCAACCTGAGTTCTTGATCCTTGGTTAGATGAGAGTTAATAATCACAGGGAAGGTCTGGTCAGGTCCCAGGAAGACATACTTGAAATTCTCAGGTAGTGGCTTTAGTTTGGGTGTGGGTGGAATAATAGTCGAATGGAAAGGGAAAGGTGGGAGTTGATCAACATCAATCTCCTCAAATGGTGTTGTTTGATGGTAATCAGCCTTACAGAGGTCCATGGGTAGAGATGGTGACGGGTCAGAACAGTCGTTACAGGATTGGTGGTCTGAGACAGAACTAAGGGTGAGGCATTCCTCGACCAAAGGTTCCACGGGATCATGTTCCTCAACACAATCGCAATCAAAAGACTTGGTCGCCCGGAAGATATCCAACTGCATTTTCTTGTATCCGAAGGCGATTTCCTTACATCCCGTGTCACAATCGATGTTCGCCTTAGCCGTAGCTAAGAAAGGTCTACCTAAGATTATGGGTGCATTTTGTAGTTTTTCAAGGACTTCCATGTTGAGCACCAAGAAGTCGATCGGAAAATAGAAGTCCTTGACCCGTACAATCACATCCTTGACAACCCCCTTCGGGGTCTTCACAAATCTATCCGCCAACTGGATGGTGACAGGTGTGGGTGTCAACTCTCCGAAACCAAATTGGTGGTACAGGGTTATTGGAATCAGATTGATGGAAGCACCTAAGTCCAGGAGCGCTCTATCAAATGTCATGTCCCCGATATTACAAGATATCAGGGGTGCTCCTGGGTCAGTTCGCTTGAGCGGAAGGTTGCTTGATATTATGGAACTTGCTTGCTTGGAGAGCACAACCTTCCTAGGTGCTTGAGGGCTTGGCTTATGTTTGGGTGTACAGGCATCCTTTAAAAACTTGGTGTAAGCCAGGATGTGCTTAACGGCTTCCAGGAGCGGAATATTAATCTGAACCTGCTTAAAGATCTCCAAAAGCTCCTCAGTTTCCACAACACTTTTCTTCTTCTTGATTGTCTCCAAGCCCTCAGGGTAGGGTGTCTGAACATGGATAGGATCTATTTCTGGGTCCTTGGGTTTTTCTAGTGCCTCTTCTAAGTCAGGTATTTCAGCTAGTGAAGTCTCGGGAAGAGTCGGCCATTTGGGATCCTGGGTTTTGGTGTCGCTTCTCAAGGTTACCGCATTCGCAGAGGCATTGGGATCATTGGTTGATCCTTGAGAAGACGTGGATGAAGAAGCACCAAACCCAGGGGGTGTTTGTGGGGCTGGTTGGACCATGTGAGCCTGCCTGGGATTGCCCTGGAACCCTTGCAAATTGGGGCCTCTGTTAATCATGTTTCGCGGGTACAGTTGTGGTTGGGAAGGTAGGGATCCTTGTTGTTTACAGTCCAATAGTTGGCTTAACTGTCCCTTTACTAAGGCCATTTTCTCTTGATGTTTCTGGTTCATTTCAACCATCATCTTTATCAGGGTGTCCATTTGGTTCTACGGGGGAGGGGTGAAGTTGGTTTTTCTCAACCGGGTTTTCGTTTGTTATAACGTTGTAGTAAAGCCGGTTATTACCAATAAAAAATTTTTTTTACTCGGAAAAAGAGTTCCCGAGGTCGAACTCAGGGAGCAAGTTGTATTCTAGAGATATACATGTTTCTTTTACAAAAAGAAAGAGAGAGGGAAAGAATTTGTTGTTTTCTCTTTGTTCTGCAGAGGGGATGCTCTTCTTTCTTCCTGTTGTTCCTGCTTTGGTGGTTTTCTTCTTTCTTCAGAGCTCCTTGTTCTTCTTCTTCGTTCTGCAGAGGTGATGCTCCTCTTCAGATCTCTTTCTACTTCTTCCTTGGTTTCTGCCTTGACCTCTCTTCTTCTTCTTCTGCAATTGTGGTGACCCTTTTTCTTTTCCCTTTTCTTCTTTATGGCTGCAGAGCTTCTGCCTTCAGCTACTAAGTCTTCCTTTCTTCTTCTTCTGCTTTGGCCGTTGCTCTTCCTTCTTCTTCAGCCTGCCTTCTTTCCTGCTCTGGCTGCTGACCTTCCGTCGTCTGACCCGGTGCTTAGACGACTTAACTATGCATTTGCTACAGTGCAGCTCCTTCTTCTTCCGCGGGTCTTCTTCTTCGCCTGTGCCTGCACACTTCAGGGTTTTTCGTCAAGAGGCAAAACCTACTCTACCCCCCCCCCCCCCGCGTCTCTCTTTCTCTCTGAAACCACTCTTGGGAAAGCTCTCCCAGAGCTATCGGGTAATCGGGTTCGGGTCACACCCGGGTCCAGGCCCACCGGCGTGCGTGGTGGGCGAGGAGTGCAGGTCAGTCTAAGTCGGGTCGGGTCAGGTCCGCGAGGCGTGAGCGCGGACGAGACCGGGTAACCGGGCGGGTGTAAGGGGACCTCACCCCGTGTACTGAGGCAATAGGGCTGGTGCACGAAATCAATTTAAACAGTGGAACGGCTGTGAGGCTTACCGATGTGGGACTAAACGCAGACCGTTCCTCGCGTGCGCCTGCTGGGAGACCGTGGCCTGGCTTCTGCAGCTGCGGCTTCTATTGGCATAGGTTGCTGGCTGGCTGCCTTCGCAAGACTCCCCGTACTCCGCAGCAGCTGGAGACCTGGAGTCTTCAAGCCTGGAGCGCGGGAGAAGCTGCTTCAATGTGCGCTAATGGCGGTCGAACCTCAAAACCTGTCGGACACGAATATGGCCTCGCGGCCTAATCAAACCACTGGGGAACCTTCGCCGTGGCACGGCGAAGGTGAGGAGCTGCGCGGCAGGCCGCAAGGAGGTGTCTGGCGGCAGCCCTGGGTCGGACTGCAACCGGAGGAATGGGTTTGTTCGGGGGAGTGTTACGGAGGTGTGGAGTGGCAGTGGAGGGGTGGGGGGTGCTCAGTGAGATGAGGCAGAGGTTCGGTGAGGGTCGGCGAGCCGTGTGGGTTGCTGAGGTGATGGGAGCGGCTCGCCGGAGGGTGGTCGGAGGCGAAGGGGGTGAAGGTGGTCAGGGTCGGTAGAGGGCTTAATTGAATAAATTGAAAGCGGGGAAAGAAAGAGGAGGAGAAGGGGAGTAGCTCTAGCTTACTTGCAGGGACGAAGGGGGAGGAACAGGGCGACAGTCGTATCGACTGTCGCCGGAGAAGACGATGCTCAGGGAAAGGGGCGGCGGCGAGCAGAGAGCCAGAGAGGCGCCAGCTGGGTGCGGCGTGGCGTGGGAAGAGCAGGGGAGGAAGTCTCTGCTGCTGGTATTGCGGCAGAGCGAAGAGGTGGAGGGGGAGGAAACCGCCGGAGCTGGTGAGCGTCTGCCGGAGGAAGAAGAGAAGAAAGTTGGGGATTTTCTCCGTCAGATCCAGGCTGCCCTGGTCGGTGGAGCAGCGGGGGGTATTTATAGGGAGCAAACAGGGAGGAAGGCGGAGGGAGACGACGTGTCTCCCTCGCCGGAGGATGGTCGGAAACAAGAACCCATACCGTCCGTGCGTTCGCACGGCCGGTATGGTGGGTTACGATGACCAGGGGGGTGTCCCTGCGACGGCTGACGACGCAGGGCACCCCCGGTTTACTTGCCAGGTCCCCCACCTCACCCTGCGCGGCGCCATGCTCCGCGCAAGGTCGCCGGAGCATGGTGCTGGCAGGTTTTGCAGGAGGGACCTGGTTGCAAAGAACGAAGGAGAGTTAGGGGCCAAAATGCGAGGGTTCAAAAGTTGAGGGCCAAAGAGTAAATATATGAGGACCAAAGTGTAAAGTCGGTCAAGGAGGTTTCTTCTTAGGCTCAAGTTTTTATACATGACTAATTAGGACCTAAGGAATCTGATGGTGAATTTCATTTCCAAATTAAACCTTGTTTGACCGGTCAATTTGCGCAAAAACCCAAATTAAGTTATTAATTGGGCATGGTTCTCAATGTAGGTCAACATGGGTTCTAAAGGCCAAATTGAAGGTTCTAAACCCTAGAGATTATTTTTCTATGAATTTTAGAGGGTTTATTCTATTTTTACTTTGCCTCGAACCTTGTGAATTGAAGTGGATTGTTTTAGGGTTACAGATTATCATTTGGTTTCTTGGAGGTGCTGTAGCCCTTGCTAGATCATTTCATCCCACTTTTATTCTTATTAAGCTGCTTTGACCTATGTTTGGGCCCTGAATTACCCTGTATGCAGATTATACTGGTAAAATTGCACTTTTACCCCTTATGACTTATTTTCTTCTCAAACTCAGAATTCTCTGAGTTAAGCCTTTCCTTGAGTTATGTAGGAGCTTTTATCCTTTGTATTGGGTCAAAATGAGCTAGTTATGGCTCATGATGAGGTTCTCATCAAGGGGCCACCCTATTTGGATTATATGGGGGTCTAACTGGTGGTCCTTGCTGATAGGGGGCAAGTTTGGCTGCTGGTTCGGCCTGGGCTAGTTCTGGAATTGAGGTGGTTTCTGGTTTATCCAACCAAAGTTGGGGTGATTATGCCAGCCAGTGTTGTAAGTGTTGGAGAAAGGGTCAGGTTTACAATAACCTTAGACAGCCTGTACATCTTCAAGGATAACAGATGTCGATGGGGAGGGAAGAGAGTAATCAAGGGTTAAGAGAGCAAAGGTCCCTCCCTGGAACATGGTCAGGGGTTGTTCTAGGTTCAATTGGCTTAAGGGCTGGACCAGGTCAACGTTGTGAGCTCCCTTTGCTAGGGAGAAGGTCTATAACAGGTTCCTGGTTTGGTTCAGTAGATAATCTATCTTTTTATCCACCAATTCCACTCAATCTAATTTCTTGGCAATGATATCCATGTCAACCATTCCAAAATTTGCTTGTACCTCATAAATCCCACCACGGGGTTGACTGGATTGGTTAAACTGGGTCATGGAGGCATTGTTGAGCGAATTTTCGCTCATAGACTTGAAGAGCTCAAATGCGCTCTCCTCATCTTTGTTCAGGAAGTTCCCCCCACATGAGGCATCGATGAAGTTCCGTAGGTTGCTATTCAGATCGTGGTAGAAGATCTGGGCCAATTGCCACCTTGGTACTTCATGGAGTGGGCATTTCCTCAAGAGTTCATTAAATCTTTCTCACGTCTCAAGGAACTGTTCCCCATCCTGGAGTGTAAAGGTAGTAATGGCTCTTTTGAGGGCATTGGTCTTTCCTATGGGGAAGAATTTCTTTAAGAATGCATGCCTCAGTTCTTCTTAGGTGGTGATGGGTCTACCTAAGGTTCTAAGCCAGTGAGATGCCTTGTCTCTCAGTGAGAAGGGGAACATCTTAATCAAAACAATGTCAAGGCTAATGTTCCTAGGTTTCATAGTTCGGGCTATCTGGTCAAGATCCTCTAGGTGCTTGAAGGGGTCCTCATTTGAGCTTCCATGGAAGTGGCTCTGAATCAAACTCAAGACATTTGGTTTTAGCTCAAAATCATCTCCCCCTTCGGGGATCCTAAGGTGCAGCTTGACTCGAATAGTAGAAGGATGTAGAAGTCGCGGAGGGGCCTAGGTTGGTCCTGGAATGGTGGTAGATCAGGTGGCAGTTGCCCTTGTGGGCCTTGGAAAGGTGGTGGTGGTTGCCCTTATGGGTTCTGCAACCGGTGTATGGCTTGCATGATAGTGTGGATCTGTTGCTGTTGAAGCCGGTGGTTTGCATTAATCTGAGCTTGGATGATGGTCATTGTGTCTAGTGGGGGTTGGTCCTCAACCTCACCTACCTTAGGTTCAACCATGTTTCTAGTAGAATCAAGTCGCCTGGATTCCCGTCCCAAAACAAATAACTCGATATGCCGTGAGCATCTCCCATGCATAAACTAGAGAAGAACAAGAGAGGATGCGGAGAGTGATAGATGCAAGAAGTGTGTGTACAACCAAGCAAACAAGCCTAGTCCTTATGATGTATTCCTTAGGGGACCTAGAAATCTCCAAAAGGGTGATCAAGTCCATAGGCACTGAACTCCCCTTCCCAAATCTAATCTAGCCAGGTTGATTATGAGGGGATTGTAGGGAATGTTCTTCCTTTGGCTTACGCCGCTGGTTCCATAGACCCCACAACCACGATCGTTTGATGCTACCTGCAGCTTAGTCTGCAGGGAATGAAAGCCAAGTGCCCAACGAACAAAACCTCGCCTCTCGACACTTAACCCAATCTTGCGTAGGGCACGTCTACTCTGTTTTAAAAGGCTAGGATAGTGCTTGTGCTAGGGTTATGTGATGAGGCATTAATTGGGGTAGTGCCTCTTAGTTTTCCTCTTTCAGTGTGTGTGCTCCTATCGAAACATGATTTTCAAGCAAGGATTTTTTTTTAAGATGTGGTGTCTTTTAATGTTTCATCCTTACTTTTGTGTTTTTTTTATGATTGACTTGTCTTAATGTTTTCAGACAAGTTTCAGTGGGCACGCCAAGTTTTGCATACAATTCGGTGAAAGTAGATTTCCTTTTGTTGTGTAGAGGCTCTAAAACCCTAATGTACTCTTCCTAGTGATCATGCAGCTTCTATTAGATGATTCGATTTTAGGGTTGCGTGGTGCGACCCAAGTCAATTCAAGGTGGCTTTGCAAACATCACTAAAAAAAAAAGAAAGAAGAACACTCCAAGGATTTATTTAGAATGTTAGAGTGTATTTTTTTTTGTTGGGTGATGTGTTAAGGATGTGGGTCAGGCAACATGCACCACGGCAAATTTTTTTCAGTTTTACAATTGTTTTTTAGATTTTTAAGCAAGCAAACAACCATGGGTGAAGAAATACTCACGACCGGTCCTTATTGCGCTTACTCCCTTGTTACCGTCATGAGTTGCACTACTTCGCCGTCCAAGCACCGAATTCGTGCAACCATCAAGTAGAAGGAGACAAGGCGTTAGACGATGTGAGCATGGATGTAAAATGGAAGTGACAAAATAAATCCGTTGCCTCCTGGGCAACAGTGCCAAAAACTGACATGTGCGTGGGGCACGTGTGTTTAGAAGAGTCGTTATAGCTTACGCTCGCAACGTAGGTTTTAAAACGAAGAAACGGATGTAAGTCTGAGTGTCGATCTTAGGGAGGCGTGAAAATCAGATTTTTCTTGTCACTTAATGTCACGAAAATAACGGATTTTTGCTTGCGAAAAGTCGTGGGTGAAAAGCGAGTGAGAGAGGGAGAAAGAGAGAGAGAGAGAATAGGGTTAGAATTTCTTCATTCACACATGCAACTTTAACATAAAAGAGGGCAAGTAACTAGATAGAAAATAACTTCATTTGACATGCAACTTTAGTTTATAATTACAACAC
Organism: Thalassia testudinum; assembly: GCA_037157565.1. Taxonomy (NCBI): domain Eukaryota; kingdom Viridiplantae; phylum Streptophyta; class Magnoliopsida; order Alismatales; family Hydrocharitaceae; genus Thalassia; species Thalassia testudinum. Next base: position 137,077,453 of record JAZHRO010000063.1, read on the forward strand.
TAGCTATATGCTTAAACAGAAGTAAAGTGAAGCTTAAGATAAAGAAGGAAAGAGAGAGAGAGAAAATGGCAAGGCAGCCACGGTGGTGGAGGGGGGCTCCGTCGGTGGCTCGTCGTCTCCAACGATTACAAAGAGAGCTAATGGTGGCTAGGAGTGGGGTAGAGCACTTGCAAGTGGAGTGAATGCCTCCCATGGGTGGTTGGAAGAAGTTTAAATAGGAAGAAGGGCTTTCCAAATGAAGAAGGGGTTTTAGCGACGTCCGGGACGTCACTAAAACCCTTCCCAAAACGTTGGTGAAGGCCCTTGCCCATCGGTCGCTCGCGTGCGTCCGTTGTTCTTTGCACCTGATCCGCGTGCGCGCGTCGTAAGCCATCCGATCGAAGATCGGACGGTTGAGCTTCCACGCGGGGCTCTGGTGCAGATCGCATGCGTCATCACATGCACCTAGTCAAGGTGCATCTGTGGGCACCACGTCTCGCAATCGCACCCGTAGGCTGGCCGATCTACGGCCCAATTTCTCCCGTGCGTGCCTTCGCCTTCGATTTGCTGTGTGGTGCGTTTCAATCCCACATCCCGTGAGCATGGGTGAGCGCTTTGACCGCTGCGCTGCTCTGTACAGATGGTTGCGATCGTGCGTCAGTGCTCAACTACAACCAACCGTTGGATGGAGATCCGACGGTTGTGATCTACTGCGGGCGAAGAGTGTAGCGATGGCGCTGGTGATGGTGCGGCGTTCTTAGCCGTATGATCAAAGATCGGATGGCTTAGATCATTCTATGATTGATGGAGGGGGTTGGGCGAGGCGTGCAAGCACTGATCGGGCACCACGTGGCACCTTGTGAGCCGTTGATCGTCAGATCAATGGCTATAACTTCCTGGGTTAATTGCGGGAGCTCCGGATGTCGGATTTGGTCGATTTTGTGTCTGTTGGACTCCGTTCGTCACTCTGAATCCATCTGTGTGGTCCGATTGCTCATCAGAGGCCTATTTTGACATGTCATTGTACACATGGCCGTTAATAATGTATTATAAGCAATCTTGATGTGCAATGCATGCAATGCTTCCATTCTATTTATGATGTGTTCTCTGTGCATTTTGTTCTTAAGATGAACCCCAACTGACAGATTTATCACCCCAAGATGCAGTGTTATCAGGTGGCGAGGGGTGTGGATGGGTGGAGCGACGGATTCGACTCGCCGGTGGTCTGTCGGAGATGAGGGAGACGGAGGTGATTGGTGGTTGTCGAGGGGAGTTTTATGAAATTAAGTGGGGGAAAATGAAGGGTAGAGAGAGAGGAACTTACTGAGGGTAGTTGGAAGAAGGGGGAAAGGCAGAGGATGAGAGGCGTGTATGTGCCATCGTCAGAGAAGAAGGCCCTGAGGTGAGGATGATGGTGACGACGAAGGGGTTGGAGTTGCGCGTGGGTATGGTGCGATGCGGAGGAGCAAGGCGGAGAAGACTCTGCCACTAGTATTGTGGCAGAGCGACGAGAAGAGGGATGAGAGATTTTCGGAGCTTGCGGGTAGTTGGCTGGAGACGAGGGAGGAAGAAATTTGGGGTGTTCTGCAGCCAATTCAAGCTTAAAAGATGTGGCAAGGACAAGGAGTCCTTTTATAGTTGCTGGCCGAGGTCCTTGTGCTTGGAAGGCAAGCTTCCAAGCGTAATGATCTCGCTGGAGATGGAAGGTGTGGATAATACCCAATTCTCTCGAGTGTTCGCATGAGAGCTTGGGTGCGAATCGAATCTTGCGATCTTGTTCAGACGTTAAGGAATTCCTCAGAGAATCTCCCTTCCAAATCTGGGAGGAGATATCTGAGGATTCGGGGAGGAATCCTCCTCAAATCCTCACCGCAGTAGGAATCCTCTGTTGCAATGGCGGAGGGACCTAAATGCAAAGTGTGGCAAGGACGATAGGGGGATCTGCGCAAGGGTTTTCAAAAGCTAGGGGTCATAATGTAATTAGGTGGACTATTTTGCAAAGTAGGTCAAGGTGACCTTCACTTAGGTCCAAATTTTGGTACAAACCTAATTCGTACCTAAGGAATCCAATGGTGAAGTTGGATTTTAGGTTTGACCATGTTTGACTGGATATTTTACACAAAAACCCAAATTTTGTCAAATAATGAGCTAGGACCCCAATCTAGGTCAAAATAGGTTCCAAAGGCCAAATCGATGGTTATAAACCCTAGAGGGTATTTTTCCATGATTTTTATAGGGTTTATTTGATTTTTATCCTGGCCAAAACCTTGTTGTATTAAGTGGGTTTGTTTTAGGGTTATAGAATGTCATTTAATTCTTAAATATCACAATAACCCTTTTCTGATTGAACCATCCCACTTTTTATCTTGTTAAGTCCAACTAACCTATGTTTAGCCCCTGAGAAATCCCGTTGATGCACTGCAATGGTAAAATTACAGTTTTACCCTTTATTTCATGTTTTCTTCTCAGATCAGTTCTTCCTTGAATTTGGCCTTTCTTTAGGTTATGTAGGAGCTTTTGTTCTCTTTCCTAGGTCAAAATGAGCTAGTTAGGGCTCATGATGGTGTTCCCATCACCTACCACCACATAATTCCCATCCTCCATTAGTGTTTTATTCTAGCTATACCCACCTACACCTACAGCCAAGAAGGAGTAGAGAAGAAGATTAAGGGGGCACATCACCAGCCCCTTTGGTGCCTTCTTCTCCCCATTCTCTTCAAATTGTGCCACGTCAAGGAGGAGAGCCATTCTACTTCAAGGAGGATGGCTAGGCAAAGGAGAAGGGCTAGGGTAGACGTCCACCCTTGGAGGAAGAGAATTGAAGGTGGTAGCTTCCACCTTGGAGGACACCATCTTGGAGGAGCATAGCAAGGAAGGAGTTGGAGGAGTCTTTTCAAACCCAGGAGCTACCAGGCTTGGAGCAAGAAACTTACACCTCTTCTTCACCATCATCATCATCAGGACCATTAGTTTTATTTCATTTTTGTTGTACCTTGATAGTTGTAGTAAAAGCTTTCCTCTATTAGGGTTCCTTGTAAAACAGTTTTTGGTCCTAGTTTAAAGTTGCTTTCTTTTCGCAATCTTTATCGCGTTATATTACTTTATTTTTTTAGCACTTTTCAATCCCTCACCCTAATTACTCTAGGCCTCCACGTGCCTAGAGTGAGCTTAGGGAGAGGAATTAATTGTCACCTAGGTGTTAGCATAGTAATTATAGGTGTTAGTCTCTTTCGCCAAAAAAATCCAAGTATTCATGTTATTTCAAAAATCCATAAAAAGTATATATTTAAAAGATAAAAAAGAAAGGTGATTTCCATGTTTTCAAGCAAGGGATTTTGATTTGCAACTTGCCTCCTTGGACGACCTTAGATACTCCCCTATCTAAGAATATAAATTTAAAAGCGTATGCGATTTCGCGTGTTACAACGACTTTAAAAGCCCTAATTACAAATCACGTGATTTTTTGCATCAACCTTCTTCTTAATAATAGAGACTTTGTCCAAATGACTGGCCATCAGTTCCAAGTCGATAGAAGAAGACAAGCCCTACGTCTCATGTGCTCCCATTGGATTCATCAATGCACGGGCATTCGTCTGGTCGAATATGCCAATGGAATCATTATTGATGGAGTTCTCACACATATTCTCAAGAATCTCCCACACAGTGTCTTTGTGTTGACCCATGATATTTCCTCCGTAAGTTGCATTGACGAATAATCGGATATCTTCACGGAGTCCCTGATAAAAGACTGGACTTGTTCCCATTTAGGAACTCCGTGATGGGGGCACTTTCGCATGAGATCCAGGAAACAATCCCATGCTTCATGAAGTGGTTCTCCAGGCTGTTGTGTGAAGTGCATGATCTGGTGTCGTAAAGCATTTGTTCAACCAACTGGGAAGAACTTTTTCAAAAACTCGGATTGTAGTTCAACCCATGCATTGATTAGACACGTTTGAGTTTGATACCAATGAGCTGCTTTGTCAATGATAGAGAAGGAGAACATTTTCATGAGAAGAATATCCCGATTCTGAACATCTGATGTGAAGGTCTGGGCCAGATGCTTGAGCTGTTTAATGTGCTGGAAAGGATCCTCAGAATTGAGGCCATGAAATTTAGGAATAGCATGAATCATGTTGGGCTTGAGTTTAGTATTGAAAACGGCGAACCGCGGTGCTGCTTTGTGTTTATTATAGTACAGTCGTTATAGTATAAGACAAGATAGCTACGGTTGTCATTACAATAGATTTTTTTTTTTAACTCGAAAATAGTTTTCCTGAGGTCAAACTCAGGGAGCTCTTGGAATTCTAGAAGTACAAAGTTTCTCTATTGGATTACAAAAATAAGAGAGAGAGAGGGGGGAGAGAGAGAATTTTTTGTCTTGGCTTCTTCTTCTCTTCTTCTCTCACGGCTGTGCCTTCTTCTTTCTTCCTTTTGTGCTTTCTGTCTTCTTCCCTCTTCTTTCTTCTTCTTCTTCTTCCTGGCTGTTCGTCATCTTCTTCTGCTCGTCCTGCCTTCTTCTCTTCTTCTTGCTTCTCTTTTCTTCCTATTTCTTTCTTTCTCTTTCTTTTGATTTCTTTTTCTCTGGCGGCCAAGTCTTCTTCTTCTGCTCGTCCTGTCTTCTTCTTTGCTTTATCTCCTCTGGCCGCTGCTCAACCGTCGTCTGATGTAGTGGTCAGACGACTTAACTGCAGGTTTGCTACAGTGCTTCTCTTCTTCTCCTTCCTTTCTTCCTTCGTCGCTTCTTCTTCTTCTGCTCCTGCACACTCACACAACTTGTCAGAGCAAAACCTACCCCTACCCTTCCCCGCGTCTCTCTCTTTCTCAGATTTCTCTCATAGGATCCCTCTCCCAAAGCCGGGTATTCGGGTACGGGTATCGCGCCCGGGACCAGGCCCACCAGCGTGCGGTGGTGGGTGAGGTGTGTGCAGTGTCGGGTATTCGGATCCTACCCAGACCCGCGGGGCGTGAGCGCGGGCGAGGCCGAGCGCGTGGTGCGCACGTGCGTGAGGGACCTGACCCCTGTGTTCGAAGGCGAATAGCCTCGAACACTTTGACAATTTATGTGCGGGCACTGAGCCACGCACTTCCGAGGTGGGACTAAAGTCCCATCTCCCAACTGGCGTCCGCAGGCGAGGAGGCTGTAGGCAATTGCAGCAATTCACGAGGGGTTTGCCTCAGCTGTAAACCTGGGAGTCTTCGCAGAGACACTCCGCGCGACCTGGGACCAGCGCCTGGGCGAGATCGAAGCTGCAGCTGCAGGTGAAGCAGTTTCACCTGCCCAGCAATGGCGGCGAAGGGGGCATGACCTGAAAGCAGGAATACGGCCTCTCATCCCAGTCAGAAGATGCAGGGAGCTTCGTCGGAGAGCAGGGTGGCGAGGCATGAGGCGGAGTATGGCGGCAACCCTAGGTCGGACTGTAGTTGGAAAAATGGGTTTGTTCGGGGGGTCGTCATGGAGGTGTGGAATGGCAGTGGAGGGGCGGAGGGCATTCAATGTGATGAGGCGGAGCTTCTGGGACGGTTGACGAGTTGTGTGGAGCTGCAAATCGATGGGGGCAACTCGCCGGAGGGTGGCCAGAGACGGGGAAGGCGATGGTGGTCAGGGTCAGTCGAGGGTCAATTTAAATGAAATAATGTGGGGAAAAGAAAGAGGGGAAGATTGGGAGTAATTGTAACCTACTTGCAGGGACGAAGGAGGCTAGAGAGGCGGGCAGCCGTACTGACTGTCGCCGATGAATAAACACCCAGAGGGAGAGAGCGGCGGTGAGGAAGAGAGCAGGGAGGCACGCGCTTGGTGCGGTGCGACGCGGGGAGATCAGGTGCAGGTGACTCTGTTGCTGGTATTGCAGCAGGGCGACGAGAAGGAGGAGGAGGAGCCGCTGGAGCTGGTGGAATCCTGTCGGAGTGGAGAGAGAGGAAGGGTTGAGGGATTCTCCGTCAAGACCGAGTGGGAGAAATGGCTGGCGACGCTGGTCCTTATAAAGGCGGTGGCGGAGGGGCGGACGCACGCTTGCAACGTGCGTCCCTCGCCGAAGTATGGCCGGAGACGAGACCCATACCTTCCACGCGTTCGCACGGAAGGTGTGGGTGTCGTCAGGTGGCATGGCCGAGTCCTTGCGATAGGAGACATCGCAGGGAACTCCGCGTTCTCTTGGCAGGACGCCCCCCTCACCCTACGTGGCGCCATGCTCTGTGTAAAGTCACCGGAGCATGGTGCTGCATAGAGACTTGCAAGAGGGACCAAAATGCAAAGAATGAAGATGAAATTAGGGGCCAAAATGCAAGGGTTTCGAAAGTTGAGGGTCAAAAAGTAAATGATGCGGACCAAATTGCAAAGTCGGTCAAGGAGGTCTCTTCTTAGGCTCAATTTTTATACATGACTATGTTGGACCTAAGGATTTTAATGGTGAATTTTTTTTCTAGGTCAGACCATGTTTGATCAGCCAATTTACGTAAAAACCCAAATAAATCATTAATTGGGCATGGTTCTCAATGTAGGTCAAAATGGGTTTCTAAGGCCAAATTAAAGGTTCTAAAGCCTAGAGATTATTTTTATATAAATGTTAGAGGATTTAGTTGATTTTTACCTTACCTTGAACCACGTGAATTGAAGTGGATTTGTTTAGGGTTACAGAATGTCATTTAATTCCTTGGAGTTGCTGTAGCCCTTATTGGATCAGATCATCCCACTTTCCTTCTTATTTAGTTAGTTTGACATGTGTTTGGACCCTGAGTTACCCTGTTTGCAGATTGTGTTGGTAAAATTGCATTTTTACCTCTTATGACTTATTTTCTTCTTAAACTCAGAATTCTCTGAGTTGAGCCTTTCTTTGAGTTATGTAGGAGCTTTTTCTTGCATACCTAGGTTAGATTGTGCTAGTTAGGGTTCATGATGAGGTTCTCATCATACCCCCATGCCTAGCTTTTGCTAGTCCCTTAGCAAAAACTTAAGGTTTCAACCTTTGTTCTAGACCATGAAGTTCTTAATGGTTTCAGATAAGTGCTTTTGTCATTTGAACCTAGATTAGGTCAGAATGCTGACCATAGGCCTAAAAGGTACTCTAGTACTAACCAAGATCCAGATCTGTCTAGCCTCGACCTCAGTCCTTAGCAAAGGTTTTTAAGGCCCACAAGAACTATCCTAGGGTTTATTGGACTTTGTGGTTAAAGCACCCGTGCTTGAAATACTTTTAGCCCTGGCTCAGTTCGTAGTTCATTTTATAAGAGAGAGAGATAGAAGATTTTTCTATTTGGAGAGTTTTCTCTCTCTTTTTCCTTTTTAATTCTAGCTTAGGATTGGCTTTTCAACACGGTCTGTATCAGATTCCTTGTCCCCATCATCAATCCTCAAGGGTTCCTAACAATTGATGCTTCGAGATAGCACCGCCCATGGTAACCCCCGGAACCCTGGCTATTGAGATTTTGAGATAATCCCATCCATGGTGTTCTGTGGCCGAATCCAAACCCTGGCAATCGACACTTCGTGATAATGCCATCCATGGAATGTGAACCAGCAGAGTGCTTACATGCCCTCAGTAGGATATGTAAATATCCTAAGAGACAAGCACCGAGGAGATGATATTTTGTTACGCATCTTCGAGGGGAATTTCCCACCTCTCCGTGCTGGGAACTCATCCAAACCAACTTGTGTTGATCGGCCGCTCCTACTCTAGGTGTTCTTTTCAGAATTTTGTGACGCTTCTACGGGATTTTGATTTTTATGCTTGCTGAACCAGGCTGTGTGTGAGGTTAGGGTGCTTAGGTTACTGAGTCCCGTAAACCAAAAGTTAGTTAATGAGGCCAAATACTCCCTAAGCCTTGGACCTAATACTTAAGCTTTTCATTTTCCTCAACCTCTTGAGGAGTATCCAGATCTTAATGGGTACTAAGAGTCTATCCAAGAATGCCTAAGGTTTGCGTTCTTACTAATCTTACCATGCACTTTTCATTTCTTTTCTTGAATGAGGTCTAGAACTTAGGTCAATTCCTTAGTTTCTTACTAATGACTATTACTCTTTTCTCATATTTTTGTGCTCCTTTTTCATTTTGTTTCTTTTTCTTCTCTCACAAAATTTCCTTTCTCCTTTTATTCTCTTATTTTTTTTTAGAAATTTTTTTTTAATTTTTATGGTGTTTTTGGCATATGTGAATTTTTTTTGTTTAAAACCTTTTCTTACAAGTTTCGCACTTTCATACCCCCCCATGCCTAAGGTTTGTAATGTCCTCATTGTGACTTAGGGGGTTTTTATTCAGCTTAGTTCATTCCTTAGGACAGGTATTTTGGTGAGTGAATGGGTCAAGGTGGTTGTTGCGAATGATTTCTAATCCCAGATGCAAGCATCTGAGGTGGAGTCGGTTGTCTTAAAGGGTGAACCTTAAGTGCACAAAGGTGTCAAAAAGGTTTTAGGTTTTCAAGGAAAATGACAAGCTACCTCCCGTTAAGCGCTGAGTTTTACACCATCGGCTAGGTGCAATAAGCTCAAGGGGAATGGAGGATATAAGATGATTCAGCCAAATCAGTAGAAGTTACATCAATGAACGGCTTGAGTCTCTGACCTTTCACGATGAAAGGTTCGGAATCATGGCTGAGCGGACTAATTTCGATGGCTCCATTTCCAAAAACCTATCGGACCAAGTATGGTCCAACCCACTTGGATCGCAACTTTCCAGGGAAAAGTTTGAGTTGGGCATCAAAGAGTAGGATCATCTGACCAGGATGGAAAATCTTTCTCAAGATATGCCTGTCAGGGAAGGCTTTAACCCGCTCCTTGAAGATTCATGAGTTCTCATATGCGTCCAGGCGTAATTCATCGATCTCACTGATTTGAAGCTTTCTGTGGGTTCTAGCCTTCGAAAGATCTAGATTACAGTTCCATACTGCCCAATAGGCTTTATGCTCCAATTCGACAGGAAGGTGACACACCTTCCCATACACCAGTCTAAAGGGAGACATGCCTAATTGGGTTTTGTGGGTGGTCCTATAGGCCCACAAGGCTTCCGGAAGTCGGGACGACCAGTCCTTCCTGTCAGGCCGAACAGTGACCTGCAGGATTTTCTTGATCTCCCGATTTGATAGCTCAGCTAGACCATTAGTCTGGGGGTGATAAGGAGTAGAGATTCGGTGAGACACCCCGTACTTGGTCATCAGTGACCTAAACTGAGCATTTGTGAAATGGGCCCCCCATCAGAGATTATAGCACGAGGAATCCCGAACCTTGAGAAAATGTTTTGATGAATGAATTTGAGAACGATTTTGTGATCACAGGTTCGGGTCGGTATGGCTTCGATCCATTTGGACACGTAGTCCACTGCCAGTAGAATGTATTTGAAACCATCCGAAATAGGAAAGGGGCCCATAAAATCAATCCCCCAAACATCAAAAATTTCGCATACGAGAATCAGCTGCAAAGGCATCATGTCGCGATGGCTCATGTTGCCCAAAGTTTGGCAATGACTGCATGCCTTGCAGTGATTGTATGCATCTTTGAACAGCGTGGGCCAGTAAAAGCCGCACTGGAGGACTTTTGATGCGGTTTTATGCTCAGAGAAATGGCCACTGCATGCCTGGTCATGGCAGAAAGAGAGGATATTGTTGACTTCTTCCGGAACACACCTCCGGATGATTTGATCAGCACCTATGCGGAAGAGGTACGGGTCTTCCCAAACGTAATACTTGGCATCATAGCGCAATTTCTATTTCTTGACCTTCGGCCAATCAAACGGGATCTGATGAGATGCCAAGTAGTTTACTATATCAGCAAACCCTGGAAGGCTAGTACCAATAGTCAGCAGGTGCTCATCAGGAAAATGTTCCGTGATGGGTCCGGAAGGGTTGATAATCTCAGAAGGAAGGCGAGACAAATGGTCAGCTACCACATTCTGTCTTCCCTCCTTGTCGATAATTTCGAGATCGAATTCTTGCAATAGCAAGATCCAATGGATTAGTCGGGGCTTCACATCCTTCTTGGCAAGGAGATGCCTCACAGCTGTGTGATCCGAGTAGATGATGACGTGGGAACCCAGGAGATATGATCGGAATTTTTCAAGGGCAAATACTATGGCTAGCAGCTCTTTCTCCATAACCGTGTAGTTACGCTGAGCCTCATCAAGTGTCTTGCTAGCGTAGTAGATGACCACGGGTTTCCCGTCAGCTTTCTGCCCCAGGACTGCTCCTACAGCGAAATCAGACGCATCGCACATGATCTCAAAGGGTTGAGACCAATCAGGAGATTGTAGGATAGGTGCCTGGGTGACTCGGTCACGAAGGTTTTCAAAGGCTAGTGTGCATTCCTTGGAGATTTCAAAGGGTACATCCTTAGAGAGAAGAGTAGTCAAGGGGCACGTGATTTTTGAGAAATCAGGAATGAAACGTCGGTAAAAATCAACGTGACCCAGAAAAGAACGGATGTCCCTGATCGAGTTAGGCATAGGAAGGCGAGAGATTAGATCAACCTTAGCTTGATCTACTTGGATGCCTTTCTCCGAGATTAAGTGTCCCAAGATAATTCCCTTAGGCACCATGAAATGGCTCTTTTCCCAGGAAAGAACCAAATTCACATCGATGCATCGCCTGAGTATTTGGACCAAGTGTTGGAGGCAATCATCAAATGATGCTCCAAAAACTGAAAAGTCATCCATGAAGACTTCCAGATAGTCACCTACCATATCTGAGAATATGGCAAGCATGCACTGCTGAAAAGTTGCGGGTGCATTGCAAAGACCAAAAGGCATCCTTCGGAATGCGTACATTCCGAAGGGGCAGGTGAATGTGGTCTTCTCTTGGTCCTCAGGATGGATTGCCACCTGGTTGTAACCGGAGTACCCGTCAAGAAAGCAGAAGAATTGATTTCCCACTAATTTCTTGAGAATTTGATCAATGAAAGGTAGTGGGAAATGATCTTTCTTCGTGGAGGAATTGAGTCGTCAGTAATCTACACAGACTCTCCACGAGTTGGCTAATCGGGTAGGAATGACTTCTTTGATTTTAGTCATTATGGTGGTGAGCCCTGCCTTTTTAGGCACAACCTGAATTGGGCTCACCCAACGACTATCGGAGATCGGGTAGATGATCCCGGCATCTAACCACTTGATGATCTCCTTTTTCACGACCTCCTGTAGATTGGGGTTCAAGCATCTTTGCATTTCACGAGAAGGTCGTGCGCCCTCTTCTGAATAGATATGATGAGTACAATAAGAGGGACTTATTCCAATCAGATCATCGAGAGTCCATCCGATGGCTCGATGATGTTGCTGGAAAACAGTAATCAAACGAGATTCCTGTTCGGGTTTGAGCTTGGAATTGATAATCACAGGAAAGGTCTGATTAGAACCTAGAAAGATGTATTTCAAGTGATCAGGAAGGGGCTTTAGTTCGAGGATGGGGTTATCAGCAGCAGCGGGTGGTTCAGAATAGATGTAAGGTTCAAGGGTAGGAGTTATTGGTTTGTCTAACTCTGGATTCGACTCCTCTGTTTGCTGGTCAAGATCTTTCTGCGGTTGATGAGGTATAATCAGGTCATTCTGAAAGGGTGTTTCATCAACCAAAGCCCTAATGTCACAAATTTGTTCGATGACACCGCAATTGATTCCTTGTTGGGCCTTAAATATATCAATTTTCAGGGTTTGATTTTCAAATTTGAGCTCTATTTGGCCCTCCTCACAGCTGATGTTAGCTCTAGCAGTAGCCAAGAGAGGTCTCCCTAGAATGATTGGTGTATCCCTAGGGTTTTCAGGTGCGTCCATGTCTAAGACTATAAAGTCTACAGGAAAGTAGAAATCTCGCACTCTTACAATAACATCCTCGAGAATCCCTTTTGGTGACTTTATAGATCAATCTGCTAATTGTAATGTCACCTCAGTTGGTTTTAGCTCAGAGTCTTCTAAATGGTTAAGTAAGGATGTGGGTATCAGATTTATGGAAGCACCCAAGTCTAGCAATGCTCTATCAAATTAGGTATCACCTATCTTGCAGGAAATCAGGGGAGTACCAAGATCTTTAGCCTTGGGTGGGAGTTTGCTTAGGAGTACAGAGCTGGCTTGCTCTGACAGTACAATTGGACTCCCACTTTTGGTTCGGGGCTTACGTTGGGGTGTACACACATTCTTTAAGAATCGTGCGTAAGCCGGTACGTGGCGGATTGCATCCATCAAGGGGATGTTTATGTGGACCTGCTCAAAGAGCTTGACCAGGTCCTCCTCAGGTGCCATGGGCTTGGTAGTCTTCTTTCCCTTGGTCAAAGCCTCGGGAAATGGAACCTTTGTTAGTTCTTCTAGGATAGGTCCAGGTCTTTGATTTGGGACAGGGGTAGGAACGTCCTGAATTACTGTCCTAGGCTTGGGATCACTACCGGGCTTGGAGTGGTTTGGATAAGGTGGATCTTGGGTTTCCTTACCATTACGGGTTGTCATGGAATTAAGTCTTGCCTGGTTTTGGTTGGGATTGGGTAAGATGGGTTGCTGTTGATAGCCCGCAAAAGAAGTGGAAGCCTCCATCTCATCGGGTGAAGGAACAGAGGGGGCCTGATAAATCATGTGGGCTTGGCCCGGGTTTGGGTTCATAACGTGTCGCTGTGTTGGCACGTTATTCAGGTTAGGAAGAGGTTGGGAAGGAAGTGTGCCTGGCTGGCGAGAATTTGCCAACTGGGCCAGTTGATTTCGGACCTCTATAAGTTCGTCCTTGTGTTGTTTTTGGATAGCCACATTCGTTCTTTGAATGTCAGCTAGAGTCTGAAGGATAAGGGACATTTGATCCTGGTTTGGCCCTGATGGATAAGTAGAGTTGGGCCGAGGCTGAGGTGGCTGGTAAGGACGAGGGGGTTGTGGGCGGGACTGAAAGGGTGGTCGTTGGGTTTGGGAATTTCCTGCCCACTGGAAGTTGGGATGGTTTCGCCATCCAGGGTTGTAGGTTTGGAGAATGAGTCGTTCTGGATGGCGTTGAGGTCCTCACAGGTCTGAGGAACCTCCAGAGAATCAGAGAAAGGGGGAATGGAATTCCTTGGGCTTGTATAGAAGGGATCGGATGACCCTCCGATCCGAGAATCAGATGGGGATGGGTATGGATCCATCCTAGGAGAAGATCGGTGGAGAATGTTTTGCACAGTATCCCGTGTGGAAGGAGGCTATGCAAAGGAGCTATGCGTAGAGGTGGCTCGCTGCAAGTGCTGAGTCAGCTCATCCACCTTCTTTTCAATGATTGAGACCTTGTCCAATCGACTGGCCATTAATTCCAGGTCGACTGATGCAGATAGGCCCTGCGTCTCATGTGCTCCCCTGAGGTTCGTCGATGCGTGGAAATTTGTACTGTCGAATAATCCCATGGAGTCATTGTTGATGGAGTTCTCGTACATGTTTTCGAGAATCTCCCACACGGTGTCCTCATGTTGACCCATGATATTTCCTCCGCAGGTTGCATTGACGAAAAGATGGATGTCTTCACGGAGTCCCTGGTAAAAAGACTAGACTTGTTCCCATTTAGGAACTCCGTGGTGGGGGCACTTTCTCATGAGATCCTGAAAGCGATCCCATGCCTCATGGAGAGGTTCTCCCATTTGCTGAGTAAAGTGAGTAATCTGATGGCGCAAGGCATTGGTTCGACCAACGGGAAAGAACTTCTTCAAAAATTCGGACTGAAGTTCTTCCCAAGTGTTGATCGGCCGAGTCTGAGTTTGATACCAATGAGCGGCCTTGTTCATAAGAGAGAAGGAGAACATCTTCATGAGAAGAATGTCCCAATTTTGTGCATCTGACCCAAAAGTTTGGGCTAGATGCTTCAACTGTTTGATGTACTGGAAGGGATCTTCGGAATTAAGCCCATGGAATTTAGGTATAGCATGAATCATATTGGGCTTTAATTCGGAATTAGGTCCTCCAGCCAGGATTCTGACTCGAGGCTCAGTGGCCACCGCAGCAGGATTATAATGGTCCCGCATCATAGGACGCTGCGGTGCGTGCACAAAGTTTTGGAAGAAGTCATTGAGTTGCTGGAGCTGGTGCTCTAGATTGTTTTCTTCCTCAACTGGCTGAGCCATGATGGGGGAAGAAGAAGATCTTGGTTCTGAATAAGATGAGAGAATAATGTGGTGGGGTTGCTGCACAAACACGGGCATCGAGGCTTGGCCTTGACGAGAGTGAAATTCTAAAGGAGGTCTTAAGGGTAGTCTTAAGGACCTCCTACCGTAGATGCACTATTGGAATAGATGAGTTTAGAAGGTGCTGGACCCAATCGAGACACCCAAAAATTGTTGGGTGACTATAGAGGTATGGGGCAGATGGACCCCTTGATCAAAAAGATCGTCCACTTGAGAATTACCTGAGCAGCCAAAGAGGGTGAGTCCCGCGAAGACCCCTACACCGTAGAGCATCCCCACGGGTTACAGGGTTTCCCCCACCCGACCTCTCTTGTCACTGCGGTTCCAGGTAGACCAGAATGGGGATCTTGACCTCTTAAGTCTACCTCTTTTACTTTAAGATCAAGGTGTTTAAGGTTCCACTTGAACTTTTAAGTATTTTGAGTGAAAAAGTGACCTAATTTTAAGGTTGGTTGACCCAAGGGGTCAACTTCACCTCTTGTTCCTTTTCAGAGCTTTTGGGTCCTTTCTTTTAAGGTTCAAATGGATTTAAAAGCCTGATTTGCTTAGGGTTCCTCTTGTATAGATCTCTTCAAACAAGGTTTAGGCACACCTCTTTTTGAGAAGATCTTTTCTTTGTTAATAGAAGGTGTGTCTCTAAAAACCCTAGCTTTTCAATCCTTGAGTTGGCTCTAGTTGGTCCATTTTAGTTGCCTCAAAATTTAGTAACTAGGGCTCAATCAAGAAGGTTTTAGCCCTAGTTACCTTAATTGGATGGATAGTTAAAATGTGTTGAAATGAAAAATTAGGCAACTTTGATGAGTTACTAAGTATAACACAGGTAGCCCTAAGTTGATTCTTCTTTTTGTTTCTTTTTAGATTTTAAGGGAGTTTAGGAGAGGGCTGATGAAGATTACCAGTTTGTTGGAGTGTTTGTTGTGCGGCTGCTCTTCCAATTCTTTTCCTTTACCTGCACACAAGAGAGAAAAAGATTAGCACTTTTTAAATAAAGAGTTCAAAACTTCTAGAATAGTCGTTGCTCCCCAACAACGGCGCCAAGTGAAAACGGCGAACCGCGGTGCTGCTTTGTGTTTATTATAGTATAGTCGTTATAGTATAAGACAAGACAGCTACGGTTGTCATTACAATAGATTCTTTTTTTTTAACTCGAAAATAGTTTTCCCGAGGTCGAACTCAGGGAGCTACTGAAATTCTAGAAGTACAAAGTTTCTCTATTGGATTACAAAAATAAGAGAGAGAGAGAGAGGGGGAGAGAGAGAGAGAATTTTTTGTCTTGGCTTCTTCTTCTCTTCTTCTCTCACGGTTGTGCCTTCTTCTTTCTTATTTTTGTGCTTTCTATCTTCTTCCCTCTTCTTTCTTCTTCTTCTTCCTGGCTGTTCATCTTCTTCTGCTCGTCCTGTCTTCTCTTCTTCTTTCTTCTCTTTTCTTCCTATTTCTTTCTTTCTCTTTCTTTTGATTTCTTTTTCTCTGAAGGCCAAGTCTTCTTCTTCTGCTCATCTTGTCTTCTTCTCTGCTTTATCTCCTCTGGTCGCTGCTCAACCATCGTCTGATGTAGTGGTCAAACGACTTAACTGCAAGTCTGCTATAGTGCTTCTCTTCTTCTCCTTCCTTTCTTCCTTCGCCGCTTCTTCTTCTTCTGCTCCTGCACACTCACACAACTGGTCAGAACAAAACCTACCCCTACCCTTCCCCACACCTCTCTCTTTCTCAGATTTCTCCCATAAGATCTCTCTCCCAGAGCCGGGTATTCAGGTATGGGTATCGCGCCCAGGACCAGGCCCACCGGCGTGCGGTGGTGGGCGAGGTGTGCGCAGTGTCGGGTATTCGGATCCTGCCCAGACCCGCGGGGCATGAGTGCGGGCAAGGGCGAGCGCGTGGCGCGCACATGCATGAGGGACTTGACCCCTGTGTTCGAAGGTGAATAGCCTCGAACACTTTTACAATTTATGTGCGGGCACTGAGCCACGCACTTCCGAGGTGGGACTAAAGTCCCACCTCCCGACTGGCGTCCGCAGGCGAGGAGGCTGCAGGCAATTGCAGCAACTCGTGAGGGGTTTGCCTCAGCTGCAGACCTGGGAGTCTTCGCAGAGACACTCCGCGCGACCTGGGACCAGCGCCTGGGCGAGATCGAAGCTACAGCTGCAGGTGAAGCAGCTTCACCTACCCAGCAATGGAGGCGTGACCTGAAAGTAGGAATACGGCCTCTCGGCCCAGTCAAAAGATGCAGGGAGCTTCGCCGGAGTGTGACGAAGCCAGTGCGGGTGGTGGCGAGGCGTGAGGTGGTGTATGGCGGCAGCCCTAGGTCGGACTGTAGTCAGAAAAATGGGTTTGTTCGGGGGGTCATTGTGGAGGTGTGGAATGGCAGTGGAGGGGAGGAGGGCGTTCAGTGTGATGAGGCGGAGCTTGTGGGACGGTCGGTTAGTTGTGTGGAGCTACGGATCGACGGGGGCAACTCGCCGGAGGGTGGCCAGAGACGGGGAAGGTGATGGTGGTCAGGGTCAGTCGAGGGTCGATTTAAATGAAATAATGTGGGGAAAAGAAAGAGGGGAAGATTGGGAGTAATTGTAACCTACTTGCAGGGACGAAGGGGGCCGAAGAGGCGGGCAGCCGTACCGACTGTCGCCGGAAGAAGAAACACCCAGAGGGAGAGAGCGGCGGTGAGGAAGAGGGCAGGGAGGCGCGCGCTTGGTGAGGTGCGACGCGGGGAGATCAGGTGCAGGTGACTCTGCTGCTGGTATTGCAGCAGAGCGACGAGAAGGAGGGGGAGCCGCCAGAGCTGGTGGGTTCCTGTCGGAGTGGAGAGAGAGGAAGGGTTGAGGGATTCTCCGTCAAGACTGAGTTGGGAGAAACGGCTGGCGACACTGGTCTTTATAAAGGCGGTGGCGGAGGGGCGGACGCATGCTGGCGACATGCGTCCCTCGCCGGAGTATGATTGGAGACGAGACCCATACCTTTCGCGCGTTCGCACGGAAGGTGTGGGCGTCGTCAAGTGGCATGGCCGAGTCCTTGCGATAGTAGACATCGCAGGGAACTCCATGTTCTCTTGGCAGGACGCCCCCCTCACCCTGCGCGGTGCCATGCTCCGCACAAAGTCGCCAGAGCATGGTGCTACGCAGAGACTTGCAGGAGGGACCAAAATGCAAAGAACGAAGATGAAATTAGGGGCCAAAATGCAAGGGTTTCAAAAGTTGAGGGTCAAAAAGTAAATGATGAGGACCAAATTGCAAAGTCGGTCAAGGAGATCTCTTCTTAGGTTCAAGTGTTTATACATGACTAAGTTGGACCTAAGGATTTTAATGGTGAATTTTGTTTCTATGTCAGACCATGTTTGACCGGTCAATTTACGTAAAAACCTAAATTAAATCATTAATTGGGCATGGTTCTCAATGTAGGTCAAAATGGGTTTCTAAGGTCAAATTGAAGGTTTTAAACCGTAGAGATTATTTTTCTATGAATTTTAGAGGGTTTAGTTGATTTTTACCTTACCTCGAACCACGTGAATTGAAGTGGATTTGTTTTAGGGTTACAAAATGTCATTTAATTCCCTGGAGTTGCTGTAGCCCTTGTTGGATCAGATCATCCCACTTTCCTTCTTATTTGGTTAGTTTGACCTATGTTTGGATCCTGAGTTACCCTGTTTGCAGATTGTGTTGGTGAAATTGCATTTTTACCCCTTATGACTTGTTTTCTTCTTAAACTCAGAATTCTCTGAGTTAAGCCTTTCTTTGAGTTATGTAGGAGCTTTTTATTGCATACTTAGGTTAGATTGTGCTAGTTAAGGTTCATGATGAGGTTCTCATCAAGTATCAGGACCTCCAGCCGGGATTTGGACTCGAGGTTCAATTGCCACTGCGGTGGGATTGTAATGATCTCTCATCATAGGACGCTGTGGTGGATTCACAAAGGCTTGGAATAGATCATTAAGGCATTGAAGCTGATTCTCGATGTTGTTCTCTTCTTTTGGTTGTTCCATGATGATGGAAGAAAGACAATTAGGTTCAGATGAATCAGAAGAGATGTTTATGTGGTAGGGTTGCTGCACAAACACGGAAGTCAAGGCCTGGCCTCAACGGGAGTGAATAACTAATGGAGGCCTCAAGGGTGGTCTTAAGGACCTCCTACCAAACATGCACCGATCTACTGGATGAGAATAGAATGTGATGGACCCAATCAAGACACCCAAAAATTTTGGATGACTATAGAGGTTAGGGGCGGATGATACCACTTAGTCAGAAAGCTGTCCACCTGTGAATTACTTGGGCAACCAGAGAGGGAGAGTCTCGCGAAGACCCCTACACGGTAGAGCGTCCCCACGGGTTACAGGGTTTCCCCCACCCGACCTCTCTTGTCACTAATGGTCCAGGTAGACCAGAATGGGGACTTGACCTCTTAAGTCTACCAGTTTTAATTAAGAACAAGGGTGCTTAAGATTTCACTTGAACTTTTAAGATGTATTAAGTGTAAGAGTGACCTAATTTGAAGATTGGTCGACCCAAAAAGGTGGGTCAACTTCACCTGGATTATCCTTTGAGAAGTTTTAGGTCCCTCTTTTAAGATTCAAATGAGATTAAGAGCCTGATTTTGAGGGTTTACTTGAATAGATCAATTTAATCAAGGCCTAGGCACACTTTGTTTGGAAAGATCAATTCCTGATTATGTGAGTGTGTCTCTAAAACCCTAACTTGGGATCCTTAATTGGCTCTAATTTTGGTCCAATTTAGTTTGCCAAATGTGGTATTTAGGGTTCAAACAAGAATGTGATAGTCCTAGTTACCTTAAGTGGGTGCACAAATCATAGTTTGTTGTTTAAATAAAATCAGGCAACTTGATGAATTATCTAAGAATGGAAAGCAAGTAGCCCTAATTGATTTTTTCCTTTTTAACCTTTTCAGAATGAGGGGCTTAAGAGAGAGTGGTTAGAATTTACCTGCCCCTGGTGTGTTTGTTGTGCAATTGATTTTCCTTAAATGTATCTTCTCTCTGAAACAACCACAACAAATGAGATATAGCAAGTTAGAATCTGAATCAAGAATTGCAATCAAGAGTTCTAAATTGGTCGTTGCTCCCTGGCAACAGTGCCAAAATGTTTGTCATGCTAAATCGGTGTTTTAAAAAGTGTCGCATTGTAGGATAGCCAAAATAGCGTTCAAACAAATACAATTTTTATTACTCGAAAAGATTCCATGGTCGAACACAGGGAGCAATATGAGAATTTAAATCTCAAGAATTGCAATATAAGACAAGAAAGCTATAGAATTAAAATCAAGAATTATCTCAAAATAATGTAGCACCAAGATCAAGTATCAATTTGCAAAAAAGATGGGAGTAAAATGGTGGTTTAAATCACCATATATTCCTTACAATAATAGCTAAGGAACTCAATGTATATGTATGAAATGAAAGCTCAAATCTGTTGTTTGATTTGGAAATCAGACGACTTAAAGTGATTTTCTTCTTCCTTTCTTCTTGTTTCTCTAGCTTTTGTCATTCTCTTCAGCTTCTTCTCTTTCTCTGGCTTTCCTCTTCTGAATCTGGCTAAGTGTTAGCCAAATTTCCCTGTAGCAAAACCCTCCCCCTACCTGCACAACTCTCCTTCTCTATTTCTCTCTTAAGATCCGCTCTCCCAGAGCCACAGATAATCGGGTTATCAAATTCAGGCACATACCTGGGTCCAGGCTCACCGGCGTGCGATGGTGGGCAAGGAGTGTAGATCGGATTATCAGGTCGAACCAGGTCCGCAGGTACGTGTCGCGGACAAGGCCGGGTGAGTGGGTGAGAGGGACCTCACCGTGTGAACTGAGGCAAACATCTTACATGACTTTTTCAATTTATTTGCCTCAATGCGCTTTGCAGCCGACGATGTGGGACTATCTACGCCCCTCTTCTTCACGCATCTGCAGTAGGGGATCTTCTCTTCAATTGCTTCAGCTTGCGAGGTAGAGGTGTCCAATTTACTACCTGGACTTGTTCGCAGGAGGCTTCCGCATGTCCTGGAGTTGAAACCTGGGCGTAGCAGGACTTGGAGTGTACTTCAAGCAAGCTCAAAGCTTGCTTGTCAATGGTGGCAAGGTCGAGTACCTGGAATCAGTGAAATAGCCTTTCATCCATGTCAGAATGCTCAGGGAGTATCGTCGGATGATGGCGAGTGTGATGGTCAAGGTTATGTGGCGTGTGAATGTCAGTGGGTTAGTGGCGAGGTCGAACTGCATGCGTGTGAGTGGGTGTGTTCGGGGGAGTGCGTGAGTGAGTGAAGTGGTGAATAAAGAGGGGGAAATGAGCAGAGAGGTGAGGTGGATGTTTTGAGGTGGTCGGTGAGGGATTTGGTGGTCTGTGGCGGTGGAATGGTCTCAGCGGAGGGTATGGCTGGAGATGGAAGAGATAAGGTTGCGGAGAGTCGTCAGAGGTCGAAACAAGGTGTGGTGGGTGCAAAAATAAAGTAAAGAAGGTAAGGGACTTAGCTAGGAGGTAGGTGGACGAAGTGAGGTAGAGATGGCATCGGATGTGGTGTTGCCGACGTCGGAGACGAAGACGGCTCCGGTGAGGGAGAAACGGCGAGGCTGAAGGAGGAAAGGGCATCTGCTAGTACGACGAGACATGGACAAAAGCGAGGAAGAGGAATCCACCACTAGTATTCTGGAAGGACAATGAGGAAAGGTAGAGGGGACCACCGGATGTCAAGGAGCCTTCGGCCGTGAAAGAGAGAGAGGAATTGTGGGGACTCACGGCTAATTTCGAGCGTGAAGAATTCAGGAAGATCTGGCGACCCTTTTATAAGGATCTAGAGGTAAGGAAAGCTTGGGAATCAAGCTTTCCAAGCTCAAAAACCTTCAACGGATTTGGGTATTTCTTGAGACCCAAATCTCTCATGCGTTCACATGAGAGATTGGGAAAGATTCAGTGCACAAGGACAGGATCAGATTAGAGAGGATTTCTCAAATAATCTCCCTTCCAATTTTAGAAGGGATTGATTGAACAGAGAAGGTGTTCTCTTCAATCAAAGGTCGTCAGAGAAGGATTTCTCCGCGATAATGGTGGAGGGACCTAATTGTGAAGATGATGACAAAGTTAGAGGGCTATTTGAAAGGATTTTGAAAGTTAAGGGCATAAATATAATCAGATAGAACTAATTTGCAAACTAGGTCAAGACAAATTCATCTTGGGTCCAAATTTTGATACAAACCTAATTTGGACCTAGCAAATCCAATGGTGAAGTTGGATTTTGGTTTTGATCATGTTTGATTGGGTAATTTATGTAAAAACCCAAATTAGGGCAAATATCTATCTGAGACTCCATTTTGGGTCAAGATGGGTTATGATGGTCAAATTGAAGGTACTAAACCCTAGAGAATATTTTTCTATGATTTTTAGAGGGTTTAGGTGAATTTTATCCTAACCATAACCTCAGTTAATTAAGTGAGTCTATTTTTAGGGTTTCAAAACTCATTTAATTCTCAAAACACGTGCAAACCTTTTTCTGATTGATCTAACCCACTTGTTACCTTTTTAGGACCTTTTGTCCCTTAATGAAGCTCTAAAAAAACTCGTGGTTGTACTGCATTCATGATGTGCTGGTAAAATTGTAGTTTTAACCCTAGTTTCCTATTTTTCCCTTAGAATGATTATGCGGTGAAATATGACTCTCTGGCGGTTATGTAGTGGCATTTATTGACTTAATTGGGTCAAAATGAGCTAGTTATGGCTTATGATGGTGATCCCATCAGTTATTTACAATTACATATGGATTACATACATATAATATAAATAAATAAATACATAATTATATAATTATAATACATACTACACAACTTAATATAAATACCTACCAAGGTAAATAAAATAGATATATAAGTTATTTATATACTTAATATACATATAAGGTACTATTTACACCAAATTTAAGCTTAGACACAAGTATAAATAATATGTACATAGGTATTTTTATATGATTTTTGAGTTTTTCATATTTTTATTTTACTTTTATGATTTATAGATATAGGGAAGGAGGAAAGGTGAGAAGAGAGGGAAGAAGACTCTTTTTGTAATTTTTATATTAGTTCTTTTATTTCTAGACTAGAGAAGTCCTAAACTTCTTCTGCTATGTTCTTCTAGATAAAGGACTTGAAACCTAATCTAAACTCACACACGCCTAAAACTAAACCTCATCTAACTCAAGACACATTTCTTTTATTTTTTTACAATTATTTTTGTATTTTTCTTATATTTACAAATTGTGTAGAAGAAGGCTCCAATTCAGAGTAGAACATGAACTCAAGCCTTAAAACTCATATAAACTAGCTGAAACATGCTGGATAGTTTGGATTAACCTATTATAAACATCCAGATATCAATAGAACTTAGAATCAAACTTAGAATATGATTTAAACATGGAATTCAATTTAGGAATGCAAGTTATATAGATATCATATTCAACAGTTGCCAACAAAGAATTTTAAACATGGATTTACAAGCTCTTTGATGCAAACTAAAATCAATCATCTCTACATGAATGCTTCTAAAGTTGCTCTAACATCAAAAAAGCTTGGAGAATACATTTAAACTTTAAGCACTCATTAGAATCAACTCATATCTTCAATTTCAATTTTCAGCAGGACCTAACTCATTTTACTATCAAAGAGAGATTGACATCTACTTTAAAGCCTGATATCCTTGCTACAAATCTTGTTTAATTATCTGAAAACAAGGCTATGCATTCTTCATTCTAGAAACTTAGTGCAGCTTTCACTTAATCCCAAATCCAATATAGACTCCATATAAAAAAAATTCTCTATTATAACTTCATTTATATCATTCAGTATAGCTTCTACTATCCAAAAACACTTCAGAATTATTGTGAAAGTTTGAAAACTAGTGCGATTACTCAAAGACATTGCCTTGATAAAGAAACCATTTGTAAATCTTGTTTAATGACTATAGAATAGTAAATGAATGCTTAGGTACTGAGTTCACCTCAGACCTGGGCATTGAAAATTAGTAAGCTTAGAATTGCAGTTAAAACATTGAGACCTTATTCTCAAGTGTCGCAAATACCCTATATAGGATCTCGAACTTAAATCAACTGAGATTCATTATCACAAACTCATAAAAACCCTAATCAATCCCTTCCCTTATGCTATGGACAGCATGAAGGGAAGAGATTAAAATAGGCATGCCAATCAACTGAAAAATCATTCTCAAATCTTCATTGAGATGTCTCGAACCTCATTCAACTTCTAAAAATCATATTAAATCAATTTGGATTGAAATCAAAGTGTCACCTATTTGGGCATTTGCTCTTGAATCACCATGATGATATGATTATCTAATCGTATAGCACACCATTAATTGGTGTTTAGGATGATGAAGCAATACTATAAAACCAATAGGTCATTGCAATGGCCTCCAATCCATGTATTGGATTTGTCCTTGGCCATCACTACCTAGCGATGTAGAAAACAATAACATAAGTCAAAATTGGGCTCGAACTCAATAAGCAATAAAAATCAATTCCAATTCGCTCAACTCTTTCACCATTACTCAAATTAAACACATATAAACTCAATTCCCTCGATTAGAACTAATTAAAGCCAAATTGAATCCTCCATCTATCGATTAAGCATGAAAACTAAATCCAAGTAAATCAAGAGAATTACATTCAATCCAAACCATGAGGAGGGCTCTTGTAATCTAATGGAGTGAATGGGAGAACCCTCCAATGAATTTAGTGCTCCATTAGGTCTGAGAGCCACTAGCTTCAGATCTAGTGGATGCTTAGGGGGATGGTGTGATCAGTGGATTAAAATCCCATGGAAACTGTATGAAAGTGGTCGTGAGATGTGGGGGAAGATTAGATGAACAAATTGGAAGTGCGAATTTGCCCCTCTGATCAGGATTGATCAGAGAGGACTAAGCGAGGGTATGATGACATTAACACTAATCTACTCCTAAATAGAAGCAATCAAATAGTGAAATTGTGGTCTAAACTATCTAAACTAATCTAATCTAATCTAGAAAGCATTCAATCTAACTAATAAAGTGTGAAATTCCTATTCTATCAAAAGAATAGGACCACTGAGAAGAACCATGGCTGGTGGTTGTGGTGACTGTTTATCGCTCCTGAATCGGGGTTTTAAAAATGATACGTTGCAGTATAGCCACTAAAGTGTGAAAACAAATAGAATTTATGCTCGAATGGAAATCCAAGGTCGAACATAGGGAGGAAGTAACAAATCAATCTCAAAATTACAATTCTAAGTAAAATACAAGCAATTGAGATCAGAAGAATAATCCAAAATGATATATAAAGCAAATCGAGTATCAATATGCAAAAAGATTAGGGTAAAATGATGATTTGAATCACCAAATTACCCTTTGAGTTTAAGCTTCACTTAAATATATGAACAGTAAGCTGAATCAACTAATATTCCATGTCAACCAGATGAAATAACTCAACAGAACCAAGGTATCAGCAAAACACAGCCCCACAGAAGAGGCAAAGGCCTCCTCTCTCCTTCGTGCCTCAAGGAACCAGCAAGCACAACACAAAGGCAAAGGCCTCTTCAAATCGGCTAAGTATAGAGAGTAGAAGGTGCGAAGGGAAAACCCCCCTCTCTCTCGTTTCTTTTCTCTCTCAGAACAGGCAGGCCATACCTGAGTCGTGTAGTCAGGTAATCGGGCGTGAATAAGACTAGACCCATCGGCATGGAGGCGAGAGAGGAGTGCACAGTAGTGAATGAGGGACCCGACCCCTGTGTTTGTGGGCAAACAATAAGGATCAAGAATTCCTCTTATCCCACTCGGGTGGCTGCAGATTCCACGATGTGGGACTAAATGTCCCACAGTCTTTGCATGCGAGCAGCAGATAGCAGAGGGTCCAATTGAGGCAGTAGGTACGAACACAGGTGTTGATTAGGCACCTGGAGATGCACCTAGGAGTTAACCATGTTGCTTGAGGGTGTTGCTTGGAGGTATCATGGTTGAAGGACTGCAGATGAGGTCGGTGGAGTCGAGGCGGTGGCGGAGGTTCAACGATCACCGAAAAAGCAAGAACATGGCCTAGTAGCCCAATTAAATTGGCTCGAACGCTTCACCGATTGTCGACGAGTGCAATGGTGGTGTTTTTGTGGAGTAAAAGTGCCTGTGGTGGTCTGACGACCTCAGGAAGGTGGTGCGTAGGTGGTGGTGTTTGGGGGTGTGATGGAGTGGGTAAAACCCTAAATAGGTTTAGGGCTTATGTAGGTGGAGTCGAGATGAAGCTTCTTGAAGTGGTGGCGAGGAAGATGGTGCAGTATGGTGTCGAGGAGATCTCACCGGAGTTGTTGCCAGAGAGGAGGAAGATGATAGGGAACAAGCGGTGTGGTGGTTGAATCAAGGTACGAGCGGAGGGAAAATGATGTAGACGAGGAGAGGAAAAAGTAAAGGGGATTTAAGGAGAGGTAGAGGGATGGAGAGCACCGGTCATGGCTTGACCAGAGCTGGAGAAGGAGAAGAGGATGGCAAGGTGGCAACGAGGATGAAAACAGGGGAGTCGGTCACACTTTGGTAGGTGATGACCGCGAGGAAGAAAGGAAGCTAGTCAGCCATCCAATTTGATGGTTGGACAGCCGGAAGAGGAGAGCGGAGGGGAGTAGCCGAAGCTAAGTTCGAAGGTGGCCGGAGATGGAGAAGAGGAGGTTTTCTCTGACCCAACTCGCACAGGAGGTGAGGAACTTGATGTAGGAACATTTATAGGCCATAAAACGGAGTTCTAAGCTTGGGAAGCAAGCTTGAGAACTCCATGCTTTTCACTCAAGTAGGATACCCTTCCTTTCAAAGAGTTTGCATAAGCTTTTGTGAAGGAATTGGGATCCAAGACCGGTCTCATTTGGAAGGGCAATTCACAAGGAATCTCCGATTCAAATTTGGGATTGTTTGGTGGAGAATCGAGTGAGGAAATCTCGCTCAAATCTCATCAGAGCTCAGCATGTTCACACCAATGGTGACAGGGACCTAAATGTGAAGATGATGAAAAAGTTAAGGACTTGTTTGTAAAGAATTCAAAAAGTTAAGGGCCATTATGTGATAAAAAGAGTTAGATAGGACCAAAATGCAAACTTGGTCAAGGTGATCTCTAATTAGACCCAAATTTATGTACAAACCTAATTTGGATCCAAGAAATCTGATGGTGAAGTCGGATTTAGATTTTGACCAAGTTTCACAGGGTAAATTACATAGAAACCTAAATTAGGGTAACTATCTGTCTGAGACTCTTTCAAGTCAAAATGGGTTCCAGTGGTCAAAGAAAATATAACAAACCTTAAATAATATTTTTATATGATTTTTAGAAGGTTTAGGTGAATTTTATCCTGACCAGAACCTTAATTAATTAACCAGGTCTGTTTTTAAGGTTTCAAATGTCATTTAATTCTTAAAACTCGTGAAAACCCGTTTGTGCCTGCATGAACTTACTTTTTAGACATTTATGACCATTTGGCCTTTAATTCACCATTAGAAAATCTCTTGGTTATTATGTAGTTGTGATAAGAACGTAAAATTGCTGAAATAACCTTTTTTTCATCTTTTCTTCTCAAAATAGAATATTATGCTCTTAGGACCCTCTGATGGTTATGTAGGAGCTTTTATTCACTTTAAAAGACCAGAACCAGCTAGTTAGGGCTCATGATGGCGTTCCCATCATACCCGCATGCCTAGCTTTTGCTAGTCCCTTAGCAAAAATTCTATGAATCAAACCGGTTATCTTGGTCGGCTGTAACCGTCAGGTTGTCCTATTAAGTTGCATCTTTAGGAATCAGATTTTAATACCAATAGTAGGCCTAGAGGTACTCAAGTACCAGCCCAAATCCAGACCTGGCTAACTCTCACCTCGATCTGCCGCGAAGGTTTCTAAGGCCCGCAGGAACTAACCTAAGGTTTATTGGACCCAGCGGTTAAAACACTCGTGCCTGTAACATGGTTAGCCTAGGTTCAATTTGCTAATGCATTTTTATAAGAGAAAGATGGAAGAATTTTCATTTGTGGTGAGCTTTCTCTCTCTTTTTCTTTTCATTATATTTTTCCTTAGATCCAACCTCGGATTAGCCCTAAAACACGTTCTGTATCGGATTCCTTGTCCCCACCATCAATCCTTGTAGAGTCCCTGCCAATCGATGCTTCAAGATAACATCGCCCATGGCAATGCCTAGAACCATGGCTTTCGACACTTCGGAATAGTACCACCCATGTCATTCTGTAGCTAAATCCAGACCCTAGCAATCGACATTTCATGATAATGCTATCCATGGCATCAGAACTAGCATAAGGTGCTTACATGCCCCTGGTAGAATATTTGGATATCCTAAGAGACAAGCACCAAAGAGATGATATGTTATAGCACACCTTCGAGGGTTGTTTCCTGCCTCTCTACTTTAGGAACTCGTCCAAATCAACTTGCATTTTCGAGCCACTCCTAATCTAGATCTTAGGACCATTTTCAGAACAGTGACTCATCGATCTTTTGCTTTAAAGTTGTTTGTAGTTTAATGTGGTGGAAAAATCGACTAATCAATATTTAACAAGAAATAACCACTCGCAGAGGAGCGGGTCATATCCACAGGGAGGCAATGACGTATTAAAATTCGCACCAATTAAAAATGTTCGTTCATAGTTAGTTTGGACAAGAATCAAGTCAAGATTGCCTTTAGATTAAGGTTTAAGCAAGAAACAATGCTGAAATGGCAATTATGAGAAACTAGAGGATATTTTCCACAATGCAGAATCAATAAAATATCATTAAAAAGTGACAATGGCAGAAAATGTAATTTCTAATTGATGGTTTACTATAGCAAAACAGGGGAATTTTTCCCCTTTGTCTTGCACGACGAGGAGCGGATGGTCGGGCGCGGGAAGCTCGGAGGAGGTCCCTTGGACCGAGGGCTTCGAATCGATGGTGGCGGCAAGTCGCGCGGCGGCCGAAGGTGGCCAGACGAGCTCCGGTGGAGGTGCTGCAGCCGGTGAGCATGCGCGGCCTGTTAGCGGTGAGGACTGCCACGCGTTGCTGCTGGCGTGGCTTCAGCCGGTGCTGCCGCGCGCGTGGCTTCAGGCCGGTGCGGGTGCTGCTGCTGGCGGTTCTGCAGGCACGGGAGAAGGGTGCTGCAGGCTGGTGGGCACGGTTGGAGGTTCGGCAGGCGCGGGTGCGGTTGCGGTTGGAGTTCTGTAGGCGCGGTTGCTGCTGCAGGCGCGGTTGCTGCTGCAAGCGCGAGAGGTGGGCGCTGCAGGCTGAGGACGGCGTGCGTGGTCTGGAGGGCGTGGAGATGGCGAAGGCTGATGGTGGGCACGGTTGCGCTGGAGGTTGGTGGGTGGCGCTGCAGGAGTGGGCGCGCACGGATGAAGGTGCAAGCGCGGGGGTGGTGGTGCGGGCGTGAACGGTGAGGTGGGCGGATGTGGTTGTGCGGGTGCGGGTGGACTTTAGACGGGTACGCAGGCGGGTGATCGCAGGTGAGCGGGTAGCTTCAGACGTCCGGGAAATTTCCCGGACGTCTTAAGTGAATGAGAAGGTGATTGCAGTGACGGTGGTTGCGGTGGTGGTGGTTGGTGACGACGGCGAGGGAGATGCATGCTAAGGTGCTCACGGTGATGCGGCGAGCTCCGGATGGCGGTGTGGCCTGTCACACCACACGCCCACGGTGATGGAGACTCGTCGCCACAGTAGAGGCCGACAGTGTGGAGTGGAAGAGAGAAGTTCTCTCTGCACAGTGGTGGGTCGGTGGCGGAGGCCTGCCTCGCTCAGCATCCTCTCTCCTCCTTTTGTAGCAGCCTGCACAAATTTGAATGGAGAGGTGGGAGCAGATCCACCTTCTCCGCTGATCCATGAATGCGCTTTTAGTGAGGCCGGAGGCGTTGCAGCGGCAGCCGAGCCGTTGCTGAGAAGAAGAAGAATAAAGGATATTATTAAAATATTATGGTTATTTATATACAAACCCTCAAGTTTTATGTTAACTAAAACAATGTACTTAATTAGTTAACTAATTAGATGAATGGCATTCTAAGCTAATTCTAAATGCACTTAAAATATGAATGCAATGTATGGATTATGTAATTAAATTAAAAATATGAATTAATCTATTTACATCCTAATTTATGCTAAATAAATGTTAGAATTATCCTAATGTTTAGGCATTTAAATACTTAAATAGCCCACAACTATGGGCTAATCGAATACCCCCATGCCTAGTTTTTGCTAGTCCCTAGCAAAATTAAGCGAAACCTAGCACTTTAAGTAGACTAGTCAACTCACTTAGTCTTCCTTCAGAAGCATATTATGTTCAGGCTCTAGACCCAAGGTTCCTAAGTAGTTGCTAAGTTACAGACTAGGTTGGCTAAAGACGAGTTGCAGGCACAAGTTTCCCTGATTTCTGACTCTACCCTAAAGTTTAATGATCCCTGAGATTAAAACATCCGTGCCTGTGTATTGGTCTGAGTTATTTGAGTTAAAGGATTTTTTTTTATTTACTTTTTTTTTTTTTTATTCTTCTAAGTCTAACCTCAGATCAGCTATCAACACAATCTGTGTCAGATTCATTGTCCCCATTACCATACCTTGAAGGGTGCCTGGCTTTCGATGCTTCGAGATAGCACCGCCCATAACGACCCTAAGAACTCCTGGCAATCGACACTTCGAGATGGTATCGCCCATGGATTTCTTAAGCGAATTCAGGCCTATGGCAATCAGCACTTCGTGATAGGGCCGCCCATGGTACCTGAACCGCGCAATGCACTTACATGCCCCCAGTAGGATGGATATCCTAAGAGACAAGCACCGAGGAGGTAATATGTTATCATCGCATCCTCAAGGTGAGTATATCCTCGACCTCTCCTGCGGCGGGAACTCTTCCAATCAAAATGTGTTTTCAAGCCTCTCTTAAGTCAAAACTAAGAGAACCAAATCTCTTTTCAGAAAGATAGAAATTAAGTTGATTACCAGACCAAGTGTGTGAAATTTGGATGCTTGGGTTACAAGGACCCGTAAACCAAAAGATAGAATAAGACTCAAGGTACTACCCCACCCTTTAACTCAAACCCTAGTTTTCCTTCCTCAACCTCTTGAGGAATGGTCCGCAACTTAACTCCTACTTAAGTTTTTAAGTCCACGAAGGACCCTAAAGGTCTAAAGCTAGTAGCTCATTTAGCTTCTAAAGTTTGTCCCTAGAATTAACTTAGTCTACCCTAGAGTTCTGATTTGCTTAAGACTGCAAGATCTAGCCAATTAAGCTCAAAACCTTTTTTTTTTTTCTCTTTTTTTTATATATGTACAAATGTATGCAATTATGCTATGTATATCCCCAAGTACACCCCCCCATGCCTAAAATTTGCAATGTCCTCATTGCATAGAAGGATATTACCTGGGTTAGAGCTGGGCTGAATAGCCAAAGAACCTGCAAATCAGGTTCAAGAATTGCAGAAATAGGCCTTAAAAATGAGCAAAGCAAAGTTGGCATAGAAAATAGGTAACCTAGGATGTTGGCGAGCTGATGATGAATCCCGATAGCAAATGCTCGCCCAACTAAAATGGGAATGAAATCTTCCCAGGTCACTAGAAGAGGTTCTAAAGGATAAATAGGTAAAACAACCTCCAAAGGGGTAGGGGTAGGATAACATGGATCCTCCAAAAGGTATGGGGAAGAAATGGTAAAGAGATAAACCCCCACCTTTTAACTCAAACCCTAGCTTTCCTTCCTCAACCTCTTGAGGAATGGTCCGCAACTTAACTCCTACTTAAGTTTTTAAGTCCACAAAGGACCCTAAAGGTCTAAAGCTAGTAGCTCATTTAGCCTCTAAAGTTTGACCCTAGAATTAACTTAGTCTACCCTAGAGTTCTGATTTGCTTAAGAATGAAAGACCTAGCCAGTTAAGCTCAAAACTTTCTCTCTATTTTCTTTTTATGCTATAAAGAAAATGCCTCAGGTCCTCTCCCTCGTGCCTAGTTCAAACAATGTCCTCATTGAAAATGAAAATAGTTAAAGGAAGATATTACCTGAGGTGGAGAATGGTAAGAGCTAAGGCTCCTCAAGAGTGATCTCATCAACCAGATGGCCATCCAAAGTTATGTAAAGTTTTAACCATTGACCGTTGACGATAAAGGGAGTTGCTGAAGAGGAAGGATTTTTAATCTCCACAGCTCCATGTGGAAATACTTTGGTGATTATGTAAGGCTCATCCCAATGAGATTTTAACTTCCCAGGAAAAAGCTTAAGTCTGGAATTGAAAGGCCAGACTTGTTGGTTGAGCTCAAAGTTCTTTCGAAGTATAAACTTATCATGCATGACCTTAGTTCTTTCTTTATAAGCTTGAGAGGTGTCATAAGCATCATTCCTCAGCTCCTCAAGCTCACTTAATTCTAGAAGTCGTGCCTTACCCGCCTTCTCTAAATCCATGTTAACACTTCGAAGAACCTAAAGTGCCTTATGTACCAACTCAACAGGTAAATGGCACTCTTTCCCATACACAATCTGAAAGGGAGAAGTACCCAAAGGGGTCTTATAGGCCGTTCGATATGCCCACAAAGCATCATCGAGCTTTTGGGAGCAGTCTTTCCTATCAGGTCTAACGGTCTTTTCCAAAATATTTTTTATCTCCCTATTCGACACTTCAACCTCGCCACTTGTCTGAGGATGGTAAGGGGTAGAGACCTTATGAGTCACTCCCAGACTCCTGATTAGCCGATTGAAGTGGTGGTTTCGGAAAGGAGGTCCCCTATCACTTATAATGGTCTTGGGGCAGCCAAAACAGGATATGATATTGGCCTTCACAAATTTCAAAACCACAGAGTGGTCATTTGTGCACGTTGGAATGGCCTCTATCCATTTAGAGACATTATCAACTGCCACCAAGATATATTCATAACCATGGGACGATGGGAAGGGGCCCATAAAGTTAATTCCCCACACATCAAAAATTTCAACATATTGAATAGGATGTTGAGGCATTTCATTTCTCTTCCCAATCGTTCTAGTCCGTTGACATCTAATACAGGCTTTAACAAAATTATGAGAATCCTTAAATAAGGAAGGCCACCAAAAACCAGATTGGAGAACCTTAAAAGTAGTTTTCTTAGCACCAAAGTGTCCTCCACAATGAAGTTCATGGCAAAAACTCAGCACACTTTGTTGTTCCTCTTCAGGTACACAACGTCTCAATACTTGATCTTGTCCAATTCTAATTAATCTGGCTCTTCCCAATGAAAATATCTTGCTTGGGAAATGAATCTCTTTCTTTTCTGTTCATCCCAAGAGCCAGGAGTTTGTCCAGTGACCAAGTAATTTACAGTGTCAGCACACCAATTTGAAGTTGGTGTTACCGCCATCAGAGTTTCATCGGGAAATGTCTCGCGAATGTCTCCAGAAAGAGAGTCACTAAGAGGAAGGTGAGACAGGTGGTCAGCCACAACATTTTCTACTCCTTTCTTTTCACGTATTTCCAAGTCAAATTCTTGAAGGAGTAGGATCCACCTAATCAGACATGGCTTAGAATCTTTCTTAATAATGAGATGTTTCACTGCCGCATGATCAGTAAAAATAACCACCTTAGACCCAAGCAGATATTACCTAAACTTCTCCATAGCAAAAACTACAACAAGTAATTCTTTTTTAGTGACGGTGTAGTTTTGCTGAAGTTCGGTTAAAGTCTTGATTGCATAATGTAGCACATGAGGTCTTCCCTCAACCCTTTGTCCAAGGACTGCTCCCACTGCATAATCCGAAGCATCACACAACAGCTCAAATGGGATTGTCCAATTAGGAGTTTAGAGAATAGGCGTAGAGATCAAGGCCTCCTTTAGAGTTTGAAAGGCCTCGGCACACTTTGAATCAAAATTGAAGGAAGATTCCTTCGCCAACAAGTCACAAAGTGGCCTAGAAATTTTACTAAAATTCTTAATAAAGCGCCTATAAAAGCTGGCATGGCTCAGAAAGGATCTAATCTATTTGACGTTCGTAGGCAATGGGAGTTTGGAAATAGAATCAATCTTGGCTTTATCTACTTCCAAACCTTGCTCGGATACAACATGCCCAAGTATAATTCCTTTCTGTACCATGAAGTGACTTTTCTCCCAGCTGAGGACTAAACCAGTCTCCTTACATCGCTTCAACACATTCTCCAGGTGCAGGAGACACTGGTCGAAAGACGAGCCATAAATGGAGAAGTCATCCATAAACACTTCAACACACTCGTCAATCATGTCCGAAAGGATAGACATCATACACCGCTAGAAAGTTGCAGGGGCATTACATAATCCAAACGGCATACACCTGAATGCAAAAGTACCATAATGACTCGTGAATGTCGTCTTCTCTTGGTCATCAGGAAAGACTGCCACCTGATTGTACCTAGAATATCCATCGAGAAAGAAATAATACTTATTCCATGCCAATTTCTCAAGAATTTGATCAATAAAAGGTAGAGGAAAGTGATCCTTCTGGGTAGCGGTGTTCAGCTTGCAGTAATCAATACAGACCCTCCATCTAGTTGAGGGTCTAGTGACAACTTATTCACCTTGGTCGTTGAATTCCACAGTAAAGCCTGCCTTCTTTGGCACCACATGAATAGGACTTACCCATTTACTATCTGCAATGGGATATATGATCCTAGCATCCAACCACTTCAGGATTTCCTTTTTTACCACTTCCCTCATATTAGGGTTCAGACGTCTCTGCATGTCCCTAAATGGCTTGATGGAATCATCCATATAAATGTGGTGCATGCAGAGTGTAGAGTCTATACCCTTAATGTCAGCAATGCTCCAAGCAATAGCTTCCTTGTGCCTAGACAAGCATTCAATCAAGGCTCCCTCTTGTGCCTCAGATAGCACAGCTGAAATGATAATGGGGAGCGTATCATTGGCACCTAGGAAAACGTACTTGAGAGTGTCAGGGAGGGGTTTCAACTCAAGGTTAGGGGCTTGTATGGTTGAGGGTTTCATAATAGATGTCCCCATCTCAGGTAGCAGATCTACCCTCGGTGGAAATGATGGGGGAAGAGACTCAGCAGAAACACCTAGCAATTCCTCAAGTTCTAGCATATCCCCTTCACATTCTTCCAAGACATGGGAATGCTCATTTAGCATGACATCTTGAAGGGGGTCATCACATAACATTGCAGGGGTTGCCTCCTCAATCAGGTCATCTATCACCTCAACTTGAGAACAATCCTCAAGTCCAGCTTGTTTGTAAGCATCAAACACATTAAGCCAGATTTTCCTATTCCCAAAGCCCATTTTCAATGCCCCAGTATTGCAATTGATTGAAGCATGCGAAGTTACAAGGAAGGGGCAGCCCAAAATGATGGAGGGTTTGGTTGGCTTGTTGGTAGGGTTAGTATCCAAAAGTAAGAAGTCAACGGGAAAGAAGAAACCCTCCACTCTTTTGAGGACATCTTCCAAAATTCCCCGTGGTGTCTTAAATAAGCAACTTGAAGGATTACAGGGCTAGGCTTCAGATTGCCTCCCCCAAGTTCATACACGTAGCTCGGAAGGATGTTCACCCTCGCACCCAGATCAAGTAGAGCCTCATCAATTTGTAAGTCACCAATAACTACTGAGATGTATGGGGCTCCTGGGTCCTTAAGTTTCGGGGGTGTGCCATGTTGAATAATTGAGCTAACAGAATCAGGCAGGACAACTTTTGATTCGACCTGTTTTCTAGATTGCTGCTTTTTCGTGCACAGGTCCTTTAAGAAGCGAGCATATGACGAAATCTACCTGATAGTTTCAAGCAAAGGTAGGTTAATACGCACTTGCTTGAAAGTTTCCATAATCTCATCCGTATTATCTTTGGCTCCTGATGAGCCATTAGAAGTCTACCCAGAGGTGGATAAGTGCTCTGGAAAAGGCACTCTCGATCTTTGGGTGGAAGGGTTGTCATGTCGAGTAAGGGGTGGAATGGGGGCAACCTCTTTTGGTGAGGTGGTTTCAAGCGGAGAAGATTTGGGCAAGTCTTCACCGTTGGGGGTGAAAGTCGGGGTGGATGGTTTTTTAGGGGGTGAGACTATAGGAGCATCGGGTTTGGAAATTTCTTTCCCACTCCTCAAAATAGTCACCGCCTGAGCATGCTTCCTAAAGACAATCCCTTTTCCTTTAGGATTTTCATCAGTAGCACTAGGGAGCTTCCCAGTTTCCCTCTGTCTAACGGCCTCAACAAGGTGTCCTATTTGTGATTTCATCTCATGTATAGCTTTGTCATGAGATTGGATGATGGCACTTTGACTTTCTTGCATAGTTTTCAACATCGCCTTCAATTCATCCATCTCAGAGGTCTTAGGTTGGGCAAAGGTTTGAGGTTGGTTCGTTTGATGGTTTTGAAAGGATTGTGGTTTGTAATTCCCTGAATTTGAGACATTTCCTTGTCTCCATAAAAAGTTTAGGTGGTTCCTCCATCCCTCATTATAAGTGTTGGAGAAAGGGTCATTACGAGGTCTAGGACGGAACCCTGGAGCGGCATTCAGATTCGCTTGTACAAGCTCAGGGAATTGGGAGGCCAAGTGGCAATCCACAGTGGCGTGTGTATTGACTTGGCAAATTAAGCATTCGGAAGCTTGGGATGTGGGGGTGTTAGATACGAGTGAACTCGGGTTCGACATAAGCCTTTCCATGTTTTGATTCAATAATTGAATCTGATAGGCTAAATTCTGGGTGTCCCTTGCCTCATTCGCCTCCAACTTGCTTTGCATGAGAGTGGGCTTTCTATCCATGTAAGAAGAATTCAAGTGAATAGAATTCTCACTCAAAGTATCAAAAAGGTTCCAAGCTTCATCCTTAGTCTTAGAAAGAAAGGTTCCTGCACAGGCACCATCCATAGTTTGCCTATGCGAATCATTAAGTCTGGTGTAGAACCTTTCAACCAGTTGCCATTAGGCACCTAGTGATGTGGGCAAGGTCTCAGCAAGTCGTTAAAGCGCTCCCACGCATCATGGAACACTTCCCTATCCTTTTGAACAAAACTCATAATTTCCCTCCTAAAGTTATTGGTTTTGCTCATGGGGAAGTACTTCTTCAAAAACTCCTTCTTCAGGACATCCCAAGTATTAATATTATCAAGGGTGTGATACCAATACTTTGCTTTGTCCTTAAGGGAGAAAGGAAAGAGGGTCCACATTTGAGTGTCATCAGTAATACCCTGCAACTTCACCATGGAACAAACCTTGGTGAATTCCTCTATATTCCTGTAAGGGTCTTCCCTAATAGTACCATAAAAGGAAGGCAGCAAGGATATGGTACTACTTTTGATCTCACAAGGATTGTCCCCTCCAGGTCTACGTAGTGCAGGGCCAGCTTGATTGGTTGGAATGAAATATTCCTTAAGGATCCTTTGACCAGCCATTTCTACCCTTGGAAGGTTTCTTCTTAAGATTTTTTCAGGTTCAGGATCAAACACAAGTTGTCTCTTAAGAGAACGCCTACCAAGCATGCACTACAAACACAATTCAGAAGGACTTGTTTGGTCTTTACAAATTTAGGCTTTTGACTTTAGTTCAAATTGTAGGTGACAAAGCAAATTGCCCAATCAATTACACACCTATTGTCAACCTTCGAAATGCCTAAAAATACCTAGTTGGAGCTTAGGTATTCTTCCCTAAATCTCAAATAGTAAAGCAAATCCAAAGATGGAAGATCGAGGGATGCAAGTAGGCCTAAGCCTTCCTTTGAAGCTGTGCTTTCGCGGTGCTTCTCAACTACCCCCAAAAATCCGTGACAG
Organism: Thalassia testudinum; assembly: GCA_037157565.1. Lineage (NCBI taxonomy): Eukaryota > Viridiplantae > Streptophyta > Magnoliopsida > Alismatales > Hydrocharitaceae > Thalassia > Thalassia testudinum. Next base: position 137,114,237 of record JAZHRO010000063.1, read on the forward strand.
GGTATCCCCCTCTTTGGATTTACAAAACCTTTGATCTCAAGTTCCAAACACTTCAGAATCCAACGGTAGGAGGGCTCTTGTCCTAGTCATTTCAAGACTTAGGAGTGTCTAAATGAGTGTCGTGATGCAAAAGATATAAGTGTGCATTCACTGCAAAAAGATTTTGAATTTTGAATTGCACACCACGTTCGAAAATCAAGTCCTTGATTTTTAGATGTCCCTCCTTTAATTAGTCCTTTTTCACGAATATATGTGACCACTTGTTAGATCACTTCAAGACAAATTATGTGGTCCTCGAATTAAGTCCAAATGCAATGCGTGATCAAGAATAGGACGCAAAGTAAGAGAATGCGTACCTTGCTTCCAGCAATCAACGATGCGAGAATGCACGCAATGCAGAGAAATAAATCTAGAGGCTGCTCATACAGACCTAAATGGTTCGTCCTAGGGGCAGGTAGCTTCTAGCAGGCAGCTTATTTTTTTTTATTATTATTATTTTTTTAACTACTTATGCACAAGTAAATAAAAGTAAACAATCCACAAAATAAATTAAAAAAAACCTAAATCTAAAGAAAAGGGAACAAGCTCCCAAAAATTACCCAACACGGGCCTAAAACAAAATTGGGGAACAAACCCCTCAAAATATACCCCAGAACAAGGGTTTCAAACCAAATGTGCAATGAAAAATCAAGTCCAAAATCTTAATCCTACTCTAATTAAATCAGCAACTAGATGTATAGAGATGACCATCGCGTCCTCGTCCTTCCCCTCCTTTGCAAGGTAGCTCGACCAATTCCTCCTCTGGCGACGTCAAGGGTCATCTCTCACGATGGCTGATTCCTCGCACAAATTTCTCGCACAGAAAAAATAAATGGTTAAATCACTGTGCAATTGAGAAATAATGAAAAGTAAAATCAGGTGAAATTATTGCGTCTGTTGCCTCCCCGATAACGGCGTCATTTGACGAGTCGATTCTTCACTTTTACAGTCATTTGTTACATAAAATGTTGCGTTGTTTGTAGTTCTATGTGGTGGAAAAATCGACCAATTAATAATTAAAATAACCACTCGCAGAAGAGCGGGTCATGTGCACAAGGAGGCAATGACGTATTTAAATTCGCACCGGTTAAAAATGTATGTTCGTAGTTAGTTTCGACAAGAATCGAGCCAAATCTGCCTTCAGATTTAAGATAGTATCAAGAGAACATGATGAAATGCAATTTTGAACAACTAACGGATATTTTCTGCAATGCAGTTTTAATAAAATATTAATAAAAGATGACAATGGCAGAGAATGTAAAAAATAATAGGGCATGTACTGTAGCAAAATAGGGGATCTTCTTCCCCTCGTTCGTGCGCTATGAAGAAGGAACGGCCGAAGGCGTGAAGCTCGGAGGAGGTTCTCTAGACCGAGGGCTCCGTGATGGCAGTCACGGCGACGTGCGAGATGCTCTGAGGTGGCCGAACGAAGGAACGGTGGTGGTGGGTTCCGGTGGTCGCTGAAGTGCCGTAGGCCATGTGGCGTGGACGGGCGTGGCTGAGGTTCTGAGTAGGAAGCACATGCAATGGTCTGCCTGCGCGTAAAGGGTGGTGCTGCTGGCAGACGCGCCGCTGCTGCTAGATGCTACTGGCGGACATTGCAAGGAAGTCACACGGCGGGTAGGCGGAAGGTGCTGCTCCAGGTGGTGAGGCAGGTGCGCTAAGGGCTGAAGGTAGTGAGGCGCAGCAAGGGCATGCGCCGTGGATGCTGCAGGAGGTGTGGCGTGTCAAGGTTGCAAGGCTTGTGCAGCTGGAGGGGCACAGGCGTAAAGTGAGCGGCCGGTGCTGCTGCTGTGTGCGCGGGTGGTGCGCTGAAGGCGGTGCGTACATGCGCAGGTGAGGAGTTGGTGGCCAGTGCTGCAGAGTGCATGCGTGGGTGGTGTGGGTGTGAAGTCGGTTGGTGCTGTAGAAGGTGCAGCGCGCCGAGGTTGCAAGGAAGCCGCATGCAGGTTGGGGTTGGTGCTGGAGGCTGGAGGAGATGAAGAGGCGTGAAGTGGAGGCCGGTTGCTGGTGTGTGTGGGGATGAAGCTTCAGACGTCCGGGAAACTTCCCGAACATCTTAACTAACGGAGGAGTGAAGTTGTAGTGGCTGCAATGGAGGTTGTTGGTGATGACGGCGAGGGTGGTGATGTTGATTCTAGTGAGGCACAGTGATGCAGATGAGCTCTAGATGGCAGTGTGGCCTGCCATGCCACACGCCCATGGTGGTGGAGGCTCGTCGCCGCGGTTAAGGCTGGTGGTGGTGGAATGGATGAGAGATGAATTCTCTGCACAGTTGTGGGTTGGGGGTGGTGGCCTTCCTAGCTCGGTAGCCTCCCTCCTCCTTTTGTAGCCACCTGCATAGGTTTGAATGGAGAGGCGGGAGCAGATCCACATTCTCCGCTTGTCCTTGAATGCAGGTTTCAGTGCGGCAGCTAGTGGCGTTGGAGCGGCAGTCGAAGGAAATGTAGCCGTTGCTAAAAGAAGAAGAATAAAAAAATAATGTTAAAATATTATGGTTATTTATATACAAACCCTCAACTTTTACGTTAACTTAAATTAATGCATGCAATGCACCTAATTGGTTAACTAATTAAATGAATGCAATTCTAAGTTAATTCTAAATGCATTTAAATATGAATGCAATGCATGAATTATGTAATTAAATTAGAAATATGAATTAACCTATTTACATCCTAATTTATGCCAAATAAATGTTAGAATTAACTTAATGTCTAGGCACTTAAATACTAAAATGGCCCACAAATATGGGCTAATCAGTCCTCGCACGCCCCCCTCACGTGCCTCATCTACGACATCTCCCCCACGGACCTGGTGTGCCCGATAACCTGCCTAACCCTTAGCACTCCTCGGCAGCGACCCACGCCCGTAACCCTGGTCTCGGGTACGCTCTAGGCTCGATTACCTGTATATCTAGTGCTATTGAAAGCTCTGGGAGAGCGTAACCCAGAGAGAGAAAGAGAGATTGTGCAGGGGTAGGGGGAGGGTTTTGCTCTTGGCAGAAACTGGCTGACACTTAGCCAAATTCAAGAAGCCTTCCCCCTCTGTGTGTGAAGAAGGAGAACAGAAGAAGGGAAGAAGAAAGGCCGTAGTTGAAGAAGAGAGACAAGAGAAGGCTGAGCAGAAGAAGAAGAAGAAGAGAAGGAGCTGCAGCAGAGAAAGAAAGAAAGAAGGAAGTAGAAGAAGAAGAAGAAGAGACTGAGTAGAAGAGAAGTAGAGAAAGAAGAAGACCATCAGAAGGGAAAGGAAGAGGAGCACTATAGCAATCAAACGTTTAAGCCGTCTGATCCCATATTCAGACATCTGATTTGAGTTTATAAAGCTATAATTAACTCTGATATTGTGCTTCTACTAACTATTACCGTATAAGGGTAATTGGTGATTTAAATCACCATTTTACCCTCTTCATTTTTCACATTGATCATTGATTTCTTATATCATTCTACATTAAGCTTTTACTTATATATTGTGCTTATTTACATTATGAATTGTGATCTTGACCTTTAAATTCCATATTGCTCCCTTTGTTCGACCACGGAACTTTTTCGAGTAATAAAATTTATTTGTTTAAGCATTATTTTGGCTATACTACAACACGACAATCTTAAACACCGATTTAGCGCAAAGAACAATAGTCCATCTCCATCCACACATTGCCTCTAAGTCACCTGCGGCCATGCTCAATCACACATGAGCTTACCTCTATTTGCATTTCCTTTTCACTTCTTATTTTTGTGTTCATATCATTGGGCTTAGTTTAATGTCATGTGAACTGTTAAATGTTGTGATTGCTTCAGATGTGTTGAAATGAGACTAAGATTTGTGTTATTTATCCTCTTTGTGGTTCAGCCAAGCCATTATACATGTGGTGTGATTTCTAAATTTTCTGATTTGCTCGATTCGTCACCACTTGCAATGATTTCGATGTTAGTTAATATTTTCGATGGCGAACGATCGATCAAGGGGCACCTTCTCGACCAGGCCCTACACATCGACGTCTTGGGATGACACACTAGGAGGCACCCAAGTTTATTATACTGTGCATATTTAAATACACACACGCATATATTTCTTTCTCTTGTTTTTATGTATATATATATCTATATATCTGCAGGGCTCATCCAAAAACTTGGTTCAGAACATCACTTTTGTGGAATTACGTGAGAATCAACGTGTTATGCTAGACTCTAAATACCTTACATCTAGAAAGCATACCAAGTGTAGTGTAACAACCATACTTGTGAAATTAGGTTCTTAATGTGTAGTTACCCACAACCAAAATCATAGTCTAAGTGTAAATGTGAGATACTCAAACTTCAAAATCTTTCAAAGCAGTGGGTGGACGTTCACGCCATGCACTACCATCTCTATTAGCTTTTAACCTTAGTTAATAGGTCTCTTTAAGGACTTAGAAACAAACTCGTCTTAAGGAGGTACCCTAATTGATTAAGTTGACTACAACCCAAAGAGTCTAAGTGAAAAATTCTCAATTCATACTTCTAAAGTTGGTGACTCCTAAATACCTAATTTTTATCAACAATCCTAAGTCTATTAATAATTTTTTTGAATTTTTCATTTCTTTCTCAATTTATATATATATATATAAAGCTTCTAGAACTAGATAAAATAAACTTAGCAAAATATTACCCACCACTCATGACTATTTCATGCAATGTCCTCATTGTATGATAAAATGTACATAAAGGTGGAAGGAAGGGAGGTTATCACTTGAAAAACTTTGAGTTGAAACAATGGAGTTCGACTAGCCTAGACTTGAAAACAAATCCTAAATATTTACAAGAAAACTTATGCTCTATTGCCTCCTTAAAAGTGCTAAGTTTTACTTCTTCAACTAGATGCAAACTCATGAAGATGGTTCAATTCCATCTACACAGATGAATAAGATCAAAATGCAATCATTGAGTCTAAAAATCATGTGTCCATAGATTTGGTCCAATTAGTGGTGCAACCCCATTCCAAAAGGGCAAATGCTCTTGAGATGGTAAATCAGACATGTCCACATCCATTTGTCTTTAAGCTCATGAACATGGGGCTCAGTTTTTTGTTTAGGTCCATGTAACCCAAGTCTAAAAGGTCAGGCACTCAAAAGATATTCAAAGTAAGAAGCTTGTGTCCCTTTGCAATTTAGCCCAAATTGATAGTCTAGTGCTTGCACAAACTTAGGTTCTAGGCCCTTCCCCAAGTCAGGATTAAAAAGATCGTAATGGTCCTTATAAAATGTAGGGAGTTTAAAATCAAAAGGAACCTTTAAATTCTACAAATCATCTCTCTAAAAATTTTCTTCCAATTAATTTGATTCAATTCTCGAGACAACCTCAATTTCTTCAACCCATTTAGAGTCCAAGTCTTTCAGATCAGGAAGATAAAATCTAGCTTGTATCCATCAATCTAAGGTTCAATTGATTCAACCTTTTGTTCATCGGGGCTACACTGAGAGGTGAAGCTAGGTTCCATTCTCAATAATCTTTCCAATTCCTTAACATCCTCCCTTGCAATTTTTGCAATCTATTCCTATTTAGATTCCCCTTCCTCAAAGGTCCAATCAAATTATGAAATTTTGTCGACTTGACATTCATCATCAGTCTTAGTTGGATCAAGTGGAGCAGGAGATGGTAACGCCATCATTTGTCATAACTAACTTGAATTAGTTGGAAACAAGAGATAAATGCTCCTAAATGATTGCCTGAGGATCATAATTCAACTCTGATCTATTTTGAGAAGACAATAAAGCAAGGTTACTTTTGCAATTTTAACAACATACCACAAATGCAGATTAACCACTGGGTTACTCAAGGGTTAATTAAAGGTCAATGGAGCATTAAAGACCAAAAATGGGTTCACACTGATAGAAATAGGATTTCACGCATTTCAAGGTCTAAAAGAGGACTAAAAAACCTAATTATCAACTCCACTTAAATTGAAGAGGTTTTGGTCGGGATAAAATTAATCTAAACCTCCTAAAATTTATAGAAAAATATTCTAAGAGGTTTGGTACTTTAGTTTGACCATCTGAACCCATTTTGACCTAGAATAGAGATTCAGACTGGAATTTATCCTATTTTAGGCTTCTCCGCAATTTACCCCATCAAACGTGATGAAAACTCAAATTCAAGTTTACCATTAGATTCCTTTGGTCCAAATTAGGTTAATATCAAAATTTAGGCTCAATCAGAGTCTATCTTAACCTAGTTTACAATATAGATCCTAAGATCTCTATTTCTTACAATTAGACCCCTAGGTTTCTAGTTTATTATAGAAACCCCTATCTTTTTAATATCCTTCATGATTAGGTCCCTGCCACTTGAGACATTTGAACAGTATCCCAAACCAATTACCTGTTGACTTTAATCTAAGATTTCTCCCTGATTTCTAGACCAAAGCCCTCCAAGTTTGGAGGGATTGATCAGGAAGGAATTCCCTTCGAATTGAACCTGATCTCGAAGCCTATTGTGAAGCAAGGAGCTCCAGGGAGCTCACGAAAGTCAAAGAATAAAAGTTGCCAAATCCACAACCTTAATGTGCAAAATCTTCAAGTTTGAGCTCAAATTTAAGCTCTATAAAAGATCCATGAGGTTCAGCGATCAAGATAGTCGATTCTAGGCCGGTTCCAAACTTCTTCCCTCCTCTCCGACCAAGAGCTCCATTGGCTCCGGCGATCTCCACGCTCAGCTTCTTCCAACCACCCAATCTTGTCCATCTTCTTCCTCGAAGTCGTCCGCTTCTAGTGCACATATCTAGGAGCTCCTATCTCCCTCGTCGCCGCCATCCTCCATCACTAGAGAACTTCGTCTCCTCCACTACTGGCAGCCATACCAGCGTGGATCTCTCCCCTATGCATCCAATAAACTAGGGTTCTATCTTCCCCTCACCTCTTATATTAGATTTAGATCCTTATCTCCCTAATTTGACCACACAATCACCTCCACCCCCTCCATCAGCTCCCCTTCGATCACATCTCTAGCGTGGTTGCATAGCTGCTACACCACACGAATTGCCACACCATCGCCACTACCACCTTCCTCTCATCCCAAGGATCAAAAACCCCAAGTTAATAGGAGCTTTTGACCCCTGGAGACCCTCGTTGATTAAACCCACCACTGAACGCCATTGCCGAACTCGACCGACTGTCCTAGTCCACCAATCCCTCGACGTCACCGCCATTACCCTTCTCGCTTCCCAACGATGCTCAGAAGCCTTCTAATTTGGGATTATAGCCCGTATCTCAATGTCTCAGGTATTGCCGGCGAGCTCACTTCCTCTACCTTCGACCATCACCCTCTGGCCATCAAAGCCACTGCTACCACTTCCAGCAGAAGCGGCTCAACATTACGAAGCTCTCCAGGGCCTCAATCGGATAGCAACAACAAGCATAGTTGCTCAATTTGAGCCCTTTCCATCAGCTGCAACGCGAAGGAAATGAAGGAGAAAAGGGCACTCTTTGGTACCACATTGTAGGTAACAAATTCAGAAGTGCATATTTAATGCATTTTCTCAGTTGCCTTGCTGCCTTGACACACCGGGGGTGAGGTCCCTGCTTCACCTACTATTCACTCCTCACCCACCACCGCACACAGGTGGGCCTAGGCTCCTATACCTGGATCCGATTACTCGCTACTATTCACCCGTATACCTGGTTCTGGTAAAGAGAGAGAAGGGGATTTTCTGAGGAAGGAGGTAGATGAGTTTTGCACTATTCATGGCTCGGAATGTGTGCCAACGTGCCCAACACTTAGTGAAATCTCTTGGGTTTGGCAACTTTAAGTCATCTGGTTTGCTTGGCTGATGTCTGGCTTCTGTTGGACCTTGGTGTTGACATGGATATTCTGGTGCTGGCATGGCAAGTGGTTGGAAACACTATTGAAACATTTGATTTGGTTTGAAATATTGAGATATTGAGTATCCTTGGGAGATGTGCTTAGTTGTGGGATTAAATTTGCTGATTTAAATCACCATTTTTAGGGTTTTATTATTCTTTTTATCCCATTGATTTTTGAGATACAATTTGCTATTATTGCATATATTTTTTGATTGATATTCATTGCATATCTTTTGTGAATTCTTGTGCTCATTATTTATAATTGCGACTAGTGTTGTGAACTCCATATTTGCTCCCTGTGAACGACCTCAGACTCACATTTTATTTTTGAGCATTGATAAATTTAAATGTTAACGATTTGCTTTTGTTGACTATACTACGATGCATATTTTAAAATTGATGAAAGCTGTGTCAACATTTTGTCACCGTTGCTAGGGAGCAACGTGTAATCAACCACTCGTCATATCATTCTTGATTGATTTTTGTGATTACTAACTTGCCCTATCAGCTTTGCCGTGTTTTGCGAGGTACATCAACCTCTCCAGGGGAAAGTAAAATTTTTCTTCTTCCTTAATCACTTCCTAATCTTGGGAAGAGAAAAAGGAAACAAATAAATTAGGATCCAATTACCTTATTTTCCTCGTAATATCACTCAAAGGCAAAAAGTTACCAAAATTGTGAGATTAATTTATATTTGATTGAAGTTGAGACTATTTGATTAGGGATTCCCCATCCTTATCTCCTATACCTTTTAGGGATTTGCGCTAAATTTCTCAACATCTTGGACTACTCACTTTTTTGTTTGAGTCCAGGGTGTCATATTTGGAATCAAATTGTACTTCAAAATAGAGCCAACTAGGGTTTCCACATTAGGGTTCTGAACTGTTAGTACACATTTGCCTGCAATTAAGGAAATTGATTTTCCCGCATTTGTTTGCCACCCAAGCCCTTGTCTGAACTGATCTACCCAAATGAACCCTAAAATTAAGTCTCTAAATTCAATTTAACCTTAAAATTTGGGACCTAATAACCTGAGAATCAATTCAAGGTGATTTGGGTCATGACCCAAGTTTCATCCTCAACCTTAGGGAAGGTCAGGCGAAGTTGATCCACTTTGTGAATCAACCAACATACAAATTAGGTCACAAATTGAAATAACTTCTAAATCAAGTGAAATTCAAGGCACAATTAAGGCTAAAATTGGTAGACTTAGGTCTCAATTTGCACATTTCAATCTACTTGGAATCTCAGTGACAAGGAAGGTCGGGTGGGGGAAACCCTATAACCCATGGGGATGCTCTATCATGTGGGGGTCATTACGGGAATCTCCCTTCCTGGCTGCCCAAGTAATTCTCGGGTGTGTGGATTTTGATCAAAGAGGTCTATTTGCCTAAAACAACCTTAGTCATCGAAAGATATTTGGGTGCCTTGATTGGGTCCAATACACATCCAGTCCCTCATCTATTCTTTAGTGAACATATATAGGAGAGGTCCCTAGAATTGACGTAGAGGCCTCCATTAGAGTTGATCTTTTAGGGAAAATCAGATCTAATCAATTCAATCTAAACCTGAATTTGATTCTACATCCTAATTTACCACTTGATCTGGAAATGCAACCTGACAACATGGAACGATTTTCAATAAACCTGAATCCCGTATGTGCATGAAAGAGAAAATGATCAAGGATGCCCTAAGACATAGGGAAGAATTTGACAAGACCTCATATCCATTTAGCAAAATTCAAGTTAATGTGTCAGAAACAACAAACCTTGTTATGAACCGTGCCAGAATGTTGTTAACATAGATGATACATGGTTCAACCCGAGATACTCTCTTATCAGAATACATTGAATTGGGGAAATTATATAGCACCGAGTGTCTACAATGTTTGTCAAATCCCCCACTTTGGGAAACACACCAAGATCTCATTGAGAAATGTAGGAATATGCTAAATCTATTGCACAAGGCCATCAATTACAAATATCCCGATTCCTACCCAGAACTTTATGATGAATCTTGGAGCAATGTTGAGGATCAATGTAATTTCCCAGAACCCGGGTACGAAAATGAAGGTTGTTGTGGACCCCCGATTCAAGTGGAACTAGATTCAGATTTTGTGAAAGATGACATACTGATAGCGATTTCATACAGTTTCTTAAATACGTCGTTGTAACACGAAAAACTGATCAACTCTTAAATTTATATCCTACATAGGAGAGTATCTAGGGTCGTCCAAGGAGGCCAAATGTTTGCAAAATTAATTCTCTTGCTTGGAATACAAATCTCAACTTTCTTTTTGGTATTTTTCAATATATCATTTTTTTGTTTTTCAATTAAGACAACATGCGAAATGGTGGCGGGAAGGTGATTTACACTTCAAATTTAATAAGCTACTTCTAAAGTGGCAAGTAGAACCTCTCCCTAAGCTCACTCTAGGCAAGTGGAGGCCTAGAATAATTAGGGAGAGGGAGTGAAGATTGCTAAAAACAAAGCAAGTAGAAATGCAAATAAGAAATTGCAAAGAAGGCAACTAGATAAATGAAAAAGTGTTTTACAAAAAGGCCTAGTAGGGGAATGCTTCTACTACTAGAAAATTGTAAATAAGAAAAGAAAACACAAATCCTCTAGATAGATGGTGAAGAAGAGGGCTTCTTGCTCCAAGGTTGGTAGATCCCAATCTTGAAAAGAATCCTCCAACTCCTTCCTTGCTATGCTCCACCAAGGTGATGTCCTCCAAGGCAAGCCCTAAGGGGGCGTGCCCTAAGTTTCTCTCCAAGGGTGGACATCCACCCTAGGTCCTTCTCCCTTGCCTGGCCGTCCTCCTTGAAGTGGAAGAGTCCTCCTCCTTGGCGTGGCCCAAGTTGAAGAGAGTGGGGAGAAGAAGGCACCAAAAGGGCTGGTGATGTGCCCCTTTAATCTCCTTCTCTACTCCTTCTTCTTGGCCGTAGGTATAGGTGGTATAGGTAGCAAAATACACTAGTGGAAGATGCCCCCAAATGGTGGTAGGTGGTGGGTTTTTATAGAATAGGAAGGGGGCTAAGGTGACTCTTGGAATGGAGGGCTAAGATGAAGAGATGGAGGTGGTTAAGGATCCAATGGCCAAGGTCAATTGGTGCCACCTTAAGGGACACCTAGGGGGTGGTTATGGGTGTTGACACCCTTTGATGTTGGTGCCAAAATGGCTTCTAGAAGGGGGTCTAAGTTGGCGCCAAGAAGGGTTCTAAAAGGAGGGGTAGGTGGATGGCTAGGAGGGGTTGTAGGGTTAGGTGTATGGTGGATGTGGGGGTGTATGTTGGCGCCAAAAAGAGTGGTAGTTAGGGTTAGGTTTTGGCACCAAAATTGGTGCCTTTTGGTGGTGATAATGGGGTGGCTAGGAGGTGGTGCCAACTTAAGTAGGGTAGCTAGCTTAGGTAGGCTTAAGTTGGTGGAGCTAGCTAGGGTTGAATTTGAAGGTGGTGGATGGCCAAGGAGCTGGTTGCTAGCTAAGCTAAGATAATCTAAGCTAAGCTAAGCTAGCTTAGCTAAAGGAGGAGTAGAGGAAGAGGTGTTGGAGCTAGAGTTTGGAGGGAGGAGCTGAGGATGAGAAGTCTGGAGCTGAAATTGGAGCTGGCTGTTGCTAAAGAGGCTGGCATGGGGCTACTCTAGTTGGCTTAGCTTGCTAGTTCTTTGCTAGTTGCTAAGCCAAGCTAAAGTGAGCTAGCTTCTACCATGATGAGCTGAGGTGAGCTAGGTTCGGTGCTCCCAGGGAGGATCAAGCTAGTTGAGGCAGTTAAGGTAGCTTAGCTCAACTGTGTTGAGCTAAGCTGAATCCCCGGGAGCTGGATTTGAGCTTCCTTAGCTGAGATGAGTTCTTCTTCAGCTGGTTGGAGTTAAGTGGAGCTGAATGTAGCTGGGTCTGAGCTGGGGTGAACTCTTGTCAACTCAGCTGAGCTAGCTGGAGCTCCCTGTGGACTAGTGGGAGCTGAGATGAGCTAGACTCAGCTAAGTTGAGCTGGATCTGAGCAGACTTGAGCTAGGGTGAGCTAAGATGAACTCTCTTGAGCTACCATTCGTCTGAGATTAGCTGAATGGAGCTGGGATGAGCTAACCCTAGTTCAAGTAAGCTAGGTTCCAACTGTGGTGAGCTGGATCAAGTTGATTTCCAACTAGTCTGAGCTTCTCCTTCACCATTTGCCTTCTTGAGTGCTAGGGTTTTAGGGATCTGTATATCTATTCATCCCTAACACTCACAAAAACATATCAAAAAGGCAATAAAAAATGTAATGCTTGCCTAACCTAATTTATGACTAAATGCAGCCCAAAAACCCGTTTGCAGAGTAAAATCCTAAGAGCTAGGTTTGTTTTAATGCATAAGAATGATGATAAACTGGCGTTTATCACAACCCCATGCTTATCTTTTGCTAGTCTCTTAGCAAAACTTCAATTTTTGTTTTTGAAAACGAAATTTTTGGGAAATCTAATTTTTTTGACTTTTGAGGAAAAAAAGAGATTAAGGGACCTTGGTTGATCTAAACATAGGAGGTACAGGATTTGTTAAAGATAAACATCAGGATTTATTTTTGGATCTAACCATTAGACAAAACATGATCAATATATCCTCCAGAAAATTCACAAATTAACCCCTTGTTAATTTAAATGACATGAAATGTTTATTTTTAGGATTTTTCTGGCTCATGAATCTGATTCGTAACTTGCAAAATCTTTTAAAACCTTGTGTCTGTGCTTGTGAAAAGCCAACATTTATAAGGGAGCGTTAATTTATTTATTATTATTTTTTTTCCCCATGCTGATTTTTAGCTTAGTCTTACAATAGATGTGTCGAGATTATCAGTCCCGTTACCATTCCTCGAGGGGGCTCTGGCGCCAGTACTTCGGGATAACACTGTCCATGACACCACCCAGGTGCTCATAACCCCAAAACACGATGCGGTGTAAAGGGGCGCTCCAAGCAAACTTAAGCTCTTGCTCCGACGCTATAGGTAGAGCACCGTCCAAGACACTTGAGCTGCTAAAATGCACTTTAATGCTCCGTCTAAAGATATGAAATATAGATATGGAGAAGCGCCGAGGCGGTAACATTTTGACATCGTGTCCTCAAAGGAGGCATTTTTCTCCTTCTCGACGGTGGGAACTCAAACCAATGACCTGCTTCAGACTTCTACTAAGTCAAAACAAGGGAGTTTTTCAAATTTTTAGTTGTTTTTAAGTGTTGGCTTGTGTGTGAAAATTGACACAAGAAGTTTCTCAAGACATGCAAGTTTTTGAATCATTAACTAAGCCAAATACTTTCCCTATTACAAAATAGGATCAAGTCACTTGAACTTTCATGAGTTCAGGTGGAATTTTAGAGAAGGATATCTGATCTAGTCTAAAATAGACCCTGGAATTCTAATGATCAGATCCATATCCTCATCCTTAGTTTGTTAAAGATTAAATCCCATTGTACCAAAAGTGAATTTTTTGACCTTAGTCCCGATTTCAAAATTTTCCCTCAAAAAGTTTTCGACATTTTTATTTTTTTGGGTATGCAAGCAGGAAATAAATTAAAGAAAAATGAATGATTTTAGGTTTTGAAAATCCTAAATCGATCGTCAAATTTAAAAACACCCCCTCATGCTTAAGATATGCCATGTCCTCATGCATTACGAGGGAAAAGGGATCACCTTAGTGAAGAACGGTTGGGTTTAGGATGAACAAAACCTGGAAAAAGAAGAAAAAAAAAGAAAGCAAGAAAAAATAATGGGTTACCTCCCATCCAGTGCTATCTTTTATGCCATTCAACTGGGCGTGAAGGTATGCACGGAAGACGTAAAATCATGTAAATAATTGGACACTTGGATGCCCGCAAAAAGGGTGTCTTCTTCTAGATCCCTAGAAAATTGATTAGAAGCAATATTGGGATCAAATTTGGATGGAAAATGATAAGTGTAGCTCGAGTCTGGCCATGGTTTTAAATCAGGTTGGATGCCAAACTCGGGCGGGGTTGGTGGCAAGTCCGTAAGAAAGGAGTCGGGGAAGGAATGGTGAGGATTGGGTGAAGTTAGTGTGGAAAAATTAGGTGTGTAAATAGTGGGTGGGTTAGGGTGCTTAGGGGGTGTATCAGGAATAAATTTGGGGTCAAGACAAGTTTCCAGATCACAGATTTCGCCGACCACTGATTCTGAATCTGAGTCCTCAAAAGAATTGTGGTCAGTAAGGATATCTATTAACATTGTCTCCTCCACCATATTGGAAATTTCAGTATCTGAGTCTTCAAAAAAGTTATCATCATGGAATCTCCTGGAGGATTTGAAAATATCTAAAGTGAGAGTTTGGCCTGCATAAGTGATATCCATTTTGCCTGTGTGGCAATTGATATTTGCCTTTGCAGTGGCCAAAAAAGGGCATCCAAGGATTATTGGGGAGTCCAGTAATGATTCAGGTACCTCAATGTCAAGAACCAGAAAGTTGTAGGGAAGACACAATTTTGGACCTTGACCAAAACATCCTCGACAATCCCACGAGGTTTGATTGTAGATCGATCGGCTAATTGCAGGGTAACCTCGACGGGTTTTAATTCACCGATCTGAAATTCTTCAAATAAACTTGTGGGAATAATATTAACTGAGGCACCAAGATCAAGGAGGGCGCGATTAAAGGTAGTGTCATCAATAATTACAGAAATTAAAGGCACCCCCGGATCTTTCATCTTAGGAGGCAGCTTACTCTGTATGACAGAGCTTACTGTCTCCGAAAGATGCACCTGTCCTAGATTTTTGGCCTACCTTTTAGGAGTACAAATCTCCTTCAAAAATTTAGCATAGGTAGGTATATATTTGATGGCATCTAGGAGAGTAATATTGATATGAACTTGCCCAAATAGATCCATGAGTTCTTCTATAGTGGGCTCAGATTTCTTTTTTTTGATGGTGGTGGGGTAGAGAGCTTGTGGGAAAGGGATAGGAATCTTGTCTTGAGATTTTTGTATTTCTTTTTCTTCCTGATGGGGAGGTGGGGAGTCAATTTGCATAGGTATATCACCAGGTTTGTGTGAAGGCCCGGGATCAGTGGTGGTTTTCCGACTCCTCAAAGTAACTGCATGTGCAGTCGGATTATTATTTGGAGGAGGTGGGGGGGCCTGTGATTGCAGAAACCTGGGTGGCTACTGAGGTGGTGGATTAGGAGGAGGCTAATTCGAATAGTGTGGAGTTTTGCCCGTATAATGGTTCCCTTGGTGATTAGGGTTGGGCGTGGGTTGGGACAAAAGATGTCCTGCAGGTCTTTGCGTGGGAGTAACCCTAATCTGATTGTTCAGATTTGTGATGGTGTGAGTTACTTCCGTCATTTTTGTTTGCATTTCCTGCAGGGTTCGCATCATCTGGGCATTGATGTCTTGTTGGGATGGCCCAAGATGGAAGTTTGGATTCGGCCTATACCCATTAAAATGATATGGTTGGGAGGAAACTTGATTATTCCAGGAGTAGTTCGAGTAATTTTTCCAATTGGAAGAATTTTTAAAGGGCTCCTGGATGGCAGAAATGTTTTGAGTGGGGTTAAGATCTGGATAGTTGTAATTCCCCAGTGAATCATGGGCAACCTCAGAATAATCAGCAGGAGTAGTGTTGAGATTGTGCAAATTTTCTCTTCGTGGGAAGTTAGGTTGGGTTAGATGTGGGTGTGGAGCTTGAGTTGATGTGACCAGTCTTTCCTCAATTTTCTTTTGATTAATATGCATCTAGTCGAGTTTTTGAGCGATCAATTGAAGATCGTCTTGGGTGACAGGGATAGATTGAGTGCCTATTTCATGAACACCGAACTGCGGGTTTTGGGTTCTGCAAAATGTGTTCATGGAAGCTTGATTAAATGAGTTTTCACTTATTTCTTCAAACAGGTCATAGGCACTTTCAGCATCTTTATTTAAGAAGTTGCCGCCACACGAGGCATCGACAAAGTGTCGGATTTGATCTTCTAATCCATGATAGAAGATTTACACGAGCTGCCATAAAGGAATCTCGTGGTGCGGGCAACTTCTTAAAAGATCTTGAAATCTTTCCCAAGAATCATGGAAAGTCTCACTAGATTTTTGGTGAAAGGTCGTAATAGATCTTCGCAAGGAATTGGTACGACCTATGGGAAAGAATTTCTTAAGGAAGGTGCTCTTGAGCTGAGGCCAAGTTGTGATGGGTCGGCCAATGGTCCTGAACCAATAAGCGGCCTTATCTTTAAGAGATAATGGAAAAAGCCGCATCAGCCATATGTCTTCTTGCACATTTCGGGAACGGGTTGTTTGTGTAAGAAGAGTCAGTTTCTCGAGGTGGCTGAAAGGGTCTTCCCTAGGAAGGCCATAAAAGTGTTTAATTAGGTTCAGGACTGCACGCTTGATCTCAAAGTCCCCCTCTGGTATGACCACCCCTGGTCTTCCTCATAATAAGACGGATCATAGAAATCTTTTAGAGGAACAGTAGGCTGCTGGCGGGGTGGTGGGTGTGGCCTTGGATTGGCTAGGTTTTGAATGTTCCTAGTAAATGTTTGTTGATTGGAATTTAATTTATTAATCTGTTCGGCCATCAATTTTAAAAGATCAGGGAGGAGGTCTTGATGTTGTGTTTGGGGCAACACAAGATTAGGGAGCTCCAAGTGTGGGAAGTTAATGGTGGGTGGGTTTTGGGTGGAAGGGTTAGAATTAGGGTTAGTGATGGGGTTAGAGGTGGAAGTGGAAGGGTCAGTGGACCTATTTTGTTGTGTTTCCATTTTTTTAGGAGAAGAAGACAGAAAAAGTGGTCTTTTTGCGCGGGGGGCGAAATCAAATGGTCTTTCCAAGTGCGGATTTTGAGACTGTCGCCCGTGCATAAAATGGAAGAACGGGAGGGGAGGAGAAGAGAAAGAGATGAGAGAAAGTGTGCAATTCAAACAAGTAAAACTAGACCTAACTTAAATGCGACTCCCTAATAATAACCTAAGACTTGGTCTATGTAGGAAATAAGTAGTCAATAGTGAATACCCGTTCTATCAACAAATCTAGCCAAGTTGCTTAAGGGGAGGTTTGGGCCCAAAAGTTTCTCATGGAAAACCCCAGGTGCTTGTACAAACCTACACTTGGTCGTTTGACACGGCCCCTTAGCCTGAACGCCAGATATAGATGACAGAATTGGTACTAACTAAAGAAAACTTAAGACCTAGATAGCAAGCCTAAGTTGATAAAGCCTTAGGGGTCAAGTTGCTACAAGTTTTAATTAGGTCTAGGATGCTATAGTGCACACGAGAATGTGGAGGGCGTTTATTGGGTTTTTGCCCTATTATTTTGATTTTTTTGTGTGTGTGTAGGAATTGGAGAGTGGTTCCAATGAAAATCAAGTTGTCACATAATTTTTTTGTATTTTTGTCTTTTAGGATTTGATTTAGTTAAATGTGTTTTAGGGTTTTTCTTTTTAAATTTTCAAATAAGTTTGAAACTTCACAATCAAAGGAAAGACAAGTTGTATTGGTGATGGTTAATTTCCTTTAATGTGAGTCTTTAAAAAGAAAGAAAGAAACCCTGAGTCAATTATCCCTAAGACAGAAAATTACTACCAATGAATTAATTTTAGGCTTTCTGTATTAAGTAGTGGTCTAAATAAGTCAAACAACACCACTACTTTGAAAAAAATCAAACAAGGATTCCAAAAAAGATTTTTGTACTATTTTAGGAATTTTTTGATAATTATTTTGAATTTTTAATTATACTGGTGTCAAAGTCTAGAAATGATACCTGTGGGTATTGTGGACTTTTCAGTATTACCACCGACCTCAGAAAATTTATGTAATTTTATGTGATGTGTAAAATTTCACAAGGATTCCAGCAAGTTAAATTTCACAAATATTGGATGAGTATAAAAATTGTAACAATTCACGGACTGTAGCAAAACAGGAAGATTAGAGGCTGTGACCCCTCTGCAATCCACGAATTTTTAAAAATTAAATACAAATCCAATTGATCTGATATTTGGAACAGATGTTTCTAACTTAATTGGGAATCACTGTATGAAATTTAATAATTTTAGGAGGCCTGTGATGTTAGGAATCAATTACTTGAAATGGAGTGGTGCTAAAGAAGCATTCAAGCAAACAATGGATTTTAAGATGCACCACTCCACTTAATCAAGTTGTTTGGGATCCTGAAAGCCAAGTTTAATATGTTTTTGGTAGTTTTAATTAATTATGTGACCAAAAAGAGTAACCAACCTGAATTTTGTAGGAAGAAAAGGAACTTTGAGCTCTTGCTTCCAGATTCCTGCTTTCTTCCTGTAATAGTTCCTACACATATGAAAGAGAAGAAAGAGAAGAGGATGAGATCTACTTCAAGCAAGAGGAGAAAGAATAGCAAAGCCGTGCCTCCCCGGCAACGGTGCCAAAAAGTGATAGCGATTTCACACGGTTTCTTAAATACGTCGTTGTAACACGCAAAACTGATCAACTCTTAAATTTATATCCTACATAGGGGAGTATCTGCGGTCGTCCAAGGAGGCCAAATGTTTGCAAAATTAATTCTCTTGCTTGGAATACAAATCTCAACTTTCTTTTTGGTATTTTTCAATATATCATTTTTTTGTTTTTGAATTAAGACAACATGCGAAATGGTGGTGGGAAGGTGATTTACACTTCAAATTTAATAAAATACTTCTAAAGTGGCAAGTAGAACCTCTCCCTAAGCTCACTCTAGGCAAGTGGAGGCCTAGAATAATTAGGGAGAGGGAGTGAAGATTGCTAAAAACAAAGCAAGTAGAAATGCAAATAAGAAATTGCAAAGAAGGCAACTAGATAAATGAAAAAGTGTTTTACAAAAAGGCCTAGTAGAGGAATGCTTCTACTACTAGAAAATTGCAAATAAGAAAAGAAAACACAAATCCTCTAGATAGATGGTGAAGAAGAGGGCTTCTTGCTCCAAGGTTGGTAGATCCCAATCTTGAAAAGAATCCTCCAACTCCTTCCTTGCTGTGCTCCGCTAAGGTGATGTCCTCCAAGGCAAGCCCTAAGGGGGCGTGCCCTAAGCTTATCTCCAAGGGTGGACATCCACCCTAGGTCCTTCTCCCTTGCCTGGCCGTCCTCCTTGAAGTGGAAGAGTCCTCCTCCTTGGCGTGGCCCAAGTTGAAGAGAGTGGGGAGAAGAAGGCACCAAAAGGGCTGGTGATGTGCCCCTTTAATCTCCTTCTCTACTCCTTCTTCTTGGCCGTAGGTATAGGTGGTATCGGTAGCAAAATACACTAGTGGAAGATGCCCCCAAATGGTGGTAGGTGGTGGGTTTTTATAGAATAGGAAGGGGGCTAAGGTAACTCTTGGAATGGAGAGCTAAGATGAAGAGATGGAGGTGGTTAAGGATCCAATGGCCAAGGTCAATTGGCGCCACCTTAAGGCACACCTAGGGGGTGGTTATGGGTGTTGACACCCTTTGATGTTGGTGCCAAAATGGCTTCTAGAAGGGGGTCTAAGTTGGCGCCAAGAAGGGTTCTAGAAGGAGGGGTAGGTGGATGGGTAGGATGGGTTGTAGGGTTAGGTGTATGGTGGATGTGGGGGTGTATGTTGGCACCAAAAAGAGTGGTAGTTAGGGTTAGGTTTTGGCACCAAAATTGGTGCCTTTTGGTGGTGATAATGGGGTGGCTAGGAGGTGGTGCCAACTTGAGTAGGGTAGCTAGCTTAGGTAGGCTTAAGTTGGTGGAGCTAGCTAGGGTTGAATTTGAAGGTGGTGGATGGCCAAGGAGCTGGTTGCTAGCTAAGCTAAGATAAGCTAAGCTAAGCTAAGCTAGCTTAGCTAAAGGAGGAGTAGAGGAAGAGGTGTTGGAGCTAGAGTTTGGAGGGAGGAGCTGAGGATGAGAAGTCTGGAGCTGAAATTGGAGCTGGCTGTTGCTAAAGAGGCTGGCATGGGGCTACTCTAGTTGGCTTAGCTTGCTAGTTCTTTGCTAGTTGCTAAGCCAAGCTAAAGTGAGCTAGCTTCTACCATGATGAGCTGAGGTGAGCTAGGTTCGGTGCTCCTAGGGAGGATCAAGCTGTTTGAGGCAGTTAAGGTAGCTTAGCTCAATTGCGTTGAGCTAAGCTGAATCCCCGGGAGCTGGATTTGAGCTTCCTTAGCTGAGATGAGTTCTTCTTCAGCTGGTTGGAGTTAAGTGGAGCTGAATGTAGCTGGGTCTGAGCTGGGGTGAACTCCTGTCAACTCAGCTGAGCTAGCTAGAGCTCCCTGTGGACTAGTGGGAGCTGAGATGAGCTAGACTCAGCTAAGTTGAGCTGGATCTGAGCAGACTTGAGCTAGGGTGAGCTAAGATGAACTATCTTGAGCTACCATTTGTCTGAGATTAGCTGAATGGAGCTGGGATGAGCTAACCCTAGTTCAAGTAAGCTAGGTTCTAGCTGTGGTGAGCTGGATCAAGCTGAGTTCCAGCTAGTCTGAGCTTCTCCTTCACCATTTGCCTTCCTGAGTGCTAGGGTTTTAGGGATCTGTATATCTGTTCATCCCTAACACTCACAAAAACATATAAAAAAGACAATAAAAAATGTAATGCTTGCCTAACCTAATTTATGCCTAAATGCAACCCAAAAACCATTTGCGGAGTAAAATCCTAGGAGCTAGGTTTGTTTTATTGTATAAGAATGATGATAAACTGGCATTTGTCACATACCTGATCAAAATGTGTGTTGGGTGGATCAATCTACATGTGTTCCTGATCAAGAGCCAGCCATAGGTAGCTATGAAGCTGGCCTATCGTGCTTAGATTTTTCGAACACCTGCGATGAGCTTGACTCAGAATCACTCGAGGATGTAAGTCCTACACCTTATCCTATTAAAAACTTATTGTGATGAATCTGAATCCTCGAGAATGATTATGACATCCCAATAAAACCAAGACCAAATTCTAGTGACTCAATTCCTACCCCTAACCTAGAATCTAGATCTAAGCATATTTACAATGATCATGAGGCCCAATATAAGAAAAATCAGATTTTAGATCTAAATTATGATCTTGGGCCTATATTTGATGATTACACTGATGAGTCCATTTTAATGGACTATTGTTATGCCTAAGTACTTCAATTCTAACATAGTATGTTTGTTAATAATCACATTAGGTAATTAAATAAGTGCATGCATCAATACTTGAGTTTTTATCTATTTTATCGCATTTTATAACTTAGTATGTAATTATTTTATGTTTTGTTGTTGCAGGAATGATGTTTGAAAAGAACAAGGAGGGGGGTAAATTTCCCTCAACATCTCCCTCATCCTACGACCTTCCTCCCTCAACAAATGAAGCCTTATTTAGAAAAGGATTTTGAAAATCCCTTAATTGGCACGGGGGAGAGGAGTTAAGAGGAGACTTGGTAAAGGAGAGGAGGGGATCTTCAGTTCTTCTTCCTCCCCCTTGAGGGGATATCCTTCTTCTCCACTGTGGAGAGGGAGGACACTATGAACCAAGCGTGCACTGTGCACACCATCGCCCTCCTACCCTTACCGTAGGTGCTGCGCCTGCCCTTACGCGCACCCTTCCACCACCATCACGCTACTGCACCAAGTGCCCTTCCACTGCCTATCCATTGTGCGTGCACCCTTGCAGCCACACCATCGCCCTCGCGCCCTCCACCGCCATCACGTGCCTATAGCAAGCCCCCGCGCTGCACTAGCACTTGCAGGCAACAGCAAGCCTCGCCTGCAGATGCCACAGCCGCGCCCTGCAGGTGCTGCAGGCAGTAGCACACCTCACGCCATCACCTTCCACAGCCCGTAGGCGCTACCTCCATGCCAGCCCGTAGGCCGCAACTGCCCGCAGGCACTGCACAGCAAGCAGCAGGTGTCCACACCCGTAGGCCACTCTAGCCGCGCTCCCGCGCACGCCTTGCACGAGCTGCAACAGCGACGCCACCCTCTCCACACACAGCCTCCTCCTCCAACAGGGCCAACAGGCCGGCGGCCATTCTCCTCCATTTGGTTGTCGCTGGCCACTTCCGACCGTCGCGTCACCACCGTTGCGTAGCCCTTGTCGAGGCGCACCACCCCATCAACTCTCGTCGCCAACCATGCATGGCCGTCCACGTAAGGAAGAGAGAGGAGAAATCCTCTATTTTATTCTCAATTAATATTTACATTCAATGCCATTGCCACTTATATATTAATATTTTATTTAGGCCACATTGCATTGATGCACTCATACTTTCCTGAAATTACTTCACTTGTGTTATGTGCATGATTTAACTTTGAATTTCAAATCAGATTTGCATGCAAGTTAAATTTACATGATATACCATTACACATGCATCATATGCATATTTTTGGAGCTTAATTCCTGACGTGAAAATTGCATAACTAACCCTAAACTTTTAAAGAAATTGCAAGCTCCATTTAAAATAGCATATTCCTCGCATGAAAGTCGCGAAGGTGTCTGCAAATAATATATTCCTCTTCTCATGAATTTATTGGTCTATTCCTCCTTGTGGATGCGACATCTTTATTGTGGTTAAATTAGATATTTAGTTTTTATTGAGAGATTTTCCACCACATTAAACACAACGACATATCATTCTATTACTATCATAATTAAGCAAGAATCTCTCCGTCAAATGGCGTCGTTGCTGGGGTGGCAATAGATGCAATAGATTCACTTCATTATTTTTGAATATTCTGAGTTGTGCAGTTATTTGATCATATTTTTTTTATTGTGCGAGGAATCTGACGGACCGACAGGTGCAACAGAGCAACGACATTGACCTTGAACAACGTGCATGGGGAGATGATCTTTTTGGTGGACCTTGACGCCACCTGGAGGCTAGCAAAAGGATCATGTGGGCGTTGATCCCACACACATAGGCTTATGGAGAAGCCTATTTTTGATTTAGTCAGTAGATCTTAGTTAGATTTAGTTTATATTGACATTAGAATTTAATTTCTGTCTTTTGGACTCTGTCGGGTATTTTTCGGAATGTGTTCCCAGTGTCTCTTGATTTCTTATCGCTCTTGTATGCGGGAGCATATTTTCGGGAGTGTGTTCCCATTTATTTAGGTTATAGGATTATTTGAATTGTTTGAACTGCGTGACGGTTAGTTAGTTAGATTAGGTCTGTTTGCTTATTATTATTATTAAAAAAAAATTTGAACTGCCTGCTAGAAGCTGCATATCTATAGGACGACCATCTAAGACTGAATGAGCAACATCTAGTTTATTTTTCCTATATTGCATACATTATTGTATGAAGAAAGCTGGAGTAAGGTACGTCTTCTCTTGAGCATCAATTACCTGTCATGCATCTGCATTGAACCTAAATCTAAGACCACTAAGGTGCTTGAATCAAATTAATTCAATGGTCACTTTAAAAATTTGGACTACTAAGAGGTTGGACTTTAAAATCTGTGACCTTAAATTATGTGCAAAAGGATCTTGTTTGTGAAATATCAAAACTCAAAACATGATCGTATGTTTACACACCAAGACATTGTGCACCTCACACATAAGGTCACTAGATAAATTTCTACTTCTCCTCTTTTGCACCACAGGGGAAGTTAGTCGGAAATCAACAAGCCTATCCACCAAGTTACTTCGGTTCCTCATGTGTGGGCTCGATTCGAGATTTCCATCCCTTGCGAGTAGGTTATAGGCACCAACGAAGGTTGGCCTAGGAAGTGTAATTTGTGCAAAACTTGTTTGTCCACCAACTGAACATTTAATTCTAAGACCTACAATCTACTAAAAATAGATCCCACTAAATTTGCGTTTGCTTTGACAGTAGAACTCTTTAGGAAGTTTCTACTTGCGTTCTAAATTCTTCTAAATCCTAAGAGAGTTAAAACTATTTTGCTTAAAGAAATGAATCACCCTTACTCCTATCATTTAGATTATCAGAGTCAATACTTCTCATCTTTTAATCAGGATCCCATGCCTCGAGTGTAACCATCTTTTGATGGGTACATTGACAATTCATGGGATCATTCATATTCCTATCCTGGGAGTACTGGCCCGATAACTCCCACTTTTGAGCAGAGACTAGGAGTGGGATTTTCCAACCCTGGAATCCCTACTTCTATGCAAACACCCAACCCTCCCACCCTTCATGATTTTCCATATCGAGGTTGGACTGATACCCCTAGGCAACTAGAGCCTGAAATTGACTATCCTCCCCAACCTGTTAGTAGTAGCCTCTCCTTTTTTATGATAGAAATACAAAAACAGCAAAAGGAAATGATGGAATCCATGGGAGAGATGTTGAGGAATAGTCAACAGTTAAATGAAGAAATAAGACAGCTTAGCTACACGCTTCCTAGTAATTCTGATCCCTACCTATACGACCATGATCATGAAAATAATTCTGAGGATACCAATGACAATAGGGATCCAGTTTTATGTAGCTATCACTTAGACTCTCCCAATGAGACACGGCCGCTAGAGGAGAATGATCGTAGTGATTATCCACTCGAGCTATATTGGAGTCAAAAGCAAGGGAAGATGGTACCTCTTGAGGACCTTGACCCCAATGATAGTATTCTCCTTACCCCTACGAGCTCGAGTTAAGGTTATATTGTTCTTATCACTTCCCCTATTGATTATGTGATGGAATCTCATTCTACCCTTAGTAAGCCTACTCTTGAGCCTCCTCTTAGGGAATCAACATCTACCATTCAGCATCCTGAGGATTTAAATGCACCCAATGAAGGTGACCCTAAGGGAATGGAGGATGAATTAAATCAGTTTTGATCTCAGGGATATGAAGAGTCTATTTCAGAAGACGAGGATGCCCCAATAGAGGAACCTGGCTGAAAATCTGGAGTGAATCACAAGGGAATTATTTATTATTTGAGGATTTACCTCCAAAGGATATTAAGAATATGGTGAATTCCAGATTCCTCCCTTCTTTTGAGAGTCATCCTCCATCAAAATAGGAGTTGATATTAAAGGAGGACAAACAAAATAGTGAGAAGCCTATGGGAGACTCTCGAGGACAAAACATGTCAATTGAGGATTTGTACCCCGAGAAGAATAATGAATGCAGAGATATAGGCTTGCTCCAAAATATTAAGACTGATCCTCCTTTAGGAATAATTAAGGATATTGATCCAACTCCTGTCTTCACTAATGAATCACATATACGCTCTGATAAAAATTTGAGGGAACCAAACGAATCTGGGGATGAGCTTAATGATAATGATTCTAATATTTTGACCCTGCCATCAAAGAGTTGTAATTTGGAGTCTACCCTTGATTCAAATATGACTCCGATCATTAATGCTAGGCAGGGTAACGTGAAATTGTCTACAACTATTAGGGAGTATACACAATCTGAATCGTTGTTGGAATTGGACCTGACACCGACTAAGCCCTCATTGGACTTAACCATTACCTTCCAACACTACAAATAACCCTTATACTCCCTAACCGATCCTTGGCTCAGATCTCTGCTCATGTACATTCTTTTTGGAGAACATATCAAGCCAGTACATCCTCGAGTAGAATGGCGAGTGTGGATTGATGCTTGTACTTTTAGTCTTGCCATTCGAGGGTTTCAAATATTAATGTTTATATCTTTTGAAACCCGTCCTGTTTTGGAGGATCCTTGTTATCCTCCACTTATTCCATTTTGGGGGGCCGCTTTTCATATTCCCTTTCTTATTCCTAGACCTCCCCAGGTAGCCAACGAGGTTTTCTGCTCTCATACTTTCTGGCGAGAATTTGGGATTACGTTGCATCATCAGCTTGCCAACATCCGTGGCTACCTGTTTTCTAGGCTCGCATTGTTATGCATATTTTTAGGGCCTAGTCTTTTCTGTCTGGAACCAGACTTACAAGTTCCTTCTATGTTTGGCTGCTAACAAAAAATGCAGTGCTTGTTGGGAGGCAACGCAGCGGCCTGAATAACACCGTCATCAGGTGATTTCTTTTGCATTTTGCATTTTAGGAAGTACTCATGCATTTAAGTTAGCATATAAAAAAAAATTTCTCTTTTTTTGAGCTGATTGGGTTAGTCCCTAGTAGAATACCTTTGTCATTAGAGGTTTTTTATTCTTGAATTATTTCTTAAGTTTAGAATCCAGTAAATCTACTTCACATGCACGTAGACTGGGTAATGGATCTTTGTAGAAAACCAATAAGCATTTGTAGCCTACTGAACCCTTGGATAATTAATAGGGAGCCAGGCATACTATCTTCTAGTAGATCCACCCCATATTTGTGAGATGAAAGTAGAGAGATTACTGGTGTGCTAAGTGTAGTACAAGGACTCTTAAGTTTTGGATAATTAGATGATGATACTTCAGAGTTAGGCATATTTTTCGCTCTTTGTTCCTGTATGCGTACTTTGTGTGAATTCCTGATAGTCACCAAATAAGGCAGATACATAGAGATGGAGTCTTAATAAAGCTATGACTATGGTGGATGATTACGACCGTCCTTCATAGAGTCTTCGGCTGAAGGAGGGTAATAGTGTCAAAGGTCAGAAATATGTCTGTCCTATCCATTCCTTCCTGGGGTCGAGAATAGGCACTTCCACCAAATAAGCCACACAATATCCTCTTGACCATCATCATCCTTAATAATGCCTCATAAATAAAAGTCTGTATTGTGTTATGTAGATTGATAAAGAAATGAAAAAGGAGAAAGAGAAGAAGACACAAATAAAAAAAAAGAGAGAAAAGAAACAGAAAAGTGTCCAAGGTTATATTTTATCGTTGTAGCATTGTTTCTGAGGCAACTAAACACCTATCACGTTCCACCAAATATGACCCATACCTACCTTTTAGTATTTCTGATCGCTCGAATATTGGCTAAAGACTTTAACTTAGTTGTAGAGTTATTAGGACTTTAGTTGAAGTGTGAATGCCATGTGAGGCCACCAAAAAGTGAGTACACTTACTAAATTTGGCGAGATTTGTGATCTCAGAAAGAAAAGAAGAAAAAGAGTGACCGCCAAGGAACATCAAGAGAGCACAGTTGTTTAGTCTCTCTCTAGGTTGATTCATTTGATAGTCTGGATATCTAGAGTCTGTAGTACTAGACTACATGTAGCACCAGATAAGTGTGTGCCACCAAATATAAATTCATTCAACTTAGTATCTCCTGCCTAAGCTAAAAAGCCAGGGTCAACTTAAAGATTATTTTCTGCTTTATCCCCGAGGGAAGTAGTTGCCTATCCCGATAGAATTTACCAAGGGTGAAGTATGAACTCCCAATGCGAATTGGCTTTTCATGTGGATCTGTTACCTAGGCTATCATCACTTCACATTTGTCTAGATCTCTAAAGTTTTGAAATAAGAAAAGAAGAAATCTTCTGATTAATTCTATTATTTTTCATTTTTGCTAGGGATTAGCAAATCTTAGGCATGGGGGTATTTGATGAGTCCATTTTAATAGACTATTGTTATGCTTAAGTACTTCAATTCTAACATAGTATGTTTTTTAGTAATCACATTAGGTCATTAAAAAGTGCATGCATCATTACTTGAGTTTTTATCTATTTTATCACATTTTATAACTTAGTATGTAATTATTTTATGTTTTGTTGTAGTAGGAATGATGTTGGAAAAGAACAAGGACGGGGGGTAAATTTCCCCCAACAAATGCCTCAACATCTCCCTCATCCTACGGCCATCCTCCCTTAACAAATGAAGCCATATTTAGAAAAGGATCTTGAAAATCCCTTAATTGGCGTAGGGGAGAGGAGTTAAGAGGAGACTTGGCATAGGAGAGTAGGGGATCTTCGGTTCTTCTTCCTCCACCTTGAGGGGATATCCTTCTTCTCCACCGTGGAGAGGGCGGACACTGTGAACCAAGCGTGCACTGTGCACACCATCGCCCTCTTGCCCTTACTGCCGGCGCTGCGCCTACCCTTGCGCGCACCCTTCCACCGCCATCATGCTACTGCATCAAGCGCCCTTCCACTGCCTGTCCACTACGTGCGTGCCCTTGTAGCCACACCATCGCCCTCGTGCCCTCTACCACCATCACGTGCCTGCACCAAGCCCCCACGCTGCACTAGCGCTTGCAGGCAGCAGCAAGCCTCGCTCACAGATGCCACAGCCGCGCCCTACAGGCGTTTCAGGTAGTAGCACGCCTCACACCATCACCTTCCACCACCCGCAGGCACTACCTCGACGCTAGCCCGTAGGACGCAACCGCTGCACCGCAGGCAGTAGACGCCCACGCCCTCAGGCGCCACGGCCGCAGGCCACTCCAGCCGTGCTCCTGCGCACGCCTTGCTCGCGTGCAGCCGCGCAGGCTGCAGCAGCGGCACCACCCTCTCCACGCACAGCCTCCTCCAACAGGGCCAATAGGCCGGCGGCCATTCTCCTACGTTCGATCGCCATTGGCCACCTTTGGCCGCCGAGTCACCATCGTTGCGTAGCCCTTGTCGAGGCGCACCACCCCGTTGACTCTCACCACTAACTGTGCACAGCCGTCCATGTAAGGAAGAGAGAGGAGAAATCCTCTGTTTTCTTCTCAGTTAATATTTACATTCAATGCTATTGCCAATTATATATTAATATTTTATTCAGGCCACATTGCATTGATGCACTCATACTTTCCTGAAATTGCTTCACTTGTGTTATGTGCATGATTTAACTTTGAATTTCAAATTAGATTTTCATGCAAGTTAAATTTACATGATATGCCATTACACATGAATCATATGCATATTTTTTGAGCTTAATTCCAAATGTGAAAATTGCATAACTAACCCTATACTTTTAATGAAATTGCAAGCTCCATTTAAAATAGCATATTCCTCGCATGAAAGTTGCGAAGGTGTCTGCGAACAGTATATTCCTCTTCTTGTGAATTTATTGGTCTATTCCTCCTTGTGGATGCGACATCTTTATTGTGGTTAAATTAGATATTTAGCTTTGATTGAGAGATTTTCCACCACATTAAACACAATGACATATCATTCTATTGCTGTCATAATTAAGCGAGAATCTCTCCATCATATACCTCTCCAGACTCCTCAGAAGAACGAATTGATTTATTGGAAGTCAAATCAATTTACGATACAGAAACATAGGAGTTGAAAGAGTTGGGATTTGAATGGATCTACTCTAGATGCCTTAAACTCAAGCCTATGCCTAATAAGGACACCCCTTTGAGCTTGAAATTTGAGGCTAGGTTAGACCAAAATCAGGTTGATAACTCCATGAATCTTGATTTGTTATGTGGTGGAAATCCCAAACTTGAAACAGGTTCAGAAGCTGATTGTCACAAATTCTCTTATGATTTCGAATCATTCTCTAACTTTGGAGAACCATTGTTTCCAGATGATTACGAGCTAATTTACAACCTAAACATTCATGACCTGTTCTTTAATTCTGACTCTGAAGTCCCTGAGCCAGAGATCATTGATTGAAAATCATATTCCACTAATTTGGAAACATTTTGCTATGACCTACAGGAATCAAACACAGTAAGTGTTGAGAGTGTCTGCAATGCAGAGTTTGAATCTTTCACCAACTCAGATTTCCATGATCCTATAAACACTCTCCATGCATTTACATTTGATTGGGATGAACATCATGAAAAGGACTCTATAGGTGAACCGATCTTCGAATCATTTCTTGAGGAGTCCATACCGCACCCAGATATCGAAGTAGCCACACCTCTTACAGAGCCTTTCAAAACCCAATCCCAACCCTGACCCACCACCGGAATCAACTTCTATTTTGACTCACCTCTCTCTGATTTGGTTGCATATGATTCACCCCATGTTTTGATGAGGAATCAGACACTAATCAATCTGACAACCACATTCTTTCCCCCTCTGACCCCACCAGTAGGGTTCTTACATTTTCCACAGATCTATTATCATTTGAGGACCCCTACTTTGATCAGTTTAAGCCAATTTAGCCAAACCCTAGATCCGTATTTCCACACCTTTTTGAGCCACAAGGCATCTGGTGGTCTCCACACCTATTGATTCACATCCATCAACCCACCAGACTGATTGGGTTTGGTCTACATCATTTGCTTATTGATTTGAACAAGAACTTGGTTGGACCAACCAAACTACTCACCAAGGTGCTTGTTCTACAAAATTCCTCCAATCTGATCACCCCTTCTCCTTGACCACCTTCTCCTCGGTTGAAGGCATTGAATTCAGCTCTTAATGGGAGGCAACCCATCATTTTGAAAACCCGAGATCCTTCTGACCATCTCTTTGAGTTGCATTCCTATTGCACTTTAGGGTTCAACTTTAGAACAGCCGACTTCACCTTTGATACTTATATCAGAGCTTGAAATCATCTGCATCAATCATCCTAACCCGTTCACCCACCCTTTGACCCTATTCTAAACCTTGAAATTCAAACCCACCTGGTTTACAATGAGGACATTGCAAAACTTAGGCATAGGGGGGTATTAAAGTGCAAAACAAATGGGAAATTCAATTCTCTAAGGGGTTCTCACAAAAAAATACATATTAAAAAAAGTGGAGAAAGGGTAGGAAAATCTTGTGAAAAAATTGAAAAATCTTTCTTGAGGAAAATAGCAGGAAATACAAAATGTCAAAGGAGCAAAATCAAAGAAAATTGATAGTCTTTTCTTTTCGAAACAATAAGGAAAGCTACCATGCAACGATAGCAATCCGGGAGAGCATTTTATTGATCAATATAAAGACATGATTACAATGTAGAACTCCACATATGTATGAGAGACCAACATACATTTACAATTTACTCTACGCATATTGGCAATTGATTATGGGATCTACTTAAGTTCTGGACCGAATCAAAACAAGGATTAAGTCCTAAAGTGCTAGAGACAAGGAGATAAGTAAGAGTACTGACCTTAGGCCTCTTGGGCCTATTCTAGGGCTTAAACATTCACGTATTTGTCAAGATCTGGATTAATCCTTAAGAAGTTAAGGAAAATGCGAAGATGATATATTAAGCCTAAGGCATAATGATCATTCAGCCTCGTTGCCTACCCTTTGGTTTGGGGGACTTAGTAACTTAGGCACCCAAAAATTCACACACTGGTCTGGGTTAATGTACTTAATGAAGAATAATGCCAAAAGTGTTCTGTTCCAAAAAGGTTTTTCTGAAGATCTGACTTTGGAGTGGCTTGAAGGAACAAGTTGATTGGATGAGTTCCTGGTGTGGAGAGGTGGAATGAAAAATACTCCCTCAACGATGTGTTATAACATATCGTCTCCTCGGTGCTTGGCTCCTAGGATATCTAAATATCCTACTAGGGGCATGTAAGCACATTGTGCTGGTTCAGGTGCCATGGGTGGGATTATCCTGAAATGTCAATTGTTAGGGCCTGAATTTAGCTACAGAATGCCATGGACGGCACTATCCCAAAGTGTCAAAAGCCAGGGTTTCGGGGGTTGCCATGGGCAGTGCTATCTTGCAGCATTAAAAGCTAGGGACCCTTTGAGGATTTATGGTGGGGACAAGGAATCCGATACAGACCATGTTTAAGGCCAATCCGATATTGGATTTAGGGGAATATAAAAGAAAAGAGAAGAAAATCTCATAATAAATATCCCTCTCTATCTCTCTTATAAAAAATGCACTGGCAAACTACACCTAAACTTGATACGTCTATGCACGGATGCTTTAACCGTTGGGTCAATGAACCTCTAGGCAAGTTTTGTGGGCCTTAGAAACCTTCACGGCAGACCCAAGGCTGAAGTTGGTATGGCCTAGATCTTGGCTAGTTATTAAGTACCTCTAGGAATATTATTGGTATTCTGATCTAATTTCTATAGAAGTAGCACAAATAGGCATCTGAACATCAAAAACATGGTCTAGAGATCTAGTTCTTTCCATAGGATTTTGGTAGGGACTAGCAAAAGTTAGGCAAGGGGATATGGCAATAACGCTATCATTCTTTATAACTAACTTGAATTAGTTGAAATCAAGAGATAAATGCTCCTAAATGATTGCCTGAGGACCGTAATTCCACTCTGAACTGTTTTGAGGAGAAGACAATAAAATAGGGTTAATTTTACATTTTTAACAGCATATCACAAATGTAGATTAACCATAGGATTACTCAGGGGTTACTTAAAGGTCACTTAAGCATTAAAGACCAAAAGGTGGGTCCACACTAATAGAAACAGGGTTTTACACATTTCGAGGACCAAAATAGGATTAAAAACCCTAATTATCAACCCCACTTAAATTTAAGATGTTATGGTCAGGATAAAATTCATATAAAAATATTCTAAGAGGTTTAGTACCTTTGGTTTGACCATCTGAACCCATTTGACCTAAAATAGAGATTCAGACGGGAATTTGCCTTAATTTGGGCTTGTCTGTAGTTTACCTAGTCAAATGTGGTCAAAACTCAAATCCAACTTCACCATTATATTCCTTGGGTCCAAATTAGGTTAAGACCAAAACTTGAGCCTAATCAGAGTTCATCTTGACCTAGTTTGCAATTCAATCCCTAAGATCTCTATTTCTTACAATTAGACCCCTAGGTTTCCAGTTTATTACATAAACCCCCTATCTTTGTCATCTCCTTCACGATTAGGTTCCTGCCGCCTGAGACGTTTAAACAGAACGCCATCCCACTACCCACCAACTTCGATCTAAGATTTCGCCTTGATTTCTAGACCAAATCTCTCCAAATTTGGAGGGATTGATCAGGAAGGAATTCCCTTCCCATTGGAATTGATCTCGAAGCCTATAGTGAATCAAGGAGCTCCAACAAGATCACAAAAGTCAAGGAATCAAAGTTGCCAAAGCCTTCACCTTAATGTGCAAAATCTTCGAGTTTAAGCTCAAATTGAGCTCTATAAAAGATCCATGAGGTTCAGCGATCAAGATAGTCAATTCTAGGTCGATTCCTACCTTCTTCCCTCCTCTCCGGCCAAGTGCTCTGTCGGCTCCGACGATCTCCATGCTCAACTTCTTCTGACCACCCAACCACCAAATTGGGTGGTCCATCTTCTTCCTTGAAGTCGTCCACTTCCAGTGCACATAGCTAGGTGCTCCTATCTCCCTCATTGTCACCATCCTCCATCATTGAATAACTTCATCTCCTCCATGACTGGTAGCCACACTAGCTTGGATCTCTCCCCTATTCGTCCAATAAACTAGGGTTCTATCTTCCCCTCCCCTCTTAGATTAGGTTTAAATCCTTATCTCCCTAATTTGACCACACAATCACCTCCTCCCCTTGTCTTCTTTGCCTCTGGCCACACCTCTGGTGTGGTCACGTGATAAACGCCAGCTTATCATCATTCTTATGCATTAAAACAAACCTAGCTCTTAGGATTTTTCTCCGCAAATGGGTTTTTGGGTTTCATTTAGGCATTAATTAGGTTAGGCATGCATTGCATTTTTTTATTGTGCTTTTTATATGTTTTTCTGAGTGTTAGGAATAAGTAGATTGCCAGATCCATAGAACCGTAGCACTCAGGAAGGCAACTGGTGAAGGAGAAGCTCAAACCAGCTGGAACTCAACTTGATGCAGCTCACCATAGTTGAAATCCAACTCACCTAAACTAGGGTTAGCTCATCCTAGCTCCATTCAGCTCATCTCAGCTGAAAGGCAGCTCAAGAGAGCTCATCTTAACTCACTCTAGCTCAGGTCAGCTCAGATCTAGCTCAACTTAGCCAGATCTAGCTCATCTCAGCTCCCATTAGTTCACAAGGAGCTCTAGCTAGCTCAACTGAGTTGACTAGAGTTCACCTTAGCTCAAGACCAGCTTGATCCAGCTCCACTCAACCCTAGCCAGCTGAAGATGACTTCATTTCAGCTTAGGAAGCTCAAGTTCAGCTCCCTGGGATTCAGCTTAGCTCAACTCAGTTGATCTAAGCTACCTCAACCAGCTTAATCCTCCCTGGGAGCACCAGACCCAGCTCACCTTAGTTCCTTGTGGTAGAAGCCAGCTTACTTTAGCTTGGCTTAGCAGCTAGCAAAGAACTATCAAGCTAAGCCAGCTAAAGTAGATCCATGCCATCCTCTTCAGCAGCTGCCAGCTCCATTTCAGCTCCAGACTTCTTCTATCCAGCTCCTCTCTACAAACCCTAGCTCTCATTACCTCCTCCTCTACTCCATTACTAGCCAAGCTAGCTTAGCTTACCTTAGCTTAGCTAGGCCCCAGCTCCCTTGCCATCCACCACCTACAACTTAACCCTAAATAGTTCCACCAACTATGCCCACCTAGTCCACCTAAGCTCTACCTAGTCCACCCTTGTTTTGGCGCCAACCCAAGCCATACCTTTACCCCTCAACCTCCTCCAAAAGACACCTAAAATTGGCGCCAAAACCTCCCTTCTAGAAGCCTCTCTTTTGGCGCCAACTTAAGACCCCATCATGGCCATCCATCCATCCACCAAATACATCCCAACCCTTCCTTACATGGCCCCACCTAACCCCCTTATAGAAGACCTATTTTGGAACCAACTTCAAGGGACACCACCACCATAACTACCTCCCATGGCACCCCCTTGGTTGGCGCCAACTAACCCTAGCCCTAGGATCAAATTAACTACCCATAACCACCACCTAAACACATCCTAGCCATCTACCTAACCCATGCCTACTACCCCCTCTCCACCTCTATAAATACCTATCATATTCCACCAAAAAATTGATCCTCCATTTTAGTTTAGTCTACCATATACCCACTATAATTCAAGGCCAAGGAAGAAGAAGAAAAGAAGATTAAGGGGGCATCCTACCCGCCCACTTGGTGCCTTCTTTCCCTTCTTTCTTCTCCCTTATGGCATGCCAAGGAGGAGCATTCCCCCACTAGGAAGACGGCCAGACAAGGAGGAGCAAGGGTGGTGCACACCCACCCTTGAAGGAGATCATTGAAGGTGGGAGCTTCCACCTTGGAGGACACCATCTTGGAGTAGCATAGCAAGGAAGGAGGAGTCCTTTTCAAGCCTAGGAGCTACTAAGCTTGGAGCAAGGAGCTTCCCCTCTTCACCAACAATTCAGGAGGATTTGTGTTTTATTTTATTTGTTGCAATTATCTAGTAGTAGAAGCATCCATCTACTATGGTTTTTGTAAAACACTCTCAATCAAAGTTGCCTTCTTTAATCATTTTGTTGCATAGTTGATGTGCATACATTTGATTAACCTAAAATGTCTATTAATGCAAGTTCTTTGTGTCACATTAGCATCATACATTGTAAATAGTGCATAACATGCATAATCATGCATTTAGATCAAGTTGTATAAATTGTACAGTAATTATCTCCTTTATATGGTCAGGGACAGGGTGACTTTTTATTCAGGCCTCGGATCGAAGATCCAACCATACGGATCTGATCAGGGCGATGATTGGAGTTCAACTACTTCAAGATCGCCCTAATCGGATATCCATAGCACCAGATAGAGAACGAGGAACCCTAAAGGTCATGGACCAAGATGGTGTTAATCTGCACCTCAGACCACAAATCTGATTGCACGGATGGATTAAGATCAACGATCATAGCCTAACGGCATGAAAATCGGTCAAATCCGATACCCGTGGCACCATCTACATCACTCAGAAGATGGACAGCTAGGATGGCGCCACGTGGCACCATCCCAGCCACTTAATCGGCCTTGAGGAACCGCTGCTACATCTCCAAGGGATTTCCATCGCACGATCCTTACTGTTGGATCTTGATCCAACAACCAGGATTGAATCTGATTGGCCGCTTCATCTTCATCAAGTTAAAGAGCGTAGCAGATCTGGATCGTTGGATCTTGATCCTACGGCCACGAATCTGCATGCTAAAATCCTCTTTGTGACAAAGCAACAACTGCAGAGTAGCGGTCGCGCTGCTGTGGGCGAAATGAAGGTTGCACGTTCAAGCCACGCAATGCCTTAAATTGAAGAGCACTCATGGAGCGGGTGAGTGAGTGGAGTTGTGTGATGAAGATCAGGCGACGCTGAGCGAGCGATAGCGGCCACGCTCGATCAGACGTGCAACACTGACATGTGATCGCATGCAGGCACACGGCGTGAGCGAGAATGGTTTAAGCCATCCGATCTCTTGATCAGACAGTTGATATCGCACGTACGTACGTATACGTTTTGGATAGAGAAGAAAAGTGGGCACGCGCGGCACGCGCACACATCGCCGACGATAGACCTTTAGTGACGTTTAAGTTCGTTGATGAGTCCATTTTAATGGACTATTGTTACGCCTAAGTAATTCATTTCTAACATTGTATGTTTGTTAATAATAACATTAGGTCATTAAATGATTGCATATGTCATTATTTAAGTTTACATTTATTCTATTGTTTATCATGTAATTATTTTATATGTCATGCAGGTCCCTCAACAGCACACTCATCTTCTCCACTTAATCAGGCTAATAATTGGGAAGAAGAGGGAGGAGGATCAATTGAGGAAAAGAATAGGGGGTGAAAAGATATTCCCCCTACAAATATCACAACCTACGGCCGTCTTCCTTCAACAGAACCCAACAGCGCCGGCCATGTTTAGTATGGGATTTTGAAAATCCCTTGACTCGGGCGGGGAGAGGATATAAAGAGAGAGAAGAGGAGGGGCTTGAGAGGGAGACCATCGTGAAGTACTGCGTGCACTGTGGGGAGAGCGTGCACTGTGCGCCATCGCCTTCCACAGCCTATCCACCACCTGCCCACCCATCAGTGCCTTCACCTCCCACCATGCATCTGCAACCACGCGCACTGCTGCAGTGCTTCCACTTCAAGCATGCCAGCCTGCACCAGCCCTCGCCAGTGCCTGCAGGCACCGCACCGAACGCCCGTAAACGCCGCACCAAGTGCCCGCAGGCGCCGCACCAAACACCTGTAGACGCCGCACCAAATGCCCTCCTGCCCTCACTGCATTGCCACAGCCACGCCCCCCACCACGCAGCCGCAGCCCAAGTGCACGGCTCAACCTGCCCGCACCTGCACGCCTTGCAGGTGCTGCACTAGCCCTCGCCAGCGCCTGCAGCCAGCCAGCCAAGCCCGCAGGTGCCCACGCCCGTAGGCCGCAGCCGCCCGCAGGCGATCCACGCCAGTAGCCATGCCACAACGTGCCTTAGCACACCCTTGAGCGCGTGACCCCAGCGTGCATTCACGCGAGCTGTAGCAGCGCTCTTCCTCCTCTCCACATGCAATTCTCCTCCTCCAACACAGCCAACATGCCGGCGGCTGTTCTCCACCATCCGACCGCCGCCAGCCACCTCCAGCAGCCGCATCACCACCATCGCAAAGCACACGTCGAGGCGCACCACCCCGTCGACTCTCGTCGCCAACCGTGCACGCCCGTCCAAGTGAGGAAGAGAGGAGAAATCCTTTGCTTTCTCCTCAATTAATATTTACATTGAATGCCATTGGGATTAGATATTATTATTTTATTCAGGCCACATTGCATCGCACTTATAGTTTCTTGAATTTACTTCACTTGTGTTATGTGCATCATTCTACATTGAAATTTAGATCTGATTGCATGCAAGTTAAATTTACATGATATGCCATTACACATGCATCATATACATATTTTTGGGAGCTTAATTCCTGATGTGAAAATTGCATAAATAACCTTGAACTTTTAAGGAAATTGCAAGCTCCATTTAGAATAGTATATTCCTCGCATTCAAGTTGCAAAGTTGTCTGCAAATTGCATCATCCTCTACTCGTGAATTTATTGGTCTATTCCTCCCTGTGGATGCGACATTTTTATTGTGGTTAAATTTGATATTTAATTTTGATTAAGAGATTTTCCACCACATAAAACACAATGAGATATCA
Organism: Thalassia testudinum; assembly: GCA_037157565.1. NCBI lineage: Eukaryota > Viridiplantae > Streptophyta > Magnoliopsida > Alismatales > Hydrocharitaceae > Thalassia > Thalassia testudinum. The sequence goes on from JAZHRO010000063.1 coordinate 137,151,770, forward strand.
TTCTATTGCTATTTTAATTAAGGGAGAATCTCGACATCAAATGGCACCATTGCCGGGGAGGCAACAGACGCAATAGATTCACGTTATTATTTTTGAATATTCTAAGTTGCACAATTATCTGATCATTTTTTTATTGTGCGAGGAATTTGATGGGGTGACGAGGCACAAGAGAGCAGCGACATCAACCACGAGCTAAGCCACATGAGGAAAAGATGTAGGAGACCTAGATCCTGCTTTCACAAGGGATTCTTCATCATCACAAAATTTATTTCTATCTTCTTGCCCTTGTAGTAACTGGGGCTAAATTTTTGGGGGTCTGTCCCCACATTCTTTAGCTACTAGGGTTTACATTTTTTCGCATGCGTGATTCCATTTTATGCTTGCTTGTCTTTAAAACCAACAAAAGAAAATATCGAGCTGCTTATTTAGAAGTTGCATGCCCTTAGGTGCACGCATTTAGGGGTGATTGAACAGCACATTAGATCTTATTATTGCATTGCAAGCATATTAGCATGAAGATTGCTGGTGACAGGTACACCTTTCTAACTTTTGCATCCAGCTCCTGTTCACGCATTTGCATTCAAATTAAAATTCAAGACCACCAAGTTGTTTGAATTTACTAATTCGGTGGTCACATAACTAAAAGTGGGACTGATAATCAGATTCGACCCTAAAATCCATTCACATTTGATCTGATTCTAAGGGACTTGTCTACGTTTTCAAAAAAAATTAAAAAGATTTGCGGTGTGATGCACACTTTTGACACTGAGCACGCTCATTAGGCACCGCACTAAGCCTCGATCCATTAAGGCTATAGGCACTGATCTCTTTATCGGTGTGAACCCACCTATTGTGCTTTGTGGTGGTGGTACTATCTTTTGACCAAGTGTTGTGGTACTTCATGGAGGGGGACACCCCTTAAAGGAACAAAAGGGTAGTTAAGGGGCACCACATATGCATCACCTCAAAGGAAGGTGACGAGTCGATTGTTCGCTTTAAAGTCATTTGCAGTTTTATGTGGTGGAAAAATTGACTAATTAATATTTAAAAAGAAATAACCACTCGCAGAAGAGCGGGTCGTATCCACAGGGAGGCAATGACGTATTTAAATTCACACCAGTTAAAAACATTTGTTCGTAGTTAGTTTGGACAAGAATCAAGCCAAAATTGCCTTCAGATTAAGGTTGAATCAAGAAACAATGTTGAAATAATAATTTTGAGTAACTAGAGGATATTTGTCGCAATGCAGAATCAATAAAATATTATTAAAAATTGACAATGGCAGAAAATGTAATTATTAATGGCCATGTTACTGTAGCAAAACAGGGGATTTTTTCCCCTTTGCCGTGCACGACGAGGAGTGGAGAGTCGGACACAGGAAGCTCGGAGGAAGTTCCTTGGACTGAGGGCTTTGAAGCGGTGGTGGCGACGTGTCGCGTGGTGGCCGGAGCTGGCCGGATGAGCTCCGACGGAGGTGGTTGCAGCCGGTGCTGTAGCTGCTGTTGGCGGTGAGGTGCGCGCGGGACTGCTGGCGGGGGGGCACTGCAAGCGCAGGAGGTGGTGCAGGCGCGGGAATGCTGGTGGGGGGGGCGCTGCAGGCATGGGAGGCGCTGTAGGCGTAGGAGAATGCTGCAGCTGGCCGGAGGCGTTGCTGCGCGCTGGCTGGAGGCGTAAGCGCGGGTGCTGCAGGGGTGGGTGCGCGGGTGCGGTCGATGTACATGCCTTGCGTGCGGCTGGAGGTGAGCCGACGATGTGGAGTGAGCGAGCGAGAGCAGTGAGGTGCAGGCTGAAGTTGTCGCGGGTGCGCTGGAAGTGAAGTGGGCGGACGGTGGTTGCTGCTGGAGTGGGGGGTGGACTTCAGATGTCCGGGAAATTTCCCAGACGTCTTAAGTGACTGAGAAGATGATTGCAACGACGGTGGTTGTTGATGACGACGGCAAGGAAGGTGCACGGCGAGGTGCTCACGGTAATGCAGACGAGCTCCGGATGGTAGTGTGGCCTGTCACACCACATGCCCATGGTGATGGAGACTCGTCGCCACTGTTGAGGTTGGCGGTGTGGAATGGAAGAGAGAAGATCTCTCTGCACAGTGGTGGGTCGGTGGTGGAGGCCTCTTGAGCTCGACTGCCTCCCTCCTCCTTTTGTAGCCACTTGCATAGATTTGAATGAAGAGGCGGGAGCAGATCCACATTCTCCGCTCGTCCTTGAATGCAGGCTTCATTGCGGCAGCTCGTGGTGTTGGAGCGGCAGCCGAAGGAAATGCAGCTGTTCCTGCAAGAAGAAGAATAAAGAAAATAATGTTAAAATATTATGATTATTTATATACAGACCCTTAACTTTTATGTTAACTAAAACAATGTACCTAATTGGTTAACTAATTAGATGAATGCCATTCTAAGCTAATTCTAAATGCACTTAAAATATGAATGCAATGCATGGATTATGTAATTAAATTAAAAATATGAATTAATCTATTTACATCTTAATTTATGCTAAATAAATGTTAGAATTAATCTAATGTCTAGGCACTTAAATACTTAAATAACCCACAAATATGGGCTAATTAAATATCCCCATGCCTAGTTTTTGCTAGTCCCTAGCAAAATTAAGCAAAACATAGCACTCCAAGTAGACTAGTCAACTCACTTAGTCTTCCTTCAGAAGCATATTAAGTTCATACTCTAGACAAAAGGTTCCTAAGTAGTTGCTAAGTTACAGACTAGGTCAGCTAAAGACGAGTTGCAGGCACAAGTTTTCCTGATTTCTAACTCTACCCTAAAGTTTATTGATCCCTGAGATTAAAGCATTCTTGCCTGTGCATTGGTCTGAGTTATTTGAGTTAAAGGAAAATTATATATATATATATATTACTATTATTTTATTTTATTTTATTTTATTTCTTTTTGTTTATTTGATTCTTCTAAGTCTAACCTCAGAACAGCTATCAACACGGTCTGTGTCGGATTCATTGTCCCCATTACCATACCTCGAAGGGTGCCTTGCTAGCGATTTCACGTGGTTTGTTAAAGCGGGTTTTTAACGTCGTTGTAACACATGAATTCGCATACGCTTTTAAATTTATAAACCTAGATAGGAGAGTATCTAGGGTCGTTCAAGGAGGCCAAATGTTTGCAAAAGTGATTCTCTTGCTTGGAATACAAATCTCAACTTTCTTTTTGGTATTTTTCAATATATCTTTTTTTTTGTTTTTGAATTAAGATAACATGCAAAATGGTGGCGGGAAGGTGATTTACACTTCAAATTTAATAAACTACTTCTAAAGTGGCAAGTAGAACCTCTCCCTAAGCTCACTCTAGGCAATTGGAGGCCTGGAATAATTAGGGAGAGGGAGTGAAGACTGCAAAAAACAAAGCAAGTAGAAATGCAAATAAGAAATTGCAAAGAAGGCAACTAGATTAATGAAAAGTGTTTTGCAAAAAGGCCTAGTAGAGGAATGCTTCTACTACTAGAAAAATTAAAATAAAGAAAAGCAAACACAAATCCTCTAGATAGATGGTGAAGAAGAGGGCTTCTTGCTCCAAGTTTGGTAGCTCCCAAGCTTGAAAAGAATCCTCCAACTCCTTCCTTGCTATGCTTCGCCAAGGTGATGTCCTCCAAGGCAAGCCCTAAGGGGGCGTGCCCTAAGCTTCTCTCCAAGGGTGGACGTCCAGCCTAGGTCCTTCTCCCTTGCCTAGCCGTCCTCCTTGAAGTGGAAGAGTCCTCCTCCTTAGCATGGCCCAAGTTGAAGAGAGTGGGGAGAAGAAGGCACCAAAAGGGCTGGTGATGTGCCCCTTTAATCTCCTTCTCTACTCCTTCTTCTTGGCCGTAGGTATAGGTGTTATAGGTAGCAAAATACAGTAATGGAGGATGGGAATTATGTGGTGGTAGGGCAGGGTATTTGTAGGATGGGAAAGGGGGTGATTGTGGTGATTTTTTGGAGGGAAATGAAGGGGTGCTTGGATATTTTTGGAGGGAAAAATGGGAGGGAAATGAAGAGGTGCCTTGGTTTTCCCTCCAAAAATACCTTCTAGAAGGCAATTTTGGAGGGAAAAAATGGAGGGTGGAGATGGGTTTTGATGGTGGATGTAGGGTGGTGATGGAAGGGATAGTTGGCACCAAAATAAAGTAGGAGTAGGTGGTCTTTTTGCTGGAGCTTAGGTAGTAGGGTAGTAGGGTAGTAGGTTTGGTGCCATGGAGGTGGACTAGCTAAGTTAAGCAGCTTAGTTAGCTTAGCTAGTAGGGAGTAGAGTAGTAGGTAATGTGAGCTAAGGTTTGAAGAGAGGAGTTGAGGAGAAGTCTGGAGCTGGAGCTGGAGCTGGCTGCTACTGAAGAGGCTGGCATGGGGCTACTCTAGCTGGCTTAGCTTGCTAGTTCTTTGCTAGTTGCTAAGCCAAGCTAAAGTGAGCTAGTCTTCCACCATAATGAGCTAAGGTGAGCTAGGTCTGGTGCTCCTGGGGAGAATCAAGCTGGTTGAGGCAGCAAAGGTAGCTTAGCTCAACTGAGTTGAGCTAAGCTAAGTCCCCAGGAGCTGGACTTGAGATTCCTGAGCTGGGATGAGTTCTTCTTCAGCTGGCTGGAGTTGAGTGGAGCTGGATGTAGCTAGATCTGAGCTGGGGTGAACTTCTGTCAACTCAGCTGAGCTAGCTGGAGCTCCCTGTGGACTAGTGGGAGCTGAGATGAGCTAGACTCAGCTAAGTTGAGCTGGATCTGAGCTGACTTGAGCTAGGGTGAGCTAAGAGGAACTCTCTTGAGCTGCCATTCAGCTGAGATTAGCTGAATGGAGCTAGGATGAGCTAACCCTAGTTTAAGTGAGCTAGGTTCCAGCTGTGGTGAGCTGGATCAAGCTGAGTTCCAGCCAGTCTGGGCTTCTCCTTCACCATTTTCCTTCTTGAGTGCTAGGGTTTTAGGGATCTGTATATCTGTACATCCCTAACACTCACAAAAACATATTAAAAAGACAATAAAAAATGCAATGCATGCCTAACCTAATTTATGCCTAAATGCCGCCCAAAAACCCGTTTGCGGAGTAAAATCCTAAGAGCTAGGTTTGTTTTAGTGCATAAGAAAGATGATAAACTGGCGTCTATCATGCCTGGCTTTCGATGCTTCAAGATAGCACTGCCCATAACGACTCCAAGAACTCCTGGCAATCGACACTTCGAGATAGTATCACCCATGGATTTCTTAAGCGAATTCAGACCTATGTCAATTGGCACTTCGAGATAGGGCCGCCCATGGTACCTGAACCACGCAATGCGCTTACATGCCCCCAGTAGGATGGATATCCTAAGAGACAAGTACCGATGAGGTAATATGTTATCATCGCATCCTCAAGGTGAGTATATACTCCACCTCTCCTGTGGCAGGAACTCTTCCAATCAAAATGTGTTTTCAAGCCTCTCCTAAGTCAAAACTAAGAGAACCAAATCTCTTTTCAGAAAGACAGAAATTAAGTTAATTACCAGACCATGTGTGTGAAATTTGGATGCTTAGGTTACGAGGACCCGTAAACCAAAAAGGTAGAATAAGACTCCAGGTACTACCCCACCTTTTAACTCAAACCCTAGCTTCCCCTGCTCAACCTCTTGAGGAATGGTCCGCAACTTAACTCCTATTTATGTTTTTAGGTCCACAAAGGACCCTAAAGGTCTAAAGCTAGCAGCTCATTTAGCTTCTAAATTTTGACCCTAGAATTAATTTAGTCTACCTTAGAGTTCTAATTTGTTTAAGAATGCAGGACTTAGCCAGTTAAGCTCAAAACTCTTTTTTTTTTTTCATTTTCTCTTTTTCTTTTTTTTATATGCATGCTATAAAAAAAATGCCTCCGGTCCTCTCCTACATTCCTGGTTCAAACAATGTCCTCATTGAAAACAAAAATAGCTAAAGGAAGATATTACCTGAGGGGAGAATGGTAGGAGCTAAGGCTCCTCAAGAGTGACTTCGTCAACCAGATGGCCATCTAAAGTTATGTACGGTTTTAACCGTTGACCGTTGACGATAAAGGGAGTTGCTGAAGAGGAAGGATTTTTGATCTCCACGGCTCTATGCGGAAATACTTTGGTGATTATGTAAGGCCCATCCCAATGAGATTTTAATTTCCTAGGAAAAAGCTTAAGTCTGGAATTGAAAAGCCAGACTTGTTGGTTGGGCGCAAAGGTCTTTTGAAGAATAAACTTATCATGCAAGACCTTAGTTCTTTCTTTATAAGCTTGACAGGTGTCATAAGCATCATTCCTCAACTCCTCAAGCTCACTTAATTCTAGAAGTCGTGCCTTACCTACCTTTTCTAAATCCATGTTAACACTTCGAATAGCCCAAAGTGCTTTATGTTCCAACTCAACAAGTAAATGGCATGCTTTTCCATACACAATCCGAAAGGGATAAGTACCCAAAGGGGTCTTATAGGGCGTTCGATAAGCCCACAAAGCATCATCGAGCTTTTGGGACCAGTCTTTCCTATCAGGTCTAACGGTCTTTTCCAAAATATTTTTTATCTCCCTATTTGATACTTCAACTTGGCCACTTGTCTAAGGGTGGTAAGGGGTAGCAACCTTGTGAGTCACTCCCAAATTCTTGATTAACCAATTGAAGTGGTGGTTTCGGAAATGAGGTCCCCCATCACTTATAATAGTCTTGGGGCAGTCGAAACGGGATATGATATTGGCCTTCACAAATTTCAAAACCACAGAGTGGTCATTTGTGCACGTAGGAATGGCCTCTATCCATTTAGAGACATAATCAACTGCCACCAAGATATATTCAAAATCATGGGACGATGGGAAGGGGCCCATAAAGTCAATTCCCCACACATCAAAAATTTCAACAGATTGAATAGGATGTTGAGGCATTTCATTCTTCTTCCCAATCGTTCCAGTCTGTTGACATCTAATACAGGCCTTAACAAAATTATGAGAATCCTTAAATAAGGAAGGCCACCAAAAATCAGACTGGAGAACCTTAAAGCAGTTTTCTTAGCACCAAAGTGTCCTCCACAATGAAGTTCATGGCAAAAACTCAGCACACTTTGTTTTTCCTCTTCAGGCACACAACATCTCAAGACTTGGTCTTATCCAATTCTAAATAATTCTAGCTCTTCCCAATGAAAATATCTTGCTTGAGAAATGAATCTCTTTCTTTTCTGCTCATCCTAAGAGCAGGAGTTTGTCCAGTGACCAAGTAATTTACAGTGTCTGCATACCAAGGTAAAGTTGGTGTTACCGCCATCAGAGTTTCATCGGGAAATGTCTCGCGAATGTCTCCAGAAAGAGAGTCATTAAGATGAAGGCGAGACAGGTGGTCAGCCACAACATTTTCTACTCCTTTCTTTTCACGTATTTCCAAGTCAAATTCTTGAAGGAGTAAGATCCACCTAATCAGACGTGGCTTAGAATCTTTCTTAGCAATGAGATGTTTCACTGCTGCATGATCAGTAAAAATAACCACCTTAGACCCAAGTAGATAAGACCTAAACTTCTCCAGAGCAAAAACTACAGCAAGTAATTCTTTCTCAGTGATGGTGTAGTTTTGCTGAGGTTCGGTTAAAGTCTTGCTTGCATAATGCAGCACATGAGGTCTTCCATCAACCCTTTGTCGAAGGACTGCTCCCACTGCATAATCCGAAGCATCACACATAAGCTCAAATGGGAGTGTCCAATCAGGAGCTTGGAGAATAGGCGCAGAGATCAAGGCCTCCTTTAGAGTTTGAAAGGCCTCGACACACTTTGAATCAAAACTGAAGGAAGATTCCTTCACCAACAAGTCACAAAGTGGCCTAGAAATCTTACTAAAATTTTTAATAAAGCGCCTGTAAAAGCCAGCATGGCCTAGAAAGGATCTAATCTTTTTGACATTCTTAGGCAATGGTAGTTTGGAAATAGAATCAATCTTGGCTTTATCTACTTCCAAACCTTGCTCGGATACAACATGCCCAAGTACAATTCCTTTCTGTACCATGAAGTGACTTTTCTCCCAGCTGAGGACTAAACCAGTCTCCTTACATCGTTTCAACACATTCTCCAGGTGCGGGAGACACTGGTCAAAAGACGAGCCATAAATAGAGAAGTCAACCATAAATACTTCAACACACTCGTCAATCATGTCTGAAAAGATAGACATCATACACCGCTGGAAAGTTGTAGGGGCATTACATAATCCAAATGACATACGCCTGAATGCAAAAGTACCGTAAGGACTCATGAATGTCGTCTTTTCCTGGTCATCAAGAAAGACTGCCACCTGATTGTACCCAGAATATCCATCGAGAAAGTAATAATACTTATTCCCTGCCAATTTTTCAAGAATTTGATCAATAAAAGGCAGAGGAAAGTGATCCTTCTGGGTAGCGGTGTTCAGCTTGCGGTAATCAATACAGACCCTCCATCCAATTGAGGGTTTAGTGACAACTTGTTCACCTTGGTCGTTGAGTTCCACAGTAAAGCCTACCTTCTTGGCACCACATGAATGGGACTGACCCATTTACTGTCAGCAATGGGATATATGATCCCGGCGTCTAACCACTTCAGGATTTCCTTTTTTACAACCTCCCTCATATTAGGGTTTAGACGTCTCTGCATGTCCCTAAAAGGCTTGATGGAATCATCGGCATAAATGTGGTGCATGCAGAGTGTAGAGTCTATACCCTTAATGTCAACAATGCACCAAGCAATAGCTTCCTTGTGCCTAGACAGGCATTCAATCAAGGCTCCCTCCCGTGCCTCAGATAGCACAACCGAAATGATAACGAGGAGCGTATCATTGTCACCTAGGAAAACATACTTGAGAGTGTCAGGGAGGGGTTTCAACTCAAGGTCGGGGGCTTGTATGGTTGAGGGTTTCATAATAGATGTCCCCATCTCAGGTAGCAAATCTACCTTCGGCGGAAATGATGGTGGAAGAGACTCAACAGAAACTCCTAGCAATTCCTCTAGTTCTAGTATATCCCCTTCACATTCCTCCAAGAGATGGGAATGCTCATTTAGCATGACATGCTGAAGGGGGTCATCACATAACATTGTAGGAGTTGCCTCTTCAATCAGGTCATCTATCACCTCAACTTGAGAACAATCCTCAAGTCTAGCTTATTTGTAAGCATCAAAAACATTAAGCCGGATTTTCCTGTTCCCAAAGCCCATTTTCAATGCCCCAGTATTTCAATTGATTGAAGCATGAGAAGTTGCAGGGAAGGGGCGGCCCAAAATGATGGAGGGTTTGGTTGGCTTGTTGGTAGGGTCAATGTCCAAAACTAAGAAGTCAACGGGAAAGAAGAAATCCTCCACTCTTATGAGGACATCTTCCAAAACTCCTCGTGGTGTCTTAAGTGATCGATCAGCAACTTGAAGGATTACAGGGCTAGGCTTCAGATTGCTTCCCCCAAGTTGTTCATACACGTAGCTCGGAAGGATGTTCACCCCCGCACCCAGATCAAGTAGAGCCTCATCAATTTGTAAGTCACCAATAACTACAGAGATGTATGGGGCTCCTGGGTCCTTAAGTTTCAAGGGTGTGCCATGTTGAACAATTCAGCTAACAGAATCAGGCAGGACAACTTTTGATTGGACCTGTTTTCTATATTGCTGCTTTTTCGTGCACAGGTCCTTTAAGAAGGGGGTATAAGACGAAATCTGCCTGATAGCTTCAAGCAAAGGCAGGTTAATCTGCACTTGCTTGAAAGTTTCCATAATCTCATCTGTCTTATCTTTGGCTCCAGATGAGCCAGCAGAAGTCTGCCCAGAGGTGGATAAGTGCTCTGGAAAAGGCACTCTCGATCTCTGGGTGGAAGGGTTGTTATGTCAAGTAAGGGGTGGAATGGGGGCAACTTCTTCTGGCGAGGTGATTTCAAGCGGAGAAGATTTGGGCAAGTCTTCTCCGGTGGGGGTGAAAGTCGGGGTGGATGGTTTTTTAGGGGGTGAGACTATAGGAGCATCGGGTTTGGAAATTTCTTTCCCACTCCTCAGAATAGTCACCGCCTGAGCATGCTCCCTAAAGACAATCCCTTTTCCTTTAGGATTTTCCTCAGCAGCACTAGGGAGCTTCCCAGTCTCCCTCTGTCTAACGGCCTCAACAAGGTGTCCAATTTGTGATTTCATCTCATGTATAGCCTTGTCATGAGATTGGGTGATGGCACTTTGACTTTCTTGCATAGTTTTCAACATCGCCTTCAATTCATCCATCTCAGAGGTTTTAGGTTGGGCAAAGGTGTGAGGTTGGTTCATTTGATGGTTTTGAAAGGATTGTGGTTTGTAATTCCCTGAATTTGAGACATTTCCTTGTCTCCATGAAAAGTTTGGGTGGTTCCTCCATCCCTCATTATAAGTGTTGGAGAAAGGGTCATTACGAGGTCTTAGACGGAACCCTTGAGCGGCATTCAAATCCGCTTGTACAAGCTCAGGGAATTGGGAGGCCAAGTGGCAATCCACAGTGGCGTGTGTATTGCCTTGACAAATTAAGCATTCGGAAGCTTGGGATGTGGAGGTTTTAGGTACGAATGAACTCGGGATCAACATAAGCCTTTCCATGTTTTGATTCAATAATTGAATTTGATAGGCTAAATTCTAGGTGTCCCTTGCCTCATTCGCCTCCAACTTTCTTTGCATGAGAGTGGGCTTTCTATCCATGTAGGCAGAATTCAAGTGAATAGAATTCTCACTCAAAGTATCAAATAAGTTCCAAGCTTCATCCTCAGTCTTAGATAGAAAGGTTCCTGCACAGGCACCATCCACAGTTTGCCTATGCGAATCATTAAGTCCGATGTAGAACCTTTCAACCAATTGCCATTTAGGCACCTGGTGATGTGGGCAAAGTCTCAGCAAATCATTAAAGCGCTCCTACGCATAATAGAATGCTTCCCCATCCTTTTGAACAAAACTCATAATTTCCCTCCTAAAGTGATTTGTTTTGCTCATGGGGAAGTACTTCTTCAAAAACTCCTTCTTCAGGGCATCCCAAGTATTTATATTATCAAGGGTGTGATACCAATACTTGGCTTTGTCCTTTAGGGAGAAGGGAAAGAGGGTCTGCATTTGAGCGTCATCAGTAATGCCCTGCAGCTTCACTGTCGAACAGACCTCGGTGAATTCCTCAATATGCCTATAAGGGTCTTCCCTAGTAGTACCATAAAAGGAGGGTAGCAAGGATATGGTACTACTTTTGATCTCATACAGATTGTCCCCTCCAGGTCTACGTAGTGCTGGGCCAGCTTGATTGGTTGGGATGAAATATTCCTTAAGGCTCCTTTGACCGGCCATTTCTACCCTTGGAAGGTCTCTTCTTAGGATTCTTTCAGGTTCAGGATCAAATACAAGTTGTCTCCTAAGAGAATGCCTACCAAGCATGCACTACAAACATAATTCAAAAGGACTTGTTTGATCTTTACAGATTTAGGCTTTTGACTTTAGTTCAAATTGTAGGTGACAAAACAAGTTGCCCAATCAATTACGCGCCTATTGTCAACCTTCGAAATGCCTAAAAAGACCTAGTTGGAACTTAGGTATTCTTCCCTAAATCTCAAATGGTCAAGTAAATCCAAAGATGGAAGATCGAGGGATGTAAGTAGGCCTAAGCCTTCCTTTGAAGCTTTGCTTTCGCGGTGCTTCTCAACTACCCCCAAAAATCCGTGACAGGGTATCCCCCTCTTTGGATTTACAAAACCTTTGATCTCAAGTTCCAAACACTTCAGAATCCAACAGTAGGAGGGCTCTTGTCCTAGTCGTTTCAAGACTTAGGAGTGTCTAAATGAGTGCTGTGGTGCAACGGATATAAGTGTGCATTCACCGCAAAAGGATTTTGAATTTTGAATCGCACACCACATTTTACAATCAAGTCCTTGACTTTTAGATGTCCCTCCTTTAATTAGTCCTTTTTTAAAATATATGTGATCACTTGTTAGATCGCTTCAAGACAAACTTTGTGATCTTTGAATTAAATCCAAAATGCAATGCGTAATCAAGAATATGATGCAAAGTAAGAGAATGCGTACCTTGCTTCCAGCAATCAACGATGCAAGAATGCACGCAATGCAGAGAAGTAAATCTAGAGGCTACTTATACAAACCTAAATGGTTCGTCCTAGGGCAGGCAGCTTCTAGCAGGCAGCTCATTTTTTTTTATTTTTTTAATTTTTAAACTACTTATGCACAACCAAATAAAAGTAATCAATAAAATAAAAACCTAAATCTAAAGAAAAGGGAACAAGCTCCGAAAAAGTACCCAACACGGGCCCAAAACAAAATTAGGGAACAAACCCCTCAAAATATACCCCAGAACAAGGGTTTCAAACAAAATGCAATGAAAAATTAAATCTAAAGTCTTAATTCTATTCTAATCAAACTAGTGACTAAATATAGAATGATGTCCATCACGTCCTCGTCCTTCTCCTCCTTTCCAAAATAGCTTGTCCAATTCTCCTCTGGCGACGTCAAGGGTCGCCTCTCACAATGGCTGATTCTTGCACAAATTTCTCACACAGAAGAGAAAATAATAAATGGTAAAATCACTGTGCAATTGACAAATAATCAAAATAAAATTAGGTGAAATTATTGCGTCTATTGCCTCCCCGACAACGGTGCCATTTGATGAGTCGATTGTTCGCTTTAAAGTCGTTTATAGTTTTATGTGGTGGAAAAATCGAATAATCAATATTTATAAAGAAATAACCACTTGCAGAAGAGCAGGTCGTATCCACGGGGAGGCAATGACGTATTTAAATTCGCACCAGTTAAAAACGCTTGTCTGTAGTTAGTTTGGACAAGAATCAAACCAAAATTACCTTCAGATTAAGGTTGAATCAAGAAACAATGCTGAAATAGCAATTCTGAGTAACTAGAGGATATTTGTCGCAATGCAGAATCAATAAAATATTATTAAAAATTGACAATGGTAGAAAATGTAATTAATAATGGCCATGTTACTATAGCAAAATAGGGGATTTTTTCCCCTTTACCGTGCGCGACGAGGAGTGGACGGCCGGACGTGGGAAGCTTGGAGGAAGTTCTTTGGACCTAGGGCTTCGAAGCGGTGGTGGCGGTTGTTGCGCGGCGGCCGGAGCCGGCCGGACGAGCTCCGGCGGAGGTGGCTGCAGCCGGTGCTGCAGCTGCTGTTAGCGGTGAGGTGTGCGCGGGACTGCTGGCGGGGGGGGCACTGCAGGCGCGGGAGGCACTGTAGGCGCGGGAGAATGCCGCAGCTGGCGGGAGGCGCTGCTGTGCGCTGGCTGCAGGTGTGGGAGAGTGCTCTGTTGGCGGAAGCGCGGGTGCTACAGGCATGGGTGCGTGGGTACGGTGGATGTGCACGCCTTGCGTGCGGCTAGAGGTGAGCGGGCGATGTGGAGTGAGTAGGCGAGAGGGGTGAGGTGCAGGCTGAAGGTGTCGCGGGTGCGCTGGAGGCTGTGCGCGGGCGGAAGGTGTCGCGGGTGCACTGGAAGTGAAGTGGGTGGACGGTGGTTGCTGCTGGAGTGGGGGGTGGACTTCAAACGTCCAGGAAATTTCCCGGACGTCTTAAGTGACTGAGAAGATGATAAGTGGGGTGATGGTGGTTGTTGATGACGACGGCGAGGAAGGTGCATGGCGAGGTGCTCACGGTAATGCGAACGAGCTCCAGATGGCGATGTGGCCTGTCACACCACACGTCCACGATGGTGGAGACTCGTCGCCATGGTTGAGGTCGGCTGTGTGGAATGGAAGAGAGAAGATCTCTCTGCACAGTGGTGGGTCGGTGGTGGAGGCCTCTCGAGCTCGGCTGCCTCCCTCCTCCTTTCGTAGCCACTTGCATAGATTTGAACGGAGAGGCGGGAGCAGATCCACATTCTCCGCTTGTCCTTGAATGCAGGCTTCATTGCGGCAGCTCGTGGCGTTGGAGCGGCAGCCGAAGGAAATGCAGTCGTTCCTGCAAGAAGAAGAATAAAGAAAATAATGTTAAAATATTATGATTATTTATATACAGACCCTTAACTTTTATGTTAACTAAAACAATGTACCTAATTGGTTAACTAATTAGATGAATGCCATTCTAAGCTAATTCTAAATGCACTTAAAATATGAATGCAATGCATGGATTATGTAATTAAATTAAAAATATGAATTAATCTATTTACATCATAATTTATGCTAAATAAATGTTAGAATTAACCTAATATCTAGGCACTTAAATATTTAAATAACCCACAACTATAGGCTAATCAGAAGGGTTTGCCCTACTTGCATCCCTTTGTTCGTCCTTGGAGTAACTTCTCACTTGATCACCTGGGAGTATCATCCAAGCAAAGTATAGGTCCTAGGGCACTTGAAGGTTGAATTAAGGCACGTAACTGCAGTGAAAAACTTGTTCGGCCATTTATATCAACCAATTTAACCTCCGCAACAAAGAAAGTTAAGATTTCAAGTCATCACCCCTCTTATACCACTTACGTGGGAACGGAGGGATAAGCCTTGACCTTTTGACTTATCTTCGGAGTGGAGGTTTCACTTACTCAATAAGAACCTGAATTGTGATTGATATTGTATGCTTGGTAGACGCTCCCTTGAGGGTAGTCCAGGATTTGATCCCGAGCCCGAGAGAATTCTTAGGAGAGCTCACTTAGGAGAGAAAAGAGAAGGAATGGCTAATCAAGGAGCAAATCAACAAAGGACCCTAAGGGACTATTTTATTCCAACTAACCAACCCGCATAAGCACTAAGACGATTGGCAGGGGACAATCCATATGAGATCAAAAGCAGTACCATATCTTTGCTGCCCTCCTTTTATGGTACTACTAGGGAGGACCCCTACCGACATTTGGAGGAATTCACCGAGGTCTGTTCCACGGTGAAGCTCTAGGGCTTTATGGATGAAGCCCTGATGAGGACTCTATTTCTTTTCTCCTTAAAGGATAAGGCTAAGCACTGGTATCATACCCTCGATGCAAGGGTAAATGATTAGGCCACCCTTAAGGGAGAATTTTTGAAAAAGTATTTTCCTATGAGTAAGACCAACCATTACAGAAGAGAGATTATGGGTTGTACTCAATAGGAAGGGGAGTAATTTCATGAGACTTGGGAGCGCTTTAATGACCTTCTTAGGTTATGCCCCCACCATCAAGTGCCAAGATGGCAGTTGGTCGAAAGGTTCTATAACAGATTATCTGAAAGGCATAGGCAAACCATCGATGCCGCCTGTGCAGGAACCTTCATGACCAGAACTGAGGATGAAGCCTGAGCATTATTTGAAACATTAAGCGACAACTCCATACATTTGTCCTCTGCCTATCAAGCAAGAAAACCATTAATCTTGCAGAGGAAGATAGAGGCCCATGAAGCCGGGGCTTCTCAGGATTTGGCTTATCAGATTCAACTATTGAATAAAAGCTTTGATTGGCTTTTAGCAAACCCCGACATGAACCTGCAAGTAGCCTCTATCTTTCAGGCTTCAAGAGAATGCTCCATTTGCTAAAGCACAATGCACGCCACTGCGGAGTGCCATCAGGCAAATCAATTCCCTGAGTTGATTCAGGCTGACTTGAACGCGACCCAAGGTTTCCACCCTCCTCGCAATAACCCTTATTCTAATACCTATAATCTGGGGTGGAGGAACCATCCAAACTTCTCTTGGAAGCAAGGTGATGCTCCTAACTTAGGGAATACAAGACCTTTACCTCCCCAGCCCATATATGAACCATCTTATGAAAACCCTCCTCAGAATAAGCCCTCTGAAATGGATGAACTTAAAGCCATGATCAAAGCGATGCAAGAGCATCCGAATATGGCCATTCAATCTCAGAATAAGATGATTACTGATATGCAATCCCAAATTGGTCATCTTACTGAGGCAGTTAGGCAACGTGATTCGGGGAAGCTGCCTAGCTCTTCTGAGGAGAATCCTAAGGGCAAGGGGGTTGTATTCAGGGAGCATGCCCAAGAGGTGACCGTGCTGAGGAGTGGAAAGAAGAATGACAAGACTAATAACACTCCTACGGTTACGTCTCAGAATCCCCCTTCTACACCTGACCCGACTTCAATCTCCACCGAGGAAGAGCCACATTACTCTCCGTCACACAAAATCAACCACAATGAGGATGTCGTCCTTCCACCACCCCTTTCCCACCATGACGATCCCTCTACCTAGAAGCTGAGGGTGCCCTATCCAGAGCACCTATCTGCTCCTGGGGAATCTTCTGTTGGCTCGTTTAGAGCCAATGATAGGACAGAAGAGATTATGGACACTTTTAGGCAAGTCCAGATTAACTTGCCTCTGTTGGAAGCTATTAAACAGATCCCATCCTATGCAAAGTTTTTGAAGGACCTGTGCACCCAGAAGCACTGATCTAGGAAGCAGGTCTAAACCAAGGTCATCTTTCCTGACCATGTTAGTTCGGTTCTCCAGCATGGAATACCCCCCAAAATGAAAGACCTAGGGGCCCCGTATATTTCAGTGGTTATACGTAACCAACACATTGATGAGGGTCTACTCGATCTGGGTGTGGGGGTGAACATTTTACCGAGCTCTATCTATGACCTTTTGGGAGGAGGCAAGCTAAAGCCTAGTCCAATAATCCTCCAGGTTGTAGATAGATCACTTAAGACACCACGGGGATTGTTGGAAGATGTCCTTGTGAGAGTGGAGGATTTCTTCTTCCTTGTTGACTTTCTGGTGCTTGATACTGACCCATCAAATAAGCCCACAAAGCCGTCCATTATTCTGGGACACCCCTTCTTGGCCACAGCCAATGCCTCTATAAATTATAGATCTAGGGCACTTAAAATGGGCTTCAAGAATAAGAAGATCCAGGTGAATGTTTTTGATACTTACAAGCAAATCCGGATTTGAAGATTGTTCTCAGATTGAGGTTGTTGATGAAATAATTGAAGAGACTACTCCAGCACTCTTATGTAGAGATCTCCTTCAGAAGGTCATATCTAAGGACCATCCCTCAATTATTAAAGAAACTGAAAGGGAAATGCCTGAATTAGAAGAGTTGTTGGGGATACACACTAAGTCTTTGTCCCCACCCTGGAACGTGAAGGTAGATCCACTACCTGAGGCGGGGACATCTCAACTAAAACCCTCAATCCAAAAGGCTCCTAAGTTGGAGTTGAAACCCCTCCCGAGCACATTGAAATATTCTTTCCTTGGCCCTAATAACACGCTCCCCATTATTATCTTGTCTGCATTATCTGAATTGCAGGAGGGAGCACTGCTTGAGTGTTTACAAAGGCACAAGGAAGCAATTGCCTGGTCAATTGTTGATTTTAAGGGTGTTGATCCCTCTCTTTGCATGCATCATATATACACGGACAAGTCTGTGAAACCTTTCCGAGACATGCAGAGAAGGCTCAATCCAAATATGCAGGAGGTTATTAAAAATGAGATTCTGAAATGGCTGGATGTAGGGATTATCTATCCCATTTTAAATAGTAAATGGGTCAGTCCTATTCATGTAGTACCCAAAAAGGTAGGAATCACTGTGGAGGAGAATGACCAAGGAGAGCTAGTGACCACTAGACCCTCAACTGGTTGGAGGGTCTGCATTGATTACCGCTGTTTAAACACGGCTACCCAGAAAGACCATTTCCCCTTACCGTATATCGATCAAATTTTGGAATGATTGGAGGAGAACAAGTACTTTTATTTTCTTGACGGGTACTTTGGGTATAATCAGATAGTTGTTTTTCTTGACAATCAGGAGCGTACCACCATCACGAGTCCGTATGGCACATTTGCATTACGCCAAATGACATTCAGGTTATGTAATGCTCTTGCAACTTTCCAACATTGTATGATGGCTATCTTTTCTAATATGATCGACGAGTTCATTGAAATTTTCATGGATGACTTCTCCATTTATGGCTCGTCATTTGACCTATGCCTTTTGCACCTTGATAAAGTCTTAACCCGTTGCAAAGAGGCAAAGCTGGGGCTTAGCTAGGAGAAAAGCCACTTTATGGTCCAGCAGGGCATTGTGTTAGGGCATGTAGTTTCTGAGAGAGGATTAGAGGTGGACACCATAAAAATTGATTCCATCTCTAAGCTTCCATTGCCCGCCAATGTTCATCAAGTTAGATCTTTCCTTGGCCATGCTGGATTTTATAAGCGCTTCATTAGAGATTTTAGTAAAATCTCTAAGCCACTCTATGACCTGTTAGCGAAGGATGTCTCCTTCAATTTTGATGATAGATGTGGCGAGGCTTTCCAAGTCTTGAAGAAAGCCCTTATTACTGCGCCGATTCTCCAAGCACCTGACTGGACCCTCCCATTTGAGCTAATGTGTAATGCTTCTAATTTTGTAGTGGGAGCGATCTTAGGTCAAAGGGTTGATGGCAAACCTCATGTGCTTCATTATGCCAGCAAGACCCTTATGGATCCTCAGCAAAACTACACGGTCACTGAAAAGGAACTTCTTGCTGTAGTATTTGCTTTGGAAAAGTTTTGGTCTTATCTTTTGGGATCCAAGGTTGTGGTATTCACTGATCATTCTGCCCCAAAGCATCTTCTTGCTAAAAGGGACACCAAACCTCACCTAATTCGTTGGATTCTGCTACTCTAGGAATTTGATATGGAAATTAAAGACAAGAAAGGAGTTGAGAATGTGGTAGTAGATCATCTGTCTATGATCCCTATTGAGGCATCAAACCCTGCTGGCGGTATTCAAGAGACTTTTCCTGATGAGTCTCTGATGGCTGTGGAAGCTAAAACTCCTTGGTTCGCTGATAAAGTGAACTATCTGGTCATGGGCATTACCCCCAGTACTTGGGACAAGCAGAAGCGAGACAGGTTTCTTGCTAACGCTAAATTTTATCATTGGGAGGAACCTGAGCTTTTTAGAGTAGGCCCTGACCAGCTTTTTCACCGTTGCATCCCTGACGAAGAACAAAGAAGTATTCTGAGTTTCTGCCATGACCTCCATTGTGGGGGACATTTTAGTGGGAAGAAAACTGCCCATAAGGTTCTTCAGTCTGACTTTTGGTGGCCCCCATTATTCCAAGATTCACATACGTTTGTGGGCGCATGTTTACGTTGCCAGCAGACGGGAACCACAGGAAAAGGGGATGAGATGCCCCAACAACCTATCCTCCCTATTGAGATCTTTGATATTTGGGGCATTGACTTCATGGGTCCCTTTCTTGTGTCCTTCGGATATGAATACGTCCTTATGGTTGTAGACTATGTATCGAAATGGATAGAAGCCATACCCACATGAACCAATGACCATTCCGTGGTCTTGGGATTTGTTAAGGCTAATATAATTTCTCGGCACGGGTGCCCAAGGACGATCATAAGTGATGGAGGATCTCACTTCAAGAACGTACACTTCACAAGACTACTCCAAAATTTGGGAGTCAACCACATGATAGCCACACCTTACCATCCCCAAACGAGTGGACAAGTTTAAGTGTCTAACAGGGAGATTAAGCGAATTTTAGAAAAAACTGTCAAGCCCGATCGGAAGGATTGGTCTAAAAAACTAAATGATGCTCTTTGGGCCTATAGAACCACGTATAAGACTCCCTTGGGCATGTCTCCTTTCCGTCTTGTCTATGGAAAAGCATGCCACCTTCCCATTGAAATCCAACATAAAGCCTATTGGGCTATTAAAAACGTTAACTTGAATCTAGATAAAGCGGGAAAGGCACATATGTCAGAATTAAGTGAGCTTGAGGAGCTTCGTAATGAAGCCTATGAAACTTCTCAAGCTTACAAGCAACGTACAAAAGTCTTCCATGATAAGCACATCATTAGAAAGACTTTTGAGCCCAACCAGTGGGTTTGGCTTTTCAATTCTAGACTTAAATTGTTTCTTGGAAAGCTCAAGTCTAGCTGGGATGGGCCTTACGTTGTTATCAATACTTTCCCTCATGGAGTTATAGAAATTCAGAACCCTACTTCACGTGTGAGTTTTAAGGTAAATGGCCAGCGACTTAAACCTTATATTAATCTTTCAGATGGCCAGGTTTTGGACGCACTTCGGCTTGAGGAGCCTTAGCTCCTCCCACTCTCCTCCTCAGGTGTTATTCTTCTATGTTTGCATTTTTTCAATGACATTTTGTCAGTCTTAGGCATGGGGGGGTATAACCTGAGAATGTTTATAGCATTTATAAATATTTGCATAAATAAGGAAAAAAAAAATCTCTTTTCTTGAGCTGAATGGGTTAGTCTCTAGCAAAATATCTTTCTCATTGGAGGTTTTTCTTCTTGAATTGTTTCTTAAGTTTAGAATCTAGTACATTTACTTCACGTGCACGTAGACTGAGTAACAGATCCTTAAAGAAAACCATTAAGCATTTGTAGTCTACCGAACCCTTGGATAGTTAACAGGGAGTCAGGCATACTATCTTCTAGTAGATCCACCTCATATTTGTGAGAAGAAAGTAAAGAGATTACTGGTGCACTAAGTCTAGTGCAAGGACTCTTAAGTTTTGGATAATTAGATGATGATACTTCAGAGTTAGGCGTAGTTTTCGCTCTCTGTCCTGTGTGCGTACTTTGTGTGAATTTCTGAGAGTCACCAAATAAGACAGATACATAGAGATTGAGTCTTAATAAAGCTATGACTATGGTGGATGGTTACGATCGTCCTTCATAGAGTCCTCAGCTGAAGGAGGGTAATAGTCTCAAAAGTCAGAAATATGCCTGTCCTATCCATTTATTCCCGGTGTCGAGAATAGGCACTTCCACCAAATACACCACACAATATCCTCTTGACCATCATCATCCCTAATAATGCCTCATAAGTAAAAGTCTATGTCGTGTTATGTTGATTTATAAAAAAAAATAAAAAAGAGAAGAAGAAACAATTATATTACAAAAGAAAAGAAAAAAAAAGAAGAAAGGAGAAAGAGAAAAGAAAAAGAAAAGAGTCCAAGTTTATAATGTTATCTTTGTAATGTTGTTTCTGAGGCAACAAAAACACCTATCGCGATCCACCAAATTTGACCCATACCTACCTTTTAGTATTTTGATCGCTTGAATACCAACTTAGTTGTAGAGTTATTAGGATTTTAATTGAAGTGTGAATGTCTTGTGAGGCCACCAAACAGTGAGTACACTTACTAAGTCTGGTGAGATTTGTGATCTTAAAAAGAAAATAAAGAAAAGAGTGAGCGCCAAGGAACATCAAGAGAGCACAGTTATTTAGCCTCTCTCCGAGTTGACTTGTCTAATAGTCTAGAGATCTAGAGTCTGTAGTACTAGATTACATGTAGCACCAGATGAGTGCGTGCCACCAAATACAAATCCATTCAACTCGATATCTCCTACCTAAGCCAAAAGCCAGGGTCAAATTACAGATTATCTTCTGCTTTATCCCCAAGGGAAGTAGTTTCCTATCTCGATAGAAATATTTACTAAGGGTAAAGTATGAACTCAAAATGCGAATTAGCTTTTCACGTGGATCTGTTACCTAGGCTATATCACTTCACATTTGTTTGGATCTCTAAGGTTTTGAAATAATAAAAGAAGAAATCTTCTAATTTTTCATTTTTGCTAGGGACTAGCAAATCTTAGGCATGGGGTTATTTGATGAGTCCATTTTAATGGACTATTGTTAGGCCTAAGTAATTCAATTCTAACATTGTATGTTTGTTAATAATAACATTAGCTCATTAAATGATTGCATATGTCATTATTTAAGTTTACATTTATTCTATTGTTTATTATGTAATTATTTTATATGTCATGCAGGTACCTCAATAGCGCACTCATCTTCTCCACTTAATCAAGCTAATAATCGGGAAGAAGAGGGAGGAGGATCAATTGAGGAAAAGAATAGGGGGTGAAAAGATATCCCCCCTACAAATATCACAACCTACGGCCGTCTTCCTTCAACAGAACCCAACAGTGCCGGCCATGTTTAGTAAGGGATTTTGAAAATCCCTTGACTCGCGGGGGGAGAGGAGATAACGAGAGAGGCGGAGGGGCTTGAGAGGGAGACCATCATGAAGTACTGCATGCACTGTGGGGAGAGCGTGCACTGTGCGCCATCGCCTTCCACCGCCTATCCACCGCACGCACTGCCACACCGCGCCCTCCACCGCCTGCCCACCCATTAGCGTCTTCACCTCCCACCGCGCGTCTGCAACCGCATGCACTACTCCAACGCTTCCACTGCAAGCACGCCAGCCTGCACCAACCCTCGCCAGCGCCCGCAGGCGCCGTACCAAATGCCCGCAGATGCCACACCAAGCGCCCGCAGGCACCGCACCACAATGCCTGTAGACACCACACCAAACGCCCTCATGCCCTCACCGCATTGCTACAGCCACGCCCTCCACCACGCAGCTGCAGCCCAAGTGCATGCCTTAGCCTGCCCGCACTCGCTTGCCCTGTAAGTGCTGCACAAGCCCTCACCAACGGCCGCAGGCAGCTAGCCAAGCCTGCAGGCACCCACGCCCGCAGGCCGCAGCCACCCACAAGCGACCCATGTCATAGTGTACTCAAGCACGCCCTTAAGCGCGCGACCCTAGCGTGCATCCGTGCAGGCTATAGCAGCGCTCTTCCTCCTCTCCACGCGTGGTTCTCCTCCTCCAACAGAGCCAACATGACGGCGACTATTCTCCACTGTCCGGCCGCCGCATCACCACCATCACGAAGCACGCGTCGAGGCACACCGCCCCGTCGACTCTCGTCGCCAACCATGCACGCCCGTTCAAGCAAGGAAGAGAGAGGAGAAATCCTCTATTTTCTCCTCAATTAATATTTACATTGAATGCCATTGCCATTAGATATTATTATTTTATTCAGGTCACATTGCATGGATGCACTTACAGTTTCTTGAATTTATTTCACTTGTGTTATGTGCATCATTCTACATTGAAATTCAAATCAGATTTGCATGCAAGTTAAATTTACATGATATGCCATTACACTTGTATCATATACATATTTTTGGAAGCTTAATTCCTGATGTAAAAATTACATAAATAACTTTGAACTTTTAAGGAAATTGCAAGCTCCATTTAGAATAGTATATTCCTCGCATTGAAGTTGCAAAGTTGTCTGCAAACTGCATCATCCTCTACTCGTGAATTTGTTGGTTTATTCCTCCCTGTGGATGTGACATTTTTATTGTGGTTAAATTTCATATTTAGTTTTGATTGAGAGATTTTACACCACATAAAACACGACATATCATTCTATTGCTGTTTTAATTAAGCGAGAATCTTGACGTCATCCATCACTAAAGGTCCCATATTAATGTTTTTCAAACTAAAATGTCCAAAATACCCCCACTCCTTTTAACTATAAAAGGAGACTCCCTCCATGCAAATTTCTCATCCCTTCCTTCTCTTCTCTCTCTCTCCAAAGCTCAAGAGAAGCTTGTCCCACACCCAGGATGCTCCTTAAGAGCTAAAATCAAATTTTCGCCCCCATTCCGAAAGCGGATCCCTCGACAACAATGACGTACTGCCTCATTCCCATTCCTCTTGCTTCGACCTCCTTCTCACTCCGTTCCTCGTCTTCCAGGCATTGTCTCGTCCAGCTCGTCCTCCAAGCAATCGTCAAGGAGGATAACTTCTCTCTCCCATTCCTTTTTCCTGCTTTTTAGAGTAGAATTTTCCTGCTTTCTAGTGTAATATTTTCTCTCTTTCTAGTGCACTCTTTTCTCACTTTCTTAGTTATACAAAATTTTGCATCAAGTGAATGTTTTCTCTCTCTCTCTCTTATTTTTTATATTTATTTCATTTCATTGTGATTATTCCACTCTTTAAACAAAAACACAAAAAAATATATGTATAATTGCGAATTTTAATTGATGTAGCCTCCTTGAATTCGATCTAGGATTTCTTTTCTGGTATAAATTTTATTTGTTGAACCCGAGTTCTTCACTACTCAAACTACAACAACAGGTTTTCAAAACCAACTTCGATAGCGTAGTCCTCCAACGTTCAACAATAGTCTTGTGGAATTCTTATTTAACTATTTTCACTCCCTCTCCCTAATTACTCTAGGCCTCCATGTGCCTAGAGTGAGCTTAGGGAGAGGCTCTACTTGTCACTATAATAGTAGTGTAGTGGATTAGTATAGAGAATTTTCTTGCTATCAACAAACTCACATTGTTCTCGTTATTTCAAAACCTATAAAAATCATATATATAAAGCACCAAAAAGAAAGTTGAGTTCAATTTGCAAACAAGAGACATATTTTTGCAAACATTTGGCCTCCTTGGACAACCCTAGATACTTCCCTATCTAGCTTACAAATTTTAAAAGTGTATGCGATTTCGCGTGTTACAATGACCCTAAAAAACCCTAATTACAAATCACGCTAAATCTCGCATCATCGTGCAGTGATACACCACTTGAATTACCACACGACAGCCACTACCACCTTCCTCTTATCCCAGGGATCAGAAGCCCAAGTTAATTGAGGCCTTCAACACCTAGAGACCCTTGTTGATCAAACCCACCATCGAACGTCATTGTCAACCTCGACCGACCATCCTAGTCCACCAATTGCCTCGACGTCATTGCCGTGACCCTCCTCACCTCCCAACGATGCTTAGGAGCCTTTTAATTTGGGCTTATAGCCTGTATTTCAATGTCTCAGGTATTGTCATTGAGCTCTCTTCCTCTACCTTGGACTGTCGCCCCCTGGCCATCATTGCCGCCGCTACCACCTCCAGCAGAAGTGGCTTAACATCACGGAGCTCTCCAGGGCCTCAATTGGATAACAATAGTAGGCATAGTAGCTTGATTTGAGCCCTTTCCATCTGCTACAACACGAAGGAAATGAAGGAGAAGAGGTCATTCTTTGGTGCCTCATCACAGGAGACAAATTCAGAAGTACGTATTTAATGCATTTTCTCCATTGCCTTGTTGCCTCAACACACCAGGGGTAAGGTCCCCACCTCAGCTACTGTTCACAGCTCAACCACCACTGCATGCTGATGGGCCTAGTCCCCTATACCCGAATCAAATTACCCGTTATCGTTCACCTGTATACTCGGTTCTGGAAAGAGAGAGAGAAGGGGATTTTCTAAGAATGGAGGGGGTGGGTTTTACACTGTTCATGACTCAGGATGTGTGCCAATGTGCATAACACTTAGCAAAATCTCTGAGGTTTGGTGACTTTAGGTCGTTTGGTTTGCTTGGCTGACGTCTGGCTTGTGCTGGACCTTGGTTATTGCGGACATATTTGAGCTCATTAGCTGACGTGGATATTTTGGTGCTGACGTGGCAAGTAGTTGAAAACAATGTTGAAACATTTGATTTGGTTTGAAATATTGAGATATTGAGTATCCTTGGGATATGTGCTTAGTTGTGAGATTAAATTGGTGATTCAAATCACCATTTTTAGGATTTTATTATTCTTTTTATCCCATTGATTTTTGAGATACAATTTACTAATATTTCATATATTTTTCATTGATATTTATTACATATCTTTTGTGAATTCTTGTGCTCATTATTTATAATTATGACTAGTGTTGTGAATTCCATATTTGCTCCTTGCAAACTACCTCAAACTCACATTTTATTTCCGAGCACTTATAAATTTAAATGTTGACGATTCACTTTTTTTTACTATACTACGACACATATTTTAAACTCGGCAAAAGCTGTACCAATAGTAGGATGATGTTTAGTCTGAGGTAGGGTTAGGATGGATTTTGCAAGGTCCATAATTGATTTATCATTAAATTAAAAGTTGGATTCTTTTATTTCATCCTTTCATAATTCAAGTGAAGAATTGAGGCTATCAAATTTAAGGCAAGCTTCTTCTATTTGGCCTCATCAAAACAAGGGCATTCACTTAATTCAAAATTTCAAAATTGACTTCCTCAATTGACCCTTCTTCACAATCAGATATCTCAGAATTAAGTTCTTCAATATAAAGATTTTCATTAGATTTACTTGAGACATCAACTTTAATGTCCTCAGTAAAGTCTGATTTTTTTTCTCCTTATTCTCCTCAGAATCTTTAGAATCATGATTTTGCAAATCATGGTCCAAGGTCTCCTCCAACATTAGAGTCGAAGGAAAATCCTTAGGGGGTTTGGCTAGTTTATTAAATTTAACCACCCCCATGCCTTTCTGCAATGTCTTCATAAAATGAGGATGTGTGTCCAGAAATTTCTAATGGGCCTCTTCTCCCACTTGTTGGAGCATATTCATCAGTGACATTTTGATCTCAATCAACTTCAAATTTTTCTATGTTAGCTCCACTTTTCTTGCCTTAGGTGTTGATTGAGTGGCTTCACACTGACCTTGGACTTGGTTTGGATTGAACCCAAAATCAAGCTTAGAAGTACATGGGTTAAGATGTTGAAGATTAGAGGGTTTAGGATAATAAGGTCCTGAACAAGAATCAGTGTTGGAGCTAAGATTTTTAGATGAATCCTCTATCCTATCATTTTCTAGATTCAGTTCTTTTAGAGGCACCATTTTTCCCTTAGTTCCACTTCAAAATAATTCAGGCTATAAATCATCCTCCCATTCAAACTATTCATCATGGGACCAATGTTAAGGATCATTAGCATTGCTTAGCCCTTTCAAATTGTGGGTCAAGTAAGAGTAATCAATTGGTTAGATAGACTCATATTGAGAGTTATCTTGGGTAGGGTAAGGGCTTGGATATCCTCCTGAGTTGCAGGTCCGATTAGAATAATTAGTAGAGGATGTGAACCCATATTCAGGATGGTTTTGAGTAGGATAAGAATATTAATATCCAAGTGGTCAGATCCCCAATTACAATTATCCTAATTTTAGTATTGAAGAAATTGATTCGTATCGAGAGAGTAAGAGTTTTGATATCCAGATTGATATCACTAATTACATATTGAATTTTCCTTGTTGGAGGATGAGTATGATTGCATCATATTGGGACTAAGGTTATAAGTATTTTGGGGATACAAAGTTTGCTATGGATATTGCAATCCCAGGTTGTATCCCTAATTAAAGGTAGATTTATTCCAATTAGAAGATGGATATTGTTGGGTTGAATTGAGATATGTAATATAATCATGTTGGGGATAGAAGAAGTTTTAAGGATAAGAGTTAAAAGCCATTGTGTGTGTTGAAAGAATTGAAAGGATAAGAAGGAAATAGGAGAGAGAATGTATGTGTACCCCTAACTAAACAATTCAAGAAAATAATTTCTAGCCTCAAAGTGTAACTCTACGGGACCTAATCTGGGCATAATTGGGGTCCAATTAAATCTCCTCAACCCTTGGGTTACTTGGTTGACTAGATGGAAGGGACACCCTAGGACAATTCACATGATAGTTCACCCTAGAGGTTGATGCGGTTACCACATTGTTTCATCTAGTTATTGGTTGGTCCAAGTAGACAAGGTCTCAATTCCACTTAACTTGACCTTATTACACCATGATATTGAATCTTGCTTAGGGCACATTTACTTTATTTTATGGTCTAGGATTAAGTGCATTTGGAATGTGAGGGGCAATAAGGGGTGATTACCCTTAAAGATCAATTTGAAGTGTGAAGTTTAATGACAAACACACAAACAAGGCATTTTAATTTGAATAAATGGATTTTAGGATTTTGCCTTGCTTAGTGTCTTTTAGGGTTCCTCTAGCCTTTTCTAAGTTTTGTAATCAAAGTTGTTGTTGATGATGTAAATTCATTTAATGACTAAGGGTTTTATGCAATATGCATGATGATTTTAGAAAATTTAATCATAGATATTTGAGTTTGCTAGAGGCAGCAGAAGCCCTAGGATGAATGCCTAAAGACAAGATATCTTTTAATTTCATGCAGCTTTTAGGCCGTGAGATAAGAATTGTATTTTTTGTGGTTTTTTTATGTAAATCTAACTAGATGCAACCTTAACCTAAGTACAAAGAGGACTTACCTAACTAGGTCGGTCTGACTTGGTCGAGGGCTTGTATCTTCCCAGTAAAAATTCACAAACAAAATAAGGCAAGTGTGTTAGTTAGGGATGCAAGTTTTGATAAACCTGACCGGGACTTGACTCAACCTGACTTGAAAAAAATGGGTAAAACCCAACCTAAACTCGACAAAGTTTGGGTATGGATTTTATCCAAAAAAACTGACTGGGTATAGGTATCGGTATAAATTTATACCCGATTACCCAACCCACATACTCAAATAAAATCCTCATTTACTCAAGATATATAAGTCCCACCCTAAGTTCCTCATTCCCCGAGCTTTAATCTCTCTCATGATTTCCTCCATGATTTTGAAGGTCAAGAGTTTAAAAGCATCCATTGAACATTTATTTTTGGGATGCGGATCTTTTAGTTGAAATGTACTTGTATTTTGTATTTCTTTGTATTTTTATTTTTGATATATTCCCCTTTAAGTTTTTTGTAATAATTTCAATGGAGATAGCTAAAATTGGAGTAGCTTGAGCCCCTATGTTTCAGGCTTGTTAAAAATAAATAATTGATAAGTTATGTTATAGATTTTTTTTCTTCTTTTACTCTAAATTGGACATGATTTCACTGTAAGATGAATTTATAAATGAGTATCTGATGGGTAAATGGATACCCGATGGGTAGATGGGTATGGGTTTGAATTTTTATATCCGATAGATAAATGGGTAGGGTATGAGTATAGATTTTGTAAAAAGGTATGGGTATGTGTTTAGCAAAACCCAACCCAAACCTGAGCCATTTGCATCCCTAGCATTAGTATCTAATATGCAAAATAAATGCAAATAAATGAAATGCATGAAATAGAAAGCAACCTAAATGTGTCACCTCCCCGACAATAGTGCCAAAATGTGACTCGCGAAACCCACTAAGGATTAATATGTCATTGTAGTGTGAATTTACATGGTCACTCAAAATCAATTTTTTAAACTCGTGTTGGAATTAAAATTGTAATTATCAAGAGTCCAAGTCATATCTCAAGGGGGATTTTGAGTAGGATACTTCCTAACAAATCTTAAGTGTACATGAATTTTTTTGGGAATTTTGAAGGTAGTTTGCTATTTGTTTGAAAATTTTCTCTAAGGTCAAGGTAGTATGACAAATCCGACCCCATGTGCAATGTGCATGCCTAATCTAAATGCAATGTTGTCCTAAATTTTTGCTGATTTTTCCTAAGGTTCCTGACTAACCAAGGAAACGACTACAATTTATTTTCATTGAAATTACTAAAATTCCTAAAGTAACAAAAAATTAGATTATATTCCACACAATACCCCTTGATATTCTGTAAATTTTATAAAATTCAAGAAATCGATTTTTGTGTCAACATTTTATAGAAGTGTTTTAGACTAGCATCCTAAGCTACTAGTGAAGTTTTGTGATTTTTGGAATTATGGAATTCATTTGGAGATTTTTGGAAGATGGAAAAGCGAATCAATGCGAAAATAGTGCGATTGCAAAATTGGGAAACACAACACACAACACATTTTTTATTTTTGGTTCTTTTGATTTTTTTGGAGTTTTTGATATAAGAAAGCAAACAAATTTACATAACCACAACTACACTAATGAAACCATGACTAGACATAAAAATAATATGTTCATTGAAACACAAGTGTTGGAATAAACTACAATAAAAATAAAAGAGAAAGAAGAAGAAGAAATAGCAATCGAAAAAATAAGTAAAAAATGAGGCTAGAGGACTTGTGGAAATGGTGGAGAGTTTGGCTACGACCACTGAGGATGCGGAGAAGTGTGGCGAAGGTCGAGGAAGGCTTTGGAGAAGAACCAACATGGAGAATCTATTGTAGAGAAGAAGAAGGTGATGGTAAAGAAAAAGAAGGCTAAGGAGAAGGGAAGGAGGAAACCTAAGCGGGAGGAGTTTCTAGATGAAGAGGAAACCTAAGGGAAGGGAAGAAGAAGAAAACCTAGAGAGGAAGGCAAGATGGTGGTGGAGATGGAGGAAGGGGGTATTTATAATGGGTGTTGCAATGGCCTTTTAGGATTTTCCCCAACTGTCTTGAATTTTTAGCCTCTGTCTATTCTGAATTTAAAATTTACATAAAAGAAAAATTATAGTCCTTGAAATCAGATTTCAAATGTAATTTGAATCACTCAATTTAGATGTAAAATGAAAAAGTTATATCCAAAATACTAAAAATGTATCAGGTTCTCATGAATTTTGGGATTAGGATTAGAATCTTCATTGACTAAAATCATGGGAGGAAGGTCATGAAAAGTTCTTGGACATGATAGTGCTTCGAAAATGATTATAATGGACATCTAAGGGTGGCATGAGTAGTGAATATGTGTTAGATTATGGGTGGGTGTAATTAAGGTGGGGTTTAGGGTGGTAAGGTGGCTTAGTGTTCAAATTAGGTTTAGGAGTAGGATTAGGATTTGGTTTATGAGTAGGATTATTATTATAAAATCAAAATATTTCCATTTAGGATTTTAGGTTAAGGTTTATGATTAGGGTTTTGGGTGTTGCCTAAATTAGGCAGGTAGGAAGTGGGATTAGGGTTAGGGTTTTTAGGGGAAAAATGTGATCGTCTCCTCTTCAATTGAGCTCAAATGGTCTAGATTCTTCTTCTCTTCTTCCTAAATTTGATTCAAATGTTCATGTAAAGAGTAGAGACTCAAATTAGTACTCAGTCAGGCATAATTTCATAATCTTAGTTCTATGGTGCAAATATGCAATTACGTACAGAATTACATCAATCTAATGCATCTAATACCCCAAACTCGACAAAACTATGCATGATATCATGTTATTATGGTCACTCATTAGGGGACCACACATGCACGTGAGGGCCACTACCTAGCTCCGGCTGAGGCTCTGGTGAGAATCAAGTTGGAACTTAGAACTTTGAGTCTTTTGCTACAAAATCTCTTTGATTCTTTTGGCTTAATTTATTAACTATTTTGTTAATAAATTATTAGTCATTAGATTCCCAAGTGTTACAACTACAAGTAGTACCACCTGTTTGCCTACATCTCCTTACTTTCTATTTCTTGACTTTCACCCAAGTCTCGCATGGGTTGTTTTTAGTCACACGAGGGTTTTGAGTGACTTTTCCTTACTTGTCCATTGTCATTCCCTCCCTCATAGAGTGAGCATTGTGAGTGCAAACCTTCCATCTTTCTCTCTCGACTACATCTGTTGAGGTGACTTTTAAGGTCGACCACGAGCGAAGCATACCGTAGATATGAGATTGCCGAACACTGGGAGTGACATGCCAAACCCATGAATTGGTAAAGTCAGGGTGTCATTTCTCTAAGTGGAGTCTGACAAGGGATGATTTGATTGTAACCTTAAACTCTTCCTTTTATGTTGTTTTGTGTTCCACATCGATGTTTATGGAATTTTCTAGATTTCGCATGATGTTACCTTGCTAGTTATGTATCTGATATGCATGATATCACGAATCTATGAAATGAAATATATGAATATGGATTTATCATTTGCCTATATGTTTGCATCTGCTTATTTAATTTCAACAACATGGTAATTAGAAGGCTGACACCAACTACTAGATCATTGAGATAATGTATAATGTCACATGTAGATGGAGAGCAAAACTTAGTTTCCAAATGTTTTGTGTTGAACACATATAACTAATCCCCTAGCAGCTAGTTGGGACATTTTGTCATTTTACCTATGCATTTGATCATGAGTATTGATGTAAACTATGACATTTGCATCATTAAAGCTAATGACTCCTAGGGCCATTTTCTATTAAAACAAATGGAAAGTTAACATAGTTGTACAATCATGTCTAGTTAAGAACCTTTTGGGGTATAAATGTAAGTAGCAAGTATGTGGGGTACAAATGTATTTAGATATATTTATGGGGGCACCCATGTAAAAATTCTTAGCATAAAAGTAGTGGCTACTCAACTATATACAAACAATTTTTATTTACTCCTTTTATCTATTACAAAAACTCTTTTTCAATTGTTGAATCCCAATGGTCACAAGACATTATATTATTATGATCATCACATTCTACAAGAAACATGGGCTTTGTTGCTGGTAAAAAACGAACAGTAAATCCAATTTAACTGAAGCTATATAGCGATGACAAATCTATCCTCGTTGTTTGGATTTCTGATTGGTTACCAAACCAACCTAATGGTAAAACCTCGCACACCGTCAACTATTAAGGACTTTCGATGTCATTTTTGAACTAACATTTTTTCTATTTGTCGTTGCTTTGCGAATAAGAGACAGCAAATGGTCTTTTCATATTCCTAGCATTGCATGCCAAATGTGACATTTTGGCATTGTTCTCTCGAATATGTCGTCACCTGTACAAGCAATGGCATATCATTCTATCCCATCTCTTTTTAAGCAAGCAATGACAAAAAGATGAGAAAAGTACCCCATGTGTGCCTCCATTTGCCATCAATTGGGTGATTTTTACCGTCACTTTGTATAATCGATGGCAAAAAAAAACATTTCTTTTTTGAAATCGAGAAAATTTGTATATTATCCAAAGTGGAAGGACCTGGCTGCATTTCATTAGTAAAAAATTGTTACAACATTTATAAAGCTGAAACAGACAGGTACAAAATTATAACAAACATAAATGAACATTCCAACATCGATACAATGATTCCTAATTAACTTAAAGAGAGATACAACATCATAGCAATGTAAAGCTAAATTTCAAAATGTTAAACAAGTTAAATAAATGATACAACATGTCAAACTACATGAAAAGATTCATGAAGGGGAAAGAAGATAACCTAATGTTTACAAATGATGAAACTAAATAAATGTATAATACAAGACCAACTCCGCAAATCCAAAATGCTGGTAAACTTAAAAAAGAAAATATAGAAAATTGGAAAGTTAGTGCACCTATACCACCAGGGCCATCCATATCATCATCCCAACGATATATAGGTGGTGTGAAATGAAGATGGATGCTGTGACTAACCCTTCTGCTGGAGAAGAAGTAGAAGCTGTTGAATAGTTGCATTTTTCTTACTCAGTTGAGTCTACATTGCATCCATCTTATTCAATTGTGTTTGCATTTCATCCATCTTGCTCAACTGAGATTGTATGGCATCCATCTGATCTTTCATTTGTGCCTTTTTTTCCATCTCCTCATCTCGCTGCTGTAATGTCTTGATCCTTTGGTTCAGCTAATCAACAAAACAGATGAGGGTGCTCCTTTCCACCCATACCAACTCAATAATGTATGTGTCCTCCCGACACTATGAACGAATCCACTGTGGAATGCTTCCTCTGGATGCATAGGTTGTTGGATGCTCTCTGAGTTTTCGTTGGAGGGTGGATGCACCAAGTTTACCATTTTCTCCTAAACATATTTAAAATTATGAGTTTTGTAGGATAGAAAAGTTTTAATAACTTTTTGATTTATAAGATTTACATGTCTATGCTGGCATAACTCATAAATCCGCTTGCGAGCACCATCACTTGCGGCCTTGCTATGACTATTCTCATAAATATCCTAGTGGCCTCCTTCCCCTCAGCGCATAGCAGACTAAGAAGTTAATCAATATAAATTTATCAGGAATCATCTCGAGATTAATTAACTTGTAAGTACTTATGGGAATGAACTTACATATCGACTCTTGACTATCTCACTACTCATTTGACCCAAATAGTGGGTCTGTGGCGGAGCTTTAGCCTTACTGGCCTTATTCTTTTTCATTTGCTCCTACAAGAAATCATTATTTAAATTACAAAAGAAATTCATCTATTACTTTGAATTTAATATAGACATTTTTAATCATTTACTAACATGCATTTTAGGGTCATTCCAGTGTTTGCATGCCTTCTTCCATTGTTCAGGCATGACATCAGGAGGGGTAATCTTCAATGCCTCCTTGTACAACCTATTTGGGAAATATTAACTAATGAATTTAAATTGTTAATATATGATATATGATATTTCGTAATAAACATGTAAATGTAATAATGTTATTACATTTACATGTTTATTACGAAATATCATATATCATATATTAATATTACATTTTTCTTCAACTCCATCCTCAAATCTCTGTGGAGCTTGGTGGCGTGCTTGAGGATATACCTTGATGCATAAGGGTGTTCACCCATTGTAGCTCGCCTACAATTATTTTAAAGAATATATAATTTCTAAAAAAAATCAAAATAAATTTATGATTTACCTCCAATTGTCAGGGGAGCTACCTCGTCAACTCTGTAGGCACCTTCCTCCAATCATAATAGTACAGGGGCATGATGGATTTCACCATTATGCCCACTCAACTAAAAGAGATGGTGTTGAAGGGTATTCATCGTTGTTTAGAAAATGGCATCGTAGTATAGCGACGAAAATCAAATCGACATTTAAATTTATAAATTTGAAAAATGTGAATTCCGAGGTCGTTCGCAAGGAGCAAATAATTACAAATCAAGTATATAAGCACGATGAACAATATTCAAACTCAATGTATTCAATGAATAATCAAATTGTATATCAGAGACAAAAATATAGAGAAAGTGAGTGAAAAGAATGGTGGTTGAGACCACCAATTTATCACTCAAGTTCAACTCCTCTCAACTCAAATCAAATGTATCAACCCTTCTCCTCTTCTCTATTTCTTAATACTTATTCAGATTTAGAGCCTAAAATTACCAAGCTTTCAGATGTCTCAATAAAGCCATAGACGGCTTAAAATCCTAGCTCAAGTCCCTTCAAAATTTTTGCCTAAGTTTTTAGGCAAATATCCATAGTGCAAAACCCCCTTCTCCCTCTTAGAAATCCTCTCCTCTCTCTCTAAACCAGATTCAGACCATAGACCAAACCCTGTTCGAGCATAAACTAGCCTAGACCCGCGTGTAGTGGGCACGGGCGAGGGCACATGTGAGGCTCGTGAGGGGTAGGGACTTGACCCTAGTGGTTCAAAGGCAAACAACCCCTGAGTTCAATTCATTATATTCGCATTTCAAAATCAAAATGCCATGATGTGGAACTATACTTGATCCTTCCTTCTTGTGTTTGCAGTGGAGACCTCTAGGTGCAATTGAGCTGCTACTGGCGTTGCCTTGTCCAACTGAAGGCCCAGGTGTCTTCGTGGCTTCAATCTGCAGCTATGAGAGGTGGAATTGGTGGTGATGATGACCAGATTATGAAAGACAATGGCGGAAAATTCCTAAACATCAAAATACGGGCTTTAAGCCCTAATTAGAAAGTCCATGACAATCGCCATGGAGCATAGAACACAGTGGAGTGGTTACGATATGTTTGGAGATGTGTGGAGGTGTGTGGATGTCATAGGTGATAGGGTTTTGGTGGGTTGGTCTGGGACAGTCTAGAGTGGTTGATCGCTAAAAGGCATGATTGTAAAACTAGCAATTTAAGTCGTTGTAACATGCAATTTGGATCACTTTTAAATTTGTAAACTCCGAGTACTTGGGGAAGTATTCGGGTCGTCCCAAGAGAGGCAGGAAAGCTTTAAACCAAATTTCTCTCTTGATCCTTGGAAATCAACTTCTTTTTTAGGGTTTTGAAATATGTAATTTTTAGGGTTTTTTGAATACGGGCAAATTAATGCGGAGAGAGATGGAATTTGAAATAGAAGAAAACAAAGCAACAAGTGCTTTGTTTTATCCAACTTACTCCAAGAAATAAATGCTTGGAATAATGGATACAACAAAACATAATAAAAGAGCACACAAGTTATTTAAGGGAATAGTAGAGGAATGCTTCTTGATTGAAAGAGTCTTACAATGGGGTTGGAGAACTCACAAGTCAAAGGAATTTCCACTTGTAATCTCCAACCAAAATTACTACACTACTATGCAAAAGAAATAACAAAAGTGTAGAAGAAAGCTTAGGAAGATGATGTTGGTGATGATTCTACTGCCCAGAATTCCTACTCTAGTCTTGGTTGCCCAAGGACCAAAAGGAAATCTTCTCTCCTGAATGTCCTCCTTGTGGCAAACCCTAGGTGGGCATGCCTCCTCCTCCTTGGTGTGGAAGATCTCCACTCCAATAACTTCTCCCTAAGGTGGAGTGGACCACCTTCAGGATCTCCTCCTCAAAATGTCCTCCTTGCCTGGCCTTCCTCCTTGGTTTGGTAGCAACACAAGGAAGAGGGAGAAGTTGAAGCCACCAAGGAGATAGGTTGTCTTCTTGATCTTCTTCCTTCTCTTCTTCTCTCCTTAGATGTTGGATATGGGTAGAGTATGAGTAGAAAATATGTAACCAAGGATATTTTTTTTGGTGGTGGTTATTGGTCATTATATAGGCCAAGGGTGTTGGTGGTTGGGTTAAGTGGTGTGGAAGGTAATGTAGGGTTAGGATGAGTAGTTAGGGTGGTGGTTAATGGATGGAGGGCTTGGATAGGTTGGTGCCAAGTGGAAGGGATGTGTAAGGAGAGATGGCACCAACTCTAGGTGTGGTTGGATGGGGTTGGCGACAATTTAGGTTGGGTTAAGGAGGGTTGGTGTGGAGTGGCATGGATGGTTAGGATGGGTTATTAGAAGTGTGGTTGTGAGATCTATGGTCATCGATGGTTGGCGTCAAGTGGAAGGGTTTGTAGGTGCATGGTTAAGGTTGGTTAGGATAGAGTTGGCTCCATCTTTGGGTTTAATAAATGGTTCCAAAAGGGATGCTTAGGATTTGTTCTAGGTGGGTAGTTAGGGATCCTAGGGTTAAGGAGGTTTGGTGCCAAATGAATGGGTGTAAGGGGGGTAGTTATGGGTGGTAAGGGGCACCTAAGTTGGAGCCAACCATGGAAAGGTGCCATGGTTTGGCTCCATCCTAAGGGGGTTCTAGAAGGAAGGGTAGGTGTAAGGTTGAGATGAGTTTAGGGGGTAGGTGTAGGGTTAGGATAGGGGGGTGTTTTGGTGCCAACTTTGGTGGCTTTTGGAGGTGGTGGTGTGAAGGGTCATGGGGGCTGTTGGTGCCAACTAAGAGTTGAGTAGGTAGCTTGCTTAGGTGGTGGACTTTGGAGTGGAGTTGAGTTAGGGTTTAGGTTAAAGTTGTGGATGGCCATGGAGGTGGAGCTGGTTTTGAGCTTAGTTAGTAGATAGTAGTGGAGGAGTTAGGGTTTTGAGAAGAGGAGCTGAGGGAAAGTAGGCTGGAGCTGTACTGGAGCTTCACTGGAGCTAAATCTGCTAAGGAGGTCTTCATGAGGAGCTCACCTACTTAGCTTAGCTAACTAGTTCTTATGCTAGTAGCTAGGCTTTAGTAGTTGAGCTAAGTTGAGTTAGTTTCAACCTAGTTGAAGGTAGGTTGAGTTGGAATTGCCTTTAATGAGAACTCTCGAGCTAGCTTAGCTACTAAGTAGGCAAGTAGTAGGTAAGCTGGAGGTAGTTCAGTTGTTATGAGCTAAGTGAAGCTGGGTAGAGTTGGACTTGGAATGAGCTGGAGCTGGGATGAACTCTTGTCAACTAAGCTGAGCTAGCTAGAGCTCCCAATGAATTGACTGGAGCTAGGATGAGCAAGACTCAACTAAGTTGAGCTGGATCTGAGCTGAGCTAAGGTGGGTTGAGCTAAGATGAGCTACCCTGAGCTGCCATTCAGCTAAGATGAGATGAATGGAGCTGGGAGGAGCTAAACTTAACCAATATGAGCTGATATCTAGCTGAGGTGAGCTGGATCCAGCTAGGGTTCAGCTGATCTGGACTTCTCCTTCACTTTCTTCCTTCTTGAGTTCTAGGGTTTAATGGTTTGAGTATCTGCTTAAACATAACACTCAAGTAAAGATGTTAAAATTATAAAAAGAATACAATGCATGCCTAATCTTAGGTTATGCCTAAATGCAACCCAAAAACCCATTTGCGGAGTTAAAAGCCTAAGGGCTAGATCTGTTCTAGGTCATAAGAATGATGATAAACTAGCATTTATCAGTGGTAAAAGCTTCTAATAAGGTTGGGACTTTTGACCTACAGACTATAGGGAAGGTAGTGGTGGTGGTGACGTGTTGTTTGGTGGTGTAGGGTTGGCGCGGGCTTGCCGAAGTCCATGCCGGACGTGGAGAGGATGAAGTGGGATTGAGAGAGTTTATGGATGAATCTACAAACTAAAGGCCTACAACTAATCTACAGCATAAGGGGAAGAGAGGGACCTAGTTTATTGGATGAAGGAGGAAGGAATTCACACCGGCATGCCTTACCAAACGTGAAGGAGATGAACTTCTCCAATGAAGGGGAACAATAAGGAAGAAGGGAAGGTGGACTCCTACTAATGTGTGCTAGGAGCGAACGAACCTAAGGAAGATAATGGACCTCCCAATTTAACTGTTGGGAGGCTTGAAGGAGATTGAAGGTCATCGCTGGAGCCGAGGTTGAAGATGGATGGAGGAAGAAGAGAAGAGCTTTCTTAGTCAGAACCTAGCTGACTTTGATTGTGGAATACCCTAGAGCTTATATAAAGCTCAAAATTGAGGTCTATTTAGAGGAATTCATGCATTTAACTTACGAATTTGGCAAGTTAAGATCACAGAAATTAGACCTCTGCTAGAGCTTCTAGCTCCAAAATAGAATCTAAAACTTTGTTTAATTTTGAGAGAATCACTTGACAATCAATCCCTCTAAATTTGGAGAGATTTGATTGAAGATTGAAGTGGGAATCAGTGATTGAATGATCGCACATTTCAGTTTAGGTTTACTAATAAGGAAACACTAAAGGATCATGCAGCAGGGACCTATTCGTGAAAGAGACGAGGAGTTGCAGGTGCTTTGTAAGGAAAACATAAAAGTGAGGGGTCAGCTATAAAGAACAGTAAACTGGGGACTCAAATGCAAATTAGGTCAAGATGGACTCTGATTGGGCCTAAATTTTGGTGTTAACCTAATTTTGATCCAAGGAATATAATGGTGAACTTAGATTTGGGTTTGAACCCCGTTTGACTGAGTAAATTGCATAAAAGCCCAAATTAGGGCAAAATCCCATATTAATCTCTACTTTTGGCTAAAATGGGTTCAGATGGTCAAATTGAAAGTACCAAACCTCTTAGAATATTTTTCAATGATTTTTAGGAGGTTTAGATTGAATTTATCTCTACTAGAACCCTTTTAATTTAAGTAAGGCTGATAATTAAGGTTTTCAATACTATTTTGATCCTCGAAATGTGTGAAACCCTGATTTAGTTATTTTGAGCCCACTTCTTAGTCTTTCAAGTTCATTTGACGATTAATTAACCCCTTGGTTAATCTGCATTTGTAATGAGATGGTAAAATAGTAGAATTAACCCTATTTTCCTGTCTTCCTCTCAAATCATATAAGCACGGAATTACGATCCTCAAACAATCATTTAGGAGCATTTAATACTTGAATCTGATTAATTTCAATTAGTTATGATGAATAATGGTGTTACCATCATACCCCCATGCTTAACTTTTGCTAGTCCCTACCAAAATCCTATGGAAAGAACTAGATCTCTAGACCATATTTTTGATGTTCAGATGCCTGTTAGTGCCACTTTTGTGGAAATTAGATTAGAATACCAACAATAGGCCTAGAGGTACTCAAGTACCAGCCAAGATTCATACCTAACCAGCCTCAGCCTTAGGTTAGCCTGAAGGTTTATAAGGCCCCACCAAAACTACCTGGAGGTTCGTTGACCCCAACGGTTAAAGCACCCATACGTATTCATAGTAAGTCTAGGTTTAATTTAGCAATGCATTTTTTATAAGAGAGATAGAGACAGATATTTATTCTAAGAGTTTTCTATCTTTTATTTTTGCATTCCCTTTAATCCAACCTCAGATTGGCCCTAAACATGGTCTGTATCGGATTCCTTGTCCCTATCATCAATCCTCGTAGGATCCCTAGCTTTCGATGCTTCGAGATAGCACCGCCCATGGCAACGCAAAGAACCATGGCCTTAAAAACTTCAAGATAATGCTGCTCATGGCATTCTATAGCTAAATTTAGGCCCTGACAATCGAAATTTCAGGATAATCCCACCCATGGCACCTAAACTAGCATAAGGTGCTTACGTGCCCCTGGTAAGATATTTGGATATCCTAGGAGATAAGCATTGAGGAGACAATATGTTATAACGCATCCTCGAGGGGAGTATTTTTCATTCCTCCTCTTTGCGTCAGGAACTCATCTAATCAACTTGTGTCTTCTAGCCACTCCTAAGTCTAATCTTCAAGCAAACATTTTTAGAACAAAACACTTTTTGGCATTATTCTTCATTAAGCGCATTGACCTAGACAGGTGTGTGATTTTTGGGTGCCTAAGTTACAAGTCCCACAAACAAAAGGGTAAGCAATGGGGTTGAATACTGCCTATGCCTTAAACTTAATATATCAGCCCCACAACTTCCTAATCCTCTTAAGGAATAGTCCAGATCTTAACAAATACATCAGATTTTAAGCCCTAGAATAGGCTCCAGAGGCCTAAGGGTAGCACTCTTCACTTATCTTCTTGTCTCTAGCACTTCAGGACTTAATTCATTATTTTGATTTGGTCTAGAACTTAAGTAAGAACCATAATCAATTTCTAGGACTATCAATTTTTTTTTTTTGATTTTGCTCCTTCTCTTTCTTTATATTCCCTCTTTCTTCCTCCTCAAGAGAGATTCTCCATTCAGCTTACAAAATTTTCCTCCCCTTTCTCCATTTCTTTTTTTAGATGAAACCCTTCAAAGAATTGAATTTCCCAATTGTTTTGCACTTTAATACCGCTCATGGCTAAGTTTTGCAATGTCCTCATTGTAAACCAGGTAGGTTTAAATTCAGCTTAATTCATAGTTTAAAATAGGGTCAAGGGGTAGGTGAATGGGTGGGGATGATTGTTAGGACGATTTCAAGCTCTGAAACAAGTATCAAAGGTGGAGTCGGTTGTTATAAAGTTTGAACCCTAAAGTGTAATATGAATTCAGCTCAAAGATGGGTCAGAAGTGTCTTGAGGTTTTCAAATGACAGGTTGCCTCCCATTAAGTGCTAAATTCAATGGCTTCAGCCAAGTAGAAGGTGGACAAGGAGAAAGGCTTGTTAGATTGGAAGAATTTTGTAGGATAAGCACCTTAATGATTAGCCTGGTTGGTCGAACCAGGTGCTTATTCAGATGAATTGGCTGATGATGCAGACCAAACCCAATTAGTCTGGTGGGTTAAGGAGTGTGAATCCATAGGTGTGGAGTCCACCAAATGCTTTTTGCTTAAATAAATGTGGGAATGCAGATCGAGGGTTTGGCTATATTGCCTCTACCAGATCAAAGTAGGGATCCTCAAAAGGTAATGCATCTATGAAGAACGTAGGAACCCTACTAGTGGGATCAGAGGGGGACAATAGACAACTGTCGGTCTGATCAGTGTCCCATTCCCTATCGAATCGTGGTGGTAAATCATATGCAACTAGATCAGAAAGAGGTGAGTCAGAATAGAAATTCATTTCGGTGGCAGGTTGGGGTAAGGATTGGTTTTTGAAAGGCACTGGCTTGAGAGTAGGAGGTAGGGCTACTTCGAGTTCCAAATCATTGGCCTCAGAATTAGAATCAAAGAGTGGATCATGGATACTGAGGTCGTAAATCAGCTCATAATCATCTAGAAATGAGGATTCTCCTAAATCAAAGTATGATTAAAAATCATCGGAGAATTTATGAAAATCTTCTGAAACTAACTCAAGATCAAGATTTCCACTACTGAATAAATCAAGATGCAATAAGGTATCAACCTGACTTTGGTCTAGCCTAGTTTCAAATTCCAAGCTCACAAGGATATCCTTGTTAGGCATATGCTCAGGTTCAGGGCATCTAGGGTAGATCCAATTAATTCCCAACTCTTCCAACTCCTTTGATTTTTTATCGTAAATCGATTTGACTTTTGATAAAACAATTTGCTCTTTGAGGAGTCTGGAGAGGTGTAATCATCATATATAGGCTCAAGATCATAGTTCAAATCTAAAATCTTGTTTTCGTCTCATTAAGCCTCATGATCATCCCAACTAGGCTCAGATCTAGATTCTAGGTTAGGTGTAGGAATTTGGTCACCAAAATCTATACTTGGTTCTATTGGGATTTCAGAACTATTCTCGAGGAATACCTTAACAAGATAAGGTGCGGGAGTTACATCCTTGAGAGGTTTTGAATCGAACTCATCACAGGTGTTTTGAAAATCTAGGCTTGATGAACCAGCTTCATAGCTTCGAAGCTTCCGATGGCTGGCTGATTATCAGGAACCCCTGTAGCGGGATCTAGCCAACCCATATCTTGATCAGGTATTTCAATCTGCACAAAATCAAATTTTGGTTCCATTTGGGTTAGGTGTCCATAATAATAACATCTATTTTCATATCCGGGTTCTGGGAAACTGTATTAATCCTTGAAATTGTTCCAAGATGCATCATTAGCTTCCGAGTGGGAATCTAGGTACCTCTCAATAATCATGTTTGCCAACTGACTTATTAGCTCCCCACGTCATCCAAAGTCATCTTGGTACTTTTCCTAAAGTTGCAAATTTGACACATATTGTAAACTCTCAGTGTAATGCAATCTCTTCAATGCATCAAATGTTCATAAAAGGGTCTCCCAGGTTGAACTACATGCTAGTTGTGTTGCAATCATCTGGATGTGGTCTGAAATGGGGTTTGTCATTTCTGTTTCACAAACTCGAATTCTACTAAGGGGATATGAGGTTCTGTCAAATTCTTCACTATTTCTGAGAGCAACCTCTATCATTTTATCTTTAATGCTCTTACGATGGTCAGGGTGAGTGAACATCTTTCCTATGTCATCAGGTTGCATCTCCAAATCAGGTAATGGATCAGGATGAGGAATCAATTCATGTCTAGATAGATTTGATCAGATCATATCAGATTTCACCCAAATGATCAACTCTAATGGAGGCCTCTAGGCCAGTCTTAGGGAGCTCTTCTTGTGTATGTGTACTAAATAATAGATGAGGGACTGGATGTGTGTTAGACCCAATCAAGGAACCCAAAAATTTTGGATGACTAAGGTTGTTTGAGGCAGATGAACCTCAGGATCAAAAACCCACACACCTGCAAATTACTTGGGCTGCTAGGAAGGGAGAGTCCTACAAATACCCTTATATGGTAGAGTGTCCCCACATGTTACAGGGTTTCCCCCACCTGGCCTTCCTTGTCACTATGGTTCTTAAGTCTATCAATTTTAGCCTTAATTGTGCCTTGAATTTCACTTGATTTGGAAGTTATTTCAAATTGTGACCTAATTTGTAGGATCATTGATTCACAGAATGAACCAATGTCACCTAACCTCTCCAAAGGTTGAGGATGAAATTTTGGTCAAAGCACCCAAATCACCCTGAATTGGTTCTCAATAGGTTATTAGGTTCCAAGTTTTAGTGTTCAAGTGAGTTTAGAGCCTTGATTTTAGGGTTCACTTGATTAGATCAGTTCAAACAAGGACTTAGGTAGCACACAAATGCAAGAAGATCAATTTCCTAAATTGTAGGCAAGTGTGTACTAACACTTCCAAAAACCCTAATGTGTAACACTAATTGGCTCTATCTCCAAGTCCAATTTGAATCTCAATATGACACCTTGGACTCAAATAAGAAAGTGAGTAGTCCAAGGTGTTGAGAAATTCGAGCGTGAATCCCTAATAGGTATAGGAAGTAAGGATGGGAAATCTCTAATCAAATAGGTCAAATCAAATCAGGAAACTTGAATGATGATTGTTAAATCACGAGACGCATTAGAGATTATAGCTATTGTCATAGTGTGAATCACAATGAAACAAATAATATTTATAAAGTTTCGGTGAGTACCGAGTCGTTCGCAGGGAGGAAAAACACGATTTTTATGTGAAAGCTTTTCAGAAAATCATTCTAAACAAATATTTATATATTTATATATGTATAGTCATCAGATATCCAGAAAATTAGAATTGTATTGCTATTTGGAACAGTTCTCAAACTAGAAATCACTATGCTAGAGAGTAGAGAGAGAGAGATAAAGATAGAGAAAGATAGCAGATGACAACAACACCGCTTGTGGGATTCTTATGTGAAGTGCGGCAACACTTCAGATCCAGAGCACTAGGACAAATGCCAAAGAAGAGTTGCAGGGAGGGAGAGAGGCTGGAGTTGTATCTAGTGGGAGTTGCTCTCAACTGGGGTCCTTGGGGCTCTTTTTATAGCTTTAATGAGGGGCAAAGTGGGCATTTTAGCCCTCCAACTAGTGCAACAACCTAGGTAGGATCAGATCTGTCGATTGGGAGATCAATGACTCAGATCTCACCTTAAAATCACCTTCCACGCTCCTTCAACATGTGGGTTGCTTTTGGTGGCGCCACGTGGCATGCTCATCACTCTCTATTCGCGATTGTGCACTCCTCACCACTCACCTCATGCTTGCCTCGCACGCACTCAATTTAAATCATGCGTGAACGATCTCAGCCATCCAATCTTGCGTGCGATCGAATGACCTAAATCACACGTGCTGCCACCTCTTCCTTGCAAGTGAATTGGGGTGTTAAGTTGAGCATTCAACCTCACGTCCATCGTACCACCGCATCCAACATGCCTCCGTGCACCACGCGATCGCATCTGCACCGCCGGTTCTCATCCAATGGTAGAATTGCTTTCTAGTGCCACCACCTCTCCCGATTTCACGCTGAGCGTGAATCAATCCTGCACCTCGCGCTTGCATGTGAGGGCACAGGCCGCTGTGCTGTGCCACCTCTTGTGTCGCGTTTTAGGATTTAGGCACGGTTGCCCTCAGCTGTTGGATGAAGATCCAACGGCTGAGGTTGATCTTCCTTTGATGAGGTGCAGGTGAGGATAGGTCTATGTGGCATGCTTGTGGTCGTTGGATGATGATCCAACGGCCCACAAGATGCAAGAAATTTCTTCAGAGATTGGGACACGACAAGGGACAGCTGTGATGGTGCCACGTGGTGCCATCATGGCAGTCCATCTTCCCTGCTTTGTAGATGGTGCTATAGGCCTCCGATTGGGATGATTTTTGCACTGTTGGACTACGATTGTTTATTCGGATTCATCCGTATGGTCGGATTTGGCATTTAAGGTCAGGATTTCTACCATCTTACTTCTTGCCTCTATTCTTCTATGGATTGTACATGATGCTATAGATATCAGATCATGATGATTCTAGAAGCATTGGACTCCCATCGTCATCTTGATATGATCCGTATGGTCTAATCTATCATTTGTGGCCTCCGATCATCTGCAATCAATTTTGTCTCTCTTTAGA
Source organism: Thalassia testudinum (assembly GCA_037157565.1). Classification (NCBI taxonomy): domain Eukaryota; kingdom Viridiplantae; phylum Streptophyta; class Magnoliopsida; order Alismatales; family Hydrocharitaceae; genus Thalassia; species Thalassia testudinum. The sequence continues at coordinate 137,196,747 of JAZHRO010000063.1, forward strand.
GCATAAAATGGTAATATTATCTCTAAGGCTACTAAACTAACTATTATGCAAGCTATGATGCTTATGTATGCATTGTTCCTAAGTTATGCTAGAATCTAACTTAATTCAGGTAAATTAGGTTGTATGATTACTGTGCAATCACACCTCCATGCCTAAATCTTGCTAGTCCCTAGCAAATGCAAGACTAAATGTAAAGTGGTCCTACATGACTGATTGCTCTCAAAAGTTTGATTAGTGATTTCTCTTTTGTTTTCATCTAAAACTTTAGAAATTTAGACAGTCGTGAAAGTGTATTATTGTAGCCTATCCAATGAATCCAAGTGGAAAACCAATCCACATCTAAAGATTGTAGTTATTCCTTAGTAAAATTCTATTGGGATAGGCGGACTTCTTCCCTCGAGATGATAAAATAATCTGTAAATTTAGCCCTGGCTTTTTGGCTTAGGTAGAAGATATTTTAAGTCATGTGGATTTATATTTGGTGGCTCTCACTCATCTGGTGCTACACATAGATTAGTACTACAGAACCTAGATTTCCAGACTTTATAAATCAACTCAAAGAGAGGCATAGAAACTATGCTCTCTTTAGTTCTTTTGTACTCATTCTCTCTCTTTCTTTTCTTTTTCTTTTTCTCTTTTTTTCTTTATTTTTTTTCTTTTTTTTCTTTTAGAGCTCACAATCTCACCAGATTTGTCAATATATTTGGTGGTCTCTCATGGTATTAACACTTTGATTAAGTTTTGATAACCCTATGACTAAGTCAGAATTCCTCAACCCATATTCAGGCAGTCAGAAATACAAAAAAGTAGGTCAAGGCTGTATTTAGTGGACTGTGAAGGGAATGGGTGTTGGGGAGCCTCAATGTGCTTGACATAATGTAATTAACACACTCTCTTTTTTTCTTTTTTTTTCTATATATATATATACATTTTTTCTTTCTTTCTTCTCTTTTTTTACTATATATTTTATTTCTATCAGCACAACGTACTATAGCAACCATGCACATTTTGATTCATGAGGCATTATTCGGAATTAAGATGTTCAAGAGGATATTGGGTGGCTTATTTGGTGGAAGTGCTTACTTTTGGCACCAGGAAAGGAATGGATGGGACAACATATTCTGACCTTGACATTAATATCCTCCTTCAGCCGAGGATTCTGTAAAGGATGGTTGTAACCATCAACCTTAGTCCTAGTTTTATCAGAACCCACTCTTTGCATATTTTGCTTATTTAGTGGCTCTCAAAAATTTACGCAAAGAATTTGTATGTAGGAACCGAGAGCAAAAACTATACCTAACTCCTAGTATCATTATTCAATTACCTAGAAACTAAGATTCCTTATACTAGCCATAGAGCACCAGTAGATTTTCTACTCTCACCTTACACTTGTTTGGTGGATCTACTAGAAGATGGTTTGCCCGACTCCCTAATTACTATCGAAGGGTTCAGGAGAAGAAGCATTGCTTCTTCTTGACAAACTAAAGATGTCTATCGGTCTTCACAAAGGATCCATTACAAATTCTACGTATAACTGTGACATTGTATTGGATTCTAAATTCAAGAATCAACTTAAGAATAAATCCTTAATAAAACCTTCTTGATAAAAATTCTTTATGCATGAATGTAATTTTTTTTCTGACATAAAAATAAGACATGCAATGTCCAACCCCATGCCTATTCATTACAATGTCCTCATTGAAATGTATGCAGGAAAGTCAAAACGTAACAAGCAAGAGGAGGGGATATCACCTGATTGAGCTTGTTATTCCAAGTTAGCTTGGATGCAAAACTACCTGTAAAGAATATGGGTTGCCTCCCAGCTAGCACTAAGTTTAACATCATTTGCTGGACCTAAGCCCAAAAGAAATATGTATTTCAATATTGTGGGTCAAGAGAAGGAGTAATAACTGTTGCTGAGAGATTCAGAATTCGTATGAAGATATGAGCATTTGGTCCAAGAATCAGTGATCCATAAATGCGGACCAACTAATGATGCAATCCTACTCCGAAGAGTTTTTCTTATTTGAGATAGACAATAAGGTGAGATAGATGAGGTTCATGATGTAGAGCCTGTTCATTAATCCAGTTCAATAATTTAAGATGTGGTAGAGGGTATGGATTGAAATCATGATTGGGATTTAAATTTGATTCTGAATCAAAATCATAAGGATCCTCATAATGGTAGTTAATGCCAAAAATCATGAATTCTCCAGGCTCTGGGTCATATGAGGACAAAGGTAGAGTTGTGCTGAATTCGTCAAAATCCTCATAAGAAATTACCTCTTCCTCATCATATGTTATTTCTTCCTCGGATTCAAGACATCCATTTGAACCAGTTTGAGTATAAGTTCTTCCCCAATCCATTGTGATTTGAGCTTCTTTTTCTGAGGTTGTTTCTTTGTTTTCCTAGTGCATGTCCTTAGATTGTCCAATTTCTTGAACCCCCTCAAAGTTCAATTGTTCTTGAATTTTAGGGTGGATGTATTGAGGATTCTTTATGTCATCATCTAATTAAACATAAGATACTCACAAGAGTTTCTCGATATCATTAATGTCTTTTTCCATTTGATTTTCTATGGGAGGTGGTAGATCAAAATTATCCTCAAGTACATCACTTTCTTGTCTTTCGTGTTGATCTTGAGATTTAGCAGCATTCAGATCATCTTTACTGTGAATTGCCAAAACCTCTTCAATTGTTTCTGTGACCTCGATGGAACTACAATTCACCGTCTTCTTTTGGGAAGCTTTAAAGATATTGAGTTGACAAGTTCTCCTTCTAGAAGTGATTTGCATAATCGCCAACTCACAGTTGATTAGGGCCTTGGTTGTGGCCAAGAAAGGTCTTCCTAAGATTATCAAGGTATGGTTCAAGTTTTTTGATGCCTCCATATCTAAAACTAGAAAGTCCACAGGGTACTCAAAATCCCTCACTTTTATAATCACATTTTGTAAGAGTCCCTTTGGAATCTTGGTTGACCTATCAGCAAGCTGAAGGGTAACCTCAGTGTCTGCAAGGGACCTAAATCCAACTCTTCATATAATTCTATGACGATTAGATTGATGGAGGCACCAAGGTCCAGCAAGGCTGGATCCAAGATAAAACCATCAATCTCACATGAAATTAAGGGGGTCCCTAGATCTTTCTTTTTAGGAGGGAGCTTATTTAAAATGATGGCATTGTCTTTTTCAAAAACTGTGCCCCTTTTTGATGATTTGGCCTGGAGTTTCAATGTACATAATTCCTTTAGAAATTTTGCACAGGTTTGGATGTTTTCAATGGCTTCAAGGAGTGGTATATTTACCTAGAGTTGCTTTAAAATCTCAAGCCACACCTTAGATTGATTGGTTTACTTTTCCTTGGATTTATTCAAGGCTTAAAGAAAAGGTGCTTAAGAGAAATCATGAATGTTCAAATCCTGAGTCTTGTTTTCTAGATTAGCTTGGTCTCCCAGGTCCGATTAAGGCTCCTCAAGATCTTGGTAAGATTTTGATGTAGAAGGATAAGGATCTTGGATTTGTTTCCCACTTCTCAAAGTGACAGCACAAGCATATTTATTAGGGTTAGAAGGGTGAGGTGTGTTTGGCAAGATAGGCTAAGCTTATGTTGGGTTGGGGTTAACAAAACCAGGTGGGTGCTGGGGAGCAGGTTGAACTATATGTGCCTGCTGCTCCCATGTGTTGTGCTGGTTAACCCTATTGAAGTTCCTTGGGTTGGGGATGGGTTTGGATGGTAGCATCCCGTGTTGTCTAGCATCAACTAGCTGGTCTAGTCATCCCATCAATTCTGTCCTCAAATGATTTATTTCTTCCTTATGTCTTAGATTCATTTCTTGCATTTCCTTGAGGACCAGACTCAGATTAGAGGGCTGGTTTTCTTGAATAGGTTGTGGCTAATATGTGCATGGTTGTGTGCACCTATTAGGTTGCTCGTAAGTGTTTGGCTTAGTCAAGTTAGGACCCTAGGAGGGTTTCTGACTTGACCAAGAAAAGTTAGGATGGTTGCACCATCCAAGGTTGTAATTGCTTAAATAGGGATCATTTCTAGTGAAACTGTGGGGTACATTCACATCCTTAGGATAACTAGGCATCGGGATGCCTAGTTCAGAATTTGAGGGCATCAAGGTCCCTCCTTGGTACCCATAAAGAGATGGGTCCAAGTAGAGTTGGCTCATAGGTGGAGCCATGGTCAGGTCATTAATAATGTGCACCATTTCCTGACCTAAAGGGTTGGGGGGTTGGGTTTGGGTTATCATAGAAACTCCTTGGGTAGGCATAGGATTTATTTTGGAATGTGTACCTAAGGAACTCCCACCATTCAAAAGGTTGTCCAGTTTCTTATCCAAACTCTCTACATTCTTTCCCATGAGTTCCACCTTGTCCAACATTGTGCAATTAACTCTAAATCAGCCGAGTTTGAATTATCTTTAACTTCATAAACTCCGCTCCTTGGTTGATTTGCTTTGTTAAAGGAAAACATTGAGGCATTATTGAGGGAATTTCGCTCATATTCTCAAATAATTGAAAGGCTACCTCAGCATCTTTACTTAGGAAATTGCCCCCACATGCCGCATCAACAAAATTCTTCAAATTGTCACTTAACCCATAATAGAAAATATGGGCCAAGTGCCACTTCGGAATCCCATGATGAGGGCATTTCCTAGACAAATCATTAAATCTCTCCCAAGCCACATGTAGTTGTTCCCCAGGGTTCTACTTAAAGGTTGTAATGGCACATCTAAGGGCATTGGTTTTTCCTATGGGAAAGAATTTTTTTAGGAATGTGCTTCTCAAATCTTCCCAAGTTAGGATTGGTCTACCAATAGTCCTCAACCAATAAGTAGCTTTATCTTTTAAGGAGAATGGGAACATTTTCATCACTAAGGTCCCTTCATTCAGGTTCCTAGGGCCAAAGGTCCTTCTTGTGTCTAGAAGTTTTTCAAGGTGGTGGAAGGGGTCATCAGAATTGCTGTAGTGGAAGTGGAGAATCAGATTGATGATCTATGTTGGAGATCAAAATCTTCCCCATCCTGAGGTACCCTAATAAAAGGTTCAGGTTGGGCCTCAGGAGGATTGTGAAAGTCATGGAGAGGCCAATCTGCTCTTCCGTTTTGGAGTTGAGTAGTGGCCTGCACTATGACCTCTATTTGTCTGTCATGATGCCAGCCCTACTTAGTGATATGTCTTTGTAAGAGAGTCATTGGATCCAGATTTTGTTCCTCCTCTTCGATTTCATCTTCCTCATGGTGACTAGCCATTGAAGATGGTTTAGATTCAGATTCTGGGCAATTAGGTCTTCTCCTAGGATTTCTTTCCAAAGGTGGTAGCAAATCAGGATGTAGAGATCTTCTACCTTGCATACACCAGAAGAATGTCTGTAGATGAGAGAGAGAAGATAGATGAGAGAATACCCCACACTTTCAATGCAAGTAATCAAGCTATTCCTTAGAGTGTAAACCCTAAATAGACTTAATCCGGGTTCCCCAAAACATGACTAGGTTTGGTCAACCCTTGAATTATTTGGCTAGCCAGAAGGGTAGGACCCCCTAGGACACCCCGCATGGTGGGACACCACTAAGGGTTAATGTGGTTACCATACCGACCTTTCTTCTCACTAGTGGATCTAAGTAGACAAGGCCTTAACCTTAGCCTAATCTAATTTCAAGTCCCTGAGAATATTAGTCCTGCCTAGGGCACATCTACTCAGTTTGAGGCTTAGGCTTGATGTGCTTTTGGAATATGATGGGCATTAGGGGGGTGTTGCCCTTAAAATTGATTGTCAAAGTGTAAAGTGCACAGGTAAGGGGTTCACAAGCAATTTTTTTTATGATGAAGTGAATTTAAGGTTCAAATGCTTGTATTAGTGAGTCTTAGGGTTCACATGAGTTAATATCTTCAATCAAGGGTTTTGATGAGGCACACAAGAGTTTTACAAATCCCAATTGTTTGATAGATTTCCTTTAAAAATGGAAATGCAGATGTGCTCTACTCTAATGTGTAATCCTAAGCGTAGATAGTGCTAGATGGTCTTTTTAAGTCCAAATCAGAGGAGTGGTGTGACCCAAATAATGAAATCAATTGGTCTTATTTTGCCACTTATTAGGCACTCAAAAAATATTTTTTCAAGAATTTTTAATGCCCATTTTCTATTTTTTTCATATTTAAAGTGTACTAGGGTTTCAGCAATCTGTTTTGACCCCCAATTAGTGATTGAGTAATCCATGCAATAAAATGTGTAGAAAATATTTTTTTCAGATTTTTCCTAAATTTTTTATTATCACGAGAACTCAGTGTCAGAAATTCAAGTCAATTGGAGTTGTATAAAAATTCTTATGATATTTTGAACTTTGAAAAGTTAGAAATAGTAACAAATTTGATAATAGTTTAGTGGATGAATTTTATAAATTTTTCTATGCCTTATATTTATGTAAAATTTGGATATGTTGTTTCTAACTTCAAAAGCCACGTCTAGTAAAAATGTTAGAATTTGTGGACTTGCAGATTTTCGTGAATTGAATTTTTAATCAAAGAGTTTGTTTAAGCCTGAAATTCACCAAGAGAGATTTTTTCTTTTTCAAAACCAAACAAATGCTAACTAATCCTAAGGTTCAAGCAACACACCTAATTTTTTTTGTATTTTTTTGGAAGGAAATCTAACCTAATCTAAGCTACGAGTACTTACCAGAGATTCGCACCCATTTTTTTCTATTGTTGTGCATGTCTTCCTACAATTTTGTGATTCCTGCACAACCAAAAATAGTAAGTTAGAATCTCAAATAAGCCCTTTACAGGAAAAGCTTTTAAAAATTTCCATTGCCTCCCCTGCAACGGTGCCAACTTGTTCGACCGTGAGATGCATTAGAGATTATAGCTATCGTTGCAGTACGAATCACAATAAAACAAATAATATTTATAAAAATTCAATAAGCACCGAGTCATTCGTAGGGAAGCAAAACATGATTTTTATGCGAAAGCTTTTCAGAAAATCATTCTAAACAAATATTTATATATGTATAGTCATCAGATATCTAGAAAATCAGAATTGTATTGCTATTTGAAAATAATTTTCAAATTAGAAATCACTATACTAAAGAGTAGATAGAGAGAGATAGAGATAGAGATAGAGAAAGATAGCAAATGACGATGATGCCTCTTATAGGATTCTTGTGTGAAGTGCAGCAGCACTTCAGATCCAGAGTGTCAGGAAGAATGACAGAGAAGAGTTGTAGAGAGGGATAGAGGATGGGGTTGTATCTGGTGGGAGTTGCTCTCAACTAGGGGGCCCTAGGCTCTTTTTATAGCTTTAATGAGGGCCAAAGTGGGCATTTGAGCCCTCCAACTCGTGCAACAACCTAGGTACTGATGGGAACACCATCATAGGTCCTAACTGGCCACTTTTAGGTAGGTTTAAAAGATAAATGCTGCTAAATAACCATCTGAGGGTTATAACTCCCCTTTGTGTTGTCTAGGGAAGAGAACAAGAAACTAGGGTTAATATAGGCACATAATATAGGTGACCTCCTCCCTCCAATCTTGTCTGCTGCCACATAATATAGGTAGCAGGTCCGCCTTCCCCAGCTTCATTTGCACCTCACCATACCTGTGAGGGGCTCCCTCTCCCTTCAGACGTCACCGTCCTCCCTCCCGGAGACACCATCATTTCTGGCACCACCTAATCATAGCCGGTGCCATCTCCGCATCCCCTTTGTCAACAACCACCTTCATTCAACTCTGCATCTCCCACTGGCTTGATTTGTATACCCAATGCTCGCTTTAGTATGCCTTCATGTCCATGCCATCGTCGTCTCCCTCATCTCTGACGTACCTCTGGTGACCTCACGAATCCGCCACACTGCACCAATCTGCTCGCCACCGGTCTCGAAACCTTTGCCGTGTCTTCAACACCAAAACCCTCAAGTAATTGAGGGGATTGGTCTCTAACGCACTCCACCCAACACAAGCACCTTCACACCACCTTCTCAAGGTCATCAGACCTCCACACTCACCTGCACGCAACGCCACACCCAACAATGCACTCGCCGTCCTACGGCGATCCTTCTGAGCATATTTGACATGGCCACTAGGCCATTTTCTACTTTTCAGGTGACTGTCGGACCTCCACTATTGTCGTCGTCTTCACCGGCTCCGCCAACAACCATCAAGCCATGTTCTTCAGCACTCTCCACTCCAGGTGCTGTAGTTGACTTCTAGGGAGCACTCCAGACTCCCAATTGAAGCAGCAGGTGCTTCTTTCGACTACAATCAGAGCTTCATCAGTCGCTGCTGTGTGAGGAGAACTGTAGGACAGATAGTCCCACATCGTGGAAACTAAGGCAGAGCATGTGACATAAAAGGAATTCCTCTCCCCGACCCCTCGCCCAAGACACAGTGGTTGGGTCCCCATCCACCCTCACCTACTTAACCTACCTCTGCACACTCCTCGCTTGTGACTCATGCCCACAGGTCTGGTCCTGTTCACACCTGAATACCCGACTGATTACTGATCAATTAACTTTAGTGGAGTGCTAATTAGCCTAAGTACATGTAAAACATGCCTTAGTAGATTGCAATTAGAGTTAAGTGTTAGTTTATATTAATTAGAGAATACTTTGGTAAAATTTGATATATATATTTATGCAGGGTCTTCAGTGCAATTCTCTTCTTCTCCTCCACCCATAGAAAAAACCATCGACGCCTGCGCCGCTTCGCGTGCAACAGCAGCACCTCATCACGTGGGTGTTCTTGGAGGAGATCTTGCAAGGCCCAAACGAAATGAGGGAAAGTCAAGGGAGATTTGTTAAAGCAAACACCCACGCATTGGGTTCAAAAAGGAGGAAGAACTACAGGCATGGAGGAGGCATCCCCTCCCCCTGGTAGGGACTTCTTCTCCATCTTTTCCACCGTGAAGGAGGCGTGCACCGTGGACTTCAGCAAGCACTGTGGCCTCCACGTCCTCAACATCACCCTCACCGTCGAAGCACACACGATGACAGAGTGTGTGCGTGCCATCAACACCTTAAATTCAACCACTTGCCGCCGTCCCTTCACATCCACCACCTCTATGCACTAGTATTCCCTTGCCGCAGAGCGCTGCCAGGCATGCACAACGCCCGCATGTAGCAGATCCACCCGCAGCCATGTCTTCGCCCGCACTCCATCTAGCATGCGCACGCATCTTCTCCCGCGCTCCAGCCACTTGCGTGCTCCTCCGCTTCTTCGTCTTCCTTCCATGCCTCCCCTGTTTGCAGCAAAAAACCCAAAGCACTTCAGCAGCAGCGTCCGCCACCATCACGCACCATCTCCCTCACCTAAGCGCCACCCTCGCACATTGCTTACCTCGCTCTCCCCTCCACGTGGGCATGAGCCTCCGTATTTCCAGCAGCCTATGCGTGCCCCTTCGCAGGCACCTTCAGCAGCAGCGTCGCCCCTGTTGCTGGCCACCACTCCTAGCCGTGCGACCAATCTTGGCCTCCCCACACCACGTCGTTACCACCATTGTGAGCCTCTTCTCCAGCACATCTCCTCCTCCCAGACTCACGACCAGCGAAGCCTTCTAGCATGCGCAGCAGTGGCCTCTCTCCTCTTCCCTATTTCTCAACATTAAAGAGGGTAATAAAAATTATGCTTGCTGCCATTGCCATGCACTATTGAGTTATTTAGAGATTTAATTTAGTGAGGGGAATTTGCATGAAATGTCCTCTTATATGGGTTAATTGTGCATACTAAATTTGTCTCATGAATAATCGAGCATGGATATTTATTATAAGGAACGAATTCTGATTCAATTAAATTTGATGGTGCTTGTTGGTACTAAGCTAGAAATTCAGGTATTTTCATGGTGGTGATTTTGCATGTGCACCCTTACATTATTGATTAATTATTTAAATCAAGAATTTATGTTGAAAACATGTGCATGAGTTAGTATGTGTACATGTTGAGTTTCCCAAATAAATGAGACACTATTCAGTAGTTTAAATAGGTTAATTCCTCCCTATGGAGACGACCTAACTATTTTCGTAGTTAGATTCTGAGAATTAAAATGTTTTGAAAATCGATTTTCTACCACGCGATTAAATACAACGACACGTCATTTCATGCTAAAATTTTTATCGAAAACAAATATTGCTCTTTCAAATGGTATCGTTGCCGAGGAGGAAACACACCTATTAATTTTTTCAAGAATTTTATGTTATTTTTATGCTATTTTGAAAGTTTTTCTGAATTACTGACTATGGATCTTTTTCTGTGCAAAACAACAAATGAACGCAACGGGTGTGCATAACAGAGGCGATATTTTTGGTGGACCTTAACGCCACCTGGAGGCCAGCAACAGGTGCTTGTGGGCCTTGATCCCGCGCACGTAGGCATATGGAGGATCCTTTTTCTGATTTAGTCATTAGATCTTAGTTAAGATTTAGTTGAGATAGACCTTATACATTTAATTTTTGTCATGTGGACCCTTGTTGGGCATTTTTGGGATTTTTGGGAACGTGTTCCCAATGTTTCTTTATTTTTTATCGCTCTTTTATGCAGGAGCGTATTTTCAGGAGCATGTTCCCATTTTATCTAGATTATAGGATTAGTCGAATTGTTTGAACTGTATATAGGTTAGTTAGTTAGTTAGTTAGCTAGATTAGGTTTGTTTGCTTAATATTATTATATAAAAAAAAAATTCGAACTGCCTACTAGAAGCTGCATATCACTAGGGCGATCATCTAGGACTAAATGAGCAGCATCTAGTTTATCTTAATTGCATTGCAAACATCCCTGCATTGAAGAAAGCTGGAGTAAGGTACGTCTTTTTCTTGAGCATCAATTACCTATCATGCATCTGCATTGAACCTAAATCTAAGACCACTAAAGTGCTTGAATCGAATTAATTCAGTGGTCACTTTAAAAATTGGGATTGCTAAGATGTTGGACCTTAAAATCTGACTTAAAATTGTGTGCAAAAGGATCTTGTTTGCGAGATTTCAAAACTCAAAACATGAACATATGATTGTACATCTGAGACACTGTGCACCTCACACATAAGGTCACCAGATAAATTTCTACCTCTCCTCTTTGCACCACAAGGGAAGTTAGTCGAAAATCAACAAGCCTATCCAGCAAGTTACTTCGATTCCTCGTGCGTGGGCTCGATTCGAGACTTCCATCCCTTACGAGTAGGTTGTAGGCACTAACGAAGGTTGACCTAGGAAGCGTAATTCTTGCAAAACTTGTTTGGCCACCAACTGAACAGCCAAGACCTAGAATCTACTAAAAACAGATCCCACTGTATTTGCGTTTATTTTGATAGTGGTAGAACTCTCTAGGAAGTTTCTGATTTCTTTTAAATCCTAAGAGAGTTTAACCTGTTTAATTGAAAGAAATGGACTATCCTTACTCCTATCATTTTAACCAGGATCCCATGTCTCGAGCGTATCCATCCTTTGATGGATATATTGATAATCCATGGGATCATCATATTCTTATCCTGGGAGTACTGGCTCGATAGCTCCCACTTTTGAGCAGAGCCTAGGAGCGGGATTTTCCAACCCTGGAATCACTACTACTATGCAAACACCCAACACTCCCACCCTTCATGATTTTCCATATAGAGGTTGGACCAATACCCCTAGGCAACTAGAGCCTGAAATTGACTATCCTCCTCAATTTGATAGTAGTAGCCTCTCCTCTTTTATGATAGAAATGCAAAAACAACAAAAGGAAATGATGGAATCTATGGGAGAGATGTTGAGGAATAGTCAACAATTGAACAAAGAAATTAGATAGCTTAGCTACGCTCTTCTTAGTAATTCTGATCCCTACCCATACAACCATGATCATGAAAATAATTCTGAGGAAACCAATGACAATAGGGATCCCGTTTTACATAGCTATCACTTAGACTCTCCCAATGTGACACAGCCATTAGAGGAGAACGATCCTAGTAATTATCCACCTGAGTTATATTGGAGTCAAAAGAAAGGGAAGATGGTATCTCTTGAGGACCTTGACCCCAATGACAGTATTTTCCTTACCCCTGCTAACCTGGGTCAAGGTCGTATTGTTCATATCACTTCCCCTATTAATTATCTGGTGGATTCCCATTCTACCCTTAGTGAGCCTACTCCTGACCCTCCACTTATGGAATGAACACCTACCATTCAGCATCCTAAGGATTTAAATGCACCCAATATAGGTGACCCTAAGGGGATGGAGGATGAATTAGATCAATTTTGGTCTCAGGGATATAAAGAGTCTATTTCAAAGGACGAGGATGACCTAATGGAGGAACCCGAACTGAAAATCTTGAGTGAATCACAGGGGGATTATGTGTTATTTGAGGACTTGCCCCCTGAGGATATAAATAATCTGGTGAAATCTGGATTCCTCCTTTTGATTTTGAGAGTCATCCTTCGCAAAACCATGAGTTGATATTGGAGGAAAAACAGAATAGTGAGAAGCCTAGGGGAGACTCTCAGGGACAATATGCATCAATTGAAGATTTATACCCCGAGAAGAACAACGTATTCAGTGATATAGGCTTTCTCCATAACATTAAAGATGATAATCCTCCTAAGGATATTAAGGATAATGAAGTAGCACACAAAGTCCTTAGAAAGGATGTAATTGACAAGAAAGAACCTGGGGATGGATTTGCTGATAATTCTGATCTCGCTACTTCCCAAGAAACCCAATTGTCGTCAAAGCATGTTGATCATGAGTCTACTAATGAGATATTGAATTCTATTCATGACTCATCTATTATAGAGGAGTAGTTGGAGGTTCATAAAATAATGAAGCTAGGTAAGGATGTGGAATGCGAATTCTTATTGGAAATGAAATCTAAACAGCCTATGCCCTCTTTGGACTTAATAATTACCACCCAATCACTCAAGCAACCGGTATATTCCTTACCTAATCCTCAGCTCAGGTCTCTACTCATATACATTCTTTCTGAGGAGAATATCAGGCCAGTACATCCTCAGGTAGAATGGCGAGTGTGGATTGATGCTTGTACATTTAGTCTCGCCATTCAAGGGTTTGAAATAATAATGTTTATATCTTTTAAAATCCTTCCTGCTTTGGAGGTGATGAGAGCCTCATCATGAGCCATAACTAGCTCATTTTGACCTAATAAAGAAGACAAAAGCTCCTACATAACCTAGAAGAAGGCTTAACTAAAGGAACAAGTGCTCTGAGAAGAAAACATGAAATAAAGGTTAAAACTGCAATTTTACCATTGCAGTACATAAATGGGAATTCTCAGAAGCAAAACATAGGTCAAATAGTCCAAAGTGGGTTGAATTAATCAGAAATGGGTTTATGTGCAATCTAAGAATTAAATGACACTTGGTAACCCTAAAACAGACCCGCTTAAATTAACAAGGTTTCAGTCAGAATAAAAATCAAGCAAACCCTCTAAAAATCATAGAAAAACATCCTCTGGGGTTTAGAACACTTAATTTGGCCTTTGGAACCTAGTTTGACCTAGATTAGGGTCTTAGCTCTTCAATTAACCTAATTTGGGTTTTTACGTAAAATGTCCAGTAAAAAGAGGTCAAACCTAAAATCCAACTTCACCATTGGATTCTTTAGGGCCAAATTAGGTTTGTACCAAAATTTGGACCTAAGGGGAGGTCATCTTGACCTACTTTGCAAGTTAGTACACCCAAATCACAAAGAGGTCCCTATCTTTTGAATATCCTTGCAGAGAGCCCCCTAGGTTCCTCGCCTTCTTTGCAAACCGGTCCTGCCGCCATTGCTAGGGCAGAACCGAGCTCCGACGAAGTTTCGAGAGAGATGGCTCTCTAATTCCTCAGAGATTCTCTCCCAGAAATGGAAGGGAGATTCTCTGAGGAATTCCCTTCCTTCTAAAGCCAATCAAATTCGCTGGTGTGAACCCAATCTCTCGTGCGAACGCACGAGAGATGTGGGTATCTTTCTTCCTTCCAACTCCGGCGAACCGGCTGACCTAATTGCGCGTCTTTCACGCTCTGATACGAGCGGCCAGCACCTATAAAACACCCCTCGGACCCGGCCACTCATCTTAAGCTTGATTTTGACGGAGATCCCCTCCAAATTTCTTCTCTCCCATCTCCGGCCAAACGACCCACAAGCTCCGGCGACCGCTTTCCCTCCTTCTCGTCACTCTGCTGCCATACCAGCAGCAGAGTCCTCTCCACCTCTTCCTCCCGCGGCGCGCTGTACCCTGCGCGCAAGCTCCTGACCTCATCTTCGTCGCCGCTTCCTCCCCCAGGGTCTTTCTTCCCCGACGACGGCAGTCACGAGCCGTCCTCTCCACTGCCTCCCTTCACTCCAGACAACCCCAGATACGTTCTCCATCCTCTCCTCTCTCTTTTCCCCCTGTTATCTCCCTTGATCGACCCTCGACAGACGCTAACCACCTCCATCGTCTTCGCCTCCGACCGCACTCCGGCGAGCCGCCCACACCACTCCAGCCCTCCACACGGCTCGCCAACCACCTCGGAAGCTCCGCCTCACCTCCAGGAACACACTCCACCCTCCCACTGCCACTCCAGCCCTCCACAACCACCCTCCGACCAACCCACCATCTCCGGCCACAGGTTGACCTAGGCACGCACGCCTAGGCCGACCTGCGGCCTGCTGCACTGCCCACCGCCTTCGCCGTGCCACGGCGAAGGTCTCTATCTATTCTGATTTGGCCGAGAGGCGCGTTTTGTGTACGACAGGATTCGAGCTGCTGCCGCCATGGACGACATCTGATGAAGCTCCCGCGAAGCTCCAGGCACCCGGTCTTCCAGACTACAGGTGCTGCATACTAACGCAAGTGTCGCGAGGTGAACGAATCCAGCCGAGGAGCGCTAGCAGAGCCAGCAGCTGCGGGGCAATCGCACGACGAGGTTTCTGCAGGCGCGCGTGAAGGCGAGACCAGATAGTCCCACATCGTGGGATTGCAACCGGCAGGTACCGTATAAGTTGTTTTTACGCTTTATTCTTATCGCCTCAGTAAGCACAGGGGTGAGGTCCCTCACTGACCCCACCCGCCTCGTCCGCGGCCTGACCACGTGGACCTGGCGGATCCGACCCGACCTAGACCTACGCACTCCTGCAGGTGCGCCTGGTCCCGGGTACGATCCGACCCGATTGAGACTGGCTCTGGTAGAGCGGTTAGAGTGAATTGCTTGAGAGAGAGACACGCGCAGGTAGAGGGAGAAGGGTTAGGTTTTGTTCCCTGTGCAGGCAGGCTGATTGCAGGAGAAGGACTTGGCCGCTGCAGAAGAAGGAGAAGCAAGACAAAGAAGAAGAAGAAGGCAACGAAGAAAGGAGAAGCAAGACAAAGAAGAAGAAGAAGGCAACGAAGAAAGGAGAAGCAAGACAGAAGAAGAAGAAAGAAAGAAGTCTTCGCAGGAGAAGAAGGAAAGCAGAAAGGTTAGAAGTCTTCGCAGGAGAAGAAGAAGAAGGACAAGGGAAGATTGCAAAGAGATCCGAAAGGCAAAGCAGAAGAAGAAAAAGAGAAAGAAAGATCACATTTAAGACGTCTGATACATAAATCAGACGTCTAATTCTATTTTTTTACATCTTTCTTAAAAACTCTTTGAATCAATTATATTTGCATTTAACAGTTGTATTCTTGGGTTTTACAAAGTACTGAGTTTGCTCCCTGTGTTCGACCTCGGATACTCTAGTTGTTCGAGTAATAAAATTATTTGTTTAAACGTTTTGTCGGTTCTACTGCAACGTAATACGCCTTTAAATCCGCACAGAAACGTTGACAACATTTTGGCGCCGTTGCCGGGGAGCAACGGGCACTTGTGAAGCTTTTGAGTACAACTTTTCTATTTAATATCTGACTTAACTTCTCTTTTGTTGTGTTCAAACAGGGAAAGCAAAACAAAAAGGAAAGAATAGCAACTGCACAACAGACTGGAGCAGGTAATCTCCATAAGCCCTCTCCCTTAACCCTCTCACAATCTAAAAAAAAAAAAAAAAAAAAAAGGGGGAGAAGTCAACTTAGGGCTACCTGTCGTATATTTAGTAACTCATCAAGTTGCCTGATTTTCATTTCAACATATTTTTGTCTGTCATCCAACTAAGGCAACTAGGGCTAAAACTTTCTTGATTGAGCCCTAGGTGCTAAATTCTAAGGCAACTAAATTGGACCCATTAGAGCCAAGTTAGGATTGCAAAGCTAGGGTTTGTAGGGACACATCTTCTCTAAAACAAAGAAACAAACTTTCCAAAAAGAAGTGTGCCTAAACCGTGTTTGAAAATATTTATACAAGAGGAACCCTAAGCAAATCAGGCTGATAATCCATTTGAATCATAAAAGGAAGGACCTAAAAGCTCTCAAAGGAACAAGAGGTGAAGTTGATCCCTCGGGTCAACCAACCTTAATATTAGGTCACTTTTTGCACTCAAAATACTTAAAAGTTCAAGTGGAACATTAAGCACCTTGATCTTAAAATAAAAAAGGTAGACTTAAGAGGTCAAGATCCCCATTCTGGTCTACCTGGAACCGCAGTGACAAGAGAGGTCGGGTGGGGGAAACCCTGTAACCCGTAGGGACGCTCTACCGTGTAGGGGTCTTTGCGGGACTCTCCCTCTCTGGCTGCCCAGGTATTTCTCAGGTGGACGATCTTCTGATCCAGGGGTCCATCTGCCCCGAACCTCTATAGTCACCCAACAATTCTTGGGTGTCTTGATTGGGTCCAGCACCTTCTAATCTCATCACATCTTCCGGTGCATGTTTGGTAGGAGGTCCTTAAGACCACCTTTAAGACCTCCTCTAGAAATTCATTCTCGCCGAGGCCAAGCCTCGACGCCCTTGTTTGTGCAGCAACCCCACCACATAAATCTTTCATCTGATTCAGACCCTGATTCTCCTTCTTCTCCCATCATGGCACAACCCATTGAAGAGGAGAATAACCTTGAACACCAACTTCAACGCTTGAACGATCTCTTTCAGAACTTTGTAAACCCACCACAGCGACCTATGATGCGAGATCACTATAATCCCGCTGCGGTGGCAATTGAACCCCGAGTACGAGTCCCAATTGGAGGACCCGATTCTGATCTAAAGCCCAATATGATTCATGCCATACCAAAGTTCCATGGGCTTAACTCTGAGGATCCATTCCAACACATTAAACAACTCAAGCATCTGGCCCAAACTTTCGGGTCAGATGTACAAAACCGGGATATCCTACTCATGAAAATGTTTTCGTTCTCCCTCTTGGACAAGGCCGCGCACTGGTATCAGACTCAGACCTGCCCGATCAACACTTGGGAGGAATTACAGTCCGAATTTTTGAAAAAATTCTTCCCTGTTGGCCGGACGAATGCCTTGCGTCACCAGATCACTCATTTCACTCAACAACAGGGAGAACCTCTTCACGAAGCTTGGGATCGATTCCTAGATCTCATGCGAAAGTGTCCCCATCACGGAGTTCCTAAGTGGGAACAAGTCCAGTCTTTTTTCCAGGGACTCCGTGAGGATATTCGTCTCATCGTCAATGCAACATGTGGAGGAAACATCATGGGCCAACACGAGGACACGGTGTGGGAGATTCTCGAAAACATGTGCGAGAACTCCATAAACAATGACTCCTTGGGCTTATTCGACAGGACGAATGCCCGCGCATCGACGAATCTAAGAGGGACACATGAGACGCAGGACCTGTCCACTTCTGTTGACCTGGAATTGATGGCCAGTCGGTTGGACAAGGTCTCTATCATAGAAAAGAAGGTGGACGAGCTAACTCGACATTTGCAGCAAGCCACCTCTGCACAAAACTCTTTTGCACGACCTCCTCTGGCAAGGGAAACAGTGCAAAACATCTATCACCAACCTGCCAAGGGGATGGGCCCCTATCCACCCCCGTCTACCTCCCAGACCGGAGTGACCTCCGATCCCGTCTACTCGAGTTGGGGGAACTCTGAACCCTCGTATTCTGACTTTCCTGAGGTTTCTCAGAACTGCGAGGACCTCAACGCCATCCAGAACGACCCATACTCCAATACCTACAACCCTGGATGGCGAAATCATCCTAACTTTCAGTGGACGGGAAACTCTCAAAAACCACCATATCAACCCCGCCCACAAGCTCCTCGTCCATATCAGCCGCCTCAGCCTCGGCCCAATCCCACCTACCAATCTGGACAAAATCAGGATCAACTGACTCTTATCCTTCAAACGCTGGCTGACATTCAAAAAACGAATGCGGCAATGCAAAAACAGCACAAGGACGAGATCACAGAGGTTCGCAACCAACTGGCCCAGATGGCAAATTCTCGCCAACCTGGCACCCTTCCTTCGCAACCTCTGCCCAACCCAAATAATGTGCCGACCCAGAGGCGCATTATGAATCCAAATCCAGGCCACGCACATTTGATTTATCAGGCCCCTGCTACTCCATCACCAGACAGGATGGAGGCTTCTACATCTTATGCAGAATTTCAGCAGCAGCCACCTCTCCTACCTAACCCAAACCAAAGTCAGGCTGGATTAAACTCTGTAACAACACGTAGTGGTAAAACAACACAAGACCCACATTATCTGAACCACTCCAAGCCTGATAATCGCCAAGACCCTAGGGTAGTCATCCAAGATACTACTGTCCCAGATCAAGAACCTGGACCTATCCTAGAGGAACCAGCTAGGATCCCATTTCCTGAGGCCTTGACCAAAGGAAAAAGGACAACCAAACCTGTGGCTCCTGAGGAGGATCTGGTCAAGCTCTTTGAACAGGTCCAGATAAACATCCCGTTGATGGATGCAATCCGCCACATACCGGCTTACGCAAGATTCTTGAAAGACATATGTACACCTAAACGTAAGCCGCGAACCAAGGATGGGAATCCGATTGTACTGTCAGAGCAAGCCAGCTCTGTCATCCTGAGCAAACTCCCACCCAAGGCTAAAGACCCAGGAACCCCCTTGATTTCTTGTAAAATTGGTGAAACCCAACTTGATAGAGCCCTACTAGACCTAGGTGCCTCCATAAATTTAATACCTACATCCCTCCTTGACCACCTTGAAGAATCTGAACTTAAACCCACTGAGGTGACATTGCAGTTAGCTGATCGATCCATCAAGTCACCCAAAGGTATACTCGAGGATGTCATTGTTAGGGTACGAGATTTTTATTTCCCAGTGGACTTCATAGTACTGGACATGGATGCACCTAAGAACCCAAGGGACACACCAATCATATTAGGGAGACCCTTTCTGGCCACTGCTAGGGCCAATATAAACTGCGAAGAGGGCCAGATAGAATTAAAATTTGGGAATCAAAATCTGAAGATCGACATTTTCAAAGCCCAACAAGGGATTAATTGCGGGGTTATAGAGGAAATTTGTGATGTCAAAGCCGTGGTTGATGAACTGCACATAGAGGACAACCTGATTATTCCTGATCAACCACTAGAAAATCAAAAACCGCTAACAGAGGAGTGCGAACACAATCTAGACACATCTATGACTCCTACCATTGCTCCCGATACAAACCCTGAACCACCCGCTGCTGCTGACAATCCTGTCATGGAACTCAAGCCCCTTCCTGAACATCTAAAATATGTCTTTTTGGATTCAAATCAAACGTTTCCTGTGATTATCAATTCTCGACTCACACTTGACCAGGAACTCCGTTTGATTTCTGTTCTCCAGCAACATCGTAGAGCCATTGGATGGACTCTAGATGATTTGACTGGTATAAGCCCTTCATACTGCACGCATCGAATCTATACAGAAGAAGGCTCACGACCTTCAAGAGAAATGCAAAGGCGACTAAACCCTAACCTACAGGAGGTCGTGAAAAAGGAGATCATTAAGTGGTTAGATGCAGGGATCATCTACCCGATCTCCGACAGTCGTTGGGTGAGTCCAACACATGTGGTACCTAAGAAGGCAGGACTTACCATCATCACGACAGAAACCGGGGAAGTCATTCCTACCCGAATAGCTAATTCGTGGAGAGTCTGCATTGATTACAGAAGACTAAATTCCTCCACGAAGAAGGATCATTTCCCACTACCGTTTATTGATCAGATCCTCGAGAAACTAGCGGGAAATAGATTCTTCTGCTTTCTTAACGGGTACTCCGGTTACAATCAGGTGGCAATCCATCCAGAGGACCAAGAAAAGACCACATTCACCTGCCCCTTCGGGACGTACGCGTTTCGAAGGATGCCGTTCGGTCTCTGCAATGCACCTGCAACTTTTCAGCGGTGCATGCTTGCCATATTCTCAGATATGGTAGGTGACTATCTGGAAGTCTTCATGGATGACTTTTCAGTTTTTGGACAATCATTTGACGATTGCCTCCAACACTTGGTCCATATACTCAGGCGGTGCATCGAGGTGAATTTGGTTCTTTCCTGGGAAAAGAGCCATTTCATGGTGCCTGAGGGAATTGTCCTGGGACATTTAATCTCAGAGAAAGGCATCCAAGTGGATCGAGCTAAGGTTAACCTGATTTCCAAGCTCCCTATGCCTAGCTCGATTAAGGACATCCGATCTTTTTTGGGGCACGTCGGTTTCTACCGTCGATTCATCCCTGATTTCTCCAAAATCGCGCGCCCCCTGACCAATCTGCTTTCCAAGGATGTGCCTTTCGGAATTTCCAAGGAATGCACTCAAGCATTTGAGATCTTACGTGACCGAGTCACCCAAGCCCCAATCCTACAGTCCCCTGATTGGTCTCAACCCTTTGAGATCATGTGCGATGCATCTGACTTCGCTGTAGGAGCGGTTTTGGGGCAGAAAATTGACGGGAAACCTGTGGTCATTTACTACGCCAGCAAAACACTGGATGAGGCTCAGCGTAACTATACGGTTACTGAGAAAGAGCTGCTGGCCGTAGTATTTGCCCTAGAAAAATTCATATCATACCTTCTGGGTTCCCGTGTTATCATATACTCGGATCACACAGCTGTGAGGTATCTCCTAGCCAAGAAGGACGCGAAACCTCGATTAATCCGCTGGATCTTGCTGTTGCAAGAATTTGACATCGAGATTCGCGACAAGGCGGGAAAGCACAATGTGGTAGCTGATCATTTATCCCGCCTTCCTCCTGAAATTATTGATCCGTCCGGACCTATTACAGAACATTTTCCTGATGAGCACCTCCTGACTATCAGTACAAGTCTTCCATGGTTCACCGATATTGTTAATTACCTGGCATCACATCAGATTCCGCCCGATTGGTCGAAGGCCAAAAAGGACAAATTGCGTTCCGATGCCAAGTATTACCTATGGGAAGACCCGTATCTCTTCCGCATTGGTGCTGATCAGATAATCCGACGATGTGTCACGGAAGTGGAAATCAAAGACATACTCTCATTTTGCCATGACCAGGCATGCGGTGGACATTTTTCGGGACATAAAACCGCATCGAAAGTCCTCCAGTGTGGTTTCTACTGGCCCACAATTTTCAAAGATGCATACAATCACTGTAAGGCATGTTCCCGTTGCCAGACTCTAGGCAACATGAGCCATAGAGACATGATGCCTCTACAGCCGATCTTGGTATGCGAAATTTTTGATATTTGGGGGATTGATTTCATGGGACCCTTTCCTACCTCGGATGGCTTCGAATACATTTTACTCGCAGTTGATTATGTTTCCAAGTGGATAGAAGCCATTCCGACCCGAACCAACAATCATAAAGTCGTTATAAAATTCCTTCATCAAAACATTTTCGCAAGGTTCGGGATTCCGCGTGCTATAATTTCCGACGGAGGGACCCATTTTACAAACGCTCAGTTCAGGTCACTGATGATCAAATACGGGGTGTCACACCGAATCTCTACTCCTTACCACCCCCAAACTAATGGTCTAGCTGAGCTATCTAACCGAGAGATCAAGAAGATCCTTCTGGTTACTGTTCGACCTGATAGAAAAGATTGGTCTTCTCGGCTTCCGGAAGCATTGTGGGCCTATAGGACCGCCCACAAGACCCAATTAGGAATGTCTCCCTTCAGACTAGTGTACGGGAAGGCATGTCACCTCCCCGTCGAATTGGAGCATAAAGCCTATTGGGCAGTACGGACCTGTAATCTCGACCTTTCTAAGGCTGGAACCCACAGAAGATTTCAAATGAGCGAGATCGATGAATTACGCCACGACGCATATGAGAACTCGCGAATTTACAAAGAACGGGTTAAAGCTTTTCACGACAAACACATTTCTAGAAAGGTCTTTCATCCTGGTCAAAAAGTTTTACTCTTTGATGCTCGACTCAAACTATTCCCAGGAAAGCTAAGATCCAAGTGGGTCGGACCCTACCTAGTCCGCCAAATCTTCGGAAATGGAGCTATTGAAATCAGCCCACTCAGCCACGATTCTGAACCATTTGTCGTGAATGGGCAGAGACTCAAGCCGTTCATTGACATGACCGATATAGATTTGACTGAGTCATCCTTTACCCTCCTTTCCTCTTGAGCTCATTACGCCCAGCCGATGGCGTAAAACTCAGCGCTTAACGGGAGGCAACCCGTCATTCTTTGAAAAACCTGAAACCGTTTCTGACATCGCTATGCGGAACTCATATTGCACTTTAGGGTTCATCCATTAGAACAGCTGACTTCACCTCAGGTATACCTACCCGAGATTAGAAATCGTTCGCAACAAGTCGCTTCGACCCATTCACTCACCACACACCTGTCCTAACACATGAACTAAGCTGAATTCGAACCCACCTAATTTACAATGGGGACATTGCAAATCTTAGGCATGGGGGGGTATGAAAGTGCAAAATGTCAGAAAATTCATATCAAGAAAGGGTTTCATTCATAAAAAAAAAAAAAAAAAAAAAAAAAGGACTTGATAGAGGGGAGGAACAATTCAGGGTCATACAAATGAGAGGAGGAAAAGAAAGAAAAATGACAAAAAGAGCAAAAATAAAGAAAGGAGCACAAAAGGAAAAGAAAAAGAAAAAGTCATTAGTAAAAGATTAAGGGGTTAACTGAAGTTCTAGACCGAGTCAAGAAAAAGAAAAGAAAAATGCTACAGAGATATAACAAGAGATTAGCGGGAACGCTGGTCTTAGGCCTCTTGGGCTAGATTTTTAGCTTAAAAATTCACGTATCCGTTAAAATCTGAACAATCCTCAAGAGGTTGAGGAAAATGCGAAGCTTAAGTATTAGGTCTAAGGCTTAGGAAGTATTCGGCCTCGTTAACTGACCTCCGGTTTGCGGGATTCGGTAACCTAAGCACCCAAATTCACACACAGTCTGGTTCAGTGCGCATAAATATTCAAAAACACGCAAGAGCGTTTAATATTCTGAAAAAGTCACCTAGATTAGGAGCGGCCAATCAACACAAGTTGATTTGGACAAGTTCCCAGCGCGGAGAGGCGGGAAATTCCCCTCGAAGATGCGTAACAACATATCGTCTCCTCGGTGCTTGTCTCTTAGGATATTTAAATATCCTACTGGGGGCATGTAAGCACTCTGCTGGTTCAGATACCATGGGTGGCATTATCACGAAATGTCGATCGCCAGGGTCTGAATTCGGCCACGGAACGCCATGGGCGGGATTATCTCGAAATCTCGAAAGCCAGGGTTCCGGGGGTTGCCATGGGCGGGATTATCTCGAAATCTCGAAAGCCAGGGACCCTTGAGGATTGATGATGGGGACGAGGAATCCGATACAGACCGTGTTGAGAAGCTAATCCGAAGCTAGAAATAAAAAGAAAAGAGAGAGAAAAGCTCTCCAAACAAATAAATCCTCTATCTCTCTCTTACAAAAAAAAAACGCACTGCAAACTGAGCGTAGGCTAAAAATGTCTCAAGCACGGGTGCTTTAACCGCAGAGTCCAACAAACCCTAGGATAGTTTTTGTGGGCCGTAGAAACCTTTGCGAAGGACTGAGGCTAAAGCAGAACAGGTCCAGATTTTGGTTGGTACTTGAGTACCTCTAGGCCTATTGTCGGCATTCCTACCTAATCACAAAAGAAGCACTTATCATAACTAAGGACACTTTGGGTCTAGAATGGAAGTTAAAACTTTGAAATTTTGCTAAGGGACTAGCAAAATCTAGGCATGGGGGTATGATGAGAGCCTCATCATGAGCCATAACTAGCTCATTTTGACCTAATAAAGAAGACAAAAGCTCCTACATAACCTAGAAGAAGGCTTAACTAAAGGAACAAGTGCTCTGAGAAGAAAACATGAAATAAAGGTTAAAACTGCAATTTTACCATTGCAGTACATAAACGGGATTTCTCAGAAGCAAAACATAGGTCAAATAGTCCAAAGTGGGTTGAATTAATCAGAAATGGGTTTATGTGCAATCTAAGAATTAAATGACACTTGGTAACCCTAAAACAGACCCGCTTAAATTAACAAGGTTCCAGTCAGAATAAAAATCAAGCAAACCCTCTAAAAATCATAGAAAAACATCCTCTGGGGTTTAGAACACTAAATTTGGCCTTTGGAACCTAGTTTGACCTAGATTAGGGTCTTAGCTCTTCAATTAACCTAATTTGGGTTTTTACGCAAAATGTCCAGTCAAAAGAGGTCAAACCTAAAATCCAACTTCACCATTGGATTCTTTAGGGCCAAATTAGGTTTGTACCAAAATTTCGACCTAAGGGGAGGTCATCTTGACCTACTTTGCAAGTTAGTACACCCAAATCACAAAGAGGTCCCTATCTTTTGAATATCCTTGCAGAGAGCCCCCTAGGTTCCTCACCTTCTTTGCAAACCGGTCCTGCCGCCATTGCTAGGGCAGAACCGAGCTCCGACGAAGTTTCTAGAGAGATGGCTCTCTAATTCCTCAGAGATTCTCTCCCAGAAATGGAAGGGAGATTCTCTGAGGAATTCCCTTCCTTCTAAAGCCAATCAAATTCGCTGGTGTGAACCCAATCTCTCGTGCGAACGCACGAGAGATGTGGGTATCTTTCTTCCTTCCAACTCCGACGAACCGGCTGACCTAATTGCGCGTCTTTCACGCTCTGATAGGAGCGGCCAGCACCTATAAAACACCCCTCGGACCCGGCCACTCATCTTAAGCTTGATTTTGATGGAGATCCCCTCCAAATTTCTTCTCTCCCATCTCCGGCCAAACGACCCACAAGCTCCGGCGACCGCTTTCCCTCCTTCTCGTCACTCTGCTGCCATACCAGCAGCAGAGTCCTCTCCACCTCTTCCTCCCGCGGCGCGCTGTACCCTGCGCGCAAGCTCCTGACCTCATCTTCGTCGCCGCTTCCTCCCCCAGGGTCTTTCTTCCCCGACGACGGCAGTCACGAGCCGTCCTCTCCACTGCCTCCCTTCACTCCAGACAACCCCAGATACGTTCTCCATCCTCTCCTCTCTCTTTTCCCCCTGTTATCTCCCTTGATCGACCCTCGACAGACGCTAACCACCTCCATCGTCTTCGCCTCCGACCGCACTCCGGCGAGCCGCCCACACCACTCCAGCCCTCCACACGGCTCGCCAACCACCTCGGAAGCTCCGCCTCACCTCCAGGAACACACTCCACCCTCCCACTGCCACTCCAGCCCTCCACAACCACCCTCCGACCAACCCACCATCTCCGGCCACAGGTTGACCTAGGCACGCACGCCTAGGCCGACCTGCGGCCTGCTGCACTGCCCACCGCCTTCGCCGTGCCACGGCGAAGGTCTCTATCTATTCTGATTTGGCCGAGAGGCGCGTTTTGTGTACGACAAGATTCGAGCTGCTGCCGCCATGGACGACATCTGATGAAGCTCCCGCGAAGCTCCAGGCACCCGGTCTTCCAGACTACAGGTGCTGCATACTAACGCAAGTGTCGCGAGGTGAACGAATCCAGCCGAGGAGCGCTAGCAGAGCCAGCAGCTGCGGGGCAATCGCACGACGAGGTTTCTGCAGGCGCGCGTGAAGGCGAGACCAGATAGTCCCACATCGTGGGATTGCAACCGGCAGGTACCGTATAAGTTGTTTTTACGCTTTATTCTTATCGCCTCAGTAAGCACAGGGGTGAGGTCCCTCACTGACCCCACCCGCCTCGTCCGCGGCCTGACCACGCGGACCTGGCGGATCCGACCCGACCTAGACCTACGCACTCCTGCAGGTGCGCCTGGTCCCGGGTACGATCCGACCCGATTGATACTGGCTCTGGTAGAGCGGTTAGAGTGAATTGCTTGAGAGAGAGACACGCGCGGGTAGAGGGAGAAGGGTTAGGTTTTGTTCCCTGTGCAGGCAGGCTGATTGCAGGAGAAGGACTTGGCCGCTGCAGAAGAAGGAGAAGCAAGACAAAGAAGAAGAAGAAGGCAACGAAGAAAGGAGAAGCAAGACAAAGAAGAAGAAGAAGGCAACGAAGAAAGGAGAAGCAAGACAGAAGAAGAAGAAAGAAAGAAGTCTTCGCAGGAGAAGAAGGAAAGCAGAAAGGTTAGAAGTCTTCGCAGGAGAAGAAGAAGAAGGACAAGGGAAGATTGCAAAGAGATCCGAAAGGCAAAGCAGAAGAAGAAAAAGAGAAAGAAAGATCACATTTAAGACGTCTGATACATAAATCAGACGTCTAATTCTATTTTTTTACATCTTTCTTAAAAACTCTTTGAATCAATTATATTTGCATTTAACAGTTGTATTCTTGGGTTTTACAAAGTACTGAGTTTGCTCCCTGTGTTCGACCTCGGATACTCTAGTTGTTCGAGTAATAAAATTATTTGTTTAAACGTTTTGTCGGTTCTACTGCAACGTAATACGCCTTTAAATCCGCACAGAAACGTTGACAACAGGAGGATCCTCGTTATCCTCCACTTATTCCATTTTGGGAGGTCCCTTTTCATATTCCTTTTGTTATTCCTAGACCTCCCCTGGTAACCAACGAGGTTCTCTGCTTTCATGTCTTCTGGCGAATATTTGGGATAATGTTGCATCATCAGCTCGCCAACATCCAAGGCTACCTATTTTCTAGGCCCGCGTTGTTACGCATATTTTTAGGGCCTAGCTTTTTCTATCTGGAACCAAACTTACAGGTTCCCTATAAGTTTGGTTGCTGACAAAAAATGCAGCGCTTATTGGGAGGTAGCCCAGCATCCAGAATAACACCATCTTCAGGTGATTTCCTTCCTTTCTCCCACTGTTTTCATTTTACAATGAGGACATTGTAGGATTTAGGCATGGAGGGGTGCATTTTAAATTTTAGGCAGTATTCATGCATTTAGGTTAGGTGCATTAACATAAAAAAAAATTTTGAGCTAAATTGGTTAGGCCCTAGAAAACATCTTTGTCATGAAAGTGTCATTGAAGATTTTTCTTCTTGAATTATTTCTTAAGTTTAGAATCTAGTATAGTTACATTCACTTGCACATAGACTGGGTAATGGATCTTTGAAGAGAACCAATAAGCATTTTTAGTCTACTAAACTCTTGGACAGTTAAAAGGGAGTCAGGCATACTATCTTCTATTAGATCCACCTCATATTTGTGAGAAGAAAGTAGAGAGATTATTGGTGCACTAAGTCTAGTGCAAGGACTCTTAAGTTTTGGACAATTAGATAAGGATACCTCAGAGTTAGGCATAGTTTTCGATCTCTGTTCCTGTGTGCGTACATTGTGTGAATTCCTGAGAGTCACCAAATAAGGCAGATACACAGAGATTGAGTCTTAATAAAGCTATGACTATGGTGGATGGTTACGACCGTCCTTCATAGAGTCCTCTGCTGAAGGAGGGTAATAGTGTCAAAGGTCAAAAATACGCTTGTCCTATCCATTCCTTCTCGGTGCCGAGAGTAGGCACTTCCACCAAATAAGCCACACAATATCTTCTTGACCATCATCATCCCTAATAATGCCTCATAAATAAAAGTCTGTGTCATGTTATGTTGATTTATAAAGAAAGAAAAAGAAGAAAAAAAAAGGAAACAATTATATTTAGAAAAAAAAATAGAAGAAAAAAGAA
Source organism: Thalassia testudinum (assembly GCA_037157565.1). Classification (NCBI taxonomy): domain Eukaryota; kingdom Viridiplantae; phylum Streptophyta; class Magnoliopsida; order Alismatales; family Hydrocharitaceae; genus Thalassia; species Thalassia testudinum. Next base: position 137,224,605 of record JAZHRO010000063.1, read on the forward strand.
AAGAGAGAGAAAAGAAAAAGAAAAGAGTCCAAGTTTATCTTTGTGATGTTGTTTCTGAGGCAACAAAAACACTTATCGTGATCCACCAAATATGACTCATACCTACCTTTTAGTATTTCTGATCGCCCGAATACTAGCTGAGGACTCTAACTTAGTTGTAGAGTTATTAGGACTTTAGTTGAAGTGTGAATGCCATGTGAGGCCACCAAATATTGAGTACATTTACTAAATCTGATGAGATTTGTAATCTCAGAAAGAAAAGAAGGAAAAGAGTGAGCACAAAGGAATATCAAGAGAGCACAGTTATTTAGCCTCTCTTCGAGTTGACTTGTTTAATAGTCTAAACATCTAGAGTCTGTAGTACTAAATTACATGTAGCACTAGATGAGTGTGTGCCACCAAATACAAATCTATTCAACTCAACATCTCCTACCTAAGCCAAAAAGTCGGGGTCAAATTATAGATTATTTTCTGCTTTATCCCCGAGTGAAGTAGTTGCCTATCCCGATAGAATTTTATCAAGGGTTAAGTACGAACTTCAAATGTAAGTTGGCTTTTCATGTGAATCCATTACTTAGGCTACTATCACTTCACATGAGCCTGGATCTCTAAATTTTTGGAATAAGAAAAGAAGAAATCTATTGATTACTTCTATTATTTCTCACTTTTGCTAGGGACTAGCAAAACTTAGGCATGGGGTCATTTGATCAATTCAATTTAGTGGAGTGCTAATTAGCCTAAGTACATGTAAAACATGCCTCAGTAGATTGCAATTAGAGTTAAGTGTTAGTTTATATTAATTAGAGAATACTTTGGTAAAATTTGATATATATATTTATTGAGGGTCTTCAGTGCAATTCTCTTCTTCTCCTCCACCCACAGAGCAAACCATCGACGCTTACACCGCTCCGCATGCAACAGCAGCACCTCATCGTGCGGGTGTTGTTGGAGGAGATCTCGCAAGGCCTACATGAAATGAGGGAAAGTCGGGGGAGATTTGTTAAAGCAAGCACCCACGCGTTGGGTTCAAAAAGGAGGAAGAACTATGGACGTGGAGGAGGCATCCACTCTCCCTGGCAGGGACATCTCCATCTTTTCCACCGTGAAGGAGGCATGCACCGTGGACTTCAGCGAGCACCGTGGCCTCCGCATCCTTAACATCGCCCTCACTGTCGAAGCACACACGGTGACAGAGTGTGTGCGTGCCATCAACACCTTCAATTCAGCCACCTGCCACCGTCCCTTCACATCAACCACCTTTGTGCACCAGTATTCCCTCGTCGCAGAGCGCTGCCAAGAGCGCACAACGCCCTCACACAGCAGATCAGCATGTTGAACCCAAGGCACTTCAATAGTAGCGTGCACCACCATCACGCACCATCGCCCTCACCTAAGCACCACCCTCGCGCGTTGGCTACCCCACTCTCCCCTCCACGCGCGCACGTGCCTCCGTATTTCCAGCAACTTGTGCGTGCCCCTTTGCACACACCTTCAGCAGCAGTGTCGCCCCACCACCTGCCACCACTCCTAGCCGTGGGACTAATCTCGACCTCCCCACGCCATGTCGTTACCACCGTTGCGAGACTCTTCTCCAACACATCTCCTCCGCCCAGACTCATGGCCAGCGAAGCCTTCTAGCATGCGCAGTAGCAGCCTCTCTCCTCTCCCCTACTTCTCAACAATAAAGAGGGTAATAAAAATTATGCTTGCTGCCATTGCCATGCACTATTGGGTTACTTAGAGATTTAATTTAGTGAGGGGAATTTGCATGAAATGTCCTCTTATATGGGTTAATTGTGCATATTGAATTTGTCTCATGAATAATCGAGCATGGGTATTTGTTATTGGGAATGAATTTTAATTTAATTAAATTTGATTGTGCTTGTTAGTATTAAGCTATCAATTCAAGTATTTCCATGGTGGTGATTTTGCATGTGCACCCTTACATTATTGATTAATTATTTAAATCAAGAATTTATGTTGAAAACACGTGCACGAGTTAGTATGTGTACATGTTGAGTTTCCCGAATAAACAAGGCACTATTAACTAGTTTAAATAGGTTAATTCCTCCCTGTGGAGACGACCTAACTTTTTTATTGGTTAGATTCTGAGAATTAAATGTTTTGAAAAGTAATTTTCTACCAGGCGCTTAAATATGACACATCATTTCATGCTAAAGTTTTTATCGAAAATGAATATCTCTCTTTCAATTACCCAGCTAAACCCGAGTCTCTGAGAGAAAGAAGAAAAAGAGAGAAAGACAGGGTGGTTTTTGCCCTTCGCACCTCTATTCTCTACACTTAGCCGATCTCTTAGAGGCCTTTGCCTCTGTGCTGTGCTTGCCTCTCTCTTAAGGCATGAAGGAAAGAGAGGAGGCCTTTGCCTCTTTCGTTGGAGCTGTGTTCTGCTAGTGCCTTAGTTTTAAAGCTATTGTTGGAATATTCACTTGGTTGACATGGCATATTTGGTTGAGAATTATTGTTCAATTATTTGAGATACTTGAAGTTAATTTTAGGGCTTAATTTGGTGATTCAAATCACCATTTTAACCCATTCTTTTTGCACTCTGCTACTTGATTTCATATACATATCATTTTGAGTTGTTCTAAATGAAGTTTTAGTCATAATTGCTTATATTTCTGGTGATTAGTGAGATTGAATTGCCATTAATTGCTCCCTGTGATCAACCTCGGACTCTTTTGCAATTCTGAGTTATAATTTTTAATTATTTTTGAGAGATTGAGGCTTTGCTACAACAATTACTCCTTAAAACTCCTCGATAGCTCGTTAACAAGTACAATCAGATCTATCGATCTTGTGATCAATGGCTCAGATGGCACCTCAAAATCAGCTTCCACACGCCTTCAACACACAGGTTGCTTCTGTTGGCACCACGTGGCACACCCATTACCCTCCGCTCATGATCGCATGCTCCTCGCCGCTCTCTTGCGCCTTCCTCGTGTGCGCTCAATTCAAATCACACGCTAACACTCTTAACTGTCTGATCTCGTGATCGGATGGCCTAAATCGTGTGCACTGCTGCCTCTTGCTTGCACGTGAATTGGGGCATTGAGTTGGGCATTCATTCTCACGTCCATCTTACTGCCACATCCAACATGCCTCCATGCACCACACGGCTACATCCGCACCGTCAATTTTAATCGAATGGTTAAATTACATTCTAGTGCCTTCGCCTATCCTAATTTCACACTAAGCACAAATCGATCTCGTGCCTCGCACTTGTGTGTGAAGGTGCGGACCACTATGCTGTGCCACCTCTTGTGTCGCGTGTTAGGATTTAGGTGCGGCTGCCCTCAACTGTTGGATGAAGATCCAACGGCTAGGGTTGATCTTCCTTTGATGAGGCGTGGGTGAGAAGTGGTTGATGTGGCATGCTTATGGATGTTAGATGACGATCTAACGGCCCATAAGGCATGGGGAACTTCTTCAGAGATTGGGGGCATGGCGAGGGGTGGCTATGATGGTGCCATCATGGCCGTCCATCTTCCTTGCTTTGTAGATGGTGCTATAGGCCTCAGATTGAGATGATTTTTGCTCCATTGGACCGCGATCGTTGATCTAGATCCATTCGTACAGTTGGATTTGGCATCTATGGTCCAAATTTCTGCCATCTTACTTCTTGTCTCTATTCTTCTATGGATTGTACGTGATGCTACGGATGTCAGATCAAGATAATTCTAGAAGCGTTGGACTCCCGTCGTCGTCCTGATCAGATCCATATGGTCTAATCTATCATTTGTTTCCTGAGATGCTCTGCAATCAATTTTGTCTTGCTTTTAGAGCATAAAATGGTAATAATATCTCTGAGGCTACTAAACTATCTATTATGCAAATTATGATGCTTATGTATGCATTGTTCCTAAGTTATGATAGAATCTAACTTAATTCAGGTAGATTAGGTCATATGATTGCTATGCAATCAATGATTACTAAATAAATAAGGCAAGTTGGTCCTAATTGATTTCTCTTTCAATCTTTCCAAGAGAGGAGGGGCTTAAAGAAGGAAACACAGTTACGCAACAACACAATAGAATAGATATAACAAGTTAGAATTAGAATAACTTCGATTAGTGATTGAAATGCGCATTGCTCCCTGACAGTAGTGCTAAAATGTTGAAGGGTATTCGTCATTTTTTAGAAAATTGCATCATAGTTTAGCAACGAAAATCAAATTGACATTTAAATTTATAAAGCTCAAAAAATGTGAGTTTCGAGGTCAAGGAGCAAATAATTGCAAATCAATCATTAATCAAGTATATAAGCACAATGAACAATATTCAAACTCAATGCATTCAATGAATAATCAAATTGTATATCAAAGACAAAAATATAGAGAAAGAGAGTAAAAAGAATGGTGGTTGAGACCACTAATTTTTCACTCAACTTCAACTCTTCTCAACTCAAATTAGATGTATCAACCCTTCTTCTCTTCTCTATTTCTCAATACTTAGTCAAATTCAAAGATTCAAATTTCCAAGATTTCAGATGTCTCAACAAAGCCACAAATGGCTTAAAATCTCAACTCAAGTCCATTCACAATATTTGCCTAAGTCTTTAGGCAAATATCCACAGTGCAAAACCCCCTTCCCCCTCTCAGAAATCCTCTCCTCTCTCTTTAAACCTGGTTCAGGCCATAGACCAGACCCGGTTCAAGAATAAACTAGCCTAGACCTATGTGTAGTGGGCACGAGCGAGGGCATGTGTGAGTCTTGTGAGGGGTAGGGACCTGACCCCAGTGGTTCAAAGGCAAACAACCCCTGGGCTTAATTCATTATATTCTCATTTCAAAATCAAAATGCCACGATGTGGCACTATATCCTTATCCTTCCTTCACAGATTTGCAGCTAAGGCCTCTAGGCGAAACTGAGCTGCTGCTAGCATTGCCTTGTCCAACTGAAGGACCAAGTGTCTTCATGGCTTCAATCTATAGCTGTGGGAGGTGGAATTGGTGACGATGATGATTGGATTGCGGCGAACAATGGTGGCGATGACCTTGACGATGGTGAACTCCTGAACATCAAAATACAGGCTTTAAGCCCCAATTAGATAGTCCATGACGATCGTTGTGGAGCGTAGAACATGGTGGTGGTGGATATGATATGTTTGGAGGTGTGTGGATGTCGAAGGTGACAAGGTTTTTTGTTGGTTGATCGGAGGTAGTCTAGAGTGGTCAAAGCTTCCAATAAAGTTGGGGTTTCTGACCTATGGACTATAGGGAAGGTAGTGGTGGTGGCGGAGAGTTATTTATTTAAGTGTAGGGTTGGCGCAGACTCGCTAGAGTTCGTGTTGGAGGTAGAGAAGACGAAGTAGGATTGAGAGAGTTTGTGGTTGAATCTACAAACTAAAGGCCTATAACTAATCCACGAAATAAGGGGAAGAGGGGGACCTAGTTTATTGGACAAAGGAGGGAGAAATTCGTGTTGGTGCGCCTTGCCGAATGCGAAGGAGATGAACTTCTCCAGTGAATGGGAACAACAAGGAAGAAGGAAAGAGGGACTCCTGCACATGTGTGCTAGGAGTGGACGAACTTAAGGAAGATAATGGACTTCCCAATTTGATCGTTGGGAGGCCTGAAGAAGGAGATTGAAGGTCATCACCTGAGTTGAGGTCGGAGATGGCTAGAGGATGAAGAGAAGAGCTTTTCTTGGTCGGAACTTGGTTGACTTTGACATGGAATACCCAAGAGCTTATATAGAGCTCAATTTTGAGGAATTTGTGCATTGAACTTGCGAATTTGGAATGTTAAGATCATGGAAATTAGAGCTTTACTGGAGCTTCTTGCTCCAAAATGGGATCTGAAACTTGGTTTAAGTTGGAGAGAATCACTTGATAATCAATCCCTCCAAATTTGGAAGGATTTGATTGAAGATTGAAGTGGGAATTGGTGATTGAATGATCGCACGTTTGGGTTTAGGTTTGCTGATAAGGAAACTCTGAAGGATTAGGTGGCAGGGACCTATTCGGGAAAGAGACGAGGAGTTTGGAATGCTTTTGTAAGAAAAACATAGAAGTTAGGGGTCTAATTGTAAAGAATAGAGAACTGGGGACTCAAATGCTAATTAGGTCAAGATGGACTTTGATTGGGCCCAAATTTTGGTGTTAACCTAATTTAGACCCAAGGAATATAATGGAGGACTTAGATTTGGGTTTTGACCACATTTAACTGGGTAAATTATACATAAGCCCAAATTAGGTCAAAATCTCGTCTGAATCTCTACTTTTGGTTAAAATGGGTTTAGATGGTCAAAGTGAAGGTACTAAACCTCTTAGAATATTTCCTAATGATTTTTAGGGGGTTTAGATTGAATGTATCTCTACCAGAACCCTTTCAATTTAAGTAAGGCTGATAATTAAGGTTTTCAATACTATTTTAATCCTTAAAATGCGTGAAACCCTTGTTCAGTTATTCTGAGCCTACTTCTTAGTCTTTTAAGTTCATTTAACCTTTAATTAACCCTTGATTAACCCTTTGGTTAATTTGCATTTGTGATGGGATGGTAAAACAACAGAATTAACCATATTTTCCTGTCTTCCTCTCAAATCATCTTAGCATGAAATTACGATCCTCATAGGATCATTTAGGAGCATTTAATACTTGAATTTGACTAATTTCAGTTAGTTATGATGAATGATGGTGTTACCATCAGCCGGGGTAATCCTTTGCTTATCCCATCGCTCTTAGTGTGATGGGCATTCTAAGACCCTCGGGGACACAGTATAAATCTAAATTCTTTGTCTTTCTCCATCCTTTTCCTTTTCTATCTATTGGGGAAATATATTTAATAAGTTCCTAAATATGAAATATCTAAAATTTATAATTATATGAAAGATTATTACCAGCACTTGTACATGCTGCACTTAGGTCAACTGGAGATGTACTCTGAACCTCCTCCTCCTCCTGCTCTTCATCCTCATCCTCCTCATCATCAATGTCATTCTTACCCTCCTCTTCTGCTGATAACTCCGGCAGATATTCTGCATCATGTGGACTTAGCTCCTACCCAGAAGTAGCAATCGCCTTCCCCTTTCCCCTTGCATACTACTTAGCATGATAACGTACCATATCACTAGGTCTAAAAAATCTCAACTTGGGGGTGGCTGGGACTGTTGGGGTGGGTGAGCCTGGGGAGCACTTGATGTCTAGGGTGCAGGCTGGGCCTAGCGAACACCTGATGCTCGGGGTGCAGGCTGAGCGTGGGGTGCATTTGATGTCCGGGATGGTGGCTGAGCCTGAGGAGCATCCTGGCTAGGCTCGATGGAAGCCTAGGACTAAGGGGGAGCCTTTTTATTGGATTTTTTCTTAAACAATTTCATTTGCATATGTATTACATATTTGTAATGATTTCAATGCATGTAGAAATGATAATTTAATATTTGGATGTAAACTTTCCCTTAGTGCTCCAACCTGAAAAATGTACATATGTAGGAAAATCATTTATGGTCTACAATAGTGCTGCATGCATCTAGAAGAACTCTTTCTTCTATGCATCATAAGTATTAATGCCGGTGTACCACAACCGTTTAAGTTCATCAATCAATGGTTGGAAGTATACATCTATTGTGTTTCCTAATTGCTTTGGACCAGGAATTAATAGTGTAAGCATAGTGAACGATGATCTCATACACAACCATGGACATAAGTTATAAGTGATCATCACGAATGGCCATAACGAGTATGATGGGTACATGCTCTTAAACAAATTGAATCTATCGCTTGCAAAACCCAATCTTACGTTCCGCTGATCTTCTTTGAAATAAATGTGTTTGTCGTCAAATCCCTTCCACTCCTCACAATTCGTAGGATGACATATTCTTTCATCTTATGATTTGTTATCCTCATGCCATGTCATCCACCTTGCAGTTTTACTTGATATAAAAAGGTGTTGCAATCTTGGTGTCAATGGGAGGTAACAAAGAACCTTCTCGGGTTGTTTCTTATTACTTCCAGATTTACCTCCCTTATATCTCTCGTGTCCACATTCAGGACAATCCTTAAGTGTGTGTATTCTTTTCTAAATAGAATGCAATCATTTGGACATCTTTTGAAAATCCAAACCAAGCTTGCATATCTATTTATTTGCTTCATATCATGAATCAAGGAAACTACTGGGGTTATTCAAAAGCTCAGCAATGAACTAAAGTATTTCAGACATTAATTTAACTGTCGCTCTATTCATAACCTTAAGCTGAAACATTTTCAACAAAAATGCTAATCTAGACATGCTCGAAATTTCAGGAGCAATGGGATCCTCAGTTGCTTTAACAGCATCATAAAACTGATCAAACTTCTTAATCCATCTTTGTCATCTGCATTTACAGCATCTGCTACACTAATCTCATTTAGCATTTCTTCAATTTCTTCACCTCTACTATCAGCTATCTCTTCATCGACATCCATTCCATTAAATTAGATTTCCTCCACTAAATCCTCTCTATGAGCCACCCAGTTACTATATTATTGCCACCAACCATTACAAATTGAGTGTTCGAGGATAGTGTCATGGGAATGAAACTCCTCAAACCAATCCAAGACTTGTCCATGATCACCTAAAATTTAATGTAAACAACTCACTAGTTAGGAAGGAAATATGGATTGATGATGTGTTTATCTTGATTAAGGTTTTTAATTTATAGCCCATCCTTCAAGATATGATCACAACATTACTTGTTACATGTAACGTTTGTGCGATAAAATTTTGGCAGCATCTCCCGGCACTTCTCCAATATATCCCCCCGAGACTAACTTTAGCTAGATTCCATTTAGCCCCCAATTAAAGGAACCAGTAGGAAACTAGACAAGATTAGTTGGTATATCAGAGGACAGCAAGAAGAAGCTATCTAAATTTCACAGCACAAACGTTACATGTATCAAGTAACACCTAAGCTGTGATCAAATATTCAAGGACCCTCTTTAGTCCGATACTTCATAGAACTAAAGATGATTGACATTTATGGCATGTTATAAAGACAACACATCATCCATGTAAGTGAGATATATATACAATAATGCATTGTCTGTATAACATGATCATAAGTCTCGACGGGTGAGTATTTTGACACAATTTGACTCTAATAACTTTTACCCTAGGAGTTAAGAATACCTAGTGTTTGGCCTCACATACATCTAAATTTATGCGAATGTGGGTATCTAACAATTATAATAAATGTCACTTTAATTACAAAAAAAATTAAATAACTAAAACCATGACCGACCCAACCCTATTCCTAAACCCTAACACAATCCAACTACACTAAATTAAACCTAGGTCAACTCGAACCCTAAACCCCAACCCAAACCAAACATCCAAACCATAGTCCAATTCAAATCCTAAACCCTAAACCCTAACCTAAACCAACCATCCAAACTATAGCTCAAGTCAAATTCTAAACCTTAAACCCTAAGCCAAACCAACCGTCCAAATCGTTTCCTAATTAAAAACCTAAACCCTATACCTAACCCATTACTAAACCTAAACAATATATATTAAACTAGACTCAACACAAACTAGTCATCATCAAACCTAAACACCAACCTTAACTTTTAGCCATCCTAAACCATCCCAAACCTAACCATCGTCCTAACCAAATCCTAAACTAACCTCACCAGTATCCAACCTAACCCTAAACCCCTAACCAACCAATACATTGAACATTAAAGAATTTTAAAAATTTTGACAGAGTTTCTTCTTAAATTTTATTTTTTTCCATAAACCTGCATATATATATCAAATTAACGCAAATAATTAATGTTGGCACACCCCACAATAATAGTGCATCACACAAAGACATAATAGTGCATAACAAAGGCAATATATGTCGGCACATAAAATTGGGCACACCCCACCATACATTCAAATAAAAGAGAATATTTGGGCACACCCCACATCTAATAAAATCCTAATAGTGCATTGGAAACACATAAAAGTGGGCACACCCTACCATCTATTCAGAAAAATGACAATATGTGAGCACACCCCACATCTAATATAGTGTTAAAATATCTGAAAATAAATTATAAAAATGAAATTGTGCCTCCGATGTACTACAGCCTCTGAGAATGATCGTCACCAACAACCTTTAAATTCAATACACACAATAAATTAAATAACAAACTATTATGGTATTAATAACTTAAGTAACTAGTTTAATAGAAGGAGCAGGAAAGGAAGATGAAAAGCAATGAGGAGGAGGGTGGTAGTAGGGTGGTAGTAGGAGATGAGGAAGAGGGGGCTGCCAAAGAGGTGGAGAAGGAGGAGGAGAAAGGGCAGGTGGAGGAGGTTAAGGAGGGTGGCAGTAAGGAGGAAAGGAGGAGGAGGGGGCTGGCAATGAGGTAGAAAAGGAGGAGGGGCAGGCGGTAGAGGAAGGGCAGGAAGGAGGAGTAGAAAGGGAAGGTAGAGGAAGAGGAGAAGGGACAATTGAGGAGGGGAAGGGGCAGTGGAGGAGGAGGGTGAGGATGGGGAAGAAGAGGAAGAGGAGGAGGAGGTGCAGAGGAGGAGGAGGAGGAGGTAGGGAGGAAGGGGAGAAAATGCAGAGGGAGGGGAGGGGGAGGAGAAGGAGGATGGGAAGGGGTAGGGTAGGGGAAACTCTGTAACTCATGGGAATGCTATACCGTGTAAGGGTCTTCACGAGAGTCTCCCTTCCTGGCTACCCAAGTAATTCTTTTGGGTGTGTGGATTTCTAATCCAGAGGTATCATCCGCCTCGAAACAGTCTTAGTCATCCAAAATTTTTGGGTGCCTTGATTGGGTCCAATACACATTCAATCCCTCATATATTCTTTAGTGCACATACATAAGAGAGGTCCCTAAGTCAAACCTATAGGCCTCTGTTAGAGTTGATCTTTTAGGAAAATCTGATTTGATCTAATCAATTCAATCTGAACCTAAATTTGATTCTACATCCTGATCCACCACTTCATTTGGAAATGCAACCTGACAACATAGGAAGAGTGTTCAAGACACCTGAAGCTCGTATGAGCATCAGGGAAAAAATGAACGAGGCTGCTCTTAGACATCATGATGAGTATTACAAAACCTTAGATCCCTTTAGAAGTATTCAGGTTAATGTATCAGAAACAACAACCCTCATTGTGAACCATGCCCATTTGATGTTGACCCAAATGTACATGGTTCAACCCAAGATGCTCTCATATCAGAATTCAGTAAATTATGGGAATTGCATATCACAAAGGGCTTACAATGTTTTACAAATCCACCACTCTGGGAGGCACACCAAGATGACATTGAGAAATGAGGAAATATGTTAAATCTGTTGCAACAAGCCATTGATAAAAAAATACTCATATCTCCACTCAAAAACTAATGATGAGTTTTGGAGAAATTTTGAGCATCAATATAGTTTCCCAAACCTCAGGTTCAAAAATGAAAGTCATTGTCATGGATACCCAACCCAAATGGAACCAGATTCAAATTTTGTGCAGAATGATGTACCTGATCAAAATGTGGGTTGGGTGGATCTAGTTGCAGTTGTTCCTGATTATGAGCCAACCATAGGTAACTGTGAAACTGGTCCATCATGCCTTGATTTATCAAACACCTGTAATGAGCCTAACTCAGAATCTCTCTCAAGGATATAATTCCCTTACCTTATCCTATTAAGGTATTCCTCGAGAATGATTTTGATATCCCAATAGAACCAAGTCCAGATTCTAGTGACCCAATTCCTACACGTACCCTAGAATCTAGATCTGAGCCTATTTGGGATTATCATGAGGCTTGATATGATAAGAATCAGATTTTAGATCTGAATTATGAGTTTGGGTGTGTATTTGATGATTATACCTCTCCAGACTCCTCAACAGAATGAATTGATTTATTGGAAGTCACACCGATTTATGATATAGAAACAAAAGAGTTGGAAGAGTTGGGATTTGATTGGATTTACCCTCGGTGCCCAAAACCCAAGCATATGCCTAATAAGGACACCTCTTCGAGCTTGGAATCTGAGACCAGGTTAGACGAAAATCAGGTAGATAACTTCATGCATCATGATTTGTTCAGTGGTGGAAATCTCGATCTTGAATCAGGTTCAAAAGCTGATTGTCGCAAATTCTCCGATGATTTCGCATCATACTCTAATTTTAGAGAACCATTGTTTTCAGATGATTATGAGTTAGTTTACGACCACAATATCCATGACCCATTCTTTGATTCTAACTCTAAGGTCCTTAATCCCAAGATCATTGATTCAAAACTATTCCATTGACTTGGAAACATTCTGTTATGATTTACAAGAATTAAACATAATAAGTGCAGAGAGTGTCTACAATGCAGAGTTTGAATCTTTCACTGACTCAGATTTCCATGATCCTATAAGCACTCTCCAGGCATTTACATTTGATTGGGATGAACATAATGAAAAAGACTATGGATGAACCGATCTTTGAATAATTTCTTGAGTCCATATCGCACCTAGATATCGAAGCAGCCACACCAACTATAAAGCCTTTCAAAAATCGATCCCATCCTCGACTCACCACTGAAATCAATTTCTATTCTGACTCACCACTTTCAGATCTGGTTGCATATGATTCACCACCACAATTCGACCAGTAATCAGACACTGATCAGACTGACAACCACATATTGTCCCTCTCTGATCCAACCAGTAGGGTTCCTACATTCTCCACAGATCCGTTAACCATTGAGGATCCCTACTCTAATCAAGCTGATCTGATTCAGCCAAACCCTAGATTTGTAATTCCACATCTATTCGAGCTACAAAGCATCTAGTGGGCTCCACATCTATTGATTCACATCTAGCAACCCACCAGACTAATTGAATTTGGTCTACATCATCAGCCTATTGATCTGAACAAGCACCTGGTTGGACCAACCAAACTAATCATCAAGCACCAACTTTTCTCCTTGACTACCTTCTACTCGACTGAAGGCATTGAATTTAGTGCTTAACGAGAGGCAACCCATCATTCCAAAAATCCAGGATCCCTCTGATCATCCTTTTGAGCTATACTCCTATTGCACTCTAGGGTTCAACTTTGGAACAGCTGATGCCATCTTTGATACTTGTATTAGAGCTTGAAATCATCTGCAATAGTCATCCCAACCCGTTCACCCACCCTTTGACCCTGTTCCATGCCTTGAACCAAGCTAACTTTGTACTAACCTAGTTTACAATGAGGACATCGCAAAACTTAGCCATGGTGTTAAAGTGCAAAACAAATGGAGATTCAATTCTCTAAGGGGTTCTCACAAAAAAATAAATATACAAAAAAAAATGGAGAAAGGGGAGGAAAAATTTTGAGAATTGATTGAAAAATCTTTCTTGAGGAGGAAAAGAGGAGGAAATATAAAATGTCAAAGGAGCAAAATCAGAAAAAAAATTGATAGTCTCAGCAATTGATTATGGATCTTACTTAAGTTCTAGACCAAATTGAAATAATGATTAAGTCCTGAAGTAATAGAGACAAGGAGATAAGTAAGAGTACCGACCTTAGGCCTCTTAGGGCTATTGTAGGACTTAAACACTCACATATTTGTTAAGACCTGGATTAATCCTCAAGTGGTTGAGGAAAGTGAGAAGCTGATGTATTAAGCCTAAGGCTTAGGGATTATTCAACCCCATTGCATGCCCCTTGGTTTGCTTGGACTTGGTAACCTAGGCACCCGAATTCACACACCAGTTTGGTTTAGTGCACTTAACAAAGAAATAATGCCAAAAGTGTTCGCTCTGAAAAAGGTTTTCCCGAAGATCTAGCTTAGGAGCGGCTCAAAGGCACAAGTTTATTGGGTGAGTTCCCAGCGTGGAGAGGCGGAATGAAAAATATTCCCCTCTAAGATGCGTAATAACATATCATATCCTCGGTGCTTGTCTCCTAGGATATCTAAATATCCTATCGAGGGCATGTAAGCACCTTGTGCTGGTTCAAGTGCCATGGGTGGCATTATCTTGAAATGTCAATTACGTAGGCCTGGATTTAGCTATAGAATGCCATGGGCAGCACTATCCTGAAGTGTCGAAGCATCAAAAGCCAGGGACCCTTCGAGGATTAATGGTGGGGATAAGGAATCTGATACATACCGTGTTTAGGGCCAATCTAATGCTAGATTTAGGGGAATATAAAAAGAAGATAGAGAAACTCTCAAAATGAAAAATCCCTCTCTATCTCTCTTACCAAAAATGCACTGGCAAACTGAACCTGGACTTACTACAAACACGCACGAGTGCTTTAACTGCTGGGGTCAACGAACCTCTGGGCAATTTTGCGGGCCTTAGAAACCTTCGTGCCAAACCCAAGGCTGAAGTTGGTCTGTGATGGGAACACCATCATGAGCCATAACTAGCTTAATTTGAACTGATTAAGTCATTAGATGCTCTTACTTGACCACCAGAAGGCCATAATTTATTGTAAATCCTTTCAGAGAGAAATACAAGAAACCAGGGTTAAAACTGTAATTTTACCATCATATCTTGAATGCAGAATAGCCATGGATTTTCTCAGGGGTTAATTAAGGGTTAAATGGTCTTAAGAGTCTAACAAGTGGGTTTTCGTGCATTTCAAGAATTAAATGACTTCTGAAACCCTGAAAATAGACCTGCTTAATCAACTGAGTTTTTGGTCAAGATAAAATTCACCTAAACCTTTCAAAATTCATATAAAAGTATTCTCTTGGGTTTGGTATGCTTGATTTGACCATCAGAACCCGTCTTGACCTAAAACAGAGCCACAGGTAGATTTTTGCCCTAATTTGGGTTTTTGCATAAATTACCTAGTCAAAATAGGTTAAGACCAAAATCCTACTTCACCATTGAATTCCTTATGTCCAAATTAGGTTTGTACCAAAATATGGGCCTAATCTGAGATCATCTTAACCAAGTTTGCAATTTAGTCCTATCTTACTCTTTTATCTCACACATATGCCCCTAATTTTTGAATCCTTTGCATATAGGTCCTTAACTTTATCATCGTCTCCACAAAAAGGTCCCTGTTGCCATGAAATCCTAATCCTACAAACTATAGTGACCTTAAGATGGCAAAGATCTCTGTGATTTCTTGACGAATCCCTCTCAAAATTGAAAGGGAAACTCCTCATGTAATTGCCTTCCAATTAAGCCCATCTAGGGATCCTAAATCTCCCTAGAATCCTAATGCGAACGTTTTAATTGATTGGGTATCCATCTCTGGTGAAGAGCTTAGAGTTTCTAAGCTTGTTTTCTAAGCTTGGAACTCCATCTAGAGCCCTATAAAAGGACCCCCGTGGCCTTACGCATCCCCTCGGCAAGTTTTGGTGAGTCAACCACCTCTGATTCTCCTCCTCCGGCCACCAAAACCCTTGCTCCAATGACCCTCTTCGATCCTCCTCCTTCGGCCGTCCAATGACCAAATTGGTCGACTCCCTCGACTCCTCTGTTCGTCACGACCCTCCCCAGTCAAAGGGAGGGCGTATCTCCATCTGCTTCGACGTCGCCGTCTCACCGTCTTCTCCTCCTTCTTTGACATCGGTCTACCACAACTGGTTGCCTTTGCCTCTCTACCTCGTCACTAAGTATCCCTATCTCTTTCTCTATCTCTCTACATCCTTTTCTCGCACTTAAATCACACCTTCGACCACAGCTACTCCTCTGACCTTGCCTTCGGCTCCACCTCCGACAACATCATCGGTGAGGGTTTCCGCTCACTTCACACACTCAAACCCCTCGCCAACCAGTCCAAAACCTTCGCTGTACTCCCCTCATCCAAAGCCCTAACCTATTGCACTCCATCGACCACCCAAAACACCCACCGAGTAACCCACCTTCACGTGACCTACTCCGTCACTGACCAACCACCTCCATGCACCAAACTCCATGAAACCACCACCGTTGCACTCACCGTGCTCTGGCGAACCTTCTAAGCTATTCTAACACGGCCATCAGGAAGTATTCCTTATTTTAGGTATCGCCCATGCCACCGCCATTACAGGAGCTCCATGCACACCTTAACGAAGGTGTTCTTACGTCTTCCGCCCCAAGCATCACCTCCAGGTGGTGAGGAACTACATGCTCTAGGTCTCCAGACCTTCAATTGACATCAACGTATGTGGTCGCTGCTCCAATTCAACGAAGGAGGTTGACTTGCCTACTGTGTGTAAAAGCCTTGTGGGTTTAGTCCCACCTCGTTTGTTGATGGGTGCGCGAAGGTGCATAAGAGGATTTTGAGCATACGGCTTATCGCCTCAGCACGCATAGGGGGTGAGGTCCCCACACGCACGTGCCTTACGCACGCCCTCACCCGTGCTTATGCCTTGCAGGTTTGGGCTCGGTCCGTTTACCCGAATACCCAGGTTTGCTCTGGTTTTCCTGGTTCTGAGAGGGAAAGAAGAGAAAGAGAGAGGAGAGGGGGGGTTTTGTTCTACCACCCTCTTCTCAACACTTGTGATCTCTGAGGGAGGCCTTTGCCTCTACTGGCATTGCTAAGCCTTGTGTTGTGCCTTCTCTGAAGCTTAAGGAGGGAGAAGAGGAAAAGAGAAGAAGAAGAGAAGAGAAGAGAAGAAGAGCTGAAGAAGGAGAAAAAAGAACATCTCTGAAGGGAGGGCACTTTGCACTCATCCTACATGGAATTTAGATTGATTAGTACTATTGAAATATTTGATATAATTGTGAGGGGTAATTGATGATTCAAATCACCAATTTACCCCATTCTTTTTGCATTATCTAACATTCACTTTCATTTATATCATTATTACTTGGAGCTCTATTATAAACTGCTTATATTGTGTTGAATTGCAATCTTGAGGACTATTTTTGCTAATTGCTCCTTGTGTTTGACCTCGAACTTCATTTTTGATATTCAAGTATTAATATTATTTATTTTCAAATGATTTCGACCTATATTATGATGCAGGTTTTATAACCTCGATTTCGCCTGATTAACATTTTGGCGCCATTGTCGGGGAGAAATGCACAACTTAGATTTGTTGAATGCAATATCAGATTTGGTACTAACTTGGTCTATCATTTTTGACTATGATCTATTTCAGGGATTCATTAAGGAAGATTAGCCACACATTAGCCACTCCAGGGGTAGGTAAAACACAAATCCAATCTCTCCTAAGCCCCTAATTTTGAAAAGCTAAAAAAGGAAATCAATTAGGTCGAACTTGCATTCTGTTTTTAGATTCAATCATAAACAAGTTGCCTGATTTGGTTCATTTCTAGAAAACACCCAACCCTGATTTGTGCACCTACTTAGGGTTTAAGGTATCTAGGGCAATCACCTTCTTGCTTGAGCCCTAGGTACCATATTTTTGATAAATTAAATTGGACCAATCAAGAGCCAATTAGGGTTTCCAATTTAGGGATTTAGAGATACACTTGCTTAATCAAGAATTAACCTTTTCAAGTAGTGTGTGCCTAAGCCTCGGTTGAATTGATCTATTCAAGCAAAGACTAAAAGTAGGCTCTTAATATCATCTGAATACTAAAAGAGGGACCTAAATTTCTCAAAGGACAAAAGAGGTGAAGTTGACCCACCTTATTGGGTTAACCAAATCTTCAAATTAGGTCACCTTACATAAAAAAATCTTAAAGTTCAAATGAAATCATAAGCACCCTTGCTCTTAACTTAAAACTGGTAGACTTAAGAGGTCAAGTCCCCATTTTGGTCTACCTGGCTCCTCAGTGACAAGAGAGGTCGGGTGGGGGAAACCCTATAACTCGTGGGGGCGCTCTACTGTGTAGAGTTCTTCGTGAGACCCTCCCTCTTTGTCTACCCAGGTAATTCTTAGGTGGACGGCTTTCTGACTTAGGGGTATCATTCGCCCCGAACTTCTATAGCCATCCAAAATTTTTGGGTGTCTTGATTGGGTCCATCACATTCTATCCCTCATCTACTACATTGATGCATGTTCGGGAGGAGGTCTCTAAGACCACCCTTAAGGCCTCCATTAGCTATTCATTCCTGTCGAGGCCAAGCCTCGACCTCCCTATTTGTGCAACAACCCAACCAAATCTATATCTCTTCTGATTCATCTAAACCTAACTCTCCTTCATCCATCATCATGGAGCAACCAATAGAAGAAAACAATCTTGAGAATCAGCTTCAGTGCCTCAATGATTTATTCCAAGCCATTGTAAACCCACCGCAGTGTCCTATGATGCAAGATCATTACAATCCTGCTGCGGTGGCGATCGAACCTCAAGTCCAAATCCCAGCTAGAGGTTCTGATACTGAACTCAAGCCCAACATGATTCATGCTATTCCCAAATTTATTGGGCATAATTCCGAGGATCCTTTCCAACATATCAAGCAACTCAAGCATTTGATCCAGACCTTCGGGTCAGAAGCTCAAAATCGGGATGTCTTACTCATGAAAATGTTCTCCTTCTCTCTCATGGACAAGACTGCTCACTGGTACCAAACCCTAACGTGTCTGGTCAACACTTGGGTGTAACTACAATCCAAGTTTCTGAAAAAGTTCTTCCCTGTTGGTCGGACAAATGCTCTACGGCATCAGATCACGCATTTTACGCAGCATGCAAGAGAACCACTTCACGAGGCATGGGATCATTTTCTGGATCCCATGCGAAAGTGCCCCCACCACAGAGTTCCTAAATGGGAACAAGTCCAGTCTTTTTACCAGGGACTCCATGAGGATATTCGATTATTCGTCAATGAGACCTATGGAGGAAACATCATGGGTCAACATGAAGACACCGTATGGGTGATTCTCAAGAACATGTGTGATAACTCCAATTATGAATCCATAGGCATAATCAATCGAACGAATGCCCATGCATTGACGAATCGAAAGGAAGCACATAAGACACAGGGCCTGTCCTCTTCCGTCGACTTGGAATTGATGGCAAGTCGCCTGGACAGGGTCTGTATTATTGAGAAGAAGGTGGATGAGCTAACTCGACACCTACAGTGAGCCACCTCTGTGTAAAACTCGTTCGTGCAACCGCCCTCTGGTAGGGAGGCTGTGCATAACATCTACCATCGATCTTCTCAGGGGATGGACTCGTATCCACCCCCATCTGATGCTGGGTTCGGAGGAAACTTTGAACCCGCCTATTCTAGTTGGGGGAACTTTGAACCCTCATATTCTAACATTTTCGAGTCTCCTCAGACTTGCGAAGACCTCAATGCCATCTAGAATGATCCATTCTCAAACACCTACAATCCAGAATAGCGTAATCATCCTAATTTCACGTGGTCAAGGAACAATGAAAATCAGAGATCTCAATATCAACCTTGACCACAAGCTTCTCGTCCATATTAGCTGCCTTAGCCTCAGCCCAACCCAACTTGTCAATCTGAGCCAACTCATGAAGATCAAATGACTCTTATCCTTCAGACTCTGGCTGACATTCAGAAAATGAATGCAGATATGCAAAAATAGCACAAAGATGAGATCACAGAGGTTTGCAATCAACTTGCCCAGATGGCAAATCCCTGCCAACCTAGCGCACTTCCTTCACAACATCTGCCTAACCCGAATAACGTGCTGAACCAAAGGCACATTATGAGCCTAACTCAAGGCCAAGCTCACTTTGTCTATCAAGCCCCTTCTACTCCATCACCCGATGGTATGGAGGCTTCGATATCATACGCGGGTTATCAGCAACAACCACCTCTTTTGCCCACACCAACCCAAAACAGACAGGACTAAATTCAGTTACTACCTGTAGTGGCAAAACAACATAGGACCCACCTTATCCAAGCCACTCCTAGCCTGGTAATGCAAACCCAGACCCTAGGATAGTCATCCAGGATACCCCTATCCCAGATCAAGAACCTATACCCATTCTAGAGGAACCTACAAAGGCTCAATTTTTGGAGGCCTTGACCAAAGGAAAAAGGAAAGCACAACTCGTGGCACTTGAAGAGGACTTGGTCAAGCTCTTTGAGTAGGTCCAAATAAACATCCCCTTGATGGATGCCATACACCATGAACCAGCTTACGCACAATTCCTGAAAGACGTGTGTACGCCCAAGCGTAAGCCGCGAACTAAAGGCGGGAACCCGATAGTACCATCAGAGCAAGCCAGCTCCATCATCTTGAGCAAGCTCCCGCCTAAGGCAAAGGACCCTAGTACCCCTCTAATTTCATGCAAGATCGGTGATTTGGAATTTGACAAAGCCCTTTTGGACCTAGGAGCTTCCATCAGTTTGATACCCACATTTGATGGAGAGAGTTTCACTTAATTGAAATAGCAATAGAATGATACGTCGTTGTAATTAATAAGGTGGAAATCTCTCAATCAAAGATTAAAATAGATATGGATTTAAACCACGAAATGGATGTCGTATCCACAGGGAGGAACAAATTAATAAGTTCACAAAATATTTTTCCTTTGTATTTATTCAACCACGTGCGCAATTCGTGTTCAAATCTAATCGAAACAAGGTGAAAAGAAGGAACACGTAATAATTTACAAATGTAGGGATGTGAATGTAATTTTTACATTAGAAAATTATACATGTGCAAGAGTATGCCATGTACTATTCACTTACATGCATATGAAGATGTCACTCAAAATTAAATTCCATGCACATAGAGATGAATAATAAGGTTTAACAATTATCTAGAATCATGAGCATTAAGGCATAAATTCACCACAATAAAATAATCATAAATCAAAATTCATTTTCTGGCAATGGCAATCAATGTAAATACTAATTGAGTGTAAAATAGAGGAAACTTCCTCTCTCTTCCTTGCACACACGAGGAGGCTTTGTGGGAGGAGCTACACGGCGGGAAGGCATGTCTCGACAAGAGCTACGCAATGGTGGTGACGTGGCGGCCAGAGGTGGCCGGAGGCGGCCGAATGGCGGAGAAGAGTGCCGGCCTGTCGCCGGCAGATGGCTACACTGCTACTGTGCATGCTATCGCGCAGGCGCGCGCGGCTGCGCTGCACTTGCACGCGGTCGTGCATGGCTGCGCTGCCCTGCCCGCAGGCGCGTGGCTGCTATGGGTGCGCTACTGCGGGCGTGGCTTTGGGTACTTGCAGGTGCTGGGGAGGAAGAAGATGATGAAGAGGAGGTGCCGTGCAGTCTGCAGTGCGGGCACGAGTAGCTGGGCGCAGCAAGGGCGCTGGTGCTACTGGCACGCAAGGGCACTGTAGGGGGCGCGCAAGGGCACTGGAGGGTGGCGGTGAGAGCGCTGGAGGCTGGCGCGCAAGGGCGCTGGAGGGGGCATGCCTATATGGCTCTTGGGCTACAAGGACACTGACGCGTGCTACTGTTAGGAGCGTTGCTTGGCACGGTGAGGATGCGGGTGCAAGGCATAGAGGTAGGGTGCACATGGGCAGTGCATGCGGTTGTGACGTGAGGGCAGTGCCTGTAGGGATGCAAGGGTAGTGAGGCTTTGGTGCAGCGCTGAGGCAGGGCATGCAAGGTAGGCTATGGGGGGCGTTGGTGCACAGTGCTTGCTGGTTGCACAGTGCACGCAGTCTTCACGGTTGGGTTCCCTAATCCCCTCCGCCTCTTGCTCTATATCTCCTATCTTCCGCCACTCAAGGGATTTTCAAAATCCTTTTCTAAATATGGCCAGCACCATTTTCATTTGTTGAGGGAGGACGGCCGTAGGTTAGGTATTTGTGGGGAGGTGTTAAGGCCGGTCGGAGTATGAGGGAGGTGTTGAGGTGGCCGTTTGTTGGGGGAAATTTATCCCCCAATCCTTATTCTTTTCCAATATCATGCCTACAACAACAAAACATAAAATAATTACATACTAAGTTATAGAATGCGATAAAATAGATAAAAACTCAAGTAATGATGCATGCCCTTATTTAATGACCTAATGTGATTATTAAGAAACAAACTATGTTAGAATTGAAGTACTTAGGTGTAACAATAGTCCATTAAAATGGACTCATCAAATACCCCCATGCCTAAGATTTGCTAGTCCCTAGCAAAAATGAAAAATAATAGAAGTAATCAGAAATTTCTTCTTTTCTTATTTCAAAACTTTAGAGATCCAAACAAATGTGAAATGATGATAGCCTAGGTAACAAATCCACGTGGAAAGCCAATTCGCATTGGGAGTTCGTACTTTACCCTTGGTAAATATTTCTGTTGGGATAGGCAACTACTTCCCTCAGGGATAAAGCAGAAGATAATCTGTAATTTGACCCCGGCTTTTGGCTTAGGTAGGAGATATCGAGTTGAATGGATTCGTATTTTGTGGCACACACTCATCTGGTGCTACATGTAATCTAGTACTACAGACTCTAGATCTCTAGACTATTAGACAAGTCAACTCAGAGAAAGGCTAAACAACTGTGCTCTCTTGATGTTCCTTGGCACTCACTCTTTTTTTTTTCTGAGATCCCAAATCTCGCCAGATTTAGTAAGTGTACTCATTGTTTGGTGGCCTCACATGGCATTCACACTTCAATTAAAGTCCTAATAGCTCTACAACTAAGTTAGAGTCCTTAGCCAGTATTTAGGCAATCAGAAATACTGAAAGGTTGGTATGGGTCATATTTGGTGGATCACGATAGGTGTTTTGTTGCCTTAGAAACAATGTTACATAAATAACATTATAAACTTGGACTCTTTTCTTTTTATTTTCTCTCTCTCTTTTCTTCTTCTTATTTTTTTTTCTTTTTTTTTTGTAATATAACTGTTTCTTCTTTTTCTTCTTTCTATTTCTTCTTTTTCTTATTCTTTTCTTCTACTTCTTTTTTTTATAAATCAACATAACACGACACAGACTTTTATTTATGAGGCATTATTAGGGATGATGATGGTCAAGAGAATATTGTGTGGCTTATTTGGTGGAAGTACATATTCTCGGCACTGGGAAGGAATGGATAGGACAGGCGTATTTCTGATCTTTAACACTATTACCCTCCTTCAGCTGAGAACTCTATAAAGGACGGTTGTAACCATCCACCATAGTCATAGCTTTATTAAGACTACATCTCTGTGTATCTGCCTTATTTGGTGACTCTAAGGAATTCACACAAACAATGCATACAGAAACAAAGAGTGAAAACTATGCCTAACTCTGAAGTATCATCATCAAAATTTCCAAAACTTAAGAGTCCTTGTACTAGACTTAACGCACCAGTAATCTCTCTCCTTTCATCTTACAAATATGGGGTGGATCTACTAGAAGATAGTATGCCTGACTCCCTATTAACTGTCCAAGAGTTCAGTAGACTACAAATGTTTATTGGTTTTCTACAAGGATTCATTACCCAGTCTACGTGCACGTGTACTAGATTCTAAACTTAAGAAATAATTCAAGAAAAACCTCCAATGATGAAGATATTTTGCTAGGGACTAACTCATTCAGCTCAAGAAAATAAGAGTTTATATATATATGTATGCAAATATTTATAAATGCTATAAACATTCTCAGGTTATACCCCCTCATGCCTATGACTGACATTGTCCTCATTGGAAAAATGCTGACATAGAAGAATATCACCTAAGGAGGAGAGTGGGAGGAGCTAAGGCTCCTCAAGCTGAAATGCATCCAAAACCTGGCCATCTGAAAGAGTAATATAAGGTTTAAGTCGCTGGCCATTTACCTTAAAGCTCGCACTTGAAGTAGGGTTCCAAATTTCTATAGGTCCATGAGGAAAAGTATTGATAACAACGTATGGCCCATCCCAGTGGGACTTGAGCTTTCCAAGAAATAATTTAAGTCTGGAATTGAAAAGCCAGACCCACTGGTTGGGCTCAAAAGTCTTTCTAATGATGTGCATATCATGGAAGACTTTTGTACGTTGCTTGTAATCTTGAGAAGTTTCATAGGCTTCATTACGATGCTCCTCAAGCTCACTTAATTCTAACATACGTGCCTTTCATGCTTTATCCAGATTCAAGTTAATGTTTTTAATAACCCAATAAGATTTATGTTGGATTTCAACGAGAAGGTGGCACGCTTTTCCGTAGACAAGACGGAAAGGGGACATGCCCAATGGAGTCTTATACACAATTTTGTAGGCCTAAAGAGCATCATTTAGTTTTTTAGACCAATCCTTCCGATTAGGCCTGATAGCTTTTTATAAAATTCGCTTAATCTCTCTATTAAACACTTCAACTTGTCCACTCATTTGGGGATGATAAGGTGTGGCTATCATGTGGTTGACTCCCAAATTTTGGAGTAGTCTAGTGAAGTGTATGTTCTTGAAGTGAGGTCTTCCATCACTTATGATCGTCCTTGGGCACCCGTACCGAGAAATGATATTAGCCTTAACAAAGCCCAAGACCACAGAATGGTCATTGGTTTGCATGGGTATGGCTTCTATCCATTTCGATACATAGTCTACAGCCACCTGGATGTATTCATATCCGAAGGACACAGGAAAGGGACCCAAGAAGTCAATGCCCCAAATATCAAAGATTTCAACATGGAGGATAGGTTGTTCGGGCATCTCATCCCTTTTTCCAATAGTTCCCATCTGCTGGCAATGTAGACATTATCCCACATACGCATGTGCATCTCGGAATAATGTAGGCCACCAAAAGCCAGACTGAAGAACCTTATGGGCAGTCTTCTTCCCACTAAAATGTCCCCCACAATGGAGGTCATGGCAGAAACTCAGAACACTTCTTTGTTCTTAATCAGGGACGCAACGATGAAAAAGCTGGTCAAGGCCTACTCTAAAAAGCTCGGGTTCCTCCCAATGATAAAATTTAACGTTAGCAAGAAACCTGTCTCACTTCTGCTTGTCTCAAGTATTGGGGGTAATGCCTATGACCAGATAGTTCACTATGTCAGCGAACCAAGGAGTTTTAGCTTCCACGACCATCAGAGACTCATTAGGGAAAGTCTCTTGAATACTACCAGTAGGGTTTGATGACTCAGTAGGGATCCTAGACAGATGATCTGCTACCACATTCTCAACTCCTTTCATGTCTTTAATTTCCTGGTCAAATTCTTGGAGTAGCAGATCCAACGAATTAGGCGAGGTTTGGTGTCCTTTTTAGCAAGAAGATGCTTTAGGGAAGAATGATCAGTGAACACCACAACCTTGGATCCCAAAAGATAAGATCGAAACTTTTCCAAAGCAAATACTACAGCAAGTAGTTCCTTTTCAGTGACCGTGTAGTTTTGCTGAGGATCCGTAAGGGTCTTGCTGGCATAATGCAGCACATGAGGTTTGTTATCAACCCTTTGACCTAAGACCGCTCCCACTGCAAAATCAGAAGCATCGCACATAAGCTCAAATGGGAGGATCCAATCTGGTGCTTGGAGAATTGGCGCGGTAATAAGGGCTTTCTTCAAAACTTGGAAAGCCTCGCCACATCTACCATCAAAATTGAAGGAGACATCCTTCGCTAACAGGTCGCAAGGTGGCTTAGAGATTTTACTAAAATCTCTAATGAAGCACCTATAAATTCCAGCATAGCCAAGGAAAGATCTAACCAGACAAACATTGGCAGGAAATGGAAGCATAGAGATGGAATCGATTTTTGCAGTGTCCACCTCTAATCCTCTCTCGAAAACTATATGCCCTAACACAATGCCCTGCTGGACCATAAAGTGGCTTTTCTCCCAGCTAAGCACCAACTTTGCCTCTTCGCAACGGGTTAAGACTTTATCAAGGTGCGAAAGGCAAAGGTCAAACGATGAGCCATAAATGGAGAAGTCATCCATGAAAATTTCAATGAACTCATTGATTATATCAGAAAAGATAGCCATCATACAACGTTGGAAAGTGGCAGGAGCATTACATAACCCGAATGGCATTTGGCGGAATGTAAATGTGCCATACGGACTTGTGAAGGTGGTACGCTCCTGATCGTCAGGAAACATGGCTATCTGATTATACCTAGAGTACCCGTCAAGAAAACAGAAGTACTTGTTCCCAACCAATCGTTCCAAAATTTGATCGATAAACGGTAAGGGGAAATGGTCTTTCTGGGTAGCCGTGTTCAAACGACAGTAATCAATGCAGACCCTCCAACCAGTTGAGGTTCTAGTGGTCACCAGCTCTCCTTGGTCATTCTCCTCCACAGTGATTCCTGCCTTTTTGGGAACTACATGAATAGGACTGACCCATTTACTATCTAAAATGGGATAGATAATCCCTGCATCCAGCCATTTCAGAATCTCCTTTTTAACAACCTCCCGTATATTTGGATTGAGCCTTCTCTGCATGTCTCAGAAAGGCTTCACAGACTCGTCTGTGTATATATGATGCATGCAAAGAGAGGGATCAACACCCTTAATATTAGTAATTGACCAGGCAATTGCTTCCTTGTGCCTTTGTAAACACTTAAGCAGAGCTCCCTCCTGTAATTCAGATAATGCAGATGAGATAATAATGGGGAGTGTGTTATTAGGGCCAAGGAAAGCATATTTCAATGTGCTCAGGAGGGGTTTCAACTCCAACTCAGAAGCCTTTTGGATTGAGGGTTTTAGTTGAGATGTCCCCACCTCAGGTAGCGGATCTACCTTCACAGTCCAGGGTGGGGACAAAGACTCAGTGTGTATCCCCAGCAACTCTTCTAATTTGGGCATTTCCCTTTCAGTTTCTTTAATAATCGAGGGATGGTCCTTAGATATGACCTTCTGAAGGGGATCTCTACATAAGAGTGCTGGAGTAGTCTCTTCAATTATTTCATCAACAACCTCAATCTGAGAACAATCTTCAAATCTGGATTGCTTGTATCAAAAACATTCAATCGGATCTTCTTGTTCCCAAAGCCCATTTTAAGTGCCCCAGATCTACAATTTATAGAGGCATTGGCTGTGGCCAAGAAGGGGCGTCGCAGAATAATGGATGGTTTTGTGGGCTTATTTGATGGGTCAGTATCAAGCACCAGAAAGTCAACAGGGAAGAAGAAATCCTCTACTCTCACAAAGACATCTTCCAACAATCCCCGTGGTGTCTTAAGTGATTTGTCTGCAACCTGGAGGATTACTGGACTAGGCTTTAGCTTGCCTCCTCCCAAAGGTTATAGACAGAGCTCGATAGAATGTTCACTCCCTCACCCAGATCGAGCAGAGCCTCGTCAATGTGTTGGTTACCTATAACCACTAAAATATACGGGGCCCCTGGGTCTTTCATTTTGGGGGGTGTTCCATGCTGGAGAACCGAGCTAACATGGTCAGGTAGGATGACCTTGGTTTGGACCTGTTTCCTAGATCGACACTTCTGGGTGCACAGGTACTTCAAAAACTTGGCATAGGACGGGATCTATTTAATAGCTTTCAACAGAGGTAAGTTAATTTGGACTTTCCTAAAAGTATCCATAATCTCTTCCATCTTATCCTTGGCTCCAGACGAGCCAACAAAAGGTTCCCCAGGAGCAGATAGGCTCTTTAGATAGGGCACCCTCAGCTTCTAGGTAGAGGGGTCGTCATGGCGGGAAAGGGGTGGTGGAAGGACGACATCCTCATTGTGGGTGATTTTGTGAGAGGGAGAGTAGTGTGGCTCTTCCTTGCTGGAGATGGAACTCTGGTCAGGTGTGGAAGGGGAATTCTGAGACGTAACCGTAGGAGTGTTATCAGGCTTGTCAATCTTTTTTCCACTCCTCAACACGGTCACTGCTTGGGCATGCTCCCTAAATACAACCCCCTTGCCCTTAGGGTTCTCCTCAGAAAAGCTATGCAGCTGATGCAAACACATTTACACTACTTAAGATGTCTATTTATGGATGTTCCTAAGCATTGGATTGCATTGCATGATATAAATATTGCATAACAAGCATCATCTTGCATTTAGAGTAGTTTGAATAAAATGGAGGTTAATTATCTCCTTTTATGTGCTTGGATAGGGAAAACTTTTTATTGGCGCCTCGAATCGAAGATCCAACCGTACGGATGTGATCAGGGCGACGATTGAAGTTCAATGACTCCAAGATCGCCCTAATCAGGCATCCGTAGCATCAGATAGTGACCAAGAAACCCTAGAAGATCAAGGGCCAAGATGGTGTAAATCTGCACTTCAAATGACAAATCCAACCACACAGATGAATTCAGATCGATGATCGCAGCCTAACGACGCAAAAATCGAGTCAATCCGACATCTGTGGCACCATCTACAACATCCAGAAGATGGACGGCTAAGATGGCACCACGTGGCGCCATCTCAACTGCCCAAATGCCCGCATGCATCCATTGAAGCCTCCGCATCCACTCCCCCTCCGCCGTTGGATCTCGATCCAACGGCTGTGAACGGCTGCACCACAAATCGCCCGTGCGACAATCCGCACTTCGTAGCGCAGTAGGCGAAGGAGCTTTAGCGAGCAGCGGACGCAGGTTCAAGCCGCAGCGAAGGGGCGAAGGGCACGGGTGAGCGGGCACGGGCATGCATTGGATTGTGATCGGGCGGCTCAGATCTTCCAATAGCAGCCACACGCTATTTCACGCAAGGCGGGAACGTGCCATCGCACGCGTTGAGGCGGGCACGCAGCAGCAGGTGAAGGCACAATCACAGTCGTCCGATCTCGCGATCGAACGGCTGTGGGTGGCTGAACGTGAGGCGAGCATTGAGAGTGAGCAGCCGAGGAGGCATGCGTGGGGAGTGCCCACTACGCCCATGTTGGGGCTTTAGTGACGGTTTTATCCGTCACTAAAGACCCCTTATTTAATGTTTTAAAGATATAATGACTAATTTGCCCCCACTCCTTGCAACTATAAAAGGAGACCCCCTCCACACGAAATTCTCATCCCTTCCTTCTCTTCTCTACCTCTCCAAAGCTCAAGAGAAGCTTGTCCCACACCCGGGATGCTCCTCGTGAGATAAAGTCCAAATTTTCATCCCCCTTTGGAAGTGGATCCTGCGACGACAACGGTGTGCTGCTCCGTTCCCGTTCTTCTGCTTCGTCCTCCTTCATCCTGCTTAGTCCTCCTTCATCCAGGCGTCGTCCCATCTGGCTCATCCTCCAAGCAATCGTCGAGGAGGATAACTTCTCTCTCCCATTCTTCTTTACAGCTTTTCTAGTGTAGAATTTTCCTGCTTTATAGTGTAGCTGATTTCCCGCTTTCTAGTGCAATTTTTATTTGGTTTGATTGTATAAGCATTTTGAAATATTGAATGCATGTTCTCTTTCTCTCTCTCTCTTTCTCTCTTTCTCTCTCTCTTCCTTTTAGTCTGATAGCTTCATTGTAATCATATCACCTCGATTTTCAAAAAATCTAAAAAAATATATAATTGCGTATATAGATCGACGTAGCCTCCCTGTGTTCAACCCGGAATTAAAATTTCGGTATAAATTTTATTTTTTGAACACGAATTCGTTGCTTTCAAGCTACAATGACAAGGTTTTAAAACCAAACAAGTTAGCGTAGCAATTTGTAAGTTCAACAACAGCTTCCCCGGATCACATTGCCTAACTGCCTCAATAAGATGACCAATTTGGGATTGCATATTAGTAATCATCTTATTCTGAGATTGGATGACCATATTCTGATGCTCTTGCATTGCCTTCATCATGGCTTTCAGTTCATCCATCTCAGAGGGCTTATTCTGAGGAGGGTTTTCATAAGATGGCTGGTATATGGGTTGGGGAGGTAAGGGTCTTGTATTCCCTGAGTTAGAAGCATCACCTTGCTTCCAAGAGAAGTTTGGATGGTTCTGCCACCCTGGATTATAGGTATTGGAATAAGGGTTATTGCAAGGAGAGCGGAAACCTTGGGCCACATTCAAGTCGACCTGAATCAACTCAGGGAATTGATTTGCCTGATGGCACTCCGTAGTGGCGTGCATTGTGCCTTGGCAAATGGAGCATTCTCTTGAAGCCTGAAAGAGGCTGCTTGCGGGTTCATGCCAGGGTTTGCTAAAAGCCTACCAAAGTTTTTATTCAATAGTTAAATTTGATAAGCCAAATCCTGAGAAGCCCCAGCTTCATGGGCCTCTATCTTCCTCTGCAAGATTGATGGTTTTCTTTCTTGATAGGCAGAGGACAGATGTATGGAGTTGTTGCTTTATGTTTCAAATAATGCCCAGGCTTCATCCTCAGTTCTGGTCATGAAGGTTCCTGCACAGGTTGCATCGATGGTTTGCCTATGCCTTTTAGATAATCCGTTATAGAACCTTTCGACCAACTGCCATCTTGGCACCTGATGGTGGGGGCATAACCTAAGAAGGTCATTAAAGCTCTCCCAAGTCTCATGAAATTGCTCCCCTTCCTGTTGAGTAAAACCCATAATCTCTCTTTTGTAATCGTTGTTTTTACTCATAGGAAAATACTTTTTCAAAAATTCTCCCTCAAGGGTGGCCCAATCATTTACCCTTGCATCGAGGGTATGATACCAGTGCTTGGACTTATCCTTTAGGGAGAAAGGAAATAGAGACCTCATGAGGGCTTCATCAGTAAAGCCCTGGAGCTTCACCATGGAACAGACCTTGGTGAATTCCTCCAAATGCCGGTAGGGGTCCTCCCTAGTAGTACCATAAAAGGAGGGCAATAAAGATATGGTACTACTCTTGATCTCATACGAGTTATCCCCTGCCGGTTGTCTTAGTGATTGTGCGGGTGGGTTAGTTGGAATAAAATAGTCCCTTAGGGTCCTTTGTTGATTTGCTCCTTAATCAGCCATTCCTTCTCTTTTCTCTCCTAGGTGAGCTCTCCTAAGAATTCTCTCGGGCTCAGGATCAAACACTAGACTACCCTCAAGAGAGCGTCTACCAAGCATACAATATCAAACACAATTCAGGTTCTTATTATGTAAGTGAAACCTCCACTCCAAAGATAAGTCAAAAGGTCAAGGCTTATCCCTCCGTTCCCATGTAAGTGGTATAAGAGGGGTGTTGACTTGAAATCTTAACCTTCTTTGTTGCAGAGGTCGAATTAGTTGATATAAATGGCCAAACAAGTTTTTCACTGCAATTACGTGCCTTAATTCAACCTTCGAGTGCCCTAGGACCTATACTTTTCTTGGATGATACTCCCAGGTGATCAAGTGAGAAGTTACTCCAAGGACGAACAAAGGGATGCAAGTAGGGCGAACCCTTTCTTTGAGATGATGTGTATGCGGTGTCCCTTAACTACCCTTTGTTCCTTTAAGGGGTGTCCCCCTCCGTGAAGTATCAAAACACTTGGTCAAAAGATAGTATCACCACCACCAAAAAGCACAATAGGAGGGTTCGCATCGATAAAGAGATCGGTGCCTATAGCCTTAAGGGATTGAGCCTTAGTGCGGTGCCTAATGTGCGTACTCAGTGTCAGAAGTGTGCAACACACCATAAATCTTTGTAATTTTTTTTTTTTGAAAACACAGACAAGTCCCTTAGAATCAGATCAAATGTGAATTGATTTTAGAGTTGAATCTGATTATTAGTCCCACTTTTAGTTATGCGACCACTGAATTAGTAAATTCAAACAACTTGGTGGTCTTGAATTTTTATTTGAATGCAAATGAGTGAACAGGAGCTGGATGTAAAAGGTAGAAAGGTGTACCTATCTCCAGCAATCTTCGTGCTAATATGCTTGCAATGCAATAATAAGATCTAATGTTCTGCCTAATCACCCCTAAATGCATGCACCTAAGGGCATGCAACATCTAAATAGCTAGCTCGATATTTTCTTTTGTTGGTTTTAAAGGCAAGCAAGCAAGGAATGTAATCATGCATACGAAATGTAAACCCTAGTAGGTAAAGAATGTAGGGATAGACCCCCAAAAATTCAGCCCTAATTACTACAAGGGTGAAAATATAGAAATAAATTTTGTGACGACAGAGAATCCCTTGTGAAAGCAGGATCTTGGTCTCCTACGTTTCCTCGTGTGGCTTAGCTCGTGGTTGATGTCGCCGCTCTGTTGTCCCTCGTCGCCTCGTTAGATTCCTCGCACAATAAAAAAAATGATCAGATAATTACGCAACTCAGAATATTAAAAAATAATAACATGAATCTATTGTGTCTGTTGCCTCCCTGGCAATGGCACCAATTTGATGGAGAGAGTTTCACTTAATTGAAATAGCAATAGAATGATATGTCGTTGTAATTAATGTGGTGGAAATCTCTCAATCAATGATTAAAATAGATATGAATTTAAACCACGAGAAGGATGTCGTATCCACAGGGAGGAATAGATTAATAAGTTCGCAAAATATTTTTCCTTGGTATTTATTCAATCACGTGCGCAATCTGTGTTCAAATCTGATGCAAAATAAGGCGAAAAGGAACACATAATAATTTAAAAATGTAGGGATGTGAATGTAATTTTTATGTCAGAAAATTATACATGTGTAAGAGTATGCCATGTACTATTCACTTGCATGCATATGAAGATGTCATTCAAAATTAAATTCCATGCACATAGAGATGAATAATAAGGTTTAACAATTATCTAGAAGCATAAGCATTAAGGCATAAATTCACCATAATAAAATAATCATAAATCAAAATTCATTTTGTGGCAATGGCATTCAATGTAAATACTAATTGAGTGTAAAACAGAGGAAACTTGCTCTCTCTTCCTTGCTCGCACGAGGAGGCTTTGTGGGAGGAGCTACGTGGTGGGAAGGCACGTCTCGACGAGGGCTACACAATGGTGGTGACGCGACGGTCAGAGGTGGCTGGAGGCGGCTGGATGGCAGAGAGGAGCACCGGCATGTCGTCGACAGATGGCTGCATTGCTGCTGTGTGCACGGTCGCATGGGCGCATGTGGCTACACTGCACTTGCGTGCAGTCGTGTGTGGCTGCACTGCCCTGCCCACAAGCACGTGGCTACTGTGGGCGTGCTGCTGCGAGCATGACTTTGGGTACTTGCAGGCATTGGGGAGGAAGAAGATGATGAAGAGGAGGTGCCATGTGGTCTGCAGTGAGGGCGCGGGCAACTGGGCATAGCAAGGGCGCTGGTGCTGCTGGTGCACAAGGGCACTGGAGGGTGGCAGTGAGAGCGCTGGAGGCTGGTGTGCAAGGGCGCTAGAGGGGGCGCGCCTGTAGGGCGCTTGGGCTGCAAGGACGCTGACGTGCGCTGCTGCTAGGAGCGTTGCTTGGTGCGGTGAGGTCGTGGGTACAAGGTGCAGAGGCAAGGTGTGCAAGGGCAATGCGCGCGATTGTGACGTGAGGGCAGCACCTGCAGGGCTGCAAGGGCAGTGAGGCTTTGGTGCAACGCTGAGGCAGGGCGTGCAAGGCAGCCTGTGGGGGGTGTTGATGCACAGTGCTTGCTGGTTTCACAGTGCACGCAATCTTCACAGTTGGGTTCCCCAATCCCCTCCACCTGTCGCTCTATATCTCCTCTCTTCCACCTCTCAAGGGATTTTTAAAATCCTTTTCTAAATATGGCCAGCACTGTTTTCATTTGTTGAGGGAGGATGGCCATAGGTTAGATATTTGTGGGGAGGTGTTGAGGCTGGCCAGAGGATGAGGGAGGTGTTGAGGCGGCCGTTTGTTGGGGGAAATTTATCCCCCCCTCCTTGTTCTTTTCCAACATCATGCCTACAACAACAAAACATAAAATAATTACATACTAAGTTATAGAATGCGATAAAATAGATAAAAACTCAAGTAATGATGGATGCACTTATTTAATGACCTAATGTGATTAGTAACAAACATACTATGTTAGAATTGAAGTACTTAGGCGTAACAATAGTCCATTAAAATGGACTCATCAACATCCCTACTAGACCACTTTGAGGAATCTGAACTTAAACTCCAGAGATGACTTTGCAGTTAGCCGATCGATCTATTAGGTCACCAAAAGGAGTACTCAAGGATGTCATAGTTAGGGTACACGATTTTTACTTTCCCGTGGATTTCATCATCTTAGACATGGATGCTCCTGAGAACTTGAAAAATACACCGTTCATATTAGGGAGACCGTTTTTGGCCACAACTATGGCCAATATTAATTGTGAGGGCCAAATTGAGTTAAAATTTGGGAGCAAGACGCTGAAGATCAATATCTTTAAGGCCCAACAAGGAATTAGTTGTGGGGTTATTGAACAAATTTGCTATATCGAGGCTGTGGTTGATGACCTATGTATCGATGAAAACCCGAATATTTCTGATCAACCACAAGGAGATCAAAACCCGCAATTAGAGGAGACTGAACCTAACCTAAACACACCTATAGCTCTTTCCTTTGCTCCCGACACCCATCTTGAACCACCTACTGCTGTTGATAATCATGTTATGGAATTAAAACCCCTCCCTGACCATCTCAAATACGTCTTTTTAGATTCCAATCAGACATTTCCTATGATTATCAACTCCTGACTCACACTTGATTAGGAAACATGCCTGATTTCTGTTCTGCAGCAGCAACGAAGAGCCATTGGATGGACTCTCGATGATCTGACAAGCATCAACCCCTCATATTGCATACATTACATCTATACTAAAGAGGGCTCACGACCATCCCATGAAATGCAGACACCTAAATCCAAATCTATAGGATGTCATGAAAAAAAAGATCATTAAGTGGTTAGATGCAGGGATTATCTACCCTATCTCTAACAGTCGGTGGGTGAGTCTAATCCAAGTTGTGAATAAGAAGGCAGGACTCACCATGATCATGACTGAAACTGGAGAAACCATACCGACCCGTATAGCGAATTCGTGGAGAGTCTACATTGATTACAGAAGACTTAATTCCTCCACGAAGAAGAATCATTTCCCACTACCATTCATTGATTAGATACTCAAGAAACTAGTGGGAAATCAATTCTTCTGCTTTTTGGATGGGTTCTCTAGTTATAACCAGGTTGCAATCCATCTTGAGGACCAAGAGAACACCACCTTCACCTACCCCTTCAGAACATACGTGTTTCAGAGGATGCCTTTCGGTCTCTGCAATGCACCCGTAACTTTTCAGCGATGCATGCTTGCCATATTCTCAGATATGGTAGGTGAAAACCTTGAAGTCTTCATGGATGACTTCTAAGTATTTGGAGAATCTTTTGATGATTACCTCCTACACTTGGTCCAAATCCTCAGGTGGTGCATCGACGTGAATTTGGTTCTTTTCTAGGAAAAGAGCCACTTCATGGTACCTGAGGGAATTGTCCTGGGACATCTCATCTCTGAAAAAGCCAAGGTGAATTTGATTTCCAAACTCCATATGCCTAGCTCAGTCAAGGGCATCCGTTGATTTCTAGGGCATGTCAATATTTACTGTCGATTCATTCTCGATTTCTAGAAATCGTACGCCCCTTGACTAATCTTCTCTCCAAGGATGTCCCCTTTGAAATTACCGACGAGTGCACTCAGGCATTTGAGATCCTACGTGATCGAGTTACCCAAGCACCTATCCTGTAGTCCCCTGATTAGTCTCAACCCTTTAAGATCATGTGCGATGCATCTTATTATGCTGTGGGTCCGGTACTTGGGTAGAAAATAGACGGGAAACCTGTGGTCATCTACTACGCTAGCAAGACACTTGACGAGACTCAGTGTAACTACACATTTACTGAGAAAGAGCTGCTAACCATCGTATTTGGCCTGGAAAAATTAAGATCTTATCTTTTGGGTTCCCGCATCATTATATACTCGGATCACACTGCAGTGAGGCACCTCCTCACGAAGGACATGAAACCTCAACTAATCCGATGGATTTTACTATTGCAAGAATTCGATCTCAAGATTCATAATAAGGTGGGAAAATAGAACGTGGTAGTCGACCATTTGTCCCATCTTCCTTCTTCAGTCATCTACCCGTCTGGTCTGATCACTGAGCATTTTCCGGACGAGCACCTACTAGTCATTCAAAGTCTCCCATGGTTTGCTGATATTGTAAACTACTTGGTTATGGGGAAAGTTCCACCAGATTGGGCGACTTCCAGGTGAGACAAATTGATTGCTGAGGCCAAGTACTATATTTGGGAGGCACCATACCTCTTCCACATTAGCAATGATCAAGTGATCCGGAGATGCATTCCCAACGATGAGGTCAATGACGTGATCTTATTCTATCATGACAAGACCTGCGATGGCCATTTCTCTGGGCATAAAACCACAGCGAAAATTCTCTAGCGTGGGTTCTTTTGGCCCACTTTGTTCAAAGATGCACAAACGTATTATAGGGCATGCACTTGTTGTCAGACCCTCGGCAACATGGGCCCGCGGGATATGATGCCCTTGAATCCGATTATTGTGTACGAAATCTTTGACATATGGGGAATTGATTTCATGGGACCCTTTCCCAAATCTAATGGCTTCAAGTACGTTTTACTCACTGTTGATTATGTCTCTAAATGGATCAAAACCGTCCCCACGAGAACTAGTGATCATAAAGTTATCCTCCGATTTATCCAGGAGAACATCTTTACCAGATTTGGGGTTCCTAAGGCCATCATTAGTGATGGCAAGTCTCATTTCAACAGTGTACACTTCCAGTCCCTGATGAAATAGTACGGAGTGTCGCATCGTATCTCGACTCCTTACCACCCCCAGACTAATGGATTGGCAGAACTGTCAGATTGAGAGATCAAGAAGACCCTTTAGGTCACTGTTCGGCCTGATAGGAAGGATTGGTCTACTCGCATTTTGGAAGCCTTGTGGGCCTATAGGACCACCCACATGATCCAATTAGGCATGTCACCTTCCCGTCGAGATGGAACATAAGGCTTATTAGCCTGTACGAAAGTGCAATCTGGATCTAATGAAGGCTAGAATACACCGCTGGTTGCAATTGAGCAAGATCGAGGAACTACGCAATGATGCATATGAGAAATCACGTATCTACAAAGAGTGGGTTAAAGCCTTCCATGACAGGCACATTGTGCAAAAATCTTTCCACCCTGATCAAAAAGTTTTACTCTTTGATGCCAAACTCAAGTTGTTCCTAGGAAAACTCAGATCAAAATGGATTGGACCATTCTTGGTGAGACTAATCTTTGGAAATGGAGCCATTGAAATTAGTGAACTCAGCCTTGATTTTGAACCTTTTGTCGTGAATGGTCAGAGACTCAAACCATTCATCAAACTCACTAACTCAAACTTGGCTAAGGTATCTTTTGCCCTCCATTTCCCTGAGCTCATTGCACCCAGCTGATGGAGTTAAACTCAGTGCTTAACGGGAGGCAACCCGTCATCTTTATGAAAAACCCAAAACCCTTCTTGACACATCCCATGCTGAACTCATATTGCACTTTAGGGTTCGTCCATTAGAACAGCCAACCCCACCTCTGATACCTGTACCAGAGCTTGAACTTGTCTGCAACAGTCACCCTGACTCGTCCACCCACCCAAAACCTACTCTAATGTATGATCTAAGCTGAATTCGAACCCACCTAATTTACAATGAGAACATTGAAAATCATAGGCATGGGGGGATATTAAAGTGCAAAACGGTGTGAGAATCACTTCACAAGAAAGGGTTTCATCAAAAGAAATTACATATGCCAAAAAATCAAAAAAATAAAAAATTGAAAAAGAACAAAAAAAAATGAAGGGAGGAAATTTTGAAAAGATCAATTTTCATATCATTTTTGAGGAGGAAAAGGGGAGTTGATATAAATGTCAAAAAGGAGCAACAATTTGAAATAAAAAGAGATAGCCATTAGCAAAAGATTAAGAATCTATGTAGTTCTAGACCAAATCAAAAGAAAGAAATAAAAGATAAAAAGTACTAAGAGACAAAAGAAATTAGTATGAATGCTGATCCTAGGCCTCTTGGGCTGTATTTTATGCTTAAAAGTTCAAGCATTCGTTAAGATCTGGATAGTCCTCAAGAGGTTAGGGAAAATTCGAAGCTTAAGTATTAGGTCTAAGTCTTAGGGATTATTCGACCTCTTTAACTAACCTCTGGTTTGCAGGACTCGGTAACCTAAGTACCCCAATACACACAATCAGATTTAGTGTGCTTAATTATCAAAATCATGCAAATGCATTAATTTTGTTCTGAAAAGCTACCTAGATTAGGAGCGGCTTATCAGCACAAGTTGATTTGGATGATTTCCCGGCGTGGAGAGGTGAGAAATTTCCCTCAAAGATGCGTAATAACATAACCATCTCCTCAGTGCTTGTCTCCTAGGATATCTAAATATCCTACCGGGGGCATGTAAGAACCTTGTGCTGGTTCAGATGCCATGGGCTACATTATCCTGAAATGTTGATTGCCAGGGTTTGGATTTAGCTACAGAATGCCATGGGCAGGATTATCCCAAAATCTTGAAAGCCAGGGTCTTGGGGGTTGCCATAGGCGGTGCTATCTCAAAGCATCGATTGCCAGGGATGCTACAAGGATTGATGGTGGGAGCCAAGAATCCGATACAGACCGTGTTGTAAAGCCAATCCGAAGCTAGAAATAAAGAAAAAAAAAGAGAGAAAACTCTCCAAAAGCAAAACAAATCTTCTGTCTCTCTCTTACAAAATTGCACTACAAACTGAATCGGGACTAATCATGTTTTAAGCATAGGTGCTTTAATCACGGAGTTCAATGAACCTTAGGTTAGTTCCTATGGGCCTTAGAAACCTTCGCGGTTGACTGAGGGTAGAGCTAGTTAGGTGTTCGCATGCTAGATCAGTGTTTTAAGATGTCGTGTTTTAGTATAACCAAAATAGTGCTCAAAGAAATAAATTTTATTACTCGAAAAGGTTCCAAGGTCAAACACAGGGAGCAATATAGAATTTAATGCTCAAGATCACAATTTAAATCAAGTATAAAGATTGCAATAAGAGTAATGTCAGAATTAATATGCAAAAAGAATGGAGTAAAATGGTGATTTAAATCACCAATTACTCCTCACAAATAACACTTAAATCAATGTCCCAAATATATGCAATGAAAGTATCAGACATCTTAAGTATCCCTATGCTACAGTGCTAACATTTTTCTTCTTCTTTCTCTTCTCTTCTCTTTTCTTCTGCTTTTCTTCTATGGTTTCTTCTTCTCCTCTTCTTTTCTTCTTCCTCTTTCTTTCTTCCTCTGCTACTGCGGGTCCTCTCCTTCTTCTTCTTCTGTTCAGCCTCTTCACACAGGGAGGGGGGCCTTCTAGAATTGGCTAAGTGTCGCCAATACTCTCTGCAGCAAAACCCTCCCCCTACCCCGCGCAATCTCTCCTTCCCTTTCTCTCTTAGGCTCTGCCCTCCCAAGGCCTTTCTTAGGATATCGGGTTATTGGGCACACGCGCACCCGAGACCAAGGTTGCGGCATGGGTCACAGCCGAGGAGTGCTTAGGATAGGCGGGTTATTGGGTGCACCAGATCCACGAGGTCAGAGTCGCAGACAAGGCCCGTGAGGCGTGCGTGCGGGGACCTTACCCCTTATGCATGCTGAGGCGATAAGCCTATAGCAGAAATTCAATTTATGTGATGGTGGGTGCTCTTCCATGAACGATGTGGGACTAAATGTCCCTGCTTCTTTGCATGCGCCTGCAGCTATGAGTATCTTCCAATTGGCATCGCAACTCTCCTTGAAGTTCCCAATTGAGGACCTCGAGAGGGTCCTGGAGTGAAATCGTGTCTCCTAGAGCGAAGACTTGGACCTCGCATAGCTAGAACACCATGAACTTGGTCAGAGAAGACAACGCGGTGGTGGAGCTCCGGCCTAGAACCTGAAATAGAGAAAAAGGCCTTTCGGCCATATCAAAACACCTCAGAAGGTTCTCTGGACGTTGGAGAATGTAAAGGCAGTGGTTTCATGGAGGATGGATGTGCGAGGTGGTCGGACGGAATTAGAGAAGGTGGTCGGTGAGGGGTTTGTTCGGGGGGTCATTTGAGTGGAGGGAATGGGAAATAAAGATGGGGGTTCAGTGCAGATGGATGAGGTAGAGCTCATGGGAGTGTCGGCGAAACATATGGAGTGGTGTAGCGATGGGAGCGCTTTGCCAGATGAGTAGTCAGACACAGAAGGGATGGCGGTGAACGGGCGATAGAGTAGTCAAAAGTTGGTGTGGTTAACATGCAAAATGAAGTAGAGGAGGTAAGGGGCATATCTAGGTAATTGGTGGACAAAGGGGAGTCGAGGCGACGCCGATTGTGGCGTGGTCGGCGTCGGGGAAGAAACTGCTCCGATGAGAGGTGGACGACGAGGATGGAGATAGGGGCACCGGCAGGTGCTGCTTGATGTGGAAAAAGGCAAGGAGGAAGAGTTTGCTGCTGGTATTGCGGTCAGACGATGAGGGGAGGAAGGGAGAGTCGTCCAAACTTGAAGAGTAATTCAACCGGAGGAGGGACGAAAATTGGGGGTTTCTCTGGTCAAATTCAAGCTTTGAAGGATCAGGCAGGCCTTGGTAGTCTTTATATAGGTATCAGGGGGTCGATTAAAACTTGGAAGCCAAGCTTTCAAGCTTGGAAGTTCATCAAAGTTGGAAACCCAAATTTCTCATGCATTCGCAAGAGAAATTGGGAAAGATTTAAAGCATAAGAATCGGTCTGATTGAAAGAGAATTTCAGGAGGAATCTCCAATTTAATTTTGAAGAGGTTTCATCAATCAATCAAGGAGAAATCCTCAATTGATTGTCGTCGGAGTTGTAGGATTAGGAGTTCTGTGCGACACGGACCTTTTTGTGAGAATGACGACAAAGTTAGGGGCCTACTCGAAAAGTTTTTGAAAGTTAAGTGTAGAAATGTAATTAGACAGGACCAATTTGCAAACTAGGTCAAGACAAACTCATCTTGGATCCAAATTTTGATAAAAAACTAATTTGAATGTAAGGAATCCAATGGTGAAGTTGGATTTTGGTTTTGACCACGTTTGACTGGGTAATTTATGCAAAACCCAAAGTAGGACAAATGTCTGTTTATGATTCTGTTTTGGGTCAAAATGAGTTCTGATGGTCAAATTGAAGGTTCCAAACCCGATAGAATATTTTTCTATGAATTTTAGAGAATTTAGGTGAATTTTATCCTGATTAGAACCTCAATTCATTAAGCGAGTCTATTTTTAGGGTTTCAAAAGTCATTTAATTCTCAAAACATGTGCAAATCCTTTTCTGATTGTTATAACCCACTTGTTATCTTTTTAAGACCAATTGACCTTCATTCAACCCTTGAGAAAACCCATGGTTGTACTGCATTCACGATAATCTGTTAAAATTAAAGTTTTAACCCTAGTTTCTTATTTTCCCCTCAAAATGATTATGTAGTGAGTTATGACTCTCTGGCGGTTATGTAGGAGCATTTACTGACTTAATTGGGTCAAAATGAGCTAGTTATGGCTCATGATGGTGTTCCCATCATTAGGTCCGAATCTTGGTTGGTACTTGAGTACCTCTAGACCTACTATTGGCATTCTGACTTAATCTACAAAAGAAAGCACACAGCAGAAATCTGAGCATAAAAATTCATGGTCTAGAATCTAAGTTAATTCCATGAGATTTTGCTAAGGGACTAGAAAAAGCTAGGCATGGAGGTATGATGGGAATACCATCATGAGCCATAACTAGCTCAATTTAATCTGATTAAGTCATTAAATGCTCCTACTTGACCACCAAAAGGTCAAAATTTATTGCAAATCCTTTTAGAGAGAAACATAAGAAATCATGGTTAAATCTGTAATTTTACCATCATATCTTGAATGCAGAACAACCACGGGATTTTTTAAGTGTTAATTAAGGGTCAAATGATCTTAAGAGTCTAACAAGTGGGTTAATACAGATAGAAATGGGTATTCACACATTTCAAGAATTAAATGACTTCTGAAATCCTAAAAACTGACCTCCATAAACAACTGAGGTTTTGGTCAAGATAAAATTCACCTAAACCCTCTAAAATTCATAGAAAAATATTCTCTAGAGATTGCTATGCTTGATTTGACCATTAGAACCCATCTTGACCTAAAACAGAGCCACAGGTAAACTTTTGCCCTAATTTGAGTTTTTGCATAAATTACCTAGTCAAAATAGGTCAAAACCAAAATCTGACTTCACCATTGAATTCCATAGGTCCAAATTAGGTTTGCACCAAAATTTGGGCCTAATATGAGATCAGCTTAACCTAGTTTGCAATTTGATCCTATCTGACTCTTTTATCTCACACATATGCCCCTAACTTT
Source organism: Thalassia testudinum (assembly GCA_037157565.1). Classification (NCBI taxonomy): domain Eukaryota; kingdom Viridiplantae; phylum Streptophyta; class Magnoliopsida; order Alismatales; family Hydrocharitaceae; genus Thalassia; species Thalassia testudinum. The sequence goes on from JAZHRO010000063.1 coordinate 137,266,449, forward strand.
TCAATCCTTTGCATATGGGTCCTTAACTTTATCATCGTCTTCAAAACAAGGTCCCTACCGCCATGATATCCTAATCCTGCAAACTCCAATGACCTTAAGATGGCAAAGATCTCTGTGATTTCTTGACGAATCCCTCTCAAAATTGAAAGGGAAACTCGTCGAGTAATTGCCTTCCAATTGAGCCGATCCAGGGATCCTAAATCTCCCTAGAATCCTAATGCGAATGTTTTGATTGATTGGGTATCCTCGAACGAAGAGCTCAGAGTTTCTAAGCTTGATTTTCAAGCTTGGAACTCCATCTAGAGCCCTATAAAAGGACCCCCATGGCCTTGCGCATCCCCTCAACAAGTTTTGGTGAGTCAACCACCTCTGATTCTCCTCCTCCAGCCACTAAAACCCTTGCTCTGACTATCCTCTTCGATCCTCCTCCTTTGGTCGTCCAACGACCAAATTGGTCGGCTCCCTCGACTCCTCTCTTCGTCGCGACACTCCCCAGTCAAAGGGAGGGCGTATCTCCATCTACTTCGACGTCGCTGTCTCACCGTCTTCTCCTCCTTCTCCAGCACCGGTCTACCACAACCGAACACCTTCGCCTCTCTACCTCATCGCTAAGTATCCCTATTGCTTTCTCTATCTCTACATCCTTTTCCTGCACTTACATCACACCTCCGACCACTAGTACACCTCTGACCCCGCCTTCGTCTCCACCTCTGACGACATCACCGGCGAGGGTTTCTGATCAATTCACACACTCAAACCCCTTTCCAACTGCACCAAACTCCATGAAACCACCACCGTTGCACTCATCATGGTTCAGCGAACCTTCTGAGCTGTTCTGACGTGGCCATCAAATGCATTCCTTGTTTTAGGTATCGCCCATGCCACCGCCATTACTGGAGCACCACACACACCTTGACGAAGGTGTTCTTGCATCTTCCGCCCTAGGCATCACCTCCATGTGGTGCGGAACTATGTGCTCCAGGTCTCCAGGCCTTCAATTGACATCAACGTACGTGGTTGCTGCTCTAATTTAACAAAGGAAGTTGACCAGCCTACCGTGCGAACAAGCCCTGTGGGTTTAGTCCCACCTTGTTTGCTGATGGGCCCGCGAAGGCACATAAGAGGATTTTGTACTTACGGCTTATCGCCTCAGCACACACATGGGGTGAGGTCCCCACACGCATGCCCTCGCCAGCGCTCACACCTCGCATAATGCGTGCTTTTACTCAACTCGGTAATTAAGTTAATTTCACGTAATTAAGAGTAGAAGAAGTCACTTAGGTTAACTCGAAATTGTGTCGGTTGTGTAGTATAGGGTCGAATTAACCTAACATTTTAGAAATTTTTACTGGTTGAGTCCAGGTCGTTCATTGGAAGGTATAATAATTTTTTTCTACATTCACCAATTTTCGTTATTTTCTCTATAAGTTTAGGAGGTATAACTAGGTTAATTTTTAAAACATGAATTTTGCCAAAATATTTAACTATAAAGAATATACAAAATTCCATATGAAAAACATATTTACTCAAAATGATGTTTGTTTTCCAATTTTATTTCAAAAGAAATTAAGGCAATAAAAGTTGTTCTATTAAAACATGCCTTTTTACAATTAAGAACAAAAAGTAATTAAAATGATGCAAGAGAAATAATATTCTTCATTTATTTTCTTCAGCCTCTTATCTTCTTCTCTCTTTCTTTCATTTTCTTCTCTTTTTATTCTCTATCTCGAGCTCTTTTCTTACCTCTCTTCTTCTATTCTTGCCTTCTCTTCTTGTCTCTTATTCTCTTTCCCTTAGTCTTTTCCTTAGTAGTAGCGCCTGTGCTCCTAGTTTCTTTCGTGCCTACAGCTTCAACACTTAACTTCAACTTTCAGCTCTTTCCTTAGTGCTTGTTCTCTTAGTTCCTTCCATGCCTGTTCTTCTTTCTTTCCTTTGCTTCAGCTCTTCTCTTAACCTTAGCTTTCAATACTTAGCCATTAGCCCAACACTTAGCATTTAAGAACCATCGGCTTCTCTTTCAATTCCCTTAAGACTTTTAGCTGAACCAGGTTTCTTACATTTTAACCAAAAATTATTTTATTTGCGGTGAGGACCTTTCGAGGATACACATCACCCTGAGACCAGGGTGGGACCAGACCCTACTCGGTCCTCGCCTAATCTCAATTAGGTTCATTTTTGGTTCATTTCATATTGATTTATAGTCTCGAGCCAATCCAGCTCAACCCAACCTCCCAGGCCCTCGCCCTCCTAGGGCACACTCGCTCACACCCATAATGGCACACACCCGCAGTCACACAAGCCCGCACATACACATGCACATGCTCAGATCAGATTGGTAACTGGTGTGCTGAGTGCTGATGACTGAAGTGCCAGGGTAACAAAATTGTTTTATCCCCATGCATGCACTCAGAATCTGATGATGTGGGACTATCCTAACCCCTTCCAGACCCAACTTCAAATGATCATAACTTCCTACCCAGAGCTCCAAATCGAGTGATTTCAAATTTGTTAGAAAGCTCTAAGGTTGATCTTCACAATTGTAGGGTCAATTTAAGGTTTAGAGGATGTTTTCCTCTTCAATTTGAAGAGTGAAATAAGGGGTTCCTACAGGTTATTATAGCCTAGAAATGGTAATTATGTCTACAGAGTCCTCAGATGGACTTTTCTTTCTCATTTAAAGGTCTGTACAAGTTCTACAAATGATTCCACATCTGTTAGAGTAGTCTTTAAGCTCTCAAGACCTTCAGAACCAGCAGAAAAGCTTTACACTTCTCTGAAAGCTTCAGAGATCGAATTTTCAGACTGAAATGAATGAACAGACACAGAGAAACATCTCTAATTGATTTAAACCGATTCTAAGGGTTGTAATAGACTTATCTGGGCAGGATTCAAATTCATATTTCATCAAAATGCTTCTCCTGTTAGTTTAGGTTCGAAAGTAACCCAAACTGACAGAGTTCAAATTCTCACTAAATAACTCATTTGAGCTCACTTTAATCACTTTAAAACCATCAAACAAGATCCCAAAAACAAATTAATTGCATCAATTCCTTAAATTAAGCTCAGAACTCCATAATCACAATCAGTTTGACTGTGAATGCACAAAAGTTGACTTCCAGTTAAAAGCTTCTCCACAGGAAATCAATGCCTCGAATAGAGTCTCCTCAACACCAGGAACTTATTCAGATATTCAAATAAGTGTTTTGACCTTTATTTCTAGGGTTACAGGCTCATCGCCTGAAGTTCAAAATATGTGATGTAAACACGTTTACACTACTCAAGATGTCTATTTATGCATGTTCTTAAGCATAGGATTGCATTGCATGCTATAAATATTGCATAACATGCATCATCTTGCATTTAGAGTAGTTTGAATAAAATGGAGGTTAAGTGTCTCCTTTTATGTGCTTGGATAAGGCAAACTTTTTATTGGGGCCTCAGATCGAAGATCCAACCGTACAGATGTGATCAGGGCAACAATTGGAGTTCAACGACTCCAAGATCGTCCTAATCAAGCATCTATAGCATCAGATAGTGACCGGGAAACCCTAGAAGATCAAGAGCCAAGTTGGTGTAAATCCGCACTTCAAATGAAAAATCCTACCACACAGATGGATTCGGATCGACGATCGCAGCCTAACGACACAAAAATTGAGTCAATCTGACACCCATGGCACCATCTACAACATCCAGAAGATGGACAGCAAGGATGGTTCCACATGGCACCATCTCGGCCACCCAATCGCCCGCACGGAATCGCTGAAGCCCCTGCATTCGCCCCTCTCCGCCGTTGGATCTCAATCCAATGACCGTGAACGCATGCACCTTAAATCATCCGCGCGACACATTCCTTCGCGTAGCGCAGCGGTCGCGAGGCGCTGCGCATTCATAAGACACGGGTCCGAGCCGTAGCGAGTAGCCGAAAGGCACGGGATAGCGAACGCTGGCGAGCATCGGATCTTGATCGAGCGGCCGTTTGCACTCAATAGCGTCGTCGTGCTATCGCACGCCTGCGCCTCACGTTGCATCGCACGCGGGTGGGCGCGCGTTGAGGGTAGGCGAAGGTGCGATCTGGACCGTCCGATCATGAACGGCTGAACGTGTGATATAAGTTGAGCGCGAGCAAATGAGCGAGCAGCGCCCACTATGCCCACATTGGAGCTTTAGCGACGGTTTTATCCGTCACTAAAGACACCTTATTTAATGTTTTAAAGATGTAATGACCAATTTGCCCCCACTCCTTGCAACTATAAAAGGAGACCCCCTCCACCTAAAATTCTCATCCCTTCCTTCTCTTCTCTACCTCTCCAAAGCTCAAGAGAAGCTTGTCCCACACCCGGGATGCTCCTCGCGAGATAAAGTCCAAATTTTCGTCCCCGTTCGGAAGTGGATCCTGCGACGACGACGATGTGCTACTCTGTTCCCGTTCTTCTGCTTCATCCTCCTTCGTCCTGCTCCGTCCTCCTTCATTCATGCATCGTCTCGTCCGGCTCGTCCTCCAAGCGATCGTCGAGGAGGATAACTTCTCTTTCCCATTATTCTTTACAGCTTTCTAGTGTAGAATTTTTCTGCTTTCTAGTGTAGCTGATTTCCCGCTTTCTAGTGTAATTCTTATTTGGTTTGATTGTATAAACATTTTGAAATATTGAATGCATGTTTTCTCTCTCTCTATTTCTCTCTTTCTATCTCTCTTCTCTTTAGTCTGATAGCTTCATTGTAATTACATCGCCTCACTTTTCAAAAATTCTAAAAAAAAAATATAATTGCGAATATAGATCAACGTAGCCTCCCTGTGTTCGACCTGGAATTTCAATTTTGGTATAAATTTTATTTGTTGAACACGAATTCTTTGCTTTCAAGCTGCAACGACAAGGTTTTAAAACCAAACACATTAGCGTAGCAATTCGTGGGTTCAACATTTTGGCACCGTTGCCGAGGAGGCAACGATTTTCGATCTTGTTTTCGCATTTCTTGCACTTTATTATTTTCTAACTTTCTTTCTCTTGTGTCTATTGTTTTGCGAAGACCTCCATCAAGGAAATCATCAAGCGGTAGACTGGAGTAAAGTGCAGTTGAAGACAACTGTAAGTGCTTCCCCATTCTTCCCCCTCCATAGATTTCATTCACCACATTAAATCCAAATTCCAATTAACCTAGGTGTTTGCATAAATCCTAAAAATAGTTTGGTTGTTTGGATTCTCACTCACATTCATTCCACCCTCATTTATAAAAAAAAAAAATAACAAAAAGATAATCTTGTGGGGTACTTTTCAACAAACACACAACATACACCCACATTCAAGGCACTTAATCAAATTGATTTGTTTCTACTCAACCAAGTTCTGATCTGTGGAATCGGTACACACAAAGCAACACATAAAAGAGTAGAAATCATTCTAGGTTAACCATCTTTGAGTGCCTAACTTAGTGGTGCATTTGTGGCCAATTATTTGAGTTGTTTGGACCGCACCACTCTATTTAAAACCAACTCATCAAGTAGCTCCTCCTTAGGGTTTTCAATCTAGGTCTATTCCAGGCACTCCATTTTCTTTCTGGTTTTAAAGGAAAACAATCTTCACCCGTGTTTTACAACTTGATTTTCCTAGAAACTTGATTGCAATCCACCTAATTTGAAACCCTAAAAGCTACTTAAGCAAGATTTGAACATTAAAATTCATGCATCACAAATAATCTTGCTTGAAAACCCTGGTTGTGCACGCACTTACACAAATCTCAATGAATCATTAAGGGCACAACCCATTTTAAGGGCCCATCACATTCCATAAGCACCACAATCCCAGGCCATAATAAAATTGAGTAGACGTTGGCATTAAGGTCTGATTCGCTCTTTAGGGTCTAGTCTGAGATTGTTTTTGATTAACCTACTTGTACTAATTAATCTGATGTCTAGCTATGGGAGTAGCATCAAATGACCGCGGCTCGGGGGGTACACTAGGAACCGGAGGTGAAAGCCAAAGGATGAACCTTCTCCCCAGTCCCTCCTTCTAACTGTTTGGATTAAACAGACGCAAGTAGAGTAAATCATTTACAGTCTTAAGGCGGGTTTTGTGAGTCAGTAGATCCTTAGGCTACCCCACTTAAGGATAGCCTTATTTTGTTGTGCTGCAGGGTCCCTATCCCCAGTCCTTCCGGCCTTCTCCTAGTTTATGCTGGGTAGACGGTCATTGAATCCCCGATTGGAAGGACCATTAGAACATTCTAGGAGGTGCAAGTTGGATTTTGGTCAATTTGATCCCATGGCTGAACAATAGCCTCCTCTGCTTGGAAATCCACAGGAAGAATTTTGAAGGCAGCTGGAACAAATGCAGAGAATGCAGGAATGGTTCCAGAGAATGCATGGCGCTCAGCCCTTGAAGGATTTTTATGATCCTTCAAATTATGAGGAATGTCCCGGCGTCCAGATTCCAGCCGGTGACGTTGAAATCAAGCCCTAGGTGTTAAGCTTGATTAAACATTATCATGGGCTTGGCTCCGAAGATCTGTTTCAGCACTTGGAGGACTTGACCACTTTGGTCCAGACCACCAAGGCTCGAAATGTAAACGAGGAGCAAATGATCATGAGGCTCTTCCCCCATTCTCTTAGGGATAAGGTCGTGCATTGGTATAGGACAATAGGAAGATCAATTACAACTTGGAATGAGTTGAAATCGGCCTTTCTGAAGAAATTCTTCCTAGTCAGATGTACCAACGCTTTGAGACGGGCAATCACTATCTTTACCCAGCGGCCAGGGGAGCAGTTTCATGTGGCCTGGGAGCGATTCCAGGACTTATTGCAAAGGTGTCCATACCACGAGGTGCAGAAATGGCAACTCGTGCAGATCTTCTATCATGGGTTGACCGAGCAACTCAGAAATCACGTGGATGCTTCTTGTGGAGGCAATTTCCTCAATAAAGAAGCAGATAGTGCACATGATTTATTTGAGGAAATGAGTGAGAATTCAATTAATCATGCCTCCATGGATACTTTTAACCGGTCCCAGCAACCCAGATTAAATGTCAATGAAGTCCATGACTGTCATTCATTTGATATGGAATTGATTTGTAACAAACTTGATAAGGTGGACTTGGTTGCTAAAAGAATGGAAGAGTGGATGGCTGGCAATTCTATGAATGACTCTCGATCCATTCAATCCAAAAATTCAGGATTCCATTCCTCACGAGCTCCTTCTGGACAGGAGTTCGTGAATCAACTTGATGCGGCTCAACCTATGAGTCAGCATTTTTCAGAACCCCACAGGTTCCAAACTAGGGCCTTTGATCCCAATTTTTCTGATCCTTCGCTTTCTTTTTCTCCATCCTCACCCTATGAGGATGTCTGTGCTGTACAAGAGAATGTTAGATCCAACCCCTACTAGAATGCCTATAATCCAGGTTATAGAAACCACCCTAACTTCTCTTGGAAAAATCTGGGGCAACAGACCCAATTCTTACCCGGCAACTATGCTCCGCAACGACCAATGGGTCAGGGTCAAGTATATACTCAGTTGCCTCCGAATCAGGTCAATCAGCCAGCTTGGAATGCCCGTCAACCCACAGGGTAGGCTAATTTGAACCGTCAAATGGTAGAGATGCAAGGATCCATGCTCCAGCTCATGAAGCAAATGAAAAACTCGCTGGACAACTTGCAATCCGGACTCATTGCTAACTCTCATCAACCTGGATCTCTACCATCCCAACCCGTAACCAACCTGCGAAATATTATGAATTTGGGCAACCAAGACCATGGGTACAGAAATCAGAGGGACCCACATGCACATGCTCAGGTAGTTGAGCAGGGTTCCTCATCCTCTTCTTCTTCTGCAAATCAACAATTCATGGTCAATCAATCCCCTCCAATCTTTCCTAACCCTCCCCAAGACCCAAATTCTTATGCATCTGTAAATTCTGTCACTTTGAGGAGTGGTAAGAAGACTCAGGATCCACAACCACACTATTCTGATCTTTTGAATCCTGAAGAACATGAGGAGAGAGGAGAATTCTAGAGGAGAAATCAAGGCCCAGGAACTTGATTCCAAAGATCTGACTCATGTTCCTTTTCCTGAAGCCTTAACCAAATCAAAGAAGAAGTCTGTGGATAGCAATGAGGAGCTTCTGAATCTATTTAAGAATGTTGAGATCAATATCCCGCTCCTTGATGCTATCAAGCACATACCAGCTTACGCAAGATTTTTAAAGAATTATGTACACAAAAGCATAAGTCGAGAGAATCTGTTCCAAGGAAGGTGGTACTCTCCGAGCAGGGTAGTTCTGTTATCCTGCACTACCTCCCTCAGAAAAAGAGAGGTGCTGGTGCTCCATTGATTTCTTGCGTTGTCGGAGATTACACATTTGATAGAGCACTTTTGGATCTGGGTGCATCCATAAACCTAATTCCGACTTCTCTTTATGAGAAGTTTGGGTTAGGTGAACTTCGGCCAACTTCAGTAATGCTACAGTTAGCGGACCGCTCGGTCACAAACCCGCGAGGCGTTATTGAAGATGTTATAGTTAAGGTCAAGGATTTCTATTTTCCTATAGATTTCCTTGTCCTTGACATGGATGTACCTGATAATCTGAGGAACATGCCCATCATTCTGGGGCATCCGTTCCTGGCTACCGCTAAGGCCAACATTAATTGTGAAAGCGGTAGCATGGAAATCACCTTTGGGGATCAACGAATGAAATTGGATATTTTTAAGGCGATCAACAAATTTGAGGATTGTGGATTTATTGCGAAACTTGATGAGGATAATGATAATATTGAAACTTGTTTGACAGTTTCTTCAATCAAAAGTTCCTCTTTGGATGATGAATTTGACCTGCAACCCTCTATGGCTGACTTGACATCTTCGGAAGAGGTTATTGATTTTGTTCACTTACAACCTCTTCCTCTTGTTGAATCTTCAGCATCTACCCTACCATCAATCATCAACCTACCCCAGCTTGAACTGAAACCATTGCCCGAGAATTTGAAATATCAATTTTTAGGACCTCAGAATACGCTCCCTGTGATTATCAGTGCTAAATTGACAAAGGAGCAAGAGATTAAATTGATCAAGGTCCTAAAGGAACATAAGGATGCAATTGGTTGGACCATTCATGACCTCAGGGGGATCGAGCCATCTTACTATAATCATAGAATATTTTTGGAAGATGGATCCTGCCCTTCTCTCCAGATGCAGAGGAGATTGAATCCAAATATGCAAGAAGTGGTCAAAAAGGAAATTATCAAGTGGCTCGATGTAGGAATTATTTATCCAATCTCAGATAGTCCCTGGGTAAGTCCCATACAGATTATTCCGAAGAAAGCCGGGATTACTATTATGACTAACGAGAGAGGAGAATCTGTCACAACTCGTTCAGCTTCCTCTTGGAGAGTTTGTATTGATTACAGGATGCTGAACACAGCCACTAAAAAGGATCATTTTCCCCTACCCTTCATCGATCAAATCTTGGAAAAATTAGCCGGGCAGAAGTATTTCTGTTTTCTTGATGGCTACTCAAGATACAACCAAGTTCCTATCCATCCTGAGGATCAGAAAAAAACTATTTTCACGTGTCCCTACGGAACCTTTACTTTTCGTAGGATGCCTTTTGGGTTATGCAATGCACCTGCGACTTTTCAAAGGTGTATGCTAGCCATATTTTCTGACATGGTGGTAGAGTTTATGGAAGTCTTCATAGTTGATTTCTCTATTTTCGGAGAATCATTTGACTCTTGTTTGGCTAATTTGGAAATGATTCTTAAGTGATGTATCAAAACATGATTGGTCCATAGCTGGGAAAAGAGCCATTTCATGACCCAAGAAGGCATCGTTTTGGGTCATGTAATCTCTAAATGGGGAATTGAAGTGGATAAAGCTAAGGTTGATGCTATCGCTAAACTTCCTCCTCCCACATCTGTTAAACAAATTCGATCATTTCTTGACCATGTGGGATTTTATAAAAGATTCATCAAGGATTTCTCGAAGGTTGCTCATCCTTTGAGTAATCTTCTTCCAAAGAAATGCCATTTGTTTTTGACGAATCATGCCGAAAGGCATTTGATTTCCTGAAAATGGCAGTCACCTGTGCTCCAGTTTTGCAACCACCAGTTTGGATAGCCCCTTTTGAGATCATGACCGACGCTTCTGATTACGCGGTCGGGGCTGTCCTAGGTCAGAAAATTGATCGAAAGCCCTCTGTCATCTACTACGCTAGTAAAACTCTAGATGAAGCCCAAAGGAATTACACTGTTACTGAAAAGGAATTACTAGCTGTAGTGTTTGCTTTGGAAAAATTCAGGGCTTATCTCTTAGGGTCTCCTGTTATCATCTATACTGACCACTCTACCTTGAGACATCTCTTGGCTAAAAAGGATGCTAAACCTCGGCTTATTCGTTGGATTCTTCTTCTTCAAGAATTTGATCTTGAAATTAAGGATAAAACTGGGGTATAAAATGTGGTAGCGGATCATTTGTCCAGACTCCTAGGTGATTCTTCTTGTCCGGACATTCCGATTGCTGACACTTTTTCGAACGAAATTATTCTCACAGTTTTAGGTGTCCACACCCCATGGTTTGCTGACATTGTTAACTATTTGGCCATTGGTCAAATCCCCCAGGATTGGACCAAGCAACAATGGGATAGACTCAAATCTGAGGCTAAATACTATTTCTGGGAGGACCCTGAACTATATCGCATCGGCTCTGATCAGATTATTCACCGATGCATACCGGAGAATGAATTCAACAGTATACTCGAGTTCTGCCATGCATCTTGGTGTGGTGGACATTTCTCCGAGAAAAAGACGGCTGCAAAAATCTTGCAATCTGACTTCTATTGCCCATCTTTATTGAAGGATGCCCAAGATTTCTCAAGGTCATGTTCTCGAAGTCAGGCAATCAGGAGCATAACTAAGAGAGACATGATGCCCCTAAACCCTATTCTTCCTGTCGAAATTTTCGATGTTTGGGGCATTGATTTTATGGGACCCTTTATCCCTTCATTTGGACATCAATACATTCTTGTTGCTGTTGATTATGTGTCCAAATGGATTGAGGCGATTCCTACCCGAACCAATGACCACAAGGTGGTCATCAATTTTGTCAAGAAAAATATCTTCAGTAGGTTCGGGATTCCGAGGGCTATCATCAATGATGGTGGCACTCATTTTACTAATGCCCAATTCCAGAATTTATTGGCCAAATACGAGGTTAATCATCGAATTTTAACACCTTACCATCCCCAGACGAATGGACAAGCCGAGATCTCCAATTGAGAGATCAAGAACATTATGCAAAAAATGGTTAGGCCTGATCGCAAGGATTGGACTCAAAAGCTTGAGGATGCTCTTTGGGCCTACCGTACGGCGTATAAAATGTCCATCGACATGTCTCCATTCCGTTTGGTGTATGGAAAGGCATGCCATCTACCCGTAGAGATTGAACACAAGGCATTCTGGGCAATAAAACAATGCAATTTAGATCTGAATCTAGCTGGGAAGACCAGGAAACTCCAACTATCTGAGTTGGAGGACCTTAGAAATGATGCTTATGAGAATGCCAAGATCTACAAGGCTCGGACCAAAGCTCTACATGATCAACTGATTTCCCGCAAGAGCTTTGAGCCAAACCAAAAGGTCTGGTTATTCGATTCTAAACTTAAGCTCTTTCCTGGCAAACTTAGATCTAAATAGAATGGCCCATTCATAATTGACCAGATTTTTTCAAATGGAGCCATTTAGATTTCTGACCCAAAGACGGGTAACACATTCAAAGTCAACGGTCAATGTCTAAAGCCTGTTGTTGACCATATTCTTCCAGAACCTGTTTCAGACTCAGTTGCTCTAGCCATTCTGTGACTTCTTTGGCTAGACTTCGTCTAGCTGACGGCATTAAACTCAGCCGTTGTACATATGACACAAGACTGGTACGAGCTTCATATTTAGGTGACATCTTTCATATTCTACCCTTTCTTTCATATCTCTTTTTCAATGAGGACATTGCATCAGCTAGGCATGGGGGGGTGGATTCATTTTTGAATCATTTGGTCAGCTTCGTGAAATTCATGTAAATTGTTTTTCTCTTCTTATTTAGACATAAAAAAAAAATCAAAATTAGGAAGGATTAGTTAGACATTAGGACATTTCAATCTTAAGAAATTTTATATTAGGATCTGAACACAAAGACCCTTTATGGCTTTGGACATAATTAGTCCATGTATCCACTAAAATGTGGATTTGTCTTTCGAGTCCTCGCCATCTTAATTCTATCGTAATTGGAATAAATAAGTTTGGGTGATAAGTACACGACTTATCAACCCACCCTCTGATTTGAGGGAATTTTTGAGTTTTAAGCATCTACACACTTTCTTTGCACTGACTCATTGTTCGACGATTCTAATGGAAATTGGGTAGCTAATGAACCTTCTAGGGTGATATGGCTAGCAAGTTATCATGGGTAATAGCCCATAGGTAGGTTGTCCAGAGCCTAGTCACTAGACCTTTCTCTTTTTGCTGCCTTTAGGTAAATCTTAGACCAGGGAAGCCACCTACTTAAAAAAAAAAAAGAAAAAAAAATAAAAAAGAAATAAGCCACACTTCGCCACACGAGTATGGCTGGCAAGTTGTCGGTGGTAATAGCTCATCGATCAGTTGTCCAAAACCCAGCTCAGTAAATGCACTAAAAATTCCCAAAACACTGAGGAAGAAGCGGAGTAGAATAAACCAGGGAGATATACACTAGATTCACCCTTGTATTGACCCTATAAAAAAAATAAAAGTAGGGAGAAAGCTACCGGCTGTAAAGATATACCTTTAGGTAGAATTCTTTTTAGGTTACTAGAGGCGTAGAAATCCAAAGTCTGTTTTAATTGTCGGTCAACGAGTCTATCACATTCACAATAAGATGCTTAAAACTTAGGGTTCTCATCAAATCTTGGGTGACTTGAATGGCCATAGAAAGCCACTCTTAAACCCTAAAATTTGAAAATTCAAAAAAAAATTTAGAAAAGAGGAAAAAGAGAAAAAGAAATTTTTCTTTGAATAAGGCGAGGGCTTGAGGCGGTCTACATTTTGGTAGATACTCGGGCACTGTTGTGTCTTTGAAAGTTCAGATCTTAAGTAGACAATTTCTTAATGATTGAAAATAACTTATGCCCAAATAATCCAACCTGATTCTTTTATAAATAGCATATAGTTTTTGCTAGGGACTAGCAAAAGATAGGTATGAGGGTATGATGTAAACATGTTTACACTGCTTAAGATGTCTATTTATGCATGTTCTTAAGCATAGATTGAATTGCATGCTATAAATATTGCATAACATGCATCATCTTGCATTTAGAGTAGTTTGAATAAAATGGAGGTTAATTGTCTCCTTTTATGTGCTTGGACAGGGTAAACTTTTTATCGGGGCCTCAGATTGAAGATCCAATTATACAGATGTGATCAGGACGACGATTGGAGTTCAACGACTCCAAGATCATCTTAATCAGTCATCTGTAGCATCAAATAGTGATCGGGGAATCCTAGAAGATCAAGAGCCAAGATGGTGTAAATCTACACTTCAAATGACAAATCCGAGTGCACGGATGGATTCGGATCAACGATCGCAGCCTAACGATGCAAAAATCGAGTCAATCCGACACCCGTGGCACCATGTACAACATGCAGAAGATGGACAGCCAAGATGGTGCCACGTGGCACCATTTCAGCCGCCCAATCGCCCGCATGCAACTGCTGAAGCTCCCGCATCCGCCCCTCTCCAGCCTTTGATCTTGATCCAACGGCTGTGAACGCATGCGCCTCAAATCGTCCGCGCGACACAATCCTTCACGTAGTGCAGCGGTCGCGAGGCGCCACGCGTTCACAAGACGCAAGTTCGAGCCACAACGAGCAGGCAAAGAGCGCAGGCAAGCGTCAGATCTAAATCGGGCGGCTGTCCGTGCTCAATAGTGTTGACGCACTATCGCACGCCCGCACCTCACGCGGCATCGCACGTGGGCGGGCGCACGTTGAGGGCGGGTGAAGGCACGATCTAGGCCGTCCGATCGTGTGGAAGGCTGAACGTGTGGCATGCATTGAGCGCGAGCGGACGAGCGGGTGCACACGAGCTGCGCCCACTACGCCCACGTTGGGGCTTTAGCGACGGTTGTATCCATCAGTAATGACCCCTTATTTAATGTTTTAATGATGTAATGACCAATTTGCCCCCTCTCCTTGGAACTATAAAAGGAGACCCCCTCCACACAAAATTCTCATCCCTTCCTTCTCTTCTCTACCTCTCCAAAGCTCAAGAGAAGCTTGTCCTACACCCGGGATGCTCCTCGTGAGATAAAGTCCAAATTTTCATCCCCGTTCGGAAGTTGATCCTGCAACGATGACGACATGCTGCTCCATTCCCATTCTTCTGCTTCGTCCTCCTTCATCCTGCTCCGTCCTCCTTCGTCCAGGCGTCGTCCCGTCCGGCTCGTCCTCCAAGCGATCGTCGAGGAGGATAACTTCTCTCTCCCATTCTTCTTTACAGCTTTCTAGTGTAGAATTTTCCTGCTTTCTAGTGTAGTTGATTTCCCACTTTTTGGTGTAATTCTTATTTGGTTTGATTGCATAAAAATTTTGAAATATTGAATACATGTTTTCTCTCTCTCTCTTTCTATCTCTCTTCCCTTTAGTCTGATAGCTTCATTGTAATTGCATCACCTCGCTTTTCAAAAATTCTAAAAAAAAATATAATTGCAAATATAGATCGACGTAGCTTCCCTGTGTTCGACTCGGAATTTCAATTTCAGTATAAATTTTATTTGTTGAACACGAATTCTTCACTTTCAAGCTACAACAAGGTTTTAAAACCAAACACGTTAGCGTAGCAATTCATGCATTCAACAATATGTTTGTTCGACAAAGCAATTGGAAGGTTGTTACAGTATTCTGAGGGATTAAACAGCTTCAGTGCATTGCACTGAAGCTTCTGAGTACCTTAAATTCCTCTTAAATCTCTTTATCAGACTTCTCCAACTCTATTAGAGTTGGAGAAGATGAACTTCATTCTACAGCTCCAATGGTTTAATCCTCAAATAAACATCCTTAAGACAATCAGTGATCCACATTTTATCATTCTGGAGCTTCTCAACAAATTCTAGAGGTTGAAACACAGTTTTGGCTCGTCGAAGCTCCGGTGAGTCCAGAAAATATGTAATCTGTGTACAGATTATGAAAACTTGCCATTTTTGATTTAGAAAGGATTCTGATGTTGCAAGGAACCTCAGAATCACATTTAATTCTTCATTTGTCCATTAGAATTAAGATTTGACAGTGAATTCGTTTCTTTAAAAATTTGACTTGAAATAAGCTCAGGACTTGTTTAACCACTCAATTGAGAGCTTAAAACAAGTCAACAGATAATAGCAGTCATAATTATATAGTTAATTAATAGTTTGAACTGCTCTTGAGCTGCCATTGACAGTGAGCTCAGGAATTAAATTATATTTGGGCGTTTAATTTATATGTGATAATAATATGCATTATAGTGTCGATTAGGGTCCATAAGTGATGGATAAATGATGGAAGACCCTATGAAGGTGGAATTAGCTCGATTACTGTCACCATGGACAGTAACAGTAGTCGGTGGAAGTGAAATGTGAATTAGGCGATTAGGTGATCAATTAAGCGATTAAGTGATTTAAAAATGATTATGGAAGATAAAGGAGGGTGGATAGCGATTTCAAAAGATGGAATTAAGTCTCTGGCGAGCTCAAGGAGCTCGCTGCAGTCGGAGAAGATGAAACTAAAATTCTAAAATTACATCTAATCTAACTAACTAACTACCTAACTAAGCTAGCCTACTCCTACTCCTACTCCTAATCTACCGTTACCTGGATGAAGGGGTCAATAGGGTTCTACTGAAGTCTCATGGCAGACGACGAAATTAGAGGGTGGAAGAAAGATTCCGGTGGGTGGATTTGAGGTGGAGCAGAGGGTTCCTTTTGTCGGCGCCTATGTCAGGGACGCGGAAGACCATGGCGGATCTCCTCGACTGATCAAGATGGATGGAGGAAGTCAGAAAGTGAAATGGAAAGTCACCGAAGTTTCAGACAAATAGCCTATTGGGTCAGCTACAGTGTTATAAGATGGAAGGGAGCCAACTTGAGTAAAATCTGCGGGGTGAGGGGTGATGATGAAAATTGTTGTAATGATTGTAAATGTTTGTTGGTAATAATTGTTGATCATGTCGTTGTAGTATAGGGTGTATAATATAACATTAAGGACGTCGTATAGTGGTGAGTATGGGTGAGTTCCAGTCATTACAACCATTATTATCATTTGCTTATTTATCTAATTTTTACTGGTTTTGTTCCAGGTCGTTCTCTGGGAGGCAATTTATTGAATTTAATTCGGTCACTCTCTGATTATCTCCAAAATTGTCTTCTTATTCAAAAAGAAACTTTACATTTAAAGAATGAATGAATGTTTTATTTACCTAGTTACTAAGAAGTGCTTGCAAAAATGCTAACTATGAACAAGCATCAAACAATCTATTATTATACTCTAAACTATGTATTTACAAGTTATACTATTAACACTAATATGTTAGTTCATACTACATTAGGATACCATAGTGTAAAAACTTAACTTACTAGTCATTTATTTATAGTGACATATATATCAGTTTTAGTGACAGATATAAACGTCGCTAAATCTCAGAAAACACTATATACAACCTAAAGAAGCAAACTGAGGTCTTTAGCGACATTTATAGTGTCGTTTTATTCTGTTAGTAATTATGTGGGTTTAATTTTACATATGTACATAGTCTTTTCTGTTGTTATCTCGTGTTATCTCTTTTTTTTTTTTTTAAGTCGTCTGTCCTTTCATTTTGTTCTGTGTAGTCTTTCAGAGGCTGCGGTGGAGAGTCCTTAGTGTAAAATGTGTTTAATTAGCGGGCGCGCTTTTCGAGGGATACACAGCACCCGTAGGGTGGGACCAGACCTCTACTAAGCGCGCCCTAATCTCATATTAGGTGCTTAATTACGTCTTCGTATCAGCGCAGGGCCTCAGCCCAACGCCTTCAATAAGTTCGCACACACTCGGGCTCCCAGCCCCTCATAGGAATCACGCATTCAGTATTCAGCACATATCAGAATCGGGTTATCGTATCAGACGGAACAGGTGAAGTTTCGGGCGCCCGGGGCCATGACGACTAACTAAGATATAGCATAAATTCTATTTATATAGCTCCGTTTCGTTTGCAGCGCACGATGTGGCGCTATTCCAGCGCCACATCGTGCGCTGGAAACCAGACGCAGCTGCGTCTGTGCGCGTTTTTGGCCCTCGATTTGGGGGCCATAAATTATAAAAAAAAATAAAATAAAATATGGTAAATAAAATATTTACATAATACTACATAATTGATTAATTAATTTTGAATTTTAAATATATTTACTATATAAATAAATTCGCTAAACTAGGCTGATTATACAGGTTGATTTAGGTGATTAAATAGTTAATTACTTATAAAATAATTAGTAAATGGTCTAATTGACCTTAAACAGTTTTAACTTACATACTTAAGTATTTAATACATATTTTTATTGTATTTTTACGAATTTATTTATGTTTTATTTAGGCTAAAATAGCAATTCTGTGTAGTTTATAATTAAAACTAAGTTACAGTAAGTTATACTAGGTATAATTATACTTTGACTAACTTAAATTACTTAATATATACATATATATATATATTCCCAAGTTTATAGATTTATTTACTTGATTATTGCTCTAACCTATTAACTTAGCTACTAAATCAGTAAATATAAATCTGTACATATATATATACATAGATCAGTAGATACATACATACTAGATTAGTATATATACATATTTTTACATAGATTACATATGTATACGAATTTCTGTACAGGTTTTATACATATTTACAGTATAACTATGTATCTAACTGATATGCTATAGTTATAATACTATGAATGGGTGTATTTATAGTTTTAAAATAAGTCTATGCCATTAGGCTTTTGTATAAAGTTAGGGAATTAGAGTTGATTGATTTTTTTTATTTGAGTTTAGGCAGCAGCTTCAGCTACTGTCAGAGGAGATGGAGAAGAGAACAATGTGCTGTTTTAGTGTTATTTACAGTGGCAGTGGCTTAAGCCACTGTCAAATGGCTAACTGCTGCTGCAGTTAGTCCACTTGAAGAGGGGGGGAAGTATTCTACAGAGAAGAGGGAAACTTAGAGAAGAGGGGAGTTTAGAGAAGAGGGGAATGTAGCTGCTAAATGCAACATATTGCTGTGTAACTGGGAGTAAGATAGAGTTCAAAACAAACTACAATTTACAGAGTTGAAATCCAAATCTGAAAGGGGTTTAAATCTCACGAAAATCTCATGTAAATTTAGCTCAAATACTCATTAGGAAAAAAACCTTATCAGAAGCATCCTTTCAGATCAAAACAGCAAATGGCATTGAGTTAGTCTTCCTAATGCCATAGACAGCATGAAGGAAGACTTAGCTCAATCAATTAAAACCAAAGAAACACAATCCCAGTTTCTTGCAACCTTAAGGAGTATGGAAAACTCCTTAGGTTAGAGAATCACCATTCAGAAATGATCATCAACACAAATAGTGCATGGCAGTTCTGAAATAGCAAAAAGAGACTAAGAATGCATTAAGGAAATTTAATGGAAGCTGGCGAATGCATTCAAAACAAAGTATAAACAGAATCATGAAAGGCTCTTCTGATTGGTTCTCTATCACCAGAGAACTTCTCAGAATCCTTGCCTACAATGAAAACCAAAAATCCTTTCAATTTGTCAGATCTGTCAAAACATTTCAGAGAGTAAAAATCCTTTAAAATCCAGATCAAAAGTGCTCTGACAAACTGAGGCAATCCATTTAAAACAGAGGGGCTTTTGTGAAACAAATGGAGTGAGTGAGAAGCCCCAAATGGTGCTTGTGACGCCACTTTCAGATCTGAGGCAGTGCGCCATCAGATCTGAAATTGGGTTAGGATGTGTGGGTGATTGGTGAAAAATTCGTCGTTAAAAGGAAAAAAACAAGAATCAGAATCTGGATGATGGGAAAAACAAAACATGAAGAGGGAGATAAATTGAACAGTGAACAGATGATTCTTCCCCTCTGATCTGGACTGATCAGAGGAGGTGAGGGAGGGGATCTAATACTAATTCTACTCCTAAGACTAATCTAACTACAGCTAACATTAAACACTAACAATTAAAACTAAATCTATTCTAAACTACTGCAAACTAAATCTACAACTACTTGTGCAGAATTAAAAACTAAACTAAAAGGAAGAATGGGACCTATGGGTCCTTAGCCGGCGGCTAAGGAGGAAGAAAGGAGGAGGGTGACTCCAGCGGAGGGAAGAGTCTGCTAGTGAGACTCCAGGGTCGTCCTCAGGTGCTACGAGGTCCTTAGAGACGAGGAGGGTCGAGAGCAGGCGATGATTCCACAGCCGGTGGCTGTGAAATCAGGGTCTAGATGAGGAGGAGAGACTGGAGTGGAAGAATTGATCGCTGAGAGATGTAGGAGGGAGCGATCCCCTGCGCGCGACACCACTGAGGTGCTTAAATAGCAGCTCAGTGACTGAGATCACCGCAAGGGTGAGGTTAATCAGAATCAGGCCGGCGGTGAGGATGAGATGGGTAGAGCGCGCGGCGAGTCAAGAGAGAGATCTGACCATCAGATGAGATCTGGGAAGAGAGGTGAACGCACGCACCGAATCGCGCGAAGGTTCCATTTGATTCCAGCCGCAGATCGAGATCAAAAGTGCGATGGACGGTCGAGAATGGCTGTGTTCTTCGCGCACTACAGTGCGCGTGAAGAACACAGGCTTCTCTCTGAAATGAGGGAAAACTTGCAGGAAGACCCTTAAACGAAGGGGTAGAAGAATAGCGTGCAGGTCCAAAAGTGAGAAGAACTATAACCGGAAGGGCCCTGCAATCATACAGAAGGGTCCCTGCGGCTTGCAAAAATGTCCAAGAAGGAGTTTTGAAGGGTAGAAATGTAATGCATGAAGGACCTAATTGTAATCTATTTATTTCTAGGCCTAAATGATGTCCAATTGCTTTCAAATTTTTACATGTGCTTAATTGAACATTTAAGACATTGATTTTACTTCTGATTTGTCTTTTCAAACTTGTTTATGTGTTCAATTGATGCATGGATCATCATTTGTTCTTTAGTTTTCAGAATATCACATTTTTGTGACCTAATTAGGAGATTTTAACACACATTAAAAGTTTTAGGTCTTTTCTTTAATTCCCACACTTAACCCCTTTTATGTGTTAATTTGATATTGTTTTGCTTAGTATCTAGCTTAATTTCGGCCTTTTAGCTATGATGAGTAGCCACTCATCAAGGGGGTATTTATAGCAGTTGGCGGTGAAGAGAATGGCAGGGTCTGGCCGAAGAAGGAGCTTGAGGAGCTTAACCTCCTTCGTCGTCTCTGACGATGGTAAGGTTATCTCCAACTAAAAAATAGGATTTCCGGTTAATCCAGATCATTTGATGAAGTGGAGGTGGTGAGCGCAAGCTGCAAGAGCTTGGACAAAAAAGGCTGATGTCGGTAGGGAGGTGATCATGCGGTGGCGTGACTCTCTGCCGCCAGTTGTTCATTCGGCTGAAGAAGAAGAAGAAGGAGAAGGAGGAAAAGGGGCTTAAACGTAATAAATCTTAAGGACCTGTGTGAGAAATAAGGACCCAATTGTAATGAAAAGTAAGGACCAAAATGTAAACCTAGATTTTGAAGATTTATTTTAACTTAGATCTTTTTCAACTTTTTATATATGTTTGTAAATAAGGTAAATATTATGTTTGCACCTTGAATTTACATTTTTGACCTTTTTAGATTAATTTATTAGATTAAGTTAAATCACTTAAGTTACTATATACTTAAGTTTACATTAAGTAAGTTACTTATCTTATTAATTAAGGGAATGATTAAAAAGATTTTGAGTCCAATTAATATCTAAGTTACTAATAATGTTAATTTAATGATAAAATGTCATTTTTAACTTATTTTAAGGTCCTTTACTAAATACCCCTTATTCTATAATTAACTCTTATATATTCATAACCTTAGCTAATTAGCTAGGAAGACTAGTTAATTAGGGGTAATTAGAGATTATGATGAGTGTCTCATCATACCCCCAAGCCAAAGTTTTGCTAGTCCCTAGAAAAATTAACTAAGACTATGATGATTTAAAGCACTTGGGTTTAAATTATTATAAATAGTAACTATGTGGAGGAAAGCTTAGGTCAGAAATTTTTTAAAGTTTAATATAAATGATTAATGTATAGAGCATATGTGAAAATTTTCTTACTTAGACTTATACTTATAACATTTTCAAAACGCACTTAAAATAATTTGTAAACAAGAATTTTATTTAGAATTAGAATTCTTCAAAAATCTCTTTAATCTTTGTAACTATTCTTAACTCAAATTAGAATACAAAATGTTTTAAGAAAACAAAACTTAAGGATTGGGAATTAAATTTTAACTCAAAAACTCAAATAGATTTAAGTCAATCCCTTGTTTATGATATTTGACTTTTATCAATATAAGTTTAAGCAAATTAACCAGATACTCATTATTAATCAAACTTAGAGTAGTAAAACTCTAATTTACTAGCCTACAACACTAAAAAATAACTTCTAGACTTAGGATTCTGTCAATTCTTCTCCTTTAGGTCTCAACATAAAATCTTTAAAACCCAATTTCTTAGGCTTCACTGCCCAATACCAAGGTTCAGTAGCTATGATTTTAAAACATCTATGCTCAGTGAAGAGAATTGTCCTAAAGACATCCAAACTTGCAAAAATCTACTTCTTAAGACATCATTTTCCAATCCCAATTATTCCAATTCAAGCCTTTGGCTTTACCTTACTCAGGTTTGGTTGCTTTCTCCTCACCAGTTTTCTATCCCAAGGTAACACTTTTTGTGTGTATCTCCCCGGTGGACCACTGGGTCTCTTATTCCTAATATTTTTTCTCCATATTTTTTTCTTTTCTCTTTTTCTATAGGTTAGAACACCCATTTGTAGCGAGGTGTTCTTTTTATTTGATGGAAGGAAGGGTAGCATCCATTTGTATTGAGATGCTTTTATTTATTATGGAAAAACTGCATAAGCAACCATTTTTAACAAGGCACTTAACTGCAGGGTGTTTTATTTATTTTTCTTTTTTTTTTCTTTTCCCCCCTTCTCAATTTTCTTACTCACTTTATTCTCCAATTCCTTTTTCTAGGTGAGTGGCACATCCTTCACCCTTTCAAGAACCACCTCGCGGAAATCCTTGAACTAAAGAGGACTCAGAATTGATCTCTTAACCTCTGTGTTTTCGCGGTCTCAAATGCCAACAAGATAATTCTATGTGTGTGAATTTAGATGTTTAGGTTACTTAGCTCTCAAATTAGAGCTTGGACAACAAAGCCCTTTACTCTCAAGTTCTTCAAATTTTTAGTTTCCTCCTATAGGATCCGTCAAGACAAAATTTACCAAGTCTAGTTATTTATCTCTAGATTGTAAGTTTTGTAAACTAAAATTCTACCAACTCTCTATTTAATTAACTCTGAATATCTAGCCTTTTACTTAACTTTATGATAAAATCAAATTTTCAAAAAGCAAAACGATTACTTAATCTAATTAATTAAAAAGTTATAATTTAATTCCAAAACTTAAGTTTAAATCTTAACATAGTTTCTTAATTCAAGGTATGAATAGAAAAACAAATCTTTAAAAGATTTGAAAGATTCCTAATTCAAATAAAATCTTGTTTTAAAAATTTTAAACACAAAAGTGTGTTTTTACAAAATGTTTAAGTAAAATCTAACTAAGAATTGAATACTCTTAAATACTCTATATATATTCTATATACATTTTAAACTTTTGACCTAAAAGAAAATTAAGCTCTTAATTATAATATATATATAAATATTCTTATTTTCTTCTTTATTAATAATGAATATACCCCTCTTATTATTTTTATGAAATTTTTTTTTCAAATTTTTGTATTTATGTATTTTTATTTTTATGTATATAAGATTTCTCCATTTTTTCTGATTTTTTTTAAAAAATTCAAATTTTTATGAAAATTTTGATTTTTTTTAAATTTTTATCATTTCTAGAATTTCTATTTTTTTAAATTTCGTGGTCATTTAATTTTTATGCGTTTTTATTTTTAACCCACACTTAAAGTAAAAATTTCACTTCAACACCTCCCCAAGCCAAAATTTTACAATGTCCTTATTGTAAGAAAGGTGAAAAATATTACACTTCATTTAGTATAGGGTGATGGAAAGAGTCGAATAAAGGAGATTAGAAATCTCTATGCGAACGATTTCAAGTCTGACCAAAGGTTAGAGTGGTCAGTCGGACTAAATGAAGGTAATCAATATGATATATGAAGTGAAATTTTAAAGTGTAGAAGAAAATCGAAAAAATGAAAATAGGAAACAACTTTATACAAGTGCTAAGTTTTACGCCTTCAGCTAGGCGAAAACTCTAGTAAAGAATTCCTAAAAAGAATAGGCATACGGTAAAAACAGAGGAGTTATGAAAGAATTAGATCAAAGAAAATATGAAACAAATTAGAAACCACCCAATCAAAACTCATCCAAAAATTGCCTAGAATAGATCTCGCAGAACCCAAAATCAGACTCTTGTGAAAATCTCATAAAGATCAGAGTGAATCTTATGAAGAATAGATCTAATTTAGGTTGAGATGTAGAATGTTAAAAATTAAGGCAATTTAAAAGATGATTCCACCAAGTTCAGAAGATCAGCAAAATCAGTTTTGATTCTCAATAATAGGTGGGTCATTTTGACACAAAATAGGTTGCTGATGCAGGTTTGATGGGCTATTTTCAGGTAATACGGAGGAGGATTATGATTAGAATCAAAGACCTAATTAAGGAAATGGACTTGGCCTTGATTTTGCCTAGGATTTGGAATTAGCTGAGATGGAAGAGTACCTGGCTGATGAGACTTAGCCAAAAGCGTGATCTGATTTCGTAAATCAGCCAACTCTACCTTACATTGCCTATAGATCTCAGCGAGAGCTTCAGCATTTTGTCACTGACTCTCTAGCACAACTCTTAAAATCTGGTCTAGCTGTGTATCTCTAATAGGCCTAGAGTAATTCTGCATACTCATCGGGCTAGGCCTTAAATATGATTGCTGAGGAGGCAATGGAGGTGGGTTAAAATGGGTCTGATTCGGATAATTTGGTCTTTGATTTTGATTTGGATCAGCCCAAGAAGAATTTGGGTGGCTTCTCCATCCAGGATTATAGGAATTTGAATAAGGGTTTGGTCTTGAAATATTTTCCTAAATGGCGTGTAATCCAAAAAGATATGGCGCGTTTTCTGCAACAGAAAAGGGTGGGGAAAAGGGTGGCTAAGATTGTGGGACAAAGTTCCCTCCTTAGGTTAGTGAAGGAGTAGATAGAAAACCCAAGGGAGATGGATCTCTAGAATCCAGATTATTCACAAATTCCCTCCCCGCGGGAATTTGCAAAATAGGTGAATACGTGGGATTTGTAGCAAGTAGAGGCGTACGAGTCTTCATTGTATTTCTAACCTCATCGAGATGGTTTGCTACGATATCGACTTTGTCCAGTTTTTTTGCAATAATCTCTAAATCCTTTGAACTGGACGGATTACCGATCTCGTGAATGCCCTTATGCGGATTTTGGTGATTCGTATTCGCTCCCCACGTAAATTGCGACATTGATGCATTGTTAATCGAGTTTTCTGCCATCCCTTCAAATTATTCTGAAGCAGATTCTGCGTCGCGATTTAGAAAATTCCCACCACAAGAGGCATCGACTAGATTGCAAATGCCCTCTTGTAAACCATAATAAAAGATATGCATGAGTTGCCAACGAGGGATGTCATGATGTGGGCATTTCCTTTGCAATTCATGAAAACGTTCCCACGCTTCATGAATTGGTTCTCCTTGATTTTGATTGAAAGTAGTAATAGCTCGCCTTAAAGCATTGGTTCAACCAATAGGAAAGAATTTCTTCAAAAATGCAAATTCAAGTTCAGCCCAAGTTGAGATTGGTCTTGCTATAGTTCTATACCAATAAGCTGCTTTATCTTTAAGGCTAAAATAGAACATTTTCATTAGTAGGATTTCCCTAGTTTGATTTTGAGGACCAAGAGTTTGGGATAAATTTTTAAGATCTATATGTTGAAATGGATCCTCGGATGCAAATCCGTGAAAGTGGGGGATTAAACCTACAATATTTGGCTTTAATTCAGGATCATTTTCCCCAATAGGAATCCTAACATTAGGCTCTACTTGTGCATTAGATGGGTTATAATATTCTCTAAGTAGAGACCTTGGATGATGGATCGGTAAATCAGGGTTTTCAAAACCTGCCTTAGGTCGAGGTGAAGAATGGGTTTGAAGAGTTTGTAAATTATTCAAGGCTGCTGTTAAAAGATTGATTTGTCTTGTTTGCTCTAGCATCCTAAGATTCTGGTTCAGGAGCGCCTCATGAACATCAAAAGGCAGCATCTCCCCCTGACTAGAAGAAGAAAGGATCTCGGGATTAAGATTTTGCATTGGATCCATGGAAGTATATGGATCAGACGGGAAAACCGTTGGTTGCTTATCTGCAATTGGCCTAGGATCACTTGTTAATGATGGTGCAAGAGGCGAATGCAAGGATCACCTCCCATCCATTAACAGAAAATAATGTACAAAGGCACACACACACCACCAATAAGAAAACAGCAACACAAAAAACCCGCAAAACAGTGCAAAAGATGCGGGTTTTCGTCTTCTTTCAAAGGAAAGAAGAAATTCCTAAGATACACAAAGTAATTTGATGCAAACAAATAGAGTAACAATATCAAAATACGTGTCCTAATCCGTGACTACACACGTGCGTACCTGAAAGCTCAAAGGTCTAAGGTCTAGGATCGAGACCGCTCACTACTGGCTCCCTGAGGCTCTAGTAGTGAGACAGACTTGTTGATCTTCGGCCAAAGTCCTAAGAGGTGCAAAGAGGAGAGATAGATAATTAGACTCGTGTGACTCTAGTGATCGCGTTGTGTGCATGATAGCATGCAACAGACGATAGTGATTGAAAAGCCCGCATGCATTCTGCAAACAAATTCAAGTCACGATTTTTACTTCCTCTTTTTAGTTAATCTTTTTCAAAAATATATCAATTAAACTACAATGTCCGCTTTTTATATCTTTTCAAACAAAAATATGTGGTCTTTTTAATTCTCAAAGGACAAGGATCTATGTAGGTTTTCTCATGTTTTCTCGCTGATGCGAGAAAAATAGTGTAAAAATTCTGAAGTTAGATCATACTAATACTAGCAAGAAATATGCACTCCTAAGAGTGTATGCCTATATATATGCTGTTGCTAGTTAGATAAAGATGTAGTTTTTTATTACTTTTATTTATTTTTTATTTTTTTAAACGCAACAAAACAAAAGATTAAGGAATACTCGCAAAAACAAAAATAGCAAAACTGATTCCTACCTTCTCCTAAGATCACCCGTGAAGGTAAACCTGAAAAGAAGACAGAAAATAAAAATAAAACAAAAATAAAACAAAATACAACTAATTAGAACAAAAGTTAGTAAAAACAAAAAATATTTACAAAATACCTCCTAATTATACAATTAATCCTTTTAAATTTTAGTGAATCAAAATATTACCTCCCCGGCAACGGTGCCATTAAAATGATGTTTGGACGAAGAAATGCCAGGGAATATTTTGATCTGTGAAATGAGACAAAATATTACCTCCCCGGCAACGACGCCATTAAAATGATGTTTAGACGAAGAAATGCCAGGGAATATTTTGATGAGTGAAATGAAACAAAATATTACCTCCCCGGCAATGGTGCCATTAAAATGGCCACGTGTGCTTTTATTCAACTCAGTAATTAAGTTAATTTCACTTAATTAAGAGTAGAAGAAGTCACTTAGGTTAACTCAAAATTGTGTCGGCTATGTAGTATAGGGTCGAATTAACCTAACATTTTAGAAATTTTTACTGGTTAAGTCCAGGTCATTCACTGGGAGGTATAATAATTTTTTTCTACATTCAACAATTTTTGTTATTTTCTCTATAAGTTTAGGAGGTATAACTAGGTTGATTTTCAAAACATGAATTTTGCTAAAATATTTAAACTATAAAGAATATACAAAATTCCATATGAAAAACATATTTGCTCAAAATGATGTTTGTTTTCCAATTTTATTTCAAAAGAAATTAAGGCAATAAAAGTTGTTCTATTAAAACATGCCTTTTTACAATTAAGAACAAAAAGTAATTAAAATGATGCAAGGGAGATAATATTCTTCATTTATTTTCTTCAGCCTCTTATCTTCTCTCTTTCTTTCATTTTCTTTTCTCTTTATTCTCTATCTCGAGCTCTTTTCTTACCTCTCTTCTTCTGTTCTTGCCTTCTCTTCTTGTCTCTTATTCTCTTTCCCTTAGTCTTTTCCTTAGTAGTAGCGCCTGTGCTCCTAGTTTCTTTCGTGCCTACAGCTTCAACACTTAACTTCAACTTTCAGCTCTTTCCTTAGTGCTTGTTCTCTTAGTTCCTTCCATGCATGTTCTTCTTTCTTTCCTTTGCTTCAGCTCTTCTCTTAACCTTAGCTTTCAATACTTAGCCATTAGCCCAACACTTAGCATTTAAGAACCATCGGCTTCTCTTTCAATTCCCTTAAGACTTTTAGCTGAACCAGGTTTCTTACATTTTAACCAAAAATTATTTTATTTGCGGTGAGGACCTTTCGAGGATACACATCACCCTGAGACCAGGGTGGGACCAGACCCTACTCGGTCCTCGCCTAATCTCAATTAGGTTCATTTTTGGTTCATTTCATATTGATTTATAGTCTCGAGCCAATCCAGCTCAACCCAACCTCCCAGGCCCTCGCCCTCCTAGGGCACACTCGCTCACACCCATAATGGCACACACCCGCAGGCACACAAGCCCGCACATACACATGCACATGCTCAGATCAGATCGGTAACTGGTGTGCTGAGTGCTGATGACTGAAGTGCCAGGGTAACAAAATTGTTTTATCCCCATGCATGCACTCAGAATCTGATGATGTGGGACTATCCTAACCCCTTCCAGACCCAACTTCAAATGATCATAACTTCCTACCCAGAGCTCCAAATCGAGTGATTTCAAATTTGTTAGAAAGCTCTAAGGTTGATCTTCACAATTGTAGGGTCAATTTAAGGTTTAGAGGATGTTTTCCTCTTCAATTTGAAGAGTGAAATAAGGGGTTCCTACAGGTTATTATAGCCTAGAAATGGTAATTATGTCTACAGAGTCCTCAGATGGACTTTTCTTTCTCATTTAAAGGTCTGTACAAGTTCTACAAATGATTCCACATCTGTTAGAGTAGTCTTTAAGCTCTCAAGACCTTCAGAACCAGCAGAAAAGCTTTACACTTCTCTGAAAGCTTCAGAGATTGAATTTTCAGACTGAAATGAATGAACAGACACAGAGAAACAGCTCTAATTGATTTAAACCGATTCTAAGGGTTGTAATAGAGTTATCTGGGCAGGATTCAAATTCATATTTCATCAAAATGCTTCTCCTGTTAGTTTAGGTTCGAAAGTAACCCAAACTGACAGAGTTCAAATTCTCACTAAATAACTCATTTGAGCTCACTTTAATCACTTTAAAACCATCAAACAAGATCCCAAAAACAAATTAATTGCATCAATTCCTTAAATTAAGCTCAGAACTCCATAATCACAATCAGTTTGACTGTGAATGCATAAAAGTTGACTTTCTGTTAAAAGCTTCTCCACAGGAAATAAATGCCTCGAATAGAGTCTCCTCAACACCAGGAACTTATTCAGATATTCAAATAAGTGTTCTGACCTTTATTTCTAGGGTTACAGGCTCATCGCCTGAAGTTTAAAATATGTGATGTAAACACGTTTACACTACTCAAGATGTCTATTTATGCATGTTCTTAAGCATAGGATTGCATTGCATGCTATAAATATTGCATAACATGCATCATCTTGCATTTAGAGTAGTTTGAATAAAATGGAGGTTAAGTGTCTCCTTTTATGTGCTTGGATAAGGAAAAATTTTTATCGGGGCCTCAGATCGAAGATCCAACCGTACAGATGTGATCAGGGCAACAATTGGAGTTCAACGACTCCAAGATCATCCTAATCAAGCATCTATAGCATCAGATAGTGACCGGGAAACCCTAGAAGATCAAGAGCCAAGTTGGTGTAAATCCGCACTTCAAATGACAAATCCTACCACACAGATGGATTCGGATCGACGATCGCAGCCTAACGACACAAAAATCGAGTCAATCTGACACCCATGGCACCATCTACAACATCCAGAAGATGGACAGCAAGGATGGTTCCACATGGCACCATCTCGGCCACCCAATCGCCCGCACGGAATCGCTGAAGCCCCTGCATTCGCCCCTCTCTGCCATTGGATCTCAATCCAATGACCGTGAACGCATGCACCTTAAATCATCCGCGCGACACATTCCTTCGCGTAGCGCAGCGGTCGCGAGGCGCTGCGCATTCATAAGACACGGGTCCGAGCCGTAGCGAGTAGCCGAAAGGCACGGGCTAGTGAACGCTGGCGAGCATCGGATCTTGATCGAGCGGCCGTTTGCACTCAATAGCGTCATCGTGCTATCGCACGCCTGCGCCTCACGTTGCATCGCACGCGGGTGGGCGCGCGTTGAGGGTAGGCGAAGGTGCGATCTGGACCGTCCGATCATGAACGGCTGAACGTGCGATATAAGTTGAGCGCGAGCAAATGAGCGAGCAGCGCCCACTATGCCCACATTGGAGCTTTAGCGATGGTTTTATCCGTCACTAAAGACACCTTATTTAATGTTTTAAAGATGTAATGACCAATTTGCCCCCACTCCTTGCAACTATAAAAGGAGACCCCCTCCACCTAAAATTCTCATCCCTTCCTTCTCTTCTCTACCTCTCCAAAGCTCAAGAGAAGCTTGTCCCACACCCGGGATGCTCCTCGCGAGATAAAGTCCAAATTTTCGTCCCCGTTCGGAAGTGGATCCCGCGACGACGACGATGTGCTACTCTGTTCCCGTTCTTCTGCTTCATCCTCCTTCGTCCTGCTCCGTCCTCCTTCATTCATGCATCGTCTCGTCCGGCTCATCCTCCAAGCGATCGTCGAGGAGGATAACTTCTCTTTCCCATTATTCTTTACAGCTTTCTAGTGTAGAATTTTTCTGCTTTCTAGTGTAGCTGATTTCCCACTTTCTAGTGTAATTCTTATTTGGTTTGATTGTATAAACATTTTGAAATATTGAATGCATGTTTTCTCTCTCTCTATTTCTCTCTTTCTATCTCTCTTCTCTTTAGTCTGATAGCTTCATTGTAATTACATCGCCTCACTTTTCAAAAATTCTAAAAAAAAAATATAATTGCGAATATAGATCGACGTAGCCTCCCTGTGTTCGACCTGGAATTTCAATTTTGGTATAAATTTTATTTGTTGAACACGAATTCTTTGCTTTCAAGCTGCAACGACAAGGTTTTAAAACCAAACACATTAGCGTAGCAATTCGTGGGTTCAACATTTTGGCGCCGTTGCCGAGGAGGCAACGATTTTCGATCTTGTTTTCGCATTTCTTGCACTTTATTATTTTCTAACTTTCTTTCTCTTGTGTCTATTGTTTTGCGAAGACCTCCATCAAGGAAATCATCAAGCGGTAGACTGGAGTAAAGTGCAGTTGAAGACAACTGTAAGTGCTTCCCCATTCTTCCCCCCTCCATAGATTTCATTCACCACATTAAATCCAAATTCCAATTAACCTAGGTGTTTGCATAAATCCTAAAAATAGTTTGGTTGTTTGGATTCTCACTCACATTCATTCCACCCTCATTTATAAAAAAAAAAAAATAACAAAAAGATAATCTTGTGGGGTACTTTTCAACAAACACACAACATACACCCACATTCAAGGCACTTAATCAAATTGATTTGTTTCTACTCAACCAAGTTCTGATCTGTGGAATCAATACACACAAAGCAACACATAAAAGAGTAGAAATCATTCTAGGTTAACCATCTTTGAGTGCCTAACTTAGTGGTGCATTTGTGGCCAATTATTTGAGTTGTTTGGACCGCACCACTCTATTTAAAACCAACTCATCAAGTAGCTCCTCCTTAGGGTTTTCAATCTAGGTCTATTCCAGGCACTCCATTTTCTTTCGGTTTTAAAGGAAAACAATCTTCACCCGTGTTTTACAACTTGATTTTCCTAGAAACTTGATTGCAATCCACCTAATTTGAAACCCTAAAAGCTACTTAAGCAAGATTTGAGCATTAAAATTCATGCATCACAAATAATCTTGCTTGAAAACCCTGGTTGTGCACGCACTTACACAAATCTCAATCAATCATTAAGGGCACAACCCATTTTAAGGGCCCATCACATTCCATAAGCACCACAATCCCAGGCCATAATAAAATTGAGTAGACGTTGGCATTAAGGTCTGATTCGCTCTTTAGGGTCTAGTCTGAGATTGTTTTTGATTAACCTACTTGTACTGATTAATCTGATGTCTAGCTATGGGAGTAGCATCAAATGACCGCGGCTCGGGGGGTACACTAGGAACCGGAGGTGAAAGCCAAAGGATGAACCTTCTCCCCAGTCCCTCCTTCTAATTGTTTGGATTAAACAGACGCAAGTAGAGTAAATCATTTACAGTCTTAAGGCGGGTTTTGTGAGTCAGTAGATCCTTAGGCTACCCCACTTAAGGATAGCCTTATTTTGTTGTGCTGCAGGGTCCCTATCCCCAGTCCTTCCGGCCTTCTCCTAGTTTATGCTGGGTAGACGGTCATTGAATCCCCGATTGGAAGGACCATTAGAACATTCTAGGAGGTGCAAGTTGGATTTTGGTCAATTTGATCCCATGGCTGAACAATAGCCTCCTCTGCTTGGAAATCCACAGGAAGAATTTTGAAGGCAGCTGGAACAAATGCAGAGAATGCAGGAATGGTTCCAGAGAATGCATGGCGCTCAGCCCTTGAAGGATTTTTATGATCCTTCAAATTATGAGGAATGTCCCGGCGTCCAGATTCCAGCCGGTGACGTTGAAATCAAGCCCTAGGTGTTAAGCTTGATTAAACATTATCATGGGCTTGGCTCCGAAGATCTGTTTCAACACTTAGAGGACTTGACCACTTTGGTCCAGACCACCAAGGCTCGAAATGTAAACGAGGAGCAAATGATCATGAGGCTCTTCCCCCATTCTCTTAGGGATAAGGTCGCGCATTGGTATAGGACAATAGGAAGATCAATTACAACTTGGAATGAGTTGAAATCGGCCTTTCTGAAGAAATTCTTCCTAGTCAGATGTACCAACGCTTTGAGACGGGCAATCACTATCTTTACCCAGCGGCCAGGGGAGTAGTTTCATGTGGCCTGGGAGCGATTCCAGGACTTATTGCAAAGGTGTCCATACCACGAGGTGCAGAAATGGCAACTCGTGCAGATCTTCTATCATGGGTTGACCGAGCAACTCAGAAATCACGTGGATGCTTCTTGTGGAGGCAATTTCCTCAATAAAGAAGCAGATAGTGCACATGATTTATTTGAGGAAATGAGTGAGAATTCAATTAATCATGCCTCCATGGATACTTTTAACCGGTCCCAGCAACCCAGATTAAATGTCAATGAAGTCCATGACTGTCATTCATTTGATATGGAATTGATTTGTAACAAACTTGATAAGGTGGACTTGGTTGCTAAAAGAATGGAAGAGTGGATGGCTGGCAATTCTATGAATGACTCTCGATCCATTCAATCCAAAAATTCAGGATTCCATTCCTCACGAGCACCTTCTGGACAGGAGTTCGTGAATCAACTCGATGCGGCTCAACCTATGAGTCAGCATTTTTCAGAACCCCACAGGTTCCAAACTAGGGCCTTTGATCCCAATTTTTCTGATCCTTCGCTTTCTTTTTCTCCATCCTCACCCTATGAGGATGTCTGTGCTGTACAAGAGAATGTTAGATCCAACCCCTACTAGAATGCCTATAATCCAGGTTATAGAAACCACCCTAACTTCTCTTGGAAAAATCTGGGGCAACAGACCCAATTCTTACCCGGCAACTATGCTCCGCAACGACCAATGGGTCAGGGTCAAGTATATACTCAGTTGCCTCCGAATCAGGTCAATCAGCCAGCTTGGAATGCCCGTCAACCCACAGGGTAGGCTAATTTGAACCGTCAAATGGTAGAGATGCAAGGATCCATGCTCCAGCTCATGAAGCAAATGAAAAACTCGCTGGACAACTTGCAATCCGGACTCATTGCTAACTCTCATCAACCTGGATCTCTACCATCCCAACCCGTAACCAACCTGCGAAATATTATGAATTTGGGCAACCAAGACCATGGGTACAGAAATCAGAGGGACCCACATGCACATGCTCAGGTAGTTGAGCAGGGTTCCTCGTCCTCTTCTTCTTCTGCAAATAAACAATTCATGGTCAATCAATCCCCTCCAATCTTTCCTAACCCTCCCCAAGACCCAAATTCTTATGCATCTGTAAATTCTGTCACTTTGAGGAGTGGTAAGAAGACTCGGGATCCACAACCACACTATTCTGATCTTTTGAATCCTGAAGAACATGAGGAGAGAGGAGAATTCTAGAGGAGAAATCAAGGCCCAGGAACTTGATTCCAAAGATCTGACTCATGTTCCTTTTCCTGAAGCCTTAACCAAATCAAAGAAGAAGTCTGTGGATAG
The DNA here is from genome assembly GCA_037157565.1 of Thalassia testudinum. Lineage (NCBI taxonomy): Eukaryota > Viridiplantae > Streptophyta > Magnoliopsida > Alismatales > Hydrocharitaceae > Thalassia > Thalassia testudinum. The sequence goes on from JAZHRO010000063.1 coordinate 137,300,233, forward strand.
CAATGAGGAGCTTCTGAATCTATTTAAGAATGTTGAGATCAATATCCCGCTCCTTGATGCTATCAAGCACATACCATCTTACGCAAGATTTTTAAAGAATTATGTACACAAAAGCATAAGTCGAGAGAATCTGTTCCAAGGAAGGTGGTACTCTCCGAGCAGGGTAGTTCTGTTATCCTGCACTACCTCCCTCAGAAAAAGAGAGGTGCTGGTGCTCCATTGATTTCTTGCGTTGTCGGAGATTACACATTTGATAGAGCACTTTTGGATCTGGGTGCATCCATAAACCTAATTCCGACTTCTCTTTATGAGAAGTTTGGGTTAGGTGAACTTCGGCCAACTTCAGTAATGCTACAGTTAGCGGACCGCTCGGTCACAAACCCGCGAGGCGTTATTGAAGATGTTATAGTTAAGGTCAAGGATTTCTATTTTCCTATAGATTTCCTTGTCCTTGACATGGATGTACCTGATAATCTGAGGAACATGCCCATCATTCTGGGGCATCCGTTCCTGGCTACCGCTAAGGCCAACATTAATTGTGAAAGCGGTAGCATGGAAATCACCTTTGGGGATCAACGAATGAAATTGGATATTTTTAAGGCGATCAACAAATTTGAGGATTGTGGATTTATTGCGAAACTTGATGAGGATAATGATAATATTGAAACTTGTTTGACAGTTTCTTCAATCAAAAGTTCCTCTTTGGATGATGAATTTGACCTGCAACCCTCTATGGCTGACTTGACATCTTCGGAAGAGGTTATTGATTTTGTTCACTTACAACCTCTTCCTCTTGTTGAATCTTCAGCATCTACCCTACCATCAATCATCAACCTACCCCAGCTTGAACTGAAACCATTGCCCGAGAATTTGAAATATCAATTTTTAGGACCTCAGAATACGCTCCCTGTGATTATCAGTGCTAAATTGACAAAGGAGCAAGAGATTAAATTGATCAAGGTCCTAAAGGAACATAAGGATGCAATTGGTTGGACCATTCATGACCTCAGGGGGATCGAGCCATCTTACTATAATCATAGAATATTTTTGGAAGATGGATCCTGCCCTTCTCTCCAGATGCAGAGGAGATTGAATCCAAATATGCAAGAAGTGGTCAAAAAGGAAATTATCAAGTGGCTCGATGTAGGAATTATTTATCCAATCTCAGATAGTCCCTGGGTAAGTCCCATACAGATTATTCCGAAGAAAGCCGGGATTACTATTATGACTAACGAGAGAGGAGAATCTGTCACAACTCGTTCAGCTTCCTCTTGGAGAGTTTGTATTGATTACAGGATGCTGAACACAGCCACTAAAAAGGATCATTTTCCCCTACCCTTCATCGATCAAATCTTGGAAAAATTAGCCGGGCAGAAGTATTTCTGTTTTCTTGATGGCTACTCAGGATACAACCAAGTTCCTATCCATCCCGAGGATCAGAAAAAAACTATTTTCACGTGTCCCTACGGAACCTTTACTTTTCGTAGGATGCCTTTCGGGTTATGCAATGCACCTGCGACTTTTCAAAGGTGTATGCTAGCCATATTTTCTGACATGGTGGTAGAGTTTATGGAAGTCTTCATAGTTGATTTCTCTATTTTCGGAGAATCATTTGACTCTTGTTTGGCTAATTTGGAAATGATTCTTAAGTGATGTATCAAAACATGATTGGTCCATAGCTGGGAAAAGAGCCATTTCATGACCCAAGAAGGCATCGTTTTGGGTCATGTAATCTCTAAACGGGGAATTGAAGTGGATAAAGCTAAGGTTGATGCTATCGCTAAACTTCCTCCTCCCACATCTGTTAAACAAATTCGATCATTTCTTGACCATGTGGGATTTTATAAAAGATTCATCAAGGATTTCTCGAAGGTTGCTCATCCTTTGAGTAATCTTCTTCCAAAGAAATGCCATTTGTTTTTGACGAATCATGCCGAAAGGCATTTGATTTCCTGAAAATGGCAGTCACCTGTGCTCCAGTTTTGCAACCACCAGTTTGGATAGCCCCTTTTGAGATCATGACCGACGCTTCTGATTACGCGGTCGGGGCTGTCCTAGGTCAGAAAATTGTTCGAAAGCCCTCTGTCATCTACTACGCTAGTAAAACTCTAGATGAAGCCCAAAGGAATTACACTGTTACTGAAAAGGAATTACTAACTGTAGTGTTTGCTTTGGAAAAATTCAGGGCTTATCTCTTAGGGTCTCCTGTTATCATCTATACTGACCACTCTACCTTGAGACATCTCTTGGCTAAAAAGGATGCTAAACCTCGGCTTATTCGTTGGATTCTTCTTCTTCAAGAATTTGATCTTGAAATTAAGGATAAAACTGGGGTATAAAATGTGGTAGCGGATCATTTGTCCAGACTCCTAGGTGATTCTTCTTGTCCGGACATTCCGATTGCTGACACTTTTTCGAACGAAATTATTCTCACAGTTTTAGGTGTCCACACCCCATGGTTTGCTGACATTGTTAACTATTTGGCCATTGGTCAAATCCCCCAGGATTGGACCAAGCAACAATGGGATAGACTCAAATCTGAGGCTAAATACTATTTCTGGGAGGACCCTGAACTATATCGCATCGGCTCTGATCAGATTATTCACCGATGCATACCGGAGAATGAATTCAACAGTATACTCGAGTTCTGCCATGCATCTTGGTGTGGTGGACATTTCTCCGAGAAAAAGACGGCTGCAAAAATCTTGCAATCTGACTTCTATTGCCCGTCTTTATTGAAGGATGCCCAAGATTTCTCAAGGTCATGTTCTCGAAGTCAGGCAATCAGGAGCATAACTAAGAGAGACATGATGCCCCTAAACCCTATTCTTCCTGTCGAAATTTTCGATGTTTGGGGCATTGATTTCATGGGACCCTTTATCCCTTCATTTGGACATCAATACATTCTTGTTGCTGTTGATTATGTGTCCAAATGGATTGAGGCGATTCCTACCCGAACCAATGACCACAAGGTGGTCATCAATTTTGTCAAGAAAAATATCTTCAGTAGGTTCGGGATTCCGAGGGCTATCATCAATGATGGTGGCACTCATTTTACTAATGCCTAATTCCAGAATTTATTGGCCAAATACGGGGTTAATCATCGAATTTTAACACCTTACCATCCCCAGACGAATGGACAAGCCGAGATCTCCAATTGAGAGATCAAGAACATTATGCAAAAAATGGTTAGGCCTGATCGCAAGGATTGGACTCAAAAGCTTGAGGATGCTCTTTGGGCCTACCGTACGGCGTATAAAATGTCCATCGACATGTCTCCATTCCGTTTGGTGTATGGAAAGGCATGCCATCTACCCGTAGAGATTGAACACAAGGCATTCTGGGCAATAAAACAATGTAATTTAGATCTGAATCTAGCTGGAAGACCAGGAAACTCCAACTATCTGAGTTGGAGGACCTTAGAAATGATGCTTATGAGAATGCCAAGATCTACAAGGCTCGGACCAAAGCTCTACATGATCAACTGATTTCCCGCAAGAGCTTTGAGCCAAACCAAAAGGTTTGGTTATTTGATTCTAAACTTAAGCTCTTTCCTGGCAAACTTAGATCTAAATAGAATGGCCCATTCATAATTGACCAGATTTTTTCAAATGGAGCCATTCAGATTTCTGACCCAAAGACGGGTAACACATTTAAAGTCAACGGTCAATGTCTAAAGCCTGTTGTTGACCATATTCTTCCAGAACCTGTTTCAGACTCAGTTGCTCTAGCCATTCTGTGACTTCTTTGGCTGGACTTCGCCTAGCTGACGGCATTAAACTCAGCCGTTGTACATATGACACAAGGCTGGTACGAGCTTCATATTTAGGTGACATCTTTCATATTCTACCCTTTCTTTCATATCTCTTTTTCAATGAGGACATTGCATCAGCTAGGCATGGGGGGGTGGATTCATTTCTGAATCATTTGGTCAGCTTCGTGAAATTCATGTAAATTGTTTTTCTCTTCTTATTTAGACATAAAAAAAAAATCAAAATTAGGAAGGATTAGTTAGACATTAGGACATTTCAATCTTAAGAAATTTTATATTAGGATCTGAACACAAAGACCCTTTATGGCTTTGGACTTAATTAGTCCATGTATCCACTAAAATGTGGATTTGTATTTCGAGTCCTCGCCATCTTAATTCTATCGTAATTGGAATAAATAAGTTTGGGTGATAAGTACACGACTTATCAACCCACCCTCTGATTTGAGGGAATTTTTGAGTTTTAAGCATCTACACACTTTCTTTGCACTGACTCATTGTTCGACGATTCTAATGGAAATTGGGTAGCTAATGAACCTTCTAGGGTGATATGGCTAGCAAGTTATTGTGGGTAATAGCCCATAGGTAGGTTATCCAGAGCCTAGTCACTAGACCTTTCTCTTTTTGCTGCCTTTAGGTAAATCTTAGACCAGGGAAGCCACCTACTTAAAAAAAAAAAAAGAAAAAAAAATAAAAAAGAAATAAGCCACACTTCGCCACACGAGTATGGCTGGCAAGTTGTCGGTGGTAATAGCTCATCGATCAGTTGTCCAAAACCCAACTCAGTAAATGCACTAAAAATTCCCAAAACACTGAGGAAGAAGCGGAGTAGAATAAACCAGGGAGATATACACTAGATTCACCATTGTATTGACCCTATAAAAAAAATAAAAGTAGGGAGAAAGCTACCGGCTGTAAAGATATACCTTTAGGTAGAATTCTTTTTAGGTTACTAGAGGCGTAGAAATCCAAAGTCTGTTTTAATTGTCGGTCAACGAGTCTATCACATTCACAATAAGATGCTTAAAACTTAGGGTTCTCATCAAATCTTGGGTGACTTGTATGGCCATAGAAAGCCACTCTTAAACCCTAAAATTTGAAAATTCAAAAAAAAATTTAGAAAAGAGGAAAAAGAGAAAAAGAAATTTTTCTTTGAATAAGGCGAGGGCTTGAGGCGGTCTACATTTTGGCAGATACTCGGGCACTGTTGTGTCTTTGAAAGTTCAGATCTTAAGTAGACAATTTCTTAATGATTGAAAATAACTTATGCCCAAATAATCCAACCTGATTCTTTTATAAATAGCATATAGTTTTTGCTAGGGACTAGCAAAAGATAGGTATGAGGGTATGATGTAAACATGTTTACACTGCTTAAGATGTCTATTTATGCATGTTCTTAAGCATAGATTGAATTGCATGCTATAAATATTGCATAACATGCATCATCTTGCATTTAGAGTAGTTTGAATAAAATAGAGGTTAATTGTCTCCTTTTATGTGCTTGGACAGGGTAAACTTTTTATCGGGGCCTCAGATTGAAGATCCAATTGTACGGATGTGATCAGGACGACGATTGGAGTTCAACGACTCCAAGATCATCTTAATCAGTCATCTGTAGCATCAAATAGTGATCGGGGAATCCTAGAAGATCAAGAGCCAAGATGGTGTAAATCTACACTTCAAATGACAAATCCGAGTGCACGGATGGATTCGGATCAACGATCGCAGCCTAACGATGCAAAAATCGAGTCAATCCGACACCCGTGGCACCATGTACAACATGCAGAAGATGGACAGCCAAGATGGTGCCACGTGGCACCATTTCAGCCGCCCAATCGCCCGCACGCAACTGCTGAAGCCCCCGCATCCGCCCCTCTCCAGCCTTTGATCTTGATCCAATGGCTGTGAACGCATGCGCCTCAAATCGTCCGCGCGACACAATCCTTCACGTAGTGTAGCGGTCGCGAGGCGCTACGCGTTCACAAGACACGAGTTCGAGCCACAACGAGCAGGCAAAGAGCACAGGCGAGCGTCAGATCTAGATCGGACGGCTGTCCGTGCTCAATAGTGTTGACGCACTATCGCACGCCCGCACCTCACGCAGCATCGCACGTGGGCGGGCACACGTTGAGGGCGGGTGAAGGCACGATCTAGGCCGTCCGATCGTGTGGAAGGCTGAACGTGTGGCATGCATTGAGCGCGAGCGGACGAGCGGGTGCACACGAGTTGCGCCCACTACGCCCACGTTGGGGCTTTAGCGACGGTTGTATCCATCACTAATGACCCCTTATTTAATGTTTTAATGATGTAATGACCAATTTGCCCCCTCTCCTTGGAACTATAAAAGGAGACCCCCTCCACACAAAATTCTCATCCCTTCCTTCTCTTCTCTACCTCTCCAAAGCTCAAGAGAAGCTTGTCCTACACCCGGGATGCTCCTCGTGAGATAAAATCCAAATTTTCATCCCCGTTCGGAAGTTGATCCCGCAACGATGACGACATGCTGCTCCATTCCCATTCTTCTGCTTCGTCCTCCTTCATCCTGCTCCGTCCTCCTTCGTCCAGGCGTCGTCCCGTCCAGCTCGTCCTCCAAGCGATCGTCGAGGAGGATAACTTCTCTCTCCCATTCTTCTTTACAGCTTTCTAGTGTAGAATTTTCCTGCTTTCTAGTGTAGTTGATTTCCCACTTTTTGGTGTAATTCTTATTTGGTTTGATTGTATAAAAATTTTGAAATATTGAATACATGTTTTCTCTCTCTCTCTTTCTATCTCTCTTCCCTTTAGTCTGATAGCTTCATTGTAATTGCATCACCTCGCTTTTCAAAAATTCTAAAAAAAAATATAATTGCAAATATAGATCAACGTAGCTTCCCTGTGTTCGACTCGGAATTTCAATTTCAGTATAAATTTTATTTGTTGAACACGAATTCTTCACTTTCAAGCTACAACAAGGTTTTAAAACCAAACACGTTAGCGTAGCAATTCATGCATTCAACAATATGTTTGTTCGACAAAGCAATTGGAAGGTTGTTACAGTATTCTGAGGGATTAAACAGCTTCAGTGCATTGCACTGAAGCTTCTGAGTACCTTAAATTCCTCTTAAATCTCTTTATTAGACTTCTCCAACTCTATTAGAGTTGGAGAAGATGAACTTCATTCTACAGCTCCAATGGTTTAATCCTCAAATAAACATCCTTAAGACAATCAGTGATCCACATTTTATCATTCTGGTGCTTCTCAACAAATTCTAGAGGTTGAAACACAGTTTTGGCTCGTCGAAGCTCCGGTGAGTCCAGAAAATATGTAATCTGTGTACAGATTATGAAAACTTGCCATTTTTGATTTAGAAAGGATTCTGATGTTGCAAGGAACCTCAGAATCACATTTAATTCTTCATTTGTCCATTAGAATTAAGATTTGACAGTGAATTCATTTCTTTAAAAATTTGACTTGAAATAAGCTCAGGACTTGTTTAACCACTCAATTGAGAGCTTAAAACAAGTCAACAGATAATAGCAGTCATAATTATATAGTTAATTAATAGTTTGAACTGCTCTTGAGCTACCATTGACAGTGAGCTCAGGAATTAAATTATATTTGGGCGTTTAATTTATATGTGATAATAATATGCATTATAGTGTCGATTAGGGTCCATAAGTGATGGATAAATGATGGAAGACCCTATGAAGGTGGAATTAGCTCGATTACTGTCACCATGGACAGTAACAATAGTCGGTGGAAGTGAAATGTGAATTAGGCGATTAGGTGATCAATTAAGCGATTAAGTGATTTAAAAATGATTATGGAAGATAAAGGAGGGTGGATAGCAATTTCAAAAGATGGAATTAAGTCTCTGGCGAGCTCAAGGAGCTCGCTGCAGTCGGAGAAGATGAAACTAAAATTCTAAAATTACATCTAATCTAACTAACTAACTACCTAACTAAGCTAGCCTACTCCTACTCCTACTCCTACTCCTAATCTACCGTTACCTGGATGAAGGGGTCAATAGGGTTCTACCGAAGTCTCATGGCAGACGACGAAATCAGAGGGTGGAAGAAAGATTCCGGTGGGTGGATTTGAGGTGGAGCAGAGGGTTCCTTTTGTCGGCGCCTATGTCAGGGACGCGGAAGACCATGGCGGATCTCCTCGACTGATCAAGATGGATGGAGGAAGTCAGAAAGTGAAATGGAAAGTCACCGAAGTTTCGGACAAATAGCCTATTGGGTCAGCTACAGTGTTATAAGAGGCAAGGGAGCCAACTTGAGTAAAATCTGCGGGGTGAGGGGGTATTTATAGCAGTTGGCGGTGAAGAGAATGGCAGGGTCTGGCCGAAGAAGGAGCTTGAGGAGCTTAACCTCCTTCGTCGTCTCTGACGATGGTAAGGTTATCTCCAACTAAAAAATAGGATTTCCGGTTAATCCAGATCAGTTGATGAAGTGGAGGTGGTGAGCGCAAGCTGCAAGAGCTTGGACAAAAAAGGCTGATGTCGGTAGGGAGGTGATCATGCGGTGGCGTGACTCTCTGTCGCCAGTTGTTCATTCGGCTGAAGAAGAAGAAGAAGGAGAAGGAGGAAAAGGGGCTTAAACGTAATAAATCTTAAGGACCTGTGTGAGAAATAAGGACCCAATTGTAATGAAAAGTAAGGACCAAAATGTAAACCTAGGTTTTGAAGATTTATTTTAACTTAGATCTTTTTCAACTTTTTATATATGTTTGTAAATAAGGTAAATATTATGTTTGCACCTTGAATTTACATTTTTGACCTTTTTAGATTAATTTATTAGATTAAGTTAAATCACTTAAGTTACTATATACTTAAGTTTACATTAAGTAAGTTACTTATCTTATTAATTAAGGGAATGATTAAAAAGATTTTGAGTCCAATTAATATCTAAGTTACTAATAATGTTAATTTAATGATAAAATGTCATTTTTAACTTATTTTAAGGTCCTTTACTAAATACCCCTTATTCTATAATTAACTCTTATATATTCATAACCTTAGCTAATTAGCTAGGAAGACTAGTTAATTAGGGGTAATTAGAGATTATGATGAGTGTCTCATCATACCCCCAAGCCAAAGTTTTGCTAGTCCCTAGAAAAATTAACTAAGACTATGATGATTTAAAGCACTTGGGTTTAAATTATTATAAATAGTAACTATGTGGAGGAAAGCTTAGGTCAGAAATTTTTTAAAGTTTAATATAAATGATTAATGTATAGAGCATATGTGAAAATTTTCTTACTTAGACTTATACTTATAACATTTTCAAAACGCACTTAAAATAATTTGTAAACAAGAATTTTATTTAGAATTAGAATTCTTCAAAAATCTCTTTAATCTTTGTAACTATTCTTAACTCAAATTAGAATACAAAATGTTTTAAGAAAACAAAACTTAAGGATTGGGAATTAAATTTTAACTCAAAAACTCAAATAGATTTAAGTCAATCCCTTGTTTATGATATTTGACTTTTATCAATATAAGTTTAAGCAAATTAACCAGATACTCATTATTAATCAAACTTAGAGTAGTAAAACTCTAATTTACTAGCCTACAACACTAAAAAATAACTTCTAGACTTAGGATTCTGTCAATTCTTCTCCTTTAGGTCTCAACATAAAATCTTTAAAACCCAATTTCTTAGGCTTCACTGCCCAATACCAAGGTTCAGTAGCTATGATTTTAAAACATCTATGCTCAGTGAAGAGAATTGTCCTAAAGACATCCAAACTTGCAAAAATCTACTTCTTAAGACATCATTTTCCAATCCCAATTATTCCAATTCAAGCCTTTGGCTTTACCTTACTCAGGTTTGGTTGCTTTCTCCTCACCAGTTTTCTATCCCAAGGTAACACTTTTTGTGTGTATCTCCCCGGTGGACCACTGGGTCTCTTATTCCTAATATTTTTTCTCCATATTTTTTTCTTTTCTCTTTTTCTATAGGTTAGAACACCCATTTGTAGCGAGGTGTTCTTTTTATTTGATGGAAGGAAGGGTAGCATCCATTTGTATTGAGATGCTTTTATTTATTATGGAAAAACTGCATAAGCAACCATTTTTAACAAGGCACTTAACTGCAGGGTGTTTTATTTATTTTTCTTTTTTTTTTCTTTTCCCCCCTTCTCAATTTTCTTACTCACTTTATTCTCCAATTCCTTTTTCTAGGTGAGTGGCACATCCTTCACCCTTTCAAGAACCACCTCGCGGAAATCCTTGAACTAAAGAGGACTCAGAATTGATCTCTTAACCTCTGTGTTTTCGCGGTCTCAAATGCCAACAAGATAATTCTATGTGTGTGAATTTAGATGTTTAGGTTACTTAGCTCTCAAATTAGAGCTTGGACAACAAAGCCCTTTACTCTCAAGTTCTTCAAATTTTTAGTTTCCTCCTATAGGATCCATCAAGACAAAATTTACCAAGTCTAGTTATTTATCTCTAGATTGTAAGTTTTGTAAACTAAAATTCTACCAACTCTCTATTTAATTAACTCTGAATATCTAGCCTTTTACTTAACTTTATGATAAAATCAAATTTTCAAAAAGCAAAACGATTACTTAATCTAATTAATTAAAAAGTTATAATTTAATTCCAAAACTTAAGTTTAAATCTTAACATAGTTTCTTAATTCAAGGTATGAATAGAAAAACAAATCTTTAAAAGATTTGAAAGATTCCTAATTCAAATAAAATCTTGTTTTAAAAATTTTAAACACAAAAGTGTGTTTTTACAAAATGTTTAAGTAAAATCTAACTAAGAATTGAATACTCTTAAATACTCTATATATATTCTATATACATTTTAAACTTTTGACCTAAAAGAAAATTAAGCTCTTAATTATAATATATATATAAATATTCTTATTTTCTTCTTTATTAATAATGAATATACCCCTCTTATTATTTTTATGAAATTTTTTTTTCAAATTTTTGTATTTATGTATTTTTATTTTTATGTATATAAGATTTCTCCATTTTTTCTGATTTTTTTTAAAAAATTCAAATTTTTATGAAAATTTTGATTTTTTTTAAATTTTTATCATTTCTAGAATTTCTATTTTTTTAAATTTCGTGGTCATTTAATTTTTATGCGTTTTTATTTTTAACCCACACTTAAAGTAAAAATTTCACTTCAACACCTCCCCAAGCCAAAATTTTACAATGTCCTTATTGTAAGAAAGGTGAAAAATATTACACTTCATTTAGTATAGGGTGATGGAAAGAGTCGAATAAAGGAGATTAGAAATCTCTATGCGAACGATTTCAAGTCTGACCAAAGGTTAGAGTGGTCAGTCGGACTAAATGAAGGTAATCAATATGATATATGAAGTGAAATTTTAAAGTGTAGAAGAAAATCGAAAAAATGAAAATAGGAAACAACTTTATACAAGTGCTAAGTTTTACGCCTTCAGCTAGGCGAAAACTCTAGTAAAGAATTCCTAAAAAGAATAGGCATACGGTAAAAACAGAGGAGTTATGAAAGAATTAGATCAAAGAAAATATGAAACAAATTAGAAACCACCCAATCAAAACTCATCCAAAAATTGCCTAGAATAGATCTCGCAGAACCCAAAATCAGACTCTTGTGAAAATCTCATAAAGATCAGAGTGAATCTTATGAAGAATAGATCTAATTTAGGTTGAGATGTAGAATGTTAAAAATTAAGGCAATTTAAAAGATGATTCCACCAAGTTCAGAAGATCAGCAAAATCAGTTTTGATTCTCAATAATAGGTGGGTCATTTTGACACAAAATAGGTTGCTGATGCAGGTTTGATGGGTTATTTTCAGGTAATACGGAGGAGGATTATGATTAGAATCAAAGACCTAATTAAGGAAATGGACTTGGCCTTGATTTTGCCTAGGATTTGGAATTAGCTGAGATGGAAGAGTACCTGGCTGATGAGACTTAGCCAAAAGCGTGATCTGATTTCGTAAATCAGCCAACTCTACCTTACATTGCCTATAGATCTCAGCGAGAGCTTCAGCATTTTGTCACTGACTCTCTAGCACAACTCTTAAAATCTGGTCTAGCTGTGTATCTCTAATAGGCCTAGAGTAATTCTGCATACTCATCGGGCTAGGCCTTAAATATGATTGCTGAGGAGGCAATGGAGGTGGGTTAAAATGGGTCTGATTCGGATAATTTGGTCTTTGATTTTGATTTGGATCAGCCCAAGAAGAATTTGGGTGGCTTCTCCATCCAGGATTATAGGAATTTGAATAAGGGTTTGGTCTTGAAATATTTTCCTAAATGGCGTGTAATCCAAAAAGATATGGCGCGTTTTCTGCAACAGAAAAGGGTGGGGAAAAGGGTGGCTAAGATTGTGGGACAAAGTTCCCTCCTTAGGTTAGTGAAGGAGTAGATAGAAAACCCAAGGGAGATGGATCTCTAGAATCCAGATTATTCACAAATTCCCTCCCCGCGGGAATTTGCAAAATAGGTGAATACGTGGGATTTGTAGCAAGTAGAGGCGTACGAGTCTTCATTGTATTTCTAACCTCATCGAGATGGTTTGCTACGATATCGACTTTGTCCAGTTTTTTTGCAATAATCTCTAAATCCTTTGAACTGGACGGATTACCGATCTCGTGAATGCCCTTATGCGGATTTTGGTGATTCGTATTCGCTCCCCACGTAAATTGCGACATTGATGCATTGTTAATCGAGTTTTCTGCCATCCCTTCAAATTATTCTGAAGCAGATTCTGCGTCGCGATTTAGAAAATTCCCTCCACAAGAGGCATCGACTAGATTGCAAATGCCCTCTTGTAAACCATAATAAAAGATATGCATGAGTTGCCAACGAGGGATGTCATGATGTGGGCATTTCCTTTGCAATTCATGAAAACGTTCCCACGCTTCATGAATTGGTTCTCCTTGATTTTGATTGAAAGTAGTAATAGCTCGCCTTAAAGCATTGGTTCAACCAATAGGAAAGAATTTCTTCAAAAATGCAAATTCAAGTTCAGCCCAAGTTGAGATTGGTCTTGCTATAGTTCTATACCAATAAGCTGCTTTATCTTTAAGGCTAAAATAGAACATTTTCATTAGTAGGATTTCCCTAGTTTGATTTTGAGGACCAAGAGTTTGGGATAAATTTTTAAGATCTATATGTTGAAATGGATCCTCGGATGCAAATCCGTGAAAGTGGGGGATTAAACCTACAATATTTGGCTTTAATTCAGGATCATTTTCCCCAATAGGAATCCTAACATTAGGCTCTACTTGTGCATTAGATGGGTTATAATATTCTCTAAGTAGAGACCTTGGATGATGGATCGGTAAATCAGGGTTTTCAAAACCTGCCTTAGGTCGAGGTGAAGAATGGGTTTGAAGAGTTTGTAAATTATTCAAGGCTGCTGTTAAAAGATTGATTTGTCTTGTTTGCTCTAGCATCCTAAGATTCTGGTTCAGGAGCGCCTCATGAACATCAAAAGGTAGCATCTCCCCCTGACTAGAAGAAGAAAGGATCTCGGGATTAAGATTTTGCATTGGATCCATGGAAGTATATGGATCAGATGGGAAAACCGTTGGTTGCTTATCTGCAATTGGCCTAGGATCACTTGTTAACGATGGTGCAAGAGGCGAATGCAAGGATCACCTCCCATCCATTAACAGAAAATAATGTACAAAGGCACACACACGCCACCAATAAGAAAACAGCAACACAAAAAACCCGCAAAACAGTGCAAAAGATGCGGGTTTTCGTCTTCTTTCAAAGGAAAGAAGAAATTCCTAAGATACACAAAGTAATTTGATGCAAACAAATAGAGTAACAATATCAAAATACGTGTCCTAATCCGTGACTACACACGTGCGTACCTGAAAGCTCAAAGGTCTAAGGTCTAGGATTGAGACCGCTCACTACTGGCTCCCTGAGGCTCTAGTAGTGAGACAGACTTGTTGATCTTCGGCCAAAGTCCTAAGAGGTGCAAAGAGGAGAGATAGATAAATAGACTCGTGTGACTCTAGTGATCGCGTTGTGTGCATGATAGCATGCAACAGACGATAGTAATTGAAAAGCCCGCATGCATTCTGCAAACAAATTCAAGTCACGATTTTTACTTCCTCTTTTTAGTTAATCTTTTTCAAAAATATATCAATTAAACTACAATGTCCGCTTTTTATATCTTTTCAAACAAAAATATGTGGTCTTTTTAATTCTCAAAGGACATGGATCTATGTAGGTTTTCTCATGTTTTCTCGCTGATGCGAGAAAAATAGTGTAAAAATTCCGAAGTTAGATCATACTAATACTAGCAAGAAATATGCACTCCTAAGAGTGTATGCCTATATATATGCTGTTGCTAGTTAGATAAAGATGTAGTTTTTTATTACTTTTATTTATTTTTTATTTTTTTAAATGCAACAAAATAAAAGATTAAGGAATACTCGCAAAAACAAAAATAGCAAAACTGATTCCCACCTTCTCCTAAGATCACCCGTGAAGGTAAACCTGAAAAGAAGACAGAAAATAAAAATAAAACAAAAATAAAACAAAATACAACTAATTAGAACAAAAGTTAGTAAAAACAAAAAATATTTACAAAATACCTCCTAATTATACAATTAATCCTTTTAAATTTTAGTGAATCAAAATATTACCTCCCCGGCAACGGTGCCATTAAAATGATGTTTGGACGAAGAAATGCCAGGGAATATTTTGATGAGTGAAATGAGACAAAATATTACCTCCCCGGCAACGACGCCATTAAAATGATGTTTAGACGAAGAAATGCCAGGGAATGTTTTGATGAGTGAAATGAAACAAAATATTACCTCCCCGGCAATGGCGCCATTAAAATGGCCACGTGTGCTTTTATTCAACTCAGTAATTAAGTTAATTTCACTTAATTAAGAGTAGAAGAAGTCACTTAGGTTAACTCAAAATTGTGTCGGCTATGTAGTATAGGGTCGAATTAACCTAACATTTTAGAAATTTTTACTGGTTGAGTCCAGGTCATTCACTGGGAGGTATAATAATTTTTTTCTACATTCAACAATTTTTGTTATTTTCTCTATAAGTTTAGGAGGTATAACTAGGCTGATTTTCAAAACATGAATTTTGCTAAAATATTTAAACTATAAAGAATATACAAAATTCCATATGAAAAACATATTTACTCAAAATGATGTTTGTTTTCCAATTTTATTTCAAAAGAAATTAAGGCAATAAAAGTTGTTCTATTAAAACATGCCTTTTTACAATTAAGAACAAAAAGTAATTAAAATGATGCAAGAGAGATAATATTCTTCATTTATTTTCTTCAGCCTCTTATCTTCTCTCTTTCTTTCATTTTCTTTTCTCTTTATTCTCTATCCCGAGCTCTTTTCTTACCTCTCTTCTTCTGTTCTTGCCTTCTCTTCTTGTCTCTTATTCTCTTTCCCTTAGTTTTTTCCTTAGTAATAGTGCCTGTGCTCCTAGTTTCTTTCGTGCCTTCAACTTCAACACTTAACTTCAGCTTTTAGCTCTTTCCTTAGTGCTTGTTCTCTTAGTTCCTTCCGTGCCTGTTCTTCTTTCTTTCCTTTGCTTCAGCTCCTCTTAACCTTAGCTTTCAATACTTAGCCATTAGCCCAACACTTAGCATTTAACAACCATCGGCTTCTCTTTCAATTCCCTTAAGACTTTCTGTTGAACCGGGTTTTTTTACTTTTTAACCAAAAATTATTTTATTTGCGGTGAGGACCTTTCGAGGATACACATCACCTTGAGGCCAGGGTGGGACTAGACCCTACTCGGTCCTCACCTAATCTCAATTAGGTTCGTTTTCGATTCATTTCATGTCGGTTTATAGTCTCGAGCCAATCCTGCTCAACCCAGCCTCCCAGGCCTCTCGCCCTCCCAGGGCACACTCGCTCACGCCCACAAGGGGCACACCTGCAGGCACACAAGCCCGCACATACACATGCACATGCTCAGATCAGATCGGTAACCAGTGCGTCGAGCGCTAATGACTGAAGTGCTGGATCTGAGCTGGGGTGAACTCCTGTCAATTTAGCTGAGCTAGCTAGAGCTCGCTGTGGACTAGTGGGAGCTGAGATGAGCTAGACTCAGCTAAGTTGAGCTAGATCTGAGCTGACTTGCGCTAGGGTGAGCTAAGGTGAACTCTCTTGAGCTGCCATCCATCTGAGATTAGCTGAATGGAGTTGGGATGAGCTAACCCTAGTTCAAGTAAGCTAGGTTCCAGCTGCGGTGAGCTGGATCAAGCTGAGGTGAGCTGGATCAAGCTGAGGTGAGCTGGATTAGGCTGAGTTCCAGCTAGTCTGGGCTTCTCCTTCACCATTTGCCTTCTTGAGTGCTAGGGTTTTAGGGATCTATATATCTGTACATCCCTAACACTCACAAAAACATATTAAAAAGATAATAAAAAATGCAATGCATGCCTAACCTATTTTATGACTAAATGCAGCCCAAAAACCCGTTTGTGGAGTAAAATCCTAAGAGCTAGGTTTGTTTTAATGCATAAGAATGATGATAAACTGGCGTTTATCACACCCCCATGCTTATCTTTTGCTAGTCTCTTAGCAAAACTTAAAACGGAATTTTTGGGAAATCTAATTTTTTCGACTTTGGAGGAGAAAAAAGAGATCAATGGACCTTGGTAGATTAAAAACACTGGAGGTATGGGATTTGTTAAAGATAAACATCGGGATTTGTTTTTGGATTCAACCATTAGATAGAACGGGATCAATATATCTTCCAAAAAATTCTCAAATTAACCCCTTGTTTATTCAGATGACTTGAAATGTTTGTTTTTAGGAATTTTTTGTCTCATGAATCTGATTCTCAACTTGCAAAATCCTTTAAAACCTTGTGGCTGTGCTTGTGAAAAGCCAACATTTATAAGGGCGTGTTAATTTATTTATATATATATATTTTTTTTTTCTCCCCCATGCTTATTTCTAGCTTAGTCTTACAACAGATGTGTCGGGATCATCATTCCCATTACCATTTCTCGAGGGGGCTCTGGCGCCAGTACTTCGAGATAGCACTGTCCATGACACCACCCAGGAGCTCACAACCCCAGAACACGATGCGGTGAAAAGGGGCGCTCCAAACAAACTCATGCTCATGCTCCGACACTATAGGTAGAGCACCGTCCAAGACACTTGAGCTGCTAAAATGCGCTTTAATGCTTCGTCTAAAGATATGAAATATAGATATGGAGCAACGTCGAGGCGGTAACATGTTGACATCGCGTCCTTAAAGGAGGCATTTTCCTCCTTCTCAGCGGTGGGAACTCAAACCAATGATCTGCTTCAGAGTTTCACTAAGTCCAAACAAGGGAGTTTTTCAAATTTTTAGTTATTTTTAAGTGTTGGCTTGTGTGTGAAGAGTGACACAAGAAGTTTCTCAAAACATGCAAGTTTTTGAATCAGAAGCTAAGTCAAATAATTTCCATATTGCAAAATAGGATCAAGTCACCTGAACTATCATGAGTTCAGGTGGAATTTTATAGAAGGATATCTGATCTTGTCTAAAATAGACCCTGGAATTCTAATGATCAGATCCATATCCTCATCATTAGTTTGTTATAGATTAAATCCCATTGTACCAAAAGTGAATTTTTTGACCTTAGTCCCGATTTCAAAATTTTTCCTCAAAAAGTTTTGAACATTTTTATTTTTTTGGGTATGCAAGAAGGAAATAAATTAAACAAAAATGCATGGTTTTAGGTTTTGAAAATCCTAAATCGATCGTAAAATTTAAAAACACCTCCCCATGCTTAAGATATGCCATGTCCTCATGCATTAGGAGGGAAAAGGGATCACCTTAGTGAAGAACGGTCGGGTTTAGGAGGAACAAAACCTGGAAAAAGAAGAAAAAAGGGAAAGCAAGAAAAAATGATGGGTTACCTCCCATCCAGTGCTATCTTTTACGCCATTCAGCTGGGCGTGAAGGTATGCACGGAAGATGTAAGATCATGTAAATAATTGGACACTTGGATGCCCGCAAAAAAGGTGTCTTCTTCTAGATCCCTAGAAAATTGATTAGAAATAATATTGGGATCAAAGTTGGATGGAAAATGATAAGTGTAGCCCGAGTCTGGCCATGGGTTTAAATTAGGTTGGGTGCCAAACTCAGGCGGGGTTGGTGGCAGGTTCGTAAGAAAGGGGTCGGGGAAGGAATGGTGAGTTAGTGTGGAAAAATTAGGTGCGTGAATAGTGGGTGGGTTAGGGGGGTTATCGGGAATAAATTTGAGTCAAGACAAGTTTCTGGATCATAGATTTCGCCAACCACTGAGTCTGAATCAGAGTCCTCAAAAAAATTATGGTCGGTAAGGGTATCTATTAGCATTGTCTCCTCCACCATATTGGAAATTTCAGTATCTGAGTCCTCAAAGAAGTTATCATCATGGAATCTCCTGGAGGATTTAAAAATATCTAAAGTGATAGTTTGGCCTGCACAGGTGATATCCATTTTGCCTGTGTGGCAATTGATATTTGCTTTTGCAGTGGCCAAAAAGGGGCGTCCATGGATTATCGGGGAGTCCAGTAATGATTCGGGTGCCTCAATGTCAAGAACTAGAAAGTCTGCAGGGAAGACACAATTCTGGACCTTGACTAATACATCCTCGACAATCCCATGAGGTTTGATTGTAGATCGGTCGGCTAATTGCAGGGTAACCTCGATGGGTTTTAATTCACCGATATGAAATTCTTCAAATAAACTCGTGGGAATAATATTTACTGAGGCACCAAGATCAAGGAGGGCACGATTAAATGTATTATCATCAATAATTACAGAAATTAAAGGCGCCCTCGGATCTTTCATCTTAGGAGGCAGCTTACTCTGTATGACAGAGCTTACTGTCTCCGAAAGATGCACCTGTCCTAGATTTTTGGCCTGTCTTTTAGAAGTACAAATCTCCTTCAAAAATTTAGCATAGGCAAGTATATATTTGATGGCATCTAGGAGAGGAATATTGATATGAACTTGCCCAAATAGCTCCATGAGTTCTTCTTTAGTGGGCTTAGATTTCTTTTTTTTGTTGGTGGTGGGGTAGAGAGCTTGTGGGAAAGGGACAGGAATCTTGTCTTGAGATTTTTGTATTTCTTTTTCTTCCTGATGGGGAGGTGGGGAGTCAATTTGCACAGGTATTTCACCAGGTTGGTGTGAAGGCCCGGGGTCAGTGGTGGTTTTCCCACTCCTCAAAGTTACTGCATGTGCAGTCGGATTATTAATTGGAGGAGGTGGGGGGGCCTGTGATTGCTGAAACCTGGGAGGTTGCTGAGGTGGGGGATTAGGAGGAGGCTGATTTGGATAATGTGGATTTCTGCCCATATAATGGTTTCCTTGGTGATTAGGGTTGGGTATGGGTTGGGACGGAAGATGTCCTACAGGTCTTTGCGTGGGAGTAACCCCAATCTGATTGTTCAGATTTGTGATGTTGCGGGTTACTTCCGTCATTTTTGTTTGCATATCCTGCAGGGTTCGCAGCATCTGGGCATTGATATCTTGTTGGGATGGCCCAGGATGGAAGTTTCGATTCGACCCATACCCATTAAAATGATATGGTTGGGAGGAAACTTGATTATTCCAGGAGTAGTTCGGGTAATTTTTCCAATTGGAAGAATTTTTAAAGGCCTCCTGGATGGCAGAAATATTTTGAGTTGGGTTAAGATCTGGATAGTTGTAATTCCCCAGTGAATCATGGGCAACCTCAGAATAATCAGCAGGGGTAGTGTTGAGATTGCGCAAATTTTCTCTTCGTGGAAAGTTAGGTTGGGTTAGATGTGGGTGTGGAGCTTGAGTTGATGTGGCCAGTCTTTCCTCAATTTTCTTTTGATTAATATGCATCTGGTCGAGTTTTTGAGCAATCAATTGAAGATCGTCTTGGGTGACAGGGATAGATTGAGTGCCTATTTCATGAACACCGAACTGTGGGTTTTGGGTTCTGCAAAATGTGTTCATGGAAGCTTGATTAAATGAGTTTTCACTCATTTCTTTGAACAGGTCATAGGCACTTTCTGCATCTTTATTTAAAAAGTTGCCGCCACAAGAGGCGTCGACAAAATGTCGGATTTGATCTTCTAATACATGATCGAAGATTTGCACGAGCTGCCATAAAGGAATCTCGTGGTGCGTGCAACTTCTTAAAAGGTCTTGAAATCTTTCCCAAGAATCATGGAAAGTTTCACCAGATTTTTGGTGAAAGGTCGTAATAGATCTTCGTAAGGAATTGGTACGACCTATGGGAAAGAATTTCTTGAGGAAGGTGCTCTTGAGTTGAGGCCATGTTGTGATGGGTCGGCCAATGGTCCTGAACCAATAAGCGGCCTTATCTTTAAGAGATAATGGAAAAAGCCGCATCAGCCATATGTCTTCTTGCACATTTCGGGAACGGGTTGTCTGTGCAAGAAGAGTTAGTTCTTCAAGTTGGCTGAAAGGGTCTTCCCTAGGAAGGCTATGAAAGTGTTTAATTAGGTTCAGGACCGCAGGCTTGATCTCAAAGTCCCCCTCCGGTATGACCACCCCTGGTCGTTCCTCATAATAAGACGGATCATAGAAATCTTTTAGAGGAACAACAGGCTGCTGACGGGGTGGTGGGTTTGGCCTTGGATTGGCTAGGTTTTGGATGTTCTTAGTCAATGTTTGTTGATTGGAATTTAATTTATTAATTTGATCAGCCATCAATTTTAAAAGATCAGGTAGGGGGTCTTGATGTTGTGTGTGGGGCAACTCAAGATTTGGGATCTCCAAGTGTGGGAAGTTACTGGTGGTTGGGTTTTGGGTGGAAGGGTTAGAAATAGGGTTAGTGGTGGGGTTAGAGGTGGACGTGGAAGGGTCAGTGGACCTATTTTGTTGTGTTTCCATTTTCTCAGGAGAAGAAGACAGAAAAAGTGGTCTTTTTGCGTGGGGGGCGAAATCAAATGGTCCTTCCAAGTGAGGATTTTGAGACCGTCGCCCATGCATAAAATGGAAGAACGGGAGGGGAGGAGAAGAGAAAGAGATTAGAGAAAGTGTGCAATTCAAACAAATAAAACTAGACCTAACTTAAATGTGACTCCCTAATAATAACCTAAGACTTGGTCTATATAGGAAATAAGTAGTCAATAGTGAATACCCGTTCTATCAACAAATCTAGTCAAGTTGCTTAAGGGGAGGTTT
The DNA here is from genome assembly GCA_037157565.1 of Thalassia testudinum. Lineage (NCBI taxonomy): Eukaryota > Viridiplantae > Streptophyta > Magnoliopsida > Alismatales > Hydrocharitaceae > Thalassia > Thalassia testudinum. The sequence goes on from JAZHRO010000063.1 coordinate 137,321,119, forward strand.
GGGCCCAAACGTTTCCCAGGGAAGACCCCAGGTTCTTGTACAAACCCACGCCTGGTCGTTTGACACAGCCCCTCAGCCTGAACACCAGATACAGATGACAGAATTGGTATTAACTAAAGAGAACTTAAGACCTAAATAGCAAGCCTAAGTTGATAAAGCCTTAGGGGTCAAGTTGCTACAAGTTTTAATTAGGTCTAGGATGATATAGTGCACATGGAATGTGGAGGGCGTTTATTGGGTTGTTGCCTTGTTATTTGATTTTTTTTTTTGTGTGTGCAGGAATTGGAGAGTGGTTCCAATGAAAATCAAGTTGTCACACAATTTTTTTTTGTATTTATGTCTTTTAGGATTCAATTTAATTAAATGAGTTTTAGGGTTTTTCTCTTTAAGCTTTCAAACAAGTTTGAAAGTTCACAATCAAAGGAAAGACAAGTTGTATGTGTGATTGTATATTTCCTTTTAATTGAGTCTCTAAAGAGAAAGAAGAAACCCTAAGCCAATTATCCTTAAGACAGAAATTTAACTACCAATGAATTATTTTTAGCTTTCTGAATTAAGTAGTGGTCCAAATAAGTCAAACAACACCACTACTTTGAATAAAATCAAACAAGGATTCCAGAAAATATTTTTGTAAGATTTTAGGAATTTGTTTGATAATTTTTTTGAATTTTTAATTGTAGTGGTGTCAAAGTCCAGAAATAATACCTGTGGGTATTATGGATTTTTCAGTATTACCACCGACCTTAGAAAATTTTTATAATTTTATATGATGTGTAAAATTTTACAAGGATTCCAGTAAGCTAAATTTCTCAAAAATTGGATGAGTATAAAAATTCTGAAAATTCGCAGACACTAGCAAAATAGGAAGATTAGAGGGTGTGACCCCTCTGCTATCCACAAATTTTGAAAAATTAAATAAAAATCCAATTGTTTTGAAATTTGGAATAGATGTTCCTAACTTAATTGGGAATCACTCTATGAAATTTTATGATTTTAGGAGGCCTAGGGTTTTAGGAATCGATATTTCAAGTCCAGATAGAAATCTAGACCCGAAAAACAGAACACCAATACTTGCAATGGAATGGTGCTAAAGAAGCATACAAGCAAACAATGGATTTTATAATGCACCACTCCACTTTAATTAAAGTGTTTAGGGTCCTGAAAGCCAAGTTTAATATATTTTTGGTAGTTTTAATTATGTGACCAAAAAGACGAACCAACCTGAATTTCCGCAGGAAGAAAAGGAACTTTGAGCTCTCGCTTCCAGATTCCCGCCTCCCCACTGTAGTTTCTGCACACACAAAATAAAGAAAGAGAAGGGGATGAGATCCACTTTAAGCAAGATAAAATTAGTTAATGCAAAGCCGTGCCTCCCCGGCAACGGCGCCAAAAAGTGATAGCGAAATACGCGTGATTTGTAAAAGCGGGTTTTTAACGTCGTTGTAACATGCGAATCCGCTTTCGCTCTTAAATTTATATTCCTAGATAGGGGAGTATCTAGGGTCGTCCAAGGAGGCAATATGGTTGCAAAATTGATTCTCTTGCTCAGAATAAATCTCAACTTTCTTTTTGGTATTTTTCAATATATCATTTTTTTTTGTTTTAAAATTAAGATAACATGCGAAATGGTGGCGGGAAGGTGATTTGCACTTCAATTTTAACTACTACTTCTAAGTGGCAAGTAGAGCCTCTCCCTAAGCTCACTCTAGGCAAGTGGAGGCCTAGAATAATTAGGGAGAGGGAGTGAAGAATGCTAAAGACAAGCAAGTAGAAATGCAAAATAAAAAGAAAACTTGCAAAGAAGGCAACTTGATAAATGAAAAAGTGTTTTACAAAAAGGCCTAGTAGAGGAAAGCTTCTACTACTAGAAAATTGCAAATAAGAAAAGCAAACACAAATCCTCTAGATAGATGGTGAAGAAGAGGGCTTCTTGCTCCAAGGTTGGTGGCTCCCAATCTTGAAAAGAGTCCTCCAATTCCTTCCTTGTTGTGCTCCGCCAAGGTGATGTCCTCCAAGGCAAACCCTAAGGGGGCGTGCCCTAAGCTTCTCTCCAAGGGTGGACATCCACCCTAGGTCCTTCTCCCTTGCCTGGCCATCCTTCTTGAAGTGGAAGAGTCCCCCTCCTTGGCGTGGCCCAAGTTGAAGAGAGTGGGGAGAAGAAGGCACCAAAAGGGCTGGTGATGTGCCCCTTTAATCTCCTTCTCTACTCCTCCTTGGGCGTAGGTATAGGTGGATGTAGGTAGAAAAATACACTAATGGAGGATGCCCCCAAATGGTGGTAGGTGGTGGGTTTTTATAGAATAGGATGGGGGCTAAGGTGTCCCTTGAAATGGAGGGCCAAGATGGAATGATGGAGGTGGTTGAGGATCCAATGGCCAAGGGTGTTTGGCGCCACCTTAAGAGGCACCAAGGGGGTAGTTATAGGGGTTGACACCCCTTGATATTGACGCCAAAATGGCTTATAGAAGAGGGTCTAAGTTGGCGCCAAGAAGGATTCTAGAAGGGGGGTTAGGTGGATGGCTAGGATGGCTTATGTGGGTAGGTGTAGGGTGGATTAAGGGCTGAAAGTTGGCGGCAATATAGAGGTGGTTAGGGGTGGTTTTTGGCGCCAACTTAAGGTGTCTTTTGGTGGAGATAATGGGGTGAAGGGATTGCTAGGAGGTGGCACCAACTTGAGTAGAGTAGCTAGCTTAAGTAGGCTTAAGTTGGTGAAGCTAGCTAGGGTTGACTTTGAAGGTGGTGGATGGCCAAGGAGCTGGTTGTTAGCTAAGCTAAGCTAAGCTAAGCTAAGCTAGCTTAGCTAATGGAGGAGTAGAGGAGAAGGTGTTGGAGCTAGGGTTTGGAGGGAGGAGCTGAGGAGGAGAAGTCTGGAGCTGGAGCTGGAGTTGGCAGCTGCTGAAGAGGCTGGCATGGGGCTACTCTAGCTGGCTTAGCTTGCTAGTTCTTTGCTAGTTGCTAAGCCAAGCTAAAGTGAGCTAGCTTCTACCAAAGTAAGCTAAGGTGAGCTAGGTCTGGTGCTCCCAGGGAGAATCAAGCTGGTTGAGGCAGCTAAAGTAGCTTAGCTCAACTGAGTTGAGCTAAGCTGAGTCCTCGGGAGCTGGACTTGAGCTTCTTGAGCTGGGATGAATTTTTCTTCAGCTGGTTGGAGCTGAGTGGAGCTGGATGTAGCTGGATCTGAGTTGGGGTGAACTCCTGTCAACTTAGCTGAGCTAACTAGAGCTCCCTGTGGACTAGTGGGAGCTGAGATGTGCTAGACTCAGCTAAGTTGAGCTGGATCTGAGCTGACTTGAGCTAGGGTGAGCTAAGGTGAACTCTCTTGAGCTGCCATCCAGCTGAGATTAGCTGAATGGAGCTGGGATGAGCTAACCCTAGTTCAAGTAAGCTAGGTTCCAGCTACGGTGAGCTAGATCAAGCTGAGGTGAGCTGGATCAAGCTGAGGTGAGCTGGATTAGGCTGAGTTCCAGCTAGTCTGGGCTTCTCCTTCACCATTTGCCTTCTTCAGTGCTAGGGTTTTAGGGATCTATATATATCTGTAAATCCCTAACACTCACAAAAAAAGACAATAAAAAATGCAATGCATGCCTAACCTATTTTATGCCTAAATGCAGCCTAGAAACCCATTTGCAGAGTAAAATCCTAAGAGCTAGGTTTGTTTTAATGCATAAGAATGATGATAAACTGGCATTTATCAGGTAACAAAATCGTTTTATCCCCATGCGTGCGCTCAGAATCTGAAGATGTGGGACTATCCTAACCCGTTCCAGACCCAACTTCAAATGAACATAACTTCCTACCCAGAGCTCCAAATTGAGTGATTTTAAATTTGTTAGAAAGCTCTAAAATTTATCTTCACAATTGCAGGGTCAATTTAAGGTTTAGAGGATGTTTTCCTTTTCAATTTGAAGAGTGAAATAAGGGGTTCCTACGGGTTATTATAGCCTGGAAATGGTAATTATGTCTATAGAGTCCTCAGATGGACTTTTCTTTCTCATTTAAAGGTTTGTACAAGTTCTACAAATGATTCTACATCTGTTAGAGTAGTCTTTAAGCTCTCAAGACCTTCAGAACCAGCAAAAAAGCTTTACACTTATCTGAAAGCTTCAAAGATTGAATTTTCAGACTGAAATGGATGAACAGACACAGAGAAACATCTCTGATTGATTTAAACTAATTCTAAGGGTTGTAATTGACTTATCTGGGTAGGATTCAAATTCATATTTCATCAAAATGCTTCTCCTGTTAGTTTGGGTTCGAAAGTAACCCAAACTAACAGAGTTCAAATTCTCACTAAATAACTCATTTGAGCTCACTTTAATCACTTTAAAACCATCAAACAAGATCCCAGAAACAAATTAATTGCATTAATTCCTTAATTTGAGCTCAGAACTCCATAATCACACTCAGTTTGACTGTGAAGGCACAAAAGTTGACTTTCTGTTAAAAGCTTCTCCACAGGAAATCAAAGCCTCGAATAGAGTCTCCTCAACACCAAGAACTTATTCAGATCTTCAAATAAGTGTTCTGACCTTGATTTCTAGGGTTACAAGCTCACCGCCTGAGGTTCAAAATATGTTTGTTTGACAAAGCAATTGGAAGGTTGTTACAGTATTCTGAGGGTTTAAACAGCTTCAGTGCATTGCACTGAAGCTTCTGAGTACCTTAAATTCCTCTTAAATCTCTTTATAAGACTTCTCCAACTCTGCTAGAGTTGGAGAAGATGAACTTCATTCTACAGCTCAAGTGGTTTAATCCTCAAATAAGCATCCTTATGACAATAAATGATCCACATTTTATCATTTTGGAGCTTCTCAACAAATTCTAGAGGCTGAAACACAGTTTTGGCTCGTGGAGCTCCGATGAGTCCAGAAAATATGTAATCTGTGTACAGATTGTGAAAACTTGCCATTTTTGATTTAGAAAGGATTCTGAGGTTGCAAGGAACCTCAGAATCCCATTTAATTCTTCATTTGTCCATTAGAATTAAGATTTGACAGTGAATTCGTTTCTTTAAAAATTTGATTTGAAATAAGCTCAGGACTTGTTTAACTACTCAATTAAGAGGTTAAAACAAGTCAACAGATAATAGCAGTCATAATTATATAGTTAATTAATAGTTTGAACTGCTCCTGAGCCGCCATTGACAGTGAGCTCAGGAACTAAATTATATTTTGGCATTTAATTTATGTGATAATAATATGCATTATAGTGTCGATTAAGGCCCATAAGTGATGGATAAATGATGGAAGACCCTATGAAGGTGGAATTAGCTCGATTACTGTCACCATGGACAGTGATAGTAGTCGGTGGAGGTGAAATGTGAATTAGGAGATTAGGTGATCAATTAAGCAATTAAGTGATTTAGAAATGATTATGGCAGATAAAGGAGGGTGGACAGCGATTTCAAAAGATGAAATTAGGTCTCTGGCGAGCTCAAGGAGCTCGTTGCAGTCGAAGAAGATGAAACTAAAATTCTAAAATTACATCTAATCTAACTAACTAACTACCTAACTAAGCTAACCTACTCATACTCCTACTCCTAATCTACTGTTACCTGGATGAAGGGGTCAATAGGGTTCTACCGAAGTCTCATGGTGGACGACAAAATCAGAGGGTGGAAGAAAGATCTCCGGTGGGCTGATTTGAGGTGGAGCAGAGGGTTCCTTTGGTCGGTGCCTGTGTCAGAGATGCGGAAGACCATGGCAGATCTCCTCGGCTGATCAAGATGGATGGAGGCAGTCGGAAAGTGAAATGGGAAGTGGCCGGAGTTTTGGACGAATAGCCTATTGGGTCGGCTGCAGTGTTAGAAGAGGGGAGGGAGCCAACTTGAGTAAACTCTGAGGGGTGAGGGGGTGTTTATAGCAGTTGGCGATGAAGAGAATGGCGGGGTCTGGCTGAAGAAGGAGCTTGAGAAGCTTAACCTCTGTCGTCATCTCTAACGACTGTGAGGTTATCTCCCACTGAAAAATTAGATTTTCGATTAATCCAGATCAGTGGATGAATGGAGGTGGTGAGCGCAAGCTGCAAGAGCTTGGACAAAGAAGGTTGATGTCGGCAGGGAGGTGATCATGCGGTGGCGTGACTCTCTGCCGCCAGCCGTTCATTCGGCTAAAGAGGAAGGAGGAAAAGGGGCTTAAATGTAATAAATCTTAAGGACCTGTGTGAGAAATAAGGACCCGATTGTAATGAAAAGTAAGGACCAAAATGTAAACCCAGGTTTTGAAGATTTATTTTAACTTAGATCTTTTTCAACTTTTTATATATGTTAGTAAATAAGGTAAATATTATGTTTGCACCTTGAATTTACATTTTTTACCTTTTTAGATTAATTTATTAGATTAAGTAAGATCACTTAAGTTATTATATACTTAAGTTTACATTAAGTTTAAGTTACTTATCTTATTAATTAAGGGAATGATTAATAGGATTTCGAGTCCAATTAATATCTAAGTTACTAATAATGTTAATTGAATGATAAAATGTCATTTTAAACTTATTTTAAGGTCCTTTACTAAATATCCCTTATTCTATAATTAACCCTTATATATTCATAACCTTAGCTAATTAACTAGGAGGACTAGTTAGTTAGGGGTAATTAGAGATCATGATGAGTGTCTCATCAGGTCTGGGCTTGGTCCATTTACCTGGATTCCCGGGTCTTCTCTGGTTTTCCTGGTTCTGTGAGAGAAAGGAGAGAAAGTGAGAGGAGAGGGGACGTTTTGCTCTACCGCCCTCTTCTCAACACTTGTGATCTCTGAGGGAGGCCTTTGCCTCTACTGGAGTTGCTGATCCTTGTGTTGTGCCTTCTCTGAAACTTAAGAAGGCAGAAGAAGAGAAAAAGAGAAGGTAGAAGAAGAGAAGAGAAGAGAAGAAGAGCTGAAGAAGGAGAAAGAACATCATCTCTGAAGGGAGTGCACTGTGCACTCATCCTACGTGGAATTTAGATTGATTAGTATTATTGAAATATTTGATATAATTGTGAGGAGTAATTGGTGATTCAAATCACCATTTTACCCCATTTTTTTTGCATTATCTGACATTCACTTTCATTTATATCATTATTATTTGGAATTCTATTATAAACTACTTATATTGTGTTGAATTACAATCTTGAGAACTATTTTTGCCAACTACTCCCTGTGTTTGACTTCGGACTTCATTTTTGATATTCGAGTATAAATATTATTTGTTTTCAAGCGATTTTGACCTATACTACGACGTAGCTTTTATAACCTTGATTTCTCCTGGTTAACAGTCTAGTCTAGACTTGGCTGGCACTTGAATACCTCTAGGCCTATTGTTGGTATTCTAATATGATTTCTAGAAAAGAGGCACAAACAAGCATCTGAACATCATAAACATGGTATAGCGAACTAGTTCCTTCCATAAAAATTTGCTAGGGACTTGCAAAAGTTAGGCATGTGGGTATGAAGGTAATGCCATCATTCATCATAACTCACTTGAATTAATCAGAATCGAGAGATAAATGATCTTAAATGATCGCTTGAGGATAATAATTCCACTCTGAGCTGTTTTGGGAAGAAGATAATAAAATAGGATTAATTCTGTTATTTTAGCAGCACATCACGAATGAAGATTAACCACAGGGTTATTCAGGGGTTAAGTAAAAGTCAATTGAGCATAAAAGACTATAAAGTGGGTCTGCATTGACAGAAATAGGGTTTCATGTATTTCGAGGAAGAAACTGACAAAAAATCCTAATTATCAACCCCACTTAAATTAGGAACGTTATGGTCAGGATAAAATCAATATAAAACTCCTAAAATTCACATAAAAATATTGTAAGAGGTTTGGTACCCTTCGTTTGACCATCTAAACCCAATTTAACCTAGAATAGAGTTTCAAACAGGAATTTGCCTTGGTTTGGGCTTCTATGCAATTTACCAAGTCAAACGTGGTCAAAACTCAAATCCAAGTTAACCATTAGATTTCTTGGGTCTAAATTAGGTTAAGACCAAAATTTGGGCCCAATTAGATTCCATCTTGACTTAGTTTACAATTTAGTTCCTCAAACCTCTATTTCTTACACTCAAGCCCCTAAGTTTCAAGATTCTCACAAAATGGTCCCTAACTTTGTCGTCACTTTTGCACTTAGGTCCCTAAAACAATTTTCAGTAGGTTTCCTAATCAAAAACCTAAAGCACCGACCTTCAATCAAAGCTCTCATCCTCAAATCTTGATCGAATCCTTCCAGAATTGGGAGAATTGGTCGCAAGATCTCGACCAAGCGACTGAGCACTTGATTTCTGGTTAGTGCTCATAACTATCAAAACCAAACTGGTTTAGTGCACATAACTATCAAAACCAGATTGTGTGTGGATTGGTACTTGAATTCTAAGCTCTGATTTTAGGAGAAACAACCCCAAGAGAGCCAATGTTTTCTAGATTTGAACATGTTAAATTCAGAATTCCAACATAGGAATTCCTTCAATTTGAGCTCAAATTCGACCTCTATATAAACATTTGGATCTTCTCATGTCTTCCGGAGTCTGGTTAGGCCACAAAATTCTTCATCCTCCTCTTTTTCGGTTGCCTCCGCCGTGACTCTAGTGAGCTTCATAAATCCGTTCAGTCTGGCCACTTGACGACCAAATCAAGTGGTCCAATCTATTCCCCATCTTCCTCCACTTCTCAGTGGCCACACCAAAAGCCTCCTCGACCCTTCTTCCTCACTGCTCCTCTTACCGGAGATCTTCATCCCCTCCATGTTTAACCATCACACCGACGTGGATTTCTCCCTCGTTTGTCCCTTAGATTAGGTTTCTCTTCTTCCTCTCCCTCTAGAGTCTTCCTATTCCCTTATCTCCTCATTCCGACCGTCGCACCACCATCTCCCCCTTCATCTTCTCCGATGCCAATCACACCTCCGGCAAGGTCGTGCCCTACTCCACTCCACCAAACCACCTGCTCCCACATCCAGAAGCTTCCTCATCATCCACTAAGCAAAAGCCCTCTACCAATTGGGAGTTTCAACCTCTCCTTCGCACCGACAACCAACCCACCACGACACCTTCATCTCTGGCACCGTCACACCTCCATATGCTTTCAAACGTCACAAGAACACCACCAACAACTTTGCCACCACTTGGCAAAGCCGCTGAACCATCTAATTGGGGCAAATAGCCCATATCTTGATTTTCAAATGCTTGTCGGTCCTCCGCTCTCCATCGTCATTGTTTGCCGTTCAATGCCGACCACTCACCTCAAGGTCACCCCAGAAGTTGCAGCTTGACTTGGCGAAGCCACCTGTAGCATCAACCAAAGAAAGAAGCGGCAACAGCAACCTCAATTTGAAGGAAACTCAGAACTTCAGCGCACAAAGAAAGAGGGGACAAATTTAATCCAACATCATATGTAGGAGAGATGAAAATGTAGTATAAATTGATTTTTTGCCATGGGCTCTTTGCCTCTTCATAAGGGGTGAGGTCCCTCTCACTTCTTACTCTCCACTCCTCGCTCACCACCCACTACCGATGAGCTTGGTCCCTATGCCCGAATCTGATTACTCGTACTGTGCATACCTATTTACTCTGTTAACAAAAGAGCGGAAATTCTGAGGAGGGTAGGGGGCGATTTTGCACTGTTGGCCTCGAGATTCATGCCCCTCACTCCACACTTGGGCATTTCTGAGTTGGATTTGTGCTCTGTGGTTTGTGCTGAGACTTGGGTGTTTAAGGTGTCTGATTCCCTTGTGCTGATGTTTGATATTCATTGAAGGTACTGTGGACATATTTGATAGTGTTGACGTGGAAATTGAGAGTTAGTGGTTCAAAGCCACTATAGCAAAATTGAGTTGATTTGAAACTTTGGGATATGTGCTTAATTTGGGGGTATAATTGGTGATTCAAATCATCCTTTTTAGCTTTCATTTATATTCTTTTTATCCCACTTATTTCTGAGACACAATTGCTATTATTGAATATATTTTTTAGTTGATTATTCATTGAATATCTTGTTGTGATTAATTATTGTGCTCATTTGTTTATCATTGCGATTAGTGTGTGAATTCCATATTTGATCCTATGAATGACCTCAGACTCATATTTTATTTTCAAGCACTTATAAATTTAAATGTTGCATCAATTTTTTTCGCTATACTACAACACAATCTTTTTACGACTTTCGACGCCTCAACAGAAGGGAACAGGTAGGGAGAGGATGAGGAAGGGCAAGTAGTGGAGGATGGGAAGGGGTAGTAGAGGAGGAGAATGAGGACAGGTAGAGGAGGAAGGGAAGCAGCATCCAATGAGAAGGTTGAGGAGGAGGACGACGAGGAGGATCAGAGGAGGAAGGGGAAGGAGGAGCCACCTGAGGAGTAGGATCAACAACCAGCGAGAAGGACAGACGGACGAGGAGGAGGGTGGTGAGGGTATCACATGGGTGAAGGTGGAAGATGAGAGAGTGATTGGAGTGGAAGGAGGAGGGTCGGGGTAGCACACGGGTACATTACCCACACGCTGCCGTTGATTAATTAATAAGCAATGACAAATGAGAACTTTTCCCAACCCTAGGTGCAAGAAGTTGGCGTGGGGTCCCTCTCTTTGCCATCTCTTACTACAAAAATGACAACGAAATATTTCATCATTGGTGGGTTAAGTGCACAAATCCTGATTTCATTGGCAGAGGGAAGCAGTAATATAAATGGTCAATTTGCCGTCACTTTTTTAAATAAACAATGCTAAAACTATTTTTACCATCACTTAATTAAACAACAATAACAAACTGATGCCAAATCCTAGTTTTTAGTATTAGTAATGGATTTACAACATTCTACTATTATCGAAAGGTCTAGATGTCTAGCTTAGATATTGTTGCATTAATAAGTGCATAGAACTCCCACCTTGCAAACTCCAACATCACACTAGTTTCTAGATAGTGTAGCTGGAAGGTAGTTACCCTTAATGGAATGTATCAATGACATCTCACATGTTTAACTAGCTCTTTACACTGGTTGAGCTTGACCAAGAAAGGGTTTGCATATTCAAACAAGATCGATGTATAGATTTCCATTGTGGGCTACCTAATTGATTTCATATCGAGAGATTTATGTGAGTTCTCAAGTATTCAAAAACTCAAGATTTTCTAATAAACTAGTCCTAACATATCATAACCTCATTAACTAGCTAGGCTTAGGTGTACCCTACATTTCACTATTATAGACAGCTACAACTCTTAACATAACCATTATGCATAGAATATAACCAACTATGCAAAGTAGGTCATTACTGTTGCAAAATTTGGTCTCAGACCCTCTCAACAAATGAGGGGTGTGGAGACTCGAATGATTTGATCCTCATTTTCCATGGCATTGCAGAAGCATGAAAACAAAGGCATTAAAAAAATTTCATAAAAATGAAAACCTGAGTTGATCCCGTGAAACCTAGATAATGGAAATTGATAAAATAGTAGGAAGCCTATGTAACCGAAACCACATGGGGAGATCTAGTATTTTCTTGAAATTCGCATTTCGCTTTGTTTCCTTTTGGTATCTTGTATTTGCTATTTTTTAGCATTTTATGATAGTATGAGAACAAGTAGGAATATTATCAACACTAAGCTATTCTAGAAAGTAGGAAAGAACTATTCTACTTGCTAAGTATGAAGGAAGAGAGAGAATAAAAAAACTACTTCTAGATAAATGCTTGATAAATGTTTATTACAAATGCTTTTACACTATGAAAGCAGTAAAAGGGAAAGAGGGTGAGAGAAATCCTCTTTGTTAACTGCTTAGATGATGAAGCTACATTAGCGTGATCCCGACGAAGATGTCGAGGAGTTGGAGGAAGGAGAACGGCATCAGAAGATGAGGGGAGGACGGGCGACGTTGCGGAAGATGGGGTTGAGAAGATGGCTGATGAGAGCTCCACGAATGGTGATGAGAAGGTAGAAAATACTTTTTGTTTTCTCTAGTGGAGCATCCCAAAGGCTTGGGACACAAGCTCAAAGTGTGTTTTGAGCTCTAGAATAGATGAGGAGAGCATAGGAAGGGATGAAGATGGATGGAGGGGTGTAGGTCCTTTTATAGTAGAGGAGGAAGAGCTTGGCCGTTGTTTGCACCTCAAAACACGCCTGTAATAACGCCTTCTTGTGCTATTTTCTAGCATTAACATTGCATAATAGGATCCTGTAATCGCATTTGTAAAAACACTTGCATGCATGCATTTAATCAAGAGAGGAAGAGGAGTGAAACAATCGCCTGCATAGTTACATTTTTCTTCAAGTGCCTCCTTGCAAAATCACCCTCTTTTTATTTTTCCTCTTGATTTCTTCTTTTCTCTCCTTCCCGCGACTGCACCCTTCCCGCGGCTGCACTCTTCCCGCAGCTGCATGCAGTAGCCACGCAGCACTTCTTCCCGTCACTTCTCCCTGCCAACGCCGCTCCCTATAGCTACAACTCGTACACCCTCTCCCTGCTGCAGCCGGCACGCCACTCTGCCCTCCTCTATAAGTAGCTGTAGCTTCATCCTCGCGACGCAGCTGCTGCAGCTGCTGAAAAAACCCGCAGCCATCTTCTCCACCGCTTTCCCCTCCCATACGTCGGCCCTCCATCGAGGAGGCACCCGGCGAGCAGGAGAACCCACTGTGGTGCACACCACCACAGTGGGAGCACCACCGCCCAGCTCTTCGACGAGCCGGTGGGCGTGGTGCATTCCCTCGCTTCGTTTTTTCTCTTTAACGCCATTGCCGCCGCTCCAAGCTTCGAAGCTTGAAGCCACTGCAGCAGCAGCAGCAGCAGGTCCTCCCGCCCCTCCGCGACCGTCCCCGCAGTCGCTCACCGCCTCCGCGCGCGTCTGCAGGGCATTCCCCGCTTCCGTCTCCGTTCTGTCCGCCTCGCAGTTGCACCTGTAGCCGTCCGCCGCGCGCACTGCAGCGGCCGGCTACGGCCTCGCGCCGCCCCCTGCCCTCCTCCGCGACCCTCCGCGACCACCTGCAGACCTCCTCCATGCTCGCTCCTCCACGCCTTCGCCCGCCCGTCGCCTTCGCGCTGGCCTGCAAAACCCTACGCGAAGGCGCGCCCGCACCCGCCGTCTTCAGACGTCCGCCTCCGCCTTCAGACGACGCGGCGTCAGACGTCCGCCGCCTCGGGCAGACGTCTTAACTCGCTGCCATTGTCCGCGCTCTCGATCTCTCCAGCTCGCTCTCTCTCTGCTGATCTCTCTCTCCCGCTCTCTCTCTCTCACGTATTCTCTCTCTCTCCCGCTCTCTCTCTCTCTCTCTGTTTTTTTACTCACAGCAACACACACACACACATTCACCGACGCACACACACCTATACCAACACATACACACACACTCACACACTTATAGTAACATATATATACTTATATACATCTATATATAATATATACATACATATATATATATATATATACTTATATACATAGTAATATCTATAGTTATGTATACATACATATATATATAATATATATACATATATATATAATATATATATATATCTACTTATATATATCTATATACTTATACATATACTTATATATATATATATATACTTATATACATAGTATATCTATATATTTATGTATACACACACATATATATAATATATCTATATATATATATATACGCGTATATATATATATATACACACACATATATATATATATATCTAGATACATATATACTTATATACATATATATATATATATACATCTATATAGTATTATATATATATACTTATATACATATATACATAGCTATATACATATATACATACATATATATATATACATATACACCTATATATATATATATAATACATATATATCTATATATATCTATACATATATACTTATACATTTATATACATATAGATATATTTACTCATATACATACATATGTACATATATTTTCACGTTATTTACTATACGCTGCATCACGGGAATATCTGCACCAGTTGCTGATATTCCCTAATACACGCGTACAAAAAAAGCGTGGTCCCATACATCATCCATCCTCCATCCACACTCCACGCAGCACCTAGTCGTGTTGGTTGCGTCTCTCTAGACGTCGACTGACTCGACATAGTGCTACACTCCATAGTCACCTCCACCCCCACCCCTTTATATATATACTACATATAAATATATATCTATAGCTACTATATTTACTTTCTATCTGTTATCTTCCTTCTTAGTAAAAAGATAAAAAAAAGGTATAAAAGTGAAAAGATAATCTTTGATTTGCAGGTACCCCGTCTTGCGAGTAGCAAGACTTGTTTTGGGACTCTATTTGGCTAAAAGCCAAGGACACAATTTTGAGGGTGTACCTCAAGAACAAGGATTACCATAAAAAACCTAAATAAGAAAAACACCAAAAACACAATAAACGAACGGAAGAGACGCGTTTTAAGGAAAACGTAGAAACTCGACTTTAACCCCACTTCCCTGAGTTCGACCCTGGGCCTAAAAGTGACAAGATAAAATCAATTAGGCCAGGTTAAAAATTTTGTAAAGAGATGGTTAGGTTTGAATTAGGTTAACCACTATACATATTTCAACGATAAAAACATCATATTAACAACCTATCCAGGCCGACCCATCATGACTTTTCTGGCGCCGTTGCCGGGGAGGTGCGCCTTCGAGTAAGTTTCTATCCAAATCCTTTCAATTTTTCTCTTCCCTCTTCACGGCTATTGTTGTTTTTGGTGTGCAGGTGAACCTGGTGGAAGGAGAAGGCTGACGAAGTCGAGGATGTGAGCAGATCCAAGGCGGGAACGAGAGCGTGAAGACGCCGACATCGCATTGGAGCTTCGCACACATTGCCGAACAAGTAGGTTTTCTTTTCTCATCAAATTAGGGTTAACTTGCCACCACAATAAAAAAAAAAAAAAATTTAAAACTAAAAACTAGAAAAACTTCTTGGGATTTCTTGAGGGCAAGTGGATTAAAATTAACTTGATTGATTGGTTGTCTTCACTCCCACTGCCCCGGGATTTCCCGCCTTACTTCGCATAGCGAAAATCCGAGAATCTTGATTCTTAGATTTTTCGCCGTGGGAAGTATTCTTTGAGGCAAAGAAAAAGATTGCTTGTATCCCTCTTTTGCCTCACTTATCTTTAATTCAGGATCACATTTTTGGTGGGGAGACTTGGAATTGAGTTGATTCCAACCCCACCACGACTTTTCAAACTTGCCTGTGATTCGATCCTGAATACTTCAACCCCAACAATTTTATTTTCTTTATCTTTTGGTTGAAGCCTTGTGTGTGGAAATCATTTCTGGTGATTGGGAGCACTTGAATTGAAGTGCTTTGGCTCCCTGTCACATTGATATAAAACTGATTCGTGCATCCACACTTAGAAATCTCCATTTAGGGTAGCCCATGCATTTTAGCATGCATTAACTAACTGATAATTGAAGAAGGGTTTCTTGGGTTTTAGAAGGAAAACCTGTATTTTTGCAAAAACCCGGAGATTGGTTGAATTGGTAATTCAGCAAAACCCTAAAATTCATACTACTTAAGGCTGAACTCTAAAAACCATTCGCCAATAAAAACTTCAATTCGGGGAGATTTCCCTGTTGCATGATTGTTCTTACACACTCTTAAAATCAATCACTTGGGCATTACCCGTAAACAACGCCCTTCACATTCCAAAAGCACTTGACCCTAAGCCTCTAATTAAAACTGGTAGTAACTTGACCCTTACTAAGGATTGGAGGTCTAACTACCTGTGTGTAGTGACTACGTGCTGGTAAGAGTTCCCGCGTGCTATCGGGTGTCTAAGACTGGGGCAAACGGCCTTTCAATCTGGCCCGGTGGTTCCGCGGTGCTCTCATTCGGTTCCGTAGTTCGTGATAGTAGGTAACTTAGATCTTTAGGTCTAAGGGCACACTGTAGAGGTTAGGAACTTGACTGTATTGATTTGTAATCAAGTGTACCTTTGCAGGGTCATTTCTCTCATCCCTTTTCCCTTCTCATCTCCCCAATTCTTCCTGCGGTAGTGCATGTTTGGGAGGAGGTCACAAAACCCTGAACTATTTGAATTGACTGATAAATCTAGAAAACAAGTCGAATCGTCCTCCTCCACAAACATGGCTGCACGCCCACCCCCAAATCCCGAGGGAGGAAACCGCCCTCAGAACCCACCAGGTGGTGGAGCCTTAGATCCCATAACCCACCTCCAAGCCCAAATGGAAATGTATAATGAGCAAATCGAAGCCATTCGGGAAACATTGGAGGAAATGCAGAACCCTCCCGAACGGGAGGAGCCTAGGTCTCTTAGCTCTTATCAGAATCCCGCTGCTACAAAGACCATAGGACAAATTCGGGTCCCCATGGGCGGGGACGACTTTGAATTAAAACCAAACATAATTGGCCTAATCAATTTTCACTTTCATGGTCTTGCAAGTGAAGACCCATTTCTCCACTTGGAAGACCTAACCCGACTTGCTGAAACCGTTAAACCAAGAAATGTCGGGTTATCTATAGTCCTCATGAAGATGTTCCCGTTTTCATTACAGGATAAAGCGTCGCAATGGTTACGCACCCTTGGGAGAACCATCCACTCTTGGGAAGAGATGCGAACAGCGTTTCTCAAGAAGTTCTTCCCAATCGGGCGGACCAATGCACTTCACCGTGCTATCACTTCATTTACGCAACAAAACGGCGAACAATTTCATGAGGCATGGGAGAGGTATAACAACCTCCTCAGGAAGTGTCCGCACCACGGTCTGCCTAAGTGGCATATAGCCCAGATTTTCTACTTTGGGCTAAATGAGACTTTGAAGCAAATTGCAGACGCTTCCTGCGGAGGGAACTTTATGAATAAAGACGAGAATGGAGCATTCGAGCTGTTTGAAAATATGAGTGAAAACTCGATGAACAATGCTTCCATTGTCGCCTTTAATCGTACCAGCCAGCCCCGAAATGTCCACGAAGTTGACACGGGACCCTCCCATTCATCCACTGATCTAAGCCTTATTGCACAAAAACTGGATGAAGTCTCCGTCGTGCACAAGAAGCTGGACGAGCTTCTGGCCAACCCCACCCGATCTATGGCAAACACCACCTCTTCACCACTTCGTCACAATCCAAGTTCTTCTAATACCAGGCTTATCCCGAGAAACCCCGTTAGACCTTCCTTACCGAGTGTCGCGCCAAGCGACTCGGTAAGTCATGTGGAACTGGTTTCTGCGAGCCAGTTTTCGACACGGAGGACCAAACCTCCGTGTGCTCAGATGCATATCTACATACGGACGCGTCTTCTGGCATAGAAGATGCTTGCGCCCTGGGGAACAACCCGTTCTCTGCCACTTATAACCCAGGGTGGCGTAATCATCCGAACTTCGCATGGTCCAACAACCCGCAGCGCCAAAACCCCGCGGGTGGACCAATGCGACCGTCCGCACCCGTCATCCCAAGGGTCCAGTTTAATCCTATGGCAAATCCGCCATCAGGCCCTTGCGTACCACAAACTGAACACGCATCAAGCCCTCTTGACAAATTGATGCGAATGATGACGGAAATGTCAAAGCGCCATGAAGAGAACATGACCTCTCTTCAGCACCAATTGGCGCAGCAGAACGCCGAGATCAGTCAACTACGCATGGCGCTCGATCTCAGGGCACTCTTCCTGCCCAACCTGTTCCAAACCCGCGAAGTTTCGTGCCCCGTGGTTCTCAACCACAGGTACGACCTTCTCAGGGACAGGTTAATCAAGTTCTGCAAGCTCCGAGCATTCCACCGGGATTTCAGGCTAATCCTGCTGCAGCACCACATTCTTATATCCCCATTGCAAACCCTCCTCCACCGTATGATCCCACTGGACCCGCATCGTCCAATGCTATCACTACGAGGAGCGGTAAGCAGACCGTCGATCCGCCTCGACCTGATCCTGGCCCATCTTCTTCTTCGCCCTCTCATTCGAGAGGCATACCGCATTCGCGAGAGGATGATGCACGAAAACTTGTGCCAGAATCAGTCCCATTCCCTAAGGCTCTACTAAGGGAGCCAAAAGGAAAAAAGAAAAATACGCAGGCCTTTGACAACCTACGTAATTTGTTCAGGGATGTAGAAATCAAGGTACCCCTGCTCGAGGCAATCGACCACATACCTACTGTCGCTCGATTTTTCAAAGACTACACAACACCCAGGCGACAGTCAAAGAAGATTAAGAATCCGGTGGTTCTCTCGCCTCATGCGAGTTGTGCTATACTGTCAAACTTACCACCGAAGCAGAAAGATCCGGGCACACCACTGATTTCCTGTAGCATCCAAGGCTGCAGTTTTAACCGTGCCTTGCTTGATCTAGGATCTTCCATCAATCTCATACCGACCATCATGCTCAAAAAGTTTTCCTCGGGAAATCTGAAACCCACCCCTGTCACGTTACAGTTGGCAGATCGTTCTGTCAAAATCCCAAAGGCTGTGGTGTAAGACGTGGTGGTTAGGGTCAACAGTCTCTGTTTTCCTGTTGACTTTCTTGTTTTAGATATGGAAGTTCCTAGTTCACTTTCTGATTGTCCGATCATCCTCGGTCGACCTTTCTTGGCCACAGCCCGCGCCCACATCGACTGCGAGTCGGGCTGTATTGAGATTGCCGTTGGATCTGAGAAGCTCAAGCTTAACATATTCAAGGCAGCCAAGAACTTTGATTGCGATTGCATTGAGGATGACACGTCTGACGAGGACATGGTCGTCAGCGCGTGTATCGGACTAATTGGGACCTATTCGGACTGCTGCGGATTACCTATAAACACTGATAACTGCCTGACCAACGCATACTGTGACATTCCCCAATCCCTCCCTTGTCCAGTACCTTCTCCTGGCCAGACTTCTGACGAGGTTTTCTCCGCTTCCCATACCTCGTGGTCTGAGTCATCGCCGGGCTGCTCACCGCCGGTCCACACTATGGAAGACCGGATTGCCCTTTCTTTCCCGCTAAATCAGGCAGATTTGCAAATCCACACTGGGACCTTGAGCCCACATCTTACTCACCGGGGCTATTCCCTTTTGGATCCATCTATCCAAAAAGCCCCCCTTCTTGGCCAATCTAAGGGCCAACTTCCTCTTCCTGATCTGTTTTCTGATCCGCCTGGGACACTCTCGTCCCAGAAAATGCCAAATCTCTCACCATCCACCATTACTTTTCACGCCTCTATCGCGATTACTTCGCTTTTCTCTTCACCACCCACCATCCACCCACCCTTCCACCCTGATTTATACCCTGAACCTCAGCTCCTGTTACCCGATCTATCGTCCGTTCTCTGCCTTTCCCTGCATGCATATGAGGACATAGCATTGTTTGGCATGGGGGGGTGGATAGGCATCCATAGGATCCGGGTATTTTATGGTATCAGACAATTACCACCTATTTATAAATATGCAAGAAAAAGAAAAAGAAAAAGAAAAAAAAATAAAATAAAAATATATATATTAATAATAAATGGTGTTTAGTAATGATTTGAAAGCTGAAACAAAAAAATTCAATAAGTGTTTATGGATATTCAACCTCTGTTTTGAAGAATTTCTAGGCCACAGAAGCTTGATTCGCTTAGGCTCGGCTTAATTCACTTAAAGTATTGACGAAATAGATCAAAATCTCTCTTAACTAAGGATGTATTCTTGTACCTGAGACACCAGTACAGGATCCGTTGGTTTGCTTTTTCTTGAGAGCTTAAGTAAATTTGGTTCACACTACACATATCAGGAAAGACCAGGTGAACATAAGATCCAACCCTAGTGTTCATTAGGGAAGGTGGAGTCCTTACCTGTGCGTGCAGGTAGACTTTTTATCCCAGCATTTAGTCTTGTGTTTAGGAGTGACTCTTTCCACCAAAAAGAAACTCTCCCACCAAAAAGAAAAATAAGTGTGCTCCTTCAAAATGTGTTGTAAGAGATATACTGACACGTGTTTCAAAAAAAAAAAAAAGAGTTGTTAAGAAAAAAAAAAAAAGAAAAAAAAAAGAAAAAAAGAAAAAAGAAAAGAAAAAAAAAAGAAAAAAAAAGAGAGATGTTCTAAAAGAGTCAGTATATCTCATAAATGTCTGCATACTTTGTTTTTCGGTGAGCCACAAAAAAATATCAGAAAATGGGAGTTGAGTTTTCCGTAATCATCTTAAGGGTCAATCCAAAAACACGAGCTGAAACTGGGACCAACTTGTACTTAAAAATTCGTGAAACCCTGGGAGTGAGTCTTAAGGTTCATGTGGTCAGTCTTGATCCTTCACTATGCACAACCATAACCTCTTGAGCTCTCGAGTACGGCAAAACCTCCTGGGTCTTGCAAATCGTATTTAGGGTTTAAATATCAAGAGTCCTGGTTAGTTGAGAGATGATCTTTGTCATGTAAGACTTAAAGTACTGGTAATCTTCTCTACAATTAGTTCTCACAATATCCGATAATAAACACACCGATATCACCTCAGAAGAAAATCTTTAGCTTAAGATCATTTCTAAATACTATTTTGCTAGGGACTAGCAAAAGATAGGCACGGGGGTATATGTTTGCACCTCAAAACACGCCTGTAATAACGCCTTCTTGTGCTATTTTCTAGCATTAACATTGCATAATAGGATCCTGTAATCTCATTTTTAAAAACACTTGCATCCATGCATTTAATCAAGAGAGGAAGAGGAGTGAAACAATCGCCTGCATAGTTACATTTTTCTTCAAGTGCCTCCTTGCAAAATCACCCTCTTTTTATTTTTCCTCTTGATTTCTTCTTTTCTCTCCTTCCCGCGGTTGCACCCTTTCCGCGGCTGCACTCTTCCCGCAGCTGCATGCAGCAGCCATGCAGCACTTCTTCCCGTCACTTCTCCCTGCCAACGCCGCTCCCTATAGCTACAACTCGCACACCCTCTCCCTGCTGCAGCCGGCACGCCACTCTCCCCTCGTCTATAAGTAGCTGCAGCTTCATCCTCGCGACGCAGCTGCTGCAGCTGCTGAAAAAACCCGCAGCCATCTTCTCCACCGCTTTCCCCTCCCATACGTCGGCCCTCCGTCGAGGAGGCACCCGGCGAGCAGGAGAACCCACTGTGGTGCACACCACCACAGTGGGAGCACCACCGCCCAGCTCTTCGACGAGCCGGTGGGCGTGGTGCATTCCCTCGCTTCGTTTTTTCTCTTTAACGCCATTGCCGCCGCTCCAAGCTTCGAAGCTTGAAGCCACGGCAGCAGCAGCCCAGCAGCAGCAGCAACAGGTCCTCCCGCCCCTCCGCGACCGTCCCCGCAGTCGCTCACCGCCTCCGCGCGCGTCTGCAGGGCGTTCCCCGCTTCTGTCTCCGTTCTGTCCGCCTCGCAGTTGCACCTGTAGCCGTCCGCCGCGCGCACTGCAGCGGCCGGCTACGGCCTCGCGCCGCCCCCTGCCCTCCTCCGCGACCCTCCGCGACCACCTGCAGACCTCCTCCACGCTCGCTCCTCCACGCCTTCGCCCGCCCGTCGCCTTCGCGCAGGCCTGCAGAACCCTACGCGAAGGCGCGCCCGCACCCGCCGTCTTCAGACGTCCGCCTCCGCCTTCAGACGACGCGGCGTCAGACGTCCGCCACCACGAGCAGACGTCTTAACTCGCTGCCATTGTCCGCGCTCTCGATCCCTCCCGCCCGCTCTCTCTCTGCTGATCTCTCTCTCCCGCTCTCTCTCTCTCATGTATTCTCTCTCTCTCCCGCTCTCTCTCTGTTTTTTTACTCACAGCAACACACACACACACATTCACCGACGCACACACACCTATACCAACACATACACACACACTCACACACTTATAGTAACATATATATACTTATATACATCTATATATAATATATACATACATATATATATATATATATATATACTTATATACATAGTAATATCTATAGTTATGTATACATACATATATATATAATATATATACATATATATATAATATATATATATATCTACTTATATATATCTATATACTTATACATATACTTATATATATATATATATACTTATATACATAGTATATCTATATATTTATGTATACACACACATATATATAATATATCTATATATATATATATATATACACGTATATATATATCTATATACTTATACATATACTTATATATATATACATATATACTTATATACATATATATATATACATATCTATATACTTATATATATACACACACATATATATATATATATATCTAGATACATATATACTTATATACATATATATATACATCTATATAGTATTATATATATATACTTATATACATATATACATAGCTATATACATATATACATACATATATATATATACATATACACCTATATATATATATATAATACATATATATCTATATATATCTATACATATATACTTATACATTTATATACATATAGATATATTTACTCATATACATACATATGTACATATATTTTCACGTTATTTACTATACGCTGTATCACGGGAATATCTGCACCAGTTGCTGATATTCCCTAATACACGCGTACAAAAAAAGTGTGGTCCCATACATCATCCATCCTCCATCCACACTCCACGCGGCACCTAGTCGTGTTGGTTGCGTCTCTCTAGACGTCGACTGACTCGACATAGTGCTACACTCCATAGTCACCTCCACCCCCACCCCTTTATATATATACTACATATAAATATATATCTATAGCTACTATATTTACTTTCTATCTGTTATCTTCCTTCTTAGTAAAAAGATAAAAAAAAGGTATAAAAGTGAAAAGATAATCTTTGATTTGCAGGTACCCCCGTCTTGCGAGTAGCAAGACTTGTTTTGGGACTCTTTTTGGCTAAAAGCCAAGGACACAATTTTGAGGGTGTGCCTCAAGAACAAGGATTACCATAAAAAACCTAAATAAGAAAAACACCAAAAACACAATAAACGAACAGAAGAGACGCGTTTTAAGGAAAACGTAGAAACTCGACTTTAACCCCACTTCCCTGAGTTCGACCCTGGGCCTAAAAGTGACAAGATAAAATCAATTAGGCCAGGTTAAAAATTTTGTAAAGAGATGGTTAGGTCTGAATTAGGTTAACCACTATACATATTTCAACGATAAAAACATCATATTAACAACCTATCCAGGCCGACCCATCAGCCGTACATGGGCAACTAGTGACATCCATAAACATCGCTGAAGACCCACCTTGGACATCGCTGAAGGTCGTCGGCCAATGCTTATGCCCGCATGCTGACAGCTAGATCAGGCGTGTACCATTGGTAGCCGTTGGATCAGAAGCAGATAGCTGAGATGGCACAGGGATCGCATGCTCAGATCGTGCGCTAGATGGTGGGTAAGATTGGGCATCCGTCGATGTGTGATCATGCGTGTGCTGATTGCGCGGGTCTAATTGTGCCACGTCATCACCCTCTCCGTCGCTTGATGGCCATCCAACGATCCAATTCCAAATGTGTGCTTTCGCTGTTGGATTCCTCCCCTCCACCATGGCTCGAACTTGCACTCGCGATTTGGAAGCGTTGCTTGCGACCACTATGCTGTGGACGCAGTTTGTCGCATGGACATGCGTGTGGAGGCCGCTACTCAGCCGTTGGATCTTGATCCAATGGTTGGGAATTCTTCACGTGGATGCCCTTTAGATGTCAGTGGAGGCTACAGCTGGTCTTGGGCAGCTATGACGGTTCCACGTGGCACCATCATGGCCGTCCATTCTATTTGCCTTGTAGGTGGTACCACAGACATCGGATTGGGTCAATTTTTACGTCGTAGGCTGCGATTATCGATCTGGATCCATCCGTGCGGTCGGATTTGTCATCTGATGTTTTAATTGGTGCTACCTTGCCCCTTGACCTTTAATCTTCCTCAGATTACATAATGTGCTACAGAGCTCCAATCAAGATGATTTTGGAGGCGTTGGACTCTGATCGTCATCCTAATCAAATCTGTATGGTTGGATTGTCAATCTGAGGCCCTAAAATAAATCTCCTCTCCTGACCACAAAAAGACATGAATTAACCCAAAATATACACAAACTACTCTAAATGCAAAATAATGCATGCTATGCAATATTTATAATTTGGCATGCATATCTAAGCCTAGGAACATGCATAAATAGGCAGTTTATCCTAATTAAATGTGTCTACATCAGCACTTCTCTATATCTATATTTCATATCTTTAAACAGAGCATTGAGGCACATTTTGCAGCTCAAGTGTCTTGGATGGTGCTCTACCCATAGCGTCGAAGCAAGAGCTTAAGCTCGCTTGGAGCGCCCCTTTACAATACATTGTATTTTGGGGTTGTGAGCTCCTGGGTGGTGTCTTGGACAGCACTATCTTGAAGTGCTGGTGCCAGAGCCCCCTCGAGGATTTGTAATGGGAATGATGATCTCGACACATCTGTTGTAGGATTAAGCTAGGAGTAAGCATGGGCGAGACAAAAAGAAAAGAAAAGAGTTTCAAAAACATGACCTTATAAATATTCTAATAAATGTTGGCATTCACAAAGCACCGACACAAGGTTTTAAAAGATTATGCAAGTTGCGAGTTGGAATTAAGAGCCAAGGAAATCCTAACTGCAAACGGTTAGTCATTTGAATTAACAAGGAGTTAACTTGTGAATTTTTGAAGGATACATTGAGCCTGATTCTTCTAACTCTTGGATCCAAAGATGAATCCTGATGTTTTATCGTTAACAAATCCTGTACTTTCGTGTTTTCAATCAACCAAGGCCCCATAATCCTTTTCTCCTCAAAAGTACAAAAATTTAATATTTCCCACATTTTCTGAATTTAGTTTTGCTAAGAGACTAGTAAAAGATAAGCATGAGGGTACGATAAACGCCAGCTTATCATCATTGTTATGCCTTAAAATAGATCTAGATCTTAGTGTTTTAACTCCGCAAATGGGCTTTTGGGTTGCATTTAGACATTTACTTAGGATAGGCATGCATTGCATTTTATTGTATTTTTAATATGTTTATTTGATTGTCAGGGAAGAAGGTCAGATCTCGCATACCATAGCACTTAGAAAGGTAGAAGATGAAGAAGAAGCCCCTATCAGCTGGATCCTAGCTAGATCTAGCTCATCCTAGCTAGATCAACTCATCCCTAACCCCATTCAACTCATCTCAGCTAAATGGTAGCCAAGCTAGTTCACCTCTGCTCCATTCAACTCATCTCAGCTAGACGGCAGCTCAAACTAGTTCAAGACAGTTGATCCCACCACCATTCCAGCTCTTCCAGCTTAGAACAGTTCACTTGAAGCTGAACTTGACTAGGACTAACTACTGCCATCCACTAGCCAGACCTAGTTAGCTGAAGATGACCTCAACCAGCCTAGGCTAGCTCAAGTCCAGCTCTTGGAGACTCAACTCAGCTCAACATAAATGAGTTGAGCTACTTGAGCTAGCTAGGTAATCTCCAAGAAGACTAGGCCCAACTCACCTTAGCTCATATTAGCAGAAGCTAGCTTATCTTAGATTGGCTTAGCAGCTAGCAAAGAACTAACAAGCTAAGCTAGCTAAGGTAGCTCCTTGCAGTTCTCTTCAGCAACCACCAGCTCCAGTGTAGCTCCTTCCAGGTAGCTCCTTTTTTTCTTAAAAGGATTGAATTTTGAAAAACTCAACATCATAGTATGATTTGCGAAAAAATCCATCAAGTGATAAATTTACCGAAATTCCTTAAGAGATTCTGGGTCGAACACAAGGAGGCTACATTGATCTAAAATCCACAATTATGTTCTTTTGATATTTTTGTTTTAAAAGCGAGATACTCACAATGAATTTAATATTAACACTAAGAGAGAGAGAGAGAGAGTGAACAATCACTTTGCAAGTGAATATTATTTTTACAACTAGAAAGTAGAAAATGATTACAACTAGAAAGTGGGAAATTCTATTCTAGAAAGCAATAAAGAAGGGAGAGAGATGTTATCCTCCTCGACGGTTGCTTGGAGGACGAGCTGGACGGGTGACACTTGGAAGACAGAGGACGAAGACAGAAGATGAAGAATAGAGCAGGAAGAACCGGCAGCTAGGCAGGGCGTCATCATTGTCACGGGATCCACTTCCAGGATGGGGGAGAAAACTTTGATTTTGGCTCTAAAGGAGCACCCCGGGTTTGGGACAAGCTTCTTTAGAGCTTTAAAGATGAAGAGAGGTGAAGGAAGGGATGATTGAAATGTGGGGGGCATAGGCCTTTTTATAGGTGTAGAGGTTGGGGGCAAAAAGGTCATTTTATGTTAAAAACATTAATGCAAGGGCCTTTAGTGATGGATAAAACCGTTATTAAAACCCAGATTGTGGGCGTAAATGCCACGCACGCCCGCCTCTTCCTCTCCACTACTCTAAATGCATAATCACGATCTTGAAATCGCAACCGTCCGATCTCGAGATCGAACGGCCTAAAATCAATGAGCGTCGCTTCTTCTTCAGCGTAACTGCACGCGCGTGTGATTGCACGTGTGATTGTGCATCATCATGCGCGTGTGCGATCCACGCATCCAGTGCTGCCACGTCGTAGCTTGATCGGCCGGTTGTGTTCCATCTGACGGTCGAATTTGGCACCCGCACGTAGCCTGCTTAATTTGAGGAGGGTGGGGCTCGAACCCGCACCCTCTTCATCGTGGATGGAATCAAGACCAACATGCCAAACTGCCCTTTGAGGCGCACTTTGGATCCAAGCGCACTCGCTCTCAGCCGTTGGATCAAGATCCAACGGCTGAGATCAACCAAACGGGTGAGGAGAGAGAGGGTGCAGTGGTCCTCACCAATTTGGCTGGGCCAGTTTGGGCGATCGAGATGGTGCCACGTGGCACCATCTTGGTCATCCATCTTCTATGACTTGTAGAAGGTGCCAGATTGGGTCGATTTTCTCACTGTTAGGCTGCAATCATCGATCCGAACCTATTCGTGTGGTCGGATTAGTCATTTGAAGTGTGAATTGATACCATCTTGGCCCTTGATCTCTGACCTTCCTCGGATTATATCTAATGCTACAGAAGTCCGATCGGGGCGATCTTGGAGTCGTTGAACTCCAACCGTTACCCTGATCAATTCCGTACGGTTGGATCTTTAATTCGAGGCCCAATTAAAAGTCACCCTGTCCCTGGCCACCAAAAAGAAGAAATTACTATATAATTTGTACAATTTGACCTAAATGCATGATGATGCATGTTATGCAATATTTACAATGCATGATACTAATATGATACTAAGAACATGCATTTATAGACATTTTTAGCTATTCAGATGTATGCACATACACCCCCATGCCTATCTTTTGCTAGCCCCTAGCAAAAATTATATGTTATTTATAAAAGAATTAGGTTAGATTTCTTGGGCAAAAGTTATTCTTCAACACTAGGAGATTTTTACTAAGAACCTGAACTACAAAGACACAATAGTGCCTGGGTGTCTGCTAAAATGCAGACCGCCTCAAGCCCTCGCCTTATTCAAAGGAGGATCTTTTTCTTCTTTTCTTCTTTTCTAATTTTTTTTGGATTTTTGAGTTTAGGGTTTCGGAGCAGCTTTCTACGGCCACTCAACCCATCCAAGACTCGAAGAGAACCCTAGGTTCTAAGCGTCTTTGTGTGAAATGTGATAGACTTATTGATCGACGATTAGAACAGACTTCAGGTTTCTATGCCCCTAGGTAACCTTGAAAAGAAATTCTACCTAAAGGTGTATTTATTCGACGGGTAGCTTTCTCCCTACTTTTATTTTTAAGGGGTCAACACAATGGCGAACCGAGTGTATATTTCCTCGGCTTATTCTACTTCTCCGCTTCTTCCTAAGTATTTTGAAATTATATGTGCATTTCTTGAGCTAGGTTCTGGACAACCTACCAATGGGCTGTTGCCAACAATAACTTGTCAGCATACTCATGCAGTGAAGTGTGGCTTATTTCTTTTTCTTTTTTTTTCTTTTCTCCTTTTCTATATTTTTTTAATCTTTTCTTTTTGGATATTTTTCTCTTTTTCTTTTAAGTAGGTGGCTTGCCTGATCTAAGATTTACCAAAAGGCAGCATGAAAAGAATGGTTGTGACTGAGCTCTGGACAACCTACTTATGGGCTATTACTCACGATAACTTGGTAGCCATACCACCCTAGATGGTTCATTAGCTACCCAATTTCCATAAAAATTGTCGAAAAGTGAGTTAGTGCAAATAGTGTGTAGATGCTTAGACTTAAAATCCCCTCAAATCAGAGGGCGGGTTGATAAGTCGTGTACTTATCACCCTAATTTATTTAACCAATTTTAAGTAAATTCAGAATGGTGAGGACTCGATAAGAAAATCCACATTTTAGTGGACACCCAGGCTGATTAATCCTGAAGACCTGAAGGATCTAAGTGTTCAGATTCTACTGTATTATTCCCTAAGGTTGAAAAATCCTAATGCATAATTATTCTTTCCTAATTCAATTTTTTTATTTTTTTTAAAGAATAGAAAAAATAATTAGAATTTACAAGAATTACACAGAGCTGACAAAATGATTCAGAAATGAATCCACCCCCCATGCCTAGCTGATGCAATGTCCTCATTGAAAATAAAAGGCAAGAAAAGAAAGGTAGAATGTAGAAGATATCACCTGAATATGATGCTCGGGTCAGCTCTGAGTCAAAATGTACATGTGCTAAGTTTAATGCCATCAGCTAGGTGAAGTCCAGCCAAAGAAATTACGAAATGAGTAGAGCAACCATATCTAAGATGGGTTCTAGAACAACACGATCAACAAAAGGCTTCAGACGTTGACTGTTGACTTTAAAAGTATTGCCCATCTTTGGGTCAAAGATCTGAACAACCCCATTTGGAAATATCTGAT
Source organism: Thalassia testudinum (assembly GCA_037157565.1). NCBI lineage: Eukaryota > Viridiplantae > Streptophyta > Magnoliopsida > Alismatales > Hydrocharitaceae > Thalassia > Thalassia testudinum. Next base: position 137,349,890 of record JAZHRO010000063.1, read on the forward strand.
CGATGAATGGGTCGTTCCATTTTGACCTAAGTTTCCCAAGAAAGAGCTTAAGTTGACAATCAAAGAGCTAGACCTTCTGGTTCAGTTCAAATCTCTTGCAGGACATCAATTGGTCATGAAGAGCTTTGGCCCAAGCCTTATAGATCTTAGCATTCTCGTATGCATCATTTATAAGCTCCTCCAACTCAGATAGTTGGAGTTTCTTGGTCTTTCCGGCTAAACTCAAATCCAAATACATTGCTTGATTGCCCAGAATGTCCTATGTTCAAACTCTATGGGTAAATGGCATGCCTTTCCATACAACAGACGAAGCGGTGACATGCCGATAGGCCTTTTGTATGCCGTACAGTAGGCCCAAAGAGCATCCTCAAGCTTTTGAGTTCAATCTTTACAACCAGGCCTAACCATTTTCTGTAGAATATTCTTGATCTCCCGATTGGAGATCTCGGCCTCCCTATTCATCTGGGGGTGGTAAGGTGTGGAGATTTTGTGATTTACCTCATATTTTGCTAGTAAACTATGGAACTAGGCATTAGTGAAATGAGTACCACCATTGCTGATGATGGCCCTCGGAATCCCAAACTGATTGAAGATGTTCTTGTTGACGAAATCGATGACCACCTTGCGGTCATTGGTTTGGGTAGGAATAGCCCCAATCCACTTGGACACATAATGAACAACGACAAGAATGTATTGATGTCCAAATGAAGGGAGGAAGGGTCCCATGAAGTCGATGCCCCAAACGTCGAAGATTTCGATGGAAAGAATCAGGTTTAGAGGCATCATATCTCTCTTAGTTATGCTCCCAAGTGCCTGGCATTGGGAACACGACCTCAAAAATTCCTGGGCATCCTTGAATAAAGACAGCCAATAGAATCCAGATTGCAAAATTTTTGCAGCTGTCTTTTTCCCAGAGAAATGTCCACCACACATAGATGCATGGCAGAACTCGAGTATACTTTGGAATTCATTCTCCGAAACACATCGATGAATAATCTAATCAAAGTTGATGTGGTACAGTTCAGGGTCCTCCCAGAAGTAATATTTGGCCTCAGATTTGAGTCTATCTCATTGTTGCTTGGTCCAATCCTGGGGGATTTGACCAACGGCCAAATAATTTACAATGTCTACAAACCGCGAGGTTTGGACACCTGATACTGCAAGAATAGTTTTGTTCGAAAAAGTATCAGCAATTGGAATATCCGGACATGAAGAATCACTTAGAAGTCTCAAAAGATGATCCGCCACCACATTCTGTGCCCCGGATTTATCTTTAATTTCATGATCAAATTCTTACAGCAGAAGAATCCATCGGATAAGTTGAGGTTGGGCATCTTTTTTGGCCTGGAGATGTCTCAAGGCTGAGTGGTCGGTGTAAATTATGACATGAGACCCTAAGAGATAAGCCCTGAATTTCTCCAAAGCAAATACTACAGCTAGTAATTCCTTCTCAGTAATAGTGTAATTCCTCTGGGCCTTGTTCAAAGTTTTGCTAGCGTATTAGATGACAGAGGGCTTCCTATCAATCTTTTGACCAAAAATAGCCCCAACCACGTAATCAGAAGCATCAGTCATGATCTTAAATGGGGCTGTCCTGACTGGTGGTTGCAACACCGGAGCACAAGTAACTGCCATTTTAAGAAAATCAAATGCCTTACGGCATGATTCATTGAAATCAAATAGCATATCTTTGGCAAGAAAGTTTCTCAAAGGGCGAGCAACCTTAGAGAAGTCCTTAATGAACCTCCTATAGAATCCCACATGACCAAGAAATGATCGAATTTGTTTAACAGATGTGGGTGGAGGAAGTTTGCAGATAGCATCAACCTTAGGTTTGTCAACTTCAATTCCCCATTCAAAGACAACATGACCCAAGACGATGCCTTCTTGTGTCACGAAATGGCTCTTTTCCCAGCTAAGAACCAATCTTGTTTTGATGTATCTTTTAAGGATCATTTCAAGATTAGCCAGGAAAGAATCAAACGATTCTCCAAAAATAGAGAAATCATCCATGAAGACTTCCATAACTCTCCCAACATGTCAGAGAATATGGCTAGCATACACCTTTGAAAAGTCGCAGGTACATTGCATAAGTCGAATGGCATTCTACGGAAAGTAAAGGTTCTGTAGGGACAGGTGAAAGTCATTTTTTCCTGATCCTCGGGATGGATAGGGACTTGATTGTATCTCGAGTAACCGTCTAGGAAACAATAGTACTTTTGCCCGGCTAGTCTTTCAAGGATTTGATCGATGAAGGGCAAAGGGAAATGTTCCTTTTTCATGGCTTTGTTTAGCTTCCTGTAATTGATACAGACCCTCCAAGAGGAAGCTAAACGAGTTGTGACAGATTCTCCTTCCTCAATAGTCACAATAGAAATCCCAGCTTTCTTGGAAACAATTTGCATGGGACTTACCTAAGGACTATCTGAGATCAGATAAATGATTCCTGTGTCGAACAACTTAATTATTTCCTTCTTGACCACTTCTCGCATATTAGGGTTTAATCTCCTTTGCATTTGGTGAGAAGGGCGGGATCCGTCTTCAAAGAATATTCTATGATTACAGTAAGATGGCTCGATCCCCCTAAGGTCATGAATGGTCCAACCAATTGCCTCCTTGTGTTCGTTTAGGACCTTGATCAGTTAAATCTCCTGCTCCTTAGTTAATATAGTACTGATAATCATAGGGAGAGTCTTTTGAGGTCCCAAAAATTGATATTTCAAACTCTCAAGCAACGATTTCAATTCGAGCTGGGGCAGGTTTAGGATGGAAGGTAAGGATGAAGCTGATGAAGATTCATCAAGATGAAGAGGTTGATAGTGAACAAAATCAATAACCTCTTCAAAATGTGGCAGGTTTGCCACAGAGGGTTGCGGGTCAGATCCATCAAGACAGGAGGAACTTTCAATTGCAAAAACTGCCATATATTTTTCAATATTCAAGTTATCTTCCTTAAGTTCCTCTATAAATTCACAATCCTCGAATTTGTTATTGCCTTAAAAATATTCAATTTCATTTTCCGATCCCCAAAGGCAATTTCCATGCTACCACTCTCACAATTGATATTGGCCTTAGCGATAGCCAAGAATGGACTCCTAAAATGATGGGCATGTTCCTTAAATTCTCAGGTACATCCATGTTAAGGACAAGGAAATCTACAGGAACACAGAAGTCCTTAACCTTGATAATAACATCCTCAATAATGCCACTCAGATTTGTGACGAACGGTCCACTAACTACAGTGTTACTGAGGTCAGCCGAAGTTCTCCTAATCCAAACTCCTTGTAAAGAGAAGTCGGAATTAGGTTAATGGATGCACCTAGATCCAGAAGTGCCCCATCAACAGTGTAATCTCCGATGACATAAGAAATCAAAGGGGCACCTGGATCTCTCTTTTTTAGACGAAGGTGATGCAGGATAATAGAACTAGCCTGCTCAAAGAGTATCACCTTCCTTGGAATAGATTCCCTCGACTTAAGCTTCTTTGTACATAAATCCTTTAAAAATTTAGAGTAAGATGGTATGTGTTTGATAGCGTCGAGGAGCGAGATATTGATTTCGACATTCTTGAATATATTCAAGAGCTCCTCGTTACTATCAATAAGCTTCTTCTTCCTAGGTTTAATCAAGGCCTCAGGAAAAGGAACATGAGTCAGATCTTTGGAATTAGGTTCCTGAGCCTTGATTTCTTCTTCAGAGTTCTCCTTTCTCTCCTCAGGCTCTCCAGGATTTGGTAGATCAGAACAGGGTAGTTGTGGGTCCTAGGTTTGCTTTCCACTCCTCAAGGTAACAGAGTTAGAAGATGCATACGGGTTTGGGTCTAGTAGAGGGTTAGGAAAGATTGGAGGGGCTTCATTAGCCAGAAACCTTAGATTTGATGAAGAAGCAAAAGAAGGACCCTGCTCAACCACCTGAGCATGTGCTTGTGGATCCCTCTGATTTCCATACCCTTAGGCTTGATTGCCTGGATTCTGTATATTACACGAGTTAGGTATGGGTTGAGATGGAAGAGATCTGGTTGTCAGGAATTAGCAATGAACCTGCATTGCAAGTTGTCCAGCGAGGTTTTCATTTGTTGCATGAGCTGGAGCATAGATCCTTGCATCTCTATCATCTAACAATTCAAATCAGCCTACCCTACAAGTTGATGGGCAATCCAAGCTATCTTATTGACCTGATTTAGGGGCAGCTGAGTGTAAACATGTCCCTGACCCATTGGTCTTTGCGAAGCATAGTTGCTGGGTCAGAATTGGGTCTGCTGCCTCGGATTCTTCCAAGAGAAGTTAGGGTGGTTCCTCTAACCAGGATTATAAGTATTGGAGTAAGGGTTGGACCTAATGTTCTCCTGTACAGAATAGACATCCTCATAGAGTGAGGATGGAGAGAAAGAAAGGGAAGGATCAGAGAAACTAGGATCAAAGGCCCCAGTTTGGAACCCATGGGGTTCCGAACAATGCTGGCTCAAAGCTTGAGCCACATCCAGTTGATTCACGAACTCCCGTCTAGAAGGAGCTTGTGAAGAATGGAATCCCAAATTCTGGGATTGAGTTGATCGACAATTGTTTGCAGAGTTTTTCGCCATCCTTTTGGTAACCAAGTCCACCTTATATAGTCTATTACAAATCAGTTCCATATCAAATGAATGAGAATTGTGGACCTCATTAACATTCGATATGGGTTGTTGGGATCGGTTAAAAGTATCCATGGAGGCATGATTGATTGAATTTTCACTCATTTCCTCAAACAAATCATGCACGCTATCTGTGTCTTTGTTGAGGAAATTGCCTCCGCAAGAAGCATCTACATGATTTCTAAGTTGCTTAATCAACCCGTGGTAAAAGATCTGCTCGAGCTGCCATTTCAACACCTCATGGTGTGGGAACTTCCACAATAAGTCCTGGAAGTGCTCCCAGGCAACATGAAACTGCTCCCCCGACCGTTGGGCGAAGGTAGTAATCGCCCATCTCAGAGCATTAGTATGTCCGACAAGGAAGAATTTCTTCAAGAAAGCTGATTTTTTATCGTTCCATGTTGCGATCGGCCTTCCTATGATCTTGTACCAATGAGCGACTTTATCCCTAAGAGAGTGGGGAAAGAGCCTCATGATCATCTGCTCTTCATTCACATTTCGCGCTTTGGTGGTCTGTACCAAAGTGGTCAAGTCCTCCAAATGCTAAAACGAGTCTTCAAAGCCAAGCCTATGGAAATGTTTGATTAAGCTTAACACCTGGGGCTTGATTTCTACATCTCCAGAAGGAATCTGGAAGTCGGGATGTTCCCCGTAATTTGAAGGATCATAAAAATGCTTCAAGGGTTGAGCGCCCTGCATTCTCTGGAACCATTCTTGTATTCTCTGCATTTGTTCCAGCTGCCTTTGAAACATCTCCTATGGATTCTAAGGCAGAGGAGGTTGTTGATTGGCCATGGGATTAATTTGGCCAAAATTCAATCTATGCCTCCTAGAATGATCTAATGGTCCTTCCAATCGGGGATTCAATGACCTCCTTCCAAGCATAAACTAGAAAGATGTTGGAAGGACTAGGGATAAGAACCCTGCAGCACAACAAAACAAGGTTGTCCTTAAGTTGGGTAGTCTAAGAATCTACAGACTCTCATAATCCATCTTAAGATTATAGATGATTTACTCTACTTGTATCCAGTCAATCCAACCAGTTAGAAGGAGGGACTGGGGAGAAGGTTCTTCCTTCGGCTTATGCCTCCTGTTCCTAGTGTACCCCCCAGCCACGATCATTTGATTCTACTCCCCTAGCTAGACATCAGATTGGCTAGTACAAGCAAGTTAACCGTAAACAATCTGAGTCTGGGCCTCGAAGAGCGAATCAGTCCTTAAGGCCAACGTCTACTTGATTTTACTTAGGCTTAGGATTGTAGCGCTTATGGAATGTGGTGGGCCCTTAAGATGGGTTGTGCCATTAATGATCGATTGAATATGTGTGAGTGTGTGCACAACTAGGGTTTTCAAGCAAGATTATTTGGATGAATGGATTTTAACGTTTAAATCTTACTTAAGTAGCTTTTAGAGTTTAGATTTAGATGAGTTCAATCAAGTTTCAGAGGCAAACCACATGTTCAAACATGGGTGAAGATCTTTTCCTTTTGAAATCAAAAAGTAAAGTGGAGTGCCTATTATTGACCTAAATTGTAAACCCTAAGGGGAAGCTAGTTGATGACTTGATTTTAAAATGAAGTGGGGTGGCCCAAATAACTCAAACAATTGGCCAAAATGCACCACTGAGTTAGGCACACAAGATGATTAACCTAGACTGATTTCTACTCTCTTATGTGTTGCTTTACATGTACCAGTTCCACAGGTCGGAATCTCAGTTGAGTAGATAAAAATCAGGTTAGGTTATGTGCCTTGAATGTGGGTGTATGTAGTGTGTATGTTGATTTATCCCACAAGAAGTATCTTTTTGTTTTTTTTTTTTACAAAGATGAGATGAGTGGAGGTGGAAATCAAAGCACCCAAACTAATCTTAGGGTTTATACAAACACCTAAGTTAAATGAGGTTTGAATTAAGGTTGTGAAATGAAATCTATGAAGGGGGGAAGAATGGGGAGCACTTACAGTTGTCTTCAACTACACTTTACTCCTTTCTACCGCTTGAAGATTCCCAGTTGAGGTAACTGCAAAACAATAGAAGAGAAATAAAAGCAAGTTAGAAAATAATAAAGTGCACGAAATGCAAAAAGAAAATCGAGAATTGTTGCCTCCCTAGCAACGACGTCAAAATGTTGAGGTGAAAAATCTACGCAAAAAGGATTGAATTTTGAAAAACCCATCATCGTAGTATGATTTACAAAGAAATCTGTCAATAGATAAATCTACCAAAATTTGTAAAGAGATTCCAGCTCGAACAAACGGAGGCTACATCGATCCAAAATTCGTGATTATATTTTTTTGGTATTTTTGTTTTAAAAGTGAGATAATCATAATGAATTTGATATTAACACTAAGAGAGAGAGAATAATCACTTTATAACTGAATATTATTTTTACAATTATAAAGCAGGAAATGATTATAGCTAGAAAGCAGGAAATTCTATTCTAGAAAGCAATAAAGAAGGGAGAGAGATGTTATCCTCTACGACGGTTGCTTGGAGGATGAGCCAGACAGGGTGATGCCTGGAAGATGAAGGACGAAGATGGAAGATGAAGAACGAAGTACGAAGAACTGGGGGCAAAGTAGGGCGTTGTCGTCGTCGCAGGATCCACTTCTGGAATGGAGGGAGAAAACATTAATTTTGGCTCTAGAGGAGCATCTCGGGTTTGGGACAAGCTTCCTTAGAGCTTTGGAGAGGTAGGGAGGTGAAGAAAGGGATGATTGAAATGTGAGAGCTGATGAGTTGCGACTCATCATAGCTAAATAGCCGAATTTAAGCTAGAAAGTAGGTTAAACAATATCAAATTAATAAATAAAAAATGTTAAGTGTGGGAATTAGAGAAAATGACCTAAAACATCAATTATGTGATAAAAATGAATAATTAGGTCATTAAATGAGATATTCTATTAATAAATATAAAATGGTGATCTAATTGCAAATTGAAAATGAGCTTAAAAATTAAAATCAAAAGTGTAATTAACTTCTTAAATATTCAATTAAGCTTATATAAAAACTTGGATGCATTTGGACATCATTAAGGCCTTGAAATTAAGGATTTACATTTAGGTCCTTAGTGCATTACATTTCATTCATCAAAAAACCTCCTAGGACCAATGTGTAGATCGCGGGGACCTTTTTACAAGCCCTAAAGGAATGTTCTGTTATGCTTTCTAACCACTTATGGGCCTACCTGCAATCTTTCTACCGCTTCGCAGAGGGGTATACCCTGCAAAATCACCAAAAGACCTTCACCCACCTATAGGCCGCGCGTGAACTGTAGCACGCGAGGAACTCAAGCTATCTTGGTCATCGATCTCTCTTTTCGCTTGATCTGTGGCTCGATTTGATTCGAACCATCATGCGATTCGGTGCGTGTGGTCACTTATTCATCCAGATCCCATCCAACGGTCGCTTTTTGATTTGGCAGTGCGCTCACCTCTCTCTTCAAATCCTCGCCGTCCATGCCCTTTGCGATTAATCTCACCATTGCGGTGAGTGCTTGCACACTGATCTACTACTTGAGGATCTCCTCAGCTGCACACAAAAAATTTCACTCCCTCCTACATCTCTTAGCGATCATTCTTCTTCTCCAACTACTCTCCCCACCTTTCCCCATTTTCATGGGCACCAGCTATGAAATCTACCTTCTCTCCAACTCTCCCACTGCTAAGGACTCTGTAGCACCTGAGGGCGACCCTGAACTCCACTAGAGGGTTTTCACTCCGTTGGAGCATCTCCTCCCTCCTTTCTTCCTCTCCATCCATCGGGTGGAGATCTAAAGGTCCCATTCTTCCTGTTAGATTAGGTTTACTACTTTTTAGATTAGCTGTAGTGTAGTTTGATAGCTTAGAAGTAGAATTTAGATCTGATTTGCTGTGCGTGCTTGTAGTGTAGTTTAGGACTAGAATTAGCATAGATCCCACAATTTCACCTCCTCTGATCACTTCAGATCAGAGGGGATGAATTCACCCACACACTGATAACTATTTTTCTCCCACTACATGTTTTCATTTCGCTTTTGATTTTCTCACAATTTATTCCGCAATTCACCCATGCATTTGAAGTCAAATCCCCATCTCTTTGCTTTCAAGCTTTGAGATGAGGATTTGCACTCAAATCCATTTTAGGGGCTTCCCACTCACTTCAGTTTGTTCACAAAGGCCCCTGTTCTGATTTGAAAAGGAATTGGTTGACTTGATCGATTTATGCTTTGAATTTTAAAGCAAGATTGTGAGATTTTGAATCATTTTTGTTTTCAAGGATTTGTGATCAAGTGAATCAATTTATTTTTGGGTGATTGAGCTCATGGCTGTGAATCTAAGACTATTAAGTTTCCCACAGATGAGCCACGATCAGATTTGTCATGATTCAAGGTTTTCATGGGCTTGAATGTATTGTAGAGGCAAGGAGAATCAACTATGTTGATTGGAGGCTCTACCCAGAATTCTGCTACTGTATTTTCTAAGATTTTGATTTTCACCTAAGGGATTTTCAATATCCCTTAAGGTATTCAACACTTTGGGATTCAAACTGAACTTATTGGGCTGATTCCAACACTTTCTACATGCTATCTGTAGCATTAGAAGGTGTTAGACGAGCAGTTTTTCTAATCTGAATTTGAACTGATAATATTGATGAGGGTCTTTAATTTAGAGTTGAACTTCTGAGGGAGATTTTTATGTGATTTTCAGTCATTGTCAGATTTTAAGAGATTTCCTGTTGTGTTTTTAATCCCAAAGTCATCGTAGTAAATTGCTGCATGATGCAGCTACATTCTAACTCCAATCCAGCAAAGTATTCCTTGATTTAAATATTTTGTATCTTTCTCAAGTCTGATTTGAGATATAAATGATTGAATCAGGAAATAAGTTGCTGAATTAGAGGTTCCAAACTTGTTCCAGGCCTACTGTAGATGTTCTTTCTCTTATTTCTAGACACTGCAATAAGGATCTGAGCTAGTTAAGATGTCTGATCTGCATTAAGAATGTCTGGGAAGTCCATGAGTTGCTGCTACTGTTTCTACTGAATTTTAGCAGTTAACACTACTGCATTTTTCAACCGGCTGGATTGTCTGAACTGTTGGGTAGTAGGCTTAGATTTAAGCTCTGTAATTGGCTGATATGTACTATAAGGTGTATTGTATTTGTACAAGATTTCATGTATTGTAATTGACCTTAAACCTCATTTAGAATGCTTGTAATCTGAATTAAGCATTTTCTCTCAGCTGAAAAATATTACCTAACTGTCCAAAATAAAATTGACTGAAATCTGAGTTGAATTTCAAGCTTAACTTCTTCCACTCTTTCCATATCATATGTTGAGCATAACTGAGGCAGTTCACTGCCTATCCAACCATTAGAGTTCAATTCTAGTGCCTTAGGTTCTAATCGAAAATCCTTTTTAGGTCTAAAATGTGATTCACTTGTAAATAAATAAAAATGTTATAAAAAAAATTCAAAAGAAGTAAAATAAACCTGTCTTGGTAAAGATTAAGTATATTTTTAAGCATACACCAAGTTTCATGATATTTTGAAACTCTGGCTTAGTGGAACATACCAGTCGATGGTTCAGTATACCCTGGAATTTAATAAAATAACTTAACTATAAAAGCACAAAAAAGATTTCCATTTTTCTCATCTATCTCTTTCTCTCTCACCCCCTATCTCTATAAAACACATAAAACCCACAAAAATCACAAAAATACACAAAAACACTTTGTATACTATGTATATACATGTATATATAAGGTATATATTAAGCTATATATGTAAATAATGTAAAACATGTACATAATGTATATATAAAACTTATGTATATGTTATATAATGTAACTTAAATATTTAAGATAACTTAAACTATATATAACCTATTTATATATTATCTATTATTTATATTAACTTATATGTACTATACTCAAAGTAAATTAATAAAACCATGTAAATAAACATATTTACTACTAATATTGTACATACGTATTTATGTATATATAATGTACATAATAAACCATGTACCATAATTTAATTATATACATAGAATAAATAATTAATTTATTAAGCTACTAGCTAAGTTATTAGATTAAATTAAAATAAATTAGTAATTTAAGTTATAACTGAACTACCTTAAATTGTAAATTTGTACTAATGTATTTTAATTAAATTAAGCTAATTTAACTATATTTATAATGTATTATATTAGTTATATCTAATTTATACATAAAATAACCTAAAATAAGCTATTTAAATGTAAATAAAATCGAAATAAAATCTGTAAAATACAATAAAAATATTTATTAAATACCTTAATATGTATATTAAAACTACATAAGGTCAATTAGACCATACATTAACTAATTTATATGTAATTAAGAAATAAAACCTAAAATATAGTATATATAAACTGGGAAATTTGCCTAATTTATTCATGCAGTAAATATTATTAATTTTCTAAATTAAATGTAAATTATATAGTACTATGTAAATACTTTATTATCATATAATCTAATTTTTAATTTTAATAATTTATGGTCCTCAAATCAAGGGCCAAAATCCCAAAATCAACATAGTTGTGTTGAATTTCAGCGTTGGGTAGTGCTAAACATAGCGCCACATCGTGTGGCACAGAGTGCTTGTAGTGCTATAAGATTAATTTGTGTTCTGCTCTCTTCAGTTGTCATGCGCTAGGCGCACAACAACCCCTTACCTGACCTCTTGAGCATTGTTCTGAATATTATGATGATTTGTGAGATGATGTGCGGTGTGGGCTGGGGGCCCGACACTGTGTGAGGGCTTGACTAAGCCCAGTTCTGAGCTTAAACCGGTATTAATGGGTAATTAAACGAACTAAGGTGGCCCTAGCAGAGGTCTGGTAACACTCGTTAAGGGTATTGTGTATCCCTTGAAAAGGTTGCCTGCCAACCTTAAAACCTAATTTTTGAACTAATGGAGAGTTAAGGGAATGAAGAGAAGAGAGGAGAGCGAACACAAAATATGGCTAAGTGTTGAGAACAAACAGAGAATGAAAGCCGTAAAGGGATAATAAATCTAAGTGTTGAGACTAATTTCAAAGAGAATAAGAAGAGGAGAAATGGTTAAGTGTAAGAAGATATAGAAAGAGTGAGAGAGGAAGTATATACGTGTGTATTGTATAATGTATAGATATGTGTATAGTGTATATAAGTGTATACTGTAAATAATATGTATATGTATATTAAGTATACATAGTATAGATGTTGTTTGAGCTATATATGTATATAAATAACCTTATAGCTTTACTGGCAGAATTATCCGTCACTGTAGATAGAATAAGTGTCACTCTAGACCCTAATTTTACCTTAGGTTGTGTATATACTTTTTCCTTAGGTTTAGCGACGTTTTTATCTATCGCTGTACATTTTATATATGTTAGTATATATGTTAATATACTAAGTTAAGTTAGTATAGTATATAATATTACTTATTATTGTATATATATGTAAATATTAGTATTATAAGTTATAAATAGATAGTATATAGTATATAAGTATAATGTTTGATGCTTGTTTGTAATTAGGTGTTTGCAAGCATTTTAGTTAATTCTTTTGTATATAATTAAGCTATTATTTCATTCATTGATTATTCATTAATTCATTCATTTATGATTGTACATAAAATTGATCTTTTTGGAATTAAAGAATAATGTTAGACTTAGAGAGTGATGTATGTCAATAACTACCTCCCAGTGAACGACCTAGAATAAACTAGTAAAAATTATGTAATTAAATAAAATTGACGCGATAATGGTTTGTATTTGTGACATATACTACAACAACAATGACGATTTGTGCAAATTCATTTTTGTTATTACTAATTTGTTTGCTTAAGTATTTGCGCATGGCCATATCTTTTTAGATCCTACAACACGGAATTTTGTAGATGCCACTTGTGGAGGCAATTTCCTATGTCGTGACGTGGACTCAGCCTTTGAGCTCTTCGAAGACATGGCTGAAAATTCTATTAACAATGCTTTGATGAACGTGTTTAATAGAAAGTCCTCACATTCCTAGTCACATTCGGGGGTGCATGAAGCCCAATCCAGCAGTAGAGACTTAGAGATAATGGCTAGTCAGCTAGATAAGGTGGGTTTAATCGTGAAGAGAGCAGATGAAGTATGGAAATTTCTCTCTAAACCTTCATCATCTTCTTCTCAGTCACCTGCACAACACACTTCTTATTAGTTTCCCATAGGGTGGGCAACTATGAATAATCTTTCCGTGACACAACCTGCACTACCAGACTATTCATTTCCTTATCCGACACCAGTTGGAGGAACCTTTGTTCCTCCTTACACTAACTTCCCTGCACCTTCTGGAGCTTCGAAGGAGCTCCACGCCATTCACAATGACCGTTTTGCACAAACCTACAACCCTGGATGGCGTAATCATCCAAATTTCTCATGGTCGGGAAATTCACAAAGACCTACATATCAACAGCCTTTTGCACCACCATAGCACAACCTGATCCAAGCACCACCTCCACAATCACACGGGTATCCACCGCATGCCTACCAGCAACCCCAACCCAAGCTCGCCCAATACTCTCAACCTGGGCCTACATGAGATGACCAGTTGGGGTCTATCATGAAAGCTCTTGCTAATATGCAACAACAAAACATTGCTATGCAGTAGAGACAGGACGTGGCACTAGTTGAGATCAGAGCCCAACTATCGCACTTGACGAAATCCCGTCAACCACATTCACTCACATCTCAAGCACAACCCAATCCGAGGAACATATCTACCCAGAGGTATGTTCAACCTAGACCTTCAGTGCAAGGTCAAGCACATGCCATCTCACAACCCTTGCACGAAACTGAATTCTACACTGACCCAAATTCTTCCTATCAACAACCTCAACCACCTTTGTTACCAAACTCTGATCTACCATCAACATCTAGGGCTGAACTTAATGCAATAGTCACTAGGAGTGGTAGAAGCACTATAGATCCACCAATTCCTGCTTCTACATCTTTTCCTGGACCTTCTACTTCCACTCCTCCATCTGATTCACTTCTTCTTGCTTCTTCTCTACCTAGGAATGACCCTCTTATCACCACTTTTGTACCATTTCCAAAGGCTTTAAAGAAGAAGGGGAAAGGAAAAAAGAAGACCTGTGTGGCACCTGAGGAGGATTTTCTTAAGCTCTTTGAGCAAGTCCACATAAACATGCCCTTGATGGATGCAATTCGCCACATACCTCTTTATGCTAAGTTTTTAAAAGATTTATATACACCTAAGCATAAAGCAAGGATTCAAAAAGGGAGTAGTCCAATCATCCTCTCGAAATAAGCTAGTTCCATCATATCCAGTACCCTCCTTACTAAGATGAAAGACCCAGGCACCCCTCTCCTATCCTGCATGATAGGTAACACCACATTTAATAGAGAATTACTTGCCCTAGGTGCTTCCATCAATCTTATCTCAACATCCCTATTGACACATTTTGAGGTTGGCAATCTGAAGCCAACTGAGGTGTCCTTGCAATTAACTGACAGATCAATTAAGACACCTTAGGGAGTGTTGGAAGATGTTATAGTGCGGGTCAAGGACTTTTATTTCCTTGTAGACTTTATAGTCCTTGACATGGAAGTACCTGAGGATATTCAGAACACACCTATCATATTAGGAAGACCTTTCTTGGCTATGGCCAAGGTGAACATTAATTGTGAGGAGAGCTTAATAGAGTTGAAATTTGGAGATCAGAAGATAAAAATTGATATTTTTTAGGCCCAAAGAGGACCGTCATGTAGTTTAATTGAGGAAATCTGTTCCTTGGATTCTTTGGATAGGTTGATTGAGGATACTTTGATTGATTCACTAAATTTAGAACCTCAACACTCTTTGGACTCTGACTTAACTCTCACTAAGACACCAACTATAGAAAGTGTGGACTTACCTCCTATTCCCTTAGTGTCTCTAGGATCTTCTGAGTTCTCCACACCTACTCCTTCACCAGATCCTATACCTGTTGAGCTCAAACCTCTTCCTGATTCTTTGAAGTATGTTTTCTTAGGACTTGATCAGACTTATCCTATGATTGTCAACTCTTTCTTATCATCTGATCAAGAATCATGACTCTTATCTGTCCTGAGAGCACATAGACAGGCTATAGGATGGAGCCTCTCTGACTTGACTAGCATTAGTCCTTCTTATTGCACACATAAGATTTTCACTGAATAAGGATTTAGATCAACTAGGTAGCCACAATGTAGATTGAATCCTACACTTCAGGAGGTGGTTAAAAGTGAGATGATTAAGTGGTTAGACAATGGAATCATTTTCCCCATTTCTGATAGTCAGTGGGTAAGTCCTACTCAAGTTGTGCCTAAGAAGACCGCACTTACCATCATAACCACTGAATCTGGAGAATTCATCCCTACATGGATTGCTAGTTTGTGGCGAGTATGTATTGACTACCGTAAACTCAACCAAGCCACGAAGAAAGATCATTTCCCATTGCCTTTCATTGATCAGATACTAGAAAGATTGGCTGGGAATAGATTTTTCTACTTTTTGGATGGCTATTTAGGTTATAATCAGGTGGCAATTCACCCTGATGACCAAGAAAAAATGACCTTCACTTGCCCCTACGGAACCTTTGCATTCCATAGGATGCCATTTGGATTGTGCAACGCACCTGCTACATTTCAGCGGTGTATGTTTGCAATCTTCTCTGATTTAGTAAGTGATTGTTTAGAATTCTTCGTGGATGACTTCTCAGTCTTTAGGAGCACATTTGATGCATACTTAGACCACTTAACTAAGGTCCTGCAAAGATGCATAAATGTGAATCCGATACTTTCCTGGGAGAAATCACATGTCATGGTGACAGAAGGACTAGTTTTAGGTCACCTTCTTTCTTAGAGAGGAATAAAGGTTGACTGTGAGAAGGTAAAATTGATTTTTGAACTATCACTACCTTCATCGGTTAAACAGATTAGATCTTTTCTCGGGCATGTTGGTTTTTATCACCGCTTTATAGTGGACTTCTCGAAAATAGCCTGACCTCTCACAAATCTCCTGTCTAAGGATGTAGACTTCCAGATCTCTGACAATTGTGTTCATGCCTATACAACACTTTGTGATCTGGTTACCAAGGCACCAATACTACAACCTCCGGATTTGTCTCACCCTTTTGAGATCATGTGCTATGCTTCTAATTATGCAATAGGGGCTGTCCTTGGTCAAAAACTTGACGAGAAACCTATAGTCATTTATTACGCTAGCAAGACCTTAGATGAAGCTCAGAGGAATTACACTGTCACAGAAAAGGAATTGCTAGCTATAGTATTTGCATTGGAAAAATTCAGACCCTATCTTTTAGGTTCCCACATTATAGTCTACACTGACCACACTGCAGTTCGACATCTTTTCGCCAAGAAGGATGCAAAATCTAATCTAATTAGATGGATCCTACTATTGCAGGAATTTGATTTAAAGATTTGTGAGAAGGTCGGGAAGTAGAATGTGATAGCTGAACACTTATCCCGCCTTCCTTCAAAAGTAATATCTCCTTCATTTCCTATTTCTGACCACTTCCCTGACCATCAATTGCTAGTCATCCATTCTTATCTTCCTTGGTATGCTGACATTGTCAACTACCTGGCTTCTGGAATCGTGAACTTTGATTGGGTCCGACATCAAAAAGGCAGACATAGATCCGAGGCCAAGCACTATTATTGGGAAGAACCTTGGCTTTTCAAGCACTGCAAAGACCAGATTCTTAGGAAGTGTGTCTCTGATAAGGAGATTGATAGTATTCTATTGTTCTACCATGACCAAGCTTTTGGAGGTCATTTCTTTGGCAAAAAGACTGCTACAAAAATTTTGCAGAGCAGTTTTTATTGGCCCACAATTTTTAAAGATGCACATGAATATAGTAGGGCATGTCCATGCTATCAGTCTCTCAGCAGTATTAACTACCGAGACATGATGCCCTTGAATCCGACCATAGCGTGCAAAATTTTTGATATTTGGGGCATTGACTTCATGGGACCTTTTCCAAATTCTCATGGCTTCGAGTATATCTTACTGGAAATTGAGTATGTTTCTAAATGGATTGAAGTCATCCCCTCGAGGACTAATGGTCATAGAATTGTGACACAATTTGTCCAAGACTTTATCTTCTCTAGATTTAGGGTACCAAAAGCCATCATTAGTGATGGAGGGTCTCACTTTAGGAATACACATTTTCAGTCTCTACTTCAAAAGTATGGGGTGTCACATAGGATTGCTACACCATATCACCCTCAAACCAATGGACTAGCTAAATTGTCTAATTGGGAGATCAAGAAGACCTTACAGACTACCATCCGGCCTGATAGAACAGATTGGTCTTCTCACCTTTCTAATGCATTGTGGGAGTAGAGTACAGCTCACAAAACCCCATTAGGCATGTCTCCTTTTAGACTTGTGTACAGGAAATACTATCATCTTCTCGTAGAACTTGAGCATAAAGCTTATTGGGCCATCAGAAAGTGTAACTTGAACTTAGAGAAGGCCGATGATCATAGAATATTACAAATTTCCAAGCTAGATGAATTAAGGAATGAATTTTATGAAAGCTCGAGGATTTATAAGGATAAATTAAAGGCCTTCCATGGCCGTCACATCCGTAGGAAAACCCTTCACCCTAGTCAAAAAGTCCTTTTTTACTCTAGACTTAAACTCTTTCCAGGGAAACTTAGATCCAAGTGGACTAGACCTTTCAAGATCTTCAGAATCTTTGACAATGGAGCTGTTGAGATCACTGAGATTGACAAATCTGAACCTTTCACTATCAATGGACAAAGATTAAAACCCTTTATTGAGCCACATGATCTCAGACTTGTCAATTCTACCATTTTGCTCCTACATTTTGAATTACCTACTGGGTTTATGCCTAGCAGAGGGTGTTAAACTTAGCAAACCTATCCTTGTATAGAGCTATTTTCACCTTTCTTATTTTCACCTTTCTTGCATTAGGTGTCTACTCTTGCATTTTAAGCATTCATTGCATTGTCACATATGTCATGCATTTCACTTCTTAGCCCAACTTTCCACTCTGATCTTGTATCAGACTTGAAATCATTAGCACAGAGATTTTTATCTCCTCATTCCGACTTCCTTCCATCACCCAGTCTAGGATAGTGAAAAGTATAGCGTGCATTTGCATGCACCCTATTCATTCAATGAAGACATTGCATCATTTAAGTATGAGGGATGTAAATGGTGAACCATTTAACTAAAATGCAATTGCAAACACACTTGTACTATATATAATATAGTATTATCAAAACTACCAAAAGAATTGAAAAATTTTTGAAAAATTTTGAAAAAATTGCAAAGCCAAAAATACAAAAAAAATGAAAAAAACACAAAAAAAAAATTTCAAAAATACAATAAGGGACATGAACTCTATCATTGAGGAAGAACTCCATTTTGAGGAGAGAAAAAGAATTTGTGAAAGAAATATAAGTATTTAACTATGATCTTCTAGCTGAAAATAAAAATAGAATAAGTGTTTATGGACATTCAACCTTTGCTGATTTGACTTTCTAGGCTACTGTAGCTTGATTTACTCAGGCTGTGGCTTAATACACTTTGACCTTTGACAAGATAGACCACAATCTCTCCTAACTTTAGGACGTATTCTTGTACTTGAGTCACCAATATAGGATTCACTGGTTTGCTTTGACTTAGGACTCTAAGTAACATTGGTTTACACAACACAATGTCGGGAAAGACTTTGTGAATTTGAAATTCAACCCTAGTGTTCATTAGGGAAGGTGGAGTCCTTACCTGTGCATGCAAGTTGGCTCTTTGTCCTAGTATTTAGTCTTGTGTCTAGGAGGAGCTCTTTCCACCAAAGAACTCACCCACCAAATAAGGTGCACTCTACCAAATAAAGTTGTTGGAGACACACTGACAAAGTCAAAAAGAAAAAGTTTCAAAAAGTTCTTTAGAATAAGTCAAGTATGTTCTCCAATTTCTATAAATACAAAAATTCCACCAAAAATTTTTTTAGGGTTCAATACGAATAACCTATTCCACTAAATATTCCTTGAGCCACAAACACAATAAGAGTTGGGCTTGAGTTTTCCTCATTTCGTGAGAGTCAATCCAAAAACATGAGCTGAAGCTTGGACTAACCTGGACTTAAAAAGAAGTGAAACACCAAGATTGAGTTTTAAAATTCACCTGGTTAGTTCTGACTTATCACTAAGCATGGCCATAACCTCTTAGCATTTTGAGTCTTTGTAAAACCGCCTGAGTCTTGAAATTCGACTGAAAGGTTTAAATATCAAGAGTCTTTGTTAGTCAAGAGATGGTCTATGTCATATCAGTCTTGAGTTTTGGTTAGTCTTCCTAAGCAAAAAGGTTCTCACAATGTCTAGACATAAGCACAGTTGGTTTATTGGAAAATCTCTTAGCTTAAAGATCATCTTGAAACACTTAACTCTTTGAGAAAAAGTAAGAAGTAAAGGTATCTCATCACACTTACCTTGCTGATACTTAAATTGCTAAGCACTTTAACGAATTGTTTGTTGAGGGACTAGCAAAACTTAAGCATGGGGATATGATGAGTTGCGACTCATCATAGCCAAATAGTCGAAGTTAAGCTAGAAACTAGGTTAAACAATATCAAATTGACACATAAAAAGGGTCAAGTGTGGGAATTAGAAAACAAGACCTAAAACATCAATTCTGTGCTAAAAATGCATAATTAGGTCATTAAATGAGATATTCTATTAATAAATATAAAATGATGATCCAATTGCAAATTGAATACATAAATGAGCTCGAAAGTTTGAATCAAAAGTGTAATTAACTTCTTAAATGTTCAATTAAACTTACATAAAAATTTAGATGCATTTGGACATCATTAAGGCCTTGAAATTAAAGATTTACATTTAGGTCCTTAGTGCATTACATTTCATTCATTAAAAAACCTCCTAGGACTTATGTGTAGACTGTAGGAACCTTTTTGTAAGCTTGAAAGGATTGTTCTATTATGCTTTTTAACCACTTCTGGGCCTACCTGCAATCTTTCTACCGCTTCTCAGAGGGGTATACCCTGAAAAATCACCAAAAGACCTTCACCCACCTACAGGCCATGCGTGCATTGTAGCACGCGAGGAACTCAAGCTATCCTGGTCATCGATCTCTCTTTTCGCTTGATCTGTGGCTTGATTTGATTCGAACCTTCGTACAATCCGGCGTGTGTGGTCACCTATTCACCTAGATCTCATCCAACGGCCGCTTTTTGATTTGGCAGCTGATAACACTACACAAGGGGGTGATAATTATGTTGAATATGGCCCATCTTAAGAATAAAAGGCACAACATAAGTAGAATGGGAGCATTGCATACATTATGTACCAAGATTGCTTATAAAGCTGTATTAATGGCCATTTGTGTAAGCATTTGTCAAAGCAAACCTCAGATGAGCAATCGAACTGCACGAATGGATTCAAAACAACAAACGAAGTCCAACGAACTCAAGATCGGCCAAATCCGACATCTGGAGATCCTACAATGGGCCCAAGAAGTTCTGACCGTTGATCTGGAGATCAACGGCCCATATTGCGCCACGTCACCCCCGCTCCACCGCACGTCACCTCTTCATCCAGCCGAGATCAGATCTCGACCGTTCGATCGAAGACTCGTGTGCCCGCCCACAGTTGCCGCGACAAAGCACAGGCGTGGCGCAACGGTTAGCGTGCATGCCCGCACGCACACAACGCCGGTTCTAGCCGTGCGGAGCGTGAAATTGAAGACGGAGGTTGCGCGCGGCAAAATTGGGCCTCCCGATCAACAACGGGCAGCCGAGATTTCGCCACGCAGCGCGACCACAACTCATGGGCGCCCACGTGCGCGCGCACGCCAGGCAATGACGCTCGTGCACACGCGCACCTGAGGCACAATCCAAGCACAGCCGAGGAGAGATCTCAGCCATCCGATCTTCGATCGGATGGCTCTCACGCAGCGGTCGCAGATTGCGCATGAAGAAGAAATAGAGTGGGCGGCTGACCGACGGGCTAGAGGGCTTCACCGACGCTTTTGGAGTGGTTTTAGCGATGTTCTGGACGTCGCTAAAGCCCCTTCTTTTAGGAAGCCCTTAACCCTATTTAAACCCCCTCCAACCACTCATTCAAGGCATTCACTCCCCTTGCAACTACTCCACCCCTCTCTTAGCTAGCTTTAGGCCCTCTTGTAATCGCTGGAGATGACGAGCCACCGACGGAGCCTCCTCCACTGCCATGGCTGCCTCGTCGCTCTCCATTCTCTCTCTCTCTCTTTTAAGCTTTCCATTACTTTTGTTTGAAGCATGTACTTAATGTTGTAAGCTATGAACTAAAAGTGCATGATTAATGAGTTATTTTCTGTTCAGTTGTCACTTTAATTTATGCTTAAGTTGTATGATCAAACAAGGAACACTCTAACCCTAATCTCTCTCTCTATCTCTCTCTACTTTTCAAAACCGCATCTTTCGCAAGCAAAACTCCACGCTTTCCGTGGCAACAAGTGATAAGCAGAATCCGATTTTCACGCCTCCTTGAGACCGACACTCGGACTCATCTCCATTTACTTATTTTAAAATCGATGTTGCAAGTGCGACTATAATGACACTTCTTAACACACACGCACAACAGCATGTCAGTTTTTGGCGTTGTTGCCGGGGAGGTAACGGATTTGTTTTATCACCTCCATTCCACATTCATTCTCACATCGTCTAATGCCCTATTTTCCTTTTTACTTGATGGATGCAGGAATTCGACGCATGGATGACTAAGCGACGCATCCTACGACAATAGCACGGGAGTAGGCGCTACGAGGATTGATAGTGAGTAATTCTTCTCTCATGATTGTTTGCTTGCGTGAAAAAAAAAATAAAAAATTGAAAAAATTGAAAAAATTGGCGTGGTGTATGATTTCTTGACCCACATCTTTAACACATCACCCCATAAAAAAAAAATGTGCACTCTAACATTCTGAATAAATTCTTGGAGTGTTCTTTTCTTTTTCTTGAGTGGTGTTTGCGAAGCCACCGTGAGTTGACCTGGGCCACACCACTCAACCCTAAAACTGACTCATCTAATAGAAGCTGCATGATCATTAGGGTGAGTACATTAGGGTTTTAGAGCCTCTACAGAATAAAAGGAAATCTACTTTCACCGAGTTGTGTGCAGAACTTAACGTGCCCACTGAAACTTGTTTGAAAATATTAAGACACGTCAACCCTAAAAAGTACTAAAGTAAGGATGAAACACTAAAAGACACCACATCTTAACAAATCCTTGCTTGAAAACCATGTTTTGCTAGAAGCACACACCTTGAAAGTGGAAAATTAAGAGGCACCACCCCAATCAACGCCTCATCACATAACCCTAAGCACAAGCACTATTCTAGCCCTTTAAAACTGAGTAGACGTGCCCTAGATAGGACTGAGTTAAGTCTCGAAAGGCGAGGTTTTGTTCGCTGGGCACTTGGCTTTCATTCCTTTGGTAGAATCTGGTGACTAGGCTGCGGGGCAGTGTCAAACGACCATGGTTGTGGGGTCTATGGAACCGGAGGCACAAGCCAAAGGAAGAACCTTCCCTACAATCCCCTCGTAATCAACCTGGCCAGATTAGCCTTGGGAAGGGGAGTCCAGTGTTTACGGACTTAATCACCTTTGTGAGATTTCTAGGTCTCCTAAGGAATACACCATAAGGACTAGGCTTGTGTGCTTGATTGAAACACATTTCTTACATCTGTCACCCTCCGCATCCCCTCCTGTTCTTCTCTAGTGTATGCACGGGAGACACTCACTGCATCCCGAGTTGTGTGTTTTGGGGCAGGAATCTAGGCGACGTAATTTTGTTAACGTGGCTGAACCTATTGTAGATGAGGCTGAAGATCAAACCCCACCAGACGCTATGGCCATCATCTAAGCTCAAATTAATGCTAACCACCGGCTTCAGCAACAACAAATCCACACCATCATGCAAGCCATACAACGGTTACAGAACCCACAAGAACAACCACCACCACCTTTCCAAAACATACCAGGGCAACCACCACTTGATTTACCGCCATTTCAGGATCAGCCGAGGCCCCTCCGTGATTTCTATAATCCCTCTGCTATTAGAGTCGAGCCACACCGTAGGATCCTCGAGGGGAGAGATGATTTTGAGCTAAAATCGAATGTCTTAAGTCTAATCCAGAGCCACTTTCATGGAAGCTCAAATGAGGACCCCTTTCAGCACCTAGAGGATCTTGACCGCATTGCACGAACTGTGAAACCTAGGAACATTAGCCTTGACATTGTTCTAATCAAAATGTTCCCCTTCTCATTAAGAGACAGGGCTTCTCATTACTTAGAACCCTAGGTAGACCTATCACCACTTGGGAAGAACTGAGGCATGCATTTTTAAAGAAATTCTTCCCCATAGGAAACACCAATGCCCTCAGAAGAGCTATCATTACCTTTACACTCCAGGGTCGGGAACAATTTCATGAGGTGTGGGAAAGATTTAATGAACTTTTGAGGAAATGCCCACACCACGAAGTTCCAAGGTGGCAATTGGCCCAGATCTTCTACCACGGTCTGGACAGCAACCTACGGAACTTCGTCGATGCCTCATGTAGGGGAAACTTCCTGAACAAAGATGGGGAGAGCGCGTTTGAGCTCTTTGAGTCTATGAGTGAGAATTCGCTCAACAATGCCTCCATGAACCAGTTTAACAGGTCCAGTCAACCCCGTGGCGGGATTTATGAGGTGCAAGCAAATTATGGAATGGTTGACATGGATATCATTGCCAAGAAATTGGATCGAGTGGAATTGGTGGACAAAAAGATTGATGAGCTACTGAACCAGACCAGGAACCCCTTGCAGACTTTCTCCCTAGCAAAGGGAGAACATAATGTTGACCTGTTCCAGCCCTTTACCCAACTGAACCTAGAACAACCCCTAACCACGTTCCAGGGAGGGGCCTTTGCTCCCTCAACCCTTTATTACTCCATTCCCTCTTCATCAACATCGGCTATCCTAGAAGATGTGCAAGCTGTCCAAGGTTATGCGAAACCTAACCCTTTCTCCAACACTTACAACACTGGCTGGCGTAACCACCCCAACTTTGGTTGGACAAACCAGAAACCACCGCAATTCCAAAACCAGCCTAGGCCAAACCAGTAGCCACACTTACCCCCTATCAGCAAGGACCACCAGTTAGACCCCAATATAATCAGAATAGGGTGGCCCCTCCCCCACAAAACCAAATAGATAACCTAATAAAGATGATGGCTGACATGAACCAGAAATATCAGGAGGAAATGGCCTTGGTAAAGGGACAGTTAAAACAACTCTTGGACTATAAACAACAAGGATCCCTACCTTCCCAACCACAACCGAACCCGCGAAACATAATTAATAGAGGTCCCAATTCGCAAGGGTTCCAAAGCAACCTCGGGCAGGCTCACATGATCCAGCCAGCCCCGCAAACACCTCCTGGGTTTGGTGCTTCTTCGTCCTCATCTTCTCAAGGATCAACCCATGGCTCCAATGCCCCTACGTATACGGTGACCCTGAGAAGC
Source organism: Thalassia testudinum (assembly GCA_037157565.1). Classification (NCBI taxonomy): domain Eukaryota; kingdom Viridiplantae; phylum Streptophyta; class Magnoliopsida; order Alismatales; family Hydrocharitaceae; genus Thalassia; species Thalassia testudinum. The sequence goes on from JAZHRO010000063.1 coordinate 137,374,106, forward strand.
GGCACCAAAACCCAAGATCCCAAATGGCCAACTCTCCCTGAGACTTCACCCGCTGAAATACCCGACTCAGAAGAGGCACCAACCAAGGACCCAGACATGGAACCAATCCACATTTAGACACCCTACCCTGAGGCCTTGGAAACAATCAAGAAAAAGAAGAATGCTGTGGAAACTGAGGAGCTGTTGGAAATTTTTAAGCAAGTACAGATTAATATTCTGCTCCTTGAAGCCGTCAAACACATCGCTGCTTACGCCAAGTTTTTAAAGGATGCCTGTACACCCAAGCGTAAGCCGAGACCTCAAGCACCTAGGAAGGTTGTACTCTCTTAGCAAGCAAGTTCCGTAATATCAAGCAACCTTCCACTCAAGAGAACTGACCCAGGAGCGCCCCTGATTTCCTGCAATATCGAGGACATGACGTTTGATAGAGCGCTCTTGGACCTAGGTGCTTCTATCAATCTGATTCCAACAACCCTGTACCACCAATTTGATTTTGGGGAGCTGACACCAACCCTTGTCACTATCTAGTTGGCTGATAGATCAGTGAAAACCCCGAAGGGGGTTGTTGAGGACGTGATTGTACGGGTCAAGGACTTCTATTTCCCGGTCGACTGTTTGGTGCTCGACATGGAAGTCCCTGAAAAATTACAAAATGCACCCATAATCTTAGGCAGACCTTTCTTAGCTATGGCTAAAGCAAACATTGATTGCGACATGGGATGTATGGAAATTGCCTTCAGGGATAGGAAAATGCAATTGGATATCTTCCGGGCGACAAAGTCTTTTGATTGCGATTGCATTGAGGAACATGATCCCGTGGAAACTCTAATCGAGGAATGCCTCACCCTCAGTTCTGTATCAGACCACCAAACCCGTAGTGACTGTTATGACCCATCACCATCATTACCCGTGGACCTCTGTAAGGCTGAGTACCAACACACAACACCATTTGAAGAGATCGATGTTGATCAACTCCCACCCTTTCCCTTCCCATCGACTGTGGTTCCACCTGCACCTGAACTTAAACCATTGCCCGAGAATCTCAGGTACGTCTTCTTGGGACCTGACCAGATCTTCCCAGTGATTATTAATTCTCATCTAACCAAGGATCAGGAACTCAGGTTGACTGCGACCCTTTCAGAACATCGGGCCGCCATTGGTTGGACCATTTCGGATTTAAGAGGAATTAGCCCCACCTATTGCACCCATAAGATTTACCTGGAAGACGGGGCTCGACCTTCACTCCAGATGCAGAGACGTTTAAACCCAAACATGCAGGAGGTCATTAAAAAAGAAATTATCAAGTGGCTTGACGCCGACATCATCTACCCTATCTTTAATAGCCCTTTGGTGAGCCCCACTCAAGTGGTTCCTAAGAAAGCTAGGCTCACCGTTGTCACCAATGATCGTGGCGAATCCATCCCCACCCGCACCACCACCGCATGGCTGGTGTGCATTGATTATAGGAAGCTCAATGAAGCCACTACGAAGGATCATTTCCCCTTGCCATTCATTGACCAAATCCTTGTAAGATTGGCAGGGCAGAAGTATTTTTGCTTCCTGGATGGATATTCAGGATATAACTAAGTCGCAATTACTCTGGAAGATCAGGAAAAGACCACATTCACTTGCCCGTATGGCACGTTTGCATTTCATTGAATGCCGTTAGGGTTATGCAACGCACCTGCAACCTTCCAACATTGCATGCTAGCCATTTTTTCAAAAATGGTGGGTGAATACTTAGAGGTCTTTATGGATAATTTCTCAATGTTCGGGAATTCATTCGACCATTGTCTGAGCAACTTGGAGAAAATCCTGAAATGATGTATCGAGGTTAACTTGGTGTTAAGTTGGGAAAAGAGCCATTTTATGGTTCAAGAAGGAATTGTCCTCGATTACATCATATCGCATAAGGGCATCGAGGTAGATCGGGCTAAGGTTGATTTAATTTCCAAACTTCCTCCACCTAGTTCTGTCTGACAGATTCGCTCCTTCCTAGGACATGTTGGCTTCTACCGAAGGTTCATTAAAGACTTTTCCAAGCTTTCCAAACCCTTGACCGACCTTCTAGCCAACGACGCCATATTCCACATGTCTCCTGATTACATCCAGGCTTATCACACCCTCCGGGACTTAGTCTCCACCACACTTGTACTTCAACCCCTAGACTGGTCCCAGGACTTTGAGATTATGTGTGATGCATCAGATTTTGCCATAGGCACTGTCCTGGGACAAAGGCAAGACAAGAAGCCTGTGGTGATCTACTACGCGAGCAAAACATTGGACGAGGCCCAACGTAATTATACAGTCACAGAGAAAGAGTTGCTCGCTGTAGTCTTTGGACTTGAAAAGTTTCGATCATACTTGCTGGGATCCCACGTGACTATTTACACTGACCATTCAGTCATCCGACACTTGTTGGCCAAGAAGGACGCAAAGCCCAGGCTCATCAGATGGATCCTACTTTTGCAGGAATTTGACCTGGAAATCCGAGACAAGGCTGGATCAAAGAATGTGGTGGTTGACCACTTGTCTAGACTTCATCCATACCACATTGGACCCTCCCTACCTCTATCCGATGCCTTCCCCGATGAACACATCCTAGCCATGCAAGATGAGAAAATGCCATGGTATGTTGACTACATCAATTACCTGGTTGTAGGACAAACCCCGCACAGTTGGTCTAGACAGCAACGGGACAGGTTCTTGGCTGAGGCCAAGCACTATTTCTGGGATGATCCCATGCTGTTTCGCCTCTGTGCTGATCAGATCATCAAGAGGTGTATCCCTGAAGACGAAGTTCAGAGTGTGCTTTCTTTTTATCATGACCAAGCGTGTGGCAGCCACTTCTCTGGAAAGAAAACAGCTGCAAAAGTTTTGCAATCTAGATTTTACTAGCCGTCCCTATTTAAGGATGCACACATCTTTGCCAAGACTTGCTCACGCTGCCAAACGCTGGGGACCATGACCAAGAAAGATATGATGCCCCTTCAGCCCATTTTGATTGTCGAAATCTTCGACGTTTGGGGTATCGATTTTATGGGCCCCTTTCCACCATCCAATGGCTTCGAGTACATCCTGGTCTCGGTAGACTATGTTTCTAAATGGATTGAAGCCGTCGCCACCCGCCGATGCACTCACAGGACTGTCATGGACTTTGTTAAGAAGAACATCTTTTCCCGATTTGGAATACCCAAGGTCATGATCAGTGATGGTGGAAGGCATTTTATCCATTCCCAATTCCGTGCCCTACTTAGAAAATACAGGGTAAACCACCACATTACTACCTCGCATCATCCACAAATAAATGGGCAGACTGAGGTCTCAAATAGACAAATCAAGAACATTTTGCAGAAGACTGTGAGACCTGATAGGAAAGACTGGTCCACACGACTTGATGATGCCCTGTGGGCATACAGGACCGCTTTCAAGACCCCGATAGGCATGTCGCCTTATCGCCTGGTCTTTAGCAAAGCCTGCCATCTTCTTATCGAATTGGAACACTGGGCTTACTGGGCTTTCAAGAAATGTAACATGGATCCCCAGTTAGCCGGTGCGCAGAGGATGCTCCAATTATCTGAGCTCAAAGAAATTCGTCAGGATGCCTTTGACAATAGTCGATTGTATAAGGAGAAAATGAAAGCCGTCCATGGCTGACTCATTCATAGAAAAACCTTTCAGCCTAACCAACAAGTCTGGCTATTTGATGCCCACCTAAAACTCTTCCCAGGGAAACTCAGGTCCAAATGGACAGGACCATTTCGGGTGATTAAGCCCTACTCTAATGGGGCGGTTGAAATCACTGATCTTAACACTGGGCACACTTTTACAGTTAATGGTCAAATATTGAAGCATTTCCTGGCCCAGGTTCCCCCAAAGGAAAGTGTCACCCTCGTTGAGGGCTGACACGGAGCACCGCCCAGCTGGAGGCGTTAAACTCAGCACTTCCTGGGAGGCAACCTAGAGGATTCAGACTGATCCGGTAGTTTATGTCACTCAGGTACTATCTTTTTGAACCCTTATGCACCCATGTACTTGCCAATGAGGACATTGTCCAACTTAAGCATGGGGGGGTGGTAAATTGCATAATCCTGAGCTCATTTAATCAGTTTGAATAAATAAAAAAAACTTAGGCATTAGAAACTTGTCAATAGTGGGAAATAATACAAAAAGAACTTAAATACTTAGACTTTTTAGGCCTTCAGGCTTAATCAGCCCTGGTGTCTATTAAAATATGGATTTAGCTTCGAATCCTTGCAACCTTAAGCTATTCTAATCCACCTACTAAATAAGGTGATAAGTATACGACTTATCAACTCACCCTCTAACTCATAAAAACTTTGAGTCTAAGCATTTGCACACATTTTTGCACAGACTCACTTCTCGGAGATTTTGACAGAAATTGGGTAGCTAATGAACTCTCTAGGGTGGTATGGCTGGCAAGTTGTTGTGGGTAACAGCCCATTGGCAGGTTATCCAGAACCCAGCCACAGGCCATTTCTTCTTTATTGCCTATAGGTACATTTGAGATCAGGGAAGCCACCTACGAAAAATAAAAAGAAGAAAAGAAAATAAACCACACTTCACCTCACAAGTGTGGCTGATAAGTGATCATGGGTAATAGCCCATTGGTCGGTTGTCCAGAGCCCAGCTCAATAACTACACAAAAAGACCAAAACACTTAAGGAAGAAGCGGGGAAGCAGTACAAGCCGGGGAGATATACACTAGAAAAATCCTTGTGTTGACCCCAATTAAAACAAATGTAGGGAGAAAGCTACCAATCGAACAAATACACCTTCAGGAAAATTTATTTCCTTTTCCGGTCACCTAGAGGCGTAGAAACCCAAAGTCTGTCTCAAATATCGTTAAGTGAGTCTATCACAACATTCACACCAAGATGCTTAGCACTTAGGGTTTTGACCGAGTTTTGGGTGGGCTGGGTAGCCCGTAAAAAGTTACCAACCCACACTTAATTTCGAAAAAATTCTAAAAAATATATATATACATATACATATGTATAGTTATATACATTAAAGTAAGGATTCGGATGATTCATGTTTTGGCAGACACCCGGGCACTGCTTAGTCTTTGTAGATTAAGATCTTCATATATTTCCTCTTATTGACAAGTAACGAAGTGTCTAGGCAATTACTTCTTAAATTCTGAAAGGAAATAAAGGCTAGAATAAACCTTGCTAGGGACTAGCAAGGAGTAAGCACGGGGGTATGATAACACTGCACAAGGGGGTGATAATTATGTTGAATATGGCCCATCTTAAGAATAAAAGGCACAACATAAGTAGAATGGTAGAATTGCATGAATCATGTACCAAGATTGCTTATAAAACTGTATTAATGGCCATTTGTGTAAGCATTTGTCAAAGCAGGCCTCAGATGAGCAATCGGACCGCATGGATGGATTCAAAACGACGAACGGAGTCCAACGGACTCAAGATCGGCCAAATCCGACATCCAGAGCTCCTACAATGGGCCCAAGAAGTTCTGACCGTTGATCTGGAGATCAACGGCCCATATTGCACCACGTCACCCCCGCTCCACCACACGTCGCCTCTTCATCCAGCCGAGATCAGATCTCGGTCGTCGATCTTCGATCGAACGGCTGAGACTCGCGTGCTCACCCGCAGTCGCCGCGACAAAGCGCGGGCGTGGCGCAACGGTTAACGCGTATGCCCGCACGTACGCGATGCGGGTTCGAGCCGCACGGAGCGTGAAATTGAAGATGGAGGTTGCGCGTGGCGAAATTGGGCTGCCCGATCAGTAGCGAGCAGTCGAGATTTCGCCACGCTGCGTGGCCACAGCTCACGGGTGCCCACGCACGCGACCACGCCAAGCAATGACGCCCGTGCACACACGCGCCCGAGGCGCGATCTAAGCGCAGCCGAGGAGAGATCTCAGCCGTCCGATCTTCGATCGGATGGCTCTCATGCAGCGGCCGCGGATGGCGCGTGAAGAAGAAACAGAGCGGGCGGCTGACCGATGGGCTGGAGGGCTTCATCGACGCTTTTGGAGTGGTTTTAGAGACGTTCTGGACGTCGCTAAAGCCCCTTCTTCTTTTAGGAAGCCCTTAACCCTATTTAAACCCCCCCAACCACTCATTCAAGGCATTCACTCCCCTTGCAACTACTCCACCCCTCTCTTAGCTAGATTTAGGCCCTCTTGTAATCATTGGAGACAACGAGCTGCTGACGGAGCCTCCTCCACCGCCGTGGCTGTCTCGTCGCTCTCCATTCTCTCTCTCTCTCTTTTAAGCTTTCCATTACTTTTGTTTGAAGCATGTATTTAATGTTGTAAGCTATGAACTAAAAGTGCATGATTAATGAAGTTATTTTCTGTTCAGTTGTCACTTTAATTTCTACTTAAGTTGCATGATCAAACAAGGAACACTCTAACCCTAATCTCTCTCTCTCTCGCTTTTCAAAACTGCATCTTTCGCAAGCAAAACTCCGTGCTTTCCGTGACAACAAGTGATAATCAGAATCCAATTTTCACGCCTCCCTGAGATCGACACTCGGACTCACCTTCGTTTACTTATTTTAAAATCGACGTTGCAAGTGCAACTATAATGACACTTCTTAACACACACGCACAATAACACGTCAGCAGTGTGCACGCCTCTCTCTTCAAATCCTCGCTGCCCATGCCCTTTGCTATTAATCTCACCATTGCGATGAGTGTTTGCACACTGATCTGATACTTAAGGAGCTCCTCAACTACGCGTGCAGAAGATCGCTCCCTCCTACATCTCTTAACGATCATTCTTCCTCTCCAGTTACTCTCCCCACCTCTCCCCATTTTCACGGCCACCAGCTGTGAAATCCACCTTCTCTCTGACTCTCCTCGCTGCTAAAGACTCCATAGCACCTGCGGGCGACCCTGAACTCTACTAGAGGGTTTTCACTCCATTGGAGCATCTCCTCCCTCCTTCCTTCCTCTCCATCCACCGAGTGGAGATCTAAAGGTCGCATTCTTCCTGTTATATTAGGTTTACTGCTTTCCAGATTAGCTATAGTGTAGTTAGATAGCTTAGCAGTAGAATTTATATATAGATTAGATCTGATCTGCGTGCGTGCTTGTAGTGTAGTTTAGGAATAGAATTAGCATAGATCCCACAATTTCACCTCCTCTGATCATTTCATATCAGAAGGGATGAATTCACCCACACATTGATCACTGTTTTTATTCCTCTACATGTTTTCATTTCGCTTCTGATTTCCTCGCAATTTAATCTGCAATTCACCCATGCATTTGGAGTCAAATCCCCATCTCTTTGCTTTAAAGCTTTGAGATGAGGATTTGTGCTCAAATCCATTTTAGGGGCTTCCCACTCACTTCAGTTTGTTCGCAAAGGCCCCTATTCTGATTTGAAAAGGAATTGGTTGACTTGATCGATTTCTGATTTGAATTTTAGATCAAGATTGCATGATTTTGAATCACTTTGGTTTTCAAAAATACATAAAAATCATAATTGGACTTATATGTACACATAAAACTCACCCCTTATCTCTATAAAATACATCAAACTCATAAAAATTAGAAAAATCAAAAAAATACACAAAAACACTTTGTATACTATGTATATACTTGTATATATAAGGTATATATTAAGCTATATATGTAAATAATGTATATATAAAACTTATGTATATATTATATAATGTAACTTAAATATTTAAGATAACTTAAACAGTATATAACCTATTTATATATTATCTATTATTTATATTAACTTATATGTACTATACGCTAAGTAAATTAATAAAACCATGTAAATAAACATATTTACTACTAGTATTATACATACGTATTTATGTATATATAATGTACATAATAAACCATGTACCATAATTTAATTATATATATAGAATAAATAATTAATTTATTAAGCTACTAGCTAAGTTATTAGATTAAATTAAAATAAATTAGTAATTTAAGTTATAACTGAACTAACTTAAACTGTAAATTTGTACTAATGTATTTTAAGTAAATTAAGCTAATTTAACTATATTTATAATGTATTATATTAGTTATATCTAATTTACATATAAAATAACCCAAAATAATTTAAATGTAAATAAAATTGAAATAAAACCTATAAAATACAATAGAAATATTTATTAAATACCTTAATATGTATATTAAAACTGCATAAGGTCAATTAGACCATACATTAACTAATTTATACGTAATTAAGAAATAAAACTCAAAATACAGTATGTATAAAATGGGAATTTTGCCTAATTTATTTATATAGTAAATATAATTAATTTTATAAATTAATTATACAATTATATAGTACTATGTAAATACTCTATTATCATATAATTTAATTTTTAATTTTAATAATTTATGGCCCTTAAATCAAGGGCCAAAATCCCAAAATCAGCATAGTTATGTTGAATTTCAGCGTTGGGTAGCACTAAACATAGCGCCACATCGTGTGGCATGGAGTGCTTGTAGTGCTATAAGAGTAATTTGTGTTCTGCCCTCTTCAGTCGTCATGCGCTCGGTGCACAACAACCCCTTACCCAATCTCTTGAGCATTATTCTGAGTATTGTAATGATTTGTGAGATGGTGTGCGGTGTGGGCTGGGGGCTCGACACTATGTGAGGACTTGATTAAGCCCAGTTTTGAGCTTAAACCGGTATTAATGGGTAATTAAATGAACTAGGGTGGCCCTAGTAGAGGTCTGGTCTCACCCGTTAAGGGTGTTGTGTATCTCTCGAAAAGGCTACTCGCCAACCTTAAAACCTAATTTTTGAACTAGTGAGTGGTTAAGGGAAAGAAGAGAAGAGAGGAAAGCGACCACAAAATATGGCTAAGTGTTGAGAACAAACAGAGAATGAAAGCCGTAAAGGGATAATAAATCTAAGTGTTGAGACTAATTTCAGAGAGAATAAGAAGAGGAGAAATGGTTAAGTGTAAGAAGAGAAAGAAAGAGTGAGAGAGGAAGTATATACGTGTGTATTGTATAATGTATACATATGTGTATAGTGTATATAAGTGTATACTATAAATAATAATTATATGTATATTAAGTGTACGTAGTATAAATGTTGTTTAAGCTATATATGTATATAAATAGCCTTATAGCTTTACTGACAGAATTATCCGTCATTGTAGATAGAATAAGTGTCACTGTAGACTCTAATTTATACCTTAGGTTGTGTATATACTTTTTCCTGAGGTTTAGCGACATTTTTATCTATCGCTGTACATTTTATATATGTTAGTATATATGTTAATATACTAAGTTAAGTTAGTATAGTATATAATATTACTTATTATTATGTATATAGGTAAGTATTAGTATTATAAGTTATAAATAGATAGTATATAGTATATAAGTATAATGTTTGATGATTGTTTGTAATTAGGTGTTTGCAAGCATTTTAGTTAATTCTTTTGTACATAATTAAGCTATTATTTCATTCATTGATTATTCATTAATTCATTCATTTAAGATTGTACATAAAATTGATCTTTTTGGAATTAAAGAATAATGTTGGACTTAGAGAGTGATGTATATCAATAACTGCCTCCCAGTGAAGGACCTAGAATAAACCAATAAAAATTATGTAATTAAATAAAATTGACGCAATAACGGTTTGTATTTGTGACATATATTGTAACAATAACAATGATTTTTTATACGAACCGTGGTTGATCGTTTTAGGGGGCGTAGGCCTTTTTATAGGTGTAGAGGTTGGGGGCAAAAAGGTCATTTTATGTTAAAAACATTAATGTAAGGGCCTTTAGTGACTGATAAAATCGTCACTAAATCCCAGATCATGGGCGTAGCTACCACTCACGCCTGCCTCTTCCTTTCCACTGCTCTCAATGTGCAATCTCCATCTTGAAATTGTCACAGTCTGATCTCGAGATCGGACACCCTAGAATCAATGAGACCCATGTGTGATTGCACATCATCACGCACATGCACTATCCACGCACCCAGTGCTGCCATGTCATTGCTTGATCGGCTGTTTGCATTCCATCTGACAGCTGAATTTGGCCCGCACACGTCACCTGCTCGATTTAAGGGGGGCGGTGCTCGGACCCACGCCCTCTTCGTCGTGGATGGCACCAAGACCAAGGTGCCAAACCGCCCTTTGAGACGTGCTTTGGATCCAAGCGCACTCGCTCTCAATCGTTGGATCAAGATCCAACAGCTGAGATCAACTGAGTAGGTGAGGAGAGAGAGGGTGCAGCGGTCCTCACCAATTTGGTTAGGCCAGTTTGAGTGGACGAGATGGCACCACGTGGTGCCATCTTGGCTGTCCATCTTCTGTGACTTGTAGAAGTTGCCACGAATGTCGGATAGGGCCAATTTTTGCATCTTTAGGCTGCGATCATTGATTCGAACCCATTCATGTTGTCAGATTAGTCATCTGAAGTGTGGATTGATACTATCTTGGCCGTTGATCTCTGATCTTCCTTGGATTATATCTGATGCTACAGAAGTCCTATTGGAGAGTTCTTGGATTCTTTGAACTCCAATCATCGCCTTGATCAGATTCGTACAGTTGGATCTTTGATCCGAGGCCCCGATTAAAAGTCACCCTGTCTCTGGCCACAAAAAAGAAGAAATTAGTATACAATTTGTACAATTTGACCTAAATGCATGATGATGCATGTTATGCAATATTTACAATGCATGATGCTAATATGATACTAAGAACATGCATTAATAGACATTTTTGGATATTCAGATATATGCACATCACTCACCTTCAAAACCTTAGCTCCCTCTACCTCTCTACCCTACTCTCTACTAGCTAAATAAGCTTAGCTTAGCTAGTCACCTCCTAGGCTACTAAAACCTAACCCTAAAACCCACCTAACTAGCTCCACCAACTAACCTTACCTAAGTTCACCTAAGCTACCACCACTCCACCTCAATCTTGGTACCAACCCTACACATCCCTTCACCCCTCTCTACCACCAAATCCCCTCCAAAACCCTTGAAATCCAACCCTACACCTACCCCTTCAACCATCTCCACCCTCCATATTTTCCCTCCAAAATCAACACCTTCTAGATGGTATTTTTGGACGGAAAACCAAGGCACCTCTTCATTTCCCTCCCATTTTTCCCTCCAAAAATATCCAAGTACCCCTTCATTTCCATCCAAAAAAATACCATAACCACCCCCTTCCCATCCTATAAATACCCTACCCTACCACAACATAATTCCAATCTCTTCAATTAGCTAGGTCCACCATTACTCCACCATATCCCATGCCAAGGAAGAAGAAGAAAAGAAGAAGATCAAGGGGGCAACCTACATGGAGTATGGGCAACCTCCCTTGTGCCACACCAAGGAGGAGGTCATCTACATGGAGGGGACGTCCAAGAAGAGGAGGAATCTTAAGGTGATTGATGCCCACCTTGAGGAGAGTGCTTTGAGGAGGACTGCATCAAGAAGAAGCAAAGGAGCACCCTTTTTAAGTGTAGGGCAACCACACTTGGAGTATGGGCTATCCAGGCTTCTATAACGGATCTCCTGTTCTTCTTCTTTATCTTGGTTTTGTATTAGCTAGTAGTTTACTATTTTTCTTGTAGAAGAATTCCTCTACCTGTAATCAACTTGCTTGTAATACAAAGTTTTCAATTGCCACTATTTTCTTTTTTTGAAAGAGCATCACTTCCACTGTTGCAACACTCTCCATATTTAGGTAAGCCCTGGATCCTTAGTGCAAAATTAATTAAACTATATTTTTTAGGCTTTTTAGGATTGTTTATTTTCATTTTTGTTGTTTTTGTATTGAGCGTTCGGTATGTGGATTCCTAGCCTCTTATTGAGGCAAAACCTTACAACGGTTGTCCCTAATGCATGTTGTATTGAGGTTGCACTAACCTCATTCAAGTAGTGTGTTAGTGTTTTTAATCGACTTGGTCAATCACGAAAATCCTAAGTTGGGGTTACTTAGGTGGTGGATTTCAACCATTGGGTTCACCTAAAAATCTATTGTGTCATTGTGGTTGATTTTTGTGGTGATTAAATTTTTATTTTCGCATTTTATTTCATACTGCATTATTAACCCCCTTTAATTTAATTTCATATGATATCAAAGCCCAGGTTCTTATATTCTTGGAGTAACACTTGGTGAGGATCCTAAATTGAGGGAAGAGTCGTCACTACTAATTGCTCCAAAGGCCTTTCTGCCACCCATCTACCCTACTTCAAAGGAAGCAACAATGCATATTGGAAAGTGCGCATGATGATTATAAGTGTTTAGATTTTTAATGCACTTAACAGGTTAATTAAAAGCTTAATTTGGTTGCTTAATGGTGGATTAAGGGCTTTTGGAACCTTAAGTTGGTAATAGTAATCTTGGCAATTAAGAAACCCTTGAAAACATTAACAAATGTTTAAGTAATAAAAAATGAGGGGCCCTTCGTAATGCAACTTGAGTTTATAAACTATTTAAAAATGTGTACTTTAGGTGGGACGACTTTCCCATAATTTTTCCACCCATTATATAAGGAAGAAGGGATTAAAATAATAGTAGAGAAAAGCTTCATTTTTGCCTTGCACATCCTCTTGTCATCATTAATGGAGATGAGCTCCACCACCACCTTCACCTTGCTCCACTGTCGGCCAGCCTCCTCGCCACTGTGGCCATTGTCACCATCGCTGGAAAGCATGCTAGAGGAGCTACATACGGTTGCTATCGTGTTTGCTATTGTTGCTATTGTGCGTTGGAAAAGAAGAGAAGAAGGAGAAAGATCTCCATCAAAGGTAGGGTTTCACCTCTTGATCCCACTCTTTTTTCCCTATGATTAAAGGTTGTAAAGAGGATGGTTTGGGTTTCAAATCAATGTTTGCATGTGGGGATTTGGGGTTAAATGCTATGTTATCTTGCGTTGGTGGGTTGTACTTTTAGTAATGTAATTTTTCTAGTTAGGGGTTGCCTTAATGTTTGGTAGGGGATTTCTTTACTTCAATATGCTCCTTGTATGTGTGGTAGCTGGTGGATTAAGTTTCATGAGTTTTGAATGTGTTAAGGGTGTGTTTTGGGCCATGGATGGTCATTTTTGTAGGTCTGCCTGGCTGCTACAGGCTGTCCTAACGTTAGATAAGTGTTACCTAACGTGGTACCTAATGTTGGATGGCTCTTGGATGGTCTCGTAACATTAGGTAACATACCCCTAACATTAGGTAGCTTGTTGAAACTACTATTTGGCTTGAAATCAAGGTTTCTGATATTAGAAGTCCTAAGGAATGATTGAGCTTAGTTTATAACCTAATTGGGGGTCTAGTAGGTGCCCTAATAGTCGAGGAAATGGCTAATTGTAGTTAGATCCTAAGTAGGTGTAGGGTGTCCTTATTTGAGCTTGAAGCTCTCTAAATGGATTAAAAGCGACTTGAATTGGCTAAGTAACGATTAGAACCTCACATGATGGCATCAATAACTCAGCTAAAGTCTAATAAAAGGAAATGCTTGGATCCTAATGTCTTAGGTAAAGACCACATGCGATCTAGTAGGTAATTAGGGTTGTCTGATCTAGTACGGATCAGGGGAGAAAAGGACTAAGAAATGATAATAGGTCTACTAGGTGAGCTCATAAGGTTGCACCCTTGGACTTGGTGAACCATGGGTTCACTACTTGGGTAGAGGACCTGAGGTGTTGTGGTAGCTGGAGGCTACCAAGGATTTGCCATGGAACTTGGAGGGTTCCCGAGTTCGATGACAAGCCTTGGGCTATCATCAGTGTTTGGTACTTGGATGTACCCAAATTCGACTCGATGCGAAGGTACTCGTGGCTCTAGGCTCTGTGGCACTTGCATGTGCAGTGGGGGATGTTGGGGTACGTGGTACTCATAGCTAGTGGTTCACTTGGCATCCATATCATGGAATTCATCTAGGTATTGTGAAGGATTGGTTGAGATCCCATCTGACGATGGATTGGGAGGGCACACCCAAAGACTACGCTCCTATGGGAAGTTGCTTCTAGAGGGAGCTTTGGTGTGGCTCAACAATTCTTGCCAATCCTGTGCTGATGATTTGGTTTAATCTGTGACTAGACCTTGCTAGACACGATTGGAGCTTGCTCTTCACTGCCTAAGGCATTGGCCTAGGTAGCTCCTAAGAGGCTGACTCTTTTGACTAAGGTTAACAATGTTCTCAATACATCGAGAACGAGCATGCCTTTTTAAGGATCAGCAAAGTTGCTAGCCTCTTCCCTAGCTAGGGTGAGACTATCAGGCTGGAAATCGAAGGAAAGGATGCATCTCAATCTCCTATGGTAGAGAGGGATGATTCCCAAAATCTGATTACTGAGGCGAGTGAGAGAATAAATTTCCTATTACTAAATAATGAGAAAAAAGGACAACTCAATTAATGGGTTTAGACTACAGTGGTTGGTAACCTTTGACTGAGTTTGGTAGTCTAAACCTGGGGTTTTGAGTTAGGCTAGGGATCTAGTCGGTTAGTGAGACTGCACACTACCTTGTGTTTTTTATTGTGATACAATAGTTGTTTGTACCCTATTGAGCCAATTGGTTCGTCCCTACTTTGTAACCTAATTTTAGGTTGTTGCCATTGCGAGTTGATCGAAGGGCAGGGTTTGTCATTACACGGGTCTTGATGAGACATTTGGCATGTAATTTTTATGCTTTGATTTTAAAGTAAATTCCTATTTAGCGCATGTTTAGTTAATGCTTTACATTATCACTTGTGTGCCATTCTTTCAATACTTCTATTTTCTTATTAAATGGAAATTTTTGGTTGCTCAACTTAGCTATGTACAACCCAAATTAAATAAACCAACACCTCTTCTATTGTCATTCCTTGAAACTATGACCCTCGTTGACGGTCTAGGTTTTTGGGGCATGACAACAATGTGGTTCTAAAATGATAACCTCATGGTATGGGACCACTACGCAACAACTTACATTCTTTCGGAGAAACCTGCCACTAGATATACTAAAGATTACGTAAAAAAAGTGCAACTAAATGCAAAGGCTATGAACGCCTTGTACTACACACTCAATTCGAAGGAGCTCAATCGAGTTTCTCAATGTAAAATTGTCTAAGACATGAGGAAGGAGTTCCATGGCTAAAAAGAGATGAACAGAAGAAGAATAGAGAGGACAGCGATGAGTAAGCTAATTGATATAACAACATGCTTGGTTTGTTAGTGTTGGGACATTAGACACATTAAAATTAGGTCATTATATAAATAATTGCATGTTTGCATAGAGTTTGTGAAACTAAGCTTGATTTATGCTAATGCAGGATTTTGCTTTTCTTGAGAACACATTAATCAAGCTTAGGAGAAAGAGAAGAAGGATTCAAGTCCATTGGAGCTCATATGAAGAGGAGAAGAGTACATTTATGACCTAAAAACCCTTAACCCTAAACTTGCCATATTTGGTGAACCTACCTTATTTGCCAACACCCAAAACCCTAACTTGCCATATATACATTCCCAAAACCCTAATCCTAAACCCTCACCAAGAGGCCTACCCTTCCTTTTTTGGACATCCCAATCCTAGTCCTAGTACTAAATCATCACCTAAACCTAGTCCTAAAAAGCCTTAGCTCACACTCCAAGTGATCTTATCCAAAAATCCTAGGAAAATCTTCTAGAAGCCTTCATAATTATCCAACTTCCACCTATTTTTCGAGAGCCAACAATCCAATAATTATATTTGGAGATCCCCTCCTTAGTGGCATCTAATCACATCAAATTAATGTCCAATCAAGATCCTAAAATATCTACCTAAATCAAGACTAATTTGGATATAATCCTAATGTGAACACATTCTTGTAGAAGCCCACCTCCAAAACCAATGTCTAAGCTTCCTCTTCCACTTTTGGCTGGCACATGATAAGCCCATATTTGTGGGCTAATTAGCTACTTAAACATTTAGACATTAGATTAGTATTGACATATAAATAGGATACAATAAGATGTAAATAGATTAGTCTAATTATTTGCTTATTTGCATTGCATTCATATTTAAATACATTTGGAATTCATTTAGAATAACATGCATTGAAATAATTAGTCTATAGGTTGCATTACATGCATGTATTAGAATTAACATTTTATGTGAGGGTTTGTAGATAAATAAGCCATCATTTATTTTCTTATTAATCCATTTCTTCTTCTTCTTCAACGGTTACTATCTCTTCACACCACATCAGTTGCCCGCACTGAAGACCCGTCGCATTCGAGGAGCGGGAGAAGTGGATTTGGTCGATGCTCCATCCTTGTCTTCATCTTCCCATGCAGGTATAAGAAAGGGGGAACCACAACCAGGCTCGAGGAGACTCCACCCCGACTCTACCACTGTGAAGAGCTTCAAGCTCACCTCCATCACCACCACCATGCGTCTCCAAGGTCGATCTCCACCACAACATGGGCCAACGAGGTGATAGCTCGCTGCACTAAGCTCAAGGACTTGTGTCAACATCGTATGCGTGTGTCTCCGATGGCCACACAACCATCACCGTGCTTCACCACTGTTCACCCTCCCCTATCCACCGTCAACACCACTGTAGCCACCACTATTCATCTTCTTCCCATCATCTATTTTTCCTCCACCAAAAAGAACCCATCACCTCCTCACCACACCACCTTCACCAGCAGCACACAGCCACTGCCATTCACGTACGACAAGCAGCTGTGCCTCACACCCATCCATGCCACGCCTCCACGTGCTCACGCAGTAGCTGTAGCTGCAGCAAGACGCATAGCCTGCGTGATCAGCGCGCTGCCCGGGCACACCTACAGCACACCACACGTGGCCTGCACTGCTCCTCGCCTTTGGCCTACGCATGTAGCCCAGCCTGTCTCCCTTCTTGCCACCAACACATCACCACGCCATGCCTGCACGCACGCGTGCTGCCCTCCAGCAGCGTCGCACCCCCTCATCTCCGCACATAGCAGCTGTAGCAACACATGCGGCTTGTGCTACTCCTTGCCTTCAGCCTACGCGCGCAACAGAGTGCGTCGACCCCCCTCGCCTCCAGCACGCATGCCTTCTCACTGTGCACCCTCACCTCCAGACCACGCGCTGCCCCTCTTCGCAATAGTAGCAGCATGCCCACTGCCACCGCCCCTCTCTACTCTACCTCGCTGCCTCCTGCCACCGTTGGCCATGAGACCACCACCATTGAAAGCAGCTCAGCTCATTCTCCCTCTGGCGAGTTCCTCCCCTTCGGTCATCACTCCCTTTTGTGCACAAGATCAAGAGAAGTAAGTCCCCTATTTTTGCATAGTAAAGTTCCCATTTGTTTTTACATTTTATGCCACTGCAAACTTTTATTCTTATTTTATTATTGTAGACACCGCATTGAGCTCCCTCTTGTTTGGCATAAATGCGATTTCAGATTATGCTTTCATTCAAACTCATATCTAACATGGTTTTCGACACAATTTTTAGGGGAAACAATTTGTGAACATTAAATTTTTTTAGTTAACTCGTGCGAGTTTTGATAGGCCATTGCCTCCCTGTGGACATGATCCGCTCTTCTCGAGTGGTTTAATTTCAATTCAATACTTTGTTTATTCTATTTTCCACCACTTAGAAATACAATGACAAATCATTTTAACTATCATCTTCGAAAGTGAAAAATTGACTCATCAAATGGCATTATTGCCATGGAGGCAACAAGCCTACTAAACTAGCATTTACTTAATTATTGGTTCACACATTTTATTTGAGGCACATTTCAATTCAATTATCTATTTGGTGTGAGGTACACATTTTTGGAGACATCTTGTCGCACTAGCCTCAGAGATCAGGCGATCTTGATGTTTCCAATAGGGTCGTAACACTGGGAGGAGCATCACACTCGCCTCTACAATGCCTTGGTGGACCTTGTTTCCACCACTAGAGGAGATATCTAGAGGACCACATCCTCATCTCATCCATTCAGCTGTAAATAGAATTTAGGTTTTAGAAATTTATTTTCTTGCACATACATTTGGTTTGAGACCTTTGTACTGGGGTACATTTTAGGCGTTTGTTCCCCGACTTTCTTTTAGGCCCCTGCGTGTGCATTTTTACAGGAGTCTATTCCTATTTATTTAGACTTAGGTTTTTATTTTCTTTCGTGGATTTATTTTATTTTTCTTATTTGTGCATAACTAGGTTGGATATAAAACATTAGAAAAAAAAAATCATGAACTACCTACTAGAAGCTACATGCCCTAGGATGACCATTTAGGTGTGTATGAGCAGTCTCTAAATTTATTTTGCATTTGCGTGCATTTCATTGCTGATTGCTGGAGGAAAGGAATGTTTTCTTTTCATTGCATTCTATCTTATTCACACATTTGCATCTGGATTTAATTGCAAGACCACCTAATTAAATTGAAAAGATCTAACAAGTGGTTGCATATTTTTCTTGAAAAAGGACTTTAAGTTAAGGAGGGACATTTAAAAATCAAGGACTTGATTTTCAAACTTGGCATGCGATTCAAAATTCAAAATCATTTACGGCATATGCACGCTTCTATCTCTTACACCATGGCAAACTTTTAGACACTCCCACGTTTGGAACCACTAGGACTAGAGCCTCCTATTACTGGGGTTTAAAGTGACCCAAACTTTAGTTTAGAGGTTAAGTTGCCTCCAAACCTTGCAGATTGTGGGTAGTTAAGAAGCACCGCAAAAGCAACGCTTCAAAGGAAGGGCTTGACCCTACTTGCATCCTCTTTGCCGTGTTTGGTGGTGACTAAACTTTTTCGGCATATCGTAGGTCGACAAGAGGTGCGTAACTGTTTAGATAACTTGATTTGTCACCTACAAGTGGACTTAAATCTCAGAACCCTAACTAATAAAGACCTAAAAAGTCTTCTAATTTGTGTTTGTATTGGGAGGAATTTGATTGTGGTGTGAGTTAGAATGGACCACGTTGACTTTCATCCTTTCACATCTTGCCCACACCCTTACCCCCACTCTGCGATCTTTGATCAGATACGTCGTGATGGTTGATGTGCATACATCTGATTAGCCTAAAATGTTTATTAATGCATGTTCTTAGTGTCACATTAGCATCATATATTGTAAATAGTGCATAACATGCATTACCATGCATTTAGATCAAGTTGTATAAATTGTATAGCAATTATCTCCTTTTCATGGTTAGGGATAGGGAAACTTTTTATCAGGGCCTTGGATCGAAGATCCAACCATACAAATCTGATGAGGGTGACCATTGGAGTTCAACGACTCCAAGATCGCCCTAATCGGACATCCGTAGCACCGGATAGAGACCGAGGAACCTTAAAGAGCAAGGGCCAAGATGGTGTTAATCCGCACCTCAAACAACAAATCCGACTGCATGGATGGGTTCGGATCGACGATCGTAGCCTAATGATGTGAAAATTGGCACAATCCGACATCGTGGCACCATCTGCATCACTCAGAAGATGGACAGCCTAGATTTCATAGCCACCTAGTATCGGCTATAGCCTTCCTTCTTCACTCGCTCGCTTCATCTCGACCTTTGGATGCTCATCCAACGGTCACGAAGTCATGCGCACAAAAGCACCCGCTTGCCTAAAGAGGAGGCGTAACACAGCAGTCAAGCACCCCTCCGCGAGCGAAGGGTGTGCGTTCAAGCTTCACTGCACCTCAAATCGAAGAGTAGGCGTGGAGCGGGCGACTGAGTGGAACTACGTGATGAAGATCGAGCAGTGAGGAGCGAGCGATAGCGCCCACGTGAGATCAAACGTGCGACGCTTACGCGTGATCGCACGTGGGAGCACGGCACTGGCATAATTGCTCTCAGTCGTCTGATCTCTTGATCGAACGGCTATGAGCGTGTGTACGTGCGCATGTGTTTTGGGCGAAGAAGAAGAGCGGGTGCGTGTAGCATGGGCACACGTCTCCCATGACGGACCTTTAGTGACGTTTAAGTCCGTCACTAAAGGTCCCATATTAATGTTTTTGAAATTAAAATTCCAAAATGCCCCCACTCCTTGCAACTATAAAAGGAGACTCCTTCCATATGAATTTCTCATCCCTTCCTTCTCTTCTCTCCCTCTCCAAAGCTTAAGAGAAGCTTATCCCACACCCGGGATGCTCCTCAAGAGCTAAAATCAAATTTTCACCCCAATTCCGGAAGCAGATCCCATGACGACAATGACATACTGCCTCATTCCGTTCCTCTTGGTTCGACCTCCTTCCCACTCCGTTCCTCGTCTTCCAGGCGTTGTCTCATCTGGCTCGTCCTCCAAGAGATCATCGAGGAGGATAACTTCTCTCTCCCATTCCTTTTTCCTACTTTCTAGAGTAGAATTTTCCTGCTTTCTAGTGTAATAATTTCTCGCTTTCTAGTGTAATCTTTTCTCACTTTCTTAGTTGTACAAACATTTTGCAGCATCAAGTGAATGTTCTCTCTCTCTCTTATTGTCTATATTTATTCCATTTCATTGTGATTATTCCGCTCTTTAAACAAAAACACAAAAAAAATATATAATTGCTAATTTTGATCAACGTAGCCTCCCTAAGTTCGACCTGGGATTTCTTTTCTAGTATAAATTTTATTTGTTGAACCCGAGTTCTTCGTTACTCAAACTACAACGACAGGTTTTCAAACCATCATTCAACATTTTGGCACCGTTGCCAGGGAGGCAACGATTTTTCGATCTTCTTTTCGCATTTCATGCATTTTACTGTCTTTTAACTTGCTTTCTCTCGTGTCTATTATTTTGCAAATACCTCTATCAGAGAATCGTCAAGTGGTAGATCAGAGTAAAGTGCAGTTAAGTGCTCCCCATTCTTCCGCCTCCATAGATTTCATTTCATCACATTAAATTCAAATTCCAATTAACCTAGGTGTTTGCATAAATCCTAGGATTAGTTTGGTTATTTGGATTTCCACTCACACTCTCATTTCACCCTCGCATATAAAAGAAAAACAAAAGGATAATTTTGTGGAGTAATTCAACATACACACAACATACACCCACATTCAAGGCACTTAACCTAATTGATTTTCTTCTACTCAATCGGATTCTGATCTATGGAACCGGTACACACAAATCAACACATAAAAGAGTAGAAGTCATTCTAGGTTAATCATTTCTGTGTGCCTAACTCAGTGGTGCAATTGTAGCCAATTGTTTGAGTTGTTTGGGCTGCATCGCTCAACATAAAACCAACTCACCAAGTAGCTTCCTCTTAGTGTTTTCAATCTAGGTTCATACCAGGCACTCCACTTGATTTTTGATCTTAAAAGGAAAGCAATCTTCACACATGCTTGAAAACCTGGTTTGCCTCAAACTTGATTGAAATAAACCTAATTCTAAACCCTAAAAGCTACTTAAGCAAGATTTGAACATTAAAATTTACTCATCACAAATAATCTTGCTTGAAAACCCTGGTTGTGCATGCACATATACATACTCAATTGATCATTAAGGGCACAACCCATTTTAAGGGCCCACCACATTCCATAAGCACTATAATCCAAGGCCTCAATAAAATCGAGTAGACATTGGCCTTAAGGATTGATTCGCTCTTCAGGGCCTAGTCTAAGATTGTTTACGATTAACCTACTTGTACTGATCAATCTAATGTCTAGCTAGGGGAGTAGCGTCAAACGACCGCGGTTGGGGGGTACACTAGGAACCGGAGGTGCAAGTCAAAGGAAGAACCTTCTCCCTAGTCCCTCCTAACTGGTTGGATTGAGCAAACACAAGTAGAGTAAATCGTTTATAATCTTAAGGCGGGTTTGGGAGTTTGTAGATCCTTAGGTTACCCCACTTAAGGATAGGCTTGTTTTGTTGTGTTACAGGATTCTTATCCTCAGTCCTTCTAACCTTTTCCTAGTTTATGCTGGGAAGAAGGTCATTGAATCCCCGATTGGAAGGACCACTAGAGTATTCTAGGAGGTGTAGATTAGATTTTGGCCAAATTGATCCCATGGCCGATCAACAGCCTCCTCTGCCTCAGGATCCACAGGAGGTATTTCAAAGGCTGCTGGAACAAATGTAGAGAATACAAGAATGGTTCCAGAGAATGCAGATCGCTCAACCCTTGAAAGATTTTTATGATCCTTCAAATTACAGGGAACGTCTCGGCATCCAGATTCCTACCGAAGACGTAGAAATCAAGCCCCAGGTGTTAAGCCTGATCAAACATTTCCATGGACTTGGCTCTGAAGACCACTTTCAGCACTTGGAGGACTTGACCTTTTTTGTCCAAACCACCATGGCGTGAAATGTGAATGAGGAGCAAATGATCATGAGGCTCTTCCCCCACTCTCTTAGGGATAAAGCTGCTCATTGGTACAAGACTATAGGAAGACCAATTGCAACTTGGAATGAGTTGAAATTGGCCTTTCTGAAGAAATTCTTCCCTGTTGGACGTACCAATGCTTTGAGACGAGCAATCACTACCTTTACCCAGCAGCTGGGGGAGTAGTTTCATGTGGCCTGGGAGCGATTCCAGGACCTATTGCGGAGGTGTCCACACCACGAAGTGTCGAAATGGCAACTTGTGCAGATCTTCTACCACGGGTTGACTGAGCAACTCAGAAATCACGTGGATGCTTCTTACAGAGGCAATTTCCTCAATAAAGATGCAAATAGTGCGCACGATTTGTTTGAGGAGATGAGCAAGAATTTGATCAATCATGCCTCCATTGATACTTTTAACTAGTCCCAGTAACCCAGATCGAATGTTAATGATGTCCATGACTCTCATTCATTCGATATGGAATTGATTTGTAATAAACTTGATAAGGTGGACTTGGTTGCTAAGAGAATGGAGTGGATGGTTGAAAATTCAATGAACAACTCTCAATCCACTCAATCCTGGAATTCGAGATTCCATTTGTTGCAAGCTCCTTTTGGATGGGAGTTCGTGAATCAACTTGATGCGGCTCAACCTGCGAGCTAGCATTATTCGGAACCCCACGGGTTCCAAACTGGGGCCTTTGATCCCAGTTTCTCTGATCCTTCGCTTTCTTTCTCTCCATCGTCACCCTATGAGGATGTTTGTGCTATACAAGAGAATGTTAGATCTAACCCTTACTCTAATGCTTATAATCTAGGTTGGAGAAACCACCCTAACTTCTCTTGGAAATACCTGGAGCAGTAGACCCAATTCTGACCTAGCAACTATGCTCCGCAATGACCAATGGGTCAGGGTCATGTTTATACTCAGTTGCCCTCGAATCAGGTCAATCAGCCAGCTTGGAATGCCCATTAACCCATAGGGCAAGCTGATTTGAACTGACAAATGGTAGAGATGCAAAGATCCTTGCTCCATCTCATGTAGCAAATGAAAACCTCCCTGGACAACTTGCAAATTGGGCTCATAGCTAATTCTCAACAACCCGGATCTCTACCATCTCAACCTGTTCCCAACCCACGAAATATCCTAAATCCGGGCAATCAAGCCCATCGGTATGGAAATCAAAGGGACCCATGCGCACATAATCAGGTGGTAAAGTAGAGTCTTTCCTCTTCTTCTTCTTCTGCAAATCAACGATTCTTGGCTAATGAAGCCCCTCCAATCTTTCCTAACCCTCCCTAAGACCCAAACTCGTATGCATCCGTAAATTCTGTTACCTTGAGGAGTGGTAAACAAACTCAGGATCCACAATCACACTGCTCTGATTTACCGAATCCTGAAGAACCTGAGGAGAGAAAGGAGAACTTTGGAGAAGAAATAAAGGCTCAGGAACCTGATTTCAAAGATCTGACTCATGTTCCTTTTCTTGAAGCCTTGATCAGATCAAGCAAGAAGAAGTCTGTTGATAGTAATGAAGAGCTTCTGAATATTTTCAAGAATGTCGAGATCAATATCCCGCTCCTCGACACTATCAAGCATATACCGGCTTACGCGAGATTTTTAAAGGATTATGTACACAGAAGCGTAAGTCGAGAGAATCTATTTCGAGGAAGGTGGTACTCTTCGAGCAGGCTAGTTATGTTATCCTGCACCACCTCCCTCAGAAAAAGAGAGATCCAGGTGCTCCTTTGATTTCTTGTGTCATTGGAGATTACACTTTTGATAGAGCACTACTGGATCTGGGTGCATCCATCAACCTAATTCCGACTTCTCTTTACGAGAAGTTCAGATTAGGTGAACTTCGACCGACTTCAGTAACGCTGTAGTTAGTGAACGGTTTGGTCACAAATCTGTGAGGCATTTTTGAAGATGTTATTGTTAAGGTTAAGGATTTCTATTTTCCTATAGATTTCCTTGTCCTTGACATGGATGTACCTGAAAATTTAAGGAACATGCCCATCATTCTGGGGCATCCGTTCCTGGCTACCGCTAAGGCCAACATTAACTATGAAAGCGGTAGCATGGAAATCACCTTTGGGGATCAAATAATGAAATTGGATATTTTTAAGGTGATTAATAAATTCAATGATTGTGGATTTATTGAGGAACTTAAGGATGATAATGTGAATATTGAAACTTGTATGATGGTTTCTGCATTTGAAAGTTCCTCCTCCTCTGATGAATTGGACCCGCAACCCTCTATGGCAAACCACCATCTTCTGAAGACGTTATTGATTTTGTTCACTCTCAACCTCTTCCTGTTGATGAGTCTTCATCAGCATCTTTCGTACCTTCAATCATCAACCCGCCCTAGCTTGAACTAAAACCATTGCCTAAGAATATGAAATATCAGTTTTTAGGACCACATAAGATGCTCCCTGTGATTATCAGTGCTAAATCAACAAAGAAGCAGGAGATTAAACTGATTAAGGTCCTGAAGGAACACAAGGAGGCAATTGGTTGGACCATTCATGACCTTAGGGAGATGGAGCCATCTTATTGCAATCATAGAATATTTTTGGAAGATGGATCTCGCCTTTCTCGCCAGATGCAGAGGAGATTAAATCTAAATATGCAAGAAGTGGTCAAGAAGGAGAATATTAAGTGGCTCGATGTAGGAATCATTTATCCGATCTTTGATAGTCCATGTGTAAGTCCCATGTAGATTGTTCCCAAGAAAGCCGGGATTACTATTGTGACTAATGAGAAAGGAGAATCTGTCACAACTTGTTCAGCTTCCTCTTGGAGGGTTTGTATTGATTACAGGAAGCTGAACATGACCACTGTTGAAAAGCATAGATCGCGTATTTGATTGGAAAGCATCGTAGTATAGTTGTGAAATACGATCCAACAAAGATATTATTTTCTAAAGATGATGAGACTTGAGTCCCAATTGTTCGTCTCTGGGAAGCATTTGTTTTACTTTTTAAATCGATCCTTTTGCCGCTCTACTTTGTTTAAAAATGCACACTGGTTTCCAATCTTCTAATTAAGATTTCACCACTTCTGTTATGAACTCGGATTACGTGCACGTGCGTTAAGTAAATCACAAAGGTGAACGTGTGAGTTTCTGTGCACACGATTCTAGTGAGGTGGTGACTATTTACGGAGAAAGCATCTATCGTTAGAATTTCAACATTCTCGGGAAATGACATGCTTGTTGTGGAATGGATAGACAATTGACAAACAGGCAACTTAAATCACGCAAATATAATAGCAATCAATAATGTAACGACCCAATTCCCGAGTCCCTACGAGACACGAGAACCGGACCAACTCGACTAATCCCAAAACCTAATCGTCCAACGAGGAAGTAACCAAAAAGCAGTAAAATAAACCACATTCAGCATGAATATAACTAGCAGTAACAAAATACAGTAGTAAGAAAAGGAACCACTACAGTATATACCACCACAACAGTAGAACAACAATTATAACATAACATGAAGCTACAAGTAAAAAGTACAGAGAGTAACAAGAACTACTCACTACAGTGGAACAAAAGGGGTACAAAAAGAATTGCGGTAACTCTACTGGACCCTACTCGGCCCAGCGTCCTCTGCAGCCGCTGACCCTGGCTGCTCAACACCTAGTCCTGAAAAGTAACGAGTGTAACATGTCAGCGAAACGCTGAGTAGAGTGGCAGCTAAAACTAAAGAAGCAGTAGAGTGTGCAGTAGCTGTTATATTTTCTTTCTTCCTTTATTTACGTCTTTTTATTATTTCATAATTTATCTATTTCTCAGATCCTTCACTTGATCTCGAATGTTCCTCGTGGGAACGATCTTGATTGCAGTCTTTTCCGAAAAGTAGAAGCACCACGTGGTGCTCTCCTAGCCGGGAGAGCCCCCGTGGTGATCCTACCCTCAGTCAACCACCCCAGGGTCGCTGACAGACGTAACGGTAACTACGGCACGCGCGATAAGCGCTCGGGCAGCTACCCCGCACTGGCACGCGGTCAGTCGTTTCCGTTAACCGGTGCGCCCAAAGCACAGTACAGAACCAGTATAGGGCAGAGCCCTCTCAGTAACAGGGGTCCAACCCCTCCACAGTCCACTCACCCTCGCCTGACTACCCTGGTTTGCCCAGCGGGCTTAACAAGTCAGTGTAGGAGGCTAGCAGAACCCCAAGGCCAGTGGAGTAGCTAGTGCTCTACCTACACTAGTAGCTCTCCTCGGTACTGCGTACGCGTGGGCCAGCAAGTCAGTGTACAGTGGCCAAACCCACCCCGGTCTCAACCTGAGGGTGGCAAGCTCCCCTCTACACTAAGAGGTAATGTGTGCTCTCTTTGGTACCACGTACCCAAGAGACAACACACTTCCACATCTTTCTTTCTTAGTTCCATCCATTCTCTTTCCAGGAGTTCTACTCCTAATTCCCCGTAGGGTTCCATCTCTTTTAACTCAGCACATTTAGGTTTCACCATTCCAGTTTTACGTTCATACAACCCATGTTCTTAACCATATTATTTCTTTATAACAGGCAGCGGTTAAATCAATTTACAGGCAGCTATGATTTCCTTTCCACCTTTCCAAGACTGCAATATTGTACACATATCACTAGTTTCCAGTCCTGGGATTCATGCCGTACCCTAGGATCTGTCATTCAATCTAGTTTCCAGCCCTAGGTTTCATGCAATACCCTAGGATCTATCATTCAATCTAGTTTCTCAGTCCTAGGGTTCATGCAGTGCCCTAGACTCTATTAATTATTCCATAATTGTAACAAATTTGATTAAGTAAATTAAAAGCCACTCTACCAGCTACAACGGGAGTATTGGGGGCATGGTCGGAAATCCTACGTGCCTCCGCAATCCCTAAGACTGCAATGGAACGGGGTCCTAACACAAGGATCAGACACAAGGAGTTTCTCAGAACGGTGTATAATTACTGTAAACGGGTAGAGGATTTTATTCCGGAAAGAACGCAACTCGAAACGCTGAAAATGGACTCTGAACGGGCCCTAAACAGGTCGAAAATGACGAAACTGCCCAAAATCAGACGTCTGGAACCTCTTCCAAACGTCTAAAAATGTGGGTCAGAGCGTACCTTCATTTTGTGTAGTCCCTCAGATATCCAGAAGCCTGCAGGGGCATCTGGCTTAGTTCCCAGACGTCCGATGGTCACCCCGGATGTCTGGAAGTCCTTCCCGTCGTCTGGCACTGCAGCCAGACGTCCGATTCACATGGGATGGCGAGCCCTCGCATCCTCTCGAGCAGAACCTGCACTCACCCACACCTATTCCCAGTACGACGAGTCGCAGACGAAGGCGCGGTGGACGGCTGCATGGCCGTACACGCGAAAACGGGAGAAGATAGAAATATCTTACCTGACAGATGTCTGGGCAGTCCTCCAGACGTCTTCACCGTCGTCTGGTTGGAATCCCAGACGTATGATTCTGGAAAAACTTCCAGAATCAGAGCTCGACTCATCCTCCGCCTGCGACGCACGGCCGCGTCGCGCCCCGTCCGCCTACTGCTCGAGCTACAGCAGCCCCTCCGCGACACTCTACGCCCGCTACTCCCCCGTCGGCCGGCTCTAGCTGCCCCGTCAAGCTTGAGCCCTCCTGGTCGAGCGTCTCCTCCCTCGCGCAACACCTTTCGCACACTTGCCGCGGCCGCTGCTGCTGCCGCTCACTCGCTCGCTCGCGCTCTCGCATCGGCTGGGAGAAGAAGGAGAGGGACACGGAGGAGATGAGGGTGAGGGAGAGGGTGAGGGGCCTTTTTAAGGCCGCGCGGGGAGAGAGAGAGAGAGCGCCGCGCCCTACAGGAGGGGAGAGGGAAAAAGAGGGAAGAGAGCGGCGGACACAGGTCTGCGCACGCATGCACGCAGACGCAACCCCGTACACTGCAAAAATTAAATACCAGACGTCTGGAAAGGGTCCCAGACGTCTGGGCCACTTCCCAGATGTCTTAAAAATCGTCTTGAGGCCACGTTCGTAACAATATAACAAACTCAAAGGAAGTTTCATCCCTGAAGCTTACGCTAACTAGGGTGCGGGAAAGAACGACATATAAAACATAACAAACTCAAAGAGGACCGAAGCCAGTTCGAAAAGACGTACCTGCGAAGAGCTCCGGGTACCGCTCCCGCATTGCCGCCTCAGGCTCCCAGGTAGCCTCCTCGTACCGCTGGCTCCTCCACAAAACCTTCACCTGGGGTACTTGATTTCGTCTCAAGCTGCGGACGGCTCGGTCAAGAATCTGCACTGGACGCTCGGGGTAGGTCAGGTCATCGCCCACCTCGACACTCTTGTGACTTAGTACATGACTGGGATCGGCAACGTACTTCTTGAGGTTGGACACATGGAACACGCCGTGCACACCAGAAAGCTAAGGAGGGAGGGCAAGTCTGTAAGCAACGGGTCCAACCCGCTCTAGGACCTCAAAGGGCCCCACGAATCTCGGTGCGAGCTTCCCTCTCACCCCAAACCACTGCAGGCCCTTCATGGGAGAAACACGAAGGAAGACGTGGTCCCCAACCTCAAACTGCACCTCTCTGCATCTCCGATTCGCGTAGCCCTTCTGCTTGCTCCTGACAGTGCGGAGTCGCCTGTGGATCTGCTCGACTACCTCCTGACTCTGCCAGATCAACTTGGGGCCAACCTCCCACTTGGTCCCCACCTCAATCCAACTCAAGGGTGCCGTACACCTCCGTCCGTACAGGGCCTCGTAGGGAGCCATGCCGATGCTCGAGTGATAGCTGTTGTTGTATGCAAACTCCGCCAGGGGCAGGTGCTCCTCCCAAGAGCCCCTCCAGTCCAGTACATAAGCATGCAAAAGGTCCTCAAGTGTCTGTATCGTGTGCTCCAACTGTCCATCCGTCTGGGGGTGGTAGGCTGTACTGAATCTCAACCGCGTCCCCAAGGCCTGCTAAAACTCAGCCCAAAACTGGGACGTAAAGCAGGTATCCCGGTCGGATACGATCTCCCGCGGAACTCCATGTAGTCGCACCACGTCACGGATATACCTCTCTGCCAACTGTGCTGGTCCCAAAGTGACTCGGATCGGCAAGAATCATGCCGTCTTCGTCAGTCTATCCACAATTACCCAGACTGCATCGTGTCCTCGCTGGGTAACAGGTAAGCCCACCACCAAGTCCATGGTGATGCTCTCCCACTTCCACTCTGGCACTGGAAGCGGCTGTAGCGGCCCTGCAGGCCTCTGATGCTCGGCTTTCACCTGCTGGTACACTAAGCACTGCTGCACGAATTCACCCACATCCCACTTCATCCCCCTCCACCAAAACTCGCGTCTCAAGTCATGGTACATCTTCGTGTTTCCCGGATGTATGGTGAATTTGGAACCGTGTGCCTCAGTCAGGAGCTCTCTCAACAGCTCCTCGTCTCTGGGAATGCACAACCATCCCCTCAGGCGCAGTACCTGGTCTGTGAAAGAGAAGTCCCCTGGGTCTCCTGATAGTACTCTATCGCATAGAGATTGCAAGTACGGATCGGCCATCTATCCTGTGATGATGCGGTCTATCAGCTCTGGCCTAGTTTTTCGTGTCATCGTCACTGCCCCACAGTGCCCCCATAACTCTAGGGGTCGCCAACTGCCAACCTCCTCCAAAAGGCTCCAACTCTGTAACTGTAAACTGGCCAAGTGTGCGGGCGCCTTCTGGCTCAAGGCGTCAACCACCACGTTGGCCTTTCCCGGGTGGTAGGAAATGTTGCAGTCATAGTCCTTCAGGAGCTCCAACCAACGTCTCTGTCTCATGTTGAGCTCCTTCTGATCAAAAAGGTATTTGAGGCTCTTGTGATCCGTGAAAATCTCGAAGGTCTCACCGTACAAGTAGTGGCTCCAGGCCATCAGTGCG
Organism: Thalassia testudinum; assembly: GCA_037157565.1. Taxonomy (NCBI): domain Eukaryota; kingdom Viridiplantae; phylum Streptophyta; class Magnoliopsida; order Alismatales; family Hydrocharitaceae; genus Thalassia; species Thalassia testudinum. The sequence goes on from JAZHRO010000063.1 coordinate 137,404,211, forward strand.
AAGACGACAGCTGCCAGCTCCAGGTCGTGGGTAGGGTAGGTATGCTCATGGGGCTTCAGTTGTCGTGAAGCGTAAGCGACAATGTGACCCCTCTGCACGAGCACACCTCCTAACCCCTACAAGGAGGCGTCCGTGTACACAACGAACCTACCACTACTGTCAAGGATGGTGAGCACGGGAGCCAAAGTCAACCTCTCCTTCAGCTCCTGAAAACACACCTCACAGCCGTCTATCCAAGTGAAGGGCACGTCCTTCCGGGTCAACTGTGTCATAGGACACGCAATTTGTGAAAAACCCCTGATAAACCGTCTGTAGTAGCCTGCCAGCCCCAGGAAACTGCGAATCTCGGTGACTGAACGTGGTCTCTCCCACCTGAGCACTGCCTCAACCTTAGCTGGGTCCACCGCCAAGCCATCCCCAGAGATCACATGACCTAAGAAGGTCACCTCCCTCAACCATAACTCGCACTTGCTGTATTTGGTGTACAGCCTACATCGTCTCAGTGTGTCCAGAACCATCCGCAAGTGTTGTCTGTGCTGCGTCTGATCTCGAGAATAGATGAGTACGTCATCAATAAATACCACCATGAACTGGTCCAAGTATGGTCTAAACACCTGGTTCATTAGGTCCATGAAAGCAGCGGGGGCATTGGTAAGCCCAAACGGCATGACCAAAAACTCGTAGTGTCCGTACCGGGTGCGGAAAGCTGTCGTGGAGACGTCTGCCTCCCTGATCCTCAATTGGTGGTATCCAGACATCAAGTCAATCTTGGAGAACACCGTGGCACCTCGCAACTGGTCAAACAAGTCATCGATCCTCGGCAGCGGATATCTGTTCTTGATGGTGACCCTATTCAGCTGTCGGTAGTCCACACATAGGCGTAGGGTACCATCCTTCTTCTTCACAAACAATACCGGGGCTCCCCAGGGAGACGCACTGGGCCTCACAAAGCCCTTCTCTAAAAGATCCTGCAACTGAGACTTGAGCTCTCGTAGCTCAAGCGGTGCCATCCGGTATGGTGCGGTGGAGATGGGGCTGGTCCCTGGTACTAGTGAGATCTCAAACTCGATCTCACGCTCGGGTGGTAGTCCTGGTAACTCGTCTGGGAACACGTCAGGGTACTCTCTGACCATCGGGATGCTCTGGAAGTCTGCCATAGGGTTGGGCTCTACCACCACACAAGCTAGGAAGCCCTCACACCCCTGGCTCAAAAGTCTCACCGCCCGAAGTGCCGAAATGCATCTGAAGCCTCCGTCCACTGGCTGTCTGTGAAACTCGAATGGAGGCAACTCCGATATGGAGAAGACGATCTTCCTCTCAAAATAGTCCACCAAAGCGTGGTAAGCGGATAGCCAATCCATCCCTAGAATTACGCCAAAGTCCTCCTCTGTATCATAATCAGGTTAGCTGGTAGACTATGTCCCCCGACCCTGACCTCGCAACCCGTGTACACCTCCTTAGCCACAAACAGCTGACCACTTGGACCTTTGGTTACGAATGGATTCTCTAACAGCGTATAGTCCTGGCCCAAACTAACTGCGAAACTGGCTACGACAAACGAATGCGTAGTGCCGGAATCGAAAAGTGTGTAAACGAGTCTACCGAAAACTGAAACCATACATGCCACCACCGATCCTGAAGCTCTGGCATCCCTGTGTGTCAGGGCGTTGATACGCCCTTCAGCTCTAGGGGCGAACGAAGCAGCCACACTCTGCGTCGGACGGGTAGGTGCTGGCTGGTACCCTCCTCGTGCCTGGGAACTGCAGCCTCCTGCGTGCCCTCCAGTGCTCTGCGAGGGAAGTATCTACTGACCTCCTGCCGTAGACGGGCAGTCCCTCCTGATGTGGCCCGGTTGGCCACACTGGTAGTAGAGGGGAACCCGACTCCTGCCCTCCGTGTGTCCCTGCTATCGGCTGGGCGGGGGTGAAGTGCTGGCGACTAGCCCTTGTTGAGGGCCCCCAAAGGCCATTGATGGCCCTGCAAAACGTGACGGCTCTCCTGCGGATGCCACGTGTCTCCTCTCTCGCCGGCCCTGTGAAAAGTCTGGCTGGAAAGGCCTCTTCTGCCTGCTGTCAGTGTCTCGCGCGGACGGGTTGGTCTCCTCGTAGGTCATAGCTGCCTCCACCACCCTCAAAAACGTAGGCAACTTCAGGGGCTTAACGTACCCCCGAATCGCAGGTCGGAGCCCCTCGGTGAACCTCCAAAGGCGCTCCTCCTCAGTGGCTACCGCTATCGCTGCAAAGCGGGACAGCTCCAGAAAATGTGTGCGGTATGCGCTCACGGTCATCGTCCCTTGGCGGAGAGTGTGGAACTCCCGCCTCCTCTGGTCCTACCATGTCTGGGGAAGGTACTGCTCGCAAAAGAGGGTGACGAACCGGTCCCAGGTCGGCTCGTCCCTCTCCTGTCCCCTGACCACTCTCCACCACCTGTGTGCTGCACTCTCCAACTGGTACGTGGCGAAGGCCACGCAGCACTCCACCGGGGGGCGAAGGGTGTCGAAAATCTTCTCGAGCTGCTCGAGCCAGTCCTCTACCTGGGTCGGGTCCTCATCCCCCTTGAAGGAGGGGGCCTTCAGCTTCCGGAACTGCTCGAAGAGCTCGAAGTGGTGCTACAGTGGAGATGCTGGTGCACCTCCAGGCAAAGGTGCCTCGTGCACAGAAGTGTCGGAGGAAGGTGGGGGTGGTGGCGGCCCATCCCCTCCCCCGAGTCCAGCCCTGCATAAGTCGTGTGGTCCCATAGAGGACTCCCCCTCCACAGCCCCAAGGTGTGGTGCTCGAGGCGGTAGGTGGAGCTCCTCTCGCATAATGTCCCGTATCGGCTGGGCGAGGTCCTGGGCCTGGACACCCGGGAGCAGTGGCTGGTCCACGGAGGCGTCGACAACGGCACGCCCAGCTCGCCGGCCTCGTCCTCGGCCCGCCTCGCTAGTCCCGCGACGAGGCATCTCCTGCAAGGAGACGCGAAACAAAACGGAAACACGTCAATACGGAACGATAACTAACGAAAAACGTCTAAGAACTCATGTCAAAAGATATGTTGTGGTGGCTACTCTATTTATAGGCATGTGAATTGGTTATTTTCCAGTCAGTTGATTCACTTCTCGGGACGACCTTGCTCTGATACCATCTTGTAAAGACCCGATTCCCGAGTCCCTACGAGACACGAGAACCGAATCGACTCGACTAATCCCAAGGCCTTGTCGTCCAACGAGGAAGTAACCAAAAGAGCAGTAAAATAAACCACATTCAGCATGAATATAACTAGCAGTAACAAAATACAGCAGTAAGAAAAGGAACCACTACAGTATATACCACCACAACAGTAGAACAGCAATTATAACATAACATGAAGCTACAAGTAAAAAGTATAGAGAGTAACAAGAACTACTCACTACAGTGGAACAAAAGGGGTACAAAAAGAACTGCGGTAACTCTATTGGACCCTACTCGGCCTAGCATCCTCTGCAGCCGCTGACCCTGGCTGCTCAACACCTGGTCTTGAAAAGTAACGAGTGTAACACGTTAGCGAAACACTGAGTAGAGTGGCAGCTAAAACTAAAGAAGCAGTAGAGTGTACAGTAGCTGCTATATTTTCTTTATTCCTTTATTTACGTCTTTTTATTATTTCACAATTTATCTATTTCTCAGATCCTTCACTTGATCTCGAATGTTCCTCGTGGGAACGATCTTGATTGCAGTCTTTTCCGAAAAGTAGAAGTAACACGTGGTGCTCTCCTGGCCGGGAGAGCCCCCGTGGTGATCCTACCCTCAGTCAACCACCCCAGGGTCGCTGACAGACATAACGGTGACTACGGCACGCGCAATAAGTGCACGGGTAGCTATCCCGCAATGGCACGCGGTCAGTCATTTCCGTTAACGGGTGCACCCAAAGCACAGTACGGGACCAGTATAGGGCATAGCCCTCTCAGTAACAGGGGTCCAACCCCTCCACAGTCCGCGCACCCTCGCCTAACTACCCTGGTTTGCCCAGTGGGCTTAACAAGCCGGTGTAGGACGCTAGCAGAACCCCAGGGCCCGTGGGGTAGCTAGTGCTCTCCCTACACTAGTAGCTCTCCACGGTACTGCGTACGCGGGGGCCAGGAAGTCGGTGTACAGTGGCCAAACCCACCCCAATCTCAACCTGAGGGCGACAAGCTCCTCTCTACACTAAGAGGTAATGTGTGCTCTCTTTGGTACCACGTACCCAAGAGACAACACACTTCCACATCTTTCCTTCTCAGTTCCATCCATTCTCTTTCCAGGAGTTCTACTCCTAATTCCCCGTAGGGTTCCAGCTCTTTTAACTCAGCACATTTAGGTTTCACCGTTCTAGTTTTACGTTCATACAACCCATGTTCTTAACCATATTATTTCTTTATAACAGGCAGCGGTTAAATCAATTTGCAGGCAGCTATTATTTCCTTTCCACCTTTCCAAGACTGCAATATTATATACATATCACTAGTTTCCAGTCCTAGGTTTCATGTCATACCCTAGGATCTATCATTCAATCTAGTTTCCAGTCCTAGGTTTCATGCAATACCCTAAGATCTATCATTCAATCTAGTTTCTCAGTCCTAGGGTTCATGCAGTGCCCTAGACTCTATTAATTATTCCACAATTGTAACAAATTTGATTAAGTAAATTAAAAGCCACTCTACCTGCTACAACGCGAGTACTGGGGGCATGGTCGGAAATCCCGCGTGCCTCCGCAATCCCCAAGACTGCAATGGAATCGGGTCCTAACACAAGGATCAGACACAAGGAGTTTCTCAGAATGGTATATAATTACTGTAAACGGGTAGAGGATTTTATTTCGGAAAGAACGCAACTCGAAACGCTGAAAACGGACTCCGAATGGGCCCTAAACTGGTCGAAAATGACGAAACTACCCAAAATCAGACGTCTAGAACCTCTTCCAGACGTCTTAAAATGTGGGTCAGAGTGTACCTTCATTCTGTGTAGTCCCTCAGACGACCAGAAGCTTGCAGGGGCGTCTGGCTTAGTTCCCAGACGTCCGATGGTCACCCCAGACGTCTGGAAGTCCTTCCCGTCGTCAGGCACTGTGGCCAGACGTCCGATTCACGTGGGATGGCGAGCTCTCGCGCCCTCCCAAGCAGAACCTGCACGCACCCACACCTGTTGTCAGTACGATGAGTCGCAGACGAAGGCGCGGCGGACGGCCGCATGGCTGTACACGCGAAAAAGGGAGAAGATAGAAATATCTTACCTGACAGACATCTGGGCAGTCCTCCAGACGTCTTCACCGTCGTCTGGTTGGAATCCCAGACGTCTGATTCTGGAAAAGCTTCCAGAATCAGAGCTCGACTCATCCTCCGCCCGCGATGCACGGCCGCACCGCGCCCTGTCCGCCTGTTGCTCGAGCTGCAGCAGCCCCTCAGCGACACTCCACGCCTGCTGCTCCCCCGCCGGCCGGCTCTAGCTGCCCCGACAAGCTCGAGCCCTCACGGTCGAGCGTCTCCTCCCTCGCGCAACACCTCCTCCCGCACACTTGCTGCGGCCGCTGCTGCTGCCGCTCACTCGCTCGCTCGCGCTCTCGCATCGGCTGGGAGAAGAAGGAGAGGGACACGGAGGAGATGAGGGTGAGGGAGAGGGGCCTTTTTAAGGCCACGTGGGGAGAGAGAGAGAGAGAGCACCGCGCCCTGCAGGAGGAGAGAGGGAAAAAGAGGGAAGAGAGTGGCGGACGCAGGTTTGCACGTGCATGCGCGTAAACGCAACCCCGTACACCGCAAAAATTAAATACCAGACGTCTGGAAATGGTCCTGGACGTCTGGTCAGACGTCTGGGCCAATTCCTAGATGTCTTAAAAACCATCTTGAGGCCGCGTTCGTAACAAATAAGCTCATTGTCATTTCATAACATGGAGACATATATATATATATAAACATTTTTTATTCATTCAATGGGAGAGTTGTTTGCAACAAAAACTACAAAGGAAAGCTTGTATAGAAATGCTTGGAATTTAAATCTTGCTATTAGAAAAAAACAGCATACAAGAATCGATGGGGGGATTTTGCATGCATCATTGGGGGAGAATTAAGACTATGCTACTAAGTAGTAATAGAAAGCAGTAAATCTATGAAGAGCATAAACTAAATCTAGAAGAATAAAAGGGTATTCAGGGGTGGTCCCCGATGGCCTTGGAGTGGTCGGGAGGAGAATGAGGGATGGCCAATGGAGCTTGGGCCAACCCTTGGAGAGAGAGAGGATTGATCCAGCATCCCAGCATGGTGTCCTTCATGGTGGTGATGAGCTCGTGGAGGTGGAGTGGCTAACCGAAGTGGAGGTGGGCGTGCATGGAACCAATGGAGTGAGTGGTGCCAAGAGTGTGAAGTGAAGCCAAGGGATGTGAATGGGTGCACTTGGCCGCCCATGGGGTCCTTTTATAGACTCAATGGATTCTCTCTAGAGAGGTGTGGAACTCTCTATAGAGAGTCCAAGATTGGCCGGCCATATGGTTATGAGATCCAAAAAATGTGGATCTAATTTTGAATGCCTCTTGGTTGCTAAATTTAGCAACTAAGAGATGGCGCCACTTCAAGAGAGTTCTACAGAACTCTAGAAAAGTGTGTGTGCGTGAATGGGTGTGTGTGTGTGTGTGTGTGTGGTTGTGCTCTATGTGGCTAGGTGGCTTAGGTTAGGTCCTAAGGGGTTTAGGTAGGTGTATGTCTTGAATTAAGGTTACAAACCCTAATTGCTAAGGGGAAAGTGCAATTAAACTTAACCTAACTTTAATTGGATGAGTGTGGACCTAATTGAGAGTGAAATAACTCAATTGGGCTAGGTTTAGGTCAATTGGACTCTCACCAAGTCATTGAACTTGTGTGGGTTGAGATCTAAGCTCAATTGGACTCAATGAGTCCAATTGACTTAGGTGAATGTAATGGAGTTTGATCTAAGTCAATTGGGTTTGGGGAGGACTTAATTAGGTCCTTAGGTAGGTCTAAAGGTGATGTACTAGGGTTAGGACACCTTAATTTAGGTTCCTATGGGGTTGGGATTAGGTCTAGGGAGCTAAAGATTCAAGATCAAGGCTTGAATCTCAAAACAGGGACTGGAGACCAGTATCAGACGTCCAATAATGTGATCAGATGACTTATACTCAAAAATCAGAAGTCCAGACTTCAGTTCTGGATGTCCAATTTGAGTCAGGGGGAAACCAAGGTTCTGTTTTGGGTATTCTACAGAAATTGGACGTCTAACAAAGTGTTTAGACGTCCAATAACACTACAGAAGTGGGTTTGAGGTGTGTGGGAGTTGGCTAAGGGTCCTGGACATCCTATCACTTATCTAGACATCCAGATAAGGGTTGGAACTAGGGTTTTAGGGTTTCCTAGGGTGTTGTGACCTAATCTAAGGGTGGCTAAGGCTTCGGGAAGTCTCTAGGCTATCCTAGGGCTAGGGTAGACCTAGGCTTTTCACATTTTACTACTTTATTTCTACTTAATAGAATAGCAAACTTTTAACTCCCTTACATTATTATTCCTACATTTAAACTAAGCCTTCTGCTCCAACTTTGCTGCATCTCCCATTATTCTTGATCCAACTTCAGTTCCTGCTCCAGATCCAGCTCCTGATCAGCTTATTGCCTGCAATCAGCACATTATAACATTATTTTATGCATAGCTAAATTAAAGCAGTAAAGATGCAGATAATGCCTATGCATGTGTGAATAATCCTAACTTATGCTAAGTTCTAACTTAATCTAGGTCAATTATGACCTATGATTGCTGCGCAATCATACCCCCATGCCTAAATCTTGCTAGTCCCTAGCAAATGCAAGACTAAATTATTTACAGCAAGGGTTCCTAAGGGACTGATTATTTTATCAAGTAAATGCATAGAGATTTTTCTCCTTTTTGTTTTCATCCTATGCTCTAGAAATCCAGACAATCGTGAAAGTGCAGCTGTGTAGATTTTGCAATGGATTCGAGTGAAAAACTAATACACCTCTAAAGCATGTACTTGACCCCTAGTAAAAATTCTAGTGGGATAGGTGGATTTCTTCCCTCGGGGCATTCAAAATATTCTATGAATTCCACCCCCACCTTAGGCTTGGGTAGAGAATCTTAGAGGGAAAAGATTATATATTTGGTGGCTCACTCTCACTTGGTACTACATAGAGACTAGTACTGTAGAATCTAGATTCCTGGATTACTACGTAACTCATCTCAGAGAAAGACGAGAAAAGCTATGCTCCCTTTTGATTCCTTTGTATTCATTCTCTCTTTCTCTTTTTCTTTTTCTTTCCTTTCTTAGAGCTGACAACCTCACCAGATTCACATATATGCTCTATATTTGGTGGTATTACTTGGCATTAACACTTTAATTGAGTTCTCATAACCCTAACACTAAGATGGAATTCCTCAACCAGTATTCGGGGGCTCAGAAACATAAGAAAAATAGATTAAGGCCATATTTCATGGATCTCAGATTTATTTGGTGGTATTGCCTCAATGCAACTAAACAAATATTCACTCTTTTCTTTGCTTTTTCTTCTTTTTCTAATTTTTTTTCAATTTTTCTTCTTTTTTTTCATCTCTTTCTTTCTTTCTTTCTTTTTTTTTTCAACATAACACATCCATGAACTTTATTGAGGAGGCATTATTAGGGATTGGTGGTACTCAAGAGACATTGGGTGGCTTATTTGGTAGAAGTGCCTACTCACGACACCGGGAGAGACGGATAGGACAGTGTATTTCTGACCTTGGCATCAATACCCTCCTTCAGTCGAGGATTCCGTAAAGAATGGTCGTAACCATCCACCTTAGCCCTAGTTTTATGAAAACTCGCTCTCCACGTATTTGCCTTATTTGGTGGCCCTCAAAATTCACTCAAAAATGTATACGTAGGAACCAAGAGTGGAAACTATGCCTAATCTCTGAGTATCATCACCTAATTATCTAGGACTTCAGATTCCTTGTACTAATCTTAGCGCACTAGTGCACTCTACTCTCATCTCACACTATTTGGTGGATTTTTGGAAGAAAATCTACCTAACTCCCAAAACACTATCTAGGGGTTCAGGAAAAGAAGCACTGCTTCTTCTCGACAGACTAAAGACGTTTATCAACCTTCACCGTGAATCCATTGCAAATTCTACGTGTGTGTGAAAAGTTATACTGGATTCCAGATTACAGGAATCAACTAGAGGCTAAAATCCCTAATGCATTCTCTTAATAAAATAATCTTATTTATGAATGCAATATGTATATATGCTATGAGCAATTAACCTCTTATAATTTGTACTTCGTGAAATTCCCATATCGGGTTACATTCAGCTTGACCCTAAATTTAGAACAAGAGGTGAGCGAGTGAGTTGGAAATGGCTGTTGCGGACGATTTCTACCTCCAATGTGAGCATTGGAGGTGGAGTCAGTTGTTCTTTTATTTAGGGTCCTAAAGTACGTTTAACATGCAACTCTGAGGTTTTTCCTAAATGTTGGCATAAAATTTTTCAGTTTTGTTGTATCTACCCCCCCATGCCTAAGTTCTTGCATGTCCTCATGCATGAATATAAAAATAAATAAATTCGACAGAGGATGAGTGGGTAGAAGTCGCCTAAAATTGCTCCTGAAAATATACATTCAGCACCGGCCAACCTGCTAGCATGTAATATATGCAAAGGAAATATGCTATGTATAAAAATGGTTATGTATAGATGATGGTAGAATGTGGGATATATGTTATCTATATGTGCTGAGTTTAACGCCTCCAGCTGGGCGAGCACTCAATCACACATCCTTAATAAGATGAACAATCTCGTCAGGTGGAGGAGGTTCCTGGGCCAAAAATGGCTTGAGACGCTAGCCATTAACCATGGATATATGCCTAGATTTTGGGTCCTTGATTTTAACTACCCCATTAGGATATGGATGGATCACAACATACGGGCCAGTCCATTTGGACTTGAGCTTCCCCACGAACAGTTTCAGCCATGAATCAAACAGCCAGACTCGCTGGTTGGGCGTGAATGCTTTCCTCCGGATGTGGCAGTCATGAAAGGCCTTGGTCTTGTCCTTGTATATTAATGAGTTCTCAAAGGCCTCCTATCGAATCTCTTCTAATTCGCTGAGCTGGAGTTTTCGTTCTTGACCTCCTGCATCGAGGTCAAGGTTGCATTTTCACACCGCCTGGTGACGACCTTCCTCTATAGTTCTATTATTTCGTCATAGTATAGTATAGAGAAGTGATTACCAGTTTAATACAATTTGTTACTCGGAAATAAAAGAGTTCCCGAGGTCGAACTCAGGGAGCAAACTGTATTCTAGAGATACAAATTCTTATTACAAAAATAAAGAGAGAGAGAGAGAGATGAAAATTTGGCTTCTTCTTCTTCTCTTCTCTTCTTCCTCTTTGGCTTTTGGTTTCTTTATCTCCTTGTGGTCTTCTTCTTCTACCTTCTGTTCTTCAGATCTTTTTCTCGTGCTCTCTTCTTCTGCTTTTGCTGTCAGGACGTCGTCTCTCTTTCTTTCTTTTTCTTTCTGTCTTCTTTATCTACAGCAGTGGGTGATGTTCTTCTTCTTCTTTCAGCTCTTGTTTCTGCTTGTCTCTTTCTTTTTCTTTTCCCTTGCGGTCCTGTTCTTCTTCCTCTTTTCTGCCTTCAGAGCGTCGTCTGATTTTCCAATCAGACGACTTAAACCGCCGCTGCTACAGTGCTCCTCCTTCCTTCAGCTTTCGTCGTCCTTCTTCTCTGCCTCGCTCGTCTTCTTCTTCTTCGCCTGTGCCTGCACACTTCAAAGCTCTCGTCAGCGGGCAAAAACCTACTCTACCCTCCCCCCCCCGGCGTTTCTCTCTCACAGAAGCCGCTCTTGGGAAAGCTCTCCCAGAGCTGCCGGGTAGTCGGGTACGGGTCGCGCCCAGGTCCAGGCCCACCGGCGTGCGTGGTGGGCGAGGAGTGCAGGTCAGGCTAAGTCGGGTCGGGCCAGGTCCGCGAGGCGTGCATGCGGACGAGGCCGGGTAGTCGGGCGGGTGAAGGGGACCTCACCCCGTGAACTGAGGCGAACAGCTTAAGGCACTTTTTGCCTTTAAGCACCCGTTCGCCTCAGTGGCTTTCCGAGGTGGGACTAAATGTCCCACCCCAATTTGGATGCCTACGCGGAGGAAGCAGTGACAGTCGAGGCGAAGCACGGGGGCTTCGCGCGAGAGCTTCGACTCGACTGCAGCCTGGTACTTCGCGAAGACGCCTCGCACTGCCTGGGAGCGTGACCTGGGCGTGGCGCACCTGGGGCAGCAAGTGAAGAAGCTGCTTCGCTTCAACAATGGCGGCGGCGAGCGCAAGTACCTGCCCACAGAGAAACGGCCTCTCGGCCCAATCAGAAACGCGGAGGACCTTCGCCGTGGTGCGGCGAAGGTGGTCGGGGGGTGTGCAGGCGGCGGGGCGGAGCTTAAGGGCCGCCCTAGGTCAAACTGCAGGTTGGGAGATGGTTTTGTTCGGTGGAGTTGCAGAGGGTGATTTGGGGGAAGTGGAAGGGCGGAGGTTGATCAGGGTGAGGAGGCGGAGGTTCTGCGGTGGTCGGCGAGCTGTGTGGGTTGCTGGAGTGATGGGAGCGGGTCGCCGGAGCAGGGGCCGAAGGTGGAGAAGGTGAGGGCGATTGGTCGGATCGGGGCAACAGTAAAGATGTAAAGTGAGGAAAAGGAAGAGGGGAGGAAGAGGTGGAGTTCTACCTACTTAGCAGGACGTGGAGGGGCCGGAGCAGGCGACAGTCGTATCGACTGTCGCCGGAGAAGAAGCTGCCCAGGGGAAGGGGCGGCGGCGAGGAGAGGGCCGGAGAGGTGCCAGCTGGGTGCGGCGTGGCACGGGAAGAGCGAGGGAGAGCAACCCTGCAGCTGGTAGTGCGGAAGAGCGAAGAGGAGGAAGAGGGGAGGCCGCCGGAGCTGGAGGGCTTCCTGTCGGAGTGGGAAGAGAGGAAGTGGGGGTCTTTCTCCGTCAGGACCGAGCTCCTTTGAACGGTGGAGCGACGGGGGGTACTTATAGGGTAGAATCAGAGAGGAGGGCGGAGGGAGACGACGTGTCTCCCTCGCCGGAGGACGCCGGAGATGGAGACCCATACCGTCCGTGCGTTCGCACGGCCGGTATGGTGGGTTGCAGCGACCAGGGGGGTGTTCCTGCGACGGCTGACGACGCAGGGCACCCCCGGTTTACTTGCCAGACCCTCCCCCTTACCCTGTGCGACGCCATGCTCCGCGCAAGGTCACCGGAGCATGGTGCTGGTCAGGTTTTGGCAGGAGGGACCTGAATGCAAAGAACGAAGGAGAGTTAGGGGCATAAATGTGAGGGTTCAAAAGTTGAGGGCCAAAAAGTAAATAAATGAGGACCAAAGTGTAAAGTTGGTCAAGAAGGTTTCCTCTTAGGCTCAAGTTTTTATACATGACTAATTGGGGCCTAAGGATTATGATGGTGAATTTTATTTCCAGATTAAACCTTGTTTGATCGGTCAATTTATGCAAAAACCCAAATTAAGTTGTTAATTGGGCATGGTTCTCAATGTAGGTCAAAATGGGTTCCTAAGGCCAAATTGAAGGTTCTAAACCCTAGAGATTATTTTTATATGAATTTTAGAGGGTTTAGTTGATTTCTTTCTCTACCTCGAACCTCGTGTTTTTAAGTAGGTTTGTTTTTAGGGTTACAGGATGTCATTTAATTCCTTGGAGTTGCTGTAGCCCTTATTGAATCATCTCATCCCACTTTTCCTCTTATTAGGTTTCTTTGACCTATGTTTGGACCCTAAGTTACCCTGTTTTTAGATTGGATTGGTGAAATTGCATTTTTACCCCTTAGTTTCTGTTTTCTTTGCGAACTCAGAATCTCTCTGAGTTAAGCCTTTCCTTGAGTTATGTAGGAGCTTTTATCCCTTGTATTAGGTAAAAATGAGCTAGTTATGGCTCATGATGAGGTTCTCATCACCGCCCAAAAGGCGCGGTGTTCCAGCTCTACAGGAAGGTGACAAGCCTTGCAATATACCATGCGATATGGTGACATTCCGAGTGGGGCCTTGTATGCGATCCGATATGCCCAGAGTGCATCAACTAATTATCAGACCAGTCCTTCCTGTCTGGTCTAACCGTCTTCTGGAGAATCAACTTGATCTGACTGTTAGACACTTCAGCCTGCCCATTGGTCTACGGGTGATACGGGGTGGCTATGCGGTGATGTACCCTGTATTTCTTTAATAACGACCTGAAATGGTCTTGAATGAAGTGGCTTCCCCCATCGCTAATCAGAGCGTGGGGTATTCCGAATCTCGCGAAGATGTTTTGCCGTACGAAAGAAATGACGATCTTATGGTCAGCCCGTCTCGCCAGGATGGCCTCAACCCACTTCGAGACATAGTCAACGGCTAGCAGTATGTACTCAATGCCATGCGAGTTCGGCAAAGGGCCCATAAAATAGATGCCCCAGACTTCGAACACTTCTACGACCATGATGGGTTAGAGTGGCATCATGTCTCTCCTAGTCATAGAACCGATCGACTGGCATTGTTTGCAGTGTTGGGCGTATTCGTGTGTATCTTTGAAGATGGTTGGCTAAAAAAATCCCGACTATAAAATTTTTGCAGCGGTTTTCCGTCCCGAGAAATGGCCACCACAAGCATCATTGTGGCAGAAAGATAACACACTGGGGATCTCAGAGTCTGGGATGCATCTTCGGATAATCTAGTCCGCTCCAATGCGGAAGAGCAGTGGGTCATCCCAGAGGTAGTATTTGGCTTCGACAGTGAATTTGACTTTCTAGTCTTTGGATAGGTTCGCTGGAATTTTGCCTGCGGTGAGGTAGTTCGTGAAATCCATGTACCAGGGAAACTCAATGGAGTGAACTACCAAAAGAGATTCATCCGGAAATTGCTTGTGGATAGGCAGGGAATAAGGAATGTGATCTGGGTCCAGTTTGGATAGGTGATCCGCCACAACATTCTACTTTTTGACTTTGTCACGGATTTCGATATCGAATTCCTGCAATAGAAGGATCCATCTAATGAGCCATGGTTTGGCATCCTTCTTTGCCAACAAATGCTGGAGGGCGGAGTGGTCGTTGAAGATGATGACCTTAGACCCTAATAAATACGATCTGAATTTCTCCAACCCAAATACTACTGCTAGCAATTATTTTCGGTGATCGTATAATTACGCTGAGCCTCATTCAGCATCTTGCTAGCATAGTATATGACAAAAGGGTTGTTTCTCCGGACGCTGGCCTAAAGTAGCACCGACGGCAAAATCAGACGCGTCGCACATCATTTCAAAATCAAGCGACCAGTCTGGTGGTTGGAGAATTGGTGAATCCGAGGCAGCGCTTCGTAAAGTCTCGAAGGCGTTGAGAAACGAGGTGTTAAATTCAAATGGGACATCGGCAACCGGGAGATTAGTCAAAGGCCACGCAATTTTTAAGAAATCGCGTATAAATCTCCAATAGAAGCCGACATGACCCAAGTATGATCTGATCTGCTTGACTGAGCTAGGTGGCGGTAAGTAGGAGAGAATCTCTAATTTAGCTCGGTTAACCTCGAGTCCACTTTTGGAGATCCTGTGCCGTAGTACAATGCCATCCCTCACCATGAAATGGCTTTTCTCCCAAGACAGTACTAGGTTTACCTCAATACACCATTTCAGGATCTTGGTGAGGTTATCAAGACAAGATGTGAAATCATCTCCGGAAATGGAGAAGTCATCCATGAATACCTCCACATAGTCCCCAATCATGTCAGAGAAAATGGCCATCATACAATGCTAAAATGTCGCTGGTGTGTTGAAGAGGCCAAAGGGCATCCGCTTGAAAGTGAATGTTCCAAAGGGGCATGTGAATGTGATCTTGTCTTGATCTTCCTGGATAATCACTACTTGATTATACCCGGAGTATCCATCCAGAAAGCAGAAGAAACTGTGTCCGGCTAACCATTCCAAGACCTGATCAATGAACGGCAAAGGAAAGTGATCCTTCTAGGTAGCCGTGTTCAGTTTCCTGTAATAGATGCAAACCCTCCAAGATGTCACAATGCGGCTCGGGATGGATTCGCCCATATCATTCTTCATGACGGTGAGTCCTGCCTTCTTGGGCACTATCTGGATTGGACTCACCCACTAGCTGTCAGAGATTGGATATACAATACCTGCATCCAGCCATTGATGATCTCCTTCTTAACAACCTCTAGCATATTCGGGTTAAGCTGTCTCTGAGGATGTCTCGAAGATTTCACCCCCTCATCCATGTAAATGTGATGAGTGCAATACGAGGGGTGAATACCGCGGAGATTAGCAATACTCCACCCAATAGCAGCCCTATGGTCTTGAAGCATAGAAATCAATTGATGCTCCTGTTCTTGGGTTAAGTGGGCATTGATAATGACTGGGTATGTCTCACTTTCGCCCAAGAACACATACTTGAGTGAGTCAAGTAAGGGCTTCAATTCGATTACGGGTGGGTCAGAGTCAGAAATGAGAGTGGGAGGAGCAGAATTGAGGGTGGGAATATTCTTATCCATGTGCACATGAATTCCCATTGAGTCGCTCCCTGTGAAATAATCGGCTGTGACTGCGTTAACGGGAAACCCATTAGCTATAGTCACGTCTTCCTACAACAACAAGGGTGATTCAGTAATGTATGGATTAGGTGATGGGTCGTCCTGGATAGGTTGTTAATATGATGTTTTTATCGTTGAAATATGTATAGTGGTTAACCTAATTCAGACCTAACCATCTCTTTACAAAATTTTTAACCTGGCCTAATTGATTTTATCTTGTCACTTTTAGGCCCAGGGTCGAACACAGGGAAGTGGGGTTAAAGTCGAGTTTCTACGTTTTCCTTAAAACGCGTCTCTTTCGTTCGTTTATTGTGTTTTTGGTGTTTTTCTTATTTAGGTTTTTTATGGTAATCCTTGTTCTTGAGGCACACCCTCAAAATTGTGTCCTTGGCTTTTAGCCAAATAGAGTCCCAAAACAAGTCTTGCTACTCGCAAGACGAGGTACCTGCAAGTCAAAGATTATCTTTTCTTTTTTATGTATTTTTTTTTATATTTTTACTAACAGAAAAGCAAATAGACAGAAAGTAAATATAGTATGTATATATATATATATATGTAGTATATATATAAAGGGGTGGGGGTGGAGGTGGCGATGGAGTGTAGCACTATGTCGAGTCAGTCGACGTCTAGAGAGACGCAACCAACACGACTAGGTGCCGCGTGGAGTGTGGATGGAGGATGGATGATGTATGGGACCACGCTTTTTTTGTACGCGTGTATCAGGGAATATCAGCAACTGGTGCAGATATTCCCGCGATACAGCGTATAATAAATAACATGAAAATATATGTACATATGTATGTATGTAAGTAAATATATCTATATATATATATATAAATGTATAGTTATTTTTGTATAGATATATATATATAGATATATATGTGTATATATATGTATATAAGTATATATATATATATATATATATATATTACTATATATATGTATATATATGTATATAGATATGTATATATATATATATGTATATAAGTATATATGTCTATATATATATAAGTATATGTATAAGTATATAGATGTATATATAAGTAGATATATATATATATATATATTATATATATGTATATATATTATATATATGTGTATGTATACATAACTATATAGATATACTATGTATATATATATATATATGTATATATATATGTATGTATGTATGTATATATATATTTATATATATATTACTATAAGTGTGTGAGTGTGTGTGTATGTGTTGGTATAGGTGTGTGTGCGTCGGTGAATGTGTGTGTGTGCGTTGCTGTGAGTGTGTGTCTGTTAGTGAGTAAAAGAGAGAGAGAGAGAGAGAGAGAGAATACGTGAGAGAGAGAGAGCGGGAGCGGGCGGGAGAGATCAGCAGAGAGAGAGAGCGGGCGAGCGAGAGATCGCGGACGTGCGAGTTAAGACGTCTGCCGCCTCCGGCGGACGTCTGACGCCGCATCGTCTGAAGGCGGAGGCAGACGTCTGCAGACGGCGGGTGCGGGCGTAGCTTCGCGTATGGTTCCTGCAGGCGTGCGCGAAGGCGACGGGAGGGCGAAGGCGTGGAGGAGCGAGAGTGGAGGAGGTCTGCAGGTGGTCGCGGAGGGTCGCGGAGGAGGGCAGGGGGGTGCGAGGCCGTAGTCGGCCGCTGCAGTGCGCGCGGCGGATGGCTACAGGTGCAACTGCGAGGCGGACAGAACGGAGACGGAGGCGGGGAACGCCCTGCAGACGCGTGCGGAGGCGATGAGCGACTGCGGGGACGGTCGCGGAGGAGCGGGAGGACCTGCTGCTGCTGCTGCTGTGGCTTCAAGCTTCGAAGCTTGGAGCGGCGGCAATGGCGTTAAAGAGAAAAAACGAAGCGAGGGAATGCACCACGCCCACCGGCTCGTCGAAGTGCTGGGCGGTGGTGCTCCCACTGTGGTGGTGTGCACCACTGTGGGTTCTCCTGCTCACCGGGTGCCTCCTCGACGGAGGGCCGATGTATGGGAGGGGAAAGCGGTGGAGAAGATGGCTGCGGGTTTTTGTTGCTACAGCAGCCTTTGTTGCAAGGATGAAGCTGCAGCTACTTATAGAGGAGGAGAGAGTGGAGTGCCGACTGCAGCAGGGAGAGGGTGTGCGAGTTCCAGCTATAGGGAGCGGCGTTGGCAGGGAGAAGTGACGGGAAGAAGTGCTGCGTGGCTGCATCATGCAGCTGCGAGAAGAGTGCAGCCGCGGGAAGGAGAGAAAAGAAGAAATCAAGAGGAAAAATAAAAAGAGGGTGATTTTGCAAGGAGGCACTTGAAGAAAAATGTAACTATGCAGGCGATTGTTTCACTCCTCTTCCTCTCTTGATTAAATGCATGCATGCAAGTGTTTTTACAAATGCGATTACAGGATCCTATTATGCAATGTTAATGCTAGAAAATAGCACAAGAAGGCGTTATTACAGGCGTGTTTTGAGGTGCAAGCATATACCCCCATGCCTATCTTTTGCTAGTCCCTAGCAAAATAGTATTTAGAAATGATCTTAAGCTGAAGATTTTCTTCTGAGGTGATATTGGTGTGTTTACTATCGAATATTGTGAGAACCAATTGTAAAGAAGACTACCAGTACTTTAAGTCTCACATGACATAGATCATCTCTCAACTAACCAGGACTCTTGATATTTAAACCTTAGGTACGATTTCCAGGACCCAGGAGGTTTTTGCCGTACTCGAGAGCTCAAGAGGTTATGGTTGTGCATAGTGAAGGATCAAGACTGACCAGATGAACCTTAAGACTCAATCCCAGGGTTTCACGAATTTTTAAGTACAGGTTGGTCCCAGTTTCAGCTTATGTCTTCGAATTGACCCTTAAGATGATGACGGAAAACTCAACTCCCATTTTTTGATTTTTTTTTTTTTGTGGCTCACCGAAAAACAAAGTATACAGACATTTATGAGATATACTGACTCCTTTGCAACATCTTTTTTTTTTTTTTTTTTGACAACTCTTTTTTTCTCTTTCTTTTTTTTTGTTTTTTTTGTATTTTTTTCTTTTTTTTTTTGAAACACGTGTCAGTATATCTCTTACAACACATTTTGAAAGAGCACACTTTTTTTCCTTTTTGGTGGGAGAGTTTCTTTTTGGTGGAAAGTGTCGCTCCTAAACACAAGACTAAAGCCTGGGATAAAAAGTCTACCTGCGTGCACAGGTAAGGACTCCACCTTCCCTAATGAACACTAGGGTTGGATCTTATGTTCACCTGGCCTTTCCTGATATGTGTAGTGTGAACCACGTTTACTTAAGCTCTCAAGTAAAAGTAAACCAACGGATCTTGTACTTGTGTCTTAGGTACAAGAATACATCCTTAGTTAGGAGAGATCTTGATCTATTTTGTCAATGCTTTAAGTGAATTAAGCCGAGCCTGAGCGAATCAAGCTTTTGTGGCCTAGAAAGTCTTCAAAACAGAGGTTGAATATCCATAAACACTTATTGCCTTTTTTTTTCAGCTTCAAGATCATTACTAAACACCATTTATTATAATATATATATATATATATATATTTTCTTGCATATTTATAAATAGGTGGGAACTGTATGATACCATAACATACCCGGATCCTATGGATGCCTATCCACCCCCCCATGCCAAACAATGCTATGTCCTCATATGCATGCAGGGAAAGGCAGAGAACGGACGACAGATCGGGTAACAGGAGCTGAGGTTCAGGGTATAAATCAGGGTGGAAGGGTGGGTGGATGGTGGGTGGTGAAGAGAAAAGTGAAGTGATTGCGATAGAGGTGTGAAAAGTGATGGTGGATGGTGAGTGCTGTTAGGGTGCCTCCCAACAAGCGCTGAATTTAATGTCCCCAGCTGGACTCAGAATGAGGCAAAGAATTGGTTACCCTCCAGCAGGGCAATAGTTTCTCCAACGGGGGAAGGTTCATGAGTCAGATAGGGTTTCAAACGCTGCCCGTTGACCGTAAATTTACGCCCAGATTTGGGATCTTCGATTTCGACGGCCCCATTGGGGAATGGTCTTGAGACCAGAAAAGGACCAGTCCATTTGGACTTTAATTTCCCAGGAAAGAATTTGAGTCGGGCATTATAGAGCCAAACTTGCTGAGATGGCTCAAATTCCTTCCGCCGAACATGGCTGTCGTGAAAAGCCTTAGTGCACTGTTTAAAGGTTAGAGCAGAATCATAGGCTTCACGACGGAGCTCTTCCAGCTCTTGGAGTTGGAGTTTCCTTTCTCGTTCACACAAGTCTGGGTCGAGGTTACATTGGCGAACCGCCCAATAAGCGCGATGTTCCAACTCCACTGGCAAATGACAAGGCTTCCCGTAAACGATTCTATATGGAGACATACCAAGGGGATCCTTGAAGGCGGTCTGATACGCCCAAAGTGCGTCAGTCAGCTTGTCGGACCAATCCTTACGGTCAGGCCGAACCGTTTTCTGGAGAATCTGCTTGATTTGCCGGTTCGACACTTCCGCCTGGCCGTTCGTCTGAGGATGATACGGGGATGCGATACGATGGTGAACTCCATACCTCCTCAGAAGTGCCCGAAAAGAAGCATGGGTAAAGTGGCTTCCTCCATCCGAGATAATGGCCCGAGGGATCCCAAAACGCGCAAAGATATGGTCCTTGACGAATCGGGTGGAGATAACATGGTCAGCACGGCGCGCGGGAATAGCCTCAATCCATTTCAAAACATAGTCGACGGCCACGAGGATGAATTCGAAGCCGTTGGATGGAGGAAAGGGACCCATGAACTCAATTCACCAGATGTCGAAGATTTCCGTAGCTAGGATGTGTTGCAAGGGCATCATGTCACGACGTGCCATTGACCATAATGACTGGCACCTAGTGCAATGTTTGGCATAAGTGTGCGCGTCCTGGTGAAGGGAGGGCCAAAAGAAACCGCACTGCAACACCTTGGCTGCAGTTTTCCTCCCAGAGAAATGGCCTCCACAGGCCTGATCGTGGCAGAAGGATAGCACACTGGGGAACTCACTGTCAGGAATACAGCGACGGATGATTTGATCAGCACCTATCTGAAAAAGAAGTGGATTATCCCAGAAATAATACTTTGCTTCTGCCATGAGACGCTCGCGCTGGTTTTTAGGCCAGCCACGTGGACGAGATCCAAAAGCAAGGTAATTGGCAATGTCGGCATACCACGGTCCACTTGCCACATTTATTGCCAATAGGTGCTCATCAGGAAAAACTTCATTAATTGGCAGAGTAAGTCCAATATGGTCAGGGTCCAATCTGGAAAGGTGATCAGCCACAACATTCTGGGCTCCGGCCTTATCACGAATCTCAATGTCAAATTCCTGGAGTAGAAGGATCCAATGAATCAGTCTAGGCTTGGCATCCTTCTTGTGCATGAGATGGCGAATGGCCGCGTGATCAGTGAAAACAATAACGTGAGAGCCCAGAAGGTAAGAACGGAATTTTTCCAGCCCAAAGACGACTGCCAATAGTTCCTTTCCAGTGGTAGTATAATTACGCTGGGCCTCGTCCAACGTCTTACTGGCGTAGTATACCACGAAGGGGTGTCTATCGCGTCTTTGTCCCAGGATGGCTCCGACTGCAAGGTCTGAAGCGTCACACATAAGTTCAAAGTCGAGGGACCAATCAGGTGGCTGGAGAACAGGGGCCTTGGTGACAGCATTACGCAGCTGCGTGAATGCTTGTATACAGTCAGGGCCCATGTCGAAGGGCACGTCGGTTGATAGGAGATGAGTTAAGGGTCGAGAAATTTTGGAGAAGTCTTTGATGAATCTCCTATAGAAACCGACGTGTCCCAAGAAGGAGCGGATTTGTTTGACAGAACCAGGCACAGGTAAATCAGCAATGATATCGAGCTTAGCTCTGTCAACCTCGATACCCCTATCGGAGATGATATGTCCAAGAACAATTCCCTCGTGCACCATAAAATGACTTTTTTCCCAGGAAAGCATGAGGTTTACATCAATACATCTCCTAAGGATGCGAGTCAGGTTGGCAAGACATTCGTCGAAAGATGGTCCAAAGACTGAAAAGTCATCCATGAAGACCTCGAGAAAGTCACCCACCATGTCATGAAATATCGCCAGTATGCATCTCTGGAAAGTTGCTGGCGCGTTACAAAGTCCGAACGGCATCCTTCTAAAGGTGAAGGTGCCGAAAGGGTAGGTAAAAGTGGTTTTCTCTTGGTCTCGGGGGTCTATTGCCACCTGGTTATATCCTGAGAATCCATCCAGGAAGCAGAAAAATTTATTTCCCGCTAACCGCTCCAGGATTTGGTCAATAAATGGTAGCGGGAAGTGATCTTTCTTAGTTGCAGCATTGAGTTTCCTATAATCTACACACACTCTCCAAGATGTAGGAGTGCGTGTAGGGATGGATTCGCCCCTGTCATTGACACGGATGGTGAGTCCTGCCTTTTTGGGCACAACGTGAATCGGACTCACCCAGGGGCTATCGCTGATCGGGTAGATTATACCTGCATCCAGCCACTTAATGATTTCATTCTTAACGACCTCCCTCATGTTAGGGTTGAGACGTCGCTGCATCTCGCGAGAAGGTCGAGCCTCCTCCTCCGTATATATACG
The DNA here is from genome assembly GCA_037157565.1 of Thalassia testudinum. Lineage (NCBI taxonomy): Eukaryota > Viridiplantae > Streptophyta > Magnoliopsida > Alismatales > Hydrocharitaceae > Thalassia > Thalassia testudinum. Next base: position 137,426,300 of record JAZHRO010000063.1, read on the forward strand.
ATGAGTGCAGTAGGAGGGGCTAATACCAGAGAAGTCTGATAAAGACCATCCAATAGCTGCCTTGTGTTCTAGGAGGACCTTAGTTAGTTTGCACTCCTGCTCCATGGTTAATTTTGAACTGATGATTACAGGGAGAGTTTCATTTGGTCCCAGGAAAACATACTTGAGTGTATTAGGCAGCACTTTTAGCTCGGGAGTGGATGGGGAAGGATCTGGCATTTCTTGGGACGAGAGTGTCCCAAACGGGTAGGAGAACAAGTTAGGAGGAAGAAACTGGCCTTCAGATTGGCCAAGAAGAGGGGCTTCTTGGATAGATGGATCCAAAAATGAATAGCCCCAGTGAGAAGTATATGGGCTCAAGGTCCCAGTGTGGATTTGTAAATCCGCCTGATTTAGCGGGGAAGAAAGGGTAATTCGGTCTTCATGAGTGTGGACCGACAGTGAGTAGCCCGGATATGACTCAGACCACGAGGTATGGGAAGCGGAGAAAACCTCGTCAGAAGTCTGGCCAGGAGAAGGTACTGGACAAGGGAGGGATTGGGGAACATCACAGTATGCGTTGGTCAGGCAGTTATCAGTGTTTATAGGTAATCCGCAGCAGTCCGAATAGGTCCCAGTTAGTCCGATACACGCGCTGATGGCCATGTCTTCGTCAGACGTGTCATCCTCAATGCAATCGCAATCAAAGTTCTTGGCTGCCTTGAATATGTTAAGCTTGAGCTTCTCAGATCCAACGGCAATCTCAATACAGCCCGACTCGCAGTCGATGTGGGTGCGGGCTGTGGCCAAGAAAGGTCGACCGAGGATGATCGGACAATCAGAAAGTGAACTAGGAACTTCCATATCTAAAACAAGAAAGTCAACAGGAAAATAGAGACTGTTGACCCTAACCACCACGTCTTCCACCACACCTTTCGGGATTTTGACAGAACGATCTGCCAACTGTAACGTGACAGGGGTGGGTTTCAGATTTCCCAAGGAAAATTTTTTGAGCATGATGGTAGGTATGAGATTGATGGAAGATCCTAGATCAAGCAAGGCACGGTTAAAACTGCAGCCTTGGATGCTACAGGAAATCAGTGGTGTGCCCGGATCTTTCTGCTTCGGTGGTAAGTTTGACAGTATAGCACAACTCGCATGAGGCGAGAGAACCACCGGATTCTTAGTCTTCTTTGACTGTCGCCTGGGTGTTGTGTAGTCTTTGAAAAATCGAGCGACAGTAGGTATGTGGTCGATTGCCTCGAGCAGGGGTACCTTGATTTCTACATCCCTGAACAAATTACGTAGGTTGTCAAAGGCCTGCGTATTTTTCTTTTTGCCTTTTGGCTCCCTTAGTAGAGCCTCAGGGAATGGGACTGATTCTGGCACAAGTTTTGGTGCATCATCCTCTCGCGAATGCGGTATGCATCCCGAATGAGAGGGCGAAGAAGAAGACGGGCCAGGATCAGGTCGAGGCAGATCGACGGTCTGCTTACCGCTCCTCGTAGTGATAGCATTGGACGATGCGGGTCCAGTGGGATCATACGGTGGAGGAGGGTTTTGCAATGGGGACATAAGAGTGTGGTGCTGCAGTAGGATTAGCCTGAAATCCCGGTGGAATGCTCGGAGCTTGCAGAACTTGATTAACCTGTCCCTGAGAAGGTCGTACCTGTGGTTGAGAACCACGGGGTACGAAATTTTGCGGGTTTGGAACAGGTTGGGCGGGAAGAGTGCCCTGAGATCGAGTCGCCATGCGTAGTTGACTGATCTCGGCGTTCTGCTGCGCCAGTTGGTGCTGAAGAGAGGTCATGTTCTCTTCATGGCGCTTTGACATTTCCGTCATCATTCGCATCAATTTGTCAAGAGGGCTTGATGCATGTTCAGTTTGTGGTACGCAAGGGCCTGATGGCGGATTTGCCATAGGATTAAACTGGACCCTTGGGATGACGGGTGCAGACGGTCGCATTGGTCTACCCGCGGGGTTTTGGCGCTGCGGGTTGTTGGACCATGCGAAGTTCGGATGATTACGCCACCCTAGGTTATAAGTGGCAGAGAACGGGTTGTTCCCCAGGGCGCAAGCATCTTCTATGCCAGAAGACGCGTCCGCATGTAGATATGCGTCTGAGCACACGGAGGCTTGGTCCTCCGTGTCGAAATACTGGCTCGCAGAAGCCAGTTCCACATGACTTACCAAGTCGCTTGGCGCGACACTCGGTAAGGAAGGTCTAACGGGGTTTCTCAGGATAAGCCTGGTATTAGAAGAACTTGGATTGTGACTAAATGGTGAAGAGGTGGTGTTTGCCATAGATCGGGCGGGGTTGGCGAGAAGCTCGTCCAGCTTCTTGTGCACGACGGAGACTTCATCCAGTTTTTGTGCAATAAGGCTTAGATCAGTGGATGAATGGGAGGGTCCCGTGTCAACTTCGTGGACATTTCGGGCCTGGCTGGTACGATTAAAGGCGACAATGGAAGCATTGTTCATCGAGTTTTCACTCATATTTTCAAACAGCTCGAATGCTCCATTCTCGTCTTTATTCATAAAGTTCCCTCCGCAGGAAGCGTCTGCAATCTGCTTCAAAGTCTCATTTAGCCCATAGTAGAAAATCTGGGCTATATGCCACTTAGGCAGACCGTGGTGCGGACACTTCCTGAGGAGGTCGTTATACCTCTCCCATGCCTCATGAAATTGTTCGTCGTTTTGTTGCGTAAATGAAGTGATAGCACGGCGAAGCGCATTGGTCCGCCCGATTGGGAGGAACTTCTTGAGAAACGTTGTTCGCATCTCTTCCCAAGAGTGGATGGTTCTCCCAAGGGTGCGTAACCATTGCGACGCTTTATCCCGTAATGAAAACGGGAACATCTTCATGAGGACTATAGATAACCCGACATTTCTTGGTTTAACGGTTTCAGCAAGTCAGGTTAGGTCTTCCAAGTGGAGAAATGGGTCTTCACTTGCAAGACCATGAAAGTGAAAATTGATTAGGCCAATTATGTTTGGTTTTAATTCAAAGTTGTCCCCGCCCATGGGGACCCGAATTTGTCCTATGGTCTCTGTAGCAGCGGGATTCTGATAAGAGCTAAGAGACCTAGGCTCCTCCCGTTCGGGAGGGTTCTGCATTTCCTCCAATGTTTCCCGAATGGCTTCGATTTGCTCATTATACATTTCCATTTGGGCTTGGAGGCAGCTTATGGGATCTAAGGCTCCACCACCTGGTGGGTTCTGAGGGCGGTTTCCTCCCTCGGGATTTGGGGGTGGGCGTGCAGCCATGTTTGTGGAGGAGGAGGACGATTCGACTTGTTTTCTAGATTTATCAGTCAATTCAAATAGTTCAGGGTTTTGTGACCTCCTCCCAAACATGCACTACCGCAGGAAGAATTGGGGAGATGAGAAGGAAAAAGGGATGAGAGAAATGACGCCGCAAAGGTACACTTGATTACAAATCAATACAGTCAAGTTCCTAACCTCTACAGTGTGCCCTTAGACCTAAAGATCTAAGTTACCTACTATCACGAACTACGGAACCGAATGCGGGCACCGCGGAACCACCGGGCCAGATTGAAAGGCCGTTTGCCCCAGTCTTAGACACCCGATAGCACGCGGGAACTCTCACCAGCACGTAGCCGCTACACGTAGGTAGTTAGACCTCCAATCCTTAAAAAGGGTCAAGTTACTACCAATTTTAATTAGAGGCTTAGGGTCAACTGCTTTTGGAATGTGAAGGGCGTTGTTTACGGGTAATGCCCAAGTGATTGATTTTAAGAGTGTGTAAGAACAAGCATGCAACAGGGAAATCTCCCCGAATTGAAGTTTTAATTGGTGAATGATTTTTAGAGTTCAACCTTAAGTAGTATGAATTTTAGGATTTTGCTTAATTACCAATTCAACCAATCTCTGGGTTTTGCAAGAATATAGGTTTTTTTTTTCTAAAGCCCAAGAAACCCTTCTTCAATTATCAGTTAGTTAATGCATGCTAAAATGCAATGGGCTACCCTAAATGGAGATTTCTATGTGTGGATGTGCGAATCAATTTTATACCAATGTGAAAGGGAGCCAAAGCACTTCAATTCAAGTGCTTCCAATCACCAGAAAGATATCCACACACAAGGCTTCAACCAACAGATAAAGAAACTAAAATTGTTGGGGTTGAAGTATTCAGGATCGAATCACAGGCAAGTTTGAAAAGTCGTGGTGGGGTTGGAATCAACTCAATTCCAAGTCTCCCCACCAAAAATGTGATCCTGAATTAAAGATAAGTGAGGCAAAAGAGGGATACAAGCAATCTTTTTCTTTGCCTCAAAGAATACTTCTCACGGCGAAAAATCTAAGAATCAAGATTCTCGAATTTTCGCTATGCGAAGTAAGGTGGGAAATCCCGGGGCAGTGGGAGTGAAGACAACCAATCAATCAAGTGAATTTTAATCCACTTGCCCTCAAGAAATCCCAAGAAGTTTTTCTAGTTTTTAGTTTTAATTTTTTTTTTTTTTTTTTTGTGGTGGCAAGTTAACCCTAATTTGATGAGAAAAGAAAACCTACTTGTTCGGCAACGTGTGCGAAGCTCCAATGCGATGTCGGCGTCTTCACGCTCTCGTTCCCGCCTTGGATCTGCTCACGTCCTCGACTTCGTCAGCCTTCTTCTCCTTCCACCAGGTTCACCTGCACACCAAAAACAACAATACCCGTGAAGAGAGAAGAGACAAATTTAAAGGAATTGGATAGAAACTTACTCGAAAGCACACCTCCCCGGCAACGGCGCCAGAAAAGTTATGATGGGTCGGCCTGGATAGGTTGTTAATATGATGTTTTTATCGTTGAAATATGTATAGTGGTTAACCTAATTCAGACCTAACCATCTCTTTACAAAATTTTTAACCTGGCCTAATTGATTTTATCTTGTCACTTTTAGGCCCAGGGTCGAACATAGGGAAGTGGGGTTAAAGTCGAGTTTCTACGTTTTCCTTAAAACGCGTCTCTTCCGTTCGTTTATTGTGTTTTTGGTGTTTTTCTTATTTAGGTTTTTTATGGTAATCCTTGTTCTTGAGGCACACCCTCAAAATTGTGTCCTTGGCTTTTAGCCAAACAAAGTCCCAAAATAAGTCTTGCTACTCGCAAGACGATGGTACCTGCAAGTCAAAGATTATCTTTTCTTTTTTATGTATTTTTTTTATCTTTTTACTAACAGAAAAGCAAATAGACAGAAAGCAAATATAGTATGTATATATATATATGTAGTATATATATAAAGGGGTGGGGGTGGAGGTGGCGATGGAGTGTAGCACTATGTCGAGTCAGTCGACGTCTAGAGAGACGCAACCAACACGACTAGGTGCCGCGTGGAGTGTGGATGGAGGATGGATGATGTATGGGACCACGCTTTTTTTGTACGCGTGTATCAGGGAATATCAGCAACTGGTGCAGATATTCCCGCGATACATCGTATAATAAATAACATGAAAATATATGTACATATGTATGTATATAAGTAAATATATCTATATATATATAAATGTATAGTTATATATGTATAGATATATATATATAGATATATATGTGTATATATATGTATATAAGTATATATATATATATTACTATATATATGTATATATATATGTATATAGATATGTATATATATATATATATGTATATAAGTATATATGTCTATATATATATAAGTATATGTATAAGTATATAGATGTATATATAAGTAGATATATATATATATATATATATATATGTATATATATTATATATATGTGTATGTATACATAACTATATAGATATACTATGTATATATATATATGTATATATATATGTATGTATGTATGTATATATATATTTATATATATATTACTATAAGTGTGTGAGTGTGTGTGTATGTGTTGGTATAGGTGTGTGTGCGTCGGTGAATGTGTGTGTGTGCGTTGCTGTGAGTGTGTGTCTGTTAGTGAGTAAAAAAGAGAGAGAGAGAGAATACGTGAGAGAGAGAGAGCGGGAGCGGGCGGGAGAGATCAGCAGAGAGAGAGAGCGGGCGAGCGAGAGATCGTGGACGCGCGAGTTAAGACGTCTTCCGCCTCCGGCGGACGTCTGACGCCGCGTCGTCTGAAGGCGGAGGCAGACGTCTGCAGACGGCGGGTGCGGGCGCGGCTTCGCGTAGGGTTCCTGCAGGCGTGCGCGAAGGCAATGGGCGGGCGAAGGCATGGAGGAGCGAGCGTGGAGGAGGTCTGCAGGTGGTCGCGGAGGGTCGCGGAGGAGGGCAGGGGGCGACGCGAGGCCGTAGCTGGCCGCTGCAGTGCGCGCGGCGGACGGCTACAGGTGCAACTGCGAGGCGGACAGAACGGAGACGGAGGCGGGGAACGCCCTGCAGACGCGCGCGGAGGTGGTGAGCGACTGTGGGGACGGTCGCGGAGGAGCGGGAGGACCTGCTGCTGGGCTGCTGCTGAGTGGCTTCAAGCTTCGAAGCTTGGAGCGGCGGCAATGGCGTTAAAGAGAAAAAACGAAGCGAGGGAATGCACCACGCCCACCGGCTCGTCGAAGAGCTGGGCGGTGGTGCTCCCACTGTGGTGGTGTGCACCACAGTGGGTTCTCCTGCTCGCCGGGTGCCTCCTCGACGGAGGGCCGACGTATGGGAGGGGAAAGCGGTGGAGAAGATGGCTGCGGGTTTTTGTTGCCACAGCAGCCTTTGTTGCGAGGATGAAGCTGCAGCTACTTATAGAGGAGGAGAGAGTGGCGTGCCGGCTGCAGCAGGGAGAGGGTGTGCAAGTTGCAGCTATAGGGAGCGGCGTTGGCAGGGAGAAGTGACGGGAAGAAGTGCTGCGTGGCTGCTGCATGCAGCTGCGGGAAGAGTGCAGCCGCGGGAAGGAGAGAAAAGAAGAAATCAAGAGGAAAAATAAAAAGAGGTGATTTTGAAAGGAGGCACTTGAAAAAAATGTAACTATGCAGGCGATTGTTTCACTCCTCTTCCTCTCTTGATTAAATGCATGCATGCAAGTGTTTTTACAAATGCGATTACAGGATCCTATTATGCAATGTTAATGCTAGAAAATAGCACAAGAAGGCGTTATTACAGGCGTGTTTTGAGGTGCAAACTTTAGGATAGCTGGATTCAGGGGTGCTATGGTCAGAAGCACACCCTAAACAATCAGATCCTCGGGGAGATATGTGTAGTGCAGTGGTCTCAGTCCCGTGTGGATCGAGGTCCAAGAACCCTGATAGCGTAGACGAATGAGACATTGGGTCATCATAAAGGAGCCCAATGTTGCCGCAGTATGCTAGATCTTCGTCTTCACCATCGTCCTCTATTCAATCACAGTCGAAGTTCTTTGCTGTCCTGAATATGTCAAGTCAAAGTCTCTCATTGCCTAGGGCTATCTCCATACACCCAGATGCATAATCAATGTTCGCTCGGGCTATCGCCAGAAAAGGGAAACCCAAAATAATTGGCGCATCTCGGAGATTAGGAGGAAATTCCATATGGAGAATGAAAAAATCTGTGGGAAAGCAAAACCTACGGACTTTCACGATCACGTTCTCAACCACCCCCCTCGGTGTTTTGATTGATCTGTCAGCCAGCTAAATCGTGACTGAGGTGGGCTTCAACTCCCAAATCAAAATCGATCAAATACGGTAGTGGGAGTTAGGTTGATGGACGAACCCAAATCCAGAAGGGCCCGATCAAATGGAGAATCCTACAAGAAGCAGGATATAGCTGGGGTACCAGGATCTTTCTTCTTCGGCGATAAGCCAGCTAGAATCATGGCGCTAGCTTCTTTTGATAGAATCGCCTGTCGTCCAATTCTTGGTTGTCTCTTCGGTGTACAATAGTCCTTGAAGAATCTAGCAACAACGGGAATGTGATCCATAGCCTCGAGGAGGGGGACCTGACTATGTACTTCCTTGAACATCGATTTCAGGTCCATAAAATTCTGCATGTCCTTTTTCCGTACTGCATTTCATGTCAAAGCCTCAGGGTTAAGTGGCCTCTTACCCTTATCTACCGTAGGTGGCTCCTGATATGATGAAGGAGTCGATCCCGCCTGCGGTGAAGGGTGGGAAAAATCAGGATTCGTCTGCCTATGTGGTGGGTCGAATGTCTTCCTTCTGCTTCGCAAAGAGACAGCACATGCATTGGCTTGTTTTCCATGAGGTGGTGGGGGAGCGGAAGGGGTAGAATATGTGGGGTTCTGCAATGGCGACTGGCTTTGCTCGTAACCGGGTAGTGCAGGAGGCGCCTGCAGTATGGCATGTGTTTGTCCCTATGGTGCCTGAAACCTAGGTGGGGCACCTTGGTTCTACACATATCGAGGATTCGGGACAGGTTGGGAGGGCAAGGCTTCCTGAGTCCTATGCTCCTACAACAGCTGGTTCTACGTGTTCTATATGGTCTATATCTTATCAGCCATTGCCTTCATAATCTGCAAGCTATCTTGTGTTGATTTCCTCATTGATTCTTGCAGCTCCTCTTTCAATGCCTCCAAAGGGTCAACCCACTTTGGAGGGTGGTTGGCAGCTTGGTGCAGCGGCTGGTATAAAGAGCGGGGTTGCTGCTACTGAGACGAGAATGGCTGCTACCTAGGGTACTTTTGCGCATTCCCGTATTGCCTGGTCTGGTAGTGTGGATCGTGATGTGGCCTCTGTGAATTACCATACCAAGAGAAGTTCGGATGCTGGTGCCAACCAGGGTTATACGTCTCTGAATACGGGTTATTACACCCGTATCCTTGGATAGCACTAACATCCTCGTAGGCCAAAGATGTCTGAGATGTACATCTATCAAGGGGATATGCATTATAATCTGCAAGTGGTGCATAACCCTGGTCATTGGGTGCCAGATCTGGATTATTTACGGGATCTTGATATGCGGGATCTCGTAAATACAGAGAAGATGCATCTCGAGTGAGTAGATCAACTTGAGCAGGAGGGGCTCGAGGTGCATAGGAGGGTCTTGCGGTGGCAGAGCTCAAGTTAGATTGACCCTGACTAATCTGGTCAATCTTTTTCTCGATTAAGTTTATTCTATCCAGCTACTTGACGATGGTATCCATGTCAGCTCGAATAGACTTGGTGTGAGCCTCGTGGACACCAACTTGCTGCTGACCAGGCCGCTGGAACTGGTTCATAGATTTAGCATTCATCAAGTTCTCTGCTAATGATTCGAATAGCTCAAATGTGCTGTTCTCGTCTTTTGCGAGAAAATTCCCGCCGCTAGATGCATCGGCCAGATACCGATGTGTGTCATCCAGCTCATGGTAGAAAATCAAAGCTAAGTTCCATCTTGGTATACCATGATGCGGGCATTTCCGGAGAAGGTCGTGAAATCTGTCTCGTGCTTCATGTAACTTCTCCCCAGCTCCCTGGGAGAAAGTCATGATTGCGCGCCGCATTGCATTTGTTCGACTGATTGGGAAGAACTTTTACAAGAATTCACGTCGTAATTCCAGCCAGGTTCCAATTGGCTTCCCAATGGTCCTGAACCAATATGAAGCTTTGTCCCTTAGAGGGAACGGGAAAAGCTTCTTTAGAACAATCTCGAGATCAATATTCCTGGGTCGAATAGTTTCAGCCAGTCAACTCAGGTCCTCCAGGTGTTAGAACGGATCTTCGCTTGAGTTCCCGTAGAAATGAGTGCTGATCAACCGAATCACATTGGGCTTGAGCTCAAACGTGTCTCCGCCTGCAGGAATTCTAACTAGAGGTGCGACGATTTGTGCGGCTGGGTCGTAGAAATCTTGCAATTATTCTCCTCATGGCAGGTGCCGCATCCTGTCAAGTGCCGTCAAGATGCGATCCATGCTTTGCTGATGTCACTCCTCGGATTTGATGACTTGGGCTTCCAGACGAGCCATTGGATCCAGATTCTCTATATCCTGACCTGATCTAGGTCCGGGTCTAGGATTTGCCATGGTGGCTCTAGGAGTGGAAGAAATGGGGGGAGAAGATGGTCTGGGTGAGGTGACTCGCCTCCTTGGGTGTGGCTCCCAAGGTCCAACCAAGTGAGGTCGAAGTGACCTCCTTCCTTGCATACACCACCCAACCCTTGGGTTGGTGTAGCCAAGTAAGACAAGGCTAGGGCCCTGTCAATCAAATGGTCCTTATGGATCAGGTGACCAAATTTTTCATTAGAAGTTCTAATTCCTGAAGAGAAGTTCGTCGTTCAACCGACTGAAAGTGATTCCCACCTCTCAAGCTAACTCAACCAATCTGGTTAAGAGGGGACTAAGGGGAAGTTTCTTCCTTTGGCTTACGCCTCCAGTTCCGTTAACCCTCAAGCTGCGGTCGTTTGATACTACCCCGTAGGCTTAGCCACCAGGTTAGGCAAGAGGGGTTAAAAACACCCAGTAGTATGACAACGAACTCGGGTTGATTTCATGTTTTAAAATTAGTTTTAACCCATTTTCTTCAATGGGGTTTGTGGTGAGTGGTCCACAGGGTGACCACGCTCACCAGCTAAGCATTAGACTTGATTAAGTCTAGGTTAGCCCAAAGTGTGGTCTCTAAGTTGTAACCCTAAAGATTCAACCTAAGTTTCAAGCACTTCTAGGGTTTGTTCTGTTTCAGCAGGCCACAAAAGTAATGTTTGTTCTTTGATAATAATTGGAATTCAATTAACTTGAAATTTTACGAGTAGATTTATTTTTCAGTTAGCTTTCCAGAGAATTTTTTTTTAGAATTTTTATTGTTTCAACCAAATTTTTAGGGAGTTTTGAATATTAGGGGGTCAGATTTGGAATTTTGACCCTTAGTCGGTCTTTTGCTTTGAAACAATACCAAATAACCTTCAAAAATTTAGTAAAAATATGGAAGATAAATCTAATGAGATCAGCTTTCAAACCCCACCATTTTTAGTCAAAACAGATTCGTAAATTGCTTGTAATCACCTTTTAAAGTTTGAAAAATTTTGAATCTAGGTCAATCTAACCCTCATGCACTTCTCGAATTTTTCAAAATTTTATACTTGAAATTTTTTCAAAATAATGGTAGCATTTGAAAGATGGTTTGAAAATGAAGGTTTACCCCAAATTTTAGAATTTTTCGCTTACTAATTTTTTGGCAATTGAATTTTTAAATCAGACTTGAAATCTGGCCGAAAATAAGAAGATGGTAGAAAAGCTTTTAAAGAGGTTTGAACTTGAAATCTAAGCTTTCCACCAAAAAGAATCTTTTTTTTTTCATTTTTCAAAATTTTTGCACGTTTTTTTTTTAAAAGAAATTTGCAAAGGAGTCACGAAAATATCTCTTTTTTTTTTCAAACTAACCTAAGATTCGAAAGGAAACCTAATCAAGATTTTTTTTCAAACTTTTTATTTTGATTTTTTTTTTCATGAAATTGAGTAAAATATTTTTTTTTTTAAAGAAATTGCAGAAAGTAAATCTACTCCTAGGGTTCAGAAAAGAAAACCTAATCTAAAGAGAATGATGATGTACACTTGGATTGTTTTCCGCGCTTGTTGTGTATGAAGATCCCATTTTTCTTCCATTTTTCTTGCACATCCAGAAACAAAGTAGAGGCAAATGTGTCAGCGATGTTTTAAAAGATCGAACTCAAAGAAAATGGCGTTGCTTCCCCGTCAACAGCACCATTTGTTGAAAAGCATAGATCGCGTATTTGATTGGAAAGCATCGTAGTATAGTTGAGAAATATGATCCAACAAAGATATTATTTTCTAAAGATGACGAGACTTGAGTCCCGGTCATTCGTCTCTGGGAGGCATTTGTTTTAGTTTTGAAATCGATCTTTTTGCCACTCTACTTTGTTTAAAAACGCACGCCGATTTCCAATCTCCTAATTAAGATTTCACCACTTCTGTTATGAACTTGGAGTGTGTTAAGTAAATCACAAAGGTGAACATGTGAGTTTCTGTGTGCACGATTCTAGTGAGGTGGTGACTATTTACGGAGAAAGCGTCTATGGTTAGATTTTCAATATTCTCGGGAAGCGACATGCTTGTTGCGGAATGGATAGACAATTGAAAAACAGGCAACTTAAATCACGCAAATATAATAGCAATCAATAAGCTCATTGTCATTTCATAACATGGAGACATATATATATATATAAGCATTTTTCATTCATTCAATGGGAGAGTTGTTTGCAACAAAAACTATAGAGGAAAGCTTGTACAGAAATGCTTGGAATTTAAATCTAGCTACCAGAAAATGACTGCATACAAGAATCAATGAGGGGATTCTGCATGCATCATTGGGGGAGAATTATGACTACGCTACTAAGCAGTAATAGAAAGCAGTAAATCTATGAAGAGCATAAACTAAATCTAGCAGAATAAAAGGGCATTCAGGTGTGGTCCCCGATGGCCTTAGAGTGGTCGGGAGGAGAATAGGGGATGGCCAATGGAGCTTAGGCTAGCCCTTGGAGAGAGAGAGGATTGATCCAGCACCCTGGCATGGTGTCCTTCATGGTGGTGATGAGCTCGTGGAGGTGGAGTGGCTAACCGAAGTGGAGGTGGGCGTGCATGGAACCAATGGAGTGAGTGGTGCCAAGAGTGTGAAGTGAAGACAAGGGATGTGAATGGGTGCACTTGGCCACCCATGGGGTCTTTTTATATATTCAATGGATTCTCTCTAGAGAGGTGTGGAACTCTCTAGAGAGAGTCCAGGAGTGGCCGGCCATATTGATATGGGATCCAAAAAATGTGGATCTCATTTTGAATGCCTCTTGGTTGCTAAATTTAGCAACTAAGAGATGACGCCACTTCAAGAGAGTTCTACAAAACTCTAGAGAAGTGTGTGTGCGTGAATGGGTGTGTGTGTGTGTGTGTGTGTGGTCGTGCTCTATGTGGCTAGGTGGCTTAGGTTAGGTCCTAAGGGGTTTAGGTAGGTGTATGTCTTGAATTAGGGTTACAAACCCTAATTGCTAAGGGGAAAGTGCAATTAAACTTAACCTAAGTTTAATTGAATGAGTGTGGACCTAATTGAGAGTGAAATAACTCAATTGGGTTGGGTTTAGGTCAATTGGACTCTCACTAAGTCCAATTGAACTTGTGTGGGTTGAGATCTAAGCTCAATTGGACTCAATGAGTCCAATTGACTTAGGTGAATGTAATTGACTTTGATCTAAGTCAATTGGGTTTGGTAAGGACCTAATTAGGTCCTTAGGTAGTCTAAAGGTGATGTACTAGGGTTAGGACACCTTAATTTAGGTTCCTATGGGGTTGGGATTAGGTCTAGGGAGCTAGAGATCCAAGATCAAGGCTTGAATCTCAAAACAGGGACTGGAGACCAGTATCAGACATCCAATAATGTGATCAGACGACTTATACTCAAAAATTAGAAGTCTATACTTCAGTTCTGGACGTCCAATCTGAGTCAGGGGGAAATCAAGGTTCTGTTTTGGGTATTCTGCAGAAATTGGATGTCTCGCAAAGTGTTTGGACATCCAATAACATTGCAGAAGTGGGTTTGAGGTGTGCGGGAGTTGGCTAAAGGTCCTGGATGTCCTATAACTTATCTGGACGTCTAGATAAGGGTTGGAACTAGGGTTTTAGGGTTTCCTAGGGTGTTGTGACCTAATTTAAGGGTGACTAAGGCTTGGGGAAGTCTCTAGGCTATCCTAAAGGTAGGGTGGACCTAGGCTTTTCACATTTTTATGGTTTATTTCTACTTAATAGAATAGCAAACTTTTAACTCCCTTATATTATTATTCCTACATCTAAACTAAGCCTTCTGCTCTAGCTTTGCTGCATCTCCCGTTATTCTTGATGCAGCTTCAAATCCTGCTCCAGGTCCAGCTCCTGATCAGCTTATTACCTGCAATCAGCACATTATAACATTACTTTATGCATAGCTGAAGGAAAGCAGTAGAGATGCAGATAATGCTTATGCATGCGTGAATAATCCTAACTTATGCTAAGTTCTAGCTTAATCTAGGTCAATTAAGACCTATGATTGTTGCGCAATCAACCACAAAAAAGGATCATTTCCCTCTGTCTTTCATTGATCAAATCTTGGAAGGATTTATCAGGCAGACGTACTTCTGTTTTCTTGATGGCTAATCGGGATACAACCAAGTTCCTATCCATCCCGAGGATCAGGAAAAAACTACTTTCACCTGTCCCTACGGAACCTTTGCTTTCTATAGGATGCCATTTGGGTTATGCAATGCACCTGTAACTTTTCAAAGGTGTATGCTGGCCATATTCTCTGACATGGTGGGAGAGTTTATGGAAGTCTTCATGGACGATTTCTCTATTTTTGGAGAATCATTTGACTCTTGTCTAGCTAATCTTGAAATGAATCTTAAATGATGCATCAATAAAAGATTGGTCCTTATCTGGGAAAAGAGTCATTTCATGACACAAGAAGTCATTGTCTTGGGTCATGTAATCTCTGAACGGGGAATTGAAGTGGATAAAGCTAAGGTTGATGCTATTACTAAACTTCCTCCCCCGACATCTGTTAAACAAATTCGATCATTTCTTGGTCATGTGGGATTCTACAGGAAATTCATCAAGGACTTTTTTAAGGTTGCTCATCCTTTGAGCAATCTTCTTGCCAAAGAAACGCCATTTGATTTCGACGAATCATGCCATAAGGCATTTGATTTTCTTAAAATGGCAGTCACTTGTGCTCCGATGTTGCAACCGTTATTTGGACAGCCCCTTTTGAGATCATGACTGACGCTTCTGATTATGCGATTGAGGCTATTTTGGGTCAGAAAGTTGATAGGAAGCCCTCTGTCATCTACTACTCTAGTAAAACTCTGGATGAGGCCTAGAGGAATTACACTATTACTGAGAAGGAATTACTAGCCATAGCATTTGCTTTGGAGAAATTCAGGGCTTATCTCTTAGGGTCTCATGTCATTATATATACTGACCACTCGGCCTTGAGACATTTCTTGGCCAAAAAGGATGCCAAACCCTGGCTTATTCATTGGATTCTTCTGCTTCAAGAATTTGATCTTGAAATCAAGGATAAATCTGGGGTACAGAATGTGGTGGCATATCATTTGTCGAGACTTCTGAGTGATTCTTCTCTCCAGACTTCCCGATTATTAATACTTTTCCGGATGAAACCATCCTTACAGTTTCAGGCGTCCAAACCCCATGGTTTGCTAACATTGTTAATTATTTGGCCATTGGTCAAATTCCCCAGGATTAGACCAAGCAACAATGGGATAGACTCAAATCTGAGGCCAAATATTACTTCTGGGAGGATCCTGAACTGTACCTCCTTGGCTTTGATCAAATTATTCGCTAATGTGTTCTGGAGAATAATTCAATAGTATACCCGAGTTCTACCATGCATCTGCGTGTGGTGGGCACTTCTTCGGGAAAAAGATGGCTGCAAAAATTCTGCAATTTGGATTCTATTGGCTGTCTTTATTCAAGGATGCCCAGGAATTCTCAAGGTCGTGTTCCTGATGCCAGGCACTCGGGAGCATAACTAAGAGAGATATGATGCCCCTAAACTCAATTCTTCCTGTCAAAATCTTCGATGTTTGAGGCATCGATTTCATGGGACCCTTCCTCCCTTCATTTGGACATCAGTACATTCTCATGGCTGTTGATTACGTGTCCAAATGGATCGAGGCAATTCCCACCCAAACCAATGACCACAAGGTGGTCATTGATTTTGTCAAGAAGAACATCTTTAGTAGGTTCAGGATTCCGAGGGCTATCATCAGTGATGGTGGCACTCATTTCACTAATGGCCAGTTCCATAATTTACTGGCTAAGTACGGGGTTAATCATCGGATCTCCACACCTTACCATCCCTATGATAGGATCTAAAATATGGAATATATATATGGCTATCTACGCGCACAAAAATACTTAAGCACAATGTTAGTAATAACAAAAAGATTTGCACAAAATACAATCAAACCACAAAAAAAGGCACAATATGTATAGTATGTTCCCCTCCCTTGGGTACTCCACTACCTAAGCCTCCCAACTTAGGATTTTTAACCCGATTTTCTCAACCCCGAGAGAATCAATTTACTAATCGAGGTAATTAACGGGTTACCTCAACCCAAGTACAATAATGGGTTTGTTACAACCCAATGAGTAACAAGCTTAAATACAAATGAAATACAGGTGTAAGACAAAAAGAATCTTACAACTAAAACCTAAGCCTCTCAACAATAATTAAAAGATGATACCAATTTGAGAGCCTAGAATGAGCGTAAATCATTTCGTAGATGCGTTAGAAAAACACGTCGTTGAAGTGTTTGCAAAAGCGTAGAGAGATTGAGAGTAGCAAACTATTCCTTCTCTTGAATATGTGGTGGAAAAATGTAATATAGCTCTAGAATTTTTCTTCTCTATTTCTTGTGTCTCTTGTGTGCAAATAAAGAGTCCTAGGGTCATTTTATAGAGTTTAGGACCTAGGATACTCGTCTACTAGATGTTGGGAATTAATTCCCAACATTCATATTGTTGGAATTAATTTTCTAGTCGTTCAGTTTTGAGCAAACGACTACCTGGTATCGGTACTAAAGTACCTGTACCGGTACTCATTGCTTCCATATTTGGGTTTCAAACTCTTAACACAAATCTATAATCCACTTGTACCGGTACTCATGGTTAGTACCGGTATTCGTTCCCTCCAGTACTGGCACTGATCATGAGTACTGATACTTGCAGGGTACAGGTTTGTTTCTTGACAAAATCCAAACCTATAACTCACATGTATCGGTACTAAACTTTAGTACCGGTACTTGTGGGTTAACAAGTATCTTTTCTAAGTGATTTAATCAATTACGTTCTTTGAAAATGATCGCAATATTAACCCTAATTTATCTCTAACTACTTTTACGATCTAGGTTACATTCTCTTGTTAAGAGGCATACAATCTATGAAAATAAAATCTAAACTATAGCAACTAAGGTTGAAGATGATCTTCTTCTCCTTGACACATCTTTGTCATCCTCCATGACATGATCATGCCTCCATCATTTCTTGTTTGCCTTGCTTCTTCACTTAAATCTGAAAAACACTTAATGCAAACATTAATCCATAATAATTTTGTTAACACCAAAACAAGATGTGGAACAAGGTTCCAACACCCTAGACGAATGGACAAGCCGAGATCTCCAATCGGGAGATCAAGAATATTCTACAGAAAATGGTTAGGCCTGATCTCAAAGATTGGACTCAAAAGCTTTAGGATGCTCTTTGGTCCTATCGTATGGCTTATAAAATGCCATCGACATGTCTCCGTTTTGTCTGGTATATGGAAAGGTGTGCCATTTACTCATAGAAATTGAACATAGGGCATTCTGGGCAATCAAGCAGTGCAATCTATATCTGAGTTTAACCGGGAAGACCAAGAAACTCCAACTATCTGAGTTGGAGGAGCCTAGAAATGATGGATATGAGAATGCCAAGATCTACAAGGCTCGGACCAAAGCTCTACATGACCAATTGATTTCCCACAAGAGCTTTGAGCCAAACCAAAAGGTCTGGCTATTCAATTCTTGACTTAAGCTCTTTCCCAACAAACTTAGGTCAAAATAGAATAGCCCATTCATTATTGACCAGATTTTTCCAAACGGAGATGTTCAGATCTTTGACCCAAAGATGGGTAATTCATTCAAAATCAACGATCAACGTCTGAAGTCTGTTATTGACCGTACTCTTCCAGAACCCATCTCAGACATGGTTGCTCTAGCCATGTTGTGACTTCTTTAGTTGGACTTCGCCTAGCTGACGACATTAAACTCAACAGTTGTACAGTCTGATTCAGAGCTGACCCGAGCTTCATATTCAGGTGATATCTTCCAAACTCTACCCTTCCTTTCATGTCTCTTTTTCTCAATGTGGACATTGCATCAGCTAGGCATGGGGGGTGGATTCATTTTTGAATCATTTTGTCAGCTCTGTGAAATTCTTATAAATTCTATTTCTCTTCTTATATATACATAAAAAAAAATTGAATTAGGAAGGAATACTTGGACATTAGAACTTTTCAATCTTAGGAAATATTACATTAGGATCTGAACACTAAGACGCTTCAAGTCTTTAGGCTTAATCAACCCGGGTATCCACTAAAACGTGCATCTGTTTTTCGAGTCCTCGCCATCCTGAATTCTATTGTAATTTGATTAAATAAGTTTGGGTGATAAGTACATGACTTATCAACCCACCCTCTGATTTGAGGGAACTTTAAGTCTAAGCATCTACACACTATCTTGTCAATGACTTGTTGATCGACAGTTTTAACGGAAATTGGGTAGCTAATGAACCTTCTAGGGTGATATGCCTGGTAAGTTATCGTGGGTAACAGCCCATAGGTAGGTTGTCTAGAGCCCAGTCACTGGACCATTCTCTTCTTGCTACCTTTAGGTAAATCTTAGACTAGGGAAGCCACCTACTTAAAAAGAAAAAAAGTCAAAAAGAAAAGAAAAAGAAAAAGAAAAGGAGAAAAGAAAGAAAGGAAAAAAGAAAATAAAAGAAATAAGCCACACTTCGCCGCACGAGTATGGCTGGCAGGTTGTCAGTGGTAACAGCTCATTGACCGGTTGTCCAGAACCCAGCTCAAGAAATGCACTAAAAATTCCTTAAACACTTAGAAAGAAGCGGAGAACTAGAATAAGCTTGGGAGATATACACCGGATTCACCCATGTGTTGACCCCATAAAAATAAAAGTAGGGAGAAAGCTACCGGTCGTAACGATACACCTTTAGGCAGAACTCTCTTTTTAAGGTCACCTAGAGGTGTAGAAACCCGAAGTTTGTTCTAATTGCCGATCAACGAGTCTATCACATTCACAATAAGATGCTTAGAAGTTAGGGTTCTCATCAAATCTTGGGTAGGTTGAGTGGCCGTAGAAAGCCATTCTTTAACCCTAAACTCAAAAATCCAAAAAATAAAAAATAAAAAAGAAGAAAAAGAGAAAGAGATTTTTCTTTGAATAAGGCGAGGGCTTGAGGTGGCCTGTATTTTGGCAGATACTCGGGCGCTATTGTGTCTTTGAAAGTTTAGATCCTGAGTAAAAAATTTCTTAATGTTGAAAATAACTTATGGCTAAGTAATCCAACCTAATTTTTTCATAAATAGCATGTACTTTTTGCTAGGGACTAGCAAAAGATAGGCATGGGGGTGTGATGTGCATACATCTGATTAACCTAAAATGTCTATTAATGCATGTTCTTAGTGTCACATTAGCATCATACATTGTAAATAGTGCATAACATGCATAATCATGCATTTAGATCAAGTTGTATAAATTGTACAGTAATTGTCTCCTATTTATGGTCAGGGACAAGTGTTGGTGGACCCCAATAGGTTGTTAGTATGATGATTTTATCGTTGAAGTGTGTATAGTGGTTAACCTAAATCGGACCTAACCATCTCTTTACAAAATTTTTAACCTGGCCTACTTGATTTTATCTTGTCACTTTTAGGCCCAGGGTCGAACTCAGGGAAGTGGGGTTACAAGTCGAGTTTCTACACCTTTCCTACAACGAGTCTCTTCCGTTCGTTTATTGTGTTTTTGGTGTTTTTCTTATTTAGAATTTTTCTGGTAATCTTTTCCCTTGAGGAACACCCTCAAAATTGGGTTCTTGGCTTTGAGCCAAAACAAAGTTCCAAGACGGGTCTTGCTATTCGCAAGATGGAGTACCTGCAAGTCAAAGATTATCTTTTCTCTTTTATATATATATTTTTTGTCTTTTTACTATCAGGAAAGTGAAACAGAAATAAAGTAAATATAGTATATATATAGGTATATAATATGTATATAAAGGGGTGGGGGTGGAGGCGGAGATGGAGTGTAGCACGGTGTCGAGTCGGTCGTCATCTAGAAAGACACAACCAACAGGACTAGGTGCCGCATGGAGTCTGGGATGGATGGTGGAAGATGTATGTAAGCACGCTTTTTGTATGTGTGGATCAGGGAATATCAGCAACTGGTGCAGATGTCCCCGCGATACAGGGTATGGTAAATAATGTGAAAATGTCTATATATATATATGTAAATATATCTATATGTATATATATATGGCTATAAATATATAGGTATATATATATGTAGATATATATGTACATATAAGTGTATATGTATATATATATGTGTGTGTATGTATATATAACTATATAGAGGTATATATATATGTATGTATAAGTATATAGTAATATATGTATATGTAGATATATGTAGCTAAGTATATATATATATATATATGTTTGTATGTATATAATACTATATAGATGTATATATATATATATAATAATAATATATGTATATAGGTATATGTATCTAGATATGTATATATATGTATATATTTATATATAGTTATATATATATATGTATATATGTATATATATATATATATCTATACTTAATTATATAGGTAACATATATATATATATATAGATGTATGTATATTTATATATATATGTATGTATATAAATGTATGTATATATATCAGTATATATATGTGTATATAAATATATAAGTATATATATATATATGTATATGTAAGTATATAGACTAGTACATAGTTATATAAGTACTAATATATGTATAGATATATGTATAAATATATATATATATATAAGTATATAGATATCTGTATATATATGTATATGTATATGTATATATATATATATATAAGTATATATATATATATGTATGTATACTAATACAGAAGTATATAGGTACTACTATATGTATAAATATAAGTATATATATATGTATATATGTGTATATATATATAAATGTATATAAATATATGTATATATATTTCAATATATATAAGTAGACGTATATATATATATGCTTATAATAGTGTATAAGTGTGTGTGGGTGTGGGGAAGTGTTAGTGTAGGTGTGTGTGAGCGTTGGTGTAAAGAGAGAGTGAGAGAGAGAGAGAGCTGTCGCACTACTAAGGGGTGAGGGCTGGAGCGATTAGGGCATCTGAGCATCAGGGCCGTCATCTAATCACGCGTGCTTGCGCAGGCGCATATGCGTAGAGAGGAGCATGCGGGAGTGGGGAGCGAAGAGGAACCTGCAGCGCATAGCGCTGCTCGAAGGCAGGCGCGCGTGAGGGGAGCGGGCGATGCAGGCACTGGGAGAGGGCTGGCAGATGCCCGGGCGTGTGCGGGTGACGCGGGCGGAGACACACGGGCAGGTGTGCGCATGGGAGGTCGGCGGTCACGGCTTGCTGGGTGACCAGTAAAGTGAGAATCTCATCGGTCACCCCAACCGGGAGCTGCAGGTGGCGTGACTGCAGCCGACTCGCGGCTGGCGCGCGTGGGCTGGCGCACGAGGGAGAAGGTCTGCGCCGGCCGGTTGAGAGCCCGGAGGAGCTTGTGACAAAGCGGAGAAGCGGGAGGCGAGGTGTCTGCAGGCGCACACGGAAGGTTGCAGGTGCTGGCAGGGCGGCGGGAAGTGCTTGGCCGGCCGCTGTAGAGGCACGTAGCAGCCGGTTGTGGGCTGAAGAGGGCGCGATAGGGCGGAGAAGCGGAAGGTGGAGAGGGCCTGCAGGCACGCGTGAAGGGCTGGGGCGCCTGCAGACATGCGTGGAAGGAGGCTGGGCGGCTACTGCGTGCTGCTAGGCATGCGAAGCTTTTGAGCTTCAGACCTTGAAGCTGCTGCTCCAATGGCAGAAGGTGCTAGAACGGAAAAAAAAGCTAGAAAAGAGCCACCACGCCCACAAGCTATTTGAAGAGCTGGGTGGTGCTGGTCTCATTGTGGTGGTGTGCACCACAGTGAGGGCTCCTACCCTCCGGGTGTCTTCTCAGAGGAGGACTGGCGTATGGAGGGAAAGGGAGCAGAGGACGGCCTGGAAGGAGATGGAGCTGCCGGTGGGATTTTTGGCTAGGACCAGGCCTACTGCTGATGGAGAATCCGTGGCCTTCTAAGAGGAGAATAAGGCATGGCCGTGCATGGCTCATGCATGGCCACGACAGGGAATGGCAGCCGCAGGCAAGGGCTGGTAGGGAGAGTGATGGAGAGCAGGGAATGGCAAGTTGCAGCCGCGGGAAGCATGGAGCAAGGAAAAGATGCATGCAGCCGCGGCAAAGATTAAAAATCAAGTGGAAATAAAAATAGAGATGGGAATTTTGCAAAGATGCACTTGAGGAAAAATGTAAAATGCAAGGCCACTTATTTCATTCTCCTCTCCTCTCAATTAAATGCATGCATGCAAGTATTTTTACAATGCAACTATGGAGACCCAATATGCATTGGTAATGCTAGGAAATAGCAGAAGATGGCACAATTGCAGGCATATTTTTGCGGTGCAATCATGCCCCCATGCCTATCTTTTGCTAGTCCCTAGCAAAATAGTATTTAGAAATGATCTTAAGCTGAAGGTTTTCTTCTGAGGTGATATCGGTGTGTTTATTGTTGGATATTGTGAGAACCAATTGTAGAGAAGACTACCAGTATTTTAAGTCTCACATGACATAGATCATCTCTCGACTAACCAGGACTCTTGATATTTAAACCTTAAGTACGATTTTCAGAACCCAAGAGGTTTTTACCGTACTTGAGAGCTCAAGAGGTTATGGCTTGTGCATAGCGAAGGATCAAGACTGGCCAGATGAACATTAAGACTCAAGCCCAGGGTTTCATGAATTTTTAAGTACAAGTTGGTCCCAGTTTCAGCTCGTGTTTTTGGATTGACCCTTAAGAAGATGACGAAAAACCCAACTCCCATTTTCTGACATTTGTAGCTTACAGGAAAATAGTTTATAGACATTTGCGAGATATACTGACTTATTTGCATTTTTTTTTTTAGAAACACGTGTCATTATATCTCTTAAAACTTTATTGGGAGGAGCACACTTTTCTTTTTGGTAGAAAGAGTCGCTCCTAAACACAAGACTAAAGCCTGGGATAAAAAGTCTACCAGCACGCACAGGTAAGGACTCCACCTTCCCTAATGAACACTAGGGTTGGATCTTATGTTCACCTGGTCTTTCTTGATATGTGTAGTGTGAACCAAGTTTACTTAAGCTCTCAAGTAAAAGCAAACCAACGGATCCAGTACTGGTGTCTCAGGTATAAGAATACGTCCTTAGTTAGGAGAGATTCCAATCTATCTTGTGAATGCTCAAGTGAATTAAGCAGAGCCTGAGTGAATCAAGCTTCTGTGGCCTAGAAAGTCTTCAAAACAGAGGTTGAATATCCATAAACACTTATTGTATTTTTGTTTCAGCTTTCAGATCATTACTAAACACCATTTATATATATATATATATATATATTTTTTTTTCTTTTTCTTTTTCTTTTTCTTGCATATTTATAAATAGGTGGAAATTGCATGATACCATAACATACCCAGATTCTATGGATGCCTATCCACCCCCCCATGCCAAACAATGCTATGTCCTCATATGCATGCAGGGAAAGGTAGAGAAAGGACGAGAACTAAGGTTTAGGGTATACAGCAAGGTGGTAGGGTGGGTGGTGAAATGAAAACTGAAGTGCTCGTGATAGTGGCGTGAAAAGTGATGGTGGGTGGTGAAAGGTTTCGCATTTCATGGGACAAGAGTGTCCCAAGCCGAATAGAAAACTAGTCGGGAAGAAGAAGTTGGCCCTCAGATTGGCCAAGAAGAGGGGCTCTTTGGATAGATGGATCCAAAAGGGAAAAGCTCCAATGAGTAGGATATGGGCTCAAGGTCCTAGTGTGGAGTTGCAAATCCACCTGATTTGGTGGGAAAGAAAGGGCAATCCAGTCTTCAAGAGTGTAGACCGGCAATGAGTAGCCCGGATATGACTCAGACCATGAGGTATGGGAAGCGGAGAAAACCTCGTCAGAAGTCTGGCCAGGAGAAGGTACGAGACGAGGGATGGGGGAACATCACAATATGTGTTGGTCAAGCAGTCATCAGTGTTTATAGGTAATTCGAAGCAGTTTGAATAGGTCCCAATTAGTCCGATACACGCACTGGCGGTCATGTCCTCGTCAGACATGTCATCCTCGATGCAATCGCAATCCAAGTTCTTGGCTGCCTTGAAGATGTTAAGCTTGAGCTTTTCAGATCCAACGGCAATCTCAATACAGCCTGACTTGCAGTCGATAAGGGCACGGGCTGTGGCCAAGAAAGGTCGACCGAGGATGATCGGACAATCAGAAAGTGAACTAGGAACTTCCATATCTAAAACAAGAAAGTCAACAGGAAAACAGAGACTGTTGACCCTGACCACCACGTCTTCCACCACACCCTTCGGGATTTTGTCAGGACGATCTACCAACTATAAGGTGACAGGGGTGGGTTTCAGATTTCCCAAGGAAAATTTTACAAGCATGATGGTCGGTATGAGATTTACGGAAGATCTTAGATCAAGCAAGGCATGGTTACAATTGCAGCCTTGGATGCTACAGGAAATAAGTGATGTGCCCGGATCTTTCTTCTTCGGTGGTAAGTTTGATAGTATAGCACAACTCGCATGAGGCAAGAGAACCACCGGATTCTTAGTTTTCTTTGACTGTCGCCTGGGTGTTGTGTAGTCTTTGAAAAATCAGACAACAGCAGGTATGTGATCGATAGCCTCAAGCAGGGGTACCTTGATTTCTACATCCCTGAACAAATTACGCAGGTTATCAGAGGCCTGCATATCTTTCTTTTTGCCTTTTGGCTCCCTCAGTAGAGCCTCAGGGAATGGAACTGATTCTGGCACAAATTTTGGTGCATCGTCCTCTCGCGAATGCTGTGTGCATCTTGAATGAGAGGGCGATGAAGAAGAAGATGATCTAGGATCAGGTCGAGGCGAATCGACGGTCTGCTTACCGCTCCTCGTAGTGATAGCATTGGATGATGCGGGTCCAGTGGGATCATACGGCGGAAGAGGGTTCGCAATAGGGACATAGGAGTGCGGTGCTACAGCGGGATTAGCTTGAAATCCCAGTGGAATGCTTGGAGCTTGCAGAATTTGATGAACCTATCCCTGAGAAGGTTGTACCTGTGGTTGCGGACCACGAGGTATGAAGCTTTACGGGTTTGGAATAGGTTGGGTGGAAAGAGTGTATTGAGATCGAGTCGCCATGCGTAGTTGACTGATCTCAGCATTCTGCTGCGCCAA
Organism: Thalassia testudinum; assembly: GCA_037157565.1. Taxonomy (NCBI): domain Eukaryota; kingdom Viridiplantae; phylum Streptophyta; class Magnoliopsida; order Alismatales; family Hydrocharitaceae; genus Thalassia; species Thalassia testudinum. The sequence goes on from JAZHRO010000063.1 coordinate 137,451,271, forward strand.
ATGGTGCTGAAGAGAGGTCATGTTCTCTTTATGGCGCTTTGACATTTCCGTCATCATTCGCATCAATTTATCAAGAGGCCTTGATGCATGTTCTGCTTGCGGTACACAAGGGCCTGATGGCGGATTCGCCATAGGATTAGATTGGGGGGCCCTTGGGATGACGGGTGCAGACGGTCGCATTGGTCCACCCGCGAGGTTTTGGCATTGTGGGTTTTTGGACCATGCAAAATTTGGATGATTTCACCACCCTGGGTTATAAGTGGCAGAGAACGGGTTGTTCCCCAGGGCGCAAGCATCTTCTATGCCAGAAGACGTGTCCGCATGTAAATATGCGTCCGAGCACACGAAGGCTTGGTCCTCCGTGTTGAAATACTGGCTTGCAGAAGCTAGACCACATGACTTACCGAGTCATCGACGCGACACTCGGTAAGGAAGGCCTTACGGGGTTTCTCGGGATAAGCCTGGTGTTGCAAGAATTTGGATTGTGACGAAGTGATGAAGTGGGAGTGTTTGTCGTATTTGTGGAGGAGGAGGACGATTCAGCTCTTTTTCTAAATTTATCAGGCAATTCAAATAGTTCAGGGTTTTGTGACCTCCTCCCAAACATGCACTACTGTAGGAAGAGTTGGGGAGATGAGAAGGGAAAAGAGATGAGAGAAATGACGCCACAAAGGTACACTTGATGACAAATCAATTCAATCAAATTCCCAACCTCTACAGTGTGCCCTTAGACCAAAAGATCTAAGTTACCTACTATCACGAACTACGGAACCGAATGTGAGCACCACGGAACCACCGGGCCAGATTGAAAGGCCGTTTGCCCCAGTCTTAGACACCCGATAGCACGCGGGAACTCTCACCAGCACGTAGCCGCTACACGCAGGTAGTTAGACCTCCAATCCTTAGGAAGGGTCATGTTACTACTAGTTTTAGTTAGAGGCTTAGGTTCAAGTGCTTTTGGAATGTGAAGGGCGTTGTTTACGGGTAATGCCCAAGTGATTGATTTTCAGAGTGTGTAAAACAAGCATGCAACGGGGAAATCTCCCCGAATTGAAGTTTTTATTGGTGAATGGTTTTTAGAGTTCAGCCTTAAGTAGTATGAATTTTAGAATTTCTCTAAATTACCAATTCAACCAATCTCCTGGTTTTTGAGAGAATACAGGTTTTCTTCTAAGCCCAACAAACCCTTCTTCAATATCAGTTGGTTAATGCATGCTAAAATGCAACGGGCTACCCTCAATGGAGATTTCTATGTGTGGATGCACGAATTAGTTTTAAATTAGTGTGAAAGGGAGCCAAAGCACTTCAATTCAAGTGCTCCCAATCACAAGAAATGATTTCCACACACAAGGTTCAACCAACAGATAAAGAAACTAAAATTGTTGGTGTTGAAATATTCAAGATCGAATCTCAGGCAAGTTGAAAAGTCATGGTGGGGTTGGAATCAACTCAATTCCAAGTCTCCCCACCAAAAATGTGATCCCGAATTGTAGATAAGTGAGGCAAAAGAGGGGTGCAATCAATCTTTTTGTATTTGCCTCAAAGAATACTTTGCACGGTGACAAATTCAAGAATCAAGATTCTCGGATTTTCACTATGCGAAGTAGGGCGGGAAATCCTGAGGCAATGGGAGCGAAGGCAATCAATCAAACAAGTGAATTTTAATCCACTTGCCCCAAGAGATCCCAAGAAGCTTTCTAGTCTTTAGTTTTTATTTTTATTTTTTTATTACTAAGGTGACAAGTTAACCCTAGTTGCTAAGAAAAGAAGACCTACTTGTTAGGCAACGTGTGAGAAGCTTCAATGCGGTGTCGGCATCTTCACGCTCTCGTTCCCGCCTTGGATCTGCTTACGTCTTCGACTTCGTCTGCCTGCCTTCTCCTTGCACCAGGTTCACCTGCACACCAAAAATAGAGAAACCCGTGAAGAGAGGAGAAAAATTGAAAGGAATTGAATAGAAACTTACTTGAGGGCGCACTTCCCCGGCAACGGTGCCAAAAAAGAGTATGGTGTCGAGCCCGGATAGGTTGTTAATATGATGATTTTATCGTTGAAGTGTATATAGTGGTTAACCAAAATCGAACCTAACCATCTCTTTACAAAATTTTTAACCTGGCCTACTTGATTTTATCTTGTCACTTTTAGGCCCAGGGTCAAACTCAGGGAAGTGGGGTTACAAGTCGAGTTTCTACGCCTTTCCTACAACGAGTCTCTTCCGTTCATTTATTATGTTTTTGGTGTTTTTCTTATTTAGATTTTTTTCTGGTAATCTTTGTCCTTGAGGCACACCCTCAAAATTGGGTTCTTGGCTTTGAGCCAAAACAGAGTTCCAAGATAGAGTACCTGCAAGTCAAAGATTATCTTTTCTCTTTTATATATATATATTTTTGTCTTTTTACTATCAGGAAAGCGAAATAGAAATAAAGTATATATAGGTATATAATATGTATATAAAGGGGTGGGGGTGGAGGCGGAGATGGAGTGTAGCATGGTGTCGAGTTGGTCGTCGTCTAGAAAGACGCAACCAACAGGACTAGGTGTCGCGTGGAGTCTGGGATGGATGGTGGAAGATGTATGTAACCACGCTTTTTGTACACGTGTATCGGGGAATATCAGCAACTGGTGCAGATGTCCCAGCGATGCAGCGTATGGTAAATAATGTGAAAATATATATATGTATATATGTATATATATATATATATGTATATATATATATATGGTTATAAATATATAGGTATATATATGTGTAGATATATATGTATATATAAGTGTATATGTATATATATATATGTGTGTATGTATATATAACTATATAGAGGTATATATATATGTATGTATAAGTATATAGTAATATATGTATATATAGATATATGTAGCTAAGTATATATATATATATATATATATATATGTATGTATGTATGTATATAATACTATATAGATGTATATATATATATATGATAATAATAATAATATATGTATATAGGTATACGTATCTAGATATGTATATATATGTATATATTCATATATTGTTATATATATATATATATATATGTATATAAGTATGTATATATAAGTAGGTGTGTATATATGTATATATATATATATGTATCTATACTTAATTATATAGGTAATATATATAGATATATGTATATTTATATATATATGTATGCATATAAATGTATGTATATATATCAGTATATAAATGTGTATATATATATATATATACATATATATATGTATATGTAAGTATATAGACTAGTACATAGTTATATAAGTACTAATATATGTATAAATATATGTATAAATATATATATATATAAGTATATAGGTACTACTATATGTATAAATATAAGTATATATATATATGCATATATGTGTGTATATATATATGTATATAAATATATGTATATATATATCATTATATATAAGTATACGTATATATATATATATGTTTATAATAGTGTATAAGTGTGTGTGGGTGTGGGGAAGTGTTAGTGTAGGTGTGTGTGAGCGTCGGTGTAAAGAGAGAGTGAGAGAGAGTGAGAGAGAGAGAGAGAGGGCGAGAGAGAGAGAGCTGCCGCACTGCTGAGGGGTGAGGGCTGGAGTGGTTAGGGCGTCTGAGCATCAGGGCCGTCGTCTGATCACGCATGCTTGTGTAGGCGTGTATGCACAGAGAGGAGTGCGCGAGAGTGGCAAATAGAGAGGAACCCGCAGCGCACAGCACTGCACGAAGGCTGGAGCAGGCGAAGGCGGGCGCACGCGAAGGGAGCGGGCGATGCGGGCGGAGACGTGCGGGCATGCGCGCGCATGGGCGAACGACGGTCGCGGCGCGTCAGGTGATCGATAAAATGAGAAGCTCACCGGTCACGCCACTGTAGCCACAGTGTTGCGCAGACTCGCGTGAACAGTGGCTACAGTGGTCGTCTGTGCCACGCAACCGGGAGCTACAGGTGGCGTGAGTGCGGCCGGCTCATGGCTGGCGTGCACGGGCTGGTGCACGAGGGAGAGGGTCTGCGTCGGCCATTTAAGAGCGTGGAGGAGCTCGCGACAAAGCAGGGAAGAGGGAGGAGAGGTGTCTGCAGGTGCGCGTGGAAGGTTGTAGGTGCTGGTAGGGGGCGGGAAGCGCTTGGCCGACCGCTGCAGAGGCGCGCAGCAACTAGTTGCGGACGGAAGAGGGCATGACAGGGTGGAGAAGAGGAAGGTGGAGAGGACCTGCAGGCGCGCGCGGAGGGCTGGGGCGCCTGCAGACGGGCGTGGATTGAGGCTGGGCGGCTGTTGCGTGCTGCTGCTGCTGCTGGGCGTGTGAAGCTTTTGAGCTTCAGACCTTGAAGCTGCCGCTCCAATGGCAGAAGGTGCTAGAACGGAAAAAAAAAGCTAGAAAAGAGCCACCATGCCCCCCAGCTCTTTGAAGAGCTAGGCGGTGGTGGTCTCACTGTGGTGGTGTGCACCACAGTGAGGGCTCCTGCTCGCCGGGTGTCTCCTCGGAGGAGGACCGGCGCATGGACGGAAAGGGAGGAGAGGACGGCCTGGAAGGAGATGGAGCTGCCGATGGGATTTTTGGCTGGGACCAGGCCTGCTGCTGAAGGAGAAGCCGTGGCCTTTTAATAGGAGAAGAAGGCATGGCCGTGCATGGCTCATGCATGGCCACGATAGGGAATGGAAGTCGCAGGGAAGGGCTGGCAGGGAGAGGGATGGAGAGCAGGGAATGTCAAGTTGCAGCCGCGAGAAGCATGGCGCGAGGGGAAGATGCATGTAGCTGCAGGAAAGATTAAAAATCAAGTGGAAATAAAAATAGAGATGGGAATTTTGCAATGATGCACTTGAGGAAAAATGTAAAATGCAAGGCCACTTATTTCATTCTCCTCTCCTCAATTAAATGCATGCATGCAAGTATTTTTACAATGCAACTATGGAGACCTAACATGCATTGGTAATGCTAGGAAATAGCACAAGATGGAACAATTGCAGGCATACTTTTGCGGTGCAATCAACAGGGCGACCTTTTATCGGGGCCTCAGATCGAAGATCAAATCGTACGGATCTGATCAGGGAAACGATTGGAGTTCAATGACTCGAAGATCGCTTTAATCGGACATCCGTAGCACTAGATAGAGATCGAGGAACCTTAAAGAGCAAGGGCCAAGATGGTGTTAATCCACACCTCAGACGACAAATCCGATCACACGGATGGGTTTGGATTGACGATCACAGCCTAACGGTGCAAAAATCGATTCAATCCGACACCCATGGCACCATCTACATCACTCAGAAGATGGACAGCCTAGATGGCGCCACATGGTGCCATCATAACTGCCCAGCATCGGCCACAGCCTTCCTTCTTCACTCGCTCACTTGATCTCGACCATTGGATGCTCATCCAATGGCCGCGAAGTTGCGTGCACAAAAGCGTTCACTTGCCTAAAGAGGAGGCATAGCGCAGCGGTCGAGCACGCCTTTCGCGAGCGAAAGGCGTGCGTCTGAGCCACATTGCACCTCAAATCGAAGAGCGGGCGTGGAGTAGGCAAGCGAGCAGAGCCACACGATGAAGATCAGGCGAGCGAGCGGAGCCACGCGATGAAGATCAGGCGGCGAGGAGCGAGCAATAGCACTCACACACGATCAAATGCACGGTGCTTACGAATGATCACACGTTGGCGCGTGGCGCGGGCATAGCTGCTCTCAGCCGTCCAATCTCTTGATCGAACGCTGTGAGCGCACGTACGTGTGCATGCGTTTTGGGCGGAGAAGAAGAGCAGGGTCGCGTAGCGCGCACACACGTCACCCACGATGGACCTTTAGTGACGTTTAAGTCCGTCACTAAAGGTCCCATATTAATGTTTTTGAATTTAAAATGTCCAAAATGCCCCCACTCCTTGCAACTGTATAAGGAGACCCCCTCCATACGAATTTCTCAACCATTCCTTCTCTTCTCTCCCTCTCCAAAGCTCAAGAGAAGCTTGTCCCATACCCGGGATGCTCCTCAAGAGCTAAAATCAAATTTTTGCCCCCATTCCATAAGTGGATCCTGCGATGATGATGACGTGTTGCCTTACTCCTGTTCCTCCTACTTCGACCTCCTTCTTCCTGCTCCGTTCCTCATCTTCCAAGCGTTGTCTCGTCTGGCTCATCCTCCAAGCGATCGTCAAGAAGGATAACTTCTCTCTCCCATTCCTTTTTCCTACTTTCTAGAGTAGAATTTTCCTGCTTTCTAGTGTAATAATTTCTCGCTTTCTAGTGTAACCTTTTCTCACTTTCTTAGTTGTACAAATATTTTGCAACATCAAGTGAATGTTTTCTCTGTCTCTCTTATTGTCTATATTTATTCCATTTCTTTATGATTATTCCGCTCTTTAAACAAAAACACAAAAAGAAGATATAATTGTGAATTTTAATCGACGTAGCCTCCCTGAGTTCGACCTATGATTTCTTTTTCGGTATAAATTTTATTTGTTGAACCCAAGTTCTTTGCTACTCGAACTACGACAGGTTTTCAAAACCAACTTCGATAGCATAGTCTTCCATCGTTCAACAATGGTTCATCTTTTAATGGACAAAATGACAACCAGTGGGATCCTTTTTACTCCTATTATAGGAGTATTGGCCTGGTTAAGCCCCAAATCAGTGAGCAGAACCTAGGAACGAGATTTGCCTTGCCCAATATCCCACACACCATACAAATACCCAACCCACCCTCCCAGAATGATTATAATGGTTGGACAGAAACTCCTAGGAACTATAAGCTTGAGCCTGAATTCTCTCCTAATAGTAATGATGACCACCCCTCCTTGAAGATGGAACTACAGAAAATGCAAGACGAAATGATTGAATTATTAGGAGAATCTTCGAGAGTAGGCCAACGAGAAAAAGAAGAAATTAGCCACCCAATCTACCCCATTGAGGATGACGTGCAACCCTCTACGCTAGATGCATCTCCAGTGGGAGAGCCACACCCTAAGTCGGAGAGGAATTTTGGGGATTATGTAAGGGAGAATAGCTACTTTTCAAGGATTGATTTTGAAACCTCCTCGCTAGGTGACACTTCCTTGAGAGGTCCACACCTTAAGTGGGAGGAGAATATGTATGAAAGTAGCTATGCACTGGATGAAGAAAGGTGGTAACCCGAGGAAGATGATGATCATGTTGAGTATTCACCTGAATTATATTGGAGTCAAAAGAAGGGAATGTTGGTACCATTGGAAGACCTCAACCTAGATGACAGTATTTTCGTGACATTTGATGAAGTGGGTCAAAATCAAGTTGTTAATCCCACCCTCCCTTCTGATCACGAGATGGAACTCAAGCCCACCCTTAGGGAACTTAACCCTGAAGAAATTCACCTATCTGAGGTGTCCGATGTTACCAGTGTAAACCATGTACCCCAAATAGAGTGCCCTAAGGGATTTGCTGAGATTTTAGATGATTCTAGGCCTTGAGTATATGATGAATCATATAATGTGGAGAAGGATGAATTATGTAAGGAACCTGAACTTAGGATTTGAAGTGACATTAAGGGTGATTATGTCTTATTTGAAGAATTAGCTCCCGAAGATGTCACGAAGTTGATCAAATCAGGTTTCATTAGTACACCCATTGATAATACTCTTCCTCATGAAGATCAAATAATGGAAAATGTGGAAGCAACTTTTGAGATTTTTGTGGATTCACATTTAGACTCCGGGGAGGATTTTAGTAAAGAATAAGAACCCAGGGATGACATTGATAGGATAATCCCTAGATCTATTGCTTCCAACCTGCCTTCATTTGATTCGGAGTCACCCTCTGATTCGCCTATGTCTGAAGAAGAAATGTTGATTCGGTACGTTGAAATGATCAATGATGAAGCGCAGGTAGATACTTGTGCTAGTACAAGGGATGCTAGGGATGCAACTGAGGAATTGGAAAGATTGTTAGGGATGGATGCCGAGCCAACTAAACCCAACCTAGATCATATGACCATCCTGCAACCTTGAAACTTGGACGCCCTAGACGATCCTTAGCTTAAAGACATGCTCACTACTATTTTGATCGGGGGGCATAACAGGCCAATATCTCTTGTAATGGGGTACCGGGTATGGATTGATGCTTTCTGTGGTCAATCCATCACCCTGGGGGTTTATTTCTGCACCATTCCTTCCTCATTCCTTTTGGAGGATCCTTGTCATCCTTCCCCTACCCCTTTGGAGGTTGTTATGGTAGTTTATCCTTTAGAACCGCCTCAGGTGACCTAGGACGATTTCATTCCCATCCTGGTTGGGCGAGCATTTGCTATCGGAATTCATCATCAGCTCGCCAATGATAAACGCCAGTTTATCATCATTCTTATGCACTAAAACAAACCTAGCTCTTAGGTTTTTGCTCTGCAAATGGGTTTTAGGGATGCACTTAGGCCTCAATTAGGTTAGGCATGCATTTTACTTTTTATTGTCTTTTTGATATGTTTTTGTGAGTGTTAGGGATAAGCAGATTGCCAGATCCCTAGAACCCTAGCACTCAGGAAGGAAACTAGTGAAGGAGAAGCCCAAACTAGTTGGAACTCAGCCAGATCCAGCTCACCATAGCTGGAATCCAACTCACCTGAACTAGTGTTAGCTCATCCTAGCTCCATTCAGCTCATCTCAGCTGAATGGTAGCTCAAGAGAGCTCATCTTAGCTCACCCTAGCTCAGGTCAGCTCAGATATAGCTCAACTTAGTTGAGTCTAGCTCATCTCAACTCCTATTAGTTCACAAGGAGCTCTAGCTAGCTCAGCTGAGTTGACTGGAGTTCACCTCAGTTCAGGACCAACTACATCCAGCTCCACTCAACTCCAACTAGCTGAAGATGACTTCATTTCAACTCAGGAAGCTCAAGTCCAACTCCCGAGGACTCAGCTTAGCTCAACTCAGTTGAGCTAAGCTACCTGAGCAACCTCAACCAGCTCAATCCTCCCCAAAAGCACCAGACCCAACTCACCTCAGCTCCTTTTGGTAGAAGCCAACCTACTTTAGCCTGGCTTAGTAGCTAGCAAAGAACTAGCAAGCTAAGCCAGCTAAAGTAGCTCCATGCCACCCTCTTCAGCATCTGCCAGCTCTGGTTCAGCTCTAGACTTCCTCTGTCTAGCTCCCCTCCTCAAACCCTAGCTCCCATTGCCTCCTCCTCTACTCCATTACTACCTAAGCTAGCTTAGCGTAGCTTAGTTTAGCTAGGTCCCATCTCCCTTGCCATCCACCACCTACAACATGGCCCTAACTAGTTCCACCAACTAATCCCACCTAGTCCACCTAAGCTCTACCTAGTCCACCCTTGTTTTGGAGCCAACCCAAGCCATCCCTTCACCCATCAACCTCCTCCAAAAGACACCTAAAGTTGGTGCCAAAGCCTCCCTTCTAGAAGCCTCTCTTTTGGCGCCAACTTAAGACCCCATCATGGCCATCCATCCATCCACCAAATGCATCCCAACACTTCCTTACATGGCACCACCTAACCCCCTTCTAGAAGACATATTTTGATGCCAGCTTTAAGGGACACCACCACCATAACTACCTCCCATGGCATCCCCTTGGTTGGGTCCAACTAACCCTAGCCCGAGGATCAAATTAACTACCCAAACCACCACCTAAACACATCCTAGCCATCCACCTAACCTATGCCTACTACCCCCCTCTCCACCTCTAAAAATACCTATCATATTCCACCAAAAAAATTCATCCTCCATTAGCTTTAATTCTACGCCATACCCACCATAATTCAAGGCCAAGGAAGAAGAAAAAGAGAAGAAGATTAAGGTGGCATCCTACCCGCCCCCTTGGTGCCTTCTTCCCCTTCTCTCTTCATCCTTGTGCCACGCCAAGGAGGAGGAGCACTCCCCCACTAGGAGGACAGCCAGGCAAGGAGAAGCAAGGGTGGTTCACACCCACCCTTGAAGGAGGTCATTGAAGGTGGTAGCTTCCACCTTGGAGAACATCATTTGGAGGAGCATCTCAAGGAAGGCGAAGGAGTTGTCTTTCCAAGTCAAGGAGCTACTTGGCTTGGAGCAAGAAGCCCTCTTCTTCACCATTTTATCTAGAGGATTTGTGTTTTATTTTTCTTAAATTTTCAAGTAGAGTAGAAGCATTCCTCTGTAGGTTTTGTGTAGACAATTTTTATTAAAACAAGTTGCCTTCTCTTAATTTTTGTTGCATAGCTTTTTACAAGTTTTGCCTAGCATTTGTTTCACTGCCTCTCCCTAATTACTCTAAGCCTCCACGTTCCTAGGGTGAGCTTGGAGAGAGGCTTTACCTGTTATCTTAGGGTTAGCTTTATTAAAATAGGTATTAGTTGTTTTCCCACTATGGTCGTGCGTGTTTCACGTGTTAGAAATCAAGGTTACAAGCAACCTGTCGTCGTAGTTGCAAAACAAGTCGATCAGATAAAATTTATACCGAAACTCCAAGGGAGTCCCAGGTCGAACACAGGGAGGCGATGCTTACTTTACGTGAAAATTGTGCTTCGTTTCGTTTCTTTTTGGTATTTTAGGATTTTGATATTTTTTTGTATTTTTGAAATAAAAGAAATCAATCAAACGTATCACAAGATAGAGATCTAGAACAAATCTGATATATATTACTTCTAATGTCAATTACAAGAAACTATGAAAGCATATAAAGAGAGGGAGGTGAGAGGAAATCTCTTGAATCGGTTGTTCGGCGAGACGACGATGCCTGGCGGAAGCTAGAATGAAGGAGGTGAGGAGCGGGATGATGGAGGTGAGATGCTAGAGGATGTCATGTTGAGGAAAGCCTCGACGTGGCTCCGGAATGGAGGTAAGAAGACAGAGGTGATCTGCTGCCGGAATGGTGGGAGGACAGCTCCAAGGTGACCTATGAAGGGAGATGGGAAGTTGGAGGAGTATTTGGTGGGGCAGAGGTTCGCTACACTAATAGGCACCTTGGGAACTTGAGAACAAGCTCTAATGGAGCATTGGTAGGCTTGCTAAAGCTTGGGAGTAGGTGGGAGTAGAGTAGGTAGAGATGGATTGGAAGGGAGGGGGTGTAGGTAGTGGTGGAGAAGAGGCTAAAAATGGATAAAGGACCTTTAGCGACCTCCAGACCGTCGCTGGAAGCGTTGTTGTAGACAGCTCACCTCCACCCGCGCCCATAGCTAGCTCTACTGGCTTGCAATGAAATAGTGACGGCTGTAAGCGTCGCTGTAGGTCAGCCCAGTTGTCGCCGAAAGCTGGCGCCAACCGCCCTTGCGCCTGCGCTGCCTACCCCGCTCATCACGCATGCTGACGGCACGCAGCCAACTGTGTGCACGTGCACTATGCGCTGGCATGTGCGCTCGCTATGCACTAGCCTGCGCATGCGCACACACGCTACCTTGCACTGGCGCTAGCACTGCCGCTCCAAGTGCCCGCCCAATTGCGAATTGGATGGGCTACGGGGAATCGAGCCCACGCCCCTCCTTTGCAAACTAGCACTTCCACCATTGCGGCAATCCTCCCCTTGTGTCGCATGGAGTGGTTTGGTGCATTTGCCTCTCAGCCGTTGGATCTTGATCCAACGGCTAGGATTGAAGGGTGCGGATGAAGGAGTTGGGCGATGTTGCTGGCTGGTGTTGGACATCCTGGATGGAGCCACGTGGCGCCATTTGGGCCGTCCATTCTTCTTTCTTTTGTAAAGGGTGCCACGGTGCTCAAATCGGGATGATTCTCACAATGCCGGACTGCGATCGTTGCTCCGGATCCATCCGTACGGTCGGATTTTTCATCCGAAACCTGTATGGATGACGCATTGCCCCCTAGCCATTGATCTTCTTCAGGCTTCATGTGATGTTACGAGACTCTAATCTAGATGATTTCAGAGGCGTTAGACTCCGATCGTCCTATTAATCAGATCCGTATGATTCGATCATCCATCTAAGGCCCTAAAATAAATCCTCTCCTCACCTAACCATAAAAGGAACCTAATTAACCCAAACTATATACTACTCTAAATGCACAATGATTCATGTTATGCAATATTTATAACATGAAATGCAAATCTAAGCCTAGGAACATGCATGAATAGGCATTTTAACCTAAATAGTTGTGTCTATATCATACCCCATGCCTATTTTTTGCTAGTCCCTAGCAAAATTAAACTACATGCTATGTATAAAATCAAAATTAGGATTAGATCTCTTAGGCTAAGTCGTTTATTAATAATATAAAATTTCAACCAAGGTCCTAAACCATGGAGACTCAATAATGCCCGAGTGTCTGCCGGAATGCAGACTGCCCAGGTCCTTGCCTTAATTGAAAAGGGAAGATATATATATATTTTTTATTTTTCTTCTTTTCTAATTTTGTTTGTACTTTTGGAGCTTGAGAGTTCCGGGATAACATTTTACGGCTACCCGACCCGCCCAAGACTCGAAAAAGACTCTAAGTACTAAGCATCTTTGTGAAAAAGTGATAGACTTACAAAACAGCCGTTAAGATGGACTTCGGGTTTCTACGACCCTAAGTGACCTTGCCTAAAGGTTTATCTTTACGATCGGTAGCTTTCTCCCTACTTCTTTTATTTATGGGGTCAACACAAGGGAAAACCTAGTGTATATCTCCCCAATTTATTTTACTTCCCCACTTCTTCCCTAAGTGTTTTGGGAACTATTGTGTATTTTTTTTTTGTGAGCTGGGTTCTGGACAACCGGCCAATGAGTTGTTACCACCGACAACTTGCCAACCATACTCGTGCGGTGAAGTGTGGTTTTATTTATTTTTTTATTTTCTCCTTTTTCTTTTTCTTTTTTTTTCTTTTCTTTTTGAGTGTTTTTTTTTTATAAGTAGGTGGCTTCCCTGATCTAAGATTTATCTAAAGGTAATACAACGAAAATGGTCTTGTGGCTAGGTTCTGGACAACCGACCGATGAGCTATTACCACCGACAACTTGCCAGCCACACCACCCAAGTCAGTCCCTTAGCTACCCAATTTCCATAAAAACCATCGAAAAGTGAGCCAGTGCAAAAAAATGTGTGTAGATGCTTAGGCTTACAGTCCCCCCAAATCAGAGGGCGGGTTGATAAGTTGCATATTTATCATCCCAAATTATTTACCAAATTAAAATAAATTTTAATTGGTGAGGACTCAAGACTAAATCCACATTCGAGTGGACACCCAGGCTAATTAAGCCTGAAGACCTGAAGAGTCTAAGTGTTTAGGTCCTCTCATATCATTTCCTAAAGTTAATAACTTCCAAATGCCTAAGTTCTCTTTTCCTAATTTCTTTCTTTTTTTATCCTTTTTCAAATTTTCAATTTTTTTTTAATTTTATAAGAAACTAAAAGAAATTCTACGGAGTTAACATAATGATTTCAGGAATTGATTATCCGCCCCCAATGCCTAAATGATGCAATGTCCACATTGTAAAAATAAAGACATGAAAAGGGCGAAGTAAACAGAATATCACCTGAGCATCGTGAAAATTCGGTCAGCTCCGTAGAGAGAAGAGTGTATACACAGGTGCTAAGTTTAATGCCTTCAGCTAGGCATAACATACATATAAAGAAGAAATTGAGAATTCACAAGTGCGGGTCAGAATCAAAATCAAAAGGTTGATCCTGAAACCCACCTGTAGAAGATGTCTGCAGACGTGGATGAGATTATGGTGCAGACCCATGCCCCATTGTCTAGTGGTTCTCAGGTTCTGGATAAAAATCACCCAGAACCGAAGGTTGTTGTGTTTGTGGGGCCAAGCTTGCGGTTTAGTGGTGTGCAACCCAAACCAAAGTGTCGAACAATGGGTAAAGATGGTTCAATAGGTGCGGTTGTCCACTTAACATCTAGCTCAGAAAAATAATCAGTTATTCCAGGCTTGGGTCACACGTGAAAGATATCATAAGGGTCCGTATAGAAGATAGGTGGTTTCAGGTCAATAGGTACCCTTATATCCAAATTTATTTTTCCCTCAAAATTAACCTCCCAGATTTTTATTTCCAACTTCCTATCCTCTGAAATCAAGGTTTCCAGGACCTCCAGATCATTGTACACCCCATCTAAAGTACCCAAATCCAACAATTGTGGCTGAATAAGGATTTACTTGAGCACAATGATCTCAAAAGTATGTTCATTCAGCTCTTCGGGGTGTGGTTGAGGAATGGGGCTGCTAATTGAGTCGTCGGGTATCGGATCCTCCAAGTTAGCCCCAACCGGATTAGAATCTTCAGTAGTTGGGCTACCAAATTGGTCGTCATACTCCTTGAGCCCGTATGTCTCACTAAAATCATTCTCCTCAAGCTTAAGTGAGACTTCACTAAGAGATTCCTCACCCTCAAAATCAAAGAATTCATGATCCTCATTTATATATGTCTCAACATCACAAGTCATTTCATCATCCAAGGAGACATAATTTTTTTCATTTCCTAACTTAGGGATCTCGGGTGAATCAATCGGTTCATCCTCAAAGGGTTGCTTTAGACCAATCTGGTCATCTCCAATCTCCGAATATGTGTCCCCCCCGACAGGCGCCTGAGCGGGTTCAGACATTGGCTCTCCTGAAGAGGGTTCATCTTGAGAATCATCCCAAGATTTGACTAGTGCAACCACAAATTTCATCCTCAACCTCGATAATTTCCCAAGAAGGAACTCACCCAAGTCCCTATCCCTAACACTTTGGAGCAAATCCAATACAGAACTATTAAGTTCATCAATCATTTTGATCATAGGCTCCAGTGCTTCAGTGCATGGTGTTGGCTGAGCTTATAAAGATTATAGTGTTCTTCAAATTAGCCAACACCCTATCATCAATCTGGTTCACTTGAACCGACTAGTTCGATTCAAGTTTGGGTGGGTTCAGGTTAAATCTAGGGGAGTCAAGATGTCGAGGTTCTTGGGTCCCTCCCTGAAAGTAAATCATTCTAGGTTGTTCAAAGGATGGTGGCGGCCTATATTCAGTGGAATACTAGGGAGGGTAGGTGTTATAATCATGATATCCTTCCTGATTGTAGATCGGGTTGGTTTGGGCATCAAAGGATGGAGATCCATAATCATTATAGATCTGGGAAGGGTAATAATCATAGTCTTGTCATCCAGGGTTAGGCCCTGGACCCTGAGGTTCGGATTCATATCCCCAATCAAAGTCATCCTGGCTAGTGGATGGGTAATTACAAGTCAAGTTAGGATAGTAATCATCTTGGGGATAAGTGGTGGTAGGAGGATAGGATGTGAAATGTGTGTAGGATGTGGAAGGGTACATGGTGAAGTAAGGAGGGAAATCAGAAGAGAAAGGAGCCCTGAAATACAAAAATACAAGCCTGTCCTTAGTTTGGGTAGCCTAAAGGTCTACAGACTCAGAATCCGTCCTAAGATTATAGATGATTTACTCTACTTATGTCCAGGCAATCCAACCAGTTAGGAGGGACTGGGGAGAAGGTTCTCCCTTTGGCTTGCGCCTCCGGTTCCTAGTGTACACCCCAGCTGCGGTCGTTTGACGCTACTCCCCTAGCTAGACATCAGATTGACTAGTATAAGTATGTTAATCGTGAACAATCTCAATCTGGATCCCGATGAGCAAACCAATCCTTAGGACCAACGTCTAATCAATTTTAGTTAGGCTTCGGACAATGGTGCTTCAGGAATGTGATGGGCCCTTTAGATCAGTTGTGCCCTTAATGATCAGTTAAAATGTGTGTGTGTGCACAACCAGGGTTTGTAAATAAGGTTATTTGATGATGTGTCTGTTGGAGTTCAACCTTGTTTAGTAGCTTTTAGGGTTTAATCTTAGGTATATTCAATCAAGTTTAGGAAAACACTGCAAGTTTTGCAAGCACTGGTGATGATATATTACTTTAGAAATCAAAGAAAAAAATGTGGAGTGCCTGGTTCAGCCTTAAGAATCAACCCTAAGTGGCAAGCTACTTGATGAATCGCTTTTATCTTAAGTGGTGCGACCCAAATAGTTCAATCAATTGACCTATTGCACCACTTAGTTAAGGCACATAGAAATTTTTGACCTATTCAGATTTCTACTCACTTATTTATGTGTTGAATTAAGTGTACCGGGTCCACAGGTCGGATCCTGGTTAAGTGGTAGAATCGATGTGATTGTGCGCCTTAGGGTGAGAAGTTGTGGGTGTTAAGTGTGCAGCTTACAAAAAATCCCACAATCAGATAACACTTTTTTTATTTTTTATTTTTATTTATATGGATGGCGAGGTGAGTGGAGGTGGCAAACAAACAACCAAATCTATCCTAGGGTTCATAAAAAGCACCTAAGTTGATTTGGGTTTGAGTTATTCGGTTATGGAATGAAAACTAAGGTGGGGGTGGTGTGGGGAACACTTACAAAACACTCTACCCGCACTTTACTCCAGTCTACAACACTTGGATCTCCATGTTAGGGTACTTGCAAGACAATAGATCAAAGACAAGTAGCGTTAGTGCTATGTAAATGCAAAGAAGCGCAATAAACAATAAAGTAAATTCCATTTCCTCCCCGGCAACGGCGCCAAAATGGTCGTGCGTGTTTCACGTGTTAGAAATTGAGGTTACAAGTAACCTGTCGTCGTAGTTGCAAAACACGTCGATCAGATAAAATTTATACCAAAACTCTAAGGGAGTCCCGGTTCGAACATAGGGAGGCAACGTTTACTTTACATGAAAACCGCGCTTCATTTCATTTCTTTTTGGTATTTTAGGGTTTTGATATTTTTTTGTATTTTTGAAATAAAAGAAATCAAGCAAACATATCATAAGATAGAGATCTAGAACAAATCTGATATATATTACTTCTAATGTCAATTACAAGAAACTATGAAAGCAAATAAAGAGAGGGAGGTGAGAGGAAATCTCTCGAATCGGCTGTTCAACGAGACGACGGCGCCTGGCGGAAGCTCGGACGAAGGAGGTAAGGAGCAAGACGACGGAGGTGAGATGCTGGAGGATGTCGTGTTGAGGAAAGCTTTGACATGGCACTGGAATGGAGGTGAGAAGACGAAGGTGATCTGCTACCGGAATGAAGGTGGGAGGACAGCTCCAAGGTGACCTATGAAGGGAGATGGGAAGTTGGAGGAGTATTTGGTGGGGCAGAGGTTCGCTACACTAATAGGCACCTTGGGAGCTTGAGAACAAGCTCTAATGGAGCGTTGGTAGTCTTGCTAGAGCTTGGGAGTAGATGGGAGTAGAGTAGGTAGAGATGGCTTGGAAGGGAGGGGGTGTAGGTCCTTTTATAATGGTGGAGAAGAGGGTAAAAATGGATTAAAGGACCTTTAGCGACCTCCAGACCATCGCTGGAAACGTTGCTGTAGACAGCTCACCTCCACCCACGCCCATAGCTAGTTCTGCTGGCTTGCAATGAAATAGCGATGGCTATAAGCGTCGCTGTAGGTCAGCCCAGCTATCGCTGAAAGCTGGCGCCAACCGCCCTTGCGCCCACGCCGCCTACCCCGCTCATCACGCGCGCTGACCGTGCGCAGCCAACTATGTGTGCGTGTGCTATGCGCTGGCATACGCACTTGCTATGCACTGGCCTGCGCGTGCACGTGCACACTACCTTGCGCTGGCGCTGGCGCTACCGCTCCAAGCACCTGCCCAATTGAGAATTGGAGTGGCTGTGAGGAATCGAACCTACGCCCCTCCTTTGCAAACCAGTGCTTCCACCGTTGCGTCAATCCTCCCCTTGTGTCGCGTGGAGTGGTTTGGTTCGTCCACCTCTCAGCCATTGAATCTTGATCCAATGGCTAGGATTGAAGGGTGCATATGAAGGAGTTGGGCGATGCTGCTGGCTGGTGTTGGGTAGCCTAGATGGTGCCATGTGGCGCCATCTGGGCCATCCATTCTTCTTTCTTTTGTAGAGGGTGCCACGATGCTCAGATCGGGATGATTCCCTCGATGCCGGATTACGATCGTTGCTCCGGATCCATCCATACGGTCGGATTTTCCATCCAAAACCCATATGGATGTCACATTGCCCCCTGGTCGTTGATCTTCCTCGAGCTTCATGTGATGTTACGGGACTCTGATCTGGATGATTTCAGAGGCGTTAGACTTCGATCATCGTATTAATTAGATCCGTACGGTCCGATCTTCCATCCGAGGCCCTGAAATAAATCCTCTCCTCTCCTGACCATAAAAAGAACATAATTAACCCAAAATATATACAATTACTCTAAATGCACAATGATGCATGTTATGCAATATTTATAACATGAAATGCAAATCTAAGCCTAGGAACATGCATGAATAGGCATTTTAACCTAAATAGTTGTGTCTATATCACGCTATCAACAAAACTCAAGTGTTCCTATTATTTCAAAACCTATAAAAATCATATATATAAAATGCCAAAAAGAAAGTTGTGTTCCCTTTAAACCAAGATATTTGATTTAGCAAACAATTCGGCCTCCGTAGACGTCCCTAGATACCCTACTATCTAGGTCTTATAAATATAAGAGTTGATCGATTTTATGCATTACAACGACGTATTTTTACAAACCACACAAAAATCCATCACTTTTTGGCACCATTGCCGGGGAGGCACATCTTTTCTTTTTTCACTTTTCTCTTGCTTCAAGTGGATCTCATCCCTTTCTCTTTTCTTCCATCTCGTGTGTGCAGGAACTATAGGAAGCAAGCAGAAATTTTGGAAAGAACTCAAATCCCTTGTCTTCCCGCTGATTCAGGTTGGTTCCCTTTATCTTATCACATAAAGCATTAAAAGACTACCAAAATATATTAAACATGGCTTTCAGGACCTTAAACAACTTAATTAAGTGAAGTGGTGCAATTTAAAACTCATTATTTGCTTGTTTGCACCATTAAACACCACTCCATTTCAAGTGTTGGTGTTCTATTTTTTTTCAAGTCTAAACTTCTGTCTAGACTTGAAAAATCAATTTCGAATACCACAGGTCTCCTAAAATCTTGAAATTTCAGACAATGATTCCAAATCAAGTTGGGAACATCTATTCCAAATTTCAGACTAATTGGGTTTGTATTTAATTTTTAAACATTCTTGGACTGTAGAGGGGTCACACCCTCTAATCTTCCTATTTTGCTACTGTCCACGAATTTTCAGAATTTTTATACTTATTCAATTTTTGTAAAATTTAGTTTTCTGAAATCGCTATGAAATTCTACACATCACCAAAAATCACCAAAATTTTCTGAGGTTGGTGGTGGTATTGAAAAGTCCAAAATACCTACGGGTATCAATTTTGGACTTTTACACTAGCACAAAGAAAATTTCTTTAAAAATATCAAACAAATTTCTAAAATCCTAGAAAAATCTTTTCTAGAATCCTTGTTTGATTTTCCATAAAGTAATGGTGTTGTTTGATCTATTTGGACCACTACTTAATACAGAAAGCCTAAAAAATATCTATTGGTAGTTAAATTTTTATTCTAGGATCAATTGGAGTAGGGTTTCTTTTTCATTTTTAGAGATAAACAACTAAAAGGAAATTGATCTCAACCCATACAACTTGATTTCTTTTTTATTTTGAATCTCAAAAACTTGTTTGAACTCTTAAGAAGGAAACCCTCAAATGCACTAACTTAAATCCAATTTTAAAAGATAGAAATACTTAAATTTGTGTGACAACTTGTCTGAAATTGGAACCACTTTTCAATTCCTGCATAGACACGAAAAATTGAAATAACAGGGCAACAACCCCATCAACGCCCTCCACATTCTATGTGCACTTTAGTATCCTATACCTAATTAAAATCTGTAGCAACTTGACCCCTAAGGTTTCATCAACTTAGGCTTGCTATCAAGGTCTTAAGTTTTCTTTAGTTAATATTAATTCTATCATCTATATTTGATGTTCAGGCTGAGGGGCCGTGTCAAATGACCAGGCACAAGTTTGTACAAGCACCTGGGGATTTTCTTGGGAAACACTTGGGCCCAAACCTCCCCTTAAACAACTTGGCTAGATTTGTTGACAGAACGGGTATTCACTATTGTTTACTTATTTTCTAGGTAAACCAAGTCTTAGGTTATTTTTAGGGAGTCACATTTAAGTTAGGTCTAGAATTTTGATTTCTTGTTTGCACACTTTCTCTCATCTCCATCTGTTCTCCTCCCCTCCCGTTTCTTCCATTTTGCGTGGGCGGCAGTCCAAAATGCCACACTTGGAGGGACCACTTAATTTTTGCCTCCCCAAGAAGACTTTTCCTGCATTTTTCCTCTTCTTTAAAAATGGAAAATCGAAATTGATCCTCTAACCTACATGCTAATTATTCTTTCCCTAATCTTTCCACCTAAGAGCTTCTTAATCAAGTTCCCCCTAATTTCTACTCCATTATGGCTCAGCTATAAGTTAAGCAACAACAGTTGCATAAGGATTTAACAAACCTAGCCAACCAAGCGAGTCCTACCACACCTACCCAAGCTCAACACATTCCACATTTCACCTCTTCTATCACACCAAAGTGAGATCTACATAATTCCTATGCTAAGTATAATTACTATTCTGAGGCTTTCTATGGTTCAACGGGGAATTATATTTATCCAAATCATCAACCCACCCAAAATGTCCCCACCTTCTAGGAGAAATTGAAAACTTCCTCTAATATGAGGAATTATTGGACTCAATCCTGGACCAATCCAGTTCCTCACCAACAACAAAACTTGTTTGGAGGGTATGGTTCAAAATCAACTTATCAATCTTGGCCATCTCAAGAAGACATCAATGCCCAGATGTTGAAAACCCTACAGGAGATGCAAAGAAAAACAACGAAAATAACCCATGCTATTAATAATCTCAATGATCAATTTGGGGTCATTTCAAACGAAAGAACTAGAAGACACTCTCCATCCTAGCCCAAACCAAACTTTGTCAATCACAAGAACCAACATCCGTGAGGACACCAACATCAGAACCACACTGTTCAACCTCCTATTAACCCAATATCTCAGCACCAACATGGTTTCTATCAACAACAGGCCCCCCCACCTCCTCTCAGTGATAACCAAACTGCATATGCAGATATGTTGAGGAGTGGGAACACCACCACTGATTTAGGGCCTTCAAATCAAATTTATGAAACCCACTCTCAGCCTATGCAAATCAACTCTCCTAACCCCACTTAAAAAGAAGAAAAAGAAATCCCAAAAACACTTGATTCAAATCCTACTTCTCACTCTCAAGCACTGCAATCTAATCTTTTTAATAAAAAATTAGAGCCCTCTCACCAAAATCGTTTGGACTTATTTGGGCAAGTCAAGAGGAATATCCCCCTCCTAGATGCCACCCTTGCCTTTGCTAAATTTTTGAAAGAAAAGTTTACAAAAATAGGGGAGGCTCAGAATCTATGAAGGGTGGTTCTTTCTAAGACAGTAAGTTGCCTCTCACAAAAAAGGACCTGGGCGCATCTCTCATCTCGGTTGTCATAAATGACACCATCTTTTTTCGTGCCCCTCTCAACTTAGGTACCTCCATTAATATCATTCCCCCAGTCATATTTGAGGAATCTCGATTTGGTGATTTTAAAGCTACTAAGGTTCAATTTCAATTGGGAGATCGATCTACCATTCAACTGCGAGGAATCATTGAGGATAATATTGTCAAGGTTAGGAATTGTCTAAATCCAATAAATTTTCTGGTCCTTGACTTAGAGGTACCTGCAGCTCTCACTAATACCATTCTTGGATGACCCCTTCTAATTACCATAACAGCTAATATCAACTCTCATTCTGAGAAAATGAATATAAGTTGTGGTAACCAGATTTTCTCATTAGATTTATTTCAAGCTTCCAAGAGGTCCATTGATCATAAAATTTTCGAGGACATTGTTAATACAATGGAAGCAATTTGTGAGAAATCTTTTTTGATCAAATCCTACTCAATGTTGACCACCATGGATCTAGATTTTATTGATTCCTATTCTAAGGATGATTTTGTGGTCCGAGACTTTTCAGATCAACTAAGGTTTGACTTTTACTCTTTCTATCTTCCTGATTTTTCACCAAAAGCATCCACACTAACTTCACCCACCCTACATCTCATTGACTCCTTTCCCCCTCCCTATTCATTGGACTTACCACCTGACCCACCAGAGTCTAGCATTTTACATGCACTTAAACCATGGCCAGATCTGAATCATTCTTCCATTTTTCCATTTCATTTTGATCCCGATTTCTTTACCATTCATCTTTACAAGGATCTTAAGGAAAACACATTTCATAAGGACATTCAAGTGTCCAAGTATTTAAATGATTGGTCATCTTCCGTGCATACCTTCACGCCCGGTTGAATGGTGTAAAAGATAGCACTGGATGGGAGGTAACCCATCATTTTTCCTGCTTTCCTTTTTCTTTCTTTTTCCAGGTTTTGACCATCCTAAACCTGATCGCCTTTCACTAAGGTGATCCCTTTTCCCTAATAATGCATGAGGACATTGCATATCTTAAGAATGGGGGGGTGTTTTTAAAATTTTGACGATCGATTTAGGATTTTAAAAACTTAAAAGCATGCATTTTTCTTTAGTCATTTTAATTTCTTGCATGCACACCCAAAAAAATAAAAATACTAAAAACTTTTTTGAGGAACATTTTGAAATCGGGACTAAGGTTGAAAACTTACTTTTGGTACAATGAGATTTAATCTTTAACAAACTAGGGATAAAGATACGAATCTGATCATTAGAATTTCAAGGTCTATTTTTAGACTAGATCAGATATCCTTCTCCAAAATTCCACCTGAACTCGTGATAGTTCAGGTGACTTGGTCCTCTTTTGTAATATGGAAAGTATGTAGCTTAGTTTCTAACTCAAAAACTTGCATTTCTTGTGAAACTTGTTGTGTCAAATTTCACACACAAGCCAACACTTGAAAACTTCTAAAAATTAGAAAAACCCCCTTGTTTAGCCTTAGTAAAAGTCTGAGGCAGATCATTGATTTGAGTTCCCACCACTGAGAAGGAGGAAAATGCCTCCTTTGAGGATGCGATGTCAACATGTTACCGCATCGGCGCTTCTTCATATCTATATTTCTTATCTTTAGATAGAGCATTAAAGTGCATTTTTGCAGCTCAAGTGTCTTGGACGGTGCTTTGCCTATAGTGTTGGAGCAAGAGCTTGAGTTTGCTTGGAGTGCCCCTTTACACCGCATTGTGTTTTGGGGTTGTGATCTCCTGGGTGGTTCATGGACAGTGCTATCTCAAAGTACTGGCGCCAGAGCCCCCTCAAGGATTGGTAACGGGAATGCTGATCCCGACACATCTGTTGGAAGACTAAGCTAAAAATAAGCATGGGGGAGTAAAAAAAAAAAGTTTTAAACCAAAAACACACCCTTATAAATGTTGGCTTTTCATAAGCACGGACACAAAGTTTTAAAGGTTATTACAAGTTGCGAATCAGATTCAAGAGCTAGAAAAATCCTAAAAACAAAAATTTCAAGTTATCTAAATTAACAAGGGCTTAATCTGTGAACTTTCAGGAGGATATACTGATCCCATTTTGCCTAATTTTTGGATTCAAAAATGAATCCTGATGTTTATCTTTAACAAATCTCGTGCCTCCTGTGTTTAAACCAACCAAGGTCCCATAATCTTTTTCTCCTCAAAAGTAAAAAAAATTAGATTTCCCAAAAATTTCATTTTGTAAAAATTAAAGTTTTGCTAAGAGACTAGCAAAGATAAGCATGGGGGTGTTATAAGCGTCAGTTTATCATCATTCTTATGCATCAAAACAAATCTAGCTCTTCGATTTTTGCACCACAAATGCGTTTTTGGGTGGCATTTAGTCATCAATTAGGGTAGGCATGCATTTTACTTTTTATTGTCTTTTTGATATGTTTTTGTGAGTGTTAGGGAAAAGCAGATTGCCAGATCCCTAGAACCATAGCACTCAGGAAGGCAACTGGTGAAGGAGAAGGCTAAACCAGCTGAACTCAGCCATCTAGCTCACCATAGCTGGAATCCAGCTCACCTGAACTAGGGTTAGCTCATCCTAGCTCCATTCAGCACATCTCAGCTGAATGGCAGCTCAAGAGAGCTCATCTTAGCTCACCCTAGCTCAGGTTAGCTCAGATCCAACTCAACTTAGCTGATTCTAGCTCATCTCAGCTCCCATTAGTTCATAGTGAGCTCTAGCTAGCTCAGCTAAGTTGACTGGAGTTCACCTTAGCTCAAGACCAGTTACATCCAGCTTCACTCCACTCCAGCTAGCTGAAGATGACTTTACTTCACCTCAGGAAGCTCAAGTCCAACCCCTGGGGACTCGGCTTGGCTCAACTCAGTTGAGCTAAGCTACCTTAGCTGCCTCAACCAGTTCAATCCACCCCAGGAGCACCAGACCGAGCTCACCTCAGCTCCATTCGGTAGAAGCCAACCTACTTTAGCTTGGCTTAGCAGTTAGCAAAGAACTAGCAAGTTAAGCTAGCTAAAGTAGCTCCATGCCACCCTCTTCAGCAGCTGCTAGCTCCGGTTCAGCCCCAGACTTCCTCTATCTAGCTCCTCCCCTCAAACCCAAGCTCCCATTGCCTCCTCTACTCCATTACTACCTAAGCTAGCTTAGCTTTGCTAGGCCCCAGTTCCCTTGCCATCCACCACCAACAACTTAACCGTAACTAGTTCCACCAACTATGCCCACCTAATTTACCTAAGCTCTACCTAATCAACCCTTGTTTTGGCACCAACCCAAGCCATCCCTTCACCCCTCAACCTCCTCCAAAAGACACCTAAAGTTGGTGCCAAAACCTCCCTTCTAGAAGCCTCTCTTTTGGCGCCAACTTAAGACTCCGTCGTGGCCATCCATCCATCCACCAAATACATCCCAACACTTCCTTACATGGCACCACCTAACCCCCTTCTAGAAGACCTATTTTGGTGCCAACTTCAAGGGATACCACCAACATAACTACCTCCCATGGCATCGCCTTGGTTGGCACCAACTAACCCTAGCATAGGACCAAATTAACTACCCATAACCACCACCTAAACACATCCTAGCCATCCACCTAACCCATGCCTACTACGCCCCTCTCCACCTCTATAAATACCTATCATATTCCACCAAAAAAATTCATCCTCAATTAGCTTTAATTATACCCTATACCCACCATAATTCAAGGCCAAGGAAGAAGAAGAGAAGAAGATTAAGTGGGGCATCCTACACACCCCCTTGGTGCCTTCTTCCCCTTCTCTCTTCATCCTTGTGCCACGCCAAGGAGGAGGAGCACTCCCCCACTAGGAGGACAGCCAGGCAAGGAGGAGCAAGGGTGGTGCACACCCACCCTTGAAGGAGGTCATTGAAGGTGGTAGCTTCCACCTTGGAGGACATCACTTGGAGGAGCATCTCAAGGAAGGAGAAGGAGTTGTCTTTTCAAGTCAAGGAGCTACTTGGCTTCGAGCAAGAAGCCCTCTTCTTCACCATTTTATCTAGAGGACTTGTGTTTTATTTTTCTTGTATTTTCAAGTAGAGTAGAAGCATTCCTCTATAGGTTTTGTGTAGAAAATTTTCATTAAATCAAGTTGCCTTCTCTTAATTTTTGTTGCATAGCTTTTTACAAGTTTTGCCTAGAATTTGTCTCACTCCCTCTCCCTAATTACTCTAGGCCTCCACGTGCCTAGGATGAGCTTGGGGAGAGGCTCTACCTGTCACCTTAGGGTTAGCTTTATTAAAATAGGTATTAGTTGTTTTCCCACTATCAGCAAAACTCAAGTGTTCCTGTTATTTCAAAACCTATAAAAATCATATATATAAAACACCAAAAAGAAAGTTGAGTTCCCTTTAAAGCAAGAGATTTGATTTAGCAAACAAATTGGCCTCCTTAGACGACCCTAGATACTCTACTATCTAGGTCTTATAAATATAAGGGTTGTTCGATTTTACGCGTTACAACATCGTATTTTTACAAATTGCGCAAAAATCCATATCAGCCAACATCCTAGGTTACCTGTTTTCTAGGCTAGCATTACTTTGCTCATTTTTAGGGCCTAGTTCTTTGATTTTGGAACCTAATTTGCAAATTCTTTGGTTACTCGACTGCCAACAAAATAACGGTAGCCCATCTCTGACCTAGGAAATATCCTTCTTTGCAATAGGGACATTGCAGATTTTAGGCATGGGGGGGTGTACTTAGGGATATACATAGCATTTATACATAGTGCATTCATGCATTTAGTTAAAACATTATGCATTAGATACATTTGCATTGATTTAAAAAAAAAATTGCATTGAGCTTTACTGGCTGGACCCTGCATTCTTCGGCATAAGACCAGAACTTTAGGTTAAAATAAGTTGACTCTAGGTCTCTGACTTTAGAAGCTAAGTTGAGCTACTAGCTTTAGACTGTTAGGGTCCTTTGTGGACTTAAAAACTTAAGTAGGAGTTAAGTTACAGACCATTCCTCAAGAGGTCGAGGAAGGAAATCTAGGGATTGAGTTAAAGGCTGGGTAGTACCTAGTGTCTCTTTCTACCTTTTGGTTTGCGAGTCCTCATAACCTAAGCATCCACATTTCACATACACTTGGTCTTGTATAAGTAATGATCACCTTAATCTTAAAAAAAATTTGCTTCTCTTAGTTTTGACTTAGGAGAAGCTTGAAAACACAATTTGATTGGACAAGTTCCCACCACAGGAGAGGTGGAGTATATACTCACCATGATGATGCGATGATAACATGTCACCTCCTCGACGCTTGTCTCTTAGGATATCTATCCTATTGGGGGCATGTAAGCGTATTGTACGATTCAGGTACCATGGGCGGTCCTCTCTCAAAGTGTCGATTGCCACAGGCCTGAATTCTCTTAAGAAATCCATGGGTGATACTTTCTCGAAGTGTCGAATGCCAGGAGTTCTTGGGGTCACTATGGGTAGTGCTATCTTGAAGCGTCAAAAGCCAAGCACCCTTCGATGGGGACAATGAATCTAACACAGACCGTGTTGTTAGCTGATCCAAGGTTAGACTTAGAAGAATCAAACAAAAATATATATTTTACAAAAAAAAATTCCTTCTTACTCTCTTTCAAGGTTGGCAATCATACCAACTTCAAATAAATCAGATCAATGCATATGCACAGATGCTTTAATCTCTGGGACCAATAAACCCTATGGTAGAGTTAGAAATCAAGGAAACCTGTGCTTGCAACTCATCCTTAGTTAACCTAGTTTGTAACTTAGCAACTACTTGGGAACCTTAGGTCTAAAGTCTGAACTTAACATGTTTCTAAAGGAAGACCGATTTGGTTGGCTAGTCTACTTGAAGAGCTGGGTTATTGCTTGAATTTGCTAGGAACTAGCAAGAACTAGGCATAGGGGCATTTGATAAGCCCAGATTTGTGGGCTAATTAGCTACTTAAACTCCTAGATATTAGATTAGTATTGACATATAAATAGCATACAATAAGATGTAAATAGATTATTCTAATTATTCTCTTTTTTTTTTTTGAGAAAGAAAGGAATGCTATCGAATCACCGATAACAAACCAGGAGAGCTATTATTGATAATAAAAAATATTTACAAGTTCGAACCCCAATGCTATATGAGAATCCAGCATAAATTTACAATATTTTCCACATACACTGGGGTCTCCTAAAAAGCACACTCATTTCTAGCCCTCCATACAGCCCATAACATAGCCACCATATGTATATAAGGCTTATTCCCATCCACAAGACAGCGCCACAAATTCCCCCATGTGGGTAAGGACTCGTTGCATACTCTCCTCCATACATAATCAGTGATCACACATGAAGAGAAGATATGAATGCTAGAATCATTATGCATCCCACATAAATAACAAAACTGGGTGGGGGTACCCATCCTTCTGTGCCTCAGATCTCCAGTAATCAATCCATCCCTTCTGCAGAGCCATAAGAAAATTTGTAACTTTAGTGGTATTTTTAACTTCCATAGCTTCTTCCCCATTTCTTCATCTTCTGCCACCCTGGAGGACATTATCAATCTGTCATAAGCAGCTGTAGTAGAAAAATTACCTTCCCATTTGTATGTGTCATATTCATGAGGCATGGGTTTGAAAGCTGCAAGCTCTTGCATGAGACGTTCATTCTCTACACGAGTTCTTGTTTCATGATTATTCCACCCAGCATTATTTAACAACCACTTCTCCGAATCCATGTCCCAATAATCGGCTACCACCGCATTTTTATTTGCAGCCGCAGCATAAGCAAGGGGGAACCTGTCTTTAAACGTCCCTCCATGTACCCAATTTTCCAGCCAAAACTTGAAGCATTTTCCATCACCTAAAACTGATTTGAAAAAATTTCAATTATCGTTCAGGGCGCACACCACAGAAGACCAAAAGGGGGAAGGTTTACGTGGGTTAAGATGATTTATCTCATCATTGGTACTCCCATAACTGTCCTGGATAATTTCTGTCCATATTTTTCTTAACCCCTGCAGCAACCGAATAGCCCACTTCAATAGTAAAGCTTCATTGAATTCTTTAAGGGATCTAACACCCATACCTCCCATCTTCTTTGGTTTGCAAATTGATTCTCACTTCAAGGGTTGAAAAAAGGCCCCTTGATGAGACGCCCCTTTCCAAAAGAATCTTTTTCGCATCACCTTCAGCTTTTTCCAAATAGAGTTCGAAGCTCTAAGGATAGAGAAAAAGAAAACAGGAATCGAAGTGATAACATAATTCAGTAATATATACCTCCCCCCTTTTGATAAGTATCTACTGCTCCAGCCCTCCAATTTCGTAGCTACCTTTTCAAAGAGGAAAGACCAATCTGCTTTCTTCATCTTAGAACATTTCAAAGGCAGCCCCAGCTATTTAATCGGCAGTGGAACCATAGGTGTATCAAGAATGGTGGAGATATCATTCTGTAACCCACTATTCATCCCAAAGCAAACCAGGAAGGATTTAATTTCATTCAATCTGAGATCGGAAACCTCTCCAAAAATTTTTACCATATGTAACAGAGCTTACGCTTCTCTCTTCCCCCCTTCCACAAGAAAAATAGTATCATCACCATATTAAATTATAGGGGCTAGAGCCCTATGATTAGACATTGAATACCCCCTTATAAAACCATCCACAGCCAGTTTGCAGGCAAATCTAGCCAAAGTATCCACCGCAAGGTTAAAAATCAGAGGGGCAATTGGGCAACCTTGCCTTACTCCACGTTGGGGCTGAATCCAAGAGCAACACGGTTTACCATTTATCAATGGGGAGAAAGAGGCTGTCGTAATGCACCTCTTCACCCATTGTATCAATAAAGGTGGAAATTTCCTCCTTCTAAGAATCTCCCACAAGTATGACCAGGAGACTGAATCATAGGCTTTGGAAAAATCTACTTTCCATAAGAAAGCCTTGGATTTTCTCCTTCACCAACCCATAACAATCTCCTGCGCAACAATGAATGACTCTTGTAATGATCTCCCAAGAAGAAAAGCTAACTGAACAGGCATTATCAAGTCCTTTAAAACCTCCCACAATCTGTTAGCAATAACCTTACTAATAATAAGGTAGATGGAGTTAGATAGCGCAATGGGTCTGTAATCAGAAAAACTCTCCGCACTTGATTTCTTAGGCAACAAAAATTGATAGGATTTGTTTAGCCTCTCAAATCCGAATTTGCCTAGTTCAAACTCATGAATAACAATTAACACATCCACCTTAACAACATTCCATAGCTCTATGTAGAAAAACACCTAAAATCCATCCGGACCAGGAGCACCTTCATTATTTAACTCTTTAATAGCTTTTAGCACTTCTTGTTCAGATATAGGGGTCACGAGCATGTCTCCCTAATCATTATTTACACAGGGGAAGTCCATTGCTGCCATCCTCCAAGAACCTCTTGGAGTAGCCTTGGAAGTTTCTTTAAAAAATTTACTTGCTTCAGATCCGATCTCCTTAATAGAGGTAATATTTCTCTCTTCAACTTTAATAGATGAAATAAGGTTGAATCTCCTTCTAGCACTGGCCGCAAGATGGAAAAATTTTGTGTTCGCATCACCCTCTTTAAGCCATAGCTGTTTGGATTTTTCACTCCAATCCATTTCTGTTTTCATATCTTCATCCCCCACAACTGCATGCATCTGCTGCCTCAGCTACTGCTCCTGTTGGTTCAAAGCCAGCCTGCACTCTTTCAGATCCAGATCCCTGATGACTGCCAAGGCTTCCCTCCTCTTCTGATCTCTAATCAAATTCACAGCCTGCCTATATTCCTTCAGCATATCACGCAGCCTAGTCAATTTTGCCGCAAACTGCTGTGTGGAAATGCCTCGAACATCCTTGCTTTGCCACCACTGAGAGACCATTTGCACAAAGCCTTCCTCCCTAAACCAAGATCTCTTGAGTTTGAAGTATGATCCCGTGTCTGCATTCACCCCACTGTCCCAAACCAGAGGCGTGTGGTCAGAGAACAGCCTTTCAAGGCTCAAAACTACTGATAATTGATATCTCTCTAACAAACTAGGATTGCCAAAGAATCTATCCAATTTGGAAATCTGTCCACTGCCATTCCTCCAAGTATACTCCACACCACTGATGGGATATTCAGTCAATCCCATGTTCTGCACAACCAATTGGAAGCCAGCTGTAGAACTGTCCACTCTCCCATCTGGGTTATCATCTCCAGAAAGATAACAATTGAAATCACCCCCTAACAACCATGGGGTCTCTTGCACTCTTTGATGCATTGCATAGAGTTCCTCCCACAAGCCAACTCTGTCTGCTGCCACACAAGGACCATATATGCATGATATAAACCATTCCATATCTCCTTGGGGAGATTGACATCTACAAGAAAGTAAGAACCTATCACGAATAATTTCAGTTACAGAAATGGAAGATTTTCTCCACCAAAAAGCCAGTCCACCAGACCGACCAGTGGCACCCTTAGCCGCAATATTACTACGGCTAAATTGCTTAAAACAGTCCCATTCTTGACCATTCTCCATCTAAAAGTGTGTCTCTTGTATAAGAGCATAGTCTATCTCCCACTTAGAGAGATATCTACATAAAGAAGCCCTTCTCTGTTTATTGCGTAGCCCACGCACATTCCAAGACAAAACTCTCATTCCTCATTAGAATGATCCCCATTGGCCTTGCAGCCCACATATTCAACCATAATGGACTTTGCAATATTCTACTCCTCAATAGGGGGCAAGGTCTCCTTCCTTCTTCTCAACATGTAAGGAGATCTACCCACACCTCTTTTTTAATTGAAACCACTACCATACTGCAAGTCAGCAGAAATAGCAAGCTCCAACTGGTCTGGCTCTTTAAGCATCAAATCCCTTCCTTTCCTGCCCACCTCCTTACTGTAGTTCATCTCAGAATCTGCCATTGAAGTCTCAGCAACCTCCAGACAACCATCCTCTTTGACTATCATAACTTGTCTGTTATGAGCAGCTGTAACAACATCTTCCATCTAATCTTCCTCAGCAAAGACACAATGACAGTCCTTCCTCTTTTTGGGTTCAGGAGCATCAGCAGGAGGAGTGCATCCACATCTATCACTCTATTTTCTCGCCTCATTGTTGGTTCCAGGCTTCAGTCCTTCCTTAGACGACTTATCTTGACCACATTCAACCTGCCCAAGCACCTGTCCAAGAACAGCTAGCCTAACAAGCCAAGAAGTGCCCCCACATCTGATAGTGACCGAATCAAGAATTGAACCAGCATTGGTAACATCCACCTCGATTCTTAGAGACCTAGTGTCCCCCTCTCCGATCAAAACTTCAAAACCATCACAGAATGATGCAAATCCTGCTAGCAATTTAGAGACAACACCCTTTAACCGCAGGTGCAGTGGCAGTCCAAAGATCTCAAGGAGAATCCTCCTAGAGGTCACTCTTTGTGGCGGCCGCTCAGGAAGAGCCCCATCAAATGGAGAAACCATTCTCCAAATCATAATGAAGTCTTCGAAAGTACTTGAATGAAATCTCAATCATTCTACTTCCAGCATGCCCAAACCATACACCAAGAAGCGAGAGTGGGATAACATGGCTACCTTCCAGCCCGCAGATAGAAGATCTAAGGAACATACCAGGTTCTGAAGCGTTTCAATCGACGGCCTGCCAGCCATGATCTCGCCAATCAGAGCACCTCTTAGCGTGATCTCTACAGACGAGATCTCTTCTGAAGATGGGATCTCAACTTCAATTGTGTGCCTACCCAATGCCAGCGGTGGCAGCGGCAGTCGAGTTTCATTCTTAACCCTCAAGACATGGTGCGAGACTGCCCTCTGTGATCCCAAAGGAATCCTCCTAGGGCACGACTTGCGGTTGTGTCCTTCACCCCTACATTCTAAACAGATCAGAGGGTTTTTACAAATCGCTACCACATGCCCCCTTCATCTGCATCTGAAGCAGAGAACATCACCATTCTTCCTCCTCCAGGGACGTCTTCGAGCATTTTCAGACGACCTAAAGAACCTCTCCTGCCAGATCCGCTCCCTTCTCCTCCAAGCCCTTGATCTCCACGTCCTCCATTCACCTTCTACTCCAACCCTGAACGACTCTACCCCATTGCCGCCCTCCGCCCGACGCCGATCACCCTCCGCTCGCGTTCTCCCCATTCAATCAAATCCTCTTTATAATCTTCTAATTATTCTCTTATTTTCATTGCATTCATATCTAAATACATTTAGAATAACATGCATTGAAATAATTAGCCTATAGGTTGCATTACATGCATGTATTAGAATTAACATTTTATGTGAGGGTTTATAGATAAATAACCCACATTTATTTTCCTATTAATCCATTTCTTCTTGTTCTTCAACGGCTGCTGTCTCTTCACACCACACCAACTGCCCGCATTGAAGACCCGCATTCAAGGAGCGGGAGAAGTGGATCTGGTCTATGCTCCATCCTCGTCTTCATCTTCCCCTGCAAGTATAAGAAAGGGGGAGCCACAACCGGGCTCGAGGAGACTCCGCCCCGACTCCACCATTGTGAAGAGCTTCGAGCTCACCTCCATCACCACCACCGTGCATCTCCAAGGTCGAGCTCCACCACACCGTGGGCCGGCGAGGTGACAGCTCGCCGCTCCAAGCCGGTGGACTCATGCTAACACCATCCGCGTGTGTCTCCGACGGCCACGCAACCATCACCGTGCTTCACCACTGTGCACCCTCCTTTGTCCACCATCAATACCACCACAACAACCACTATTCATCTTCTTCCCATCCTTTATTTTTCCTCCACCGAAAAGAACCCATCACTTCCTCGCCACACAACCTTCACCAGCAGCACACACCATTGCCATCCACACATGGCAAGTAGCCGCACCTCGCACCCATTCACTCCACGCCTCCACGCGCTCACGCAGCAGCTACAGCTACAACAACATGCATAGCCCACGCGACCAGCACGCCACCCATGCACACCTCCAACACACCATGCGTGGCCTATGTTGCTCCTAGCCTTCGACCTACGTGTGTAGTCGAACGTGCCGCCCTCCTCGCCACTAGTACATCACCACACCACGCCTTCACGTGCACGTGCAACCCTCCAGTAACGTCACGCCTCCTCATGTCCATGCACAATAGTTGTAGCAACATGTGCGGCCTGCACTGCTCCTTGCCTTCGGCCTACGGGCATAGCCGAGCAGGCTGCCTCCCTCACCTCCAGCTCGTGCACCTCCTCACTACTCCCCCTCACCTCCAGACCGCGTGCTGCACCTCTTCACAACAGGAGCAGCACGCCCACTGCTGTTGCCCCTCTCTACTCCAGCTTGCCTCCCCTCTCTGCTCCAGCCTGTCGCCCCTCTCTCCTCCAGCCTGCCGCCTCCTGCCATCGTTGGCCACGGGACCACCACCATTGGAAGTAGCTCGGCTCATTCTCCCTCTGGCAAGTTCCTCTCCTTCGGCCATCACTCCCTCTTGTGCGCAAGATCAAGAGAAGCAAGTACCCTATTTTTACACAGCAAAGTTCCTGTTTGCTTTTACATTCAATGCGATTGCAAACTTGTATTCTTATTTTATTATTATAAACATTACATTGAGCTCCCTCTTGTTTGGCATAAATGAGATTTTAAATTATGCCTTCATTCAAACTCATATCAAACATGGTTTTCGACACAATTTTTGGGGGAAACAATTTATGAACATTAAATTTTTTTTAGCTAACTCGTGTGAGTTTTGATAGGCAATTGCCTCCCTGCAAACACCACCCGCTCTTCTCGAGTGGTTTAATTTTAATTCAATACTTTTATTAGTCAATTTTTCGCCACTTGGAAATAAAATGAAAAATCATTTTAACTATCATCTTCGAAAGTGAAAAATCTACTCGTCAACACACAATACTTCCCAAATCTCCACAAGATCCCATGCCCAACACACCTTCCAAAAACTCCAACCAATGATTCCTAGTCAATGATTACATACTTTAAAAGCCAACCCAAGCCTTCCACTTCAACATGTTTGCATGCAACATATACGTCCCTCTCCATTGCTCACAAGAACCAACCTCAAGCCTCTACCAATTCCAACACACATATGTCTCCACTATATTCTAGAAAAATCACCCAATCCTAATTTGGAACCCTACCTACCTAATTAGCTAGACCTAAACCTAATTACCATAAACACCAATCTAGGCCTTCAAGTTTCCTCTCAAAAATGCTAGCCATCATCTCTATATAAACCCTAGGGCTTGTGCAAGAAATCATCTTTTTCCTCTTCATGTTCTACCTCCAACCTCCACCTCCATTTCCTAACCCTCTACCTCTCCTTCTACCTTGGTCATGGGCCTTCCCAAGGTCAAAGTTTTGTCGGTGGCACCTTTGCTTCCATTTTTGCTACAACTCTCCAAGCTATGTCTTCCTGTTCACCTTCGTACTACCTTCGGCTCTGGCTCATCTGCTTTATTTTACTTTAGTTGTTTTAGTTATAGTTCTAATTCTTCTAGTTTTGGATTGATGTACTAAAAATTTTTGCAATCATTAATGAAGCTTTACTTCAATATGTTTCTATGCCTCATATATTTGCTTGCTTAGTTGTGAGATTTAGATCACTTCTATCTCGTGCCTTAAAAAAAATACCAAAAAATTGAAAATAGAAAAGGACAAAAAAGGTATAGTATTAGAAAGCAAAAATACCAGGTTGCCTCCCTGAGATGACTCGAACTCCATTTTCAAGCTATACATTTTGAGTTTGATACGATAAATATAAAATATCTTCACGATTTCCACTACAACAAATGTAATTTCTCAACTCAGATTTCACAACGACCACTTTTTGGCACCAATGCAAGGAGGCATGGCTTGTTTTTGCACTATTTCGCTTCCTATATGTGTGTTGAAGACAAGCATATTTGCCTTAGGTTTTCTTTATGTTATGCAGGAACTCGCACGAGCAACTTCCAATAGTTTGGTAATCAAATAAGGAATCTACGAAAAAAAATGTCAAATTTTTCGGAGTTGCTTGTTCTGAACATTCTCTTGATTAAGCATCATATCTTTCTATTCTAACCTCAATGCGAAAATAATTCATTAAAAATTTCCTAAACGTCTAGAAAAATTCCACAAAAAATATTTTTGTGTTCATAATTGTGAGCTGCTCAGAAGCCACTTTTGCTTTGACCTGGGCCGCACCCTTAAAATTAAAAGCAATTAACTTCTAGAAGCTACCTGGTTAGGGTTTTCAAACTTAAGGTTGCCATTCAATTTTTCTAGAGCACACATTATATTTGAACCTTAAAGGAATATATCTACACCCATGGTTATAAGCTTTGTATACCAACAAAACCTCAGTTGAATTGACTAAAGATCTAAACCCTAAAAATGGCTAAACAAGGTGACAACTCTAAAACTCACTTGGAAACCAAAATAATTGGCCTTGTAATTGATTTGGTTGTTCCACGTACTTACACTTGAAGTAATTAATTAAGGACAACTACCCCAATTAATTCCCACTCAAATTCTGAAAGCACCAATATCCTAAGCCTTAAAGAGAAAGAGTAGACGTGCACTAGGAAAGATTGAGTCAAGTCTTAAGGGTTCCGAAAAGGAGTACAAATAATTTACCTTGATTGCTTAAGCTAAATCTGATGTCTAGGCTGCGAGGTAGTGCCAAACAATTGTGGTTAACAGGTACAAAAGAACCTGGTACTAAGCTAGGTCGAACCTTCCCTCTAATTGTCGCACCTGTTGATTTAGGTCTAGTTGGGGTACACATTAAGGACTAGATTGATTGCTTGATTGAGTACAACTCTCTCTTATTCTCTTTGTATCTTAAATCTTTCTTCCAAGTGTACATGATGAGACCATATTTGTGGGCTAATCAGTTACTTAAATGCCTAGACATTAGATTAATATTAACTTATACATAGCATGCATTAAGATGTAAATAATGTAGTTTATACATATTTGCTTGTATGCATTGCATTCATATATAAATTATTTAGCATGCATTAAAATTTTAGGTTGTTTATTATTTCGTTTGCTTGCATACATTACATGCATTGAATAGTTAGAAATAAGAATTAGCAATTCTTAGTGGTTTTGTACATAAATAATCCACATATGTTTTTATAACATCTTTCTTTGTGCAGCTGGAACCACTCCTCCCTAACAAGGCAATTATGGCCAGATAGGACAATGAAGGCGGTAGTGAAGGGAAGTGGAGGATGCGGATCTGGCTAACCTTCCTCCATGCTCCATCTTCTTCATCTTACCCTGCAGCTATAAGAAAGTTGGAGCCACAACCGGGCTTTAGGAGACTCCACCACCATGAAGAGCTTCAAGCTCATCTTCACTCCACCACCATGCATCTCCAAGGTCGAGCACCGCCACACTGTGGGTCGGTGGGGTGACAGACTGCCATGTCAATTCGGCAAGCTCGACCATCACCATAAACGTGTGCCTCTAGGCCATGCAATTATCTTTACTATGCTTAACCCTTGTCTACAATTATCCTCGTCACCACCACCATCTTCTCCACCTTCATCTCCTTCCCATCTTTTATCTTCGTCCTTCAATGACCTCAAACAACCACCACCACAACCCTCACAAACCCAACATCACCATCACCTCCAACAGACCTCCATGCTACCTTAAATACCCAAGACCACTATTCATCTTCTTCAACCCACCGAACCCAAACATCAACTCACTACCTTCACCTCCAATAGCACCAGCACACCCTCCACCACCTTGGCGTGCCATCCACCCATGGCCATGGCTACGTGCACACACGCACCAACAGTACCCTCTTCTTCGTGTGCCGCACCTCCCATGTGTCCTTACACGCCCCCTCGTGCTGCCTGCAGCCATTACAAGCTTCTACTCCAACAACATATAGAGCAACCCCACTGGCTACTCCTCGCCACCACTGGCTCCAGGAACCATCTACTGCCTCCTCACTGTCGCCAGGTGCAGCCTGCCTCCAGTGACTGTCGACCGTGGCCTCACCGCCAGTCATCCCTCCCGCTGCTCGCATGGTCACGTGGAAGAGAATTCCCTATTTTAGTCTCAATTAATATTTACATTCACACATCATTGCTACTTCTTATTTTTTATTTTATTAATTAAATATTATGGCACATTTAAGAAAGCACCCTCAACTTTCAATGTAAATGCAAATTCATCTTGTTCATACATTGTTATCTTAATTAAAAAGGGTCTTTGACTTGATATCTTCGGCTACTCATTCATGAGCATCATTCCTCTCATTTTGTGAGTTTTAATAGGCATTGCCTCCTTATGGACATGACTCACTCTTTTGAGTGGTTTATTTCAATTGTTTTGATTAGCAATTTTCCACCACTTTGTTACAACTTCGATGCATCATTTTATGTTCAAAATTTCTTCCAAAGCGAAAATCGCCTCGTCAGTATGCATGGATGCAGATCACAAAAGCCTAAGTTGGATGAACCTTTGAAAAGAACCTAAAAGGAGAATCCTGATTTCTACCTCTAATATTGATTCAAAACCTGATTTGCAAGACTCTGAGTCTAGTGTTATGGCTGAAAATTAGAATCCTCAAAACCCACCATGAGATCAACCTAAAGATCAAAATCTGTTCATAGCAAAATCATCAATGTGTAGGAAATACACATGTAGTATAGTCAACAAAATTGCACAAACACTTAAATTTATAAAACTCATAATCTAATTAGAGCCTGACGTCATTCATAAGGAGTAAATATAGAATTCACACACTAATCTTGATTTAGAATTAATGAGCATAGTAAATTGAGTATCAGATAGAAGATATTCAATGAATAAACTGGTCAGAATAGCATTCAAACATAGATCAATGTACTCATGAAATAGCAGGGGCAAAATGAATGGAAGAAATCTAAAAGTGGTGATTTAGATCACCATTTTTATCCTTCTAATTAAGCATGTACCCAAGTATCAAATTATTTAAATTTCTCAATAGTATTCTCAATCAATCAATCCAAATCAACTTAGGTACTTAAATGTTCCAACAGTACTGGTAGAGTCAATTTTAAAGCCTCAACAGAAGCTAAGGTAAGGGCCACAGTAGATGTTGTATGGCAAATTAGGAGATTTAATATGCATTCATTGTAGTACACTCCTAAATCTCATGACAAAACATTTAAATTTGTAAACTCGGATTCTAATTGGAGTCCGAGGTCGTTCGTAGGGAGCAAATATGGAATTCACGCATTAATCTTCATTCAGAATAAATAAGCATAATAAATTGAGCGCAATAAAAGATATGCAATAAATGGATTGCTCCAATTGATATTCAAATGTGAATCAAAGGATCATGAGACAAAAAGAATATCAAGACAAAATAATGGTGATTTGAATCACCAATTATTCATCTTAATTAATCATATACCTAGGCATTTATATCATTCAAATAATTCTACAATTTTCACAATCAACTCAACTTAGGTACTCAAATGATTCAACAGTACCCAGAATCAACCTCAATCAAACATCTTAACCTTCACATATCAGAGCTTCACAGAAGGCACACAAGGGTGCCAACCTTCTCAAGGCCTTTTAAGCACAAGGCCTCTTCAAGCACAGCTTTCTCAAGAACAAGGCCTTCAAACACAGCACACGGCTAATTCTCTTCAGAGGCTAAGTGTGACAACCTCTCTCTCCCTTCAGCACGTGCCCAATGCACTTCAGAGAAAAACCTTCCCCCCTCCTCTCACAAATCTCTCTTCCTTTTCTTCTCTCAAAGCTAGGGTTTAATCAGGTTAAGTATCGGGTAATCAGATCCTAAGCAGTGTCCAGGCTCACGTGCGTGTGCACGGACGAGGCATGAGAGCGCGTGGAGGAGCATTGTCGAACAAGCTTTTCAAGAGTTTAAATGTGTCCCATTGTAGTAAAGTCTCCTAAATAGCTCTTCAACAAATAAAATTTATAATTTGAAAATCTAGAAATGAAGTCTGAGGTCAAACACAGGAAGCAAATAGGAATTCACATGCTAATCTCAAAATATAAATGAGCACAATAAATGAAGCACTATAAAGATATTCAATGAATATTAATCTGTTACATTAAGTATTCAATGAAGATCAATGTATTAGAGACAAAAAGATACCTAGAACAAAATAATAGTGATTTAGATCACCAATTATTAGCCTAAGCACATGTATATCAATTACTCAATAATGTCAAATAAATGAATAGTACTCAGACATCTAGATATCAAGTCAGACGACTTAAATGTCGCCCGCTACAGTACTCTTCAAAACTTTCTTCTTCTTTATCTGCTGTCTTTGGCTTCTTCTTCTTCTGCTATTCTTCTTAGTCATCTTCTTCTTCTCTCCTTCCTCTTTGCCTTCTATTAACACGAAATTGTCGTTATTTAGGAAATGTGTTATAGTATAGGAGAAAATCACATTAAGCACTTAAATTTATAACTCAAAAAAGTCCAAGATCATTCACAGGGAGCAACAATGGCAATTCAATCCACTGATTACAAATATAAGTAAAATATGAGCAATTAAGATCATAAGAACAATTCAAAATAATATATCAGTAGATCCAAACACCAATGTGCAAAAAGATTAGGGTAAAATGGTGATTTGAATCACCAAATTACCCTTTAAGTTTAAACCTTCGTAAATATATAGATAATAAGCACAACCACAAAATCAAATACCTTAGAAATCAGATGACAGAAATAAGTCCCAGACATCTTAAGGGCAGCTTCAATAGAGGCAAAGGCCTCTTCTTCCTTCCTTCAAACCTCAAGAAAGAGGCACAGCACAACACCATCTGAAGCACAGTCGTCTCAGTAGCCAAGTGTTAGAGAGTTAGGGAGCAAGGCTAAACCCCCCCTCTCTCTCTTTTTCTTTTCTTTCTCTCAAACTCGAGACTAACCGAATCTATACTAGGGTAATCAGGCAGGTATTCGGTTTAAGATCAGGGTCCAGGGTCACCGACGTGAGGTAGTGATTGAGGAGTGATATGCTCGTGAGGAGGGACCCAACCCCTTGTGTGCTTGGGCAACCGGGTCAGGTCACAAATTCACTTTATTTGGCGCTCGTAGTTTTTAATCCCATGATGTGGGACTATTCTTTCCTTTAGCCCTTCTTATCCTCTTCGAATCTCCTCTTCTACCTTTACTGCTCTTTTCAACTTCTGCTGCTCTTTTCTCTATGCACAAGAGGCATCTAGTCTTCATAGTGGCTAAGGGTCGGGGTTCCTCTCTGAAGAGCAAAACCCCCCCTCCCTCACTTTCTTTCCTTCTCTTCTCTCTTAGAAACTCGCTTAATCGGGTCACCAATCAGGTAGGAACAGTAACCGGATCCAGGGACTAAGCTTACAGCGTGGATCTCAAGCGAGGAGTGAAATAGGTCATGAGCAGGGGACCTCACTCCTCGTGTGTCAAGGAGATAAATCCTCAGCACAAATTCAATTTATTTGCTACTAGGGGCACGCTGCTCTACGATGTGGGACTAATCCCATCCTTGCTCTTCGCATGCGAGTAGCAACTAATGGCTGGTTCAATTGAGGCAGCAGGGACTCTTGATGGTTCCAATTGAGAACCTGGGTTGTTTCTTGGGTGACTTCCGCTCTGCTTGGAACAAAGACTTGGAGCGAGCACTTTAATAACACGGTGTTAAGTTCTTTGAAGGAGCTTCAACAATGGCGGCGGTGACCTGTAACCTAAAAACACAAATAAGGCCTTTCGGTCACATCAAATAGGTTCAATAGCTTCTTCGTGGAATGACGAGTGTTATGATGTGCGTGAGCTGGTGAGAGGGTGAGTGTGGAGGTCTGTCGACCTTAGGCGAGTGACACGGAGGAGGCATTGTTCGGTGTGGCGGATAAATGATCAATCCCCTCAATTCCATGAGGGGTTTTGTTCGGTAGAGTATGGTGATGCTTTTGGGACCAGTGGGAGGTGGATTGGTGTAGTGTGGCAGTGGGAAGGTCTCACTGGAGGTATGTTGGAGAGGTGAAAGATGAAGACGTGGACGGCGTAGGAGTGGTTGAAACAACGAAGTAGTAGCACGGTGATGATGTGAGGAAGATAAGGAATCAAGTAGACTAAGTAGTGGTTGACAAGGGATGGAGAAGGTGCCGGGTCTGGTGTGGCCGACGCTGGAGACGAAGGTGCTCCGGAGGGGGATAACGATGATGACAGAGGGATAGAGAGCACCTCATCGATATTGCGAAGTGCAGAAAGATGTAGGGAAGGAGCTCTGGCTGCTTATTGTACGTGGGGGCCGACGAATAGGTTGCGGGTGGAGAGTCGTCAGAGCAAGGTGGAGCTAGCTGGAGGTTAAGGAAGAAGAGGGTTTTTTTGGCTGTAATTCTCGCTAAGGAGGTGAGGAATGCCATGGGGGGTCTTTTATAGGCTTAGGGGAGCTTGAAGAGTAGGAAACAAGATTCAAAGCTTTCTTAGGATCCAAGAAGAATCCCACTGATTTCGTGGGTTCGCACGCACGAATCAGTGGGTTTCAAGAAATAGAATCGATCATAATAGGTTTTCCTATGTGTGAACATCAATGCCACCAAATTTGGTGGGATTTGAATGACATTTGCATGGGATTTGAGTCAGTCAAAGCCTACCTAGAGGTCAGTTGACCTCCAATGGTGGCAAGGACCAATTTTCAAAGAAGATGAAGAAGTCGGGGGGGCTTTCTGCAAGGATTTCAAAAATTGAGGGGTTATTTGAGAGAATGAGTCAGATTTGGACCAAAATGCAAACTAGGTCAAAATAATCTCAGATTGGGCCCAAATTTTGGTACAAATTTAATTTGGATCCAAGGAATTTAATGGTGAAGTTGAATTTAGGTTTTAACCAAGTTTGACTAGGTAAATTATGCAAAAGTCCAAATTAGGGTAACTTTCTGTCTGTGACTCTATTTTAGGTCAAAATGGGCTCTGATAGTAAAATCAAAGGTACCAAATCCTATAGAATATTTTTCCATGAATTTTAGAGGTTTTAGGTGAAATTTATCCTGACCAGAACCTCAGTTAATTAAGTGAGTCTATTTTTAGGGTTTCAGATATCCATTAATTCTTGAAATGAGTGAAAACTCATTTCTATCTGTATGGACCCACTTATTAGACATTAATGACCATATGACCTTTAAAAAACCCCTAAAATATCCCATAGTTATTCTGTATTTTTGAAATGTAGTTAAAATTGTAGAAATAACCCTAGTTTCTTATCTTTTTCTCAAAATAGAACATTATGCTTATATGACCCTCTGATGGTTATGTAGGAGCTTTTATTGACTTTATTAGACAAAATTGAGCTAGTTATGGCTCATGATGGTGTTCCCATCTCCTTCCCTCGTTTCTTCTTCAGTTCTTCTTTCTTTCTCACGCATAAGGGGAGCAAACCCTTCTTACCGGCAAAGTGTTGGAATGTCTGAAGAGCAAAAACCAGACTTATGTGATTTTGATTATTAAGTGCACTGAACCAGACTTGTGTGTGGATTAGGGTGCTTAGGTTACCAAGTCGCACAAACCAGAGGTCAGTTAACGAGGCCGAATAATTCCTAAGCCTTTGACCTAATATGTAAGCTTAGCACTTTCTTCAACTTGTTGAGGATTATCCAGATCTTAATGAATACTTGAATGTTTAAGCCCCAAAACAAGCCCAAGAGACCTAAGATCAGCACTCATACTAATCTCCTTATCTCTCTATTATTCTAGGACTTTAATTTTTTTCTTTTGATTTGGTGTACAACTTAAGTAGATTCCATAATCATTTACTAATGACTCATTTTTGCTTCAAAATGTTACTCCTTTCTGACATTTAAAACACCTCCTCTCTTCCTCCTCAAAAATGATATAAAATTAGTCTCTCAAAATTTCCTTCCCTTTCTCCATTTTTTTGTTATTTTCTAATTTTTATTTTTTTTGGAGTTTTTTTGAATGAGTAATTTTTTTGTGAGAACCCTTCAGAAGCTTTAATTTCTATGTGTTTGCACTTTAACATGCCCCCATGCCTAAGTTCTGCAATGTCCTCATTGTAAATCGGAGGGTATGAAATCAACTTGGTTCATGAGTTAGAACAGGGTCGAAAGGGTGGGCAAATGGGTCGGGAAGACTATTATAGACAATTTCAAGCTCTAGTATGAGTACCAAAGGTGGAGTCGATTGTTCTAAAACTGAACTCAGAAGTGTAGTAGATGTGAAGCTCAAAAGGATAATCAGAAGGGTCTCAATTTTTTGGAATGACGGGTTGTCTCCCATTAAGCGCTGAATTCAATGCCTTCAGCCGAGCAAAAATTGGTCATGGAGAAGGAGTGGTCAAATCAGATGAGTTTTGAAAAACAAGCACCTTGATCAGCAGCCTGGTTGGTCCAACCAGGTGCTTGTTTAAATCAACAGGCTGATGATGCAACCCAAACCTAATTAATCTGGTGGGTTGATGGATGTGAATCAAAAGATACGGAGCCCACTAGATACAGTGAGATTCAAGAAGATATGGAGGTGAAAATATAGGGTTTGACTGAGTTGAATCACCCTGGTTAGAGTAGGGATCCTCAAATGAAAAAGAGTTAGTGAAGGATGTAGGAACCCTACAAGAGTGATCAGAGAAAGATGGGACGTGATTAGTAGTCTGATAGATGTTCGAAACCTAATCAAAAGATGGAGAATCATATGCAACTAGATCATCAAGAGGAGAATCAGAGTAGAAGTTGAGTCTGGTTGCAGGTCAGGGTTGGGATCGGATCTGAGAAGGTTCTGTATGTGGATTTGAAGAGGTGGCTTTCTTGAGAACTATGTGTGCTGAGGGCTCCTCTAGAAAGGATTCAAAAGTAGGTTCATCTAGAGAGTCCTCATAATGGCCATCAAAATCAAAGGTAAATGCCTGAAGAGTGCTTATAAGATCATGAAAATCTGAGTAAAGAAAAGATTCCAACTTTGGATTGTAGACACTCTCGGCACTTACTGTTTCTGACTCCTAAAAATCAAAAAGGAATGATTCCATCTCAATGGAACTTAATTTTGAATCAATGATCTCAGGATTAAGGACCTTAGAGTCAAAGTCGAAGAACAGGTCATGGATGCTAAGGTCGTAAACTGCTTCATAGTTGTCAGGAAATAAAGGTTCTCTGAGGTTATATGACGTGCCTTCGTGCGTGTGTGTTAAGAGGTGTCGTTATAGTTGCACTTGATACGTCGGTTTTAAAAGAAGTAAACGGAGGTGAGTCCGAGTGTCGATCTCAGGGAGGCGTGGAAATCGGATTTTGTTTACCACTTGTTGTCACGAAAAAGGCGGAGTTTTGCTTGCAAAAGAGATGGTTTTGAAAAGCGAGAGATAGAGAGAGTTTAGGGTTAGAAAGCTCTTGGTTTTGATCATGCACTTTAAACAGAAATTAAAATGGCAACTAAATGGAAAATAATTTCATTAAACATGCATTCATAGTTCATGGTTTACAATATTAAATACATGCTTCAACAAAAGTAACTGAAAGCTTAAAAGAGAGAGAGAGGTAGAGAGAGAGTGGAGAGCGACGAGGCAGCCACGGCGGTGGAGGAGGCTCCGTCGGCGGCTCGTCGTCTCCGACGATTACAAGAGTGCCTAAGACTAGCTAGGAGAGGAGTGGAGTAGTTGCAAGTGGGAGAGGATGCCTTGAATGGTGGTAGAAGGG
Source organism: Thalassia testudinum (assembly GCA_037157565.1). NCBI lineage: Eukaryota > Viridiplantae > Streptophyta > Magnoliopsida > Alismatales > Hydrocharitaceae > Thalassia > Thalassia testudinum. The sequence continues at coordinate 137,496,194 of JAZHRO010000063.1, forward strand.
GGTTTAAATAGAGTTAAGGGCTTCCTAAAAGAAGAATGTGCTTTAGCGACATCCAAAACGTCGCTAAAATCGCTTCCAGATACGTCGGTGAAGGCCTTCTGCCACCGGTCAGCCGCCCGCCCCTCTCTCTCTTCAGGCGCGATCCGTGGATGTCGAACGAGAGCCGTCCGATTGATGATCGGACGGCTGAGATCCTCCCGCGCCTGCGCTAGGATCGCGCTTCGGGCGCGCGTGCGCGCGCGCGTTTCCGCCCGGCGTGCGCGCACGCGTGGGAGGTGGGGCGCTGTCGTCGCGCCGCGTGGCGCAATCCTAGCCGCTCGCTTCTGATCGTGCGGCTCAATTTTGCCGTGCCCTTCACCCGCAAGTGATTTCCGCTCCGCGCGATTCGAACGCGCGTCGCCGCGACGCGGGCGTGCGCGCTAACCGTTGCGCCACGCCCGCGCTTTGTCGCGGCGACCACAGGCGAGCGCGCGGATCTCGGCCGTTCGATCGAAGATCAACGGCCGAGATGCGTCCTTGGCTGGCTTGGGGGCGTGCGGGCGGCGGGGGCGGGGCGACTTGGCGCGTTCTAGGCCGTTGATCTCCAGATCAACGGTCAGGATTTCTTGGGCCCATTGTGGGAGCTCCGGATGTCGGATTTGGCCGATTTTTAGTCCGTTAGACTCCGTTCGTCGTCCTGAATCCATCCGTGCGGTCCGATTGCTCATCTGAGGCCTACTTTGACAAATGATTTACACAAATGGCCATTAATACAGTTTATAAGCAATCTTGGTACTTGATGCATGCAATGCTCCTATTCTACTTTATGTTGTGCCTTTTATTCTAAAGATGGGCCATATTCAATCTAATTACTACCCCCTTGCATGGTGTTATCATACCCCCATGCTTACTCCTTGATAGTCCCTAGCAAGGTTTATTCTAGCCTTTATTTCTTTGGGGAATTCAAGAAGTAATTGCTTCGGCACTTCGTTACTCGTCAATAAGAGGAAATATACGAAGATCTTAATCTACAAAGACTAACTGGTGCCCGGGTGTCTTCCAAAATACAAATCGCCCGAATCCTTGCTTTGTATATATAACTATACATATGTATACGTATATGTCTATATATGTTTTTTTAGAATTTTCGGAATTCAGTGTGGGTTGGTAACTTTTTACGGCTATCCAACCCACCCCAAAACTCGATCAAAACCCTAAGTGCTAAGCATCTTGGTGTGAATGTTGTGATAGACTCACTTAACGGTAATTGAGACAGACTTCGAGTTTCTACGCCTCTAGGTGTCCGGAAAAGAAAATAAATTTTTGCCTGAAGGTGTATTTGTTTGACTGGTAGCTTTCTCCCTACGTTCATTTTACTTGGGGTCAACACAAGGATTTTTCAGTGTATATCTCCCCGGCTTGTACTACTTCCCCGCTTCGTCCTTAGGTGTTTTGGTCTTTTTTGTGCAATTATTGAGCTGGGCTCTGGACAACCGACCAATGGGCTATTACCCACGATCACTTGCCAGCCATACTTGTGCGGTGAAGTGTGGTTTTTTTTTTTCTTCGTAGGTGGCTTCCCTAATCTCAAATGTACCCAAAGGCAACGAAAAAGAAATGGCCTGTGGCTGGGTTCTGGACAACCTGCCAATGGGCTGTTACCCACGACAACTTGCCAGCCATACCACCCTAGAGAGTTCATTAGCTACCCAATTTCTGTCAAAATCTCCGAGAAGTGAGTCTGTGCAAAAATGTGTGTAGATGCTTAGACTCAAAGTTTTCCTGAGTTAGAGGGTGAGTTGATAAGTCGTATACTTATTACCTTATTTATTAGGTGGATTAGAATAGCTTAAAGTTGCAAGGGTTCGCCGCTAAATCCATATTTTAATGGACACCAGGGCTAATTAAGCCTGAAGGCCTGAAAAGTCTAAGTGTTTAAGTTCTTTTTGTATTATTTCCCACTATTGACAAGTTTCTAATGCCTAAGTTTTTCTTCCTAAATTCTTTTTTTTTTTTAATCAATTAATTTATTCATTCAGACTGATTAATTAAGCTCAGGATTATGCAGTTTACCATCCCCCCCATGCTTAAGTTGGACAATGTCCTCACTGGCAGATGCATGGATGCAAAAGGGTTCAAAAAGATAGTACCTGAGTGACGTAAACTACCAGATCAGTCTGAATCCGCTGGGTTGCCTCCCAGGAAGCGCTGAGTTTAACGCCTCCAGCTGGGCGGTGCCTGGTGTCAGCCCTCAACAAGGGTGACACTTTCCTTGGGGGTACCTGGGCCAGGAAATGGTTCAATCTTTGACCATTGACTGTAAAGGTGTGCCCGGTATTAATATCGGCGATTTCGACTGCCCCATTGGAATAGGGCTTGACCACCCGAAATGGTCCTGTCCATTTGGACCTAAGTTTCCCTGGAAAGAGTTTCAGGCGTGCATCAAATAGCCAGACTTGTTGGTTTGGCTCAAAGGTTTTCCTATGAATGAGTTAGTCGTGGACGGCTTTCATTTTCTCCTTATATAGCTGACTATTGTCAAAGGCGTCCCGACGAATTTCTTCAAGCTCAGATAATTGAAGAGTCCTTTGCACACCAGTTAACTGGGGATCCATGTTACATTGCTTAACAGCCCAGTAAGCCCGGTGTTCCAATTCGACAAGGAGATGGCAAGCTTTGCCAAAGACCAAGCGGTAAGGTGACATGCCTATCGGGGTCTTAAAAGCGGTCCTGTATGCCCACAGGGCATCATCAAGTCGTGTGGACCAGTCTTTCCTGTCAGGTCTCACAGTCTTCTGTAAAATGTTCTTGATTTGTCTGTTTGAGACCTCAGTCTGCCCATTTGTTTGTGGATGATACGGGGTGGCAATGCGGTGGTTTACCCCGTATTTTCTAAGTAGGGCACGGAACTGGGAATGGATAAAATGGCTTCCACCATCACTGATCATGGCCTTGGGTATTCCAAAATGGGAAAAGATGTTCTTTAAAAAGTCCATGACCGTCTTGTGATCGCATCGTCGGGTGGCGACGGCTTCAATCCATTTGGAAACATAGTCTACCGAGACCAAGATATACTCGAAGCCGGTGGATGGTGGAAAGGGGCCCATAAAATCGATACCCCAAACGTCGAAAATTTCGACAATCAAAATGGGATGAAGGGGCATCATATCTTTTTTGGTCATTGTCCCTAGTGTTTGGCATCGTGAGCAAGTCTTGGCAAAGATGTGTGCATCCTTGAATAGGGACGGCCAATAAAATCCAGACTGCAAAACTTTTGCAGCTGTTTTCTTGCCAGAGAAATGGCCGCCACATGCTTGGTCAAGACAAAAGGAAAGCACACTCTGAACTTCGTCTTCGGGGAGGCACCTCCTGATGATCTGATCAGCACAGAGGCGAAACAGCATGGGATCATCCCAGAAATAGTGCTTGGCCTCAGCCAAGAACCTGTCCCGTTGCTGTCTGGACCAGCTGTGCGGGGTTTGTCCTATAACCAGGTAGTTGACATAGTCAGCATACCATGGCATTTTCTTGTCTTGCACGGCTAGGATGTGTTCATCAGGGAAGGTATCAGATAGAGGTAGGGAGGATCCAATGTGGTCTGGATGAAGTCTTGACAGGTGGTCAGCCACCACATTTTTCGATCCGGCCTTGTCTTGGATTTCCAGGTCAAATTCCTGCAAAAGCAGGATCCATCTGATGAGCCGGGGTTTTGCGTCCTTTTTGGCCAACAGGTGCCGGATGGCTGAATGGTCGGTGTAGATAGTCACGTGGGATCCCAGCAAGTATGATCGGAATTTTTCCAATCCAAAGACTACAGCAAGCAACTCTTTTTCTGTGACCGTATAATTACGCTGGGCCTCGTCCAACGTTTTGCTCGCGTAGTAGATCACCACGGGCTTCTTGTCTTGCCTTTGTCCCAGGACAGCGCCTATGGCAAAATCTGATGCGTCACACATAATCTCAAAATCCTGGGACCAGTCTGGGGGTTGAAGTACAGGTGCGGTGGAGACTAAGTCCCGGAGGGTATGATAAGCCTGGGTGCAATCAGGAGACATGTGGAAAGTTGCGTCGTTGGCTAGAAGGTCGGTCAAGGGTTTGGAAAGTTTGGAAAAGTCTTTGATGAACCTTCGGTAGAAGCCAACATGTCCTAGGAAAGAGCGAATCTGTCGGACCGAACTAGGTGGAGGAAGTTTGGAAATTAAATCAACCTTAGCTCGATCTACCTTGATGCCCTTATGCGAAACGATGTGTCCGAGGACAATTCCTTCTTGAACCATAAAATGGTTCTTTTCCCAACTTAACACCAAGTTAACCTCGATACATCATTTCAGGATTTTCTCCAAGTTGCTCAAACAATGGTCGAATGAATTCCCGAATATAGAGAAATCATCCATAAAGACCTCCAAGTATTCACCCACCATTTCTGAAAAAATGGCTAGCATGCAACGCTGGAAGGTCGCGGGTGCGTTGCATAACCCGAATGGCATTCGACGGAATGCAAACGTGCCATACGGGCAAGTGAATGTGGTCTTTTCCTGATCTTCCGGAGCAATTGCGACTTGGTTATATCCTGAATATCCATCCAGGAAGCAAAAATACTTCTGCCTTGCCAATCTTTCAAGGATTTGGTCAATGAATGGCAAGGGGAAGTGGTCCTTCTTAGTGGCTTCGTTAAGCTTCCTATAATCAATACACACCCGCCATGCAGTGGTAGTGCGGGTGGGAATGGATTCGCCATGATCATTAGTAACAACGGTGAGCCCATCCTTCTTTGGAACCACTTGAGTGGGGCTCACCCAGGGGCTATCAGAGATAGGGTAGATGATGTCGGCGTCGAGCCACTTGATAATTTCTTTTTTAACGACCTCCCGCATGTTAGGGTTTAACCGTCTCTGCATCTGGCGGGAAGGTCGGGCCCCGTCTTCCAGGTAAATCTTGTGGGTGCAATAGGTGGGGCTAATTCCTCTTAGATCTGAGATGGTCCAACCAATGGCGGCCCGATGTTCTGAAAGAGTTGCAGTCAACCTTAGTTCCTGATCCTTGGTTAGATGGGAATTAATAATCACTGGGAAGGTCTGGCCAGGTCCCAAAAAGACGTACTTGAGATTCTCGGGCAATGGTTTAAGTTCAGGTGCGGGTGGGACCACAGTCGATGGGAATGGAAAGGGCGGTAGTTGATCAACATTGATTTCTTCAAATGGTGTCATGTGATGATACTCAGCCTTACAGAGGTCCACAGGTAATGATGGTGACGAGTCAGAACTACGGGTTTGGTGGTCTGAGACAGAATTGAGGGTAAGGCATTCCTCGATTAAAGTTTCCACGGGATCATGTTCCTCAATGTAATCACAATCAAAAGACTTTGTTGCCCGAAAGATATCTAATTGCATTTTCCTGTCTCCGAAGGCGATTTCCATACATCCCGTGTCGCAATCGATGTTTGCTTTAGCCGTGGCTAAGAAAGGTCTGCCTAAGATTATGGGTGCGTTCTGTAATTTTTTAGGGACTTCCATGTCGAGCACCAAAAAGTCGACTGGGAAATAGAAGTCCTTGACCCGTACAATCACATCCTCGACAACCCCCTTCGGGGTTTTCACTGATCTATCCGCCAGCTGGATGGTGACAGGGGTTGGTGCCAGCTCCCCAAAACCAAATTGGTGGTACAAGGTTGTGGGAATTAGGTTGATAGAAGCACCTAGGTCCAGGAGCGCTCTATCAAATGTCATGTCCCCGATGTTGCAGGAAATCAGGGGTGCTCCTGGGTCAGTTCGTTTGAGTGGAAGGTTGCTTGATATCACGGAACTGGCTTGCTCAGAGAGTACAACCTTCCTAGGTGCTTGAGGTCTCGGCTTACGCTTGGGTATACAGGCATCCTTTAAGAACTTGGCGTAAGCGGGGATGTGTTTGACAGCTTCTAGAAGCGGAATATTAATCTGTACTTGTTTAAAAATTTCCATCAGCTCCTCAGTTTCCACAGTATTCTTTTTTCTCTTGATTGTTTCCAAGGCCTCAGGATAGGGTGTCTGGATTGGTTCCATGTTTGGGTCCTTGGTTGGTGCTTCTTCTAAGTCGGGTAAAGTCTCGGGGAGAGTCGGCCATTTGGGATCCTGGGTTTTGGTGCCGCTTCTCAAGGTCACCGCATTCGCAGAGGCATTGGGGCCATGGGGTGATCCTTGAGAAGATGAGGATGAAGAGGCGGCAAACCCAGGAGGTGTTTGTGGAGCCGGTTGGACCATATGAGCCTGCCCGGGGTTGCCTTGGAACCCTTGCGAATTGGGGCCTCTGTTAATTATGTTTCGCGGGTTTGGTTGTGGTTGGGAAGGTAGAGATCCTTGCTGTTTACAGTCCAAGAGTTGGCTTAACTGTCCCTTTACCAAGGCCATTTCTTCCTGATGTTTTTGGTTCATGTCAGCCATCATCTTTATTAGGGTGTCCATTTGGTTTTGTGGGGGAGGGGCCACCCTATTTTGGTTATATTGGGGTCTAACTGGTGGTCCTTGCTGATAGGGGGGCAAGTGTGGCTGTTGGTTTGGCCTGGGCTGGTTTTGGAATTGCGGTAGTTTCTGGTTTGTCCAACCAAAGTTGGGGTGATTACGCCAGCCGGTGTTGTAAGTGTTGGAGAAAGGGTCAGGTTTTGCATATCCTTGGACGGCTTGCACATCTTCTAGAATAGCCGATGTTGATGAAGAAGGAAGGGAGCAATCAAGGGTCGAGGGAGCAAAGGTCCCTCCTTGGAACATGGTTGGGGGTTGTTCCAGGTTTAGTTGGGTGAAGGGTTGGACCAGGTCAACATTATGTGCTCCTTTTGCTAGGGTGAAAGTCTGCAAGGGGTTCCTGGTCTGGTTTAGAAGCTCATCAATCTTCTTGTCCACCAATTCCACTCGATCCAACTTTTTGGCAATAATGTCTATGTCAACCATTCCAGAATTTGCTTGCACCTCACAAATCCCACCACGGGGTTGACTGGATCTGTTAAACTGGTTCATGGAGGCATTGTTGAGCGAATTCTCGCTCATAGACTCAAAGAGCTCAAACGCGCTCTCCTCATCTTTGTTTAGGAAGTTTCCCCCGCATGAGGCATCGACGAAGTTCCGTAGGTTGCTATCCAGACCGTGGTAGAAGATCTGGGCCAATTGCCACCTTGGAACTTCGTGGTGTGGGCATTTCCTCAAAAGTTCATTGAATCTTTCCCACGCCTCATGAAATTGTTCCCCACCCTGGAGTGTGAAGGTAGTGATAGCTCTTCTGAGGGCATTGGTCTTTCCTATGGGGAAGAATTTCTTTAAAAATGCATGCCTCAGTTCCTCCCAGGTGGTGATGGGTCTACCTAGGGTTCTAAGCCAATGAGAAGCCTTGTCTCTTAATGAGAAAGGGAACATCTTGATTAGAACAATGTCAAGGCTAATGTTCCTAGGTTTTACTGTTCTTGCTATGCGGTCGAGATCTTCTAGGTGCTGAAAGGGGTCTTCATTTGAGCTTCCATGAAAGTGGCTCTGGATTAGACTTAATACATTAGGTTTTAGCTCAAAATCGTCTCCCCCTTCGGGGATCCTAAGGTGTGGCTCGACTCTAATGGCAGAAGGGTTATAGAAATCACGGAGGGGTCTTGGCTGGTTCTGAAATGGTGGTAAATCAAGTGGTGGTTGTCCTGGTATGTCATTGAAAGGTGGTGGTTGTTCTTGCGGGTTCTGTAACCGTTGTATGGCTTGCATGATGGTGTGGATTTGTTGTTGCTGAAGCCGATGGTTAGCATTGATTTGAGCCTGGACGACAGCCATAGCATCTGGTGGGGGTTGATCTTCAGCCTCATCTACCCTAGGTTCAGCCATGTTTTCAACAGAATTACATCGCCTAGATTCCTGCCCCAAAACACACAATTCGGGATGCAGTGAGCGCCTCCCGTGCATACACTAGAGAAGAACTGGAGGGGATGCGGAGGGCGACAGATGCGAGAAATGTGTTTCAATCAAGCACGCAAGCCTAATCCTTATGGTGTATTCCTTAGGAGACCTAGAAATCTCACAAAGGGTGATTAAGTCCGTAAGCACTGGACTTCCCTTCTCAAGGCTAATCTGGCCAGGTTGATTACGAGGGGATTGCAGGGAAGGTTCTTCCTTTGGCTTGCGCCTCCGGTTCCATAGACCCCACAACCACGGTCGTTTGACACTGCCCCGCAGCCTAGTCACCAGATTCTACCAAGGGAATGAAAGCCAAGTGCCTAGCAGACAAAACCTCACCTTTTGAGACTTAACTCAGTCCTGCCTAGGGCACGTCTACTCAGTTTTAAAGGGCTAGGATAGTGCTTGTGCTTAGGGTGATGTGATGAGGCGTTGATTGGGGTGGTGCCTCTTAATGTTCTACTTTCAAAGTGTGTGCTTCTAGCAAAACATGATTTTCAAGCAAGGATTTGTTAAGATATAGTGGCTTTTTAGTGTTTCATCCTTACTTAAGTACTTTTTAGGGTTGACGTGTCTTAATTTTTTCAAACAAGTTTCAGTGGGCACGTCAAGTTCTGCACACAACTTAGTGAAAGTAGATTTCCTTTTATTTTGTAGAGGCTCTAAAACCCTAGTGTACTCATCCTGATAATCATGCAGCTTCTATTAGATGAGTCAGTTTTAGGGTTGAGTGGTGCGGCCCAGGTCAACTCACGGTGGCTTCGCAAACACCACTCAAGAGAAAGAGAGAAGAGCACTCCAAGAATTTATCCAGCATATTAGAGTGTACATTTTTTTGTAGGGTGATGTGTTAAGAATGTGGGTCAAGCAATCATTCACCACGCCAATTTTTTTAGTTTTTATGATTTTTTTTAGCTTTTTCACGCAAGCAAACAATGAGAGAGAGAGTACTTACTATCGGTCCTCGAGGCGCCTACTTCCTTTCTACCATAGTGGAATGCGTCGCTTCGCCGTCCATGCGCCGAATTCCTGCAACCGTCAAGTAAAAAGGAAAATAGGGCATTAGACGATATGAGAATGAAGGTGGAATGGAGGTGATAAAACAAATCCGTTGCCTCCCCAGCAACGACGCCAAAAACTGACGTGCCTTCGTGCGTGTGTGTTAAGAGGTGTCGTTATAGTTGCACTTGATACGTCGGTTTTAAAAGAAGTAAACGGAGGTGAGTCCGAGTGTCGATCTCAGGGAGGCGTGGAAATCGGATTTTGTTTACCACTTGTTGTCACGAAAAAGGCGGAGTTTTGCTTGCGAAAGAGACGGTTTTGAAAAGCGAGAGATAGAGAGAGTTTAGGGTTAGAAAGCTCTTGGTTTTGATCATGCACTTTAAACAGAAATTAAAATGGCAACTAAATGGAAAATAATTTCATTAAACATGCATTCATAGTTCATGGTTTACAATATTAAATACATGCTTCAACAAAAGTAAATGAAAGCTTAAAAGAGAGAGAGAGGTAGAGAGAGAGTGGAGAGCGACGAGGCAGCCACGGCGGTGGAGGAGGCTCCGTCGGCGGCTCGTCGTCTCTGGCGATTACAAGAGTGCCTAAGACTAGCTAGGAGAGGAGTGGAGTAGTTGCAAGTGGGAGAGGATGCCTTGAATGGTGGTAGAAGGGGGTTTAAATAGAGTTAAGGGCTTCCTAAAAGAAGAATGTGCTTTAGCGACATCCAGAACGTCGCTAAAACCGCTTCCAGATACGTTGGTGAAGGCCTTCTGCCGCCGGTCAGCTGCCCGCCCCTCTCTCTCTTCAGGCGCGATCCGTGGATGTCGAATAAGAGCCGTCCGATTGATGATCGGACGGCTGAGATCCTCCAATGCCTGCGCTAGGATCGTGCTTCGGGCGTGCGTGCGCACGTGATGAGAGCCTCATCATGAGCCATAACTAGCTCATTTTGACCCAATAAAAAAGATAAAAGCTCCTACATAACCTAGAAGAAGGCTTAACTGAAGGAACAAGTGCTCTGAGAAGAAAACATGAAATAAAGGTTAAAACTGTAATTTTACCATTGCAATACATAAACAGGATTTCTCAGAAGCAAAACATAGGTCAAATGGTCCAAATAAGATAAAAAGTGGGTTGAATTAATCAGAAATGGGTTTATGTGCAATCTAGGAATTAAATGACACTTGGTAACCCTAAAACAGACCCGCTTAAATTAACAAGGTTCCGGTCAGAATAAAAATCAAGCAAACCCTCTAAAACTCATATAAAAACATCCTCTAGGGTTTAGAACACTTAATTTGGCCTTTGGAACCTAGTTTGACCAAGATTAGGGTCTTAGCTCTTCAATTAACCTAATTTGGGTTTTTACGCAAAATGTCCAGTCAAACGAGGTCAAACCTAAAATCCAACTTCACCATTGGATTCTTTAGGTCCAAATTAGGTTTGTACCAAAATTTGGACCTAAGGGGAGGTCATCTTGACCTACTTTGCAAGTTAGCACACCCAAATCACAAAGAAGTCCCTATCTTTTGAATATCCTTGCAGAGTGGCCCCTAGGTTCTTCGCCTTCTTTGCAAACCGGTCCTGCCGCCATTGCTAGGGCAGAACCGAGCTCCGACGAAGTTTCGAGAGAGATTGCTCTCTAATTCCTCAGAGATTCTCTCCCAGAAATGGAAGGGAGATTCTCTGAGGAATTCCCTTCCTTCTAAAGCCAATCAAATTCGCTGGCGTGAACCCAATCTCTCGTGCGAACGCACGAGAGATTTGGGTATCTTTCTTCCTTCCAACTCCGGCGAGCCGGCTGACCTAATTGCGCATTTTTCACGCACTGATAGGAGCGGCCAGCACCTATAAAACACCCCTCGGACCCGGCCACTCATCTTAAGCTTGATTTTGACGGAGATCCCCTCCAAATTTCTTCTCTCCCATCTCCGGCCAAACGACCCACAAGCTCCGGCGACCGCCTTCCCTCCTTCTCGTCACTCTACTGCCATACCAGCAGCAGAGTCCTCTCCGCCTCTTCCTCCCGCGGCGCGCTATACCCTGCGCGCAAGCCCCTGACCTCATCTTCGTCGCCGCTTCCTCCCCCAGGGTCTTTCTTCCCCGACGACAGCAGTCACGAGCCGTCCTCTCCGCCGCCTCCCTTCACTCCAGACAACCCCAGATACGTTCTCCACCCTCTCCTCTCTCTTTTCCCCCTGTTATCTCCCTTGATCGACCTTCGACAGACGCTAACCACCTCCATCATCTTCGCCTCCGACCACACTCCGGCGAGCCGCCCACACCACTCCAGCCCTCCACACGGCTCGCCAACCACCTCGAAAGCTCCGCCTCACCTCCAGGAACACACTCCACCCTACCACTGCCACTTCAGCCCTCCACAATCATCCCCCGACCAACCCACCATCTCCGGCCACAGGTTGACCTAGGCACGCACGCCTAGGCCGACCTGCGGCCTGCAGCACTGCCCACCACCTTCGCCGTGCCACGGCGATGGTCTCTAGCTATTCTGATTTTGCTGAGAGGCGCATTTTGTGTACGACAGGATTTGAGCCGCTGCCGCCATGGACGACCTCTGATGAAGCTCCCACGAAGCTCCAGGCACCCGGTCTTCCAGGCTACAGGTACTGCATACTAGCGCGAGTGTCGCGAGGTGAACGAGTCCAGCCAAGGAGCGCTAGCAGAGCCAGCAGCTGCGGGGCAATCGCACGACAAGGCTTCTGCAGGCGCGCGTGAAGGCGAGACCAAATAGTCCCACATCGTGGGATTGCAACCGTCAGGTACCATATAAGTTGTTTTTGCGTTTTACTCTTATCGCCTCAGTAAGCACAGGGGTGAGGTCCCTCACTGACCCCACCCGCCTCGTCCGCGGCCTGACCACGCGGACCTGGCGGATCCGACCCGACCTAGACCTACGCACTCCTCGCGCATCACACACCTGCAGGTGCGCCTGGTCCCGGGTACGATCCGACCCGATTGAGACTGTGGTGCTGGTAGAGCGGTTAGAGTGAATTGCTTGAGAGAGAGACACGCGCGGGTAGAGGGAGAAGGGTTAGGTTTTGCTCCTGTGCAGGCAGGCTGATCGCAGGAGAAGGACTTGGCCGCTGCAGAAGAAGGAGAAGCAAGACAAAGAAGAAGAAGGCAACGAAGAAAGGAGAAGCAAGACAGAAGAAGAAGAAAGAACGAAGTCTTCGCAGGAGAAGAAGGAAAGCAGAAAGATTAGAAGTCTTCGCAGAGAAGAAGAAGAAGGACAAGGGAAGATTGCAAAGAGATCAGAAAGGCAAAGCAGAAGAAGGAAAAGAGAAAGAAAGATCACATTTAAGACGTCTGATACATAAATCAGACATCTAATTCTATTTTTTTTTACATCTTTCTTAAAAACTCTTTGAATCAATTATATTTGCATTTAACAGTTGTATTCTTGGGTTTTACAAAGTACTGAGTTTGCTCCTGTGTTCGACCTCGGATACTCTAGTTGTTCGAGTAATAAAATTATTTATATTTGTTTAAACGTTTTGTCGGTTCTACTGCAACGTAATACGCCTTCAAATCCGCACAAAAACGTTGACAACATTTTGGCGCCGTTGCCGGGGAGCAACGGGCACTTTTAAAGCTTTTGAGTACAACTTTTCTATTTAATATCTGACTTAACTTCTCTGTTGTTGTGTTCAATCAAGGAAAGCAAAACAAAAAGGAAAGAATAGCAACTGCACAACAGACTGGAACAGGTAATCTCCATAAGCCCTCTCCCTTAACCCTCTCACAATCTAAAAAAAAAAAAAGGGGAGAAATCAACTTAGGGCTACCTGTCTTATATTTAGTAACTCATCAAGTTGCCTGATTTTCATTTCAACATATTTTTGTCTGTCATCCAACTAAGGCAACTAGGGCTAAAACTTTCTTGATTGAGCCCTAGGTGCTAAGTTCTAAGGCAACTAAATTGGACCCATTAGAGCCAAGTTAGGATTGCAAAGCTAGGGTTTTTAGAGACACCTCTTCTCTAAAACAAAGAAACACACTTTCCAAAAAGAAGTGTGCCTAAACAGTGTTTGAAAAGATTTATACAAGAGGAACCCTAAGCAAATCAGGCTGATAATCCATTTGAATCATAAAAGGAAGGACCTAAAAGCTCTCAAAGGAACAAGAGGTGAAGTTGATCCCTCGAATCAACCAACCTTAATATTAGGTCACTTTTTGCACTCAAAATACTTAAAAGTTCAAGTGGAACATTAAGCACCTTGATCTTAAAATAAAAAAGGTAGACTTAAGAGGTCAAGATCCCCATTCTGGTCTACCTGGAACCGCAGTGACAAGAGAGGTCAGGTGGGGGAAACCCTGTAACCCGTGGGGACACTCTACCGTGTAGGGGTCTTTGCGGGACTCTCCCTCTCAGGCTGCCCAGGTATTTCTCAGGTGGACGATCTTCTGATCCAGGGGTCCATCTGCCCCGAACCTCTATAGTCACCCAACAATTCTTGGGTGTCTTGATTGGGTCCAGCACCTTCTAATCTCATCACATCTTCCGGTGCATGTTTGGTAGGAGGTCCTTAAGACCACCTTTAAGACCTCCTCTAGAAATTCATTCTCGCCGAGGCCAAGCCTCGACGCCCTTGTTTGTGCAGCAACCCCACCACATAAATCTTTCATCTGATTCAGACCTTGATTCTCCTTCTTCTCCTATCATGGCACAACCCATTGAAGAGGAGAATAACCTTGAACACCAACTTCAACGCTTGAACGATCTCTTTCAGAACTTTGTAAACCCACCACAGCGACCTATGATGCGAGATCACTATAATCCCGCTGCGGTGGCAATTGAACCCCGAGTACGAATCCCAATTGGAGGACCCGATTCTGATCTAAAGCCCAATATGATTCATGCCATACCAAAGTTCCATGGGCTTAACTCTGAGGATCCATTCCAACACATTAAACAACTCAAGCATCTGGCCCAGACTTTCGGGTCAGATGTACAAAACCGGGATATCCTACTCATGAAAATGTTTTCGTTCTCCCTCTTGGACAAGGCCGCGCACTGGTATCAGACTCAGACCCGCCCGATCAACACTTGGGAGGAATTACAGTCCGAATTTTTGAAAAAATTCTTCCCTGTTGGCCAGACGAATGCCTTGCGCCACCAGATCACTCATTTCACTCAACAACAGGGAGAACCTCTTCACGAAGCTTGGGATCGATTCCTAGATCTCATGCGAAAGTGTCCCCATCACGGAGTTCCTAAGTGGGAACAAGTCCAGTCTTTTTACCAGGGACTCCGTGAGGATATTCGTCTAATCGTCAATGCAACATGTGGAGGAAACATCATGGGCCAACACGAGGACACGGTGTGGGAGATTCTCGAAAACATGTGCGAGAACTCCATAAACAATGACTCCTTGGGCTTATTCGACAGGATGAATGCCCGCGCATCGACGAATCTAAGAGGGACACATGAGACGCAGGACCTGTCCACTTCTATTGACCTGGAATTGATGGCCAGTCAGTTGGACAAGGTCTCTATCATAGAAAAGAAGGTGGACGAGCTAACTCGACATTTGCAGCAAGCCACCTCTGCACAAAACTCTTTTGCACGACCTCCTCTGGCAAGGGAAACAGTGCAAAACATCTATCACTAACCTGCCAAGGGGATGGGCCCCTATCCACCCCCGTCTACCTCCCAGACCGGAGTGACCTCCGATCCCTTCTACTCGAGTTGGGGGAACTCTGAACCCTCATATTCTGACTTTCCTGAGGTTCCTCAGAACGGCGAGGACCTTAACGCCATCTAGAATGACCCATACTCCAATACCTACAACCCTGGATGGCGAAATGATCCTAACTTTCAGTGGGCGGGAAATTCTCAAAAACCACCATATCAACCCCGCCCACAAGCTCCTCGTCCATATCAGCCGCCTCAGCCTCGGCCCAATCCCACCTACCAATCCGGGCAAAATCAGGATCAACTGACTCTTATCCTTCAAACGCTGGCTGACATTCAAAAGACGAATGCGGCAATGCAAAAACAGCACAAGGACGAGATCACAGAGGTTCGCAACCAACTGGCCCAGATGGCAAATTCTCGCCAACCTGGCACCCTTCCTTCGCAACCTCTGCCCAACCCAAATAATGTGCCGACCCAGAGGCGCATTATGAATCCAAATCCAGGCCACGCACATTTGATTTATCAGGCCCCTGCTACTCCATCACCAGATGGGATGGAGGCTTCTACATCTTATGCAGAATTTCAGCAGCAGCCACCTCTCCTACCTAACCCAAACTAAAGTCAGGCTGGATTAAACTCTGTAACAACACGTAGTGGTAAAACAACACAAGACCCACATTATCTGAACCACTCCAAGCCTGATAATCGCCAAGACCCTAGGGTAGTCATCCAAGATACTACTGTCCCAGATCAAGAACCTGGACCTATCCTAGAGGAAACAGCTAGGATCCCATTTCCTGAGGCCTTGACCAAAGGAAAAAGGACAACCAAACCTGTGGCTCCTGAGGAGGATCTGGTCAAGCTCTTTGAACAGGTCCAGATAAACATCCCGTTGATGGATGCAATCCGCCACATACCGGCTTACGCAAGATTCTTGAAATACATATGTACACCTAAACGTAAGCCACGAACCAAGGATGGGAATCCGATCGTACTGTCAGAGCAAGCCAGCTCTGTCATCCTGAGCAAACTCCCACCCAAGGCTAAAGACCCAGGAACCCCCTTGATTTCTTGTAAAATTGGTGAAACCCAACTTGATAGAGCCCTACTAGACCTAGGTGCCTCCATAAATTTAATACCTACATCCCTCCTTGACCACCTTGAAGAATCTGAACTTAAACCCACTGAGGTGACATTGCAGTTAGCCGATCGATCCATCAAGTCACCCAAAGGAATACTCGAGGATGTCATTGTTAGGGTACGAGATTTTTATTTCCCAGTGGACTTCATAGTACTGGACATGGATGCACCTAAGAACCCAAGGGACACACCAATCATATTAGGGAGACCCTTTTTGGCCACTGCTAGGGCCAATATAAACTGCGAAGAGGGCCAGATAGAATTAAAATTTGGGAATCAAAATCTGAAGATTGACATTTTCAAAGCCCAACAAGGGATTAATTGCGGGGTTATAGAGGAAATTTGTGATGTCAAAGCCGTGGTTGATGAACTGCATATAGAGGACAATCTGATTATTCCTGATCAACCACTAGAAAATCAAAAACCGCTAATAGAGGAGTGCGAACACGATCTAGACACACCTATGACTCCTACCATTGCTCCCGATACAAATCCTGAACCACCCGCTGCTGCTGACAATCCTGTCATGGAACTCAAGCCCCTTCCCGAACATCTAAAATATGTCTTTTTGGATTCAAATCAGACGTTTCCTGTGATTATCAATTCTCGACTCACACCTGACCAGGAACTCCGTTTGATTTCTGTTCTCCAGCAACATCGTAAAGCCATTGGATGGACTCTAGATGATTTGACTGGTATAAGCCCTTCATACTGCACGCATCGAATCTACACAGAAGAAGGCTCACGACCTTCAAGAGAAATGCAAAGGCGCCTAAACCCTAACCTACAGGAGGTCGTGAAAAAGGAGATCATTAAGTGGTTAGATGCAGGGATCATCTACCCGATCTCCGACAGTCGTTGGGTGAGCCCAACACAAGTGGTACCTAAGAAGGCAGGACTTACCATCATCACGACTGAAACTGGGGAAGTCATTCCTACCCGAATAGCTAATTCATGGAGAGTCTGCATTGATTACATAAGACTAAATTCCTCCACGAAGAAGGATCATTTCCCACTACCGTTTATTGATCAGATCCTCGAGAAACTAGCGGGAAATAGATTCTTCTGCTTTCTTGACGGGTACTCCGGTTACAATCAGGTGGCAATCCATCCAGAGGACCAAGAAAAGACCACATTCACCTGCCCCTTCGGGACATACGCGTTTCGAAGGATGCCGTTCGGTTTCTGCAATGCACCTGCAACGTTTCAGCGGTGCATGCTTGCCATATTCTCAGATATGGTAGGTGATTATCTGGAAGTCTTCATGGATGACTTTTCAGTTTTTGGACAATCATTTGACGATTGCCTCCAACACTTGGTCCATATACTCAGGCGGTGCATCGATGTGAATTTGGTTCTTTCCTGGGAAAAGAGCCATTTCATGGTGCCTGAGGGAATTGTCCTGGGACATTTAATCTCAGAGAAAGGCATCCAAGTGGATCGAGCTAAGGTTAACCTGATTTCCAAGCTCCCTATGCCTAGCTCGATTAAGGACATCCGATCTTTTTTGGGGCACGTCGGTTTCTACCGTCGATTCATCCCTGATTTCTCCAAAATTGTGCGCCCCCTAACCAATCTGCTTTCCAAGGATGTGCCTTTCGGAATTTCCAAGGAATGCACTCAAGCATTTGAGATCCTACGTGACCGAGTCACCCAAGCCCCAATCCTACAGTCCCCTGATTGGTCTCAACCCTTTGAGATCATGTGCGATGCATCTGACTTCGCTGTAGGAGCGGTTTTGGGGCAGAAAATTGACGGGAAACCTGTGGTCATTTACTACGCCAGCAAAACACTGGATGAGGCTCAGCGTAACTATACGGTTACTGAGAAAGAGCTGCTGGCCGTAGTATTTGCCCTGGAAAAATTCAGATCATACCTTCTGGGTTCCCGTGTTATCATATACTCGGATCACACAGCTGTAAGGCATCTCCTGGCCAAAAAGGATGCGAAACCTCGATTAATCCGCTGGATCTTGCTGTTGCAAGAATTTGACCTCGAGATTCGCGACAAGGCGGGAAAGCACAATGTGGTAGCTGATCACTTATCCCGCCTTCCTTCTGAAATTATTGATCCTTCCGGACCTATTACAGAACATTTCCCTGATGAGCACCTCCTGACTATCAGTACAAGTCTTCCATGGTTCGCCGATATTGTTAATTACCTGGCATCACATCAGATTCCGCCCGATTGGTCGAAGGCCAAAAAGGACAAATTGCGTTCCGATGCCAAGTATTACCTATGGGAAGACCCGTATCTCTTTCGCATTGGTGCTGATCAGATAATCCGACGATGCGTCACGGAAGTGGAAATCAAAGACATACTCTCATTCTGCCATGACCAGGCATGCGGTGGACATTTTTTGGGACATAAAACCGCATCGAAAGTCCTCCACTGTGGTTTCTACTGGCCCACAATTTTCAAAGATGCATACAATCACTGTAAGGCATGTTCCCGTTGCCAGACTCTAGGCAACATGAGCCATAGAGACATGATGCCTCTACAGCCGATCTTGGTATGCGAAATTTTTGATATTTGGGGGATTGATTTCATGGGACCCTTTCCTACCTCGGATGGCTTCGAATACATTTTACTCGCAGTTGATTATGTTTCCAAGTGGATAGAAGCCATTCCGACCCGAACCAACAATCATAAAGTCGTTATAAAATTCCTTCATCAAAACATTTTCTCAAGGTTCGGGATTCTGCGTGCCATAATTTCTGACGGAGGGACTCATTTTACGAACGCTCAGTTCAGGTCACTGATGATCAAATACGGGGTGTCACACCGAATCTCTACTCCTTACCACCCCCAAACTAATGGTCTAGCTGAGCTATCTAACCGAGAGATCAAGAAGATCCTTCAGGTTACTGTTCGACCTGATAGAAAAGATTGGTCTTCTCGGCTTTCGGAAGCATTGTGGGCCTATAGGACCGCCCACAAGACCCAATTAGGAATGTCTCCCTTCAGACTAGTGTACGGGAAGGCATGTCACCTCCCCGTCGAATTGGAGCATAAAGCCTATTGGGCAGTACGGACCTGTAATCTCGACCTTTCTAAGGCTGGAACCCACAGAAGATTTCAAATGAGCGAGATCGATGAATTACGCCACGATGCATATGAGAACTCGCGAATTTACAAAGAATGGGTTAAAGCTTTTCATGACAAACACATTTCTAGAAAGGTCTTTCATCCTGGTCAAAAAGTTTTACTCTTTGATGCTCGACTCAAACTATTCCCAGGAAAGCTAAGATCCAAGTGGGTCGGACCCTACCTAGTCTGCCAAATCTTCGGAAATGGAGCTATTGAAATCAGCCCACTCAGCCACGATTCTGAACCCTTTGTCGTGAACGGGCAGAGACTCAAGCCGTTCATTGACATGACCGATATAGATTTGACTGAGTCATCCTTTACCCTCCTTTCCTCTTGAACTCATTGCGCCCAGCCGATGGCATAAAACTCAGCGCTTAACGGGAGGCAACTCGTCATTCTTTGAAAAACCTGAAATCGTTTCTGACATCGCTATGCGGAACTCATATTGCACTTTAGGGTTCATCCATTAGAACAGCCGACTTCACCTCAGGTATACCTACCCGAGATTAGAAATCGTTCGCAACAAGTCGCTTCGACCCATTCACTCACCACACACCTGTCCTAATACATGAACTAAGCTGAATTCGAACCCACCTAATTTACAATGGGGACATTGCAAATCTTAGGCATGGGGGGGTATGAAAGTGCAAAATGTCAGAAAATTCATATCAAGAAAGGGTTTCACGTAAAAAAAAAAAAAAAAAAAAGACTTGATAGAGGGGAGGAACAATTCAGGGTCATACAAATGAGAGGAGGAAAAGAAAGAAAAATGACAAAAAGAACAAAAAAAAAAATGGGGAGGGAGGAAATGTTAAGGAGGAGAAAAAGAGCAAAAATGAAGAAAGGAGCACAAAAGGAAAAGAAAAAGAAAAAGTCATTAGTAAAAGATTAAGGGGTTAACTGAAGTTCTAGACCGAGTCAAGAAAAAGAAAAGAAAAGTGCTACGGAGATATAACAAGAGATTAGCGGGAACGCTGGTCTTAGGCCTCTTGGGCTAGATTTTTAGCTTAAAAATTCACGTATCCGTTAAAATCTGGATAATCCTCAAGAGGTTGAGGAAAATGCGAAGCTTAAGTATTAGGTCTAAGGCTTAGGAAGTATTCGGCCTCGTTAACTGACCTCCGGTTTGCGGGATTCGGTAACCTAAGCACCCAAATTCACACACAGTCTGGTTCAGTGCGCATAAATATTCAAAACACGCAAGAGCGTTTAATGTTCTGAAAAAGTCACCTAGATTAGGAGCGGCCAATCAACACAAGTTGATTTGGACAAGTTCCCAGCACGGAGAGGCGGGAAATTCCCCTCGAAGATGCGTAACAACATATCGTCTCCTCGGTGCTTGTCTCTTAGGATATTTAAATATCCTACTGGGGGCATGTAAGCACTCTGCTGGTTCAGATACCATGGGTGGCATTATCACGAAATGTCAATCGCCAGGGTCTGAATTCGGCCACGGAACGCCATGGGCGGGATTATCTCGAAATCTCGAAAGCCAGGGTTCCGGGGGTTGCCATGGGCGGGATTATCTCGAAATCTCGAAAGCCAGGGACCCTTGAGGATTGATGATGGGGACGAGGAATCCGATACAGACTGTGTTGAGAAGCTAATCCGAAGCTAGAAATAAAAAGAAAAAAGAGAGAAAAGCTCTCCAAACAAATAAATCCTCTATCTCTCTCTTACAAAAAAAAACTCACTGCAAATTGAACATAGGCTAAAAATGTCTCAAGCACGGGTGCTTTAACCGCAGAGTCCAACAAACCCTAGGATAGTTTTTGTGGGCCGTAGAAACCTTTACGAAGGACTGAGGCTAAAGCAAAGCAGGTCCAGATTTTGGTTGGTACTTGAGTACCTCTAGGCCTATTGTCGGCATTCCTACCTAATCACAAAAGAAGCACTTATCATAACTAAGGACACTTTGGGTCTAGAATGGAAGTTAAAACTTTGAAATTTTGCTAAGGGACTAGCAAAAGCTAGGCATGGGGGTATGATGAGAGCCTCATCATGAGCCATAACTAGCTCATTTTGACCCAATAGAAAAGATAAAAGCTCCTACATAACCTAGAAGAAGGCTTAACTGAAGGAACAAGTGCTCTGAGAAGAAAACATGAAATAAAGGTTAAAACTGCAATTTTACCATTGCAGTAGATAAACGGGATTTCTCAGAAGCAAAACATAGGTCAAATGGTCCAAATAAGATAAAAAGTGGGTTGAATTAATCAGAAATGGGTTTATGTGCAATCTAAGAATTAAATGACACTTGGTAACCCTAAAACAGACCCGCTTAAATTAACAAGGTTCCGGTCAGAATAAAAATCAAGCAAACCCTCTAAAACTCATATAAAAACATCCTCTAGGGTTTAGAACACTTAATTTGGCCTTTGGAACCTAGTTTGACCTAGATTAGGGTCTTAGCTCTTCAATTAACCTAATTTGGGTTTTTACGCAAAATGTCCAGTCAAACGAGGTCAAACCTAAAATCCAACTTCACCATTGGATTCTTTAGGTCCAAATTAGGTTTGTACCAAAATTTGGACCTAAGTGGAGGTCATCTTGACCTACTTTGCAAGTTAGCACACCCAAATCACAAAGAGGTCCCTATCTTTTGAATATCCTTGCAGAGAGGCCCCTAGGTTCTTCGCCTTCTTTGCAAACCGGTCCTGCCGCCATTGCTAGGGCAGAACCGAGCTCCGACGAAGTTTCGAGAGAGATTGCTCTCTAATTCCTCAGAGATTCTCTCCCAGAAATGGAAGGGAGATTCTCTGAGGAATTCCCTTCCTTCTAAAGCCAATCAAATTCGCTGGCGTGAACCCAATCTCTCGTGCGAACGCACGAGAGATTTGGGTATCTTTCTTCCTTCCAACTCCGGCGAGCTGGCTGACCTAATTGCGCATTTTTCACGCACTGATAGGAGCGGCCAGCACCTATAAAACACCCCTCGGACCCGGCCACTCATCTTAAGCTTGATTTTGACGGAGATCCCCTCCAAATTTCTTCTCTCCCATCTCCGGCCAAACGACCCACAAGCTCCGGCGACCGCCTTCCCTCCTTCTCGTCACTCTGCTGCCATACCAGCAGCAGAGTCCTCTCCGCCTCTTCCTCCCGCGGCGCGCTGTACCCTGCACGCAAGCCCCTGACCTCATCTTCGTCGCCGCTTCCTCCCCCAGGGTCTTTCTTCCCCGACGACGGCAGTCACGAGCCGTCCTCTCCGGCCCCTCCCTTCACTCCAGACAACCCCAGATACGTTCTCCACCCTCTCCTCTCTCTTTTCCCCCTGTTATCTCCCTTGATCGACCTTCGACAGACGCTAACCACCTCCATCATCTTCGCCTCCGACCACACTCCGGCGAGCCGCCCACACCACTCCAGCCCTCCACATGGCTCGCCAACCACCTCGAAAGCTCCGCCTCACCTCCAGGAACACACTCCACCCTACCACTGCCACTTCAGCCCTCCACAATCACCCCCCGACCAACCCACCATCTCCGGCCACAGGTTGACCTAGGCACGCACGCCTAGGCCGACCTGCGGCCTGCAGCACTGCCCACCACCTTCGCCGTGCCACGGCGAAGGTCTCTAGCTATTCTGATTCGGCCGAGAGGCGCGTTTTGTGTACGACAAGATTTGAGCCGCTGCCGCCATGGACGACCTCTGATGAAGCTCCCACGAAGCTCCAGGCACCCGATCTTCCAGGCTACAGGTGCTGCATACTAGCGCGAGTGTCGCGAGGTGAACGAGTCCAGCCAAGGAGTGCTAGCAGAGCCAGCAGCTGCGGGGCAATCGCACGACAAGGCTTCTGCAGGCGCGCGTGAAGGCGAGACCAGATAGTCCCACATCGTGGGATTGCAACCGTCAGGTACCATATAAGTTGTTTTTGCGTTTTACTCTTATCGCCTCAGTAAGCACAGGGGTGAGGTCCCTCACTGACCCCACCCGCCTCGTCCGCAGCCTGACGATGCGGACCTGGCGGATCCGACCCGACCTAGACCTACGCACTCCTCGCGCATCACACACCTGCAGGTGCGCCTGGTCCCGGGTACGATCCGACCCGATTGAGACTGTGGCTCTGGTAGAGCAGTTAGAGTGAATTGCTTGAGAGAGAGACACGCGCAGGTAGAGGGAGAAGGGTTAGGTTTTGCTCCTGTGCAGGCAGGCTGATCGCAGGAGAAGGACTTGGCCGCTGTAGAAGAAGGAGAAGCAAGACAAAGAAGAAGAAGGCAACGAAGAAAGGAGAAGCAAGATAGAAGAAGAAGAAAGAACGAAGTCTTCGCAGGAGAAGAAGGAAAGCAGAAAGATTAGAAGTCTTCGCAGAGAGGAAGAAGAAGGACAAGGGAAGATTGCAAAGAGATCAGAAAGGCAAAGCAGAAGAAGGAAAAGAGAAAGAAAGATCACATTTAAGACGTCTGATACATAAATTAGACGTCTAATTCTATTTTTTTTTACATCTTTCTTAAAAACTCTTTGAATCAATTATATTTGCATTTAACAGTTGTATTCTTGGGTTTTATAAAGTACTGAGTTTGCTCCCTGTGTTCGACCTCGGATACTCTAGTTGTTCGAGTAATAAAATTATTTATATTTGTTTAAACGTTTTGTCGGTTCTACTGCAACGTAATACGCCTTCAAATCCGTACAAAAACATTGACAACAGCGTGCGCGTTTCCGCCCGGCGTGCGCACGCGCGTGGGAGGTGGGGCGCTGTCGTCGCGTCGCGTGGCGCAATCCTAGCCGCTCGCTTCTGATCGCGCGGCTCAATTTTGCCGCGCCCTTCGCCCGCAAGTGATTTCCGCTCCGCGCGATTCGAACGCGTGTCGCCGCGACGCGGGCGTGTGCGCTAACCGTTGCGCCACGTCCGCGCTTTGTCGCGGCGACCGCGGGCGAGCGCGCGGATCTCGGCCGTTCGATTGAAGATCAACGGCCGAGATGCGTCCTTGGCTGGCTTGGGGGCGTGCGGGCGGCGGGGGCGGGGCGACGTGGCGCGTTCTAGGCCGTTGATCTCCAGATCAACAGTCAGGATTTCTTGGGCCCATTGTGGGAGCTCCGGATGTCGGATTTGGCCGATTTTGAGTCCGTTAGACTCCGTTCGTCGTCCTGAATCCATCCGTGCGGTCCGATTGCTCATCTGAGGCCTGCTTTGACAAATGCTTTACACAAATGGCCATTAATACAGTTTATAAGCAATCTTGGTACTTGATGCATGCAATGCTCCTATTCTACTTTATGTTGTGCCTTTTATTCTAAAGATGGGCCATATTCAACCTAATTACTACCCCCTTGCGTGGTGTTATCATTATAGTAAGATTAAAATCATCTGAGAACTTGCGAAGATCATGTTCTAAACTTGATTCTAGATCAGAGGTTCCACCACAAAAAGGATCAAGATGTGTAGAATCAACAACCTGACTTGGATCTAGCTTAATTTCATATTTCACGCTCAAAAAGATGTCCTGATCAGGCATGGGCTCAGGTTCTTGGCTCCTAGAATAGATCCAATTGATTCCCAACTCTTCCAACTCCTTGGTCTTTGTATCATAGATTGGTGTGACTTTTGAAAAATCAATTAGTGTCTCTAAGGAGTTTGGAGAAGTGTATTCATCAAATACGGGCCCAAAATCATAATTCAAATTCAAAATCCGACTCTCATCATTTTGGGCCTCATGATTGTCCCAAATAGGCTCGAATCCAGATTCTAAGTTAAGGGTGAGGATTGGATCACTAAAATCTAGGTTGGGCTCTATTGGGAAGTCAAAATTATTTTCAAGAATCACCTTAACAGGATAAGGCTCGGGATTTACATTCTCAAGAAGTTCTATTTTAAGCTCATCATCACAAGTGTCAGGGAAATCTAAAATCAATGGACTAGCTTCCTGGTTTCCTAAGGCCTATTCAGAATCGAGAACACCTGCAATTGGACCCTCCCAACCCATCTCAAGATCAGAAATGTCAATTGTTATGAAATTTGAATCTGAATTCATTTGGATTGGGGGTCCACAACAACCTTAATTCTTGAACCCAGGATTTGGGAAATTATGTTGATCACTAGAATCACTCCAAGATGTTTTAATAATTTCTGACGGGTATTTTTGATCAATGGTTCTATATAACCTATTCAGCAATTCTCCCTGTATTTCCAAAAATTTATGGAGGTCTTCCGAAAATGAAGGATTTGACCAACATTGTAGACAATCGTTGTTGTGTAATTTCATCAATTCACTGTGTTCTGCTAGGAGATCATCCTAGGTTGAAACATCATTCATTTGTATCCATATTATCTCCATGCGGTTCGCGATGTGGTCCATTGTTTTCTGAAATTTATCCTCAATGTCCCTTTTAAATTATTCCTCGTGGTGTCTATAAGCATCCTCAATCATCTTTTCTTTCATGCTCATTTGGGACACAAGTTTCTTAATCACTTTTCCTAACATGTTAGGTTGCATTTTCAAATCAGGTAGTGAAATCAAGATGTAGAATCAAACTCAGGTTAGATTGAAGTTGATCAGATCTGAAAGAGATTCCAAGAAGATCTAATGAGGTACCTTAGGTTAAAAACCTAAGGGCCTTCCTGTGTATGTGCTCTGTAGAAAAGATGAGGGATTGGATGTTATTTAGACCCAATCAAGGCACCCAAAGATTTTTGGATGACTAAGGCTGTTTTGAGGTGGATGATACCTTTGAATCAGAAATCTGTACACCCAAGAAATACCTGGGCAGCCAAGAAGGTAGTGCCCCACAAAGACCCCTACACAGTAGAGCATCTCCACAGGTTACAGGGTTTCCCCCACCTAACCTTCCTTGTCACTGCGGTTCCAAGTAGACTGGAATATGCTAACTTAAGACCTTAAGTCTACCAATTTTATTTCTAATTAGTGCCTTCAATTTCACTTGATTAGAAGTTGATTTGATTGTGACCTAATTTGGATGTTGATTAGCCTACAATGTAGGTCAACTTCACCTAACCTGCCCTAAAGATGGTAGAATGAAATGTAGGTGAAGACCTAGAAATCACCCTAAATTGACTCTTAGGTTATTAGGTCCACAATTTTTAAGGTTTCAAGTGAAATTAGAGCCTGATATTTAGGGTTCTTTTTTATTAGATCTTTTCAAATAAGGGCTTGGGTAGCACACAAATGCGGGAGGGTTTATTCTCTTTATGCAGGAAAATGTGTACTAACACTTCAACCCCTAATGTTAAAAACCCTAATTGGCTCTATTCCAAGTCTAATTTGATCTTAAAATGTTCACTTTGGGCTTCAAGTCAAAAGTGTGTTAGCCCAAAGAGATTTAGAAATTAAGTGTAGTCCCTAATAGGTACAAGCAATCAAGGTAGGGATTTTCTAATCAGAATCACTTCAAGCTTCAATCAGATATTGGTTTTTTTGCAAATCAAGAAACTTTCCTTTTAAATGATGATTTACTATGAAAATAAGGTAGGTAGTTCCTAATTGATTTGTTTCCTTTTTTATCTTCCCAAGATTAAAAGGTTGATTAGGGAATAATAGAAAAGTTACCTGCCATGGAGTGGTTGTTTCGCATGGAAGATCTCTACATGATGTACCATGAAAAATCACAAGAAATCAAATAGGGCAAGTTAGTACTCAGATATAATAAAAAATAGCACAGACAATAGCGGTGAATTGCACGTTGCTCCCCGGCAACAGTGCCAAAATGTTGAACAAGCTTTTCAGAAGTTTAAATGCGTCTCATTGTAGTAAAGTCTCCTAAATAGCTCTTCAACAAATAAAATTTATAACCCGGAAATCTAGAAATGAAGTCTGAGGTCGAACACAGGAAGAAAATAGGAATTCACATGCTAATCTCAAAATATAAATGAGCATAATAAATAAAGCACTATAAAGATATTCAATGAATATTAATCTGTTGCATTAAGTATTCAATGAAGATCAATGTATCTAGAGACAAAAACTACCTAGAACAAAATAATGGTGATTTAGATCACCAATTATTAGCCTAAGCACATGTATATCAATTACTCAATAATGTCAAATAAATGAATAGTACTCAGACATCTGGATATCAAGTTAGACGACTTAAATGTCGCCCGCTACAGTACTCTTCAAAACTTTCTTCTTCTTCATCTGCTATCTTTGGCTTCTTCTTCTGTTGTTCTTCTTAGTCTTCTTCCTCTTCTCTCCTTCCTCTTCTGCCTTCCCTCTTTTCATCGTTAGTTATTCTTTCTTTCTCAAGCACAAGGGGAGCAAACCCTTCTTAGCGGCTAAGTGTTGGGAATGTCTGAAGAGCAAAAACCCCACTTCCCTAGCTCTCTCTCTTTTTCCTTCCTCCTCTCTCAAACCCTAAGCATAGTCAGATCCATATACGGGTTAACGGGTAATCGGGTTTGGACCAAGGTCACCAGGCATGTATGACAACCAAGTAGTGCATAGTCGGGTGAAGGGGACCTCACCCCCAAGTGTCTGCGGCAACACAGCCTTAACACAAAATCAATTTATGTGTAGGCGGGAGCTCTTCCACGAACAATGTGGGACTAAATGTCTCCTTGTTCTTCGCGTGGACCTACAGATGAAGATGCCTCCAAGTAGCATGGGTGCTGAGGATGTGGTTCTCGATTGACCACCTGGGAGTGGTCCTAGAAGCCTTCCGCACGACCTGGAGGTATCAGCAATGAAGGATGAACTTGACGAACATCTACGAAAAAAATGATACGGCGGCGAAGGACTGCAAACCCTGAAAATCAAGAACACTGGCTCTCAGCCCAATCAAAAGCATTTAGGAGCATCACCAGACCACGGCGAGTGTGTGGGTGGTGGTGGTGTGCCGTGTTAGGGTGTATGGTGGCTAGATAGAGTCAGGAAAAGATGTCGATGATGGGTGTGTTCGAGGGTGGTCATGAGAGAGTGGAATGGCGAATAAGAAGAGGGGTTTTTATCGTGGTGATGTGGTGGAGGTTGTGAAGTTGTTGGCGAGGCTTCTAGTGACTTGTGGTATGAGATGGGCCTCACCGGAGAGGTGGCCAGAGCGAAGAACGAAGGTGGCTTGAGTGTAGGTCGAGGGATGTTTTTAGATTTTTTGAAGAGGGGAAACTAACCTGAGACTCTAAGTAAACCTAACTAACCTACTCTAATAGTCGAAGGAGGTAGGATTGACATCAGCATTGGCAAGCTAGCTCCGTGGAAGATGAATTCTCCTGAGAGGGACAGCGAGGAGGAACGGGGAAGACTACCCTCATTTTGATTGGCGATGCACGGAGGAAGATGAGGAAGAGGATGGGTAGGCCAATTTGGCCGTTGGCTGCCCCTAGGAAGTCGAGGAAGGAGGACCGTCGGAGCTTGGTCGGAGAGGGGCTGGAGGTAGGGTTAGGAAGAGGTTTTTGGCCCCAAACCTTGCTAAGGAGGTAAGGCATGCCCTGGGCATGCTTTTATAGGCTATATGAGATCCTTCCAAGCTTGGAAACCAAACTTGGAAGCTTGGAAACTTCATGCATAAGGAAACCCACATCTCTCATGCATTCGCATGGGAGATTGGGAAAGAATTAAAGCCCAAGACTAGGTTTAGATCGTAGAGGATTTCTCAGGAACCTCGCTTCGAAATTTGGAAGAGTTTGGCCGTGAAATCAGGGAGTAATCCCTGATTGAAGGTCACTGGTGAAGTAGGCTTAGAAGTTGAAGGCGGTGGGGACCTATTGGTGAAGAAAATGATGAAGTTAAGGGTATATTTTTAAGGATTTCAAAAGTTAGGTGCATATGTGTGAGAGAAAAGAGTCAGACAGGACTGAAATGTAAACTAGGTCAAGGTAATCTCTGATTGGGTCCAAATTTTGGTACAAACCTAATTTCGACCCAAGGAATCTAATGGTGAAGTTGGATTTTGGTTGTGACCAAGCTTGAATGGATAATTTATGCAAAAACCCAAATTAGGGAAATTATCTATCTGAGACTATTTTTGGTCAAATCAGGTTCAGATGGTCAATGCAAGCATACCAAACCTTATATAATATTTTTAAATGATTTTTATAATGTTTAGGTGAATTTTATCCTGACCAAAACCTCAGTTATTTAAGCAGGTCAATTTTTATGGTTTCAGATGCCATTAATCCCCAAAATGCGTGAAAACCTATTTCTGTCTACATGAACTCATTTATTAGACATTTATAACCATTTGACCTTTAATTAACCCTTAAGAAACCTTGTCATTGTTCTGCAATGAAGATATTCTATTAAAACTTCAATTTTACCCCTATTTTACTATTAACCTCTCAAAATGGATTTGCAGTGAATTAGGGCTCTTTGGCAATTATGTAGGGGCATTTATCAATTGATTATGACTAAATAAAGCTAGATATGGCTAATGATGACATTATCATCACGCGTGAGTGGGGGACCCGACTCCCCATGTTACTGGGCAAAGAGCTGAGAATAGAAAATCCACTTAAGCGGTTATGCAAGTTTAGCAGCATACGAGGTGGGACTATCCTACTCTCCTTCGCTTGCTTATTCAACAGCAGGTGATGCTGGAGAAATCAAAGGAGCTGTTGCACTTCTTTTCTCAATCGAAGCTCTAGGAAGGTTCCTTGGAATTAAGCTGCAACTTCTATTTGTCGTAATTAGGTCAAAGCTACTCAGAGCACGATGGACGGAGTCAAAGATGATGGCAACAACAGCGAGCGAATGACAAACCTAAAAAAGAAGAATACAAGCTCAAAAGCCCCAATTAGGAAGTTCAGGAGGATCGTCGGAAGACAGTGAAGGTGTAGGTGGTGTCCTCGTGGTGTGCAGAGGTGTATGCTGAAATGATGAAGTCGGGGAAGAGGTGCGGTGGAGGTGGTAGTGGGTTGCTTGGTTGCTTGTGGCCTTGGGGCAACCTCACCAGAGTTTGGTCGGAGTGGAGGAAGATGGAGGGGAAGAGGGCGAGTTGGCAGTCAAAACAGAAGAGGGATAAGTTGGGCAGATTCAAGAGAAGGCGAGGAATAAGTTGGACCTAACTAAAGGATGAAGTGGGGAGGATTTGGCACCAGCTATGATTGGTTGGCACCCGGGAAGGTGAAATCTTCGGTGGTGGAACGACGACAATGAAGACGTTGTAGTTGACGGGCTTTGGCCAGCCACCGTCAAAAGAAGGTGAGGAAGAAGGCGGTGCTTCCAATTTGATGGTTGGAGGCATGGATGAGGGGGGACAAGGAGGTCACCAGAGTCAGTGGAGCTCAAGGCCAGAGAGAAGGGAAGAAGATTTCCGACCTAGAAATGACTAAGGAGCACGATACGAGATTCTAGAGCTTTTATAGAGCTCCTGACCAAGCTCTAGATAAAGAAACAAGCCCAATTTGGTTTGTGATTGAAGCATAAGACACCCAAGAATCTCATGGGTTCACTAGGGTTATTTAGTGTGATTTAGGATCCCAAATTGCCTTCAAAGGATTCCTCACAATGTGAACACCAATCCCACCAAATTCGGTGGGATTTGGTGTTGATTTGAGTAGGATTAGGTGCAATCAAAAGCTTCTTGGAGGTCGGTTGACCTCCAATGGCAGCAAGGACCTGTTTGCAAGGAAGATAAGGAAGTTAGGGACCCATTTGTAAGAGTTTTCAAATTTAGGGGCTTGGATGTGAAGAATAGAGTTTTAAAGGACTAGAATGCAAACTAGGTCAAGATGGACTCTGATTGAGCCCAAATTTTGGTATAAACCTAATTTGGACCCAAGAAATCTATTGGTGAAGTTAGATTTTAGTTTTGACCAAGTTTGACTAGTCGTATAAATCCTATTTTTGTCTGCATGGATCCTCTTATTAGATTTTAATGCTCTCTAGACCTTAGATTATCTCCTGGCAAAATCCCGTGGTTACTTTGCTTTCATAATATGTTGTTAAAACTACAAAATTAACCTTATTTTATTATTTTTCTCTCAAAATGGATCTGAAAGGAATTATGGCTCTCAGGTGACTATGTAGGAGCAATTGTCACATGATAATGACTAATTAAAGCTAGTTATGGCTCATGTTGATGTTATCATCAGTAGATGCATAAGGGCTACAGTCTTTTAAGGCCTTCTCTTCTTCAATCCTTCACAAGCACAGGGCCAACCTTCTTTGAGGATAAATGTAAAAGCCTCTCTTTCTTCAGCATGCATCTCGAGGCATTTATCTATGAAGTAAAACCCTCCCCGCTCCTCCTCATAGATCTCTCCTCTTCTTCTCTCTCAGGCCTAGGGGTAATCGGGCATATAGGCAGGTTATCGGATTTGAGCAAGGGACCAGGCTCACCAGGTTTGGGGGTGAGCAACGTGTGTGAGTGCATGTGAGAGGGACTCGACCCCTTGTGACTTAGGCAAATAGTAGTTATCACTTTTTCCTCTTATACCCTGTTTCGAGCTTTTTGTCTTACAATGTGGGACTAAATGTCCCCATCTTCCTTGCATGAGTGTAGCTGTTGTCATTGCCTTGATTGAGCTACTACTAACGCCCCTCTCATCAATTGGGAACCTAGATGGCTTTGTGAAGGTGTCTCTCTCTCACTGAGGGTGATGTTGGTGACGTTGGCAGCCAGAATATGGCGGACGGAGCCGAAGAAGACAGCGGCAATAGGCAATGACGGCGAGACCTGAAAAGAAGAATACGGGCTCAAAAGCCCCAATGAGTAGGTCTAGGAGAAACACTGGAGGACGACGAAAGTGGTGGCGGTGTCCGTGTGGTGTATGGGGAAGTGCGGTGGCCTAACAGAGTCGAGGAGGTGATGAGAAGGAGATAGAGTTCTATGGGGTGATTGAGTGAATGGAATGTGAAATAGGAAGAGGGGTTTTGATGGTGGAGGCACGGCGAAGGTTTTGGGGGTGGTTGCATGGAGTTTGGTGGGCTATGGAGTATGGGAGGCTTTGCCGGAGTGTCGTCGAAGCAGAGGAAGATGGAGGGGGAGGTAGTGGATTGTCAGTTGAATTAGGATAGGAAGGGTACTAATCTAAATTACGGAGAGAGAGAGGAGGAGATTTAGAACCTAACTAAGGATGAAGGGGGTGATTGCGTAGTAATCATAGATTATAATATACCTAAATTAAGTTAGATACTAGCTTAACTTAGGCATTTTGAATACATACGCATCATACTTTGTGTCATAGTTGATTTATTAGTTTTGTAAATAATAATGTCATATTATGTTCTAATTGAGAGGTATTAACAATCGCAGGAAATTCAGGGCTGCGGATGACCGATCCAACCATATGAATCTACTTAGAATGACGACGGGAGTCCAATGCCTCTATGATCGCATCAATCAAACTCTCATAGCATCCTATGGAGTCCACAGAAGAGTGAGGGCTAAGAGGCAAATAGGTGGAAATCTAGACCTTAAATGTCAAATCCATCTGCAGGAATCGATCTAGATCAATGATCGCGGTCCAATGACGCAAAAATCATTTCGATCATAGATTTACAACACTGTTTACAAAGAAAATAAGATGGATGGCCATGATGGCACCATGTGGTGCCATCACAGCCACCCAGCACCACCACCCCAACCTCTAAAGGCACGTCCCCATGCGCTGTGGGCCATTGGATCATTATCCAATGGCCACCATGCACCCACGTCACCATTCCCTCGTGCCTCATCAAAGAAGATCAAGGCTCAGCTGTTGGACGAGGGCAACCGAGAGAGAAATGGTAAGCACGACAATCCACGCTTGTAGCACAGCGGAGAGCGCACGTTAATTGAAGTGCAAGATGCTTGTTCAAAATCACTTGGGAGATGAAATCAAAAGCCGGTGAGGCGCGAGAGTAATTCAACCATGGATCTTCAAGCGATGGTGCAGATGCGAATGCGTGGCAAGTGATGGAGCATTGGATGGACACACGCGCGATGATGCACAACCAAACATGTGCACATGAGCGAAGAGATTCAAAGGTGGTGCAGGCATGCTTTTAAGCCATCCAATTGCAATATTGGACAGTTGAGATCTAAGCGTGTGCGCCCTTACAAGAATTTAGCAAAGGCAATGAGCGCACTAGGCAGAGTCATGCGATGTCGATCCGAGGGTGCTGAATGAACCACGTGTTAGCACCAGAAGCAATACTAGCATTTTAGGCGTGTGGAAGGTCTTTTTGAAGCGTGATCTAGTCTGTTGATCTCCTGATCAATGGATCTGATCGATCCAAGGTTGCTGCATGATTTGAAGGGCCAAATACCAGCTTTGCCCCTCATTTTGACTATAAAACAGACCCTAGGGTCCCCCATATGAAGCATACTCTCCTCCAGATCTCTTCTACAACTCTCTCTAGACCCTCTCCAACTCTTCAGATTTTCTTCCCCGTCTCTCTTCCTCTGAAGCACTCACCAAGCCACCTTGGTGCACGGCCGCTACTCTCCCCAACCTCTCCAGAAGGCCACCATGGACCACCCATGGTGCCCTTATTCTGCTAGATTAGATAGCTATTTTATTCATGTTTTAACATTACATTAGTTATATCTGCAACTCAACTACTTCATATTTATATTCTAATTAGACTTACACTCCTCCATATATTGTGATTAGCAATTAGTTTATATATAAATTCTCTATCTAGCATTCTAAATCAGTTCGTGAATTCAAAAGCATTTTCTGCCTCCCAGAGTTCGACTGGGACTCACCTCTTGTTAAATTTTATTAGTTCGACATATTTCACGCTATACTACAATGTAATCTGTTAACGCGGTGAAATCAAGTTTAAAATGAAGCGTTGTAGTATAGTCGAAATCGCATTGAAAACAAATAGATTTTTTATTACTCGAAAAGATTCCGAGGTCAAACTCAGGGAGCAATATGGAATTCAGAAATCAAGATCACAATTTAAACTAAAGGAATTTGCAATAATATCAGGTATCAATGTGCAAAAAGATGGGAGTAAAATGGTGGTTTAAATCACCATATACTCCTACAATATTAACTAAGGAACTCAATATATATGTATGAAATGAAAGCTCAAATCTGTCGTCTGATTTGGAAATCAGCCGGCTTAAAGTCGTCTGCTGATGTGCTGTAACTCTTCTTCTTCTTCCTATCTCTGACTTTGCCTTTCCTCTTTAGCTTCTTCTCATTCACAGCTGCAGCTTCTTCTTCTTCTTCTTTTTTCCAAGCCTTCACCTCTTCTTCTTTGAAGCCTTGCTTTGTAACTCCTCTTCTTTGGCCCTTCTTCTTTTCTTCTTCAGAATCTGGCCAAGTGTCAGGGCCAAGCTTCTCAGGGTAAAACCCTCCCTCTACCCGCGCGGCTCTCCTTCTCTCTTTCTCTCTTAGGATCTGCTCTCCCAGAGCCACAGGTAATTAGGTTATCAGATTTAGGTGCATACTTGGGTCCAGGCTCACCGGCATGCTGTGGTGAGTGAGGAGTGCAGGTCTAAGAGGGTTATCGGGTTGAACTAGGTCCGCGTGCATGTGTCACAGACGAGGTCGGGTGAGCGGGTGAGAGGGACCTCACCCCGTGAACTGAGGTGAATAGACCCTTTTACTTTTGCATGATATACGCTACAGTCACTTCTAAAACCCAAGAAGTGGCTCTAAGCCACCTCCTTTATTTCACGTCCGCAGTAGAGATCCTTCCTTTGCAATTGCAGCAGCTGCTGGGCTCATGTCTTCAATTAATTGTTGGGATGTGTTCGAGAGTCGGTTCCGCGTGACCTGGAGCTGAGACCTAGGATGGAAGCACCTGGAACAGCTCTCAAGCAACCTCGAAGCTTGCTGCTTCCATGGCATCAAGGTCGAGTACCTGAAATTAATAAAACGGCCTCTCGACCCTGTCAGAATGTTCAGGGAGTATCGCCAGATGATGGCGAGTGTGGAGGGAGTGTTTGTGTTGTGTTTTGCGGTTTGTGAGTACATAGTGAGGTCAAACTGTGTGTGTGAGCGTGGGTGTGTTCGGGGGAGTGCGTGGGTGAGTGGAGTGGTGAATAAAGAGAGGGGAAATGAGCGGAGAGGTGAGGTAGATGTTTTGAGGTGGTCGACAAGGGATTTGGTTGTTTGTGGAGGTGAGATGGTCTCGTCGCAGGGGAAGGCTGAGGATCGAAGGGATGAAGTCATGGAGGGTCGTCGGTGGTTGATTCGAAGTGGAGCGGAAGTGAAAATAAACTGCAGGAGATGAGGAATGTATCTGGGAAGTTAGTGGAGGAAGTAGAGCAGAGGAGATGTCGGATAAGGTATGACTAACGTTGGAGACGAAGGTAGCTCCTGTGAGAGAGAAACGGCGAAGATGAGGGAGAAAAGAGCATCTACTGGTACTGTGAGACTCAGAAGGAAGTGTGGAAGATGAATCCACCACTGGTATTATGGAAGGACGATAAGGAACAATGGAGGTCACCGGACGTCAAGGAGCCTTCGACTGTGAAAGAGAGAAGAATTATAGGAAATCTCGGCCGATGTCGAGCGTGAAGAGTTCAGGAAGATCTAGCGGCCCTTTTATAAGGATCTAGAGGCAAGGAAAGCTTGGAAAATAAGCTTTCCAAGCTTTGAAAATCTCACCGGATTTGGGTGTTTCTTGATACCCAAATCTCTCATGCGTTCTCATGAGAGATTAGGAAAGATTCAGTGCACAAGAACAGATTCAGATTGGAGAGGATTTCTCAAGGAGCATCCCTTCCAATTTTGGAAGGGATTTGCTAAGAGATCAAGGAGAAATCTCCTGTCAAAGATTACTGACATGCTGTTGTGCGTGTGTGTTAAGGAGTGTCGTTATAGCCGCACTTGCAACGTCTATTTTAAAATAAGTAAACGGAGGTAAGTCAGAGTGTCAGTCTCAGGGAGGCATGAGAATCGGATTTTTGCTTATCACTTGTTGTCACGGAAAGTGCGGTGTTTTGCTTGCGAAGGATGCGATTTTGAAAAGTGAGAGAGAAATAGAGAGAGAGATTAGGGTTAAAATGTTCCTCGTTTGATCATGCAACTTGAACGGAAATTAAAGTGACAATTGAATGGAAAATAACTTCATTAATCATGCACTTGTAGTTCATAGCTTACAACATTAAATACATGCTTCAAACAAAAGTAATGGAAAGCTTAAAAGAGAGAGAGAGAGAGGGAGAGGGTGGAGAGCGACGAGGCTACCACGGCGGTGGAGGAGGCTCTGTCAGTGGCTCGTCGTCACTGGCAATTATAAGAGGGCCTAAAGCTAGCTAAGAGAGGGGTGGAGTAGTTGCGAGGGGAGTGAATGCCTTGAATGAGTTGTTGGAGGGGGTTTAAATAGGGTTAAGGGCTTCCTAAAAGAAGAAGGGGCTTTAGCAATGTCAAGAGGGTCGCTAAAACCACTCCTAAAAGCGTCGGTGAATCCCTCCAGCCGTCGGTCAGCTGCCCGCCTTGTTTCTTCTTCTCGTACGATTCGCGGTTACTGCGTGAGAGCCGTTCGATCGAAGATCGGACGGCTGAGATCTCTCCTCGGCTACACTGGGATCGTGCCTCGAGCGCGCGTGTGAACGAGCGTCATCGCTCGACGTGCACGCGCATGTGAGTGCCCATGAGCTGTGGTTGCGTCGCATGGCGATATCTCGACCGCCCGCTGCTGATCGGGCAGCCCAATTTCGTCGCGCGCAATCTCTGTCTTCAATTTCAGGCTCAGCGTGGCTTGAACCCCCGTCGCTTGCGTGCGGGCGTGCGTGCTAACCGTTGTGCCACGCCCGCACTTTGTCACGGAGACTACAGGTGGGCGCGCGAGTCTTGACCGTTTAATCGAAGATCGACAGCTGAGAACTGATCTCGGCTTGATGAAGAGGCGGCGTGCGGTGGAGCGAGGGTTGACGTGGCACAATATGGGCCGTTGATCTCCAGATCAACGGTCAGAACCTCTTGGGCCCATTGTAGGAGCTCCGGATGTCAGATTTGGCCGATCTTGAGTTCGTTGGACTCCGTTCGTCGTTCTGAATCCATCCGTGTGGTCCGATTGCTCATCTGAGGCTTGCTTTGACAAATGCTTACACAAATGGCCCTTAATACAGTTTGATAAGCAATCTTGGTACATGATGCATGCAATGCTCCCATTCTACTTATGTTGTGTCTTTTATTCTTAAGATGGGCTATATTCAACATAATTATCACCCCCTTGTGTAGTGTTATCATACCCCCATGCTTACTCCTTGCTAGTCCCTAGCAAGGTTTATTCTAGCCTTTATTTCCTTTCAGAATTTAAGAAATAATTGCTTAGACACTTCGTTACTTGTCAATAAGAGGAAATATACGAAGATCTTAATCTACAAAGACTAAGCAGCGCCCGAGTGTCTGCTAAAATACGAATCGCCTGAATCCTTGCTTTAATGTATATAACTATACATATGTATATGTATATATATATTTTTTTAGAATTTTTTTCAAAATTCAGTGTGGGTTGGTAACTTTTTACAGCTACCCAAACCACCCAAAACTTGATCA
This sequence comes from Thalassia testudinum, assembly GCA_037157565.1. Lineage (NCBI taxonomy): Eukaryota > Viridiplantae > Streptophyta > Magnoliopsida > Alismatales > Hydrocharitaceae > Thalassia > Thalassia testudinum. The sequence continues at coordinate 137,533,296 of JAZHRO010000063.1, forward strand.
AAACCCTAAGTGCTAAGCATCTTGGTGTGAATGTTGTGATAGACTCACTTAACAGTAATTGAGACAGACTTCGGGTTTCTACGCCTCTAGGTGACCGGAAAAGGAAATAAATTTTCCTGAAGGTGTATTTGTTCTATTGGTAGCTTTCTCCCTATGTTTGTTTTAATTAGGGTCAACACAAGGATTTTTCCAGTGTATATCTCCTCGGCTTGTACTACTTCCCCGCCTCTTCCTTAAATGTTTTGGTCTTTTTTTTTGTGCAGTTATTGAGCTTGGCTCTGGACAACTGGCCAATGGGCTATTACCCACGATCACTTGCCAGCTATACTTGTGTGGTGAAGTGTGGTTTATTTTCTTTTCTTCTTCTTCCTTTTTTTTTTTTAGTAGGTGGCTTCCCTGATCTCAAATGTACCTAGAGGCAATGAAGAAGAAATGGCCTATGGCTGGGTTTTGGACAACCTGCCAATGGGCTATTACCCACGACAACTTGCCAGCCATACCACCCTAGAGAGTTCATTAGCTACCCAATTTCTGTTAAAACTCCGAGAAGTGAGTCTGTGCAAAAATGTGTGCAGATGCTTAGACTCAAGGTTTTTCTGAGTTAGAGGGTGAGTTGATAAGTCGTATACTTATCACCTTATTTAGTAGGTGGATTAGAATAGCTTAAGGTTGTAAGGATTCGAAGCTAAATCCATATTTTAACGAACACCAGGGCTGATTAAGCCTGAAGGCCTGAAAAGTCTAAGTGTTTAAGTTCTTTTTGTATTATTTCCAACTATTGATAAGTTTCTAATGCCTAAGTTTTCTTCCTGAATTCAAAATTTTTTTTCTTTTTTATTTATTTATTTATTTAGACTGATTAAATGAGCTCAGGATTATGCAATTTACCACCCCCCATGCTTAAGTTGGACAATGTCCTCATTGGCAAGTACATGGATGCAAAAGGGTTCAAAAAGATAGTACCTGAGTGACGTAAACTACCGGATCAGTCTGAATCCTCTGGGTTGCCTCCCAGGAAGCGCTGAGTTTAACACCTCCAGCTGGGTGGTGCACAAACAGGAATGACTTGGGTCAAGGAGGTATGTACAAAATCAACTAGACCCAAAATCAGAAGTCCACAGATGTGAACAAGGTTGTGGTGGAGTCCCGTTCCTAAGGGGCAGGAATTTTGTATCATACATACCCGTGTCAGATCCTCTCTTAGTCTGCGGACATGCAAACAAGTTGATGTGGACGAATGCACCCTAAATACGACGTGCTAGACACTAAAGATGCAGGTTTTATACTCAGCCTGTATCCCCATAAAATTGTAATCTATCAAAAGTGTATCAATTCCAATGCATTCAGGTTGGGGGATCTTTATTCTGGTAGGGCAGGTAACAAAGTTAAGAGTTTCATAATGAGCCCTACAATCAAGCATGAGGCCTCTCTCCAAAGACGAATCTATCTCTTCCACAACTATGGTTTCATTGCTCATTCCCTCCAAGCCCTCGATCTCAAGAATATTTTCTTCAACCTCCTTTGTAGCAGATTCACTGTTTGGGGTTGCATTAGAGGTAGGGTCAATTTCATCTTTTAGATCATATTCTTTCTCTCGACCCTCCTCCAAATTTGTGATGGGGATTCCAACCGATTCATGATCGATTTCTTTGAAATTGTAACTCCATTCCCCATTTCCAATGATGGTTGTTGTTCCCACCGGATTGCTTCTCTTAGGCCAATTAGATTCGGATTCCAAGGCATCTCCCCTCACATTCTCAGTTTCCTCCTGATGTTTGTCCTTAATGCTCCCCAAATTGTGTTCTGAGGAATCCTTACTGTCCTTATCCACTGAGCTGTCCAACTCTTGAGGGGTATCAATGGTAGACTGAACTAAATCAGGGTGACTGGGTGTAGTCCAATTGATCATGGTAGGTCCTTGCTTTATGAATTCCATGAATGGCGTTGTGTGCAACAGCTTTCTCTAGCCTTCTTCCCCCAATTGTTGGAACAAATCCAACATGGCCTGTTGCCCTTTAACCAATTCTTGATTCTGTTTGTGTAGTTCTAACTGGAGGTTATCAAGAATTGACATGGTGTCATTTGGTGTCCTTTGGATTTCCTCCTTGAAATCCAGGTTAAGAGAGTATGGTTGATGTTGTATATCAAAATCCATACTGGTGTTTAGGTTCTTGGGTGGGTCCTCTATTCTATCATGTTGAGGGTCCAGTTCTTCAAGAGGAACCATTCTCTGTTTGGTCCTACTCCAGAATAGTTGAGGTTCTAAGTTCTCCTCCCAGTCAGATTCTTCATCAGGGGACCAAATCAAAGGTTGATGATCCTGGGCTTGCCTAGATTTCTGATCATTTTCTGATTTCCATTTGTCTAGAACTCCTTCTAATCTAAAGGTCAAGTAGGAAAGGTTGTTGAATTCAGATGACCTTTCTTGGTTATTATCCTGAGAAGGGTAGGGTTCTTGGTGTTCTCCTAAAGTGTAGGTCCTATCATAGTAGAGCGGATAGGACCTAAATGAGGAGGCGTCGTGAGGAGAATTGAGATATGGAGCCCCACGATTTGAATCGTACCCTTGGGTGGATATGTTGGGTGTATTCCAGTAAGAGGCTGGTGCGGTTTGGTCATAATTGGGACAGTTGGGCCAAGAGGGATATTCAAGGTCGTATCCCCAACTTGGTGGTTGGTTTGCCCAAGTAGGCTGTGGATATGGTCTACTTGGGTTAGCATATAAATCCTGTTGCGGGTAGTTTGGGTAAGATGGATAGGCCTTGAAGTCCATGGTTTGGAAGAAATGGAGGGATGCGGGAAGAACAGATGAGAGAGAGTTGTGTACTCAACCAAGCAAACAAGCCTAGTCCTTATGGTGTGTTCCTTAGGGGACCTAGAAATCTCCAAAAGGGTGATTAAGCTCGTAAGCACTAGACTGCCCTTCCCAAAGCTAATCTGGCCAGGTTGATTACGAGGGGATTGCAGGGAAGGTTCTTCCTTTGGCTTGCCCCTCCGATTCCGTAGACCCCACAACCGTGGTCATTTGACACTACCTCACAGCCTAGTCACCAGATTCTACCAAGGGAATGAAAGCCAAGTGCCTAACGAACAAAACCTCATCTTTCGAGACTTAACTCAATCCTGCCTAAGGCACGTCTACTCATTTTTAAAGGGCTAGGATAGTGCTTGTGCTAGGGTTATGTGATGAGGCATTGATTGGGGTGGTGCCTCTTAATTTTCCACTTTCATGGTGTGTGCTTCTAGCAAAACATGGTTTCCAAGCAAGGGTTTTTTAAGATGTGATGTCATTTAGTGTTTCATCCTTACTTTAGTATTTTTTTAGGGTTGACGTGTCTTAATGTTTTCAAACAAGTTTCAGTGGGCACGTCAAGTTCTGCACACAATTTGGTGAAAGTAGATTTCCTTTTATTCTGTAGAGGCTCTAAAACCCTAATATACTCATCCTAATGATCATGTTGCTTCTATTAGATGAGTCGATTTTAGGGTTGAGTGGTGCGGCCCAGGTCAACTCACGGTGGCTTCACAAACACCACTCAAGAAACAGAAGAGAACGCTCCAAGAATTTATTCAGAATGTTAGAGTGAACATTTTTTTTTTTATGTGGGGTGATGTGTTAAGGATGTGTGTCAAGCAATCATACACCACGCCAACTTTTTTTCAATTTTTTTAGTTTTTTTTTCACGCAATCAAACAATCATGAGAGAAAGATTACTCACTATCGGTCCTCGTAGCGCCTACTCCCTTGCTACCGTCGTGGGATGCGTCGCTTCGCCATCCACGCGTCGAATTTTTGCAACCATCAAGTAAAAAGGAAAATAGGGCATTAGACGATGTGAGGATGAATGTGGAATGGAGGTGATAAAACAAATCCGTTGCCTCCCTGGCAACGGCGCCAAAAACTGACATGCTGTCGTGCGTGTGTGTTAAGGAGTGTCATTATAGCCACACTTGCAATGTCGATTTTAAAATAAGTAAACGGAGGTGAGTCCGAGTGTCGGTCTCAGGGAGGCGTGAGAATCAGATTTTTGCTTATCACTTGTCACAGAAAGTGTGGAGTTTTGCTTGTGAAGGATGCGATTTTGAAAAGCGAGAGAGAGATTAGGGCTAAAATGTTCCTTGTTTGATCATGCAACTTAAACGGAAATTAAAGTGACAATCGAACGGAAAATAACTTCATTAATCATGCACTTGTAGTTCATAGCTTACAACATTAAATACATGCTTCAAACAAAAGTAATGGAAAGCCTAAAAGAGAGAGAGAGAGAGGGAGAGGGTGGAGAGCGACGAGGCAGCCACGGCTGTGGAGGAGGCTCCATCGGTAGCTCGTCGTCTCCGGTAATTACAAGAGGGCCTAAAGCTAGCTAAGGGAGGGGTGGAGTAGTTGCAAGGGGAGTGAATGCCTTGAATGAGTGGTTGGAGGGGGTTTAAATAGGGTTAAGGGCTTCCTAAAAGAAGAAGGGGCTTTAGCGACGTCCAGAGCATCGCTAAAACCACTCCCAAAAGCGTCGATGAAGCCCTCCAGCCGTCGATCAACTGCCTGCCTTGTTTCTACTTCTCGTACGATCCGCGGCTGCTGCGTGAGAGACGTCCGATCGAAGATCGGACGGCTGAGATCTCTCCTCAGCTGCGCTGGGATTGCACCTCGGGCACGCGTGTGCGCGGGCGTCATCGCCCAGCGTGCACGCGCACGTGGCTGCCCGTGAGCTGTGGTTGCGCCGCGTGGCGAAATCTCGGTCGCCCACTGCTGATCGGGTAGTCCAATTTTGCCGCGAGCAATCTCTGTCTTCAATTTCAGGCTCAGCGTGGCTCAAACCCGCGTCGCTTGCGTGCGGGCGTGCACGCTAACCGTTGCGCCACGCCCGCGCTTTGTTGCGGCGACTACAGGCGAACGCACGAGTCTCGGTCGTTCGATTGAAGATCGACGGCCAAGATCTGATCTCGGCTTGATGAAGAGGTGGCGTGCGGTGGAGCGAGGGTTGACGTGGTGCAATATGGGCCGTTGATCTCCAGATCAACGATCAGAACTTCTTGGGCCCATTGTAGGAGCTCTGGATGTCGGATTTGGCCGATCTTGAGTCTGTTGGACACCGTTCGTCGTTCTGAATCCATCTGTGCGGTCCGATTGCTCATCTGAGGCCTGCTTTGACAAATGCTTACACAAATGGCCATTAATGCAATTTGATAAGCAATCTTGGTACATGATGCATGCAATGCTCCCATTCTACTTATGTTGTGCCTTTTATTCTTAAGATGGGCCATATTCAACATAACTATCACCCCCTTATGCAGTGTTATCAATTGCCCAAGAAGGTTTCCTCCGCGATAATGGCGGGGTGATCTAATTGTGAAGATGACGAGGAAGTTAGGGGGTTGAATGCAAGGACTTTGAAAGTTAGGGTATAAATGTAATCAGACAGGACCATTTTGCAAACTTGGTCAAGACAAGCTCATCATAGGTCCAAATTTTAGTACAAACCTAATTTGGACCTAAGAAATCCAATGGTGAAGTTGGATTTTGGTTTTGACCACGTTTGATTAGGTAATTTATGTAAAAATATAAATTAGAGTAAATATCTATCTGAGACTATATTTTGGGTCAAGATGGGTTCTGATGGTTAAATTGAAGGTACCAAACCTTAGAGAATATTTTTCTATGAATTTTAGAGGGTTTAGGTGAATTTTATCCTGACCATAACTTTGGTTGATTAAGTGGGTCTATTTTTAGGGTTTCAAAAGTCATTTAATTCTTGAAACATGTGCAAACCCTTTTCTGATTGATCTAACCCACTTGTTACCTTTTTAGGACATTTTGACCCTTAATGAATCCCTAGGAAAACCCGTGGTTGCATTGCATTTAAGATGAGCTGGTAAAATTATAGTGTTATCCCTAGTTTGTTATTTTCCTTTTCATAATGAATATGCAATGACTTGTGACTCTCTGGCAATTATGTAGGAGCATTTATTAACTTAATTGGGTCAAAATGGGCTAGTTATGGCTCATGATAGTGTTCCCATCATACCCCCATGCCTAGCTTTTGCTAGTCCCTTAGCAAAATTTCAAGGTATTAACTTTAATTCTAGACCATAAAATCCTTTAATGCATAAAAACTTTGCTATGTGCTTCCTTTTGTAGATTAGGTTAGAATGATGATAGTAGGCCTAGAGGTACTCAAGTACCAACCAAGATCTGGACCTGACCAGCTCTGGCCTCAGTCTACCGCGAAGGTTTCTAAGGCCCACAGGAACTAACCTAAGGTTCATTGAACTCTACGGTTAAAGCACCTGTGCTTGTAATAAGTTTTAGCCTCGGTTCAGTTTGTAGTGCATTTTTGTCAGAGAGAGAGGGATTTTTCTTTATTTTTGGAGAGTTTTCTCTCTCTTTTCTTGTTATTTCTAACTTCGGATTGGCTTTACAACAAGGTCTGTATCGGATTCCTAGTCCCCATCATCAATCCTCGCAGGGTCCTTGGTAATCGATGCTTCGAGATAGCACCGCCCATGGCAACCCTCAGAACCTTGGCTTTCAAGATTTTTAGATAATCCCGCCCATGGCGTTCTGTAGCTAAATCTAGACCCTGGCAATCGACATTTTGGGATAATGTTGCCCATGGCATCTGAACCAACATAGGGTGCTTACATGCCCCCAGTAGGATATGTACATATCCTAGGAGACAAGCACCGAGGAGACGATATGTTATTGCACATCTTCGAGGGAAATTTCCCGCCTCTCCACGTTGGGAACTCATCCAAATCAACTTGTGTCGATCAGTCGCTCCTAATCTAGGTGACTTTTTCAGAATAATTTAAATGCATTTGCATGATTTTGATACTTAGGCACACTGAACCAGACTGTGTGTGGATTGGGGTGCTTAGGTTACCGAGTCCCACAAACCATAGGTCAATTAACGAGGCCGAATAATCCCTAAGCCTTAGACCTAATACTTAAGCTTCGCATTTTCCCCAACCTCTTGAGAACTATCCAGATCTTAGTGGGTATTTGAATTTTTAAGCCTAGGATTATAATCCAAAAGGCCTAAAATCAGCGTTCCTACTAATCTCTTTTCAATTTTGCTAGCACCTTTTGTCTTTCTTTCTTTTGATATGGTCTAGAACTAAGTCAATTCCTTAATCTTTTACTAATGACTATTTCTTTCTTTTTAAATTGTGCTCCTTTTTGACATTGTTAACTCCTCCCCTTTTTCTCCTTAAAATCTGATATGCCATCAAAATTTCCTCTCCTCTCATATTTTTGTTCCTTTTCAAGAATTTTTTATTTTTTTGGTATTTTTGGAATATGTGATTTTTTTAATGAAACCCTTTCTTATAAATGATTTTCATGGCATTTTGCACTTTACTATCCCCCCATGCTTATGATTTGCAATGTCCTCATTGTAAATTAGGTGGGTTCGAGTTCAGCTTAGATCATTCATTATAATAGGTGTTAGGTGGGTGAATGGGTCGGGATGACTGTTGCGGATGATTTCAAGCTCGGGTACAGGTACCAGAGGTGGAGTCAGTTGTTCTAATGGATGACCCTAAAGTTCACTATGAGTTCAGCATAGGATGTGTCAGAAAGGGTTTTAGGTTTTTCAAAATGACGGGTTGTCTCCCGTTAAGCACTGAGTTTAACACCTTCAGCCCAGCGGAAAATGGTATGGAGGAGTGGTGAAATTAGACGAGTTTTGCAAAACAAGCACCTTGATTAATAGCCTGGTTAGTCCAACCAGGTGCTTGTTCAGATCAGTAGGCTGATGATCCAACCCAAACCCAATTAATCTGGCAGGTTAATAGATATAGATCAAGAGATGCGGAACCCACCATATGCTGTGGAGCTCTAAATGATGCGAAAGTGTGAATCCAGAGTTTGGCTGAGTCGGATCAGCCTGGTCAGAGTAGGGATCCTCAAAGGAATCATTGGAAGATGTGAGATCCCTACGAGAGTGATCAGAGAAGGATGGGGCATGATTTGTAGTCTGATCGAAGTTTGAAACTCGATTTGAATGTGGAGGAGAATCATCTGCAATCGTATCAAGAGGAGAATCATAGTAGAAATTGAGTCTGGTTGCAGGTCGGGGTTGAAAATGAGTTTGGGATGGTTCTGCATATGTTGAAGAGGTGGCATTAATAAGAATTGTGTATAGGGGCTCTTCTAGTAAGGGTTCAAAGATGTGTTCATTTAGAGAGTCCTCATAGTAGCCATAAACTCAAAGGTAAATGCCTGAAGAGTGTTTATAGGATGAAGAAAGTTTGAGTCAAGAAAAGATTCGAATTCTGGGTTGTAGTCACTCTCGACACTTTTTGTTTCTGATTCTTGAGGATCGAAAAGAAATGATTCCATCTTAATGGAACCTAATTTTTAACCAGTGATCTTGGGATCAAGGGTCTCAGAGTCAGAGTCGAAGAATGGATCATGTATACTGAGGTCGTAGATTGGCTCATAGTCATCAGGAAATAATGGTTCTCCAAAATCATAGTAAGGTTCAAAATCAACGGAGAATTTGCGAGAATCAAGTTCTGAATTTGATTCGAGATCAGAGGTTGATGAGACACTCATCATGATCTTTAATTACCCCTAATTAACTAGTCTTCCTAGTTAATTAGCTAAGGTTATGAATATATAAGGGTTAATTATAGAATAAGGGATATTTAGTTAAGGACCTTAAAATAAGTTAAAAATGACAATTTATCATTCAAATAACATTATTAATAATTTAGATAATAATTGGACTCGAAATCATACTAATAATTTCCTTAATTAATAAGATAAGTAACTTAAATATAATGTATAACTAAGTATGTAATAACTTAAGTAATTTTACTTAATCTAATAAATTAATCTAAAAAGGTCAAAGATGTAAATTCAAGGTGTAAACATAAAATTTACCTTATTTACTAATATATATAAAAAGTTGAAAAAGATTTAAATTAAAATAAATCTTCAAAACCTGAGTTTACATTTTAGTCCTTAATTTTCATTACAGTCAAGTCCTTATTTCTCATATAGGTCCTTATATTTTATTACTTCTAGATCCCTCTTTGTCTTCTTCTTCTTCTTCTCCAGCCAAACGAACGGCTGGTGACAGAGAGTCATCCTACCGCACGATGACCGCCTTGCCGACATCATTCCTCTTTGCCCAAGCTCTTGCAGCGTGCGCTTACCACCTCCACTTGATCCATCAGTCTGGATTAACCGAAAATCCTATTTTTTAGTGGGAGTTAACCTCACCGTCGTCAGAGACGACGATGGAGGTTAAGCTCCTTGAGCTTCTTCTTCGGCCAGACCCCGCCCCTCTCTTTGCTGCAAAATGCTATAAATACCCCCTCTCACCTCTGATTTTAGCAAGTTGGCTCCCTTCCCTCTTCTAATACTGCAGCCGACCTAATAGGCTATTCTTCCAAACCTCCGGCAAACCCCCATTCCATCTTCCAACTTCCTCCGACCATCTTAAGTAGTCGAGGAAATTCGTCGTGGTCTTCCGAACCTCTGACAAAGGCGCTGACCCTAGGATTCATCCGCTCCACCTCAAATTCGCCCGCCGGAGCTCTTTCTTCAACCCTCTGATTTCGTCGTCCACTATGAAACTTCGGCGGAACCCGATTGACTCCTTTGTCCAGGTAAAAGTAGACTAGGAGTAGGAGTAGGAGTAGGCTAGCTTAGTTAGTTAGTTTAGTTAGGTTAGAGTAATTGTAGAATTTAGCTTCATCTCTTCCAGCTACGGCGAGTTCCTTGAGCTCGCCAGATACTTTAATTTTGTCTTTTAACTCACTGTTCACCTTCTTTTAACTTCCATGTTCATTTCTAATCCACTTAATCAATTAATTAGATCACCTAAATGCCTAATTCATATCTCACCTTCACCGACTACTTCACTATCCATGGTGACAGAAGTCGGCCTAATTCCACTTTCACTGGGTTCTTTCATCACCTTCCATCACTAATGAACCCTAATCGACTTTATATTACCTATTACTATCATCTATAATTTAACGCCTAAATTTAATTTAAGTTTCTGAGTTCACTGTCCATGGAGGCTCTGGAACATTTCAAACTATAAATTAAACATATATTTATGATTAATAACGTCTGTTGACTTGATTTAACTTCTCAATTGAGTAGTTAAATCAAGTCCTGAGCTTAAACCAATCAATCTTTTAAGAAACAAGCTTACTGTCAAACCTTATATTTCAATGAACAAACGAGGAATTTAATGTGATAAAGAGGTTCCTTGAAACCTCATAATCATTTTTGGATCAAAAATAGTTAATTTTGTTGATCTGTACATGCATTTTGAATTTTCTGGACTCACCGGAGCTCCGACGAGCTCCGGCGAGTCAAAGTTGAGTTACAGCCTTTAGAACTTGCTAGGTGGCTCCAGAATGTTATTACATGGATTACTGATCATTTTTAAGAAATTTTCTTGATGTTTCATTCACTAGAGCTTAAGATTTAACTTCATCTTCCCCAACTCTGGTGAGTTGGAGAAGACTGTTATAAGGGATTTAAGAAACACTTAAGGAGCTAAGAAGCTTCAGTGCGATGCACTGAAGCTATTTTAACTTTTAAAACACTGTAACAAACACTGATTAATTCTGTCGAACACATACGTATTTTAGTTCAAGCGGCGAGCCTGAAACCCTAGGAATTAAGGACAGAAATCAAATCTGAAGATCTGAGTGAGTTCCAGATGATGAAGAGACCTTAATTGATGTGTTAATTTCTTAGGAGGAAGCTTTAAACAAAAAGTCAAATTTCGAGCTTCTACAGTCAAACTTGAGTTTGATAGTGGTGTTCTGAGCTTGAATTGAGGAATTGAGATGTGGAAGTTGTTTCTAGAATCTTAATTGATGATCTGAAATTATATCCTCCTGCAATTGGATTCTCCCAACCTGTCTCACAGTCAAGCGTATCAATCTGTCTATTAGGTTGATCATATTCCATTGGAGGTTCACAACAACTTTGATTCTTGAACCCGAGATTTGGAAAATCAGATAGATCCTCAGTATTGTTCCAAGATGTTCTGCAAAATGTTTGGGGAATGTACAGGAATTTTTGGTTGATTATCTACTTTAATAATTTTATCATCTCTTCCCATTTTTCAAGATCATCTTGGTGTCTTTCCCAAAGTACAAGATTTGTCATGCATTAGAGATATTCAAAGTTATGTAATTTCTCTAACTCAATGTCTCCTGTCATGAGAACATCCTGAGTGGATCCATTTGTTACTTGTGTTATAATTACTTGGCACAGTTTATGATGAAGGTGGTTGTTATCGATATATTAACCTGAATGTCTTCAATTGGTTTTGAGGTTTTGTCATCAATCTCATAAAATCTGAGGGCATCCTCAACCATTCTATCTTTCATGGATCTTCGAGATTCAGGTTTCTTTAATGGTTTTCAAAAGTAGCCAAGCTGCATTTTTGAATCAGATGGTGGAATCAAGATGTACAATCAAAATTCAAGATTAGATCGAAATTGATTATATCTTGAAAAAGATTCCGAAGAAAATCAGTGTGTGTTCTCTAAATAGAAGGGATGAGGGTCTGGATGTGATATTAACCCATTCAAGGCACCCAAAGATTTTGGATGACTATAGAGGTTCGTGGCGGATGATACCCCTTAGTCAAAAAGCCGTCCACCTGAGAATTACCTAGGTAGCCAGAGAAGGAGAGTCCCGCAAAGACACCTACACGATAGATCGTCCCCACAGGTTACAAGGTTCCCCCCACCCGACCTCTCTTGTCACTGATGGTTTAGGTAGACCAGAATGGGGACTTGACCTCTTAAGTCTACCAGTTTTAATTAAGAGCAAGGGTGCTTAGAATTTTACTTGAACTTTTAAAATGCATTGAGTGCAAAAGTGACCTAATTTAAAGATTGGTTGACACAAAAAGGTGGGTCAACTTCACCTATTTGTCCTCTTGAGAAGTTTAGGTCCCTGTTTTAAGATTCGAGTGAGGCTAAGAGCCTGAATTTTAGGGTTACTTGAATAGATCAATTCAATCAAGGCTTACGCACACAATGTTTGGGAAAGTTGATTCTTGTTTAAGCAAGTGTGCTTCTAAATCCTTAAACTGGAAACCCTAGTTGGCTCTTGATTTGGTCCGATTTAATTTGTCCAAATGTGATACCTTAGGCTCAAACAAGAATGTGGTAGCCCTAGATACCTTAAAATTTAAGTGGGTGCACGAATTAGAGTTTGTTGTCTAAATCAAATCATGCAACTTGGTGAATTATCTAAGAATAGAATGCAAGTAGCCCTAATTGATTTTTTCCTTTCAACCTTTTAAGAGATAGGGGCTTAAGAGAGCAGATAGAGTTTACTTGCCCTTAGCGTGTTTGATGTGCGGCTGATCTTTCTTCAATGAATTCCTCCTGAAATAATGACAAAGAGATATATCAAGTTAGTACCAAATCAGGAATTGCAATCAAGAGTTCTAAATTGCTCGTTGCTCCTTGGCAACGATGCCAAAATGTTAAAGTGGCAAAATTGAGTTTAAAATGAAGCCTTGTCGTATAGTCAAAATCATGTTGAAAACAAATAGATTTTTTATTACTGTAAAAGATTTCGAGGTCGAACACAGGGAGAAATATGGAATTTAAAAATCAAGATCACAATTTAAATTAAAAGAATTTGCAATAATATTAGGTATCAATGTGCAAAAGGATGGGAGTAAAATGGTAGTTTAAATCACCATATACTCCTACAATATTAACTAAGGAACTCAATATATATGTATGAAATGAAAGCTTAAATCTGTCATCTGATTTGGAAATCAGATGGGTTAAAGTCGTCTATTGATGTGCTGCAACTCTTCTTTTTCTTCCTATCTCTGACTCTATCTTTCCTCTTCAGCTTCTTCTCATTCTCAGTTGCGGCTTCTTCTTCTTCTTCTTTTCCAAGCCTTCACCTCTTTTTCTTTGGAGCCTTGCTTTGTAACTCCTCTTCTTCGGCCCTTCTTTTCTTCTTCAGAATTTGGCTAAGTGTCATGGCCAAGATTCTCAGGGCAAAACCCTCCCCTTACCCGCGTGGTTCTCCTTCTCTCTTTCTCTCTTAGGATCCACTCTCCCAGAGCCACGAGTAATCGGGTTATCAGATTCAGGTGCGTACCCGGGTCCAGGCTCACTATCATGTGGTGGTGAGTGAGGAGTGCAGGCCTAGGAAGGTTATCGGGTCAAACCAGGTCGGCGTGTACGTGTCACGGATGAGGCCAGGTGAGCAGGTGAGAGGGACCTCACCCCGTGAACTGAGGCGAACATACTCTTTTACTTTTGCATGATATACGCTATAGTCACTTCTAAAATCCAAGATGTGGCTCTAAGCCACCTCCTTCTTCGCACGTCCGCAGTAGAGATCCTTCCTTCGTAATTATAGCAGCTGCTGGGCTCATGTCTTCAATTGACTGCTAAGACGTGTTCGAGAGTCGGTTCTACATGACCTAGAGTTGAGACCTGGGAAGGAAGATCCTGGAATAGCTCTCAGGAAAGCTCGAAGCTTGCTGCTTCCATGGCGGCAAGGTCAAGTACATGAAATCAATAAAATAGCCTCTCGTCCTTGTCATAATGTTCAAGGAGTATCGTCGGACGACAGCAAGTGTAGAGGGAGTGTTTGTGTGGTGTTTCATGGTCTGTGAGTGCATAGTGAAGTCGAATTGTGTGTGTGAGAGTGGGTGTGTTCGGGGGAGTGCGTGTGTGAGTGGAGTGGTGAATAAAGAGAGGGGAAATGAGCGGAGAGGTGAGGTGGATGTTTTGAGGTGGTCGGCGAGGGATTTGGTGCTCTATGGAGGTGAGATGGTCTCGCCGGAGGGGAAGGCCGGGGATGGAAGGGATGAAGTCGCGGAGGGTTGTCGATGGTTGATTCAAAGTGGAGCGGACGTGAAAATAAAGTGCAGAAGATGAGGAATGTATCTGGGAAGTTAGCAAAGGAAGCGGGGCAAAGGAGACATCGGATAAGGTATGGCCGACATCGGAGACGAAGGTGTCTCCGATGAGAGAGAAACGACGAAGATGAAGGAGGAAAGGGCGTCTGCTGGTACGGCGAGACGCGGAAGGAAGTGAGGAAGATGAATCCGCCACTGGTATTGTGGAAGGATGATGAGGAGGAACGAAGGAGGTCACCGGACGTCGAGTAGCCTTTGTCCGTGAAAGAGAGAAGAATTATAGGAAATCGTGACTGATGTTAAGCGTGAAGAGTTTAGGAAGATCTAGCGGCCCTTTTATAAGGATCTAGAGGCAAGGAAAGCTTGGAAAACAAGCTTTCCAAGCTTGGAAAGCCTCGTCGGATTTGGGTGTTTCTTGATACCCAAATCTCTCATGCGTTCGCATGAGAGATTGGGAAAGATTTGGTGCACAAGAATGGGTTCAGATTGGAGAGGATTTCTCAAGGAGTTTCCCTTCCAATTTTGGAAGGGATTCGCTAAGAGATCAAGGAGAAATCTCCTGTCAAAGATTGTTGGAGTAGGTTTCCTCTGCGCTAATGGTGGGGGGACCTAATTGTGAAGACAACGAGAAAGTTAGGGGTTTGAATGCAAGGATTTTTGAAAGTTGGGGTATAAATGTAATCAGACGGAACCATTTTGCAAACTAGGTCAAGATAAGCTCATCTTGGGTCCAAATTTTGGTACAAATCAAATTTGGACCTAAGTAATAAAAGGGTGAAGTTTGATTTTGGTTTGATCACGTTTGACTGGGTAATTTATGTAAAAACCTAAATTAGGGTAAATATCTATCTGAGACTTTATTTTGGATCAAGATGGGTTCTGATGGATAAATTGAAGGTACCAAACCCTAGAGAATATTTTTCTATGAATTTTAGAGGGTTTAGGTTAATTTTATCCTGAGCAGAACCTTGGTTGATTAAGTGGGTCTATTTTTAGGGTTTCAAAAGTCATTTAATTCTTAAAACATGTGTAAACCCTTTTCTGATTGATCTAACACACCTGTTAACTTTTTAGGACCTTATGACTCTTAATGAACCCCTAGGAAAACTCGTGGTTGCACTGTATTCAAGATGAGCTGGTAAAATTACAATTTTAGCCCTAGTTTCTTATTTTTCTTTTCATAATGAATATGAAATGACTTGTAACTCTGGTGGTTATGTAGGAGCATTTATTGACTTAATTGGGTCAAAATGAGCTAGTTATGGCTCATGATGGTGTTCCCATCATAATCATTCTTTTAACACCATCTATGCCTTGAACAAATTGGCGTCGTTGCCGGGGATGTATGTCAATTTTTTATTTCATATCTGATTTAGTGTATTTCTTCTATGTGCAGGAATGAAGCAAGGATCTGCGTACACATTGAGTGCAGGTGAAGATTATCAAGTGCACACATTCATCATGGAAGAATTTTAGATTTGATTAGGATAGGAGTTATTTGAAAAAAAAAATTAGAATTAGGGATTGTTAGCTAGGATTTGCTTTGCCTTAGAAAAAGAAATTCTGTGCTATCTTTAGAAACTCGGCCAGAAACTGAACATGATTTTAAAAGTTCAATTGCTGTGTTTTTGATGGTCTAGAAATCTTGAACTTCGGACAAGAACTATATTTTCAAACTATCTTTCCAATGCTTAGTTTTCAAAAAGAAATTCAATTTGTGAAATTTTTAAAAATTCATGGAGTACACAGGTCAGATAGACTGAAAGTTGATTTTTTATGAACTTTAAAAATTTATTCTGACTGACTCTAAAAATCTAATTGACCCAATAATGGTGAGGTTTGAAGGATAATCAAATTATCTTTTATTTTCATATTTTTTTCAAATTTTTGAATCATATTTGATATTGTTTACAGCAGAAAAACCAACACGAGGTCAAAATCTCAAATCTGACCCCCTGTTAGTTAAAAATTCATAACTATTTATTGGAAATTGTAAAAATTTTGAAAAAATACTCTCTAAAAAGCCTTTTGAAGAAGAAATCTTCCTGCCAATTTTGAAATCATTTGGATTCCAACTTCACCTAGGAGTACATGTTTAACTAGTGGTCTACTATATGCAAAAACATCGAAGTGCATAAGCCCTTAGGACCACATTAGACTAGCCTGGACTCAGTTGAGGCCATTGATTAGTTGGTGAGTCCAGTCACCTTGTGGACCTCTCACCACCTACTAAATTGAAGAAAAAGGTTAAAAATCACACGAACATATCTAATAACCTGCATTTGTCTTGAAACTACTGGGTGATTGCAACCACTTCTGCCAAACCTGGTGACTAAGCCTGCAAGGTAGTGTCAAATGACTGCAGCTAAAGGGAACAAAGGAACCAGAGGCAAAAGCCAAAGGAAGAGCCTTCCGCTTAGTCCCCTCGTAACCAGATTGACCGGATTAGCTTAAGAGGCGGGGATTATTTTTAGTAGATTTCTCAACGAATTTCTTCAATAATTTGAACCTAAAAGAAAAATTTGGTCATCTGATCTTAAGGACCAATTTGATTATCAAGGCCTTAGCATTATTTGGCTTGACTACACCAACCCTTTGTGTTGGTGTATGCAAGAAAGAAGGTCATCAAGACCTAGACTTGTGGGACCTTGGGAACCAAACCCAAGGCGGCAAAGGCAACTCTCCCCTAATCCTTCTTCCGAACCCTCTTCCTCTCGATTAGCTGAGATGGCTAATCCCAATCCTGGAGTTGGATGGGGCCCTGAGAATCAAGACACAATGGCTCATCTGGAAGCCAGGGTCGAGGAGTCTGAACAGAGATATGAATAGAGCATTGATAGGATCCTCATAACGCTAGACAGGATGCAACATCCACCACGTGGAAAACAACTGCGGGGCTTCTACGATCTGGTGGCAATGATTATAGCACCTCAGGTCTAGATTCCCACAGGCGGAGAGGCATTGAAGTTAAAGCCAAACATCATAAGTCTAATTCAGACTCACTTCCATAGAAACTAGAATGAGGATCCCTTCCAGCACATCGAAGATCTAAGTTGAATTACAGAGTCAGTTCGACCAAGAAATGTAGACGTTGGAATTGTTCTCATGAAGCTTTTTCCTCTCTCTCAAGGATAAAGCTTCCTATTGGTTCAAGACTATTGGGAGGCTGATTGGAACCTGGGAGGAATTGCATCACAAATTCCTCCAAAAGTTCTTTCCGATTGGTTGAACAAATGCAATGAGGTGTGCAATCACAACCTTCTCCCAAGGCCTAGGAGAGAAACTACATGACTCCTGAGCTAGATTCCACAATCTTCTCAGGAAATGCCTGCACCATGGTGTACTTAGACGGCACCTTGCACAAGTCTTTTACCATGGGCTGGATGACACACATCGGTACTTGGCTGATGCATCTAGCAGTGGGAATTTCCTGACGAAGGACGAAAACAGCGCATTCGAACTGTTTGAATCCTTAGCAGAGAACTCGATGAATGCCGCCTCTATGAACCAATTCTAGCGACCTGGACAGCAACCTATTAATGTCCACAAAGCTCATGTCGAATTTTCCCAAGCTGATATGGACATTATCACCAAGAAGCTGGACAAGGTGGATCTACTCGATAAGAAGCTTGACGAATTAATGCAAGCAAGATCTTGGTTTCCTGGTAGTACAACTACATCACACTCCTCTCTTGCATCCCAAGCCCCTCTTGCTTGTGAACATCTTTTCACCGGAGATGTTTCTTCTCCATCTCCATGGGATCCTATGTATCAGGAACCGTTGAATAAGCTGGATCTGGCATCGTACAATCAGGGTTACGCACCACATGACAATTTGAGTGCATATTCCTTTGATGAATTTACATCTGAGACAACCTCGGCCTACAATGATGTCAGTGCTATCCAAGGTTACAGGCGTAATAACTCATTTTCCGAGACATATAATCCTGGTTGGCACCAACATCCTAACTTCTCTTGGTCTGGTAACTCATAGAGACCAAATCCACACTACCAGACCAGACAATACGGGAATGTGCAGAACACATACCCGAGGCAGCAGTCATTCCTATCTCAGTAGCAAACATGTTCTATTTACTAGCCGCTGCACCAAGCTGCCAATTACCCTCCGAAGCAGGTCGACCCTTTAGAGTCACTAAAGGAGGAATTGCAAGAGTCAATTCGGAAATCAACTTATGATAATCTACAAATTATGAAAGCAATGGCTGATCAGATATAGAGTAGATAGAGTACGTAGAATCAAATGCTACAAGAGCATAGATTGCAGGGAGCATTGCCCTCCCAACTTGTCCCGAACCCAAGATACGTGCAGAAACAGGGCACCCCGCCTAGGTTCCAAGCACCATAGGGACAGGCACATGCTATTTTACAAGCACCTTTTGCACCACCTGGTTATGGGTAAGGTCAACCACCTTTACTACAAAACCCTACGTATTATGTTCCTTCCGCTCCTCCCCCACCTCATGGACAGCACGCCGATGCAAAGACTGTCACTTTGAGGAGTGGAAAGACTACACAAGACCCGCTACCTAGGCAAGCAGGTCATGATTTCTCATGCTTTCTACCACAAGATGGCTCATCGCACTCTTCATCTCAAGAGCCACCTTCGGTAGACAAAGGAAAGAAGCTAGCTGACCTTGAGATTCCTGTCCCTTTTCCCGAGGCTCTAACACGAGATTCAAGCTAGAAAAAGGATACGCGGAATTTTGAGGACCTGAAATCCATGTTCAAAGAAGTTTACATTCAGGCCCCTCTCCTTGAGGCAATAGATCACATCCCTACTGTTGCTAGGTTCTTCAAGGACTACCGTACTACGAAGTGATAGTAGAAAATCTGATGACAAGCAGTATTGTCAAAAGAAGCTAACGTTGTTATTTTAGCTGACTTACCACCCAAAAAGGACTTGGGCACACCACTTATTTCTTGCTTATTGCAGGATTCTCCATTTGATTGAGCCCTTCTTGATTTGGGGTCGTCCATCAACCTAACTCCCACCATAGTATTTAATCGATTTCGATTTGGTGAGTTGAAACCCACCTCAGTTACCATACAGTTGACTGATCGATCTGTGAAAACACCAAGGGGGCGGTTGAAAATGTGATCGTAAAAGTCCAAGGATTCTGCTTTCCAACAGACTTTTTCGTTCTTGATATGGAGGTTCCTCCTAATCTCTGCGATGCACTAATCATTTTGGGTCGCCCATTCTTGGCGACAGCCTGTGCAAACATCAACTGTGCATATGGGTGTATGGAGATAGCCCTTGGAAGTGAAAAGCTTAAACTAGACATCTTCAAGGCATCAAGGAACTTCGACTATGATCTAATCGAGGATGGTGAAGATGAAGATTCAGCTTTCTGTGGGAACATTGGGCTTCTCTGCAATGACCCAATGGCACATTCATCTTCACTATCAGGGTTCTTGGATCTAGATCTACACGGGACTGAGGTTAATGACGTGCACATTTCATCTCACAGATCTGATTGTCCAGGGTGTTCATCTGATCACAACACCCTTGATCCTAAGTATCCTATCTCGCCAAGCACTGATTTGTTCCCATTAAGACAAGATTTTATGACCTCTGCAAGTGGATTTCCTGTCAATCAGGATCATCAGATTTCCACTATTGATTCCTTTCCTCCCACATACGAGCTTGCTCCCCACCCACCGATAATCGAGTTAAAGCCCTTACCTTATTTACTCAAATATGTGTTTCTTGGCAAAAGTGAGACATACTCAGTGATCATCAATGCTCACTTGACCCCAGAGCAAGAACATCAAATGATCTCTGTACTTTAAGCTCATAGGACTACTATTAGGTGGAGCATTGCTAATCTCCGCGGGATTCGCCCCTCATATTGCACTCATCATATCTACACAAATGAAGTGGTGAAACCAATGAGACAACTTCAGAGGCACCTGAACCCAAATATGCTAGAGGTGTCAAGAAGGAGATCATCAAATGGCTAGATGAGGACATTATTTATCCAATTTCTGACAGCTAGTGGGTGAGTCCTATTCAGATTGTGCCCAAAAAGGTAGGAATCACCATAATCAAGAATGAAACAGGCGAATCCATCCTAACCCGCATCACTACTTCATGGCGGGTTTGCATTGATTACAGGAAACTGAACATGGCTTCTGCTTTCTGGATGGCTACTCTAGGTATAATCAAGTTACAATCAACCTGGAAGACCAAGGCAAGACAACTTTTACGTGTCCCTTTGGAACATTCACCTTTAAGCGGATGCCCTTTGGCCTCTGTAATGCACCATCAACATTTCATCTTTGCATGATGGCCATCTTCCCCGATATGATCGAGGACTACGTAGAAGTATTTATGGATGACTTCTCCATTTTTGGAGATGACTTCTCATCTTATCTTGATAACCTCACAAAGATCCTGAGGTGCATAGACGTTAACCTAGTACTTTCAGGGAGAGAAGCCATTTCATGGTGAGGGATGGCATTGTACTAGGTCACAGGATCTCTTTTAATTGACTTGAGGTTGACTCAGCTAAGTCCGAAATCATTTCTTGATTACCTTCGCCTAGCTTGGTAAAACAAATCAGATCATTCTTAAGGCATGTCGGATTCTACCGGAGATTCACTCGAGACTTCTCAAAAATTGCCTGTCCATTGACAAATCTCTTGGTAGCCGACATCCCCTTTAACTTCGATTCCTCATGTCTCAGCACTTTCGAGACCTTATGAAGTGCTGTTTCGGATGCACCTATTCTCCAACCACCCGAATGGTCTCTTGACTTTGAGATGATGTATGATGCCTCAGACTTCGCTGTCGGAGATGTTCTAGGCCAACGTCAGGAGTGCATCCATTCATAATATACTATGCTAGCAAGATGTCGAATGAGGCTCAAAGTAACTGTACAACTACTGAGAAAGAACTGCTAGCCATAGTATTTGGGTTGAAGAAGTTTAGATCGTACCTACTCGGGTCAAAAGTGATTATTTTCACATACCATTCCATCATCCGACATTTGTTGGCAAAGAAGGATGCCAAACCCTGATTTATCAGATGGATCCTTCTTTTGCAGGAGTTTGATGTCAAGATTCATGACAAAGTTGGAGCTTATAATGTTGTGGCGGATCACTTGTCTCGACTAGACCCAGAACACATCCCATACTCCCTGCCAATCTCTGATAAATTCTCGGATGAGTCTCTGTTGGCTGTCAACTCTGTTGAGTTTCCTTGGTATGCTGATATTGCAAATGATCTCGTTGTAGGCAAGCTACCTGCAGGATTAACCAAGGATCAAAAACTTAGATTTATTTCAAAGACTAAGTTTTATTTCTGGGATGACCCACTACTCTTTTGCATTAAGGCTGATCAAATCATCAGAAGATGCGTCCCAAACTTAGAAATCTAAGTGTGTTATCCTTCTGCCACAGCGATGCCTCTGTGGGTCATTTCTCAGGCCGAAAATCACTGCAAAGATTTTGTAGTCTAGATTCTTCTGGCCAACCATTTTCAAAGACACACACAAGTTTTCCAAATGCTTTAAGAAATGTCATTCGATCGGTTCTATGACTCGGAGAGACATGATGCCTCTGCAACCTATTCTAGCCATAGAAGTGTTCGACGTCTGGGGCATCGACTTTATGGGCCCTTTCCCGAACTCGCACGGGTTCGAGTACATACTCCTCACAGTTGACTATGTCTCAAAGTGGGTTGAAGTTATCTCAGCAAGGTGGGTTGATCATAAGACCGTTATATCCTTTGTTTGGGAATTTATTTTCGCGAGATTCAGAATCCCTCACACTCTGATTAGCGACGGAGGTAGCCACTTCATCCATGCTCATTTTAGATCTCTATTGAAGAAATACGGGGTACATCACCACATTGCTACCCCACATCATCCACAGACCAATGGGTAGGTTGAAGTATCTAACCGTTAAATCAGACCAATGGATAGGAAGGATTGGTCCGATCAATTGATCAACGCACTTTGGGCATATCAGACCGCATACAAGGCCCTGCTTGGAATGTCACCATACCGCATGGTGTATGGAAAGGCTTGTCACCTACCTATAGAACTGGAGCACCGTGCCTTTTGGGCAGTGCAGAAGTGTAATTTTAACCTTGATGAAAGAGGTTATGAAAGGAAGCTCCAGCTCAGTGAGTTAGAAGACTCAATGGGAAGCCTACGAGAATGCAAAGATATACAAAGATAAGACTAAGGCTTTCCACGACTGACACATCCGGAGGAAGGAATTCACACCTAACCAGTAGGTCTGGTTATTTGATTCCCGGCTCAAATTCTTTGCGAGAATGCCCAAGTCCAAGTGGACTAGGCCTTATCTGGTGATCCACCTATATTCTAACGAGGCAGTCCAAATTATGGACTCAAAATCTAGGGAAGTCTTTATGATAAATGGCCAGTGCCTCAAGCCATTTTTAGCCTAGTAACCTCCTCCTGCTAATGAAATGATACATCTTATCAAGGACGTGTGACTGATGTTTTGCCTAGCTAAAGGCATTAAACTCAATACTTATACATATATACATATCCTTTATACATAGCATATTTCATTCTGGCATATTATGCATATTGTGATTACCATTGTAGTGTTGGCATGCACTGAATGACAAATCAGGAGTAGCTCAAGGTGATTTCTACCCACTTACACCCTATCTTATTTCATTTTCTCTTATTCCTACGTGAGGACATGCAAGAACTTAGGAATGAGGGAGGTAGTACATATAAACTGAAAATTTCTACCAACACCTTAGGAAATAGATCATTTTATCAAGAGGTTTTATTAGGGATTTATTCTTTAGTTGATTCCTAAACTTAGAATCCAATACACTTTCACACTTGCACGTAGAATTTGCAGTGGATCCACTGTGAAGATCGATAGACATCTCTAGTTTGTCGAGAAGCATTGCTTCTTCTCCTGAACCTTTGGACAGTAATCAGGGAGTCAAGCAAACCACCTTTAAATAGATCCACCAAATAATTGTGAGATGAAAGTAGAAATTCTACTGGTGCTCTAGGACTAGTGTAAGGAATATTACTTTCTAGATAATTGGATAATGATACTCAGAGTCAGGCACAGTTTTCACTCTCAGTTCTTGGGTACAAATTTTTGTGAGAATCCTTGTGAGAGCCACCAAATAAGGCAAATACATAGAGAGCAGGTTCTGATAAAACTAAAACTAAGGTGGATGGTCATGACTACACTTTACGGAATCCTCGGCTGAAGGAGGGTAGAAATTTCAAGGTTGGAAATATGTTATCCTATCCATTCCCTTCCCAGTGTCGAGAATAGGTACTTCCACCAAATAAGCCACCTGATATCCTCTTGAACTTCCCCAATCCCAAATAATGCCTCGTGAATAAAAGTACGTATAATATGTTGCATTGTGTTAGTAGATATGGCATTATGTTAGTAGATATGGAAAAAAAAATAGAGAGAGAAAAGAGAAAAGAAACGAAAAAGAGAAGGAAAAGAAAGAAGAAAAGGTATATATATATATAAAATTTTGCCATGTTGAGAAGTGTGAGTTATGTTTTAGTGGAGTCAAGTACATTGAGTCAACAACACCTATCCTGTTCGCGATCCACCAAATACAGCCTTGACCTACTTTTCCTGTATTTCTAACCGCTTGAATACAGGTTGAGCGATTCTAACTTAGTTATAGGGTTATCAAAATCTAATTAAAGTGTAATGCCATGAGAGGCCACGAAACATATTTACGAATGTGGTGAGATGTGAGCTCAAGAAGAAAAAGAAAAGAAAAAGAAAAGAAAAGAAAAAGAGAGGAAAAAGAGAAAAGAATGAGTACAAAGGACTTAAGAAAGCATAGTTTTCCAACCTCTCTTTAAGTTGATTTATTTGATAATATGGAAATCTAGATTCTAAAATACTAGTCTCTATGTAGCACCAGAGGAGAATGAGCTACCAAATACAAATCCATTTAACTCAGACATCTTCTACCTAAGCCAAAAAGCTAGAGTTAAAAACAAGAGGATATTCTATGTCCCCGAGCGAAGAGGTTGTCTATCTCAACAGAATTTTACTAACGGTCAAGCACAAGCTTTAGATGTGTGTTGAATTTTTGCTTCGATCCATTGCATAGGCTACAATACTATACTTTTACGATTATCTGGATTCTAAATTTCTAGATAAAGATAAAAAGAAATAAATCTCTAGCCAAACTCTTGGTAGAATGCATTTAGTCTTGCACTTGCTAGGGACTAGCAAGATTTAGGCATGGGGGTATGATTGCGCAGTAATCATAGATCCTAATATACCTGAATTAAGTTAGATCCTAGCTTAACATAGGCATTCTGCATACATAGGCATCATACTTTGCATCATAGTTGATTTATTAGTTTTTGTAAATAATAATGTCATATTATGTTCTAATTGAAAGGTATTAACAATCGCAAGAAATTTGGGGCTGCGGATGACCGATCCAGCCATATGAATCTGCTCAGAATGACAATAGGAGTCCAACGCTACTGAGATCACATTGATCAGACTCTCGTAGCATCCTATGGATTCCATAGAAGAGCAAGGGCCAAGAGGCAAATAGGTGGAAATCCAGACCTCAGATGTCAAACCCAACCACACGGATGGATCCTGATCAACGATCAAGTCCAACAGTGCAAAAAATCATTTCGATCAAAGACCTAGAACACCGACTACAAGAAAATAAGATGGACGGCCACAATGGCACCTTGTGGCGCCATCACAACCACCCAGTGCTATCGCCCCAACCTCTGAAGGCACCTCCCCGTGCGCTGTGGGCCATTGGAACATCATCCGATCGCCACCATGAGCCCATGTCGCTATTCCCTGACGCTTCATCAAGGAAGATCAAGGCTCAACCATTGGATCTTCATCCAATGGCTAAGGGCAGTCGAGTGAGAAATGGTAAGTGCGACAATCCATGCTTGTAGCACAGCAAAGAGCGCACGTGAACCAAAGCGCAAGATGCACGTTCAAAATCTCCTGGGAGGTGAAATCAAAAGGTAGTGAGGTGTGGGAATAATCCGACCATGGGATCTTCAATAGGCAATGCAGATGCGAATGCATGGCAAGTGGTGGACTGTTGGATGGGCACACGCGTGATGACATGCAACCATGTGCACACGCATGCAAGTGAAGAGATTCAAAGATGATGCAGGCGTGCTTTTAATTGAGATCTAAGTGTGCGCGCGCTCGCGAGAATTCAGCGAAGGCAGTGAGCGCGCGAGGTAGAGTCATGCAATGGGAATCCGAGGGCACTGGATATGCCACGTGTCAGCACCAGAAGCGATTCGAGGATTTTAGGTGCGTGGAAGGTCTTTTTGAAGCACGATATGGTCCATTGATCTCCTGATCGACAGATCTGATACATCTGAGGTTATTGCATGGTTTGGAGGGACAAATACCAGCTTTGCCCCTCATTTTGACTATAAAAAGGACCCCAAGGGCCTCCATATGAAGCATACTCTCCTCCAAACCTCTTCTATAACTCTCTTCAGACCCTCTACAACTCTCCAGATTTTCTTCTCCAGCTCTCTCCCTCTAAAGCACCCACCAAACCACCTTGGTGCACCGCTGCTGCTCTCCCCAACCTCTCCAGAAGGCCACCATGGATCACCCATGGTGCCCTTATTTTGCTAGATTAGATAGCTATTTTATTCCTGTTTTAGCATTGCATTAGTTATATCTACAACTCAACTGCTTCATATCTATATTCTAATTAGACTTCCACTCCATATATTGTGATTAGCATTCAGTTTATATATAAATTCTCTAGTTAGCATTCTAAATCACTTTGTGAATTCAAAAGCATTTTCTGCCTCCCTGAGTTCGATCGGGACTCACCTCTCATTAAATTTTATTTGTTTCGACGCATTTCATGCTATACTACGACGTAATCATTCTCTTAATGTGATCTACACCTCGAACATGGGGTGAGCGAAGCATCGGCTTTGATTGGCTAGCACCAGAGATGGTGAAGCCTCCGTTGAAGGAACGACGAGGAAGACGGTTGCCTGGGAACTCCTACTATGGCTAGAGAGTAGCGGAAGGAGTGGAAGGCAATCCCACTACCTGTGGTATGTGGTAGTAGGTGAAAAAGTTGGGGTAGAAGATATCGATGGAGCAACGGTGGAGGTGGCCAAAGAGAGAAATTTTGTGAGGAAGTGCGGCTAAACCGAGCTAAGGAACAAGGCCTCACTATGGGGGACCTCTTATAGAGCTCAAGGAAAACTTTAGGCAAGGAAACAAGCTCGAGGAGCTCGGAATTCAGGGGAAGAAGATCCCTGATCTTGAGGAGTTCGCACGAGATCTGTGGATTAAATCAAGGTCCAATGTGTGATTTAGATGATTGGGGACTTCCTCAAGATCATCCCTTTAAATTTTGGAAGGAATTGGTCAAGAAATTAGGGAGAAATCCCAGATTGAAGGTCGGTGCTATGGTTTCACAGTACTAATGGTGGCAGGGGTTTTTCGTGAAGAAGACAAACTATGGGGCTAAAAGCTAGGGGCTTAGATATGAAGAATAGAGTTTAAATGAACTAAAATGCAAATTCGATCAAGATGGACTCTGATCGGGCCCAAATTTTGGTACAAACCTAATTTGGACCAAAGGAATCTGATGGTGAAGTAAGATTTTAATTTTGACCAAGTTTGACTGAGCAATTTACATAGAAACCCAAATTAGGGTAGAATCTGCCTGTGACTATTTAAGGTCAAAATAGGTTCAGATGGTCAAAACAAGTGTACCAAACCTAAAGGAATATTTTATATGAGGAGGTTTAGTTGAATTTTATCCTGATCAGAACCTCTGTAATTTAAGAAAGTCTGAAATTAGGGTTTTAGGTGCTGTATTAGTTCTCAAAACGCATGAAACCCCATTTCTGTCTGTGTGTACCCACTTATTAGACTTTAATACTCATTTGACCTTAAATTAACCCCTAGAAAACCCTGTGGTTACTCTACTTTCATGATGTGATGTTAAAACTGTAGAATTAACCTTAATTTGATGTTTTCTTCTCAAACTGGCTTTGTATGAAATTATGACTCTCAAGCGATTATGTAAGAGCATTTCTCACTTGATTATGACTAATTAGAACTATTTATGGCTCATGACGGTGTTACCATCAAAATCTACCTACCCCTTGGACTTTATGTAACAACAAATTGATGCCCAAAACCTTCTCCACAAACAAGTCCTACCATTGATTCAAGCTATTCAAAGATTAGAAAATCCTAATCCGATTCAACCTCTACCTCTTTGGGATCACTATAATCTCGCTAACACTGAGCTTGAACCTGGTAGGATCCCTAATGGGGAAAATAACCAATAACTCAAACCTAACATCATTAGCTTGATCCCTCATTTCCATGGATTTAATATTGAGGACCCATTCCAACACCTTGAGAAACTCCAAAATCTTAGTAGGATTGTTGGACCTTATAACCAAAGTAGGGAGGTTTTGATGATAAAAATGTTCCCCTTCTCCCTAAAAGATAAAGCTACACATTGGTTTAGAGCTATTGCAAGACCAATTAATTCTTGGGATGAATTGAAAAAAGCTTTTCTAAAGAAATTCTTCCCCACAGGAAAAATTAGTGATTTCAGGAGAGCAATTACTACATTTAGTCAACACTCAGGGAAATAACTCATGAGGCTTGGGAGAGGTTCAATGATCTTATGATAAAGTGTCCCCACCTTGCAGTCCCAAAATGCCATCTTGCTCAATTTTTTTATCATGGGTTGAAATTTTGTGGATGCTCAAGAAAAATAAATGTCTCACTTGCATTCTATACATGATTGGAATCAAGAATCTTGATAGATTAAGGAATTAGATGCAGCCCCCACTCCAAAAAATAAAATAAAATATGCTAGTTGAAAACAAAAATACATCGATATATTTTCATGTTAAACTAGTGGAAAATCAAAATACACTAGTGTGTTTCCATTGTCAACTGATGTATTTTGATTTTCAACCAATTTTTTACCTATGTAAAGTGGTTTTTCACTTGTAAAATGATTTTTCACTTTTGAGTTTAAGGTTTAGTATTTAGTATTTAGCATTTAGGGTTTAGTTTCCCTAAGTCCTAAACCCTAAATCATAAACCTAAACCTAAAGGTGGAAAATCGGTTTCCAAGTGGAAAATCACTTTTCATTGGTAAAACCACTTTTCATAAACCCCAAACCTTAAATCGTAAACTCTAAACCCAAATCCAGAATCCGTAGATGAAAAACCACTTACCACTAGTGGTTTGTTCATCTTCAATCGATATATTTTAATTTTCAACTAATGAAAAATCAAAATACAGTAGTTGAAACCACCACGTAGAGTGGTCCATCACTTTCCTTCACTCCATGCATTACAAAATGTGTTGCAATAAACGTTTCTTTACTTTTCACTAAAGAATTCATGTTCCTACTATTTAAATTCATGTTCTTTCACATGAATTGAAATCGTCATAACTTCTTTTATATACCTCAAATTTGCGTGAAAAAGGAATTTAATAAATTCATAATCCTTATGTGGTTAGATTTATAATCAACGTTCATCCTTTAGAAAGCCAAAGATTACCTTAAAATTCAAAAGTATAAGTTTGTTCCTGAAACCATTTAAGACTTATAATAGGACAACTAGCATTGTGCCTAGAAATTTCGTGTACACTTTATTGGGCAATAGTGGGTCTCCAAGACCCCCTCCATCAACTAAATTTGGACATGTCCTAAACTTTACCTAATTTTGTTCATAATTGCACTAATTGTGAGGAAACTTGATTCTTTAATCAAGAAAAGTAGAGACTATCACTCTGATATATAATAAAAGGCATGCACTAAGGAAAAACATTGTAGAAGTAGGGAAAATTACACATTAAAATTTTCTTGATCTATAGAAAAGCTTGAAAACTTCCAAAATTAAGAAACCAACACATATTGGAATCATATATTGAGAACTAAATTCATTACATGCTATGCATTACTTAACTACAAGGATTTTACCTGGGGAGCATAATGTAGTAATACCAATTATAATGTCTCCTAGATAAGTCATGGTATTAAGGTATTCTTTCTTCTCAATAAAATTATGTCAAATGGGGGTTGAATAGCGCATGAAAATAAAAATGATAAACAATTACAAAATAAAATTCAATCTCACATGCAATCATCACAAGAGACAAGTAATTTTTAGGTAGAAGCCTAACTTGGATAAAAATCACCACTTAAATCTCTCGACTTAGGATTTTTCGATCTACCAAATAGATCAAATTCACTAAATGTACTGCTTAAACAAGGGTGGCACAACCTCAATACAACCCACATTACATTAGTCTATGGATAGTGTACCTCAAACCCTCTTCTTTATTAGGTGAATTTTGTCTCACAAGGAGACAAGAATTCACAAGATGAATATCCAAACAAAATATCAAAAACAAAGAACCTACAGATCTCAAAATAAAGTATTAACCTAAGCTCCTATAAGTGAAGATGACTTACCTGAAATGAAAGTAGATAGACATGAATGCACGATGTAACGATGCTTTCAGATGTGAGCTTGGTTGCTTGGAGCACAGCTTGACGATCCCTCTACTTGATCTCTCACTAACTATGTGTAAATAGGCAGTACTGGCTCTCAATAATGTTACACACAAGTTCTCTTCTGTTATGCGTGTTTAAGTTTAGGAGTGTCCTTAAGTATTCATAAGAGTGTTTGGAATACTTTAGATAGGCCTAGAGACTTTAACTAACCATTGGTGAACCTAATTAAGTTAAAGCCAACATTTAGAAATTAGAACAAAAAGTAAATTTGTTAGATAGTAGTAACTAGTCGGCACCTAGTCCTTGGTTACAACAGGGCCGGTTGGCCATTCATCAACATAAGTTGACACCCTACAATAGGTGTAAATGGCCCTTGGTGGTCTTTACTAGCAAGGCGGCTGATGGTTGGCTTGGACATCATTGGTTGGTCGATTGATGGTCGACTCGCTATTGAAGGTTCCTAAGATTAGAGTTCTTGGACGTGGGATTTTTGGCAACCGATCAATGGCTGTTACAGAATTAGCCCATGCCCTATACTAAGATGGGTCGGCTAGTGCTCATCTAACTATAAAGGTTCTCTCAAGAAATCAAAGCCTAAGTAATAAGGCATTTAATTGCACAAGTTCCAAGATAATTTGAACATTAGAAGACAAAGAAAAATAAAAAAAAAAGTAGGATTCTTTGTATAAATTTTGCAATTTTACACCTTAATAAGTACAAACTTTTGAATAGAATGTTTCAATTAAAATAATGTTCTTTTGTATATATAGATTCATTTTTATTATAAATGCTATTTTTATTATTGCTATTATAAATTTGAAAATTAAGAGGGAAAAGGTTTAGTGATAAACTTAGTAATTGTCAAAAAGATATTGAGATAAATGATTAAGATTATAATGACTCGTAACACTTTTGGCCATTTAAGACATCTGAAGCTCTTGTCAGACGTTTGTCCAGACGTCTGGACCCGTTCCCCGATGTCTGAAAGTGGAATTTTCGTACTGCACTTTGCGCTCTATGCGCGGGCGACGCACAGAGACCATTCCCTTCTCTCTCCCTTCCTCATTCTCCCCCAAACCCTAAACCCCACACCTCCTATTTATACCCCTCCTCCACCCTCTCCTCTCCTCACACCACCAACCACCACTACCTCTAGATCTCTTGTGCGGCAGTGGCGAGGGTGGACAAGAGAGGCGAGTGGGGGGTGAGCAAGGGAGAGCGAGAGGGGGGAAGGAGGAGAGTGTGGGAGGAGGAGGAGGACCAAGGTTGGTTGAGCTTCGGTGGAGCTCGAGGAGGAGCTGATGAGGAGATGCTCAAGCTCCTGCAGTAGCTGGAGCTACCGCTGCGGGAGGAGGAGCAAGCGGAGAGAGCTGCGAGGAGTTCCTAGTACTGGAAGTTTTCCAGTATCAGACGTTTGGAATGGAGTCTGAGGCTGGGTACCTGGATGTCTGAGGCTAGACGTCTGAAAGCACATTTATCGCAAGGTACGTATCTTCATACGCCATGCATATCGCATCACAGGGGTTATTGTTGGCTGACTGTGCTTGCGATTACGTAGGCAAGTGCATCTTTGGGAAGGAGCGCGAAACACTTTCCCACGTGCTTTTGGACGTCTGAACACATCACCAGATGACTAGAGACATTGTCCGATGTTTGGAAGTGTCTTCAAACGGTCGTAGTGAAGGTCTGGACGTCTGATTAGCTGCAGGAGACACAAGGTAAGATCTGACGCATTTTAAGACGTCTGGGATTATTCCCTGACGTCTAATTTTGAACAGTAGGCACGTTTTTAACCTGTTTAGGATCCGATCGGGGTTCGTTTTACGCAAACGAAATACCTACACTTTCCTCTCGAGTTCCCCTATGTACTAAAGTCTGTTATAAATTATTCTGAACTCTCCTTTTGTGATGTATTCCCAGGTATAGGGTTTCAGTCTACTGCACATTTGGGGCTCTCAAAGATGTCTAGGTCTGCGGTTCAAGCCCCCATTACTCCCGTGTGATAGCGATTTCACGCGGTTTGTTAAAATACGTCGTTGTAACGCGTAAAATCGATCAACTCTTAAATTTATATTCCTAGATAGGGGAGTATCTAGGGTCGTCCAAGGAGGCCAAATGTTTGCAATAGTGATTCTCTTTCTTGAAATACAATCTCAACTTTCTTTTTGGTATTTTTCAATATATCATTTTTTTGTTTTAAATTAAGACAACATGTGGAATGGTGACGGGAAGGTGATTTACACTTCAATTTAAAATACTACTTCTAAGTGGCAAGTAGAGCCTCTCCCTAAGCTCACTCTAGGCAAGTGGAGGCCTAGAATAATTAGGGAGAGGGAGTGAGGAATGCTAAAAACAAGCAAATAGAAATGCAAACAAGAAATTGCAAAGAAGGCAACTAGATAATTAAAAAAAAGTGTTTAACAAAAATGCCTAGTAGAGGAATGCTTCTACTACTAGAAAATTGACATAAAGAAAGGAAAACACAAATCCTCTAGATAGATGGTGAAGAAGAGGGCTTCTTGCTCCAAGGTTGGTGGCTCCCAATCTTGAAAAGAGTCCTTCAACTCCTTCCTTGCAGTGCTCCGCCAAGGTGATGTCCTCCAAGGCAAGCCCTAAGGGGGCATGCCCTAAGCTTCTCTCCAAGGGTGGATGTCCACCCTAGGTCCTTCTCCCTTGCATGGCCATCCTCCTTGAAGTGGAAGAGTCCTCCTCCTTGGCGTGGCCCAAGTTGAAGAGAGTGGGGAGAAGAAGGCACCAAAAGGGCTGGTGGTGTGCCCCTTTAATCTCCTTCTCTACTCCTTCTCCTTGGGCGTAGGTATAGGTGGATGTAGGTAGAAAAATACACTAAGGGAGGATGGGAATTATGTGGTGGTAGGGTAGGGTATTTATAGGATGGGAAGGGGGGTGGTTATGGTGTTTTTTTGGAGGGAAATGAAGGGGTGCTTGGTTATTTTTGGAGGGAAAAATGGGAGGGAAATGAAGAGGTGCCTTGGTTTTCCCTCCAAAAATACCTTCTAGAAGGCAATTTTGGAGGGAAAAAAATGGAGGGTGGAGATGGGTTTTGATGGTGGACGTAGGGTGGTGATGGAAGGGATGGTTGGCACCAAAATAAAGTAGGAGTAGGTGGTCTTTTTGCTGGAGCTTAGGTAGTAGGGTAGTAGGGTAGTAGGTTTTGGTGCCATGGAGGTGGACTAGCTAAGTTAAATAGCTTAGCTAGCTTAGCTAGTAGGGAGTAGAGTTGGAGGCATTTGGAGATAAGGTTTTCAGGGAGAAGAGTTGGAGGTATTTATCTTGAGCTGCACTAGAGCTGGTGGCTGCTGAAGAGAGCTGGAAGGAGCTACCGTAGCTAGCTTAGCTTGCTAGTTCTTTGCTAGCTACTAAGCCAAGCTAAAGCAAGCTGGCTTCTGCTAAAAGGAGCTGAGGTGAGCTGGGTCTAATGCTCCCGGGGAGGATCAAGCTGGGTGAGGCAGCTAAGGTATCTTAGCTCAACTGAGTTGAGCTAAGCTGAGTCCTCGGTAGCTGGACTTGAGCTTCCTAAGCTGGAATGAAGTCATCTTTAGCTGGCCGGAGTTGAGTAGAGCTGGATGTAGCTGGACCTGAGCTGGGGTGAACTCCAGTCAACTCAGCTGAGCTAGCTAGAGCTCCTTGTGGACTAAATGGGAGCTGAGATGAGCTAGACTTAGCTAAGTTGAGCTAGATCTGAGCTGACCTGAGCTAGGGTGAGCTAAGATGAGCTCTCTTGAGCTGCCATTCAGCTGAGATGAGCTGAATGGAGCTAAGATGAGCTAACCCTAGTTCAAGTGAGCTGGAATCCAGCTATGGTGAGCTGGATCAAGCTGAGTTCCAGTTAGTTTGAGCTTCTTCTTCACCAGTTGCCTTCCTGAGTGCTAGGGTTTTGAAGTTCTGACAATCTGCATATCCCTAACACTCACAAAAACACATTAAAAAGATAATAAAAAGTGCAATGCATGCCTAACCTAATTGATGCCTAAATGTAGCCCAAAAACCCATTTGCGGAGCAAAATCCTAAGAGCTAAGTTTGTTTTAATGCATAAAAATGATGATAAACTGGCGTTTATCACACCCCCATGCTTATCTTTTGCTAGTCTCTTAGCAAAACTTAAATTTTTTTTAAAAAATGGAATTTTTGGGAAATCTAATTTTTTTCTACTTTTGAGGAGAAATAGATTAAGGGACCTTGGTTGATCTAAACACAAGAGGTACAGGATTTGTTAAAGATAAACATCGAGATTTGTTTTGGATCCAACCATTAGATGAAACGGGATCAATATATCCTCCAGAAACTTCGTAAATTAACTCCTTGTTAATTCAGATGACTTGAATTTTTTGTTTTTAGGATTTTTCTGGCTCATGAATCTGATTTGCAACTTGCAAAAATCCTTTAAAGTCTTGTGTCTGTGATTGTGAAAAGCCAACATTTATAGGAGCATGTTAATTTATTTATTTATTCTTTTTTTTCTTTTTCTCCCCCATGCTTATTATCAGCTTAGTCTTACAACAGATGTGTCGGGATCATCATTCCCGTTACCAATCCTCGAGGGGGCTCTGGCACCAGTACTTCGGGATAGCACTGTCCATGACACCACCCAGGAGCTCACAACCCCAAAACACAATGCGGTGTAAAGGGGCGCTCCAAGCAAACTCAAGCTCTTGCTCCGACACTATAGGTAGAGCACCGTCCAAGACACTTGAGCTACTAAAATGTGCTTTAATGCTCCGTCTAAAGATATGAAATATAGATATGGAGCAGCACTGAGGTGGTAACATGTTGACATCGCGTCCTCAAAGGAGGTATTTTCCTTCTTCTTGGTGGTGGGAACTCAAACCAATGATCTGCTTCAAACTTTTACTAAGTCCAAACAAGGGAGTTTTTCAAATTTTTAATTATTTTTAAGTGTTGGCTTGACACAAAATGTTTCTCAAGACACGCAAGTTTTTGAATCAGAAGCTAAGTCAAATACTTTCCATATTACAAAATAGGATCAAGTCACCTGAACTATCATGAGTTCAGGTGGAGTTTTAGAGAAGGATATATGATCTAATCTAAAATAGACCCTGGAATTCTAATGATCAGATCCATGTCCTCATCCTTAGTTTGTTAAAGATTAAATCTCATTGTACCAAAAGTGAATTTTTTGACCTTAGTCCCGATTTCAAAATTCTTCCTCAAAAAGTTTTCAACATTTTTATTTTTTTGGGTATGCATGCAGGAAATAAATTAAAGAAAATTGCATTTTTCTTTTTTTTTAGGTATGCAAGTAGGAAATAAATTAAACAAAAATGCATGTTTTTAGGTTTTGAACATCCTAAATCAATCGTCAAATTTAAAAACACCCCCCCATGCTTAAGATATGCCATGTCCTCATGCATTAGGAGGGAAAAGGGATCACCTTAGTGAAGAACGGTCGGGTTTAGGAGGAACAAAACCTGGAAAAAGGGGAAAAAAAAGAAGGAAAGCAAGAAAAATTGATGGGTTACCTCCCATCCAGTGCTATCTTTTACGCCATTCAGCCGGGTGTGAAGGTATGCACGGAAGACGGAAAATCATGTAAATAATTGGACACTTGAATGTCTTTAATAAAAGTGTCTTCCTCAAGATCCCTAAAAAGATGAGTGGTAAAGATAAAGGGATCAAAATAAAATAGAGAAATGGAAAAAGGACCCTGGTCTGGCCATGGTTTGAATTGATGATGAAGGCCAAACTCAGGTGGATCAAGTGGTAGGTCCAATAGAAAAGGGAGGGGAAAGGAGTTAGTGATATGCAAGATGGGTGAAGTTAGTGTGGATATTTTTGGTGAAAAATCAGGAAGATGAAAAGGGGGAAAGTCAAACCCTAGTTGATCTGGAAAGTCTTGGACCACATAATTATCCTTAGAATAAGAATCAATAAAATCTAGATCAATAGTGGTCAAAGCTGAATGAGATTGGATCAACATATACTTTTCAAATACTGCTTCCATTTTATTATCAGTATCCTCAAAAATTTTATGATCACTGGACCTCTTGGAAGCTAGAAATAAATCTAATGAGAAGGTCTGGTTACTACAACTTATATTCATTTTCTCAGAATGAGAATGGATATTAGATGTTGCGGTAATCAAAAGGGGTCTTCCAAGAATGGTATTAATGAGAGCCTTAGGTACCTCTATGTCAAGGACTAGAAAATTTATCGGAAATAGACAATTTCGGACCTTCATAATACTATCCTCAACAACTCCCCGCGGTTGAATGGTAGATCGATCTTCCAATTGAAATTGAACCTTAAGAGGTTTTAAATCACTGAATCAAAATTCCTCAAATAATACTGGGGGGATGAGATTACTAGAGGTACCTAAGTTGAGAGGGGCGCGAAAAAAAATGGTGTCAGTTATGACAACTGAGATGAGCGATGTGCCCTGGTTCTTTTTGTGAAAGGCAGCATGCTCTGAAAAACTGAGCTGGCTATCTTAGAAAGGACCAACCTTTCTAGATTCTGATCATGACTTTTTGAAGTAAATTTTTTAGAGGCATGGGGAGAATCTAGGAGGGGAATATTCCTCTTGACTTGCTCAAATAAGTCCAAAGGATTGGGGTCAGAGGGCTCTGATTTTGGATTGTTGGATTGCAGTTTTTGAGAGTGGGAAATAGGGTTTGAATCAGGTGTTTTTGGGATTTCTTTTTCTTCTTCCTAATTGAGGTTAGGGGAGTCAATTTGCATTGGTTGAGAATCAATTTCATCATTTGAATGTGAAGGCCTTAAATCCATGTTGGTTTCCTCACTCCTCAAAGTCTCTGCATACGCAGCTTGGTGGTCACTGGGAGGAGATGGGGGGGGCTGATTTTGATAGAAACTGGGTTGGTGCTGTGATATTGGGTTAATAGGAGGCTGAACCATGTGGTTCTGATGTTGGTATCCACCTGGGTGTTGGTTCCTGGGATTAATAAAGTTTGGTGTGGGTTGGGATGGTGAGTGTCCTGCAGGTTTTTGAGTCGGAATATCCCCAATTTGATCATTGAGATTGTTAATAAGACAGGTTGTTTCCTTTGTTTTTCTTTGTAACTCCTGCAGGGTTTTCATCATCTGGGCATTAATGTCTTCTTGAGATTTCCCAGATTGATAAGTCTGATTAGAATCATACCCTCCAAACGGGTTTTGTTGTTGGTGTGGAACCGGATTGGTCCAGGAGTGAGCCGGATAATTTCCCCTATTAGAGGAATTTTTCAATTTCTCCTGGAAAGTAGGGACATTTTGGGTGGGGTGATGATTGGGATAAACATAATTCCCTGTTGAACCATAGAAAGCCTCAGAATAATAATTATACTCAGCACGAGATTTATGCAGATTTTCTCTCTTGCGGGTGTTTAAAGGGGTGAGATGTGGAATGTGTGGAGCTTGGGTAGGTGTGGCAGGACTCCCTTGGTTGGCTAGGTTTGTTAAATCCTTATGCAACTGTTGTTGCTTAACTTGTAGCTGAGCCATGATAGAGTAGAGATTAGGTGGAGGGGCCTGATTAAGTAGCTCCTGGGTGGAAAAATAGGGGAAAGAAAAATTAGCATGCGGGTTAGAGGACCAATTTTGATTTTCCATTTTGAGAGAAGAGGAAGAATGCAGGAAAAGTCTTTTTTGGGGAGGCAAAATCAAGTGGTCCCTCCAAGTGTGGAGTTTTGGACCGCCGCCCGTGCAAAATGGAAGAAATGGCAGGGGAGGAGAAGAGATGGGGATGAGAGAAGTGTGCACACAAGCAATCAAATTCTAGACCTAACTTAATTGTGACTCCCTAGAATTTAACCTAAGACTTGGTCTACCTAGGAAACAAGTAATCAATAGTGAATACCCGTTCTGTCAACAAATCTAGCCAAGTTGCTTAAGGGGAGGTTTGGGCCCAAGCGTTTCCCAGGAAAATCCTCAGGTGCTTGTACAAACCCGCGCCTGGTCGTTTGACATGGCCCCTCAGCCTGAACACCAGATATAGATGACAGAATTGGTATTAACTAGAGAAAACTTAAATCCTATATAGCAAGCCTAAATTGATGAAACCTTAGGGGTCAAATTGCTACAAATTTTAGTTAGGTATAGGATACTACAGTGCACACGGAATGTGGAGGGCATTATTGGGATGTTGCCCTGTTATTTAGATTTTTGGGTGTGTGTGCAGGAATTGGAGAGCGGCTTCAATGAAAATCAAGTTGTCACACAATTTTTTTGTATTTTTGTTTTTTAGGATTTGATTTAATTAAATGTATTTTAGGGTTTCTCTAGTTAAATTTTCAAACAAGTTTGAAAATCCACAATCAAAGGAAAACAAGTTGTATGAGTGATTGTATATTTCCTTTAAATTGAGTCTCTAGAGAGAAAGAAAGAAACCCTAAGCCAATTGTCCCTAAGACAGAAATTTAACTACCAATGAGTTATTTTTAGGCTTTCTAAATAGATAGTGGTCCAATCAATGCAACCAACACCACTACCTTGAGTAAAATCAAACAAGGATTCCAGAAAAGATTTTTGTAATATTTTAGGAATTTGTTTGATAATTGTTTTGAATTTTTAATTGTACTGGTGTCAAAGTCCAGAAATGATACCCATGGGTATTGTGGACTTTTCAGTATTACCACTGATCTCAGAAAATTCTTGTGATTTTATGTGATGTGTAAAATTTCACAAGGATTCTAGCAAGATAAATTTCACAAAAATTGGATGAGTATAAAAATTCTAAAAATTCACGGACAGTGAAAAAATAGGAAGATTAGAGGGTGTGATCCCTCAACAGTCCACGAATTTTTAAAAATTAAACACAAATTCAACTGCTCTGAAATTTGGAACAGATGTTCCTAACTTAATTGGGAATCACTCTATGAAATGTTATGATTTTAGGAGGCCTTTGGTGTCAGGAATCCATTTTTCAAGTCCGGATAGAAATCTAGACCCGAAAAATAGAACACCAATACTTGCAATGGAGTGGTGCTAAAGAAGCATACAAGCAAACAATGGATTTTATAATGCACCACTCCACTTAATTAAAGTGTTTAGGGTCCTGAAAGCCAATTTTAGTGTATTTTGGTAGTTTTTTAGCCAAAATGTGACAAGAAAGGGGAACCAACCTGAATTTCACGGGAAGAAAAGGATCTTTGAGCTCTCGCTTCCAAATTCCCGCCTTCCCGCTGTAGTTCCTACACACACAAAAGAAAGAAAGAGAAGGGGATGAGATCCACTTCAAGCAAGAGAAAATTAATTAATGCAAAGTCGTGCCTCACCAGCAACGGCGCCAAAAAGTGATAGCGATTTCACGCGGTTTGTTAAAATACGTCGTTGTAACGCGTAAAACCGATCAACTCTTAAATTTATATTCCTAGATAGGGGAGTATCTAGGGTCATCCAAGGAGGCCAAATGTTTGCAATAGTGATTCTCTTTCTTGGAATACAATCTCAACTTTCTTTTTGGTATTTTTCAATATATCATTTTTTTGTTTTAAATTAAGACAACATGCGGAATGGTGACGGGAAGGTGATTTACACTTCAATTTAAAATACTACTTCTAAGTGGCAAGTAGAGCCTCTCCCTAAGCTCACTCTAGGCAAGTGGAGGCCTAGAATAATTAGGGAGAGGGAGTGAGGAATGCTAAAAACAAGCAAATAGAAATGCAAACAAGAAATTGCAAAGAAGGCAACTAGATAATTAAAAAAAAGTGTTTAACAAAAATGCCTAGTAGAGGAATGCTTCTACTACTAGAAAATTGACATAAAGAAAGGAAAACACAAATCCTCTAGATAGATGGTGAAGAAGAGGGCTTCTTGCTCCAAGGTTGGTGGCTCCCAATCTTGAAAAGAGTCCTTCAACTCCTTCCTTGCAGTGCTCCGCCAAGGTGATGTCCTCCAAGGCAAGCCCTAAGGGGGCATGCCCTAAGCTTCTCTCCAAGGGTGGATGTCCACCCTAGGTCCTTCTCCCTTGCATGGCCGTCCTCCTTGAAGTGGAAGAGTCTTCCTCCTTGGCGTGGCCCAAGTTGAAGAGAGTGGGGAGAAGAAGGCACCAAAAGGGCTGGTGGTGTGCCCCTTTAATCTCCTTCTCTACTCCTTCTCCTTGGGCGTAGGTATAGGTGGATGTAGGTAGAAAAATACACTAAGGGAGGATGGGAATTATGTGGTGGTAGGGTAGGGTATTTATAGGATGGGAAGGGGGGTGGTTATGGTGTTTTTTTGGAGGGAAATGAAGGGGTGCTTGGTTATTTTTGGAGGGAAAAATGGGAGGGAAATGAAGAGGTGCCTTGGTTTTCCCTCCAAAAATACCTTCTAGAAGGCAATTTTGGAGGGAAAAAAATGGAGGGTGGAGATGGGTTTTGATGGTGGACGTAGGGTGGTGATGGAAGGGATGGTTGGCACCAAAATAAAGTAGGAGTAGGTGGTCTTTTTGCTGGAGGTTAGGTAGTAGGGTAGTAGGGTAGTAGGTTTTGGTGCCATGGAGGTGGACTAGCTAAGTTAAATAGCTTAGCTAGCTTAGCTAGTAGGGAGTAGAGTTGGAGGCATTTGGAGATAAGGTTTTCAGGGAGAAGAGTTGGAGGTATTTATCTTGAGCTGCACTAGAGCTGGTGGCTGCTGAAGAGAGCTGGAAGGAGCTACCTTAGCTAGCTTAGCTTGCTAGTTCTTTGCTAGCTACTAAGCCAAGATAAAGCAAGCTGGCTTCTGCTAAAAGGAGCTGAGGTGAGCTGGGTCTAATGCTCCCGGGGAGGATCAAGCTGGGTGAGGCAGCTAAGGTATCTTAGCTCAACTGAGTTGAGCTAAGCTGAGTCCTCGGTAGCTGGACTTGAGCTTCCTAAGCTGGAATGAAGTCATCTTTAGCTGGCCGGAGTTGAGTAGAGCTGGATGTAGCTGGACCTGAGCTGGGGTGAACTCCAGTCAACTCAGCTGAGCTAGCTAGAGCTCCTTGTGGACTAAATGGGAGCTGAGATGAGCTAGACTTAGCTAAGTTGAGCTGGATCTGAGCTGACCTGAGCTAGGGTGAGCTAAGATGAGCTCTCTTGAGCTGCCATTCAGCTGAGATGAGCTGAATGGAGCTAAGATGAGCTAACCCTAGTTCAAGTGAGCTGGAATCCAGCTATGGTGAGCTGGATCAAGCTGAGTTCCAGTTAGTTTGAGCTTCTTCTTCACCATTTGCCTTCCTAAGTGCTAGGGTTTTGAAGTTCTGACAATCTGCATATCCTTAACACTCACAAAAACACATTAAAAAGATAATAAAAAGTGCAATGCATGCCTAACCTAATTGATGCCTAAATGTAGCCCAAAAACCCATTTGCGGAGCAAAATCCTAAGAGCTAAGTTTGTTTTAATGCATAAAAATGATGATAAACTGGCGTTTATCACCGTGTTTCCAGGTAGAGTGGTTTAATCCTGTATTAATATTTGAATAAGAATGTGCTTGGTTGAATTAGCCAATTGGAACTCTTGGATGTGGAATGAACCCTAGGGTAGAAAAATGAATGAACCGTTTGTACTGTATGGTTTACTTGCATGCGTGATTGAGATAACCTGCTAGAAATTGCCTGTAATATAATTGTGAGTGGCCTATTAGAATATGAGCTGCTGTATTTAATGAACAACTACCTGTGAAATCACCAATTCATGTATTGAGAACTGAATTATGAAAACATGAGCTACCTGTATATGGATGAGAAAGGAATTATGAAAGATGAGATCTAGATCGGGATAAATGAGGTGAACATGAGCATAAACCCTACGGTGAATTAGAGTAGAACTCCTGTGGATAGATGAAAACCTGGAATGTAGATAGAAAGTGTGCTGGCCCTTGAGTATGTGGTACTAAGGAGAGCAACTGTTCCCTTTTGCATAGAGCGGAGCTAGCCTTCCTTAGGTTGAGACCCAGGGTTATAATTGGCCACTCTACACCGACTCCTGTTGGCCCTCGTGTACATGGTACCGAGGAAGGCTACTAGTGTAGGGAGGGAGCTAGCCGCCCCACGGGGCCTGGGGTTCAGCTAGCCACCCTACACCGACTTGTTAGGCCCTCTGGGCAAACCGAGGTAGTCAGACAAGGGTACGTGAACTGTGGAGGGACAAGACCCCTATTTGGTTCTGAGGGGCGAGACCCTTATTCTGAGAAAGCAAGGCCCTATACTATTCCATGCTGTACTTTGGGCATACCCGCTAGCAGAAATGACTGACCACATGTCAGTGCGGGGTAGCTACCCGTGCACTTATCATGCGTGTCGTAGTCACCGCTATGTCTTGACAGTGACCTCGGGGTGGTTGGTTGTGTGTAGGACTACCACGAGGGACTGTCCCGGCCAGGAGAGTACCATGTGTACCTTCTGCTCTACAGAAAAGACTGCAATCAAGATTATTCCCATGAGGAACATGCAAGATCAAGAAATATCTAGATACTTTGAGAAATGGGTGAAACTGAGACATATAAAATAGACAAATGGAAATGAGCACTAAACATATTATTTTTACTATTTTGTACTTAGATAATATCGATACCACTCTACTCAGCGTTCGCTGACTCTGCCTTTTCATAACACTGTTCAGGACCAGGAGTTGAGTAGCCGAAGTTTCCGGCTGCGGAGGGTGCTGGGCCCAGTCGAGTCCAGCCGTAGTTTTCTTCAGCACTTCCTTTCTTTTTCTCTACTATTGTAGTAAGTAGTGGACTCTTAGTTACTACTCTACTACTGCTGTTTACTTTTCTCTTTCTGTTGTCATTCTTGTTGTGGTGGTATGTACTGAGATAGCTGTTCTATTTCCTTTACTGCTTTGTATGTTTCTTCTTATTAGTTATATTGTATATGTGAATATGGTTTACTTTCCTACTTTTGGTTATTTCTTGTTGGATGACTAGGTCTTGGGATTAGTCGAGGCGAGCCAGTCTCGGGTCGTAACAAGATGGTATCAGAGCATGGTTGTCCCAAGAAATGAACCAATTAGCTTGAGAATAACCATTCACGTGCATATAACTAGGATAGCCACCACAATGTATCATTTGATATTCATTCGAGTCTTTTCTCGAAGAAATTAGGTATCGTTGACCCTCTTGTTCTATCTTTCATGTCTCCTTGCAGAAGATGCCTCGTCGGGGAGTTCTCGAGGCGGGCTGTGGATGCGGCCGTGGACGAGGTCGGAGGGGTGGACGTGCCAGTCCTGAGGTACCAGTTGACCCACCTCTTCGTCTGGGCATTCAAGCCCAGGATCTCGCCTTGCTGATCAGAGATATCATGCGAGAGAAGCTCCACCAGCCTCCATGGGCACCTCTCCCTGAGGACGTAGAGGGGGAGTCCTCGGTGGGATAAAGAGACCGTCACAGCGTCGGACGAGCAGGAAGGGGAGGGGGTGGTCCTCCACCACCCCTACCGCACTCTGACACTTCCAAGCACAAGCCCTCCTTGCATGGAGGTGTGCTCATTCCCCCACTGCAGCTGCACCACGAGCCTTTCAGACAGTTCCGGAAGCTGAAGCTCCCTGCCTTTAAGGGGGATGAGGACTGATGTAAACACATTTGTTGAGGGTAAAATGCCTATTCATGCATGTTCCTAGGCCTAGATTTGCATTTCATGTTATAAATATTGCATAGCATGCATCATTCTGCATTTAGAGTAGTTGATATAATTTAGGTTAATTGCATCCTTTTTGTGGTTAGAAGAGAAGGATATTTATTTCGGAGCCTTGGATTAACGATCCGACCGTACAGATCTGATCAAGACAACGATCGGAGTTCAACGCCTTCGAAATCGCCTCGCAATGCCTATGCAGCGTGAGCTGGACCAACAGCAATGCATGAGCTAGACTTACAGTGATGCTTACAGTCGTCGGTAATTCATCGCATGCTAGCAAAGCCAGCTGTGGGTGCCAGTGGGCATGAGCTGCTTACAGCGACGTTTCCAGTGACGGTCTGGATGTCACTAATGGTCCCATACCTATTTTTGCCTCTTCTCCACTATAAAATGACCTACACCCCCTCCCTTCCAAGCCATCTCTACCTACTCTACTCCCACCTACTCCCAAGCTTTAGCAAGCCTACCAAAGCTCCATTAGAGCTTGTTCTCAAGCTCCCAAGGTGCTTATTAGTGTAGGAACCTCTGCCCCACCAAATACTCCTCCAACTTCCCATCTCCCTTCATAGGTCACCTTGGAGCTGTCCTCCCACCTCCATTCCGGTAGCAGATCATCTCCATCTTCTCACCTCCATTTCGGAGCCACGCCGAAGCTTTCCTCAACACGACATCCTCCTGCATCTCACCTCCATCGTCCCGCTCCTCACCTCCTTCATCCGAGCTTCCGCCAGGCATCGTCGTCTCACCGAACAGCCGATTTGGGAGATTTCCTCTCACCTCCCTCTCTTTATATGCTTTCATAGTTTCTTGTAATTGACATTGGAAGTAATATATATCATATTTGTTCCATATCTCTATCTTGTGATACATTTGCTTATTTTCTTTTATTTCATAAATACAAAAAAATAATAAAAACCCCAAAATATCAAAAAGAAACAAAACGAAGTGCGATTTTCAAGTAAAGTAAATGATGCCTCCCTATGTTCGACCCGGGACTACCCTGGAGTTTCGGTATAAATTTTATCTGATCGATGTGTTTTGCAACTACGACAACGAGTTACTTGTAACCCCGATTTCTAACACACGAAACACGCGATTCTTAGGGCTAAACCAGGCACTCCATATTATTTTTGGCTTTTAAAGGAACATATCATCACCCGTGCTTTCAAAACTTGGAGTGTTTTACTAAACCTTAATTGAACCAACCTAAGAATTAAACCCTAAAAGCTACTAAACAAGGTTGAACCCTAGAAGACACATCATCAAATAACCTTATTTGAGAACCCTGGTTGTTGACGCTCACACAATTTAACTAATCATTAAGGGCACAACCCATCTAAAGGGCCCATTACATTCCTGAAGCACCATTGTCCCAAGCCTAACTAAAATTGATTAGATGTTGGCCCTAAGGACTGGTTTGCTCGTCGGGATCCAGATTGAGATTGTTCATGATTAACCTGCTTATACTAGTCCATCTGATGTCTAGCTAGGGGAGTAGCGTCAAACGACCGCGGCTGGGGGGTACACTAGGAATCGAAGGCGCAAGCCAAAAGAAAAACCTTCTCCCCAGTCCCTCCTTCTAATTGGTTGGATTGCCTAGACATAAGTAGAGTAAATCATCCATAATCTTAGGACGGATTCTGAGAATCTATAGACCTTTAGGCTACCCAACCTAAGGACAGGCTTGTATTTTTGTATTGCAGGGCTCCTTTCTCTTCTGATTTCCCTCCTTACTTCACCATGTACCCTTCCTCATCCTACACACATTTCACAGCCTA
Organism: Thalassia testudinum; assembly: GCA_037157565.1. Taxonomy (NCBI): domain Eukaryota; kingdom Viridiplantae; phylum Streptophyta; class Magnoliopsida; order Alismatales; family Hydrocharitaceae; genus Thalassia; species Thalassia testudinum. The sequence continues at coordinate 137,578,053 of JAZHRO010000063.1, forward strand.
TCCTCCTACCACCACTTACCCCCAAGATGATTACTATCCCGACTTCACTTGTAATTATCCATCCACTAGCTGGGATGACTTTGATTGGGGATATGAATCTAGACCTCAGTGTCCAGGGCCTAACCCTGGACAATAAGACTATGATTACTATCCTTCCCAGAGCTACAATGATTATAGATCTCCATCCTTTGATGACCAAACCAACCCGATTTACAACCAGGAAGGACATCATGATTATAACACCTACCCTCCCCAGTATTCCACTGAATATAGGTCGCCACCATCCTTTGAACAACCTAGAACAGCCTACTTTCAGGGAGGGACCCAAGAACCTCGACATCTTGACTGCCCTAGATTCAACCCAAACCCACCCAAACCTGAATCGAACCAATCGGTTCAGGTGAACCAGATCCAAGATAGAGTGTTGGCTAATTTGAGGAACACCATACAATCTTTAGAAGCCAAGCCAACACCATGCACTAAAGCACTAGAGCCTATGATGAAAATGATTTATGAACTTAATAGTTCTCTATTGGATTTGCTCCAAAGTGTTAGGGATAGGGACCTAGGTGAGTTTCTACTTAGGAAGTTGTCGAGGTTAACAATGAAATTTGTGGTTGCACTAGTCAAATCTTGGGATGATTCTCAAGATGAACGCCCTTCAGGAGAGCCAATGTCTAAACCTGCTCAGGTGCCTATTGAGGGGGATACATTTTCTGAGACTGGGGATGACCAGGTTGGGCTAGAGCAACCATTTGAGGATGAACCGATTGATTTACCCGAGATCCCCAAGTCAGGAAATGTAGAAAATTATGTCTCCTTGGATCATGAAATGATTTATGACTTTGAGACATATATAAATGAGGATCATTAATTCTTTGACTCTGCAGGTAAAGAATCTTTAGGTGAAGTCTCACTTGAACATAAGGAAAATGATTTTAGTGAGACAAACGGGCATGAGGAATCTGATGAACCATTTGATAGCCCATTCATTGAAGATTTGTATTCGATTGGGGTTAACTTGGAGGATCTGAATCTTGATGATTCAATCAGTGACCCCAGTCCTCATCTGCACTCCGAAGAGCTAACTTCTAAGATCTTTGTGCACAAGTCAATCTTGATTCAGCCACAATTTTTGGACTTGGGAGAATCATATGTGGTGAATAATATGCTAGAGGTCCCGAAGCCTGAGCCCTTGATGTTGGAGGATAGAATTGTTGAAATAAAAATTTGGGAGGCTAATTCTGAGGGAAGTTTGATTCTTGATCTAAGGGTACCTATTGACCTAAAACCACCTACTTTCTACCAGGACCCTTACGATATCTTTCACATGCAACTCAAGCTTGAAATAACTGATTATTTTTCTGAGCTAGATGTTAAGTGGACAACCGCACCTATTGAACCATCTTTACCCATTGTCCGACACTTTGGTCTTGGGTTGCACACCACTAAATCGTAGGCCCAGCCACACAAACACAACAACCTTCTGTTCTGGGTGATTTTCATCCAGAACCTGAGAACCACTAGACCCTGGGGCATGGGTCTGCACCATAATCTCATCCACATCTGTGGACATCTTCTGTGGACGGGTTTCAAGATCAACCTTTTGATTTTGATTCTGACCTGTACTTGTGAATTGTTAATTTCTTTTTTGTACGTATGTTATGCCTAGCTGAAGGCATTAAACTTAGCATGTGTGGATACAATCTTCCCTCTGCAGAGCTGACCGTATTTTCATGACACTCAGGTGATGTTTTATTTACTCTGCCCTTTTCATGTCTTTATTTTTACAATGAGGACATTGCATCATTTAGGCATGGGGAGGTGGATAATTAATTCCTAAAATCATTATGTTAACTCCATAGAAGTTCTTTTAGTTTCTTAGAAAATAAAAAAAAATTTTGAAAATTTGAAAAAAAGATAAAAAAAGAAAGAAATTAGGAAAAGAGAACTTAGGCATTTGGAAGTTATTAACTTTAGGAAATGATACGAGAGGACCTAAACACTTAGACTCTTCAGGTCTTCGGGCTTAATTAGCTCAGGTGTCTACTTGAATGTGGATTTAATCTCGAGTCCTCGCTAATTAAAATTCATTTTAATTTGGTAAATAATTTGGGATGATAAGTATGCGACTTATCAGCCCACCCTCTGATTTGGGGGGACTTTAAGCCTAAACATCTACACACATTTTTTTGCACTACTCACTTTCTGACGGTTTTTATGGAAATTAGGTAGCTAATGGACGAACTTGGGTGGTATGGCTGGCAAGTTGTCGGTGGTAACAGCTCATTGGTCGATTATCCAAAGCCTAGCCACAAGACCATTTTCGTTGTATAAATCTTAGATCAGGGAAGCCACCTACTTAGAAAAAAAAAGAAACACCTAAAAAGAAAAGAAAAAAAAAGAAGAAAAGGGAGAAAATAAAAAAATAAATAAAACACTTCACTGCACGAGTATGGCTGGCAAGTTGTTGGTGGTAACAGCTCATCAGCCAATTGTCCAGAACCCAGCTCACCAAAAAAAATGCACAATAATTCCCAAAACACTTAGGGAAGAAGCGGGGAAGTAGAATAAACTTGGAAGATATACACTGGGTTCGCTCTTGTGTTGACCCCATAAATAAAAGTAGGGAGAAAGCTACCGATCGTAAAGATAAACCTTTACGCAAGCTCACCTAGGGTTGTAGAAATCCGAAGTCTATCTTAACGGTCGTTTTGTGAGTCTATCACTTTTTCATAAAGATGCTTAGTACTTAGAGTCCTTTTCGAGTCTTGGGTAGGTCGGGTAACCGTAAAAAGTTATCCTAGAACTCTCAAACTCCAAAAGTACAAAAAAATAAGAAAAGAAGAAAAATAAAAAATATATATATATCTTCTCTTCTCAAATAAAGCGAGAACTTGGATGGTCTACATTCTGGAAGACACCTGGGTACTGTTGAGTTTTCGTAGTTTAGGACCTTATTTGAAATTTTCTATTGATAATAAATGGCTTAAGTCTAAGTGATCTAGTCCTAATTCTATTTTTATACAAAGCATATAGTTTAATTTTGCTAGGGACTAGCAAAAGATAGGCATGGGGGTATGATGTAAACGCATTTGTTGAGGGTAAAATGCCTATTCATGCATGTTCCTAGGCTTAGATTTGCACTTCATGTTATAAATATTACATATCATGCATCATTCTGCATTTAGAGTAGTTGTATGTAATTTAGGTTAATTGCATCATTTTTATGGTTAGGAGAGAAGGATATTTATTTTGAAGCCTCGGATAGACGATCTGACCATACAGATTTGATCAAGACAACAATCGGAGTCCAACGCCTCTGAAATTGCCTCGATCGGAGTCTCGTAGCACCATATGCAGTCCGAGGAAGATCAAAAGCCAAGGGACTAGGAGACATAATTCAGAGATTCAAATGGTAAATCCAACCGCATGGATGGATTCAGGTCGACGATCGCAGCCCAACGGCTTGAAAATCAACTCAATCTGACCTTTGTAGCAGCCCCTACAATAAGAAGAAGATCGACGGCCCAGACTACGCCACGTGGCGCAGCCCAGGCCGCCAGCACATGCACGCAGCACCGCATGCGCACAGCAGCGCGGGTGCGCGCAGGCGCTCATGCGCACAGTGCAGCGCCAGCGCGTGGGCGTGTGCACCAGCGTGGCAAGGCAAGAGCGCGGCACCAGTGCGGCGTGAGCTAGACCTACAGCAATGCATGAGCTGGACTTACAGCAACGCTTACAGCCGTCCGTAATTCATTGCATGCCAGCAAAGCCAGCTGTGGGCGCCAACGGGCATGAGATACCTACAGCGACATTTCCAACGACGGTCTGGATGTCATTAATGGTCCCATGCTCATTTTTGCCTCTTCTCTTCCACTATAAAAGGGCCTACACCCCCTCCCTTCCAAGCCATCTCTACCTATTCTACTCCTACATACTCCCAAGCTCTAGCCAGCCTACCAACGCTCCATTAGAGCTTGTTCTCAAGCTCCCAAGGTGTCTATTAGTGTAGCGAACCTCTGCCCCACCAAGTACTCCTCGAACTTCCCATCTCCCTTCATAAGTCACCTTGAAGCTATCCTCCCACCTCCATTCCGGTAGCAAATCATCTCCGTCTTCTCACCTCCATTCCGGAGCCACGCCGAAGCTTTCCTCAACACGACGTCCTCTTACATCTCACCTCCATCATCCCGCTCCTCACCTCCTTCGTTCGAGCTTCTACCAGGCACTGTTATCTCGTCGAATAGCCGATTCGGGAGATTTCCTTTCACCTCCCTCTCTTTATATACTTTCATAGTTTCTTGTAATTGACATTGGAAGTAATATATATCATATTTGTTCCATATCTTTATCTTGTGATACATTTGCTTATTTTCTTTTATTTCAAAAATACAAAAAAATAACAAAACCCCAAAATACCAAAAAGAAACAAAACGAAGCACAATTTTTAAGTAAAGTAAACGACGCCTCCCTGTGTTCAACCCAAGACTCCCTTGGAGTTTCGGTATAAATTTTATCTGATCGACGTGTTTTGCAACTACAATAATGGGTTACTTGTAACCCCTATTTCTAACATGCGAAACACGCCTGACTAAGGACCCGTCTGAGGCAGAGGACTGGCTGGAGCAGATAGAGAAGGTGTTTGACACCCTTCGCCCTCCCGCGGAGTGTCGTGTGGCCTTTGCCACGTACCATCTAGAGAGCACGGCACACAGGTGGTGGAGGGCAGTAAGAGGCCAGGAGGGGAGAGAGCCAACGTGGGACCAGTTCGTTACTCTCTTCTGCGAGCAATATTTTCCGCAGACCTGGTAGGACTAGAGGAGGCGAGAGTTCCACACTCTCCGCCAGGGGACGATGACTGTTAGCACGTACCGCACACGTTTTCTAGAGCTGTCACGTTTTGCCTCGACAGCCATGTCTACTGAGGAGGAGTGCCTGTGGAGGTTTACTGAGGGGCTTCGACCTGCTATTTGTCAAACCCCTGAAGCTGCCCACCTTCACATGAGTGGTTGAGGCAGCCTTGACCTACGAGGAGACCAACCCGACCGTGCGAGACACTGACAGCGGACGGAAGAGGCCCTACCAGCCAGAGTACTCTCAAGGTCGTCGAGAGCGAAGGCACACGGCACTCGCAGGAGTGCTGTCTCATTTTGCGGGGCCATCAGTGGCCTTTGGGTGCCCCAGACAGGGGCCAGTTGCCAGCACCGGACCCCTGCCCAACTACCAGTAGGGACATACTGAGGGAGGAGGTCGTGTCCCCCTCTACTACCATTGTGACCAGCTGGGCCACATCAAGAGGGATTGCCCATCTAGGGCTGGAGCACAGCAGATGCTCCCCGCACCGAGCGCTAGAGGTCGAGCTGGTGGTCGTGGTCACTAGGCGCATGGGGGAGGGCAGCAATCACGAGGAGGGTACTGACCAGCAACTGCTCGCCCAACCTAGAGTGTAGCTACTTCGTTTGCACCGAGGACTATGGGGCGTATCAATGCCATGACACATAGAGACGCCAGGGTTTTAGGTTCAGTGGTGGTAGGTATGGTTACTGTTTCTGGCATATTAGTGTACGTACATTTTGATTCCGATGCCACGCACTCTTTTGCCACTATGAGTTTTGCCATCAGTTTGCGGCAGGGCAGTGTGCTGTTAGAGGATCTGTTTGTGATCAGAGGTCCAGGTGGCCCGTTGTTGGTAGCTGAGGAGGTCTACATGGACTACGAGGTCAATATAGTGGGACATAGCCTCCCTACTGACCTGACTGTGATACAAATGGAGGATTTTGGCGTGATCCTAGGGATGGACTGCCTGTCCTCCTATCACACCGTGGTGGACTGTTTCAGGAGGAAGATCATCTTCTCCATACCAGAGTTGCCTCCCTTTGAGTTTCACGGACAACCAGTGGACGGAGGCTTCAGATGCATCTCCGTACTTCGGGCAGCAAGGCTTTTGAGCTAGGGGTGTGAGGGTTTTTTGTCCTGTGTAGTGGCAGAGCCTAGCCCCGTGGTTGACTTTCAGAGTATTCCAGTGGTTTATGAGTACCCCGACGTTTTTCCAGAGGAGCTGCCAGGACTACCACCTGAGCGTGAGTTCCAGTTTGAGATCTCACTAGTATTGGCAACCAGGCCCATTTCTACTGCACCGTACCAGATGGCACCGCTTGAGCTATGAGAGCTCAAGTCACAGCTGCAGGACCTATTAAAGAAGGGTTTTGTAAGGCCTAGTGCATCCCCATGGGGAGCCCCTATGCTGTTTGTGAAGAAGGATGGCACCCTGCGACTCTGTGTCGACTACTGACAGCTGAATAGGGTCACCATCAAGAAAAAGTATCCACTGCTGAGGATTGGCGACCTATTTGAACAGTTGCGAGATGCCACAGTGTTCTCCAAGACAGATCTGAGGTCGGGCTACCACCAGTTGAGGATCAGGGAGACTGATGTCTCCAAGATAGCTTTCTGTACCCGGTATAGTTACTACGAGTTCTTGGTCATGCCGTTTGGGTTGACCATTGCCCCCGCTACTTTTATGGATTTGATGAACTAGGTTTTCAAATCGTACTTGGACTAGTTTGTGGTGGTGTTCAACAACGACGTGCTCGTTTACTCGCAGGATCAGGTGCAGCATGGACAGCATTTACGGATGATCCTAGACATTTTGAGGCAATGCAAGTTGTATGCTAAGTACAACAAGTGCGAGTTTTGGTTGAGGCAGGTGACTTTCTTAGGCCATGTGATTTCAGGGGATGCTTTGGTTGTGGATCCAACCAAGGTTGAGGTTGTACTCAGGTGGGAGAGGCCACATACAGTGACAAAGATACAGAGCTTTTTGGGACTTGCAGGTTACTATCGACGATTTATCACAGGATTCTCTCAGATTGCGCGTCCTATCACCCAGCTGACTCGGAAGGGCGTGCCTTTTGCCTAGACAGATGAGTGCGAGGCATGTTTTCAGGAGTTGAAGGAGAGAATGACTTCAACTCCTATGCTTACCATCCCAGACAACAGTAGTGGTTTTGTGGTTTACACAGACACTTTGTTGCAAGGGTTAGGGGGTGTGCTCATGCAGCGGGATCACGTTATCGCTTACGCTTCATGGCAACTGAAGCCCCATGAGCATAGCTACCCTACCCATGACTTAGAACTGGCAGTTGTTGTCTTCGCACTGAAGACCTGGAGGCACTACCTTTACGGTGAGACCTTCAAGATTTTCATAGATTATAAGAGCCTCAGGTACTTGTTTGACCAGAAGGAGCTCAACATGAGACAGAGACATTGGTTAAAGCTCCTGAAGGACTACGACTGTAGCATCTCCTACCATCCAGGGAGGCCAATGTGGTGGCTGACGCCTTGAGTTGGAAGGTGCCCGCCCACTTGGCTAGTTTACAGGCACAGAGTTGGAGACTTATGGAGGAGTTGGGCAGTTGGCGACCCCAGGAGTCACAATGGCATTGTGGGATAGTGACAGTGATGCGGTAAATGCGACCAGAGCTGATAGACTACATCATCGCTGGGCAAATGACAGATTTGTACTTACAGACGCTGCGAGACAGGGTGTTGACAGGGGACCCAGGAGACTTTTCCTTTACAATGAGATACTGCGCATGAGGGGACACTTATGCGTTCCTAGGAATGAGGAGTTGTTGAGAGAGCTTCTAGCTGAGGCGCACGGGTCCAGGTTCACCATACATCTCGAGAACACAAAGATGTATCATAATCTGAGATGCGACTTTTGGTGGAGAGGGATGAAGCGGGATGTTGGTGAGTTTGTGCAGCAGTGTTTGGTGTGCCAGCAGGTGAAGGTCGAGCATCAGAGGCCTGCAGGGCCATTGCAGCCACTTCCTGTGCCAGAGTGGAAGTGGGAGAGCATAACCATGGACTTGGTGGTGGGTCTACCGGTTAGCCAGCGAGGACACGATGCAGTCTGGGTGATAGTAGACAGGTTGACGAAGACGATGTGTTTCCTACCGATTCGAGTCACCTTGGGACCAACACAGTTGGCAGAGAGGTATATTCAAGATGTGGTACGCCTGCACGGAGTTTCACATGAGATTGTATCCAGTAGGGATACTCATTTTACTTCCTAGTTCTAGGCTGAGTTTTAGCAGGCCTTGGGGACACGTTTGAGGTTCAGTACCGCTTACCACCCCCAAACGGATGAATAATCAGAGTGCACCATACAGACACTAGAGGACCTTTTACATGCCTGTGTACTAGACTGGAGAGGCTCTTGGGAGGAGCATTTACCCCTGACAGAGTTTGCGTATAATAACAATTACCACTCGAGCATCGGCATGGCACCTTACGAGGATCTGTACGAACGGAGGTGTACTACACCCTTGAGTTGGGTCGAGGTGGGGACCAAGAGGGAGGTTGGCCCCAGGTTGATCCGACAGAGTCAGGAGGTGATAAAGCAGATTCACAGACGACTCTACACTGTCATGAGCAGGCAGAAGAGTTACGCTGATCGGAAATGCAGAGAGCTGCAGTACGAGGTTGGGGATTATGTCTTTGTCCATATGAAGGGCCTGCAATGTTTTAGGGTGAAAGGGAAGCTTTCACCGAGGTTTGTGGGGCCCTTTGAGGTCCTGGAGTAGGTAGGACTCGTTGCTTACCGGCTTGCCCTTCCTCCCCAGCTTTTTGGAGTGCACGACGTGTTCCACGTGTCCAACCTCAAGAAGTACATCACTGATCCTAGTCATGTTCTAAGCCACGAGAACGTCGAGGTGGGTGACGACCTGACCTACCCTGAGAGACTAGTACAGATACTAGATAGAGCAATCCGGAGTCTGAGACGGAAGCAGGTACCACTAGTGAAGGTCCTATGGAGAAGCCAGTGGTACGAGTAGGCAACCTCAGGAGGCGACCTGGGAGCCTGAGGCGGCGATGCGAGAGTGGTTCCTGGAGCTTTTTGAGGGTATGTATTTTCGGACCTACTTTGATCCTCTTTAAGTTTGTTATGCATTTTATGTTCCTTTTTCCGTACCCTAGCTAGCTCAAGTTTCGGGGATGAAACTTCCTTTAAGTTTGTAATAATGTAATGACCCGTTACACTTTTGGCCATTTAAGATGTCTGGACACGTTCCCGGATGTCTGAAAGTGGAATTTTCATACTGCGCTTTGCACTCTACGCTTAGGCGAAGCGTAGAAACCGTTCCCTTCTCTCTCCCTTCCTCATTCTCCCCCAAACCCTAAACCCCACACCACCTATTTATACCCCTCCTCCCCCTTCTCCTCTCATCACACCACCAGCCACCACCACCTCCAGATCTCCTGTGCGGTAGTGGCGAGGGAAGACGAGAGAGGCGAGTAGGGGGCGGGTGAGGGAGAGCAAGAGGGGGGAAGGAGGAGAGCATGGGAGGAGGAGGAGGACCAAGGTCGGTGAAGCTTCAATGGAAGCTCAGCGGAGCTTCGGTGGAGCTCGAGGAGGAGCCGGTAAGGAGCTGCTCAAGCTCCTACAGTAGCTGGAGCTATCGCTGTGGGAGGAGGAGCGATTGGAGACAGTTGCGAGGAGTTCCTGGTACTATAAGTTTTCCAGTATTAGATGTTTGGAGTGTAGTCTAGATGACTGCGGGGTACCTGGACGTTTCGAGCTAAGGCCAGACATCTGAAAGCACATTTATCGCAAGGTACATATCTCCCTGCCCCATGCATATCGCAGCGTAGGGGTTATTGTCGGCTGACCATGCCTGCGATTGCGTATGTAGGTGCAGCTCTGGGAAGGAGCACGAAATGCTTTCCCACGCGCTTTTGGACGTCTGAACACATCACCAGACATCCGGAGGTGCATCCAGACGACTGGAGACATTGTCTGACGTCTAAAATTGTCTTCAGACGGTCGCGGTGAAGGTCTAAACGTCTGATTAGCTGCAACAGACACAAGGTAAGATCTGACACATTTTAAGAGGTCTAGGATTATTCCCAGACATCTGATTTTGAACAGTAGACACATTTTTGACCTATTTAGGGTCCGATTGGGGTTCGTTTTATACAAACGAAATACTTGCACTTTCCTCTCGAGTTCCTCTACATACTAGAGTCTATTATACACTGTTCTGAACTCTCCTTTTGTGATGTATTCCCTGGTATAGGGTTTCAACCTGCTGCACATTTGGGGCTCGCAGAGATGTCTGGGTCTGTGGTTCAAGCCCCCATTACTCTCGTGTTTCCTGGTAGAGTGGTTTAATCATGTATTAATATTTGAATAAGAATGTGCTTGGTTGAATTAGCCAAATGGAACTCTAGGATGTGGAATGAATCCTAGGGTAGACAAATGAATGAATCGTTTGTACTGTATGGTTTACTTGCATGCGTGATTGAGATAGACTACTAGAAATTGACTATAATATAATTTTGAGTTGCCTGTTAGAATGTGACCTGCTATATTTAATGAACTACCTGTGAAATCACCAGTTGCATGTGTTGAGAATTGAATTATGAAAACATGAGCTGCCTATATATGGATGAGAAAGGAATTATGAAAGATAAGATCTGGATCGGGATAAATGAGGTGAACATGAACATGAACCCTATGGTGAATTAGGAGTAGAACTCCTGTGGATATATGGAAACCTGGAATGTAGACGGAAAGTGTGCTGGCCCTTGAGTACGTGATACCAAGGAGAGCAACTGTTCCCTTTTGTGTAGAGCGGAGTTGGCCTCCCTTGGGTTAAGACCCGAGGTTAAGATTGATCACTCTACACCGACTCCTATTGGCCCTCGTGTATGTGGTACCGAGGCAAGCTACTAGTGTAGGGAGGAAGCTAGCCAACCCACAGGGCCTGGGGTTCAGCTAGCCACAGTACAATGACTTGTTAGGCCCTCTGGTCAAACCGAAGTAGTCAGACGAGGGTGCGTAGACTGTGGAAGGGCGAGACCCCTATTTGGTTCTGAGGGACGAAAGCCCTGTTCTGAGAGGGCAAGGCCCTATTCTGTTCCGTGTTGTACTTTGGACATACCTACTAACCGAAATGACTGACAGCATGTTAGTGCGGAGTAGCTACCTGTGCGCTTATCAAGCGTGCCTTAGTCACCTCTACGTCTTGACAATTACCTCCGGGTGGTTGACTGAGTGTAGGACTACCACGGGAGACTCTCCCGGCCAGGAGAACACCACGTGTACCTTCTACTCTACAGAAATGACTACAATCAAGATCGTTCCCATGAGGAATATGTAAGATCAAGAAATATCTGGATACTTTGATAAATGGGTGAAACTGAAACATATAAAACAGATAAATGGAAATGAGAATCAAACATGTTGTTTTTACTGTTTTGTACTTAGATAATATAGATACCACTCTACTCAGCGTTCGCTGACTCTGCCTTTTCATAACACTATTGAAGACCAGGAGTTGAGCAGCCCGAGTTTCCGGCTACGGAGGGTGCTAGGCCCAGTCGAATCCAGCTGTAGTTTTCTTCAGCACTTCCTTTCTTTTTCTCTACTGTTGTAGTAAGTAATGAACTCTTAGTTACTTTTCTGCCACTATTGTTTACTTTCTACTTTTCGTTGTCGTTGTTGTTGTCGTGGTATGTTCTGAGACAGCTATTCTATTTTCTTTACTGCTTTGTACATTTCTTCTACTTAATTATATTGCATATGTGAATATGGTTTACTTTCCTACTTTTGGTTATTTCTTGTTGGACGACTAGATCTTGGGATTAGTCGAGGTGAGTCGATCTCAGATCCTGTAGGGATCCGGAAACCGATTCGTAATAAAGATATACAGACATAAACTAAAATTTTGTTCCAGGAAGTAAAAATTTGAAACATAAGGGTTTCTCCTTAAGGGAGAGGAAGAGGGAAAGGATGGTTGGGGGGGGGGGGGGGGGGGGGGGTGGTCGGTGGGGGTAGGGGGAAGGACATAAAATAAAATAATAAAATTGTAAATTTTTTTCACGAAAGTAATTTTTACTATATTTTTATAAGAACATGGACATAAAAAATTTGTATTTTGAAGGTATCTATGCAAATATTAGAAGGCAAGTATTGGTTTAATTTGAAGAGAACATTAGGACATTTATGTAAAATTTCTTTTTAAAATACAATTGAAACATATAAGTAATAAGATCATGATTTAGAAATATAATAGTACATGTAAAAGTTCACACAACCTTTAAAAGATAAATATTACATGTGACATTTGTTATATTACAATGGTGGTATTTCAAGTATAATGGGTAAAATTTAGTCCAAAATTACAATATTCAATATTTAGAAATATTATCGATGTAATTTAATTGAAAGAGTGGTATGTGAATCTTTTTGTTAACATATATTTGTGGTAGCTAAGTAACATTTAGTTCTTAGAAGCATGAAATGAGGAACGTTATTAAATCGCGAGCCTGGTAATAAATAGATGCATGTAGATATAATATTGTAAATATTGATGTATTTTATAATACAAAGAGATGAAATTATTTTACAAAAATTTTTTTATGATCATTTTACAGCGATTCAATTCATCGGATTCATTTTACACGATGCAAAATGACACGAACCTTGTGTGCATTGCAAAAGTTGCCTTTTTCTACATTTCCTCCGACTAGATTGTGCTCTCCTCCTTCCACTGGATCGAGGAATCTTTGCGAGCAATCCCAATAAGCGGAGAATATTGATCTAATTAATCCAAACAGCTTTTCTTGCTGCGTCAACTTGGAACAAAATCTCCTCACTCTTTTTCATAGCTCAGTAAATGTATATTTTCGTGTGGATCGACGAAGGAAGCAGCCATATATAAATGGGAAATAACTAGATTTTTATCGACGCACACATGATTACAAGAGAGCACAATAATCACCAAAAATAGCTTAACAGTTTTGTCCTCCATGTCAAAGTACCCATGTCGACAAATGGCCCACCCAGCACCAATAAATTTTAAGCTCCAGCTAACCACTCCAGTAACCTCATCTTGGACATCAAAGCAACCAATTGGAGAACGACAGAATGGCCATATGAACCTGAACCGTGGACCATCGAACGGTTTTCATAATTTCACCACGATCCCACCGATGAAATTAAACGTTATCTCGACCATTATTAAATAAAATATCCATATCTTTTGCCACTACAGAAGAATAATTAGTAGCACAAGCACCCGGAGAATACAAAGGAGAGAGAGGAGGCTCCCCATGTCAAAGTATTCCAGGTCTTGCTCGTTTTTCAGCTCAGGGATCTGCAGCACCGACATACCTGGTCTCCGGTCCCCTCCATGGCAGACCCAATTGCGCTTGCAGGGCTGCTCCAGTCTCGGGCTACCTTGGTTCAAATTGTGCGACGGCGCCGACGTTGCGTCGTTCGCCTTGTGGCGTGATGCGGCGGCGGCGCTCTTCACTATTCTCGGAGCATACTTGTTGGTGCTAGCCTTTGATTCAATCGTCAAGCGTGGCACGATCAGTCAGGTCACCCAATTCTCTACCCCCATCCTTATCTTGACTTCTATGACTGCTTTGTTTTTTTTTTTGAAGTGTTTGTAGTTGAACTGCATTGTAGTATGTGTTTGATTTTTTTCTAAATGTTGTGTAACAGGCCAAAAAAGGTTGCTTATTACGGATCGACTTTTTCATTTGTGTTATAACTTGTTTCATCTCACAGGCTGAATAAATTTAATTACTCTTAGCATTTTTTCCTTTATGTGTGGGACATGAAATACAACCAATCAAACCATAATTCCATTCTGTTTCGTGAACAAATTTTCATTTTAAACTTACTCTTTTAATTAAAGAAATATCCTGATTAATTAATGAACAAGGTTCATGTTGATGAAAATAGTGCCATCTAGTTACAGGATAAGAGAGTTGGGGCTTAGAAGTATACCATTGTGATGTTTCAATGTCAAAATGGTAGAATAACTTCGAACATTTAGATGACATTAGAAGCATTTTTTGGGGACATTTAAACATTACCATAGAAGATGATGTCTCGGGAGAGGGCTACTTGTCTCTCACTTATCCCTCATACCTCCTTTATCCTCACTTTCCCATCCCTTTAATTGAATGGTACCTTAGGACACATCTCAGTTATGGGTACTTTGGATCAAGGGTCTATTTTTTATTGAACACATGGATCTGTGGACCTGTGATCTAATTGCCCCAAAAATTTTGCTGGATGTCACGTGCAAAACAACATACAGTTCTTCTAAACTACAATCAGAAGATGGAAATATATAAATATATATATATATATTAACTTCTACAGATCAGTTAAACGTCACTATCTTAGGAAACGTAACTGTCATTCATAATTCAACTTAACTACCATAGTTTCTCTCTGTTTTTTTTTAGGCTTTTGTTTTCTGTATGGTCATTTTGGGTACCAGCATTTTATTTGATTGGATATGACAAAATAATTGGGCAAAAAGAATTTTACATAAATAGCCCTACATTCCTTTTTAATTACACATATACCCCTCCTTTCCTAATATCAATGTAAAGACATTTGGAAGCATTAAATTCCTTATGACAAAAGGAATTCACTTATCCAAAACTATTTATTTTATTGCTACTAAAGTTCCCAACCCTTTCCTTTTCTCATGATCAAAGTCTACTTTGAATGGACCTTATTTGGGTTCACAATAGGAAAACAAAATCCAGTCACAAAACACGATCACATAAAGAGATAAAGAAGTTTATTTACACAGTTCCACTTGAAAGGTATACATCTGGGGAGAGTATGGGTACTCTGAGAAATTTCACTATGTTATTTTGAAGTACAAGAAAACAATTCATTCTCTCTATACACGTGTCCCTTTCTCAATGGGACCACCACTTATTTATATGCCCAGCGTCATGTAACGCATGTGGCCTTAATTAAGAGAATCTTTCGGATTGTAATGATGAGGGCAAGATACCCGGTCATCAAGTGACACCCATTGTTTGGAACGTGTGCCACGTTCTTTAATGAATGTGATGATGTGATTCTTAATTAATAATAACTGTTATCCTTTTGGCAAACTGATGGATCATGTGTCGGGTCAGGCAGCTGAGCTCTAATTTTGCCTAGCCAGTAGGGCCTTTAGGTAGGTAGAGAAATAGGTGGTCCTCCTAGTCGATTAAGCAGACAAAGAGCCTTGTTAGCTATGATGCCTTTTAGTTGGTTGCTCTTTCCTCGACTAATTTGCATTAAAAAGATGGTCGAGTTTGCCCACTTTACAAGTTTCTTTCTATTTGCTTGGTAGGCCTCTTTGGGCTTATTCTTGGGTCATAAGAAGACCTTCAATTATTGGGCTTTATTTGAAGATTTTTGTTCCCTCATCATTTGCCTCTACTTTCTTTAGTTCGTATATTAACTAGGAGATCATTATCAAGTTGGAGAATTTCTTCCTCATTGTTGCCCCCAACAAGCAATCCATTTGTCAACACAAATTGGACAGTTGCTTTAGTTACGGTGGAAGTATGGGTTAATATAATATTGATGGAGTCACGCTTCGCGAATTGAAATCAGGGGTTAGGAGGACCCATCATCGTAGCTTGCAAAACACATCTATTAGATAAAATTTATAGCCAAAACTCGAAAAGTGAGTCCCGGGTCGAACACAAGGAGGCGACTTTTACTTTGTATGAAAATCGCGCTTCGATTTGTTTCTTTTTGGTTTTTAGGGTTTTGTTATTTTTTTTTTATTTTTGAAATAAAATGACAAGCAATCATAAGGGAGAGATGGAATCAAATATGATGTATTGCCTGAATGTCAATTACAATAAACTATGAAATCATAAAAGAGAAAGGGGTGAGAAGAAATCTCCCGAAGGAACTATTCAGTGAGACGACGGTGCCTAGCGGAAGCTCGGATGAAGGAGTTGGGAAGCAGGACGACAAAGGTGAGATGCGGGAGGACGTCAGGTAGAGGAAAGCTTCAGCGCAGCTCTGGAATGGAGGTGAGAAGGCGGAGATGATCTGCTACTAGAATGAAGGCAAGAGGATGGCTCCAAGGTGACTTATGAATGGGGATGGGAAGATGGAGGAATATTTGGTGAGGCAGAGGTTCGCTACACTAATAGGAGCCTTGGGAGCTTGAGAGTAAGCTCTAACGGAGTGTTGGCAGACTTGCTAGAGCTTAGGAGTAGGTGGGAGTAGAGTAGGTAGAGATGAAGAGGAATGGGGGTGTAGGGGTGTTTATATAGTGGAGGGAAGAAGAAATTCATGTAGAGGGTTGTAGAGACAGCTGCAAGCGTCACTAAAGACCCCATGCAGCTGTCGCTAAAGATCGTGCCCCCACCACTCATGCCTGTAGCTGGCCTTGCGCCTACGAGCAGTTAGTAACGACTGTAAGCGTCACTAAAGATCCGCCCAGGCTGTAGCTGAAAGTCCATGCTAACCCATGCCCACTGCTGCTGTGCTTGCGTACCCATCAAGCATTGTGTCGAGCACATGCACACTGGTGTTGCGCTGGCGCTGCGGTGCGGGCGCGTGGGCTAGTGCCCTCACATTCGTGCGTGTGCACTGGCCAATGCCTCACTTGAACAATTGGGGGGCTAGGCGGGCTTCGAACCCACGCCCCTCCTTTGAGAAGTAGGCACTTCACCATTGTGCCAAAGCGGTGGATGGTCAAGTGGAGAGTGCAGTGGCGTCCGCTGATTGTGCGATCATGACCGTTGGATTCTCATCCAACTGTCACGATATAATCTTGAGCTCTTCTCTTATGAAGGTGAGGCAACTTGGAGTGCTCTCAACCATTGGATTGAGATCCAACGGCTGAGATCTCTCCATGCGTGAGGCTAGGGCGGTCGTGGTTCATGTTGGGTGGTCTGGATGGTGCCACGTGGTGCCATCTGGACTGTCCATCTTCTTTCTATTGCAGAGGGTGCCACGGTGCTCAGATCGAGATCATTCTCGTGGTGCTGAACTGCGATCATCAATCTGGATCAATCTGTATGATCGGATTTTTCATCTGAAGCCCGTATGGATGTCGCATTGCCCCCTGGCCATTGATCTTCCTCATACTTCATATGATGCTACAGGACTCTAATCTAGACGATTTCGGAGGCATTAGACTCCAATCGTCATCCTGATCAGATCCGTACGGTCCGATGGTACATCAAAGGCCCTAAAATAAATCCTCTTCTCTCCTGACCATAAAAGGGACCTAATTAACCTAAAATATATACAACTACTCTAAATGCAGAATGATGCATGCTATGTAATATTTATAATATGGAATGTAAATCTAAGTCTAGGAACATGCATAAATAGGCATTTTAACCTAAATGGATGCATTTACATCATACCCTCATGCCTATTTTTTGCTATTCCCTAGCAAAATTAAATTACATGCTATGTATAAAAACAGAATTAGGACTCAATCGCTTAGGCCTAAGTTGTTTATTAACAATAGAAAATTTCAACTGAGGTCCTAAACTACGAAGACTTAACAGTACCTAAGTATCTGCTAGAATGAAAACTGCCCAAGTCCTCGCCTTATTGGAAAAGGGAAGATACATTTTTTTTTCTTCTTTTCTAACTTTTTTGAACTTTTGGAGTTTGAGAGTTCCGGGATAACTCTTTACGGTTACCCAATCCATTCAAGACTCGAAAAGGACTCTAAGTGCTAAGCATCTAGTGAAAAGAGTGAAAGACTCACTAGGCGACTGTTAAAACGAACTTCGGGTTTCTATGACCTTAGGTGACCTTGCCTAGAGGTTTATCTTTTCGATTGGTAGCTTTCTCCCTACTTTTATTTATGGGGTCAACACAAGGGCGAACCTAGTGTATATCTCCCAGGTTTATTCTTCTTCCCTACTTCGTCCCTAAGTATTTTGGGAATTATTGTGCATTTTTGTGAGTTAGGCTCTAGACAACCGACCAATGGGCTGTTACCCACGGCAACTTGCCAGCCATACTCATGCGGTGAAGTGTGGTTTTGTTTATTTTTTATTTTCTCCTTTTTGTATTTTTTTTATTTTTTTTCTTTTTCTATTTTGTTTTTAAGTAGGTGGCTTCCCTTATTTAAGATTTACCTAAAGGCAGTACGAAGAAAATGGTCTTGTTGCTGGGCTCTAAACAACCGACCGATGAGTTGTTACCACCGATAACTTGTCAGCCATATCACCCTAGATAGTTCATTAGCTACCCAATTTCCGAAGAAACAGCCAAAAAGTGAGTCAGTGCAAAAAGTGTGTAGATGCTTAGGCTTAAAGTCCCCCTAAATCAGAGGGTGGGTTGATAAGTCGCATACTTATCATCCTGATGCGTGCGTTTCATTCAACTCAGTAATTAAGTTAATTTCACTTAATTAAGAGTAGAAGAAATCACTTAGGTTAACTCGAAGGTGTGTCAATTGTGTAGTATAGGGTCGAATTAACTTAATATTTTAGAAATTTTTACTGGTTGAGTCCAGGTCATTCACTGGGAGGCATAATAATTTTCTCCAAATTCACCAATTTTCTTTTATCTCTTTAAGTTTAGGAGGTATAACTAATTTGATTTTCAAAACATGAATTTTGTCAAAATATTTAAACCATAAAGGATATACAAAATTCCATATGCAAACATATTTACTCAAAATGTTGTACTTTATTAACAAGTAAACATGCTAGTTTTTCAATTTTATTTCATTCTAAGAAATTAAGGCAATTAAAAAGTTATCTAAGTAAAGCATGCTTTTTACAATTAAGAACAAAAAGTAATTATGCAAGAGAAAATTTATTTATTTTCATCTCTCTTCAGCCTCTAATCTTCTTCTTTCTTTCTTTCTTCTTTCTCTCTTTTATTTTCTTCTCTCGAGCTCTCTTTCTTCTTACCTTTCTTGTGTTGTTCCTGCCTTCTTATCCTCCTCTTCTTCTTTTTCCCTTTAATCTTCTCCTACCTTCTCTTCTTCTCTTAGTTTTTCTCCTTTGTTCCTTAGTCTCTTTTTTTCTTAACACTCCTTAGCACCTGTGCCTTCTCCTTTAGCACTTAGCATCCTTCAGCGGCATCTCTTTTCCTTAAGCTTCCAGCTGAATCAGGTTTTTTTACTTTTTTAACCAAAAGTTTTTTTTATTTGCGGCGAGGTCCTTTCGAGGATACTGAAATCGTCGGTCTTTCTCAACCGGGTTTGAGGGTTTTGTTTTTGTTATAACGTTGTAGTAAAGCCGGTTATTACCAACATTTCAAATATAAAAATTTTTTTACTCGGAAAATGAAAGAGTTCCCGAGGTCGAACTCAGGGAGCAAGTCGTATTCTAGAGATATACATGTTTCTTTTACAAAAAGAAAGAGAGAGGGAAAGAATTTGTTGTTTTCTCTTTGTTCTGCAGAGGGGATGCTCTTCTTTCTCTCTTTCTTTAGATCTCCTTCTCTCTCTGTTCTGCAGAGGTGATGTTCTTCTTCTGCAATGGTGGTGCTCTTCTTTTTCTTCCTGCTGTTCCTGCTTTGGTGATGTTCTTCTTTCTTCAGAGCTCCTTGTTCTTCTTCTTCGTTCTGCAGAGGTGATGCTCCTCTTCAGATCTCTTTGTTCTTCTTCCTTGGTTTCTGCCTTGACCTCTCTTCTTCTTCTTTATGGCTGCAGAGCTTCTGCCTTCAGCTACTAAGTCTTCCTTTCTTCTTCTTCTGCTTTGGCCGTTGCTCTTCCTTCTTCTTCAGCCTGCCTTCTTTCCTGCTCTGGCTGCTGACCTTCCGTCGTCTGACCCGGTGCTTCGACGACTTAACTATGCATTTGCTACAGTGCAGCTCCTTCTTCCTCGCCTGCACTTCTTCTTCTGCGGGTCTTCTTCTTCGCCTGCACACTTCAGAGTTTCTCGTCAGAAGCAAAACCTACTCTACCCTCCCCCCCCCCCCCCCCGCGTCTCTCTTTCTCTCTGAAACCACTCTGGGGAAAACTCTCCCAGAGCTACCGGGTAACCGGGTTCGGATCAGGCCCGGGTCCAGGCCCACCGGCGTGCGTGGTGGGCGAGGAGTGCAGGTCAGTCGAGTCGGGTCGGGTCGGTTCGGGTCAGGTCCGCGGGGTGTGAGCGCGGACGAGACCGGGTAACCGGGCGGGTGAAGGGGACCTCACCCCGTGTACTGAGGCAGTAAGGCTATTGCACTTTTGCATCTTATGTCGCTGCGGCTCTTCAGGCGTTTCCGAGGTGGGACTAAACGGCCCACCTCAATTGCGCGCCCGCAGCGGGGAATTCAGCAGGAGATGGCAGCGTCACGCGGAGTTTTCTTCCTCGGCTGCGAACCTGGTGTTTTGCCAAAACTCCTCGCAAGGCCTGGGAGTGAATCTGGGCTTGGCGCTGAGCGTGGCGCGCCTGTAGCTGCAGGCGGAAGCAGGTCCTCCTGCGCGTCAATGGCGGCGGAGGTCGAGTGGCCTGTCCACAAGAAAACGGCCTCTCGGCCTAAGCAGAGAGTGCCAGGAGCTTCGCCAGGGTGCGGCGAAGCTCGTGTGGGTGGTGGTGAGGCGCGGGGCGGCGTGCGAGGGCTGCCTTAGGTCGGACTGTGGGTCGGAGGATGGGTCTGTTCGGTGGAGTTGCAGAGGGTGATGTGGGGGAAGTGGTAGGGCGGAGATTGATCAGGGTGAGGAGGCGGAGGTCCTGCGGTGGTTGGCGAGCCGTGTGGGTCGCTGAGGTGATGGGAGCGGCTCGCCGGAGGGTGGTCGGAGACAAAGGGGGTGAAGGTGGTCAGGGTCGGTCGAGGGCTTAATTGACTAAATTGAAAGCGGGGAAAGAAAGAGGAGAAGAAGGGGAGTAGCTCTAGCTTACTTGCAGGGACGAAAGGGGAGGAACAGGGCGACAGTCGTATCGACTGTCGCCGGAGAAGACGATGCTCAGGGAAAGGGGCGGCGGCGAGCAGAGAGCCGGAGAGGCGCCAGCTGGGTGCGGCGTGGCGCGGGAAGAGCAGGGGAGGAAGTCTCTGCTGCTGGTATTGCGGCAGAGCGAAGAGGTGGAGGGGAAGGGAACCGCCGGAGCTGGTGAGCGTCTGCCGGAGGAAGAAGAGAAGAAAGTTGGGGATTTTCTCCGTCAGATCCAGGCTGCCCTGGTCGGTGGAGCAGCGGGGGGTATTTATAGGGAGCAAACAGGGAGGAAGGCGGAGGGAGACGACGTGTCTCCCTCGCCGGAGGATGGTCGGAAACAAGAACCCATACCGTCCGTCGCGTTCGCACGGCCGGTATGGTGGGTTACGATGACCAGGGGGGTGTCCCTGCGACGGCTGACGACGCAGGGCTCCCCCGGTTTACTTGCCAGGTCCCCCACCTCACCCTGCGCGGCGCCATGCTCCGCGCAAGGTCGCCGGAGCATGGTGCTGGCAGGTTTTGCAGGAGGGACCTGGTTGCAAAGAACGAAGGAGAGTTAGGGGCCAAAATGCGAGGGTTCAAAAGTTGAGGGCCAAAGAGTAAATATATGAGGACCAAAGTGTAAAGTCGGTCAAGGAGGTTTCTTCTTAGGCTCAAGTTTTGATACATGACTAATTAGGACCTAAGGAATCTGATGGTGAATTTCATTTCCATATTAAACCTTGTTTGACCGGTCAATTTGCGCAAAAACCCAAATTAAGTTATTAATTGGGCATGGTTCTCAATGTAGGTCAAAATGGGTTCTAAAGGCCAAATTGAAGGTTCTAAACCCTAGAGATTATTTTTCTATGAATTTTAGAGGGTTTATTATATTTTTACTTTGCCTCGAACCTTGTGAATTGAAGTGGGTTGTTTTAGGGTTACAGATTATCATTTGGTTTCTTGGAAGTGCTGTAGCCCTTGCTAGATCATTTCATCCCACTTTTATTCTTATTAAGCTGCTTTGACCTATGTTTGGGCCCTGAATTACCCTGTATGCAGATTATACTGGTAAAATTGCACTTTTACCCCTTATGACTTGTTTTCTTCTCAAACTCAGAATTCTCTGAGTTAAGCCTTTCCTTGAGATATGTAGGAGCTTTTATCCTTTATATTAGGTCAAAATGAGCTAGTTATGGCTCATGATGAGGTTCTCATCATACCCCCATGCCTAGCTTTTGCTAGTCCCTTAGCAAAAACTTAAGGTTTCAACCCTTGTTCTAGACCATGAAGTTTTTAATAGTTTTAGATAAGTGCCTTTTTTATTTGAGCATAGATTAGGTTCGAATGCTGACCATAGGCCTAAAAGGTACTCTAGTACCAATCAAGATCCAAATCTGTCTAGCCTTAGCCTCAGTCTTTCAGCAAAGGTTTTTAAGGCCCACAAGAACTGATCCTAAGGTTTATTGGACCTCGTGGTTAAAGCACCCGTGCTTGAAATGATTTTAGCCCTGGCTCAGTTCGCAGTGCGTTTTGTAAGAGAGAGATAGAAAGTTTTTCTGTTTGGAGAGTTTTCTCTCTCTTTTTCTTTTTAGTTCTAGCCTAGGATTGGCTTTTCAACACGGTCTGTATCAGATTCCTTGCTCCCATCATCAATCCTCAAGGGTTCCTGGCGATCGATGCTTCGAGATAGCACCGCCCATGGCAACCCCCGGAACCCTGGCTATTGAGATTTCGAGATAATCCCATCCATGGAATTCCGTGGTCGAATCCAGACCCTGGCAATTGACACTTCGAGATAATGCCATCCATGGAATCTGAACCAGCAGAGTGCTTACATGCCCCCAGTAGGATATGTAAATATCCTAAGAGACAAGCACCGAGGAGATGATATTTTGTTACGCATCTTCGAGGGGATTTCCCACCTCTCTGCGCTGGGAACTCGTCCAAATCAACTTGTGTTGATCGGTCGCTCCTATTCTAGGTATTCTTTTCAGATTTTTGTGACGCTTCTACGTGATTCTGATTTTTACGCTTACTGAACCAGGCTGTGTGTGAGATTAGGGTGCTTAGGTTACTGAGTCCCGTAAACAAAAAATTAGTTAACGAGGCCGAATACTCCTTAAGCCTTAGACCTAATACTTCAGCTTTTCATTTTCCTCAACCTCTTGAGGAGTGTCCAGATCTTAATGGGTACTAAGAGTCTATTCAAGAATGCCTAAGGTTTGCATTCTTTACTAATCTTATTGTGCACTTTTCAGTTATTTTCTTGAATGAGGTCTAGAACTTAGGTTAATTCCTTAGTTCCTTACTAATGACTATCACTTTTTCTCATAATTTTGTGCTCCTTTTTCCTTTTGTTTCTTTTCTCCTTCGCAAAATTTCCTTCTCCTCTTTTCCTCTTGTTCTTTTTCGAAAATTTTTTAATTTTTATGGTGTTTTTGGCATATGTGAATTTTTTTGTTTGAAACCTTTTCTTACGAGTTTTTGTACTTTCATACCCCCCCCATGCCTAAGATTTGCAATGTCCTCATTGTAACCTAGGGGGTCTTAGTTCATTCCTTAAGACAGAAATTTGGGTGAGTGGATGGGTCGGGTTGAATTTTTGCGGACGATTTCAAATCTCAGATGCGAACATCTGAGTTGGGGTCGGCTGTCTATAAGGGTGAACTTCGAGTGCTGAAAGGTGTCAGAACAAGTTTCAGGTTTTCAAAGAGAATGACGGGCTGCCTCCCGTTAAGCGCTGAGTTTTACGCCATCGGCTGGGCACAATAAGCTCAAGGGGAAAGGAGGATATAAGATGCCTCAGCCAAATCAGTAGAAGTTACATCAATGAACGGCTTGAGTCTCTACCGTTCACGATGAAAGGTTCAGAATCGTGGCTGAGTGGACTGATTTCGATTGCTCCATTTCCAAAAACCTGTCGGACCAAATATGGTCCGACCCACTTAGATCTCAGTTTTCCTGGGAAGAGTTTGAGTCGGGCATCAAAGAGTAGGACCTTTTGACCAGGATGAAAGATCTTTCTCGAGATGTGTTTGTCGTGGAAGGCTTTAACCCGCTCCTTGTAGATTTGCGAGTTCTCGTACGCGTCTCTGCGTAATTCATCGATCTCGCTGATTTGGAGTTTTCTGTGGGTCCCAGCCTTAGAAAGATCCAGATTACAGTTCCGTACTGCCCAATAGGCTTTATGCTCCAGTTCGACGGGAAGGTGGCATGCCTTTCCGTACACCAATCTAAAGGGAGACATGCCCAATTGGGTCTTGTGGGCGGTCCTATAGGCCCACAATGCTTCCGGAAGTCGGGACGACCAGTCCTTCCTGTCAGGTCGAACGGTGACTTGCAGGATTTTCTTGATCTCCCGATTAGACAGCTCAGCTAGACCACTAGTTTGGGGGTGGTAAGGAGTAGAGATTCGGTGAGACACCCCGTATTTGGTCATCAGTGACCTAAACTGAGCATTTGTGAAATGGTCCCCCCATCAGAGATTATTGCATGAGGAATCCCGAACCTTGAGAAAATGTGTTGATGAATGAATTTGAGGACGATTTTGTGATCACAGGTTCGGGTCGGTATGGCTTCGATCCATTTGGACACGTAGTCCACAGCCAACAGAATGTATTCGAAACCATCCGAAACAGGAAAGGGGCCCATAAAATCAATCCCCCAAACATCAAAGATTTCGCATACTAGAATCGGTTGCATAGGCATCATGTCGCGATGGCTCATGTTGCCCAGAGTCTGGCAACGACTGCATGCCTTGCAATGACTGTATGCGTCTTTGAACAGTGTGGGCCAGTAAAAGCCGCACTGGAGGACTTTTGCTGCGGTTTTATGCCCGGCAAAATGGCCACCGCATGCCTGGTCATGGCAGAAAGAGAGGATATTGTTGACTTCCCCTTCCAGGACACATCTCCGGATGATCTGATCGGCACCTATGCGGAAGAGGTACGGGTCTTCCCAAATGTAATACTTGGCATCGGAGCGTAATTTGTCTCTCTTGGCCTTCGGCCAATCGGACGAGGTCTGATGAGATGCCAAGTAATTTACAATATTAGCGAACCATGGAAGGCTAGTACCAATAGTCAGCAGGTGCTCATCGGGAAAATGCTCCGTGATGGGTCCGGAGGGGTCAATTATTTCAGAAGGAAGACGGGACAAGTGATCAGCTACCACGTTTTGTTTTCCCCGCTTTATCGCGAATCTCGAGGTCAAATTCTTGCAACAGCAAGATCCATCGGATCAATCGAGGTTTCGCGTCCTTCTTCGCAAGGAGATGCCTCACAGCTGTGTGATCCGAGTATATGATGACATGGGAACCCAGAAGGTACGATCTGAACTTCTCTTGGGCAAATACTACAGCTAGCAGCTCTTTCTCAGTAACTGTATAGTTACGATGAGCCTCATCGAGTGTTTTGCTGGCGTAGTAAATGACCACAGGTTTCTTGTCATTTTTCTGCCCCAAAACCGCTCCTACAGCGAAGTCGGATGCATCACACATGATCTCAAAGGGTTGAGACCAATCAGGGGACTGTAGGATCGGGGCTTGGGTGACTCGGTCACGCAGGATTTCAAATGCTTGAGTGCATTCCTTGGAGATTTCGAAGGGAACATCCTTGGAGAGAAGAGTGGTCAGGGGGCGTGCGATTTTTGAAAAATCAGGGATAAATCGTCGATAAAAACCGACATGCCCTAAAAAGGATCGGATGTCCCTGATCGAGCTAGGCATAGGAAGGTGAGAAATCAGATTAACCTTAGCTCGATCCACTTGGATACCTTTCTCTGAAATTGAGTGTCCCAGGACAATTCCCTCAGGCACCATGAAATGGCTCTTTTCCCAGGAAAGAACCAAATTCACATCGATGCACCGCCTGAGTATCTGGACCAAGTGCTGGAGGCAATCGTCGAATGATGCTCCGAAAACTGAAAAGTCATCCATGAAGACTTCCAGATAATCACCTACCATATCTGAGAATATGGCAAGCATGCATCGCTGAAAAGTAGCGGGTGCATTGCAAAGACCGAAAGGCATCCTTCGGAAAGCGTATGTTCCGAAGGGGCAGGTGAACGTGGTCTTTTCTTGGTCCTCAGGATGGATTGCCACCGGTTATAACCGGAGTACCCGTCAAGAAAGCAGAAGAACCTATTTCCCGCTAGTTTTTCGAGAATTTGATCAATGAAGGGTAGTGGGAAGTGATCCTTCTTCGTGGAGGAATTGAGTCGGCGGTAATCTATACAGACTCTCCACGAGTTGGCTAATCGGGTAGGAATGATTTCTCCGGTCTCAGTCGTTATAGTGGTGAGTCCTGCCTTCTTGGGCACGACCTGAATTGGGCTCACCCAACGACTATCGGAGATCGGGTAGATGATCCCGGCATCTAACCACTTGATGATCTCCTTTTTCACGACCTCCTGCAGATTGGGGTTTAAGCGTCTCTGCATTTCACGAGAAGGTCGTGTGCCCTCTTCTGAATAGATATGATGAGTACAATAAGAGGGACTTATTCCAGTCAAATCATCGAGAGTCCATCCGATGGCTCTTCGATGTTGCTGGAGGACAACAATCAGACTGGTTTCCTGTTCAGGACTGAGGTTGGAATTGATGATCACAGGAAGGGTCTGATTAGAACCCAAAAAGATGTATTTCAAATGAGCAGGAAGGGGTTTCAGTTCGAGGATGGGGTTTTCAGCAGCAGCGGGTGGTTCAGTATAGATGTGAGGTTCAAGGGTGGGAGTTACTGGGTTGTTCACATCTGGATTTGACTCCTCTGTTTGCGGGTCAAGATCCTTCTGTGGTTGATGAGGCATACTCAAGTCATTCTGGAGGTGTGATTCATCAACCAAAGTCTTGATGTCACAAATTTGCTCGATGACGCCGCAATTAATTCCTTGTTGGGCCTTAAATATATCAATTTTCAGTGTTTGATCTCCAAACTTAAGCTCTATTTGGCCCTCCTCACAGCTGATGTTGGCTCTAGCAGTAGCCAAGAAAGGTCTCCCTAGAATGATTGGTGTATCCCTGGGGTTCTCAGGTGCATCCATGTCTAAGACTATAAAGTCCACTGGAAAATAGAAATCCCGCACTCTCACGATAACATCCTCGAGAATCCCTTTTGGTGACTTTATAGATCGATCTGCTAATTGTAATGTCACCTCGGTTGGTTTCAGCTCAGATTCCTCTAGATGGTCAAGTAAGGATGTGGGTATCAGATTTATAGATGCACCTAAGTCTAACAATGCTCTATCAAATTGGGTACCACCTATCTTACAGGAGATCAGGGGAGTTCCAGGATCTTTTGCCTTGGGTGGGAGTCTACTAAGGATTACAGAGCTGGCTTGCTCTGACAGAACAATTGGGCTCCCTCCCTTGGTTCGCGGCTTACGCTGGGGTGTACATATATTCTTTAGAAATCGTGCGTAAGCTGGTACGTGGCGAATTGCATCCATCAAGGGGATGTTTATGTGGACCTGCTCAAAGAGCTTGACCAGGTCCTCCTCAGGGGCCACGGGTTTTGTGGTCTTCTTTCCCTTGGTCAGGGCCTCGGGAAACGGGATCTTGGTTGGTTCCTCTAGGATAGGTCCAGGTTGTGGGTCTAGAACAGCGGTACCTTGGATAACTATCCTAGGGTCATGGTTATCAGGCTGGGAGTGGTTTGGATAATGCGGGTCTTGAGTTGTCTTACCACTACGTGTTGTTACAGAATTTAATCCAGCCTGATTTTGGTTTGGGTTTGGTAGGAGGGGTGGCTGCTGCTGAAATCCCGCACGAGAAGTTGAGGCTTCCATCTCGTCTGGAGGTGGAGCAGTAGGGGCCTGATAAATCCATTGAGCGTGGCCTAAATTTGGATTCATAACGCGCTTCTGGGTTGGCACGTTATTTGGGTTAGGAAGAGGTTGGGAAGGGAGTGTGCCTGGCTGGCGAGAATTTGCCAACTGGGCCAGTTGAGTTTTAACTTCAGTAAGCTCGTCCTTGTGCTGTTTTTGAATAGCCGCATTCGTTTTTTGAATGTCAGCCAGAGTCTGAAGGATTAAGGACATTTGATCTTGATTTGGCCCTGATGGATAAGTAGGATTGGGCCGAGGCTGAGGCGGCTGGTAGTGATGAGAGGGCTGTGGGCGGGACTGAAAAGGTGGTCTTTGGGTTTGGGAATTTCCCGTCCATTGAAAATTGGGATGGTTTCGCCATCCAGGGTTGTAAGTGTTGGAGAATGGGTCGTTCTGGATGGCGTTGAGGTCCTCACAGGTCTGAGGAACCTCCTGAGAGTCAGGGAAAGGAGGAATGGGGTTTCCCCGGCTGGTGTAGAAAGGATCGGATGATCTTCCAGTCCAAGAATCAGATGGGGGTGGATATGGATCCATCCCAGGGGAGGATCGGTGGAGGATGTTTTGCACAGTCTCCTGTGTGGAAGGAGGTTGTGCAAAGGAGTTACGCGCAGAGGTGGCTCGCTGCAAGTGCTGAGTCAGCTCATCCACCTTCTTTTCAATGATTGCGACCTTGTCCAATCGACTGGCCATTAATTCCAGGTCGACTGATGCGGACAGGCCCTGCGTCTCATGTGCCCCCTTAAGATTCGTCGCTGCGCGGGTATTCGTCCTGTCGAATAATCCCATGGAGTCATTGTTGATGGAGTTCTCGCACATATTTTCGAGAATCTCCCATACTGTGTCTTCATGTTGACCCATGATGTTTCCTCCGCAAGTTGCATTGACGAAAAGGCGGATGTCCTCACGGAGTCCCTGGTAAAAAGATTGGACTTGTTCCCATTTAGGAACTCCGTGATGGGGGCACTTCCTCATGAGATCCTGAAAACGATCCCATGCCTCATGGAGAGGTTCTCCTGATTGTTGAGTGAAGTGTGTAATCTGATGGCGCAAGGCGTTGGTCCGACCAACGGGAAAAAACTTTTTCAAAAATTCGGATTGAAGTTCTTCCCAAGTGTTGATCGGCCGGGTCTGAGTTTGATACCAATGGGCGGCCTTGTCCATAAGGGAAAAGGAGAACATCTTCATGAGAAGAATATCCCGATTTTGCGCATCTGATCCAAAAGTGTGGGCCAGATGCTTTAGCTGTTTGATGTGCTGGAAGGGATCTTCAGAATTAAGCCCATGGAATTTAGGTATAGCATGAATCATGTTGGGCTTTAGTTCGGAATCAGGTCCTCCAGTCGGGATTCTGACTCGAGGCTCAATGGCCACCGCAGCAGGATTGTAGTGGTCCCGCATCATAGGACGCTGTGGTGGGTGCACGAAGTTTTGGAAGAGGTCATTGAGTCGCTGGAGCTGGTGTTCCAGATTATTTTCTTCCTCAACTGGCTGAGCCATGATGGGGGAAGAAGAAGAAGAACTTGGTTCTGAATCAGAAGAGAGAATAATGTGAGGGTGTTGCTGCACAAACACGGGCGTCGAGGCTTGGCCTTGACGAGAGTGAATTTCTAATGGAGGTCTTAAGGGTGGTCCTAGGGACCTCCTTCCGTACATGCACAGTTGGAAGAGGTAAGTTTAGAAGGTGCTGGACCCAATCAAGGCACCCAAAAAATATGTTGGGTGACTATAGAGGTGCGGGGCAGATGGACCCCTTGATCAGAAAGATCGTCCACCTGAGAATTACCTGGGCAGCCAGAGAGGGAGAGTCCCGCGAAGACCCCTACACGGTAGAGCGTCCCCACGGGTTACAGGGTTTCCCCCACCCGACCTCTCTTGTCACTGCGGTTCCAGGTATACCAGAATGGGGATCTTGACCTCTTAAGTCTACCAATTTTAAGATCAGGGTGCTTAAGGTTTCACTTGAACTTTAGTCTTTTTAAGTGCAAAGAGTGACCTAATTTAAGGTTGGTTAACCCAAAGGGGTCAACTTTACCTCTTGTTTTCTTTGAGAGCTTTTTGGGTCCTTTCTTTTAGGGTTTAAGTGTTTAGAGAGAGCCAATTGTTTAGGATTTTTCTTGTTAATTATTTTCAATCAATGGTTTGGGCACACCTCTTTTGGATTTCCTCAATTCTTGATTAAGGGGTGTGTCTCAACTGAAATCCTATTGTTTAACCTTATGTTGGCTCTACTTGGTCCATTTAACTCTTTGTTGGGCAATTAGGGCTCAAGCAAGAATGTGTTAGCCCTTAAATACCCTTAATAGTGTGCAGGAGTGATGAGTTGAAAACATGCAACTCTTTATGGTTACTAAGTATGGAAGACAGGTTAGCCCTATATTGCTTATTCTTTTCTTTTCTTCCTCTTTAGAGTTTAGGGGTTAATAGTGAGAGGAAAGATTTACCTGTCTTCGGAGTGGTTGTCGTGTGGTTGCTTGTCTTCTCGAGTTCCTGTAGCTGCACAAAAGAGGAGATTATCAGAAATTAAAAGAAACAGGAATGTTTACCTCTAGAATAGCCGTTGCTCCCCGGCAACGGCGCCAAAATGAAATCGTCGGCCTTTCTCAACCGGGTTTGAGGGTTTTGTTTTTGTTATAACGTTGTAGTAAAGCCGGTTATTACCAACATTTCAAATATAAAAATTTTTTTACTCGGAAAATGAAAGAGTTCCCGAGGTCGAACTCAGGGAGCAAGTCGTATTCTAGAGATATACATGTTTCTTTTACAAAAAGAAAGAGAGAGGGAAAGAATTTGTTGTTTTCTCTTTGTTCTGCAGAGGGGATGCTCTTCTTTCTCTCTTTCTTTAGATCTCCTTCTCTCTCTGTTCTGCAGAGGTGATGTTCTTCTTCTGCAATGGTGGTGCTCTTCTTTTTCTTCCTGCTGTTCCTGCTTTGGTGATGTTCTTCTTTCTTCAGAGCTCCTTGTTCTTCTTCTTCGTTCTGCAGAGGTGATGCTCCTCTTCAGATCTCTTTGTTCTTCTTCCTTGGTTTCTGCCTTGACCTCTCTTCTTCTTCTTTATGGCTGCAGAGCTTCTGCCTTCAGCTACTAAGTCTTCCTTTCTTCTTCTTCTGCTTTGGCCGTTGCTCTTCCTTCTTCTTCAGCCTGCCTTCTTTCCTGCTCTGGCTGCTGACCTTCCGTCGTCTGACCCGGTGCTTCGACGACTTAACTATGCATTTGCTACAGTGCAGCTCCTTCTTCCTCGCCTGCACTTCTTCTTCCGCGGGTCTTCTTCTTCGCCTGCACACTTCAGAGTTTCTCGTCAGAAGCAAAACCTACTCTACCCTCCCCCCCCCCCGCGTCTCTCTTTCTCTCTGAAACCACTCTGGGGAAAACTCTCCCAGAGCTACCGGGTAACCGGGTTCGGATCAGGCCCGGGTCCAGGCCCACCGGCGTGCGTGGTGGGCGAG
This sequence comes from Thalassia testudinum, assembly GCA_037157565.1. Taxonomy (NCBI): domain Eukaryota; kingdom Viridiplantae; phylum Streptophyta; class Magnoliopsida; order Alismatales; family Hydrocharitaceae; genus Thalassia; species Thalassia testudinum. The sequence goes on from JAZHRO010000063.1 coordinate 137,608,981, forward strand.
GAGTGCAGGTCAGTCGAGTCGGGTCAGGTCGGTTCGGGTCAGGTCCGCGGGGCGTGAGCACGGACGAGACCGGGTAACCGGGCGGGTGAAGGGGACCTCACCCCGTGTACTGAGGCAGTAAGGCTATTGCACTTTTGCATCTTATGTCGCTGCGGCTCTTCAGGCGTTTCCGAGGTGGGACTAAACGGCCCACCTCAATTGCACGCCCGCAGCGGGGAATTCAGCAGGAGATGGCAGCGTCACGCGGAGTTTTCTTCCTCGGCTGCGAACCTGGTGTTTTGCCAAAACTCCTCGCAAGGCCTGGGAGTGAATCTAGGCTTGGCGCTGAGCGTGGCGCGCCTGTAGTTGCAGGCGGAAGCAGGTCCTCCTGCACGTCAATGGCAGCGGAGGTCGAGTGGCCTGTCCACAAGAAAACGGCCTCTCGGCCTAAGCAGAGAGTGCCAGGAGCTTCGCCAGGGTGCGGCGAAGCTCGTGTGGGTGGTGGTGAGGCGCGAGGCGGCGTGCGAGGGCTGCCCTAGGTCGGACTGTGGGTCGGAGGATGGGTCAGTTCGGTGGAGTTGCAGAGGGTGATGTGGGGGAAGTGGTAGGGCGGAGATTGATCAGGGTGAGGAGGCGGAGGTCCTGCGGTGGTTGGCGAGCCGTGTGGGTCGCTGAGGTGATGGGAGCGGCTCGCCGGAGGGTGGTCGGAGACGAAGGGGTTGAAGGTGGTCAGGGTCGGTTGAGGGCTTAATTGACTAAATTGAAAGCGGGGAAAGAAAGAGGAGAAGAAGGGGAGTAGCTCTAGCTTACTTGCAGGGACGAAAGGGGAGGAACAGGGCGACAGTCGTATCGACTGTCGCCGGAGAAGACGATGCTCAGGGAAAGGGGCGGCGGCGAGCAGAGAGCCGGAGAGGCGCCAGCTGGGTGCGGCGTGGCGCGGGAAGAGCAGGGGAGGAAGTCTCTGCTGCTGGTATTGCGGCAGAGCGAAGAGGTGGAGGGGAAGGGAACCGCCGGAGCTGGTGAGCGTCTGCCGGAGGAAGAAGAGAAGAAAGTTGGGGATTTTCTCCGTCAGATCCAGGCTGCCCTGGTCGGTGGAGCAGCGGGGGGTATTTATAGGGAGCAAACAGGGAGGAAGGCGGAGGGAGACGACGTGTCTCCCTCGCCGGAGGATGGTCGGAAACAAGAACCCATACTGTCCGTAGCGTTCGCACGGCCGGTATGGTGGGTTACGATGACCAGGGGGGTGTCCCTGCGACGGCTGACGACGCAGGGCTCCCCCGGTTTACTTGCTAGGTCCCCCACCTCACCCTGCGCGGCGCCATGCTCCGCGCAAGGTCGCCGGAGCATGGTGCTGGCAGGTTTTGCAGGAGGGACCTGGTTGCAAAGAACGAAGGAGAGTTAGGGGCCAAAATGCGAGGGTTCAAAAGTTGAGGGCCAAAGAGTAAATTATGAGGACCAAAGTGTAAAGTCGGTCAAGGAGGTTTCTTCTTAGGCTCAAGTTTTTATACATGGCTAATTAGGACCTAAGGAATCTGATGGTGAATTTCATTTCCATATTAAACCTTTTTTGACCGGTCAATTTGCGCAAAAACCCAAATTAAGTTATTAATTGGGCATGGTTCTCAATGTAGGTCAAAATGGGTTCTAAAGGCCAAATTGAAGGTTCTAAACCCTAGAGATTATTTTTCTATGAATTTTAGAGGGTTTATTCTATTTTTACTTTGCCTCGAACCTTGTGAATTGAAGTGGGTTGTTTTAGGGTTACAGATTATCATTTGGTTTCTTGGAAGTGCTGTAGCCCTTGCTAGATCATTTCATCCCACTTTTATTCTTATTAAGCTGCTTTGACCTATGTTTGGGCCCTGAATTACCCTGTATGCAGATTATACTGGTAAAATTGTACTTTTACCCCTTATGACTTGTTTTCTTCTCAAACTCAGAATTCTCTGAGTTAAGCCTTTCCTTGAGATATGTAGGAGCTTTTATCCTTTATATTAGGTCAAAATAAGCTAGTTATGGCTCATGATGAGGTTCTCATCAGATACACAGCACCCTGAGACTAGGGTTGGACTAGACCCTACTCGGTCCTCGCCTAATCTCAGTTAGGTTTGTTTCGGTTCATTTGTTAATCGGTTCACAGTCTCGAGTAGCATCGGCTCAACCCGACCTCCCAGGCCACACTCGCCCTCCCAAGGCACAACCACATTAGCATGCTCCAAAGGGCGCACACTCGTAGGCATAATCCCGCACACACAGACATGTAATGCTCAGATCAGATAAGAAGGAATCGGAACCAGTGCACCGAGCACTAACGACTGCATAGCCAAGGGAACAAATTGGTTTTATCCCCAGGCGCGCGCTTGTGAATAACCGAGGTGGGACTATCCTACCCCTTCCAGACCTGAATTCAAACGTTCATAACTTTCTACCCAGATCTGCAAATTGAATGATTTCAAGTTTGTTGGAAAGCTGTAAGGGTAATCTACACAATTTTAGGGTCAATTTAATGTTTTAATGATGTTTTACTCTTCAATTTAAAAGATGAAATCAGGGGTTCCTACGGGTTTTTAAAAGCTTGGAAAGTGTTTTTATGTCAAGAGAGTCCTCAGATGGACTTTTCTCATCTATTAAAAGGTTTGTATATATTATATAAGCAATTCCGCTTCTGTTAGTGTAGGTTTTAAACTCTCAAGACCTTCAGAACCTACAGAGAAGCTTGTCTCTTCTCTGAAAGCTTCAGACATTGATTTTTCATATTTCAATAACTGCGATAGACACTTAAAAGTGTTCCTAATCTGTTTAGATTAATTCTAACGGTTATAATAGATCAATCTGGGTAAGTTTTAAGTTTGAATTTCATAAGAACAGTACTCCTATTGGTTTGGATTGGAAAGTAACCCAAATTAGCAGAAACTAAATCTTCACTAATTACATCATCTGAGCTTACTTTAATTAATTTCAGATCATCAAATATGATCCCAGAAATAATTTTCACTCCTCAAAATCTCAATTCAAGCTCAGAACTCCATTATCAGACTCAGGTTTGACTATGGAAGCTCGAAAATTGACTTTCTGTTCTAAACTTCCTCCTAAGAAATTAATGCCTCAATCAGAGTCTCCTCAACATCAGAAACTTATTTAGATCTTTAGATTTGTGTTCTGTCCTTAATTTCTAGTGTTTCAGGCTCGCAGCCTGAACTGAAATAGGTATGTGTTCGACAGAATCATGGAAAGATTGCTACAATGTTTTGAGGGTTAAAATATCTTCAGTGCATCACACTGAAGCTTCTGAGCTACTTAAATGCTTCTTAAATCCTTCCTAACAGACTTCTCTAACTCATCGGAGTTGGGGAAGATGAAGTTCAAATCTATAGCTCCAGTGGTTAAAACCTCAAACAAATTTCCTTAGAACAGTTAGTAATCCTTATTATATTATTCTGGAGCAACTTAGCAAGTTTTAGAGGCTGCAACACAACTTTGACTCGCTGGAGCTCGCCGAAGCTCCAGTGAGTCCAGAAAATGTAAATTGTATGTACAGATTGACAAAATTAACCATTTTTTATTCAAAAATCATCCTGAGGTTGCAAGGAACCTCAGTATCACTTTAAATTCTTCATTTGTTCATTAAAATGTAAGATTTGACAGTAAGTTTATTTTCTTAAAGATTTGAGTGGTTAAAGCTCAAGACTTGATTTAACCACTCGATTGAGAGGTTAAATCAAGTCAATAGATGTTATTATTCATAAATATGTATTTAATTTATAGTTTGAACTGTTCCTGAGCTGCCATGGATAGCGAGCTCAGGAACTAAATTAAGATTTAGGCATTTAATTATAGATGATAATAATAGGTATTATAATGTCGATTAGGGTTCATTAGTGGTGATAGGTGATGAAAGAACCCAGTGAAGGTGGAATTAGGCCGATTACTGTCACCATAGATAGTGTCAGTAGTCAGTGAAGGTGAGATTTGAATTAGGCTTTTAGGTGATTTAATTATTGATTAAGTGAATTAGAAGTGAACATGGAAGATACAGGAAGGTGTACAGTGTATTAAAAGACAATCTCTAGCGAGCTCAAGGAACTCACCGGAGTTGGAGGAGATGAAACTAAAATCTAAAATTACTCTAACCTAACTAACTAAACTAACTAACTAAGCTAGCCTACTCCTACTCCTCCTAGTCTACTGTTACCTAGACGAAGGGGTCAATAGGGTTCCGCCGAAGTCTCATGGCAGACGACGAAATCAGAGGGTTGAAGAAAGATCTCCGGCGGGTGGATTTGAGGTGGAGCGGAGGAATCCTAGGGTCAGCGCCTTTGTCAGAGGTGCGGAAGACCACGGCTAATCTCCTCGGCTGCTTAAGATGGACGGAGGAAGTCGAAAGATGGAATGGGAAGTCGCCAGAGGTTTGGACGAATAACCTATTGGGTCAGCTACAGTGTTAGAAGAGGGAAAGGAGCCAACTTGCCTAAAATCAGAGGTGTGAGGGGGTATTTATAGTAGTTTGCGGCGAAGAGAGTGGCGGGGTCTAGCCGAAGAAGGAGCTCGAGGAGCTTAACCTTTGTCATCGTCTCCAACGACGGTGGGGTTATCTCCCATTGAAAAATAGGACTCTCAGTTAATCCAGACCGATAGATCAAGTGGAGGTGGTGAGCGCAAGCTGCAAGAGCTTGGGCAAAGAGGAATGATGTCGGCAAGGTGGTGATCGCGTGGTGGGGTGACTCTCTGCCACCAGTTGTTCATTCGGCTGGAGAAGAAGAAGAAGAAGACGAAGAGGGACTTAGAAGTAATAAAACTTAAGGACCTATGTGAGAAATAAGGACCCGACTGTAATGAATATTAAGGACTAAAATGTAAACCTAGGTTTTGAAGGTTTATTTTAACTTAAATCTTTTTCAACTTTTTATATATGTTAGTAAATAAGGTAAATATTATGTTTACACCTTGAATTTACATTTTTGACCTTTTTAGATTAATTTATTAGATTAAGTAAAATTACTTAAGTTATTACATACTTAGGTATACATTATATTTAAGTTACTTATCTTATTAATTAAGGGAATGATTAATAGGATTTCGAGTCCAATTATTATCTAAATTATTAATAATGTTAATTAAATGATAAAATATCATTTTAAACTTATTTTAAGGTCCTTAACTAAATGTCCCTTATTCTATAATTAACCCTTATATATTCATAATCCTAGCTAATTAACTAGGAAGACTAGTTAATTAAGGGTAATTAGAGATCATGATGAGTGTCTCATCACATCCCAATTTATTAGCCAAATTAAAATAAAATTACTTGGCGAGGACTTAAGACAATCCACATTCGAGTGGACACCCGGGCTAATTAAGCCCGAAGACCTGAAGAGTCTAAGTGTCTAGGTCCTATTGTATCATTTCCTAAAGTTAATAACTTCCAAATGCTTAAGTTCTCTTCTCCTAATTTTTCTTTCTTTTTTTTATCTTTTTGAATTTTTTTTTAAAAGAAACTAAAAGAAATTCTATGGAGTTAACAAAATAATTTCAGGATAAAGTTGAAATTGCACAAGAGGGGGGAGAATAGTGAATTTATAGAATATTGTAAGATAAAAAATTCAATCACAAAAAGAGGCACTAGATTTTTAGGTGGAAACCCAAAACGGGTAAAAACCACCACCTAAGCCAATCCCTTGACTTGGGATTTTTGATAATAAAGTGATCAATCTACTAACCACACTACTTAAACGAGGGTAGTGTACCTCAATTACAAATCCCACCTCTGATCCCTAAATGGAGGTTTCTCCCTTCACAATGAAGAGATGGGGACCCGACAGGCCGGATACCCAAAGTGCAAAAGTAAGAATTAAACATCATTTATAGAGCACCCGAATAATTTGATTACTTCCTTATCTATTAAGCAAAAGGAGAACTCCCTGAGAATTTACAGAATGAAGTGAACCAGCAGTGTGGGTTTGCCCTTTCATCAGAGTGTTGGCACAACACAAGGGCAAGAGGAGGCTAAGAGTAGTGAGCAAGTGATTTTCTAAGGGAATTGAATCTCAAGAGGTGTGTTTTGCCTAAGAGGGATTGTAGCCTATTTATAGGTAAGTTTGGAACCTTCAAGAATACTTGGGAGAGATCTCCTAATCATTGGAGGCAAATCCCAAGAGATTGGGACGAAATCCACCATAAATCAGGGTAATGATGAGTCTGACAGCAATATCAGACATCTGATTTTAGGATCAAACGTCTAATTACAATTATGGTCATTTGATACTATTAGCCAAGGCTTACTGGTTTCATTGGATTGAAACAGGGACATCTAATATTTTCACATAAGACGTCTGGTAAAATTATTGGACATCTAATTATGCGTGGATTCGTTCTTGTTTTAACCAGATCCAAAGAGGGTTCTAGATATGATGGAACTGATGTTAGTATGAGCATCTGTAGGATTCCCTAGATGTTTGGAAACCTAAAAAGGACTTGCCTTGGAAATCTGATAGAAGATCTTTGGTTCATAATGAGATTCGCACAGAAATAAATGAGCAACGGTCCAAAGGTAGACATCTGGAGACATGTCTAGACGTTTGAAAATGTATTTTGCCTGTTATATTCAAAAGGAAGATGGGTGCTTGAGTCTAACAGTTGTTTTAAGGATGTCCAGGCAAAGTATTAGACATCTGGATGAGGCTATGGACGTCTGATGGAAGGTTACTTCGACTGATGTTTATGAAATCAGAAACTAAAAGCAAAGCTATAGGTAATTAGACGTCTGAAACACTTGTCAGACGTCTTAAAGTTGAAAATCAGACGTCTAACAGTTGTTATGGACGTCTGATTTGAGTCTTATATTAGGTTTTTTTTCCCAATTTATCCTAAGTGTAGAGAGCCTAAGTTAGCTATTTATAAGTTATGTTTGGGGGCTATTTACAACATCTCTAGACTCAAATAAAATAAAGATTATAACCTTTGAAAGTTTACATAAAAAGCCTATGACCTTTGACAATACTCATCTACCTAGTCTTCATGCTTTTAATCCTCCGACTTGGAAAACTCTATGAAACTTGCAATTGTGTTACTACAGAGAAAAATATGCTACGCTTATGTTTTATTTCATTTTCTTCATTTTGCTAAATCATCAAAATATTATATATGAGAGGTTGAACTAACAATCTTCCCCTTTTTGATGATTTTCAAAATATACCTGTAGGTTCTTATTTGCTCCCCTTGAAACTTGTACTTAGTAGTTTATACCTATTTTGAGAAGATTTTTCGTAACTTTTTATGTTATTCCTTAAGTTCTTACCTACATTTTTCTCCCCCTTTTTGAATATCATCATGAAGGGTTCTGAAAGGGGTTGATGCTTAAACTACAAGTGTTATGAAATGACATTTATAAAGTGGAGAGCATTAATAAAACTGCATGCTGAATAAAAAATGGCAAAGCATTAAAGTAAATTAACTAGAAAAGGAATGTAGGTACCCTAAGCACAGACTAGCTGTTGTTCCCAAAATATTTAAGTATGGGGTCAAGGCCCCTTAATACAAGCCAACATGGAAGACAGAAAGAAAGACAAATAGAACTAAACTAGTTTTCTTGATCATGGCGGCGGCGGCGAGCAGGTCCTTGTCCCATCTGCAGATTTTGAACGTCAGAACGAAGTTTGTCGATGTTGCGGCCCATACTCCCCATATAAGTGTACATCTCGCTGGTTTGTCGCAATAAGAAGGAGATGCCGGAGGAGAGGGAATCTGTGGCGAGATCCCATGCCTCGTCAAAGCTTGAGTAAGGAGCTTCTATTTGAAGTGGACATTCTTCATGGAAATTCGGAAAGGGTGGAAGGGGATCTTCTTCAACGGGCTCTTCGGCTGGCTCAAGATGCTCCCTAAGTATGTGCATCTTGGCGACTGTGGCCCGATTGTAGGGCTCAATTTTTTTGTCAACTGCCTGGTCATTTATGGAGATTCGATGGGTTGGAAAAATTTTGGATAAAATGGACCCAAATGGTAGAGATGCCCCATGGTCCTCATTCATAACACGAACAATGAGGTAGCAATAGTTGAAGGGAATGTGACGTATGGCGGCAAAAGGGAGCAGCTTGTGTTGGCGCGAGAGATAATCAAAACCTCCCAATTTGTTTAGAAGGTCCCACCCAAAAATGTGAGATAGTAATCGGGGAAGAGGTTTGAGGATTTTGCATGGTAAGGTGCCAAGATTTTCAACATATTTTTCATGTAGGACTAATTCTTGATTTATGACTTCTGAGTCATATTGCCTCAGAATGTCATTGAAGTCATTTCCCTCATTAGGGATGGCAAGAAGGGAGGAAATAGAGTTAGAGGTGATATGGATTTCATGTCCAAATAAGTGGGTATGTAATTCAAGTTCATCGTTGCTGTAGTCTTCAATGATGTTGGTGTAGAAAGTCGAACAAGATCGGGAAACACACCAATAATTCCAATGCCAAAATGGAACTGTCAGTCAAAATAATGGAAGAGATGGAGGGTTTCAAAGTGTTCCCGAAGGTTTAGATGGGCAAAGTCATTCCATATAATGAAGCAAGGGCACTTGACTTTGGCATTTGCAAAGCGATGAAATCGCTGTCTAGTGATGTCGCCAAGCAGTTGGTCAGCCATATAGGTGGAGGAGGAGGTGGAAGAGCCCTCGGCTTGCTTCTGTCGGGGAGGCATTTTGGGTGGTTTGGGTGGTTGGGTTTTGGAAGGAGAGGTTTGGTATTTTTAGGATAGAACACCTGTAAAGACATACATGCAAAGAACATGCCACACCAATCATTCAACCAATAATGCCATACATGTAAACAACATTGATACCAAAAAAAATTGTGTGGCAGTATGCCTTGAGGAAATACAACCTACCATGATGCTGTGGCAATATACCTTTGAATTCAAGCCACTAAGATGTCGGCTTGAATCACTTGAGGTAATACCCTTGCCAAAATCAACCAAAAAGGTGAACATTTATGCTACAAAGGAAAAATAGGCTTTTTTCTAGGGTTTTAGTTCCTATGGCAAAAATAGACACGATAGAAGAGGAAATCGAGTTGATCAAAAAAGAAAAGACAAGATGAGTGCTTTGAAGAGACTTGAGCAAAACCCGTGGAGATGCCATAAGGGTTTGAGAAGTTTTACCCATGGAGGAGAGTCTCCAAATGCATGGAGGAGGAGTGGGGGCACGTGGGCAGGGGGCAACAGTGCTGCCATTCGTCGAGGAGGTGGAGCGGTCATCTGGCAGCGAGAGGAGCAACACCGACTGCATTTGTCGTTCGTCAAGTGGGAGAGAGAGACCTTAGGGATTTGAGAGAGGGGAAGTGGGACCTTACAATTGGGATTTTATATCCCAAGGGGTTAAGCAAGTCACCCCCTAAGGTTGGGGAAATTTCCATTGCAAACCATTCAGGGAACAGACGCGAAGCGACAAATTTTTGCCAAATCAGGCATCTAAAGATGTCGTCAAACGTCAGGATTGGCCCTTTGGGATTTTAACCCTTTTGATGGCGTCGTCTGTTTTAACAACCAGACGACTTATCGGATGACTAATTTTAAAATTAGATGTCTGATTTCTACAGACATACCTCCCTGGAAAATGGTTTATTCTCCATGTTGTCATCCAATCTCTATATCAGACGACCTACCTGATGTCTAAGGCTAAAATTAGATGTCTGACTTTTGCAGACAGTCCTTCCTGGATTTCACTCTAAAGCTACAGGTTATCATCTAATTTCTTTATCAGATGACCTACACGACGTCTAACTAAATAATCAGACGTCTGAATCCAGACATCATAATACATATTTTGATGCAAAAATAGTAGTCTGTCAACACATCTGGACAATGGTCCAGACATCTGTGAATGATGATGGACGTCTGAAATAGCTCTTTTATCAGCTCTTTTGAGATATAAAATCGACGTCTGATCCATATCTTCAGATGTCAAAGTTTTAAGTATAAGATGTCTGAGGGGTTAATCAGATGTCTGATATTGCACAGAATGTGCATTTTGATGTTTGAACTGTGTATGAAGGCCCTTAACTTGGTAAAGTCAAGGCTCTTTCTATGTTCATGACAAGAGAAATTCCATTAAATTACTAAATTCTTCAAATATCACTTAGCTTACATATGCCTAGTTTCCTATGTATATAATTAAAACGATCACAATTCAAAGGTTTAGTGAAAATATCAGCCAATTGCAATTTAGTACAAATAAATTCAACCTTGATTTCTCCCTTAAGTACATTATCTCTCAAAAAATGATGTCAAACATCAATATGTTTTGTACAGGAGTGATGTACGGGATTTTTCGAGAGGTTGATAGCACTAATATTATCACATAATATTTTTATTTTATTAAATATCAAGTTAAAATCCTTCAAAGTATTTTTCATCCGAAGAACTTGGGAACATGCTAAAGCGGCGACTATGTATTCAGCCTTCGTAGTTGATAGGGCTACACTAGATTGTTTCTTTGAGAACCAACAGACTACCGATTCACCCAAGAATTGGCACATCCCACTAGTACTCTTCCTATCGGTGTGGCTACCTGTGTAGTCCGCATCGCTATATGTGACTAAGTTGAATTGTGGACTCCTAGGGTAGAATAACCCATAATCTGATGTGTCAACTAGATATCTAAATATTCATTTTACAGCATTTAAGTGTGATTATTTAGGGTTTGATTGAAACCAAGCGCATAAGCAGGTACTAAATAGAAAGTCAGGTCTACTGGAAGTTAAATAAAGTAAAGATCCAATCATACTACGATAAAGCTTTTGATCTATGGGCATACCTGATTCGTCCAAGTCTAGGGAAGTTGTGACACTCATAGGAGTGTTCTCCATTTTACTTTTCATCATTTCAAATCTTTTCGGCATCTCCTTTGTGTATTTTGATTGACACACAAAGGTTCCAAATTCAAGTTGAGTGATTTGTAAGCCCAAGAAAAACTTGAGTTCACTCATCAAACTCATTTCAAATTCTTCCTGCATAATTTCTAAAAGCTTTCTACACATAGATTCATTAGTAGCACCAAATATAATATCATCTACATATATTTGAACTAATAAAATGTCTTTCCCTTTTCTTTTAATGAATAATGTGGAATCAACTTCTCCTATAGAAAATTTTGCATTTAACAAATAGTCTTTGAGCCTCTCATACCAAGCTCTAGGAGCTTTCTTTAGATCATATAGTGCCTTGTTTCATTTATAGACAAAATGAGACTTATCACGAGACTCAAAATCAGGAGGTTATTTTATGAAAACTTCTTTCTTAATGAATCCGTTAAGAAACACACTCTTAACGTCCATTTGAAAGAGCTTAAAACCAAGGAAGGTGGCATAAGCAACAAGCATGTGAATTGATTCGAGTCGAGCTACGGGAGCATAGGTCTCATCAAAATTAATTCCTTCTTCTTGGTTGTACCCTTGTGCTACCAATCGAGCTTTGTTCCAAATGACTATAGTGGATTCATTCAACTTGTTCTGGAATACCCATTTGTTACCTATTACCGTTTGCCCTTTAGGCTTAGGTACTAGATCCCAGACTTCATTCCTTTGGAATTGGTTGAGTTCGTCCTGCATGGCCATCATCCAAGGTTCTTCGAAGCATGCTTCCTCGACACTCTTGGGTTCAACTTGAGATACAAAGGCGGAGAGACCAAAAGAGCAACTAAAACGAGATCGGGTTTTAAGGCCATCGGAAACACTTCCAATGACTTGACTTTCGGGATGATCCCTTTGATATATCCAATCTTTTGGAAGATTATGAATATTGGAGTTTGGAATGTTAGACACATCAATAGAAGAATCATCTTCATCTTCCATATTGACTCGGTCAATTGAGGAAGAGTGAGGAGATTCATCGAAGGAAACATGAAGGGTTTCCTCCACTATTAATGTGGTCGTGTTAAAGACCCGATATGCCTTACTACGTGAGGAATAACCAATAAAGATGGCATCTTCACCTTTGGCATCAAATTTATCTAAATTAGAGCAAGTATTCAAAACAAAGCACCAACATCCAAAAACTTTAAAATAACTAATTTTGGGTATTTTCCCATAGTATAATTCAAAAAAAGTTTTTCGCAACCCAGATCGAATTAAAGTGCAATTAAACATGTAACAAGCCGTGTTAACTACCTTGGCCCAAAAGTTCTTCGATAACCCCAAATCTATGAGCAATGTTCAAGCACACTCTCAAAGAGTATGGTTCTTTCTCTCAACCACCCCATTTTGCTGAGGTGTTCGAGGAAAAGAAAACTCATGAGCAATACCATGCTCTTGACAAAAATCATCAAACGATGAATTTTCAAACTTGCCCCCATGATTGCTACGGATACAAGCGATTTGGTAGCCTTTTTCAGTTTGAACCTTCCTACAAAAAATAGAAAAGACGGAAAATACTCCTTCTTTGGATCTCAAGAAGGAGACCCATGAAAACCTTAAAAAATCGTCTATAATCACAATGCAATATTTGCATCCACTAAGGCTCTCATATTTTGTTGGTCCAAACAGATCTAGGTGAAGTAGTTCTAATGGCCTTCATGTGGATATAACTTCTTTATTTTTAAAACTAGATTTCATAATTTTACCTAATTTACATGAATTACAGATAAGCTCATTTAAAAATTTTCCTTTAAGAAGACCTCGGACTAGTTTATGTTTGGCTAATTTTTGCATTAGCTTCATATGAACATGTCCTAGTCTTCTATGCCATATACTTAACTCATTATTTGCTACAAGACATTCATAAGTGCTATTTTTATCAAATTCTACGATATAAATGTCTTTAAATCTAGTTCCTTTAAGAAGGGTTTCATTGGTTAATGCATGCATAATTTCAAACATTTTTGAAGTAAATACTATCTTAAACCCCATATCATAAATTTGACTGACACTTAAAAGATTATGTTTTAGTCCTTTAACTAGAGAAACATTTAAGATGGGAGAGAGAGGACTACCTATTTTACCAAGGCCAATAATATGTCCCTTGTGGTTGTTGCCAAATGTAACTGTTCCTCCATCCGTAGGTTGGAGGTCTAAAAATAGGTGCTTCTCTCCCGTCATATGTTTGGAACACCCGGAATCCATCACCCATCGGCCTCTTTAATGGCGGTGGTCTCCTTGTCTTCTTTCTTGTAGACCTCTTTCCTCCTACAAACGAGCTTCGTTGGTGACTTGGTGTTTCTATAGGTCTTTCTAATTTGAGTCATCCATCCTTCATTTTGTATATCCAATTTTTGACAGTATAATGTCCTTTCATCCCTACAAAACAAAGTGAAAGTTGTCTTTTTGGTATCCATTGCAATGTGGATCTGTATTTGCTAGTGGTCTCCTTTAGAGGAGGATCCTTTTTCGGCTCACTTTGACTAGGTTTATAAAAGCCTAGTCCAAATTTACTTGAGGAAGGTTTTTGATAGGCAATGAGCTTGTCCAAGTTATATTTCCCCTTTGTAAATTTGGCTAAGTCCTCAAGAAGTTGATTTGATTTTTCTTTAAGGTGATTTATCTCTATTCTCATTATGTCTAGTTTATCTTCTAGTCCCCTAATCTCCACTCTAAGTAAGCTATTTTCATCCTTTTCAAAGGAGTTTGATTTTTCAAGCACATGGATTTTGTTGAGTAACTCTTCTCTATCTAGAAATTTTTGTTCACTTATTGCCGTATACAAATCATTTGTTAATGACTCTTTTTCAATCATTAGGTTTCTTATTTGCATATTTAAGGCAGTGGTTTCTTTAGTAAGAATTAGATTCTTCTCTTCAAGATCATTGATTAATTTCTTATTCTCTAAGTTTTCTTCTTTTAAAGCTTTGCTTTAGGTCTTTATTTTCTTAAGATCTAGATATAGTGAATCAAAAGCATCTTGTAATTCATCTAGAGAATAGAAGTTTACCTCAGGTTTCTCATATTCAGATTCAGAAGCATCTTTCGTTGCCATTAATCCCAAGCATGCTGTTTCTTCATTTGTTTCCTCCTCCTCTTCTTCTTTGGAGGTGGAGTCATCCCAAGTTGCTTGGAACACCTTTTTCTTGAATCCCTTGGGCTTGGAGATCTTCTTGTAGTCGGAAGGCTTCTTGGATTTCTTCTCATCATCCCTTTTGAGTAGTGATGAGAGCCTCATCATGAGCCCTAACTTGCTCATTTTGAAATAAGAAAAAGAATATAAGCTCCTACATAACCTAGAGAAACGCCTAATTCAAGGAATAAGTGTTCTGAGAAGAAAATATGAAATAAAGGCTAAAACTGCAATTTTACCATTGTAGTATATAAATGGGATTTCTCAAAGGCAAAACATAGGTCAAATGATCCGAATAAAATAAAAAGTGGGTTGGTTCAGTCAGAAATGGGTTCGTGTGCAGTCTAAGAATTAATGACATCTTGTAACCCTAAAACAGACCCGTTTAATTCCACAAGGTTCTAGATAGGATAAAAATCAACTAAGCCCTCCAAAATTCATGGAAAAATGTAACGGATGTGTGCCCCAGACATCTTTTAAGACGTCTGGGAGGTGGCTCAGACGTCGGACAAGACGTCTGGGATCACAACCAGACGTCTGATAAGACGTCTGGGATAGTTTCAAGACGTCTGGAAATCCGTTATTTTCGACACCCACGAGTTGCCTGCGCGCCTGAGCACGCAGACCGCATATTCCCCTTTTTCTCTCTGCGGCTGCAGGCGGCCTGCCACCTCCTCTCTCCTCTCCGCGCGACGTTAAAAGGGGCGCGCCTCCACTCCCGTCTCCACCGTCTCCTTCTTCTTCTCCTTCCTATGCGCGAGAGCGAGCGGACGCGAGGGCGGCAGCGGCGGCCGCAGTGAGCGCGGAGGTGCGGCGTGCGAGGGCGGAGCTCTACCGTGAGGGCGAGCTCGCCGGAGCGGCTTGGCCGGCTGGCGGAGGGCGCAGGGGGCGCGGAGCGACGCGGAGAGGGACCTGCTGCGGTCTGAGCAGCAGACGCGCGAGGTTCGACGCGGGCGGCGTCGCGAGCGGAGGCCGAGCAGGGCCATGATTCTGGAAAAATTTCCAGAATCAGACGTCTGGATTGATAGCCAGACGGCAAGGTCGACGTCTGTAAGATCATACAGACGTCTGAAAGGTGAGTTTCCGCCTTCTTCTTCCTTCTTGTCGACTGACCGTACTGAGGGAGGGGGTTGGCTGTGCGCAGGTTCGCTGATTCGCCATCCTTTGCGAATCAGACGTCTGGAAGTTGTACCAGACGGCGGGAGTGACCTCAAGACGTCCGGAGTGACCATCGGACGTCTGGGATCTAGGAAAGACGTCCCTGCAGACTTCTGGACGTCTGGGAAACCACGCTAAACAGGTAATTCTCTGATCCACCGTTTAAGATGTCTGGAGGGAGTTCCAGACGTCTGATTTTGCACAGTATCGTCTTGTTCGACCCGTTTAGGGCCCGTTCGGGCTCCGTTTTCCGCGATTCGAGTTGCGTTCTCTTCAGAATTAATTCCTCTACTCATCTACGGTAGCTATACACTATTTTGAGACACTCCTTGTGTTTGATCCTTGTGACAGGATCTCGTTCAGTTGCAGTCTTGAGAGTCGCGGAGGCACGCAGGATTCCCGATCACGCCCCCATTACTCCCGTTGTACCTGGTAGAGTGGCTTAAGTTATTAATAAAATCTGTTAAAGTATGAAACCATAACTAGAATCTAGGACATTGCATGAATCCTAGGAATGAGAAATGTATGGAATGATAGCTCCTAGGTGATGCATGAATCCTAGGGCTGGAAAACTAGTTGTGTGCTAGATCCTAGGATGTGGCATGAATCTTAGGATGGAAAAACTAGTGGAATGTATAATACTGCAGTCTTGGAAAAATGGAAAGGAATATAAAGCTACCTGTAATTTGAATTAACAGCTGCCTGTTATGAATAAAGAAACATGTTTGAGATCATGGATTTTGAGAACGTGAATCTGGAAAGTGAAACATATGATGTTCTGAGATAAAGAGCTGGAACCCTACGGGGAATTAGGAGTGGAACTCCTGGAAAGAAAAAGGAATGGAACTGAGATATAGTTGTACTGTCTCTTGGGTACGCAGTTGTTAAACGTGTTACGAAGCTACGCTAACGTGTTCGGTTTTGGAAAACCTGTCGTTGTAGTTCGAAAGCGAAGGATTCGTGTTCAACAAATAAAATTTATACCGAAATTAAAATTCCGGGTCGAACATAGGGAGGCGAACGTTTGATTTAAAAACTTCGCGTTTCTTTTTATTTTGTCACGAAGAAATTCAATTTAAACTATCTAAGTATCTACAACAAATAAAAGAGAGACAGGGAGTAAGAGAGAGAGAAAGAATACTATACATGGAAATCAAAATGAGATGTAGAATAGACAAGGAATTTATCATAAAAGAGTTCATTCGTTACAACTAGAAAACATAAAACAATTACTCTAGAAAGCATTAAAAGAATGGAGGGAGAAATGTCCTCCTCGACGATCGCTCGGAGGACGAATAGACTACTCTAGAAAGCAGTAAATCTATACTAGAAAGCAGTAAAAAGAATAGGGAGAGAGAATCCTCCTCGACGGTCGCTTGGAGGACGAGCCGGACGGGACGACGCCTGGACGAAGGAGAACGAAGCGGGACGAAGGAGGACGAAGCAGAAGAACGGGAACGAAGCAGCACGCCGTCGTCGTCGCGTGATCCACTTCCGAAGGGGGACGAAAATTTGGACTTTATCTCGCGAGAAGCATCCCGGGTGTGGGACAAGCTTCTCTTGAGCTTTGGAGAGGTAGAGAGGAGAAGGAAGGGATGAAAATTTCGTATGGAGGGGGTCTCCTTTTATAGTTGCAAGGAGTGGGGGCAAAATGGACATTACATCTTCAAAATAATAAATAAGGGATCTTTAGTGACGGATAAAACCGTCGCTAAAGCCCTCAACGTGGGCGTAGCCGCCGCGCCCACGCGTGCCCGCTCGGCTGCCCGCGCGTAACGCCTACGCACGTCGCTTGATTTTCAGCCGTCCGATTGCGAGATCAGACGGCTTAGATCGCGTCCGCGCCCGCTGCGTAGCGCGCCCGCCCGCGTGCGATCGCGCGTTACGCCCGGCGTGCAATCGCGCGTCGTCCTGATTGAGCGCGTGCAGCCGTTGGATCTTCATCTGACGCTCGTGCGCGCCCACTCTCCCGCGCCTTCCACCCCCTCACCGCGGCTCGAATCCGCGACCTCCGCTTCGCCCGCAGCTGCGTCGCCGCTGCGCTACACAGGCGAAATGGTCGCGCGGACGCTTTTAAGCGCGAGCGACCGCAGCCGTTGGATCGAGATCCAACGGCGGAGAGGAGACGGTGCGCGGTCTTCACAAGACGCATGCGGCCGATTGGGCGGCTGAGATGGCGCCACGTGGCGCCATCTTGGCCGTCCATCTTCTGGAAGTTGTAGATGGTGCCACAGATGTCGGATTGACTCGATTTTTGTGTCGTTGGGCTGCGATCGTCGATCCGAATTCATCCGTGTGGTCGGATTTGCCATCTGAAGTGCGGATTTACACCATCCTGGCCCTTGATCTTCTAGGGTTCCCCGGTCTCTATCTGATGCTACGGATGCCTGATTAGGGCGATCTTGGAGTCGTTGAACTCCAATCGTCGCCCTGATCATATCCATACGGTTGGATCTTTGATCCGAGGCCCCGATAAAATATTTGCCCTATCCAAGCACATAAAAGGAGACAATTAACCTCCATTTTATTCAAACTACTCTAAATGCAAGATGATGCATGTAATGCAATATTTATATCATGAAATGCAATCCTATGCTTAAGAACATGCATAAATAGACATTTTAAGTAGTGTAAATGTGTTTACATCAGCAATACCAAGGGAAGTACCTGTACCTGTTTAGTGCAGAGTGGGGCCAGCAGCCCCAGGGACCCGGGGTTAGGATTGGCCGCTCTGTACCGACTTATTGGCCCTCGTGTACGTAGTACCGAGGAGAGCTAGTAGTGTTAGGAGAGTACTAGCTACCCCACGGGCCCCGGGGTTCTGCTAGCCTCCTTCACCGACTTGTTAGGCCCACTAGGGCAAACCAGGGTAGTCAGGCGAGGGTGCGCGGACTGTGGAGGGGCAAGGCCCCAGTTTGGTTACTGTGGAGGGGTTGGACCCCTGTTACTGAGAGGGCTCTGCCCCGGTTCCGTGCTGTGCTTTGGGCGCACCCGTTAACGGAAACGACTGACCGCGTGCCAGTGCGGGCTAGCTACCTGTGCGTTTATCGCGCGTGCCATAGTCACCGTTACGTCTGTCAGTGACCTTGGGGTGGTTGACTGAGGGTAGGATCACCACGGGGGACTCTCCCGGCCAGGAGAGCACCACGTGCTACTTCTACTTTTGGAAAAGACTGCAATCAAGATCGTTCCCACGAGGACATTCGAGATCAAGTAAAAGACCTGAGAAATAAATGAAATAGTGAGAAAAATTGAAAGATGTGAATAAAGGAAGTAATAGAACATAACAGCTACTGTACACTCTACTGTTGCCTTTAGTTAGTTTGCCACTCTACTCAGCGTTTTGCTGACGTGTTACACTCGTTACCTTTTTCAGGACCAGGTGTTGAGCAACCAGGGTCGGCGGCTGCAAAGGACGCTGGGCCGAGTAGGGTCCAGTAGAGTTACCACAGCCTTCTGTACCCCTTTTGTTTCTGTTCTAGTGAGTGGTTTTTGTTTCCGCTGTACCTTCTTTACCTGCAGTTCTTGTTATATGATAAATGCTGTTTTACTGTTGTGGTGGTACCTACTGTAGTAGTTTCTTTCCTTACTGCTGTACTTTCTTACTGTTAGTTATATTCATGCTGAATGTGGTTTATTTTACTGTCTTTTGGTTACTTCCTCATTGGACGACTAGGTCTTGGGATTAGTCTAGTCGGTCCGGTTCTCGTGTCTCGTAGGGACTCGGGAACCGGGTCGTTACAAGATCGTATCAGAGCAAGGTCGTCCCGAGAAGTGAATCAACTGACTGGAAAATAACCAATTCACATGTTTATAGCTAGAGTAGCCACCACAACATATCTCTTGACATGAGCTCTTAGAAGTTTTGTTAGGTACCGTCTGTTTTGATGTTTCCGTTTTGTTTCGCGTCTCCTTGCAGGAGATGCCTCGTCGCGGGACTGGCGAGACTGGCCGCGGGCGCGGCCGAGGGCGAGGTCGGCGAGGTGGACGTGCTGTCGTTGACGTCTCGGTGGACCAGCCACCACTCCCTGGCATCCAGGCCCAGGACCTCGCCAGACTGATACGGGATATTGTACGAGAGGAGCTCCACCCACCGCCCCGAGCACCTCCTCCTGGGGTTGCAGAGGGGGAGTCCTCTGTGGGACCACGCGACGGACGCGGCGCTGGACACGAGGGAGGGGATGGGCCCCTGCCACCCCCACCTTCCTCCGACACTTCTGTACACGAGGCACCTTCGCCTGGAGGTGCACCAGCACCTCCCCTACAGCGCCACTTCGAGCTTTTCGGACAGTTCCGGAAGCTGAAGCCCCCCTCCTTCAAGGGGGATGAGGACCCGACCGAGGCAGAGGACTGGCTTGAGCAGCTGGAGAAGATCTTCGACACCCTTCGCCCCCCCGGTGGAGTGCCGCGTGGCCTTTGCCACGTACCAGCTGGAGAGTGCGGCACACCGGTGGTGGAGGGCGGTCCGGGGACAGGAGAGCGACGAGCCGACGTGGGACCAGTTCGTCACCCTCTTCTGCGAGCAGTACTTTCCCCAGACGTGGCAGGACCAGAGGAGGTGGGAGTTCCACACTCTCCGCCAAGGGACGATGACCGTGAGCGCGTACCGCACGCGTTTCTTGGAGCTGTCCCGCTTTGCAGCGACAGCGGTAGCCACTGAGGAGGAGCGCCTTTGGAGGTTCACCGAGGGGCTCCGGCCTGCGATCTGGGGGTATGTCAAACCCCTGAAGCTGTCGACGTTTTCGAGGGTGGTAGAGGCAACTATGACTTACGAGGAGACCAACCCGTCCGCGCGAGAGACCGACGGCGGGCGGAAGAGGCCCTTTCAGCCAGACTTCTCGCAGGGCCGGCGAGAACAGAGACACGTGACATCCGCAGGAGAGCTGTCACGCTGTGCAGGGCCATCAGTGGCCTTTGGGGGCCCTCGACAGGGGCCAGTCGCCAGCACCGGACCCCCGCCTAGCCGACAGCAGGGACTCACTGAGGGCGGGAGTCGGGTTCCCCTCTGCTACCAGTGTGGCCAGCCGGGCCACGTCAGGAGGGACTGCCCATCTAGGGCAGGAGGTCAGCAGATACTTCCCGTGCAGAGCACTGGAGGGCGTGCAGGAGGCCGCGGTTCCCAGGCACGAGGAGGAGGACAGCAGTCGCGAGGAGGGTACCGGCCAGCACCTACCCGTCCGACGCAGAGTGTGGCTGCTTCGTCCGCACCTAGAGCTGAGGGGCGTATCAACGCCCTAACACACAGGGACGCCAGAGCATCGGGATCCGTGGTAGCAGGTATGGTTTCAGTTTCTGGCAGACTCGTTTACACGCTTTTCGATTCCGGCGCTACGCACTCATTTGTCGCAGCCAGTTTCGCAGTTAGTTTGGACCAGGATTATACACTGTTAGAGAATCCGTTCGTAATCAGAGGTCCGAGTGGTCAGCTGTTTGTAGCTGAGGAGGTGTACACGGGTTGCGGGGTCAGCATCGGGGGACATAGCCTGCCAGCTGACCTGATTATGATACAGATGGAGGACTTTGGAGTGATTCTGGGGATGGATTGGCTGTCCGCTTACCACGCCTTGGTAGACTGTCTTGAGAGGAAGATTGTCTTCTCCATTCCGGAGTTGCCTTCCTTCGAGTTTCACGGGCAGCTAGTGGACGGAGGTTTCAGGTGCATTTCGGCACTTCGGGCGGCGAGACTTTTGAGCCAGGGGTGTGAGGGCTTCCTAGCTTGTGTGGTGGCAGAGCACAGCCCCGTGGCAGACTTCCAGAGCATCCCGGTGGTCAGAGAGTACCCCGACGTGTTTCCAGACGAGTTACCAGGACTACCGCCCAAGCGTGAGATCGAGTTTGAGATCTCACTAGTACCAGGGACCAGCCCCATCTCCACCGCGCCATACAGGATGGCACCGCTTGAGCTGCGAGAGCTCAAGTCTCAGTTGCAGGACCTTTTGGAGAAAGGTTTCGTGAGGCCCAGTGCGTCTCCCTGGGGAGCCCCGGTACTGTTTGTGAAGAAGAAGGATGGGACCCTACGCCTTTGTGTGGACTACCGACAACTGAATAGGGTCACCATCAAGAACAGATATCCGCTGCCGAGGATCGACGATTTGTTTGACCAGTTGCGGGGTGCCACGGTGTTTTCCAAGATCGACTTGAGGTCTGGATACCACCAGTTGAGGATCAGGGAGACCGACGTCTCCAAGACAGCTTTCCGCACCCGGTACGGACACTATGAGTTTTTGGTCATGCCGTTTGGGCTGACCAATGCCCCCGCTGCTTTCATGGACCTGATGAACCGGGTGTTTAGACCATACTTGGACCAGTTTGTGGTGGTTTTCATAGATGATGTACTCATCTATTCTAGAGATCGGACGCAGCACGGACAGCACTTGCGGATGGTTCTGGACACTCTGAGACGACGCAGGCTGTACGCCAAATACAGCAAGTGCGAGTTCTGGTTGAGGGAGGTGACCTTTTTGGGTCATGTGATCTCTGGAGACGGCCTGGCGGTGGATCCCGCCAAGGTCGAGGCAGTGCTCAGGTGGGAGAGACCGCGTTCAGTCACTGAGATTCGCAGTTTCCTGGGACTGGCAGGTTACTATAGACGGTTCATCAGAGGATTTTCACAGATTGCGCGTCCTATGACACAGTTGACCCGGAAGGATGTGCCTTTCGCTTGGACAGACGCCTGTGAGGCGTGTTTTCTGGAGCTGAAGGAGAGGTTGACCTCGGCTCCCGTGCTCACCATCCCTGACAGTAGTGGCGGGTTCGTTGTGTACACGGACGCTTCCTTGCAGGGGTTAGGAGGTGTGCTCATGCAGAGGGGTCATGTTGTCGCTTACGCTTCGCGGCAACTGAAGCCCCATGAGCATACCTACCCTACCCACGATCTAGAGTTGGCAGCTGTTGTCTTTGCGCTGAAGACATGGAGGCACTACTTGTACGGTGAGACCTTCGAGATTTTTACAGATCACAAGAGCCTCAGATATCTTTTTGACCAGAAGGAGCTCAACATGAGACAGAGACGTTGGTTGGAGCTCCTGAAGGACTACGACTGCAGCATCTCCTACCACCCGGGAAAGGCCAATGTGGTGGCTGACGCCTTGAGCCGTAAGGCGCCCGCACGCTTGGCAAGTCTACAGTTACAGAGTTGGAGCCTTTTGGAGGAGGTGGGCAGTTGGCGACCTCTAGAGTTACGAGCGTACTGTGGGGCAGTGACGGTGACACGGCAGACCAGGCCAGAGTTGATAGACCGCATCATCACGGGACAGATGGCCGATCCGTACTTGCAGTCTTTGCGCGACAGAGTAATATCAGGGGACCCAGGGGACTTCTCTTTCACAGACCAGGTGTTACGCTTGAGGGGACGGTTGTGCGTCCCCAGAGACGAGGAGCTGTTGAGAGAGCTCCTGACTGAGGCACACGGTTCCAGATTCACCATACATCCCGGAAACACGAAAATGTACCATGACTTGAGACGCGAGTTTTGGTGGAGAGGGATGAAGCGGGATGTGGGTGAGTTCGTGCAGCAGTGCTTAGTGTGCCAGCAGGTGAAAGCTGAGCATCAGAGGCCTACAGGGCCACTTCAGCCGCTTCCAGTGCCAGAGTGGAAGTGGGAGAGCATCACCATGGACTTGGTGGTGGGCTTACCTGTTACCCAGCGAGGACACGACGCAGTCTGGGTAATAGTGGATAGATTGACGAAGACGGCACGATTCTTTCCGATCCGAGTCACTTTGGGACCAGCACAGTTGGCAGAGAGGTATATCCGTGATGTGGTGCGACTACACAGAGATCCGCGGGAGATCGTATCCGACCAGGATATCCGCTTTACGTCCCAGTTTTGGGCTGAGTTTCAGCAGGCTTTGGGGACGAGGTTGAGGTTTAGCACGGCTTACCACCCCCAGACGGACGAACAGTCGGAACGCACGATACAGACACTTGAGGACCTTTTGCGTGCTTGTGTACTAGACTGGAGGGGCTCTTGGGAGGAGCACCGGCCCCTGGCGGAGTTTGCATACAACAATAGTTATCACTCGAGCATCGGCATGGCTCCCTACGAGGCTCTGTACGGACGGAAATGCACGGCACCCTTGAGTTGGGTTGAGGTGGGGACCAAGTGGGAGGTTGGCCCCAGGTTGATCCGGCAGAGTCAGGAGGTAGTCGAGCAGATCCACAGACGACTCCGCACTGTCAGGAGCAGACAGAAGAGCTACGCAGATCGCAGACGCAGAGAGGTGCAGTTCGAGGTTGGGGACCACGTCTTCCTTCGTGTTTCGCCCATGAAGGGCTTACAGCGATTTGGGGTGAGAGGGAAGCTCGCGCCGAGGTTCGTGGGGCCCTTTGAGGTCCTGGAGCGGGTTGGACCCGTTGCTTACAGACTTGCCCTTCCCCCGCAGCTTTCTGGTGTGCACGACGTGTTCCACGTGTCCAACCTCAGGAAGTACGTAGCCGATCCCAGCCACGTACTGAGTCACGAGAGCGTCGAGGTGAGCGACGACCTGACCTACCCCGAGCGGCCAGTGCAGATCCTAGACTGAGCCGTCCGCAGGTTGAGACGAAAGCAAGTACCCCTGGTAAAGGTTTTGTGGAGGAGCCAGCGGTACGAGGAGGCTACCTGGGAGCCTGAGGCGGCAATGCGGGAGCGGTACCCGGAGCTTTTCGTGGGTACGTCTTTTCGGACCGGCTTCGGTCCTCTTTGAGTTTGTTATGGTTATTTGGACATCTTTTTCCTGCACCCTAGTTGGCGCAAGTTTCGGGGACAAAACTTCCTTTGAGTTTGTTATATTGTAACGGATGTGTGCCCCAGACGTCTTTTAAGACGTCTGGGAGGTGGCTCAGACATCGGACAAGACGTTTGGGATCACAACCTGACGTCTGATAAGACGTCTGGGATAGTTTCAAAACGTCTGGAAATCCGTTATTTTCGACACCCACGAGTCGCCTGCGCGCCTTAGCGCGCAGACCGCATATTCCCCTTTTTCTCTCTGCGGCTGCAGGCGGCCTGCCACCTCCTCTCTCCCCTCCGCGCGGCGTTAAAAGGGGCGCGCCTCCCCTCCCATCTCCACCGTCTCCTTCTTCTTCTCCTTCCTGTGCTCGAGAGCGAGCGGACGCGAGGGCGGCAGCGGCGGCCGCAGTGAGCGCGGAGGTGCGGCGTGCGAGGGCGGAGCTCTGCCGTGAGGGCGAGCTCGCCGGAGCGGCTTGGCCGACTGGCGGAGGGCGCAGGGGGCGCGGAGCGACGCGGAGAGGGACCTGCTGCGGTCTGAGCAGTAGACGCGCGAGGTTCGATGCAGGCGGCATCGCGAGCGGAGGGCGAGCAGGGCCCTGATTCTGGAAAAATTTCCAGAATCAGACGTCTGGATTGATAGCCAGACGGCAAGGTCGACGTCTGTAAGATCATACAGACGTCTGAAAGGTGAGTTTCCGCCTTCTTCTTCCTTCTTGTCGACTGACCGTACTGAGGGAGGGGGTTGGCTGTGCGCAGGTTCGCTGATTCGCCATCCTTTGCGAATCAGACGTCTGGAAGTTGTACCAGACGGCGGGAGTGACCTCAAGACGTCCGGAGTGACCATCGGACGTCTGGGATCTAGGAAAGACGTCCCTGCAGACTTCTGGATGTCTGGGAAACCACGCTGAATAGGTAATTCTCTGATCCACCGTTTAAGACGTCTGGAGGGAGTTCCAGACGTCTGATTTTGCACAGTATTGTCTTTCTCGACCCGTTTAGGGCCCGTTCGGGCTCCGTTTTCCGCGATTCGAGTTGCGTTCTCTTCAGAATTAATTCCTCTACTCATCTACAGTAGCTATACACTGTTTTGAGACACTCCTTGTGTTTGATCCTTGTGACAGGATCTCGTTCAGTTGCAGTCTTGAGAGTCGCGGAGGCACGCGGGATTCCCAATCACGCCCCCATTACTCCCGTTGTACCTGGTAGAGTGGCTTAAGTTATTAATAAAATCTGTTAAAGTATGAAACCATAACTAGAATCTAGGACATTGCATGAATCCTAGGAATGAGAAATGTATGGAATGATAGCTCCTAGGTGATGCATGAATCCTAGGGCTGGAAAACTAGTTGTATGCTAGATCCTACGATGTGGCATGAATCTTAGGATGGAAAAACTAGTGGAATGTATAATACTGCAGTCTTGGAAAAATGGAAAGGAATATAAAGCTGCCTGTAATTTGAATTAACAGCTGCCTGTTATGAATAAAGAAACATGTTTGAGATCATGGATTTTGAGAACGTGAATCTGGAAAGTGAAACATATGATGTTCAGAGATAAAGAGCTGGAACCCTACGGGGAATTAGGAGTGGAACTCCTGGAAAGAAAAAGGAATGGAACTGAGATGTAGTTGTACTGTCTCTTGGGTACGCAGTACCAAGGGAAGTACCTGTACCTGTTTAGTGCAGAGTGGGGCCAGCCGCCCCAGGGACCCGGGGTTAGGATTGGCCGCTCTGTACCGACTTGTTGGCCCTCGTGTACGTAGTACCGAGGAGAGCTAGTAGTGTTAGGAGAGTACTAGCTACCCCACGGGCCCCGGGGTTCTGCTAGCCTCCTTCACCGACTTGTTAAGCCCACTAGGGCAAACCAGGGTAGTCAGGCGAGGGTGCGCGGACTGTGGAGGGGCAAGGCCCCGGTTTGGTTACTGTGGAGGGGTTGGACCCCTATTACTGAGAGGGCTCTGCCCTGGTTCCGTGCTGTGCTTTGGGCGCACCCGTTAACGGAAACGACTGACCGCGTGCCAGTGTGGGCTAGCTACCTGTGCGTTTATCGTGCGTGCCGTAGTCATCGTTACGTCTGTCAGTGACCTTGGGGTGGTTGATTGAGGGTAGGATCACCACGGGGGACTCTCCCGGCCAGGAGAGCACCACGTGCTACTTCTACTTTTGGAAAAGACTGCAATCAAGATCGTTCCCACGAGGACATTCGAGATCAAGTAAAAGACCTGAGAAATAAATGAAATAGTGAGAAAAATTGAAAGATGTGAATAAAGGAAGTAATGGAACATAACAGCTACTATACACGCTACTGTTGCCTTTAGTTAGTTTGCCACTCTACTTAGCGTTTTGCTGACGTGTTACACTCGTTACCTTTTTCAGGACCAGGTGTTGAGCAGCCAGGGTCGGCGGCTGCAGAGGACGCTAGGCCGAGTAGGGTCCAGTAGAGTTACCACAGCCATTTGTACCCCTTTTGTTTCTGTTCTAGTGAGTAGTTTTTGTTTCCGCTGTACCTTCTTTACCTGCAGTTCTTGTTATATGATAAATGTTGTTTTACTGTTGTGGTGGTACCTACTGTAGTAGTTTCTTTCCTTACTGCTGTACTTTCTTACTGTTAGTTATATTCATGCTGAATGTGGTTTATTTTACTGTCTTTTGGTTACTTCCTCGTTGGACGACTAGGTCTTGGGATTAGTCGAGTCGGTCCGATTCTCGTGTCTCGTAGGGACTCGGGAACCAGGTCGTTACAAAAAATATCCCCAAGGGTTTAGAACCTTCAATTTGGCCTTTGGAACCTATTTTGATCTAGATTGGGGTCCTAGCTCATTAATTGACATAATTTTGGTTTTTGTGCAAAATACCCAGACAAACATGGTCAAACCTAAAATCCAACTTCACCATTAAATTCCTTAGGTTCAAATTAGGTTTTTACCAAAAGTTGGACCTAAGGGGAGGTCATCTTGACCTACTTTGCAAAACAGTCCACCCAATTATAATTTGGCCCCTATCTTTTGAAAACCATTGCACATACCCCCCTAACTTCCTCGCCACTCTTACAATCAGGTCCCTCCACCATTAAAGAGGAGGAATCCTACTCCGGTGAGGAATGGAGGGGGATTTCTCTCCGAATCCTTAGAGATCTCCTCCCAGATTTGGAAGGGAGATTCTTTGAGGAATTCCCTTCCATCTGAGCATGGTCTCAATCTCTGATTCCCACCCAATCTCTCGTGCGAATGCACAAGAGATTTGGGTCTCCAATGGTTTCCATCTCCAGTGAGGTCTCTTGTGCTTGGAAGCTTGCCTTCCAAGCATAAGAGTCCTTGCCAGCGACTATAAAAGCACTACCACCTCCGACCGCATCTCTCCAGTTTGACTTGGTCGGAGAACCACCCCAATTTCATCTTCTTCTCCTCCGATCAGGGGTCCAGCGAGCTCCGGTGAGCCCTCCTCCTCTTTCTCGTCACTCTGCCACAATACTAGTGGTAGAGCCGGCCTCACCACCTTCCTCCGCATTGCACAATACCCGTGCAAGTGTCTCCAGCCTCATCGTCATCGCTGCTCTCCCTCCACTGGACATCTTCTTCTCCGACGGTGGTAGGTATGGCCAGCCGCCTCTCTATCCCCCTTCATCCACTTAGCTAGGATAGAATTACTCCTCTCTATCCCCTCTTCAATTCCCCTCTTTCTATTTCCACTTTCAACCCCTCGCAGCCACTGTCCACCTCCATCTTCTCCATCTCCGACCGCCCACCGGCGAGGCACTTCCACCGCTCCGCACCTCCACAAGCCTCACCAGAAACCTCACCACCTCTGCCATCATCCACTAATCACCTTCCGCCATCCATCGACCGCCAACACCTCCCTAAATGCTCCCCAACCTAACCCATATTCACAGCCACAAGGTGACGTAGGCACGCACGCCTAGGCCACCCCGTGGCCTGCCACACACCGCCCCACCTTCGCCTTAACACGACAAAGCTTCCTATGTGTTTTAATGGGGTCGTAAGTCTATATTTATGTGTGTCAGATATGAGCACCTGCCGCCATTGAAGCACGCAACAAGCTGCTTGCAAGCTTCGCGCCAGGTCGCGTGCTCCAGGTGTCAAAGTCCCAGAAGGCTCGGGTTGAGTGTGCGAACTCATCCAGCCAAGAGATTGGCTTGGCAAAGCGACCCAGCAGCAGCAATTGGCGAAGGTCTCCTACCAGTGCTAGGGAAGAAACAGGTGGGACATTTAGTCCCACCTCATGAACTGGAAAATGCGGTGAGTGACTTATATTGTTTCTGTGTTTTCTACTGGTTGCCTTAAGAGACATGGGGTGAGGTCCCCCTCCCTCACACGCACATGCCTCATCCGCGACCTTTGCCCTGCAGATTTGGCTGACTAACCCAATTACCCCACGCACTCCTCGCGCACCACACCCACGTCGGTGCACCTAGACACGGGCATGAGAAACCCGATCCAATTACCCGGCTATAGGAGAGCATACGTTAGAGTGAAAGAGAGAGAGAGAGATGCGAGGGAGGGTAGGGGATAGGTTTTGCTTCACTGTGTGCAGGGAAGAAAAAGGAAGAGGAAGGTGTAGCTGAGGTAAAGCTAAGCAGGGAAGGAAGGACACTTAGCCGCAGAAAGGAAGAAGAAGGAAGGAAGAAAAGAAAGAAATAGAAGGCCAAAGAGAAGAAGAAAAAGTCAGAGGAGAGCTAAGGAAAAGGCTGAAGAAGGAAATCATGGCAGAAGCCAAGGAAGAAAAAGGAAGAAGAAGCTAAGGGAAGGAGAAGCATTGTAGCAGAAGTGCAGCTGAAGAAGAAAGAAGAAAGAAAGAAATCAAAGTCAGAGAAAGAGAGTAGAAGAAGAAAGAAGAAAGCCAAAGAAGGAAGAAGACAGAGAGAAGAATCAAAGAAGGAGAAAGGCACTGTGCAAGAGAAGAACGAAGAGTGGCAGACGGCCAAAGGCAAAAGGCAAAGAGAAGAAGAAAAGAAAGCAAGAAAGCAGAAAAGAGAAGGCTAAAGAAGAAGAAAGGAATAAGAGATAAAAAGAAAGATATTTTTTTAAGACATCTGATTCTATAATCAGACGTCCAATTCTTCTATTTTTGCTACAATTTTGATTCTTAAATTCTTGCATTTATATTCTGAATTAGGTTTTGAGTAACTCTAAGTGTTCAATTACATTATTGAGATTAGTGAATAAATTCCATTTGCTCCCTATGTTCAACCTCGGATACTTAGGTTTTCGAGTAATAAAAATTCTTATTTGTTTTCGAGGCGATTTCATCTATATTACAACAAACATCTCTTTAAAACTACGATCTAGCCTCATCAACATTTTGGCGCCATTGCCGGGGAGCAACACGCAATTTATCACTACTCTGCATTCTTTTTTATCATATTGAACACTAACTTACCCTATTGTGTTTTGTTGTGATCTTGCTAGGTATTTCACGAGAAGATCTCCTGTGCAGGTCAACCACTCCAAGGCAGGTAACCACTTTTCTTCCCTAATCCACCTCTTAATCCTAGGGAGACAAAAGGAAGGAATTAAATTAGGAATCACTTTCCCTCTTTTCAAAGTAATTACCATTTTTAAGGCAAACGTTTCCTGATTTTGTGAAATTTTTGAAATCTTATTGAAGTTGGAGTGATTTTTAGAAGCCAATCCCACAAATTCTTATGCCTAATAGAACTCACACTTAATCTCCGTCGACAACACACTTCTTATTTTAAAGTCCAAAGAGAACTTTTTTTTGAAAAGAAAAGAGGATTGAAAATATAACCAAATTAGGGTTTCTACAATAGGGTTTTTGGAGTGCTAGTTCACACGTGTCTATTTAAAAGGAAATAAACCCTCCCGCATCAGTGTGCTACCCAAACCCTTGATTGAAGAGATCTAAGCAAGACAAACCCTAAAAATTGAGCTTTAAAATCACTTGAAACAAATTAGGTCACAAATCAAAACATCTAAAGTTCAAGTGAAAACCATGAAAACACCTTTGAAATAAAAGTGGTAGACTTAAGAGGTCAAGGTCCCCATTCTGGTCTACCTGGAATCTCAGTGACAAGAGAGGTCAGGTGGGGGAAACCCTGTAACCCGTGGGGACGGCCTACCATGTAGGGTCTTTGCGGGACTCTCCCTCTCTGGCTGCCCAGGTAATTCTCAGGTGGATGACCTTCTAATCAAGGGGTATCATCCACCCCAAACCTCCATAGTCATCCAAACGTCTTTGGGTGCCTCGATTGGGTCAAAAACACCTCCAGTCCCTCATCTCTTCTCTTTAGAGCACATAGATGTAAATTTCAGTGGGGCTCTATATTTAGATTTAATTGCTTTACATCTGATCTGAACTCTGATTCTACATCTTGATTTCACCACCTAATCCAAATATGCAGCCGAACCACTTAAGACTACCATTCAGAAAACCTAAATCCCGGAGATCCATGAGAGATAGGATGATTGAGGATGCCCTGAGATTCTATGAAAAAAAGACAAACCTTCAACACCAGTAGAAAACATTCAGGTTGATGTCCCAACAACCACAACCTTCATCATAACCTATATCCAAGTGTTATTGGCAGAAGCCAAAAAAGGGTCAACCCGAGACATGCTCATCACAGGATACATTGAGATAGAAAAATTGCACAATCTTGAATACCTTCAATGCATAACAAATCCTGTACTTTGGGAACAACGCCAAGATGATCTTGAAAAATGGGAAGAAATATGAGATTGTTGAAACAAATTATCGATCAACAATACCCGTACATACCACAACCAGAGGATGAACCATCTTAGAACAATATCGAGGATCAATTTGATTTCCCAGATCTCAGGCTTGAGGCACAAAGAGGTTGTGAATGCCCAACCCAGATAGAATACAACATGCCTAATATTGAATTAGGTTGGGAAATTGCAGGAGAACACAATGTTGAGCCAACCCTAGACCATGAAACACCAAGCTTAGAATTCCAAAACTCCTGCAATAATGAGATTAGAACTGAACCTCTCAAGGGTGTAAATTTCGCTCCTTATTCTAATAAGGTGACCCTCGAAGGTAATTCAGACCTAGATCCTAGTGATTTAACCCACATCCCAAGCCTAGAATCTGGATCTGAAACCTATTCGGAAGAATACAAGGCCCCGTATGAAGAAAATCAAAGTTTCAAGGAAGAATATGATTTTGGGCCTCTATTTGATGAATATCCCTCGCCAACATCCTCAGAGAGACAAATCGATTTTTTGGAAGTCATGCCAATTTACGATACAAAAATCGAGGAGTTGGACGAGTGGGGTTTCAATTGGGTCTCTCCGACCAGCTTAGAACTTGAGCCTAGACCAAATACAAACACCTTTTTGAGCTCAGAATATACATATAGGCTAGACCCAAGACAGGCTGCTGAATCCACATCATATATTTAGTTTATGGTGGAACTCATAATCTCGAATCTCATTCAAAACTCGATTTTCGCAAACTCTCCACAATTTCGAATCCGACCATGATTTCGGAGAGACCTCGCTTCCTGATTACGACAAACCAATCTACGACCTCAGCTCACATGACTCATTCTCTGACTTCGATTCTGAGGTCCTGATTCTCGAGATCATTGATTTCAGTTCAGGTTTCAGTGACATGGAATTATTTCTTTTCGATCCTTAGGAATCAACATCAGAAAATGCCGAGAGTGACTGCAACCCAAAATACAAATCTTTTCTCAATCCATACTTCCCACATCCTACAGACACTCTCCAGGCATTCATTTTTTATTTTGAAAGTTACTATGAGGACTCTCTACATGAGACCACCTGTCATTCCTTTCTAGAAGAGCCCTCATACACAATTCTCATTGAAGCCACCTCTTCCACACATACAGAACCATGCCAAACCCGTTTGCAACCTTGACTCGCAACTAGACTCAATTTCTATTCTGATTCACCTCTCACTGAGCTGATTGCAAATAATTCAACTCCACATCTATATCGGGTATCAAACATCGATCAGACTGAAAAACATGATCCATCATTCTCTGATCACCCCTGTAGGGCTTCCACGTTATTCACTGATTACTCCACAGATCCCTACTCTGACTGGGTAGATTCGACTCAGCTAAAACCCAAGTTTTCACTTCCACATCCATCAGGGCTTCATTGCATATGGTGGGTTCCGCATCTATTGATCTACATCTATCAACCCACCAAATTAATAAGGTTTGGGCTACATCATCTGCCCTTCGATATTAACAAGTACTTGGTTGGACCAACTAGGCTCTTAATCAAGGTGCTTGTTTTACAAAATTTTGCTGATTTGGCCACTCCCTCTCCATCTCATGTTCCGCTCGGATAAAGGCGTTGAATTTAGCGCTTAACTGGAGGTAACACGTCATTCCAAAAATAGAGACCTGTCTGATTATCCGTCTGTACTCCACGTCTATTGCACCTTGAGTTCAGCCTTAGACAGTCGATTCCACCTTTGGTACACGTACCAGAGTTTGAAATCATTAGCAAAAGTCATTCCCGACCCATTCACCCACCCGATGTATCCTATTCTAAGTCCCTGAACCCAACATTGTTTCACACCCTCCGTTTACAATGAGGACATTGTAAAACTTAGGCATAGGGGGTGGTAAAGTGCATACATACAAAACCAAGAAAAAGTCAGAAGGATTCTCGCAAAAAATTCACATATGTCAAAAACACAAAAAAATTGAAAAATTATGAAAAAGAACAAAAAAATGGAGGGAGAGGAAATTTTGTGAACCACATTATCATGAGGAGGAGAAAAAGAGCAAAATGTTAAAAAGGAGCACAAAATGAAAAAGAAAAGAGATAGTCATTAGTAAGAGATTAAGGTAATAACTAAAGTTCTAGACCTCATCAAGAAGAAGATAAAAAATGAAGAAAAAAAAGTGCTAATGAGACATAAAAGAGATTAGTAGGAACGCTGATCTTAGGCCTTTTGGGCTAGACTTTTAAGCTTAAAAATTCATGTATCTACTAAGATCTAGATAGTCCTCAAGAGGTTGAGGAAAATACGAAGCTTAAGTATTAGGTCTAAGGCTTAGGGAGTATGCAGCCTCATTAACTGACCTTCGGTTTACGGGACTCAGTAACCTAAGCACCCCAATCTACACACAGTCTGGCTCAGTGTGCATAACTATCAAAATCACGCAAAAGCATCTAATGTTCTGAAAAAAGTTGCCTAGATTAGGAGCGACCGATTAACACAAGTTGATTTGGATGAGTTCCCAGCATGGAGAGGCGGGAAATTCCCCTTGAAGATGCGTAATAACATATCGTCTCCTCGATGCTTATCTCTTAGGATATTTAAATATCCTACCGTGGCCATGTAAGCACTCTGCTGGTTCAGATACCATGGGCGGCATTATCACAAAATGTCAATTACCAAGTTCTGAATTTGGCCACGGAACGCCATGGGCAGGATTATCTCGAAATCTCGAAAGCTAGGATTCTAGGGGTTGCCATGGGTGGTGCTAGCACGAAGCATCGATTGCTAGGGACCTTTGAGGATTGATGATGGGGACGAGGAATCCGATACAGACCGTGTTGAGAAGCCAATCTGAAGTTAGAAATAAAAAGAAAAGAGAGAAAACTCTCCAAACAAATAAATCTTCTGTCTCTCTCTTACAAAAATGCACTGCAAACTGAACCTAGGCTAAAAATGTCTCAAACATGGGTGCTTTAACCGCGAAGTCTAATGAACCCTAGGATAGTTTCTGCAGGCCTTAAAATCCTTTGCGGAGGATTGAGGATAAAGTGTGTCAGGTTCGGATTTTGGTTGGTACATGAGTACCTCTAGGCCTTTTGTCGGCATCTTGACCTAATCACCAAAGAAAAAGAAAAGCACTTATCATAACTGGCGAAAGAAACTCAAGGTCTAGAACAGAAGTTAAAACCTTGAAATTTTGCTAAGGGAGAAGCAAAATCTAGGCATGGGGGTATGATGAGAGCCTCATCATGAGCCCTAACTAGCTCATTTTGACCTAAGATAGAGAATAAAAGCTCCTACATAACCTAGAGAAGGGCCTAATTCAAGGGATACGTGTTTTGAGAAGAAAACATGAAATAAAGGTTAAAACTGTAATTTTACCATTGCAGTACATAAACAGGATTTCTTAGAGGCAAAACATAGGTCAAATGGTCTGAATAAGATAAAAAGTGGGTTGGTTCAGTCAGAAATGGGTTCGTGTGCAGTCTAAGCATTAAATGACATCTTGTAACCCTAAAACAGACCTGCTTAATTCCAAAAGATTCTAGACATGATAAAAATCAACTAAGCCCTCTAAAATTCATGGAAAAATATCCCCAAGGGTTTATAACCTTCAATTTGGCCTTTGGAACCTGTTTTGACCTAGATTGGGGTCCTAGCTCATTAATTGACTTAATTTTGATTTTTATGTAAAATATCCAGTCAAACGTGGTCAAACCTAAAATCCAACTTCACCATTGGATTCCTTAGGTCCAAATTAGGTTTGTAGAAAAAGTTGGACTTAAGGGGAGGTCATCTTGACCTACTTTGCAAAATAGTCCACATAATTATATTTTAGCCCCTATCTTTTGAAAACCATTGCACAGACCCCCTAACTTCCTCACCACTCTTACAATCAGGTCCCTCTGCCATTAAAGTAGAGGAATCCTACTCCGGCAAGGAATGGAGGGGGATTTCTCTCCGAATCCTCAGAGATCTCCCAGATTTGGAAGGGAGATTCTCTAAGGAATTCCCTTCCATCTGAGCATGGTCTCAATCTCTGATTCACACCCAATCTCTCGTGCGAACGCACGAGAGATTTGGGCCTCCAAAGGTTTCCATCTCCGACGAGGTCTCTTGTGCTTGGAAGCTTGCCTTCCAAGCATAAGAGTCCCTGCCTGCGATTATAAAAGCACCACCACCTCTGGTCGCATCTCTCCAGCTCGACTTGGCCGGAGAACCACCCCAATTTCATCTTCTTGTCCTTCGTTCAGGGGTCCAACGAGCTCCGGAGAGCCCCCCTCCACTTTCTCATCGCTCTGTCACAATACCAGTGGCAGAGTCGCCTTCGCCACCTTCCTCCGCGTCGCACAATACCCGCGCACGCATCTCCAGCCCTGTCGTCGTCACCGCTCTCCCTCCACTGGACATCTTCTTCTCCAGCAGTGGTAGGTACGGCCATCAGCCTCTCTATCCCTTTTCATCCACTTAGCTAGGTTAGAATTACTCCTCTCTATCTCCTCTTCAATTCCCCTCTTACTATTTCCACTTTCAACCCCTCGCAGCCACTATCCACCTCCATCTTCTCCATCTCCGGCTACCCACCAGCGAGGCACTTCCACCACTCTGCACCTCCACACGCCTCGCCAGATACCTCACCACCTCTGCCATCATCCACCAATCACCTTCCGCCCATCCATCGACCACCAACACCTCCCTAAATGCCCCCCGACCTAACCCATATTCATGGCCACAGGGCAACCTAGGCACGCACACCTAGGCCACCCCGTGGCTTGCCACACACTACCCCACCATCGCCTTTACACGACGAAGCTTCCCATGTGTTTTAATGGGGCCGCAAGGCCATATTTATGTGTGTCAGATCTGAGCACCTACCGCCATTGAAGCATGCAGCAAGCTGCTTGCAAGCATCGCGCCAGGTTGCATGCTCCAGGTGTCAGAGTCCTAGAAGGCGTGGGTTGAGTGTGGAAACTCATCCAACCAAGAGATTGGCTTGGCAAAGCGACCCAGCAGCAGCAATTGGCGAAGGTCTACTGCGGGCAGGAGCGAAGAAACAGGTGGGACATTTAGTCCCACCTCATGAACTCGAAAACGCGGTGAGTGACTTATATTGTTTTTGTGTTTTCTGCTGGTTGCCTCAAGAGACACAGGGTAAGGTCCCTCGCCCTCACACGC
This sequence comes from Thalassia testudinum, assembly GCA_037157565.1. NCBI lineage: Eukaryota > Viridiplantae > Streptophyta > Magnoliopsida > Alismatales > Hydrocharitaceae > Thalassia > Thalassia testudinum. The sequence goes on from JAZHRO010000063.1 coordinate 137,644,738, forward strand.
ACATGCCTTGTCCACAACCTTTGCCCCACGGATCTGGTTGACCGATTCGATTACCCCACGCACTCCTCATGCACCACACCCACGCCGGTGCGCCTGGACATGGGCATGCGAAATCCGACCAGATTACCCAGCCTGGGAGAGCGTACCTTAGAGCGAAAGAGAGATAGAGAGACACGGGGGAGGGTAGGGATAGGTTTTGCTTCGCTGTGTGTAGGGAAGAAAAAGGAAGAGGAAGGTGCAACTGAGGTGAAGCTAAGCAGGGAAGGAAGGACACTTAGCCGTAGAAAGGAAGAAGAAGGAAGGAAGAAAAGAAAGAAATAGAAGGCCAAAGAGAAGAAGAAAAAGTCAGAGGAGAGCTAAGGAAAAGGCTGAAGAAGGAAATCAAGGTAGAAACCAAGGAAGGAAAAGGAAGAAGAAGCTAAGGGAAGGAGAAGCACTATAGCAGAAGTGTGGCTGAAGAAGAAAGAAAGAAATCAAAGTCAGAGAAAGAGAGTAGAAGAAGAAAGAAGAAAGCCAAAGAAGAAAGAAGGCAGAGAGAAGAATCAAAGAAGAAGGAGAAAGGCACTGTGCAAGAAAAGAAAGAAGAGAGGCAAACGGCCAAAGGCACAAAGCAAAGAGAAGAAGAAAAGAAAGTAAGAAAGCAGAAAAGAGAAGGCTGAAGAAGAAGAAAGGAATAAGAGCTAAAAAGATAGATATCTTTTTAAGACGTCGGATTCTATAATTAGACGTCCAATTCTTCTATTTTTGCTACAATTTTGATTCTTAAATTCTTGCATTTACATTCTGAATTAGGTTTTGAGTAACTCTAAGTGTTCAATTACATTATTGAGATTGGTGAATAAATTCCATTTGCTCCCTGTGTTCGATCTCGGATACTTAAGTTTTTGAGTAATAAAAATTCTTATTTGTTTTCGAAGCGATTTCATCTATACTACAACGAACATCTCTTTAAGACCACGATCTAGCCTCGTTAACAAGTAGGGGACAATCTTTCCTTATGTGACCTCTCTTCTTGCAATTATAGCAAACTAAAGGTTCTTTCTCTCTTTCCTTTCCCTTGATCTCTTTTCTATTTCTGAGAAATTTTTAAACATTTTACCTAATAAAACAAATTCTTCATCATCAGTACTTACCTCATCATCTGACGTAGCTTTGAAGGCTATAGTCTTCTTCTTTGGCTCCGATGAGATAGATTTCTTCTCTTGCTCCATTTTTGATTCATAAGCCATAAGATTCCCAAGTAGATTTTCCATGTCTAGATCCTTTACTTGGTTGGCTTCTTCTATTGCCATTACTTTTTGCTCCCTCTCAGGTCCAAGGGAGCGAAGGAGCTTCCCTTGAAGCTCCCCCTTTATAAATGCCTTTCTGAGTGACTTGAGGTTATTCATGATTAACGTGATTTAGGTGTACATGTCCCAAGTCTCTCATTTTCCTTCATAGAAAAGGCTTCGAATTCCTGTGATAACACATTAATCTTTGAGGATTTAACTCTAGACGTACCTTCGTGAGTTACCTCTAAGGTTCTCCATATCTCATGGGTGGTTTTGCATTGGCTAATGTGGTTGAATTTCTCCAAGCTGAGTGCGCAGTAGAGTGAGTTCATTGCGTTAGCATTCAATCCAAGATAATGAATCTGCTCTACTGTGTATCCTGTTTCTGGTTTCTCAGGAATGACATATGTGGATTTGCATTTCTCCCAAGTGGAGAAATCGTTGGCTTGAAGCCACATCTTCATTCTCAGCTTCCAATAAGTGTAGTTTGTCCCTTCGAAGAGTGGTGGTCGGGTGATAGATTGCCCCTCAGATCTGCCAGTGGAAATGACTCTCCCCTCCATGTGATCTTTTCACAGATGTTACTTTTAAAAGCAGAAAACCTGCTCTGATACCAAATGAAATTGTACTAGAGGGGGTGAATGGTGAATTTATAAAATATTGTAAGACAAAAAATTCAATCACAAAAAGAGGCATCAGATTTTTAGGTGGAAACCCAAGACAGGTGAAAACCACCACCTAAGCCAATCCCTTGACTTATCATTTTCAATCACAAAGTGATCAATCCACTAACCACACTACTTAAATGAGGGTAGCATACCTCAATTACAAATCCCACCTCTGATCCCTAAACAGAGGTTTCTCCTTTCACAATAATGAGACGGGGACCCGACAAGCCAGATACCCAAAGTACAAAAGTAAGAATTAAACAGCACCTATAGAGCACCCCAATAATTTGATTACTTCCTTATCTATTAAGCATAAAGTGAACTCCCTAAGAATTTGTAGAACAAAGTGAACCGGGAGTGTGGGTTTACCCTTTAATCAGAGTGTTGGCACAGCACAAGAGCAAGAGGGGGCTAAGAGTAGTGAGCAAGAGATTTTCTAAGGGAATTGAATCTCAAGAGGTGTGTTTTGCCTAAGAGGGATTGTAGTCTATTTATAGGCAAGTTTGGAACCTTCAAGAATACTTGGGAGAGATCTCCTAGCCGTTGGAGGAAAATCCCAAGAGATTGGGATGAAATCCACCACAAATCAAGGTAACGATGAGTTTGACAGCAATATCAGATGTTTGATTTTAGGATCAGACGTCTTATAAGATGTCTGATTATAATTATGGTCATCTGATACTATTAGCCAGGCTTTACTGGTTTCATTGGATCGAAACAAGAACATCTGATATTTTCACATAAGATGTCAGATAAAATTATTGGACGTTTAATTATGCGTGGATTCATTCCTATTTTGACCAGATTCAAACAGGGTTCTAGATCTGAAGGAACAGACGTCAGTATGGATGTCAGTAGGATTCCCTAGACGTCTAGAAACCTAAAAAGGACTTGCCTTGGAAATCTAACAGAAGATCTTTGGTTCCTAATGAGATTCACACAGAAATAAATGAGCAACGATCCAAAGGTAGACGTCGGGAGACATGTCCAGACGTCTGAAAATGTATTTTGCCCATTATATTGAGAAGGAAGATGAGTGCTTGAGTCTAACGGTTGTTTTAAGGACGTCCAAGCAAAATATTAGACGTCTGGATGAGGATATGGACATCTGATGGAAGGTTGCTTCGACTGATGTTTATGAGGATAGAAACTAAAGGCAAAGCTATAAGTAATTAGACGTCTGACACACTTGTCAGACATCTTAAAGTTGAAAATCAAATGTCTGACAATTGTTATGGACGTCTGATTTGAGTCTTAGTGTTAGGTTTTTGTTTCTAATTTATCCTAAGTGTAGAGAGCCTAAGTTAGCTATTTATAAGTTATGTTTGGGAGCTCTTTACAAAATCTCTAGACTCAAATAAAATAAATATTACAACCTTTGAAAGTTTACATAAAAATCCTATGACCTATGATAATACTCATGCTACCTAGTCTTCACACTTTTAATCCTCCGACTTGGAAAACTCCATGAAACCTGCAATTGTGTTATTACAGAGAAAAATATGCTACGCTTATGTTTTATTTCATTTTCTTCATTTTGTAAAATCATCAAAATATTATATATGAGAGGTTAAACTAACAAAAGTATCCACCCCCCATGCCTAAATGATGCAATGTCCTTATTGTAAAAATAAAGACATGAACAGGGTGGAGTAAATAGAATGTCACCTGAATTTTGTGACAACCTGGTCAGCTCCACAGAGAGAAGAGAGTATACACATGTGCTAAGTTTAATGCCTTTTGTTAGGCATAATATACATACAAAGAAGAAATTGAGAATTCACAAGTGCAGGTCAGAATCAAAATAAAAATATTGATCCTCAGACCCACCAACAGAATATGTCCACAGATGTGGACCAAGTTATGGTGCAGACCCATGCCCCAGGGTCAAGTGGTTCTTAGGTTCTAGATTAAAATCACCTAGAACCTAAGATTATTGTGTTTGCAGGGCCAGGCTTACGGTTTTGTGGTGTGCAACCCAAGACCAAAGTGTCAGACTATGGGTAAAGATGGTTCAATAGGTTCCGATGTCCTCATAACATTCAGCTCAGAAAAATAATCAGTTATTTCAAGCTTGGGTTGCACGTGAACTATATCATAAGGGTCTTGGTAGAAAGTAGGTTGTTTCAATTCAATAGGTACCCTTACATCCAAAATTGTAGTTCCCTCAGAATTAACCTCCCAAATTTTTATTTCAACAATTCTATCCTCCAACATCAAGAGCTCAGGCTCCAAGACCTCCAACATATCATTCACCCCATATGATTCTCCCAAGTCCAGAAATCATGGTTGAATCAAGATTGACTAGGGCACAATGATCTCAGAAGTCAGCTCTTCGAGGTATGGATGAGGAATGGGGCTATTGATTGAATTTTTTAGTAAATGAGGATTCTAATCCTCCAAGTTAGCCCCAACTGAATCCAAATCTTCAATAATTGGGCTATCAACTGGTTCGTCTAATTCCTCAAGCCCATTTGTCTCACTAAAATCCTCTTCCTTAAGTTCAAGTGAGACTTCACCAAAAGATTCTTCACCCTCAAAGTCAAAGAATTCATGATCCTCATTTATATATGTCTCAAAATCGATTGTCATTTCCTAGTTCAAAGAGACATATTTTTCCTTACTCCCTGTCTCGGGAATCTCAAGTGAATCAATCAGTTCATCCTCAATGGGTTGCTCTAGCTCAATCTAGTCATCCCCGATCTCAAGAAATGTATCCCCCCCAACAGGTGCCTAAGTGGGTTCAAACGTTGGCTCTCCTAAAGGTGGTTCATCTTGAGAATCATCCCAAGATTTGATTAGGGCAACCACAAATTTCATCCTCAACCTCAATAATTTTCCAAGAAGAAACTCACCCAAGTCCCTATCCCTAACATTTTGGAGCAAATCCAATAGAGAACTATTAAGTTCATCAATCATTTTGATCATAGGCTCCAATGCTTCAGTGCATGGTGTTGGCTGAGCTTCTAAAGATTGGAAGGTGTTCCTCAAGTTAGCCAACACCCTATCTTGGACCTGGTTCACCTGAACCGACTTGTTTGGTTTAGGTTTTGGTTCAGGTTTGGGTGGGTTTGGGTTCATTCTAGGGGAGTTAAGATATCGAGGTTCTCGGGTTCCTCCCTGATAGTAAGTTGTTTCAGGTTGTTCAAAGAATGGTGATGACCTATTTTCAATGGAATATTAGGGAGGGTAGGTGTTATAATCAGCATATCCTTCCTGATTGTATATCGGGATTGTTTTGTCATCAAAGGATGGAGATCCATAAGCATTGTAGGTTTGGGAAGGATAGTAATCATAGTCTTGTTGTCCAGGGTTAGGCCCTAGACATTGAGGTCCAAATTCGTATCCCCAATCAAAGTTATCCCAACTAATGGATGGGTAATTACAGTCAAGTCGGGATAATAATCATCTTGGGGATAAGTGGTGATAAGAGGATAAGATTGGAAATGTGTGTAAGATGTGGAAGGGTACATGGTGAAGTAAGGAGGGAAATTAGAAGAGAAAGGAGCCCTGCAATACAAAAATACGAGCCTGTCCTTAGGTTGGGTAGCCTATAGGTCTACAGACTCTCAGAATCCGTCCTAAGATTATGGACGATTTACTCTACTTATGTCCAGGCAATCCAACCAGTTAGGAGAGACTAGGGAGAAGGTTCCTCCTTTGACTTGCACCTCTGGTTCCTAGTGTACCCCCCAGCTGCGATCGTTTGACTCTACTCCCCTAGCTAGACATCAGATTGACTAGTATAAGTAGGTTAATCGTGAGCAATCTCAATCTGTATCTTGACGAGCGAGCTAGTCCTTAGGGCCAATGTCTAATCAATTTTAGTTAGGCTTGGGACAATGGCGCTTTAGGAATGTATTGGGCCCCTAATGGGTTGTGCCCTTAATGATTTATTTGATAATGTGTGAATGTGCAGAACCAAGAAGTTCTCAAGCAAGATTATTAATGATGAGGAGAGTTTTAGGGTTCGAATCTTGTTTAGTAGCTTTTAGGATTCAAATGTTAGGTGTATTCAACAAAGTTTTGTGAGGCAAACCAAGTTTTGAAAGCACGTGTTCAAGTATTTTTCTTTATAAATAGAGAAAATATGGAGTGCCTGGCTTGATCTAAATATTGAATCCTATGAGGTGTTGACGTGGTCTCGATCGTGTTTTAACAGTTAATTACGTCGTAGTATAGGTGATAAAGCGTTGTCAACAAATAAAAGTTTTATTACTCGAAAACCTAAGTATCCGAGGTCGAACACAGGGAGAAATTAGAATTTATTACTAATCTCAAGAATGTAATTGAACACTTAATTACTTAAAACGTAATTCAAAATATATAAATGCATGAGTTTGAAAAGTAATTGTGACAAAAAGAAAGAATTTGGACGTCTGATCATGGGATCAGACGTCTTAAAAGATGTTTTCTCCTCTCTTATTCTTCTTCTTCTGATTTTCTTCCTTTCTTCTTCTTTGTGCTTCCTCTTTCTTCTCTGCAGTGCCTTGCTTCTTTCTTCCTATTTTCTTCTGTAGTTTCTTTCTCTCTACAGGTCTTCTTCTTCTTCCTTGGCTCTACTTTCTCTTCTTCCTTCCTTGGTTTTGTTTGCCTTCAATTTCTTTTCTTCTGCTTCTTTACCTTTCTCTATTTCTTCTTTCTTCTTCAATTCTTCTTCTCTTTTTCTTTCGCCTCTTCCTTTCCTTCTCTTTTTCCTATGCAATGGCTTCCTTCCTTCTTTTCCTTTGCTAGTAGCGACTAAGTGCTAGCTTCACTTCTTCCTTCTGCCTTCCCTGCACAAACCAAAGAAAAGAAAAACCTATCCCTCTACCCACACTCGCGCATCTCTCTCTCTGTGTAAACCACTCTTCAGCATGCTCTCCCAGAGCCGGGGTCGGATCGTGCGCCCGGGTCCAGACACACTAGCATGAGGGTGGTGCACGAGGAGTGCTCAGGGTAGTGTCGGGTCGGGTCGCCAGATCCGTGTAGTGAACCCACGGACGAGGCAGTGATAATAGGTGAGGGACCTCACCCCATGTGCGTTCAGAGGCAACGAGCTCATATCACAAAAATAATATAACTCACAACAGCATGTTGTGACTTAACGAGGTGGGACTATTGTTCTACCTCTATTTCGCGCGCGCCCACAGGAGTCCATGCCTTCAATTGCCACAACTACAGGCGTTGCGGTGTCTCTTACTGGAACAGAAGTCTTCGCGATACCTCCCCAAGTTAGCTGCACCTGGAGCCCTGCAGTCCTGTGACGCGGAGCAAGCAAGAAGCTTCCTCGAGTCACCGCTAATGGCGGCCGGGTCGTGAAACCTGTCGGACATGAAAAGAGCCTCGCAGCTTAATCAGATCACCGGGGGACCTTCGTCGTGTCACGGTGAAGGTGAGGAGCTAGGTGGCAGGCCGCGGGGTGGCCTAGGCTTGCGTGCCTAGGTCATCTTGTGGTTGGATGGATGGGTGTGTTCAGGGGACTGTTGTGGAGGCATAGAGGGACTTTGGATGAGTGGAGGTTATTCAGAGAGGTGAGGCGGAGGTTATGCGATGGTCGGCGAGGCATGTGGGGCTGCGGAGCGATGGGAGCATCTCGCTGGAGGGTGGCCGAAGATGAGGAAGGTGGCGGTGAACAACGGCGGTTGAGGGATGTTTGGTGAAATAAAATGAGGGAAATGAAAGAGGGGATAGAGAAGAATAGTTTTAACCTAACTAAAGGGGTGAAGGGGACGAGAAGGTGGCCGGCAGTACCTGCTATCGCCGGAGAAGAAAGTATCCAGTGGAGGAAGACGGCGACGACGATGAGGCTAGGGCAGCTCGCATGGGTGTTGTGCGACGTGGAGGAGGATGAGGAGGACGGATTTGCCACTAGTTTTGTGGCAGAGCGAAGAGGAAGAGGAGTGGGCCTCGCTGGAGCTCGCTGGACCCCTTGGCCAGAGAAGAAGAGGAATTTGAGGTGGAATCCCGGCCAAGTCGAGTTGAGGAGGTGCGGCCGGAGTTGGGGTTTAATTTATAGGTGCTGGCCGTGCTTCTGGTGCGTGGAGGGCACGTCTTCTGCCACCGACATCTCACCGGAGATGGAAGGTAGTTAGATACCCAAATCTCTCGTGCGTTCGCACGAGAGATTGGGTGCAAATCAGGGGTTGTGATTGAGTTCAGATGGAAGGGGATTCCTCAGAGAATCTCCCTTCCAAATCTGGAAGGAGATCTCTGAGGAATCAGAGAGTATTCCCTCTCAATTCCTCACCGGAGTAGGATCTCTCCCCAAGAATGGCGGAGGGACCTACTTATAAGAGTGGTGAGGAAGTTAGGGGGATTTATGTGATGATTTTCAAAAGATAGGGACCAAAATGTGATTGGGTGTACTAAATTACAAAGTAGGTCAAGATGACCTCCCCTTAGGTCCAAATTCTGGTACAAACCTAATTTGGACCTAAGGAATGCAATGGTGAAGTTGCATTTTTGGTTTGATTACGTTTGACTAGATATTTTACGTAAAAATCTAAATTTGGTCAATTGATGAGCTAGGACCCTAGTCTAGGTCAACCTAGGCTCCAAGGGCCAAATTGAATGTTCTAAACCCTAGGGGATATTTTTCCATGATTTTTAGAGGGTTTACTTGATTTTTATCCTAACCAAAACCTTATTGAATTAAGCAGGTCTGTTTTATGGTTACCAGATGTCATTTAATTCCTGGAATGCACGTGAACCGATTTCTGATTGCATCAACCCGCTTTTTATCTCATTTAGACCATTTTACCTATGTTTTGCCTCTGCGAAATCCTGTTTATGTACTGCAATGGTAAAATTACAGTTTTAACCTTTATTTCATGTTTTCTTCTCAGAACACTTATTCCTCCAATTAAGCCCTTCTCTAGGTTATGTAGGAGCTTTTATTCTCTTTAGTGGGTCAAAATGAGCTATTTATGGCTCATGATGAGGCTCTCATCATGCCCCCATGCTTAGCTTTTGCTAATCACTTAGCAAAATTTCAAGGTTTTAACTTCTGTTCTAGACCCTGATTGTTTGTCATCAATTATGATAAGTGCTTCTCTTTTTCTTTTGTGATTAGGTTAGAATGTTGACAATAGGCCTAGAGGTACTCAAGTATCAACCAAAATCAGGACCTGACCTGTTTTAGCTTCAGTCCCCCGCAAAGGTTTTTAAGGCCTATAGAAACTAACCTAGGGTTTGTTGGACTCTGCGGTTAAAGCACCCGAGCTTGAGACATTTTTAGCCTAGGTTCAGTTTGTAGTGCATTTTTGTAAGAGAGAGATAGAAGATTTATTTGTTTGGAGAACTTTCTCTCTCTTTTCTTTTTATTTCTAGCTTCGGATTAGCTTCTCAACACGGTCTGTATCGGATTCCTCGTCACCATCATCAATCCTCAAGAGTCCCTGGCTATTGATGCTTCGAGATAGCACCACCCATGGCAACCCCCAGAACCCTGACAATCGAGATTTCAAGATAATCCCACCCATGGCGTTCCGTGGTCGAATTCAGACCCTGGAAATAGACATTTCGTGATAATGCCGCCTATGGCATCTGAACCAGCAGAGTGCTTACATGCCCCCAGTAGGATATTTAAATATCCTAAGAGACAAGCATCGAGGAGATGATATGTTGTTACGCATCTTCAAGGAGAATTTCCCACCTCTCCGTGCCGAGAACTCGTCCAAATCAACTTTTGTTGATCGGTCGCTCCTAATCTAGGTGACTTTTTTAGAACATTAAACGCTTTTGTGTGATTTGGATATTTATGCGCACTGAACCAGACTGTGTGTGAATTTGGGGTACTTAGGTTACCGAATCCCACAAACTGAAGGTCATTTAACCTGGTCGAATACTTCCTAAGCCTTAGACCTAATACTTAAACTTCGCATTTTCCCCAACCTCTTGAGGATTATCCAGATCTTAGCGGATACATGAATTTTTAAGCTAAAGAATCTAGCCCAAGAGACGTAAGACCAGCATTCCTGCTAATCTCTTATTATGTCTCCTTAGCACTTTTCTTTTCATTTTTCTCTTTTCTTGATTTGGTCTAGAACTTCAGTTAATCCCTTAATCTCTTACTAATGACTATCTCTTTTTCTTTTTCATTTTGTACTCCTTTTTGGCATTTTTGCTCTTTTTCTCCTTATGATTATGTGGCTCACAAATTTCCTCCCTCCCCCATTTTTTTGTTCCTTTTCATAATCTTTCAATTTTTTTGTGTTTTTGACATATGTGATTTTTTTTTTGTGAGAATCCTTCTGACTTTTTCTTGGTTCTGTATGTATGCACTTTATCACCTCCCCATGCCTAAGTTTTGCAATGTCCTCATTGTAAACAGAGGGTGTGAAATAGTGTTGAGGTCAGGGGCTTAGAACAGGATACATCGAGTGGGCGAACGAGTCGGAATGACTAATGCGGATGATTTCAAGCTCTGGTACGTGTACTAGAGGTGGGATCAACTGTATAAGGCTGAACTCAATGTGCAATGGACGTGGAGTACAGACGGATAATTAGACGGGTCTCTATTTTTGGAATGACGGGTTGCCTCCCGTTAAGCGCTAAATTTGATGCCTTCAGCCGAGTGGAACATGGGGTGGAGAGGGAGTGGTCAAATCAGCAGAATTTTGTAAAACAAGCACCTTGATTAAAAGTCTGGTTGGTCCAACCAGGTGCTTATTAAGATTAGTAGGCTGATGATGTAGCCCAAACCCAATAAGTCTGGTGGGTTGATAGATGTAGATCAACAAATGCAGAACCCACCATATAAAATGTGGCTCAGATGGATATGGAAGTGAAAACTTGGGTTTAGGCTTAGTCGAATTAGCCTGGTCAGAGTAGGGTTCCGAAAAATAATCAGTGTATGGTGTGGAAACCCAACAGGGGTGATCAAAGAATGATGGCTCCTATTTTTCGGTCCGATCAATACCCGATACCTGGTATAGATATGGAGTTGAATCATCTGCAAATAGCTCAGTGAGAGGTGAATCAGAATAGAAATTGAGTCTGGTTGCGGGTCGAGGTAGAGAATGGGTTTCGATTGGTTCTGTATATGTGGAGCAGGTGGCTTCAAAGAGAATAGGCTTGTTATAATCAGGAGGCAGATTTTCTCCAGTGTTATGGTCAGATTCGAAATCATCGAAGAGTTTGCGAAAATCAAAATCTGAATGAGATTCAAGATCGTGAGTTCCACCATAGAATAAATCATATGTTGTAGATTCAGCAGCTTGACTGGGGTCTAGCCTAGATGTTAATTCTGAGCTTAAAGAGGTGTCCTTATCTGGTAGAGGCTCAGGTTCTAAGCTGGTAGGGCAGACCCAATTGAAACCTCACTCGTCCAACTCCTCGGTTTCTATATCGTAAATTGGCATGACTTCCGAAAAATCGATTAGTTCCTCTGAGGATGTTGGCAAGGGATATTCATCAAATAAAGGCTCAAAATCATATTCTTCATTGAAAGATTGATCTTCCTCATATGGGGCCTTGAAATCTTCAAAATAGGTTTCAGATCTAGATTCTGGGGTTAGGATGTGGGTTGAATCACTAGAATCTAGGTCCGAATAACCTTCGATGGTCACCTTATCAGAATAAGGGATGGACTTTACACCCTCGAGAGGTTTAGTTCTACTCTCATTATTGCAGGAGTTTCGTGATTCTAAGCCTGGTGAATTATGGTCTAGAGTGGGCTCAACATGGTGTTTTCCTACATTTGGAGCTTCCCAACCTTCTTCAATATTAGGCACATTGTACTCCATCTAGGTTAGGAATCCACAACCATTTTGTGCCTTAAACCCGAGATCAGATTGATCCTCGATGTTGTCCAAAGATGGTTCATCTTCTATTTGTGGTATATACGGATACTTCTGGTCAATAATTTATTTTACTAATCTCATTATCTCTTCCCATTTTTCAAGACTATCTTGGTGTTGCTTCCAAAGTCGAGGATTTGTCATACATTGAAGGTATTCAAGATTGTGTAGTTTTTCTATCTCAATGTACCCTGTGATGAGCAAGTAACGGGTTGATCCTTTTGTGGCTTTTGCCAATAGTACTTAGGCACAAGTTATGATAAAGTTTGTGGTTGTTGGGACATCAACCTGAATGTTTCCTACTAGTGTTGAGGCTTCTTTTTCATAGAATTTCAGGGCATCCTCAATCATTCTATCTCTCATGGATCTCCGATATTCAGGTTTCTTGAATGATAGTCCTAAGTGGTTTGGCTGCATACTTGAATCAGGTGGTGGAATCAAGATGTAGAATCAGAGTCTGAATCAAGATAAAGAATCAAGTTATCAAGCGATTAGATCTGAATAACGAGTCCCACTGAAAATGTGTGTGTGTGCTCTAAAGAGAAAAGATGAGGGACTGGAGATGTTTTTGACCCAATCAAGACACCAAAAAATGTTTGGATGACTATGGAGGTTTAGGGTAGATGATACCCCTGGATCAAAAGATCGTCCACCTGAGAATTACTTGGGCAGCCAGAGAGGGAGAGTCCCTCAAGGACCCTTTTCAGTAGAGCATCCCCACAGGTTACAGGGTTTCCCCCACCCGACCTCTCTTGTCACTGAGATTCCAGGTAGACCAGAATGGAGACCTTGGCCTCTTAAGTTTACCACTTTTATTTCAAAGGTGCTTTAGGGTTTTCACTTGAACTTTAGATGTTTTGATGTTGTGACCTAATTTAGAAGTTGGTTGACCCAAGGGGTCAACTTCACCTGACCTGTCCTATAGATGGTAGAATGATTCTAGTCTTGGGACCTAGAGATCACCCTAATTTGACTCCCAGTTTATTAGGTTCGAGATTTTAAGATTCAAGTGATTTTAGAGCTCAATTTTTCTTAGGGTTTGTCTTGTTTAGATCTCTTCAATCATGGGCTTGGGTAGCACACTGATGCGGGAGGGTTCATTTCCTTTTATGCAGGCATATGTGACTAGCACTCCAAGATCCTACTGTAGAAACCCTAATTTGGTTCTATTTCCAATCCTCTTTTTCTTTTTGAAAAGGTTCTCTTTGGATTTAAAAACAAGAAGTGTGTTGTCTATAGAGATTAAGCGTGATTTCTATTAGGCACATGAATTTGTGGGATAGAATCTAAAAAAATCACTCCAACCTCACAAAGATTTGAAAACTTTTCGCAAAATCAGGAAATGTTTGCCTTAAATATGGTGATTACAATGGAAAAAAGGCAATTGATTCCTAAATTAATTTTCTTCCTTTTGTCTTTCAAAGCTTAGGGGATAGTTTAAGGAAGAAAAGAAATTACCTGCCCTAGAGTGGTTGACTTGCGGGAGGGATTTTCTCGTGAAATACCTGCAAGATCACGACAAAGTAAAGTAGGGCAAGTTAGTGTTCAATATGATAAAAAGAATGTAGAGACTAGTGGTAAATTGTGCGTTGCTCCCCGGCAACGGCGCCAAAATGTTGACCTGGTCTCGATCATGTTTTAACAGTTAATTACGTCGTAGTATAGGTGATCAAGTGTTGTCAACAAATAAAAGTTTTATTACTCGAAAACCTAAGTATCCGAGGTCGAACACAGGGAGCAATTGGAATTTATTACTAATCTCAAGAATGTAATTGAACACTTAATTACTCAAAACGTAATTCAAAATACATAAATGCATGAGTATGAAAAGTAATTGTGACAAAAAGAAAGAATTTGGACGTCTGATCATGGGATCATACGTCTTAAAAGATGTTTTCTCCTCTCTTATTCTTCTTCTTCTGATTTTATTCCTTTCTTCTTCTTTGTGCTTCTTCTTTCTTCTCTGTAGTGCCTTGCTTCTTTCTTCCTATTTTCTTCTGCAGTTTCATTCTCTCTACGGGTCTTCTTCTTCTTCCTTGGCTCTATTTTCTCTTCTTCCTTCCTTGGTTCTGTTTGCCTTCAGTTTCTTTTCTTCTTCTGCTTCTTTACCTTTCTATATTTCTTCTTTCTTCTATAATTCTTCTTCTCTTTTTCCTTCGCCTCTTCCTTTCCTTCTCTTTTTCCTTTGCAATGGCTTCCTTCCTTCTTCTTTTCCTTTGCTAGCAGCGGCTAAGTGTTAGCTTCACTTCTTCCATCTGCCTTCCCTACACAAACCAAAGAAAAGCAAAGCCTATCCCTCCACCCACACCCACGCGTCTCTCTCTGTCTCTGTGTAAACCACTCTTCAGCACACTCTCCCAGAGCTGGGGTCGGATCTCACGCCTGGGTCCAGACGCACCGGCGTGAGGGTGGTCACGAGGAGTGCTCAGGGTAGTGTTGGGTCGGGTCGCTAGATTCGTGTAGTGAACCCACGGACGAGGCGGTGATAATAGGTGAGGGACCTCACCCCATGTGCGTTCGGAGGCAACGAGCTCATATCACAAAAATAATATAACTCACTCCAGCGCGTTGTGACTTAACGAGGTGGGACTATTGTTCCACCTCTATTTCGCGCGCGCCCGCAGGAGTCCGTGCCTTCAATTGCCACAACTGCAGGCGTTGCGGCGTCTCTTGTTGGAACAGAAGTCTTCGCGATACCTCCCCAAGTTAGCTGCACCTGGAGCCCTACAGTCCTGTGACCTGGAGCAAGCAAGAAGCTTCCTCGAGTCACCGCTAATGGCGGCCGAGGTGTGAAACCTGTCGGACACGAAAAGAGCCTCGCAGCTTAATCAGATCACCGGGGGACCTTCGTCGTATCACGGCAAAGGTGAGGAGCTAGGTGGCAGGCCGCGGGGTGGCCTAGGCATGCATGCCTAGGTCATCCTGTGGCCGGACGGATGGGGGTGTTTGGGGGACTGTTGTGGAGGCGTAGAGGGACTGTGGATGAGTGGAGGTTATTCAGTGAGGTGAGGCGGAGGTTATGCGATGGTCGGCGAGGCGTGTGGGGCTGCGGAGAGATGGGAGCGTCTCGCCGGAGGGTGGCAGGAGATGAGGAAGGTGGTGGTGAATAGTGGCGGTCGAGGGATATTTGGTGAAATAAAATGAGGGAAATGAAAGAGGGGATAGAGAAGAATAGTTTTAACCTAACTAAAGGGGCGAAGGGGACGAGAAGGTGGCCGGCAGTATCTGTTATCGCCGGAGAAGAAAGTGTCCAGTGGAGGAAGACGGTGGCGACGACGGGGCTAAGGCAGCTCGCGCGGGTGTTGCGCGACGCGGAGAAGGATGAGGAGGACGGCTCTGCCATTGGTTTTGTGCAGAGCGAAGAGGAAGAGGACTGGGGCTCGCCAGAGCTCGCTGGACCCCTTGGCCGGAGAAGAAGAGGAATTTTAGGTGGAATCCCAACCAAGTCGAGCTAAGGAGGTGCAGCCGGAGTTGGGGTTTAATTTATAGGTGCTGGCCGTGCTTCTGGTGCGTGGAGGGCACGTCTTCTGCCACCGACATCTCACCGGAGATGGAAGGTAGTTAGATACCCAAATCTCTCGTGCATTCGCACGAGAGATTGGGTGCAAATCAGGGGTTGTGATTGAGTTCAGATGGAAGGGGATTCCTCAGAGAATCTCCCTTCCAAATCTGGAAGGAGATCTCTGAGGAATCAGAGAGTATTCCCTCTCAATTCCTCACTGGAGTAGGATCTCTCCCCAAGAATGGCGGAGGGACCTACTTATAAGAGTGGCGAGGAAGTTCGGGGGATTTATGTGATGGTTTTCAAAAGATAGGGACCAAAATGTGATTGGGTGTACTAAATTACAAAGTAGGTCAAGATGACCTCCCCTTAGGTCCAAATTCTGGTACAAACCTAATTTGGACCTAAGGAATGCAATGGTGAAGTTGTATTTTAGGTTTGATTACGTTTGACTAGACATTTTACGTAAAAACCTAAATTAGGTCAATTGATGAGCTAGGACCCTAATCTAGGTCAACCTAGGCTCCAAGGGCCAAATTGAATGTTCTAAACCCTAGGGGATATTTTTCCATGATTTTTAGAGGGTTTACTTGATTTTTATCCTAACCAGAACCTTATTGAATTAAGCAGGTCTGTTTTAGGGTTACCAGATGTCATTTAATTCCTGGAATGCACGTGAACCGATTTCTGATTGCATCAACCCACTTTTTATCTCATTTAGACCATTTTACCTATGTTTTGCCTCTGAGAAATCCCGTTTATGTACTGCAATGGTAAAATTATAGTTTTAACCTTTATTTCATGTTTTCTTCTCAGAACACTTATTCCTCCAATTAAGCCCTTCTCTAGGTTATGTAGGAGCTTTTATTCTCTTTAGTGGGTCAAAATGAGCTAGTTATGGCTCATGATGAGGCTCTCTTCATGAGGCAACTATAAATGAGTTTCTTTTAAATTAGGTGTTGCAGCCCAACCAATTCAATCAATCGGCTCAAATGCACCACCGATTAAGGCACACAGAAAGGTGATTAACCTAATATGATTTCTACTCTTTTATGCGTTGAATTAGTGTATTGGGGTTGGAATCCTAGTTGAGTAGATGAAAATCAAGTCAAGTTATGTGCCTCCGATGTGGGTGTATAAAGTTTGTATATTGATTCATCCCACGTTAAGTATCGTTTTATTTTTTTTTTAATAAAATGTGGGGTTGAAATGAGTGGAGGTGGCAAACAAGACAAACAATTCTATCCTAGGGTTTATGCAAGCACCAAAGTAGATTTGGTCTTGGTTATGAGTGTGGCGAAATGAAACTAGTGGGGAGAAATGTGGAGGACACTTACAAAGCACTCTACCTGCACTTTACTTCGGTCTACCGCACTTGGATATCCATGCTAAGGTACTTGCAAGGCAATAGATCAAAGATAAGCGGAGTTAGTGCTATGTAAATGCAAAGAAGCACAGAAGACAAGAAAATAAATTTCGTTGCCTCCCTGGCAACGGTGCCAAAATGATGAATGAGTTTCGCACATTTGAAAATCGGGGTTACAAGTAACTTGTCATCGTAGTCGCAAAACTCGTAATCAAATGCAATTTATATCGAAACTCCAAGAGAGTCCTGGGTTGAACATAGGGAGGTGACATTTACTTTATATGAAAACCGCGCTTTAATTTGTTTCTTTTTAGTGTTTTAGGATTTTGTTATTTTTTTTTGTTTTTGAAATAAAATGGCAAGCAATCACAAGAGAGAGATGGAATCAAATATGATGTATTGCCTGAATGTCAATTACAATAAACTATGAAAGCATAAAAGATAAAGGGGTGAGAAGAAGTCTCCTGAAGTGGCCATTCGATGAGATAAAGGCGCCTGGCGGAAGCTCAGATGAAGGAGTTGGGAAGCAGGACAATGGAGATGAGATGCGGGTGGACGTTGGGTAGAGGAAAGCTTGAATGTAGCTCCGAAATGGCAGTGAGAAGGAGGAGGTGATCTGCTACCGGAATGGAGGTGAGAGGACGGCTCCAAGGTGACCTATGAATGGGGATGGGAAGATGGAGGAATATTTGGTGAGGCAGTGGTTTGCTACACTAATAGGAGCCTTGGGAGCCTGAGAGTAATCACTAACGGAGCGTTGGTAGGCTTGGTAAAGCTTAGGAGTAGGTGAGAGTAGAGTAGGTAGAGATGAAGAGGAATGAGGGTGTAGGGGTGTTTACATAGTGGAGGGAAGAAGAAGAAATTCGTGCAGAGGGCTGTAGTGATAGCTGCAAGCATCACTAAAGACACCATGCAGTTGTAGCTGAATATCGCGGCCCCACCGCTAACGTCCACAGCTATCCTTGCTCCTACGAGCAATTAGTGACACCTGTAAGCGTCACTAAAGATCCACCCAAGCTGTCATTGAAAGTCTGCACCAACCCACCCCTGCTGCTGCTATGCTTGCATGCCAGTCACGCGCCATGTCGTGTGCATGAGCATTGGCGTTGCACTGTTGCACTGGCACTACGGTGCGGGCGTGCGCTGGCCGGTGCCACAATTGAACAATTGGGGGGCTTGGTGGGTTTCGAGCCCGCGCCCCTCCTTTGAGAAGCGGGTGCCTCACCATTGCGTCAAAGCGGTGGATGGTCGAGTGGAGAGTGCAGTGGCATCTGCTGATCGTGTGATCGTGGCTGTTGGATTCTCATCCAACGGTCACGGTATAATCTTGAGCTCTTCTCTTATGAAGGTGAGGCGACATGGAGCACCCTTAGCCGTTGGATTGAGATCCAATGGCTGAGATCTCTCCATGCATGAGGCTGGGGCAGCTATGGTTCATGTTGGGTGGTCTGGATGGCACCACGTGATGGATGGTCCAGATGGCACCACGTGGTGCCATCTGGACCATCCATCTTCTTTCTGTTGTAGAGGGTGCCACGGTGCTTGGATCGAGATGATTCTCATGCTGCCGAACTGCGATCGTCACTCCAGATCCATTTGTACGATTGGATTTTTCATCCGAAGCCCGTATGGATGTCGCATTGCCCCTTGGCCATTGATCTTCCTCGGACTTCATATGATGCTACAGGACTCCAATCTAGACGATTTTAGAGGCATTAAACTCTGATCGTTGTCTTAATCAGATCCGTACGGTCTGATGGTCCATCTGAGGCCTTGAAATAAATCCTCTTCTCTCCTGACCATAAAAGGGACCTAATTAACCTAAAATATATACAACTACTCTAAATGCAGAATGATGCATGCTTTGTAATATTTATAATATAGAATTCAAATCTAAGCCTAAGAACATGCATAAATAGGCATTTTAACCTAAATGGATGTGTCTACATCAAATATTTATTGTCATATTAGTGCCTACTTGATATAGATTCACATTTACATAGACATATCAATGCTTGGAATCTAACAGATTGTGTTCCACTTGTCCTGGGAAAAATCAAGCAATAATTATAGTTAATTGCGTTGAGGCAGGTAATAGCTAATCACCGCCTATTCGATTTGTCTTCTAATGATAAAGATAGATGACATAATGGTCATCATTGGTAGAGATCGGATCTGGCCTTGGGGAGGTGTGATGGCATGTTTATCGTTGTGCCATATCACAAGGATTCGAAGGGACATCATGAGCATTAAATACTTAATGGGAACTACTGTATCATAATAAAAGACATAGGGTAGTGTATAGTCTCACTAACCAGCTAGATCCCTAGCCCAACTCAACTCCCCACATTTAGACTCCAAACCCGATTTAACTTGACCAACTACTATGGTCCAAATACCCATTAACCGATTGCCTCCTTAACCCGTTATTTAGTATTACGAAATTTATTCTCTCATTCGCCTTAGTGATCAAATTCTAGGAATCATCCCTCTATACTAGAGGAGATTGAGATGCATCCTTTTCTTTTGGATACTAGCCTGATAGTCTCGCCCTGGCCAGGGGAGAGGCTAGCAAGTTTGTTGATCCTCTAGAAAGGATCGCTCATTCTTGACATATCGAGAACTTTGCTGACCTTAGTTAGAAGAGTCGGGCCTCTTGGGAGCTACCCAGGAAAACAGCTTGTAACCACGAAGAGCAAGCTTGGTTCATGTCCAACAAGGACCGGTCATAGATAAAACCATATCATCATTGCAGGATTGGACAGAATTGTTGGGCTACACCAATGCTCCCACTAGGAGCAACTCCCCGTAGGAGTGCATTCTTCGAGTATGCCCTCCCAATCTGCCGTAGGATGGGATCTCAACCAATCCATCACAGTACCCCATTACTTTCATAAACACGAGCGCCAAGTGAGCCTTTAGCTATGAGCACAACTTACCTCGGCATCTCTCATTATGTAGGCAGATGCCTAATTAGCCAAGAGCCACGAGTACCTCAGCATCGAGTCGGATTCAGGTACTTCCAAGTACCAGACACCAATTATAGCCTAAGGCCTATCACTGAACCCAAGAACCCTTGAAGTTTCGTGGCAAAATCCATGGTAGCCTCCAACTACCGCATCACCTTGGGTCCCCTGCTCGAGCAGTAAACCCATGGTTCACGAAGTCCAAGGGTGCAACTTTATGAGCTCACCTATTTGACCTAATCATTTCTCAGTCCTTTTTCCCCTTGATTCGTACTAGATCAGACAACCCTAATTACCTATTAGATCGCCTGGGGTCTTTACCCAAGACCTTAGATCCAAGCATTTCCACTTATTAGACTCTAGCCAAGTCATTGATGTCATCACATGAGATTCTAATCAATACTTAGCCAATTTAAGTTGCTTTTAATCCATTTAGAGAGCTTCAAGCTCAAATAAGGACACCCTACACCCGTCTAGGATTTAACAACAATTAACCATTCCCCGACTACAAAGGCACCTACTAGACTCCAAATAGGTTATAGACCAGGCTCAACCATTCCTTAGGACTCCTAATATTAAAAAACTTAATTTCAGGGCAATTAGCAACTCCAACAGAGTACCTAACGTTAAGGACCTGTTGCCTATCATTAGGAAGCCTTCCAGCAGCCACCTAGAGTTAAGCAAACCTGACCTAACATTAGGTCAAGCTACAGGACGAATTCAAAACGGTAAAACCCACCTTTAGTGCCTGAAACTTGGGTTTTGCACCCCCAAACCACCTACAAGCTTGACCACTAATACACATGCATATAAGAAACATTTTAAACCCAAGAGATCCCTAATCTCTACATTTTAGATTCAATCCATTACTTAGCCAGATTCAATCAACTTTTAATCCTCTTTTTAGAGTCCAAGCAAGATGGAACAAGTATACCAATATCGATACCGATCCTAGGTACCGGTGTTGGGCACCCACTATCCCAACCAGACCATAGTGTGCCAGTACTAGTACTGAGCTCTAGCACCAATATTGGCCACCCACAACACAACCTCAACTAGGCCAGCCAGTACCAGTACTAGACTTTAGTATCGATACTAGGCAACCGCAATACAACTCTACCACTCCAGCTAGTACCGATACTGAGCATCAATGCCAGCACTGGGTGCCCACAAGGCCATACCACCATACCAGCCAATACTAGTACTTAGCACCAGTATCAATACTAAGCACCATCTGCACCTTTCCAAGTAACTTAGCCAGTACCGGTACTAGGCACCCACTGCCATGGCTACTGAACTCATCCAGTACTGGTATGGGTCATCCATATCGATATGAGGTGACTTCAGTATCAAACCTAAGTCCCCCTTTTTAGCTCATACTAAGTGAACCAATACCAATACAAGTCACCAGTATCAGTACTAAGCACCATCTGCACCTTTCCAAGTAACTCAGCCAGTAACAATACTAGGCACCCACTGCCATGGCTATTGAAATCATCCAGTACTGGTATGGGTCATCCATATTGATATGAGGTGCCTTCAGTATCAAACCTAAGTCCCCCTTTCTAGCTCATACTGAGTGAACCAATACCAATACAAGTCACCAGTATCGGTACTAGGTCACTCCAGCACCTAGTTCCAAACTTTAAGCCTTCCATTTGATTACCCATGTTTACCACTTAACACCACACATTTAGAACACCATGCTAAGCATCTACAAGGATGGAAAGAACATAAGTAACTAGAGAAATCAATGGAAAACCTTCCATTTGTTTACCCACATTCACCACCAAATTACACAAATACCAAAGCAGTGGGTACATCCCACGAATTCACAATATAACTATACCAGTCTAAAGGTAATGATCTACATAAAAACCCATAATACCAACCAATTCCTTGATATAGCCCTTTTTCCCCTTTTTTATTTAAAACCTTTATGCCCAAAAGCACCCTCAAAATCCTCAAGGTCATGAAATGGAAAGGGGTTTGCTCTCATGGAACCCAATACCACACACACACACAAATAGATCCCACGCCCTCTAACCTTTATCCCTACAAGGTCATAAATTATTCCACAACATGAGGCGGGAGGAACAGGAAAATGATTGAATGACAATGTGCAAGATATATAAGGACAAGGAGATCCTCATTACAAATACCACCTAAGAAAGGTGACTCTAATCATTCCACTGTAGCATAATATTCATATTCATATGCTACTTAACATTCTATACCAATAGATAGTTTAATCAATAACAAAATGAAGATTTAGTATAGAGAATAGTATGTGAAAGAAAAGAAATGGTACCAAAAGGCTCAAGCTAGACCCAGTCCGCATTAGCAATTGAATGGGCTAAAGTAAGGAGCCACAGTAAAACCAACAGAAGCTAAATAGTGCCTCTCAATGATGTTCCACCTTCCAGTGTAGTACCCTGTATGCTCTTGACTGACTACTAAATCGAGTCAAAATATGTAGGATGGGAAGAAATTGCATTTAGTATTTTTTGCGAAAGGTTAAATTTACTTTAATCCATACACTTACTAACATACAATAGAAATTCCACCTGATACTTTTCTGGAAAGAAAGCAACAATAGCAACATCTAAAAATTATGAAACCTTGATCACAAGTTCCCATGCACATAGGAACCATATTAAACCCAATAAATCCATCCCCAAACATTAGGGTATCCCTTAAGTAAAAAAATCACATTACCACAATTTTAACCCACCAAGGCATAAAACATAGCATTCTATCATCAAATATTCACATGCAAATACTAAATTTAATTCCAAAACATACTCTTAATCATAGGAAAACAAGAGGAGCATCAAGAAGGGAAGATCCCTATCTTAGATTTGAGCTCCTTCTTCTTTCTTTTCTTTTCTTCTCACGCAATAGCAACCAGAACAACTACAATAGTAGCAACAGCAACATCAGCTACAGTAGCTCCTCTGGCAACAAAGGCGGCAAAGACAGAGGTCGGTGAGGGTGGTGGCTGGTCGACGGTGGAGAGTGGAGGGGGAAGTGCTCTTCTCCTTCTCTTCTCATGTTGGGATAAAAAGTGGGAGGTGTGGCTTGGAGGGGAAAAAAGAGGAAGAGGAGCCCTTTGCAAGCGAAAACAAGAATGAGGCTTCCTTCATGAGCCAAAACAAGAATGAGGCTTCTTTCGCAAGCCACCCACCTTTTTAAAATATGAAAAGGAAAAAATTATGCTCAAGGCCCCTCACTTTTATTACATGAACATTTACTTAATGATTTAAAGATTTACTTATCTTTTAGGATTACCAATGCCAAACTAAATCCATCATTAAGTAACCAATTAAAACATTAATTAACCTATTAACTACACTCAAAATCTGAACTCTTACAATATCAGCCTGATTTACCATGCGCATCTTCCATTACCTCGGGTATAAATAGGAGGGGTAAGTGCGAGTAAATTCACCTATTACCCTCTTAGTAAGATTTCGTGAGCAACCGTCCCTGGTACTCCTGTTAGCAACTTGGATTTCACGAAGATTGTCTTTTCACCTTCCCCAGATTGAAGATGTCTGGGACTGCCAACAAAAGTTACTCTTCTTCCTCTATTGGTCATTTTTCTGTAGGTACTTTGGGGTTGTATACCTTTACTTCTGAGATTAGAAGTAGTTTTGCTCCTAGGTCCTTTTTAAAGGAGCACAAATTAGGTGCGGCTAGGTTTGAGGTAGCCAAAAGGATGTTTGGCTATGCTCTCCTTCTACAGGAGATTCATTCAGCATTTGTAAATATGCCATAGAACACGATCTTAGGCTTCCTTTAAATCCTTTTGTTATTTCATTCCTTTCTTTTTATTGATTGGCACCCTCTAGACTAATTTTGAACTGCTAGCCAGTTATGAATGCTTTTGTGGCTATTTGCTTCCACTTGAACACTCAACCTCATCTTGCCCTATTCTAGCTTCTTTTTGGGTTAATGTCGTCGAAGGTGAAGAAACGGAGGCCTCCTTATGGCACCTATACTCTATATAGTCGAAAGATAGGTAAAAGGATTATGGACCTACCAGATAGTTTAAAGGGGTAGGATCATCAATTTTTTTTATTTTGGACAGTGGGGAGAAGTTGGAAGTTCCCAACTCCTAGTAAGGGTCAGTAGAGAAGGATCTCCTACCTACCTCGCATGAGCTCAATCCAACAGTTGAGGTAGACATGGTGGAAATAATGAAATTCAATGCTATTTCCTTGGTGGATCAAAGGCTGCTAGAAGTGTGGAGGGCTCTTTCTTAGGTGTAGACTTATATCCCTCACCAAGAAAGTAGGGGTTTTGAAAATTTATTTTTATGTAAATCCCATGCACCTCTAGAGTATGCAATTTATGTCTAAATTGTGTTTGCAACTTTCTGAAGCATCTCTCACCCCGACTCTGCATAAAAACTAGGCCAATTTAATTCCTCTTACTTGATTATATGATATACCTTCCCGGATTGATATTGTAAGATGATAGCTTTCCTTTTTGTTTAAAAAAAAAAAAAACTAGGCCAATTGAGCATAGGTTTGTCACATGGTGGTCCTCAACAACAGGAAACCTAACCCCCACAGGAGTCTCCCTCTTCTCACCAAGTGCTTCAAATTGGTAGTTCGATGAGAGATAGGGAAAGAAGGAAGGAACCCATTGCTGTCTTGAGCCTGCCTTCCTTGGAGTCGTCAAAGCGGCAGAGGAAGATAAGATTTCGTAGGTTGTGCAAACAACCTCATGCTTGCAGTACAAGTACGATTGACAGCAAAGCTGCACATACTCAAACCACTCCTATGAGGCCTCCCCTACAAGTGCATGAAGAGGGGAAACGATGGAGGAGGCACCTAGGGCCTCCACTTTTTTTTTTTCAAAATACGAGATCAAATATTATTCATCCCCCGATCCCTAGAGGCCAAAAAAGGGGAGGCAAGGGGACTAGACCAAAACTTGCCTCGTATAAGAAAAGAGGACCACGACTAGTGGCCTAGTACATCAAAGAAAAAATAGCCAGAGCCTACAAAACAGAAAACCAAGAAGCCCGAGAGAAGCACACCCAACTAGGAGCCAACCACGACACCAATTGTCAAAGAAGGGCAGCTTAGCCAATGATGTACAAGAAGTGAATTTTGTCAAGCTTGATCATACCATGAGTTCTCGAACAAAAACACAAGCTTGATTTTGTTGTAAAGGGCCTCCACTTTACAACAACGTGCTTTTGTGCAACTAGCACCTATCTGGGAGTCCAACCTCAACAGTTGGGACTTATATCAACTCCCAAATCATCCCCTCCAGTGGTACTAGCAGGCGGATCAGGGGGGAAAGGAGAAGCATCCTCCCACCTTGCTACTTCTAGGGGAGCTCTCCCTACACCCTATTTCTAGCATAATGTCACCAGTTATAAAGCATTGGTCGATCCTACCCTTCATGGAGGGTTTAGGATGATCAGACAAACAATTAGAACCAAGGGAGGATCCCACCTGAAGAACATCAAGGAGGAAGAGGAGAATGAGGAGCCACTTATTATACATAGGCATCGTCCTTAAGGAGCTATCATGGTGTTGTCGTCGAGGCAAGTTCCTCTTCCTGCTTTTGGAATTCCATCTCCTACCAGGGAAACCTGACCCCCATTTAAAGAAACAATCCTCCTACTACCAGGCAACAACAACTTGACTCAAGAAGC
Source organism: Thalassia testudinum (assembly GCA_037157565.1). NCBI lineage: Eukaryota > Viridiplantae > Streptophyta > Magnoliopsida > Alismatales > Hydrocharitaceae > Thalassia > Thalassia testudinum. The sequence continues at coordinate 137,669,970 of JAZHRO010000063.1, forward strand.
AGAATATGAAACCTTGTTGCCTACAAAGACAAGGGCAGAGGGGTTTCCGCAGCCACCATTAGATTTTTTGGCGTAGTCGTCGAGCACAGACCCATCCACCACTGAACAGAGGGTGTTGCAGTTACTTAATGCATCACTGGATTAAGCCATCTCTCCAACAAACCCATCCCATTTAAAGAATATTTACTATTACTACCTCTGTGTGGTAAGTGCATGATATCCTTAGAAAAAATGTTTTATGACTAAAGATTTGTTGTTTGATTAATTTGTGTTTGTTGTAGGTTGAAACCATCAAGGGTAGCTTTATCCTCGAGAGTCTTGTTGTTCTCAAGACTTCTGCCCCATTGGAGTGAAGGGCTTGTCATTCTACTAAACAAGTTATCCACTGGACTAAGGAGGCTTTTGGGGACATGCAAGTACTATCTCGGTAGGTGGAGGATGCCAACATTTCTTGACGGAGGGTGAAGGCAAAGGCTGATCGCCAGGCTACATGAGCCAATGGTTTGGCGACCCATCTTACTTCAACAAGAAGAGGGGAAGCACATGCCTGGTCGGAGTTGACATTGTTACGTCAAGAGGTGAAAGCAAATGACTGGGCAATGGAAGGAGTCCATGCTTCGTTTGAGGGTCATCTAGAAAAGATAAATGACATATCAAGGTAGCTTAATGACATCTCACTCAATGGTGTTGCTGCAACGGAGTAGTGTAAGCTTTTCAAGGTAGAGAAAAACTCTGCCTTTGAAGCTTATGAGACTGCTCTCAGCAATGAGTAAGCCCACCTGAGGTTAGTTGTGGAAGAGCTAGCTAGAATGTGTGTAGCTCGAGAGGATACAGAGGCCAGGGTTGCCCAGTTATCGCTAAAATTGGACAATGCTACTATGTCTGAAGAGAAAGAATCCAAGAATCTTCGCAACTTAAGGGGGGAGCGGTGGAGGGACAAGAGGCCTGAAACTATTTTTAAGTTTTAATAGATGATCCATTTATGGAGGATCATTGGTATGCGGTGTTGTATAAATTGGTAAGTTCACTTTGGCTACCTTGCAAGCTATTCTGGGGGTTGGTCACACTTCCCTCAATGAGTTCCTCTCTTGGTCCTTTGAGAGGCCTGATTTAGAGCAAAAACAACAACCTAGTCAGGGATTGATTGAGGGTATGGAACCCATTCCCCCTACTCCAGAGGACCACTATCTAATCACTCTTTAAAGCAGCAAGGAGGTTAGGGAGGCTACGGTAGGAGAGCTAATTGGGGGGACACATCAATGGGGGAGCATGCCAATGAGGCAACCTGAAGATTAGCACCCAAGGAGCCAGCTACGTAAGAGATGCCAAGGGATGAGGAGGTGGTAGGGGAGGTAGCGAATGAGACAATTCCTCTGACACCTACCATAGATATTCAGATTAACCCAAATGTTCCCATCTCAACAATGACGTAATCCGAGTGACTCCGAGGGAAAGTTGTACTTAAAATTTTCTTTTGTCTGCCAGAAAACTTTATACTTTTGACATATAATATGATCAATTGAAATGAAATGCATCATGAGGAACACTTTTTCTCTTTCTAGTTGTGTACATGAATGTCAAGTACAAATTAAACATCAAAAGTTATCTATATATGACCTTAGGTTTGTGGCATACCAAGTTATTGGGACTTGCTAGCTTTCCATCATTTGTAATTGATAATTGCCAGAATTCCACACTTAGAAGTTTTGTAGGGTCCTTCCCAAACAAGCACTAGCTTCCCGCCAAGTTCTGATAGATGGGACACTTCTATGCATCACAAGACCAATTCTCCTTCTAAAACTTCCACTTTTGAACTTGCTTATTGTAGTCAGCTACGATAGGTTGCTTGTAGAGTTGAGGACGAAGCCTCTTTCCATGCTTCATCAACTAAATCCAATGATAGCCCTAGTTAATCCTCGTTGGAGGTAGAGTCAAAAAATGTGCCCTGTAAACTTGTCGTAAACTTGTCTTGCGCCTGTAAACTTGCATTCCCTTGAGAATGCAATGATTCCAAAAAGGAAAGACTTAGCCTAATTGACCATGAGGTAAGAGATCTCCACAAAGAAATGGATGATCTTGCCCACCACCTTACCTTGGGAAAATCCCCCCTCCATAAAGAAAATAGTGTCATTCGTGCAATATAGGTGGGGGTATGCATCCTTAGACCTAACCCCAATGACTAGCTACGTAGGAAGCCAACATTGCATGCTTTGAAGGCCATACAGGAGAGGGTGTCGATTACGAGGATGAAGAGGAGGGGGGCTAGGGGATATCCCTGATGGACACCCCTTTGGGGCTAGATCCACAACTTGGATGGCCTCCCATTGAGGGGAGGTGAGAAGGAGGCGATCGTGACATAGTGTCATCCATCTCATCCATGTCTCTGGGAAGCCCTACCGTCGAAGGATCTCTCAGAGGTAAAACCATGACAATGTGTCATAGGCCTTAGAGAAGTACACCTTCCAAAAGAAGGCATTGGTCTTTCATCTGGTCCATCCTACCACCATAACTAAAGCCAAAACAAAAGACTTCTGCAGTGATCATCCTCATAGGAAGGATGACTATACAGTGCTGATAAGGGTGTGGAGCACCTTCATGATCTAATTGGCAATAATTTTGCCAATGATCAGGTAAATGGAGTTGGAGAGAGCTATTGGCTTGTAGTCTCCTAAGCACTCCACCCTCTCCCTCTTTGGGAGCAAGAAGAGGAGGGAGCGGTTCAGCTACTCATACCTGAAGTTCCGCCCTATTGATGGATACTATATATTGTTGAATATATTTTATATATTGCTTTTAGCTACATTTATTGATGGTAGTTGAGGGCATTACTTAGTGCCATACTTCCTATAATAATCTCTCTTTATATGATTTCTAGTTAGAAGCCCCTACGTTTGTTGCATGTCCCACTATCTTAAGTTCATTCTTTGAACCTTCTCTAAAAGCTTGATTATAGCTACATTGGCTTAATTTGTGGGGTTAGCATTCACACCAAGAAACTCCCCTTCTTCCCTCAAGAGGTCATTCTTCATCATCTCCCCAATCTTGGGACCTAGTCAAAGGAACTAATTTCTAGACATCTATGAACTGATGACGAAAGGAAAATCTTCAAATAAATCTAAATAATTGAAGGTCTTCCTAAGGCCTATGAATAAGCCCAAAGAGGCCCACCAAGCAAAAGATAAGAAACTCATCAAGTGAGCAACATCCGACTATCAGCTTAATGCAAATAGGCGAAGGAAAGAGCAACCAACTAAAAGACATCATAGCCGACATGGCTTTATGTCCACCTGGTCGACTAGGAGGACCACCTATTTCTCTACCTGCCTAAAGGCATTGCTAGCAAGGCAAAATTGGAGCCCAACTACTCAACCTAGCACATGATTCGTCAATTCACTAAAAGGATAACAATTACTGTTAATTAAGGATCACTTCCCCATGTTTATTGTAGAACGTGGCCCTCTTTCCAAACAACGGTTGTTGCTTAATGACTAGGTATCTCACCTTAATGATCAAGATCTGAAAGTTTCACTTAATTAGCGTTACCTGCATTATAGGGTACCAGGCATATAAATGAGTAGTGGTCCCATTAAGGGACACTTGCATAGAGAGAAGTAGATACATTTTTTGTTGTACTCCAAAACAACTTAGTGAAATTTATGAGAGTACTTATACTCTCCCTAGACGTACACCTTTCAGGTGGAATTGGATAAGTAAACTTTTTTTGAGAAAGAAAGGAATGCTATCGAGATCAATAGAAAATCGTGAATAAATTTATAAAAACATCAACTATAAGTATTTAAAAAGAATCACTCCACTCTTTAGCAAGAGATTCACAGCTCCATACAATTTTCCCCAAACAGACCGACAACCCCCTAAACACCTTTCCATTTCTCACTCTCCACACACACAATAACAAGGCATCCATAGCTACATGTGGTTCCCATACATTTGAAAATCCCTCCATAGGCCATCCCATGTGGGCAAGGGGTATCCACACACATACCTCCATACTTGGTCAATCACCCAGCACGAAGAGAATAGGTGCCTCACGCTATCGATAGGGAAATCACAGAGAGAGCATTGTTGTAGTTGGATTCCCATCCTTCTATGTCGCAGCTCCCCTGTGACAAGTCGTCTCCTACATAGCCAAAGAAAAATTTGCACTTTAAGGGGTATGCATATCTTCCATAAACATGCACTTTGTCTATCAATTTCTTCCATATTGGCTTGATCACTAGCATGCAACAATACTTTGTATGCTTCAGTAGAGGTAAACTTCCCATGGGACCATTCGAACCTGTCCAGTCCACCCTTTGGCTTGAAACTTTCCAAGTCATGTAGCAGCCTATCCATATCTTGACGTGATCTGCCGCCCTCACGCAGAATGTACCCAGCAGGCATCCACTGCTTGCGCTCTGCATCCTAGCAACCAGCCACTGAAACTAGCTTGTCTACTGCAGCATCAAAGTCACTTGGACACTTCTCCTTTAGCAGCCCCAGGTGAGACCAACAGTCTGTCCAGAATGCAAATTCTGCACCATCCCCAAGCAACGACTGGAAATGCTGCTAGTTTTCTTGTAGTGCCTTGGCCACAAATTTCTAGAATGGTGAAGGTCTGCGTGGATTTAGTCTTGCCCATTCCACATGCGAAGATCCATAGGAATCCCAGATCAGTTCAGACCATAGCCTGCTGCCTCCATTGAAAATCTTGATAGCCCATTTTAGCAGTAGAGAATTGTTGAATTATTTCAATGAGCATATCCCCATACCACCCTCTTTCTTTGGTCTACATAGCCATAGCCACTTCATGGGTTGGAGGAATTTACCTTCAGATTTGAGCCCTTTCCAAAAGAATCATTTATGCATCACATCCAATCTTTTCCACATAGATTTCCATGATCTGAACATAGAAAAATAAAACACCGTAATGGAAGTGATAATAGTGTTAAGGAGGATCAATCTCCCACCCTTTGATATGAAGCGACTACTCCAATTCTCAAGCTTCGCAGTGATTTTATCAAACAGGATGTTCTAGTCACTTTTTTTTAGTTTTGAATCTCTCAATGGCAGCCTCAAATATTTCACAAGCAAGGTTGTGATTGGCATGTGCAGAATTGCAAATATCGTAGCACTCTCCTATCCCTCCATGCCAAAACAAATCAGAGAAGATTTGCCACCATTGAGCTTCAAGCCTGAAATTTCCTCGAAAATGGAAGCCATACTATATAGTATCTTTGCTTCCTTTGTGCCTCCCTCCACAAAAAGGATCGTGTCGTCAGCATATTGGAGAACCGGTGCCAAGGCCTAAGAGTGTGACATCGAATAACCTCTCACCATGCCTGCACTTGATAGCTTGCAAGCAAACCTAGCAAGAGTGTTGACAACCAAGTTAAAAATCAAAGGAGCCAATGGGCATCCCTGTCGAACTCCACATTGTGGTTGAATCCAATTTCCACATGGTTTCCCATTAATTAATGGAGAGAAGGATGCTGTTCTTATGCATCTCTTCATCCATTGGATCCAAATAGATGGGAATCCCCTTTATTTAAAAATTTCCCATAAATAAGACCAAGAGATTGAATCATAAGCTCTTCTGAAGTCCACCTTCCACATATAAGCCTTACACCTTCTTCTATGCCAACCAATCACAATTTATTGTGCAATAATGAAAGATTCCTACAGAGATCTATCGAGAAGAAAGGCAGATTGTACTGGGCTGATCAAGTCCTTCAATATCCCCTTCAATCTGTTGGCCAGAATTTTCCTAATAATTAGATAGATGGAGTTGGACAACGCAATCGGTCTAAACTCTGATAAACTCTCCACCCCCGGTTTCTTTGGTAACAAGAAGAGATACGATCTATTAATTCTCTCAAAGCCTGAGTTCCCACCTTGAAACTATCTTATGAAATCCAAAACATCATATTTTACAGTTGGCCAAAACTCATTATAGAAGAAAACCTAAAACCCATCTGGACTTGGAGACCCTTCGGCATTTAAAGCTTGCATGGCCTCTACCACCTCCTACTTAGAAATAGGTGCTACCAACTATTCCCCCTCCACATTCCCAACTCTTAACATATTTGAAGATGTCATCCTCCATTGCCCCCTTTCCAAGGATCTAGTGGAGTCATTGAAAAATCTGATCGTTTCGTTTTTGATATCATCCATAGAAGTTAAGACTTGATCTCCAACTCTCAACGTGGCTATGAAATTATGACGCTACCTAGAACTGGCTGCTAAGTGGAAGAACTTAGTATTTGCAACCCCTTGTTTCAACCATAACTGTCGAGACTTCTCCCTTCAATCAATCTCTCTCTTCAAATCCTCCTTTGCGACCACCAACTGTCATTGGACACACTAGCCCCTTTCCACATTAGACAGCAGACCCAAATTTTCTTTGATATCCAAACTCTTCACCATCTCTAAAGCCTCTGTTCATCGTTGATCTCTCAAAATCTCAGAGGTGCGTCTAAACTCCCTTAGTAGAGTTCTTAGTTCCCATAATTTAGTGGCTAATATGAAGGTTGCAGAACCAACTACATGCTTTGAGTTCCACCATCGAGAGATCATATACCTGCAGCCCTCCTCCTTCAGCCATGACTTCCTAAATTTAAAATACGTACCACACGAGGCACCTTCACCATAGTCAAACATGAGCGCGGTGTGGTTCGAAAATGGTCGATCCATACCCATCACTGGCAATAATTGAGACCTCTCCAGCAATTCTAAGTTTCCAAAAAAGCGACCTAACTTGGACATTTGTCCATTACCATTTCTCCATGTATATTCAGCTCCGGTCGATGGATACTCATTTAGACCCAGCTCTGACACGGCCAAATGAAACTGATGATAATGTCATCACTAGTCATAACTAGCTTTAATTAATCACAATCAAGAGACAACTGCTCCTACGTAACCGCCAGAGAGTCGTAATTCATTGCATATCCTTTCTGAGAAGAATGCTTTAAAATAGGGATAAATCTACAGTTTTAATAGAATATCTTAAATGCAGAATAATCATGGGATTTTTAGGGGTTCGATGAAGGTCAAATGATCATAAATGTCTAACAAGAGGGTCCATACAGACAGAAACAGGTTTTTACGCATTTCAAGAATTAATGGGCACACGAAACCCTAATTTCAGACCAACTTAATTAATTGAGGTTTTGGTCAAGATAAAATTCACCTAAACCTCTTAAAAATCATAGAAAAATATTATATAAGGTTTGGTATCCTTGATTTGACCATCTGAACCCATTTTGACCTAAAACAGAGTCTCAGACAGGAAGTTACCCTAATTTGGATTTCTACATAAATTACCTTGTTAAACTTGGTCAAAACCAAAATCCTACTTCACCATCAGATTCCTTGGGTCCAAATTAGGTTTGTAATAAAAGTTTTGCTCAATTAGAGATCATCTTGACCAAGTTTACATTTCAGTCCAGTCAGATTCTTTCACTCTCACTTAAATCCCTAGCTTTCAAAATATATTCCAAAGAACCCCCTAACTTTGTCATTTTATTCACCAACAGGTCCATACTTCCATTTCCATGTGAACACATCAAGCACCGACCTTCAATCAGGAAGATCTCCCTGATTTCATACCCAAACCCTTTCAAAATTGGGAGGGAGACTCCTGAAGAGATTCCTTTCAATCTGAACCCGGTCTTACCTTTCGAATCTCACCCTAGGGTTCATGCGAACTCTTGGAAGTTTCCAAGTCCTACTCCCTGATTTTCGAGCTTTCAAGCTTAGTTTCCAAGCTTGGAAGCTCGACTTTAGGGCTATAAAAGACCCTTGTGCACAACCTTACATCCTTAGCTTGGTTTGGACCAAAATACCCCCTTCTCCTCTCTCCGACCAACTCCTCCATAAGCTCCGACAAGCTTCTCTATCTACCTTCCTCGCCGCCACCACAGATAATAGTCGGTAGGAGCATCTTCCTCGTGTTCTTCTGCTTCTAACAATACCAGTAAAAGCCCTCTAACTCCATCTTCCTCACCATTCTCCCCCACTGGAGGTATTCTCATCTTCGATGCAGGCCATACCACAACTGGCACTTACCTTCCGTTTCATCCATTAGAATTAGGTTAGATAGGTTCCTTTCTCCCTCTACTTCCTTTTCATCTCCTTTATCCCTCAATCCGACCACCTACGCACCCTCACGCCCTCCATCTTCCCCACGCACGACCAAGCTCTGGAGAGGTCTCCCCATCGCTCCACTGCACCACATGCCTCGCCAACACCCCCACAAGCATTGCTGTTCCTCCACCAACAAAAGCCCTCACTTAATTTCGTCTTCCACTCACCCAAACGCACCCCAGAGCAACCCACCTTCGCACAGTCTCCACCAACCTCCGCAGACCACCCCACTCACTCCCATACCACACCAACACCCCAATCACCTTTGCCATGCTGTGGCGAAGCTCAGGAGCTATTTAATTGGGTCCTTCGAGCCCGTATTAATGTTTTCAGGTCACGCCAGCTGCTGTCCATCGTCGCCTTCACCTCCGACTAAGCTTGAGCTCCTCTAGTGTCAAGACCACCTACTACCACTTCCAGGCTGTGCAGAATCAAGACCAGAACCTCTCTAGGTCCTCAATTAGGTGAGAGGATTGCAACTGCTGCTCCAGTCAACGAAGATCTATAGCTGCACATGTGAAGAAGGGAGTGGGATGGATAGTCCCACATCAATGGAAGACAAATGCCTGCGCATGCTTGTTATGATTTTTTGATTAGAGCTTATCGCCCAAGTCATGAGGGGTCGGGTTCCTCATACCCCACTCACTCGCCTAACCCGCCTATGTGCACTCCTTGGCTACCACACACAACCAGTGGCCCTGGACACTGTACACGACTCGTATACCTGAGTATTGATCGACTATGTGCTAGGTTAGAGAGAGAGGAAAGACAGAGGGGAAATTGTGAGAGAGTAGGGGAGGGTTTTGCTCTCTTGGCCTTGTGTGTACGGTCAACACTCAGCCACTGAGGAACTTGGTCTCCTGTGCTGTGAAGGAAGAAAAGGCTTAGATAAGAAAGAGAGGGCTCGAGAAGAAGCTGAAGTGAATAAGGAAAGGAGAAGAAGGAAAGTTGAAGTAGAAGAAGAGAGGCTTAGCTTTGAGAAGCCTGATCATTTAAGTCATCTGATGATAAATGCCTCATGTTTGATTTGAGTTTATTGGAGATACTGTTACATTATTTAAGTAATATGGTTAAGGTTGAATTGAAATATTGCATGCATGCCTAATTAAGAGGATTTGTGGTGATCTAAATCACCATTATTTTTTATTCTCTTTCCTTTCTGTTCCATGCAATCTCTAGATACATTGAATTTCATTGAATAAATAATGTGACAGATTATTATCATTGAATATCTCTTTTGTGTTTCAATTATGGTGCTCATTTATATGCAATTAAAGATTAGTGCATGAATTTCATATTTGCTCCCTGTGTTCGACCTTGGATACTCTTTTTGAAATTTGAGTTACAAGTTTAAGTGCTTTTGGACTTCAATTTAGATTTCGAGTAATAAATTTTATCTGTTGATCGAGCTATTTAGGCGGCTGTGCTACAACGACGAAACATTAAACTCCTATCTGATTCACTTCAACAGAAACCCAGTCAATGCTTGGTCCACCCTCCTGCTTACCATATCTCCCTCAGACAAAGTGCAGTTGAAATCTCCCCCCACCAGCCATGGTTTCCCACATGTTCTTGCTGCCACATGAGCAAGTTCTTCCAACAACCCAACTCTCTGACTGACTACACATGGGTCGTAGATACATGTAACACAAAATTCATTCTCACCACAAACTGTTCTAAAACTACAGGTCAATTGGTATGCCTCCCTCCAAGAATCCACTAGCTGTAAGCAAGAGCACTTCCACCAGATAGCCAAGCCACCAGATCTACCCACCACAGCAATAGATTGCACGTCTGCCTGACCTGCCTGTAGCAATGAATACCACACAAAGGAATCCCCTTCTTCAAGATGTGTCTCCTATAGGAGTGCATGATAAATGCCAGTTTATCATCATTCTTATGCCTTAAAACAAACCTAGCTCTTAGGATTTTAACTTTGTAAATAGGATTTTGGGTTGCATTAAGCATTAATTAGGTTAGGCATGTATTGCATATTTTATTATTTTTTTAATATCTTTATTTGAGTATTAAGGGAAAATCAATAAACAAATCCCTAAAACCCTAGCACTCATGAAGACAACTAGTGAAGAGGAAGCTCATTCCAGCTGAGACTCAGCCAAATCCATCTCATCATAGCTAAATACCAGCTCACTTGAGTTAGGGTTAGCTCCATTAAGCTCCATTCAGCTCATCTTAGCTGAATGGTAGCTCAAGGGAGCTCATATTAGCTTACCTTATCTCAAGTTAGCTCACCCTAGCTCAAGTTAGCTTAGACACTATTCAACTTAGTTGAGTCTAGCTTACCTTAGCTCCACTCAGTTCACTGGGAGCTCTAGCTAGCTCAACTAAGTTGACTGGAGCCCACCTCAGCTCAGGTCCAGTTACTTCCAGCTCCACTCAACTCAAGTCAGCTGAAGATGACTTCACAAAGCTCAGGCTAGCTAAAGTCCAGCTCCTGGGGACTCCACTAAGCTCAACCTAGTTGAGTTAAGCTACCTTAACTACTCCAGCTAGCTAGGTCCTCCCTGAGAAAATTAGACCCAGCTCACCTTAGCATATCTCAACAGAAGCCAGCTACTTTAGCTTGGCTTAGCAGCTAGCAAAGAACTAGCAAGCTAATCCAGCTAAAGTAGCCCCGTACAACTCCCTTCAGCAGCCACTAGCTCTAGCTCAGCTCCAAACAGCCTCTCCTCAGCTCCTCTTCCCTGAACCCTAGTTCCATCCACCTCCTCCTCTACTCAACTACAAGCTAAGCTATCTTAGCTACACTTTAGCTCCCAATGGCAATCCACCACCTATAACTAACCCTAGAACCCATCTACCTAAGCTCAACCAAGTAGACCTAAGCCTAGTCCACCCTAGCTCCTACTTTTGGCACCAACTTTAAACACCTTGGTCCCTCAACCACCACCAAGAGCCACCTTGTTTTGGCACCAAAACACCCTTGTAGAAGGCCCTTTTTTTGGCGCCAAAACATGCCCACATCATGGCCCTACACTTCATCACCCAAATCATCTCCACCCTCCATTAAATGGTGCCAACCCATACCCTTCTAGAACCTCTATTTTTGCGCCGACTCAAGAGGCACCAAAGGTGGTAATCACCGCCTTTGAGTTGGCACCAACACTTAGTAGCCCTAGGATCAACTAACTACCCTAAAATCCCATCCTAACCATCGATCCCAAAAGCCACCTACAACCCCCATCCTACTCTATAAAAAGACCCATAACCACCACCATTTCCTTCATCCTTTGGCTTGATATTCTCCACCTATAGCCACCATACTCACAGCCAAGAGAAGAAGGAGAAGAAGAAGATTAAGGGGATACTCTGTCCCCTTGATGTCTTCTGCTCTTCCCTTCTCTCTTGTGCCACCACCAGCGAGAGGAGTAGCCATGCAAGGAAGACCTTAGGAGGAGGTCTTAAGGGTGGTACACACCACCCTAGGAGGAGATTTATGGGTGGAGATAACTCACCTTTGGAGGAGCAAAGGCATGCTCCCCTTAGGGCTTGCCAAGGAGGACACCATTTTGGAGGAGCTATTCAAGGAGGGAAAAGAAGGAGTGCTTCTTTCGAAGCCCAGGAGCAGCTGAGCTTGGAGAAAGAAGCCTCTCTCTCCTCTTCACCACCATCATCAGAAGGATCTTTGTTTTACTATTTTCTTTATTTTTTTAATTTTGTAGTAGAAGCATTCCTCTACAAGCATTCCTATAAAACAAGTTTCTCTTTATATTAAGTTGCCTTTCTTAAATTTTGTGCATCTTTATTGTCTTTTCTAGCACTTTTTCACTCCCTCTCTCTAATTATCCTAGGTCTCCACGTACCTAGGGTGAGCTTAGAGAGAGGATTATCTTGTCACTTTAGTGTTAGCAATAGTAATTTAGGTGTAGTTGTTTTCCTGCTCAAAATCACGTATCTACCCGTTACTTCAAAATACAAAAAAATCTTATATTAAAAAAAAACTAAAAGGAAAGTTGATTTCTATGTTGTCAAGCAAGAATCTTAAAAAGTGCAAACTTGCCTCCTTGGATGACCCTAGATATCACCACTATTTAGGTTTACAAATTTTAAAAGCAATTGCGAATTAACGTGTTACACCGACTCAAAACCCGCTTTTTACAAATCATGCTTTTCTCTACATTAGTGCACAATCCACTTCCTACTCCTGCAAATAACATGCCAAAGATGCCTTCCGAATACCATCGCGTAACCCACGTACATTCCAAGTGAGGATCTTCATCCCATCACTTGATTATCACCCATCTTTCCTTTTGCAACACGTTCCACCTTCAGAATGGCCGCAATGGCCTTCTCATCAGTCACCTTTCCACCCCCCACCATGCGACCCCTTAGTTTATAGGGAGACCTGACAACTTTCTCCTTAGATGAAGATCCTACTCCAAATTTTAAATTCCCCACTATACTGGGTGATAGCACCACCACTGCCTTCCAATCTTGCCTATCCTCTTGTTTCCTCCCTTGAGTTCCCTCCACTGCACTACCAGCTTCTTGATCCCCTCTCATATCAGTATTATTAGCCACCACCCTGATAGGTTGGTCCACAACTTCTGTCTCCTCCTCTATGACCTCATACTCATGGTGCTCCTTCCACTTCTTAGGTTCTAGGTGATCCACTTGGATAGTTTTATTACATTTAGGCCCACTCCTTCCACTGACAACCTCTGCAAAGGATCTTCCATCCCCTTGCTTAGTAACCTTTATTTTCCCAAAAAGGATTTTCAGTTGCAGCAACCATGAACTTCCCATATATCAGAGAATGACCTTCTCCAGCACTGGCCCCCTCTATTCATTCGAACATCCACCGCTAGCGACCTTCCATCCCCTTCCTGCAGCCCCACCTCATTACCCTCTTCAAGTGTCGCAAACCCTGCAATTACCTTCTCCACAACACCACGCATCCTCAGATGTAATGGTAGGCCCCAGATCTCCAGTTGCCCCATTCTAATCTATGCCCGCTGAGGGGGTCTCTCTTGTGAGATGCCATCAAAAGGCGAAACCAACCGCCACATGATCATCAAACTATCAAAGTAGCTGGTGTAGAAATGAAGCTTTTCCACATCCATCATTCCCAGCCCAAATATCACAAATCTTGATCTACCCAACCTTGATATCTTCCATCTAGGAGAGGAGAGAGACAAAGTACTTACCAATCTACAGATTTCATCAAAAACTAGCGGATCCCAACGTGATCTCACCAATTAGGGCACCCTGTAGCACCATCTCTGCAGCCACAACATCATTAGCAACCAGTACCTCCACATCCATCACTTGGTCGAAAACCTCTGGAGGGGGTGGTGGATGGGCTTTCCCCCAAACCTAATTATGGGGCACATTGTCTCCATCAGATTTCACTGTCTTCCCTTTTTGGCATGAATCCCTCCTGTGTCCCAAGCCACCACATGCAAGACACAAGATCGGAGCCCTACAGATGGCCACCATATGCCCTCGCCTTCTACACCTATAGCAAACAACATCTCCATTCTTTTGCCTCCACCTCCCTTTACTGCCCTCTGCCTACGCCCTATTGCAAGATGCAAAGAAGGTTTTCCTTTTGGATTCCTTTCAGCACCACCTCCTGGACCTCCATGCTCACCATCCTTCATCAACCCCTCTACCATCACCATCACCGCTTCTAAACCCTCGAGACATTTTTCTCTCTAACTGGCTAAGTAAACTTCTTTGTCACTTTATGTACTTGTGTTTTGTTATCGAACCTTCTTTCCCTATTGTGAACCTGAAAAGGGCCCATTCAAAGTAGGCTTCTATCATTTGGTGCCATCTATTAGAATATTTCACTAGAGAGACTTACTCTTTTTCTCTCTTCATTCTTCTAGCTAAATGGCCTCCACTACTCTCCATTCTTTGAAGGCAAATCCCTCAACCCCTCGAGTCTAGTGTGGCTCAATCCCCACATCGATGGTGGTTGAGGCAAAGAAGCCAAGAAGTGCTACTCATGGAGCTGAGCAACCTTACGTCAACCAGTTAGAGGATGCCCAGGTGAAGTAATAGGAGTTCCTCGATTGACAAACTGGCCTTCTGGTGGAATAGGAGTTGGTCATTGGCTAACCCTGTAAGGTGTAGCAACGAAAGGAAAAGGCAAAGTCGCAACTTCCTCATATTTCTCCTCCAGCATCAAGCCAGGCAGACAACCAAACACATTAGTGTCGTGTGGTCAGAGAAGAGTGCTCGCCTACACAAGTAGTCCAAGAAACACAAGCGACAAATTAGTAGCCACAAGGGGGAAGTCCCATAGTCACCGCCTCCTCCTCCCTTGCATCTATATGACTCAAAGGAGCAATCAGGAACCTAGGTATTTACTCCTATTGGAGGTGGCTCTCTTCCCGAGATCATCTGTCAGGTCAAGCAGCTAATGAGGAGCATCCACCCCCAAGCATATGTTACAATGTACCCCTTTATGAAGGAGGTGATGAATGCACCACTTTTAAAGAAATTCAAGCACCCCACTTTTTCGTAGTATGAAGGCACGTCTAACCTTAATAGCTTCGTCAGAAGCTACAAGCAAATGATGCTGGTTCATGGGTTCCTAGACGAAGTGCTCTGCCGAGTATTCCCCTCATACCTTGTTGGTGTGGCCTACAAGTAGTTTAATAAGCTGCTAGCTGATCAGATCTCTTATTTTTAGGAGTTAGCTGACAAGTTTTTCCTATACTTTTTTAGCCAACAAAGGGTTAGAGATAACCCTAAAAGATTGTCAAAGGTGTGGCAGTGGAAAGGAGAATCCTTTCGCTCTTACCTCAATAGATATAAGGCCTATTACTTTAAGTCCAAGTGGACTTATGATGCTATCACTATCTAGTACTTCAAGTTTGGGCTACTGACATAGAGGTTTTGGTATGATATCGATGACTTTGCGCCTAGGGACATGGTGGAGTTGTGGGACAGGGCCACATGGTTTGTGGAGAAAGACGATTCCTTGCACTGTCGCGAATGGCTGGCCAATAATTTTGGGGAAGATCAATTCAATTCTTCCATCAACAAGAGAGCAACTGATGAGACACTCAACATTGGAGGTGTAGGCACTCACTTCAATAAGCGAAAGGTGTTCTTCCCTGATTAGAGGGGCAATCGCCAGGTCTGTAACTAGGATAATGGGCTCCAATAGCCTTGATGAGAACTATACCAGGAGTATACTTCTCTTGCCATCAACTAGGCTGACGTCCTCATAGAAGTCTAGCCAACCAACAAGGATCTCATATCTCCTCCTCCCCTTATAAGGAAATAAATGACTATGGGGCCTTATTGTAGATACCACAAGGCCTAAGGTCATTCCACTAAAAACTACTGTGATCTCAGAGGCTAGATAGATTACCAGATTTGGCATGGCAACTTGGTTTAGATCATGAAACGAAACGACAGCCAAGCTAACAGAGAAATACCCCCTAGAGGCCCTATGGAATACCATAACGAGAAGCTCCAGTAGTTGCGAGAGGTAAATATGGTCCTTATAGAAGAAGAGGCATCAGCTAATGCCAGTGGTGCCCTAGAGATACAAGGCCTCTCTCCTAACCTCTCTCTAGAAGAGTATCACAATAAGGCCTTGCTTCTTTTGGCAAAGAGGACCTTCTGGTAGGTCATCACGTCTAATTGGGAACCACTGTCAGTCTTCACCCCAAGAAAGGAGACTATTGAGGTGACTTTTGGTGTCAACACCTCTCCATCCCAACAAAACCTGGTGAAGAGAGAAGATATTCACAAGGTCAACAACACCATGTAGTGGCTAGGACCGACTTCCCTACATGAAGTAGGGCAAGCCACCTCCACCCTCTACAGACTCCTCCAAGACCCAAGTACTCAATCAGATGCCCTTTTGATTACTCTGTTAGTGGTAGGGAAGGTATAGCTACACCTCCTAGTTGATGAGGCAAGTCCAATTGATGTGATTTTTCTAAAAATCTCGTCAGATTAGGGTTCTAAGAAAAAGACCTGACCGCTACAGCATACCCGATTGTCAGCTTCACCAATCACAAGGTCATGCCCAAAGGGGAAATTGAGCTATCAGTTTCCATCTATGATGAGAGGTAGCATCTGAATAACATAGCTACGTTCATAGTGGCCAACCTGACAGCGACCATTAATGACATCATTGGTTTCTCGTCTTCCCATGGATTCTGAGCCATCCCTTCCTCATATTTCTAGTTAGTCCTATTCCAATCACCACTTGAGTTAGGCATTGGACATGGGGATCAATAAGCCAAGTGTGAACTTCTCCGACTAGAGCTCGAGCACACAATGGAGAGGAGGGCCCCAAAGCAATAGAAATGGGGGAAAAAGAGAGCTCAAATTAACATAGTCCAAGGAGATGCCTTGGCACCCACCTCAATGTAGCCGGATGTTAGCCCTAGATCATCAACAATGGCCATCCAGCTTTTTCCCGATACCTCGGGCAAGCTGGGACAAGTAGGAGTAGAACTGGTTCCTACATAAGTCCAAGAGCTGCTCCCACTCCTTCGAGCTAATGTTGACGTCTTTGCTTGGTCCACCAAGGACCTACCAGAGGTTGATATATCTGTAACAGAACATCAATTGAATATCCAATTGGGTGCCCAACCTGTAAAGTAGGCACAATGACACAAGTTTGCTGAAAAATGGTAGGTGGTAGTAGCTGAAGTCGACAAACTACTGTAGCTAAGTTTCATCGAAGAAGCTTTTTACCTCGCCTGGCTTTCCAACATTGTCATTGTAAAGAAGCCAATGGCAAATGGTGCATGTGTGTGGACTTCATCAACTTGAATGATGCACTTCCCAAGGATGACTTCCCACTCCCAAAGATTGACAGTCTTGTCTCTTGCTTAGGCAATCCCACATGTCCTTAGATGCATACAGTTGGTATCACTAGATAAGCTCAGCATCAGCAGATCGACCTTACATGTTCTTTATAATGGACAAAGGTCACTTTTAATACTGTGTAATGCCCTTCGGCTTAAAAAACGTTGGTGCCACTTATTAATGCCTTGCAAAGATGATATTTTAAAAGCTAATTGGAAAATATTTTGAGGTAATATCGATTATAAGCTTGTGAAGGGTCTTAATTTCGAAGATCACTTAGCTAATTTGTCTGTGGTCTTCAAGATATCAAGGGGAACCCAACTTAGGTTAAACCCTGAGAAGCACGCTTTTGGCATTTCTTAGAGAAAATTTTTGGGATTTCTAGTTTCAAGTTGAGGAATTGGAGCAAACCCTAACAAGATCCAAGCAGTTATGAACCTGTACCCTCTAACTAATTTAAAAGTCATCCAATCCCTAATCAAAAAAATTGTCAACTTATGCTACTTGATATTGCGGTCTTTAGATAAGTGCCTTCCCTTCTTTGATTTTATCAAAAAGGGTGAAGTCTACAACTTGTCCAATTGGACACCACAGTGTGAAGAAGCATTAAAGGAGGTAAGGAGGGCACTTCAGTGCTCACCTATTTTATCAACCTTGAAGTCAAGAGAGCCATTATTCTTATATCTAGTTGCCTCCTCATTAGTCGTTAGTGCCGCCTTAGTGCACAATGAAGCTAGCACACTATGTGTAGTTTACTTTGTTAACAAAACCTACTAAGGCACCAAAGCTAGGTATCCACCCAATGAGAGGTTGGGCTTGGCTCTTGTAACTGCTGTCAAGAAACTTCGCCCTTATATTGTGCTATCGAATTATCCTCTCCAAAGGATACATAAACCTTCAAGATTAAGCCGACAGATGAATAGGCATTGGAGTTGAATGAGTTCGATATCAACTATTAGTCATACTTATCTATCAAAGGTTAAGTCTTGGCAAACTTCCTTGATGAGTTTACTCCAGCTGAGTCCATGGCCGACAAACCATGGCAGTTATTGATAGATGATCTTTTGCAATACATGTTATAACATATTTTGCAACGTACGGTCAGAATCAATTGGTTCAAAATGAAAATTAATCATTAAAAATCAAGCAGATCAAAATACATTAGTTGGAAATGATTTTCAATTGATCGAAAATCAAAATACACTGGTTAAAAATCAAAACACATTGGTTGAAAATGACAATTACCAGTGTGTTTTGCCTTTTTATCAGTGATAAATGATTTTTTACTTGAAACGTAATTTTCACTTAGAAGTGCCTTTTCATCTATGGAAAGTGATTTTCACTGGTGAAAAATTAAAATACACAGGCTAAAACTACCACACTCACTTTATACGTTGCAAAACATATTACAACGTGCATTTATTTACTTTTTCACTTTTCCAACCAAATATGTTAATGCTTAATTGTATTGTACATTGCGTGCAGGCATTAAGCCAAAAACTTGCTCACATACTCTTTGGTGTACTCTTCATGGACTCTTGGCCTTTGTTCAGGTGACCTTCCCATCTGGCCTATGCTTGGTTCAAACTCATACATAAATTTCGATCAATTAGTTAACTGAAGAATTATTGCTTAATCTTAATTGTTTGATATCGTTTCTATTTCCAGCTCATCAATTGAGGCCAGATTTTTCGCTACAATTGCACCGATATTAAACACCATAAGGCTTCTGATTCATGGCCTCTCACTTGTGAAAGATGACATGCTTATCAAATTCATCACGTGAGAAGGAAATCCAAGGTGATCAGTTTTCTTTTACACATCACCTCTTAGTTATATGGTTGTTGTATATCTGATTGGTCATCTTGATGTTGTATTAATTTGGTTTGCAGGGAATTACTACGAGGGCCCCTCTACTATGTCCGGACTTTGTTGCTATGCGAATTAGTATACTGGTGCAATTCACCAATTGGATTAGTCTCACTATGTATGCTGAGCGTCGGAGATGGTAATCCAATTTCTTACATCTTATCATATTCTAGAGATCAGGTGGGAGATTTACCTTTTCCTATTAAATTTTGTAAGGGTTATAATTCAATGTAGTTATTTATCGGTGCCTCCCCTCGTCGTGGTCTTTGCATGATTGATTTTAGGCTTGGTGGTTTGCTTCCTTGCTGAATGCTGGAAGTGAAAAAGTGAAGAAATGTACATTACAACTTATTTTGTAATGCGTGATGATTTTAATTGGTATATTTTGATTTTCATCGATTGAAAATTAAAATACATCGGTTAAAAATGAAAATACACTGATATATTTTAGCTTTACACAGGTGAAAAATAAGTTTTCACTTGAAAAATGGAAAATACTTCATCTATAAGTTCTGGGTTTAGGGTTTATGATTTAGGATTTAAAGTTTTCCTAAACTCTAAATCCAAAGGTGAAAAGATCACTTTTTATATGTAAAAAATCACTTTCTATATATGAAAAATTAATTGAAAACTAAAATATACTGATGTATATTTATTTTCGACAAATATTTTTTGATTTTCAATTTGTGAAAAATCAAAACATATCTGTTGAAAATCAAAATTTATCAATATATTTTATTAAGCAGTGGATCTATATTATGAAATATGTTGCATTGCATATTTCCTTAAACGATTTGAAATTGAATTATTAAAATTCACTTTGGATGGTCAAGAAAATCTATGCTATAAGCATGGTATAGATTTTTTTGTTTGACATCATAATTACGGTATAGATTTGAATACTTGTAACACATGCATTGATGATTGAATCCCTTGCAGGATTTGCTGACATAGTTGGAAGGCACTTTGGAACAGTGAAGCTACCTTACAACGATCAAAAAAGTTGGGTAGGGAGCATGAGCATGTTCCTATTTGGCTTCCCCAGCTCCATCCTGTAATTCATTTGCACATCAACATATGGTATTTCGTTCGATCTTAAAGCTAAATTTTGCTCGTTTAATAAATAAATTAGATAATGTTTGGAGAGAGCATTTGTACTCATCGTTGCTCCTCACATAACTATTTAATTTAGGATATAAGCATGAAAGTTAAAAATTAAAATATATTAATTAAAAATAACTTTTTATCTTTCAATTTATATCATTGTAAAATAATTTTTTATCAATTAAAAATTAAAAAATATATATTAAAAAATATATATTTATATAAAATAATTTTTATTTAAAATAATTTATTATCTATAAAATATAATTTTATCACTAAAAAATTAAAATACAAAGATTAAAACTACGTCATCCTCCTTAATTTACTGCAAAACTTAGTACAACCTATATTTTTTTGTCTTTTAATTTTATTTTAATTAATTGAATAAATCGAATTTGTCCTCAGGTCAAAAACCATCATCTCTTCTGAGAACCCACATCCGAGAGCGGATGTTATCATAGACCAATATTTATTATATTTATACGAGAGTATAAAATAATATATATATAATTATTTAATATAAATTTAATTTAAAATTTCGATTGAAAATCAAAATCATCAGATAAATTATTTTGCAACATATAGTATGTATTAATTTTCCGTCAATATTATTAATTTTTTATCGATCGAAAATAATGATACATCAAACAATATATTTTATAATATTTAATGTGCTGATTTTTCAATAATAAAAAACTAAGATACATCAATTAAAAATTATGTTTGACTTTAATTAACTTTGCACTTATGCAGCAAGTGACATGTTAAAAGCTAATGTAATTTGAATGAAAACCAATCTTATGGTATAGAGTCATTTTACAAGGATCCAATTAGAACTCTAGATCAACAATACCTCGACTTCCTATGTGTGAGGCTCATCATGGCCATCCTATTTTTAGATTAAGGTACTATTTGAAAGAATGAATTGAGCGAGAAATTTCCAATTGATTTATTGCATAATTGACCTTTTAATTTTAAAATAAAATAATTCTACGTAAAGGGTGAAATTATTTTATTGACATCCCACTACAAGAAAAGGCTTGTCTTGCGGCAATTCAAAACCATCGCCAAATTTCACCGCCAAAATGTGTGTTGCTGCATTTATTTGGCAATGGTGTAAATGATGTATTGATGCTAATTATCCTGAGCCTAGGATCACGGACCTCTGAGATTGTGCGACGGTTATTGACCGTTGCCAGTCATATTTAGGAACGGTTGTAAAAAAAACATTGCTAATTGTCGGGGCGGCAAGTATTCGTGTAGAGTTGGAAATATTTCTGCTGCGGTGAATAACTGTTGCCGTATACTAACATACTATCACCAAATAACTGGTTTTGGCGAGAGTGTGATATGCAGGAAAACCTATCAATTGGCAGTGATAGTAACTATCACCAACGTGTGTGAAAACGATCGCTATAGTTTATTAATGGGAAACCATATTGGGTGGGTGCCAAAATTTGATATTCGACGATGGTTTGATAAAAGTCATGGTATTTTAATTCGCTTTTTATTAGAACCATTGCTAAATGTACCTTTCTTTTTTAAAGAAATTTCAATGAAGGTGTATATATATTCCTACCAATCTACTACAAAAGTAATGCACATCACAATTGAATATTAACTGTATAATAAATGCAATTGAAGAAGAAATCATATATATATATATATATAAAGATTTTAACTATTATAAAAGGTGAACATAATAAATACACTATGCTTGGGCACCTATAACACCAGCACCTGGTCCACCCCTATCGTCATCGTCCCATGGTAGAGGCTCATGAAATGTCGAATGCTCTAGTTCTCCAAATCCTCGGAGGAATTGTCATGACTCGATCCCAGATCCTTACAAGACCCGAGGCTGGCTTGTCTCGATTAATCCCAAGACCCAGTCATCCAATGAGAGATAACTAAATAACATGCATCAATCCACAACCATACAAGTAATGTAACTAAGCAGAAAGAAATTGGCAACAAAGGAGAAACAGAACAGCAATACTAAAATATTACATGCCTTCAGAAATAGAAATACAGCCATCACAACTAAAAGCTAGTACATGGATGATAGAGAATACAGCAGGAAAGTACTGGAAAGTGTAATTACAGAAACACACTAGTAGTAGAGACTACAGTTGGGCTCGACTAGGCCCAGCGTCTTCAACAGCCGGTGACTTGCGTTGCTCAAATCCCTGACCTGTACAATGTTATACATTTGGAGTAAGCTAACGTTGAGTAGAGTGGTGGCTAAAACGTAAAATGCACTTAACAAGTAGCTTAACATATTACTTTCCGATTCCAATTATCTTATAACGGTTTACTGTGTAGAGATCTCTAATCAGGATCAATTACATTACTTAATCTTCTTATTCCCTAAAGGAACGATCTTGCTTGCAGTTTTCCTGTGATGTAGGATGCACACGCGGCACTACCCTCGCCGGGAGAGTCCCTCTGTGGTAGTCCTACACCCGATCTACCACCCCAAGGTCATGGTCATGACGTAGTGGTGACTATGGCACACGTGATAAGCACGCGGGTAGCTACCCCGCACTAGCACGCGGTCAATCATTTTCGCTAGCAAGTATTCCCAAACGTACAGTACGGAACAACATAGGGGTCTTGCCCCTCCATAGTCCACGTACCCTCGTCCGACTATCCCGGTTTGCCCAATGGGCTAACAAGAGTCGGTGTAAGGTGGCCATGCCTAATCCCAGGCCCCCTGGGACGGCTAGCTCCCCCTACACTAAGTAGCTCACCTTGATATCACGTATGCGAGGGCCAACAGGAGTTGACGTAGAGTGGCCAAACTCACCCCGGGTCTTAACCTAAGGGCAGCATGCTCCCCTCTACACTATAAGGGATAGTTGCTCTCTTTAGTACTACGTACACGAAGGTCAGCTCACTTCCCTTAACGGCCGCCCGAGGGTAGAAATTACAGAACCATCCGATTCTTCGTGCTATGGTATTCTTGTTTCGTTCTACATTCCCCATATGGTTTGTACATGAATTTCTCTATATCCGATTTGATATATACAGAACAGGCAGCTCAATCACAATACAGGTTTGTTCATAATGTGGTCCATTCCAGATAATGCAGATAGCTCATGATTTATTCAATTATCCACATGCATTTTTCTCTAGCCCTAGTGTTCATATCACAACCTAGGGTTCAATTGAATAGATGTATTCTAAAGCATACGTTTATTTCTTCCTAGGATTTATCTCACATCCTAGGTTTTAACTAATTGCATGCATTTTATTAACTTGGAGATTTATAGTTAGAACCACTCTACCAGGATAACTGGGTGGCATGAGGGCTCGTACAGTAGCTCCCAACATCTCTGCAGGTCCTGTATACTAGACGGATTGGAGACCTCTCTCGGGGTAACTTTATCGGACGTCTGGAACGTAGTGCCGACGTCCGAGGGTTCCGTTAGACGTCTGGAGATGCTCTCGGATGTTCGAAACTGCCTTGGTCCTCTCCTCAACGCGCCTCCCAACCTCTTCGATCGTCCGCAACGATGTTTGGAGGTCACTCCGTACGTCTGATTCTACGAAAATGACTTCCGCGGAATTGCTCTTGACTTCCCTCATCTCAGAAACTGTAGCAGAGTAGCACGACACCTTCTACTCTTGTGCTCAGACCCACGATCTGCTCTCCACTCTTTGCTCGCTCTCTCCCTCTCTGGCTCAGCTGCGATGGTGTGAGACGAAGAGGGGGAGGAGGGGGACTTATAAAGGGAGAGAAGGTGAGGGGAAGGGCATGGGCGAGGGAGTGGTGCGGAGTGGGCATCGTAGGGAGGGGAGAGGAGGTGAGGGGAAAGGCATGGCATGCGTATGGTACATTCGGAAAAGAAAGGTACTTTCAGATGTCTGGCTCTCTCTCCAGATGTCTGGACAGACGTCTGGTGAACACTCCAGACGTCTTAAGCTACCGAAAGGTGATGGGTCATTTCAACATAACAAACTTAAAAGAAGTTTCGTCCTTGAAACTTGAGCTAACTAAGGTATGGAAAATAATGTAGCAGCGTATAACAAACTTAAAGAGGACCGAAGTAGGTCTTAGGAGACATACCCTCGAAAAGCTCCGGGTACTGCTCTTGCATTGCCGCCTCAGGCTCCCAAGTCACCTCCTCGTACCACTAGCTTCTCCATAGGACTTTTACCAGGGGTACCTTCTTCCATCTCAGACTCTGGATGGCTTTGTCTAGTATCTATCCCAGCTTCTCGAGATAAGTCAGGTCACCCCCCACCTTGATGCTCTCATGGCTAAGGACATGGCTGGGGTCAGCGATGTATCTCCTGAGGTTGGAAATGTGAAATACGTTGTGTACTCCAAAGAGTTGGGGAGGGAGGGCAAGCCTATAAGCGACGGGTCCTACCTGTTCCAAGACCTCGAAAGGTCTCACAAATCTCTGTGCAGGCTTCCTTCTCACCCCCAAACCGTTGCAAACCCTTCATGGGCGAAACACGAAGGAAGATGTGATCCCCAACCTCAACTTGTACCTCTGTATGCTTCAAATCAGCATAGCTCTTCTGTCTACTCCTGATAGTATGAAGTCGTCGATAGATTTGCTCGATCACCTCCTGACTCTGGCGTATCAGCTAGAGATGAACCTCCCACTTAGTCCCCACCTCAACCCAACTCAAGGGAGCCGTACACTTTCTCCTGTATAGAGCCTCGTATGGTGCCATGCCGATGCTCAAGTGATAATTGTTGTTGTATGCAAACTCTACTTCGGGCAAATGCTCCTCCCAAGAGCCCGTCCAGTCCAGTATGCAGGCACGTAGAAGGTCCTCAAGGGTCTGAATAATGCGCTCCGACTGTCCGTCTATCTAGGGGTGATAAGCTCTACTGAAACTCAAACGATTCCCTAAAGCCTGCTGAAACTTTGCCTGGAACTGGGAAGTGAAACGAGTGTCTCTGCATGAAATAATCTCATGGGGGACCCCGTGAAGGTGCTCCACGTCTCTGATGTATCGCTCCACCAACTGTACTGGTCCAAAAGTGACTCAGATCGGCAGAAACCATGTCGTCTTTGTCAATCTATCTACAATTACCCAGACTGCATCGTGTCCTCACTGTGTCACAGGTAACCCCACTACCAAGTCCATGGTGACACTCTCTCACTTCCATTCTAGCATGGGAAGTGGCTGCAACAGCCCTGCAGGCCTCTGGTGCTCGTCCTTCACCTGCTGGCATATCAAACACTACTGAATGAAAAGACTAACATCCCGCTTCATGCCCCTCCACCAGAAATCACATCGTAGGTCGTGATACATCTTCGTGTTCCCAAGCTGTATGGTAAATCTGGATCCATGTGCCTCAGTCATGAGCTCCCTCAATAGCCCCTCATCTCTAAGAATGCATAAGCGTCCCCTCATAAGCAGGACTCCGTTAGTGAATGAGAACTCTCCTGGGCTCCTTGCCAATACTCAGTCTCGCTATGTCCGGAGGTATGGGTCCATCATCTGTCTAATCACGATGTGATCCATCAGCTCTGGTCGTGTCCGCCCCACCACTGTCACTGCCCCGCAGTACCCCTATGACTCCTGGGGTCGCCAGTTGCTCCACTCCTCCAAGAGTTTCCAACTCTGTGCTTGTAAGCAAGGCAAGTGGGCGGGTGCCTTCCGACTCAAGGTGTCAGCCACCACATTGGCCTTCCCTGGGTGGTAGGGGATGTTGCAATCAAAGTCCTTCAGGAGCCCCAACCAACGTCTCTACCTCATGTTGAGCTCCTTCTAGTCAAACAGATATCTGAGGCTCTTATGGTCAGTGAAAATCTCGAACATCTCTCTGTACAAGTAGTGCCTCCAAGTCTTCAGTGCGAGGACAACTGCCACCAACTCCAAGTCATGGATGGGCTAGTTATTCTCATGGGGCTTCAATTGTCGCGAAACGTAGGCGACAACGTGACTTCGCTGCATGAGCACACCCCCTAATCCCTACAACGAGGCATCTGGGTAGACGATGAATCCGCCACCGCTATTAGGGATGGTGAGTATAGGAGCTGAGGTTAGCCTCCCCTTCAGCACCTGAAAGCAAGACTCATACTCGTTTGTCCAAGAGAAGGGTACGTCTTTTCTGGTTAACTGAGTCAGAGGACGTGCAATCTGCGAGAATCCTCGGATAAACCATCTGTAGTAACCAGCCAATCCTAGGAAATTATGAATTTTTGTCATCGTACATGGCCTCTCCCACTTGAGTACTGCCTCTACTTTTGTTGGATCCACAGCCAATCCATCCTCTAAGATCACATGGCTTAAGAAGGTGACCTATCTCAACCAGAACTTGCACTTGCTGTACTTGGCGTATAGCCTGTGCGTTGCAAAGTATCCAAGGCCATGTAGAGATGCCGCTCATGCTGTGTCTGATCTTGAGAGTAAATGAGCACGTCGTCAATGAAAACCACTACGAACTGATCCAGATATGGCTGGAAGATGCGGTTCATTAGATCCATGAAAGCGGCAGGGGCATTGGTCAGCCCAAACAACATGACCAAGAACTCGTAGTGACCATACCACGTACGAAAGGCTATCTTGGAGACGTCGATCTGCCTAATCCTCAGCTGATGGTAGCCCAACCTCAGATCTATCTTGGAGAATACCATGGCATCTCTCAGATGGTCGAAGAGGTCATCTATGTGCAGCAACGGGTACTTATTCTTGACGGTGACCCGGTTCAGCTATCTGTAGTCGATGCACAGCTGAAGAGTACCATCCTTCTTCCTCACAAATAGAATGGGGGCTCCACACGGGGAGGCACTTGGCCTCACGAAACCCTTCTCTAGTAGGTCCTATAGCTGTGACTTGAGCTCTCGTAGCTCAAGCGGGGCCATTCGGTATGGTGCAGTAGAAATGCGGCCAGTCCCCGATATCAGTGAGATCTCAAACTGGATCTCCCGCTCAGGTGGTAGTCCTGATAGCTCCTCTGGAAAGACGTTGGGGTACTCTCGGACCACCGGAATACTCTGTAAGCTGACCACAAGGCCGAGCTCTGCTAGGACGTAAGCAAGGAAGCCCTCATACCCCCAGTTTAGTAGCTTCACTACCTGAAGCATGAAGATGCATCTGAATCCTCCATCTACTAGTTGGCCATGGAACTTGAAGGGAGGCAACCGTGGGATGGAGAAAATAATCTTTCTCCTGAAGCAGTGTACAAGGGCATGATATACGGCTAAACCAAAATCCTCCATCGCGATCATGATCAGGTCTATTGGAAGATTGTGTCCCCTTATTGTGACCTTACAGTTAGTGAAAACCTCCTTGGCAACAAATACCTACCCACTTGGTCCTCTAATCAGGAAGGGCTCCTCTAAAAGTAAACTACTCGACCCCATGCTAATAGCAAAATTCAAGAAAACAAGAAGATGGAAAGAGGGAGAGAGAGAGTGTGGTGACGGGAGACAGGAGAAGAAGATGAGGGACCAACTAGGGTTGGGGATAAGGGTGATTAGAAAACATGGAGACCGAGAAATTGGAGAAGGAGGGAGAGGGGATGGCAGTCGTACAAAGGTAGGGCAACCAGATTCATTCCAAGAGGGGGTTGGAGGAGGTCCAACGGAGAGGTTCTGTGCTATAGATGCAGATGAAGAGGGCATATGGCTGCAGTGTGTAGAAATCCCCACGTCTATTTAGCATGTGGAGGAGATAGTCGCAAACGTGATTCGTGCACAAGGGTGAGGCTACAACACAAAGAAGAATCCTCCGCGACCAAAATAGGAGGTTTTGAAGGAGCCCTGGCTACCCCTGCCGCCAGTGCTAGGTGGTTGCAGATTGATGTGGAGATTCCATTCTCAGAGGATATTGTCCCGTGGAGATTATGTTGAGGGGTGCTCTGATTGGCAAAGTCATGACTGGAAATCCATCTATTGAGAGGTTTCATCAACTGGTGAGTTGCCTAACCCTTGTTTCATTGGGCTGGAAGGTTGCAATGCTATCCCAGACTCGCTTTCTTGTTTTTGGTCTGGGAATGATAGATGAGGAAAGGCTACGCTTTCGCTCGTGTTCCTTCGAGAACATCAGTGTGTTGTGGAGGATGGTCTTTCCCTTTGATGGGGCACTTCCTGAACGACCCCCTCAAAGAATGGGAACTAGGAGGGTGACACTTGAGATCAAAGGATTGCCTCTGCATTTGAGATCTAGAGGGGTGGTCGCCAAGATGATTGCTGGCTTTGCATCTGTTTGTGATGATACTGAAATCAAAATTGGGAAAGGTGATGCTCGTTTACTTCAATTTGAGGCTGAGGTTTTTAGAAGTGGGTCACTGCCAGACAAAATCATTCTTAGGTGTGGGCGCTCTTCGTGGCTCATTTGTTTATCAGTGATAGGGCAGGAATTTGTGTTACCAGAATTGGGTCAGGATAAGACGTCTGTTGTTAGATCTGGTGAGGCACAATAGGATGAATTGGAGGGTCGTAAGCCCTCAGATGATGCTCCTGAACCAAAGAAGAGGAAAGACTGCCACAAGGAAGCCTCAGAGAGGGACCAGGTGACTATGGTTGATGACACTGTCATGGGGAGTGTTAATCAAACCCTTGTGGACTCAAGCAGGGGACTCATGGCTGATGACACTGTCTTAGAGAGGGACTCAGGAAAATCCACCAGTTGTGAGGAGGTAAAGTCGGGCATGGAAATTGTAATCAGCAGTGGAAGAAGTGCCCTTAAGGAAGTAAATCAAATGCCATTCCCTGCTCCTGATGAGCTGAAATTTGGGAAAGGGAGAAACCAAAAGAGGGTGTTTGGGCACTCCCCTTATTTGCTTAGGAGGCGAAGGAAGGAGAACTTGAGTCCCATAGAGGAGGAAACTGTTGCAAAGTCCATCATGGTTGAATATGTGGATAATTTGGCTCAAGGGGATCAGCCATGCAAGGGATGAGAGTCTTAACGTGAAATGTGCGTGGGTTGCGCAACAAAGTGAGAAGGGTGTCTCTTATCAGATATCTTGTGGAGTGGGAGATTGATTGTGCTCTTATTCAAGAGACACATTTGGAGGAGGAAAATGGCCTTGTCTGGGACTCTCTGAGACAATCTGGGAGAGCAGACTGTGTGGGGAAGGCTACAATTGGTAGATCTGGTGGGATGGCAATATGGTGGAAAAAATCCAGCCTTAAAGTGATTGAAATCCATCGCGATAGACATGTGCTTACGTGTAGATGTCAAAACCTTCAAGGTGATCTAGATTGGTTCATTTCATGCATATATGGACCTTGTGCAGTAGGTGGTCAGGTGGAACTTTGGGAGGACCAGTTAATAGTGCATCAAAGATTCTGGGAGGTAACATGGCTTGTTGGTGGTGATTTCAACTGTCCTTTATCAAGTGGAGACAGACCTAGGGGTAGTTCTGAAAGTGCAATGGCTGGATTTCAATTGACTGTGCAGAGATTGGGCATCACTGAATACCCTATCAGTGGGGTGGATTTCACCTGAAGAAATGGCAGTGGACTGGTATCAAGGTTGGACAGGTTCTTTGGCAACCCAAGCCTCTTGGAGAGATTCCACCTGTCTTTTGCTATGAGCCTTGACAGGCCATTCTCTGACCACACACCAATTGTGTGGGATAGTGAGGTGAATGTGAATGTTGGTTCATACTTCAAGCTTAAAAAGTCTTGGTTCAGAGAAGAGGGGTTTGCGGATATGTTGTCCAGTTGGTGGCAGAATAAGAATGTGACTGGCTCGGCCACACAGCAGCTTGCATCAAAGCTGGCAAATATGCGCTCAATGTTGAAGGAATATGGGCAGACTGTGGTGACTATCAGAGAGTAGAAGAGGGCTGAGGCACTAGCAGAGATCCAAAAGCTTGATTTGAAGGAGTGCAGGCTGGTTTTGAGTGCCCAAGAGCAGGAACAAAGGAAGTATCTGCAGCAGGTCATTAGGGAGGAGGACTTAAAGAAAGAAATGGACTGGCGTGAGAGATCTAGACAACTGTGGCTCAAGGAAGTTGATGCCAATACGAAATTCTTTCATCTTACTGCCAGTGCTAGGAGAAGATTTAATCTCATCTCATCTATCAAAGTGGGTAAGAGAACCATTACATCTACTCGTGAAATTAGATATGAAGCTGGCCATTACTTTAAAGAAGTAGCCAAGGCTGCACCAAGAGGCTCTTGGAGGATGGCTTCGGCTGATTTTCCATGTGTTAGCAGTGATCAGGTGGCTATGTTAGTTACCCCTTTTACCGAACATGAAACAATGAAAGCAATCAAAGATTTGAATAATGAGGGAGCTCCAAGACCGGATGGGGTTCATGTCTTCTTTTACAAGGAAATGTGGAATGTTCTTAAGAAGGATGTGATGGAAGTTATACATGAGTTTGGAAAGGGCAACTGTGGTTTTGAAAGACTAAATAAGTCTTATTTGTTTTTGCTACCAAAGAAGTCGGGTGCGGAAAAATTTTCAGATTATAGGCCTATTGCTCTGTCGAATTCCATCTATCTTATCATCAGCAAGATCTTATCCAACATAATTCGTGATGTATTGCAAGATTTGATTATGCCTGTCCAATCTGCTTTCCTACCTGGGAGGTCACTGTAGGAATCATTCATCATGGCACAAGAAATGGTGATGGGATGGCATAGGCGAAAATCCAAGGCCTTCTTATGGAAGGTAGATTTCACTAAAGCCTATGACTCAATTTCTTGGCCGTATCTTTGGGAAATTCTTAAAAAGAGAAAATTCCCCCCTCTTTTGATACAATGGGTGAAGAGGTGCATCATGACTGCTTCCTATTCCCCCCTGATAAATGGGAAACCATGTCGAACCTGGATTCAGCCTCAGTGTGGGGTAAGGCAAGGCTGCCCATTAGCCCCCTTGATTTTCAATCTTGCAATGGATACCTTGGCAAGATATGTTTGCAAGCTGGCAGTAGATGGGTTGATAAGGGGATACTCGATGACTAACAGTAGGGCCTTGGCCCCCATTCTTCAATACGCGGATGACACTATTTTTTTTGTGGAAGGTGGGAAGAGGGAAGTGCACACACTATATTAAATGGAAGTAAGTCCTCCTTGGTTTGCTTTGGTATGAATGGTACATACCAAAATGACATCTCCACCATCCTGTGCACGCCTGTGATTTCGCTGCCAATCAAATACCTGGGTTTACCACTGAAGTGCACAAAAATGAAGAAAACAGATTGGTCTTTTCTCTTTGAAAAGGCGACTACGAAACTAGAGGGCTGGAGCAATTGCTACTTATCGAAAGGGGGAGGTATATTTTATTAAATTCAGTTATCACATCCATTCCAGTCTTCTTCTTCTCTGTTCTTCGAGCTCCAAAGTCAATTTGGCAAAAACTTGACATGATGTGCAAGAGGTTCTTCTGGAAAGGGGCTTCTCACCAAGGTGCCTTCCTCCAACCTGTAAAATGGGATTCAATTTGTTCACCTTCAAAGTGTATGGTGGCATGGGAATCAGATCCCTCAAAGAATTTAAAGACACCCTACTATTGAAGTGGGCAGTTCGGCTGCTCCAAGGGGAAAAAAAACTGTGGACAGAAATCATTCAAGATAGCTATGGGGTGGCAAATGATGAGAAGAGCTGCTTGAATCCTCATAAGCTATCTCCCTTTTGGTCATCTGTGGTGCGTGCTTTGGCAGATAACTGGAATTTATTCAAGTCTGTCTTGGGTGATGGGAAAAGCTTCAAATTCTGGTTGGAAAAATGGCTGCCTGGTGGGGTGATAAAAGACAGGTACCCTCTTGCATTTTCGGCTGCTACTGATAAAAATGCTTTGGTGTGTGACTATTGTGACATGGCTTCTGAGAATTAGATGTTAAACAATGAGGTGGGGAATGGCCATGGAACAAGAACATGGGTAGAAAACGAACGTCTTCTGCAGGAACTTGCTGCTTTCAAACCTACACCTGAGGAGTGCGACACATACAAATGGGATGGGGCTTTTTCCTCAGTGGCTGCCTATGAAAAACTCATCATTTCTTCCAGGATGGCAGAGGTTCATGAGATTGGGAAGAAGCTATGGAAATTGAAGGTACCACTGAAGGTACAAATCTTTTTGTGGTTATGCAGAAGAGATGGCCTGATAACGGGAGATTTGAGGCATAGGAGAATGGGCACCCCTGCTCATTTTTGCCATTTGTGTGGGATGCATAATGACTCCAGTCTTCATATTTTTTCCACTTGCATGATAACAGATTGTAGGGAAACTATTCCCACGTGGGAGAACCTAAGGAGCTCCTTCTTGAGGGTGAATAAGCCATATTTGCCCATGGTGGCCGTATTATGGTCAGTATGGAGAGCTAGAAATGAGAGTTTTTTTTAGGAGAGACCAGTGAATGTGGATAATATTATAAACAATTGCTGGAATCTCATACATCAATGGGGTTCATTCATGTAATTTTTTTCCCTCATTTAATCAATAAAAGCTCTCCCGAATAGCTATTGGCGATTCGATAGCACTCCTTTTCAGTTCAAAAAAAAAAAAAATCCGAGAAAACAAATGAATGTGTGGCACCAGAATCGAAAAGCGTGTAAATGAGCCTGCCGAAAATAGTAACCATACTTCCCACTACGAAGCCTGAAGCTTTGGCATCTCCATGAATCAGGACGTTAACACTCCCCTCAGCCCTCAGTGTAGAAGAAGCAGCCATGCTCTAGGTCAGGTGGGAGGTAGCGGGCCGGTATCCTTCTCGTGACTGCTGTCCTCCTCCTTAGGCCTAGTAATCGTGGCCGCCAGATTAGCCTCTAGTACTTGGTGTTGGGAGTGTTGGCTGTGCTCTGGTCCTAGATGGACAATTCCTTCGTATGTGGCTCGGCTGGTCACACTGATAGCAGAGGGGTATGCGACCTCCTCCCTCTGTCTGTTGTCCCTACTGGTGACTGAGCAGGGGTCTGCTGTAGTCGTTGATCCCTGTCGGGGACCCCCAAAGGTCCCTGGTGGACCCACAAGATGGGACAGCTCCCCTGCTAGTGCCTGGTGCCTCCTCTCTCGACAACCTTGTGAGTGCTCCTGCAGGTAGGGCCTCTTCCATCCTCCTCCATTGGTGTCTCGCATGGACGGGTTGGTCTCCTCGTAGGTCATGGCAGCCTCGACTACGCGGGAGAAGGTAGGCAGCTTCAAGGGCTTTACATACCCCTGAATGGCAAGTCGGAGGCCCTCGGTGAACCTCCACAAGCACTCCTCCTCGGTAAACGCAACTGTCAGGGCGAAGTGCAACAGCTCTAGGAAATGCATACGGTACGCGCTAACCATCATTGACCCCTACAGAGAGTGTGAAACTCCCACCTCTTCTGATCCTGCCAAGTTTGTGGGATGTATTGCTCATAGAAGAGTGCCACAAATCGGTCCCACGCCAGCTCTCCCTCCTCCTGTCCTTTGACCACCCTCCACCACCTGTGAGCTACACTCTCTAACTGATATGTGGCGAAGGCCACACAGCACCCCGCAGGAGGACAGAGGGTGTCAAAGATCTTTTCCATCTACTCCAGCCAATCCTATGCCTCAGACGGGCTCTCCTCCCCCCTCAAATGAAGGGGGCTTTAGCTTCCTGAACTGGCAGAAGACCTCATGGTGCAACCGCAACGGGGGAATGGGTGCACCTCTAGGAAAGGAGGACTCGTGCCCTAAAGTGTCTAAAGGAGGTGGGGGCAGTGGAGGATCACCCCCTCCTACTCCAGCTCATCCAATGTCTTGGCGGCTCGCCTGCCCCACAGAGGACTCCCCCTCTGCATCCCTAGGAAGAGGAGGCTGAGGAGGAGGCTGATGGAGGTCCTTCCGTATGAGATCCCGGATCGGTTGGGCGAGGTCCGGGCCTAAATGCCCTGAAGGAGAGGTGGAGTGGTCCCTTCCTCGGTCATCGCTCGCCTCCCCTGTGACCATGCCCTCAGCCACGACCACGTCCGTGGCCTGCCTTAAGAGCTCCCTGGTGAGGCATCTCCTGTACGGAGATCAAAAAAGAAATGGGATTGTCGGTGATTGTTTGATTACAGAGGAGACGTAAGACTCGGAAATGACAATCAAGATAAAGCGTTGTGATGGTTATCCTAGCTACATGTATAAGTGTGGTGATTTTTGAACTATTTGGTTCATTTCTCGGGAAGACCTTGCTCTGATACCATCTTATCACGACCCGATCCTAGATCCCTACAAGACCCGAGATTGGCTCGCCTCGACTAATCCCAAGACCCAGTCGTCCAATGAGAAATAACCAAATAACATGCATCAATCCACAACCACACAAGTAATGTAACTAAGCAAAAAGAAATTGGCAACAAAGGAGAAACAGAATAGCAATACTAAAATATTACATACCTTCAAGAATAGAAATACAGCCATCACAACCAAAAACTAGTACATAGACGATAGAGAATACAGCGGGAAAGTACTAGAAAGTGTAACTACAGAAACTCACTAGCAGTAGAGACTACAACTGGGCTTGACTAGGCCTAGAGTCCTCAGCAGCCGGTGACTTGGGCTACTCAAATCCCAGACCTGTACAAGGTTATACATCTGGAGTCAGCTAACACTGAGTAGAGTGGTGGCTAAAACATAAAATGCACTTAACAAGTAGCTTAACATATTATTTTTTTATTCCAATTATCTTATAACAGTTTGCTGTGTAGAGATCTCTAATCAGGATCCATTACATTACTTAATCTTCTTATTCTCTAAAGGAACGATCTTGCTTGCAGTTTTTCGGTGATGTAGGATGCATACGCGACACTCCCCTGGCTGAGAGAGTCCCTCCGTGGTAGTCCTATACTCGGTCTACCACCCCAAGGTCATGGTCATGATGTAGCGGTGACTACGGCACACATGATAAGCGCACGGGTAGCTACCCCGCACTGGCACGCAGTCAGTCGTTTCCACTAGCGGGTATGCCCAAACCTACAATATGGAACAACATTGGGCCTTACCCTCTCAGAACAGAGCAAGGGTCTCGCCCCTCCACAGTCCATGTATGCTCGTCCGACTATCCTAGTTTGCCCAACGGACTAATAAGAGTCGGTGTAGGGTGGCCATGCCTAATCCAGGGCCCCCTAGGGCTACTAGCTCCCCCTTACACTAAGTAGCTCACCTCGGTACCACGTATGCGAGGGCCAACAGGAGTCGACGTAGAGTGGCCAAACTCACCCCAGGTCACAACCTAAGGGCAGTAAGCTCCCCTCTACACTACAAGGGATAATTGCTTTCTTCAGTACTACATACACGAAGGTCAGTTCACTTCCCTTAATGATGGCCCGAGGGAAGCAATTCCAGAACCATCCGATTCTTCATGCTATGGTATTCTTGTTTTGTTCTACATTCCCCGTAGGTTTTGTACATGAATTTCTATTTATCTGGTTTGATATATACAGAATAGGCAACTAAATCACAGTACAGGTTTGTTCATAATGTGGTCCATTTCAAATAGTGTAGACAGCTCATGATTTATTCAATTATCCACATGCATTTTTCTCTAGCCCTAGTGTTCATATCACAACCTAGGGTTCAATTGAATAGATGTATTCTAGACCATACGTTTATTTCTTCTTAGGATTCATCTCACATCCTAAGTTTTAACTAATTGCATGCATTTTATTAACTTGGAGATTTATAGTTAGAACCACTCTACCAAGATAACTAGGTGGAATGGGGGCCCGTGCAATAGCTCCCGACATCTCCACAAGTCCCGTACACTCGATGGATTGGAGACCTCTCTCAGGGCGCCTCTATAGGACATCTGGAACGTAGTGCCGACGTCCGAGGGTTTCGTCAGATGTCTGGAGATGCTCTCGGACGTCCGAAACTACCTTAGTCCTCTCATCGACGTGCCTCCCAACCTCTTCGGTCTTCTGCCCCGACGTCTGGAGGTCACTTCAGACATCTTATTCCACGAAAAATGACTTCTGCGGAACCGCTCTCGACTTCCCTCACTGCAGAAACTGTAGCAGAGCAGCACGGCACCCTCTACTCTCGCGCTCAGACCCACGATCTGCTCTCCACTCTCTGCTCACTCTTTCCCTCTCTAGCTCAACTACGATGGTGTGAGATGTAGAGGGGGAGGAGGGGGGCTTATAAAGGGAGAGGAGGTGAGGGGAAGGGCATGGGCGAGGGAGTGGTGCAGAGTGGGCGTCGCAGGGAGGGGAGAGGTGGTGAGGGGAAAGGCGTGGCATGTGTACGGTACGTGTGGAAAAGAAAGGTACTTTCAGACATCTAGCTCTCTCTCCAGACGTCTTAAGCTAACAAAAGGTGATGGGTCATTTCAGGAATGCCATCAACTCTCTCAACTATTGGCTTTATCGCTCTAGTAACTGATCCTGTCGCTACATCCTATCTGTGGTTGCCTGTAGTTTGGAGGTCATATCCTCCAATCTCTTCTCCCTCTCCATCTCTCGACATTCCATTATCTCTATCTTTTGGTTACGATTGTCCACCTGAGATTTGGACGACACCGATTCTTTCCTCCCACACTAGGAAGAGATAGTCGTGCTCCTAGCCTCGCTACAAACAAAGCCTCCGTGCTCCGAAGGCATCACAGTCCTAGATGCCTCCTTTGGTGTCATCGGAGCCGCTTGGGGGACAGTTGCGAAGTTCTCGTCTGTGACCTCAGGAGGATGGATCAAGTTCATCATATGAGTTTGTAAATATATACATTTGTAGTTCTTCAAATATTTAATAAATTCAATAAATTAGAAGTGTATAAATTTGTGATACTTACATGTCTCTCTTGATGTGTCTAATGAATCCATACACAGGGGCCATCGAGTGTCTGCTTACTATGAGTGTGCTCATAAACTCTCACTTGATCTAACTCAATGCCCTCTTGCGGATCAGCCTAAAAATATTAATAAATAATAAATGATCAGGTTACATATAATTTTATGAAAATATTGAACGTAAATAACTAATTTTACGTATATATTTGACTCGTGAAGAGTCAATACTCATTCGACTCAAACAATGGGTCTGTAATGGAGCTTGACTCCTGTTGGCCTTATTTTTTTTAGCTTGCTCTTACAACAAATTATTAGTAAATAAGAATATAATAATTTCAACTAAGTGATATAAAGAAATACTTGTTTACCTCTATAGTAGGAGTAGTCCAATGCTCGCATGTCTCCCTCTAAATGTCAAGTGTAACCATTGGAGGCACATTTCTTAATGCCTCCTCAAATGGCCTATTCCTAAAGTGCTAAAATGCTTATATAAATTGTACTAACCTTTTAAAGAAATATTGTAAATGTTGTAAAATTAAATCGTTAAATATATCTTACTGTACTCTTGAGCTCCTCTCTCCAACAGCGGTGGATCATACTGGTGTGCTTTAAAATAAATTTGGAGATGTTTGGATTAGTTCCCCCATCAAATATTCCCTACAATTATGAAGTAAATGTAATTCTTATATAATTATGGTATTGGAGATACATTTCCTGCAACTCGTGAATAAGTGCTGCCTTAATGTCCTTCGACACTTTCCTCCAGTCGAAGCATGAAAGGAGCACTACCGACTTGGTAATGGTCGTTAGGCAACTAGTGAGCTTCAGGTAATTCTTCGCTTCCCCCGAAGGATTAATCTTGACTGGGATCCTAGTGTCTGCTGGTAGTCTATCTAGGTCCAGATTCCGAGTAGGACCCCTTGTTTTCTTACCTAAAAATAAATTATATCATATTATCATAAAATAAATTACAAGATAAATAAATTATAAATTCAAGAAATGCAAATTTATAATAAAAGATGGAGAAATTATTTACCAACACCGGTGCCTGTCTCAGTCGTAGCAGGCACCTCCCCCTGTACCTCCTGCTGTACCCCCTCCTCCACTTGTACGTCTGATCATTGACTACCGGTTCGTACAAAAAGGGTTATTGTTGTAGTATATGTCACAAATATAAATCGTTGTCACGTTAATTTTATTTATATACTTAATTTTTATTGGTTTATTCCAGGTCATTCATTGGGAGGCAATTATTGATATACATCACTCTCTAAGTCTAATAATATTCTTTAATTCCAAAAAGATTGATTTTATATACAAAAATAAATGAATGAATGAAATAATGAAACAATTATGTACACAAGAATGAATTACAAGTCAATACAATGCTTGAAAACAACTATCTACAAACAAGCATAAAAAATCATAATTAAATACTCTATACTCTCTATTTACATCTTATAATGCTAATACTTAGATATATGTACAATAATAAGTAATAATATATACTATACTAACTTAAGTTAACATACTAATATTTACAGTAACATATAATGTACCTATAGTAACGAATATAGGTGTCGCTATAACCTTAGAAAAATTATATACACAAGCTAAGGTAAAAATATGGTCTTTACTAATGTTTATTCTATCTACAGTGATGGATACATATGTCACTAAAACTCTGATGTTATTTATGTACAAAATAAAGCTCAAACAATATTACGTACACTTACATATATATGTATTGGCATATATACTATATATATATATACTATATACTATATTACTTATATATATAAGTATATACACTTATATAGATATATACACACGCACACACACAAGAGCTTAGGCACAACACTTGGGAAAATTTTGCCTTCTCTTCTTTGTTTCTTCTTCACTTAAGTCTCTCACTTAGGTGCTCATAGGCATCTCAACACTTTGTCGCTATACGAAGCCTTTCTTCTTTGTTAATCACCTTAATTAATCCTCCTTAATGGCAAAATTATGTTAATTAATTGGTGGGCGGCCTTTTCGAGGGATACACAGCACCCATTAAGGGTGGGACCAGACCTCTACTAAGAGCTGCCCTAATTCTTTAATTAGGAGCTTCAATCTTGTTTTAGGCTCATTAACAGGCCCATTTCGGTCCACGCACAGTGCACGACCCCAGCATGCACTACACTCGTATCTCAAGCTCAAAGTTAACGCTCATTCAAATCAAATGCTCAGATGTATAGGTGTGCGTATGTTCAAGCACCCCTGTGATGACTGGTATGCCCAGTGCAAAAAACAAATAAAAGCTGCTGCCCTCACTCGCCAGCTACCGATGTGGTGCTATTGCATCCTCCACCAGATGTTGCTACCCGCGTAGGTTGCGTGTGAAATAGCTTGATTTGGACCTTGATTTGAGGGCCTAAATTAGTTCTTATTTTAAATTAAAACATATGGTTGTAAAGGCCTTATATATGGCTATATAATTATATAATTTATTTATAAAATTAATTATATTTACTATATAAATAAATTAGCTAAACATTGACATTTATACAAGTTAAATTAATGTTTAATTTACTAATTACAGTATAAATTAGTTAATTAATGGTTAAATTTACTTATTACAGAGTTAATATACATAATAAATTATTTATTACATTTTTTTATTGTATTTTACATGATTTATTTTAATTTATGTAATTTAAATATCTATTTTTAGGCTATTATACATATAAATTATGTATAAATAGTATAATACAATATAAATATAGTTAAATTAGTTTACATTATTTAAAATACTATAATACACATATACAATATAAGTTAGATTAGTAATAACTTAATTTACTAATTTATTTTAATTTAATTACGAACTTACTTAATAACTTCTTTCTCAAAAAAAAAACTTACTTAATAACTTAATAAATTATTTATTAATTATATAAATATTATTAAATTATGTTACAGGTGTCTTAATGTACAATATAGATATATAAATACATACATACAGTATCATTCATAAATAGGTTTATTTATAGGGTTTTATTAATTTTTTTAGTTTATAGTACATATAAGTTAGTATAATTAATAAATAATTATATAAATACTTTATATGCAATTTAAGTTATCTTAAATACTTATACATTATATAATATATACATAAGTTATTTATACATATTATATACATTAAACACTCTATACATATATTTAACTTAGTGAACAACTTATATATACATGTATTTTCACAATATACATAGTGTTTTTGTGTATTTTTGAAGTTTTTATACTTTTAATGATTTTTATAAGTTTTATAGAGGTCAGGGATGAGAGAGAAAGAAAGAGATGAGCGAAATAGAGTGTTTTTGTAACTTTTTAGGTTTGGAGTCTTTTATTAAGTGTAAAGGTATATTGAACCGTCAGTTGGTATGTTTTATCAAGCTGGGGGTTTAGATGACCTGAAACTTGGTATATGCTTAAAAATATAATAAATCCTACTCGCTACACCTTTATTTTATTTTTTTTGGATTTTTTATAGTGTTTTTTATTTATTTGCAAATGAAGTGCAATTCTAGGCCTAAAAGAGTTTTTCAAGAGGATCCGAAGGCACTATAGTATAGGATGAGAGTTGAAATAACAGTAGAAGCATTTAGAACTATTTTATACATTAAATAGGAGGTGTTCAAACAAGTAGCATGCATTTCAACTCAAAATTATCTCATTTTCATGGTTTGGGTAGATTACACACTAATGGCTGATAAAGAAATCTAAAAATGAAGATTAGAAGCAATTGAAACTAGATTAAAATCAAATATCTATACATGAGTGCTTGTACACATAATAAACAACATTACCCAACAGGTCAGCCATTTAACACTTCAATTTCCAGCTCAACGCCCAACTATTTCAGATCAAAAGCAAACTCCAACAGCAACTGCAGCAACAACATGCAACAAGACAAAAATAGCAGCTGCAGCTGTGATCTCAGCAGCTGTATGAATCTACTGTAGCTGCTAAGACTCAATTCAGATGTTCCAAAATTAAATCAGACGTCTTAAATTCCATTTTAAGGGCTGCTGCTGTGTCTGAATCTTAAATTCAGTAGTCTTAATGGCAATTTTAGCCCAAGAACATCCAAGATCAGAATTAAAAAAGTCTAATCAAAGATCAAAATTAGGGAGTATTTCTCGTCTAAAAATCTCTTTGCAATCAAAAATGAAGATATGAAAATCATCTTTATAAAATAGAATTTCAGCTCCCTTTTTCAAAACCTTTCAAATCCATCCTTGTACATCTCAATCAAAACCTCCAATGTTAAATCATGAAATTGGTTATATGGATGGTAAAATGTCTCCCCAATTGGGCTTTTGCTTTTGGTCTTATGGTGATTTCTCCACTTAATCTCCTTGAACACCATTGATGGGTGTTCAAGGTGATTTTGTGGATTGATCAAGACCTGTTGGGTCCTTGTTCTATCTCAAATCAAGGAAATTGATTCTCGGTGATAGAACTCTCCAACTAATGGCTTATATTAGGTACATGCTCATCAATCAATCAAAACAAAACTCAAGGACATTGGAATCCTTACATAACACCTAATCAAGCCCATTAAAATCCTCAAAAAGCTTGATCAAATCCAATAAAGCTCAAAATGAATTCCAAATCACCGAATTGGACATTAAAAACCATTTTAAATATGATCAAGCAATTTGAATTGGTAAAACAAGATCGAGGGGTCTTTATGGAATTATGGAATGAGTGGGAGACCCCAAAAAGTGATTTTTGGTGCTAATTTTAGATCTGAGAACCAAGGTTCTCAGGTCTGGAATTAGACCTTAATGTATGGGTGACTTGCGAAATTAAAATCAAGGAATTAGAAGGCGATCTAATGAAGTGAAAGGGGAGAAAAATGGTGCTGATGAACATGAAAGGTCTCTCTAATCTAAATTGATCAGAGAGAAATAGATCGAATTTAAATTACCCTACTCCTAAGCTAATCTAATAATTACTTTGTATGCTAGCTAATCCTACTCCTAGTAAGTAAGTAAACCACACTAGGAAAGTAGTAAATCTATCTAAATGGAGGAAGATGTCTAAGGTCACTCGCTGGTGGCAGGTGATGACGAAAGGGGAGAGGACCAATAGTTGACAAAGATGTCTAAGTTCCACCAACTTGTCGATTGGCGGCAATTGAAGGGAGGGAGTAGTGCTTGCTCTGTCACAGCAGGTGGACGAACTTGGGATGAGAGGAGCTACAGGTGTGGACGAAGGGATCGACTCATGGAGGAGGGAGTCGATGGCACACACGTGAGAAGAGGAAGAGATTAATAGGCTTGATCAATGATTCTCCTCACTACACGGTGGGATTATGTATTTAGGGCATGGGCGATGAGGATGAGCGGAGAGGCACGTGAGATGTTCAAATCGAATGAGAGGCATTGGATGGGATCTGGGCAAGGAGGTGAAGCTATGCACAAATTCGTGCGAAGCTTCCAATGGGTATGGGCCACAAGATTAAGAGATGGAGGAGATGGATGGTCAGGATCACGTGTGTTCTAATGAAGAACAGTGCACCATGGGTGCACCGTTCATCAGGTTTCTAATGGAGAAATTGTAGAATAAGCCCCTCAGCGAAGGGGTAGAACAATAGCGGAGAAGCCCATAACTGAAAAGAAAGGGTTGTAGAGCAGTCCCTAGAGCTATACAAATGGGTCCTTGCATCTTACAAATAGGTCCCTGGAGATTTTCTAATGAATGAAAGGTGATGATTAATGGGAACACCATCATAAGCCATAACTAGCTCAATTTGACCTGAATAAGTCATTAAATGCTCCTACATAACCATCAGAAGGTCATAATTCAGTACATAATCATTCTGAAAGGAAGATAAGAAAATAGGGTTAAAATTGCAATTTTAACAGTATATCTCAATTGCAGTACAATCACGGGTTTTATCAGGGATTAAATAAAGGTCAAATGGTTCTAAAAGTCTAACAAGTGGGCTAGAAC
The DNA here is from genome assembly GCA_037157565.1 of Thalassia testudinum. Classification (NCBI taxonomy): domain Eukaryota; kingdom Viridiplantae; phylum Streptophyta; class Magnoliopsida; order Alismatales; family Hydrocharitaceae; genus Thalassia; species Thalassia testudinum. The sequence goes on from JAZHRO010000063.1 coordinate 137,712,551, forward strand.
AGACAAAAAAGGGTTTTCGTGTGTTTTAAGAATTAAATGACTTCTAAAATCCTAAAAGTAGACCTGCTTAATTAACTAAGGTTCTGGTCAGGATGAAATTCACCTAAACCCTCTCAAATCTATAGAAAAATATTCTCTTGGGTTTGGTACCTTCAATTTGACCATCAGAACCCGTCTTGACCCAAGATAGAGTCTCAGAATAACATTTGCCTTAATTTGGGTTTTTACATAAATTACCTAGTCAAACTTGGTCAAAACCAAAATCCAACTTCACCATTGGATTCCATAGGTCAAAATTAGGTTTGTACCAAAATTTGAGCCCAATCTGAGACTGTCTTGACCTAGTTTGCAATTTGGTCCTATCTAAGTCTTTTCTCTCACACACATGCCATAACATTCAAAATCCATTCAAAAAGGTCCCTATCTTTTGTCATCTTCCTTGCATGTAGGTCCTCACGCCATTTTTGGAAGGTTGAACCTTCACCGTCGAGGTTCGAGCGAGGATTTCTTGCTCGATTCTCAATCAATCTCTCCCAAATTTGAACCGAAGATTCCTTGGGAAGTTACCTTCCATTTGAGCCATTCCTTGGGCTTTACATCTTTCCCAAATCCTCATACTAACCTTTTGAAGGTACGCATGTCAAACGTGCATGAGAATCATGGAGTTTGCAAGCTTGTTTCCAAGCTTGAAACCCCTCCCCATGGCTTATAAATGGATCCCAAAGGTCAAGCCAACCCCTTTAGCTAGGATTTGGCCAAAAGCCCTCTTCCTAACCCTATCTCCGGACTCCTCCAACCTAGCTCCGACGAGCATCTTCCCTGTTGTCCTACGGCCTCCCAACGGCCAAATTGGGAGTGTCTTCTTCCTCCCTAACTTCCTTCGCCTCTCGACGATCACATCAGAGGTGCCCTAGCCCCTTCTTCCTTGTCGTCTCTCCCTTCGGAGGTTCGTCTTCCCCATGTCTGACCATCATATCGATGTGGGAATATCTCCCCCTTTCATATCTAAACTAGGTTCTTTAACTTCCTCTACTTCCCTCCTTTTTCCCTATTTCTATCTCTCAAAACGATTGCCAACCACATGTCACCCACTCCATCTTCCGCTCTTGCGATGCCCAACTACCACTCCACCGCATGAATTGCGCTGCTATCACCTCCATCAGCTCCATCGTGCTCCACTCTTCAAAACCCCTCTCTCTATTCACTTTCTCATCCACCCAATCACGACACCAAACAGACCCATCACCAACTTCCTTCCCCAACTCTGATAGGCCACTACACGTCGCCATCCTCCACAAGATCGTCGTCATCACCTTCGCCATGCTACGGTGAAGCTAAGGAGCCATTTAACTGGGGCCCTCAATCTCGTATTCGTGTTTCAGGACTTTGCCTGCCTGCCGCCACTGCCACCTCCATCCCTGACTATGACCGAGCTCCTTCGACGTCAACACGACCTGGTGCCACTCTCACTCGACACGGCTACATCCCAGGATCTGCTCCAGGTCTTAGATTAATGACCCCAAGCTGCAGCAGTGCTCCAATTGGCGAAGAATGATAGTGCAGCGCACGTGAAGGAAGGGTGGGACTTTAGTCCCACCTCGAAAACTAAGGAGCAGTAGAAGCCACATATATTGATTTTTTCCTATAGCCTTATCTCCTCAGTAGCACAGGGTAAGGTCCCCTCGCACGTGCCTATGCACGCCCTCGCCCACGGCCATGCCACGTGGGTCTGGCCTTTGAACCAATTACCTGTATACCCACCGAATTTAAGAGAGAAGAGGAGAATAGGAGAGAGAGAGTGGGGTAGGGGAGGGTTTTGCCCTATGCGACACTTAGCCACTTCTGAGATGGCTGCCCCTTGTGCGTGAAGAGAAATTAGAGGAGAGAAGAGAAGAGAAGAAGAGAGAAGGCACAGCCACAAAAGAAGGAAAGAAGAAGAAGGAGCAATAAACAGAGAAGAGGAAGAAGAGAACAGTTGAAGAAGGAAAGCTAAAGAAGAAGAAAGGAGAAAAGCAGAAGCAAAGAAGAGAAGAGAAAAGGAAGAAGAAGAACAGTGCTAGGGAAGCATTGTAGCACTTGTTGGATAAGTCATCTGATTCAATAACCCGACGTCTGATTTGAGGCTTGATATTGTGAAAGTTTGATAAATTGATTGAATACTTGATATATATGCTTAGCGAATAATAATTGATTTAAATCGCCATTATTTTAGTTTCTCCACTTTTTCTTGCCTCAAAATACATGAAAATTCATTAAATATCTAAAGTGATAGATTAGTATTTATTGAATATCATTTTGTGGTTTAAATTCTTATGCTCATTTATATTATTGAGATTAGTGTGTGAATTCCTATTTGCTTCCTGTGTTCGACCTCGAATTTCTTTCGAGTATAAATATTATTTATTTTTTGTGCTGATTCGAACTATACTACAACACAACGATTTTTAAATCCGATTCAGAGCGAACAATAATGTCTTAAGGATCTAAATGAGAATCTCTAAATGCAAGACCCTAATGATGTCCAAATATTACCAGATTTTTATTTAGGCTTAATTGAACATATTAGATGTAAATTTCACTTTTGATTTGAAGTTTTGAGCTAATTTGTGTGTTCAATTTGCAAATGAATCATTATTTTGTGTTTATTAATAGACTATCTCAATAAGTGACCTAATTATGCATTTTTAACACAGATTTGGTGTTTTAGGCCTTTTTCTCTATTTCCCACACTTAACTCTTTTTATATGTTAATTTGATAGTGTTTAACCTAGTTTAACTTAGGCATTTTAGCTATGATAAGCCACACCTCATCAACATCCTCCCATTGTACATACTCCCTACCAACCTTCTCATCGTAGTCCTCGTCGTTAAGCTCCTCAACAAAGCAGTAGAAGGAACCTGGGTAGAAAGTGGGGCCTTACCCTTCCCTTGGAGGTGAAGCCCCTGAGAAAGAACATGCGGTGCTATGAATTTAGTTATAGGATGAGGGGGTCTATGTGGCCTAGGGTGGGGTGAGTATATACTGGGAAGGTAACGTGGAGGTCAAGGGCTGTGGTGGAGGTTGAGAAGAAAGAGGAGGTTGGGAGACTAGAGGTCGACTCAGAGCATCCTCCTCCCTAATAGCTACCTCCTAATTCTCCCTAGAGGCCTTGTTCTTAAACTTCATTTGCACATGACATTACCATTAATTAGGGATAAATATAAAAAAATCCATAAAATTTTAGCAAAGCTTCCTCTGTATTTTTAAAAATTTCAAAAATCCTATGTAAAAGAGAAGATATACAAGAATGAAATTGTAAACACATAATGCAGAAATACCATACAAGGAATTATAAACACATAATAACAAACATGTAATATAGTAAATACATAATACTATAACAAATATCATCCAATTTAGAGGTGTGATTTTGTATAGTAACCTTACAAGGAAGGATCAAAATCAAATTGAGGTTATTAAATAAAAGAACGGTGTTTTTGGCACTAACAGAAGATAAAGTGGTTTACGTGTGTAACCATACAAGGAAAGTTTGGAATGGGACTGAGGTTTTTAAATATAAGAGTTTGGCATCTTTGGCTCTAATAGAAGATAAAATGCGAAAACTCATTTAAGGTTGTTCAAGCGTCTTATAGGGATGCCTTTTATCTTTAATTTAGAGGTGTGAAAATGGGTGGTTATGGAATTAGATAGCCACTCCACTTTTGCAAAGAAAAAATCTTCGGTGTCCTAAGTAACAAAATTTATTACTTTCAGGTGATGCAAATGATGCGTATCACCCATGCAAATCAGACATGCTAACTTCCCATTTGTACTCCATCCTAACAAGTTTGCTTACGAAGGGAAGTCATTCATGGTCTATGATAAGGACATATAAATTCATCATAAAATGCTTACTTATAATAGTTCCTAGGCATAGCATTGCATATCATGATATAAATATTGCATAAACATTCATTGCATTGCATCTAGGATAGTTGTATATTATGTACATTAATTCCATCATTTTACATGGTCAGGAGGCAGTGCGACATCTTTATGGGCCTCGGATGAAGAATCCGATTGTACGTATGGATTCAGAGCAATGATCGCAGTCCGTCAACGTGGAAATCACCCAGATCTGAGCTCTATAGCACCCTTCGTAAGAAGAAGAAGATGGACGGCCCAGGTTGCGCCACATGGTGCCATCCAGGCTGCCTCAACTGAGCCAAGGAGCCTCCAAGCCTGCCGCAAGATCAGATCCCAACTGTTGGATCTCAATCCAACGGTTGAGCAGTCGCCCTCACCACGTGGGCACGACTCATCTTCGCATCACACTCGCAGGCGTGGCGCAGCGGTGAGGGGAAGCGCTCTCACAGAGCGGGCGCGAGATCGAGCCACGATTCATTCCGCCCTGCTATAGTGCCAAACGCAACAGCGCTGCTTGATCGTGATCGAGCAGTCAAGCTTCCCCACACATGATCCAACGTCGCCCGTCGCCATGAAGGCGCACGCCAGATTGCATGCATGCCATCTTAGGCGTGCATTTAAGATGCCCAAGTGCAATGCCAGCCATCCGATCTCCTCAATTGCACGAGGCGCGCGATTCAAATCAACGCGCGGGCAATCTGTGGGCGCATCTTGACCGTGTGATGCAGCATCCAATGGCAGCCAGCTCACATGCCAGCAATTCAATATTCAAATGCTGGCAGGCATGCGTTCTCCTCTCGCAATCTCAGCTATCTGCACCTGATCCAATGGTTGAAGAATGTCGCGCCATTAACAGCTGCGAGCGTGAGCGTCGGACGCGAGCTTTACAACGGCTAAAGGGCGATCCTTTAGTGATGCTTATAGCTATCACTAAATGGCCTGCGCATTGCGTGCACCATCCCAAGAAATGAAGAGGCATGAATTTTCTTCGACAGCTCGAGCAGCCTTTAGTGATGCTTATAGATGTCACTGAATGCCTGTGCGCGGGGCTCTCTCCTTCCTCCACTATATAAACACCCCTACACCCCCCATTCCACTTCATCTCTACCTACTCTACTCCCACCTACTCCCAAGCTCCAACAAGCTTACCAACACTCCATTAGAGCTTGTTCTCAGGCTCCCAAGGCTCCTATTAGTGTAGCAAACCTCTACCTCATGAAATATTCATCCATCTTCCCATCCCCATTCATAGGTCATCTAGGAGCCATCCTCCCACCTCTATTCCAGTAGCAGATCATCTTCATCTTCTCACCTCCATTCCGGAGCCACGTCGAAGTTTTCCACGACTCGACGTCCTCCTGCATCTCACCTCCATCATCCTGCTCCTCACCTCCTTCATCCGAGCTTCCGCTAGGCGCCGTTGTCTCATCGAACAACTGATTCTGGAGTTTTCCTCTCACTTCCCTCTCTTTTTATTCTTTCGTAGATTATTGTAATAGACATTAATGCAATACATCACATTTGATTCCATCTCTATCTTGTGATTGCTTGTCTTTTATTTCAAAAACACAAAAAAAATAACAAAACCCTAAAACTCCAAAAGGAAACAAATCGAAGTGCGATTTTCAATTAAAGTAAATATTGCCTCCCTATGTTCGACCCGGGACTCCCTTAGAGTTTTGCTATAAATTTATTTGACCACGCGTTTTGCAACTATGATGACGGGTTACTTGTAACCCCAATTTCTAACATGCAAAACACGTGCAATCATTTTGGCACCGTTGTCGATTAATCAGCCATCTTGGAATGCCCAACAATCCACAGAGTAGGCTGATTTAAACTAGCAGATGGTAGAAATGCAAGGGTCCATGCTTCAGCCTATGCAACAAATGAAGACATCTTTGGATAACTTGCAATCCGGGTTAATTGCTAACACCCCACAACCCGGATCTCTACCATCTCAACCTGTACCTAATGCGAACTCGAATAGGTCTTACTAATATGGTGATATTATTGTTGAAATTAGTATAGTGAGTTAACCTAAATCAAGTCTATACCAGTTTCACAAAATTTTTAACTTGGTCTACTTGATTTTATCTTGGTCACTTTTAGGCCCAGGGTTAATCTTAAGGAGGCAGGGATTAGGAGATCAAGGAGTTTCTACGCCTTTCCTAAAATGTATCTCTTCCTTGCGTTTATTATTTTTTGGTTTTTCTACTTTTAAGATTTTTTGTTTGATAATGTTGTTCATGAGGCACACCATAAAAAATGAAGTCCTTGGTCTTGAGACAAATGGTCCTTAGCTTGAAGCCAACTTAGGGCTCCAAAATCAATCTTGTTACTCACAAGATCGAGTACTTGCAAGACAAGAATTATCTTTTCTCTTTTATACTTTTTCTTTTTAATAGCAAGAAATAAAAGACAAATGAAAGCAGAATAAATTGCAAGGAGAGAAATGAAAAAAAATACTTAGCTTAGTATATATATATGTATATATATGTAGTTATATATTATATAGATAGGGGTGGAGGTGGAAATGGAGATGGAATGTACCACGGTGTCAAGTTGGTCCACTTCTAGCAAGACTCAACCAACAAGACTAAGTGCCGCGTGGAGTGTGGAGCGGATGTGTGTGTGTGGGTGGAAGCGCCTGGTTTGTGTGAGTATTAGGAAATATCAACAACTTGTGCTAATGTTCCCGTGATACGATGCACGGTAAAGGGGTGAGTACACGGGTATGTGGGTAGTAGATATGAAGTGAATGTGTGTATGAGAGAATGTGGATACGTGGATATATGAGTATATATGTATATATATGTATTTATAACTATATATATAAATATATGTGTATATGTAAATATAGATATATCTATCTATATATATATTAATATGTATATATATTTATATATATATACATAGATATATGTGAGGATGAGAGTGTGTGAATATATATATATATATATTTATGTATGTATGCATGTGAGTGCTTGAGTGTCTGTGTGTGTGAGTGTGAGAGAGTGAGAGTGAGGGTGAGCACCTGCCGTGTGTGTGAGAGGGGCGGAAGCGGTTAAGCTGTCTGGGGTTAGTTGCCGTTGTTTGGGCATGCAGGCGAGTGAGCGCAGAGGTGATGGTGAACGCGTGCGCATGCAAAGAGGGTGAGGCGCAGTGCACAAGGGCTACACAGTGCCAAGGGACGTATGGGCGTGCGGGTGCACTAACATGTGGGTGCGGTGACCTGCTAGAGGCAGTAGCGTAGAGGAGAGAAAGCGTAGAGCCACCGGCTAAGTGAGAAATGAGTTGGTGGCTACAGTGTCACGTAGAGAGGTGTGAACAGTGCGCTACAGTGTGCATGGCGAGAAGGCAACCGGCTGAGGAGGTGTGGTGCACAAACGGTGCTGTGGAGCACGCGCACGCGTGGAAAGAGAGCCCGAGCGGTCTGCTTGGGCACGCGGTGGCGCTTGGGGTTGCGCGGAGGTGTTGGGAGGTGTTGGGCTCACGAGCTTTAGAGCTTGAAGCCCTGCACTAATGGCGGAGGAGAGGAAACAGCAAACAATAATGAAAAAGAAACAATTATGCAAATAAAAAAAAATAAGAATCCACCACTCCCACCTACTAACGACGGAGCTGGGCGGTGGTGGAGCTTACAGTGGGTGTCTGAGACCACTGTGAACTCTCTCCTACACACAGTGTACCCCTTCTCAACTTTTGAGAAGAGGTGTTGTGTATGGAGAGGGAGAGGGAGAGAGAGTGGCCGGCGGGTGTGTGTGGTGTTGTTTGTGTTGTCTAAGGGGTGGCGATGGGTGTGTTTGAGGGTGGAGGCCGACCACTCTCTCTCCCTCTCCCTCTCCATACACAGCACCTCTTCTCACAAGTTGAGAAGGGGTACACTATGTGTAGGAGAGAGTTCATAGTGGTCTCAGACTCCCACTATGAGCTCCACCATCGCCCAGCTTTGTCGTGAGCAGGTGGGCGTGGTGGATTCTTGTTTGTTTTTTTATTTGCATACTTTTTTCTTTTTGATTTTTGTTTGCTATTGCCTCTCCTCTGCCATTAGTGCAGGGCTTCAATCTCTGAAGCTCGCGAGCCCAGCACCTCCGCGCACCCCCGAGCACCACTGCGTGCACAAGCAGACTGCTTGGGCTCTCTTTCCATGCACGTGCGCACTCCACAGCACCGTCCGCACACCGCAACGCCTCAGCTGGTTGACTTCTCCGCACGTGCACTGTAGCGCACTGTTCACACCTCTCTGTGCAACAATGTAGCCGCCGGCTCGTTTCTCACTTAGTCGGTGGCTCTGTGCTCTCTCTCCTCTGTACTACCACCTGCAACCGGTCGCTGCGCCCACATGTCTGTGTGACCGCACTCCCGCGCGTCGCTTAGCGCTACGTAGCCCTTGTGCACTGCATCTCACCCTCTCTGCACGCACGTGTGTTCACCATCACCTCTATGCCTGCGTGCTTGTGTGCCCAGAAGACAGCAACTGACCCCAGACGGCTTAAACGCTTCCGCCCTCTCACACACACAACATGCACTCACCCTCACTCTCGCTCTCTCACACTCACACACATAGACACTCATGCACTCACACGCATACATACATAAATATATATATTCACACACTCTCATCCGCACATATATCTATATAAATATAAATATGTATACATATTAATAGATATATATAGATAGATATATATATATATACATATACACACATATATATAGTTATAAATACATATATATACATATATACTCATATATCCATGTATCCACATTCTCCCATACACACATTCACTTCATATCTACTACCGACATACCCGTGCACTCACCCCTTCACTGTACATCGTATTGCGGGAACATTCGCACAAGTTGTTGATATTTCCCGATACTTGTGCAAACCAAGTGCTCCCACCCACACTCACACACATCCGCTCCACACTTCACATGGCACTTAGTCTTGTTGGTTCCATCTTGCTAGACGTGGACCAACTTGACACCATGCTACATTCCATCTCCATTTCCACCTCCATCCTTATCTATATAATATATAACTACATATATATATTCTATATCTACTACATATATATACATATATATACTAAGTATTTTTTTTCATTTCTTTCCTTACAATTTATTCTGCTTTCATTTGTCTTTTATTTCTTGCTATTAAAAAAAAAAGTATAAAAGAGAAAAGATAATTCTTATCTTGTAGGTACTCGATTTTGTGAGTAATAAGATCAATTTTTGAACCCTAAGTTGGCTTCAAGCCAAGCACCATTTGGCTCAAGGCCAAGGGCTTCATTTTTGAGGGTGTGCCTCAAGAACAACATTAACACAAAAAAAATCTTAAAAGTAGAAAAACCAAAAACATAATAGACGCAAGGAAGAGATATGTTTTAGGAAAGGCGTAGAAACTCTTTGATCTCCTAATCCTTGCCTCCCTGAGATCGACCCTAGGCCTAAAAGTGACTAAGATAAAATCAAGTAGGCCAAGTTAAAAATTTTATGAAACTGGTGTAGACTCGATTTAGGTTAACTCACAATACTAATTTTAATGATAATATCACCATGTTAATATGACCTATTCGAGTTCGCATCACACTTTTCTGGTGTATATATATATCTATCTATATATATATAAATATGTATATATATTTATATATATAGATATATGTGAGGGTAAGAGTGTATGAATATAAATATTTATGTATGTATGCGTGTGAGTGCGTGAGTGTCTATGTGTGTGAGTGTGAGAGAGTGAGGGTGAGCGCCTGCTGTGTGTATGAGAGGGCGGAAGCGGTTAAGCAGCCTGGGGTCAGCTACCATCGTCTGGGTGCATAGGCACGCAGGCGTATAGGTGATGGTTAACGCGCACTGGTGTGGAGAGGGTGAGACACAATGCACAAGGGTTGCATAGCGCTGAGGGACATGTGAGCATGCGAGTAGGCAGATGCGTGGGCATGGCGACCGGCTGGAGGTGGCAGTGTAGAGGAGAGAGAGCACAGAGCCATCAGCTAAGTGAGAAATGAGCCAGTGGCTACAGTGTTGCGCATAGAGGTGTGAATAGTGTGCTACAATGTGTGCGGCAAGAAGGAAACCGGCTGAGGCGGTGTGGCACGCGGATGGTGATGTGGAGCGTGCGCATGTGAAAAGAGAGCCTGAGCGGTCTACTTGCATATGCGGTGGTGCTAGGGGGTGCATGGAGGTGCTGGGAAGTGCTGGTCTCGTGAGCTTTAGAGCTTGAAGCCCTACACTAATGGCGGAGGAGAGGAAACAACAAACAAAAATGAAAAAGAAAAAAAAATGCAAATAAAAAAAACAAACAAGAATCCACCATGCCCACCTGCTCACGACGGAGCTGGGCGGTGGTGGAGCTCACAGTGGGGGTCTGAAACGACTGTGAACTCTCCTACACACAATGTACCCCTTCTCAACTTGTGAGAAGAGGTGTTGTGTATGGAGAGGGAGAGGGAGAGAGAGTGGTCGGCGGGTGTGTGTGGTGTTGTATGTGTTGTCTGAGGGGTGGCGATGGGTGTGTCTGAGGGTGGAGGCCGGCTACCACAGCAGGGGAGGGTGCACGATCTTTTATAGGAGTGCATGCCTCTCACCATGCTGCAATAGGGTAGGGTGCAAGGAGACGTGCACAGCAGCAGTGGAGTAAGAAAATGAAAATGGCAAAATTGCAATGCAACACAAAATGAAGATGTTAATTATAGAAGTTGATTGAATGGCCATTTATTCTCACTCTTTTCCCCTCATTATAAATGCATGCAAGTTAATATTTACAAATGCAACTATGGCTACATAAATGCATGGGTAATGCTAGGAAACAACATAAGATGGCATATTTATTGGCATAAGTTACTGTGCAATCAATACCCAACCTGTGCAATGTGCAAAATTAGGGCAATAGTGCCCACGGGTATGAGAATTAAAGGGCTCACACGCACATGCTCAGGTGGTTGAGCAGGGTCCCTCATCTTCTTCTTCCTCTGGTTACTTGACTAACCAAGGACCTCCAATCTTCACTAGCCCACCTCAATACCCAAACCCGTATGCCTTTGCAAACTATGTCACCTTGAGAAGTGGAAAGCAAACCCGGGACCCTAAATTGTCCTCTAGTTGCCAAAGCCCTGGGGAGCTTGAGACAGAAGAGGAGGAGATTGAAAAAGACAATAAGGCCTAGAGATGGGAAATTGAAAATTCCACCCATATCCCGTTCCCTGTGTCCCTATTGAAAACCAAGAAGAAGAAAATCCTAGATAGCAATGAGGAGCTTCTGGATTTATTCAAGAGTGTAGAGATCAATATTTCACTCCTCGATGCTATTAAGCACATCCCGGCTTACGCTAAATTTTTGAAAGAACTATGTACCCAAAAGTGTAAACCGAGAGAACCCACTCTAAGGAAGGTGATTCTCTCTGAGCAGGTAAGTTCTGTGATCCTGCATCACCTTCCTCAAAAGAAGAAAGATCTAGGTGCCCCCTTGATCTCATGCATTATTGGGGAATACACTTTTGATAGGGCACTATTGGATCTCGGTGCATCCATCAACTTAATCCCGACTTCTCTTTATGAGAGGTTTGGGTTAGGTGAACTCAGGCCAACCTCAGTAATGCTACAATTAGTGGACTGATCGGTTACCACACCGAGAGGCGTTATTGAGGATGTAATTGTCAACGTCAAGGATTTCTATTTTCCTATAGATTTCCTCGTCCTTGACATGGATGTACCTAATGATTTGAGGAACATGCCCATCATTCTAGGGCGTCTATTCCTAGCTACCGCCAAGGCCAACATAAACTGTGAAAGCGATAGTATAGTGATTTCCTTTGGGGATAAGAAATTAACTCTGGATATTTTTAAGGCGATAAGAGGATTTGACGATTGTGGATTCATTGAGGAGCCTGAGGATCAGGATCTTGAAACTTGTATGACAATCAGTGCACTCGAGGACTCCACCAACTTTAGAAAACCCAACCCACAACCCTCTGTAGTAGACCTGCCACATTTTGAAGAGGTTGTTGATTTTGTTCATTCCCAACCTCTTCCACTGAATCATCCTGATGAATCTTCATCAGCATCCTCCCTTCATTCTATTCTAAACCCACCCCAGCTGGAATTAAAACCATTGCCCAAAAATTTGAAATATGAGTTCTTAGGACCTGGAAACATGCTCCCTGTGATTATTAGTGATGATTTGCCTACGGAGCAAGAATCGAGGTTAATTAAGGTCCTTAAGAACAACAAGGAGGCAATTGGTTGGACCATCCATGACCTTAGGGGGATCGAGCCATCTTATTGTAATCATCATATTTTCATGGAAGATGGATCCTACCCTTCTCGCGAAATGCAAAGGAAACTAAACTCGAATATGCGAGAAGTGGTCAAGAAGGAGATAATCGAGTGGCTCGATGCTAGGATTATTTACCCAATCTCGGATAGACCGTGAGTTAGCCTCGTTCAGATTGTACCTAAGAAGGCGGGGATAGCCGTTACGACTAATGAGAAAGGGGAAACCTTCACCACTCATTCAGCTTATGCTTGGAGAGTCTGTATTGACTAAAAGAAGCTGAACACAACCACTAAAAAGGATCACTTTCCCTTGCCATTCATCGATCAAATCCTCGAATGGTTAGCTGGGCAAAAATATTTTTGCTTCCTGGATGGTTATTCGGGATATAAGTAAGTCCCTATCCATCTCGAAGACCAGGAAAAGACAACTTTCACATGTCCCTACCGAACCTTTGCATTCCATAGAATGCCATTCGGGCTTTGCAATGTGCTAGCGACTTTTCAAAGGTTCATGCTGGCCATCTTTTCTGACATGGTGGGAGATTGCCTTGAGGTGTTCATGGATGATTTCTCTATTTTTGGAGATTCTTTTGAGTCTTGCCTGGCTAACCTAGAATTGATCCTCCAGAGATGCATCAAAACACGACTGGTCCTTAGCTGGGAAAAGAGCCACTTTATGACTCAAGAAGGCATTGTCCTGGGTCATGTGGTCTCTAGTCAGGGTATTCAAGTTGATAGAGCTAAGGTGGATGCTATCTCTAAACTTCCTCCACCCACATCCGTAAAACAGATCCGCTCTTTCCTTGGGCATGTGGGTTTTTATAGAAGATTCATTAAGGATTTCTCGAAGGTTGCACCGTCCTTGAGTAACCTTCTGGTCAAAGGCATGTCGTTCAAGTTTGATGAATCATGCCGTAAGGCATTTGATTTATTGAAAATGGAAATCACCTGTGCCCCAGTGTTGCAACCACCGGTCTAGATAGCCCCATTTGAGATTATGGCTGATGCATCTGATTATGCCGTCAGGGCTGTCTTGGGTCAAAAGATTGAGAAAAATCCCTCTGTGATTTACTATGCTAGCAAGACTTTGGATGAGGCCTAGAGGAACTACACCGTTACTGAAAAAGAATTGCTAGTAGTAGTTTTAGCTTTAGAAAAATTCAGGGCTTATCTGTTAGGTTCTCGTGTTATCATCTATACCGACCACTCGGCCTTGAAACGTCTCTTGGCCAAAAAAGATGCCAAACCCCGGCTTATTCGCTGGATTCTTCTGCTTCAAGAGTTCGATCTTGAAATCAAGGATAAAGCTAGGGCACAAAATGTAGTGGCGGATCACCTCTTAAGAATCCTAATTGATTCTCCTCATCTGGATGTCCCAATCTCTGATACTTTTCTTGATGAGACTATCCTCACAGTCTCGGGTATCCGAACCCCCTGGTTTGCGGATATTGTCAATTATTTGGCCGTTGGTCAAATCCCCTAAGATTAGACAAAACAACAATGGGATAGACTTGTGTCTGAGGCCAAATATTATTTTTGGAATGATCACGAGCTATACCGCATCGGCATAGACCAGATTATTCATCGATGCATCCCGGAAGTTGAGTTCCATAGCATACTTGAGTTCTACCACACATCTGCTTGTGCTGGACACTTTTCCGGGAAAAAGACGACTGCAAAAATCTTGCAATCCGGATTCTATTGGCCGTCTTTATTTAAGGATTCCCAGGAATTCTCAAAGTCATGCACCCGAAGCCAGACACTCGGGAACATGGCTAAGAGAGATATGATGCCCCTAAACCCAATTCTTTCCATCAAAATTTTCACAATTTAGGGCATCGACTTTATGGGACCCTTCCCTCCATTTGGACACCAGTATATTCGGGTTGCTGTTGATTACGTGTACAAGTGGATTGAGGCAATTCCCACCCGAACTAATGACCACAAGGTGGTCATCGATTTTGTGAAGAGAAATATCTTCAGTCTGTTCAGGGTTCCTAAGGCAATTATCAGTGATGGTGGCACACATGTCACTCATGCCCAGTTTCGGAATTTACTGGGAAAATACAGGGTGAATCATCGGATTTCCACACCTTACCACCCTTAGACGAACGTACAGGATGAGGTCTCCAATCGGGAGATCAAGAACATTTTGCAGAAAATCGTTAGGCCTGTTAGGAAGGATTGGACCCAAAAGCTAGATGATGCTATTTGGGCTTACCGTACGGCGTACAAAATGCTTATCGTTATGCCTCCTTTTCGTCTGGTGTTTGGTAAGGCGTGTCACTTACCCATAGAACTTAAACACCGAGCATTTTGGGCCATGAAGAAATGTAATGTGAACCTTGAGTTGGGCAGGAAAACCAGGAAACTCCAACTATCTGAGTTGGAGGAGCTTCAAAATGATGCTTATGAAAATGTCAGAATCTATAAGGCAAGGACCAAAGATCTCCATGACCAGATGATTTCACGTAAGAGCTTTGAGTCGAACCAAAAGGTCTGGCTTTTTGATTCTCGATTGAAGCTTTTCCCTGGAAAACTCAGGTCTAAGTGGGATGGCCTGTTCGTTATTGAGCGGATTTTCCTTAACGGGGCCGTCGAAATCTTTGACCCAAAGATGGGCAATATTTTCAATGTCAACGGATAGCATTTCAAACCCTTTGTTGACCATGTGCTCCTTGAACCCATCTCGGACAAGGTTGCTCTTACCTTACCATAACGACCATGGGCTGATCATCGCCCAGCTGAAGGCACTAAACTTAGCACATGTAAAGACTATTCCAAGTTGACTAGCTCATGGAAACTAGGTGCTATTCTTCCACTTCTACTCTTCTGCATGCTTTCATTTTGAACAATGAGGACATTGAAATAGATAAGCATAGGAGGGTGGAAATATCTTATAATCATTTTGTCAGTTGTAACAATAATTTCCTACTTTCTTTTATTCCATTAAAAAAAAAATAGAATTAAGAGACGAGAACTTAGGCATTAGGAGTTGCAAACTTTAAGGAATTGATACTTTGAGACCAGAACACTTAGACTCTTCAAGTCTTCGGGCTTAATTAGCCTGGGTGTCCACTCGAATGTGGACTTAGTCTCGAGTCCTCACCAATTCAAGTTCATTTTTAATTTGGCTAATAAATTGGGATGATAAGTATGCAACTTATCAACCTGCCCTCTGATTTGGGGGGACCTTAAGCTTAAGCATCTACACACAATTTTTTGCACTGACTCACATTTTGGTGGTTTATTCGGAAATTGGGTAGCTAATGAACTATCCAGGGTGGTATAGTTGGCAAGTTGTCGGTGGTAACAGCTTATCAGTCGGTTGTCCAGAGCCCAATTACAAGATCATTTTCATTGTACTGCCTTTAGGTAAATCTTAGATCAAGGAAGACACCTACTAAAAAAAAAAAAAAAAGAAAAAAAAGAAAAAGGAGAAAAAATAAAAATAAAACCGCACTTCACTGCATGAGTATGGCTAGCAAGTTGTCAGTGGTAACAGCTCATCGGTCAGTTGTCTAGAACCTAGCTCACAAAAAGATGTCCAATAATTCCCAAAACACTTAGGGAAGAAGTGGGGAAGTAAAATAAATCGGGGAGATAAACACTGGGTTTGCCTTTGTGTTGACCCCATAAATAAAGTAGGGAGAAAGCTACCAATTGAAAAGATAAACCTCTAGGCAAGGTCACCTAGGGCCGTAGAAACCCGAAGTCCATTTTAACAGTCATCTAGTGAGTCTTTCACTATTTTCACAAGATGCTTAGCACTTAGAGTCCTTTTTGAGTCTTGGGCGAGTCAGGTAGCTGTAAAAAGTTATCCCGGAACTCTCAAACTCCAAAAGTACCAAAAAAATTTGAAAAGAAGAAAAATAAAAAAATGTATTTTCCCTTTTCAAATAAGGTGAGGGCTTGGACGGTTTGTATTCTGGTAGGCACCCGTGCACTGTTGAGTTTTTGTAATTAGGTTTTGAGGTTGAGATTTTCTATATCAAGCAACAAATTTTGCCTAAATACTCAAATCCTGATTCTACTTTTATACATAGCATTTAGGTTCATTTTTGTTAGGGACTAACAAAAAGTAAGCATGGGGGTATGATAAGCACATATAAATTCATCATAAAATGCTTATTTATAATAGTTCCTAGGCATAGCATTGCATATCATGATATAAATATTGCATAAACATCCATTGCATTACATCTAGGATACTTGTATATTATGTAGATTAATTCCATCATTTTACATGGCCAGGAGGCATGGGACATCTTTACAGGCCTCGAATGAAGAATCTGACCGTATGGATGGATTTAGAGCAACAATCGTGGTCTGTCGTCGTAGGAATCGCCCAGATCTGAGATCTATAGCACCCTCTGCAAGAAGAAGATGGATGGCCCAGATGGCGCCATGTGGCACCATGCAGGCCGCCCCACCTGAGCCAAGGAGCCTCTAAGCCTGCCACAAGATCAGATTGCAGCCGTTGGATCTCAATCTAACAGCTGAGTGGCCGCCCTCACTGCGCGGGCACGACTCTTCTTCGCATCACACCTGCAAGTGTGGCACAGCGGTGAAGGGAAGCGCTCTCAAAGAGCGAGCGCGAGATCGAGCCGCTATTCGTCGTGCCCTGCTACAGTGCCAAACGCAATAGCGCCACCTAATCGTGATTGAGCGGTCGAACTTCCCCACACGTGATCCAACACTGCTCGCTGACGCGAAGGCGCATGCCATCTGAGGCGTGCATTTAAGATGCCCATGTGCAGCGCCAGCCATCCGATTTCCTCAATCACGCGAGGCATGCGATTCAAATCAACGCGTGCGTGATCTACGGGTGTGTCTCGACCGTGCGATGCGGCATCCAACGGCGGCCAGCGTACATGCCAGCGATTCATAATTCAAACACTAGCAGGCACGCACTCTCCTCTCGCAATCTTAGTCGTCCGCGCTTGATCCAACAGTGGAAGATTAACGCGCCTTTAACAACTGCGAGCGTGAGCATTGGACGCGAGCTTTACAACGGCTGAAGGGTGGTCCTTTAGTGACGCTTATAGCTGTCACTAAATGGCCTGCGCAGTGAGTGCACTAGCCCAAGCAATGAAGAGGCATAGATCTTCAGCGATAGCTCATGCTGCCTTTAGTGACGCTTATAGTTGTCATTGAATGCTTGTGCACTGGGCTCTCTCCTTCCCTCCACTATGTAAACACCCCTACACCCCTCATTCCTCTTCATCTCTACCTACACTACTCCCACCTACTCCCAAGCTCTAGTAAGCCTACCATCGCTCCATTAGAGCTTGTTCTCAAGATCCCAAGGCTCCTATTAGTGCAACAAACCTCTACCTCACCAAATATTCATCCATCTTCCCATTCCCATTCATAGGTCGCCTTGGAGCCATCCTCCTACCTCCATTCCGGTAGCAGATCATCTTCGTCTTCTCACCTCCATTTCAGAGCCACGCCGAAGCTTTCCTCGACCTAACGTCCTCTTGCATCTCACCTTCGTCGTCCCGCTCCTCACCTCCTTTGTCTGAGCTTCTGCCAGGCACTGTCGTCTCGTTGAGTAGCCAATTCAAGAGATTTCCTCTCACCCCCCTCTCTTTTTATGCTTTTGTAGATTATTGTAATAGACATTAATGCAATACATCACATTTGATTCCATCTCTATCTTATGATTACTTGTCTTTTATTTCAAAAGCACAAAAAAAATAACAAAACCTTAAAACTCCAAAAAGAAACAAATCGAAGCACGATTTTCAATTAAAGTAAACGTCTCCTCCCTGTGTTCGACCTGAGACTCCCTTGGAGTTTCAGTATAAATTTTATCTGACCACACGTTTTGCAACTACGATGACAGGTTACTCGTAACCCCGATTTCTAGCACGCGAAACACATGCGATCAGTCCATAACAATGCTATGTACATCTTGAAAATTTCTTCTTATTTGCATCGTAAGTTTGAACACCATCCTCCCATAGTGCTTTTAGTTCATCTACTAGCGATTGTAAGTACATGTCAATTGCATTTCTCGATTGCTTAGCACCTGGGATGAGAAGTGTCATCATCATAAATGAGGATCGCATACAAAACCAGGGGGATAAGTTATAAGTAACCAACACGACTGGCCAAATGGAATACGATGGATACATATTCTTGAAAGGATTAAATCCGTTGCTTGCAAGTCCCAACTAAACATCATGCAAATCCCCAGCGAAGGAAAAATGCGTGTTGTCAAATTTTTTCCACTCTTTAGAATCTCCTGGATGATGAATACGGTCATCCCGTGACTTGTTGTTTGCATGCCATGTCATCTACATTGTTGTTTTACTCGACATAAATAGTCATTGCAGCTTTGGAATCAACGGAAAGTATTGAATGACCTTTCTTCCTTATTTCTTTTCTCCTCTATATCTTTCCTCGCCACAGTCTAGGCAGGAACTTAGCCCTGCGTACTCTTTTCTATACAAAACACAAACATTCGAACATGCATGAATCTTCTCATAATTTAAATCCAGCCCTCGAATCTACTTCTTCGCTTAATACCATAACTCAGGAAAACCACCGGGAGTATTCAACAACACCCGAATGAAATCAAGTACCCTTGACATTAATTTCGTTGTTACTCTATTCATAACTTTCATCTGAAATAACTTCAACAGGAGCGATAACTGAGTCATTGAACAAATTTCTGGTGCAATTGGTTCTTCTGCAACCTTCATTGCTTCATAAAATTGATTACAACCTCTCCACATTTCTTCCTCATTTCCAATCTTAGCATCACCTACTCTCATCTCATTAAGCATCTCATCAATTTGATTCCCTTTGATGTCAACATCGAATGCATCAACTTCCGTTGCATTCCCTGCGACCTCCTTAGTTGATTCCTCTCCATGTGTTGTCCACTTTGTGCAATGTTGCCAACAACCATTGCAGATCACGTGCTCAAACACAGTGTTTCTATCTTGAATGAATCCATTCAAACACTTCCTACATGGATAAAATATCTTCTCAAAAAGTTCTCCTCATCTATATTGCTTCCTATCCTCATGAAAGGCCCAATCTAAAAATGAAAGGACTCCACTCTTATATTGAGTGTAATTTAGGGTCCTCAAACCAATCCATGACTTCTCCATGGTAACCTATAATTTATAGTAAACCATGACCAATTTAGAAATGAATGTAGGGATGATGTGTGTTAATTTTAATAAAGGTTTTCACTTCATATCCCATCCTTGAAGATATGATCACTACGTTACTTGTTACATATAATCGGTGTCTAGAGAAATTTCAGCAGCATCTCCTCGCACTTCTCTAGTATACCTCCTAAGATTAACCTTAACTACATTCCCAATAACTACAATTTAAGGGTGCTTTAGAACGTAGTTAAGATCACTTGATATACCGAAGAAGAGCGAAAAGATACTATTGAAGTTCCTCCAGACATTGGTTCCATATAACAAGTAACCCTAAGTTGTGATCATATATTCAAGGACCCCCCTTAGTTCAAAACTTCTCTAAACTAAGGACGACGACTCTTATGTCATGCCAAAAAGACAAAGCTTCATGCATGTAAGTGTGGTATATATACACTTTTCATTGTCCGTATAACATGATCATAAGTGTCGACAAGCAAGTATTTTGACATAATTTACCTCCGTAACTTTTACCCTAAGGGTTAAAATACCTAGTGTTTGGCCTCATGTGTATCTAAATTTGTGCAAGCGTGTATATCTAACTACTATAATAAATTTGTGCATCATAATTTAACTCTACATTAATGAATTTTAGAAAAATTTTGGTAAAGTTTCCCCTTAAATATTTAATTTTTCCTATAAACCTGCATTTCAAAGGAGCACACCATACATGCAGAAATAGAAGTTAGCACACCGCACATTTAAAAAGTAACACACAAAATACAAAAATGCATAACATATATGTGGGCACACCCCACTTCTAATAAAATTCTAAATTTACAAATAAAAGAAAGAAAAGTGGGCACACCCTACCATCAATTCACCAAAATATAATATATATGTGGGCACACCCACATCGAATATGGTCCTAAATATCACAAAGTTAAATTCAAAAAATTTAAATTATTCCTCTAAACCCTTCGAGAGTGACTGTTGTGAACAACCTATAATTTCAAGAACAAAAAATAAATTAAATAAATAACTACTATGAGATTAATAAATTCAGTAATTAATTTAATATAGTGACCAGGAAATGATGGATTTTTGGATGATTCTTCATCGTCGAAAAAACATATCTCAAATCAAGACCTAAGTTACTGTTCTTTGTAATATTAAAAAGTAATGTTATCTCTTATCCTGAAATAAAATGGTTTATCTTGGATAACATGTCTCATGACATTAAACACAAACTCAACCCAATTATCAGTCATTTAACTTATTATTTAGTATCTTAACCCAGACTCCTATGAGTGCCTTTCTTTTACCATTAGCTAATCCATTCGAACAAAATATGAAAATTATAGTAGATTAACAATGAAATCAACTTCCTCCAAGAAGCAAATAGAGCACCATATATAGGTCATAACGATTTAACCACATCCCCTACTACATTAGTTATGACATTAAACACAAACTTAAACCAACATTCGAGCATTTAAGTTATTATTCAATATAGCAATATTTCAATCTTAACCCAGACTCCTATGATTACCTTAGTTTTACTATCAGGAAATCCATTACAACATAATCTAAAATAAGAGAAGCCAAGCACTTACAACATTAGTTGACATTCAAACCACATTAAAAAGCAAATACTTTCCTTCCCACTTAAGCAAACACAACAACATATTCAACTGTCAACGGCTTCACCACATCTTCATTTTACCTTCTTCAGTCATCCATTAACTCCTCAAAATAATAAGTAACAAAATTGACATAGCAAACATGCCAAATTCTCCTTTACAATTCTAACCATTACAATTCAAACCTAACCCTAACCAAAATATATTAACATCAAATAATTCTATAAAACTAATATAAACCAATCAAATTTAGATATTCATTTCAAATAAAAGTAACAAAATTAATTAACACATAATAATTAAATATTTTCTTAACAAATTTAACATAAAATTTTAATTTTGAAAAAAATGGGATGTGGGGGAAGGAGTGGGGAGGGGGCCAGGTATTGTCAGCTGCAAGGGGAGGGGTGGGGAGGTGGAGGAAGGGGACAGGGAGGTGGAAGGTGGTGGTGGGCAGTTGCAGATGGAGGACAGGAGGGGGCTGAGGGCGGTGGGGGGAAATGGAGGAGGGGGACAGGGGGACGAAGAGGGGGTGGTAGGGAGTTGGAGGTGGGAGGACAAGAGGGGGAGCAGTGTGGGGAGGTGGAGGTCGACATTGGGGGGGGAGGACAAGGGGAGGAGGAGGACAGGGGGGCGGAGGGGTGTGATGAGGAGGTGGACGAGGCCGACAGGAGGGGTCGAGGGGGGTATTGGGGAGTTGGCGTAGGACATGGGGGTGGAGGGGTGGTGTTGCACCGAAAATCGTCGCAGTTTAGAAAAGTATCACGTCGTAGTATAGCGATAAAAATCAAATTGACATTTTGGTCGGGCCCGGATAGGTTGTGTTAATATGGTGATTTAATCGTTGAAATGCGTATAGTGGTTAACCTAAATTGAGCCTAACCATCTCTTAACAAAATTTTTAACCTGGCCGACTTGATTTTATCTTGGTCACTTTTAGGCCCAGGGTCGAACTCAAGGAAGTGGGATTAGAAGTGAACAAGTTTCTACGCCTTTTTTACAACGAATCTCTTCCATTCGTTTATTATGTTTTTGGTGTTTTTCTATTTAAGATTTTTTTTCTGATAATTTTTGTCCTTGAGGTACACCCTCAAAATCAGGTTCTTGGCTTTGAACCAAATTAGGGTTCCAAAACTGGTCTTGCTATTCGCAAGACTGAGTACCCACAAGTCAAGGATTATCTTTTCTCTTTTGTATATTTTTTTTAATCTTTTTAATGGCAAGAAAGAGAAATAGAAAGAAGGTAAATATAGTATATAAATATATATATTATATATGTATATAGGGGTGGGGGTGGAGGTGGAAATGATGTGTAGCACGGTGTCAAGTCGGTCGTCATCTAGGAAGATGCAACCAACAGGACGAAGTGCCGCATGGAGTGTAGGATGCATGGGTGGAAGATGTGTGTGAAAACACTTTCTGTACGTGTGTATCGAGGAATATAAGCAACTGGTGCAGATATTCCCGCGATACAAGGTATGGTAGGTGATATGAAAAAATATATATATGTATGTATATATGTAAATATATATCTATATGTATATATATATATATATGGTTATAATTATATAGGTATATGTGTACTTATATATGTACATATGTATATATATAAATATTTATAATTGTATATATGTGTATGTATATATAATTATGTATATAGATATAGATATGTATATATATAGTAATATATGTATATAACTATATATATGTGTATATGTATATCTATATATTGGTATAAGTACCTATGTATATAGATATATGTAGATAGATATACATATATATGTATATATGTATTTATAGTTATAGATATATGTATATATGTATGTATATTTGTACATATATATGTATAAATATATGTGTATATATATACTTATACTTAGTTACATAGGTACTAATATATGTATAGATATATGTATATATATATATGTATATAAATATATATAGATATAAATATATATATGTATATATATATAAGTATATAGTAGTGTATAAGTGAGAGTGTGTGTGCGCGAGAGTGTGAGTGTGTGTGTGTATGTGTGAGGTGACTGTCTGTGAGAGAGAGAGAGAGAGAGCGCGCTTCTGCTGGAGTGAAGGAGTGCAGGAGTTAAGCCGTTTGGAGCCCCAGCTACGGTCGTCTGATGCCACATGCATGCGCAGGCGCGTAGGCGCGTGAAGTGGTGCGCGCACGTAGGAGGGAGTGGGCGCGAAGGACTGCAGCGCACTACACTGCGCGGTAAGGCGGGTGAGGGCTTGAAGAAGCGGGAGGGTGCAGGCACTGGCATACGCGAGAGCAGGCGCTGGATCAGGCGCGGGGAGAGATGCGGGCGCGAGATGGGGTCGGTAACGGTGCGGAGAGAGAGCACCGAGTGACAGAATAAGTGAGAAACTTACCAGTCACCTCACTGTAGCCACAGTGTTTCGCTGACTAGCGTGAACAGTGGCTACAGTGCGTGCTCGGCTCGCACGACCGCCTTCACCTGATTCCGTGAGTGCGGGCGTCGCTGTGCGAGCTGACACGGGTGCGGAAGGACTGCGCTGGCTATTGGTGAGCACGAAGAGGGGCGAGGGTGACCTGCTGGCGAGTGCGGAAAGAGTTGCGTCGGCAGCTGACATGCGCAGTGGCCTGCGTGTGGGCGAGCGGTGGCCGGCACCTTGCTGCTGCTGTGCTTGAGCTTCAAAGCTCGGCTTTGTGGCAATGGCGGGAATTGCTTGGAACGACGAAACAAAGCATTGAACCACCAAGCTGGGCGGTGGTGGGACTCACAGTGGTGGTTGTGCACCACTGTGAGCTGCTCCTACCCGCAGCGTGGCTCTTCAAGAAGAAGAGAGGCTGCGTATGGAGGGGAGAGGGGAGGAGACGGCCTGGAAGGAAGGAAGGTGTTGTGTTGGGTGTGGACCAGGCTCACTGCAAAGAAGAAAGCTGAGCCTTTTTTAAAGAAGAAGAAGGCAAGCATAGCCACGCCCTGGCTATGCATGGCGCAAAGAGGAGCTGCCATGCCTTGTAGCCGCGGAGAAGAAATTCAAAATCAAATAGAAATAAAGATGGAAATTTTGTGAGGCAGCACTTGAAGAATTAGTCAATTACAAGGCTATTTTATTCACTCTCCTCCCCTCTCAAATAAATGCATGCATGCGTGAATTTTCACAAATGCGACTATGGCTACCTAATATGCACTAGCAATGCTAGGAAATAGCACAAGATGGTACAATTGTTGGTGTATTTTTGCTGTGCAATCATACCCCCATGCCTACCTTTTGCTAGTCCCTAGCAAAACATTTTTTTGAATTGTATTTATAAATGATCTTAAGCTGAAGATTTTCCTCTGAGGCGACATAAGTGTGTTTATTTATTGGATATTGTGAGAACCAATTGCAGAGAAGACTACCAGTACTTTAAGTCTTACATGACATAGACCATCTCTCAACTAACCTGGACTCTTGATATTTAAACCTTAAGTACAATTTCCAGGATCCAAGAGGTTTTTGCCGTACTCGAGAGCTCAAGAGTTATGGCTTGTGCTTAGTGATGGATCAAGACTGACCAGATGAACATTAAGACTCAAGCCCAGGGTTTCACGAATTTTTAAGTACAGGTTGATCCCAGTTTCAGCTCATGTCTTCGGATTGACCCTTAAAAAGATGACGGAAAACTCAACTCCCATTTTATGACATTTGTGGCTCAAAGAAAATATTTGTACTTTGCCCTGAAGAACTTTTGTAGGAGGAAGACTTTATAGATATTTGCAAGATATACTGACCTATTTGCATCTTCTTCTTTTTTTGAAACACGTGTCAATATATCTCTTACAACATTATTTGGAGGAGCACACTTTTTCTTTTTGGTGGGAGAGTTCCTTTTTGGGGGAAAGAGTCTCTCCTAAACACAAAACTAAAGCCTGGGATAAAAACTCTAACTGCACGCATAGGTAAGGACTCCACCTTCCCTAATGAACACTAGGGTTGGATCTTATGTTCACCTGGTCTCTCTTGATATGTGTAGTGTGAACCAAGATTACTTAGGCTCTCAAGTAGAAGCAAACCAACGGATCCTGTACTGGTGTCTCAAGTACAAGAATACGTCCTTAATTAGGAGAGATTTCGATCTATTTTGTCAATGCTCAAGTGAATTAAGTCGGGCCTGAGCGAATCAAACTTCTGTGGCCTGGAACGTCTTCAAAACAGTGGTTGAATATCCATAAACACTTATTGTATTTTTGTTTCAGCCTTCAGATCATTACTAAACACCATTTTCATTATATATATATATACATACATATATATATATATATGGAAACTGCATGATACCTTAAAATACCCAGATCTAAGGATGCCTATCCACCCACCCATGCCAAACGATGCCATGTCCTCATATGCATGCAGGGAAGGGTAGAGAAAGGATGAAAGATCAGGTAACGAGAGATGAGGTGCAGGGTATATAGCAGGGTGGTAGGGTGGGTGGATGGTGGGTGGTGAGGTGAAGAGTGAAGTGAGCATGATAGTGAAGTGAAAAGTGATGGTGGATAGTGAGTGTTGTTGGGGTGCCTCCCAACGAGCGCTGAATTTAACGTCCCCAGCTGGACTTAGAATGAGGCACAAAATTAGTTACCCTCCAGCAGGGCAACAGTTTCTCCAATGGGGGCAGGTTCATGAGTAAGATATGATTTCAAACACTGCCCATTGACCGTAAATTTATGTCCAGATTTGGGATCTTCAATCTCAACGGCTCCGTTGGGAAATGGTCTCGAGACCAGGAAAGGAACAATCCATTTGGTCTTCAGTTTCCCAGGAAAGAATTTAAGCCGGGAATTGTAGAGCCAAACTTGCTGAGATGGCTCAAATTCTTTCCACCGAATGCAGCTGTCGTGAAAAGCCTTAGTGCGTTGCTTGAAAGTTAAGGCAGAATCATAGGCTTCACGATGAAGCTCTTCCAGCTCCTAGAGTTGGAGTTTCCTTTCTCGACCACATTGGTCTGGGTCGAGGTTACATTGGCGAACCGCCCAATAAGTGTGGTGCTCTAGCTCCACGGGAAAATGGCAAGGCTTCCCGTAAATGATTCTATAAGGAGACATACCAAGGGGAGCCTTGAAGGCGGTCCGATACACCCAAAGTGCGTCAATCAGCTTGTCGGACCAATCCTTACGGTCAGGCCGAACCGTTTTCTGGAGAATTTGCCTGATTTTCCGGTTCGACACTTCTGCCTAGCCATTCGTCTGAGGATGATATAGAGATGCGATACAATGGTGAACTCCGTATTTCCTCAGAAGTACCCAAAAAGAAGCATGGGTAAAGTGGCTTCCTCCATCCGAGATAATGGCTCGAGGGATCCCAAAGCACACAAAGATGTGGTCTTTGACAAATCGAGTGGATATAACATGGTCAGCACGGCACGTGGGAATAGCCTCGATCCATTTCGAAACATAATCAACAGCTACGAGGATAAATTCGAAGTTGTTGGAAGGAGGAAAGGGACCCATGAAATCAATTCTCCAAACGTCGAAGATTTCCGCAGCTAGGATGGGTTGTAAGGGCATCATGTCACGGCGTGACATTGACCCTAACGACTGGTACCTAGTGCAATGTTTGGCATAATTGTGTGCATCCTGGTGAAGGGAGGGCCAAAAGAAACCGCACTGCAACACCTTGGCTGTAGTTTTCCTCCCAGAGAAATGGCCTCCGCAGGCCTGATCATGGCAGAAGGATAGCACACTGGGGAATTCGCTGTCAGGAACATAGCGACGGATGATTTGTTTAGTACCTACTCGAAAGAGAAGTGGATTATCCCAGAAATAATACTTTGCTTCTACCATGAGATGCTCGCACTGGTTTTTAGGCCAGCCACGTGGAAGGGATCCAGAAGTAAGGTAATTGGCAATGTCGGCATACCAAGGTCCACTTGCCACATTAATTGCCAATAGGTGCTCATCAGGAAAAATCTCATTAATCGGCAGAGTAAGTCCAATATCGTCAGGGTCTAGTCTGGAACGATGATTAGCCACAACATTCTAGGCTCCGGCCTTATCGTGGATCTCAATGTCAAATTCTTGGAGCAGGAGGATCCAACGAATCAGTCTAGTCATGGCATCCTTCTTGTGCATGAGATGGCGAATGGCTGCGTGATCAGTGAAAACAATAACATGTGAGCCCAGAAGATAAGAGAGGAATTTCTCCAGCCCAAAGACGACCGCCAGTAGTTCTTTCTCAGTGGTAGTATAATTACACTGGGCCTCATCCAACGTCTTACTGGCGTAGTACACCATGAACAGGTGTCTATCGCGTCTTTGTCCCAGGATGGCTCCGACTGCAAGATCGAAAGCGTCACACATGAGTTCAAAGTCGAGAGACCAATCAGGTGACTGGAGAACAGCGGCCTTAGTGACAGCATTACGCAGCTGCATGAATGCTCGTATGCTGTCGGGGCCCATATCGAAGGGTACGTCGATTGATAGGAGATGAGTTAAAGGTCGAGAAATCTTGGAGAAATCTTTGATGAATCTCCTATAGAAACCGACGTGTCCCAGGAAGGAGCGGATTTGTTTGACAGAGCCAGGCACATGCAGCAATTACATTAAGCTTAGCTCTGTCAACCTCGATACCCCTATCGGAGATGATATGCCCGAGAATAATTCCCTCGTGTACCATAAAATGACTTTTTTCCCAGGAAAGCACGAGGTTTACATCAATACATCTCCTAAGGATACGGGTTTGGTTGGCAAGACAGTCATCAAAAGATGGTCCAAAGACTGAAAAGTCATCCATGAAGACATTGAGAAAGTTACCCACCATGTCATGAAATATCGCCAACATACATCTCTGGAAAGTTGTTGGCGCGTTGCAAAGTCCGAATGGCATCCTTCTAAATGCAAAGGTGCTGAAGGGGTAGGTAAAGGTGGTTTTCTCTTGGTCCCAGGGGTCAGTTGCCACCTTGTTATATCCTGAGAATCCATCCAGGAAACAGAAAAATTTATTTCCCGCTAACCGCTCCAGGATTTGGTTAATGAAAGGTGGCGGAAAGTGATCTTTCTTAGTTGCAGCATTGAGTTTCCTATAATCTACACACACTCTTCAAGATGTAGGAGTGCATGTAGGGATGGATTCGCCCCTGTCATTGACATGGATGGTGAGTCTCGCCTTTTTGGGCACAACGTGAATCAGACTCACTCAGGGGCTATCGCTGATCGGGTAGATTATACCTGCATCCAGCCACTTAATGATTTCCTTCTTAACAACCTCTCGCATGTTAGAATTGAGACGTCGCTACATCTCGAGGGAAGGTCGGGCCTCCTCCTCCGTATATATACGGTGAGTGTAGTAGGAGGGGCTAATGCAAGTTAAGTCTAATGAAGACCATCCAATGGCTGCCTTATGTTCCATAAGGACCTTCATTAGTTTGCACTCTTGCTCCCTGGTCAATTTTGAACTGATGATTAAAGGGAGCATTTCATTTGGTCCTAGGAAAACATACTTAAGTGTACTAGGCAGCTCTTTCAGCTCGGGAGTGGATGGTGAAAGATCTGGCATTTCTTAGGATGAGAGTGTCCCAGGCGAATCGGAAAACAAGTCAGGAGGAAGAAGTTGGCCCTCAGATTGGCCAAGAAGAGGGGCTTCTTGGATAGATGGATCCAAAAAGGAATAGCCCCAGTGAGAAGTATATGGGCTCAAGGTCCCAGTGTGGATTTGCAAATCTGCCTGATTTGGTGGGAAAGAAAGGGCAATCAGATCTTCAAGGGTGTGGACCGGCGGTGAGTAGCTCGGATATCACTCAGACCACGAGGTATGGGAAGCAGAGAAAACCTTGTCAGAAGTCTGGTCAGGAGAAGGTACGGGACTAGGGAGGGGTGGGGGAACGTCACCATATGTGTTGGTCAAGCAATCGTCAGTGTTTACAGGTAATCCGCAGCAGTCAGAATAGGTCCCAATTAGTCCGATACACGCTATGCGAAGTTTGGCGGGAAATCCCGGGGTGGTGGGAGTGAAGGCAAACAATCAAACAAGTGATTTTTAATCCACTTGCCCTAAGATATCCAAAGAAGTGTTTCTAGTTTTTTTTTTATTAAGGTGACAAGTTAACCTAAGTTGCTAAGAAAGAAAGACCTACTTGTTTAGCAACGTGTGCGAAGCTCCAGTGCGGTGTCGGCGACTTCACGCTCTCGTTCCCGCCTTGGATCTGCGCACGTCTCATACTTTATCTGCCTGCCTTCTCCTTGCAACTGGTTCACCAGCACACCAAAAACAGTGACACCCGTGAAGAGAAGGGTGTGAGAAGAGAAAAATTAAAGGAATGGAGTAAAAACTTACTTGAATGCGCACTTCCCCGGCAATGGTGCCAGGAAAGGAGGAATGGTCGGGCCCGGATAGGTTGTGTTAATATGGTGATTTAATCGTTGAAATGGGTATAGTGGTTAACCTAAATCGAGCCTAATCATCCCTTTACAAAATTTTTAACCTGGCCTACTTGATTTTATCTTGGTCACCTTTAGGCCCGGGTCGAACTTAGGGAAGTGGGATTAGAAGTGAACAAGTTTCTACGCCTTTCCTACAACGAATCTCTTCTGTTCGTTTATTATGTTTTTTGTGTTTTTCTATTTAAGAGTTCTTTTCTGATAATTTTTGTCCTTAAGGTACACCCTCAAAATCAGGTTCTTGGCTTTGAGCCAAATTAGGATTCCAAAACTGGTCTTACTATTCGTAAGACTGAGTACCTGCAAGTCAAGGATTATCTTTTCTCTTTTGTATATTTTTTTTATCTTTTTAATGGAAAGAAAGAGAAAAAGAAAGAAGGTAAATATAGTATATAAATATATATATTATATATGTATATAGGGGTGGGGGTGGAGGTGGAAATGGTGTATAGCACAATGTCGAGTCGATCGTCGTCTAGGAAGACGCAACCAATAGGACGAAGTGCCACGTGGAGTGTGGGATGGATGGGTGGAAAATGTGTGCGAAAATGCTTTTTGTACACGTGTATCGAGGAATATCAACAATTGGTGCAGATATTCCCGCGATACAACGTATGGTAGGTGATATAAAAATATATATATGTATGTATATATGTAAATATATATCTATATGTATATATATATATGGATATATATATAGGTATGTAAATATATGTATAGATAGATGTATGTATATGTATATATATATATATATATGTATATATATATAGTAATATATGTATATAATTATATATATGTGTATATGTATATCTATATATTAGTATAAGTACCTATGTATATAGATATATGTAGATAGATATACTTATATATGTATATATGTATGTATATTTGTATATATATATGTATAAATATATGTGTGTGTATATATATATATATATATTTGTATACATATACTTATACTTAGTTATATAGCTACTAATATATGTATAGATATATGCATATATATATGTATATAAATATATATAGATATAAATATATATATGTATATATATATATAAGTATATAGTAGTGTATAACTGAGAGTGTGTGTGCACGAAAGTGTGAGTGTGTGTGTGTATGTGTGAGGTGAGTGTCTGTGTGAGAGAGAGAGAGAGAGAGTGCTTCTGCTGGAGTGAAGGAGTACTAGAGTTAAGCCGTCTGGAGCCCCAGCTGTCGTCGTCTGATGCCACTCGCACGCGTAGGCACGTAAGCGTGTGAAGAGGCGTGCGCATGCAGGAGGGAGCGGGCGTGAAGGACTGCAGCGCACTGCTCTGCGCGGTGAGGCAGGTGCGGGCTCGAAGAAGCAGGCACTGAAGCGGGTGGGTGTGGGCACTGTCGTACGCGAGAGCAGGTGCTGGAGCGAGCGCGTGGAGAGATGCGGGTGCGGGTTGGGGCCGGTAGCGGCATGGAGAGAGAGCGCCGGGTGACTGGATAAGTGAGAAACTTACCGGTCACCGCATTGTAGCCACAGTGTTTTGCTGACTAGCGTGAATAGTGGCTATAGTGCGTGCTCGGCTTGCACGACCGCCTGCGCCCAGTTCCGTGAGTGTGGGTGTCACTGCGCGAGCTGGCGCGCATGCAGAAGGACTGTGCCGACTACTGGCAAGTGCGGAGAGGGGCGAGGGTGACCTGCTGGCGCACACGGAAAGAGTTGCTCTGGCGGCTGGCGTGCGTGGTGGCCTGCGTGCAGGCGAGCGATGGCCGACGACTTGCTACTGCTGCGCTTAAGCTTCAAAGCTTGGCTCTGTGGCAATGGTGGAAATTGCTTGGAACGACAAAACAATGTGGTGAACCACCACGCCCACCGGCTCTTTGATGAGCTGGGTGGTAGTGGGACTCACAGTGGTGGTTGTGCACCACTGTGAGCTGCTCCTGCCCGCAGCGTGGCTCTTCAAGAAGAAGAGAGGCTACGTATGGAGGGGAGAGGGGAGGAGACGGCCTAGAAGGAAGGAAGGTGCTATGTTGGGTGTGGACCAGGCTCACTACAAAGAAGAAAGCTGAGCCCTTTTTAAAGAAGAAGAAGGCAAGCACATCCATGCCTTGGCTGTGCATGGCTTGGCGGGGAGTGGCTATGCAGAGCATGGTGCAAAGAGGAGCTGCCATGCCTTGCAGCCGTGGAGAATAAATTCAAAATCAAATAGAAATAAAGATGGAAATTTTGCGAGGCAGCACTTGAAGAATTTGTCAATTACAAGGCCATTTTATTCACTCTCCTCCCCTCTCAAATAAATGCATGCACGTGTGACTTTTCACAAATGCGACTATGGCTACCTAATATGCACTGGCAATGCTAGGAAATAGCACAAGATGGCACAATTGTTGGTGTATTTTTGCTGTGCAATCACATTTAAATTTATCAAGCTCAAAAAATCATGAGTTTTGAGGTCGTTTAGAGGGTGCAAATATGAAATTCAATCACTGGTCAAGTATGGGAAATAATTAGCACAATAATCAATCCACAATAATGATAAGCAATGAATAAATAATCCACTAAAAGGATATTCAATTAGCATCAAAATGTATCTCATGAGTCAAGGACAAAAATATAAAATGAAGTCGGAAAAGTGGTGGTTGAAACCACCAAATGAAGCTCCACAATTAAGCTCAAGTCCTAATGATCAGATCTCAATTAAAAGTCAACAACATCCTCAAATTAGAGCCTTAATTTTCCTAAATCAGACATTGAGAGCAACCATCAGATGCCATAACTTAATAAGCTCCAAAGCTCTGAATTTACCTAAGTGTTAGGCACAAATCCCAAGGTATACAGTGCAAAACCCACCCCTTCTCCCTTAGAAAATCCCCTCCTCTCTCTTTCCTAATCAGGTTGGGTATACGGATAATCAAATCCAGATCAAGGACCAAGCCCACCGGCGTACGATGGCGGGCAAGGAGTGAGTGAGGGGAGTGCATTATATACGCATTTCAAAATTGTGATCCCACGATGTGGGACAAATCACCAGGCCTTCTTCATGTGTTGCAATTGAAGGAGTTCATCTCGATTGCTGCTACTACTGTACAGCTTCTGTTCAATTGATGACCCAGGTGGTTCCAGGGTATTCATTTGCTATTGTGGGAAGTGGTCTTTGGATCGGAGATCGGCTAGGGGTAGCAGACGATGATGGAGTGGAGCTCACCGGTGATACTTGAGAACTCAAGAAAACAAAACTAAGGCTTAATTAACACACTCAAGAGACTCTCCATGAGGCAAGGAAGGTGAAGACTAGTTTTATCTTGTTTGGAGTGCTATGGAGGTCTGCCAAGGTCAGTTAGGGTGGCGGATAGTGGGTGTGTTTGACGATGGTGGAGTGATCAAAAGTCATAATAGGTTTAGGGCTTTTTATCAGGGAGTCACAATGCAGCTTTTGGAGGTGGTGGTGGAGTGTTTGGTGGTGTGTGGTAGCCACGCAACCACGCCCTAGATGTGGTCGGAGGCTGAGAAGACGGAGGGGGAGAGAGTGAATCGACAATCAAATTGGGGTTCTAAAGACCTAAACCTAAATTAGTGAAAGAGAGAGAGAGAAATAACCTAACTAATTGGACAAAGGAGAAGGAAACTTGCACCAGTGTGGCTTGCTGGTGTTGAGGGAGATGAATCCTCCAGTAGGGTAGATGGCGAGGAGGAAAGGAAAGGAAGCCTCTACTTTGGCTAGTGAGAGGCGGATGAGGATGATGAAGACGATGTCGCTTCCAATTTGATCGTTGGGAGGCCAGAGAGAAGAGGTCGGTGGGGCTCTCCGGAGCTCAGGTTGGAGGTGGCTGGAGAAGAGAAGAAAAAGTGGATTTTGCCTATAACCTAGCTGAGTTTGATCATGAGACTTTAGGAAAATTATATAGAGCACGTTCGTGAGCTCAAATTGGGAGAACTCAAGAGTTGGAAGCGTGATTTAGGCAAGTTCTAATCCTGCAAAATTGGAGCTTTGCCTGAGCTCTCTGGTCCAAACTAGGATCCAAGATCAAGTTCACATGCTAGGGAATCTCTTAAAGATCAATCCCTCTAAATTTGGAGGGATTTGATTAGGATTTGGAGGAGAAATCCCAAGATGAATTTGGCAGTTTGGGTTTTTAGGTTTCAAATTAAAAAAAAACCTATTGCAGATAGGCGGCAGGGACTGAAGTGTGAAGAAGATGACAAGTTAGGGCCGTGGGTGAAAAGAAAACCTGAAAGTTAAGGGCTTGGTGTAAAGGATAGAGATTTGGGGACTTCAATGCAAACTAGGTCAAGATGGACTCTGATTAGGCCCAAATTTTGGTGTTAACCTAATTTAGACCCAAGGAATCTAATGATGAACTTGGATTTGAGTTTTGACCACGTTTGACTGAGCAAATTGCACAAGAGCTCAAATTAGGGAAATTCCCATCTAAATCTCTATTCTTAGTCAAAATGAGTTCAGATGGTCAAACCAAAGGTATCAAATCTCTTAAAATATTTTTCCATAAATTTTAGGAGGTTTAGATTGATATTATCTTGACCAAAACCTTTTCAATTTAAGTGTGGCTGATAATTAGAGTTTTTCAGTGACATTTTAATCCTTGAAATGTGTGAAACCCTGATTTAGTTAGTGTGAGCCCACTTCTTAGTCTTTTAAGTTCATTTGACCTTTAATTAACCCCTAAGTAACCTCGTAATTAATCTACATTTGTGATGTGCTGTTAAAACTGCAGAATTAACCTTATTTTGTTGTCTTCTTAAATCATATCAGTGCGGAATTATGATCCTCAGACGATCATTTAGGAGAATTTATTACTTGATTCTGACTAAATTAAGTTAGTTGTGACGTATGATGGCGTTACCATCATACCCCTTTGCCTAACTTTTGCTAGTCCCTAGCAAAATCTTATGGAAAAATTAGATCTCTAGACCACATTTTTGATGTTAGGATGCCTGCCTATGCCTCTCTATAGAAATCATATTAGAATACCAACAATAGGCCTAGAGGTACTCAATTACCAGCTAAGATCCAAACCTGACCAGCCTCAGCCTTGGGTCTACCACGAAGGATTCCAAGCTTTCGATGCTTCGGGATAGCATTACCCATGGCAACCCCAAAACCCTAGCTTCTGACATTTCAGGATAGTGCCGCCCAAGGCATGCTATAGCTAAACTTAGTCCCTTGCAATCGACATTTCGGGATAATCCTACCCATGGTACCTGAACTAGCACAAGGTGCTTACATGCCCCCGGTAGGATATTTACATGTCCTAGGAGACAAGCACCAAGGAGATGATATGTCATTACACATCTTTAAGGGGAGTAATTTTTATTCCACCTCTCTATGTGTTCGTACGCTTTTGTGGGGTTTCAAAAAGAATATCACGTTGTAGTATAACCGAAAAAACGTTCAAACAAATATAGAGAATTTTATTACTCGAAGAACTAGAGTCTCCGAGGTCAAACACAGGGAGCAATCTCAGTACTTTCAAAACCAAAGAATACAACTTTTAAATGACAGTAATTGATTAAAAGAGAGAGAGTTATATAAAAAGAATTTCTAAAAGAAAACAGAATTGGACGTCTGATTTCTATATCAGACGTCTTAAATGTAATTTTCTTTCTCTCTTCTGCCTTCTTCTTTGTCTTCTCTGCTTCTTTTCTTCTGAAGGCTTCTTCTTCCTACCTTTGTTCCTCTCCTGTCTTCCTTTTCTTTTTGGCTTTTTCTGCAGTCCTTCCTTCTCTCAGATCTCTGCCTTACTCAGCTTCCTTTCTTCAGAGTTCCTTCTTCTTCTGCTCCTGTTCCTTCAGTTCTTCTTTGTGCTTTCCTTCGAGGTTTTCTCCTTCCTTGTCTTCTCTATGAGGGCTTCTCCTTCTTTCTCTGCTACACTCAGCTTCTTCTTCCTTCTTTTCTTCCCTTGTTGCAGCGGCTAAGTGTTCGCTTCTTCCTATGCTCCTTCTTTCCTGCACAAACCACAACCAATGCAAAACCTACCCCAGTCCCTCTACCCAAACATCTCTCTCTTTCTCTGCAATTCACTCAAGGATGCTCTCCCAGAGCCACACGAGTAATCGGGTCGGATTCGCACCCGGGACCAGGTGCACCTGCAGGTGGGTGATGCGCGAGGAGTGCGTAGTCTCACAATTGTTAGGTTCTGTCCTAACAATAGCGGCAGGACCTGATTGCAAAGGTGGCGAGGAACTTAGGGGGCTCTCTGCAAAGATATTCAAAAGATAGGGACCAAATTATGACTTGGGTGTACTAAATTGCAAAGTAGGTCAAGATGACCTCCCCTTAGGTCCAAATTTTGGTATAAACCTAATTTGGACCTAAGGAATCCAATGGTGAAGTTGGATTTTAGGTTTGACTGGACATTTTACGTAAAAACCAAATTAGGTCAATTAATGTGCTCGGACCCTAATCTAGGTCAAACTGGGTTCCAAAGGCCAAATTGAGTGTTCTAAACCCTAGAGGATATTTTTCCATGATTTTTAGAGGGTTTACTTGATTTTTATCCTGACCGAAACCTTGTTAATTTAAGTGGGTCTGTTTTAGGGTTACCAAATGTCATTTAATTCGTAGATCGCACATAAACCCATTTCTGATTGACTCAACCCACTTTTTATCTCATTTAGACCATTTGACCTATGTTTTGCTAATGAGAAATCCCGTTTATGTATTGCAATGGTAAAATTGCAGTTTTACCCTTTAATTCATGTTTTCTTCTCAGAGCACTTATTCCTTTATTTAGGCCCTCTTCTAGGTTATGTAGGAGCTTTTATCTTCTTTATTGGGCCAAAATGAGCTAGTTATGCCTTATGATGAGGTTCTCATCATACCCCCATGCCTAGCTTTTGCTAGTCCCTTAGAAAAATTTCAAAGTTTTAACTTCCGTTCTAAACCCTGAGTGTCTGTCAACCATCATGATAAGTGCTTCTCCTTTTCTTTTGTGATTAAGTAGGAATGCCGACAATAGGCCTAGAGGTACTCAAGTACCAACCAAAATTCGGACCTGACCCGCTTTAGCCTCAGTCCTCCACAAAGGTTTCTACGGCCCACAAAAACTAACCTTGGGTTTGTTGGACTCCGCGGTTAAAGCACCCGTGCTTGAGACATTTTTAGCCTGAGTTCAGTTTGCAGTGCGTTTTTGTACGAGAGAGATAGAAGATTTATTTGTTTGGAGAGCTTTTCTCTCTCTTTTCTTTTATTTCTAGCTTCGGATTAGATTCTCAACACGGTCTGTATTAGATTCCTCGTCCCCATCATCAATCCTCAAGGGTCCCTGGCTTTCGAGATTTCGAGATAATCCCGCCCATGGCAACCCCCAGAACCCTAGCTTTCGAGATTTCGAGATAATCCCGCCCATGGTGTTCCGTGGCCGAATTCAGACCCTGGCGATCGACATTTCGGGATAATGCCGCCCATGGTATCTGAACCAGCAGAGTGCTTACATGCCCCCAGTAGGATATTTAAATATCCTAAGAGACAAGCACTGAGGAGACGATATATTGTTACGCATCTTTGAGGGGAATTTCCCGCCTCTCCGCGCTGGGAACTCATCCAAATCAACTTGTGTTGATTGGCCGCTCCTAATCTAGGTGACTTTTTTAGAACATTAAATGCTTTTCGCGTGATTTGGATGTTTATGCGCACTGAACCAGACTGTGTGTGAATGTGGGGTGCGTAGGTTACCGAATCCCGCAAACCGGAAGTCAGTTAACGAGGCTGAATACTTCCTAAGCCTTAGACCTAATACTCAAGCTTCGCATTTTCCTCAACCTCTTCAGGATTATCCAGATTTTAATGGATACGTGAATTTTTAAGCTAAAGATTCTAGCCCAAGAGGCCTAAGACCAGCGTTCCCGCTAATCTCTTGTTGTATCCTCGTAGCACTTTTCTTTCCTTTTTCTTGATTCGGTCTAGAACTTCAGTTAACCCTTTAATCTTTTACTAATGACTATTTCTTTTCATTTTCATTTTGTGCTCCTTTTTCTCATTTTACTCTTTTCCTTCTCTCATTTGTATGACCCTGAATTGTTCCTCCCCTCTATCAAGTCTCTCTTTTTTTCTTTTTAATGAAACCCTTTCTTGATATGAATTTCCTGACATTTTGCACTTTCATACCCCCCATGCCTAAGATTTGCAATGTCCCCATTGTAAATTAGGTGGGTTCGATTTCAGCTTAGTTCATGCATTAGGACAGGTGTGTGGTGAGTGAATGGGTCGAAGTGACTTGTTGCGAACGATTTCAAATCTCGGGTAGGGATACCTGAGGTGAAGTCGGATGTTCTAATGGATGAACCCTAAAGTGCAATATGAATTCCGCATAGAGATGTCAGAAAAGGTTTCGGATTTTTCAAAGAATGACGGGTTGCCTCTCGTTAAGCGCTGAGTTTTACGCCATCGGCTGGGCGCAATGAGCTCAAGAGGAATGGAGGGTAAAGGATGACTCAGCCAAATCTATATTGGTCATGTCAATGAACGGCTTGAGTCTCTGACCGTTCACGACAAAGGGTTCAGAATCGTGGCTGAGTGGGCTGATTTCAATGGCTCCATTTCTGAAGATTTGTCAGACTAGGTAGGGTCCGACCCACTTGGATCTTAGCTTCCCTGGGAATAATTTGAGTCAGGCATCAAAGAGTAAAACCTTTTGACCAGAATCAAAGACCTTTCTAGAAATGTGTTTGTCGTGAAAAGCTTTAACCCGTTCTTTGTAAATTCGCGAGTTCTCATACGCGTCATGGAGTAATTCATCGATCTCGCTCATTTGAAGTCTTTTGTGGGTTCCAGCCTTAGAAAGGTCAAGATTACAGGTCCGTACTGCCCAATAGGCTTTATGCTCCGATTTGACAGGGAGGTGACATGCCTTCCCGTACACTAGTCTGAAGGGAGACATTCCTAGCTGGGTCTTGTGGGCGGTCCTATAGGCCCACAATGCTTCCGGAAGCCGAGAAGACCAATCTTTTCTATTAGGTCAGACAGTAACCTGAAGGATCTTCTTGATCTCTCGGTTAGATAGCTTAGCTAGACCATTAGTTTGGGGATGGTAAGGAGTAGAGATTCGGTGTGACACCCCGTATTTGGTCATCAGTGACCTGAACTGAGCATTTGTAAAATGGGTCCCTCCATCGGAAATTATAGCACGTGGAATCCCGAACCTTGAGAAAATGTTTTGATGAAGGAATTTTATAACGACTTTATGATTGTTGGTTTGGGTCGGAATGGCTTCTATCCACTTGGAAACATAGTCCACTGCGAGTAAGATGTATTCGAAGCCATCCGAGATTAGGAAGGGTCCCATAAAATCAATCCCCCAAATATCAAAAATTTTACATACCAAGATCGGCTGTAGAGGCATCATGTCTTGATGGCTCATGTTGCCCAGAGTCTGGCAACAGGAACATGCCTTACAGTGATCGTATGCATCCTTGAAAATTGTGGGCCAGTAAAAGCCACACTGGAGGACTTTCAATGCGATTTTATGTCCTGAAAAATGTCCACCGCATGCCTGGTCATGGCAGAATGAGAGTATGTCTTTGATTTCCACTTCCGCGACGCACCGTCGAATTATCTGATCAGCACCAATGCGGAATAGATATGGCTCTTCCCATAGGTGATACATGGCATCGGAACGCACTTTGTCCTTTTTGGCCTTCGGCCAATCGGGTGGAATCTGATTTGATGCCAGGTAATTAACTATATCAGCGAACCATGGAAGACTTGTACTGATAGTCAGGAGGTACTCATTAGGAAAATGTTCTGTAATAGGTCCGAAAGGGTCGATTATTTTAGAAGGAAGGTGGGATAAGTGATTAGCTACCACATTCTGCTTTCCCGCCTTGTCGCGAATCTCAAGGTCAAATTCTTGCAACAGCAAGATCCATCGGATTAATCGAGGTTTCGCATCCTTCTTTGCAAGGAGATGCCTCACAGGTGTGTGATCCGAGTATATGATAACACGGGAACCCAGAAGGTATGATCTGAATTTTTCCAGGGCAAATACTACGGCCAGCAGCTCTTTCTCAATAACCGTATAGTTACGCTGAGCCTCATCCAGTGTTTTACTGGTGTAGTAAATGACCACAAGTTTCCCGTCAATTTTCTGCCCCAGAACCGCTCCTACAGTGAAGTCAGATGCATCGCACATGATCTCAAAGGGTTGAGACCAATCAGGGGACTGTAGGATCGGGGCTTAGGTGACTCAGTCACGTAGGATCTCAAATGCTTGAGTGCATTCCTTGGAAATTTTGAAAGGCACATCCTTGGAGAGAAGATTGGTTAGGGGGCGCGCGATTTTGGAGAAATCAGGGATAAATCGATGGTAAAAACCGACGTGCCCCAAAAAAGATCGGATGTCCTTAATCGAGCTAGGCATAGGGAGCTTGGAAATCAGGTTAACCTTAGCTCGATCCACTTGGATGCCTTTCTCTGAGATTAAATGTCCCAGGACAATTCCCTCAGGCACCATGAAATGGCTCTTTTCCCAGGAAAGAACCAAATTCACCTCAATGCACCGCCTGAGTATTTGGACCAAGTGTTGGAGGCAATCGTCAAATGATTCTCCAAAAACTGAAAAGTCATCCATGAAGACTTCCAGATAATCACCTACCATATCTGAGAATATGGCAAGCATGCACCGCTGAAAAGTTGTAGGTGCATTGCAGAGACCGAAAGGCATCCTCCGAAACGCGTACGTCCCGAAGGGGCAGGTGAATGTGGTCTTTTCTTGGTCCTCAGGATGGATTGCCACCTAATTGTAACCGAAGTACCCGTCAAGAAAGCAGAAGAACCTATTTCCCGCTAGTTTTTCGAGGATCTGATCAATAAACGGTAGTGGGAAATGATCCTTCTTCGTAGAGGAATTGAGTCTTCTGTAATCAATGCAGACTCTCTATGAGTTAGCTATTCGGATTGGAATGACTTCTCCGGTTTCAGTCGTGATAATGGTAAGTCCTGCCTTTTTAGGCACCACTTGTATTGGACTCACCCAACGACTATCGGAGATCAGGTAGATGATCCCTGCATCTAACCACTTTATGATCTCCTTTTTCACGACCTCTTGTAGATTAGGGTTTAGGCGTCTTTGCATTTCTCTTGAAGGTCGTGCACCTTCTTCTATGTAGATTCGATGTGTGCAGTATGAAGGGCTTATACCAGTCAAATCATCAAGAGTCCATCCAATGGCTTTTCGATGTTGCTAGAGAACAGAAATCAAACGGAGTTCCTGGTCAGGTGTGAGTTGAGAATTGATAATCACAAGAAACGTCTGATTTGAATCCAAAAAGAGGTACTTCAGATGTTCGGGAAGGGGCTTGAGTTGCATGACAGGATTTTCAGCAGCAGTGAGCGGTTCGGGGTTTGTATCAAGAGCAATGGTAGGAGTCATAGGTGTGTCTAGATCACGTTCGCACTTCTCTGTTAGCAGGTTTTGATTCTCAAGTGGTTGATCAGGGATAATCAGGTTGTCTTCTATATGCAATTCATCAACCACGGCTCTGACATCACATATTTCCTCTATAACCCCATAATTAATCCCTTGTTGGGCCTTAAAAATGTCAATTTTCAGGTTTTGGTTCCTAAATTTTAATTCTATCTGGCCCTCTTTGCAGTTTATGTTGGCCCTAGCAATGGCCAAAAAGGGTCTCCCTAATATGATTGGTGTGTCCCTTGGGTTCTTAGGTGCATCCATGTCTAGTACTATGAAGTCCACCGGGAAATAGAAATCTCTTACCCTAACAATGACATCCTCGAGTATTCCTCTAGGTGACTTGATGGATCGATCGGCTAATTGCAATGTCACCTCAGTGGGTTTAAGTTCAGATTCTTCAAGGTGGTCAAGGAGGGATGTAGGTATTAAATTTATAGAGGCACCTAGGTCTAGTAAGGCTCTATCAAATTGGGTTTCACCAATTTTACAGGAAATCAAGGGAGTTCTTGGGTCTTTAGCCTTGGGTAGGAGTTTGCTCAAGATGACAGAGCTGGCTTGCTCTGAAAGTACGATTGGATTCTCATCCTTGGTTCGCGACTTACGTTTAGGGGTACATATGTCTTTCAAGAATCTTGCGTAAGCCGGTATGTGGCGAATTGCATCCATCAATGGGATGTTTATCTGGACCTGTTCAAAGAGCTTGATCAGATCCTCCTCGGGAGCCACGGGTTTAGTTATCCTTTTTCCTTTGGTCAAGGCCTCAGGAAATGGGATCCTAGTTGGTTCCTCTAGGATAGGTCCAGGTTCTTGATCTGGGACAGTGGTATCTTGGATAACTATCCTAGGGTCTTAGCTATTATCAGGCTTGGAGTGGTTCGGATAATGTGGGTCTTGGGTTATTTTACCACTACGTGTTGTTACAGAGTTCAATCCGGCCTGATTTAGGTTAGGTAGGAGGGGTGGCTGCTGCTGAAATCCCGCATACGATGTTGAAGCTTCCATCCTGTCTGGCGATGGAGCAGTAGGGGCTTGATAAATCACATGTGTTTGGCCTGAATTTGAATTCATAACGCGCTTCTGGGTTAGCACGTTATTTAGGTTGGGCAGAGGTTGCGAGGGAAGGGTACCAAGTTGGTAGGAATTTGCCATCTGGGCCAGTTGGTTGCGAACCTCTGTGATCTCGTCCTTGTGCTTTTCTTGCATTGCCGCATTCATCTTTTGAATGTCAGCCAGCGCTTGAAGGATAAGAGTCATTTGATCCTGGTTTTGCCAGGATTGGTAGGTGGGATTGGGCGAGGCTGAGGTGGCTGATATGGACGAGAGGCTTGTGGACGGGGTTGATATGGTGGTCTTTGAGAATTTCCCGCCCACTGAAAGTTAGGATGATTTCGCCATCCAGGGTTGTAGGTATTGGAGAATGGGTGATTCTGGATGGCGTTGAGGTCCTCGCAGTTCTAAGGAGCCTCAGGAAAGTCAGAATACGAGGGTTCAGAGTTCCCCCAACTTGAGTAGAATGGATCGGAGGTCACTCCGATCCGAGAGGTAGACGGGGGTGGATATGCGTCCATCCCCTTGGCAGATTGGTGATAGATGTTTTGCATAGTTTCCCTTGCCAGAGGAAGTCGTGCAAAAGAGTTTTGCGCAGAGGTGGCTTGCTGCAAATGCTGAGTTAGCTCGTCCACCTTCTTTTCTATGATAGAAACCTTGTCCAACCGACTGTCCATCAGTTCCAAGTCGACAGAATTGGACAGGTTCTGCATCTCATGTGTCCCTCTCGGATTCGTTGATGCGCGGGTATTCTTCCTGTTGGATAAGCCCATGGAGTCATTATTTATGGAGTTCTCGCACATGTTTTCGAGAATCTCCCACACCGTGTCCTCGTGTTGACCCATGATGTTTCCTCCGCACGTTGCATTGACGAATAAACGATGTCTTCACGGAGTCCCTGGTAAAAAGACTGGACTTGTTCTCACTTATGAACTCCGTGATGAGGGCACTTTTGCATGAGATCTAGGAATCGATCCCAAGCTTCGTGAAGAGGTTCTCCCGGTTGTTGAGTGAAATGAGTGATCTGGTGGTGCAAGGCATTCGTCCGGCCAACGGGAAAGAATTTTTTCAAAAATTAGGACTGCAGTTCCTCCCATGTGTTGATCGGACGGGTCTGAGTTTGATACCAGTGTACGACCTTGTCCATGAGGAAGAACGAAAACATTTTCATGAGTAGGATATCCCGATTTTGTACATCTGACCCGAAGGTCTGGGCCAGATGCTTGAGTTGTTTAATGTGTTGGAATGGATCCTCAGAGTTAAGCCCATAGAACTTTGGTATGGCATGAATCATATTGGGCTTCAATTCAGAATCAGGACCTCCAATTGGGATTCGTACTCGAGGTTCGATCGCCACTGCAGCGGGGTTATAGTGATCTCGCATCATAGGTCGCTGCGGTGGGTTTACAAAGTTCTGAAAGAGATCATTAAGGAGTTGAAGTTGGTGTTCAAGGTTGTTCTCCTCTTCAATGGGTTGTGCCATGATGGACGAAGAAGGAGAACCGGGGTCTGAATCAGATGAAAGATTTATATAGTGGGGTTGCTGCACAAACAAGGGCGTCGAGGCTTGGCCTCGATGAGAATGGATTTCTAAAGGAGGTCTCAAGGGTGGCCTTAAGGACCTCCTACCGAACATGCACCGAAGGATGTGATGAGATTTAGAAGGTGCTGGACCCAATCAAGATACCCAAAAAAAATTGTTGGGTGACTATAGAGGTTCGGGGCGGATGGACCCCTTAGTTAGAAAGGTCGTCCACTTGAGAAATACCTGGGCAGCCAGAGAGGGAGAGTCCCGCAAAGACCCCTACACGGTAGAGCGTCCCCACGAGTTACAGGGTTTCCCCCACCTGACCTCTCTTGTCACTGCGGTTCCAGGTAGACCAGAATAGGGACCTTGACCTCTTAAGTCTACCTTTATTTTACTTTAAGATCAAGGTGCTTAATGTTCCAGTTGAACTTTTAGATATTTTCAGTGTAAAAGTGACCTAATTTTAAGGTTGGTTGACCCAAGGGATCAACTTCACCTCTTGTTCCTTTGAGAGTTTTTAGGTCCTTTTCTTTTATGGTTCAAATGGATTAAAAGCCTGATTTGCTTAGGGTTCCTTTTGTATAGATCTTTTCAAACAACGTTTAGGCACACCTCTTTTTGGACAATTTGTTTCCTTGTTTAAGAGAAGATGTGTCTCTAAAAACCCTAGCTTTGTAATCCTTAAATTGGCTCTAGTGGGTCCAATTTAGTTGCCTCAGAATTTAGCATCTAGGGCTCAATCAAGAAAGTTTTAGCCCTACTTGCCTTAGTTGGATGAACAGACAAAAATGTGTTGAAATGAAAATCAGGCAACCTGATGAGTTACTAAATATGAAACAGGTAGCCCTAAGTTGATTTTTCTTTTTTCCTTTTTAGATTGTGAGAGGGTTAAGAGAGAGGGCTTATGGAACTTACCTGTTCCTTGGAGTGTCTGTTGTGCAGCAGCTCTTCTTTCCTCTTTGCTTTGCTTTCCCTGCTTTGAACACAACAAAAGAGAGGAGTTAGGTCAAATATTGGATCAAAAAGTTGTAATCAAAAGCCTTAAAAGTGCCCGTTGCTCCCCGACAACAGCGCCAA
Organism: Thalassia testudinum; assembly: GCA_037157565.1. Classification (NCBI taxonomy): domain Eukaryota; kingdom Viridiplantae; phylum Streptophyta; class Magnoliopsida; order Alismatales; family Hydrocharitaceae; genus Thalassia; species Thalassia testudinum. Next base: position 137,756,971 of record JAZHRO010000063.1, read on the forward strand.
AATGTTTGTACACTTTTGTGGGGTTTTAAAAAGAATATCACGTTGTAGTACAACCGACAAAACGTTCAAACAAATATAGAGAATTTTATTACTCGAAAAACTAGAGTCTCCGAAGTCGAACACAGGGAGCAATCTCAGTACTTTCAAAACCAAAGAATACAACTTTTAAATGACAGTAATTGATTAAAAGAGAGAGAGTTATATAAAAAGAATTTCTAAAAGAAAATAGAATTGGACGTCCGATTTCTATATCAGACGTCTTAAATGTAATCTTCTTTCTCTCTTCTGCCTTCTTCTTCTTTGTCTTCTCTGCTTCTTTTCTTGCGAAGGCTTCTTCTTCCTGCCTTTGTTCCTCTCCTATCTTCCTTTTCTTTTTGGCTTTTTCTGTAGTCCTTCCTTCTCTCAGATCTCTGCCTTACTCAGCTTCCTTTCTTCAGAGTTCCTTCTTCTTCTGCTCCTGTTCCTTCAGTTCTTCTTTGTGCTTTCCTTCGAGGTTTTCTCCTTCCTTGTCTTCTCTGCGAGGGCTTCTCCTTCTTTCTCTGCTACACTCAGCTTCTTCTTCCTTCTTTTCTTCCCTTGCTGCAGCGGCTAAGTGTTCGCTTCTTCCTCCGCTCTTTCTTTCCTGCGCAAACCACAGCCAATGCAAAACCTACTCCCGTCCCTCTACCCAAACGTCTCTCTCTTTCTCTGCAATTCGCTCAAGGACGCTCTCCCAGAGCCACATGGGTAATCGGGTCGGATTCGCACCCGGGACCAGGCGCACCTGCAGGTGGGTGATGCGCAAGGAGTGCGTAGGTTAGGGTCGGGTTGGATCCTGCCAGATCCACGAGGTGAAACCACGGACGAGGCAGGCGTGGGTCAGGTGAGGGACCTCACCCCTGTGCCTTCGGAGGCGGTAAGCATAAAGCACAAAAATAATTCAAACCATACCTGCACATTGCATTTCGCCCATGTGGGACTATTTGGCCCGCCCCAATTTCGCACGTGCCCACAGAGGAGTCCTCGTGCAATTGCCAAGGCTGGGAGCTTCGCAGCGTGCCTTGCAGGCCCTGATCGCTTCGCAACACCCGCGCGAGCCTACTACTCCTGGAGCCTGGAGCTGCTGCGCCTGGAGCTGCTGCACCTGGAGCTGCTTCGACCATCAATGGCGGCAGGAGCTGAAACTTGTCAAACACGAGAATGGCCTATTGGCCTAATCAGAATAGTTGGGCACCTTCGCCGTGGCACGGCGAAGATGGTGCACGGTGCTGCAGGCCGCAGGATGGCCTAGGCGTGCGTGCCTAAGTCAACTTGTGGCTGGAAGTGTGGGGTTGTTCGGGGGACTGTGGTGGAGGTGTAGAAGGATGATGGATGGGCGGAAGTTGCTCCTGGTGGTGAGGCAGAGCTTACGAGAGGGTTGGCGAGCTGTGTGGAGGGGCGAAGTGGTGGGAGCGGCTCGCCAGAGGTCGGTCGGAGGCGAGGAAGGTGGAGGTGGTCAGGTACTGTCGGGGGGGCAATTAACTAAAATAACATAGGGAAAAGAGAGAGGGGAAGATGGAGAAGGTATCTGGAGTGGTTTGGAAGGAAGGGAGGCAGCGGAGTGGACGACGCGTAACTGCCGTCGTCAAGGAAGAAGCACCCTGAGGGAGGGAGTGGCGACGAAGATGAGGTCAGGGGCACGCGTGCTGGGTATGGCGCAACGCGGGAGGAAGAGGCAGAGTTGACTCTGCTGCTGGTATGGCAGCAAAGTGACGAGAAGGAGGGGAGGAGGTCGCCGGAGCATGCGGGTCTCTTGGCCCGAGATGGGAGAGAGGGTGGACCCTTTTATAAGTGTTCAAGCTGAGGATCTGCGGCCAGGTCAGGGGACCCTTTTATAAGTGTTGGCTGAACCTTCTAGCGCATGGAGATCGCGCAATCAACTCTGCCGACTCACCGGAGATGGAAAGAGGGTGGATACCCAAATCTCTCGTGCGTTCGCACGAGAGATTGGGTTCACACCAGAGATTGTAATTGGCTTTAGAAGGAAGGGAATTCCTCAGAGAATCTCCCTTCCATTTCTGGGAGGGAATCTCTGAGGGATTAGAGAGGAATCCCTCTCTAAACCTCGCCGGAGATCGATTCTGCCCTAACAATGGCGGCAGGACCTGATTGCAAAGGTGGCGAGGAACTTAGGGGGCTCTCTGCAAAGATATTCAAAAGATAGGGACCAAATTCTGATTTGGGTGTACTAAATTGCAAAGTAGGTCAAGATGACCTCCCCTTAGGTCCAAATTTTGGTATAAACCTAATTTGGACCTAAGGAATCCAATGGTGAAGTTGGATTTTAGGGTTAACCATGTTTGACTGGATATTTTACGTAAAAACCCAAATTAGGTCAATTAATGTGCTCGGACCCTAATCTAGGTCAAACTGGGTTCCAAAGGCCAAATTGAGTGTTATAAACCCTAGAGGATATTTTTCCATGATTTTTAGAGGGTTTAATTGATTTTTATACTGATCAAAACCTTGTTAATTTAAGTGGGTCTGTTTTAGGGTTACCAAATGTCATTTAATTCCTAGATCGCTCATAAACCCATTTCTGATTGACTCAACCCACTTTTTATCTCATTTAGACCATTTGATCTATGTTTTGCCTCTTAGAAATCCCGTTTATGTACTGCAATGGTAAAATTACAGTTTTACCCTTTAATTCATGTTTTCTTCTCAGAACACTTATTCCTTTATTTAGGCCCTCTTCTAGGTTATGTAGGAGCTTTTATCTTCTTTATTAGGTCAAAATAAGCTAGTTATGGCTCATGATGAGGTTCTCATCACTATGCTAGGAACTCATCCAAGTAACTTGTGTCTTTGAGCAGCTCCTAAGCTAGATCTTCAGGAATACCTTTTCTAAATGGAACACTTTTGCCATTATTCTTCATTAAGTGCATTGAACCAGACTGGTGTGTAATTTTTGGGTGCCTAGGTTACCAAGTCCTGCAAACCAAAGAGCAGGCAATAGGGCCGAATAATCCCTAAGCCTTAGAGTTAATACATCAGCTTCGCACTTTCCTCAACCTCTTGAGGGTTAATCTGAATCTTAACAAATACGTGAGTGTTTAAGCCCTGAAATAGGCCCAAGAGGTTTAAGGTTAATACCCTTTACTTGTCTCCATATCACTAGCACTTCAGGACTTAATCCTTGTTTCGATTAGGTTTAGAACTTAAGATCTCATAATTAATTGCTAGGACAATCAATTTTTTCTAATTTTGCTCCTTTAACATTATTTGTATTTCCTCCTCTTTTCCACCTCAAGATAGATTTTTCATTCATTTCACAAAATTTTCCTCCCCTTTTCTCCATATATATATATATATTTTGAGAACCCCTTAGAGAATTGAATTTTCCATTTATTTTTCACTTTAATACCCCCCATGCCTATGTTTTGTAATGTCCCCATTGTAAACTAAGTGGGTTCAAATTCAGCTTAGTTCAAAGGGTGGGTGAACGGATCGGGATGACTGTTGAGAATGATTTCAAGCTCTTATACAAGTATTAAAGGTGGAGTCGATTGTTCTAAAGTTGAACCCTAAAGTGCAATATGAATGTAGCTAAAAAGGAATCAAAAGGGTCTTGGGTTTTTGAAAAAGATGAGTTGCCTCCTGTTAAGTGCTAAATTCAATGCCTTCAACTGAGCAAAAGGTGGTTGATGGAGCACATTTTCATAAGGAAAAGTTAGGGTTTCGGAGAACTCATCGTCGTAGTTGCAAAACTTGCTATCAAATAAAATTTATATCGAAACTCCAAGGGAGTCCCTGGTCGAACACAAGGAGGTGACATTTGTTTTCTTAAAATCTGCATTTCAATTTGTTTCCTTTTGATGTTTTAGGGTTTTGTTATTTTTTTGGTATTTTAGGGGAATGATAAAATTAGCTATTTGAAGAATGAATAAAAAGAGAGTACAGAGATGAAACTGATACTTGAGATGAAATAATGTTTATTACAACTACAATAAGTGAAACAAACTAAAAGAGATAGGGGTGAAAGGAAACCTCCCAAAAAGGATGTCTGGCGAGACGACAGTGCTTGGTGGTAGCTTGGATGGAGGAGAAATGCTGGACGTCAGGGATGAGGTGCAAGATGATTCTGGGTAGAGGAAAGCTTCGCCAAGCTCGTGGGAATGGTGTTGAGGAGGTGGAGGTGATCAGCTTCTTGAGTGGAGGTGTGGGAACAACTTTAGGATCTCCTATGAAGGTGGTGAAGTAAAGGATGAATATTTGGTGGAGTAAGGGATTTCTACACTAATAGCAGAATCCTTGGAGCTTGGGAGAGCTCTTCGGAGTTTGGAGGGCACTTTGGAGCTTTAGAGTAGGTGGGAATAGAATAGGAAGTGATGATGGCCAAAGAGGAGGTGTAGGTGGGTTTATATAGTGGTGGAGGAGAAGCTTCCCGTGCATGGGCAATTAGCGATGTCCATAGATGTTGCTAAAAGCCCACCGCGGACATCGCTAGAGATCACATGTGGCGTTGCTGGCGTGCGGTACATGCTACCGTGTCTTGCGCATGGGCTGGCTGTGCATTGTCGTCCTGCTAGTGCCACTCCCTCTGCACTACGCACGCTGCTATGCTGTGCATTGTGCTAGCGCATGCTTCACGCGCCCATGTCACGCGTGTGCACTGGCAGTGCGCTGCACAGCCAATTGGAGGATTGGGTGATGGTTTGCGGTTCTCGAACCTATGTCCCTCCTTTGGGAGTGTACACTTCAACCACTGTGCCATACCCATGAGAATGTCGAGAGGAGAGGTTGTTGAAGCGCGGTGTGTTTGGCGCGTAATTCACATTTTGAAAGTCAATTAGTTGTAGTATAGCCCAAAAATATGTCGACAAATAAATTTATAAAACTCCGGTAAGTACCAGGTCATTCGCAGGGAAGAAATCTTGATTTTTTAACAAAAGCATTTCAATAAACCAGTTCTAATGGTATTTATATATGTATACATGTATAAAGAGGCATCATATATCCATAAGAATAAATTTAATTGCATTGATAAAGAGTTTTTCACAATAGAAATTGCTATGTAAAAAGTAGAGATAGAAAGAGAGAAAGAGAGAAAGAGAGAGAGAGAGCGAGAGAGAGAGAGAGAGAGAAGAAAGTGCAGAGAAACAACACTGCTTGTGGGATGCTTGTGTGAGATGCGGCAGCACCTCAGATCCACAGCGTCGAGACGGAATTGTAGAGGAGATGGAGAATTGTAGAGAAGACGGTAGAAGAGATCTGGAGTTGATGGGAGAGAGAGATGCTTCAACTGGGGGGCTCTGGGTCTTCTTTTATAGTTTTGATGAAGGGAAAAAAGTGTATTTGAGGCCTTAATCTCATGTAGCAACTCTTATTTGATTAGATCCGTTGATTGGGAGATCAACAGCTCTGATTTGGCCTCAAATACCTTCATTTGTGCCTAAAACGCTCGGATTTGCTCTGGTGGCGACACGTGGTAGTCGCTGCATCGTCGATCTTCGATTGCGCGGCTCTGATTCCTCCTCGCGCGCACGCTTATCTTCTTCGCTCACCACTTACCTTCAAAACCTGCCTTAACATCAACCATCTGATCTTACGATCGGACGGCTTACGTGCTCGCGCCTCGCTACGTTTGTTTGAAAGGCACGTGGGATCATGTGTTAAACGTGCATCTGATCGTATGTTCGACTGCGGCGCACCCTTGCTTCGCCACGTAGACTCGATCACTACCTTCCACTCCTCATCTTAGGGCCTAATTTAATCTGTGCCCATCCTCACACGGATTGTGGCTCGAACGGGCGTCTCCAAATCCCGCGCATGCGCGGGTGAGTCAATGCACTACGCAAACCTTTTGTTATATACTTGTTTGTTTCTATTTATGGTTATCTAGTCTGGGTGGTCGACGTGGCACGCTCGTGACTGTTGGATGGATTTCCAACGGCCCACAACATGTGGTGTGGCCTTCCTAGATGGGGTGGTGGTGAGGGAGCGGCTGTGATGGTGCCACATGGCACCATCATGGCCGTCCATCTTCTTTTCTTTATATCTGGTGATGTAGATCTCCGGGTGGGTTGATTTTTGCATCATTGAATTGCGATCGATGATCCTGATTCATCCATGCGATTGGATTCCTCATCTGAGGCCCGGATCTTTGTCCTTTGGCTCCATGATCTCCGTTCTTCTATGAACTACACAAGGTGCCCTGGTTGTCTAATCGAGACGATTTTGGAAGCGTTGGACTCCCAATGTCATTCTAATCAGAATTATCTGGTCTGATTTGACATCCGTGGCTTTGAATCATCTGAGATTGAAATCATCTTTCTTTTAGGTCATAAAATGACGATATTATCTATATGACTAATAAACTACCTATTGTGCAAATTATGATGCCTATGAATGCATTATTCCTAAGTTATGCTAGAATCTAGCTTAATTCAAGTGATTTAGGTTGCATGATTGCTGTGCAATCATGGTGGGGGCGGCTTCTCAGTCATTGGATTTTCATCCAACGGCTAAGATCGCATGTTAGAAGGCCCTTGGAGGAATGCTGGGTGACTTTGGGTGATCTAGATGGTGCCATGTGGCGTCAACTGGATGTCCACCTTTCTTTACTTGCAGAGGATGCCATGATGCTCGGATCGTGATGATTTCTGCGTTGCCGAACTACGATCGTCGCTTCGGATTCATCCATATGATCGAAGTTTGCATTTGAAGCTTCAAAATGTTGCGCCCTATTTCTTAGCCACAATAATGCATGAATTATTATACAATTTATACACATCACACTAAATGCAATATGATGAATGCTACGCAGTATTTATACTATGCAATGCAATGCCAAGCTAGGAACTATCATAAGTAAGCATTTTATCATGGATACATGCGTGTTTATTAGTGGTCAAGGAGAATGGGTGGTCATATTGGTGGAATTTTGTTGAACAAGCACCTTGATGAGTAGTTGGGTGGTCCAACTAGGTGCTTGTTCAGATCAATAAGCTGATGATACAGACCAAACCTAATCAGTCTAGTGCATTGAGGAATGTGAATCAATAGGTGTGGAGCTCACCAGATGCTTTGTGGCTTAAATTGATGTGGAAATGCGAATCTAAGGTTTGGTTGTATCAGCTCAACCAGATCAGAGTAGGGGTCCTCGAAAGAAAATGGATCTGTGAAGGCTGTAGGAACCCTACTGGTGGAATCAGAGGGGGACAATGTGTGGTTGTCAGCTTGATCAATGTCCAATTCTCTATCAAATCGAGGTGGCATAGCATGTGTAATTGGATCAAAAAGAGGTGAGTTAGAATAGAAATTGATTTCGGTGGTGGGTCGGGGTTGGGGTCAATTTCTGAAAGTCTCTGACTTGAGATTCAGAGGTAGGGCTACTTTGAGTTCCAAATCATTGGCCTTAGAATCAGAATTAAATAATGGATCATGGACACTGAGGTTGTGAATTGTTTCATAATCATTTGGAAATAATGGTTCTCCAAAATCAGAGTATGATTCAAAATCATCGAAGAATTTGTGAAAATCAGCTTTTGAACCTAATTCAAGATCGGGATTTCCGCCACAGAATAAATCAAGATGCATGGAGTTATCAACCTGACTTTGGTCTAACCTAGCCTCAAATTCCAATCTCACTAAGATATCCTTATTAGGCATAGGTTCGGGTTTAGGACATCTAGGGTAGATCCAATCAAACCCCAACTCTTCCAACTCCTTTGATTCTGTATTGTAAATCGATTTGACTTCTGAAAAATCAATTTGTTCTTCTGAGGAGTATGGAGAGGCATAATCATCAAATATAGGCCTAAGATCATAGTTCGAATCTAAAATCCTGTTCTTATCACATTGAGCCCCATGATCATCCCAACTAGGTTCAGATCTAGATTCTAGGTTAGGTGTAGGAACTAGGCCACTAGAATCTAGGCTTGGTTCTATTAGGATGCCATTATTACTCTCATGGAATACCTTAACAAGATTCTGAGTCTACTTCACAAGTGTTTGGAAATTCTAGGCATGATGAAATCAACTTCACGCTCCCTAGGCTAATAATCGGGAACACCTGTAACTGGATCCGCCCAACCCACATCATGATCAAGTATTTCATTATGCACAAAATCACAATTTGGTTCCATTTGAGTTGGGGGTCCATAACAATAACCTCCGTTTTCATACCCGAGTTTTGGGAAATTGTATTGATCTTCAAAATTGCCCCAAGATATCTCATTGGCTTCTGAGTGGTGATGTGGGTATTTTCGATAAATGGCTTGTTGCAACATATTTAGCACATGTGCACATTTTTCAATGATATCCTGGTGTATTTCCCAAAGTGGAGGATTTGTCAAACATTGTAAACCCACAATGCTATGCAATTTCCACAATTCACTATACTCCAATATAAGAGCATCCCAAGTTGAACCACGTATCATCATTTGTGTTAACATCATCTTGGTGCGATTCATAAGAAGGGCAGTTGTTTTTGATAGGTTAACCTGAATGCCATTAAAGGGATCTAAGGTCCTGTCAAAGTCTTCCTTATTCTTAAGAGTGCCCTCGATCATTTTCTCTTTTATGCTTATACGGGACTCAGGTTTATTGAACATCTTTCCCATGTTGTCAGGTTGCATCTCCAAGACAGGTGGATCAGGATGAAGAATCAAATTTAGGTCCAGATTGATTTGATCATATCAGATCAGATTTCACCTAGAAGATCAATTCTAATGGATGCCTCTAGGTCAGACCTAGGGACCTCTTCCTGTGTATGTGCACTAAAGAATAGATGATGGAGTAAATGTCTATTGGACCCAATCAAGGGACCCAAAAATTTTGGATGACTAAGGTTGTTTGAGGCAAATGAGCCTCTTAATAAAAAATCCACACACCCAAGAATTGCATGGGCAACTAGGAAGGGAGAGTCCCACAAAGACCCTTACACTGTACAGTGTCCCCATGGGTTATAGGGTTTCCCCCACCTGACCTTCCTTGTCACTGCAGTTCCAAACAGATAGGAATGTGTGAATTGAGACCTAATGTCTACCAATTTTAGCCCTACTTATGCCTTGAATTTCACCTGGTTTAGAAGTTATTTCAAATTGTGACTTAATTTGTAGGTAGATTGATTCACAAAGTGAACCAACTTCACCTGACCTAACCTAAAGTTGAGGATGAAATTTGGGTCAGAGCACCCAAATCACCTTGAATTGGTTCTTAACATGTTATTAGGTCCCAAGTTTTATGATTCAAGTGAATTTAGATACTTGATTTTAGGGTTCACTAGGTTAGATAAGTTCAAACAAGGGCTTAGGTAGCACACAAATGTGGGAAGATCTGTTATCTTAATTGTAGGCAAGTGTGTACTAACATTTCAAAACCCTAATGTGGAAACCCTAGATTGGCTCTATTTCAAGTCCAATTTGATTCCAAATATGACACCTTGGACGCAAACAAGAAAGTGAGTAGTCCAAGATGTTGAAAAATTTTAGCGCAAATCCCTAATAGGTACAGGAAATGTGGAGGGGGAATCTCTAATCAAATCGTACCAACTTCAATCTAATTTCAATCTATTTCATAAATCATTAAACTCTTTGCCTTTAAATGATATTACTAGGAAAGTAAGGCAAGTGGATCCTAATTCATTTGGGTCTTTTTTCTCTTCCTAAGATTAAGAGATGATTAGCGAAGAAGAGAAATTTTACCTACCCCTGGAGTGATTGATTGTGCGAAAGATCTCCTCGTGATGTACCTCGCAACAGCAAAACAAAGCAGATTGGGCAAGTTAGAAATCAACTCAATAATGATATGACTAGTCATGAATTTTGCATTGCTCCTCGACAATGGTGCCAAAATTTTTCGTCAAAAATTGTCATAGTTTAGAAAAGTATCGCATTGTAGTATAGCGACAAAAATCGAATCAACATTTAAATTTATAAAGCTTGAAAAATCATGAGTTTCGAGGTCGTTCACAACGAGCAAATATGGAATTCAATCGCTAGGCAAGTATAAGAAATAATGACCACAATAATTAATCCACAATAATGATAATCAATGAATAAATAATCCACTAAAATGATATTCAATTACCATCAAAATGTATCTCATGAGTCAAGGACAAAAATATAAAATGAAGCCTAAAAAGTGGTGGTTGTAACCACCAAATTAAGCCCCACAATTAGGCACAAGTCCTAATGATCATATCTCAATTAGGAGCCAATAGTATCCTTAAATTAGAGCCTTATTTTCCCAAATCAGACGTTGAGAGCTACCATCAAACTCCTTAACTTAACAAGCTCCAGAGCTTTGAATTTTACTAAGTGTTAGGCATAAATCCCAAGGTATATAGGGAAAAACCTGCCCCTCCTCCCTCAGAAAATCCCCTTCTCTCTTTCCTAATTGAGTCAGGTCTACGGGTAATTATATCTGAACTTGAGACCAGGTCGGTTGGCGTGCAGTGGCAGGCGAGGAGTGTGTGAGGGGAGTGAGAGGGACCTCACCCCTAGTGTCTAAGGTGATAAGCCTATTCAGTAAATGCATTATATAGGCATTTCAAAATCGTTATCCCATGATGTGGGACAAATCTCCAGGCATTCTTCACGTGTTGCAGCTGAAGGAGTTCATCTCGATTATTGTTGCTGCTATGCAACTTCTATTCAATTGAGGACCCAAGTGGTTCCAAGGTATTCGTCTGTGATTATGGGAAGTGGTCTTAGAACCGAAGATCAGCGGTGGGCGGCGGACGACGGCGAAGGAGTGGAGCTCGCCGACGATACCTGAAAACTCAAGAAAATGACCCTAACGCCCAATTAACATAGTTAGGAGACTCGCTGTAAGGCAAGGAAGGTGAAGACGGTGGTTTATTGTTGTTTGGAGTGCTGTGGAGATTGGTCGAGGTCGGTTAGGGTGGCAAATAGTGGGTGTGTTCGACGACGGTGAAGGAGTGATCAAAAGCCCCAATAGGTTTGGTGCTTTTGATCAGGGAGTCACGGTGGAGCTTTTGGAGGTGGTGGTGGAGCATTTGGTGGTGTGTGGCGGCCGTGTGACTATGCCAAAGATGTGGCCAGAGGCAGAGAAGACGGAGGTTGAGAGAGTGAATCGGTGGTTGAATTGGGGTTCTAAAGACCTAAACCTAAATTAGAGGAAGAGAGGGAGAGAAAAAACCTAACTAATTGGATGAAGGAGAAGGAAACCTGCACCGACGTGGCTTACCAGTGTCGAGGGAGATGAAGCCTTGGACAGGGTAGATGACGAGGAGGAAAGGAGGAGGAAGCCTCTGCTTTGGCTGGCAAGAGGTGGATGAGGATGAGGAAGATGATGACAATCCCAATTTGGTCATTGGGAGCCAGAGAGAAGAGGTCGATGGGGTTCACTGGAGCTTAGGTTGGAGGTGGCTGGAGAAGAGAAGAAGTGGATTTTGGCCGTAACCTAGTTGATTCTGATTGTGGGACTTCGGGCAACTTATATAGAGCACGTTTGCGAGATCAAATTGGGAGAACTTGTGAGTTGGAAATGTGATTTAGGCAAGTTCTGATCTCGCAAAATTAGAGCTTCTCCTGAGCTCTTTGGTCCAAACTAGGATCCAAGATCAAGTTCACATGCTAGGGAATCTCTTAAAGATCAATCCCTCCAAATTTGGAGGAATTTGACTAGGATTTGGAGGAGAAATCCCAAGATGAAGTTGGTGATTTGTGTTTTTAGGTTTCAAATTAGGAAACCTGTTGCATACAGAAGGTAGGGAGTGAAGTGTGAAGAAGATGACAAGTTAGGGCTGTGGTTGAAAGGAAAACCTGAAAGTTAAGGGCTTTGGTGTAAAGGATAGAGATTTGGGGACTTAAATGCAAACTAGGTCAAGATGGACTTTGATTAGGCCCAAATTTTGGTGTCAACCTAGTTTGAACCTAAAGAATCTAATGGTGAACTTGGATATGAGTTTTGACCACGTTTAACTAGGCAAATTGCTCAGGAGCCCAAATCAAAGCAAATTCTCGTCTAAATCTCTGTTCTTAGTCAAAATGGGTTCAAATGGTCAAACCAAAGGTATCAAACCTCTTAGAATATTTTACCATGAATTTTAAGAGGTTTAGATTGAATTTATCTTGATCAAAACTCTTTCAATTTAAGTATGGCTAATAATTAGGGTTTTTAATGATATTTTAATCTCTAAAATGAGTGAAATTCTGATTTAGTCAATGTGAGCTCGCTTATTGGTATTTTAAATTCATTTAACCTTTAATTAACCCCTAAGTAACCTTGCGATTTATCTGCATTTGTGATGTGCTGTTAAAATTATAAAATTAACCCTATTTTCTTGTTTTCTTCTCAAATCAGATATGTACGGAATTATGGTTCTTAGTAATCATTTAGGAGCATTTAGTATTTGATTTCAACTAAGTTAAGTTAGCTATGATGATTGATGGCATTACCATCTGGTGGTATGGTGGAGGAGGTCAGGGAGGCGGAAGAGGAGAGGGAAAAAGGGGGCGGAGGGGGTGTCGGAGGGGGAGATAGAGGAGGATGAGAGGGTAATATGTCAAGGGCGAGGTAGAGGAACGGCGACAAGGAGGAGGTCATCGATGAGGAGGAGGAGGTGAAGGCACTATGCGGGCGATGGAGCTTGAATGAGATGAGTAGGGGGAGGGGGAACGAGTCGCTATGTGGTGCGCCCTAATAATACACATTTTGTGGTGGTTTTAATAAAACCATCACTGATTTAATTAGTAAAATTTCACTTTGCGTGCCAACCCAAATTTTGAGATAGTGTTCGGCGACATTATCGTCATAACTGTCGCTAATTACATATAGGAATGGTTTCGTAACGGTTGTCAATTTCAAGATATTTCAATCTCCACGAGCGTGGGTTTCCATCATCCTTTACACAATGGTTTCATAAATAATAATCGCAGATGACCACATTTCACAATGGTTTCTTGATATTATCATCATTAATAATCATCAAAATGCACTTATTCTAGTAGTGTCCTCCATTCAATTATGTGATGTTTATTCCTTTGATATGACGTCCAATTATCAAATAAAAAGAATTCCACTAATTCCTCTTGGTGGGTGTAAAAGACTTCTGCCTCTAATGGCTTATGTAGCAAAGAGTAAGAGGTGGGGTTGGGGACCATGCACGAGTGCACGTGCCCCACCCTAACCCAACTCCAGCTCAGGCTCAGGTGAGAGTTAATTTGGAAATTGGAACTTGGAGACTTTTGCTACAGATTTATAATCTCATGATTTTGGCCTGAATTGATTGATCAAAAGGTAAAATTGGTTGATCAATTATTTTTAATATATCGATGGGTTAAAATTGGTAGATCAATTGGTTTGGTCAACCAAAAAATTAAGTTTGATCGATCAATTGGACTAAATTGGTCGATCAATTGCCATATTTTCATAAAATGGGAATCTCCAAAAATGTAGGGTCGTGGGCTCTATATAAGGGCACGAGGGGGCACTCATTTGACACACAAAAAGAGTAGAAAAGCTCTTTGGTAAATGCCAGTTTATCATCATTCTTATGACTTAAAACAAACTTAGATCTTAGGGTTTTAACTCCGCAAACATGTTTTCAGGCTTCATTTAGGCATTCACCTAGGATAGGCATGCATTGCATTTTATTGTCTTTTTGATGAGCTTATTTGAGTGTCAGGGATAAGCAGAGAGTTAGATCCCTCAAACCTTGGCACTCAGGAAGGCAGAAGATGAAAAAGAAGCTCAAATCAGTTGGATCTCAAATAGATCCAGCTCATACCAGATGGATCCCAACTTATTATAGTTAGATCAACCTATCCTTAGCTCCATTTAGCTCACCTCAGCAGAATGGTAGCTCAAGCTAGTTCACCTCAGCTCCATTCAGCTCACCTCAGCTAGATGGCAGCTTAGAATAACTCAAGACAATTGATCCCATCTCCATTCTAGCTCCTCCCAGCTCAAGACAGTTCACTGGAAGCTCTACTTGACTAGGATTAGTGATGTAGACATATCTATTTCACATAAACTATCTATTTATGCATGTTCTCAGGCTCATAATTGCATCCAGCATTATAAATAATCCATAGCATGCAGAAGTTTATGGCTTAGGAGGGAGAACAAAACACCTTCAGAGAATGGAGAGAGAAAAAGAGAGTGGCGATGGGTGACGGGAGAAGAAGGTGAGGGCCTAGCTAGGATTGGGGATGAGGGTGATTAGAAGACGTGGAGACCGAGAAATTGGAGGAGGGAGAGGAGATGGCAGTCTTATAAGGGTAGGGAAACCAGATTTACTTTGAGAGAGGGTTGGAGGAGGACGAACAGAGAGGTTCTGTGCTATAGGTGTAGACAAAGAGGGCATATGGCTGCGGTGTGTAGAAATCCCCCTATCTGCTTGGTGTGTGGGGGAGACGGTCACAAACGTGATTCGTGCACAAGGGTGAGGCTACAACACGTGAAGATGGACCCTCCACGGCCAAAATAGAAGGTTCTGAAGGAGCCCTAGCTGCCCCCGCCGCTGGCACTAGGTGGCCACACGATTGATGTGGAGATCCCATTCTTAGAGGATATTATTTCTGTGGAGATGGTGCTGAGGGGTGCTTTGATCGGTGAAGTTATGACTGGCAATCCTTCTATTGAAAGGTTCCATCAACTGGTGAGTTCCCTATACCTTGTTTCATCGGGCTGGAAGGTTGTTGTGCTATCCCAGACCCGTTTTCTTGTTTTCGATTTGGGGATGATAAATGTGGAAAGTCTACGCTTTTGCTCTAGTACCTTCGAGAACATCAGTGTGCTATGGAGGCTGGTCTCTCCCTTTGATGGGGCACTTCCTGATTGGGCCCCTCAGAGAATGGGTACCAGGAGGGTGACCCTTGCGATCAAAGGATCGCCTTTGCATCTGAGATCTAAAGGGGTGGTCTCCAAGATGATTGCTAGCTTTGCATCTATTAGTGAAGATACTGAAATTACAATCGGGGAAGGTGATGCCCGTCTACTACAATTCGAGGCTGAGGCTTTTAGAAGCAGGTCACTGCCAGATAAAATCATCCTCAGGTGTGGGGGCTCATTGTGGCTTATTCGCCTATCAGTGGTAGGGCAGGATTTTTTATTACCAGAATCAAGTTAGGATAAGATGTCTGTTGATAGATCTGGTGAGGTACAACAGGTTGAACTTGAGGGTCGTAAGCCCTCAGATGATGCGCCTAAACCAAAGAAGAGGAAAGACTATGGCTGATGACGTTGTCATGGGGAGTGCTAATCAAACACTTGTGGATTCTGGCAAATCCACCAGTTGTAAGGAGGTGAAGTCGAGGGAGAAAATAGCAAACAACAGTGGAAGAAGTGTCCTTATGGATGTGAATCAAATGCCTTTCCCTGCACCTGATGATCTAAAATTCAGGAAAGGGACCAGCTGAAAGAGGGGGTTTGGGCTCTCTCCTTACATCCTTAGGAGGTGAAGGAAGGAGAACTTGAGTCCCATAGAAGAGGAAACTATTGCAAAGTCCATCATGGTCGAATACGTGGAGAATTTGGCACAAGGGGATCAGCCATGAAAGGGATGAGAGTCTTAACGTGGAATGTGCGTGGGTTGCACAATAAAGTGAGAAGGGCATCTCTTATGAGATATCTTGTGGAGTGGGAGATTGATTGTGCTCTTATTCAAGAGACACATTTGGAGGATGAAAATGGCCTTGTCTGGGACTCTCTGAGACAATCTGGGAGAGCAGACTGTGTGGGGATGGCTGCAATTGGCAGATCTGGTGGGATGGCAATATGGTGGAAAAAATCCAGCCTTAAAGTGATTGAAATCCATCGTGACAGACATGTGCTTACTTGTAGATGTCAGAACCTTCAAGGTGATCTAGATTAGTTCATCTCATGTGTATATGGACCTTGTGCAGTAGCTGGTCGGGTGGAGCTGCGGGAGGACCTGTCAATAGTGCATCAGAAAGTCCAAAAGGTGCCATGGCTTGTTGGTGGTGACTTCAACTATTCTTTATCAAGTGTAGATAGACCTGGTGGTAGTACTGATGGTGCAATGGCTGGGTTTCAACTGATTGTGCAAAGCTTGGGCATCACTGAATACCCTGTTAGTGGGGTTGAATTCACTTGGAGAAATAGTAGTGGGTTGGTATTAAGGTTGGATAGGTTCTTTGGCAACCCCAACCTCTTGGTGAAATTCCACCTATCCTCTACTATGAGCCTTGACAGGCCATTCTCTGATCACACACCAATTGTGTGGGATTGTGGAGTAAGTGCGGATGTTCATTCATACTTCAAGCTTAAAAAGTCTTGGTTGAGAGAAGAGGGGTTTGCAGACATGCTGTCCAGCTGCTGGCAAAATAAGACTGTTACAGGCTCGGCTACACAACAACTTGCACTAAAGCTGGCAGATATGCATACAATGTTGAAGGAATATGGGCAGATAGTGGTGGCTATTAAAGAGCAGAAGAGAGCAGAGGCATTGGCTGAGGTCTAAAGGCTTAACTTGGAGGAATGCAAGGTGGTTCTGAGTGCCTAGGAGCAGGAGTAAAGGAACTGTCTGCAGCAGATCATTGGGGAGGAGGACTTAAAGAAAGAGATGATTGGCGTGAGAGGTCTAGACAACTGTGGCTCAAGGAAGGCAATGCCAATACGGAATTCTTTCGTCTTGCTGCCAGCACTAGGAGAAGATTCAATCTCATCTCCTCTATTAAAGTGGGCGAGAGAACCATTACCTCCACTCGTGAAATAAGATTTGAAGCTGGCCATTACTTTAAAGAAGCAGCCAAGGCTGCACCAAGAGGCTCCTGGAGGATGGCTACAGTTGATTTTCGGTATGCTAGCAGTGAACAAACTGCTATGTTGGTTGCCCCTTTTACTGAACATGAAACAGTGGAAGCTATCGAAGGCTTGAATAATGAGGGAGCTCCAGGACCAGATGGGGTACAAGTCTTCTTCTACAAAGAAATGTGGAATGCTCTTAAGAAGGATGTGATGGAAGTTATACATGAGTTTGAAAAGGGCAACTTTGGTTTTGAAAGACTGAACAAGTCATATTTGTTCTTGTTACCAAAGAAGTCGGGTGCAGAGCAATTTCAGAATACAGGCCTATTGCTTTGTCGAATTCCATTTATCTTATCATCAGCAAGATCCTAGCTAACAGAATTCGTGATGTACTGCAAGATTTGATTATGCCTGTCCAATCTGCTTTCTTACTTGGGAAGTCACTGTAGGAATCATTCATCATGGATCAAGAAATGGTGATGGGATGGCATAGGCGAAAATCCAAGGCCTTCCTATGAAAGGTAGACTTCACTAGAGCGTATGACTCAATTTCTTGGCCATATCTATGGGAAATTCTTAAAAGGAGAAAATTCCACCCTCTTTGGATATAATGGGTGAAACGGTGCATCACAACTGCTTCCTATTCCCCTTTGATAAATGGGAAGCCATGTCGATCCTAGATCCAGCCTCAGTGTGGGGTATGGCAAGTTTGCCCCTTAGCCCCATTGATCTTCAATTTTGTAGTGGATACCTTGGCAAGATATGCTTGCAATTTGGTAGCTAATGGGATGATAAGGGGATATTCGATGAAAAATAGAAGGGCTTTGGCCCCCATTCTTCAGTATGCGAATGACACTATTTTTTTTGTGGAAGGTGGGAAGAAGGAAGCACAAGCGCTATATTATATGGTCAACATATTTGGTGAGATCTTTGGTTTGAAATTAAATGGAAGTCCTCCTTGGTCAACTTTGGTATGAACAGTACATACCAAAATGACATCTCCACCATCCTGGGCACGCTTGTGATATCACTGCTAATCAAATACCTGCGGTTACCACTGAAGTGCACAAAAATGAAGAAAACTACTTTGGTATGAACAGTAGCCAAGAAGCTAGAAGGTTGGAGTAGCCGCTACTTGTCGAAAGAGGGGAGGTACATCTTATTAAATTCAGTTATCACATCCATTCTAGTCTTCTTCTTCTCGATTCTTTGAGCTTCAAAGTCAATTTGGAAAAAACTTGATGTTATGTGCAAAAGGTTCTTCTGGAAAGGGGCTTCTCACCAAGGTGCCTTCCTCCAACCTGTTAAATGGGATTCAATATGTTCACCTAAGAAGTATGGTGGCATGGGAATCAAATCTCTCAAAGAGTTTAATGATGCCTTGTTATTGAAATGGGCAGTTCGGTTGCTGCAAGGGGAACAAAAGCCTTGGATAGAAATCATTCATGATAGTTATGGGGTGGCAAATGATGAGAAGAGCCGCTTAAATCCTCATAAGCCATCTCCCTTGTGGTCCTCAGTGGTGCGTGCCTTGGCTGATAACTGGAATTTATTCAAATCTATTTTGGGTGACGGGAGAAGCTTTAAATTCTGGTTGGAAAAATGGTTGCCTGGTGGGGAGATAAAGGACAAGTACCCTCTTGCATTTTTGGCTACTACTGATAAAAATGCTTTGGTGTGCGACTATTGGGACACAGCTTCTGAGATTTGGATGTTAAATAATGAGGTGGGGAACGACCATGGAACAAGAACACAGGTAGAAAATGAATGCCTCCTGCAAGAACTTGCTGCTTTCAGACCTATGCCAGAGGAGTGTGATACATATAAATGGGATGGGGCCTTCTTGTCAGCGGTTGCCTATGAGAGACTCATCTTTTCTTCCAGGTCGGTAGAGGTGGATGAGATTGGGAAGAAGCTATGGAAATTGAAAGTACCATTGAAGGTACAAATCTTTTTGTGGTTGTGCAAAGATATGGTTTGATAACGGGAGATATGAGGCATAGGAGAATGGGCACCCTTGCTCATTTCTGCCATTTGTGTGGGATGCACAATGACTCCAGTCTTCATATTTTTTCCACATGCATGATAACAAATTGCGTTTGGAGGAAGGTCTGTAGGGAAACTATTCCCACGTGGGATGATCTTTGGAGCTCTTTTTTGAGGTTGAATAAGCCATATTTGCCCATGGTGGCTGTGCTATGGTTGGTGTGGAGAGCTAGAAATGAGAGTTTGTTTCAGGAGAGACCAGTGAATGTGGATAATAATGTAAACAATTGCTGGAATCTCATACATCAGTGGGGTTCACTCATGTAATTCATTTCTTTCATATAATCAATAAATGCTCTCCTGGAATGCTATCAGTGAGTCGATAGCACTCCTTTTCTTTTCAAAAAAAAAAATCCATAGCATGCATTATCATGCATTTAGATTAACTATTGTAAATTCTATGTTAATTCACCCTTTTTGTGGTCAGGGGACAAGGTGATATCTATCTGAGCCTCGGATGGAAGATCCAACTGTATGGATCTGATCAGGGCAACAATCAGAGTCCAATGCCTCTGAGATCACCCCGATTGGATCTCCATAGCATCATATGCAGTTCGAAGAAGATCAGAGGCAAAGGGGTAAAGTGTTGAAAATCCAGACTTCAAATGATAAATCCAACCACATGGATGGGTTCGAATCAACGATTGCAGCCCAACGGCATGAAAATCGATCTAATTCGACATCTGTGACACTATCTACAAGTCAAAGAAGTTGGACAACAAAAATGGCACCACGTGGCACCATCCCAGCCATCCAAAGCATCCCAACAGCCCTACCCAACCTCATCCAATGGCCAAGATCAACCCACCTCGCTACGCCTTCACATTTTCAACGAGGCATTCATCGTGTGCTCGTAGCCATTAATCTGGGATCCAATGGTTGTGAGCGATGGTGCCTTAATCCAAAAGCGCAACAATCCATGGCAGCAGCGCATTAGTCACGAGAGGTGCTCTCAAGGTAGTGCCACACGTTCAAGCCCCCATGTGCACCCAAATTCATAGCATGAGCAGCAAGCGCTCAATTGGCCAAGCGATCGAGATTGGCCACTTCCGAAGTGACCATGTGGAAGGATCTGACGCGTAGAGATGAGAGTGAGTCGTGTACGCGCGCAATGATGCACCATCGTACGTAGGTGTGATTTTAAGACGACTGGAGGCCTTCTTAGTCATCTGATCTAGATGAGGTGCGACTTTGTGTGCTAATAGTTGAAGGGGAGAAGGCGTGCAACGTGGCTGATCATGGACCGTCAAATCTTGATCGAAGGGCTGACATCGTGCGGGCATCAACGACCACGTTTCCCTTTAGTAATGCACACAAACATCACTAAAAGCCTTGCATTCATTTTTAAAGCCTTTGAAATGCCCTTTTTGCCCTCAAACCTCACTTATAAAAGGGCACCTACACCCTCCTGATTCTTCATCTATTCTCTTCTCTTCTCACCTTCTCCAAAGCTCTAAGAAGCTAGTCCCAAACCTGGGATTCTCCTCTAGAGTTAAAAAGAAAAAATTTATCCATCTTCTCATCCCCTTTGTAGAGCATCCCGTGGTTGTCTTCTCATCACCATTCGAGAAGTGGATTCCACTGCGAAGCTACCTTGCTTCGTCCTCCTTCCTCCAGCTTCATGTTTCATCATCTAGTACCTCACCACCCTCTTCTAGGCGCTCCGTTAATGCAGCTCATCCTCCAAGTGACCGTTGAGGAGGATTTTCTCATCCCTATCCTTTTAATACTTTTTAGTGTAGGTTTCAATTTTGCAATTAGTGTAATGAACTTGGCTATATTCTTATGAAATATTTGTTCTCTCTCACTCTCTTTGTATTATTCTCTCTCTTTTCTATTATTTATTCTTTAAGTAGAATAGCTAGCATAGATTAATTTCAACCAACTACTCTACATTATAAAAATCAATGTGGATTTTAATCAAACGTTCGCTTCCCCGTGTTCGACTCAAGACTCACCAGAGTTTCAGTTAAATTTATCTGATAGCGGATTTTTGCGTGCTGCAATGATGGGATTCTAACACAATCTTTTCACTTATGAAATCTCACTTATCAATTACCTACTGCCATCAACTAGCTAAGCCTAGCTAGCTGAAGAAATTCTCAACTAGCTTGGGTCTGCTTAACTCTAGCTCCCGAAGACTTAGATCAGCTCAACTTAATTGAGCTGAGCTACTGGACCTAAGCTAACTACCCCAGCTAGCTGGGTAGTCTTTAGGAAGATCAGCTCTAGCTCACCTCAGCTCAGAATAGAAGAGACCAACTCAGATTAGCTTGGTTTAGCTACTAGCAAAGAACTAGCTACTGAGATCTACTTCAGCTCTCTTCAGCAACCATCAACTTCAGTGCAGCTCATTGCAGCTCCTCCTTAGCTCCTCAATCTAAAACCATAGCTCTCCTACCTCGTCCCCTACTCCCTACTAGCTAAGCTAGCTTAGCTAACTTGATCTCCACCTCCATGGCCATCAAACCTAACCCTAATTCCCACCCACTTAGCTCCACCAAATAGTCGACCTAAGCACTCCTTACTCTCATTCCCTTTTGGCGCCACAAGTACACATCCCTTCACCTCTCAACCACCACCAAAAGCCACCTTAAGTTGGTGCCAAAAAGACCCATAACCACCCCCCCTTGGTGCCAACTTTTCCCTCCAAAAATCCCATCATCTCACCCCTACACTTATCCCCTCAATCCATCTCCACCATCCACCTCACCCTCCTTCTAGAAGTCCCCCTTGTTGGTGCCAACTAGTGGTGTATCTCCACCACCAAGAGCCGCCAACAGCACCATAACCACCACCCTACATGACCTTTGGGTTGGCGCCAATTAACCCCAACCTTAGGATCCCTTAACCACCCACCAAACCTAATCCTAGCACTACACGTATACCCCATGCCAACCACCACCTGTTCAGCATGTAAATCATGTTTTAAAAGATGATTTAGTTGTAGTATAGCGCGAATTGCGACAGAACAAATAAATTTATAAAGATCGGGAGTACCAGGTCATTCGGAGAGAGGCAATCACGATTTATGCAGAAGCTCTTCAGAAAATTAGTTCTAGCAGATATTTATATATGCATATATGTATAGAAATTGGATATATAATTAGAATTGTATTGCATTTAGAAATAATTTTTTCAAAATAGAGATTGTTATGCTAAACAATAACTAGAGAAAGAAAGAGAGAGAGAGAGTAGAGAGATGCAAATAGACAACGTCGCTTTTGGGATTCTTGTGCGAGGTGTGGCAACACCTCAGATCTACAACGCCGGGACAAAGAGCAGAGCAGAGATGCAGAGGGAGAGACGTTTGGAGGAAGGTGGAAGAGATAGATGGAAGAGATGGAAGATGCCTTCAACTGGGGGGCCCTGGGTCTTCTTTTATAGCTTTGGTGAGGGGCAAAGAGGGCATTTTGGTGCTTAAACTCATGTAACAACCACAGGTTAATCAGATCCGTTGATCAGGAGATCAACGGCTCTGATTTGGCCTCAAAACATCCTCAAACATGCCTTCTACACGCGGATTGATCCTAGTGGCAACATGTGGCAGCCTTTAGAGCATTTGATCAAGATCGCTTGGCTATGCGCTCTCGTCACCAACGCCCGCTCTTTTTTTGTCTCTTCGTACGTGCCCCCTTATTCAAATAGAACGTCTCATCCTTGGTAATCGCCCGCACTACCTTCGCGTCGAAGAAAACATGTGGAATTTCACATGGGATCCCGCATACTGCCACGGTGCACTCAGATCAGGCCATGTGGTCAGCCTCTGCCTTTCAATCACCATCTGATAGTGAAATTGTGCCCGCACCCAACATCCCTTCAATTTCGTGTGAGGCGTGGATCGAACGCGCGTCGTTGGTTCTCAAACCAATATGCTCTCCACTGCATTATTCCTTCTCTTGTGCCATGTTTCCAAATCGTGCATAGCCACTATCAGCATTGGATTAGGATCCAACGGTTGATCTTTATTCCCCTTGATAGAGCATGGGCGTGATGGTGACATGGCATGCTCATGGCCATTGGATGATGATCCAACGGCCCACAATGCCTGATGAAGTGTCTTCAGAGAGTGTGGTGTGGCAAGGGGCAGCTATGATGGTGCCACGTGGAGCTATCGTGGTCGTCCATCTTCTCTTCTTTGTATTTAGTGCTAGAGAGCTCCAATCGGGTTGATTTTTGTGCCATTGGACTGTGATTGTTGATTCGGATCCATCCATGTGGTTGGATTTTTCATCTGAGGCTTGGATCTTTGACCTCTAGCTCCGTGGCCTCTATTCTTCTATGGACTACACAAGATGCTCTGGTTGTCTAATCGAGACGATTTTGGAAGCGTTGGACTCCCATCATTATTCTGATCAGATCTGTATGGTATGATATGTCATCTGTAGCTTCGAATCATCTGTGATTAATTTCATCTCTCATTTAACACAAAAAATGACAATATGATCTCTATGACTAAAAAACTAACTATTGTGTGAATTATGACACTTATTCATGCATTATTCCTAAGTTATGCTAGAATCTAGCTTAATTGAGATGATTTAGCTTGCATGATTGCTATGCAATCACACCCCCATGCCTAAATCTTGCTAGTCCCAACGGGACAGACTTGTGCCTAAGTTAGTTCAGGATTCCTCGGGCTATTATCAGTGATGGTGACACACATTTCACTCATGCCTAGTTTTGGAATTTACTGGGGAAATACGAGGTGAATCATCGGATTTCCACACCCTACCACCCTCAAACGAATAGACAAGCCGAGGTCTCAATCGTGAGATCAAAAACATTTTGCAGAAAATCGTAAAGCCTGATAGGAAGGATTGGACCTAAAAGCTAGATGATGCTCTTTGGGCCTACCATATGGCATACAAAATGCCTATCGGTATGTTTTTGTTTAGTCTGGTGTTTGGTAAGGTGTTTCACTTACCCATAGAGCTTGAACACCGGGAATTTTGGGCCATCAAAAAAATGTAATTTTGACCTAGAGTTGGCCGGGAAGACCAGGAAACTCCAACTATTTGAGTTGGAGGAGCTTAGAAATGATGCTTATGAAAATGCCAGAATTTATAAAGTAAGGACCAAATCTCTCCATGACCAGATGATTTCACGTAAGAGCTTTGAGCCAAACCAGAAGGTATGGCTTTTCGATTCTCGACTAAAGCTCTTCCCTAGTAAGCTTAGGTCTAGGTGGGACAACTCATTCGTTATTGAGTGGATTTTCCCTAATGGGACCGTCGAAATCTCTGACCCAAAGATGGGTAATTCCTTTAAGGTCAACAGACAGCATCTCAAACCATTTGCTCCCTGAACCTGTCTCGAACAAGGTTGCTCTTACCTTGCCCTAACCACCATGGGTCGATCATCGCCTAGCTGAAGGCACTAAACTTAACATGTGTAAAGACTGTTCCGAGCTGACCAGAATCTCATGAAAATCTGGTGCTATTCTTTCACTTCTACTCTCCTGCATGCTTTCATTTTTAACAATGAGGACATTGCATTAGCTAAGCATGGGGGGTGGATATATCTTCTGAATCTTTTTGTCAGCCATAATAATAATTTCCTATTTTTCAAAAGAAAAATTTAATTAGGAGATGAGAACTTAGGGATTAGGAGTTGCAAACTTTAGGAATTGATACTTTGGGACCTGAATACTTTGACACTTCAGGCCTCAGGCTTAATTAGCCCAGGTGTCCACTCGAATGTGGACTTAGTCTCGAGTAATTCTATTTTAAATTGGTCAATAAATTAGGGTGATAAGTAAACAACTTATCAAACCGCCCTCTGATTTGAGGGGACTTTTAGCCCAAGCATCTACACACTTTTTGCACTGACTCACTTTTCGGTGGTTTCTTCAGAAATTGGGTAGCTAATGAACCATCTAAGGTGGTATGGCTGGCAAGTTATCGGTGGTAATAGCTCATCAGCCGATTGTCCAGAGCCAGCTATAATGCTATTTTCTTTGTACTACCTTTACGTAAATCTTAGATCAGGAAAGCCACCTACTTAAAAAAAAAAAAAAAAAGAAAAAAAATAGAAAAAGGAGAAAAAAAAAAAAACACATAAAGCCACACTTCACCGCACAATTATGGCTGACAAGTTACCATGGGTAACTGCCCATTAGCTGGTTGTCCAGAGCCCAGCTCACAAAAATGCATAATAATTCCCAAAACACTTAGGGAAGAAGCGGGGAAGTAGAATAAACCAGGGAGATATACACTGAGTTCGCCCTTGTGTTGACCCCATAAATAAAAGAAGTAGGGAGAAAGCTATCGTTCAAAAACATAAACCTTTAGGCAAGGTCATCTAAGGTTGTAGAAACCCGAAGTCTGTTTTAATGGCCGCCTAGTGAGTCTTTCACTCTTTTCACTAAATGTTTAGCACTTAGTGTTCTTTTCGAGTCTTGGGTGGGTCAAGTAGCCATAAAAAGATATCCCAAAACTCTCAAACTCCAAAAGTCCAAAAAAAATTAGAAAAGAAGAAAAACAAAAAAATTATGTATCTTCTCTTTTCAAATAAGGCGAGGGCTTGTGCGATCCGCATTCTGTTAGACACCCGAGCACTATTTAGTTTTTGTAATTAGGCTTTGGGGTTGAGATTTTCTAAAGCAATCCGCAAATTTTGTCTAAGTAATCAAATCCTGATTCTACACTTATACATAGCATTTAGGTTTGCTAGCGACTAGCAAAAAGTAAGCATGGGGGTATGATAAACACACATGAATTCATGATAAAATGCTTATTTATGATAGTTCCTAGGCTTAGAATTGTATATCATGTTATAAATACTACATAACATCCATTGCATGGCATTTAGGATAATTGTGTATCATATATATTAATTCCACCATTTTATATGGCCAGGAGGTAGTGCGACATCTTTACAGGCTTCGAATGAAGAATCCAACCATACGAATGAATCCGAAGTGACGATTGCAATTCGTCAATGCGAAAATCACCCAGATCGGAGCACCGTACACCCTCTACAAGAAGATGAAGATGGACGGCCCAGATGGCACCATGTGGCACCATCCAGGTCGCCCCCACCTCAAGCAAGGATTCACCTCAACCATTGGATCTTCATCCAACGATTAAGGCACATGCGACTGCACCACCCTCCACTCGACAAAGCGCCACTTTGGTGCAATAGTGAAGATGAGCGCTTGCAAGCCGCGAGCATGAGTTCGAGTCGCAATCCACCGCACCTGCTACAATGCCGGACGAAATAGGGCCGCTCGATCTTGATTGAGTGGCTGAGACTCTTCACGCTCGATCTTACATCGCCCACCAACGCGAGGGCACATGCCAGATCGCACACGCTCCATCTAGGGTGTGCATTTAAGACGACCAGGAGCTGCACCCGCTGTCCGATCCTCGCAATCGTGCGAGGCACGTGATTCAAATCAAGGTGCACACGATCTGCGGGTGAGTCTCGGCCATGTGATGCTTCATCCGAAGGCTACCAATGCACATGCCAGCGGTGCGGATTTCAAATGCAGGCAAGCGTGCGTTCTCTTCTCATGATCACAACCTTCCATGCTTGATCCAATGGCCAATGATCGTCACACCCTACACCAGCTGTAGCCAAGCTTCCAAGCGCCAGCCAATGGACGTGAATGCTTTAACGACGTCCCTGGTGGGTCTTTAGAAACGTCGTAAATGTCACTAAAGGCTCGTACGTGCAAACCACCTCCATCCCTCCACTATATAAACACCCCTACACCCCCCATTCCTCTTCATCTCTACCTACTCTACTCCCACCTACTCCTAAGCTCTAGTAGCCTACCAAAGCTCCATTGGAGCTTACTCTCAACCTCCAAAGGCCTCCTATTAGTGTAATGATCCTAGTGCCCACCAAATATTCATCCTTCATCACACTACCTTCATAGGTTCCCTTGGAGCCGTTCCCCTACCTCCATTCTGGTAGAAGATCGCCTCCGTCTCCTCACCTCCATTTCAGAGCCTTGACGAACTATTTCTCTACCTGGAGTCCTCCTACATCTCACCTCCATCGTCTTGCACCTCACTCCCTTCATTCGAGCTTCCGCCAGGCGCCGTCGTCTCATTGAACAATCGATTCGGGAGATTTCCTCTCACCCCTATCTCTCTTATGCTTTCATAGATTATTGTAACAAACATTTGAGTAATATATCATAGTTGTGTTCCATTTCATTTTGTGCGCTTATCTTGCTTATCTTTTTATTTAAAAAAAAAAACAAAACCTCAAAACACCAAAATGAAACAAAATGAAGCACGATTTTCAACCAAAGTAAACGTTGCCTCCCTGTGTTTGACCCAGGACTCCCCTAGAGTTTTATATATAAATTGTATTTGATAGATGCATTTTGCGAGCTACGATGATGAGTTCTCCAAACCCTAATTTTAATTCGTGAAACACTCCTCATCAGTAGTTTTCCGATGGCCACATAATTGACCATATCTACAAACCAAGGTAGTTTGCAAATAGTCAAGAGAGTCTCATTAGGGAAAGAATCATAGAGTTGAGGAATTGTAGAGTCTATAAGGATTCTAGAGAGATGATCTGCTACTACATTTTGAGCACCAAATTTGTTTTTGATTTCTAAATCAAATTCTTGCAGTAGAAGGATCCATCTGATTAATCTGGGTTTTACATCCTTTTTAGACATCAAGTGCCTTAATGCAGTGTCATCTATGAAGATTGTGAGATGAGATCCTAGTAGGTAAGGTCTAAACTTCTCTAGAGCAAACACTACGGCTAGCAACTCTTTTTCTGTAATGGTGTAGTTTCTTTGAACCTCATCCAGAGTTTTACTAGCATAGTAAATCGCAGATGGTTTCTTGTCTACCTTTTGTCCCAAGACTGCCCCAATGGCATAATTAGAGGCATTGGTCATGATTTCGAAAGGATGATCCCAATTAAAAGGTTGTAAGATGGGTGATTATGTAATAGCCTCCTTCAGCTGATTGAAAGCCTTTAAGCAATTTGAATCAAAATCAAAGGATTGATCTTTTACCAACAAGTTGCTTAAGGGTCTCACCACCTTAGAAAAGTCCTTAATAAATTGATGGTAAAATCCCACATGTTCGAGAAATGATCTTACTTGCTTAATAGTCGACGGTGGCAAGAGTTTGATTATAGTGTCCACCTTGGCTTTATCCACTTCGATTCCCTTTTCAGAACAACATGGCCAAGGACTATGCCCTCCTTGACCATGAAGTGACTCTTTTCCCAAGACAAAACAAGATTCACCTCAATGCAATTTTGTAAAGTCTTTTCAAGATTGATCAGACCTAATTCAAAAGAGTCCCCGAACATAGAAAAATCATCCATGAAGATTTCCATGAAATCACCCACCATGTCGGAAAAGATTGCAAGCATGCACCTTTGAAAGGTCATTGGGGCATTGCATAATCCAAAAGGCAATCTATAGAAGGCAAATGTTTCGTAAGGACATGTGAAGGTGGTTTTCTCTTGATCCATGGGGTGGATAGCTACTTGATTGTAGCTAAAATAGCCATCCAAGAAACAGAAGAATTGTTGGCCGGCTAGTCTTTCTAGGATTTGATCAATGAAGGGAAGTGGAAAGTGGCCTTTCTTGGTTGTACTATTCAACTTCCTATAGTCGATACAGGATCTCCAAGAGGAAGTTGTGCAGGTTGGAATAAATTCCCCATTATCATTAGTAATCACAGTCAGCCTGACTTTCTTAGAAACCACTTGTACAAGACTGATCCATGGGCTATCAAAGATTGGGTAGATTATTCCCACGTCTAACCACTTGATTATTTCCTTTTTCACCACCTCCTGCATGTTAGGATTCAATCATCTCTACATTTCTCAGGGGGGTCTCGATCCGTCCTCAATATAGATTTTGTGGGAGCAATAAGTGGGATCGATTCCCTTCAGATCATCCAATGTCCAACCAATTGCTCTACTGTTTCTTCCTAAAACCTGAATCAATTGCTTTTCCTAAGTTTGGGTTAGATGAGAGATAATAATTAATCGGTAAGTCTAATCAGATCCCAAGAAAACATATTTTAGATGATCTGGAAGAGGTTTAAGTTTAGGGTTGGGTCCTTGGGATAAAGGGTCCAATGATGGATCACAGTTACCCTCAAGAGGTCTTGGAATCAAGTCAGTGATAGGTGGGCTGACCTCTTGATTGGTTTGGGTGTCAAGGCCTGTAGGATCAGATTGGGTTATTCCTAATTCTATACAATATTCAACGGTATGGTCCTCAAAATCTTCTATCATTCGACAATCCTTAAATTGTTTGATGGCCTCAAAGATGTTAATTTTTGTCTTCTTATCCCCGAATTTGATTTCCATACTTGCCTTGGTAGTAGCTAAAAATGGTCTTCTTAGAATTATCAGGGTGTTCTTCAAGTTCTTTGGTACCCCCATGTCAAGCACCAGGAAATCCATAGGAAAATAAAAATCATGGACCTTGACAATTATATCCTCAACAATCCCCCATGGTGTGGTCATAGATTGATCAGCCAGTTGTAATGTGACCTTAATAGGTTTTTTGTATAACATAGTGGGGATCAAATTTATGGAGGCACCTAAATCTAACAAAGCCCTATCAAAAGTAGTATCTCCAATAACACACGAGATCAGAGGGGTTCTTAGATCTTTCTTTTTTCAAGGTAGGTTTCTAAGGATAACTGCACTAGCTTGTTCGGATAACACTACCCTTTTAGTTGATTTGGCCTGGCATTTAGGTGTGCACATTTCCTTTAAAAATTTCACATAAGCTGGGATATTCTCAATAGCCTCAAGGAGTGGTATGTTCACCTGGACTTGTTTAGAAATATCAAGCCACTCCTTAGATGGATTGTTTTTCTTTTTCCTAGGTTTGTTCAAGGCTTCAGGAAAGGGAGCTTGAGAGAAATCATGTGTTTGGGTCTTTATCCTTGTCTTCTTGATCTCCTAGGTCAAATTTGGGCTCCTCATGATCTTGTGTAGGTTTAGATTTAGAGGGGTAAGGATCTTGGATTTGTCTCCCACTTCTCAAGGTTACTGCACTAGCAAAAGCGTTAGGGTTAGAAGGTTGAGGTGGGTTTTGAAAAATAGGTGGAGCCTGATTAGGGTTAGTAAAACCAGGTGGGTGCTGGGGAGCTGGTTGAACTATATGTGCCTATTGCTCCCTTGCGTTGAGCTAGTTAACCCTATTGAAGTTTCTTGGGTTTGGGATGGGTTGGGATGGCATCATCCCGTGTTGTCTAGCATCAACTAGCTGGTCCAGTCATCCCGTCAATTCTGTCCTCAATTGTTTCATTTCTTCCTTATGTCTCATATTCATTTCTCTCATTTCTTTGAGGACTAGAGTCAAATTATAGGGCTGGTTTTCCTGAGTAGGTTGTGGCTGATACGTGTGTGGTTGTGTGTACCTACTAGGTTGCCCATAAGTGTTTGGCGTAGTCAAGTTAGGACCTTGGGGGGGTTTCTAACTTAAACAAGCAAAGTTAGGATGGTTGTGCCATCCGGGGTTGTAAGTGTTTGAATAAGGCTCATTTCTAGTGTAACCCTGGAGTGCATTCACATCCTCAGGATAACTAGGCATTGGGCTGCCTAGTTCAGAATTTTAGGGCATCAATGTCCCTCCTTGGTATCCAGAAAGAGAGGGGTCCAAGTACAGTTGGCTCATAGGTGGAGCCATGGTTAGGTCATTGATGTTGTGCACTAATTCCTGACCTAGGGGGTTCGGGAATTAGTTGTGGGTTAACATAGGAACTCCTTGGTTACGCATAGGATTTACTCTAGATTGTGTACCTAAGGAACTCCTGCCCTTCAGAATATTATCTAGTTTCTTATCCAATTCTCCACATTCTTTCCCATGAGTTTCATCTTGTCTAATCGTTGTGCAATTAATTCTAAATCAACCGAGTGAGAATTATTGTTAACTTCATAAACTCCGCTTCTTGGTTGATTAGATTTGTTAAAGGCAGACATTGAGGCATTGTTGAGGGAATTTTTGCTCATATTCTCAAATAATTGAAAGGCTCCTTTAGCGTCTCTACTTAGGAAATTGCGTTCACATGCCGCATCAACAAAATTCTTCAGATTATCACTCAACCCATAATAGAAAATATGGGCCAAGTGCCACTTCGGAATCCCATGATGGGGGGCATTTCCTAGCTAAATCATTGAACCTCTCCCAAGCCTCATGTAGTTGTTCCCTAGGGTTCTACTTAAAGGTTGTTATGGCACATCTAAGGGCATTGATTTTTCCTACGGGTAAGAATTTCTTTAGGAATGTGCTCCTTAAATCTTCCCAAGTTAGGATTGGTCTACCAATTATTCTCAACCAATGAGAAGCTCTACCTTTCAAGGAGAATGGGAACATTTTCATCATCAGGGTGCCATCATTCATGTTTCTAGGGCCAAAGGTCCTTCCTATGTGTAGCAACTCTTCAAGATGGTGGAAGGGGTCATATGACTCATGGCCATGGAAGTGGGGAATCAAATTGATAATCTGAGGTTTGAATTGAAAATTATCCCCATCCTGAGGTACCCTGACAAAGGGTTCAGGTTGAGCATTAAGAGGGTTGTAAAAGTCACGAAGAGGCCAGTCTGCCCTTCCATTTTGGAGTCAAGTAATGGCCTGCACTATGACCTCTAAAAGAGTGATCTTCATTTTCGATAAAAAATTTAACATAAAATGACGTGTCGTTATAGTTCGTGTGTGGTAGAAAATTGCTCTTCAAAACATTCAATTATTCAAACTCTAACCACAAAAATAGTTAGGTCATCTCCACAGGGAGGAATTAGCCTATTGAATTAGTGAGTGGTGACTCGTTCATTCAGGAATCTCAATGGATGCGCCTATTCTTTAGTGTAACTCGTTGCCCTCATGAATTCTCATTCCAAACAATTAATTAATACTGTAGGTGTTTATATGCAAAATTACCACAATATAATATTCTATTAAATAATGATCATGGTAATGGTAAACACCGTAAATACCAATTTCTAAAATATGACTTGTCCACCTTAATCCATGCATTATATCATTCATGAGAAGAATTCACCCATAAGTAATTAATAAAAAATAGAGGGATATTCATGCAAATTATTTTCAATATATTAATTCATCAAATAAAGAAATAGTGAAACCCGCAATGGCATATGTTGTAATTTCTAATTAGAGGAAAAATAAAGGTTTTCTCCTCTCTCTTCCTTGCACTCGCGAGGAAGGATGGCTTGGGGTGGTGTCACATGTAGAGATGTGTCTCGATGAGGGCATCACGCTGATGTAGGAAACATGGCCGGAGGCGGCTGGTGGTAGCCAGACGGAGGAGGAGGACGCTGGCGATGTCGAGGTGGTGGTGTTGTGTGCGTGCCCATGCGTGGCCATTCGTGGCCTCTGTGGTTGGCGAGATGCCCGGTGGTGCTCGATGTCGAGTTTGGCAGTTGGAGGAGGCTCAAAGGAGTCGCTGCGTGCGATGGAGCTTCGGGTTCTTTGGTGGGACAAGGGATGGCGGTGAGGAAGAAGATGAAGAAAACGAAGGGGAAGAAGAGATGAGGAGGTGTTGGTTGGGTCTAGTGGAGGTGTCATGTAGGGAGTGACTGGAGGCGTGCAGTGCTGAAGATGGTTTGCGACGAGGGAAGAGTCGGTGGTGGTGGGTTCTTCTGAGGGAGATGGTGAACAGTGGAGAGGGTGGTGATGGGTGGTTTGCTCTGCGAAGGAGAAGAGGAAGAAGATGAAGAAGAGGCAGATGGTGTTGGCACTGTGGATGAGCTGTTGCGGAGAGGGGCGTGTGGTGTTGATGCCATTGGTGGTGCAGGTGTGAGCTCTGTCACCGCGCACACCATGGTAGGAGAAGGGCAGAGGAGTACGTTCTAGCCACGGTGCACGTTGGAGTTCATGGTGTGTGCTTGTTCCATGGTGGTCAAGAGGGAGGGGATCCCTGCCAAGGGGAAGGGGAGATCCTCTGCAGATGGCCAGCTGTGCATTTTTTTAAAAATTCTCCGTCTGTTTGTTTCTTCGATCGGATGCCTCTCCAACCACTCGGCGAGAATCGTGAGTGGTTGGAACAGAAGGATAAGTGCCGCACGATTTCCATCAGACATCTAACGTTAACTCTGGACGTCTTAAAACATGTAGAAATAGGAACTTGTGATGGCAATTTCCCGGACGTCCATACTGATCTCCAGACGTCTTATAAACGTAGAAATGCACGTCTGAAATCTTTCACCTATCCTGCATTCATCAAATAAATTATATTATCATATCATATGTTATTAAATGTAAAATTACCTCATAAAATTAAATGTAGGCCAAGGTGAATTATCATATATCTCCTAGTCAATTAACAACTAAGAGCAAATAATTAAATAGTACTTAGGCTAAATAATGGTCCACAACAGTGGACTTATCAACCTCCATTTGTCGATCATGATGCTGGCCCTGCTTAGTGATCTACCTTTGTAAGAGGGCCATAGGATCTAGATTTTTCTCTTCAATCTCTTCTTCCTTGTGGTGACTAGCCATTGCAGAGGGTTCAGATTTAGATTCTGGATAAATAGATCTTCTCCTAGGATTTCTTTATAATGGTAGCAGCAAATCAAGCTTTTGCGATCTTCTACCTTGCATGCACCAAAAGAATGTCTGTAGATGAGAGGGAGAAGATAGATGAGAGAACACCCCGCCCTTTCAAAGCAAGTAATCAAACTGGTCCTTAGAGTGTTATCCCTAAATAGACCTGATCCTAGCTCCCCAAAACATGACTAGGTTATTTCAATCCTTGAGTTACTTGGCTGGCCAGAAGGGTGGGACCCCTTAGGACACTCCGCACGGTGGGACACCATTAGGGGTTAACGTAGTTACAGCACTGACCTTTCTTGTCACTATTAGGTCCAAGTAGACAAGGCCTTAACCTTAGCCCAATCTAATTTCAAGTCCCGAAGACTATTAGTCCTACCTAGGGCATGTCTACCTAGTTTTAAGCTTCGATTTGATGTGCTTTTGGAATATGATGGGTGTTAGGGCAGTGTTTGCCCTTAAAATTGATTTCAGATGTGTGAGTGCATAGGCAAAAGGGGTTTACAATCAATTCTTTTATGATGAAGTATCTTTTAAGGTCTAAATGCTTGTATTAGTGAATTTTAGGGTTAAATTGATTTAATACTTTCAACCAAGGTTTTGATGAGGCACATAAGAGTTTTACAAATCCCAGTTTGTTTGATAGATTTCTTTTAAGCATGGAAATGTAGGTGTGCTCTATCCTTAAAGTGAAACCCTAAGCACAGATAGTTCTAGATGATTATTTTAAGTCCAAAAATCAGATGAGTGGTGAGACCCAAGCAATGCAATCAATTGGTCCTATTGCACCACTAACTAGGCACTGAGAAAATATTTATTTCAAGAATTTTAATACACGTTTTCTATTTTTTTTCTGATTAAAAGTGTACTGGAGGTTTTGTAGTATGTTTTGACCCCTAGTTAGTGATTGAATAATTCGTACAACCAAACGTGCAAGAAATATTTTTTCCATATTTTTCCAAAATTCTTGATTATCATAGAAATTTACTACCATAAGTTTTAAGTCAATAGGAGTTGTATAAAATTCTTATGACATTTTGAACTCCAAAATATCAAGAACAATAACCGTTTTAACAATAGATAAGTGTGCAAATTTTAAAATTTTTCTATAACTCAAATTTGTGCAAAATTTGGATATGTTGTTCCCGACTTCAAAACCCATGTCCAATAAACATTTGAGAATTTTTACACCTGCAGATCTTTGGGAATTGAATTTATAAGTTAAGAGTTTCTTTCAGCCTAAAAATCAAGAGATTTTTTTTTTCAATAAGCAAGCAAATTCTAACTAATGGTAAGGTTCAAGCAAATCCTAATTTTTCTAAATATAACTAATCTAAACTATGGCTACTTATCTAAGATTCGAACCTGCACTTTCTCCGTTGTCGTGTCTGGTTCAGATATCTTCATTTCCTGCACACACAAAATCAACAAAAAAAAAGTATGTTAGAAATCTCAAATACGTATCGAAAAGCTTCAAAATTTTCCGTTGCCTCTCCTGTAATAGCGCCAACTTGTTCGACAAGTAAATTACATTTTAAAAGATGATTTAGTTGTAGTATAGTGTGAATCGCGATGGAACAAATAAATTTGTAAAGATCGGAAGTACCAGGTTGTTCGCATGGAGACAATCACGATTTATGTAGAAGCTTTTTAGAAAACTAGTTCTAGCAAATATTTATATATGCATATATGTATAGAAATCGGATATATAATCAGAATTGTATTGCATTTAGAAACATTTTTTCAAAATGGAGATTGCTATGCTAAACAGTAACTAGAGAGAGAGAGAGAGAGTAGAGAGATGTAGATAGATGACGTCACTTGTGGGATTCTTGTGTGAGGTGCTGTAGCACCTCAGATCCAGAGTACCGAAAAGAAGGCCGAAGTGGAGTTGCAGAGGGAGAGACGTCTAGAGGAAGGTGGAAGACATAGATGGAAGAGATGGAAGATGCCTTCAACTGGGGGGTCCTAGGCCTTCTTTTATAGCTTTGGTGAGGGGCAAAGAGGGCATTTTGGCCCTTAAACTCGTGTAACAACCTTAGGTTAATCAGATCCATTGATCGGGAGATCAACGACCTTGATTTGGCCTCCAAACACCCTCAAACGTGCCCTCTATGCGTGGATTTATCCTGGTGGTGACACGTGGTGGCCTCTGCAGCATTTGATCGTGATCGCTCGGCTGTACGCGCTCCTCCCCAACGCTCGCTCGTCTTTTCTCTCTTCGCGCGCGCTCGCTTATTCAAATTGAGCACCTCATCCTTGGCCATCTGATTGCTTAAAGATTGCCTGCACTACCTTCATGCCAAAGAAAATGCGTGGGATCACATGTGTTGCCACGGCATGCTCAGATCACACCATGTGGTCGCACCTCTACCCTTCGATCACCATCTGACGACGCAATTGCTCCTACTCCCAACACCCCTTCAATTTTGCACGAGGCGTGGATTGAACGCGCGTTGTTGGTTCTCAAACCAATCCGCTCTCCACTGCGCTATTCCTTCTCTTGTGCCACGTTTCCAAATCGTGCACAGCCACTATCAGCCGTTAGATGAGGATCGAATGGCTGATCTTGATTCCCCCTTGATAGAGCGCTGGCGTGATGGCGACATGGCATGCTCGTGGCCTTTGGATGATGATCCAACAGCCTACAGTGCTTGATGAACTATCTTCAAAGAGTGTGGTGCGGCGAGGGGTGGCCATGATGGTGCCACATGGTACCATCATGGCCGTCCATCTTCTCTTCTTTGTATTTGGTGCTCGAGAGCTCCGATTGGGTTGATTTTTGTGCCGTTTGACTACGATCATTGATCCGAATCCATCCATGTGGTTGGATTTTTCATCTGAGGCTTGAATCTTTGTCCTCTAGCTCCATGGCCTCTGTTCTTCTATAGACTACACAAGATGCTTTGGTTGTCTGATCGAGACAATTTCAAAAGTGTTGGACTCCCGTCGTCGTTCTGATTAGATCTGTACAGTCTAATCTGTCATCCATGGCTTCGAATCATCTGCGATTAATTTCATCTCTAATTTAATGCATAAAATGACAATATTATCTCTATGACTAACAAACTAACTATTGTGCGAATTACGACACTTATTCATGCATTGTTCCTAAGTTATGCTAGAATCTAGCTTAATTTAGGTGATTTAGGTTGCATGATTATCGTGCAATCACCACCTTCCCTTCCTATAAAAATGCCATTAACTACCCACATTTTCCCCATCCTTGGTTAGTATAATTCCACCCATTCCACCCATACCCATGGCCAAGGGAGGAGAAGAAGAGAAGACGATCAAGGGGGCAACCTAACCTCCCCCTTGGTGCCTTCTTTCTCTTCCTTTTCCTTCCTTGTGCCACTCCAAGGAGGAAGCACCCATCTAAGGGGGATGGCTAGGCAAGGAAGAGTAAAGGTGGAGGGCATTCACCTTGGAGGAAAGGTAGGAGGAGCATCAACAAGGAGCAAGGAAGCATCTTCTTCAAGCCTGGGAGCTACCGAGCTTAGAGAGAAGACCATCCAAGCTTCATTTGGAGAACACTTTTCTTCTTTTTTATCTTTCTTTGTATTAGCTAGCGTCTTTCACATTTTTCTTATAAGAAGCATTCAACTATTTGTCTTCTACTTTGCTAGTAATATAAAGATTTTAATTGCTTTTCAATTTCATGTTTCCCATTTAGTGTGTTTTCTTGTTTCTAGTAACTTTAGTGCATCGCATCTCTTTTAATTACCCTAGGCACACTTGCCTAAGGTGAGCTTAGAAGAAAAGAAGTTTCTTGTCACTTAGGTTTAGTTGAAAGGTGTAGTCTTTAGCATAATCATTCTCGCATTTTGTGTGCCCAATATTTGAAAACCTAAAAGCAACAAAAATCAAAATTACAAAAAGAAGTGTGGATTTGAGAGGTGAGAGAGGGAACCATCTTGTTGACTAACAAATTGGCCTCCTTGGATGGCCCTAGATAGTTCACTATCTAGGTATTACAAATTTTAAGAGTTGATAGCAAAGATATGCATCTCAATGACAAAACTCTCATTTTACAAAACCACGTATTTTCTCTATCACTCTTTGTCTCCCTTTCCCATTCTTATCTTTCTTTCTTGGTGCATTCGTTTGATGTGAGAATGGTAGGACAATCTCCACTCAGTTTTGTTGATCATGCACAAGGAGATTGAGAGATCCATGAGAAGTTTTTGAATGATCAAACCATTAAATTGGTAGATTGATAAATACATATTTATGTAGGATAAAATGCTGAATTTTTGGGTTCCTAAGCTGTTTAGATATAGTTAGCATCGTAAATAATGCATTTATCTTACGTCTAGGTTAACTTGTATAAATTGTATATTAATTAATGCATTTTTTGTGGCTCGGGGAAATGACAACTTATTTTGAGATTTCAAATGTTGAATCCAACCATACAAATGAATCCAAATCGATGATCATGGCCCAACGGCATGGAAATCGGTTGATCGGACATTCGTCGCATTGTCTACAAGCATTTAAAGATGGACAGCCTAGATGGTGCCATGTAGTGCCATCCAGGCCACCCAAGGGCCACCGTAGCAACCCCTCAGTTGCTCCATCAACTCATTCCAGCCATTAGATCGCGATCCAACGGTTGGGGAGTCGCCACGTCGCTCCCTATGTCGCGCCTCAAACCTACACATAATCTCAACCTTTGGATCTCTATCCAACGATCGAGATAGCATGTCACAACAATCATCAGCTTGACACTTTGAGCCCTTGGTGCAATGGTGGGAGAGGGCACTCTCAAGGAATCATCGCGGGTTTGAGCCCCCACGTAACCCCCAATCTACAGATTGTGTGGAGTACTCAATTAGGGATGTTGGGTCGACATCAGGCGGGCATGACAACTTTCACGTGGCGCAATCTCGAGCAATGGATGCCCACACACGATCCCACACAAGATCAAACAGGCATGGAGGTGTGATCTAAGGAGTGTTGGCATGTGATCATAGTCCTTCGTCTCAAATCAAATGGTTGAGGCTTCTCCTTGTGCGATCCAGCAAGTACCAATGAGCTCCAGTGTGAGCTAGCGGGTGCGCGTGGTTGCCAATGAATGTGTGCAATCAACGCATGAAATCAAAGGCCAGCAATGCATATCGCCATCAACATGTGGAGACAATGCATGCTAGCGTGCACTAGCACGTGCCAGCAGAGCATTCCAACTGGCCATGTGCCCTTCCTAAGCCTATATAAAGGCCCTACACCCCCCTTAACCTAGCATCTCTACCTAGCTACTTCCCACCTATCCTAGAGCTTTAAGAAGCCTTCCAAGCTCTTGTGAGCTCTACTCCCAAGCCCTAAGGCCTCCTATTAGTGAGCAATTCCCTACCCCACCAAATATTCAACCTTCTCCTCACCACCTTCATAGGAGACCATAGAGCCATCCCTTCACCTCCACCTTCTCACCCCCTTCCCTATAGCTTAGGCACTCCCCATTAGCTTGGCCTAAGCATTCCTCTACCTAGGGTTCCTCTTGCACCTCATCCCCATTGTCCAACACCTCACCTCCTTCGTACAGCTACTGCAAAGCGTCGTCTCACTGAATAGCTACTTCGGAGACTCTTCTCATCCCCCTCTTTTTTATATTTCTTACAACATTTCTGTGTTTTGTTAATTGTAATAGAACTCTATTTTGCAATATATCATTCTTGTTCTCTTAATTATTCTCTTTCTCTTTTATTTTATTAGCTAGATTAGTCTAATATTCTGCTTATACTCAAAATCTAAAAAAATTACAAAACCCAAAATACCAAAAACTAACGTGGATTTGTCAAAAATCAAGCATTGATTCCCTGCGTTCGACCTAAGACTCATCCAGTCTTGGTAAATTTATTTAATAGCCAGATTTTCGCATGTACTATGATGCGGGCTTTTCTGAAACCCTAAGCACTATTTTATTTGAGAGACACTCATTTGACACACAACAAGAGTAGAAAAGATTTCTCCACCCTCTTTCCCCCCTTCTCATTCTTAGTTCTCTTTCTTGGTGTGTTCGTTCGACGTGAGATTGATAGAAAAATCTTCATTCAGCTTTGTTAATCTTGTACAAGAAGATTGAGAGATCCATGAGAAGTTTTTGAAAACCATTAAATTAGTAGATCAATCAGGAATTTGGTTGATAAATCACGTTGCTTCGGATTCATTCTCCTGAGATGATTTTCGAGGACATCTAAGATCGAAGTGCATCGAATCTTGGAGGTGGATCATCATATTCTAGGAGGAGTTTGTCAGACCTTGACATATTGGTATTGTAGGGGTCGATACCTTCTCTAAGGGAAGTCCTTCATGGGCATTTCGATCAAAGTAAAATATAATCTCTTCTCATTTTGTTTATTTGTGCTATTGCACTTTCTTTATTCTTTATTTTATTCTGGATCTTACCAAGTCATGTTTGACTTGCTTGACTTAATATTTTTTATCAATGCAAAATTGTTGGGAATGCATATGTTTTTATTTATTTATTTTCTATATGCATTTATTTCAACACTCGTGACCTTGGCTTCATCCATTAGTGGTGGTGATCAAGAATGACTTTGCATATCACACCATACACAGTGGTAGTTCATCGAACCCTAGAAGTGGCATGTCACAACCCTATCCATCGGTACTATGGAGGGTGTTATATTGTTGTTACAAGGGTACTACAATCGTTGATTTTGATGATAATAAAACACTTGTTATTTGACATTTGCAATTGAGTTTAAGATTTCAGGATGAGATGCAAATGGAAGCAAGTGTGAGGAGCTTAAGCTCACATCCATAGCAGATTGGAGGAGTTTGATGGAGGAGAACAAAAGCAACAAGGAGCATGGAACATGGATTGGGGAGCTTTGCTTAGCTTCAAAGCTTGAAAAACAAGAAGAATAGAATAGAACCTTTTTTGATTGTACTTATCTTTTATTTCACTCTTTATTTTTCCAGATTTATGTTAAAGAACCCAAAGTATATCATTCTAGGTCCTAGGAATACATACTCTATCCTAGAACACTTAAATAAAATCTAGAGTTGAATTATAAAGTCAAAATAGGAATCAGATAGCCTGATCAGATGTCCAACATAAGTATCAGATGTCTGATCTTGACTTTTAAGATGTCTGATATTTTTACCAGATGTCCAATGACCTAGGTTGGAAATTAATAATTTGTGACCATTCTATTTAGATGTCCTAACCCATTTCTAGACATCTGATAGTCTAGCTAGATGTCCAATAATGACATTGTTAGCATGTTAGAACATTATCTTCAAGAAGCTACTTGGGATTATTTTAATATTATTCCCAAATGTCTGGAGAGACCCTTAGACATCTGATAAAAAGACATTAGACCAAAATCCTAAGCTATTAGATTAAATCTAACCGTTGGCTTCTCAGAATCAATTCTTGTAGAGAACCATTGTCATTAGACATCCAATAGTATGACAAGATGTCCCGTAAGATGTCTAACCACTTGACACTAGAGCCTTGTCTAGATCTGGTCCAAAATAGGGACAAACCCAGATAAATTAGACGTCTAATTTTTCACCCAGACGTCTTAAAATGACATCCCAAACGTCTTACCTAGAACCCTATTTCCGTCCAACTAAATCAAGATCTTTGACCTCTTGTATCGGATGACCAAAACTTGTATAAGTTGTTTGACCCAATAATCAAACGCCTGATTCTGCTGTTAGAGTCATGATGAGCCTAATTTGATTGACATTTCAACCTAATCTTATGGGATTTGTTCTCAACAGCTACAAGTAGCCTCCCAAGCCTTCTTGAAGGTTCCTAATACCTTTATAAATAGTAGAGGACCTTCCATCTGCAAAATATACCCTTGAGATAATACTTTCTACCATTTTAGGCTCACTTTGTGAAAGAGATCTAAGAAGAAGAGATTCTGTGTTAATGCGAAATCGTCGATGTTTAAGAAATACATTATAGTATAGGACAAAATAGCATCAAATAAATATAATTTATTACTCAAATTTAAGTTCGAGGTCGAACACAAGGAGAAAATATGGAATTCACATGCTAATCTCAATAAATAATATAAATGAGCACAATTAATTACTCAAAAATGAATATTCAATGTATAGCATGAGTATCTCAAAAGATAAAAAGAACTCTAGACAAAATAATGATGATGTAGATCACCAATTATCAGTCTAATACAATATATAGCATTTACAGAATAGAACAAAATGAATGAACAGTAAATCAGACGTCTGATTTTGCAATCAAATGACTTAAATGTCGTTTCTACAGTGTTACTTCTTCTTCTACTATTCTTCTTCTTCTTCCTTGAGTTTCTCTTCTGAAGCTTGGCTCTTCTTCTTTGGCTTCTCTTCCTTCTCTTTCTCTTCTTCTACAGTCCTCCTCTTCTTCTGCCTTTCCTTTTCTTCTTTCTTTCCTCCTCTTCTCTTCACAGACAACGGAGGGACTCACAAAAATGGCTAAATGTCAGACTGTCCCTCTCTGAAGTAAAAACCCTGTGCGCTCTCTCTCTCTCCTATTCTCCTCTTCTGTCTCACAATTAGGTAGGTATTCGGGCAATCGGGTACGCAGATACCCAGGACCAGGTCCGCATTGAAAGAGCGACCTTCGTTTTCGATAAAATTTGTAACATAAAATGTTGCATCATTCTAGTATGTCGCGTGGTAGAAAATTACTTTTAAAAAATATTTAAAAATTCAAAACTAACCACGATGAGTTAGGTCGTCTCCACAAGGTGGAATCGGCCCATTTAAACTAGTAAATCATGTCTAGTTTATTCAGGAATCTCAATGCGTATGCATTCTAACTGGTGCACATGTTTTCAACATAATTTATTGATTTGAAGAATTAATCAATAATGTAAGGGTGCACATGCAAAATCACCACCAATGAAATACCTGAATTGCAAGCTTAATACTGACAAGCACCATCAAATTTAATTAAATCAGAATTTGTTCCCTATAATAAATATACATGCTTTCTTAACCATATGCAATTCAATTACAATTGAGGAACATGCATGCAAATTTACTGTAATATATTAAATAGATAAATAAATGAATAGGAGAAGCTGCAATGGCATATGGCATAAATAGAAATTAGAGGAAGAACAGAGGATTCTTCTTTTCTCCTCTTTGTGCACAGGAAGGAGCATCGGAGGGCGTACTGCATGCAGTTGAGGTCGGCTAGCTCTTGGCCATTGCATTGGTGGTGTCGATGGAGGCGAAGGTGGCCGGAGTCAGCCGGCTAGTGAGGAGGAGAATGCCAGTGTGGCTTACACACGTGTGCGCGTGGATGGCGGGAAGAGCCGTCGTGGTCATGGGTGGCCTCGTGGCATTGAGGTGAGTGCGGGGAAGTCGACGGCATGGAGAACGATGCCCGAACGAGGTCGCTGTGTAGGGATGTTTGACGTCGATGATGGGTTCTTTCGTTTGGAGTTGTAGGTGGCGGTCGAAGGAAGAAGAAGAAGCCGGGTACATGCACGCAGGCTAGAGCATGGGGTTCGGCTGTGCACTCACACGGCTGGAGCACGAGCTTCGCTTGTTACTGGTGCGCATGGCTGGAACGCGGGCTTCACTTTCTGCTAGTGCACATGGCTGGAGCACGTGCTTCGCTTGTTGCTGGTGCGTATGGAGCGGTGCAGGCATGTGGCTGTAGGTGCGTGAGGGGTGTGGACGTGCAACTTGTAGACAACACGTGTGGAGTGGCCTGGTGGCACGGTGAAGGTAGCGATGAGTGGCTGTCACCACACTTGCTACCGCCTAGGAGGATGAAGAGGTGGCTGCAATGGAAGCTCGCAGTGAGTCACAGTGTTCGCTCGTTGCACTGTGTATGCTTGAGCCACGGTGGAGACAATGGAGATCCCCACCAGGGGGAGATGAGAAGATTCATTATCCCATGCAACTTTTATCTCCCCCCTTCCATTCTTCTTCATTGGCGCAATTCAAGGGATTTTGAATCCCTTACTAAAATTGGCCGCCGTTAGCCATTCGGAGATTTGGGTGGCCGATTTGTTGAGGCCGGCGAGAGCCAGGAGATCCCTGTGGGGGGGAATCTTTTCAAAAGACCCTGGTTTCTTCACAAATTTGTTCCTCCTCTCCCATTTTCCTGGTTACTGTTAACTCTTAAAATAGCCTGATGGAGTGGATCAAGTGGAGGAGATGGAGATGGTGTGCTGTGTGCGTGACCTGCATGTGAGAGTGGCACGTTGAAATGCAATATAACATAAGTTATTCCTACAATAATGAAATATAAAATAATTATTTATATACATAATAAGTTATAGAATGCAATAGAATATATGTAAACTTAAGTAATGATGCATGCAATCATTCTATGACCAAATGTAGTTATTAACAAACATAAAATGTATGAATAAAGTTAACTTAGGCGTAACAATAGTCCATTAAAATTGACACATCAAATACCCCCATGCCTAAGATTTTCTAATCCCAAGCAAAAGTGAAAAATAATAGAAGTAATCAGAAGATTTCTTCTTTCGTTATTCAAAAAATTGAGATCCAGACAAATGTGAAGTGATAGAAGCCTAGGTAACGGATCCAAGTGAGAAGCCAACTTACATTTGAAGTTCGTACTTAACCTTTGATAAAATTCTATTTGGATAGGCAACTACTTCCCTCGGGGATAAAGCAGAAAATAAACCGAAATTTGACCCTGGCTTTTTGGCTTAGGTAGGAGATACTGAGTTGAATAGATTCGTATTTGGTGGCACACACTCATCTTGTGATACATGTAATCTAGTACTACAAACTCTAGATCTCTAGACTATTAAACAAGTCAACTCTGAGAGAGGCTAAACAATTGTGCTCTCTTTTCCTTCTTTTCTTTTTGAGAT
Source organism: Thalassia testudinum (assembly GCA_037157565.1). Lineage (NCBI taxonomy): Eukaryota > Viridiplantae > Streptophyta > Magnoliopsida > Alismatales > Hydrocharitaceae > Thalassia > Thalassia testudinum. The sequence goes on from JAZHRO010000063.1 coordinate 137,801,101, forward strand.
CACAAATCTTACCAGATTTAGTAAATGTACTCACTGTTTGATGGCCTCACATGGCATTCACACTTCAACTGAAGTCCTAATAACTCTACAACTAAGTTAGAGTCCTCAGCTAGTATTCAGGCGATCAGAAATACTGAAAAGTAGGTATGGGTCATATTTGGTGGATCACAATGGGTATTTTTGTTGCTTCAGAAAAATTATCACATAATGAAAAGTGATACGGAGATAAAACTATAAACTTGGATTCTTTTCTCTTTTTTATATATATTAATATTTCTCTCTTTCTTTCTTTCTTTCTTTTTTTTTCATAAATCAACATGACACAGACTTTTATTTATGAGGCATTATTAGGAATGATGATGGTCAAGAGGATATTGTGTGACTTATTTGGTGGAAGTGCCTACTCTCGGCACTGGGAAGGAATGGATAGGACAAGCATATTTCTGACCTTTGACACTATTACCCTCCTTCAGTTGAGGACTCTATGAAGGACAGTTGTAACCATCCACCATAGTCATAGCTTTATTAGGACTCCATCTCTGTGCATTTGTCTTATTTAGTGGCTCTCAGGAATTCACACAATGTACACACACAAGAACAGAGAGCGAAAACTATGCCTAACTCTGAGGTATCATCATCTAATTGTCTAGAACTTAAGAGTCCTTGCACTAGACTTAGCGTACCAGTAATCTCTCTAGTTTCTTCTCACAAATATGAGGTAGATCTAATAGAAGATAGTATGCCTGACTCCTTATTAACTATCCAAGGGTTCAGTAGACTAAAAATGCTTATTATTTTTCTACAAAGATCCATTACCCAGTCTACGTGCAAGTGAATGTAACTGTACTGGACTCTAAACTTAAGAAACAATTTAAGAAGAAAATCCTTAATGACACCTCTATGACAAAGATGTTTTGCTAGGGACTAACCAATTTAGCTCGAGAAAAGAATTTTTTTTTTTATTTTTTTTTATATATGCTAATCTAACTGCATGAATACTTCCTAAAATGCAAAATGCACCGTCCCAGGCCTAAATCCTACAATGTCCTCATTGTAAAATTAAAACAGGGGGAGAAAGGAAAGAAATCACCTGATGATGGTGTTATTCAGAGTGTTGGGTTGCCTCCCAACAAGCGCTGCATTTTCTGTCAGCAACCAGACTTATAGGGAACCTGTAAGTCTAGTTTCAGATAGAAAAAGCTAGGCCCTAAAAATATGAGTAACAGCATGGGCCTAGAAAATAGGTAGCCACGGATGTTGGCGAGCTGATGATGCAGCATGATTCCAAATGCTCGTCAGAAAATATGAAAACAGAGAACCTCATAGGCTACCTGGGAAGGTCTAGGGATAATAAAAGGAATATGAAAAGGGACCTCCCGAAATGGAATAAGTGGAGGATAACAAGGGTCCTCCAAAGCAGGAAGGATTTTAAAAGATATAAACATTATTATTTCCAACCCTTGAATGGTAAGACTAAAAGTACAAGCATCAATTCACACTCGCCATTCTACCCGAGAATGTACTGGCCTGATATTCTCCCCAGAAAGAATGTAAGTGAGCAGAGACCTGAGCCAAGGATCGGTTAGGGAGTGGAAGGGTTGTTTGTGGTGTTGTGCGGTAATGGTTAAGTCCAAGGAGGGCTTAGTCGGTGTTGAGTCCAATTCCCACAACGATTTAGATTGTGTATTCTCCCTAACAATTATTGTAGAAAAATTCAAGTCACCCTGCCTATCATTAATGATCGGAGTCATATTTTCACCTTCCAGTATATGTGAATCAATGGCGGACTCCAAATTAAATTTCTTTAATAGCAGGGTCGAAGCAACTGAATCATTATCATTAATTTCATCACCGAATTCTTTTGGTTCACTTGAATTTTTGTCGGGGTGTATATGTGACTCACCAGTAAAGAGAGGAGTTGGATCAATATCCTCAATTATTTCTGAAGGAGGATCCATCTTAATGTTTTAGAGTAAGCCTATATCACTCAATTCTTTGTTCTTCTTGGGGCATAAATCCTCAATTGACATGTTTTATCCCCGAGACTCTCCCCTCGGCTTCTTACTATTATATTTGTCCTTCTCCACTATCAACTCCTGGTTTGGTGGAGGATGACTCTCAAAAGACGGGAGGAATTCGGATTTCACCAGATTATTTATATCCACAGGGGGCAAGTCCTTGAATAACAAATAATCCCCCTATGATTCACTCCAGATTTTCAGTCCGGGTTCCTCCATCGGGTCATCCTCGTCCTCTAAAATAGACTCTTTATATCCCTGAAACCAAAATTAATCTAATTCATCCTCCATTCCCTCAGGGTCACCTTCATTGAGTGCATTTAAATCCTTAGAATGTTGAATGGTAGGTGTTGATTCCCTAAGTGGAGGGTCAGGATTAGGCTCACTAAGAGTAGAATGGGATTCCACCAGATAATCAATAGGGGAAGTGATATGAACAATACGACCTTGACCTGGGTTATCAGGGGTAAGGAAAATACTGTCATTGGGGTCAAGGTCCTCAGGAGGTACCATCTTCCCTTTTTTTTTACTCCAATATAACTCGGGTGGATAATTGCTAGGATCGTTCTCCTCTAGTGGTTGTGTCTCATTGGGAGAGTCTAAGTGATAGCTATGTAAAATGGGATCCCTATTGTCATTAATTTCCTCAGAATTATTTTCATGATTACAGTTGTATGGGTAGGGATCATAATTACTGGGAAGAGCATAGCTAAGCTGTCTAATTTCTTTGTTCAATTGCTGACTATTCCTCAACATCTCTCCCATAGACTCCATTTCTTTTTGTTGTTTTTGCATTTCTATCATAAAGAGGAGAGGCTACTACTATCAGATTGGGGAGGATAGACAATCTCAGGCTCTGGTTGCCTAGAGGTATCGGTCCAACTTTGATACGAAAAATCATAAAGGGTGGGAGGGTTGGGTGTTTGCATAGTAGTAGGGATTCCAGGGTTGGAAAATCCCGCTCCTAGGCTCTGCTCAAAAGTGGGAGTTATCGAGCCAGTACTCCCAAGATAGGAACATGAATGATCCCATGAATTGTCAATGTACCCATCAAAGGATGGATATGCTCAGGGCATGGGATCCTAGTTAAAATGATAGGAGTAAGGATAGTCCATTTCTTTCAATTAAATGGTTTAACTCTCTTAGGATTTAGATAGATTAAAACAGAAAACTTCCTAGAGAGCTCTATCACACACACACCAAGCAAACACAAGGCAAGAGGTCTTTTGTTGATTTAAAATTCTTTAAGTCCTCTTCCAACTCTTCAGCTTGGCCAAATATAGTCAAGGTAGTGTTTCTCCGTTCCCACATAAGTGGTATAAGAGAAACGAGGCACTTGAAATTTCTGGTCAATGACTGTCAAGAAGGTTGAGGTTACTTTTAGTCCTTTTTAGGTGATCAATCAAGTTGTCAAGCAATTACGCACTTTAAATTGACCTTCGAGTGCCCTAAAGACGTACACTTTGTTGCGATGATATTCTCTAATGCTCAAGTAAAAAGGTACTCCAAGGATGGAACCAAGGGATGCAAGTAGGGTGAACCCTTCCTTTGAGGCGTTGCGTTAGTGGTGCCTCTTAACTACCCTTGAATTCCTTTAATGGGTGTCCCTCTCCTTAGAGTATCAAGTCACTTGGGCAAAAGTTAATACTATCGTCATAAAGTGAGATAGGAGGGTTTGCTCCGATAAAGCCATCGATGCCTATATCCTTAAGGGTCCAAGTCCTAGTGCAGTGCCCATAGTGCGTGCTCAGGGCAGGAAGTGTGCATTACACTGCGAAAAGTGATTTTTCCTTTTGAAAATCACAGTTACGTTATTCAAACACTTTCTGTATACTTTTCTTTCTTTTCAAGAAATAATGTGACCACTTGATTAATATTTTCAAATTAGCTTAAATGGTCTTTTTTAATTATGTCCAAAATGCAATGCATGTGCAGATAACTGATGCATAAGAAAAGACATACCTTACTCCAGCTCTCTTCAATGCAGGATGTTTGCAATGCAAAAAGAAAAGCTAGATGCTGCTCATTCAATCCTAGATGGTCACCCTATAGATATGTAGCTTCTAGTAGGCAATTCGAAATTTTTTTTTTTAAATAATAATATTAAACAAACAAACCTAATCTAGCTAACTAACTAACTAACCTATATGCAGTTCAAACAATTCGACTAATCCTATAATCTAGATAAAATGGGAACATGCTCCCGCATACAAGAGTGATAAGAAATAAAGAAACACTAGGAACACGTTCCCAAAACTGCCCAACAAGGGTGCACAAGACAGAAATTAATTTCTAATCTCAATCTAAACTAAATCTAAACTACGATCTAATGACTAAATCAAAAAAAGGCTCCTCCGTATGCCTACATGCGTGAGATCAAGGCCCACAAGCACCCATTGCTGGCCTTCAAGTGGCGTCAAGGTCCACCAAAAATATTACCTCCGTCGTGTGCGCCCGCCGCGTTCGTTTGTTGTTTTTGCACAGAAAAAGATCAGCAGTTAGTAATTTAGAACAGCTTTCAAAATACCATAAAAATAATATAAAATTCTCAAAAAAATTAATAGGCATGTTTCCTCCCCAGCAATGGTGCTATTTGAAAGAGCGATCTTCATTTTTGATAAACTTTGTAACATAAAATATTGCGTCGTTGTAGTACGTCTCATGGTAGAAAATTGCTTTTCAAAAATATTTAAAAATTCAAAACTAACCACGACGAGTTAGATCATCTCCATAGGGAGGAATCAACCTATTTAAACTAGTGAATCATTTCTTGGTTATTCAGGAATCTCAATACATACGCATACTAACTGGTGCACGTGTTTTCAACATAATTTCTTTATTTGAAGAATTAATCAATAATGTAAGGGTGCACATGCAAAATCACCACCAATGAAATATCTGAATTGCGATCTTAATACTGAAAAGCACCATCAAATTTAATTAAATCAGAATTTGTTCCCTATAACAAATATACATGCTTGCTTATTCATGAGATGAATTTAACTATATGCAATTCAATTAGAATTGAGGGACATACATGCAAATTTACTGTAATATATTAAATAGATAAATAAATGAATAGGAGAAGCTACAATGACATATGGCGTAAATAGAAATTAGAGGAAGAATAGAGGATTCTTCCTCTCTCCTCTTTGCGCATGGGAAGGAGCACCGGAGGGTGTACTGTGTGCGGTGGAGGTCGGCCTGCTCTTGGTTGTTGCGTTGGTGGTATCGGCGGAGGTAGAGGTGGCCGGAGTTGGCGAGTCAGTGGAGGAAGAGAACGCCGGTGTGGCTTGCACGCGTGTGCACGTGGATGGCGGGAAGAGCCTCCGTGGTCGTGGGTGGCCTCGTGGCATTGAGGTGATCGCGGGGAAGTCGATGGCATGGAGAATGACGTTCGGACGAGGTGGATGCCTGGGGATGTTTGACGCCGGTGATGGGTTCTTTCGTTTGGAGTTGTAGGTGGCAGTGGAAGAAGAAGAAGAAGTTGGGCGCACGCACGTGGGCTGGAGCGTGGGGTTCAGCTATGCACTCACACAGTTGGAGCGTGGGCTTCATTTGATGATGGTGCACGTGGCTGGACCGCAGGCTTTGCTTGTTGTTGGTGCACGTGGCTAGAGCGTGGGCATCACTTGCTGCTGGTGCACGTGGAGCGGCGTAACCGTGTGGCTGTAGGTGCATGAGGGGTGTGCACATGCAGCTTGTAGGCAGCACGTGTGGGGTGGCGTGGTGGGATGGTGAAAGCAGTGGCGAACGGCTGTCACCATGCTTGCTGCCGCCTAGGAGGATGAAGAGGTGGCCACAATGGAAGCTCGCAGTGATTCACAGTGTTCACTCATTGCACGGTGTACGCTTGAGCCACGGTGGAGACGATGGAGGAGATCCCCGCCAAGGGGAGAGAAGATACACTATCCCATGCAGCTTTTATCTCCTCCCTTCCATTCTTCTTCACCAACGTAATTCAAGGGATTTTAAATCCCTTACTAAAATTGGCTGCCATTAGCCGTTCGAAAATTTGGGTGGCCAATTTGTTGAGGCCAGCAAGAGCCAGGAGATCCCCGTGGGGGGGTGGGGGGAATCTTTTCACAAGACCCTGGTTTCTTCGCAAATTTGTTCCTCCTCCTCTCCCATTTTCTCGGTTACTGTTAACTCTTAAAATAGCCTGATGGAGTGGATCAAGTGGAGGAGATGGAGAGGGTGTGCTGTGTGCGTGACCTGCATGAGAGAGTGGCACGTTGAAATGCAATATAACATAAGTTATTCCTACAATAATGAAATATAAAATAATTATTTATATACATAATAAGTTATAGAATGCAATAGAATATATGTAAACTTAAGTAATGATGCATGCAATCATTCTATGACCTAATGTAGTTATTAACAAACATAAAATGTACGAATAAAGTTAACTTAGGTGTAACAATAGTCCATTAAAATGGACTCATCACGTGTGGTGTGGGTCACGGACGAGGTGTAAGAGAGTAAGCGGATCCAAAGCGGGTAATGGGGACCCGACTCCCGTGTCTTGGGCGAGGGGTCAGGGTGACTTTTGAGTAATATACGACTTCAGCTGCTTGGTGACTTCCGATGTGGGACTATGTGTCCCACAGTTCTTGCGTGCAACAATAGGTAGCTTCTTCCAACAAATTCATGCAATGAGAACAATCAATGCCATAATTGCTGGTCTCTTCACGCTCTTGGGTCGTTTCCACAGTTGCTGGAGTCGGTACCTGGAGTGAGCGTGTGCTGGTGGAAGAAGCTTCAAGCTTTGCTTGAAGCTTCCTTCAATGGTGGCGAAGGAGCGAACACTTGAAGCAAACAAAGCAACCTCTCAACCCTGTCAGAAATGCTCAGGAGGATCGCTAGACATCGACGAATGTAACGATGGTGGTGGCATCGCGTGTGAATGGGTGTGGAGGTCTGATGACCTCGAGAAGGTGGTGCGGAGGCGTGTGTGTTGGGTGGAGGCGATGAGTGGCCAATCTCCTCAATTGCTTAAGGGGTTTTGGTGGGTGAGGAATGGAGAAGGTGTAGGGACCGGTCGTAGGCGATTTGTTGTAGTGGAGCGAGCGTGTGTGCTCGTCGAAGTGTGGTCGGAGTTGAGGAAGGTGACGGTGATGCAGTTATGTGAACATGCAAATGTGGTGTTTAAGTGGTTGAGTCAGGTTAGAGGAAGTTAAGGAATGGAAAGAAGGAGGTTGTAGATGATGAGAGGGTGGAGACGACACTGGCTATGATTGGCCGACGTCGGAGATGAAGCTACTCCGATGAGGGTGCGAAGGCAAGGAAGACTTGAGGGAGAGGCATCGGCTGGTACGGTGTGACACAGAAGGAGAGGAAGGCGAATCCTTCACCGATATTGTGCACGGATGATGAGGGTGGTCGAAGAAGGTCGCTGGACGTCATGGAGCCTTTCGACCAGAGAGGAGGGATGAAGTAGAGGGATTCAAGCCAAAAACGAGCATAGGGAGATCGGCGTGCATCATGGGTCTTTATATAGGCCTTAGAAGGAGGTTTGAAGCTTCGAAACCAAGCTTTCAAGCTTGGTAAGTTTGACGCACAAGAGATACCCGAATCTCTCAAGCATTCACATGAGAGATTAGGAAGGTTATGGGGTCTAAGACTAGATGTAATGGAAAGAGAATACCTTAAGGAATCTCTGGTTCAAGTTTGGGAGAATTTCGTCAAGCAATCATCAAGAACTTTCCAAATGAAGGTTGCCGGAGTAGGATTCCTTGAAGATAATGGTGGAAGGACCTCTTTGCAAAGAGTGATGAAAAAGATAGGGGCCTATTTGTAATGAATTTCAAAAGCTAGGGGCACTTGTGAATTAGAAAGAATCAGGCAGGACTGAAATGCAAACCAGGACAAGATCTCTAATTGGGCCCAAATTTTGATAAAAACCTCATTTGGGCCTAAGGAATACAATGGTGAAGTTGAATTTTGATTTTTACCTAATTTAACTAGGTAATTTATGTAAAAACCCAAATTAGGGCACTAGTCTGTCTGAGACTCTATGTTTGGTCAAAATGTGTTCAGATGGTAAAATCAAGGATGCCCAACCCTAGAGAATATTTTTCTATGATTTTTAGAGGATTTACATGAATTTTATCTTGACCAAAATCTTAATTAATTAAGTAGGCCTATTTTTAAGGTTTTAGATGTCCATTAATTCTTGAAATGTGTGAAAACCCGTTTCTATCAGCATGGACCCACTTATTAGACATTTATAACATAATGACCTTTAATAAACCCTTGGCATACCTTGTGGTTATTTTGTATTGGTAATAAGATGGTAACATTGCAGAAATAACCCTAGTTTCTTGTTATTCTCTTAGAAAGGATGTGCAACGAATTACTGTCTTCTGGTGATTATGTAGGAGCATATAGTGATGGAATATGACTAAATAAAGCTAAACATGGCTGATGATGACATTATCATCACTTTTCCACTCTGTTCTCCAAAGCTTACACTTCGCATCCGAGAGCTCCAAATAAGTTGCGTGTTCATGCATAATCTCTTTTGTATAAAGGAAGTGCCTTAACATATAGAAGCTTAGATTAGATCTAAATTTTAGGCTCTATAGGTTCTTTGTTTTATCTTTTCTTTGTTTGGGTATTCGTGTTGGGAATTCTCATCTCCTTCATGAGACAAAATACTCTTCGTGAAGAAGAGGTCTTGAGGTATACTACCCATGAGTTAAAGTAGTGTGGTTGTAATTGAGGTTGTATCACCTTCGTTTAAGTGATACATTAATGGATTTAATCTACTCGGTGGATCAGGAAATCCTAAGTCGAGAGACTTAGGTGGTTGTTTTTACCTGGGTTGGGTTTCCACCGAAAAATGCTTGTCTCTTGTGGTGAATGATTATGTGATTATTTTATTTCTGCATGTATTTTATTCCACACTATTCACCCCCTCTAGTGCACCTATAGTTAGTATTAGAGCCTCATTCTCACGTATATGGAGTCACACCCGACGAGGATTCGATCATGGAGGGGAGCATCTTTGCAATGACACAATTGAAGGGCCAGTCCACTACTTGTCCACCTTTCTTCAACGGGAGCAACTATGCGTACTGGAAGCTCTGCATGAAAATGTGGCTTCAGGCCAACGACTACATAATTTGGGAGAGATGCAAGACTCCTTTCGACATCCCAGAGAAACTCGCAAAAGGATACTAAAAACAACAAATCAAAGAACTTTCCCTCAGTGCGAAGTTGATGGGTGCATTATATTACTCACTCAGTGCGAAGTAGTGGAATGCTTGTATAGGGAAATTTAAATCTAGCTAGCAGAAAATGACTGCATACATGAATTTATGGGGGGATTATGCATGCATCATTCGGGGAGAATATGGAGCTACACTACCAAGCAGTAAATAAAGCATTAAATCTATGAGGAACTATAATCTAGTCTAGCAGAACTAAGGGCATTCAGAGGTGGGCTCCGATGGCCTTTGAATGTGTGAGAAGAGAAAGAGGGGCGGTCAATGGTGCTTAGGTCGACCCTTGGAGAGAGGTTGGAAAAGTTGATCCTGGTCTAGGCTTGGCGTGGAGGTGGTGGCATCATGGTGGAGCTCGTGAACATGGAGGTGGAGGTGGTAATGGCTTATGGAAGGTGGAGCTATGCTAAAAGACCAAGATGGACCAAATTGCCACCCCTTAGGTCATTTTATAGACCTAAGGGAAGCTCTCTAGAGAATTATGGAATTCTCTTGAGAGGCCTATGGTTGGAGCTTGTGGGACAGTGAGAGAGAGGATGGATGGTTTTTTTTAGATCCACCAAATGTGGATCTAAAAATTGAATGGCTCTAGGTTGCTAATTTTAGCAACCAAGGAAACAACACATGGTAGAGAGTTCTAGAGAACTCTAGGTTAGGTATTTTTGTGTGGATGGTGTATGGGTGTGGGTGTGTGTGGGTCGAAACTTAGGTGGCTAGGTTGATTAGGTTAGGTTCTAGTGGGTTTAGGTCAAGGTAGGTCTCAAATTAGGGTTGTAAACATTAATTCACTAAGGTAAAGTGCAATTAAACTTAATACAAGTTTAATTGGGTGTGTGGAAACCTAATTGAGAGTAAAATAACTCAATTAAGTTAGGTCTAGGTCAATTAGACTCTCACTGAGTCCAATTGGACAGTGTGTGCTAAGATTAGGGCTCAATTGGACTCAATGAGTTCAATTGAATAGGCTAATGGAATTGACTAAGATCCAAGTCAATTAGGTTTAGTGAGGATCAAATTAGGTCCTTAGGGAGGTCTAGAGGTGATGTACTAGGGTTAGGGCACCCTAATTTTGGTTCCTAGGGAGTTAAAATTGAGTTTAGGGAGCTAGAGATCCAAGATCAAGGCTTAAATCTAAAAATAGGGCCTGCAGGGCAGTTCTGGATGTCCAATAAAGTTATCAGACGTCTTATAATGAAAAATCAGAAGTCCAGACTTATTGTCTGGACAACGAATCAGAGTCAGGAGGGATTCTAGGTTTTGTCTTGGGTATTCTGCAGAAATTAGATGTCTGACCAAGTGTCTAGACATCCAATAACACTGCAAAAGTGGGTTTAGGGTGCGTGGGATTTGGCTAAGGGTTCCGGACATCCTATAACTCATCTGGACGTCCAAATAGAGGCTAGAATTAGGGTTTTAAGGTTTCCTAGGGTGAGGTGACCTAATCTAAGGATGGCTAAGGCTTGGGGAGGCTTCTAGGCTGTCCTAGGGTTGGGATGGACGTAAGTTCTTCACAATTTATTACTTTATTCCTACTTAATAGAATAGCATACCTTAACTCCTTTACATTATTATCTACTACATCTAATCTAGGTCTTCCACTCCAGCTCTGCTGCAGCACTAGTTATTCTTTATTCTTCAGATCCAGCTTTAGATCCAGCTTTAGAATTAGTTTCTGATCAGCTTATTACCTGTAATTGACATAATGCACCAAATCAGTACATTATAGCATTATTTTATGCATAGCTAAAAGAAAGCAGTAAAGGTTCTAGTAATGCTTATGCATTCATGAATTACCCTAACTTATGCTAAGTCCTAGCCTAATTTAGGTCAATTAAGACCTATGATTGCTGTGCAATCATACCCCCATGCCTAAACCTTGCTAGTCCCTAGCAAATGCGAGACTAAATTATTCACAGAAGGGTCCCTAAGGGATTGATTATTTTATCAAGTGTATGCCTAGATATTTTTCTCCTTTTTGTTTTCATCCTATGCTCTAGAAATCCAGACAATCGTGAAATTGTAGCTATGTAGCTTTTGCAATGGATTTAAGTGAAAAGCTAATTCACCTCTAAAGCCTGTACTTGACCCCTAGTAAAAATTCTAGTGGGATAGGCGGACTTCTTCCCTAGGGGTATTCAAGATATTCTATGAATTCCACCCAGCTTTAAGCTTAGGTAGAGAATCTTAGAGGGAAAAGATTATATATTTGGTGGCTCAATCTAGACTGGTGCCACATAGAGATTAGTACTATAGAAACTAGATTCCCAAATTATTACGTAACTCAACTCAGAGAAAGACGAGAAAATCTATGCTTTCTTTTGGCTCCTTTGTATTCATTCTCTCTTTTCCTTTCTCTTTTTCTTTTCTTTTCTTTCTTCTTCTTAGAGCTCACAATCTCACCAAATTCACACATATGACCTGTATTTGGTGGTCTCACTTGGCATTAACACTTTAATTGAGTTCCCATAACTCTAACACTAAGTCGGAATTCATCAACTAGTATTCGGGCAGTCAGAAACACAAGCAAGGTGAGTTAAGGCCATATTCGGTGGATCTCAAATTTATTTGGTGATATTGACTCAATGCAACTGAAATAAACATTAAATATTCACTCTTTTTTTCTTGCTTTTTCTTCTTTTTCTAAATTTTTTTTCTCTTTTTTTTTCATTTCATTTTTTCCTTTTTTTTTCTATGTATAACTTTTTTTTCAACACAACACAAGCTAGCATACATTCATGAACTTTATTGAGGAGGCATTATTAGGGATTGATGGTACTCAAAAGACATTGGGTGGCTTATTTGGTGGAAGTGCCTACTCATGACACTAGAAGAGACAGATAAGACAGTGTATTTCTGACCTTGACATTAACACCCTCCTTCAGCCGAGGATTCCTTAAAGAATGGTCGTAACCATCCACCTTAGCCCTAGTTTTATGAAAACTCACTCTCCACATATTTGCCTTATTTGGTGGCTCTCAAAATTTCGCACAAAAATGTATACGCAGGAACTGAGAGCGGAAACTATGCCTATTCTCTAAGTATCATCACCTAATTATCTAGGATTCCAGATTCCTTGCACTAATCTTAGAGCACCAGTACACTACTCTCATCTCACACTATTTGGTGGATTTTTGGAGGAAAAACTGCCTAGCTCCCAAAACACTGTCCAAGGGTTCAGGAAAAGAAGCACTGCTTCTTCTTGACAGACTAATGACATTTATCAGCCTTCATCATGAATCCATTGCAAATTCTACGTGTGTGTGAAAAATTGTATTGGATTCCAGATTATAGGAATCAACTAGAGGATAAAATTCCTAATGCATTCTCTTAATAAGATAATCTTATTCATGGATGCACTATGTGCATATGCTATAAACAAGTAACATCTTATATTTGTACTTCATGAAATTTTCCTTTTGGGTTACATTCAGCTTGACCCTAGATTTAGAAGAAAAGGTGAGCGGGTGAGTCGAAAGTGGCTTTTACGGACGATTTTTAGCTCCAATGCGAACATTGGAGGTGGAGTCGATTGTTCTTTTATTTAGGGTCCTAAATTACATTTGATATGCAGCTCCAGGATTTTCCTAAATGTTAGCATAAAAATTTTCAGTTTTGTCTTATCTACCCCCCCATGCCTAAGTTCTTGCATGTCCTCATGCATCAATATAAAAGAAAATAAATGCAACATGGAGTAAATGGGTACAAATCACCTGGAATTGCTCCTGAATTTTAACGTTTAGCATCGGCCAACCTGACAGTATGCAATATGCGAAAAGGAAATATGCTTAAAAGAAAAATATGCTATGTATAAAATGAGTATGTATAGGGTGATGGTAGAATGAGAGGTAGATGCCAAGTTTAATGCCTCCAACTGGGTGAAAACTCAACCAGATGTATCAGTTCTTGCATAAGAGTCGGTTAAGATTAAGAGAAAGATGTGCTCGTATGCTCCCAGAATCAGTGGTCCAGAGATGCGAACCAACTGATTGTGCACCCCTACTCCAAAAATTCTAGCTATAAGAAGATGTGGAGTAGTGGTGGAAAATAGAGGATAATCAGAGTGGGGGTCATGATGTTGATTCAGCTGATTTATCATGTCCCACAATTCAACAGGAAGTTGCTAAGGGAGTAGATCGAAATGTATCTCAGAACTAGAATATGAGTCATATTGATCCTCATGATGATAATTGACATCAAAGATCATGCCCTCTCTAGGCTCTGGATCATATGGGGGATTCGTGAAAGTAGAAGATCAGTGGGGAGGTCACTGAAATCCTCATTAGAAATTACTTCATCCTCATCAGTACTCATCTCTGATTCATCAGAGGCTGACTCTTCAGGCTCGAAGTCGAGCCATCCATTAGATTGACTAGGATGGTAGGTGCGTCCCCAGCTCATTATGTTCAAAGCTTCACCCTCGTATGTGTTGGGCTCCTCAATAATTCCTACTTTAGGTAGTGATGAGAACCTCATCATGAGCCATAACTAGCTCATTTTGACCTAATACAAAGGATAAAAGCTCCTACATATCTCAAGGAAAGGCTTAACTCAGAGAATTCTGAGTTTGAGAAGAAAATAAGTCATAAGGGGTAAAAGTGCAATTTTACCAGTATAATCTGCATACAGGGTAATTCAGGGCCCAAACATAGGTCAAAGCAGCTTAATAAGAATAAAAGTAGGATGAGATGATCTAGCAAGGGCTACAGCACTTCCAAGAAACCAAATGATAATCCGTAACCCTAAAACAACCCACTTCAATTCACAAGGTTCGAGGCAAAGTAAAAATAGAATAAACCCTCTAAAATTCATAGAAAAATAATCTCTAGGGTTTAGAACCTTCAATTTGGCCTTTAGAACCCATTTTGACCTACATTGAGAACCATGCCCAATTAATAACTTAATTTGGGTTTTTGCGCAAATTGACCGGTCAAACAAGGTTTAATATGAAAATGAAATTCACCATCAGATTCCTTAGGTCCTAATTAGTCATGTATAAAAACTTGAGCCTAGGAAGAAACCTCATTGACCGACTTCACACTTTGGTCCTCATATATTTACTCTTTGGCCCTCAACTTTTGAACCCTCGCATTTTGGCCCCTAACTCTCCTTCGTTCTTTGCAATCAGGTCCCTCCTGCAAATCCCTGCCAGCACCATGCTCCGGCGACCTTGCGCGGAGCATGGCGCCGCGCAGGGTGAGGTGGGGGACCTGGCAAGTAAACCGGGGGTGCCCTGCGTCGTCAGCCGTCGCAGGGACACCCCCCTGGTCGTTGCAGCCCACCATACCGGCCGTGCGAACGCACGGACGGTATGGGTTCTTGTTTCCGACCATCCTCCGGCGAGGGAGACACGTCGTCTCCCTCCGCCTTCCTCCCTGTTTGATCCCTATAAATACCCCCCGTTGCTCCACCGACCAGGGCAGCCTGGATCTGACGGAGAAAATCCCCAACTTTCTTCTCTTCTTCCTCCGGCAGACGCTCACCAGCTCCGGCGGTTTCCTCCCCCTCCACCTCTTCGCTCTGCCGCAATACCAGCAGCAGAGACTTCCTCCCCTGCTCTTCCCGCGCCACGCCGCACCCAGCTGGCGCCTCTCCGGCTCTCTGCTCGCCGCCGCCCCTTTCCCTGAGCATCGTCTTCTCCGGCGACAGTCGATACGACTGTCGCCCTGTTCCTCCCCCTTCGTCCCTGCAAGTAAGCTAGAGATACTCCCCTTCTCCTCCTCTTTCTTTCCCCGCTTTCAATTTATTCAATTAAGCCCTCTATCGACCCTGACCACCTTCACCCCCTTCGCCTCCGACCACCCTCCGGCGAGCCGCTCCCATCACCTCAGCAACCCACACGGCTCGCCGACCCTCACCGAACCTCCGCCTCATCACACTGAGCACCCCCCACCCCTCCACTGCCACTCCACACCTCCGTAACACTCCCCCGAACAAACCCATTCCTCCGGTTGCAGTCCGACCCAGGGCTGCCGCCAGACACCTCCTTGCGGCCTGCCGCGCAGCTCCTCACCTTCGCCGTGCCACGGCGAAGGTTCCCCAGTGGTTTGATCAGGCCGCGAGGCCATATTCGTGTCCGACAGGTTTTGAGGTTCGACCGCCATTAGCGCACATTGAAGCAGCTTCTCCCGCGCTCCAGGCTTGAGGACTCCAGGTCTCCAGCTGCTGCGGAGTACGGGGAGTCTTGCGAAGGCAGCCAGCCAGCAACCTATGCAAATAGAAGCCGCAGCTGCAGAAGCCAGGCCGCGGTCTCCCAGCAGGCGCACGCGAGGAACGGTCTGCGTTTAGTCCCACATCGGTAAGCCTCACACTCGTTCCACTGTTTAAATTGATTTCGTGCAGTAGCCTTACTGCCTCAGTACACGGGGTGAGGTCCCCTTACACCCGCCCGGTTACCCGGTCTCGTCCGCGCTCACGCCCCGCGGATCTGACCCGAACCCGATTACCCGGTAGCTCTGGGAGAGCTTTCCCAAGAGTGGTTTCAGAGAGAGAGAGACGCGGGGGGGGGGGAGGGTAGAGTAGGTTTTGCCTTTTGACGAAAAACCCTGAAGTGTGCAGGCACAGGCGAAGAAGAAGACCCGCGGAAGAAGAAGGAGCTGCACTGTAGCAAATGCATAGTTAAGTCATCTAAGCACCGGGTCAGACGACGGAAGGTCAGCAGCCAGAGCAGGAAAGAAGGCAGGCTGAAGAAGAAGGAAGAGCAACGGCCAAAGCAGAAGAAGAAGAAAGGAAGACTTAGTAGCTGAAGGCAGAAGCTCTGCAGCCATAAAGAAGAAAAGGGAAAAGAGAAAGGGTCACCACAATTGCAGAAGAAGAAGAAGAGAGGTCAAGGCAGAAACCAAGGAAGAAGAACAAGGAGCTCTGAAGAAAGAAGAACATCACCAAAGCAGGAACAGCAGGAAGAAGAAGAAGAGCATCACCATTGCAGAAGAAGAACATCACCTCTGCAGAACAGAGAGAAAGAAGGAGATCTAAAGAAAGAGAGAAAGAAGAGCATCCCCTCTGCAGAACAAAGAGAAAACAACAAATTCTTTCCCTCTCTCTTTCTTTTTGTAAAAGAAACATGTATATCTCTAGAATACAACTTGCTCCCTGAGTTCGACCTCGGGAACTCTTTTATTTTCCGAGTAAAAAAATTTATATTTGAAGTGTTGGTAATAACCGGCTTTACTACGACGTTATAACAAAACCAAAACCCGGTGAAACCGAGCCAACTACATTTTGGCGCCGTTGCCGGGGAGCAACGGCTATTCTAGAGGTAAACATTCCTGTTTCTTTTAATTTCTGATAATCTCCTCTCTTTTGTGCAGCTACAGAAACTCAAGAAGACAAGCAACCACACGACAACCACTTCGAAGACAGGTAAATTTTTCCTCTCACTATTAACCCCTAAACTCTAAAGAGGAAGAAAAGAAAAGAACAAGCAATATAGGGCTAACCTGTCTTCCATACTTAGTAACCATAAAGAGTTGCATGTTTTCAACTCATCACTCCTGCACACTATTAAGGGTATTTAAGGGCTAACACATTCTTGCTTGAGCCCTAATTGCCCAACAAAGAGTTAAATGGACCAAGTAGAGCCAACATAAGGTTAAACAATAGGATTTCAGTTGAGACACACCCCTTAATCAAGAATTGAGGAAATCCAAAAGAGGTGTGCCCAAACCATTGATTGAAAATAATTAACAAGAAAAATCCTAAACAATTGGCTCTCTCTAAACACTTGAACCCTAAAAGAAAGGACCCAAAAAGCTCTCAAAGAAAACAAGAGGTAAAGTTGACCCCTTTGGGTTAACCAACCTTAAATTAGGTCACTCTTTGCACTTAAAAAGACTAAAGTTCAAGTGAAACCTTAAGCACCCTGATCTTAAAATTGGTAGACTTAAGAGGTCAAGATCCCCATTCTGGTCTACCTGGAACCGCAGTGACAAGAGAGGTCGGGTGGGGGAAACCCTGTAACCCGTGGGGATGCTCTACCGTGTAGGGGTCTTCGCGGGACTCTCCCTCTCTGGCTGCCCAGGTAATTCTCAGGTGGACGATCTTTCTGATCAAGGGGTCCATCTGCCCCGCACCTCTATAGTCACCCAACACATTTTTTGGGTGTCTTGATTGGGTCCAGCACCTTCTAAACTTACCTCTTCTAACTGTGCATGTACGGAAGGAGGTCCCTAGGACCACCCTTAAGACCTCCATTAGAAATTCACTCTCGTCAAGGCCAAGCCTCGACGCCCGTGTTTGTGCAGCAACACCCTCACATTATTCTCTCTTCTGATTCAGAACCAAGTTCTTCTTCTTCCCCCATCATGGCTCAGCCAGTTGAGGAAGAAAATAATCTGGAACACCAGCTCCAGCGACTCAATGACCTCTTCCAAAACTTCGTGCACCCACCACAGCGTCCTATGATGCGGGACCACTACAATCCTGCTGCGGTGGCCATTGAGCCTCGAGTCAGAATCCCGACTGGAGGACCTGATTCCGAACTAAAGCCCAACATGATTCATGCTATACCTAAATTCCATGGGCTTAATTCTGAAGATCCCTTCCAGCACATCAAATAGCTTAAGCATCTGGCCCACACTTTTGGATCAGATGCGCAAAATCGGGATATTCTTCTCATGAAGATGTTCTCCTTTTCTTTTATGGACAAGGCCGCCCATTGGTATCAAACTCAGACCCGGCCGATCAACACTTGGGAAGAACTTCAATCCGAATTTTTGAAAAAGTTTTTTCCCGTTGGTCGGACCAACGCCTTGCGCCATCAGATTACACACTTCACTCAACAATCAGGAGAACCTCTCCATGAGGCATGGGATCGTTTTCAGGATCTCATGAGAAAATGCCCCCATCACGGAGTTCCTAAATGGGAACAAGTCCAATCTTTTTACCAGGGACTCCGTGAGGACATCCGCCTTTTCGTCAATGCAACTTGCGGAGGAAACATCATGGGTCAACATGAAGACACCGTTTGGGAGATTCTCGAAAATATGTGCGAGAACTCCATCAACAATGACTCCATGGGATTATTCGACAGGACGAATACCCGCGCAGCGACGAATCTTAAGGGGGCACATGAGACGCAGGGCCTGTCCGCATCAGTCGACCTGGAATTAATGGCCAGTCGATTGGACAAGGTCTCAATCATTGAAAAGAAGGTGGATGAGCTGACTCAGCACTTGCAGCGAGCCACCTCTGCGCGTAACTCCTTTGCACAACCTCCTTCCACACAGGAGACTATGCAAAACATCCTCCACCGATCCTCCCCTGGGATGGATCCATATCCATCCCCATCTGATTCTTGGACTGGAAGATCATCCGATCCTTTCTTCACCAGCCGGGGGAACTCCATTCCTCCTTTCCCTGATTCTCAGGAGGTTCCTCAGACCTGCGAGGACCTCAACGCCATCCAGAACGACCCATTCTCCAACACTTACAACCCTGGATGGCGAAACCATCCCAATTTTCAGTGGGCGGGAAATTCCCAAACCCAAAGACCACCTTTTCAGTCCCGCCCACAGCCCCCTCATCACTACCAGCCGCCTCAGCCTCGGCCCAACCCTACTTATCCATCAGGGCCAAATCAAGATCAAATGTCCTTAATCCTTCAGACTCTGGCTGACATTCAAAAAACGAATGCGGCTATTCAAAAACAGCACAAGGACGAGCTTACTGAAGTTAAAACTCAACTGGCCCAGTTGGCAAATTCTCGCCAGCCAGGCACACTCCCTTCCCAACCTCTTCCTAACCCAAATAACGTGCCAACCCAGAAGCGCGTTATGAATCCAAATTTAGGCCACGCTCAATGGATTTATCAGGTCCCTACTACTCCATCTCCAGACGAGATGGAAGCCTCAACTTCTCGTGCGGGATTTCAGCAGCAGCCACCCCTCCTACCAAACCCACACCAAAATCAGGCCGGATTAAATTCTGTAACAACACGTAGTGGTAAGACAACTCAGGACCCGCATTATCCAAACCACTCCCAGCCTGATAACCATAACCCTAGGATAGTTATCCAAGGTACCGCTGTTCCAGATCCACAACCTGAACCTATCCTAGAAGAACCAACCAAGATCCCGTTTCCCGAGGCCCTGACCAAGGGAAAGAAGACCACAAAAACCGTGGCCCCTGAGGAGGACCTGGTCAAGCTCTTTGAGCAGGTCCACATAAACATCCCCTTGATGGATGCAATCCGCCACGTACCAGCTTACGCACGATTTCTAAAGAATTTATGTACACCCCAGCGTAAGCCGCGAACCAAGGGAGGGAGCCCAATTGTTCTGTCAGAGCAAGCCAGCTCTGTAATCCTTAGTAGACTCCCACCCAAGGCAAAAGATCCTGGAACTCCCCTGATCTCCTGTAAGATAGGTGGTACCCAATTTGATAGAGCATTGTTAGACTTAGGTGCATCTATAAATCTGATACCCACATCCTTACTTGACCATCTAGAAGAATCTGAGCTGAAACCAACCGAGGTGACATTACAATTAGCAGATCGATCTATAAAGTCACCAAAAGGGATTCTCGAGGATGTTATCGTGAGAGTGCGGGATTTCTATTTTCCAGTGGACTTTATAGTCTTAGACATGGATGCACCTGAGAACCCTAGGGATACACCAATCATTCTAGGGAGACCTTTCTTGGCTACTGCTAGAGCCAACATCAGCTGTGAGGAGGGCCAAATAGAGCTTAAGTTTGGAGATCAAACACTGAAAATTGATATATTTAAGGCCCAACAAGGAATTAATTGCGGCGTCATCGAGCAAATTTGTGACATCAAGACTTTGGTTGATGAATCACACCTCCAGAAGGACTTGAGTATGCCTCATCAACCACAGAAGGATCTTGACCCGCAAACAGAGGAGTCAAATCCAGATGTGAACAACCCAGTAACTCCCACCCTTGAACCTCACATCTATACTGAACCACCCGCTGCTGCTGAAAACCCCATCCTCGAACTGAAACCCCTTCCTGCTCACTTAAAATACGTCTTTTTGGGTTCTAATCAGACCCTTCCTGTGATCATCAATTCCAACCTCAGTCCTGAACAGGAATCCCGTCTGATTGTTGTCCTCCAGCAACATCGCAGAGCCATCGGATGGACTCTCGATGATTTGACTGGAATAAGTCCCTCTTATTGTACTCATCATATCTATTCAGAAGAGGGCACACGACCTTCTCGTGAAATGCAGAGACGCTTAAACCCCAATCTGCAGGAGGTCGTGAAAAAGGAGATCATCAAGTGGTTAGATGCCGGAATCATCTACCCGATCTCCGATAGTCGTTGGGTGAGCCCAATTCAGGTCGTGCCCAAGAAGGCAGGACTCACCACTATAACGACTGAGACCGGAGAAATCATTCCTACCCGATTAGCCAACTCGTGGAGAGTCTGTATAGATTACCGTCGACTCAATTCATCCACGAAGAAAGATCATTTCCCACTACCCTTCATTGATCAAATTCTCGAAAAACTAGCGGGAAATAGGTTCTTCTGCTTTCTTGACGGGTACTCCGGTTATAACCAGGTGGCAATCCATCCTGAGGACCAAGAAAAGACCACGTTCACTTGCCCCTTCGGAACATACGCTTTCCGAAGGATGCCTTTCGGTCTTTGCAATGCACCCGCTACTTTTCAGCGATGCATGCTTGCCATATTCTCAGATATGGTAGGTGATTATCTGGAAGTCTTCATGGATGACTTTTCAGTTTTCGGAGCATCATTCGACGATTGCCTCCAACACTTGGTCCAGATACTCAGGCGGTGCATCGACGTGAATTTGGTTCTTTCCTGGGAAAAGAGCCATTTCATGGTGCCTGAGGGAATTGTCCTGGGACACTCAATTTCGGAGAAAGGTATCCAAGTGGATCGAGCTAAGGTTAATCTGATTTCTCACCTTCCTATGCCTAGCTCGATCAGGGACATCCGATCCTTTTTAGGGCATGTCGATTTTTATCGACGATTTATCCCGGATTTTTCAAAAATCGCACGCCCCCTGACCACTCTTCTCTCCAAGGATGTTCCCTTCGAAATCTCCAAGGAATGCACTCAAGCATTTGAAATCTTGCGTGACCGAGTCACCCAAGCACCGATCCTACAGTCCCCTGATTGGTCTCAACCCTTTGAGATCATGTGTGATGCATCCGACTTCGCTGTAGGAGCGGTTTTGGGGCAGAAAAATGACAAGAAACCTGTGGTCATTTACTACGCCAGCAAAACACTCGATGAGGCTCAGCGTAACTATACAGTTACTGAGAAAGAGCTGCTAGCTGTAGTATTTGCCCTAGAGAAGTTCAGATCGTACCTTCTGGGTTCCCATGTCATCATATACTCGGATCACACAGCTGTGAGGCATCTCCTTGCGAAGAAGGACGCGAAACCTCGATTAATCCGATGGATCTTGCTGTTGCAAGAATTTGACCTTGAGATTCGCGACAAAGCGGGAAAACAAAACGTGGTAGCTGATCACTTGTCCCGTCTTCCTTCTGAAATAATTGACCCTTCCGGACCCATCACTGAGCATTTTCCCGATGAGCACCTGCTGACTATTGGTACTAGCCTTCCATGGTTCGCTAATATTGTAAATTACTTGGCATCTCATCAGACCCCGTCCGATTGGCCGAAGGCCAAGAAAGACAAATTACGCTCCGATGCCAAGTATTACATTTGGGAAGACCCGTACCTCTTCCGCATAGGTGCCGATCAGATCATCCGGAGATGTGTCCCGGAAGGGGAAGTCAACAATATCCTCTCTTTCTGCCATGACCAGGCATGCGGTGGCCATTTTGCCGGGCATAAAACCGCTGCAAAAGTCCTCCAGTGCGGCTTTTACTGGCCCACACTGTTCAAAGACGCACACAGTCATTGCAAGGCATGCAGTCGTTGCCAGACTTTGGGCAACATGAGCCGTCGCGACATGATGCCTATGCAACCGATTCTAGTATGCGAAATCTTTGATGTTTGGGGGATTGATTTTATGGGCCCCTTTCCTGTTTCGGATGGTTTCGAATACATTCTGTTGGTTGTGGACTACGTGTCCAAATGGATCGAAGCCATACCGACCCGAACCTGTGATCACAAAATCGTTCTCAAATTCATTCATCAACACATTTTCTCAAGGTTCGGGATTCCTCGTGCAATAATCTCTGATGGGGGGACCCATTTCACAAATGCTCAGTTTAGGTCACTGATGACCAAATACGGGGTGTCTCACCGAATCTCTACTCCTTACCACCCCCAAACTAATGGTCTAGCTGAGCTGTCTAATCGGGAGATCAAGAAAATCCTGCAAGTCACTGTTCGACTTGACAGGAAGGACTGGTCGTCCCGACTTCCGGAAGCATTGTGGGCCTATAGGACCGCCCACAAGACCCAATTGGGCTTGTCTCCCTTTAGATTGGTGTACGGAAAGGCATGCCACCTTCCCGTCGAACTGGAGCATAAAGCCTATTGGGCAGTACGGAACTGTAATCTGGATCTTTCTAAGGCTGGGACCCACAGAAAACTCCAAATCAGCGAGATCGATGAATTACGCATAGACGCGTACGAGAACTCGCAAATCTACAAGGAGCGGGTTAAAGCCTTCCACGACAAACACAACTCGAGAAAGATCTTTCATCCTGGTCAAAAGGTCCTACTCTTTGATGCCCGACTCAAACTCTTCCCAGGAAAACTGAGATCTAAGTGGGTCGGACCATATTTGGTCCGACAGGTTTTTGGAAATGGAGCAATCGAAATCAGTCCACTCAGCCACGATTCTGAACCTTTCATCGTGAACGGTCAGAGACTCAAGCCGTTCATTGATGTAACTTCTACTGATTTGGCTGAGGCATCTTATATCCTCCGTTCCCCTTGAGCTTATTGCGCCCAGCCGATGGCGTAAAACTCAGCGCTTAACGGGAGGCAGCCCGTCATTCTCTTTGAAAACCTGAAACTTGTTCTGACACCTTTCAGCACTCGAAGTTCACCCTTACAGACAGCCGACCCCAACTCAGATGTTCGCATCTGAGATTTGAAATTGTCCGCAAAAATTCAACCTGACCCATCCACTCACCCAAATTTCTGTCTTAAGGAATGAACTAAGACCCCCTAGGTTACAATGAGGACATTGCAAATCTTAGGCATGGGGGGGTATGAAAGTACAAAAACTCGTAAGAAAAGGTTTCAAACAAAAAAATTCACATATGCCAAAAACACCATAAAAATTAAAAAATTTTCGAAAAAGAACAAGAGGAAAAGAGGAGAAGGAAATTTTGCGAAGGAGAAAAGAAACAAAAGGAAAAAGGAGCACAAAATTATGAGAAAAAGTGATAGTCATTAGTAAGGAACTAAGGAATTAACCTAAGTTCTAGACCTCATTCAAGAAAATAACTGAAAAGTGCACAATAAGATTAGTAAAGAATGCAAACCTTAGGCATTCTTGAATAGACTCTTAGTACCCATTAAGATCTGGACACTCCTCAAGAGGTTGAGGAAAATGAAAAGCTAAAGTATTAGGTCTAAGGCTTAGGGAGTATTCGGCCTCGTTAACTAATTTTTGGTTTACGGGACTCAGTAACCTAAGCACCCTAATCTCACACACAGCCTGGTTCAGTAAGCGTAAAAATCAGAATCACGCAGAAGCGTCGCAAAAATCTGAAAAGAATACCTAGAATAGGAGCGGCCGATCAACACAAGTTGATTTGGACGAGTTCCCAGCGCAGAGAGGCGGGGAAATCCCCTCGAAGATGCGTAACAAAATATCATCTCCTCGGTGCTTGTCTCTTAGGATATTTACATATCCTACTGGGGGCATGTAAGCACTCTGCTGGTTCAGATTCCATGGATGGCATTATCTCGAAGTGTCAATTGCCAGGGTCTGGATTCGGCCACGGAATGCCATGGATGGGATTATCTCGAAATCTCAATAGCCAGGGTTCCGGGGGTTGCCATGGGCGGTGCTATCTCGAAGCATCGATCGCCAGGAACCCTTGAGGATTGATGATGGGAGAAAGGAATCTGATACAGACCGTGTTGAAAAGCCAATCCTAGGCTAGAACTAAAAAGAAAAAGAGAGAGAAAACTCTCCAAACAGAAAAACTTTCTATCTCTCTCTTACAAAACGCACTGCAAACTGAGCCAGGGCTAAAATCATTTCAAGCACGGGTGCTTTAACCACGAAGTCCAATAAACCTTAGGTTAGTTCTTGTGGGCCTTAAAAACCTTTGCTAAAAGACTGAGGCTAAGGCTAGATAGATTTGGATCTTGATTGGTACTAGAGTACCTTTTAGGCCTATGGTCAGCATTCTAACCTAATCTATGCTCAAATAAAAAAGGCACTTATCTAAAACTATTAAAAAACTTCATGGTCTAGAACAAGGGTTGAAACCTTAAGTTTTTGCTAAGGGACTAGCAAAAGCTAGGCATGGGGGTATGATGAGAACCTCATCATGAGCCATAACTAGCTCATTTTGACCTAATACAAAGGATAAAAGCTCCTACATATCTCAAGGAAAGGCTTAACTCAGAGAATTCTGAGTTTGAGAAGAAAATAAGTCATAAGGGGTAAAAGTGCAATTTTACCAGTATAATCTGCATACAGGGTAATTCAGGGCCCAAACATAGGTCAAAGCAGCTTAATAAGAATAAAAGTGGGATGAGATGATCTAGCAAGGGCTACAGCACTTCCAAGAAACCAAATGATAATCCGTAACCCTAAAACAACCCACTTCAATTCACAAGGTTCGAGGTAAAGTAAAAATAGAATAAACCCTCTAAAATTCATAGAAAAATAATCTCTAGGGTTTAGAACCTTCAATTTGGCCTTTAGAACCCATTTTGACCTACATTGAGAACCATGCCCAATTAATAACTTAATTTGGGTTTTTGCGCAAATTGACCGGTCAAACAAGGTTTAATATGAAAATGAAATTCACCATCAGATTCCTTAGGTCCTAATTAGTCATGTATAAAAACTTGAGCCTAGGAAGAAACCTCATTGACCGACTTCACACTTTGGTCCTCATATATTTACTCTTTGGCCCTCAACTTTTGAACCCTCGCATTTTGGCCCCTAACTCTCCTTCGTTCTTTGCAATCAGGTCCCTCCTGCAAATCCCTGCCAGCACCATGCTCCGGCGACCTTGCGCGGAGCATGGCGCCGCGCAGGGTGAGGTGGGGGACCTGGCAAGTAAACCGGGGGTGCCCTGCGTCGTCAGCCGTCGCAGGGACACCCCCCTGGTCGTTGCAGCCCACCATACCGGCCGTGCGAACGCACGGACGGTATGGGTTCTTGTTTCCGACCATCCTCCGGCGAGGGAGACACGTCGTCTCCCTCCGCCTTCCTCCCTGTTTGATCCCTATAAATACCCCCCGTTGCTCCACCGACCAGGGCAGCCTGGATCTGACGGAGAAAATCCCCAACTTTCTTCTCTTCTTCCTCCGGCAGACGCTCACCAGCTCCGGCGGTTTCCTCCCCCTCCACCTCTTCGCTCTGCCGCAATACCAGCAGCAGAGACTTCCTCCCCTGCTCTTCCCGCGCCACGCCGCACCCAGCTGGCGCCTCTCCGGCTCTCTGCTCGCCGCCGCCCCTTTCCCTGAGCATCGTCTTCTCCGGCGACAGTCGATACGACTGTCGCCCTGTTCCTCCCCCTTCGTCCCTGCAAGTAAGCTAGAGATACTCCCCTTCTCCTCCTCTTTCTTTCCCCGCTTTCAATTTATTCAATTAAGCCCTCTATCGACCCTGACCACCTTCACCCCCTTCGCCTCCGACCACCCTCCGGCGAGCCGCTCCCATCACCTCAGCAACCCACACGGCTCGCCGACCCTCACCGAACCTCCGCCTCATCACATTGAGCACCCCCCACCCCTCCACTGCCACTCCACACCTCCGTAACACTCCCCCGAACAAACCCATTCCTCCGGTTGCAGTCCGACCCAGGGCTGCCGCCAGACACCTCCTTGCGGCCTGCCGCGCAGCTCCTCACCTTCGCCGTGCCACGGCGAAGGTTCCCCAGTGGTTTGATCAGGCCGCGAGGCCATATTCGTGTCCGACAGGTTTTGAGGTTCGACCGCCATTAGCGCACATTGAAGCAGCTTCTCCCGCGCTCCAGGCTTGAGGACTCCAGGTCTCCAGCTGCTGCGGAGTACGGGGAGTCTTGCGAAGGCAGCCAGCCAGCAACCTATGCAAATAGAAGCCGCAGCTGCAGAAGCCAGGCCGCGGTCTCCCAGCAGGCGCACGCGAGGAACGGTCTGCGTTTAGTCCCACATCGGTAAGCCTCACACTCGTTCCACTGTTTAAATTGATTTCGTGCAGTAGCCTTACTGCCTCAGTACACGGGGTGAGGTCCCCTTACACTCGCCCGGTTACCTGGTCTCGTCCGCGCTCACGCCCCGCGGATCTGACCCGAACCCGATTACTCGGTAGCTCTGGGAGAGCTTTCCCAAGAGTGGTTTCAGAGAGAGAGACGCGGGGGGGAGAGGGTAGAGTAGGTTTTGCCTTTTGACGAAAAACCCTGAAGTGTGCAGGCACAGGCGAAGAAGAAGACCCGCGGAAGAAGAAGGAGCTGCACTGTAGCAAATGCATAGTTAAGTCGTCTAAGCACCGGGTCAGACGACGGAAGGTCAGCAGCCAGAGCAGGAAAGAAGGCAGGCTGAAGAAGAAGGAAGAGCAACGGCCAAAGCAGAAGAAGAAGAAGAAAGGAAGACTTAGTAGCTGAAGGCAGAAGCTCTGCAGCCATAAAGAAGAAAAGGGAAAAGAGAAAGGGTCACCACAATTGCAGAAGAAGAAGAAGAGAGGTCAAGGCAGAAACCAAGGAAGAAGAACAAGGAGCTCTGAAGAAAGAAGAACATCACCAAAGCAGGAACAGCAGGAAGAAGAAGAAGAGCATCACCATTGCAGAAGAAGAACATCACCTCTGCAGAACAGAGAGAAAGAAGGAGATCTAAAGAAAGAGAGAAAGAAGAGCATCCCCTCTGCAGAACAAAGAGAAAACAACAAATTCTTTCCCTCTCTCTTTCTTTTTGTAAAAGAAACATGTATATCTCTAGAATACAACTTGCTCCCTGAGTTCGACCTCGGGAACTCTTTTATTTTCCGAGTAAAAAAATTTATATTTGAAGTGTTGGTAATAACCGGCTTTACTACGACGTTATAACAAAACCAAAACCCGGTAAAACCGAGCCAACTACAGGTAGCATATTTATTTCTTCGGTCAAGTCATCCATAGCTACTTCTGGTCTTCTGATGTTAGGATCAGGGATAGAAAGTGTCATCTCAGAATCTCTAGCATCCGCATTAGGGATGTAGGTGAAAGAAGAAGAGTGTAGATCAGAAGATGTTGGCCCTAGCACAGGACCACCTACAATGGGAAGTGGCCTAGACTGATCAGTAGTGTCACATGTAATGTTTTCCTCAAGATCCATATCCTCAAATGGATCTACTTTCCTTATCATGGTTGGGTTATCTAACCCAAGAGGTATCTCCCAAGTTTCAAGATAATCCGATTATGGCCCAGTCCTGGAGATATCAGTCCTTTCCTCAATTTCTTGAATGAAGTTCTCAGATGAACCCATTTGAAACATTTCCTACTCCTATCTCATATCCAAGCTGGATTCTTCTTGCCCTGAATGATCTCCTAGCATCTGCTCCTGAGAATCTCCTGTGTGTCATTCTAGAGTAGTCATTTTAGATTCTTCGAGGTCTTCAAGGTTATTTTCCACTTGATCTCAAAAGCAGTAGTTCTTGAGTTTCCCGATTTTTTCCAATTAGCCGTGTTATCCCTGCTGTTCCCTAAAGGAGCTCCATCACAGCTTGTTGATACAAAATCCAGATTTGTCTTTAGTTCGGCTCAAAGATAGCTTAGATTTCATGTAGATAGAATGTGGCCTTTTCCTTAGCGCTGACTATAGCTCTCTGTATTCTATAATGTGGTCGCATATGCACTGGTAGCTCTTTAGGGGTTCCAGGGGGTGAATCATGTCTACCCATATTCCATGGGTGAGATGCAGGAGTGTGAAATCCATATCCTGGGTTATAAGATGCAGTCCTTTGAGGGACCGGCTGGTATGGGTCAAAATATCCAAGGTTAGGATATGGGTTAACCATTTCGCTAACCCGAGGAGAAGGATCAGGTGAAGCGAAAAGTCATCTTCGCCACCTTGGGTTCTGATCCCAAGGTTGAGCTGATTCAGTGACCCAGGCTCTTAGATAAGCTCGTGGGTCTAGCTCTTCTAGATCCTGATTAGGTCCAGATCTAGGGTTAGCCATTACGGCTAAGAAAATAGAAGAAGAGGGTGGGGGAGAAGATGGCCCAGGCGAAGTGGCTCGCCTCCTTGGGAGTGACTCCCAAGGTCCAACCAATCGTGGTCTGAGTGACCTCCTTCCTTGCATGCACCAACCAACCACTAAGTTGGTGTAGCCAGCTAGACAAGGCTAAGGCCCTGTCAATCAGATGGTCTTTATGATCAGATGACTAGATTTTTCATTTAAAGTTCTAATTCCTGAAGAGAAAATTCATCATTCAACCGACTAAAAGTAATTCCCACCTCTCAAGCTAACCTAGCCAATCTGGTTACGAGGGGACTAAGGGGAAGGTTCCTCTTTTGACTCATGCCTCCAGTTCCATTACCCCCGAGCCACAATCATTTGACACTGCCCCGTAGACTTAGTCACCAGGTTTGGCAAGAGAGGTTGAAGCCACCTAGTAGTATGACAACGAATTCGGGTTTGCTTACGTGTTTTAAAATTAATTTCAACTCGTTTTTCTTCAATTAGGGTTTGTGGTGAGTGGCCCACAAGGTGACCAAGCTCACCGGCTAAACACTAAAGTTGACTAAGTCTAGGTTAGCCCAAACGTGGTCTCTAGAATGTAACCTTAAAGGTATAACCTAGGGTTCATGCAATTCTAAGTTTTTTTCTTTTTTTTTCAGTAGACCACGGAATAAAAATACTTCTTTGGTGAAAATTGGAACCCAAATAAGTTGAAATTTGGCAAGTAGATTCCTTTTTCAATTATCTTTTCACTGAATATTTTTTTGTAATTTTTACTATTTCAACAGAATTTCTAGAGATTTTTAAATGTTAAAGGATCAGATTTAGAATTTCAACCTCTGGTCAGTTTTCTGCTTTGAAACAGTATCAGATGACCTTCAAAAATTTGGAAAAATATGGAAATTAAAGCCAATGAGATCAGCTTTGAAACCCCATCATTTTAGTCAAAATAGATTCACGGATTGCTCGGAATTGCTTTTTGAATTTTGAAAATTTTCAAATTTAGGTCAGTATGACCCCCTTCCAGTTCGTGAATTTTTAAAAATTTTATACTTGGAATTTTTTCAAGTGAATGGTGCCGTTTGAAAGGTGGTTTAAAAATTAAGATCTACCCCAAATTTCAGAATTTTTCGCTCACTAATTTTTTTGCAATTGAATTTTTAATTTGAAATTTGAAGCTTGACCAAAAATAAGAGGGTGGTAGGGAAACTTTTGAAAAAGTGTTTGAATTTGAAATTCAAACTTTCAACCGAAATTATTTTTTTTTAAGAAAGATTTTTTTTGAAAAGATTTTCATTTTTTTTTCTTGCTTTTTTTTTCAAAACTAACTAACTAATCCTAAGACTCAAAAAGGGAAGCCTATTATAACTACCTAATTTTTTTTATTTTTCTTTTTTCATGAAAATAAATAGGCCTTTTTTTCAAATGAAATTGCTAAAAGGAAATCTAACCTAAGGTTCAAATCAAACCTAGACTAAGAGAGATATAATGTGCAGCTAGTATTTTTTTTCCCGCGCTCATGTGCGCAGATCCCGTTTCTCCTTGTTTTCCTGCACATCAAAAGAAAAGCAGGGGAAGATTTATCAGTGATAATTTTGGAGATCGAAATAAAAAATGACGTTGCCACCCTGGCAGCGGCACCATTAGTTGGGATCGTAGAGCACGTATTTGATCAGAAATACATTGTAGTACAGTTGCGAAACACGATCAACAAAAATAATTACTAAGATAACGAGACTTGAGTCCCGGTCATTAGTCTTTAAGAGGCATTTTGGAAATGCAAATTCAAATTTAATGTCGCTCGCTCTACTCGTTCAAAATCGCAAGTCGATTTATACTAAATACTTATTGATACACAACATGCTGTTGCCAGAATATCAAAAATTGAAAGCATGCAACTTTAATCACACCAAAAGGTGATAATCAGGCACATGGTGATTTTCAACATATAAATATATATAAATGTTTTCATTGAGGCATGATGGTGGTTACAACATAGGTAGCGGAATGCTTGTACAAGAAAATTAAATCTAACTAGCAGAAAATGACTGCATACATGAATCTATGGGGGGATTATGCATGCATCATTGGAGGAGAATATGGAGCTACACTATTAAGTAGTCAATAAAGCAATAAATCTATGAAGAACTATAATCTAGCCTAGCAGAACTAAGGGCATTTAGAGGTGGGCTCTGATGGCCTTTGAATGGGTGAGGAGAAAGAGGGGCGGCTAATGGTGCTTAGGTAGGCCCTTGGAGAGAGGTTGGAGAAGTTGATCCTAGTCTAGGCTTGGTGTGGAGGTGGTGGCATCATGGTGGAGCTCGTGAACATGTAGGTGGAGGTGGTGATGGCTATGGAAGGTGAAGCTATGCTAAAAGACCAAGATGGACCAAATGGCCACCCCTTAGGTCATTTTATAGACCTAAGGGAAGCTCTCTAGAGAATTATGGAATCCTCTAGAGAGGCCTATGGTGGGAGCTCGTGGGAGAGTGAGAGAGAGGATGGATGGTGGTTTTTAGATCCACCAAATGTGGATCTAAAAATTGAATGGCTCTAGGTTGCTAATTTTAGCAACCAAGGAAACAACACATGGTAGAGAATTCTAGAGAACTCTAGGCTAGATATTTTTGTGTGGATGGTGTATGGGTGTGTGTGGATCAAAACTTAGGTGGCTAGGTTGATTAGGTTAGGTTCTACTAGGTTTAGATCAAGGTAGGTCTCAAATTAGGGTTGTAAACCCTAATTCACTAAGGTAAAGTGCAATTAAACCTAATACAAGTTTAATTGGGTGTGTGGAAACCTAATTGAGAGTAAAATAACTCAATTAAGTCAGGTCTAGGTCAATTAGACTCTCACTGAGTCCAATTGGACAGTGTGTGCTGAGATCAGGGCTCAATTGGACTTAATGAGTCCAATTGAATAGCCTGATGGAATTGACTAACATCCAAGTCAATTAGGTTTAGTGAGGATCTAATGGGGTCCTTAGGGAGGTCTAGAGGTGATGTACTAGGGTTAGGGCACCCTAATTTAGGTTCCTAAAGGGTTAGAATTGAGTTTAGGGAGCTAGAGATCCAAGATCAAGGCTTGAATCTCAAAATAGGGTCTGGAGGGCAGTTCTGAACGTCCAATAAAGTTATCAGATGTCTTATAATGAAAAATTAGAAGTCCAAACCTATTGTCTGGACGTCCAATCAGAGTCAGGAGGGATTCTAGGTTCTATCTTGGGTATTCTGTAGAAATTAGACGTCTGACCAAGTGTTTGGACGTTTAATAACACTGCAGAAGTTGGTTTAAGGTGTGCAGGAGTTGGCTAAGGGTTCTAAACATCCTATAACTCATCTGGACGTCTAGATAGAGGCTAGAATTATTGTTTTAAAGTTTCCTAGGGTGCGGTGACCTAATCTAAGGGTGGCTAATGCTTGGGGAGACTTCTAGGCTGTCCTAGGGCTAAGATGGACCTAAGTTCTTCATAATTTATTACTTTATTCCGACTTAATAGAATGACATATCTTAACTCCCTTACATTATTATCTACTCCATCTAATCTAGTTCTTTCGCTCCAGCTCTGCTACAACACCAGTTATTCTTTATTCATCAGATCCAGCTTTAGATCCAGCTTCTGATCTAGCTTCCGATCAGCTTATTACCTGCAATTGACATAATGCACCAAATCAGTACAGTATAGCATTATTTTATACATAGCTAAAAGAAAGCAGTAAAGGTGCTAATAATGCTTATGCATGCATGAATTACCCTAACTTATGCTAAGTCATAGCCTAATTTAGGTCAATTAGGACCTATGATTGTTGCGCAATCACCTGCCAACGTGGGAAGGCCTTTGGAGGGATTTTCAAGCATATGGGAAATCACAAGTAACTATGGCAGCCGTGCTTTGGAGTGGGTGGAGGGTTAGAAATGAGAAGTTATTTATGGGGTTGTCGATGTGTGTGGGGAAAATTGTGTGGAGTTGTGACTCTCTTGTTTAGGCATGGAGTGATTCTTTGTAAATTCTTGTAGTTGATTTTTTAATAGAATAATTCCCGGTTTGGTATTATTTTCGATAGCATTCCATTAAATCTCAAAAAAAAAAGAAGAACAAGCATGGGGATAGTCCCACATCGGTGGGAGACAAGTGCCCGCACACGTTTATTTAGAATTTGTGCCGAGGGCTATTTGCCTCAGACACCGAGGGTGAGGTCTCCACTCACACCCGCACTCACGACCTGACCCGTCTACTACCTTCACTCCTCAATTGCAACCTACGCCCGTAGCCCTGGACCCGGGTACTCACTTGACCCGAATACCTGATTACCTGGTTTTCGTGAAAGAGAAGAGGAGAAAGAGAAAGAGAGAGAGTGGGGGAGGGTAGGTTTTGCTCCTCTGTGTGTTGGTTGAACACTTAGCCGTGGGGAAGGAAGGAAGGAAACCTAAGGAAGAGAGGAAGAGTAGCAAAAGTTAAGAAAAGAAAGAAGAGAAGGCCAAATAAAAAAGAGAGAAGAACAAAAGAAGGGCTTGTACAGAGAAGAAGGAAGAAGAGATGAAGGTGAACAGTGCTCTTTTACTGTAGCATCTAGACACTGTGGCATTATTTGAATTACTATTCAATAATTTAAGTACTATGGTTAAGATGCATGCTTAAATGTGGATCTAAAAGGTGATTTAAATCACCACTTTTTGGGATATTTCCATTCTTTTTGCCACAACAAACTCTTCAATACTCATATTATATATTGATGATCAATCTTGAGTAATTAGTGTTCATTGCAAATCATTGTTGGCTTAATTATTGTGCTCATTTATATTTTGATTGAGATTTGTGCATTAATGCAACACTTGCTCCCTGTGTTCGATCTCGAACTTAAATTCGAGTAATAAATTGTATTTGTTGACGAGTGATGTTGGTCTGTACTACAACGTATCAATCTTAAACACCGATTTCACACATTAAACATTTTGGTGCCATTGCCGAGAAGCAACGTGCAATTCACTGCTATTCTTTGCTTTATCTGATTATATTTGAGTACTAACTTATCCTGTTTGATTTCTTGTGATTTTGCGAGGTACTTCACGAGGCGATCTTCCACATAATCAGCCACTCCTAGGGTAGGTAATCTCTGTTCTTCCCTAATCAACCTCCTAATCTTTGTAAGATAAAAAAGGAAATAATCAATTAGGATTCATTTGCCTTATTTCCATAGTAAATCATCATTTAAAAAGGTAATTTCCTGATTTGCAAAAAATTTTCACATCTGATTGAAGTTTGGAGTGATTCTATTTAGAATTCCCTACCCAAATTGCCTGTACCTATTAGGGATTACGCTTAATTTCTAAAATCACCTTGGACTACTCACCTTCTTGTTTGAAGTCCAAAGTGTACATTTTGAGATCAAAATGGATTTGAAATAGAGCCAATTAAGGTTTTTAGAATTAGGGTTTTGAAGTGTTAGAACACATTTGCCTGCATAAAGGAAATTAACCCTCCTGCATTTGTGTGCTACCCATACCCTTGTTTGAAGAGATCTAATAAAAAAGAACCCTAAAAATCAGTCTCTAAAATCACTTGAACCCTAAAATCTTGGACCTAATAAACTAAGAGTCATTCAGGGTGATTTCTGGGTCTTGACTTAGATTTCATTCTGTCATCTTTAATGTAGGTCAGGTGAAGTTGGTCTACATTGTGTGCCAACCAACATCCAAATTAGGTCACAAGTCAAATCAACTTCTAAATCAAGTGAAATTCAAGGCACTAATTAAGCTAAAATTGGTAGACGTAAGGACTTAAGTTAGTACATTCTGCTCTACCTGAAACCACAGTGATAAGGAATGTCGGGTGGGAGAAACCCTATAACCCGTGGGGACTCTCTACCATGTCGGGGTCTTTGGCTAAATCAATGTTTTAAGATTGTTGCATTGCAGTATAGACAAAATAACACTCAAATAAATAATTTTATTACTCGAAAAAGTTTCGAGGTCGAACACAGGAAGCAATATGGACTTCAAAACTCAAGATCACAATTTAAATCAAGAATAGAGATTGCAATAAGAATAATGTCAGGATCAATATGCAAAAAGAATGGAGTAAAATGGTGATTTAAATCACCAATTACTCCTCACAAATAACACTTAAATCAAAGCCTCAAATAGATGTTAATCAAATGATATCAGACGGCTTAAAAAGTTTATGCTACAGTGCTAGAGACTCAAGGGTCTCTTCTCTTGCTGTGTAGCTTTTCTTCTCCTTCTGGCTCTTTCTGTGTTTCTTCATCTTCTCCTCTTCTTCTTGTGCGGCTCCTTCTCTTCTTCTCGTGCGACACCTTCTCTTCTTCTTCTTTTGCTCAAGCCTTCTTTTTTCTTTCCTTCTTTGTCTTTCTTGCTTCTTCAATTCTTCTTCTTCCTTCAGCCCTTCTTTTCTTCCTTCTTTCTCTATTCTCCTTCTTCACACAGAGGGGGAAGGTCTTTCAAACAGCTAAGTGTCAACCGTTTCTCTTTGCAGCAAAACCCCCTTACCCGGGTAGACTCTCCTCTCTTTCTCTCCTTAGGATCTGCTCTCCTTGAGCCATAGGGTAATTGGGTTATAGGACCTAGTGTACCCGGGTCCAGGCTCACCGACAGTGGGTGATGAGTGAGGAGTAAGGGTTAGGTGGGTTAACAAGTCAAGCCAGGTCCGCGGGTGAAGGTCACGTACGAGGCATAGGTGTGCATGGGTGAAAGGGACCTCACCTCGAGTTTGGAGGCAAAGAGCCCTATTGACAAATTCAACTTATGTGTCTGCATCGCTTCAGTGGCTTCCAATGTTGGACTATCTACATCCCCCTCCCCCGCACATCTGCGGCAACACGTCTTCCTTCAATTACCTCATCTAGCGTGGTCAATGCATCCAATTGACCACCTGGATGTGTTCACATGTTGTTTCCATGAAACCTGGGACTTCTACCTAGGGCAGATAAGGTTTAGAGTGAGCGCAAAGCTTCTTTGAAGCTCTGCGTCAATGGAGGTTAGGTGACACACCTGAAATCAAGCAAATGGCCTCTCGGTTCTATCAGAAGGTTCAGGAAGGATTGCTGCAATGCGACGGTGGTGGTTGTGTGGTGTGGCAGAGTCCGTGCATGTGTGGTGAAGTCAAACTGTGTGCGTGAGAGTGGGTGTGCTTGGTGGAGTGTTGGAGGAGGCAATATGGTGAAATAGGAGAGTGGAAATGAGTGGAGAGATGTGGTAGAGGTTTTCAGGTAGTCGGCGAGGACTTTGGTGGTGTGTGGAGTGAGATGTCCCTCATTGAAGGTGTGGCCAGAGCGGTGGAAGATGAAGTTGTGGAGGCATGGTCGAGGTCGAGATGTCATGTCGACAGTGTTGGTGTAATGAGGAAGAGCTTAGGGAGTAGTTGAGGGTACTAACGGATGAAGTGGGAAGGAGGAGGAGCCGGTTGTGGTGTTGCGGGCACCAGAGAAGAGAATAGCTCTGGAGAGAGAGGAACGGCGAGGAAGAGGTTAGGGCATCGGCTGGTACAGCTCAACGAGGGAAGAAGCGAGGAAGATGTCTCCACTGCTGGTATTGCAAACGGAGGGCAAAGATGGATAGAGGGGCTCGCCAAACGTCGAGGAGCTTTCGATTGAGAGAGAGAGAGAGGAATTAGTGGGGATTCTTCGCCGATTTCCAACATGAGGATGACGGTATGATCATGAGGTTCTTTTATAGACCTTAGGAGGAGGTTTTGGGCTTAGGAAGCAAGACTACCAAGCTTGGAAAGCTTGCCGGAGTTGGGAAATTCTTTGATACCCAAATCTCTCATGCATTCACATGAGAGATTGGGTAAGTTTTAGAGTGTGAGATTGGGTTTAGAAGGAAGGGAATTTCTTGACGAACTTCTTTTTCAAATTTGAAAGGGATTCGTCAAGAAATCAAGGAGTTCATTCCAAATTAAGGTCGTCGGAGTAACTAGGAATAGGTTTTAATGGTGGCAAGGTCCTTTTTGTGAGAACAACGACAAAGTTAGGGGTCTATTTGAAAAGATTTTGAAAGTTAAGGGTAAAAATGTAATCAGATAGGATCAAGTTGCAAACTAGGTCAAGACAACCTCATCTTGGTTCAAATTTTGGTATAAACCTAATTTGGACTTAAGGGATCTAATGGTGAAGTTGGATTTTGGTTTTGACCATGTTTGACTGTGTAATTTATGCAAAAAACAAAATCAGGGAAAATGTCTGTCTGAGACTCTGTTCTGGGTCAAAACAGGTTCTGATGGTAAATTTAAAGGTTTCAAAACCTAGAGAATATTTTTCTATGAATTTTAACTAGTTTAGGTGAATTTTATCCTGATCAGAACCTCGATTAATTAAGCTGGTTTATTTTTAGGGTTTCAAAAATCATTTAATTCTCAAAACATGTGCAAACCCTTTTCTGATTGTTCTAACCCAATTGTTAGCCTTTTAGGACCATTTGACCCTTAATTAACCCCTAGGAAAACCTGTGGTTGTGCTGCATTAATGATATGATGGTAAATTATAGTTTTAACCCATGTTTCTTATTTTTCCCTCATAATGATTATGCAGTCACTTATGACTCTCTGACAGTTATGTAAGAGCATTTACTGACTTAATTGGGTCAAAATGAGCTAGTTATGGCTCATGATGGTGTTCCCATCATACCCCCATACCTACCTTTTGCTAGTCCCTTTACAAAATTTCAAGGTTTTAACTTTGATTCTGGACCATATGACTTTTGATGCTTAAAACTTTGATGTGTGCTTTCTTTTGTAGATTAGGTTAGAATGTCGATAGTAGCCCTAGAGGTAGTCAAGTACCAACCAACATTCGGACCTGACCAGCTTTAGCCTCAGTCCACCGCGAAGGTTTCTAAGGCCCATAGGAACTAACCTAAGGTTCGTTGAACTCTGCTGTTAAAGCACCCGTGCTTGTAACGTGTTTTAGCCCAGGTTCA
This sequence comes from Thalassia testudinum, assembly GCA_037157565.1. Taxonomy (NCBI): domain Eukaryota; kingdom Viridiplantae; phylum Streptophyta; class Magnoliopsida; order Alismatales; family Hydrocharitaceae; genus Thalassia; species Thalassia testudinum. The sequence goes on from JAZHRO010000063.1 coordinate 137,838,523, forward strand.
GTTTGCAGTGCGTTTTTGTCAAAGAGAGATAAAAGAACTTGGCTTTATTTTTGGAGAGTTTTCTCTCTCTTTTCTTTTTATTTCTAGCTTCGAATTAGCTTTATACCACAGTCTGTATTGGATTCCTAGTTCCCACCATCAATCCTCGCAGGGTCCTTGGCAATCGATGCTTCGAGATAGAACCACCCATGGCAACCCCCAGAACCCTAGCTTTTGAGATTTCGAGATAATCCTGCCCATGGCATTCTGTAGCTAAATGCAGACCCTGGCAATCAACATTTCAAGATAATGCCACCCATGGCATCCGAACCAGCACAAGGTGCTTGCATGCCCTCAGTAGGATATTTAGATATCCTAGGAGATAAGAACCAAGGAGACTATATGCTATTACACATCTTCGAGAGGAATTTCCAGCCTCTCCGCATTGGGAACTCATCCAAATCAACTTGTGTTGATCAGTTGCTCCTAATCTAGGTAATTTTTTTTCAGAACAGATTTAACACATTTATGTGATTTTGATACTTAGGCGCACTGAACCAGACTGTGTGAGGATTGGGGTGCTTAGGTTACTGAGTCCCGCAAACCAGAGGTCAGCTAACGAGGCTGAATAATACCTAAACCTTAAACCTAATACTTAAACTTTGCATTTTCCCCAACTGCTTGAGGACTATCCAGATCTTAGTGGATACTTGAAATTTTAAGCCTAGGACTGCGGCCTAAGAGGCCTAAAATTAGCGTTCCTACTAATCCCTTTTTTGTTTCCTTAACACTTTTTGCCTTTCATTTTCTTTCTTTTGATTTCATCTAGAGCTAAGTTAATTCGTTAATCTTTTACTAATGACTATCTCTTTTTCTTTTCTTTTCAAATTGTGCTCCTTTTTGACATTTTTATCTCCTCCCTTTTTCTCCTCAAAGCTGATATGCCATCAAAATTTCCTCCCTTCTCATATTTTTGTTCTTTTCCGAAAATTTTTTTATTTTTTTAGTATTTTTGGAATATGTGATTCCTTTTTTGATGAAACCCTTTCTGGTGAAGTGATTTTCATGGCGTTTTACATTTTAATACCCCTCCATGCCTATGATTTGCAATTTCCTCATTGTAAGTTAGGTGGGTTCAAGTTCAGCTTAGATCATTCATTAGAACAGGTGTTGGGTGGGTGAATGGGTTGGGGTGACTATTGCGAATGATTTCAAGCTCAGGTATAGGTACCAGAAGTGGAGTCGGTTGTTCTAATGGATGAACCCTAAAGTGCAATATGAGTTCAGCATAAGATGTGTCAGGAAGGGTTTCGATTTTTTCAAAATGACGGGTTGCCTCCCGTTAAGCGCTGAGTTTAATGCCATCAGCTGGGCATAATGAGCTCAGGGAGAATGGAGGGTAAAAGATACCTCACCAAGTTTGTTTCGGTGAGTTCAATGAAAAGTTTGAGTCTCTGACCATTCAAGACAAAGGGTTCTGAATCATGGTTGAGTTGACTAATTTTGATAGCTCCATTTCCAAAGATTTGTCGGACAAGCTATGGTCTAATCCATTTTGATCTGAGTTTTCCTGGGAACAATTTGAGTTTAGTGTCAAAGAATAGGATTTCCTGACCAGGGAAAAAGATCTTTCTGGATATGTGCTTGTCATGAAAGGCCTTAATCCGCTCTTTGTAAATTCATGAGTTCTCATACGCATCATGGTGTAGTTCATCGATCTCGCTCATTTGAAGCTTTCTATGGGTTCCTGCCTTAGGAAGATCGAGATTGCAGTTTCGTACTGCCCAATAGGCTTTGTGCTCTAATTTGATAGGGAGGTGACACGCCTTCCCATACACCAATCTGAAGGGAGACATGCCTAATTGGATTTTATGGGCGATCCTATAGGCCCACAAAGCTTCCGAAAGGCTAGTAGACCAATCTTTTCGATCAGGCCGAACAGTGACCTGAAGGATCTTCTTGATAACTTAGCTTGACCGTTAGTTTGGGGGTGATAAGGAGTCGAGATTCTATGCGACACCCCATACTTGGTCATCAGAGATCTGAACCGAGCATTCGTGAAATGGGTCCCTCCATCGAAGATTATGGCACGTGGAATCCCGAACCAAGAAAAGATGTTCTGATGAATGAATTTGATAACCACCTAACGATCATTGGTTTGGATCGGAATGGCTTCGATCCATTTGGACACATAGTCAATAGTGAGAAGAATGTATTCGAAGCCGTCTGAAATAGGGAAGGGTCCCATAAAATCAATCCCCTAGATATCGAAGATTTCGCATACGAGAATCGGCTGTAAGGGCATCATATCATGGCGGCTCATGTTGCCTAAGGTCTGGCAACGAGTGCATGCCATACAGTGATTGTATATGTCTTTGAAAATCGTGGGCTGATAGAAGCCACACTGGAGGACTTTTGCTGCGGTTTTATGACCAGAGAAGCATTCACCGTAGGCCTGGTCATGGTAGAAGGATAAAATGTCCTGAATTTCCACTTCCGAAACACATCGTCGGATGATTTGATCAGCACCAATGCGGAAGAGATACAAGTCTTCCCAAAAGTAGTACTTGGCATCGAAAAGTAATTTGTCCCTCTTGGCTTTTGGCCAGTCCGACAAAATTTGATGTGATGCCAGGTAGTTTACCAAATTAGCAAACCAAGGAAGTTCTACACTGATAGTCAAGAGGCGCTCATCGAAAAAATGTTCAGTAATGGGTCCGAAAGGGTCGATAATGCCGGAAGGAAGGCGAGATAAGTGATCAGCTACCACATTCTGGTTTCTCGCCTTGTTACGAATCTCGAGGTCAAATTCTTGCAACAGCAAGATCCAGCGAATTAACCGAGGTTTCGCATCCTTCTTTGCAAGGAGATGCCTCACAGTAGTGTGATCTGAGTAAATGATAACATGGGAACCCAAAAGATATGATCTAAACTTTTCCAAGGCAAATACTACGGCTAGTAGCTCTTTCTCAGTAACTATATAGTTAGGCTGAGCCTCGTCAAGTGTCTTGCTAGAGTAGTAGATGACCGCAGGTTTCTCGTCTATTTTCTGGCCAAGTATCTCCCCCACAGCATAATCAGATGCATCGCACATGATCTCAAAGGGTTGAGACCAACCAGTGGACTATAGGATAGGTGCTTAGGTAACTCGATCACGCAGGATCTTAAATGCCTGAGCGCACTCCTTGGAGATTTCAAAGGGGACATCCTTAGATAGAAGATTAGTCAGGGGACATGCGATTTTCAAGAAATCAGGAATGAATCGACAGTAAAAACCAACGTGCCCCAGGAAGGATCGGATGTCTTTGACCAAGCTAGGCATAGGGAGTTTGGAAATCAAATTCACCTTGGCTTGATAAACTTGGATGCTCTTTTTAGAGGTAAGATGTCCCAGGACAATTCCCTCAGGTACCATGAAGTGGCTCTTTTCCCAGGAAAGAACCAAGTTCACATCGATGCATCACCTGAGGATCTAGACTAAGTGCAAGAGGTAATCGTCAAATGATTCACCAAATACCGAGAAGTCATCCATGAAGACTTCAAGGTATTCACCTACCATATCTGAGAATATGGCAAGCATGCACCGCTAAAAAGTAGCTGGTGCATTACAGAGACCAAACGGCATCCTTCGGAATGCGTAAGTTCTGAAGGGGTAGGTGATGGTGGTCTTCTCTTGGTCCTCGAGATGGATTGCGACCTGATTGTAACTGGAGTACCTGTCAAAAAAGTAGAAGAATTGATTTCCTGCTAGTTTCTTGAGAATCTAATCAATGAACAGTAGTGGGAAATGATCCTTCTTCGTGGAGGAATTGAGTCTTCCGTAATCAATGCAAACTCTCCATGAGTTTGCTATATGGGTAGGTATGGTTTCTCCAGTTTCAGTTGTGATGACGATGAGTCCTGCCTTTTTAGGCACAACTTGGATTGGGCTCACCCACCGACTGTCGGAGATCAAGTAGATGATCCCTACATCTAACCACTTGATAATCTCCTTTTTCATGACATCATACAGGTTTGGATTCAGGCATCTCTGCATTTAACGGGATGGTCATGAGCCTTCTTTAATGTAGATGTGATGTGTGCAGTATGATGGGCTGATACCAGTGAAATCATTGAGAGCCCATCCAAGGGCTCCTCGATGTTGTTGGAGAACATAAATCAAATGTGTTTCCTGATCAGGTGTGAGTCGGGAGTCGATAATCACATGAAACGTCTGATTGGAACCCAAAAAGACGTACTTAAGATGATCAGGAAGAGGCTTTAATTCCAAAAGTGGGTTTTCAGCAGCAGTGGGTGGTTCATGGTGGGTGTCGGGAGCAAAGGAAGGAGCTATGGGTGTGTCTAGGTTGAGTTCGTGCTCCTCTAATTGCAGGTTTTGATCCTCTTGTGGTTGATCAGAAATAGTTGATTTTTCCTCGGTAAAGTCGTCAACCACAGCCTCAATATCGCAAATTTGTTCTATGACTCCACAATTAATTCCTTGTTGGTCCTTAAAGATGTCGATCTTTAGGGTTTTACTTCCAAATTTTAATTCAATTTGTCCCTCTTGACAATTAATATTGGCCCTAGTAGTGGCCAGAAAGGATCTCCCTAGTATGATCGGTGTATTCTTCACATTCTCAGGAGCGTCCATGTCTAAGACAATGAAATCCACTGAAAAATAGAAATCATGTACCCTAACTAAGACATCGTCGAAAATTCTTTTTGGTGACTTAATTGATCAGTCAGCTAGCTGTAAAGTCATTTCTGTAGGTTTAAGCTCAGATTCCTCGAGTAGTCTAGTAGGGATGCAGGTATCAAATTTATGGAGGCTCCTAAGTCTAATAAGGCTCAGTCAAATCGTATATCACCGATTTCACAGGAGATCAAAGGGGTGCCTCGATCTTTTGCCTTAGGTGGGAGTTTGCTCAAAATGACAGAGCTGACTTGCTCTGACAGTACGATCAAATTCCCATCTTTGGTTCGCAGCTTACGCTTAGGTGCAAATACGTCTTTCAGAAATTGTGCGTAGGCCAATACGTGGCATATCACATCCATCAAGGAGATGTTTATATGGGCCTACTCAAAGAGCTTAACCAAGTCCTCCTCAGGTCCACGGTTTTGGTTGTCCTTTTTCTTTTCTTCAAGGCCTCAGGAAATGGAACCTTAGATGGTTCCTCTAGAATGGGTCCAGATTCTTGATCTGGGATAGAGGTGTCTTGGATGATTATCATAGGGTTAGGCTTTGTATTACCAGGCTGGGTTTATCTTGGATAAGGTGGGTCCTGTGTTGTTTTGCCAGTGTAGGTAGTAACAGAATTCAATCCTGCCTAGTTCTAGTTTGGTGTGGGTAGAAGAGGTGCTTGCTGCTGGTAACCCGTATACGATGTTGAAGCCTCCATTCTGTCGGGTGATGCAATAGAAGGGGCCTAATAAACAAAGTGAGCTTGGCCCAGATTTGGGTTCATAACGCGCCTATGGTTCAGAACGTTATTCGAATTAAGCAGAGGTTGTGAAGGAAGTCACCAGGTTGGCGAGGATTTGCCATCTGGGCAAGTTGATTGCGAACCTCTGTGATCTCGTCTCCGTGTTGTTTTTGCATAGTCGCATTCGTCTTCTGAATGTCAGCTAGAGTCTGAAGGATAAGAGTCATTTGATCTGTCTGAGTCGGCTGAGATTGATAAGTTGGGTTAGGCCGAGGCTGAGGTGGCTAATATGGACGAGGAGCTTACGATCGGGGCAGATATTGAGGTCTCTGATTTTGATTATTGCCTGACCATGTGAAATTAGGATGATTACGCCATCCATGGTTGTAAGTGTTTGAGAATGGATCATTCTGAATGGTGTTGAGGTCCTCACATGTCTGAGGAACCTCGGGAAAATTAGAATATGAGCGTTCAGAGTTCCCCCAATTAGAGTAGGTGGGCCCAGAGTTTCCTCCGAAACCAAAATCAGATAGGGGTGGATATGTATCCCCAGAGAAGGTCGGTGATAGATGTTGTCCACGGCCTCCTTGCCAGAGGGTGGTTGCGTGAACGGGTTTTGCATAGAGGTGGCCCATTGCAAATGTCGAGTTAGCTCATCCACCTTCTTCTCAATGATAGAGACCTTGTCTAGATGACTGGCCATCAGTTCCAAGTCGACGGAAGAGGACAAGCCCTGCATCTCATGTGCTCCCTTTGGATTTGTCAATGCACGGGAATTCGTCCGATCGAACTTGCTCATGGATTCATTATTGATGGAGTTCTCACACATATTCTTGAGAATCTCCCACACAGTGTCTTCGTGTTGACCCATGATGTTTCCTCCACAGGTCGCATTGATGAATAATTGAATATCCTAATAGAGTCCCTGGTAAAAAGACTAGACTTGTTCCCATTTAGGAACTCCGTGGTGGGGGTACTTTCGCATGAGATCCAGAAAATGATCCCATGCTTAATGAAGTGGTTCTCCTGCTTCTTGTATGAAATGTATGATCTGGCACCGTAAAGCATTTGTCTAACCAACAGGGAAGAACTTTCTCAAAAACTTGGATTGAAGTTCTACCCAGGTGTCGATTGGATGTGTTTGGGTTTTGTACTAGTGAGCAGCTTTATCCATGAGAGAGAAGGAGAACATTTTCATGAGTAGAATATCCCTATTTTGTGCTTTTGATCCGAAGGTTTGGGCCAGATGCTTGAGTTGTTTGATATGCTGGAAAGGATCTTCAGAATTACGCCCATGGAATTTGGGAATGACATGAATCATGTTGGGCTTGAATTCAGTGTCAGGACCTCCAGCAGGGATTTGTACTCGAGGTTCAATCACCACCGCAGTGGGATTGTAGTGATCTCGCATCATTGGACACTGCGGTGGGTTCATAAAGGCTTAGAATAGATCATTGAGGTGCTGAAGTTGATTTTCAAGATTATTTTCTTTTGAAGGTTGTGCCATGATGATGGATGAAGGAGAATCAGGTTCAGATGAATCAAAAGAAATATCAATAGGATTGGGTTGTCGCACAAACAAGGAGGTCGAGGCTTAGCCTCGACATGAATGCGTAGCTAAAGGAGGCCTCAAGGATGGTCTTAAAGACCTCCTCCCGAACATGCACCGATGGAGTAGATGAGAGATAGAATGTGATGGACCTAATCATGACACCCAAAAAATTTTGGATGACTATAGAGGTTCAAGGTGGATGATACCCCTTAGTCAGAAAGCTATCCACTTAAGAATTATCTGGGCAGCCAAAGAGGGAGAGTCCCGCAAAGAGCCCTACAACGTAGAGCGCCCCCACGGATTACAGGGTTCCTTCCACCCGACCTTTCTTGTCATTGATGTTCCAGGTAGACCAGAATGGGGACTTGACCTCTTAAGTCTACCAATTTTAATCAAGAGCAAGGGTGCTTTAGAATTTCACTTGAACTTTAAGATGTGTTGAGTGCAAAAAGTGACCTAATTTGAAGATTGGTTGACCCAACAAGGTGGGTCAACTTCACTTGTATTGTCCTTGAAAATTTAGGTCCCTCTTTTAGTGTTCAAACGAATTTAAGAGCCTGATTTTAGGGTTTTGCTTGAATAGATCGGTTCAATCAAGGCTTAGGCACACATTGTTTTGAAGAGATAATTTCTTGATTAAGCAAGTGTGTCTCTAAAAAATCCTAAATTGGATTCCTTAATTGGCTTTAATTTGGTCCAATTTAATTTGTCAAAATGTGGTACATAGGGCTCAAGCAAGAATGTGATAGCCCTAGATACCTTAAGCTTTAAGTGGGTGCATAGATCAGGATTTGTTGTCTAAATAAAATGTATCAAATCAAGCAACTTGATGAATTATCTAAGGATAGAATGCAAGTAGCCCTAATTGATTTATTTTTCTTTTAACCTTTTCATAATTAGGGGCTTAAGAGAGAGAGTAGTATAGAACTTACCTGCCCCTAGCTTGTTTAATGTGCAGCTCATTTTCTTGGAATGTCTCCCTCCCCTGTAATAAACCATAGCAAAAGAGATATAGCAAGTTAGAATCCAAATTAGGAATTGCAATCAAGAGTTCTAAATTGCCCGTTCCTCCCCGGCAACGACACCAAAATGCTCGCATGCTAAATCGGTGTTTTAAGATTATCGCATTGTAGTATAGCCAAAATAGTGCTCAAACAAATAATTTTATTACTCGAAAAAGTTTTGAGGTCAAACACAGGGAGCAATATGGACTTCAAAACTCAAGATCACAATTTAAATCAAGAATGGAGATTGCAATAAGAATAATGTCAGAATCAATATGCAAAAAGAATGGAGTAAAATGATGATTTAAATCACCTATTACTCCTCACAAATAACACTTAAATCAAATCCTCAAATAGATGTTATTCAAATGATATCAGATGGCTTAAAAAGTTTATGCTATAGTGCTAGAGACTCAAGGGTCTCTTCTCTTCCTGTGTAGCTTTTCTTCTCCTTCTGGCTCTTTCTATGTTTCTTCTTCTTCTCCTCTTCTTCATGTGCGACTCCTCTTCTTCTCTTCCTGTGTGACACCTTCTCTTCTTCTTCTACTCAAGCCTTCTTCTTTCTTTCCTTCTCTATCTTTCTTGCTTCTTCAATTCTTCTTCTTACTTCAGCCCTTCTTCTTTTCTTCCTTCTTTCTTTGTTCTCCTTCTTCACACAGAGGGGGAAGGTCCTTCAAATAGCTAAGTGTCAGCCATTTCTCTCTGTAGCAAAACCCCCCCTTCCCGGGCAGACTCTCCTTCTCTCTTTCTCTCTTTAGGATCTGCTTTCCTAAAGCCATAGGGTAATCGGGTTATTGGACCTAGCGTACCTAAGTCCAGGCTCACCGACAGTGCGTGATGAGCGAGGAGTAAGGGTTAGGCAGGTTAATGGGTCAGGCCGGGTCTGCGGGCAGAGGTCACGAACGAGGCACAGGTATGTGTGGGTGAGAGGGACCTCACCCTATGTTTGGAGGCAAAGAGCCCTATTGACAAATTCAACTTATGCGTGTGCACTGCTCCAGTGGCTTCCGATGTGGGACTATCTACGTCCCCCTCCTCCGAACGTCTGCAGCAACATGTCTTCCTTCAATTGCCTCAGCTAGTGTGGTCAATGAATCCAATTGACCACCTGGATGTGTTCGCGTGTTGTTTCCGTGCAGCCTAGGACTTCTACCTGGGGTAGACAAGGCCTGGAGTGAGCTTGAAGCTTCTTTGAAGCTCATCGTCAATGGCATCTAGGTGACACACCTGAAATCAAGCAAATGGCCTCTCAGCACTGTCAAAAGGTTCAAGAAGGATCGCTGGACCATGGTGAATGTGGCGGTGGTGGTTGTGTGGGGTGGCAGAGTCCGTGCGTGCGTAGCGGAGTCAAACTGTGTGCGTGAGAGTGGGTGTGTTCGATGGAGCATTGGAGGAGGCAATAGGGTGTAATAAGAGAGGGAAAATGAGCGGAGAGATGTGGCAAAGGTTTTTAGGTAGTCGGCGAGGAGTTTGGTGGCATGTGGAGTGAGATGTCCCTTGCCGAAGGTGTGGCTGGAGAGGTGGAAGACAAAGTCGCGAATGCGTGGTCGAGGTCGAGATGGCATGTCGACAATGTTGGTGTAATGAGGAAGAGGTTAGGGAGTAGTTGAGGGTACTAACGGATGAAGTGGGAAGGAGGAGGTGCCGGTTGTGGTGTTGCCAGTGCCGAAGAAGAGAATAGCTCCGGAGAGAGAGGAATGGCGAGGAAGAGGGTGGCTAGGGTGTCGGCTAGTACGGCTTAACGCAGGAAGAAGCGAGGAAGATGTCTTCGCTGTTAGTATTGCAAATAGAGGACAAAGATGGACGGAGGGGCTCATCGGACATCGAGGAGCTTTCGGCCAAGAGAGAGAGAGAGAGAATTAGTGGGGATTCTTGGTCAATTTCGAGCATGAGGAGGACGGTATGATCAGGAGGTTCTTTTATAGACCTCAGGAGGAGGTTTTGGGCTCGGGAAGCAAGCTTCCCAACCTTGGAAAGCTTGCTGGAGTTGGGAAATTCTTTGAAACCCAAATCTCTCATGCGTTCGCATGAGAGATTGGGTAAGTTTTAGGGTGTGGGATTGGGTTCGAAAGGAAGGGGATTTATTGACGAACTTCCCTTTCAAATTTGAAAGGGATTCGTCAAGAAATGAAGGAGTTCTTTCCAAATTAAGGTCACCAGAGTAAGTAGAAATAGGTTTAATGGCGATAGGGACCTTTTTGTGAGAATGACGACAAAGTAAGGGGTCTGTTTGAGAAGATTTTGAAAGTTAAGGGCAGAAATGTAATCAGACAGGACCAAGTTACAAACTAGGTCAAGACAACCTCATCTTGGGTCCAAATTTTGGTATAAACCTAATTTGGACCTAAGGGATCCAATGGTAAAGTTGGATTTTGGTTTTGATCATGTTTGATTAGGTAATTTATGCAAAAACCTAAATTAGGGCAAATATCTGTCGAAGGCTCTATTCTAGGTCAAAACAAGTTCTAATGGTCAATTTGAAGGTTCCAAACCATAGAGAACATTTTTATATGAATTTTAGAGGGTTTAGGTGAATTTTATCCTGATCAGAACCTCGATTAATTAAGCAGGTCTATTTTTAGGATTTCAAAAGTCATTTAATTCTCAAAACACGTGCAAACACTTTTCTTATTGTTCTAACCCACTTGTTAGCCTTTTAGGACCATTTGACCCTTAATTAACCTTTAGGAAAACCCATGGTTGTGCTGAATTCATGATATGATGGTAAAATTACAGTTTTAACCCTAGTTTCTTATTTTTCCCTCAGAATGATTATGCAGTGACTTATGCCTCTTTGGCAGTTATGTAGGAGCATTTACTGAATTAATTAGGTCAAAATGAGTTAGTTATGGCTCATGATGGTGTTCCCATCACTCTCTCTTCCTGGTTGCCCAGGTATTTCTCGGGTGTGCGGATTTCCAATTTAGAGGTATCATCCACCTCGAAATTACCTTAGTCATCCAAAAATCTTTGGGTGCCTTGATTGGGTTCAAATCACATCCAGTCCCTCATCCCTTCTATTTAGAGCACACACACAAGAAGGCCATTAGGTTTCTAACCTAAGAGACCCCATTAGATCTTCTTGGGACTCTCTAATCTGATCCAATCAACTTCAATCTAAACCTGAGTTTGATTCTTCATTCTGATCCACCACCTGATTCGAAAATGCAACCTAACATGTTACCAGACCCATTTGAGGATATGTAGGTTAATGTGTCAAACACAATAAATTTCATTGTAGGATAGGCACAGCAAATTCTGACACAACTAGAAAATGGTTCATCTTGGAATGTTCTCATGCCAGGATGCGAGGAAATTGAGAGATGGCATAATGGTGAGTATATCTTATGTAGATTTGAGCCATGATTGTGGAAAATACAGCGTGATGACCTTAAAAGAAGAGACAAGATGATGCAAATGTTAAAACGTGTTATGGATCAGAGACATCAATACATCCCCGAGACATCTTAGGGTAATCAACATAATTTCCCAAATCCTAGGTTTGAGGATCGAGGTTATTAAGGACCCCCCACCCAAATGGAATTTGATTCAAATTACATACAGATTGACAAGCTTGATCTTGAGACTAGTTGGGAGGATCGAATTGCAGGTGTTCCCGATTCTAAACTGGCCCTAAGTAACCAAGAGGCTGGTCCATCGAGCTTAGATTTCCCAAATACCTGTGATAATAAGATTGAGTCAGAACCTCTCGTGGGTGTAAATTCCGTCCCTTATTCTGATAAGGTGACTCTAAAGAACAATTCTAACATCCCTGTAGAGCCCAACCTAGATTCTAATGATTCAACCCGCACCCTTACCTAAAATCTAGATTCGAGCCTTATGAGGAGGATTACAAGGCCCCGTGTGATACAAGTCAGATTTTGAATCTAGAATATGTTTTAGGGCCTGTATTTGATGAGTACACCTCTTCAGACTCCTCAAAGATACAGATTGATTTTTCGAAAGTCATGCCGATCTACGATTCAGAAATTGAGGAGCTGGAAGAGTTGGGTTTTGATTAGGACTTCCCTACAAGCCAAGAACCCACACCTATAATTACTAGGGACACCTTTTCGAGCTCAGAATTTGAAAATAGGTTAGATCCAACTCAGGTTGTTGATTCTACATCCCTTGATTTATTTCGTGGTGGAACCTCTGATCCCGAATCAGATTCAGAACATGATCTTTGCAAGTTCTCCGACAATTTTGAATCTTACTCTGACATCAGAGAATTGTTGTTTCCTAATGAATTCAAACCAGTTTATGACCTCAGTGACCATGACCTGTCTTTTGATTCTAATGCTAAGGTCAATGATTTAAAAGAAAACACCGCTGCTACTCCATATACAAAACCTTCCAAAACCCGCTTTCAACCCTGACTTGCAACTGGAATCAACTTCTACTATGGTTCTCCTCTCGATGATCCGGTTGCATATGATTCTTCTTCATCTTTTAATCGGGTTTTGGATATTGATCAGACTACAAATCACTTCTCATCCTTCTCTGATCACCCTCGTAAGGATCACACATCCTCCATAGATCCATTCTCTTTTCAAGATCCCTAGTCTAACCAGGCTGATTGGACTCAGCCAAACCCTGGATTTACACTTCCACATCTTTTCAAGTTTCAAAGTATCTGGTGGGCACCACATCTACTGATTCACATCCATCAACCCACCAGAATGATTGGGTTTGGGATGCATCATCAGCTTGTCGATCTGAACAAGCAACTAGTTGGACCAACCAAACTATTGATCAAGGTGCTTGTTCTACAAAACTCTACTGATTTGACCACTCCTCCATACCATTTTATGCTCGGCTGAAGGCATTGAACTAGCGCTTAATGGAAGGCAACTCGCCTTTCCAAAAAGCTCGAGATCCTTCTGATTATCTTTTTGTACTTTGCATCTACTACACTATGAGTTCAATTTTAAAACAGTTGACTCCACTTCTGATACTCGTACCAGAGCTTGAAATCGTCCGCAACAGTCATCCCGACCCGTTCGCCCACCCGTTTATCCTGTTCTAATCCCTGAACCAAACTAATTTCATACCCTCTGGTTTACAATGAGGACATTGCAAAACTTAGGCATGGGGGGGTGTTAAAGTGCAAACACATAAAAACTCGAATTTCTGAAGGGTTCTCACAAAAAATACATATTACATAAAAATAAAAAAAATTAAAAAAATAGAAATATGGAGAAGGGGAGGAAATTTTGAGTAGGATAATTGAGGAGGAAAAGAAAAGGTGATTTTAAATGTAAAAAAGGAGCTACAATTTGAAACAAAAGGATTAGTCATTAGTAAAAGATTATGGAATCTACTTAAGTTCTAGACCAAATCAAAAAGAAAAAAAATTAAGTCCTAGAATAACAGAGAGACAAAAAGATTAGTACGAGTGTTGATTTTAGGCCTCTTAGGATTATTTTAGGGCTTAAAAATTCACGTATCCATTAAGATCTAGATAATCCTCAAGAGGTTGAGGAAAATGCAAAGCTTAAGTATTAGGTCTACGGCTTAGGGATTATTCAACCTCGTTAACTAACCTCTGGCTTGCGGGACTTGGTAACCTAAGCACCCTAATCCATACAGTCAGGTTCAGTGCGTTTAATATCAAAATCATGCAAATGTGTTAATTCTGTTTTGAAAAAGCTACCTAGATTAGGAGCAGCTTATTAACACAAGTTGATTTGGATGAGTTCCCAGCATAGAGATGCAGGAAATTTCCCTCGAAGATGCGTAATAACACACTGTCTCCTTGGTGCCTATCTCCTAGGATATCTAAATATGCTACCAAGGGCACGTAAGCACCTTGTGCTAATTTAGGTGCCATGGGCAGAATTATCCCGAAATGTCGATTGCCAGGGCCTGAATTTAGCTCCAGAACACCATGGGTGGAATTATCACTAAATGTCGAAAGCTAGGGTTCTGGGGTTGCCATGGGCGGTGTTATCTCGAAACATCGATTGCCAGGGACCCTACAAGGATTGATGGTGGGAACAAGGAATCCGATACAGAACATGTTTTTGAGCCAATCCGAAGCTAGAAATAAAGAAAAAGAGAGAGAAAACTCTCCAAAAATACAAGAATTCTTTTATCTCTCTCTCGTACAAAAATGCACTACAAACTAAACCTGGACTAACCATGTTGCAAGCACAGGTGCTTTAACCGCTGGATCCAACAAACCTTAGGTTAGTTCTTGTGGGCCTTAGAAGCCTTCCCGGCAGACTGAGGCTAAAGCTGGTCAGGTTTGGATCTTGATTGGTACTTAAGTACCTCTAGGCTTACATTAGCATTCTGATCTAATTTCTAAAAAGAAGAAAGAATCAGGTCTTTGAAAATCAAGACATGGTCTAGAATTTGAGTTAATTCTATGAGATTTTGCTAAGGAACTAGCAAAACTTAGGCATGGGAGAATGATGATAACAACATCATCAGCCATATCTAGCTTTATTTAGTCATATTCCATCATTAAATGCTCCTGCATAACCTCCAGAAGACAGTAATTCATTGCACATCCTTTCTAAGAGAATAACAAGAAATCAGGGTTAAAACTATAATTTTACCATCCTATCATGAATGAAGAACAACCACGGGTTTTCTCAGGGGTTAATTAAAGGTCAAATGGTCATAAATGTCTAATAAGTGGGTTCATGCAGACAGGAACTGGTTTTCTCGCATTTTAAGAATGAAATGACATCTAAAACCCTAAAAATAGACCCACTTAATTAACTAAGGTTCTGGCATGATAAAATTCACCTGAACCCTCTAAAAATCATAGAAAAATATCCCCTAGGGTTTAGCATCTTTGAATGGACCTTGTTTCTAGCACTTCCTCACTCCCTCTCCCTAATTACTCTAGGCCTCCACGTGCCTAGAGTGAGCTTAGGGAGAGGCTATTCTTGTCACCTTAAGTTTGACTTTGTGAATTAGGTGTAATCATTACCCCAACTTTGTGATTGCTTTGTTATTCAAAAACCCTAAAAAATCTAATAACCAAAAAGAAAGTTGATTTCCCACTTTTCGACTAAGAGATTAGAATATTGTAAACATTGCCTCCTTGGACAACCCTAGATACTTCCACTAGCTAGGATTAAAAAATTTAAAAGCGATTGTGAATTCACATGTTACAACGATTCGAAAACCCTAATTACAAATCACGCATATTTTCGCAACATGTCCTGAAATGATTAGCCCACAATAAAACATAATTTTACTACATCAAAACAAGGGTATCAACAGCATCCACAACACATAGAGATGGACATATAAAACCATTGAAAATGGAGGGTAAAATTGATTAGTATGGACAAACTTCATTAGAAGGAATAAAAGGAATTACAAGTAATTCTTTCCTCTATACTCATTCCTCTCTAATGTAAGAATATAAAGTAGTTACATGAATATTCATAGACATCGGATATCATCATTATATAATAGAACTTAATCAAACTTATTGTAATATTTTTGTAGTTATATATTGTTAGTGTACCTATATATCCTATGCAATGTTATTTTCACAATATTATGTGAAAGATAGCCTGTAACAAAGGAGTTCATGTTTCAAGCAACATAGCAAAGAAAGTAGAGAACAAGTAATCAAATTACATACATGATGAGGATGGCAAGCATCAAAGTGTGTAAGTTTTATAAAAGCTATGAAAGCAGATAGCTTACAACTAAGAAATTGTCAATAATAGAAGTTGCAAGAACAAAAAAATAGCAAGGATAAAGCACAAATGCAGAGAAGAATGTTTGCTTACAAAATGTAGAATGCAACTACAAAAGAACTTGACTGCAAACAAAACTTCACACTCAAGATAGAAAGGAGAAGTATTTCATTACTAATTTCATTCTTACTATAGTTTTATTAACTGATTGCAAGTCATTGAGAAATAACTGAGGAATGTTTTAGAAAACTACGCTGAGCAACGTCTACATTTCAAATGCCCAAAATAACACTCAAACAATACTAGTCAATTAATAACCTATTGTTCAATATTAACATGCCTACAATCCATTGGGCAATAAAGTTAGTTCCATGCACTACCAACAGGTGTTTTATTTCTTTGAAGAAATTAATGAATATTAATCATCAAGATAATTTCGTAATCAGCTTGAGTAAAAGTGCCCTCCCACTAAGACCATAGTGCTCTTCTGTCCTCCCACTAAGAGTAACCTATAGATTTTATAGCTACACTAGAGAGGAGGTGAATGGTCCATATATGATGCAAAATTTATATATAAAGTAAAATGTTATTATTTTTAATTATAGTAAGAATGCAATATAGCTGAATTGGAAATTTTTTTAGTCAATAAAAACATTACCTTACAAGTCACTTTTGACTTAGGATTTCACTATTGATCTACTCATCTAAGTCTACTAAAATCAAGGTATGTTCATGGGTCAACTTAATCCATTACAACAATGATGTAATTCAATTGTTGTCCTTCCCTAAAATGATTTCAAGGTAGTTAATGTTGAAATCAATGCATATAGGAAATTAATAAATAAAACCAAATGCATTTCCAATGATTTCGTATTGATAAAAAATATTAAATCAAGCAAGTTAAACATGAGTTGGCAAGATCCAAAATAAAATAAAGAACAAAGAACATGCAATAACACAAATAAATAAAATGAGAAGGGATTAGATTTTACTCCGATTGAAGTGCCCATAAAGGACTTCCCTTAGAGAATGTATCGCCCCTACAATACCAGTGAATTGGGGTATGACGAACTCCTCCCAGGATACGACGATCCACCTCCAAGATTTGACGCACTCCAATCTTGGATGTCCTCGAAAACCACCTCAGGAGAACAAGCCGAGACAATTTGGTTGATCAACCAAATTCCCAATTGATCTACCAATATAATTGGTTTGATCAATCAAAAACTTCTCGTGGATCTTTCAATCTCCTTGTGCGAGATCGACAAAGCTGATTGGAGATTTTTCTACCAATCTCACATCGAAAGAACGCATCAAGAAAGAAAGATAAGAACGAGAGAGGAGGAGAGAGAGTAGAAGAGTTTTTCTACTCTTGTTGTGTGTCAAATGAGACCCCCCTCGTGGCCCTTATATAGAGCTCACGACTCAATGATGAGTCCACTTTAGTGGACTATTAAAGTGGACTATTCTCAAGCCTAAGATTGTTAATTCTTGTCTAATAATATTCCTTAGGACATGCATTTAACCATAAAATAAGTGTATGTAGGTTAATATAATTTATATACAAACATCTACTAATTTGCATAATGTAGAATGCATTTAGATTTAGAATAAATATTTACGTGCTTAAAGGATGTATGCAACTTTAATAATTGTATATGGGTTTTCTCACATATTTTAAGTGCTACATATTTTTTTATCTATACCTTGAATACTGTTGTGTTTTAATCTCAATCTCAGGAGACTATTTTTGATGATTCAATTGGAAAGAAATTCCTCCATGGCCCTAGACTCCTAAGTAATTCACCCATACCAATTTGGATAGCACCACCTCCTTTTGGTATCCAAAGAAGTGTCACACACTTCTTTTGAAAGGCATCAACATACCTCAAAATGGGATCCAAGATCCACTAATCAAGGGAGTAGCGCCTATTTTTGGTAGAGGAGGCAACAAAGAAAGAAGAGAGAAGAAGAGAGGGCATACCCTCTTCTTTTTCCTCCTCTCCACGACCACCGTGCATCACTGCGCGTGTACACCGTGCATCACTGCGCGTGTACTCACCATGTCTACTATGTTGTGGAGATTTCCCCCACACTCTCCATCTCTATCAGCTCTATGGTGACAGCGCCGAGTCCCCGTACCATGACTGCCACCGTGCCTTTGACCATCACGGCACTTCGCACCACCAAGGGAGGGGACACCCTCCATCTAGGCCATCTCTTTCCTTCTTTAGTTTTTCTTTTTGTTTCTCATGACATGCACTCGAACTCTTGAGATTGAATAAAATCATTTTGGTGTTCTTTTTCTTTCCCTACGGATTGACACCTACCTATACATGGGTTTATTTTTGTTTTGATTCGCTTCATGCTCCTGCGATGATTTATTTAGTTTTATAGCGATTTGAAGCGATCAAATGGCACTGTCACCAGGGAAGGAAAACAGACACCATCTTGTTCTTATTTAGTCTCCTATACATAGCATCTAGGTTAGTTTAGGGCTGATTAGGTCTACGTTGCATCTAGGTAGACTCTTTGGCCTTTGATTTGTGGTTTTCTTTCATAGATTTCTTGATTGAAATTTGTTAGACATGTTTCAAATTCCATGCAGTATGTTTTGTACATCCAAAATGTTTAAAATTTTGGGTGATGGTAGATCTTGAAAAGATCTTTTTAACGATATAAATTGCATTTTCTAATTTGTAATAGAAAAAAGGATAAAAATAAAAAACTATGAAGGAGTCAGATCTAGTTTTTGGTTTCTATTTTCATGACTTCCAGAATTTTTTAAAAATTGAATATAACTCAGATTTGGATGAAATTTTTTTGACAATATTTATGATCAAATATAATATCTTGAAAAAATCTATAAAAATTTTGAACACAGTTAGATCCTTTAACTAGGTGTTAATTCGAGCAGATTTAACTTTATTCATTTTATTATTGTTTTCTCACCCTTGTAATAATTAGGGTTGACTTTGAGCGAGTGTTCTTGAGACATTAGGACTCTTCTTCTTTCTCTGCCATTATTCTTGCATGTTGATGTGGTGAGGAATGCCTAGGTAGGTAGTTAATTATTTGTGTGACTCAAAGAATAAACCAATTAAAAAAAAAATTGACGCTAGGATCTGCTTGCTAGGAGCATGCATACAGGGCTTAACTGTTAGATTTAAATTCCTTGTATTACATGGCATATTGCATGTAGAGTGTTGGAGAAAGGTATAAATTTCTAATCTTGTGCATCCAATACCTGATGTGCATATGCATCCCTGAACTTACAAAAAGGACTACCAAATTACGTGAATCTACCTAAAAAGTGGTCATCTTACAAAATAAATTGGACCATTTAAAGAGGATTGGACTTAAGACCAATGGGTAAAAGTGTTTGCTCAAACTTGATTATGGAATTTCAAAATAAAAATCCATGCTTGAGTTGCACACATTACACTTGAGCACCTCACTTACGGCCCACTAGAGACTATCTTCTATCTTTCCTCCTCGCCACTAGGTTGCCTTCCATTAGAGCCCCGAGGTGCCAGTGGAGGCAATCTCAACTGTTAGCTAACCCACTTTGCGAGTAGGTCCTTAGGCACATACGTAGGTCAACAAGGGCACGTAATGTTTGGTTAAATTATTTGACCACCAAGCGGATATCTAAGCTCTAAAGACCAAAAATTGATCAAAAAGAAAGTTCCAATTGGAATTGTGTTTGTTTGTGTTGAGTTCATGGGTGCAAGTTGGGAATGGACTTCTACCACTACCCTCCTACTTCTTACTCACACCTACACCCATAAACACCCCTTCCGGATCCCATTCCCCGTAATGTTGCATCTTTTTATGGATATATTGATTATCAATGGGATCCACCTTATTCCCACTTTGGGAATACTAGTCTGATTAATCCCCAAAATTATGAGCAAAACCTGGGAGCAGGATATACCTCACCTGAAATCCCAGATAACATAGAGATACCCAACCCACCCTCACTTCATGAATTTTCAAACCAAGGTTGGATAGAAACTCCTAGGTGCTATGAGCTTAAGGCTAATTTCCCACAAGAAACTAATGAATGCCTCTCCTCATTTATGTTAGTAATGCAAAAACAACAAAAAGAAATGATGGAATCAATGGGAGAACTTTTGAAGAATAGTCAAAAATGAATGAGAAATGTTGCCCAATTAGATGCCCCCTAGAGTTAACCTTGATCCCTTCCTTTATACCCTCGATTTCCAAAGTTATTTTGAGGAAACAAACTCACATAAGGATTCTTTCTCAAAGAGTAGCTATTCTTTAGACTCCATGCATGAGATGAGGCCACTTGAGGGTGATGATGATTCCATTAATAATCCACCTGAACTTTATTAGAGTCGAACAAAGGGGAAGATGGTACCCTTGGAATAGCTCAACCCTGACATTAGTATTTGCTTCACTATTGATGATCAGGGTGGTACTCAATTTGTTATTCCTACTTCCCCCACTGATTGAGAGGTGGAACTTACTCCTACCCTTAGTGTGCCCAATCTTGAACACACCCTTAGGGAACCTACACCAAACCTATATTCATTTGATTTTGATAGCCTATTACCATAAATGGGTTTCCCTGGAGAGTTTGGAATGAAAAGTGAATTTCTTGAGGTTTCACGATCTCAGTTTGAGGAGTTTAATTTTGAGGAGGATGAAGACTTGATCGAAGAATCAAGAATCAAGGTTTAGAGAGACTCTCAGGGTCAATACGTATTATTTAGGGATTTATGCCCCGAAGAGACAAAAGAGTTGAGAGATACAAGATTCCTCTACACTTCTAGCGTTGAGAATGATTCTCCGCTTGATGTTATAAAAGATAATGAAGCAATGACTATTTTGAATGATAAATCATACAAAGCCCCTAGAAAGGATGTAGTTGACAAGAAACTACCCGGGGATGATATTAATGATGTTCCTGATTTCGTTGCTTCCCAGGAAACTCGACTGCCATCAAATGATTTAGATCATGTGTCTACTTATGATAATGAGATAATGAATTTTGTGCTTGACTCATCCATTGTAGACGAGCAATTGGAGTTTGATGAAACAATGAAATTGTTTAAGGATGTGGATGGAAAAGAAGAATGTTTGTTGGGAATGGAATCTAAATAGACTAAGCCCTCATTGAACTTAATCATTACCACCCAACCACTCAAGCAAACTTTAGACTCCTTACCTAATCCTTGGCTCAGGAATCTACTCCTATTTCTTCTTTCTGGGGAGAATATCAAGCCAGTACATCCTCGAGTGAAATGCCGAGTTAGGATTGATACTTGTATTTTTAGTCTCGCCATTCAAGGGTATGATATAATTTCGAATATAACCTTTAAAACCCTTCCTGCTTTAGAGGACCCTTGCTATCCTTCACTTATTCTGTTTTGACAAGTCACTTCTCATGACGTTTATGGAAATTCCTGTTTTATGGAATTACAGCAATTGATCGACCAATTTAAACCCATTGATCGATCAAAGTTAACTTTTTGGTCGACCAAACCAATTAATCAATCAAACTTAACTCATTGATCGATCAAAATAATTGATCAACCAATTTTACCTTTTGATTGACCAATCTAAATCAAAATCATGAGATTAAAAAATAATAGCAAAAGAGTCCAAGTTCTAAGTTCCAAATTAATTCTCACTCGAGCTCAAGTCGAGCCAGGCCGGAGCGGGGCAAGGCGAGGCACGAACGCGTGTGTGTGGTCTCTAGCCCTACCTCTCACTCTTTGCTACATAAACATGAATTCCCACATCATTATATATATCCATTACATCCTAATTGATGCAATTTGGCTCTCAAATTCAACATTCTCCCACAAATTCATCATTGAAATCTAACGATAAATTCCTTAGCTACCACACTATACTTTCAGTAAAAGTACCTTCTGATTTGAACCCTTATTTGAGTCATCCACCTTAACCACCACAAGAATAAAGTGAACTAGTCTTGAACTTTGGACCTTTGATGTAGGGTGTATAGTGGTGACAACAGAGTGAAGTTCTTGGTGATAATTTTCAGGGTTGATGCTCTTAAGGGCCATGCACCTTATCTCGTTTCACGAGTGTAATCAGGAAAGACCCTATTCCCTTAACTGAGGCCCACAGTAACAGTCACATATGTGACATTCTCCAAGGATGCACTACTCACATCCTACCATATAGGCTTGAACCCATTCAAAGCCTTTGCTCTTCCAAAAGTTGCAGCTTAAGGTACTTAGACTTCCAGGGATTGGACTCAAATACAAAAGCATCTAACAATAAGTGCAAACCAATGTCCCAAACAACTTGTTGTTATCACATTGAACCTACTTTGTGGGATCTCCACTCAGTTAGGTTGGGTTACTACTACAGGTGAACTACCAATGGGTGTCAGTCCCATCACAAGCCTAGACTTAAGGACTAAAGATCTATCAAATCCTTTAGTAAATGGGTCTGCTGTGTTATCCTTGGATCCTATAAATTCCATAATAATCACACCTTGAGACACTAAAACCCTTATAGACTTGTGTTGAATGCTCTAATTACTACGCTAACGTGTTTGATTTTGGAAAACCTGTCGCTGTAGCTTGAAAGTGAAGAATTCTTGTTCAACAAATAAAATTTATACCGAAAAGAATTTTGGGTCGAACACAGGGAGGCTACGTTGATCTATACTCGCAATTATATTTTTTTTTTAGAATTTTTGAAAAGCGAGGCGATATAATTACAATGGAGCTATCAGACTAAAAGAAAGAGAGAGAGAGAAAGAGAACATGCATTAAATATTTCAAACTGTTTATACAATCAAACTAAACAAAAGTTACACTAGAAAGAGAGAAATCAGCTACACTATAAAGCAGGAAAATTCTACACTAGAAAAGCTGTAAAGAAGAATGGGAGAGAGAAGTTATCCTCCTCGACAATTGCTTGGAGGACGATCCGGACGAGACGACGCCTGGACGAAGGAGAATGGAGCAGGACGAAGGAGGATGAAGTAGAAGAGCGGGAACGGAGCAACACGTCATCGTCGTCGCGGGATCCACTTCTGAAGGAGGACGAAAATTTGGACTTTATCTCACGAGGAGCATCTCGGGTGTGGGACAAGCTTCTCTTGAGCTTTGGAGAGGTAGAGAAGAGAAGGAAGGGATGAGAATTTCGTATGGAGGGGGTCTCCTTTTATAGTTGCAAGGAGAGAGGGAAAGTTAGTCATTACATCTTTAAAATAATAAATAAGGGGTCTTTAGTGACGGATAAAACCGTCACTAGAGCCCCAATGTGGGCGTAGTACCCACCGCCCACGCGCGCCTCCTCAGCCGCGCTCTTTCTCAATGCCCGCCCACGTTCTTTCATCCACAGCCGTCCGATCGCGAGATCGGATGGCTTAAGATGCATCTTCGCCCGCTGCTGCGCACCTGCCTAGCGCGTACGATGGTGCGTCCTCGCCGCACGTGCAATAGCATGTGAACGCTATCGGTGGATGTAAGCCGCCTGATGACTATCCAACGCCAGCTAGCGCTCGCTCGCCCGCGCCTTTCTCCCCTTCGTTGCGGCTCAAACTCGCGGCTGTAGCTCGCGATAGTGCCCTCGATCGCTACGCTACGAGGCGCGAATGGTTGAGCGGACGCTTTTAGGCGCTGCTGTCCACAGTCGTTGGATCGAGATCCAACGGCCGAGAGGGAGCGGATGCGGGGACTTCAGAGATTGTATGTGACCGTTTGGGTGGTCAAGATGGCACCACGTGGCTCCATCTTGGCCATCCATTTTCTGGATGTTGTAGATGGTGCCACGGATGTCGGATTGACTCAATTTTTACGTCGTTGGGCTGCGATCGTCGATCCAAATTCATCTGTGCGGTCGGATTTGTCATTTGAGGTACGGATTTACACCATCCTGGCCCTTGATCTTCTAGGATTCCCCAGTCACTATCTAATGCTACAGATGCCTAATTAGGGCGATCTTGGAGTCGTTGAACTCCAATCGTCGCCCTAATCACATCCATACGGTTGGATCTTTGATCCAAGGCCCCGATAAAATGTTTGCCCTGTCCAAGTACATAAAAGGAGATAATTAACCTCCATTTTATTCAAACTACTCTAAATGCAAGATGATTCATGTTATGCAATATTTATATCATGAAATGCAATCCTATGCTTAAGAACATGCATAAATAGACATCTTAAGTAGTATAAATGTGTTTACATCATACCCCCATGCCTATCTTTTGCTAGTCCCTAGCAAAAGCTATATGCTATTTATAAAAGAATTAGGTTGGATTATTTGGGCCTGAGTTATTTTCAATCATTAAGAAATTGTCTACTTAGGAACTGAACTTTCAAAGACACAACAGTGCCCGAGTATTAGCCAAAATGCAGACCGCCTCAAGCCCTCACCTTATTCAAAGAAAAATTTCTTTTTCTTTTTTTTTCTTTTTTCTAATATTTTTGGATTTTCAAATTTTAGGGTTTAAGAGTGGCTTTCTATAGCCATTCAACTCACCTAAGATTTGATGAGAACCTTAAGTTTTAAGCATCTTATTGTGATTATGATAGACTCATTGACCGACAATTAAAATGGACTTCGGATTTCTACGCCTCTATGTGACCTAAAAAGAATTCTACCTAAAGGTGTATCTTTACAACCGGTAGCTTTCTCCCTACTTTTATTTTTTTATGGGGTCAACACAAGGGTGAATCCAGTGTATATCTCCCCGATTTATTCTACTTCTCCGCTTCTTCCTAAGTGTTTTGGGAATATTTTAGTGCATTTACTGAGTTGGGTTCTGGACAACCGGTCAATGAGCTGTTACCACCGACAACTTACCAGCCATACTCGTGCGGCGAAGTGTGGCTTAATCTCCTTTTTTTTCTTTTCTTTTCTCCTTTTCTTTGTGATTTTTTTTCTATTTTTTTTATTTTTAAGTAGGTGGCTTCCCTGGTCTAAGATTTACCTAAAGGCAGCAAAAAGAGAAAGGTCTAGTGACTGGGCTCTGGACAACCTACCTATGGGCTGTTACCCATGATAACTTGCTAACCATATCACCCTAGAAGGTTCATTAGCTACCCAATTTCCGTTAGAATCATTGAACAACGAGTCAGTGCAAAGAAAGTGTGTAGATGCTTAAAACTCAAAAATTCCCTCAAATTAGAGGGTGGGTTGATAAGTCGTGTACTTATCACCCAAACTTATTTATTCCAATTACGATAGAATTAAGATGGCGAGGACTCAAAGACAAATCCACATTTTAGTCAATACATGGGCTAATTAAGTCTAAAGACCTGAAGGGTCTTTGTGTTTAGATCCTAATGTAAAGTTCCTTATGATTGAAAAGTCCTAATGTCCAACTAATCCTTCCTAATTTTGATTTTTTTTATTTTTTATTTTTTATTTTTTATAAATAAGAAGAGAAAAACAATTTATATGGATTTCACAAAGCTGACCAAATAATTCAAAAATGAATCCACCCCCCCATGCCTAGCTGATGCAATGTCCTCATTGAAAAAGAGACATGAAAGAAAGGTAGAATATGAAAGATGTCACCTGAATATGAAGCTCGTATCAGCCTTGTGTCATATGTACAACTGCTGAGTTTAATGCCTTCAGCTAGGCGAAGTCCAGCCAAAGAAGTCATAGAATGGCTAGAGCAACAGAGTCTGAGATGGGTTCTAGAAGAATACAGTCAACAACAGGCTTCAGATGTTGACTGTTGACTTTAAAGGTGTTACCCGTCTTTGGGTCAGAAATTTGAACGACATCATTTGGAAAAATGTGATCAATTATGAATGGGTCATTCCATTTAGATCTAAGTTTGCCAGGAAAGAGCTTAAGTTTAGAATCAAATAACCAGACCTTCTGGTTTGGCTCAAAGCTCTTGCGGGAAATCAGTTGATCATGTAGAGCTTTGGTCCGAGCCTTATAGATCTTAGCATTCTCATAAGCATCATTTCTAAGCTCCTCCAACTCAGATAGTTGGAGTTTCCTGGTCTTCCCTGCTTGATTCAGATCTAAATTGTATTGTTTGATTGCCCAGAATGCCCTGTGTTCAATCTCTACAGGTAGATGGCACGCCTTTCCATACACCAAATGGAATGGAGACATGCCGATGGGCATTCGGTGATTAACCCCATATTTGGCCAATAAATTCTGGAATTGGGCATTAGTAAAATGAGTGCCACCATCACTGATGATAGCCTCAGAATCCCGAACCTACTGAAGATATTTTTCTTGACAAAATTGATGACCACCTTGTGGTCATTGATTCGGGTGGGAATCGCCTCAATCCATTTGGACACATAATCAACAGCAACAAGAATGTACTGATGTCCAAATGAAGGGATAAAGGGTCCCATGAAATCGATGCCCCAAACATCAAAAATTTCTACAGGAAGAATAGGGTTTAGGGGCATCATGTCTCTCTTAATTATGCTCCCGAGTGCCTGACATCGAGAACATGACCTTGAGAAATCCTAGACATCCTTGAATAAAGACGACCAATAGAAGCCAGATTGCAAGATTTTTGCAGCCGTCTTTTTCCCGGAGAAATGTCCACCACACCCAGATGCATGACAGAACTCGAGTATACTATTGAATTCATTCTCCGATTTGCATCGGCGAATAATCTAAGCCGATGCGATACAGTTCAGGGTCCTCCCAGAAGTAGTATTTGGCCTCAGATTTTAGTCTATCCTATTGTTGCTTGGTCTAATCCTGGGGGATTTGACCAACAGCCAAATAGTTAACAATGTCAGCAAACCATGGGGTGTGGACACCAAAAACTGTAAGAATGGTTTCGTCTGAAAAAGTGTCAGCAATCAGAATGTCTGAACAAGAAGAATCACCTAGGAGTCTCGATAAATGATCCGCCACCACATTTTGTACCTCGATTTTATCCTTGATTTCAAGATCAAATTCTTGAAGAAGAATCCAACGAATAAGCTGGGGTTTAGCATCCTTTTTAGCCAAGAGATGTCTCAAGGCCGAGTGGTTGGTATAAACGATAACATGTGACCCTAAGAGATAAGCCCTGAATTTTTCCAAAGTAAATACTACAGCTAGTAATTCCTTTTCAGTAACAATGTAATTCCTCTGGGCTTCATCCAATGTTTTACTAGCGTAGTAGATGACAGAGGGCTTTCGATCAATTTTTTGACCCAGGACAGGCCTGACCACGTAATTAGAAGCGTCGGTCATGATCTCAAAAGGGGCAGTCTAAATTGATGGTTGCAAAATTGGAGCACAGGTGACTGCCGTTTTCAGGAAATCAAATGCCTTTCGGCATGATTCGTTAAAAACAAACGGAGTTTCTTTGGCAAGAAGATTGCTCAAAGGACGAGCAACCTTCGAGAAATCCTTGATGAATCTTCGATAAAATCCCACATGGCCAAGAAATGATCTGATTTGTTTAACAGATGTGGGAGGAGGAAGTTTAGCGATAGCATTAACCTTAGCTTTGTCCACTTAAATTCCCCGTTCAGAGATTACATGACCCAAAACGATGCCCTCATGTGTCATGAAATAACTCTTTTCCCAGCTAAGGACCAGTCGTGTCTTGATACATCACTTAAGAATCATTTCCAAATTAGCCAAACAAAAGTCAAATGATTCTCCGAAAATAGAGAAATCATCCATGAAGACTTCCATAAACTCTCCCACCATGTCAAAAAATATGGCTAGCATACACCTTTGAAAAGTCGCAGGTGCATTGCATAACCCGAAAGGCATCCTACAAAAAGTAAAGGTTCCGTAAGGATAGGTGAAAGTAGTTTTTTCCTGATCCTTGGGATGGATAGGAACTTGGTTGTATCCCGAGTAGCCATCAAGAAAATAGAAGTACTTCTGCCCAGCTAATTGTTCCAAGATTTGATCAATGAAGGGTAGGGGAAAATGATCCTTTTTAGTGGCTGTGTTCAGCTTCTTGTAATCAATACAAACTCTCCAAGAGGAAGCTGAACGAGCTGTGACAGATTCTCCTCTGTCATTAGTCACAACAGTAATCTCGGCTTTCTTTGGAACAATCTGAATGGGACTTACCCAGGGACTGTCAGAGATTGGATAAATAATTCATGCATCGAGCCACTTGATAATTTACTTTTTGACCACTTCTCGCATATTTGGATTCAATCTCCATTGCATCTGGCGAGAAGGGCGAGATCCATCTTCCAAAAATATAATATGATTACAATAAGATGGCTCGATCTCCCTGAGGTCATGAATGGTCCAACCAATTGCCTCCTTATGTTCCTTTAGGACCTTGATCAATTTAATCTCTTGCTCCTTTGTCAATTTAGTACTGATAATCACAGGGAGTGTATTCTGAGATCCTAAAAATTGATATTTCAAATTCTCGGGCAATGGTTTGAATTCAAGCTGGGGTGGGGTGATGATTGATGGTAGGGTAGATGCTGAAGATTCAACAAGAGGAAGAGGTTGTGAGTGAACAAAATCAGTAACCTCTTCCGAAGATGTCAGGTCTGCTAAAGAGGGTTGCGGGTCAAATTCATCAACCAAAGAGGAACTTTCAATTGAAGAAACTGTCAAACAAGTTTCAATATTATCATTATCCTCATCAAGTTCCTCAATAAATCCCCAATCCTCAAATTTGTTGATCACCTTAAAAATATCCAATTTCATTCGTTGGTCCCCAAAGGCGGTTTCCATGCTACCGCTTTTACAATTAATGTTGGCCTTTATGGTAGCCAGGAACAGATGCCCCAGAATGATGGACGTGTTCCTCAGATTATCCGGTACATCCATGTCAAGGACAAGAAAATCTATAGGAAAATAGAAATCCTTGACCTTAACTATAACATCTTCAACAACGCCTCGTGGGCTTGTGACCGAACGATCCGCTAACTATAGCATTACTGAAGTTGGCCGAAGTTCACCTAACCCAAACTTCTCGTAGAGAGAAGTCAGAATTAGGTTGATGGATGCACCGAGATCCAAAAGTGCTCTATCAAATGTGTAATCCCCGATAACGCAAGAAATCAAAGGAGCACCAGGATCTCTCTTTTTCTGAGGGAGGTAGTGCAGGATAACAGAACTAGCCTGCTCAAAGAGTACCACCTTCCTCGGAACAGATTCTCTCGACTTATGCTTTTGTGTACATAATTCCTTTACAAATCTTGCGTAAGCCGGTATGTTCTTGATAGCATCAAGGAGCAGGATATTGATCTCATCATTCTTAAATAAATTCAGAAGCTCCTCATTGCTATCAACATGCTTCTTCTTTGATTTGGTTAAGGCTTCAGGAAAAGGAACATGAGTCAGATCTTTGGAATCAGGTTCTTGAGCCTTGATTTCTCCTCTAGAATTCTCCTCTCTCTCCTCAGGTTCTTCAGGATTCAAAAGATCATAATAGTGTGGTTGTGGATCCTGAGTCTTCTTACCACTCCTCAAGGTTACAGAATTTGTAGAAGCATAAGAATTTGGGTCTTGGGGAGGGTTAGGAAAGATTGGAGGGGCTTGATTGACCATGAAATGTTGATTTGCAGAAGAAGAAGAAGACGAGGAACCCTGCTCAACCACCTGAGCATGTGCGTGCGGGTCCCTCTGATTTCCGTACCCTTGGGCTTGATTGCCCGAATTCATAATGTTTCGATGGTTGGGTACGGGTTGAGATGGTAGAGATCCAGGTTGACGAGAGTTAGCGATGAGCCCGGATTGCAAGTTGTCCAGCAAGTTTTTCATTTGCTGCATGAGCTGGAGCATAGATCCTTGCATCTCTACCATTTGACAGTTCAAATCAGCTTGCCCTGCGGGTTGATGGGCATTCCAAGCTGGCTGATTGACCTAATTCGGAGGCAACTGAGTATATACTTGACCCTAACCCGTTGGTCATTGCGGAGCATAATTGCCGGGTTGGAATTGGGTCTGTTTCCCCAGATTTTTCCAAGAGAAGTTAGGGTGGTTTCTCCAACCTAGGTTATAGGCATTCGAGTAATGATTGGATCTAGCATTCTCTTGTAGAGCGCATACATCCTCATAAGGTGAGGATGGAGAGAAAGAAAGGGAAGGATCAGAAAAACTGGGATCAAAGGCCCCAATTGGGAACCTATGGGGTTTCGAAAAATGCTGACTCATAGGTTGAGCCGCATCGAGTTGATTCACGAACTCCCGTCCAGAAGGAGCTCATGAGGAAAGGAATCTCGAATTTTGGGATTGAGTGGATCGAGAGTTGTTCATAGAATTGCCAGCCATCCACTCTTCCATTCTTTTAGCAACCAAGTCCACCTTATCAAGTTTATTACAAATCAATTCCATATCAAATGAATGAGTCATGGACTTCATTGACATTTGATCTGGGTTGCTAGGACCGATTAAAAGTATGCATGGAGGCATGATTAATTGAATTCTCACTCATTTCCTCAAATAAATCATGTGCACTATCTGCATCTTTATTGAGGAAATTGCCTCCGCAAGAAGCATCCACATGATTTCTGAGTTGCTCAATCAACCCATGATAGAAGATCTGCACGAGTTGCCATTTTGGCACCTCGTGGTGTGGACACCTCCGCAATAAGTCCTGGAATCATTCCAAGGCCACATGAAACTGCTCCCCCGGCCGCTGGGTAAAGGTAGTGATTGCCCGTCTCAAAGCATTGGTACGACCGACTGGGAAGAATTTCTTCAGAAAGGCCGATTTCAAGTCATTCCAAGTTGTAATTGGTCTTCCTATTGTCCTATACCAATGAGCAGCCTTATCCCTAAGAGAGTGGGGGAAGAGCCTCATGATCATTTGCTCCTCGTTTACGTTTCTAGCCTTGGTGGTCTGGACCAAAGTGGTCAAGTCCTCCAAGTGCTAAAACGGATCTTCGGAGCCAAGCCCATGATAATGTTTAATCAGGCTTAACACCTGGGGCTTGATATCTACGTCACCGACTGGAATCTGGACGCCGGGACGTTCCCCATAATTTGAAGGATCATAAAAATCCTTCAAGGGCTGAGCATCCTGCATTCTCTGGAACCATTCCTGCATTCTCTGCATTTGTTCCAGCTGCCTTTGAAATTCTTCCTGTGGATTTCCAAGCAGAGGAGGCTGTTGTTCGGCCATGGGATCAAATTGACCAAAATCCAACTTGCGCCTCCTAGAATGTTCTAATGGTCCTTCCAATCGGGGATTCAATGACCGTCTTCCCAGCATCAACTAGGAGAAGGTCGGAAGGACTAGGGATAGGGACCCTACAGCACAACAAAACAAGGTTGTCCTTAAGTGGGGTAGCCTAAGGATCTACTAACTCCCAAAACCAGCCTTAAGACTGTAAATGATTTACTCTACTTGCGTCTGTTTAATCCAACCAGTTAGGAGGGACTAGGGAGAAGGTTCTTCCTTTGGCTTTCTCCTCCGATTCCTAGTGTACCCCCCAGCCACAGTCATTTGACGCTACTCCCTTAGCTAGACATCAGATTAATCAGTAGAAGTAGGTTAATCAAAAACAATCTTAGACTAGGCCTTGAAGAGCGAATCAAACCTTAAGGCCAATGTCTACTCAATTTTATTAAGGCCTAGGATTGTGGTGCTTATGAAATGTGATGGGACCTTTCAATGGGTTGTGCCCTTAATGATTGATTGAGATTTGTATAAGTGCATGCACAACCAGGGTTTTTAAGCAAGATTATTTATAATGTGTGAATTTTAATGTTCAAATCTTGCTTAAGTAGCTTTTAGGGTTTCAAATTAGGTGGATTGCAATCAAGTTTCTATGCAAACTAAGTTGTAAAATACGGGTGAAGATTATTTTCCTTTAAAATCACAAAGAAAGTGGAGTGCTTGGAATAGACCTAAATTGAAAACCCTAAGGAGGAGCTACTTGATGAGTTGGTTTTAAATAGAGTAGTGTGGCCCAAACAACTCAAACAATTGGCCACAATTGCACCACTAAGTTAGTCACTCAAAAATAGTTAACCTAAAATTATTTATACTTTGTTATGTGTTGCTTTGTGTGTACCGGTTCCATAGATCAAAACCCGGTTGAGTAGAAACAAATCAAGTTGATTAAGTGCCTTGAATGTGGGTGTGTGTTGTGTGTTTGTTGAAAATTACCCTACAAGATTATCTTTTTGTTATTTTTTTTATAAATGAGGGTGGAATGAATGTGAGTGGAAATCCAAATAACCAAACTATTCCTAAGATTTATGCCAACACCTAGGTTAATTGGAATTTGGATTTAATTTAGCGAATGAAATCTATAGGGGGGAAGAATGGGGAAGCACTTACAGTTGTCTTCAACTGCACTTTAGTCCAGTCTACCGCTTGTTGATTCCTTGATGGAGGTCTCTGCAAAATAATAGACACAAGAGAAAGCAAGTTAGAAAATAATAAAGTGCAAGAAATGCGAAGAAAAGATCGGAAATCATTGCCTCCTCGACAATGGCGCCAAAATGTTGAATGCTCGAATTACTACATTAACGTGTTTGGTTTTGGAAAACCTGTCGTTGTAGCTTGAAAGCGAAGAATTCATGTTCAACAAATAAATTTATACCGAAAAGAATTCCGGATCAAACACAGGGAGGCTACATTGATCTATATTCGCAATTATAATTTTTTTTAGAATTTTTGAAAAGCGAGGCGATATAATTACAATGGAGCTATCAGACTAAAAGAAAGAGAGAGAGAGAACGAAAGAGAACATGCATTCAATATTTCAAACTATTTATACAATCAAACTAAATAAAAGTTACACTAAAAAGCGGGAAATCAGCTACACTATAAAGCAGGAAAATTCTACACTAGAAAAGCTGTAAAGAAGAATGGGAGAGAGAAGTTATCCTCCTCGACGATTGCTTAGAGGACGAGCTGGACAAGACGATGCCTGGACGAAGGAGAACGGAGCAGGACGAAGGAGGATGAAGCAGAAGAGTAGGAACGGAGCAGCACACCGTCGACGTCGTGGGATCCACTTCCGAAGGAGGATGAAAATTTGGACTTTATCTCACGAGGAGCATCCCGAGTGTGGGACAAGCTTCTCTTGAGCTTTGGAGAGGTAGAGAAGAGAAAGAAGGGATGAGAATTTCGTATGGAGGGGGTCTCCTTTTATAGTTTCAAGGAGTGAGGGCAAATTGGTCATTACATCTTAAAACAATAAATGAGGGGTCTTTAGTGACAGATAAAACTGTCACTAAAGCCCCAACGTGGGCATAGTACCCACCGCCCACGCGCACCTCCTCAGATGCGCTCTTTCTCAATGCCCGCCCACGTTTTTTCATCCACAGCCGTCCGATCGTGAGATCGGACGGCTTAAGATGCATCTTCACCCGCTGCTGCACGCCTACCCAGCGTGTACGATGGCGCGTCCTCACCGCACGTGCAATAGCACGTGAATGCTATCGGTGGATCTGAGCCGCCCGATGATGATCCAAAGCCCCCCAGCGCTCTCTCGCCCGCGCCTTTCTCCCCTTCGCTGCGGCTCGAACTCGCGGTTGCAGCTCGCGATATCGCCCTCGACAGCTATGCTACAAGGCGCGGATGGTCGAGCGGATGCTTTTAGGTGCGGCTGTCCACAGCCGTTGGATCGAGATCCAACGGCGAAGAGGGAGCGGATGCAGGGACTTCAGAGATTGTATGCGGCCATTTGGGTGACCGAGATGGCACCACGTGGTGCCATCTTGGCCGTCCATTTTCTGGATGTTGTAGATGGTGCCACGGATGTCGGATTGACTCGATTTTTGCGTTGTTGGGCAGCGATCATCGATCCGAATTCATCTGTGTGGTCGAATTTGTCATTTGAGATGTGTATTTACACCATCCTGGCCCTTGATCTTCTAGGGTTCCCCGATCACTATCTGATGTTACGGATGCCTGATTAGGGCGATCTTGGAGTTGCTGAACTCCAATCGTCGTCCTGATCACATCCATACGGTTGGATCTTTGATCCGAGGCCCTGATAAAATATTTGCCCTGTCCAAGCACATAAAAGGAGATAATTAACCTCCATTTTATTCAGACTACTCTAAATGCAAGATGATGCATGTTATGCAATATTTATATCATGAAATGCAATCCTATGCTTAAAAACATGCATAAATTAACATCTTAAATAGTCTAAATGTGTTTACATCAACTTGAGTTCGATTTGGATATGTCTTCTTATTGTCTGATTAAACTTTCAACTCTTAATCTTTGCTATAGCAATCATGCTATCACAATGCAAAGATATCGCAAGAACTGGCTTACCCACCATAGGAACTTTTCAATGATGTCCCTTTAGCCATTCAACCTCAACTCCAGTAGCATCCAAAGCACTTAGCTCAACCTCGAAGGTAGACCAAGCTAAAATGATCTATTTCATAGACTGCAAGGAGACTACACCGCCTCCAAGGGTAAATACATAACTTGTAACACCATTACTCCGAGAATCCTCCATTTTATTGATCCAGCTTGCATCATTGTATCCTTCCAAAATTGAAGGATATTTACCATAGTGCAAACTAAGGGAAATAGTTCCCTTTAAGTACCTAAGTACTCCATCCAAGGCATCCCAATGAGTATGGTTACAGCTTATGTATCTTCTTAACTTAGACATGGAGAAGGAAATATCTAGTATAATACAGTTAGCCAGATACATCAAGCTTCCTATGATTTGTGAATATCTAATTTGTGAAACTGGTGTTCCACTTTTGTTCTTATAAAGAGTTTTTGATGAATCAAAAGGAGTGCTTACAATCTTGCAATCCTGATAGCCAAATTTCTCAAGAACCTTCTCAACGTAATGAGATTGAGAAATAGCTATCCCCTCTGCTGACCAAATCAGTTTGAAGCTCAAGATTACATTTACAACACCCATATCTTTCATCTTAAACTTACTACTCAAGAACAACTTAGTTTCATTCACAATTCTTATATCTAACCCAAATAGTAATATATCATCTACAAATAAGCATAAGATAATACACATATCACCTTTAAGCATTGAGTAGACACACCTGTCAGATTCATGACCTACAAAGCAAAAGGCTAGATAGTCTTATCAAACTTTTCATGCCATTGCATGAGTGCTTGTTTCAAACCAAAAAGAGATTTAACAAGCTTACAAGCCTTGTTCTCATTTCCAGGAGCTACAAATCCCTCAGGCTGATCCATATAGATCTCATCCTCAAGATTGCTATGAAAAAAGGCGATCTTCACATCCATTTGGTGAATAGTGAGATCATAAATGGAAGCCAATGCAATATGCATCTAGATAATAGTTATCCTAGTTATCGAAGAATAGGTATCAAAATAATCGATACCTTGCATTTTCTTAAATCCCTTGACAAGAAGTCTAGCTTTGCATTTCTCAATAGTTCCATGAGGCCTGAGTTTTCTTTTAAACACCAACTTGCATCCAATAGGAGAACACCCTTGAGGTAAATCAACTAACTCCCAAGAACCATTAGAGATAATTGAGCCCATCTCATTCTTAATGACATCTTTCCAATGCTTATCTTCGGAATAAGCCATAATATCATTATAAGTGGGGGGATCACCCTCGACTTGGTCAGCAATAAAATCACTTCCCAAATCCTTAGCAATTCTTGATTGTTTACTTCTTCTAGGCTTAAAATCCTCTACTTCATTAGGTTTACAATGGGAAGAGCTAGCCCCCACATTAGATATCCTTTCCACTTGATCAGGAATAGAACCAAAGGTGGTGACTAGATCAACTAAAGTCACACATTAAGGTAATTTAGTCTTCATAGGGAAGACATCACTACAACAGTACGTGGGTTTTGCGACTGTTGTAAACCGTCGCCAAAATCTTATAAACCATTGCCACCCACCATCGCAGTATATCGCATCGTTGTTTTATTTTGGCAACAGTTAAAATCCCTTATCGTCACCTTTTGAGCACGCACAAGCAAACATGGAAGTGGGAGTTGACGACGGTTTTAAAACCGTACTTAAAATGAATTGGTAATGGTTATCACTTAAACCATTGCCAATTTTAATTGCAAAAGCCCAATTTACATACCAAAAATTTCCATACTTTAAGGGACGATTTTCATGAAAATCGTCCCCTATTTACAATAGGAACGGTCTAATAACCATCACCAAATGATAGGTGAGACCTCACATTAATTATTGGGGGGCCAAAAGGGCCTATGGCGATGGTTATATAATCGTTGCATAATGTATTGCACAATGGTTATTATTGATAGTCATCGCCAATAATGCTTTACTTTCTTTTTAATGCAAGTACACATACAAATCAGAAATACACAAAAATAACGTAAATTATTCAAAACATTCAATAGAAAGGAATTATAAAATGAAAGTAATTTATATATATATAAATGAGGTTCGAATATTACAACAATAATAAAGATGCGAAGAATATAAACACATATATATAAACTATGTTGGGGCACCTACGCCACTAGCCCCAAAACCACCATCGTCGTCGTCGCCACAACTCGAAATATGGAATGACGAAAGATCAGGTCCATCAGCAACCCCTCGTGGAGATAGGACAAGACCTCCTCCCACAACTTGTTATGCCGCTCTAACAACTCCTCCTAGCGCTCCATCCTACGAGTGGCGACCTGTAGCTAGGCGATGACCATGTCCAATCTTTCCTCCCGCTCCACATCTCGATGCTGTAAGGTCAGAACCTCGATGTGTAAAATGTTGTTGTCGGCGGACAAGGAGGATCCTTTCCTACCATACCAGGAGGAGATCTTCGTACCCCTCCCAACGCTACGGACGAAGCCTCTGTGCTCTAGAGGCATCACTGTTCTGAAGGCCTCCTTTGGTTTGAGAGGGGTCCACGGAACATTCCTGAAGATCTCGTCCAAGACCTCGGTAGGATGGATCAAATCAATCATACGACCCTATAAATATATATATATATATATTTGCAATCAGTTTTTACATAATTGAAATTAATGTAATTGACTTTTATTTACATACATGTGTCTCCTGGTATATCGGATGTATCCAAGTACGTGGGTCGTCAAGTGTTTCTTTACTATGAGTCTGCCCACAGACTCCCACTCAATCTAATTGGGTACCCTCGTGCACCTCCGCCTGAAAATGAAGTAATATTTTCATCTTATTTTAATTTATAAGTAGAAACATAAAGAGCAAATTAGTGGCGGGCTCTCAGTACTCGCCTTTCTCACCAACAAACCCTTCTTCCTTGAGCCTCCCCATCTTGGTCGAGCAGCCCACATTGCCGATAGATTCCACATTCCCTCTAAAGAATCCCACCTCATTGTTGAAAATAAGCAGAGTCGCCTTCGTCCCCATCCCAGTGATGTTGTTGGAGGTGATCACCATATCCAACCTCAGGTCCACCCCAACTAGATATTGGTTATCCTTTGCATTCTTCAGGGAAATTATATATTAAAACACATGTGCAGCACCACCAATGACAATACAATTAAGAATAAATAATAATAATTAAGAAAAAGGTAGGGTGAATGGTGGGGATTGTAAAAGAAAAACAACTAATAAGTCTCTTATCACCTGAATGAGCTCCATGAGGATATGGGTGTCTTTGGTGTAGAGTTTAGCAGAAAGGTACTTGACAGGGTAGTGTAAGTCGAGGGTGAGAGGGTTAGGCTCAAATGCACCAATGGAGAACTTTACTTGTTAGATCTCTTCTATGTGCTTGCGAGTGGCTTCCATGGCAGCAGCAGCATTGCGCTTTCTGAAGACTTTCACGGATGAGGTCGTAGCAAAGGCCATGGCTTTTCTGCTCGCGCGTCGTAGAGGTTAACCAGTAGTAGCAGTAGCAACTCAAGCTGAGGGAGGAGATTATCATGATGATGGATTGACTCTTCTTCCAAGAATATGGCAATAGAAGATATGATTGTGGAGGACCTTCTATGCCTTACGTATTGACCCGAGAATAAACATGAGTCCCTGTTTGTAATAATACTACATAGAACAAAAAAAAAGTAATTTTCAACAAAAAAGCTTATGCCTTCTCCCTTATTGAAGAGGAGGGACCTACAGTTGGAAATGATATCACAACACCTATCAAACATCACCCGCACCCACACAGAGTATGTGTGTGGGTTTGGGCATGCAGCACATTGCCGTGTGCCACCGATTACTTTACAACATATAGAGCAATGGTTAAGTCAGGAGCTTTTCCAAGCTTTTTTTCAAGTCTTCAATCTTGACCCTGGATAAACAACACATATGCTATTTCAGACAGCACATGCGCTATTTGGAATATGTGCCCTTTTTTTGTAAGGAGCTTGGAAAGGGACTTGTGTAAAATGTTTCTCCAATACTTATCTCCCAAGAGAAGAAAAGAGAGAAATGCAAAACTGAACTAGGGCTCTTCCACAATGTTATTTCTTACATGCAACTAGTGTGCGGAGAAACTTTTGCAGCATCTCCCTGCATTTCTCCAGTATAATCCCAAGACTAACCTTAATTATGTTCCCAATAACTCCCACAAAAGGCACTTCAGGAATGAAGTTAAGATTTATTAGTATACTAGAGAAGAGTGAGAAAATGCGTCTGAAATTTCTATACACACTAGTTACATGTAAAAAGTAACCCTAAGCTGTGATCAAACCTTCAAGGACCCCTTTTAGCTCAAAACTTCTCTAAACTAAGGATGATGACACTTATGGCATGTTATAAAGACAATGCATTGTGCATGTAAGTGAGGTATACACCAACTCTACATTGTCCATATAATATGATCATAAGTCTCGATAGGCTAGTATTTTGATACAATTATATCCCCCAACAACCTGTTACCCAGGGGTTAGAATTCCTATTCTTTATCATGAAGTACTTCTAAATTTGTGCAAGTGTGTGTAGTACTAAGAGCTAACAATCAAACATTTAACTGTCACATTAAATTGTTAGATATAAAGTTCATACAAAAAAAACCTAAACCCTAAACATTAAAACCTAACCTCAAAATCCAAAAATCAAAGCCAAACTAAACCCAAACCCCTAAATCGAAAACATTAATCAAAAGTCATAAACCTAAAAAACCTAAATTGAAAATCTTAAACCCAAAAATGTAAATAAAAAACCTTACCTCCTAAACCCTAATTCAATTAACAATTAACATTGTAGGACCTACACCCTAACTCAGCCCTAATCAAATATAAATGCTAAACCTTTAAACTGTTAATTTAAACCTGAAACCATAACAAAACTCAAACCCTGGCCCTATATCTCAAACTCTAAACCCTAACCATAATCCAACATCCTAAATTTTAAATCAAAAAACCTAAACTCACTACCCTAAAGCCTTAACTTCAAACCTACTATCTTAAATCCAAAATCG
This sequence comes from Thalassia testudinum, assembly GCA_037157565.1. Lineage (NCBI taxonomy): Eukaryota > Viridiplantae > Streptophyta > Magnoliopsida > Alismatales > Hydrocharitaceae > Thalassia > Thalassia testudinum. Next base: position 137,877,370 of record JAZHRO010000063.1, read on the forward strand.
AAGACTTTAATTCTAAAATCAAAACCCAAAACCTAAACCCAAAACCTAAAAACTTAAACATAAACCCAAAACCTTAAAACCTAAATCCAAAACCAAAAATCCTAAAATCCAATATTATAAACTCTAAGTGAAAAACTCGTAAATCATAAGCACTATAACTCTATCGAAAAATTTTTGGCAGAATTTCCCCTATAATATTAGACATTTACATTTCTTGCAAAACTACAAGAAATCATTCACAACATGTGGGCACACCCACATGTAACACACTAAATTCAATATTAGCAAATTTCAATTGTGGGCACACCCCACCTTCAAATTAAACAAAAAAAATAATCTAATCTAACAGGCATTTAACAATTGATTAACAGGCATGTAACAACTAATTAACATGTATGTAACAACTAATCTAACCAACATCTCAGTAACAACTAATAAACATATATGCATTTAACCACTAAGTTAACTTGCATTTAAAATTAAATATGCATTTAAAAATTAATTAACATGCATTTAAATTTAACAAACAATTTAACAAGCATTTCACAGAAATATAATTAATAAATTTAATTTAATTTAATAAAATTAAAATATAATAAAGAAAAATTAAAAAAAGGGGTTGCAGGGGAGGGGGTACGGGTGGGGAGGGGGGTTGTGTGAGTGGAAGGGCTATTGCTTGGGAGGGGGGTGATGAACAAGATTTTATACATGAGAAAGATTAAGTTTGAAAGCCTATCGTCCTAGTTGTGTAAAAATCCGCTATCAGATAAATTTACCGAAACTCTGATGAGTCCCAAGTCGAACACGGGGAGGTTATGTCAATTAAATCTCCAATTATATTTTTTGTAATTTTTTTCTAAAGAAATCATTCACAATATCTAATCTACTTGGAATATAAACAAGAGAGAGAGAGAATAACAACTTTATAACTATGATAATGTCAATTACAACTAATTGCTATAACTATAAAGCTGAAAATATACACTAGCAAGTGATAAAAAAGATAGGAGATGAGATATTATCTTCCTCAACGAATGATTGGAGGACGAGTTGGACAAATGACACCTAAACGAAGGAAAGCGAAGATGGAGGCAGGACGATGAATCTGGAAGAACCAGGGATGAGGCGAAATGTCGATGTCGCGGGATTCAATTCCAGAATGGCGGTAAGAAGACAACTACAGACGCTCCATGAACGGGAGGGGAAGTGTACAAAATTTTGGTTTTTACTCTAAAGGAGCATCCTGGGTTTGAAACAAGCTTCTTTAGAACTTTAGAGAGGGTGAGAGGAAGAATGGATGATGAGAATGAAGGGCGTAGGGGTTGTTTTGTTGTTGAGGAGATGGGGGTAGAAAAGTCATTCCAAAGCATAGAAATTAATATCAATGTCTTTAGTGACGTTTATGAGCGTCACTGTAGCTGCACATCGCTAAAGGTCGATCCGAGTGTTCTCATCACGCCACGTCATGCGACACCTAATCTTCAAGAACTTAAGGCACGGGATGATCTCAACCCTTCGATTAAGATCAGAGGGCTGAGAACGCACCTCCACCGCTTCCTCTTCGTTAGTTAGGGGATGGCGTGGCCACTCTCCAAGCCATCAGATCTTCATTGTATGGTCTAGATCATGCTAGAATGGCATTTCACAACTTGCACCTCAATGCGTCAAAATGCGAGCATCTTGTTGTGCCACGTCAAACCTCTACAGCCGCTCAATGAAGATCATGCGGCCGAATTTCATCGTGACTCCTTCAGCGGATTAAATCTGCTCTATGTGATTTGAACATGGACCTTGTACTGGTAGCGAATTTGTCAAGTTTTAGGAAATGCTCGTTGTAGTACGAACAAAATTGCAACACTTAAAATTTATAAGAGTGCTCAAAAATAAGGAAATTGAGTCCGAGATCTTTCATAGGGAGCAAATATGGAATTCACAATACTAATCGCATTCAAAAATAATGAGCACAATCAATGAATCACAATTAAAGATATTCAATGAATAATTTACTTAAAATGATATTCAATGATAAATCAAATTATATCTCAAAAGTTGTTGGGATAAAAGGAATAAAGAAGCACTAAAAATGGTGATTTAAATCACCACTTATCTCCCACATTAGGCATGTATCCCATGCATTCAATTTCTCAATAATGGCTCTTCAACCACTAAGGCCTCAATTCCACGTCAGATAAGTCCACAGTACCACATCCGACGTCAGCCACAAAGGGCAGATGCCTTAAACCACCAAGGAACAAAGCCTTAGCTAAGGCAACAACAGCAACACACCAACACAGAAGTGCAAGGACCACTCAAATCTCAGTTAAGTGTTGAGCATAGGAGGATTTACATGAATCCCAAGGTCAACAATGCAAAACCCTCTCCCTCCTCCTCAAATCTCTTTCTCTTTCTCAAATCAGACCCAAGTGAAAAATATCGAGTAAACGGGTAATCGGGTAAGCGAACCTGGGACTAGAATTTCTGACGTGTGTAGCAGGTGAGGAGTGTGCATGTGTGGTGAGTGGAACCTCACCCCGTGTGCTGAGGTAAAGAGCACATGCCATAATTTCCTTTTATACTACAGTGAATGCTTTGCAGCGAATGACATCGGACTACACCCACTATGCCTCCTCGCACAAAGATGTAGGTGAAGCTCTCATTCATTTGGAAGCTGCTGCTGCTTCTCTTCTCTAATTGAAGTTTTGGATGGCTTCATAAGGTTTCTCTGCAGTTCCTAAATGTGGTAGTAATGGTGATTATAGTCGGACGAAGGCAAAGTTTTGATGGCAATGGCGAAGCTCTGGTGGCGACCTGAAATGCCATAAAATGGTCTTTTGGCCCAATTAAAAAGCTCCTGAGCTTCGCGAAGTGGTGGAGAAGGTGACGGTGGTGTTTATGAGGTGTGAGGAGGTGTGTGCTAGTGTGACGACATCGAGGAAGACGTCAGAAGCGTGGGTTGTTTGGTGGAGTTGTGGAGTGGTTGCTTCATGTAATAGGTTAGGGCTTTTCATGGTGGAGTCACGGCAAAGCTTTTGTGAGTGACAGCGGAGTGTTTGGTGCTGTGTAGAGGTGTGATGAGCTCGTCAAGCTACACCGGAAGCGGAGAAGATGAGGGGGGAGAGCGGTGAGCATCGGTTGAAATAGGGAGATAAGGAGGTAGACCTAAGCTAGGAGAGAGAGAAGATAGACGTAATTATAGACAATGGGGAAGGAGATCTGCGTCAGCTTTGATTGGCCAAAACTGGAGGGGACAAAGGCTTCAGTGATGAGAATGGCGAGGAAGTAGAGGTCTTAGAGCTCTTGCTTGGTACGGCGAGAAGCGGACGATGTCGAGGAAGAGGTTCTCTCTACCCATCGTACATGGCAAAGGGCGACGAAGAGAATTCAAGAATCTCGCCAAAGCTTGGTTAGAGCAAGCCGAAGGAAGGAGAGGAAGAGGTGTTTTGGCCTTAAACCTTGCTAAGGAGGGTGGTCTGGAGTCGCTGAGCTTTTATAGAGCTCATAACCGAGCTCTAATTGAGGAAATGAGCTTGATTTGCATGAAAATTAGGGCACAAGAAACCCATGGATTACGTGGGTTTTCTAGGGCACAATAGAGCGAATTGGAAGCCAAGATCTTGCTCAAACAATTCTCTACAATGTGAATACTAATCCCACCAATTTTGATGGGAATTGGAGTTGATTTGATGAGGTTTTGATATGGTCAACGCACATGTGTAAGTCGGTTGACCTATCAATTGTAGTAGGGGTATAACTGTGAAGAAGTTGAGAAACTTACGGACCTGAATGCAAGACATTTCAAAAGGTAGGGGCTTAGATGTTAAGAATATAGGCTTTAGGGACTAAAGTGCAAACTAGGTCAATATGAGCTCTGATTGGGCCCAAACTTTGGCCTTAGCCTAACTTGAACCCAAGGAATCTGATGGTGAAGTTTAATTTCAGTTTGACCACATTTGATTGGGCAATTTGCATACAAGCCCAAAATAGGGCAAAATCCCGTCTGAGACTCTATTTAAGGTCAAAATGCGTTTAGATGGTCAAAATAAGGGTACCAAACCTCTCAGAATATTTTTATATGAATTTTAGAAGGTTTACATGAATTTTATCCTAACCGTAACCTCTTTAATCTAAGAAGGTCAGAAATTAGTGTTTTGTCAGTTGTTTTGATTTTTGAAATGCGTGAAACCCCGTCTCTATTTGTGTGGACTCACTCTTTGGACTTTAATATTAAATTGACCTTTAATTTAACCCTGAAAAATCCTATGGTTACTCCACATTCATGGTGTGATGTTAAAACTACAGAATTAGCCCTGGTTAAATGTTTTCTCCTCAAAACAAATGAGTGGAATTACGACTCTCTGATGATCATCTAGGAACATTTATCTTTGGATTTCCACTAATTCAAGTTAGTTATGGCTAATGATAGTGTTACCATCACCTGGTGTTTTGGATAGGGTGCTCGCCCAATGCGCTACGAGTGCAAGTGTGTCGCGTTTGTGTTTTAACGCTTACAGGCTCACGATCGTTGGGTCTTGATCAAGCGGTCGAGATGCACTGATCACATGATGGAGTGCCACAGGTGTGCTTGGGTCATTTGGGCAACTGGAATGGTGCCACATGGCGCCATCCTAACTGTCCATCTTCAACTGCCTGTAGGTGGTGCCATAGATGTCGGATTAGACCGATTCTCACGTCGTTAGCTTGCAATCATTGATTTGAACCCATCCGTGCAGTTGGATTCATCATATGACGTTCAAATTTTCACCACCTTGCCTCTTGACCTATCAACTTCCTCGAACTGCATATGATGCTATGGAGGTCCAATCAGGGCGATCTCGGAGGTGTTGGACTCCAATCGTCACCCTGATCCGATCCGTACGGTTGAATCTTCAATAAATAGAAATTTTAGGTCAATTTGATGTGTACACATCAGGGGGCCTATCAATGGATGGTGTGGGTGGGGAAGGGGCTGTGGGAGGGGGATGGAGGGACGTTCCTGGTAGGGGGTGGCCAAGAGGGTGGGTCTACGAGGGGGTTACGGGTGGGGACGGAGGGTTGTATGGGTAGGGAGAGTGGGCGATGTAACGTCTGGTAGGGGGCTGTGTATGGCGAGGTAGGGTGAAGGGGGTTGGGAGGTGGCAGGGGGTGTCGCACGGTAGGTAGGGTGAGGGAGGTGGTAGGGGGGTGGCTGTGCAGCGAGTGCAGCGAGGACGGTTGGAGAATGAGGAAGTCACGTTATCGGTCAATCGCAAGGGAGAGGTCGATCGAAGGAGGAGAGGTTAAGGAGGAGCTTGAGTCACAGAGGTCGTGGAGGAGCTCGGTGTTGGGGGAAAGGAGAAGACAGGAGAAGAAGAGAGGGTGAAGAGGAGAAAGCTGATCATAACGACAAAAATATCTTCTCCGTTAGTGATGGTTAATCCAAAACCATCGTTAAAGGAAATAATTGGGCACTCTTAGTGATGATGGAAAAAAAATCGTCGCCAAATCCCCAATTATTTCACTCAGTGAAATAATTGGGTGCATGAGGGAAATAATTGGGCACGCAAAAAGCCCACCTTGCCTAATGGTCAATGACGGCAATTATAAAAAAACTCATTGCCTAAACCCAATTATTTCCCCTGTGACAGGAAAAAAGCCCACCCTCAATGCTCATTAGCGATGGTTATATAACAACCATCTCTAAATCTTACCATTTCTCACCTTTGGTTTGGGGCAGCAGCAATGAGACTTTTGGCAACGGTTATTTATAAAACCATCCCCAAAACCAACAATTGGAGATTGTTTTAAAACCGTTGCTAAATAACCATCACAAATCACCCCTTTCCTAGTAGTGCATCCTAAAAGAATGTAGCATCACGAAGCTCAACAATAGTGTTGATGTCTATGCCTGAAATCTCATATTTTATAACAAAAAATCTATACGCATAGCTACTATCAACATAACCCAGAAAGATTGTGTCAACTGTCTTAAGTCCAAGCTTCTTCCTCTTTGTGTTCTCAGACAGCTACTTTTACAAGGCAGCCCTACACATTGAGATATTTTAAACTTGGTTTCCAATTTCTCCAAATCTCAAAAGAACTACTTTCCTTATTCTTAGGGGGAACTCTATTCAGAATATGGCATGTCATACTCAAAGCTTTCCCCAAAATGTAAGTAATCCTAAGCTTTACAGGAGAGCATTAACCATGTCAATTAGGGTCATATTCTTTCGCTCTGCTACACCATTAAACTGTGGGGAATATGGGGCTATCACTTCATGAACTATACCAAAAGCTTGACACTGTTCATTAATGGAGCGCTGTTTGTGAATTAAAATCAGGGTTTGGAGGACCCGTCGTCGTAGCTCACAAAACGCATCTATCAAATAAAATTTAAAATCGAAACTTGAAAAGTGAGTCCTGAGTTGAACACGGGGAGGCGAACGTTTGATTTTATAAAAATCCACGCTTTACTTTTTTTTTCATTTTTATCGTTTCTAATTATTTTGTATTTTTATCAGGCAAGAGATTAGGTCGATGAAAACTTTATCTACTTACAAAAATATATGAGAGAGAGGGAGAAAGAGAGAGAGAAACAATCATTTATTCATGAAGAATTGTTTGCTACAACTACAAAAGTAGGAAAACTACACTATGAAAGCGAAAAAGATAGAAAGAGGTGAGAGAATCCCCCTCGACGGTTGCTCGGAGGATGACTCGCTCTGACATCGCCTAGAGGAAAGTGGTGAGGAGTGGGATGAAGGAGGATGGAGCCGGAGGACAGAGCCGGAGGATGGGGCAAGACGACGTCGCGGTGAGGATCTTCTTCCCGAAGGGCAGTGAGAGGATGGCCATGGGATGCTCCATGAATGGGGATGAGAGGTGGGAAAACTATTTTGTTTTCTACTCTAGAGGAGCATCCCGAGCTTGGGACAAGCTCTTTCTAGAGCCTTGGAGGTGGTGAGAGGAAGAAAGGAAGAGATGGTTTGGAATGGTGGTGGGTAGGTCCTTTTATAGAGGAGGAAGAACAAATTTGCATATAGGTCATTACTGACGTCCATAAACGTCGCTACAAATCCACCCTTTCTGTCGCTAAAGATCGACACCTTCACTTCCTTTGCTGGTGCACACGGGCCATTAGTGATAGCTGCAAGTGTCACTAAAGGCCTGCGTATGTGCTGCTGAAGATCCACCCTCGCACGTGACACGCACGCACGCAGCAACTGGTGCAAGGTTGAAAGGGTGAGGGTCATTGGATGTGCATTGGAGGGATCTGATTGCGTGGCTGAAGATCGCACATCCAATCATTATGCGCCTGCTTCATTCAAAACGTGCTACTTTCGCATCTGCAGGCAGCCGTTGGATCCTTTAAATCAAATCACCTGCAATCCTCATCAAGGCTGCCCGATCAAGATCGTTCAGTCTTGATCCAAATTGGATATGTGCCTCTGAAATATGGAAGCATGCGAGGACATGAATGGTGGTCGCTGATTTGTGCTCCAACTCTCCAACCAATGAGCCAAGTCGTCGAATGCGTCGAGCAGACATCTTATGGCATGTGGTGGAGGAAGCTTCTCAGCTATTGGATCAAGTTCCAACAGCTGGGAATGAAGGTCACAGATGATGGAGAGATGGGAGCAGGCATTGCTGGTCGATGTTGGGTAGCCAGGATGGCACCACGTGGTGCCATCGAGGACATTCATTCTTCTTTCTTTTGTAGAGGGTGCCACGGTGCTTAGATCAAGATGTATCCTGCGCTGCCAGACTGCGATCGTCACTCCGGATCCATCCGTATGGTCAGATTTTCCATTCGAAACATGTATGGATGTCACATTGCCCCCTGGCCAATGATCTTCCTCAGACTTCGTATGATGCTACGATTCTTCGATCTAGACGATTTCGGAGGCGTTAGACTCCATTCATCTTCCTAATCAAATCCGTACGATCAGATCATCCATCTGAGGCCCTGAAATGAGTCTTCTTCTTTCCTGACCATAAGGACCTAATTAACCTAAAATATATACAACTACTCTAAATTTATAATGATGCATGCTATGCAATATTTATAACATAAATGCAAATCTAAGCCTAGGAACATGCATGATTAGGCATTTTAACCTACATAGATGTGTCTATATCATACCCCCATACCTATCTTTTGCTAGTCCCTAGCAAAATTAAACTACATGCTATGTATAAAAATAGAATTAGGATTCGATCGCTTAAGCCTATGTTGTTTATTAACAATAGAAATTATCAACTAAGGTCCTAAACTACGAAGACTCAACAGTACCCAAGTGTCTTCCAGAATGTAGACCACCCAAGCCCTTGCCTTATTTGAAAAGGGAAGATACATTTTTTTTTGCTTTTCTTCTTTTCTAATTTTTTTATTACTTTTGGAGTTTGAGAGTTCCAGGATAACTTTTTACGGCTACCTGACCTGCCCAAGACTCGAAAAGGACTCTAAGTGCTAAGCATCTAGTGAAAAGAGTGAAAGACTCACTAGGTGGACTTTAAAATAGACTTCGGGTTTCTACGACCCTAGGTGACCTTGCCTAGAGGTTTATCTTTTCGAACGGTAGCTTTCTCCCTACTTTTATTTATGTGGTCAACACAAGGGCGAACCCAGTGTATATCTCCCCAATTTATTCTACTTCCCCGCTTCTTCCTTAAGTGTTTTGGGAGTTATTGTGCATTTTTGTGAGCTGGACTCTAGACAACCGACCAATGGGCTGTTACCCATGGTAGCTTGCCAGCCATACTCGTGCGATGAAGTGTGGTTTTATTTGTTTATTTGTTTTATTTTCTCCTTTTTCTATTTTTTAATATATTTTTTTTCTTTTTTTTTTTGCTCTTTTTTTCTCTAAGTAGGTGGCTTTCCTGATCTAAGATTTACCTAAAGACAGTGCAACAAAAAAGGTCTTGTGGCTGGGCTCTGGACAACCGGCCAATGAGCTATTACCACCGACAACGTGCTAGCCATACCACCCTAGATAGTTCATTAGCTACCCAATTTCCGAAGAAACCATCGAAAAGTGAGTCGGTGCAAAATGTGTGTAGATGCTTAGGCTTAAAGTCCCCTCAAATCAGAGGGTGGGTTGGTAAGTCGCATACTTATCATCCCAATTTATTTACTAAATTAAAATGAATTTGAATTGGCGAAGACTCGAGACTAAGTCCAAATTCGAGTGGACACCCAGGCTAATTAAGCCTGAAGACCTGAAGAGTCTATGTGTTTAGGTCCTCTCAGATCATTTCCTAAAGTTAATAATGCCTAAAAACCTAAGTTCTCTTCTCCTAATTCTATTTTCTTCTCTCCTTTTTTTTGTCTTTTTGAATTTTTTTTATAAAGAAACTAAAGGAAATTCTACAAAATTAACAAAATGATTTCAGGATAAAGTATCCATCCCCCTATGCCTAAATGATGCAATGTCCTCATTGTAAAAACAGAGACATGAAAACGGCTGAGTAGACAGAATATCACCTGAATTTTGTGAGAAATCCGATCACCTCCACAAGGAATGTGAGATACAAACACGTGCTAAATTTAATGCCTTCAGCTAGGCATACATACATACAAGGAAGAAATTGAGAATTCACAAGTGCGGGTCAGAATCAGAATCAAAAGATTAATCCTCCAAGCCGCCAGCAGAAGATGTCCATAGATGTGGACCATATTATGGTGCAGACCTATGCCCCAGGGTCAAGTGGTTCTAAGGTTCTGGATGAAAATCACCCAGAACAAAAGGTTGTTAAGCTTGTGGGGCTGGGCCTGTGATTTTGTGGTGTGCAACCTAAGACCAAAGTGTCGGACAATGGGTAAAGATGGTTCAATAGGTTCAGATGTCCTCTTAAAATTAAGCTCAGAAAAATAATCAGTTATTTCAAGCTTAGGTTGCACGTGAAAGATGTTGTAAGGGTCCTGGTAGAAAGTACGTGGTTTCAGGTTAATAGGTACCCTTAGATCCAAAATCAAAGTTCCCTCAGAATTAGCTTCCCAAACTTTTAATTCCAACTTCCTATCCTCCGAAATCAATATTTTCGAGACCTCCAAATCATTGTACACCCCATCTAAAGTACCCAAGTCCAATAATTGCGGTTGAATCAAGATTGACTTGGGCGTAATGATTTCTAAATCAAAATCAATCCCTTCAGGGTGTGGTTGAGGGATGGGGCTACTGATTGAATCTTCTAGTAAATGAGGACTCGAATCTTCCAACTAAGCCCCAACTGAATCAAAATCTTCAATGATCAGGCTATCAAATAGTTCATCTTGCTCTTCAAGCCTGATTGTCTTACTAAAATCCTCTTCCTTAAGTTCAAGTGAGACTTCACCAAAAGATTCTTCACCCTCAGAGTCAAAGAATTCATGATCCTCATTTATATATATCTCAAAATCGATTGTCATTTCCTGGTTCAAAAAGGCATTTTTCCTCGCTCCCTGGCTCTGGGATCTTGGGTGAGAAACTCAATTCATCCTCAAAGGGTTGCTCTAGACCAACCTGGTCATCTTCAATCTCAACATATGTATCCCCCCCAACATGTGCCTGAGCGGGTTCAGACATTGGCTCTCCTAAAGGGTTTTCATCTTGAGAATCATCCCAAAATTTGACTAGGGAAACCACAAATTTCATCCTCAACCTCGACAATTTCCTAAGAAGAAACTCACCCAAGTCCCTATCCCTAACACTTTGGACCAAATTCAATAAAGAGCTATTCAGCTCATCAATCATTTTTATCATAGGCTCCAATGCTTCAGTGCATGGTGTTGGTTGACCTTCTAATGATTGTATAGTGTTCCTCAAATTAGCCAACACCCTATCCTGGATCTGGTTCACCTGAACCGACTGGTTTTATTCAGGGTTGGGTGGGTTCGGGTTAAATCTAAGGGAGTCAAGATATTGAGGTTCTCGAGTCCCTCCCTGATAGTAGGCGACCTATATTCAATGGAATACTGGGGAGGGTAGGTGTTATAATCATTATATTCATCCTGATTATAGATCGGGTTGGTTTGGTGATCAAAGGACGAAGATCTATGATCATTGTAGCTCTGGAAAGGATAGCAATCATAGTCTTGTTGTTCAGGGTTAGGCCCTGGACACTGAGGTCCGTATTCGTATCCCCAATCAAAGTGATCCCGACTACTGGATGGGTAATTACAAGTCAAGTTGAAATAGTAATCATCTTGGGGATAAGTGGTGGTAGGAGGGTAGGATTGGAAATGTGTGAAAGATGTGGAAGGATACATGCTGAAGTAAGGAGGGAAATCAGAAGAAAAAAAAGGAGCCCTGCAATACAAACAATCAATCCTGTCCTTAGGTGGGTTAGCCTAATGACCTACAGACTCCCAGGACCCATCTTGAGATTATAAACAATTTGGTCTACTTTTATCCAGTCAATCCAACCAGTTAGAAGGTGGGACTAGGGAGAAGATTCTTCCTTTGGCTTACGCCTCCGGTTCCTAGTGTATCCCCCAGCCGCAGTCGTTTGACGGTACTCCCCTAGCTAGACATCAGATGGACCAGTAGAAGCAAATTAATCGAAAAGAATCTCAGTCTGAGCCCCAAAGAGCGAATCAATCCTTAAGGCCAACGTCTACTCAATTTTTGTTAGGCTTGGGATGATCATGCCCTTGGAATGTGACGGGCCCTTTAAATGGGCAGTGCCATTAATGATTAATTCAAATGTGTGTGCATGCACAACCAAGGTTTACAAACAAGGTTATTTGATGATGTGTCTTTTAGGGTTTAACCTTGTTTAGTAGCTTTTAGGGTTTAATTCTTAGGTTGGTTCAATCATGTTTTAGTAGAACACGCCAAGTTTTGAAAGCACCGGTGATGATATATTCCTTTAGAAATTAGAAATAAAATGTGGAGTCCCTGGTTCAGCCCTAAGAATCAACCCTAAATGGCAAGCTACTTGATGGATCTCTTTTATCTTAAGTTGTGCAGCCCAAACAGTTCAATTACTTGGCCTATTGCACCACTTAGTTAAGGCACACAGAAATGTTTAACCTATTCAGATTTCTACTCACTTATTTGTGTGTTGAGTTAAGTGTACTAGGTCCATAGGTTAGATCCCGATTAAGTGGTAGAATCGATGTGATTGTGTGCCTTAGTGTAAGAAGTTGTGGGTGCTAAGTGTGTAGCTTTCAAAAAATCCCACAAGAGAAGAGTACATATACATATATATGCGGGGGTGAGATGAGTGGAGGTGGCAAACAAACAACCAAATGTATCCTACGGTTTATAAAAAGCACCTAAGTTGATTTGGGTTTGAGTTATTAGTGTGATGGAATGAAAACTAGGGTAGGGGTGGTGGGGATAAACTTACAAAACTCTTTAACTGCACTTTACTCCAATCTATCCAGTTTGGCTCGCCTTGGAAGGGTACCTGTAATCACAGAAAGAAAGGAACAAAGTGAGCTAAAAAGTTAAGGAGGAAAAACATGGAAAAAAAAACAAAGAGCATTGCCTCCCTGGCAACGGCGCCAAAATGATGGAGCGTGCTTCCCGAATTAAAAAGAGGGTTTGGAGGACCCGTCGTCGTAGCTTGCAAAACGCGTCTATCAAATAAAAATTTATAACCAAAACTCGAAAAGTGAGTCCCAGGTCGAACATGGGGAGGCAAACATTTAGTTTTATAAAAATTCTGCACTTCACTTTTATTATTATTATTTTTTATCTTTTCTAATTTTTTTATATTTTTATCAAGCAAGAGATTAGGTTGATGAAAACTTTATCTACTTGCAAAAATATATGAGAGAGAGGGAGAAAGAGAGAGAGAGAAACAATCATTTATTCATGAAGAATTGTTTGTTACAACTACGAAAGCAGGAAAATAACACTATGAAAGCGAAAAAGATATAACGAGGTGAGAGAATCCCCCTCGACAGTTGCTCGGAGGACGTCTCGCTCTGACGTCACCTGGAGGAAAGTGGTGAGTAGCAGGACGAAGGAGGATGGAGCTGGACGACGGAGGATGGGGTAGGATGGCGTCGTGGCGAGGATCTTCTTCCCAAAAGGCGGGTTTGGAGGACCCGTTGTCGTAGCTCGCAAAACGTGTCTATTAAATAAAATTTACAACCAAAACTCAAAAAGTGAGTCCCAGGTCGAACACGGGGAGGCAAACGTTTAGTTTTATAAAAATCCATGCTTCGCTTTTATTTGTCTTTTTCATTTTTATCTTTTCTAATTTTTTTGTATTTTTATCAACCAAAAGATTATGTTGATGAAAACTTTATCTACTTGCAAAAATTTATGAGAGAGAGGGAGAAAGAGAGAGAAATAATCATTTATTCATGAAGAATTGTTTGTTACAACTACGAAAGTAGAAAAACTACACTATGAAAGTGAAAAAGATAGAAAGAGGTGAGAGAATCACCCTTGACGGAAGCTCAGAGGTGAGGAGCGGAACGAAGGAGGAGGGAGCCGGAGAATGGAGGATGGGGCAGGATGGCGTCACGGCGAGGATCTTCTTCCCGAAAGGCAGTGAGAGGACAGCCATGAGATGCTCCACAAATGCGGATGAGAGGTGGGAAAACTATTTTCTTTTCTACTCTAGAGGAGCATCCTAGGCTTGGGACAAGCTTTCTCTAGAGCCTTGAAGGTGGTGAGAGGAAGAAAGGAAGAGATGGTTTGGAATGGTGGTGGGTAGGTCCTTTTATAGTGGAGTAGGAAGAACAAATTTGTATATGGATCATTACTGACATCCGTAAACGTCGCTACGGATCTGCCCTTTCTGTCGCTGAAAATCCGCACCGTCAATTCCTTTGCTGGCGCACACGAGCCATTAGTGAGAGCGACAAGTGTCACTAAAGGCCCATGTATGCATTGCTGAAGATCCACCCTCGCACGCAGCACGCATGCACGCGGCAGCTGGCACAAGGTTGAAAGGGTGAGGGTCGTTGGATGCACATCGGAGGGTCTAGATTACGTGGCTGAAGATCACGCCTGCTTCATTCAAAACCTGTGGTCTTCCCGCCTACAGGCAACCGTTGGATCCTTCATGTCAGATCGCCCTCACACCTCATCAAGGTCACCCGATCAAGATCGTGCGGTCTTGATCCAAATTGGATAAATGCCTCTGAAATAAGGAAGCATGTGGGGACTCGAATGGTGGTTGCCGGTTTGCGCTTCAAGTCTCCAACCAATCCACCAAGTCGTTGAATGCGTCTAGTAGACGTCTTATGGCATGTGGGGGAGGAAGCTTCTCAGCTGTTGGATCAAGATCCAACGGCTGGGAATGAAGGTCGCGGATGCTAGAGAGATGGGAGCGGGCATTGCTGGTCAATGTTGGGTGGCCTGGATGGCGCCACGTGGTGCCATCTAGGCCATCCATTCTTCTTTCTTTTCTAGAGGGTGCCACGATGCTCAAATCGAGATGATTCCCACGCTGTCAGACTGCGATCGTCTCTCTGGATCCATCCGTATGTTCAAATTTTCCATCCGAAACCCATATGGATGTCGCATTGTCCCCTGGCCATTGATCTTCCTCGAACTTCGTATGATGCTACGGTTCTCCGATCTAGACTATTTCGGAGGCAGTAGACTCCAATCGTATTCCTGATCAAATCTGTATGGTCCGATCGCCCATCCGAGGTCCTGAAATGAATCTTCTTCTCTCCTGACCATAAAATGGACTTAATTAGCCTAAAATATATACAGCTACTCTAAATGCAGACTGATGCATGCTATGTAATATTTATAACATGAAATGCAAATCAAAGCCTAGGAACATGCATGATTAGGCATTTTAACGTAAATAGATGTGTCAAAATCATTCACCAAATAAGTTAGACATATATTCTGCTCCTCTATCTAACCTCAATCTCTTAAGAGTTTCCCCAGTTTATGTTTCTGCTTCTTTCTTGAAGATAAAGAATTTACTTAATCCCTCATCCTTAGGCTTAAACAAATATATATAGCAATTCTAGTACTATCATCTATAAAGGAGATAAAATACTTTTTATTGTTCCTAGTCAACACACCATTAAACTCACATATATTCGTGTGCACCAAATCTAGAACCTCAGTTTCTCTAGTAATAGAATGAAAAAGTTTCCTAGTTTGTTTAACCTACACACATCTCACATTTCTTAGTTTTATCTATGGTGTGTTCAGGAATTATATTTAATTTCATCATTCTTTTCAAAGAATTGAAATTTACATGACCCAATCTACCATGCCATATTTCACAAAATTCAATATTACTGAAAATAGATTGAATCAAATGAAAACTAGCATTATTTGGAGCATTAGATGATACATCCACATCATATCTCACTTTAAATAATAGATCAAAATCTGTCAAATATCCCTTTCTATAAAATATTCCATGTCTTAACATAACAACGTTATTACATTTAAAGTTCAACTCAAAACCTTCTCTAACCAATAAAGAACCAGAAAGAACATTCTTTTTCATAGCTGGAATGTGAAGTACCCTGCGCAGTGTCCAGACTCACCCCAAGAAAAACCTCAAGTCCACACGTCCAAATCCCAACACCTTGGCTACAGAACTGTTCCCCATCTTCATAGTCCTGCCACTGCAGACTTGATAGGAAGAAAAGAACAATCTATCAATATAAATATGTATATTGGCTCCAGTTTCCACGAGCCATTCAGTAGGATCGTGAATAACATAGAGTTTGGGTTTTATTGAGGCATAGCCATCGCTAGGTCTGGCCTTCTCAGTGATCACATTCACTTGAGGATTCCCCTTTGTGGTCTTCTACTAAGCTTTATTAGAAGGATAATCCTTCTTCCAGTGTCTAACCTACCCATAGTGCCAGCATGGTTTGTTCTTAGATTTCTTCTTGATCATGGGTTTGGCTTTTATTTTGTTTTTATTGTTCTTAATTTTATTCTCCTTGCCCTTAGGCATGATGACATTCAGCGTAGACTCTACAGGAACTACAAGCTTATGTTTCCTATGCTCTTCCTCAATAGAAATGGCTACCATCAAGTCATCAAAAGAAATCTTTCCCTTCTTATGCTTAAAAGTCATCCCGAAGTCCTCCTAAGATTTACGAAATTTCTTAATGATAGACATGATTTGAAACTTCTCAGGAAGCTTCATTGCAGCCTCTGATAAATGATGGAGCAATAACAGAAATTCATGTGCCTACTTCAATACCAATTTGCTCTCAGCCATTTGGAATTTAAGAAATTTTGAGACAGTACTTTTCAATACTAAGATCCTCGGTATTATACATCTCCAACTCTTCCCATAGCCCCTTTGTAGTGGACGTGGATGTGCTATATATATCAAATAGCAAATTGGATAAAGCCAATAAGATGCAACCATGACAAATACGGTTGCATTCATTCTACTCATCCACCTCCTTTTAGCCTTCAGGAGTGGGTTTTTCCTTAACCAAAATTGGGCATTCAATTTCCAGTGCCGATATCAACCCAATGGTAGTCAACCAAATCCACATGCGTTGTTACCAACGCTTGAAATTTTGCCCAAAAAACTTCTTGGGCATAACAAATAAGTCTACATGTAATTTAAGTCATTTCCAACATCACAAATATTTAAGATATAAGCAATAATGTTGAAATCAATGTATATAGGAAATAAATAAATAAAAATATATGCAATTCCAATGATTTCACATAGGTCAAAAATATTAAATCAAGTAAGTTAAACATGAGTTGACATGATTCAGAATAAAATAAAGAACAAAGAACATGCAATTACACAAATAAATAAAATGAGAAGGGATTAGATTTTACTCCTATCGAAGCACCTATGAAGGACTTTCCTTAGAGAATGTATCACCCCCCAAAATATCGGTGCATTGGGGTCTAACGAACTCCTCCCAAGCTACAACAATGCACCTTCAAAATTTGAGGCACTCTGATTTTGGATGTCCTCAAAAATCACCTCAAGAGAACAAAGCCAAGGCAATTTGGTTGGTCAACGAAATTTCCGATTGATCTATAAATATAATTGATTTAATCAATCAAAAGCTTCTCATGGATCTCTAAATCCCCATATGCGAGATTAACAAAACTGATTGGAGATTTTTCTATCAATCTCACGTCAAATAAATGCACCAAGAAAGAGAGATAAGAATGAGAGAGGTGGAGAGAGAGTAGATAGAGCTTTTCTCCTCTTGTTGTGCATCAAATGAGAGCCCCCTTGACCAACAATCTAGATCTCTTGTTAATTAGGGTTTATTAATCGTTGTAGTAGTACAGTGTCGCAATCCAAGAGAATGTCATTTTATTTAATTGCAATTTTTCCTAGTTTATTACAAGTCATTTACTAGGAGGCAATTATTGATAATCTCTCTATTATCCAAAATTATCTTTTATTCAAAAATATTAGTTTTATTTATAAAAGAATGAATTAGAAGTAAAAGAATCAAAGAATCAATCAATTCGTGTTAGTTATCTAGAAAATAAATTTAAATGAATTATTATCGTAGATATGCCTTAAAAACATTTACAAGGTAAAGGCATTAAAAATAAATCTAAACTAAACTAATTTACAACTCAATCTATGTACAAATTGAGAGCGCCTACAAATCGTAACAGTATACTAGTAGGGAGGGGTGAATAGTATTGCTTAAAAATTCAAATTAAATGTACACATATCAATCCAGAAAAGTATCAAGCATAGATAACACCTGAATTTATAGTAGAAACCCAAATTGGGTGAAAACCACTACCTAAGCCTCTCAACATTGGATTTTTCCGACTAGGAAAAGCTAGTCAATCCACTAACGTACCACTTTAACGAGGATGGTACAACCTCTTTACAATGATCCCTTCTCTTACTATCCAGAAGAGAAGCAACAACAACGGATTTCTCCCAACAACTTAGGATCCGTTAATATATAAGAACAATAAGAACCTATAAAACCTCAATAAAAGTCAAATCAGAATTTCAACGGAGGTTTGAATCGTCATTCTTTGGAAGGTGTGAAAATAGGAATGCAGAAGCACTCAGTGAGTAAGCACAAAAAGCTCTTTTCTTTGAATGGATTTCCTACTTGAGAGTGTGTGTTAAAAGGGCTGTGTACGACCTCTATTTATACTAGCAAATCAACCTGAATAGAAAATCAAATTGGTTGATCAATTAAAGTAATTTGTTTGATCAAAATGAGGTTTGGTCAATTAAACTAGTTATTTGATCGATCAATGAGTAGTCGATTAATTTACCTAAATGGTCGATCAAAAGAGTTTTTATCAACTTCCTAAATGGATTTAATCAATTAATAACCCTAAAAGCTTATTTTTTAAAGTTGAGTGCGAAAATTCCTTTGAAACTTATTTTGAGGTTCCTTACAAAATATTCTAGACCCAATAAAGATAAAAGGACACTAAGACACAAATCAAGATTCTTCTAGTTTTGATCAGGAGAGAAGCTTTGATCCATGAGAGAAGTCCTGAAATATTAGTTTCACAGATAGCATAATTTTGGTACATCAAAGCAGAAGTAATTACATTCTCCCTCTTTTTGATGATAACAAAATTATAATTATGTATAAAGATAAAGAATTATACATAATATCTCCCCCTTTTTATTTCAGCAAAAAGTAAAACATGCAGATGTTAATCTGAATTACCTCCCCCTTAAACATGCAATTGTAGCAGTAATAATTATAACATGCAATTTAGAGAGATAAGCATCTAGTTGAGAGATATGATCATGCATTTATCTAAGTAGAAAGCAAATTGAGTCTAGATAAACATAGCAAGGATAAAAATAGTGCACATGAAATATAGAGTTCTATAAGCCAAAAACCTAACAAAGCAGAAATAAAAATAAAACTACTCTAAAGGTGCCATAAATGCATCCATAGTGCTCTAAAGATCGGTGTCTAACTCAAGGTCCATTGAGTCAGATCTCTCTGAAGAAGCAAGTTGGCCATGACATAGGTGTCTCCTCTGACTTGATGATCTGGGGATCAGCTGCCTGGATGTTTGGCAAGGAGGTGACACCTGTTGATCTGGCACTACTATAGGAGGAGGAGGAGGTGCTGCTAATGATGGAGGCACTGTAGTAGATCGGTAAGGACGAGGAGGCTGGTGAAGCTGCTACTAAATTCCGTGAATAGACTCTCCTAATATATCCAAAAATTGGCCTTGAGCATTCAGGTATTTGAATACCTGATGCCCATGTCTCATCAACACCATATCTGTCTCTCCCTGTCAGTGCATCATCAAGGAAATACCATTAGTCACATCCTGAATGCTAACATAATCTCTACTTGTAAGAGGTCTGTCAAGAAGGCCCTGATATGGATTTTACGTGATTTTTTATTTTGGCAATTTAGTGTCATTGCAACGTGTAAATCCACTTTCGCTTTTAAATTTGTATTCCTAGATAGTGGGAGTATCTAGGGTCGTCCAAGGAGGCAATATGTTTGCAAAATTAATTCTCTTGCTTATAAAATAAATCTCAACTTTCTTTTTGGTCTTTTTCAATATATCATTTTTATGTTTTTGAAATTAAGGCAACATGCGAAATTGTTGGTGAGAAAGTGACTTACACTCAACTCAATATACTACTTCTAAAGTGGCAAGTAGAGCCTCTCCCTGTGCTCACTCTAGGAAAGTGGAGGCCTAGAATAATTAGGGAGAGGGAGTGAAGAATGCTAAAAACAAAGCAATTAAAAATGCAACTAAAGAAATTGCAAAGAAGGCAACTAGATTAAGGAGAAAGTGTTTTACAGAAAAGCCTAGTAGATGAATGCTTCTACTACTAGAAAATTATAATAAATAAAAGAAAGCATAAATCCTCTAGATAGATGGTGAAGAAGAGGGCTTCTTGCTCCAAGCTTGATCGCTCCCGAGCTTGAAAAGAGTCCTCCAACTCCTTCCTTGCTATGCTCCGCCAAGGTGATGTCCTCCAAAGCAAGCCCTAAGGGGACGTTCCATAAGCTTCTCTCCAAGGGTGGACATCCACCCTAGGTCCTTCTCCTTTGCCTGATCATCCTCCTTGAAGTAGAAAAGTCCTCCTCCTTTGCATGGCCCAAGTTGAAGAGAGTGGGGGGCAGGTGATGTGCTCCCTTAATCTTCTTCTCTACTCCTTCACCTTGGTCGTAGGTATAGGTGGATGTAGGTGGAATAATACACTAATGGAGGATGCTCTAAAATGGTGGTAGGTGGTGGGTTTATATAGAGTAGGAAGGGGGCTAAGGTGACTCTTGAAATGGAGGGCTAAGATGGGAAGATGGAGGTGGTTGGGGATCCTATGGCTAAGGGCAATTGGCGCCAACCCAAGGGATACCAAGGGGGTGGTTTTGGGTGGTGGCACCCCTTGAAGTTGGCACCAAAATAGCTTCTAGAGGGGGGTCTTAGGTGGCGCCAGGAAAGGTTCTAGAAGGAGGGGTTATGTGGAGGGTGGAGATGGGTTTAAGGGGAGATGTGTGGTGGAGACGAAGGGTATTTTTGGAGGGAAAAGTGGCACCAACAAGGGGGTAGTTAGGGTAGTTTTGGCACCACTTTTAGGTGCCTTTTGTTGGTGATGATGGGGTGAAGAGGTGGCTAAGAGGTGGCGCCAACTTGGAGTAGGATAGCTAGCTTAGGTAGGGATTAAGTTGGTGGAGCTAGCTAGGGTTGAGTTGGAGGTGGTGGATGGCCAAGGAGCTAGTTGCTAGCTAAGCTAAGCTAAACTAAGCTATCTTCGCAAGCTATGGAGTAGAGGAGGAGGTATTGGAGCTAGGGTTTGAAGAGAGGAGCTGAGGAGGAGAAGTCTGGAGCTAAAACTGGAGCTAGCAGCTGCTGAAGAGGCTGGCATGGAGCTACTCTAGCTGGCTTAGCTTGCTAGTTCTTTGCTAGCTGCTAAGCCAAGCTAAAGTAATCTGGCTTCTACCATAATGAGCTGAGGTGAGCTGGGTCTGGTGCTCCCAGGGAGGATCAAGCTGGTTGAGGCAGCTAAGGTAGCTTAGCTAACTGAGTTGAGCTAAGCTGAGTCCCCGGGAGCTGGACTTGAGCTTCCTGAGCTAGGATGAGTTCTTCTTCAGCTGGCTAGAGTTGAGTGGAGCTGGGAGCTGGGGTGAACACCATTCAACTCAATTGAGCTAGCTAGAGCTCCCTGTGGACTTGTAGGAGCTAAAATGAGCTAGACTCAACTAGGTTGAATTGGATCTGAGCTGACTTGTGCTAGGGTGAGCTAAGATGAACTCTCTTGAGTTGCCATTCAGTTGAGATTAGCTGAATGGAGTTGAGATGTGCTAACCCTAGTTCAATTGAGCTAGGTTCCAGCTGTGGTGAGTTGGATCAAGCTGAGTTTCGGCTAGTCTGAGCTTCTCCTTCACCATTTGCCTTCTTGAGTGCTAAGGTTTTAGGGATCTGTATATCTGTTCATCCCTAACACTCACAAAAACATATCAAAAAGACTAAAAAATGCAATGCATGCCTAACCTAATTTATGCCTAAATGCAGCCCAAAAACCCTTTTGCAGAGTAAAATCCTAAGAGCTAGGTTTGTTTTAATGCATAAGATTGATGATAAATTGGCGTTCATCACACCCCCATGCTTGTCTTTTGCTAGTCTCTTAGTAAAACTTCAAATTTCTTAGAAAATGGAATTTTTGGGAAATCTAATTTTTTCGACTTTTGAGGAGAAAAAGATTAAGGGACCTTGGTTGATCTAAACACAGGAGGTACAGGATTTGTTAAAGATAAACATGGAGATTTGTTTTTGGATCCAACCATTACACAAAACGGGATCAATATATCCTCCAGAAAATTCACAAATTAACCCCTTGTTAATTCAGATGACTTGAAATTTTTGTTTTTAGGATTTTTCTCGCTCATGAATCTGATTCACAACTTGCAAAATCTTTTAAAACCTTGTGTTTGTGCTTGTGAAAAGCCAACATTTATAAGGGCATGTTAATTTATTTATTATTACCATTTTTTTTTTCCTCCCCCATGCTTATTTTTAGCTTAGTCTTACAACAGATGTGTTGGGATCATCATTCCCGTTACCATTCCTCGAGGGGGCTCTAGTGCCAGTCCTTCGGGATAGCACTGTCCATGACACCACCCAGGAGCTCACAACCCCAAAACACAATGAGGTTTAAAGGGGCGCTCTAAGCAAACTCAAGCTCTTGCTCCGACACTATAGGTAGAGCACCGTCCAAGACACTTGAGCTGCTAAAATGCGTTTTAATGCTCCATCTAAAGATATGAAATATAGATATGGAGCAGCACCGAGGCGGTAACATGTTGACATCGCATCCTCAAAGGAGGCATTTTCCTCCTTCTCAGCGGTGGGACCTCAAACCAATGATCTGTTTTAGACTTTTACTAAGTCTAAACACGGGAGTTTTTCAAATTTTTAGTTATTTTTAAGTGTTGGCTTGTGTGTGAAAATTGACACAAGAAGTTTCTCAAGACATGCAAGTTTTTGAATCAAAAACTAAGCCAAATACTTTCCACATTACAAAATAGGATCAAGTCACCTTAACTATCATGAGTTCAGGTGAAATTTTTAGAGAAGGATATCTGATCTAGTCTAAAATAGACCCTAAAATTTTAATGATCGGATCCACATCCTCTTCCCTAGTTTGCTAAAGATTAAATCCCATTGTACCAAAAGTGAATTTTTCAACCTTAGTCCCGATTTCAAAATTTTTGCTCAAAAAGTTTTCAACATTTTTATTTTTTTGGGTATGCAAGCAGGAAAATAAAATAACTAAAGAAAAATGTATGTTTTTAGGTTTTGAAAACCCTAAATCAATCATCAAATTTTAGAAACACCCCCCCCCATGCTTAAGATATGCCATGTCCTCATGCATTAGGAGGGAAAAGGGATCACCTTAATGAAGAACGGTCAGGTTTAGGATGATCAAAACCTGGAAAAACAAGAAAAAAGGAAAGCAGGAAAAAATGATGGGTTACCTTTCATCCAGTGCTATCTTTTACGCCATTAAGCCAGGCATGAAGGTATGCACGGAAGATGGAAAATCATGTAAAATGTTGGACACTTGAATGTCTTTAATAAAAGTGTCTTCTTCAAGATCCCTAAAAAGATGAGTGGTAAAGATAAGGGAATCAAAATAAAATAGAGAAATGGAAAAATGACCCGGATCAGGCCATGGTTTAAGTGCTTGTAAAATGCCAAACTCTGGTGGGTCGGGTGATAGGTCCAATGGAAAGGGATGGGGAATGGAGTCAATGAGATGTAGGGTGGCTGAAGTTAGTGTGGATGTTTTTGGTGAAAAATCAGGAAGATGAAAAGGGGGAAAGTCAAACCCTAGTTGATCTGGAAAGTCTTGGACCACATAATTATCAATAAAATCTAGATCAATAGTGGTCAAAGATGAATGAGATTGGATCAACATAGACGTCTCAAATACTTCTTCCATTTTATTATCAGTGTCCTCAAAAATTTTGTGATCAATGGACCTCTTGGAAGCTTGAAATAAATATAATGAGAAGGTCTGGTTACTGCAACTTATATCCATTTTCCTAGAATGAGAATTGATATTATCTGCTGCCATAATCAGAAAAGGTCTTCCAAGGATGGCATTAATGAGAGCCTTGGGTACCTCTATCTCAAGGACCAGAAAATTTACCGAAAATAGACAATTCCGGACCTTGATAATGCTATCCTCAACAACTCCCCGCGGTTGAATGGTAGATCGATCTTCCAATTGAAATTGCACCTTAGTAGGTTTTAAATCACTGAATCGAAATTCCTCAAATAAGACAGGGGGGATGAGATTACTATAGGTACCTAAGTCGAGAGGGGCACGAAAAAAAATGGTGTCAGCTATGACAACTGAGATGAGTGATGTGCCCTAGTCCTTTTTTATGAAAGGTAGCTTGCTCTGAAAAACTGAGCTGACTGTCTTTGAAAGGACCAACCTTTCTAGATTCTGATCATGCCCTTTTGAAGTAAATTTTTTAGAGGCATGGGGAGAATCTAGGAAGGGAATATTCCTCTCGACTTGCTCAAATAAGTCCAAAGGATTGTAGTCAGAGGGCTCTGATTTTGGATTATTGATTGCAGTTGTTGAGAGTGGGAAATAGGGTTTGAATGAGGTGTTTTTGGGATTTCTTTTTCTTCTTGATTATTGAGGTTAGGGGAGTCAATCTGCATTGGTTGAGAATCAGTTTCATCATTTGAATGTGAAGGCCTTAAATTCATGGTGGTTTCCTCACTCCTCAAAGTCTCTGCATACACAGCTTGGTGATCACTGGGAGGAGGTGGGGGGGCCTGATGTTGATAGAAACTGTGTTGGTGCTGTGATATTGGGTTAATAGGAGGTTGAACCATGTGGTTATGATGTTGGTATCCACCCAGGTGTTGGTTACTGTGAGTAATAAAGTTTGGTGTGGATTGGGATGGTGAGTGTCTTGCAGGTCTTTGAGTCAAAATATCCCCAATTTGATCATTGAGATTGTTAATAAGACGGGCTATTTCCTTTGCTTTTCTTTGTACTCCTGCAGGGTTTTCATCATCTGGGCATTAATGTCTTCTTGAGATTGCCCAGATTGATAAGTCTGATTTGAACCATACCCTCTAAACGGGTTCTGTTGTTGGTGTGGAACCAGATTAGTATAGGAGTGAGCCGAATAATTCCCCCCATTAGAGGAATTTTTCAATTTCTCCTAGAAAGTAGGGACATTTTGGGTGGGGTGATGATTAGGATAAACATAATTCCTTGTTGAACCATAGAAAGCCTCAGAATAATAATTATACTCAGCAGGGGATTTATGCAGATTTTCTCTCTTGCAGGTGTTAAAAGGGGTGAGATGTGGAATGTGTGGAGCTTGGGCAGGTGTGGTAGGACTCCCTTGGTTGGCTAGGTTTGTTAAATCCTTATGCAACTGTTGTTGCTTAACTTGTGGCTGAGCCATGATAGAGTAGAGATTAGGTGGAGGGGACTGATTAAGTAGTTCCTGGGTGGAAAAATAGGGGAAAGAAAAATTAACATGCGGGTTAGAGGACCAATTTTGATTTTCCATTTTGAAAGAAGAGGAAGAATGCAGGAAAAGTCTTTTTGGGGAGGCAAAATCAAGTGGTCCCTCCGAGTGTGGAGTTTTGGACCGCTGCCCGTGTAAAATGGAAGAAATGGGAGGGGAGGAGAAGAGATGGAGATGAGAGAAGTGTGCACACAAGAAATCAAATTCTAGACCTAACTTAATTATGACTCCCTAGAAATTGACCTAAGACTTGGTCTACTTAGGAAATAAGTAATCAACAGTGAATACCCGTTCTGTCAACAAATCTAGCCAAGTTGCTTAAGGGAAGGTTTGGGCCCAAGCATTTCCCAGGGAAAACCCTAGGTGCCTGTACAAACCTGCGCCTAGTCGTTTGACACGGCCCCTCAACCTAAACACCAGATATAGATGACCGAATTGGTATTAACTAAAGAAAACTTAAGACCTATATAGCAAGCCTAAGTTGACGAAGCCTTAGGGGTCAAGTTGCTACGGATTTTAGTTAGGTCTAGGACACTATAGTGCACACCGAATGTGGAGGGCGTTTATTGGGTTGTTGCCCTGTTATTTCAATTTTTTTTTGTGTGCAAGAATTGGAGAGTGGCTCCAATGAAAAGTAAGTTGTCACACAATTATTGTATTTCTGTCTTTTAGGATTGGATTTAACTTATTGTATTTTTAGCGTTTTCTTTTTAAGTTTTCAAACAAGTTTGAGATTCCACAAACAAGAGGAAATCAAGTTGTATGGGTGAAGATAAGTTTCCTTTTGTTGTTTGTTTCTAAAAATGAAAAAAGAGACCCTAATCCAATTGGTCCTAGGATAGAAATTTAACTACCAATGATTTGCTTTTAGGCTTTCTATATTAAGTAGTGGTCCAAACAATTCAAACAACACCACTACTTTGAAGAGAATCAAACAAGGATTCCAGAAAAGATTTTGTAAGATTTTAGGAATTTGCTTAATAATTGTTTTGAATTTTTACTTGTACTGGTGTCAAAGTCCAAAAATGATACCCATGGGTATTTTGGACTTTTCAGTAATCCCACCGACCTCAAAAATTTTTATGATTTATATAATGTGTAAAATTTCACAAGGATTCCAGCAAGCTAAAATTCTACAAAAATTGGATGAGTATAAAAATTCTAAAAATTCATGGACAGTAGCAAAACAGGAAGATTGGAGGGTGTGACCCCTCTGCAGTCCACAAATTTTTAAAAATTAAATACAAATCAAATTGATCTGAAATTTGAAACAGATGTTCCTAACTTCATTTGGAATCACTGTATGAAATTTTATGATTTTAAAAGACCTGTGGTGTTAAGAATTGATTTTTCAAGTCTGGGTAGAAATCTGGACTCGAAAAATAGAACACTAATACTTGAAATGAAGTGGTGTTAAATGGAGCAAACAAACAATCAATGAGTTTTAAAATGCACCACTCCAATTAATTAAGTTGTTTAGTGTCCTGAAAGCCAAGTTTAGTATATTTTGGTATTTTTTTAAGCTAAATGTGACAAGAAATGGGGAACCAACCTGAAATCCACAGGAAGAAAAGGAACTTCGAGCTTTTGCTTCTTAATTCCCGCTTTCCCGCTGTAGTTCCTGCACACACCAGAGAAAAGAAAGAGAAGGGGATGAGATCCACTTCAAGCAAGAGAAAACAAAATTAAGCAAAGCTATGCCTCCGCGGCAACGGTGCCAAAAAGTGATACTGATTTTACGCAGTTTGTTAATTTGGCAATTTAGTGTCGTTACAACACGTAAATCTGCTTTCGCTTTTAAATTTGTATTCCTAGATATTGGGAGTATCTAGGGTCGTCCAAGGAGGCAATATGTTTGCAAAATTAATTCTCTTTCTTACAAAATAGATCTCAACTTTCTTTTTGATCTTTTTCAATATATCATTTTTATGTTTTTGAAATTAAGGCAACATACGAAATTGTTGGTGAGAAAGTGACTGACACTCAACTCAATATACTACTTCTAAAGTGGCAAGTAGAGCCTCTCTCTATGCTCACTCTAGGCAAGTGGAGGCCAAGAATAATTAGGGAGAGGGAGTGAAGAATGCTAAAAACAAAGCAATTAAAAATGCAATTAAAGAAATTGCAAAGAAGGCAACTAGATTAGGGAGAAAGTGTTTTACAAAAAAGCCTAGTAGATGAATGCTTCTACTACTAGAAAATTGCAATAAATGAAAGAAAACACAAATCCTCTAGATAGATGGTGAAGAAGAGGGCTTCTTGCTCCAAGCTTGATAGCTCCCGAGCTTGAAAAGAGTCATCCAACTCCTTCCTTGCTATGCTCCGCCAAGGTGATGTCCTCCAAAGCAAGCCCTAAGGGGACGTTCCATAAGCTTCTCTCCAAGGGTGGACATCCACCCTAGGTCCTTCTCCTTTGCCTGATCATCCTCCTTGAAGTAGAAAAGTCCTCCTCCTTTGCATGGCCCAAGTTGAAGAGAGTGGGGGGCTGGTGATGTGCTCCCTTAATCTTCTTCTCTACTCCTTCACCTTGGCAGTAGGTATAGGTGGATGTAGGTGGAATAATACACTAATGGAGGATGCTCTAAAATGGTGGTAGGTGGTGGGTTTATATAGAGTAGGAAGGGGGCTAAGGTGACTCTTGAAATGGAGGGCTAAGATGGGAAGATGGAGGTGGTTGGGGATCCTATGGCTAAGGGCAATTGCCGCCAACCCAAGGGATACCAAGGGGGTGGTTTTGGGTGGTGGCACCCCTTGAAGTTGGCACCAAAATAGCTTCTAGAGGGGGGTCTTAGGTGGCGCCAGGAAAGGTTCTAGAAGGAGGGGTTATGTGGAGGGTGGAGATGGGTTTAAGGGGAGATGTGTGGTGGAGACGAAGGGTATTTTTGGAGGGAAAAGTGGCACCAACAAGGGGGTAGTTAGGGTAGTTTTGGCACCACTTTTAGGTGCCTTTTGTTGGTGATGATGGGGTGAAGAGGTGGCTAAGAGGTGGCGCCAACTTGGAGTAGGATAGCTAGCTTAGGTAGGGCTTAAGTTGGTGGAGCTAGCTAAGGTTGAGTTGGAGGTGGTGGATGGCCAAGGAGCTAGTTGCTAGCTAAGATAAGCTAAACTAAGCTAGCTTCGCAAGCTATGGAGTAGAGGAGGAGGTATTGGAGCTAGGGTTTGAAGAGAGGAGCTGAGGAGGAGAAGTCTGGAACTAAAACTGGAGCTGGCAGCTGCTGAAGAGGTTGGCATGGAGCTACTCTAGCTGGCTTAGCTTCCTAGTTCTTTGCTAGCTGCTAAACCAAGCTAAAGTGAGCTGGCTTCTACCATAATGAGCTGAGGTGAGCTGGGTCTGGTGCTCCCAGGGAGGATCGAGCTGGTTGAGGCAGCTAAGGTAGCTTAGCTTAACTGAGTTGAGCTAAGCTGAGTCCCCGGGAGCTGGACTTGAGCTTCCTGAGCTAGGATGAGTTCTTCTTCAGCTGGCTAGTGTTGAGTGGAGCTGGATGTAGCTGGATCTGAGCTGGGGTGAACTCCAGTCAACTCAGCTGAGCGAGCTAGAGCTCCCTGTGGACTTGTGGGAGCTAAAATGAGCTAGACTCAACTAGGTTGAACTGGATCTGAGCTAACTTGTGCTAAGGTGAGCTAAGATGAACTCTCTTGAGTTGCCATTCAGCTAAGATTAGCTGAATGGAGCTAAGATGAGCTAACCCTAGTTCAAGTGAGCTAGGTTCCAGCTGTGGTGAGCTGGATCAAGCTGAGTTTCGACTAGTCTGAGCTTCTTCACCATTTGCCTTCTTGAGTGCTAGGATTTTTGAGATCTGTATATCTATTCATCCCTAACACTAACAAAAACATATCAAAAAGACAATAAAAAATGCAATGCATGCCTAACCTAATTTATGCTTAAATGCAGCCCAAAAACCCATTTGCAGAGCAAGATCCTAAGAGCTAGGTTTGTTTTAATGCAAAAGAATGATGATAAACTGGCATTTATCACACCCCACTCCTAGTCGTAGAAGGATGGAGCAGGATGCACTAGAGGAGGACAGGTCACTACAAAGTGCTCGTATGGCAGGAAAGGAAGAGGTACGGCAAAGGAGGTCACATGCATGGAGGTTGTGCGATGAGGACACAAGGAGAGATGGTGGCGCAGAGGACGCATGGAGGACACACGTTGCTTGCTCTCGCGAGGTGTGGCGGTGGTCAGTGGCGTCGAGGTTGTTGGTTGACTAGGTGACCAAAGGAGGAGAGGTGGGGTCAGGAGGATAGTTTGGTTGGTGGAGGTGTTTCGATGTGGGACCAAATGTGGGGTCTAGTGATTGTAAAAAAAATAGGTTATGTGGTAAAAATCCATGATTTTTATACAAGGTTGGGTTAACAAAATAGGTAAATACACTTAGGGTAGGTAATCGAGTAGATTAGGTTTAGTTTAGGAGATTAGGGGCGTGATTGGAGGTGATTTGGATCGCAATCGCATAAAGAAAATCGGCCCAGTTCTGGTTGATCAAAACAGAAAATGATCGATCAATCAATCTAATTGGTCAATTAGGGTTCAAATGATTGGAGGGAAAATTCTCGCCTAACCGGATTGGTTGATCAAACGAGTTAATTGATCAAACTTCAAATTTTTGGAGGGAAATTTCCCACCAAAGAGTTTGGTTGATCAATCAAGGTAAATTGATCGATCAAAAGGTTTAGTCGATCAATTTGAAAAAATTGATCAATTGAAGGTTGAAAACATAGCAATCAATGATTATCAATAATGCTCTTTCAACCTAAATAAACCTAGTGCATGGTAGATAAGATTAAATCTTTCTTTTGTAATGATTTTGTAAAGATATCAGCTAATTGATTTTCTATTTTAACAAATTCTAAGTTGATCTCACCTTTTAGGACATAATCCCTTGGAAAATGATCCCTAACATCAATATGCTTAGTCATAGAGTGCTGGACAGAATTTTTAGATAGATTTATAGCATTAGTGCTGTCACAAAGTATTTTCTTATTTCTATAGGATAGGGCAAAATCTTTTAGGTTATTTAAGTGTACTTCTTTAGGGTTAACTTGAAAATGAGCACACAAGCAAGTGCTAAAGAGAATATCAAGTCTACTAGCAGTTAAATACAATAAAGATCCTATCATGCTGCTACATAGTTTCTGATCTAAAGACTTACCTGTTTCATTATATTTTAGCTATCTAAAGGCTATCATAGGTGTTTCTTTTCCTTTTACCTTGTCCATGGAGAATTTCTTTGAGATCTCCATGGTATACTTGGTTTGAGATATGAATATCCCAGAGGATAGCTGGTCAATTTGAAGTTGAAGAAAGAATCAAAGTTCTTCGATCATACTCATT
This sequence comes from Thalassia testudinum, assembly GCA_037157565.1. Taxonomy (NCBI): domain Eukaryota; kingdom Viridiplantae; phylum Streptophyta; class Magnoliopsida; order Alismatales; family Hydrocharitaceae; genus Thalassia; species Thalassia testudinum. The sequence continues at coordinate 137,907,579 of JAZHRO010000063.1, forward strand.
TCAAACTGATCATGCATTACCCTTGCGAATTCTTGGCATAAAAGATCATTAGTAGCACTGAAAATGATGTCATACATAAATTTGTATTACTAATAGATCATTTCCTTTCTTTTTGTGAATAAAGTTGGATCTACTTTACCAATTTTAAAATCATTTTCAATTAGATAAGTTTTTAATCTATCATACCAAGCTCGTGGAGCTTATTTTAGACCATATAATGTTTTGTTTAACTTATATACATATTCTAAATGGTTTGCGTCTTCAAAACCTAGAGATTGTTTGACATAGACTTCCTACTTGATAAACCCCTTTGGAAAGGCACTTTTGACGTTCATTTGAAAGAATTTAAACTCCACGTGGGCATCAAAGGCTAGCAACATTCTAATGGATTCTAGGAGAGTTACAAGCGCATATGTTTCATCAAAATCTATTCCTTCTTATTGATTATACCCTTAGATCACAAGTCTAGATTTGTTCCTAACAACTTCTCCTGATTCATTCAGTTTATTCCTAAAGACCCATTTGGTTCCTATAATGGTCTGAGAATTAGGTTTTGGAGCAAGTTCCCATAGTTGATTTCTTTTGAATTTATTTAACTCATCTTCCATTGCAATAATCTAGCAATTATCAGAAAAAGCATGCTTAACATTTTTAGGTTCTAACTGAGAAACAAAAGCTATGAAGGCTAAGGTGTTGATAGAAGATCAGGTCTGAACTCCTTTGGATAGTTCTCCTATTACCAATTCTTTTGGATGATCCTTCATATAGGAAATATCTTTTGTTAGTTCATCTAAAATGTTCTCCTTTGGTACGTTTAAAGGATCTTCTATTTGGTAATCATCATCATTTACAGAAGATTGAAGGTGAACTAGTGTCTCATCAAAAGATACATGCATAGTTTCCTTAGCAATAGAATTCTTCTTATTAAATACTCTATAGACTTTACTTCTGGTTGAATATCCTAAAAAGATTCCTTTTAAGCTCTTAGCATCAGATTTATCAAGATTATCTTTGGTGTTAAGTATAAAACTCTACAACTAAATATCTTGAAATAGGAAATTCTAGGTATTCTTCCATGATAGAGTTCAAAAGGTGTTTTGTTTAGGATTGGTCTAATCAAGGATCTATTTTGGATATAGTAAGCAGTGTTTATAGTCTCAGCCAAAAATATCGAGGCAGCTTTGACTCGCATAGCTCTTGCAGGGTCCTATTTTTCCTTTCAACTACTCCATTCTGAGGTGCAGCTTTAAGGAAAGCAAATTCATATTTTATCCAATATTGATCACAGAAATCAAAAAAAGATTCATTCTCAAATTCTCCGCCGTGATCACTTCTAATCCTAATGACTTCCGATCCTTTCTCATTCTGCAGTTTTCTTATTAACTTACTAAAAACATCAATAGTTAAATCCTTACTTTTTAAGAAAGATACCTAAGTAAACCTTGAAAAATCATCGATTATGACTAAATAATATTTGCACCAGCACAAGCTTTCGAATTTGGTTGGTTCAAACAAGTCTTAGTGAAGTAACTCCAGGGGTCAAGAGGTGCTAACCATCCTTTTTGGTTTAAAAGGATTTTTGGTTTATTTACCAAATTAACAAGAATCGTAGACTTTGATTTTTTTTAAGTTGATCTTTGGCAGGCCTTTGACAAGCTCATGTTTCACAAGTCTACTGATGTTTCTCATGTGAACATGACCTAGTTGTTTATGCCAAAGTATTGCCTTTTCGTTAGATGCAACGAGACATTCAAGGTTGTCACATTTGTTGAAGTTGACAGTAAAAGTATCTTTATGTCTGTTTCCTTTTAGAAGAATTTGTTTGATTTCTTTATCTCTTATCTTAAAACCATTCAAAGTGAAAGTAATTTTATATCCTTTATCACATATTTGACTTACACTAAGAAGATTGTATTTTAATCTACTAACTAGATGCACATTATCAAAAGATGTTGAGTTACCAATTTGGCCAGTACCAATAATACGACCCTTGTGGTTGTTTCCAAATGTGACCGTATGACCTTCCTAGCGATGGAGTTGCAGGAGCAAGTCTTCCTCTTCGGTCATATGCTTGGAACACCTGTTGTCCATGATCCAACTTATTTCTTCTCGATCCTGTCATTTGTTTCTGTTTGTGAGGTCTTGGATTGTTGGATCTATAAAGTTGCTTTAGATTTCCATTCATTTCTCGATATGTCCACATCTTATAATCTACTTTACCTACAAAATAGGATTTCAAAAGTTCTTTTGGTACCCATTTTTGTTTTGGGTCATAGTGATTGGCTGGAGCTACCTGTTTAGGCAAGATATTTTGGATATTATAAAACATCACTAATATTTTGGCAACGGGCTCGTCCAGAGAACGGAAGATAGCGAGAGTGTGGCGACGGGCAATGGGAGGAGAAGGCGAGGGTGCAGCTAGGGTTGGAGATGAGGGTGACTGGAAGACATGGAGATCGAGAAATTGGCGAAGGAGGGAGAGGAGATGGCAGACTCATGAGGGTAGGGCAACCAGATTTGTCTTGAGAGAGGGCTGGAAGATGACGAATGGAAAGGTTCCATGTTATAGGTGCAGACGAAGAGGGCATATGGCAGCGGTATGCAGAAATCCCCTTGTATGTTTGGCGTGTGGGGGAGACAAACACAAACGCGACTCGTGCACAAGGGTGCAGTTGCAACGTATGAAGATGGACCCTCTACACCCAAAATAGGAGGTACTGAAGGTGCCTTGGCTGTCACCACCACTGACACAAGTTGGCCATATGATTAATGTGGAGATCCCCTTCTCTAAGGATATCCTATCTGCGAAGATGTTGCTAAGGGGTGCATTGATCGGCGAAGTTATGATTGGCAACCCTATCGTCAAAAGGTTCCATCAATTGGTGAGTTCCTTATCCCTTATCTCATCAGGTTGGAAGACTGTTGTGTTATCCCAGAGCCATTTTCTTGCTTTTGGTTTGGGAATGATAGATGTGGAAAGGCTATGTTTTTGCTTGAGTACCTTTGAGAACGTCAGTGTGTTGTGGAGGCTGGTCTCTTCCTTTGATGGGGCACTCCTTGATCACCCTCCCCAGAGATTAGGTACCAGGCAGGTGACACTAGCGATCAAGGGACTACCTCTACATTTGAGATCAAGAGGGGTGGTTTCCAAGTTGATTGCAGGTTTTGCATCCATTCTTGATGATATTGAGATTACAATTTGGGAAGGAATTGCCCGTATACTGCAAATCGATGCTAAGGTTTTTAGAAGCGGGCCGATGCCTGATAAATCATCCTCAGATGTGGTGGTTGTTCGTGGCTTATTCGCTTGTCAATGGTAGGGCAGGAATACATATTTCTAGAATGGGGTCAGGATAAGACGTCTGATGAACGATCTGATAAGGTACAGTAAGAGGAACCAGAGGGTCGTAAGCCTTCAGATGATGCGCCTAAGCCAAAGAAACGGAAAGACTGCCATGAGGAAGTCTTAGAGGGGGGTTAGATGACTATGGCTGATGACACTGCTATGAGGAGCACAAACCAAACACATGAGGACCTTGGTAATTCCTCCAATTGTAGGGCTGTGATTACAGGGGATCAAATAGAAGTCAGCAGTGGCAGAAAGGTCCTTAGGGATGTGAATCAAATGCCTTTTCCTATGCCTGAAGATTTGAAATTTAGGAAAGGAGCCAACCAAAAGAGGGGGGTTGGTCATTCTCCTTACATGCTTAGGAGAAGAAGGAAGGAAAACTTAAGTCCCGTTGAAGAGTAGACAGTTGCAAAATCCATTATGGTTGAATATGTGGAAATTTTGGCTCAGGGGGATCATCCGTGTAAGGAATGAGAGTCTTAACGTGGAATGTGCATGGGTTGCGCAACAAAGTGAGAAGAGTTTCCCTTATCAAATATCTTGTGGAGTGGGAGATTGATTGTGCTCTTATTCAAGAGACACACATAGATGATGAAAACAACCCAGTCTAGGATTCTTTAAGGCAGTCTAGGTGAGCTGATTGTGTGGGGATGGCAACAAATGGCAGATCAGGTGGGATGGAAGTATGGTAGAAAAAGTCCAGTCGTAAAATGATTGAAATACACTAGGACAAACATGTGTTTACCTATAGATTTCAAAGTCATCAAGGTGGTTTGGATTGGTTCATCTCATGTGTTTATGGACCTTGTGCAGCAGCAAGCAGGGTGGAGTTGTGGGAAGACCTATCAGCAATACATCAGAAGGTCCAAGAGGTGCCATGGCTTGTCGGCAGAGACTTTAATTGTTCCCTGTCAAGTGGGGACCGACTTGGTGGTAGTACAGACAGAGTAATGGCAGGGTTTCAATTGACTGTGTAGAGCTTGGGCATCACTGAATATCATATTAGTGGGGTGGAATTTACCTGGAGAAATGGTAGTGGGCTCCTATCCAAGTTGGATAGGTTTTTTGGCAACTCTATCCTCTTGGAGAAGTTCCAGTTGTCTTCTACCATGATCCTAGATGGGCCATTCTCTGACCATACACCAATTGTGTGGGATTGTAGGGTGAGTACCAATGTTGGTTCTTACTTCAAACTCAAAAAGTAGTGGTTCAGAGAAGAAGGGTTTAAAGACATGATGTCCAGCTGGTGGAAAAGCAAGATTGTTACTGGGTCGGCTACTCAAAAATTTACATCAAAGCTGGCAGATATGCGCATAATGCTAAAGGAATATGGGCAGACCATGATGGCTATTAGGGAGCAAAAGAGAGTTGAGGCACTGGTTGAGATTCAGAGGCTTGACTCGAAAGAATGCATGGAGGCTCTTAGTACCCAGGAGCAGGAGTTAAGGAAATTTTGGTAGCAGGTTAATGGGGAGGAGGATTTAAAGAAAGAGATGGATTGGCGTGAGAGGTCCAGACAACTTTGTCTCAAGGAAGGGATGCAAACATGAAATACTTTCATCTTACTGCCAATGCTAGAAGAAGATTCAACCTCATCTCCTTTATCAAAGTGGGTGAGAGAACCATTACCTCCACTCGTGAGAAAAGTACTGAAGTTGCTCATTATTTTAAAGAAACAGCTAAGGCTGCACCAAGAGGCTCGTGGAGGATGGGTTTGGCTGCTTTTCCAGGTGTCAGCAATGAACAAGCTGGTATGTTGGTTGCATCTATTGCTAAACAGGAAACTGAAGAAGCTATCAAAGGTTTGAATAATGAGAGATCTCCAGGATCGAATGGGGTTCAAGTTCTTTTCTACAAGGAAATGTGGAGCATTCTTAAGGAGGATGTGATGGGTGTTATACATGAGTTTGAAATGGGTAACTTCGGATTTGAAAGACTAAACAAGTCTTACTTGTTCTTGTTACCAAAGAAGTCGGGTGTTGAGAGTTTTTCATATTATAGGCCTATTGCGTTGTCGAATTCTATTTATCTTATCATCAACAAAATCCTAGCCAACAGAATTCATGGTGTGTTGCAAGACCTGGTTATGCCTGTCCAGTCTGCATTCTTACCTGGGAGCTCACTGCAGGAATCATTCATTATGGCTCAAGAAATGATTTTGGGGTGGTATAGGCGAAAGACTAAGGCCTTCCAATGGAAGGTAGACTTTTCTAAAGCTTATGACTCAATCTCATGGTCATACCTTTGGGAAATTCTTAAAAGGAGAAAATCCCCCCCCCCCCTTGGAGCCAATGGGTGAAACGATGCATCACGACTACCTCCTATTCCCCCTTGATAGATGTGAAACATTGTCGAGCTCGGATCCAGCCGTAGTGTGGGGTGCGGCAAGGCTACCCATTCATCCCACTGATTTTTAATTTTGCAATGGATACATTAGCAAGATATGCATGCAAGTTGGCAGCAGATGGGATGATAAGGGGTTATTCAATGACAAATAGAAGGGCTTTGGACCCCATTCTCCAATATGCAAATGACACAGTTTTTTTTGTGGAAGGAGGGAAGAGGGAAGCATAGGTGTTATATTATATGGTCAATATATTCAGAGGAATTTCTGGGCTAAAACTAAATGGAAACAAATCCTCCCTGGTTTGTTTTGGTATGAATGGTATTAATCAGAATGACATTTCCAACATTTTATGCACGTTTGTGGTATCATTGCCAATCAAATATTTGGGTCTGCCACTGAAATGCACAAAAATAAAAAAAACTGATTGGACTTTTCTCTTTGAGAAGGTGGCTACGAAGCTTGAAGGTTGGAGTAGCCGTTACCTATCAAAAGGGGGGAGGCTTATCTTGCTAAATTCAGTTATCACATCTATTCCAGTCTTCTCCTCTGTCTTCTGAGCTCCAAAGTCAATTTGGAAAAAACTTGATGTTATGCGCAAAAGGTTCTTCTGGAAAGGGGCTGCTCACTAAGGTACCTTCTTCCCACCTGTTAAATGGGATACAATTTGTTCTAAGAAGTATGGTGGTATGGGAATCAGATCTCTCAAAGAGTTAAATGTTGCCTTATTGTTGAAATGGACGGTTCGACTGCTGTAAGGGGAACAAAACCTTTGGACAGAGCTCCTACATGATAGTTATGGGGCAGCAAAAGATGAGAACAGTCGTTTGAATCCTCATAAGCCATCTCCTTTCTGGGCTTCTGTGGTGCGTGCAATGGCTGATAATTGGAATCCTTTCAAAATAGTCTTGGGAGATGGGAGAAGCTTTAGATTCTAGTTGGAAAAATGGCTTCTTGATGGGGCAATAAAGGACAGGTACCCTCTTGCATATTCGACTACTCCTGATAAGAATGTTGTGGTATATGATTATTGGGACATGACTTCAAAGAACTGGATGATAAAAAGTGAGGTGGGGAACGACCATGGAACAAGAACACAGTCAGAAAATGAATGTCTCCTGCAAGAACTTGCTGCTTTTAAATTGATGAGAAGCACATCATGGTCTCTAATTACCCTTAATTAACTAGTCTTCCTAGTTAATTAGCTAGGACTATGTAAATATATGGGTTAGTTATTAAATAAGGGATAAAATAGTAAAGGACCTTAAAATAAGTTTAAAATGCTATATTATTATCCAAGTAATATTATTAATAATTTAATTGATAAGTGGATTCGAAATATCATTAGTAATTTATCTAATTAATGTGTTAACTAACTTAAGTATAATTTATAACTAAGTATGTAATAACTTAAGTAACCTTAATTAAATAAATTAAGCTAAAAAGGTCAAAAATGTAAATTCAAGGTTTATATATAATAATTGTCTTATTTATAATCATATATAAAAAGTTGAAAAAGATTTAAATTAAAATAAATCTTGAAAACCTTAGTTTACATTTTAGTCCTTATGTTTTATTTCAATCGAGTCCTTATTCTTCAACTAGGTTCTCAATTTTCATTATAGGTAAGTCCCTGAAAACTTCTTCTTTCCTTCTTCAGCCACTTCGTCGGCTGACGATAGGAGATGCATACACCCATCGATCACCGCGAATCCGACGTCCTTCCTTCCTTTCCAAGCTCCTGGAGCTTCTACTCACCATCATCTTTTCATCCATCGGTCTGGATGAAGCTGCAATCCTATTTTAGGGTTGAAGTTAACCTCACCAGCGTCGGAGAAGACACCGATGGTTATTTCACTCCTATACCTTTCTCCATCCAGATACATCCTCCTTTTCTGCCACTGCAACCTATAAATACCCCTCCACACCCTCGATTTCAGTAGTTAGCTCCCTTCCCTCTTCTTCCACTGAGCTAATAGATAGGCTATTCCCTCCAAAATCTGGCAACCTTCCTTCGCTCCCTCCGTCTTCCCCCGTTCACCTTTTCTCGCTCTAGATCTCAGCTGACATCCACTGAGTCTTTTGACATAATGCTAACGCTGGATTTCCTCTGCTTCACTCCGCCTATACCCGCAGAACTTCTTTCCATGCCCCTTTGATTTCCTCCTCCGTTAAGGACCTTCGAAGGAGATCTTCTACCCCCTTCATCCAGGCAACAGTAGGATAGGTAAGTAGTTTAATTAGAATAGTTAGTTAGGTAGATTAGACAGACTTATTGTTAGATTTTCTATCATCTTCCTCAGCTCCAGCGAGCTCGTTGAGCTTGACTGGAGCATTCTTTTGTCTTTTTAAAACATCGATCACCTTCCTTAATCTCCCATGATCATTTCTAACATCTTAATTCCCTGATTTGAACATCTATTCGCCTAATCCACCTCTACCTTCACTAACTGCTTCCGCTGTCCATGATGGAAGTATCTGAGGACAATTCACCTCCACTGGGGCTCTCCACCACCTAACAATCACTTAAGGGCCCCTATCTTCACTTTAATTCAAATAATAATCATTTATTTAATAAATGCCTAAATTCCATACACTCTCCTGAGCTCGCTGTCAATGGCAGCTCAGGAGGAGTTTTTCCAACTAATCAACCACCTATACGCCATCGCCACACTTCACTGACATGATCTCTCCACTCAATTGAGTGAGAGAACATGTCCTGAGTGTGAACAAACTCATATTACACTTTTTATGAATTCACTGTATATCTTTTATTTTAATCACCAATTGAGCCAATTAATGAGCTTCTGAGGTTCCTTGCAACCTCAGAAAACTTTTTAGACCCTTAATGGCATGTTTTTATGTCTTTTATACATTGTCAGCCATTTTCTGGACTCACCGGAGCTCCAACGAGTCAAAAACACTCTTCAACCTAAGGAACTTCTTGAGAAGCTCCAGATTGCTTATTTGAGGACTAAGGATTCTATCTTAATGGTTATTTTGATGATTGGAAGTCTGGAGCTAGATTTAGAATGTTGTTTTCTCCAACTCCGGCAGAGTTGGAGAGGTGTCTCTGTTAGGGTTTAAGAAGTTTTGAGAGGTTCAGAAGCAAGAGTGAGGATCATAGAATTCATCCCAACCCTCTGATCTATTAGAAGATCTTTAGTTTGTTCTGCTGAACAAACCCATCTTAGATCTTAGGTGACAGACTTGAAACCCTTGGTTTCTTGGGTGAAATTCCTCTCTGATATCCTGAACATATTTCCAAGGTTAAACAAGAATGATTTGAAGTGTTTAATTCATCTGATAATGTTCAATTTAGAAAGTCCAATCTTAAGGTTTAATGGTCAATCATAGGTCTAATCTGTGGATTTAGGATTCAGTGAGGGGAATTGATGAGTTCAATTTGTTCCTGGGATGAATTTAAATAGATCAAATTCAATTTGGATGAATTCTGATTAGTGTTATAGAAGAACTAGATTGTTGTACAGTTTGGGTTGTTTTTGAACCCAAATTGGCATCAGTGTGTTTTGATGAATTTCAAATGAAAAATCTGGATAGATAGATCCTTAACAACCTTTAGAGGTTGTTTGAATTGATGAAATTGATCTTTAGTTGTCTGTTGGACTAAACAGAGTGAGAATGGAGCTCTGAAGCTCCTTAGCGAAGATCTTGAGCTGCTTTGCCTTCTTGAAGCTCTTAAGAGTCTTTTCTCTTCTTCAATAGGTGCGGAAACACCTACTGAACTGTTCAACACCTCGTCTGAGGTCAAAGAGCCACCCTATAGGTCCTTAGAGATGAAGCACTACTTTGCAGGCCAAAATGACCATGGTGATCCTAACTTTTCGCCCTTCAAATCGAAGAGCAAGACCTTCCCTGAGTATCAAATTGATACTGTAATCGTGTAAAGTGTCCTTAGAGCTTTCCAGCGATCCTTTATTTGCTCGATTTGGAGCTCTGATGCAGCCGGAGTCTTCGATTGTGTCTTGGCCTGGAAGGGAATGAGAGTCCCACATCGGCAAAGGTGGAGCGTGCACCTATGAATAAAAGTAAAATGTGTATGGGCTTTATCGGTCATCAGCACTGGGCGCACAATGAGCATATGTCTGTGTGTGAGTGCGTGCAGTGCACGTGCCTAGGTGTGTGTGTGCCTGTGGGCGTGCGAGCGTGGGCCCATGAGGGCGTGTGCATGTTGGCCTGGGAGGCCGTGGATCGGAGAGGCTAGAGACTATGCTGAACCGGAAATAAACCAAACCTAATAAAAACTAGGCTCAGACCCAGTAGGGTCTGGTCCCACCTTGAGAGGGGTGTTGTGTGTCCCTGACCGGTCTGAGCTACCAACCATAAATCCAAATTTTTGGTTCAGATCTTGGGTTCAAATTGGTTCGATTCAGCTCAGTTGCAAAGGAAAAGAAGGAGAAGAGGAGAGCTCGTTGGGTTGAATAGAATAAAAAAAAAAAGAAAAGCAAAGGAAAGGTAAACAAACAAAAGAAATGAAAATGATAAGAAGAAAGGTAAAGAGAAAGGAAGAGAGAGAGAGAAGGTAGAATAAGATGAAGGCTGAAGATAGAGAAGAATGAATAGTGCTAAAGACGTCTGATATCTTTTTAAGATGACTAATTTTTTATACTCTACTAATTTCTTTTGATCATAAATGATGTAATAAGGAATATATTCATTTGAATTCCTCTTTTCTTGCCTTAATCTCTTGTAAATAAGAAGAAATTAAAGAAATAAACATGTTTACTTGTTTGTAGTAGCAAATCATATGTGTAAATATGTTTTTCTTATGGAATTTTGCATGTTTTTCAATTGGAAATCCTTAATCAAGATTCATATTCTTAAAGTAAATTTAATTATAATTCTCATAAGTAGCTTAGGATTTAGTGGTGAATTCAAACTAAGTTATGCCTCCCAGCAAATGACCTGGACTCAACCAGTTAAAAAGAACTAAAGTCTAAAATGTTAGGTTAACATGACCCTATACTACTCAATTGACATGAATTCAAGTTGACCTAAGTTACTTTCTTTTGCACATAATTAAGCATAATTAACTTAATTAACTATGTTGAGAAAGTTAACGACCATTTTAATGGCGCTGTTGCTGAGGTGGTAACTGTAGATTATATTCGCCATTACTGCTTTTAGTTGTTTTGTTTTGTATTAATTAGTCTTGTTTTGTTTTGTTTTCTATCTTCTTTTTAGGTTTACCTCTGCAGGTATTCTCAGGAAAGGAGGCAGGTTTTCTATTTTTCTTTTGTTTTTCATTATACATACCATTGTGAGTATTTCTTTCTTAGTCTCTAGTATAATTTGTATTGTTGCATTTAGCTAGTTAAAAATTTTAAAAAATACAAAAATACACATACTACTTGACTAGCAGCATCAAGTTCTAGGCATACACTCTTAGGAGTGCATATACCTACTAGTAGTTCTGCGATCTAACTTGGGAAAATTCTTCTATTTTTCTTGCATTAGCGGAAAAACACACGTAAAATCGCATAGATCCCTGTCTTGGAGTTTAACAAGACCATATTTTTGTCTGAAAATACTTAAAAAGCGGTCACTTTACCTCTTTCTATCATTTTTTGTGAAAAAGATTAAGTAAAAAAGGAGGATAATAAAATATGTGACTTAAATCTATTTACAGAATGCATGTGTGTTTTATCACTATCGTCTGTTGCATGCTATCACATAAACAACGCAATTACTAGAGTCACACGAGTCTAATTTTTTTCTCTCCTCTTTGCACCTCTTAGGCCTTTGGTCGAAGATCAACAAGTCTATCTCACTACTAGAGCCCCGAGTAGCCAGTAGTGAGCGGTCTCGATCCTAACCTTAGGCCTTTGAGCTTTAACGACACGCACTTGCGTAGACACGGGTTTAGGATGCGTATTTTGATATTGATATTATACTTGTTTGCATCCAAAGTATTTTGCGTATTCTAGGACTCTCTTCTTTCCTTTAAAAGAAGAGAAAAAACCCACTTTTTCATGCTATTTTGCAGGTCTTGTTGCCGCTGTTTTAGTGGTGTGAGTGTGCCTTTGCACATTTTTTTTGTTTTATGCACGGGAGGCGATCCTTGAAACCGCCTCTTGTAACTCCGTTGACAGGTATTCCTAAACCAGTTGCAGCTAAGCAACCAATAAATTTCATGTTTGATTCATCTATTTATTCTGTATTTGATTCTATGGATCAATTGCAGAATCAAAATCCCAAGATCCCTTCTTCTGGTCAGGGGGAGATGTCGCCTTTTGATATTCATGAGGTGCTCCTGAACCAGAATCTTCGAATGCTCGAGCAAAATCGCCACATTAATCTGTTGACAACTGCTCTTAATAATTTGCAAAATCTACAAGCCTGTCCTCCACCTCAACTTGAGGCGAGTTTTGATATCCTTGATTTACCGATCCCCCGTCCTAGGCCCCTACTCCGAGATTATTATAATCCATCTAATGCACAAGTAGAGCCTAATGTTAAGATTCCCATTTGGGAAAATGACCCAGAATTAAAGCCAAACATTATAAGTCTAATCCCACATTTTCATGGATTTACATCCGAGGATCCATTTCAACATATTAAAGATCTTAAAAATCTATCTCAAACTCTTGGACCTCGAAATCAGAATAGGGAAATCCTACTAATGAAAATGTTCTCTTTTAGCCTTAAAGATAAAGCTGCATATTGGTATAGAACTATTGCAAGACCAATCTCAACTTGGGCTGAACTTGAATATGTATTTTTGAAGAAATTCTTTCCTATTGGTTTCACCAATGCTTTAAGGCGAGCTATCATGACTTTTACTCAAAATCAAGGAGAACCAATTCATGAAGCGTGGGAACGCTTTCATGAATTACAAAGGAAATGCCCACATCACGAAATCCCTCGTTGGCAACAAATGCACATCTTTTATTATGGATTGGAAGAAGGCATTCGCAATCTAGTCGATGCCTCTTGTGGAGGGAATTTTCTAAATCGCAACGCAGAATCCGCTTCAGAATTATTTGAAGGGATGGCAAAAACTTGATCAATAATGCATCCATGTCGCAATTTACGTGGGGCGCTAATACAACACATCGAAATCCGCATAAGGGCATTCATGAGATTGGTAATCCATCTAGTTCCAAGGATTTAGAGATTATTGCAGAAAAACTGGACAAAGTTGACATCGTAGCAAAGCATCTTGATGAGGTTCGAAATATAATGAAAACTCTTACACCTCTACTTGCTACGCAAAATCCCACGCATTTACCTGTTTCGCAAATTCCCATGGGGAGGGAATTTGTGAATAATCTGGATTCTAGAGATCCATCTTCCTTGGATTTTTTTATCTACTTATGCACCAACCCAAAGAGGGACCTTTGTCCCACAATCTTTCCCACCTTTTTCCCCACCTCCTATTTTTGTGGAAAACATGCCTTATCCTTTATATTAGAATGCCATTCAGGGATATGCATCAAGATCAAACCCATATTCTAACTCCTATAATCCTGGATGGCATAATCACCCTAATTTCTCTTGGTCGACCATTCACAAAGACCATCATATCCGACTCAGACCAGGAAAAACCCAACTACGTTGCCATTTTAACAACCTAATGTAAGGCCATTTGACGTGGGTTTGCAGAACCTCACAGGGCCAAATAGAGATTCATAGCTTGACCAGATTTTGCGAGCTGTGACTAAGAGCCAGCGACAGAATGCTGAAGCTCTTGCTGATTTCCAAAGGCAATGTTCGATAGAAGTGGTTGATCTTAGGGGTCAAATCACGCAGTTAGCTGAATCTTGTCAGCTAGGGGCCCTTCCATCCCAACCAGTTCTAAACCTTAGAAATATCCAGCAGAGACAACACTCGAGAGTTCAAAATCTGAATCAGGGACATGTCCATTTCCTTAATCAATTACCCCTGAATCAAAATCTGAATCCACCCTCTGCTAATCATGATTTTGAGTATCTTAATCAATAGTAATCATTTTCAAATCAACCTTTAATCTCTAATTCATCTTTCCAGAATCAACAAGCATCTTCTTCTTCATCAGCTTCCTCTTCACATGCGGGTATTAACTCTGCTACAACCCGCCGTGGAACTTCCACTAGGGATCCAATTTATCTAAGGAACCTATCCCAAGACCCTAGTACATCTAGAATAACCCCTGTTTCTACACCTATAAGAGGTGCAGAACTCGATCCTGCAATTCCTGTTAATTCATGAGATCCGGGAAATACCTCAATAGAACAAGAAATCCAAGTCCCATTTCCTGAAGCTTTGAAGAAGACTAGGAAACAAAAACAACCTGTTATATTAGAAGAGGATTTAATTAAAATTTTTGAACAAGTACACATTAATATTCCACTCCTAGATGCCATCAAACACATTCCGACTTACGCGAGATTTCTTAAGGAGTTGTGTACTCCTAAGTGTAAGCCAAAGAAAGGAAGCACTGTGGCACTTTCATAGCATGTGAGCTCTATCATTTCAAGTATGCTTCCTTTGAAAAAGAAAGACCTAGGATCTCCATTTATTTCCTGTATAATTGGGGATCAGTTCTTTGATAGATTCCTCCTAGATTTAGGAGCATCTATTAACCTCATTCCTTCATCTTTGGTAAAACATTTCCAAATAGAAAACCTTAAGTCTACCAATGTGACTTTACAATTAGCCGATAGATCTATCAAGTCACCTAAAGGAATGTTGGAAGATGTAATTGTAAGAGTTCGGGATTTTTATTTTCCAGTGGATTTTATTGTATTTGATATGGAAGTATCCGAACACGTTAGAGATATCCCAATTATTTTAGGGAGACCCTTTTTGGCCACTGCAAAGGCCAACATAGATTGTGAATATGGAAAGATTGAATTGAAATTTGGAGAGAAGACAATTAAATTGGATATATTTAGAGCTTCTAAAGGATTGGATTGTAATTGGATTGAGGAAATCAGATCTATTACAGTTTTTGAGGATGACATTAGTTCCTTAGAACTAGATAGCACATCTTTTGATATCTCATACCCTCAAAACGAAACCCTATTATCAGAATATATACTCAATCCTGAATCTGAATCTTATGACTCATTTAATTCACTTTTTGCAGTAGAAAATCACACCCCAAATCCTGCCATTGAGTCTACACCTATATTAGAATTGAAACCATTGCCTAATAACTTTAAATATGTTTATCTCGAATCTGATCAAACATATCCTGTAATTATCAACTCTCATCTTTCTGAATCACAAGAATGAAAATTGATCAACGTTCTACAAGATCACAAGAAGGCAATTGGGTGGACTCTACATGATCTCATCGGGATTAGCCCTAATGTTTGTACTCATTGCATCTATATTGAAGATGGGGCACGACCTTCAAGAGAATCTCAAAGACGTCTAAATCCAAATTTAAAGGAGGTCATAGAGAAAGAAATAATCAAGTGGCTAGATTCTGATATTATATATCCATATCTGATAGCCCTTGGGTGAGTCCAATTCAAGTGGTACCTAAAAAAGCAGGATTCGCCATAATTAAGACTGAATCTGGAGAAACCATTCCCACATGAATTGCAAATTCGTGGCAGGTTTGTATTCACTATCGCAAGCTTAACACAGTTACAAAGAAGGACCATTTTCCTTTGTCATTCATTGATCAAATCCTTGAGAGATTAGCTGGTAATAGGTCCTTCTACTTTTTAGATGGTTACTCCGGATATAATCAAGTAGCAATCTATCCCGAAGATCAAGAGAAAACAACTTTCACCTGTCCCTTCAAAACTTTTGCTTTCCGAAGAATGCCATTTGGGCTTTGCAACACACCCGCGACTTTTTAGCGTTGCATGTTAGCCATTTTTAGCGAAATGGTAGGTGAATATATGGAGGTTTTTATGGATGATTTTTCAGTCTTCGGGGAAACATTTGATATTTGTCTGAATAATTTGTCGAAGATTCTTAAGAGATGTATAGAAGTGAACCTTGTCTTCAGTTGGAAGAAGAGCCATTTTATGATTCCAGAGGGCATTGTACTTGGCCATTTTGTGTTTGAGCGAGGTATCCAAGTACATCGAGCTAAGATCAATCAAATTGCAAATCTTCCAATTCCTGACTCGATCAAATGTATTAGATCTTTTCTCCTGCATGTGGGATTTTATTGAAGATTTATACTTGACTTTTCAAAGATTGTCCAACCACTCACAAACCTTCTTACAAAGGATACTACTTTTGAGATGAGTGAGGAGTGTATTTCTGCATTTAAAACATTGAGTGACAGAGTTACACAGGCTCCGATCTTACAACCACCTAATTGGGATTTACCATTTGAGATCATGTGTGTTGCATCAAATTATGCAATTGGAGCTATTTTGGGATAGAAAATTGAGAAGAATTCGGTAGTAATTTACTATGCTAGTAAAACTTTGAATGAGACACAAAGGAATTACTAGCAATAGTATTTGGATCAGAAAAGTTTAGATCTTATATACTCGGATCTCGAATCATTGTGTATTCTAATCACTCAGCTATCCAACACCCTCTATCCAAAAAGACACGAAACCTAGGTTGATCAGATGGATCTTACTTTTGCAAGAATTTGACCTAGAAATTCGTGATAATGCGAGATGATAGAATGTTGTTGCTGATCACCTTTCCTGCCTTCCTTCTGATACTATTGAATCATCTCCTCCAATTACTGAATACTTTCCTAATGAACATCTTTTGACTATATCCTCAAATCACCCTTGGTACGCAGATATTGTTAAGTATTTGGTTACACATCAATTCCTACCAGATTGGGACGGGAATCACAAATCACGATTCAAATCAGAAGCCAAATACTATTTCTGGGAAGATCCGTATCTTTTCCGACTCTGTAATGATCAAATCATCAGGCATTATGTTACTTCTTCTGAGATTAATTCTATCCTCTCTTTTTGTCATGACCAGGCTTGTGGTGGTCATTTTTCTGGTCAAAAGACTGCTGCAAAAATTCTGCAATGCGGGTTTTATTGGCCCACTTTATTTGTAGATTCACAAACATATTGTAAGGCATGTTGTTGCTGCCAAAATCTTGGTGGCATGTCACGTAAAGACATGATGCCTCTGAATCCAATTGTTGTTTGTGAAATCTTTGATATTTGGGGCATAGACTTTAGGGGTCAATTTATGTCATCTTTTGGCTTTGAATATATTTTACATGCTGTTGATTATGTTTCTCGTTGGATTGAAGCCACACCCACACGCATAAATGATCATCGAGTTGTCATTCCTTTTATACAGAGTCATATTATCGCTCATTTCAGGGTACCTCGCGCCATCATTTCTGACGGTGGTTCCCATTTTAATAATGCCCAGTTTAGAAATTTACTTAGAAAATATGGGGTTACACATCGTATTTCTACACCTTATCATCCCCAGACTAATGGACAAACTGAGGTCTCTAATTGAGAGATCAAAAAGATCCTCCAAATGACAATCTGACTCGATAGGAAGGATTGGTCTTCCCTTTTAGATGAGTCTTTGTGTGCTTATAGGACTGCCCAAAAAACATCAATAGGCATGTCACCATATAGACTTGTTTATGGGAAACCCTATCATCTTCTCGTAGAAATTGAACACAATGCCTATTGGGTAATTAAAGCTTGTAATTTAGACCTCACAAAGGCTGGTAATCATCGTAGGTTGCAGCTTAGTGAACATGAGGAATTGCGTCATGATTCCTATGAGAGTTCAAAGCTATATAAGGAAAAGCTTAAAGCCTTCCATGATAGATACATTTCCCACAAATCTTTTACACCTGGTCAGACGGTGTTGCTTTTTGATGCCTGTATGAAGCTCTTCCCCGGGAAACTTAGGTCTAAATGGCAAGGACCATTTATTGTTGTTAGAGTCTTCGATAATGGAGCCATCGAAATCACCGAACCCAATAAGGATCAACCCTTCAAAGTTAATGGTCAACGTTTAAAACCTTTCTTGGAATTACATGCTTTGGGTCTTGTTGGAGACTGTTACATGCTTCATTAGGGTTTATTAACTTTCCATCCACATTTTGTATATAGTTGTTTCCTATTTTCTACACTTTTCTTTTCCTATACACTTGAATCTGTATGTGATTTTTCACTTCATCCTGCATTGATTACCTTCATTTAGTCCAACTATCCACTCTGACCTTTGGTCAGAATTGAAATCATCCGCACAGAGATCTTTGATCTCCTCTATCCGACTCCTTCCATCACCCTACACTAAGTGACGTGTAATATCTTTTCACCCTTCTTACAATGAGGACATTGTAAAATCTTGGCTTGGGGGGTGTGAAGTGAAATTTTCACTTCAAGTGTATTTGCAAAGAAAATATAAAACTTAGAAGCTCATCAATTGACTCAATTGGTGATTAAAATAAAAGATATGATGTGAATTCATAAAAAATGTAATCTGAGTTTGTTCACACTCAAGACAAGTTCTCTCACTCAATTGAGTGGAGAGATCATGTCAGTGAAGTATGGCGATGGTGTACAGGTGGTTGATTAGTTGGAAAAGCTCCTCCTGAACCGCCATTGACAGCGAGCTTAGTAAAGTGTATGGAATTTAGGTGTTTATTAAATAAATGATTATTATTCAAATTAAAGTGAAGATAGGGGCCCTTAAGTGATAGTTAAGTGGTGGAGAGCCCTAGTGGAGGTGAATTATCCTCAGATACTTCCGCCATGGATAGCGGAAGTAGTTGGTGAAGGTGAAGGTGGATTAGGCGAATAGGTGTTCAAATCAGGGAATTAAGATGTTACAAATGATCATGGGAGATTAAGGAAGGTGATCGATGTTTTAAAAAGACAAAAGAATGCTCTAGTCAAGCTCAACGAGCTTGCCAGAGCAGAGGAAGATGACTGAAAATCTGACATTAAGTCTGTCTAATCTACCTAACTAACTATTCTAATTAAACTACTTACCTATCCTACTATTACCTGGATGAAGGGGGCAGAAGATCTCCGTCAAAGGACCTTAACAGAGGAGGAAATTAGAGAGGCGAGGAAAGAAGTTCGGCTGGTGTAGGCAGAGTGAAGTAGAGGAAATCCAGCGTCAGCATTGCATCAAAAAATTCAATGGACGTCGGCGGAGATCCAGAGTGAGAAAAGGTGAACGGAGGAAGCGGAGGAAGGTTGCCTGATTTTGGAGGGAACAACCTATCTATTATCTTAGTGGAAGAAGAGGGAAGGGAGCTAACTACTGAAAGCAAGGGTGTGGAGGGGTATTTATAGGTTGCAGCGACTGAGGAGGAGGATTTATCTGGATGGAGAAAGGTATAGGAGTGAAGTAACCACTGGCGTCTTCTCCAATGCCAATGAGGTTAACTTCAACCCTAAAATAGGATTGCAACTTCATCCAGACCAATGGATGAAAAGAGGATGGTGAGCACAAGCTCCAAGAGCTTGGAAAGGAAGGACGTCGGATTCGTGGTGATCGGTGGGTGTATGCACCTTCGGTCGTCAGCCGTCGAAGAGGCTGAAGAAGGAAAGAAGAAGTTTTCAGGGACTTACCTGTAATGAAAATTGAGGACCTAGGTGAAGAATAAGGATTCGATTGAAATAAAACATAAGGACTAAAATGTAAGCTAAGGTTTTCAAGATTTATTTTAATTTAAATCTTTTTCAACGTTTTATATATGATTATAAATAAGACAATTATTATATTTAAACCTTGAATTTTCATTTTTGACCTTTTTAGCTTAATTTATTTAATTAAGTAAGGTTACTTAAGTTATTACATACTTAGGTATAAATTATACATAAGTTAGTTAACACATTAATTAGATAAATTACTAATGATATTTCGAGTCCACTTATCAATTAAATTATTAATAATATTAATTGGATAATAATATAGCATTTTTAACTTATTTTAAGGTCCTTTACTATTTTATCCCTTATTTAATAATTAACCCATATATTTACATATCCTAGCTAATTAACTAGGAAGACTAGTTAATTAGGGGTAATTAGAGACCATAATGAGCTTCTCATCGTACCCCCAAGCCAAAGTCTTACTAGTCCCTAGCAAAATTAACTAGAAATATGATGCTTTAAAACACTTGGGTTTAAATTAATATAAATAAGAACTAAGTAGAGGAATGCTTAGGTCATAATTAATTTTTTTAGATTATATATATAAATAAATACCCAATATACATAGCATTCTGTGAAAATTTCCTTACTTAGACTTAAAACTCAAACATCTTCGAAACACACTCTATTAAAAATAGAGTTTTTAACAAGAATTTTATCAAAAATTAGAATCTCAAAAATCACATATTCTTTGTAATCATTCTTAACCCTGAAAACTCAGAATTCAAAGTGTTTTAAGAAAACAAAACCTCAGAGTTGGAAATTAAATTTAAACTCAAAAACTCAATAGACTTAAGTTAATACTTTGTTTATGAAATTTGATTTCTATCAATCTAAGTTTTAGCAAATTAGCCAGATATTCATCATTAACCAAACTTAGAGTAGTAAAACTTTAATCTGCCAGCCTACAGCACTAAGGACAGACTTTTAGACCTAGGATTTTGTCAATCCTTCTCCTTTAGGTCTCAACTGCAAATCCTCAAAACCTGATTTCTTAGGCTTCATTGCCCAATACAAAGGTTCAATAGCTATGATTTTAAAACATCCGTGCTTGTGAAGAGAATATTCCTAAAGGCATCCAAATTTGCAAAAATCCAGATCTTAAGACATCAATTTCCAATCTAGATTACTCCAATTCAAGCCTTTGGCTTGGCCTTACTCAGGTTTGGTTGCTTTCTCCTCACCAGTTTTCTATCCCGAGATCAACACCTTTTGTGTATATCTCCTCGATGGACCACTAGGTCTCTTATTCCTAATTTTTATCTCCATATTTTTTTTCAACGTTTTCTATAGGTTAGAACACCCATATGTAGTGAGGTGTTCTTTTATTTGATGGAGGGAAAGGTAGCATCTATTTATATCGAGATGCTTTATTTTTGTGGAAAAAATGCATAAGTACCCATTTGTAGCGAAGTACTTAACTGCAGAGTGTTTTATTTTATTTTATATTTTTTTATTTTTCTCCCCCTTCTCATTTTTCTTACTATCATTATACTCCAAATCCTTTTTTTAGGTGAGTGGCACAACCTTCACCCTTTCAGGAACCGTGTTAGAGTGCTTGATCGAGTTTTAAAAGGGTCGCGTTGTAGTACAGTCGAAAAAGTGCTCAAAACAAATAAATTTTATTACTTGAATTTTAAGTCCTAGGTCAAACACAGGGAGCAAATGGAATTCGTACACTAATCTCAATAATAGAGCCAATTTGAACACAAAAAATTACTCAAAATCTAATTCAAAATGTAAAGCATAAGTTTATGAATAATAACATGTAGCAAAAGAGAGAAATTGGGAAAAATTAGGTAAAAATGTTTGATTCTTCTTCTCTTAGCTCTTTCTTCAGCTTTCTCTTTAGCTTCTCTTCTTCTCTACCTTTCTTTCTTTCTTCTTCTTCTTTTCCTTGGCTTTGGTCGATGGCTTCCTTCTTCTTTGTATTCTTTCCTTCTCTGACTTCTCCTTCCTTCTTCTTCTTCTTCTCTGCAGCTTCTTCTGCCTTTAGCCATCAGCTTTCACTACCCTTAGCTTATTTGCCTTGGCATCTGATCTCCTTCTTTCTCTTTCTTCTTCAACCGTGCCTTCTCCTTCCTTCTTCTTTCCTTTAGCTTCCTCAGCTTCCTCCTTCAGTCCATTGCTTTTCTTTCTCTAGCTCTTGACTTCACCTAAGGCTTCCTCCTTCTTTCCTTAGCTTCTCCTTCAGCTTCCTCTTCCTTCTTCCTTTCCTGGCACACAAGTGCAAAACCTACCCCTACCCACCCTCGCAAACTCTCACTCTCTTTTTCTCTCTTAGGCTCGCTCTCCCAGAGCCATTCTCAGGTATATGGGTTGAGCAAGCGCACCCGGGTCTAGCTGCACCGACGTGGGTGGTGCGAGAGGAGTGTAGGGTTATCGGGTCAAGTCAGCCAGGTTCACAGAGGAGTGAGCACAGACCAGGCAGGTATATGGGTGAGGGGACCTCACCTCGTGTTCGGAGGAAAAGAGTCTAAAACACAAATTCCTCTTATACTACCCCACCACTTCCAAACTTTCTGAGGTGGGACTAAAAGTCCCACCCGCTTCTTTGCGCACGCCTGCAGGGGTCTTCCTTGATTGCTGCAGCTGCATTACCTCACAAAGCCAATTACTTGGCTAAATGCATGCGTGAGGTGAATCTACGTTGCCTGGACCTAGGACCTGGAGCATGACAGCCTGGAGCGAAGGTTGCAAGCTCCTTCACGTCTGCTCCAATGGCAGTGGAAGTTGAAACCTGTTCTTAAACAACACAGCCTTGCGGCCTCATTAGAACATGTAGGGGGCTTCGCCGTGAAATGGTGAAGGTGCCTCGGTAGGTGGCGTGGTGTAGGGTGGCCTAGGCGTGCGTGCCTAGGTTGGTCTGTGGCCGTGGTGATGGGTCTATTCGGGGGGAGATTGTGGAGGTTATGGCAATTGATGGAGATAGGGGAAGTGATCAGTGGAAGGTGGCGGTGCTTCTGAGGGTTTTGGTGAGGTGTGTGGGTGTGTGGAATGATGGATGTGCCTCACCGATGGTCTGCCGGAGGTGGAAACGATGGTGGCGGTTTGCGGTGGTCGAGGGTCGATTTGGGAAATAAAGAGGGGGAAAATGAAGAGAGGAGAGAGGGGAAGAGATTTAACCAAGTTTAAGGAAGAAGGGGGATGAGATAGCGGATGGCGTGTACCTACCACTATCGGAGATGAAGGTTCTAGTGGAGGGGTGACAGCGATGATGAGGGGGCAGTTGGCACGTGCGCGGTACGATGCGACTCATATGAAGGAGGCAGAGATGTCTTTGCCATTGTTACTGTGGCAAAGTGACGAGAAGAGGGAGGAGGAGTCTCCCGAGCTCACTGGATGCTTGGTCGGAGGAGAAGAGATGAATTGGAGGGTTGTCTCTGGCCAAACCAAGCTAAGAATGGACGGCCGGGGCTGGTGCTTCTTTTATAGCCTCTGGTAGAGGGCCTTGTGCTTGGAAGACAAGCTTCCAAGAACAGGTATCCTCGTCGGAGTTGGAAAGCTAGAAATACCCAAATCTCTCATGCATTCGCATGAGAGATTGGGTGACAATTAAGGCTTGGAATTACGTTCATAAGATTGGGAATTCCTTAAAGAATCTCCCTTTTAAATTTGAGAGGGAGTCTCTGAGAAATCAGGGAGAAATCCCCTCTGGAATCCTTGCCGGAGTAGGACTCCTCCACTGTAATGGCGATGGGACCTAATTACAAAGAATGGTGAGGAAGCAAGGGGGTCTCTGCAAGGTTTTCAAAAGCTAGGGGTCTAAAAGTAATTGGGTTGGACTGTTTTGCAAAGTAGGTCGAGGTGAACTTCCCTTAGGTCCAAATTTTGTTATAAACCTAATTTGGATTTAAGGACTCCAATGGTGAAGTTGGATTTTAGGTTTCACCACGTTTGACTGGTCATTTTACACAAAAACCCAATTTAGGGCAAATATCTGATTAGGACCCTTATTTAGGTCAAAATAGGTTCCAAAGCCCAAATTGAAGGTTCTAAACCCTAGAGGATATTTTTCAATGAATTTTAGAGGATTTAGATGAATTTAATTCTGACCAAAACCTTGTTGAATTAAGTGGGTCTATTTTAGGGTTACAGGATGTCATTTAATTCCCAGATCTCACATTAACCCTTTTCTAATTGAACCATCCTACTTCTTATCTTGTTAAGACCAATTGGCCCATGTTTAACTCCTGATAAATCCTGTTGTTGTACTGCAATGGTAAAATTACAATTTTACCCTTTGTTTCTTATTTTCTTCTCAGGACAGTTATTCCTTGAATTAGGCCCTTCATTTGGTTATGTAGGAGATTTTGTTCTCTTTCCTAGGTCAAAATGAGCTAGTTAGGGCTCATGATGGTGTTCCCATCATACCCCCATGCTTAGATTTTGCTAGTCCCTTAGCAAAATTTCAAGGTTTTAACTTCTGTTCTAGACCATGAGTTTCTTTCACAATTTATGATAAGTGCTTTTTCTTTTTCTTTTGATTAGGTTGGAATGCCGACAATAGGCCTAAAGGTACTCAAGTACCAACCAAGATTCAGACCTGACCAGCTCTAGCCTTGGTCCTCCGTGAAGATTTTATGGCCCGCAGGAACTATCCTAAGGTTTGTTGGACCCCACGGTTAAAGTACCCGTGTACCCGTGCTTGAGACATATTTTAGCCTTGGTTTAGTTTGCAATGCATTTTTGTAAGAGAAAGACAGAGAATTTATTTGTTTGGAGAGTTTTCTCTCTCTTTTCTTTTTATTTCTAGCTTTAGATTGGCTTCTCAACACGGTCTATATCGAATTCCTCGTCCCCATCATCAATCCTTAAAGGTCCCTGGCAATCGATGCTTCATGATAGCACCACCCACGGCAACCCCTAGAACCCTAGCTTTCGAGATTTCAAGATAATCTCGCCCATTGGTGTTCTGTAGCCAAATCCAGACCCTGCAATTGACATTTCGTGATAATGCTGTCCATGGAATCTAAACCAGCAAAGTGCTTACATGCCCTCAATAGGATATGTAAATATCCTAGGAGACAAGCACCGAGGAGACGATATGTTGTTATGCATCTTTGAGGGGAATTTCCCGCCTCTCCACGCCGAGAACTCATCCAAATCAACTTGTGTTGATCGATCGCTCCTAATCTAGGCAACTTTTTTCAGAACATTTAAACACTTTTGCGTGATTTTGATAGTTATGCGCACTGAACCAGACTGTGTGTCGATTGGGTTGCTTAGGTTGCCGAGTCCCGCAAATCGAAGGTCAGTTAACGAGGCAGAATACTCCCTAAGCCTTAGACCTAATACTTAAGCTTCGTATTTTCCCCAACCTCTTGAAGATTATGCAAATCTTAGCGGGTACTTTAATTTTTAAGCCTAAGAGTCTAGCCCAAAAGGCCTAAAATCAGCGTTCCTACTAATCTCTCTTTGTATCTCATTAGCACTTTTTTCTTTTATTCTTTTCCTTGATGTGGTCTAGAACTTTGGTTAATCCCTTAATCTCTTACAAATGACTATCTTTTTTTCTTTTTCATTTTGTGCTCCTTTTTTGTCATTTTGCTCTTTTCCTCATGTTTTGTATAGCTTCAAAATTTTCTTCCCTTCAATTTTTTTTATTTATTTTTTCACAATTTTCTATTTTTTTGGTATTTTTGACATATGTAATTTTTTGTGAGAATCCTTCTAACTTTTCTTGGTTTCTGTGTGTTTGCACTTTACCACCCCCCATGCCTAAGTTTTGCAATGTCCTCATTGTAAATGGAGGGTGTGAAACAATGTTGGGTTCAGGGACTTAGAACAGGATTTATCAGGTGGGCGAATGGGTAGGGAAATGACTGATGCAAACGATTTCAAGCTCTAGCATGTGTACCAGAGGTGCGATCAATTGTTCTAAGGCTGAACTCAGGGTGCAATAGATGTGGAGTATGGATGGATAATCAGACAGATCTTGATTTTGTGGAATGACGAGTTTCCTCCCATTAAGCGCTAAATTCAACGCCTTCAGCCGACCAGGAAATGGGATGGAGAGGGAGTGGTCAAATCAGCAGAGTTTTGTAGAACAAGCACCTTGATTAAGAGCCTAGTTGGTCCAACCAAGTGCTTGTTCAAATCAATAGGCTGATGATGCAGCCCAAACCCAAATCAATCTAGTTGGTTGATAAATGTAGATCAAGAGATGTGGAACCCACCATATGCTATGAAGCTCGGATGGATGTGGAAGTGTAAATTCGGGTTTTGGCTGAGTCGAATCAACCTGGTCAGAGTAGGGATCGGTAAAATAATCAGTGAATGGTGTGGAAACCCTACAGGGGTGATCAGAGAATGATGGAGCATGGTTTTCAGTCTGATCAATGTTCGATACCAGGTATAGATGTGGAGTTCAATCATCTATAATCGACTCAGTAAGAGGGGAATCAGAATAGAAATTGAGTTCGGTTGCGGGTCAGGGTTGGAAATGGGTTTTGATGGGTTTTGAATGTGTGGAAGAGGTGGCTTTAATGAGAATTGTGTTTGAGGGCTCTTCAAGAAAGGAGTGACAGGTGGTTTCATGTAGAGAGTCCTCATAGTAGCTCTCAAAGTCAAAAGTGAATGCCTGAAGAGTATCGATAGGATAATGGAAATTTGAGTCGAGAAAAGATTCGAACTCTGGGTTGTAGTCACTCTCGGCATTTTCTGGTTTTGATTTCTGAGGATCGAAAAGAAATGATTCCATGTCACTGGAATCTGAACTTAAATTAGTGATCTTGGGAACCGGGACCTCCGAGTTAGAGTCGGAGAATGAATCATGTGAGCTGAGGCCATAGATTGGCTCGTTGAAGTCAGGAATAGAGTTTCTTCGAAATCATGGTAAGATTCGAAATCGTCGAAGATATTGTGAAAGTCCAGTTCTGAATGAGATTTGAGATTAGGAGTTCCACCATAGAATAAATCATACGATGTAGACTCGGCAGCCTGTTCATGGGCGTTTCGTGTGGATTTAAAGCGTATTATGTTGTAGTATAACCGACAAAACGTTCGAACAAATACAAAGTTTTCATTACTCGAAGACCGGAGTATCCGAGGTCGAACACAGGGAGCAAATGGAACTTACCACTAAATCAAAATGTAATTGAACACTCTAATTTACTCAAAATATCAATTCAGGTATGAATGTATGCGATTAAAAGGAGTTAGGGCAAAAAAAATATGAAATTGGACGTCTGATCTTGTGATCAGACGTCTTAAAAGCATTTCTCCTTTTCTTCTTGATTATTCTTCTTCTTCTTCTGCTGCAGTCTTTGCTCTTTCTTTTCTTCTTCTGATCTCTGCAAAGTCTTCACTTGGCTTCTCTGTGCCTTTGCTTCTGGCTTGCTCTTTTCTTTCTTCTCCTGCGAAGGCTTCTTTCTTGCTTCTTCTTCTCTGCCTTGTTTCTTCCTCTTCTATTCTTCTCTGCCGTTCCTTCTTCTTTCTTTCTTTTCCTTCTCGCGGCCAAGTCCTTCTCCTCCTGCGTTCAGCCTGCCTGCACAGGAGCAAAACCTAACCCTTCTCCCTCTACCCGCGCATCTCTCTCTCTCAAGCAATTCACTCAAACCGCTCTCCCAGAGCCACAGCCATAATTGGGTCGGATCGTACCCGGGACCAGGCGCACCTGCAGGTGTGTGATGCGCGAGGAGTGCATAGGTCTAGGTCGGGTCGGATTCGCCAGGTCCGCGTGGTCAGGCCGCGGACGAGGTGGGTGTGGGGTCAGTGAGGGACCTCACCCATGTGCTTACTGAGGCGATAGGAGTAAAACACAAAAACAACTTATATGGTACCTGAGGGTTGCAATCCCACGATGTGGGACTATCTGGTCTCGCCTTCACGCGCGTCTGCAGAAGCCTCGTCGTGCGATTGCCCGCAGCTGCTGGCTCTGCTAGCGCTCCTTGGCTAGACTCGTGCACCTCGCGACACTCGCGCTAGTATGCAGCACCTGTAGCCTGGAAGACCGGGTGCCTGGAGCTTCGTGGGAGCTTCATCAGAGGTCGTCCATGGCGGCAGTGGCTCGAACCCTGTCATACACAAAACGCGCCTCTCGACCAAATCAGAATAGCTAGAGACCTTCGCCGTGGCACGGGGAAGGCGGTGGGCAGTGCTGCAGGCCGTAGGTCGGCCTAGGCGTGCGTGCCTAGGTCAACCTGTGGCCGGAGATGGTGGGTTGGTCGGGGGGTGATTGTGGAGGGCTGGAGTGGCAGTGGTAGGGTGGAGTGTGTTCTTAGAGGTGAGGCGAAGCTTTCGAGGTGGTTGGCGAGCCGTGTGGAGGGCTGGAGTGGTGTGGGCGGCTCGCCGGAGTGCGGTCGGAGGCGAAGACGATGGAGGTGGTTAGCGTCTGTCGAGGGTCGATCAAGGGAGATAATAGGGGGAAAAGAGAGAGGAGAGGATGGAGAGGAGTTCTAACCTAACTGTAAGGACGAAAGGGGACGGAGGGCGAACAGCAGTACCTGCTGTCGCCGGAGAAGATGACGCCCAGTGGGGGATGACGACGGCGACGACGGGGCGGAGGCGACGTGCGCTGGTACTGCGCGACGTGGAGGAAGGTCAGGAAGTTAACTCTGCCACTGGTTTTGTGGCAGAGCGAAGAGGGAGGAGAGGGGGCCTCGCCGGAGCCTGCTGGGAGTTTGGCCGGGCAGGAGGAGAGGAATTGGGGGTGGAACCTCGGCCAAACCAAGCTCCCCATGAGCGGCCGGGTCCGGGGGGTGTTTTATAGGTGTTGGCCGCTCCTATCAGTGCGTGAAAAACACGCAATTAGGTCAGCCGGCTCGCCGGAGTTGGAAGGAAGAAAGATACCCAAATCTCTCGTGCGTTCGCACGAGAGATTGGGTTCACGCCAGCGAATTTGATTGGCCTTAGAAGGAAGGGAATTCCTCAGAGAATCTCCCTTCCATTTCTGGGAGAGAATCTCTGAGGAATTAGAGAGCAATCTCTCTCGAAACTTCGTCGGAGCTCGGTTCTGCCTTAGTAATGGCGGCAGGACCGGTTTGCAAAGAAGGCGAAGAACCTAGGGGGCTCTCTGCAAGGATATTCAAAAGATAGGGACCTATTTGTGATTTGGGTGTACTAAATTGCAAAGTAGGTCAAGATGACCTCCCCTTAGGTCCAAATTTTGGTACAAACCTAATTTGGACCTAAAGAATCCAATGGTGAAGTTGGATTTTAGGTTTGACCTCGTTTGACTGGACATTTTGCATAAAAACCCAAATTAGGTTAATTGAAGAGCTAAGACCCTAATCTAGGTCAAACTAGGTTTCAAAGGCCAAATTAAGTGTTCTAAACCCTAGAGGATGTTTTTATATGATTTTTAGAGGGTTTTCTTGATTTTTATTCTGATCGAAACCTTGTTAATTTAAGCGGGTCTGTTTTAGGGTTACCAAGTGTCATTTAATTCTTAGATTGCACATAAACCCATTTCTGATTGACTCAACCCACTTTTTATCTCATTTAGACCATTTGACCTATGTTTTGCCTCTGAGAAATCCCGTTTATCTACTGCAATGGTAAAATTGCAGTTTTAACCTTTATTTCATGTTTTCTTCTCAGAGCACTTGTTCCTTCAGTTAGGCCTTCTTCTAGGTTATGTAGGAGCTTTTATCTTCTTTATTGGGTCAAAATGAGCTAGTTATGGCTCATGATGAGGCTCTCATCATACCCCCATGCCTAGCTTTTGCTAGTCCCTTAGCAAAATTTCAAAGTTTTAACTTCCGTTCTAGACCCTGAATGTCTGTCAACAATGATAAGTGCTTCTCCTTTTCTTTTGTGATTAGGTGGGAATGCCGACAATAGGCCTAGAGGTACTCAAGTACCAACCAAAATCCGGACCTGTTCCGCTTTAGCCTTAGTCTTCTGCAAAGGTTTCTACGGCCCACAGAACCTAACCTAGGGTTTGTTGGACTCCGCGGTTAAAGCACCCGTGCTTGAGATATTTTTAGCCTAAGTTCAGTTTGCAGTGCGTTTTTTGTAAGAGAGAGATAGAAGATTTATTTGTTTGGAGAGCTTTTCTCTCTCTTTTCTTTTTTTATTTCTAGCTTCGGATTAGCTTCTCAACACGGTCTGTATCGGATTCCTCGTCCCCATCATCAATCCTCAAAGGTCCCTGGCTTTCGAGATTTCGAGATAATCCCGCCCATGGCGTTCCGTGGCCGAATTCAGACCCTGGCGATTGACATTTCGTGATAATGCCACCCATGGTGTCTGAACCAGCAGAGTGCTTACATGCCTCCAGTAGGATATTTAAATATCCTAAGAGACAAGCACCGAGGAGATGATATGTTGTTACGCATCTTCGAGGGGAATTTCCCGCCTCTCCGCGCTGGGAACTCGTCCAAATCAACTTGTGTTGATTGGCCGCTCCTAATCTAGGTGACCTTTTCAGAATATTAAACGCCCTTGCGTGTTTTGGATGTTTTATGCGCACTGAACCAGACTGTGTGTGAATTTGGGGTGCTTAGGTTACCGAATCCTGCAAACCGGAGGTCAGTTAACGAGGCTGAATACTTCCTAAGCCTTAGACCTAATACTCAAGCTTCGCATTTTCCTCAACCTCTTGAGGATTATCCAGATTTTAACGGATACGTGAATTTTTAAGCTAAAGATACTAGCCCAAAAGGCCTAAGACCAGCGTTCCCGCTAATCTCTTGTTATATCTCCGTAGCACTTTTCTTTTCTTTTTCTTGACTCCGTCTAGAACTTCAGTTAACCCCTTAATCTTTTACTAATGACTTTTTCTTTTTCTTTTCCTTTTGTGCTCCTTTCTTCATTTTTGCTCTTTTTCTCCTCCTTATGATTATATGGCTCACAACATTTCCTCCCTCCCCATTTTTTTTGTTCTTTTTCGTAATTTTTCAATTTTTTGTGTTTTTAACATATGCGAATTTTTTGTGAGAATCCTTCTGATTTTTTTCTTGGTTTTGTATGTATGTACTTTATCACCCCCCCCATGCCTAAGTTTTGCAATGTCCTCATTGTAAACAGAGTGTGGGAATTAGTGTTGAGGTCAGGGGCTTAGAACAGGATATATCGGGTGGGTGAATGGGTCAGGAATGACTGATGCGAACGATTTTAAGCTCTGATACGTGTACCAGAGGTGGGATCAACTGTCTAAGGCTGAACTCAAGGTGCAATAGACGTGGAGTACAGACGGCTAATCAGACGGGTCTCTATTTTTGAGATGACGGGTTGCCTCCCGTTAAGCGCTAAATTTAATGCCTTCAGCCGAGCGGAAAATGGGGTGGAGAGGGAGTGGTCAAATCAGTGGAGTTTTGGAAAACAAGCACCTTGATTAAGAGCCTGGTTGGTCCAACCAGGTACTTGTTCAGATCAGTGGGCTGATGATGCAGCCCAAACCCCATAAGTCTGGTGGGTTGATAGATGTAGATTAGCAGATGTGGGGCCCACCAAATGCAGTGATGTTCTGATAGATATGGAAGTGAAAACTCGAGTTCGGGCTCAGTCGAATCAGCCTGGTGGGGGTAGGGTTCCGAAAAATAATCAATGTAAGGTGTGGAATCCCTACAAGGACGGTCAAAGGATGGAGGCTCCTGATTTGTGGTCTGATCAGTGTCCGATACCCGGTATAGATATGGAGTTGAATCATCTGCAATCGGCTCATTGAGAGGTGAATCAGAATAGAAATTGAGTCCGGTTGCGGGTCGGGGTGGGGAACGGGTTTTGATTGGTTCTGTATCTGTGGAGCAGGTGGCTTCAAAGAAGATTGACATGTTATAATCAGGAGGTAGATTTTCTCCGATGTTATGGTCAGATTCGAGATCATTGGAGAGTTTGCGAAAATCAAAGTTTGAATGAGATTCTAGATCATGAGTTCCACCATAGAATAAATCATATGTTGTATATTCAGCAGCCTGACTGGGATCTAGCCTAAATGTTAATTCTGAGCTTACAAAGGTGTCCCTATCTAGTAGAGGCTCAGGTTCAAGGTTAGTAGGGCAGAGCCAATCGAAACCCTGCTCGTCCAAGTCCTCGGTTTCTGTATCGTAGATTGGCATGACTTCCGAAAACTCGATTAGTTCTTCTGAGGAGGTTGACGAGGGATATTCATCAAATTGAGGCCCAGAATCATATTCTTCATTAAGAGATTGATTTTCTTCATATGGGGCCTTGAAATCTTCAATATAGGTTTCAGATCTAGGTTCTAGGCTTAGGATGTGGGTGGAATTACTAGAATCTAGGTCTGAATAACCTTCGAGGGCCACCTTATCAGAATAAGGGACGGAATTTACACCCTCGAGAGGTTCAGTTCTACTCTCATACTTGCAGGAGTCTTGGGATTCTAAAATGGGTTCATCATGGTCTTTTCCTGCATTTGGAGCTTCCCAACCTTCTTCAATATCAGGTGCATTATACTCCATCTGGGTTGGGAATCCACAACCATTTTGTGCCCCAAACCCGAGATCAGATTTATCCTCGATGTTGTCCCAAGATAGTTCATCCTCTGTTGGCGGTATGTACGGGTATTTCTGATCAACCACTTGTTTTATTAATCTCATTATCTCTTCCCGTTTTTCAAGACTATCTTGGTGTTGCTTCCAAAGTCGAGGATTTGTCATACATTGAAGGTATTCACTATTGTGCAGTTTTTCTATCTCAATGTATGCAGTAATGAGCAAGTCACAGGTTGATCCTTTGTTGGCTTCTGCTAATAGTACTTGGGCACAAGTTATGACAAAGGTTGTGGTTGTTGGGACATCAACCTGAATGTTTCCTACTGTTGTTGAGGTTTCTTCATTTTCATAAAATCTCATGGCATCCTCAATCATTTTATCTCTCATGGATCTCTGGTATTCAGGTTTCTCGACTGGTAGTCCTAGGTGGTTCGGCTGCATATTTGGATCAGGTGGTGGAATCACGATCAGAGTTTGACTCAAGATGTGTTATGAAGCGATCAGATCTGAATAACGAGTCCCACTGAAAATGAGTGTGTGTGCTCTATAGAGAAAAGATGCAGGACTGGAGATGTTCTTGACCCAATCAAGACACCCAAAAGATGTTTGGATGACTATGGAGGTTTGGGGCGGATGGACCCCTGGATCAGAAAGTCATCCACCTGAGAATTACCTGGGCAGCCAGAGAGGGAGAGTCCCGCAAAGACCCCAACACGGTAGAGCATCCCTACGGGTTACAGGGTTTCCCCCACCCGACCTCTCTTGTCACTGAGATTCCAGGTAAACCAGAATGGGGACCTCGACCTCTTAAGTCTATCACTTTTTATTGCAAAGGTGCTTCTAGGGTTCTCACTTGAACTTTAGATGTTTTTGGTATTGTGACCTAATTTAGAGGTTGGTTGACCCAAGGGGTCAACTTCACCTGACCTGTCCTATAGATGGCAGAATGATTCTAAGCTCGGAGCCTAGAGATCACCCTGATTTGACTCCCAGGTTATTAGGTCAAAAGAAAATTTTAAGATTCAAGTGATTTTAGAGCTCAATTTTAGGGTTTGTCTTATTTAACTTTCTTCAATCAAGGGCTTGGGTAGCACACTGATGCGGGAGGGTTTATTTCCTTTTACACAGGCATGTGTGACTAGCGCTTCAAGACCCTAATGTGGAAACCCTAATTTGGTTCTATTTCCAATCCTCTTTTTCTTTTTCAAAAGTTCTCTTTGGACTTATAAACAAGAAGTGTGTGGTCCGCCGAGATTAAGCGTTATTTCAATTAGGCACAAGAATTTGTGGGATGGGAAAAAAAAATCACTCCAACTTCAAGAATATTTGCAGAAATTTTCGCAAAATCAAGAAATGTTTTGCCTTAGAGATGGTGATTACTATATAAAGAAGCCAATTGATTCCTAACTTGATTTTCTTCCTTTTGTCTTTCAAAGATTAGGGGATGATTAAGGAAGAAAAGAAATTACCTGCCCTGGAGTGGTTGAATTGCGGGAGAGATTTTCTCATGAAGTACCTGCAAGATCACATCAAAGAAAAGTAGGGCAAGTTAGTGTTCAATATGATAAAAAGAATGTAGAGACTAGTGGTAAATTGTGCAGTGCTCCCCGGCAACGGCGCCAAAATGTTCATGGGCGTTTCGTGCGGATTTAAAGCGTATTATGTTGTAGTATAACCGACAAAATGTTCGAACAAATACAAAGTTTTTATTACTCGAAGACCGGAGTATCCGAGGTCGAACACAGGGAGCAAATGGAACTTACCACTAAATCAAAATGTAATTGAACACTCTAATTTACTCAAAATATCAATTCAGGTATGAATGTATGCGATTAAAAGGAGTTAGGGCAAAAAAAATATGAAATTGGACGTCTGATCTTGTGATCAGACGTCTTAAAAGCATTTCTCCTTTTCTTCTTGATTATTCTTCTTCTTCTTCTGCTGCAGTCTTTGCTCTTTCTTTTCTTCTTCTGATCTCTGCAAAGTCTTCACTTGTCTTCTCTGTGCCTTTGCTTCTGGCTTGCTCTTTTCTTTCTTCTCCTGCGAAGGCTTCTTTCTTGCTTCTTCTTCTCTGCCTTGTTTCTTCCTCTTCTATTCTTCTCTGCCATTCCTTCTTCTTTCTTTCTTTTCCTTCTCGCGGCCAAGTCCTTCTCCTCCTGCATTCAGCCTGCCTGCACAGGAGCAAAACCTAACCCTTCTCCCTCTACCCGCGCATCTCTCTCTCTCAAGCAATTCACTCAAACCTCTCTCCCAGAGCCACAGCCATAATCGGGTCGGATCGTACCCGGGACCAGGTGCACCTGCAGGTGTGTGATGCGCGAGGAGTGCGTAGGTCTAGGTCGGGTCGGATTCGCCAGGTCCGCGTGGTCAGGCCGCGGACGAGGCGGGTGTGGGGTCAGTGAGGGACCTCACCCCTGTGCTTACTGAGGCGATAAGAGTAAAACACAAAAACAACTTATATGGTACCTGAGGGTTGCAATCCCACGATGTGGGACTATCTGGTCTCGCCTTCACACGCGCCTGCAGAAGCCTCGTCGTGCGATTGCCCCGCAGCTGCTGGCTCTGCTAGTGCTCCTTGGCTGGACTCGTGCACCTCACGACACTCGCGCTAGTATGCAGCACCTGTAGCCTGGAAGACCGGGTGCCTGGAGCTTCGTGGGAGCTTCATCAGAGGTCGTCCATGGCGGCAGCGGCTCGAACCCTGTCATACACAAAACGCGCCTCTCGGCCAAATCAGAATAGCTAGAGACCTTCGCCGTGGCACGGCGAAGGCGGTGGGCAGTGCTGCAGGCCGCAGGTCGGTCTAGGCGTGCGTGCCTAGGTCAACCTGTGGCCGGAGATGGTGGGTTGGTCGGGGGGTGATTGTGGAGGGCTGGAGTGGCAGTGGTAGGGTGGAGTGTGTTCCTGGAGGTGAGGCGGAGCTTTCGAGGTGGTTGGCGAGCCGTGTGGAGGGCTGGAGTGGTGTGGGCGGCTCGCCGGAGTGCGGTCGGAGGTGAAGACGATGGAGGTGGTTAGCGTCTGTCGAGGGTCGATCAAGGGAGATAACAGGGGGAAAAGAGAGAGGAGAGGATGGAGAGGAGTTCTAACCTAACCGTAAGGACGAAAGGGGACGGAGGGCGAACAGCAGTACCTGCTGTCGCCGGAGAAGATGACGCCCAGTGGGGGAGGACGACGGCGACGACGGGGCGGAGGCGGCGTGCGCTGGTACTGCGCGACGCGGAGGAAGGTCAGGAAGTTAACTCTGCCACTGGTTTTGTGACAGAGCGAAGAGGGAGGGGAGGGGGCCTCGCCGGAGCCTGCTGGGAGTTTGGCCGGGCAGGAGGAGAGGAATTGGGGGTGGAACCTCGGCCAAACCAAGCTCCCCATGAGCGGCCGGGTCCAGGGGGTGTTTTATAGGTGTTGGCCGCTCCTATCAGTGCGTGAAAAACGCGCAATTAGGTCAGCCGGCTCGCCGGAGTTGGAAGGAAGAAAGATACCCAAATCTCTCGTGCGTTCGCACGAGAGATTGGGTTCACGCCAGCGAATTTGATTGGCTTTATAAGGAAGGGAATTCCTCAGAGAATCTCCCTTCCATTTCTGGGAGAGAATCTCTGAGGAATTAGAGAGCAATCTCTCTCGAAACTTCGTCGGAGCTCGGTTCTGCCCTAGCAATGGCGGCAGGACCGGTTTGCAAAGAAGGTGAAGAACCTAGGGGGCTCTCTGCAAGGATATTCAAAAGATAGGGACCTATTTGTGATTTGGGTGTACTAAATTGCAAAGTAGGTCAAGATGACCTCCCCTTAGGTCCAAATTTTGGTAAAAACCTAATTTGGACCTAAAGAATCCAATGGTGAAGTTGGATTTTATGTTTGACCTCGTTTGACTAGACATTTTGCGTAAAAACCCAAATTAGGTTAATTGAAGAGCTAAGACCCTAATCTAGGTCAAACTAGATTTCAAAGGCCAAATTAAGTGTTCTAAACCCTAGAGGATGTTTTTCTATGATTTTTAGAGGGTTTTCTTGATTTTTATTCTGACCGAAACCTTGTTAATTTAAGTGGGTCTGTTTTAGGGTTACCAAGTGTCATTTAATTCTTAGATTGCACATAAACCCATTTCTGATTGACTCAACCCACTTTTTATCTCATTTAGACCATTTGACCTATGTTTTGCCTCTGAGAAATCCCGTTTATCTACCGCAATGGTAAAATTGCAGTTTTAACCTTTATTTCATGTTTTCTTCTCAGAGCACTTGTTCCTTCTGTTAGGCCTTCTTCTAGGTTATGTAGGAGCTTTTATCTTCTTTATTGGGTCAAAATGAGCTAGTTATGGCTCATGATGAGGCTCTCATCACAGCCTGACTGGGGTCTAGCCTATATGTAATTCTGAGCTCAAAAAGGTGTCCTTATTTGGTCTAGGCTCAAGTTCTTGGCTTGTAGGAAAGACCCAATCAAAACCCCACTCATCAAACTCCTCGATTTCTGTATCATAAATTGGCATGACTTCCAAAAAGTTGATTAGATTCTTTGAGGATGTTGGAGAGGGATATTCATCAAGCAGCGGCCTGGAATCATACTCTTCATTGAAAATTTGATCTTTGTCATACGGGGCCTCATAATCTTCCCAATAAGTTTCAGATCTAGATTCTAGGCTGAGGATGTGGGTTAAATCACTAGGATCTAGGTCCGAATTACCTACGAGAGTCACCTTATCAGAATAAGGGGCAGGATTTACACCCTCGAGAGGTTCAGTTCTACTCTAATCATTGCAGGAGTTTCAGAATTCTATGCTTGGTGATCCAGTTTCTAGGGTTGGCTCAACATTGTGTTCTCTTGCAATTGGAACTTCCCAACCTACTTCAAGATCAGACATGTTGTATTCCATCTGGGTTGGGAATCCATAACAACTTTGTGCCTCAAACCCGAGATTTGGAAAATCAGATTGATCCTCAATAGTATTCCAAGATGGTTCATCATCTGTTTGGGACATGTACAGGTATTTCTAATCAATAATTTGTTTCAATAATCTCATCATCTCTTCCTATTTTTCAAGATCATCTTGGTGTTGCTCCCATAGTACATGATTTGTCATGCATTGAAGGTATTCAAAGTTGTGCATTTTTTCTTTCTCAATATATCCTATTATGAGAATGTCTCAGGTTGATCCTTTTGTGGCTTCTGTTAATAACACTTGGGCACAATTTATGATGAAAGTTGTGGTTGTTGGTACATTAACCTGAATGTCTTCTACTGGTGTTGAGGTTTTGTATTCAATTTCGTAGAATTCAAGGGCATCCTCAATCATCCTATCTCTCATGGATCTCTGTGATTCAGGTTTTTCGAATGGTAATCCTAAGTAACTAGGCTGTATATTTGGATTAGAAGGTGGAATCAAGATGTAGAATCAGAATTTGGATCAAGATGTAGAATCAAGTTGTGAAGTGATTAGATCTGAATAGAGAGTCCCACTTGGAAATCTATGTGTGTGCTCTAAAGTGAAGGGATGAGAGACTGGAGGTGTTTTTGACTCAATCAAGGCACCCAGAGACGTTTGGATGACTATGGAGGTTCGGGGCGGATGATACCCCTGGATTGGAAAGTCGTCCACCTGAGAATTACCTGGGCAGCTAGAGAGGGAGAGTCCCGCAAAGACCCCTACACGGTAGAGCATTCCCACGGGTTACAGGATTTCCCCCACCCGACCTCTCTTGTCACTGAGATTCTAGGTAGACCAGAATGGGGACCTTGACCTCTTAAGTCTACCAATTTTATTTCAGATCAAAGGTGCTTAGGATTCCACTTGAACTTTAGATGTTTTGGTATTGTGACCTAATTTCAAGGTTGGTTGGCCTACAATGTAGTCCAACTTTACCTAACCTGTCATAAAGATGGCAGAATGATTCTAGGTCAAGACCTAGAAATCACCCTGATTTGACTCCTAGGTTATTAGGTCCAAGGTTTTTAAGGTTCAAGTTATTTTAGAGCTTAATTTTAGGGTTTGCCTTGCTTAGATCCTTTCAATCAAGGGCTTAGGTAGCACACAAGTGCGGGTGAGTTTATTTCCTTTTATGCGAGCACGTGTGAACTAGCACTCCAAAACCCTATTGTAGAAACCCTAATTTGGTTCTATTTCCAATCCTCTTTGATTTTTTCACAGAAGTTCTCGTTGGACTTAAAACAAAAAGTGTGTAGTCCACGGAGATCAGAAATTAAGCGTGATCCCTAATAGGCACAGAAATTTGTGGGGTAGGATCTCTAAAAATCGCTTCAACTTCAATAAGTGTTGAAAATATTTTTGCAAAATCAGGAAACTTTGCCTTTAAAAATGGTAATTACTATAAAAGGAAGGCAAGTATTCCTATTTTGACTGCTTCTTTTTGTCTTCCCAGGATTAGGGGATGGATTAGGGAAGAAAAGAGAATTTACCTGCCCTAGACTGGTTGATTCACATGGGAGATCTCCTTGTGAAATACCTCGCAAAAATCACAATAAAGTAAATAGGGCAAGTTAGTGCTCAAATATAATAAAAAAAAATGCAGTGACTAGTGATGAATTGCACGTTGCTCCCCGACAACGGCACCAAAATGTTAGAGTGCTTGATCGGGTTTTAAAAGGGTTGGGTTGTAGTACAGTCGAAAAAGCACTCAAAACAAATAAATTTTATTACTCAAATTTTAAGTCTGAGATCGAACACAGGGAGCAAATGAAATTCGTGCACTAATCTCAATAATAGAGGCAGTTTTAACACAAAAAATTACACAAAATCTAATTCAAAATGTAAAGCATAAGTTTATAAATAATAAAATGTAGCAAAAGAGAGAAATTGGGAAAAATTAGGTAAAAATGTTTGATTCTTCTCTTAGCTCTTTCTTCAGCTTTCTCTTTAGCTTCTCTTCTTCTCTGCCTTTCTTTCTTCTTCTTTTCCTTGACTTTGGTCGATGGCTTCCTTCTTCTTTGTCTTCTTTCCTTCTCTAACTTCTCCTTCCTTCTTCTTCTCTGCACCTTCTTTTGCCTTTAGCCCTCAGCTTTCTCTACCCTTAGCTTCTTTTCCTTGGCATCTGATCTCCTTCTTTCTCTTTCTTCTTCAGCCGTGCCTTCTCCTTCCTTCTTTCCTGTCGCTTCCTCCTCCAGTCCTTTGCTTTTCTTTCTCTGGCTCTTTGGCTGCACCTAAGGCTTCCTCCTTCCTTCCTTAGCTTCTACTTTAACTTCCTCTTCCTTCTTCCTTTCCCGGCACACAAGTGCAAAACCTACCCCTACCCACCCCCGTGAACTCTCTCTCTCTTTTTCTCTCTTAGGCTCGCTCTCCCAGAGCCATTCTTGGGTATACGAGTCGGGCAAGCGCACCCGGGTCCAGGCGCACCGATGTGGGTGGTGCGAGAGGAGTGCAGGGTTATCGGGTCAAGTCAGCCAGGTCTGCGAAGGAGTGAGCACAGACGAGGCGGGTATATAGGGGAGGGGACCTCACCCCGTGTTCGGAGGCAAAGAGTCTAAAATGCAAATTAATCTTATACTGCCCCGCCACTTCCAAACTTTTCGTGGTGGGACTAAAAGTCCCACCCACTTCTTCACGTGCGCCCGCAGGGGTCTTCCTTGATTGCTACAGCTGCAATGCCTCATAAAGCCAGTTACTTGGTTAAATGCATGCGTGAGGTGAATCCGCATTGCCTAGACCTGGGACCTAGAGCACGGTAGCCTGAAGCAAAGGTTGCAAGCTCCTTCATGTCTACTCCAATGGCGGCAGAAGTCAAAACCTGTTCTCAAACAACACAGCCTTGCGGCCTCATTAGAACATGTAGGGGGCTTCGCCGTGACATGGCGAAGGTGCCTCGAAGGGTGACGTGGTGCAGCGCAGCCTAGGCATGCGTGCCTAGGTCGGTCTGTGCCTGTGGTGATGGGTCTGTTCGAAGGGAGATTGTGGAGGTTATGGAGGTAGATGGAGATAGGGGAACTGATCAGTGGAAGGTGGTGGTGCTTCTGAGGGTTTTGGCGAGGCATGTGGGTGTGTGGAATGATCGATAAGCCTCACCGGTGGTCTGACGGAGGTGGAAACGATGGTGGTGGTCTGCGATGGTCGAGGGTCGATTTGGGAAATAAAGAGGGGAAAATGAAGAGAGGAGAGAGGAGAAGAGATTTAACCTAGTTTAAAGACGAAGGGGGGTTAGATAGCGGCTGGCGTGTACTTGTTGCCACCGGAGATGAAGGCTCCAGTAGAGGGGTGACGATAACGACGAGAAGGTAGTTGGCACGTGCGCAGGTACGGCACAACGCGGACGAAGGAGGCAGAGATGTCTCTGTCGTTGGTATTATGGTAGAGCAACGAGAAGAGGGAGGAGGAGTCTCCGGAGCTCACTGGATGCTTGGCCGAAGAGAAGAGATGAATTAGAGGGTTGTCTCCGGCTAAACCAAGCTAAGAACGGACGGCCGAGGCTGGTGCTTCTTTTATAGCCTCTGGCAAAGGGCCTTGTGCTTGGAAGACAAGCTTCCAAGCATGGGTATCCTCGCTGGAGTTGGAAAGCTAGAAATTCCCAAATCTCTCATGCATTTGCATGAGAGATTGGGTGATAATTAGGGCTTGGAATTGCATTCATAAGATCAGGAATTCCTTAGAGAATCTCTCTTTCAAATTTGAGAGGGAGTCTCTAAGGAGGCAGGGAGAAATCCCCTCTGGAATCCTCACCGGAGTAGGACTCCTCTGCTATAATGGCGAAGGGACCTAATTATAAAGAATGGTGAAGGGACCTAATTATAAAGAATGGCGAGGAACCTAGGGGGGTCTCTGCAAGGTTTCCAAAAGCTAGGGTCTAAAAGTAATTGGGTTGAACTGTTTTGCAATGTAGGTCGAGGTGAACTCCCCTTAGGTCCAAATTTTGGTATAAACCTAATTTGGACCTAGGGAATCTAATGGTGAAGTTGAATTTTAGGTTTGACCACATTTGACTAGTCATTTTACATAAAAACCCAATTTAAGGTAAATATCTGACTAGGACCCTTATTTAGGTCAAAATAGGTTCCAAAGGCCAAATTGAAGGTTCTAAACCCTAAAGGATATTTTCCCATGAATTTTAAAGGGTTTAGGTGAATTTAATATTGACTAGAACCTTGTTGAATTAAGTGGGTCTGTTTTAGGGTTATAGGATGTCATTTAATTCCAAGATCTCACATTAACCCTTTTCTGATTGAACCATCCCACTTTTTATCTTGTTAAGACCAATTGACCCATGTTTAACCATTAAGAAATCCTATTGTTGTACTGCAATGGTAAAATTGCAGTTTTAACCTTTGTTTCTTATTTTCTTAGGACAGTTATTCCTTGAATTAGGCCGTTTATTTGGTTATGTAGGAGCTTTTGTTCTCTTTCCTAGGTCAAAATGAGCTAGTTAGGGCTCATGATGGTGTTCCCATCAAATCGTCCCATGGAAATTCTTGGACTAAAGAGGATTTATTATCAATCTCTTAACCTCTGTGTTTTCGCAATCTCAGATGCCATCAAGACAATTCTATGAGTGTGATTTTTGGATGCTTAGGTTACTTAGCTCTCAAACTAGAGCTTGGACAACAAATCCATTCACTCTTAGGTCCTTTAAACTTTTAGTTTCCTCCTATAGGATTTGTCAAGACAAAAACTCACCAAGTCTAGCCAAATGTCCTTTAGTTGATTATGTTAACTATAGCCCGATAGACTTGAACACTAAGATTCTACTAACTCTTTACTTAACTCTAAGTATCTGGTCATTTTACTTAACTTGATGAAAAAATCAAATATTCAAAAATATTTCTCAAAAAAAAAAAATCAAATATTCAAAAAGCAAAAGGATTACCTAGTCTAATTGATTAAAAAGTTGCAATTTAATTCCAAAACTTAAGTTTTGAACTTAATACACCTTAGTTACTTAATTTCAGGGTACGAATAGAAAATCAAGGCCTTAAGGTTTAAAGATTCTAATTTAAATAAAATCCCATTTTAAGATTTCGCAAACAAAAGTGTGTTCTTACAAAATGTTATAAGTAAAAATCTAAATAAGGATTTAATGCTCTTATACTATATATATTCTATATTTTTTATTATTTTGGTTTCTGACCTAAAAGAAAAATTAAGCGCTTAATTATTGATATAAATATTTTTTTTCTTTCTTCTTCTTTTCTTTATTCTAGATGTAAAACCCCTTTTATTATTTTTATAATTTTGCAATTTTCAAATTTTTGTATTTATATATATATAATAAAATTTTCCAACTTTTATGAATTTTTTTAAAATTTTTCAAATTTTTATGATATTTTTTATTTTAAAATTTTTAATTTTTTTTGTTATTTCCATTTTTTAAAATTTCACAAGTATTTAATTTTTATGTGTTTTTATATTTTCTCTGCAAATACACTTGAAGTGAATTTCACTTCACATCTATGCCGGAGGAATGTGATACATAAAAATGGGACGAGACTTTCTCGTTAGCGGCTGCCTATGAGAAACTCATCTTTTCATCAAGGTCGGTGGAGGTGGATGAAGTTGGGAAGGAAATATGGAAATTGAAAGTATCATTGAAGGTGAAAATTTTTTTGTGGCTGTGCGGAAGAGATGGTTTGATAACGGGAGATATGAGGCATAGGAGAATGGGCACTCCTACTCAATTTTGACAATTGTGTGGGTTACATAATGATTGCAGTTATCATATTTTTTCTACGTGCATGTTAACAGATAGTGTTTGGAGGAAGATCTGCAGGGATTCAATTCCCACGTGGGAGGATTTATGGAGTTCCTTTTTAATTTCGAATAAGCCATATGTGCCCATGGTGGCTGTCTTATGGTTGGTGTGGAGAGTTAGAAATGAGAAATTATTTCAGGAGAATCCAGTGAGTGTGGATAATATTGTAAACAATTGCTGGAATCTCATACATATGTGGGGTTCAATTTTGTAATCCTCTTCTTTCATATAATCAATGAAAGCTCTCCTGGATTGCTATCAGCAATTCGATAGCTTTCCTTTTCTTTTCAAAAAAAAGATATCTTTCTCCTTCCTTTGGCTAGAACTAGATGCTCCATGATCATTTTTAGCTATATAACCTAACCCAAATTTTGTGGTGCTTTGTGTTTGTGTTCCTAAGAGTTTATGCATATTTTGACTTCCTTTAGTGAATTTAGCTAGATCATTTAAGAGAACAGCAAAGTTTTCATTTACCTTGTCTATGTCTACTTTCATATTATCTATTTATGATTTTAGTGAAGTAATTTCAGCAAATAACTCTTTATTTTGTAAAGCAAACATATCTTTTGTGGTTTCTCTTTTCCTAAGGCTTTCGTTAATCTTTTATTTTCTATCTTTAGTGATTTAGCTATGTCTTGCATCTTAAAGAAAGCTTCTAATAATTCATCTTGTGAAAAGGAGGTTACCTCATCTTCTAGAGCCATAAGTCATAAGAGCGATTCTTCTCCAAAGGTCTCTTCTTCTGAACTTGAATCTAACTCATCCCAAGTCGCTTGAAGGGCCTTCTTCCTTTCATCCCTTCTAGGGAATCTCTTCTTCTTCTCTGATTCCTTCTTGAGAAACGAACAATACTTCTTGATGTGTCCCTTTCGTTTGTAGTTGTAGAAAATAATGGTGTCTGCTTTAGATTCTTTCTTCTTTCTCCAACTCTCATTTTTGAGGAACTTTCTAAACTTTCTGGAGAGAAGGGATATGTCTTCCTCTTCATCTTCTCTTGAGGAGTCTTCCAATTGATGGTTGGCTTTGAGTGCCATGGTCTTCTTAACCCCTTCGTTTTCATGCTCCTTCATGTGCTGAAGATGAACTTCGTATGCCATCAAGCTACCGATAAGATCGTCTAGTTTTAAAGTAGATAGATCCTTCGACTCTTGTATGGCTGTAGTCTTTGTCTCCCAATCACTGGTGAGAGATTGGAGGATCTTCCTCACCAAAGCTTTGTTCTTGATTTCTTGATCTAGATTCCTTAGAGAGTTTATAAAGTCCATGAATCTCATGAGCATGTCTTTGATTGGCTCTCCCTTCTTCATCTGAAAAGCTCATAATTTTCTGTCAATAAGTTAACTCTAGTTTCTTTTACCTTGGATGTCCCCTCATGGGTGACTTCAAGGATGCTCTAGATCTTGTAGTTTGCCTTGCAGGCTAAGACGCAATTGAATTCTGCCTTGGAAAGCCTGCAGAAGATACGTTCATGGCCTTTGCGTTATGTGTGTCCATTTTCTTCTTATCTAGAGTTGCTACCACTCCCTCCTTAATCTCAAGGCATGTGTATAGGGATGCAATGACATCCCACACCTCGAAATACATCGACTCCAGGAAGATCTACATCCTGGTCTTCCAGTATCGGTAGTTTGTTCCATCAAACAATGGAGGTTGAATTGCTGGCTGTCCCTCTGCATACGTGTCAACAGACGATTTTGACATCTTCTGGACA
Organism: Thalassia testudinum; assembly: GCA_037157565.1. NCBI lineage: Eukaryota > Viridiplantae > Streptophyta > Magnoliopsida > Alismatales > Hydrocharitaceae > Thalassia > Thalassia testudinum. The sequence goes on from JAZHRO010000063.1 coordinate 137,951,657, forward strand.
AGGCTCTGATACCAAGTGAGAGTGTCTAGGGATTGTAACAATATACTAGAGGGGTGGGGTGAATAGTATCGCTTAAAAATCCACAAAAGTATCAAGCACAGATAGCAACTGGATTTATAGTGGAAACCTAAACTGGGTGAAAACCACTACCTAAGCCACTTAGCTTAGGATTTTCCCAACTAGGCGAAGCTAGTCAATCCACTAACTTACCACTTGAACAATGGCGGCACAACCTATTTACAATGATCCCTTCTCTTACTATCCTGAACAGAAACAACAGCAACAATGGATTTCTCCCAACAACTTGGGATCCGTTAATCAAAAGCAATAATATATAAGAACAATAAGAACCTATAGAACCTCAAAAAAAGTCACACCAAAATTTCAATGAAGGTTTGAATCGTCATGCTTTGGAAGGCGTGAAAACAGGAGCACAGAAGTACTCAGTGAGTAAGCACGGAAAGCTCTTTCCATTGAATGGATTTCCTATTTGAGAGTGTGTGTTAAAAGAGCAACGTACGACCTCTATTTATACTAGCAAATCTACCTGAATAGGAAATCAAATTGGTCAATCAACTAGGGTAGTTTGGTTGATCAAAATAAGGTTTAGTCAATCAAGCTAGTTATTTAATCGATCAATAATTGGTCAATTAATTTGCCTAAATGGTCAATCAAAAGAGTTTTTATCAACTTTCTAAAATGGGCTGATTTGATCGATTAATTAAGTTGGTTGGTCGATCAATGACTTTAGTCAATCAATTAATTTAGTTGGTTAATCAATAATTCTAAAAACTTTTTTTTTAAAGTTAAGTGCGAAAATCCTTTTGAAACTTATTTTGAAATTTCTTACAAAATATTCTAGACTCAATAAAGGTAAAAGGACACTAAGGCACAGATTAGCATTCTTCTAGCTTTGATCCAGGAGAGAAGCTTTAATATATGAGAGAAGTCCTAAAATATTAGTTTCACAGATAGCATAATTTTGGTGCATTAAAATAGAGGTACTTACACAAATGACTAAAAAAAGAAGAAATTTATAAACAAAATCTTGCCTTAAAAGTTATAAACAAAGACATGACAAAACTATAAGAGAAGAATTAAAAATAATTAAAAGGAATTAAAAATATTCGAGTAAGCAACATATACTATACTTACTAACATATAATGATATACAAAACATATATAACTCACACATGATCTATATATTCAAATTTATACTAACATAATATATATAACACCTAATAATACTACTTATTTACATATATATATATATATAGACACATAATTTATACTTAACAAAGGTTTATATGTATAACATACATTAAATACAATACTAACCTTGTACATTGATGGCATCGCTAACATCCTCTATAACTAACTTAATTTAGCTAAGTTCTAATGTTAAATTCATCTAATTAACACATTAAAAGGGTATAACTTAATCAGGGCTGAAGAGAGAGGAATTAATAGAAAATGGGTTAATTATGCAATTCTCACGAATATTTATCAATGTAGAATAGCTAGAGGGTGAACCAATGGCTAAATCAAAGGTCAATTTAGCTTAATTGTCTTAAAAGTAGGTTGGTATTACGTAATTCAGGATTTACATTCAAATTGAATGTTTAATTCTAATTAAAAATCCTAATTTCAACCTCACTTCAATTCAAATAGATCCGATGGAAATAAATGCAATCTAAACCTTCTAAAAATCAATTAAAAATATTTTATAAGGTTTGGCACAGTCAATTTGATAATCGGAACTCGTTTTAACCTAAAATAGAATCACAAAAAGGAATTTGGTATATTTTTGGTCTAGTCATAAATTGACCATGAAAATGACATCAAAACCCAAAATTGAAGTCACCATTAAATTCCTCATGTCCAAATTAGGTTTCCATAAAAATTTGGGCTCATTGGACTTCATCTTGGTCAACTTTGCAATTTGGCCCTCAATTCTTTATTTCCTTACAAATGCCCCCTTATCTTTCAATCTCTTTGCATTTATGCCCCCACCAGCACCTTCTCCACCTTCCACCTCCGACTCCGTCGACCACACGAACTTCAATGAGGTGGTTCGCGCACTTGCCACCCTCTCCTCGTGCGCCAACAAGCTACAAAGCTTCTCCTCATGCTATTCCATTTCGTCGAGTTTTGGCGAGCATAGTTTCCCTCCTTCCTCCTCAAGCTCCGCCATTAACGTTGACCTTGGAGCTTCTCAATCTCCTTCCTCAATCATTCCTCCACTGAAATTGGTTGAGCGTTCTTCTTCCTTTCCTTGTCACCATGCTACCCATCAAAGAAGGTAGCTCTTCTTCCTCTTCGTCACTCGAACTCATCCTCGTTGCCCTCTTCCTCTTCTCCAAGTCTGGCGGCCACGCCGGCCACCTCCCCAACCTCTCCTCCTCCACCTAGGTACTCTCCCTTCTTCCTCTTCCTCCGTAGCATAGGTTAGGACCCCTCAGACCTCACAACCACCACCACAACTCCTTCCTCTCCATCTCCTTCTCCACGGGCGGCAACCACGCTGGCCAAAATCCGACAACATGCCTTCACCACTCCATCCACTCTCTTCAGTCGCTGTTCATCCCTCAACCTTCGCCAACCTCTGGGGAACAAAACCCCCCAATCTATTGGAAGATTCCACGCCTCGACAACACCGCCGAACACCCACCACTGACTCCTTTCACGTGACTGCTGGCCACCTCCGTGCATCCCCGTGCCAATCCAACACCACCTCCACCTTCAGTGAAGCACGGTATAGCTTCTCAATGCTTTGGATTCAAGCTTCCAGCCCTCCTTCGTCAAGACCTCCACCTCTGTTGAACCCATCTTCCCTGACGACGTCGGTCACACTCCGACCATCCGCGAACTTCCAAGCTTCACGGGAAGCTTCACATGGGCATGGGGAACTCATTGCCATCCTTTGTGAGGAGTTTCGTTCTCGGAAGCACCGACGACCTGCACATGCAAGAAGGAGGAGAAGAGGAAGAAGGCCAGAGACCTTTCTGCAGAACTTGAAAGTTGGTAGGAACCAACTTGAAAGCATGTAGGGACCCAAAAGTAAGGCCACAGGGACCAAAATACAAATTCACAGGGACCAAAATGCATTAAAATCAATGAGTTTTATGTTTTCAAGAATCGATTGATAATATCTGCTTTAAGCATCATTGAATTATTTAGTGCTAGGATCTTAATAACATTTATTTTGTCAAGCATTAAATAATCGAAGCAAGCAAGCAATTATTGAAGTTAAAGTGCAAAATTAGTTTCTTGATGAATTATTTACATACTTAATTACCTATTGATGGATTGTAGAACTTGCATGGGTGATATTCGAAATTCATGGTCCTAGTAATTATTCTCTCAACTTTATTAAACTAGAATGCCTTCAATTGAGAGCTAAACTTTTTGCATCTAGTTTCTGAATTCAATTCTGTGACATTTAAATAGTGGTAATTGTGTAATAATCGCTCCCAGAGATGACCTGGGGAAATATATAACACACTCTATATATTACACATAAATAATACACATATTTACTTAACAAAGTCTACATATATATATTTATAACATACACATATTTATATATATTTATAACAAAGTCTACATATACATAATACACATAACTGACATATATGCACATATATAACTAACTTAATTACTTAACATATAAAGCATATATATACATCAAACACTTAAAACACTCATAACACACACTCAATAGCACTTAACTTATTTTTGCTTAATATACTTATTTATAAACATATATAACCATGCATAGACATTTAGTTGATCTTAGCTTTAAGTTAACCTAAGTCTATAGACTTATTTTATTTGCACTTAAGCCCAAAAAAATTGTTTTGAGCTACTTTTTCACAAGATCAACGTCCCCAAGGAGCCAAATCAGCACTATTACTTAGGCAGCCCCTACGGGGGTGCCAAAGCCACAATAAATCTCCATGGGCCTTGTAACGACCCGGTTCCCGAGTCCCTACGAGACACGAGAACCGGACCGACTCGACTAATCCCAAGACCCAGTCGTCCAACGAGGAAGTAACCAAAAGACAGTAAAATAAACCACATTCAGCATGAATATAACTAACAGTAAGAAAGTACAGCAGTAAGGAAAGAAACTACTACAGTAGGCACCACCACAACAGTAAAACAACATTTGTCATATAACAAAAACTGCAGGTAAAGAAGGTACAGCGGAAACAAAAACTACTCACTAGAACAGAAACAAAAAGGGGTACAAAGCTGGGGTAACTCTACTGGACCCTACTCGGCCCAGCGTCCTCTGCAGCCGCCGACCCTGGCTGCTCAACACCAGGTCCTGAAAAAGGCAACTAACTAAAGGCAACAGTAGAGTGTACAGTAGCTGTTATGTTCTATTACTTCCTTTATTTACATCTTTCAATTTTTCTCACTATTTCATTTATTTCTCAGATCCTTTACTTGATCTCGAATGTCCTCGTGGGACGATCTTGATTTCAGTCTTTTCCAAAAGTAGAAGTAGCACGTGGTGCTCTCCTGGCCAGGAGAGTCCCCCGTGGTGATCCTACCCTCAGTCAACCACCCCAAGGTCACTGACAGACGTAACGGTGACTACGGCACGCGCGATAAACGCACAGGTAGCTAGCCCGCACTGGCACGCGGTCAGTCGTTTCCGTTAACGGGTGCGCCCAAAGCACAGCACGGAACCAGGGCAGAGCCCTCTCAGTAACAGGGGTCCAACCCCTCCACAGTAACCAAACCGGGGCCTTGCCCCTCCACAGTCTGCGCACCCTCGCCTGACTACCCTGGTTTGCCCTAGTGGGCCTAACAAGTCGGTGAAGGAGGCTAGCAGAACCCCGGGGCCCGTGGGGTAGCTACTACTCTCCTAACACTACTAGCTCTCCTCGGTACTACGTACACGAGGGCCAACAAGTCGGTACAGAGCGGCCAATCCTAACCCCGGGTCCCTAGGGCGGCTGGCCCCACTCTGCACTAAACAGGTACAGGTACTTCCCTTGGTACTGCGTACCCAAGAGACAGTACAACTACATCTCAGTTCCATTCCTTTTTCTTTCCAGGAGTTCCACTCCTAACTCCCCGTAGGGTTCCAGCTCTTTATTTCAGAACATCATATGTTTCACTTTCCAGATTCACGTTCTCAATTTCCATGATCTCGAACATGTTTCTTTATTCATAACAGGCAGCTTTATATATTCCTTTCCATTTTTCCAAGACTGCAGTAATATACATTCCACTAGTTTTTCCATCCTAGGATTCATGCCATATCCTAGGATCTATCATACAATCTAGTTTTCCGGCCCTAGGATTCATGCAACACCTAGGAGCTATCATTCCATATATTTCTCATTCCTAGGATTCATGCAAAGCCCTAGGTTCTAGTTATGGTTCCATACCTTAACAGATTTTATTAATACTTAAAGCCACTCTACCAGGTACAACGGGAGTAATGGGGGCGTGATCGGGAATCCCGCGCGCCTCCGCGACTCTCAAGACTGCAACCGAACGAGGTCCTATCACAAGGATCAAACACAAGAAGTGTCTCAAAACAGTGTATAGCTACTGTAGGCGGGTAGATGAATTAATTCTGAAATGAACGCAACTCGAATCGTGGAAAACGGAGCCCAAACGGGCCCTAAACGGGTCGAGAAAGACGATACTGTGCAAAATCAGACGTCTGGAACTCCTTCCAGACGTCTTAAACGGTGGATCAGAGAATTACCTGTTCGGCTTGGTTCCCCGGAAGTCCAGAAGTCTGCGGGGATGTCTGCCTAGATCCAAGACGTCCGATGGTCCCTCCGGACATCTGGAGGTCACTCCCGCCGTCTGGTACAACTTCCAGACGTCTGATTCGCAAAGGATGACGAATCAGAGAACCTGCGCACAGCCAACCCCCCTCCCTCAGTACGGTCAGTCGACAAGAAGGAAGAAGAAAGCGGAAACTCACCTTTCAGACGTCTGTATGATCTCACAGACGTCGACCTTGCCGTCTGGATATCAATCCAGACGTCTGATTCTGGAAATTTTTCCAGAATCAGAACCCTGCTCGGCCTCCGCTCGCGACGCCGCCCGCGTCGCACCTCGCGCGTCTGCTGCTCAGCCCGCACAGGTCCCTCTCCGCGACTCTCCGCGCCCCCTGCGCCCTCCGCCGGCCGGCCAAGCCGCTCCTGGCAAGCTCGCCCTCACGGCAGAGCCCTGCCTTCGCACGCCGCAGCTCCTCCGCGCTCACTGCGGCTGCCGCTGCTGCTGCGCCCTCGCGTCCGCTCGCTCTCGCGCACAGGCAGGAGAAGAAGGAGGAAGATGGTGAAGATGGGAGGGGAGGCGTGCCCCCCTTTTAACGCCGCGCGGAGAGGAGAGAGAAGGCGGTCGCAGCCGCCTGCAGCCGCAGAGAAAGAGGGCAGAAACGCAGGTCTGCGCGCCCAGGCACGCAGACGAATATCCCGTGCGAGCATAACTGTTCGCCAGACGTCTGTAACTATCCCGGACGTCTGGTCAGACGTCTGGATGTGATCCCAGACGTCTTGACAGACGTCTGGGCCACCTCCCAGATGTCTTAAAAGGCGTCTGGGGCACGCGCTCATTACAATATAACAAACTCAAAGGAAGTTTCATCCCCGAAACTTGCGCCAACTAGGGTGCGCGAAGAAGATGTCCAAATAACCATAACAAACTCAAAGAGGACCGAAGCCGGTCCGAAAAGACGTACCCGCGAAAAGCTCCGGGTACCGCTCCCGCATTGCCGCCTCAGGCTCCCAGGTAGCCTCCTCGTACCGCTGGCTCCTCCACAAAACCTTTACCAGGGGTACTTGCTTTCGTCTCAACCTGCGGACTGCTCGGTCTAGGATCTGTACTGGCCGCCCGGGGTAGGTCAGGTCGTCGCTCACCTCGACGCTCTTGTGACTCAATACGTGGCTGGGATCGGCTACGTACTTCCTGAGGTTGGACACGTGGAACACGTCGTGCACACCAGAAAGCTGCGGGGGAAGGGCAAGTCTGTAAGCAACGGGTCCAACCCGCTCCAGGACCTCAAAGGGCCCCACGAACCTCGGCGCGAGCTTCCCTCTCACCCCAAGCCGCTGTAAGCCCTTCATGGGTGAAACACGAAGAAAGACGTGGTCCCCAACCTCGAACTGCACCTCTCTGCGTCTGCGATCTGCGTAGCTCTTCTGTCTGCTCCTGACAGTGCGGAGTCGTCTGTGGATCTGCTCAACTACCTCCTGACTCTGCCGGATCAACCTGGGGCCAACCTCCCACTTGGTCCCCACCTCAACCCAACTCAAGGGTGCCGTGCATTTCCGTCCGTACAGAGCCTCGTAGGGATCCATGCCGATGCTCGAGTGATAACTGTTGTTGTATGCAAACTCCGCCAGGGGCAGGTGCTCCTCCCAAGAGCCCCTCCAGTCTAGTACACAGGCACGCAAAAGGTCCTCAAGTGTCTGTATCGTGCGTTCCGACTGTCCGTCCATCTGGGGGTGGTAAGCCATGCTAAACCTCAACCTCGTCCCCAAAGCCTGCTGAAACTCAGCCCAAAACTGGGACGTAAAGCGGGTATCCCGGTCGGATACGATCTCCCGCGGAACTCCGTGTAGTCGCACCACATCACGGATATATCTCTCTGCCAACTGTGCTGGTCCCAAAGTGACTCGGATCAGCAGGAATCGTGCCGTCTTCGTCAATCTATCCACTATTACCCAGACTGCGTCGTGTCCTCGCTGGGTAACAGGTAAGCCCACCACCAAGTCCATGGTGATGCTCTCCCACTTCCACTCTGGCACTGGAAGCGGCTGAAGCGGCCCTGCAGGCCTCTGATGCTCGGCTTTCACCTGCTGGCACACTAAGCACTGCTGCACGAACTCACCCACATCCCGCTTCATCCCTCTCCACCAGAACTCGCGTCTCAAGTCATGGTACATTTTCGTGTTTCCGGGATGTATGGTGAATCTGGAACCGTGTGCCTCAGTCAGGAGTTCTCTCAACAGCTCCTCGTCTCTGGGGACGCACAACCGTCCCCTCAAGCGTAACACCTGGTCTGTGAAAGAGAAGTCCCCTGGGTCCCCTGATAGTACTCTGTCGCGCAAAGACTGCAAGTACGGATCGGCCATCTGTCCCGTGATGATGCGGTCTATCAACTCTGGCCTGGTCTGTCGTGTCACCGTCACTGCCCCACAGTACCCTCGTAACTCTAGAGGTCGCCAACTGCCCACCTCCTCCAAAAGGCTCCAACTCTGTAACTGTAGATTGGCCAAGCGTGCGGGCGCCTTACGGCTCAAGGCGTCAGCCACCACATTGGCCTTTCCCGGGTGGTAGGAGATGCTGCAGTCATAGTCCTTCAGGAGCTCCAACCAACGTCTCTGTCTCATGTTGAGCTCCTTCTGGTCAAAAAGATATCTGAGGCTCTTGTGATCTGTAAAAATCTCGAAGGTCTCACCGTACAAGTAGTGCCTCCATGTCTTCAGCGCGAAGACAACAGCTGCCAACTCTAGATCGTGGGTAGGGTAGGTATGCTCATGGGGCTTCAGTTGCCGCGAAGCGTAAGCGACCACGTGACCCCTCTGCATGAGCACACCTCCTAACCCCTGCAAGGAAGCGTCCGTGTACACAACGAACCCGCCACTACTGTCAGGGATGGTGAGCACGGGAGCCGAGGTCAACCTCTCCTTCAGCTCCAGAAAACACGCCTCACAGGCGTCTGTCCAAGCGAAAGGCACATCCTTCCGAGTCAACTGTGTCATAGGACGTGCAATCTGCGAAAACCCTCTGATGAACCGTCTGTAGTAACCTGCCAGTCCCAGGAAACTGCGAATCTCAGTGACTGAACGCGGTCTCTCCCACCTGAGCACTGCCTCGACCTTGGCGGGATCCACCGCCAGGCCGTCTCCAGAGATCACATGACCCAAAAAGGTCACCTCCCTCAACCAGAACTCGCACTTGCTGTATTTGGCGTACAGCCTGCGTCGTCTCAGAGTGTCCAGAACCATCCGCAAGTGCTGTCCGTGCTGCGTCCGATCTCTAGAATAGATGAGTACATCATCTATGAAAACCACCACAAACTGGTCCAAGTACGGTCTGAACACCCGGTTCATCAGGTCCATGAAAGCAGCGGGGGCATTGGTCAGCCCAAACGGCATGACCAAAAACTCGTAGTGTCCGTACCGGGTGCGGAAAGCTGTCTTGGAGACGTCGGTCTCCCTGATCCTCAACTGGTGGTATCCAGACCTCAAGTCGATCTTGGAAAACACCGTGGCACCCCGAACTGGTCAAACAAATCGTCGATCCTCGGCAGCGGATATCTGTTCTTGATGGTGACCCTATTCAGCTGTCGGTAGTCCACACAAAGGCGTAGGGTCCCATCCTTCTTCTTCACAAACAGTACCGGGGCTCCCCAGGGAGACGCACTGGGCCTCACGAAACCCTTCTCCAAAAGGTCCTGCAACTGATACTTGAGCTCTCGCAGCTCAAGCGGTGCCATTCTGTATGGCGCGATGGAGATGGGGCTGGTCCCTGGTACTAGTGAGATCTCAAACTCGATCTCACGCTCGGGCGGTAGTCCTGGTAACTCGTCTGGAAACACGTCGGGGTACTCTCTGACCACCGGGATGCTCTGGAAGTCTGCCACGGGGCTGTGCTCTGCCACCACACAAGCTAAGAAGCCCTCACACCCCTGGCTCAAAAGTCTCGCCGCCCGAAGTGCCGAAATGCACCTGAAACCTCCATCCACTGGCTGCCCGTGAAACTCGAAGGAAGGCAACTCCGGAATGGAGAAGACAATCTTCCTCTCAAAGCAGTCTACCAAGGCGTGGTAAGCGGACAGCCAATCCATCCCCAGAATCACTCCAAAGTCCTCCATCTGTATCATAATCAGGTCAGCTGGCAGGCTGTGTCCCCCGATGCTGACCCCGCAACCCGTGTACACCTCCTCAGCTACAAACAGCTGACCACTCGGACCTCTGATTATGAACGGATTCTCTAACAATGTATAATCCTGGTCCAAACTAACTGCGAAACTGGCTGCGACAAACGAGTGCGTAGCGCCGGAATCGAAAAGCGTGTAAACGAGTCTGCCAGAAACTGAAACCATACCTGCTACCACGGATCCCGAAGCTCGGGCGTCCCTGTGTGTTAGGGCGTTGATACGCCCCTCAGCTCTAGGTGCGGACGAAGCAGCCACACTCTGTGTCGGACGGGTAGGTGCTGGCCGGTACCCTCCTCGCGCCTGGAAACCGCGGCCTCCTGCGCGCCCTCCAGTGCTCTGCGCGGGAAGTATCTGCTGACCTCCTGCCCTAGATGGGCAGTCCCTCCTGACGTGGCCCGGCTGGCCACACTGGTAGCAGAGGGGAACCCGACTCCCGCCCTCAGTGAGTCCCTGCTGTCGGCTAGGCGGGGGTCCGGTGCTGGCAACTGGCCCCTGTCGAGGGCCCCCAAAGGCCACTAATGGCCCTGCACAACGTGACGGCTCTCCTGCGGACGCCACGTGTCTCCATTCTCGCCGGCCCTGTGAGAAGTCTGGCTGAAAGGGCCTCTTCCGCCCGCCGTCGGTATCTCGCGCGGACGGGTTGGTCTCCTCGTAAGTCATAGCTGCCTCTACCACCCTCGAAAACATCGGCAGCTTCAGGGGTTTGACATACCCCCGGATCGCAGGCCGGAGCCCCTCGGTGAACCTCCAAAGGCGCTCCTCCTCAGTGGCTACCGCTGTCGCTGCAAAGCGGGACAGCTCCAAGAAACGCGTGCGGTACGCGCTCACGGTCATCGTCCCTTGGCGGAGAGTGTGGAACTCCCGCCTCCTCTGGTCCTGCCACGTCTGGGGAAAGTACTGCTCGCAGAAGAGGGTGACGAACTGGTCCCACGTCGGCTCGTCCCTCTCCTGTCCCCGGACCGCCCTCCACCACCGGTGTGCCGCACTCTCCAGCTGGTACGTGGCAAAGGCCACGCGGCACTCCACCGGGGGGCGAAGGGTGTCGAAGATCTTCTCCAGCTGCTCAAGCCAGTCCTCTGCCTCGGTCGGGTCCACATCCCCCTTGAAGGAGGGGGGCTTCAGCTTCCGGAACTGTCCGAAAAGCTCGAAGTGGTGCTGTAGGGGAGGTGCTGGTGCACCTCCAGGCGAAGGTGCCTCGTGTACAGAAGTGTCGGAGGAAGGTGGGGGCGGCAGGGGCCCATCCCCTCCCTCGTGTCCAGCGCGTGGTCCCACAGAGGACTCCCCCTCTGCAACCCCAGGAGGAGGTGCTCGGGGCGGTGGGTGGAGCTCCTCTCGTAAAAATATCCCGTATCAGTCTGGCGAGGTCCTGGGCCTGGATGCCAGGGAGTGGTGGCTGGTCCACCGAGACGTCAACGACAGCACGTCCACCTCGCCGACCTCGCCCTCGGCCGCGCCCGCGGCCAGTCTCTCCAGTCCCATGACGAGGCATCTCCTGCAAGGAGACGCGAAACCAAACGGAAACGTCAAAACAGACGGTACCTAACAAGACTTCTAAGAGCTCATGTCAAGAGATATGTTGTGGTGGCTACTCTAGCTATAAACATGTGAATTGGTTATTTTCCAGTCAGTTGGTTCACTTCTCGGGACGACCTTGCTCTGATACCATCTTGTAACGACCCGGTTCCCGAGTCCCTACGAGACACGAGAACCAGACTGACTCGACTAATCCCAAGACCCAGTCGTCCAACGAGGAAGTAACCAAAAGACAGTAAAATAAACCACATTCAGCATGAATATAACTAACAGTAAGAAAGTACAGCAGTAAGGAAAGAAACTACTACAGTAGGCACCACCACAACAGTAAAACAACATTTGTCATATAACAAAAACTGCAGGTAAAGAAGGTACAGCGGAAACAAAAACTACTCACTAGAACAGAAACAAAAAGGGGTACAAAGCTGGGGTAACTCTACTGGACCCTACTTGGCCCAGCGTCCTCTGCAGCCGCCGACCCTGGCTGCTCAACACCTGGTCCTGAAAAAGGTAACGAGTGTAACACGTCAGCAAAACGCTGAGTAGAGTGGCAACTAACTAAAGGCAACAGTAGAGTGTACAGTAGCTGTTATGTTCTATTACTTCCTTTATTTACATCTTTCAATTTTTCTCACTATTTCATTTATTTCTCAGATCCTTTACTTGATCTCGAATGTCCTCGTGGGACGATCTTGATTTCAGTCTTTTCCAAAAGTAGAAGTAGAACGTGGTGCTCTCCTGGCCGGGAGAGTCCCCCGTGGTGATCCTACCCTCAGTCAACCACCCCAAGGTCACTGACAGACGTAACGGTGACTACGGCACGCGCGATAAACGCACAGGTAGCTAGCCCGCACTGGCACGCGGTCAGTCGTTTCCGTTAACGGGTGCGCCCAAAGCACCGCACGGAACCAGGGCAGAGCCCTCTCAGTAACAGGGGTCCAACCCCTCCACAGTAACCAAACCGGGGCCTTGCCCCTCCCACAGTCTGCGCACCCTCGCCTGACTACCCTGGTTTGCCCTAGTGGGCCTAACAAGTCGGTGAAGGAGGCTAGCAGAACCCCGGGGCCCGTGGGGTAGCTACTACTCTCCTAACACTACTAGCTCTCCTCGGTACTACGTACACGAGGGCCAACAAGTCGGTACAGAGCGGCCAATCCTAACCCCGGGTCCCTAGGGCGGCTGGCCCCACTCTGCACTAAACAGGTACAGGTACTTCCCTTGGTACTCGCGTACCCAAGAGACAGTACAACTACATCTCAGTTCCATTCCTTTTTCTTTCCAGGAGTTCCACTCCTAACTCCCCGTAGGGTTCCAGCTCTTTATTTCAGAACATCATATGTTTCACTTTCCAGATTCACGTTCTCAATTTCCATGATCTCGAACATGTTTCTTTATTCATAACAGGCAGCTTTATATATTCCTTTCCATTTTTCCAAGACTGCAGTAATATACATTCCACTAGTTTTTCCATCCTAGGATTCATGCCATATCCTAGGATCTATCATACAATCTAGTTTTCCGGCCCTAGGATTCATGCAACACCTAGGAGCTATCATTCCATATATTTCTCATTCCTAGGATTCATGCAAAGCCCTAGGTTCTAGTTATGGTTCCATACTTTAACAGATTTTATTAATACTTAAAGCCACTCTACCAGGTACAACGGGAGTAATGGGGGCGTGATCGGGAATCCCGCGCGCCTCCGCGACTCTCAAGACTGCAACCGAACGAGGTCCTATCACAAGGATCAAACACAAGGAGTGTCTCAAAACAGTGCATAGCTACTGTAGGCGGGTAGAGGAATTAATTCTGAAACGAACGCAACTCGAATCGCGAAAAACGGAGCCCAAACGGGCCCTAAACGGGTCGAGAAAGACGATACTGTGCAAAATCAGACGTCTGGAACTCCTTCCAGACGTCTTAAACGGTGGATCAGAGAATTACCTGTTCGACTTGGTTCCCCGGACGTCCAGAAGTCTGCGGGGACGTCTGCCTAGATCCAAGACGTCCGATGGTCCCTCCGGACGTCTGGCGGTCACTCCCGCCGTCTGGTACAACTTCCAGACGTCTGATTCGCAAAGGATGACGAATCAGAGAACCTGCGCACAGCCAACCCCCCCTCCCTCAGTACGGTCAGTCGACAAGAAGGAAGAAGAAAGCGGAAACTCACCTTTCAGACGTCTGTATGATCTCACAGACGTCGACCTTAGCCGTCTGGATATCAATCCAGACGTCTGATTCTGGAAATTTTTCCAGAATCAGAACCCTGCTCGGCCTCCGCTCGCGACGCCGCCCGCGTCGCACCTCGCGCGTCTGCCGCTCAGCCCGCACAGGTCCCTCTCCGCGACGCTCCACGCCCCCTGCGCCCTCCGCCGGCCGGCCAAGCCGCTCCAGGCGAGCTCGCCCTCACGGCAGAGCCCCGCCTTCGCACGCCGCAGCTCCTCCGCGCTCACTGCGGCTGCCGCTGCCGCTGCGCCCTCGCGTCCGCTCGCTCTCACGCACAGGCAGGAGAAGAAGGAGGAAGATGGTGAAGACGGGAGGGGAGGCGCGCCCCCCTTTTAACGTCGCGTGGAGAGGAGAGAGAAGGCGGTCGCAGCCGCCTGTAGCCGCAGAGAAAGAGGGCAGAAACGCAGGTCTGCGCGCCCAGGCGCGCAGACGAATATCCCGTGCGAGCATAACTGTTCGCCAGACGTCTGTAACTATTCCGGACGTCTGGTCAGACGTCTGGATGTGATCCCAGACGTCTTGACAGACGTCTGGGCCACCTCCCAGACGTCTTAAAAGGCGTCTGGGGCACGCGCTCGTTACAGGCCTTAACTTATTGGCTCTAAGACCTAGACACATAGCTACACGCACACACACGTGCATGAGCAATGCACATGTGCACGGACGGGCACGCGCAAGGCACGCACCTACCAGGGAGACCACCCCAGTTCTCAAGCAAATGGCTATCGAAGGCAAAAGCTTAAATACAGCTATAGGAGCTCTACCATAAATGATGTGGCACAATCATTGAGTGCTAGATTAAGTCTGCATAGCATGGTTTATTGCAAAGTTTAGGCCTTAAATTAGATACAAATTTGGGTTCTAATTTATAAATAAATTACATGGTTGTGTAGCCAATATATAGGGCTAGTGATTGGCATAATTACTTTAAGTTAATTAAATATACAAAAATGTTTTTAAATTAATTAAAGTTAGGAGTATTTACACGTTATAATTAGGTATAACTTCTATTATGCATTATAAATTAATGAATAAATTACTTAATTAAAGTCCAAATATGTTAATTTAAATACTGACATATTTAATTAAGATTTTTCAATAATTTACTTAGAGTTATTTGTATATTTACGTATTTACATATACGAATTACATAGTTTACAAATAAATTATGAAATATACATAGTATTATTTATTATAAATAGGATAATAAATATAATTAAAATATATTAAACTATAATTTACTAGAATAAAATATAAATTACTTTATTACTTAAATTACTAATTTACATTAGCTTAACTTAATAATATAGATTATTAACATACATTAATGTACAGATACACTACCTAATTAAGTATATATAACATAAACACTAAATTTTACATAATAAATACTATAATCAATATATTAACTTATACACATAAACATATTCTTATACATGTATAGTTATATATATAAATATATCGGTTATATATATATTATAATTAGTTATACAATATATACATATAAATAATACTATACCATATAGCTTAATGTAAATACTCATTGTAATTTATTTACATATAAATAATATATATATAATATATACATACTTTATTTACATATAACTTACTATATATTATTAACTTATGAATATATACATGTATTTACACTATATACATAGGCTATTTTTAGGATTTTTGAGTTTTTTAGATTTTTATTTTCTTTTTGTGTTTTAAAAGAAAAGGAAAAAAGGAGATGAAGTTGAGAAAGGAGAGAAGAAATCTTTTTGTATTTTTGTTTTACTTTTCTTTATTTACAAAACCAACAGAAGTCTAGAACTTCTGCAGGCAAGTTCTCCTAACTAAGCGACATAAAACCCACATCTAAGCATATCAACATCTAAAACACACTCTATTCTAACTCAAGACATGTTTTATTTATTTTCTAACATTAATTATCTAATTAACACCCTAATTACTTCAATAACGCATGAAATGGGCCTAGTAAAGGTTAGAACATAAGCCCTAAAAATTCAACAAAGCTAGAAATAAAGATTTGATCGTAAGAGACTTCCAAAAATTGTTCCATAATAAAATCAAGCTCAAAGAATATGATTTATCATTTGATTCCATCAAAAAGCTAAATTGGATAGTTAACAGTACTCATGTTATTGACAAACATTCACATCAGAGTTCAAAACTGAATTACAATTCATTTCAAAACTAAATAAGTTTTAACCCTATACATGAATGCTTGTTTAACTTCAATCCATTTCAAAACTACATCTTGTTTCAATTAGAATCAACACTGCATTAATTCTCGGAATGGAAGTCCTTTGAATTCTGACTAAAAGAGTAGGCTGCTACTATCAAAATAAAAAGTTAGATCCAAATAAGGCCTGGTCTATGTACTCCAAAACTTGATCAACACCTGTAATGTACTTGAATACAAAATTTCCACCAATAAATCCAATACAACTATTAGATTGCCCAAAATTCCATTAAATTCCACACTTAAATCTCATTCATTTTCATCCAGAAAAATAGCTCCAATATGCTGACAAATCATGTCTTATTCAAAATGATTTCCGAACTGTGATCTAATCATTAAAGCAGTAGTTAAATGATTGAAAATCCAAAAATCATTTCAGACCTAGGCAATGAAGTAAACATCCCAGATTTGATTCAACCCATTAAAACACCAATTTAATCTGTCACAATCATCCTCTGATAAATCTGAAGCTCACCAAAAAATCAGATCGAGGTTCAAAGAAACATCAAAAACCTTAATCAATCCTCCCTATATTGCTATAGACAGCGAAGAGGGAAGAATCAATTCAGTCATTGAAACTAATTAAGATCAAGTCTTAAACCTTAATTCCAATCTATCAAACCTCATTCAAACTCCTATTTGCTTACTAAAATAAATTAGATCAGAAATGCATTATCGCCTATCTGGGCAACCGATTTAGCTTCGCTAGGATGATTTTATCACATAGGACACCTGCACACTACTGTGTAGTGCTCAAGGAACCCAGGCGATGCTATTGAACTAGTTGGGTCATTGCAAAGACCTCAAATTAGTGCAACTAATTTCATTAACCAACTCTACCTAGTGAAGAATAAAAACCAGGAACTAGGCTAGAAATTAGGCGCAAATGAATCATACAAAGAAAATTGAATCAAGTTAGTTCAATTCCATCTCATTAAATCCAATTAAAACAATAGACTCAATTCGATCGATTAAAATCAATTAAAACATAGTTGCTCTCGTAATTCTTCAATCAACCACAAAAACTAAATCAACTTTAATTAATCTAGTCAAATCCAATTCAAACCACATGGAGGGCTATGGTGAACACATGGAGTGAATGAGATAACCCTCTAGTAGATTGGAGATAGTGCACTATGGATCTAGAAGCTAGAGAGCTTTAAATCCACGGTGGCTTTGATGGAGTGAGATGATTAGTGATTAAAAACATCAAGGGAAGAAAATGAATGTGATCACGTGATGGTAACATCATCATTCTCCTTTTCTAACTCAATTTAGCTAAGTTCTAAAGTTAAATTCACCTAATTAACCAATAAAAGGGTATAACTTAATAATATTAAGAATTAAGAGGAAGTAAATCAAATAATTCTGCTATTTTAACAAGCTAAAATAAGTGAAGAATATCTCAAGGGTGAACCTACACTTAATTGAAGGGCAACTAAGCTAAAAATGCTAATAAGTGAGCTTTGCACGAATTGATTCAGGGTTTCTTTGAGAAATTGAAGTTAATTTACTTTTAAAAACCCTAATTTCAACTTCACTTTAATTCAAAGGGTTCTATTGGAAATAAATGTAATTTAAACCTTCTAAAAATAACTTAAAAATAATATATATGTTTTAGAGTAATAAATTTTACAAAAGGAACTTATTTTGACCTAAAATAGAGACCTAGGCAGATATTCAATAAATTTTGGGTTAAAATGTAAATTGACCAAACAAACTTCATCAAAATCGAAAATTAATGTCACCATGAGATTCGTTAGGTCCAAATTAGGTTACCCCCAAATTTGAGCCAAATCAGAATCCATCTCAACTAAGTTTGCAACTTGCCCCCAATCGAAGATCCACGTGCTTTGAAATCATTAACACACGCAATCCTCGCCTTCGTCAGTGTCGCTGCTAATGAGCTCATATTTTTGGGCTATTTAGGTATTTCAATACCTAGATATTAAGTTATCTTTAACATTTATCTAGCATGTATTAGGATGTAAATATATTAGTTTATGTTTTTAACTTAATTGCATAATTCATGCATTGCATTCATAATTAAATGCATTTAGAATTAAGTTAGAATAGCTTGTGAGTGCATTACATGTATTGTTTGGTTTTAACATAGAAAGTAAGGGTTTGCATGTAAATAACCCCTCATTTCTTTTCTTTATTACAAGTGGCAGGGATGCATGTAGGAGAGTTGCACCAGCTATAATGCACAAGCAACAATCGTGGATCTCTATTCCCTACGATATTCGTCTCTTCAGCTCCTCTTCAACCAATGTCCGCCCGCATGCATCCTCCTATAGCATAAAAGAAGACTCCAGCCACCACTACTAGCAGGCCTCCACCCCCACTCCACTACTGCGCAGAGAGTCAAGCTCTCCTCCACACCACCACCGCTGGCCTCCTACCATGTGCACAAGTCCACACCACCACGGGCAAGCGGGGTGACAGACTGCCGCTCCATTAGTGGCTATGTAGATTACCGTGAGCACCTTGGCATGCACTACCACCATCACCAACACCTGCAACCACCGCCATAACCACGTGCCAGTAGCCATCCACACTTATTTAAGACATCTAGGAATGTTCCCAGATGTCTGACCTCCCAACAGCCACTCGATCTTCTTCTTCTTTCTTCTTCTTCCTCTATTTTTTTTCTTCACTAAAAGAAGAACCCACCACCACCTTAACGTGCCACAGCAACACCCCTGCCACACGCGGCCCCTCATTGCTCCACCACGCGGCACCGTCCTCTCCCATACTCACCGCACACGCCCTTACAGCCGCGTGCAGCAGCAGCAAATAGTGCACCATCGCCGCACCTACGTGCGCTGAGAGCATTCCAAGACATCTTAAATGAGCGTGGATGTCTCCTGGAACGTGGTTATGGCGGTGGTTGCAGGTGTTGGTGATGGTGGTAGTGCATGCCGAGGTGCTCACGATAATCTACACAACCACTGATGGCGCGGCAGTCTATTACCCCGCCTGCCCGTGGTGGTGTGGACTTGTGCACACGATAGGAGGCCAGTTGTGGTGGTGTGGAGGAGAGCTTGACTCTCTGCACAATAGTGGATTGGGGGTGCAGGCCTGCTGGTAGTGGTGGCTAGAGTCTTCTTTTATGCTATAGGAGGATGCATGCGGGTAGACGTTGGTTGAAGAGGAGGTAAAGCGACGAACATCGTGGGGAACAAAGATCCACGATTGTCGCTTGTGCATTGTAGCTGGTGCAACTCTCCTACATGCATCCGTTGGAGATAAAATAAAGAAAAGAAATGAGGGGTTATTTATATGCAAACCCTTACTTTCTATGTTAAAACCAAACAATACATGTAATGCACTCACAAGCTATTCTAATTTAATTCTAAATGCATTTAACTATGAATGCAAATCATGAATTATGAAATTAATTTAAAAACATAAACTAATATATTTACATCCTAATACATGCTAAATAAATATAAAAGATAACTTAATATCTAAGCATTAAAATACCTAAATAGCCCACAAATATGGGCTCATCAAATGCCCCCATGCCTACTTTTTGTTAATCCCTAGCAAATTCAAGCAATAACCTAGCTCTTTAAGTGAACTAGCCAACCCAGTCACTCTTGTTTTAGAAACATGTTAAGTTCAAAATTTAGACCTAAGGTTCCCAACTAGTTGCTAAGTTACAAACTAGGTCAGCTAAGGATGAGTTGCAGGCGTAGGTCTCCCAGATTTCTAACTCTACCCTAGGGTTTATTGGTCCCAGAGAATAAAGCATCAGTGCATATGCAATAGTATGATTTATTTGAGGTTTGTTTGATTGCCAACCTAGAAAGAGGATTTTTTTTTCTTTTCGGTCATATATATTTTTTGTTTGATTCCTCTAAGTCTAACTTTAGATCAGCTATCAACACGTCTGTGTCGAATTCATTGTCCCCATTACCAAACCTCGAAGGGTACCTGGCTTTCGATGCTTCGAGATAGCACCGCCCATAGAGACCTCAAGAACTCCTGGCAATCAACACTTCGAGATAGTATCACCCATGGATTTTTAAAGCGAATTCAGGCCTGTGGCAATCGACACTTTGAGATAGGGCCACCCATGGTACCTGAATCGCACAATGCACTTACATGCCCCTAGTAGGATGGTCAACTTAAGGGACAAGCGTCGAGGAGGTGACATGTTATCATTGCATCCTCAAGGTGAGTATATACTATACTTCTCTTGTGGCAGGAACTCTTCGAATCAACTTGTGTTTTCAAGCTTCTCCTAAGTCAAAACTAAGAGAACCAAATTTTTCTTCAAGAGATGAATTAGGGTGATCGCTATTTACACAAGACCAAGTGTGTGTGAAATGTGGATGCTTAGGTTACAAGGACCTGTAAACCAAAAGGTAGAAAAAGATACCAAGTACTACCCAACCTTTAACTCAATCTCTAGCTTTCCTTCCCCAACCTCTTAAGGAATGGTCCGCAACTTAACTCTTATTTGAGTTTTTATGTCCACAAAGTACCCTAAAGGTCTAAAGCTAGTAGCTTAACTTAGCTTCTAAGTCAAAACCTAGAGTCAACTTAGTTTAACCTAAAGTTCTGATCTGCCTAAGAATGCAGGGCCCAACCAGTTAAGCTCAAAAATGCAATTTTTTTTTTTTTGCAAACAATGCAAATGTATGCAATGCAGAATGTTTTAAGTAAATGCATGAATGCACTATGTATAAATGCTATGTACAGATGCCTTAGGTCCTATCCCCCCACGCTTGGTTCAAAAAATGTACTCATTGAAAGTAAAATGGCCAAGGGAAGATGTTACCTGAGGCGGGAAAGAAAGGAGCTAAGGCTCCTAGAGAGTGACTTTGTCAACCAAATGGCCATTCAAAGTAACGTAAGGTTTTAATCATTGACCGTTGACGGTAAAGGGTGGTGCTAAAGAGGAAGGGCTCTTGATCTCCACAGCCCAATGCGGAAACACTTTGGTGATAATGTAAGGCCCATCCCAACATGATTTTAATTTCCCTGGAAAAAGCTTAAGTCTGGAATTGATAAGCCAGACTTGTTGGTTGGCCTCAAAGGTCTTTCTAAGAATATACTTATCATGCAAAACCTTAGTTCTCTCTTTATAAGCTTGGGAGGTGTCATAAGCATCATTCCTCAACTCCTCAAGCTTAGTCAACTCCAATAAACGTGATTTACCAACTTGTTCTAAATCCATGTTGACACCTCGGATAGCCCAAAGTGCCCTATGTTGAAGTTCAACGGGTAAGTGGCATGCTTTCTCATATACTATCCGGAAGGGAGACATACCCAAAGGGGTTTTGTAGGCTGTTCGATAAGCCCATAAAGCATCATCCAGCTTTTGGGACCAATCCTTCCTATCTGGCCTAACAGTCTTTTCTAAAATGTTCTTGATCTCCCTATTTGACACTTCAACCTGGCCACTCGTCTGAGGATGGTAAGGGGTAGAAATCTTGTGAGTTACTCCCGGACTCCTAAGTAACCGATTGAAGTGATGATTCTAGAAATGAGGTCCCCTATCACTTATAATCGTCTTGGGGCAACCAAAGTGAGATATGATATTGGCCTACACAAATTTCAAGAGCACAGAGTGGTCATTTGCGTGTATAGGAATAGCCTCGATCCACTTGGAGACATAATCCACTGCCACCAAGATATACTCAAATCCATGGGATGAAGGGAAGGGACCCATGAAGTCTATCCCCCAAGCATCAAAAAATTCCATAGGTTGGATAGGGTGTTGGGGCATCTCATTCCACTTCCCAATTGTTCCAGTCCATTGACATCTACAACAGGCCTTAACAAAGTTATGGGAATCCTTAAATAAAGTAAGCCACCAAAAATCATACTAGAGAACCTTAAAAACCATTTTCTTAGCACCAAAGTGTCCACAATGAAGCTCATGGCAAAATCTCAACACACTCTATTTCTCTTCTTCAGGTACACATCATCTCCAAACTTGGTCTTGTCCAATATTAAATAATTCTGGCTCTTCCCAATGAAAGAATCTAGCTTGGGAAATGAATCGCTTCCATTTCTGCTTATCCCAAGAGCTAGGAGTTTCTCCAGCGACCAAGTAATTAACGGTATCAGCATACCAGGGTGAAGTTGGTGTTACCACCATAAGGGTTTCATTGGGAAATGTCTTGCTGATGTCTCCAGATGGAGAGTCATCAAGGGGAAGGTCAGACAAGTGGTCGGCCACTACATTTTCCACTCCTTTCTTTTCACGAATCTCCAAGTCAAACTCTTGAAGGAGTAGAATCCACCTAATTAAACGTGGCTTAGAGTCCTTCTTAGCAATGAGATGTTTCACTGCCACATGATCAGTAAAAATGACCACCTTAGACCCAAGAAGATAAGACCTAAACTTCTCTAGAACAAAAACTACAGCAAGTAATTCCTTTTCAGTGATGGTGTAGTTTTTCTATGGTTTGGTTAAAGTCTTGCTGGCATAGTGCAGCACATGTGGTCTTCCCTCAACCCTTTGTCCAAGAACTGCTCCCATTGCGTAATCCAGAGCATCACACATCAGCTCAAATGGGAGTGTCCAATCTGGAGCTTGGAGAATAGGCACAAAAGTCAAGGCCTCCTTCAGCATATGAAATGCCTCGGTACACTTTGAATCAAAATCGAAGGAAGATTCCTTCGCTAATAAGTTGCAAAGTGGCCTAGAAATTTTGCTGAAATTCTTAATGAATCGCCTATAAAAGCCTGCATGGTCCGGAAATGATCTAATCTGTTTGACATTCATGGGCAATGGGAGTTTGGAAATAGAATCAACCTTAGCCTTATCTACTTCCAATCCCCTTTTAGACACTACATGCCCAAGTACAATGCCTTTCTATACCATGAAGTGGCTTTTCTCCTAACTGAGGACTAAACCAGTCTCCTTACATCTCTTCAGCACATTCTCTAAGTGCAGGAGACACTAGTCGAGAGACAAGTCATAAATGGAGAAGTCATCCATAAAAACCTTGATGCACTCGTCAATCATGTCCGAGAAAATGGACATTATACACCGCTGGAAGGTTGCCGGTGCATTATATAATCCAAACGGCATACGCCTAAATGCAAAAGTACCGTAGGGACTAGTAAAAGTTGTCTTATCTTGGTCATCTGGGAAGACTGCAACCTGGTTATACACAGAATATCTATCTAAAAAGCAGAAATACTTGTCTCCTGCCAATCTCTCTAGGATTTGATCAATAAAGGGCAAGAGAAAGTGATCCTTCTGGGTCGCAGTGCTCAGTTTGCGGTAGTCAATGCAGACCCTCCAACTAGTTGAGGGTCTGGTCACCACTTGTTCACCCTGATCATTTGTTTCTACTGTGAAGCTTGCCTTCTTTGGCACCACATGGATTAGACTAACCCATTTGCTATCTGCAATGGGATAAATGATCCCAGCGTCCAACAACTTCAGAATCTCCTTTTTAACCACCTCCCTCATGTTGCTGTTAACATGTCTCTGCATGTCTCGAAATGGTTTGATGGAATCATCAGTATAAATGTGATGCATGCAGAGTGTAGAGTCTATACCCTTAATATCAGCAACCATCCAAGCTATGGCTTCCTTATGCCTTGATAAACAGTCTAGCAAGGCTCCCTCCTGCACTTCAGATAGTGCAGATGAGATGATTACAGGGAGCGTACCGTTTGGCCCAAGGAATACATACTTAAGAGAGTCTGGGAGGGGTTTCAGTTCAAGGTTGGGGGCTTGTATGGTTGAGGGTTTCACAATAGAAGTCCCCATCTCAGGTAGCAGATCTACCTTAGGCAGATCTACCTAAATAGCCCACAAATATGGGCTCATCAGCTACCACCTTCATCACTAGATCTCCGGCCACCAATCCTAGCCATCTATTCAGGCAATATCAGCACTCTCTTTATGCCTCTAGGTGTTATAAAGCTCCGCCTTCTACTAGTTGAATGTATGGAGAAACATGCTGAGTTCCCACCCTTCTTCTTCACCTTGGCCTTCTTCCACCCTGGCGGTTTTCTCCGATCTCCTCCTCTACCCATGTTCAGGCCATAAGAACTATGCCACCATCTTCCTTGTCTTCGTTCGACCCTTCCCAGCCAAAGCAGGGTCACTTTCACCCCTTCCTCCTCACCAAATTTCTCATCGAAATCCACTTCTTATTCTCATCCGATCGGCCAACGTCAGACTCTCTCTGACCACCTCTTCTACTATTAGGTATCTTCCCTTCTCCTTTCTCTATAGTATAATGTAGGGCCTTTAGATCTAGGAATTACTCTCGAATTTAACCGCCTCCTTGTCACCATCTTCACATCTGGCGAAGCTCCAGCAACAACCTCCTCCCCACTCCGTACAACTTCACCAACCTTTGACCACCCAAAACGCATCCCCAAGCCTTGGTAAGTAAAATCCCTCAAGCTATTGAGGCAATTGCTTACTGAGGCTCCCTGTTGAACACCCCCCTTTTTTGTCACCATCCTCGCGTTTGGCAACCCATCTTCGACGCCTTCACAATGAACTACCATCACCACCACCTCTACCATCTCCATGAGAAGTGCCCCAACCACTTGCCTGAGGTCGGTGGCCATTTTCACGCAAAGACCACCTGAAATGCTGCTACCTTCATCAACAACATCGGTGACCCATCTCCGATGCCCTCGCCGACGACCAAGCTTTGTGAGAAGCTTTGAGGCAACATGCGAAGCGCCTTGCGATCGCCAACGAGGAGCAGCTATGCTCTAAGGACCTTCATTGAATTCCCACTCGTCCCCTGCAAGTTCTTAGCATAGGAAGAACGGAGCTTAAGCTCCAAAAATTGGCAGGGACCAGCTTGAAAGTCAGTAGGGGGAAAAATGCAATAAAGAAACTCTACTTGCAAGGACTAATTTGTCACATAGTTTGGGTTGATTGGAGATTCAATTTGATCTTTGAATATCTAGTGGTTCATCACATTAAAACCTTATTACTTTAGATTATTTAGTACTTGATTTAATCTCATCGATTTATGTCATATTTGATTAAGCATTAAGCACTTAAAGAGGTCCATAATTTTTAAAAATTAAATTGCGTAATCAATTTCTCGATGATTAACTTATATTTGGCCTCACATCGGTGATTTGTAAGACTTGTGCAATTGTTATTTCAAAACCTATACTCATAGTCTTAGTGTATATTCTTTTAATTCTATTGAACTAGAATGCCTACAATTCAAGGTTAGACTTTCTACATCTAGTTCTTGGTTCAAATTTTGCAAAAATATGGATAGTGGTATTCATATTTTATTTGCTCCTAGCGAATGACCTCGGCCTCAAATTCAAGAATTATTAATTTATGTGTTGATTCTCTTTTGTCGACTATACTATGACGCAGATTTAACTTTCGATTAAAGCTCTTTAACATTTTGGTGCCATTGCCAGAGAGTAACGTGCGCTTACCACTATCATTGTATATATTTCATTTTTTTCTATATATACTTTGTATTTATTATCCTTTTGATTTATTTGTGAATACTCATTTTTCTGACTAATCTGCCTCTGTTGATTGGTTGATTTTCTTGGATTGAACCTGCTAAGCTGTGGAAGTACTCCAACCGGGCCAACCATTTCATCAACAAAGCAACCACACCATGGGTAGGTAACCTTCTTCCCTTTTATTCCTTAACCTCCATTTCTCTGTATATATATAAAAAAAACTAAAAAAATCGTAGGATCGTAATCTTGCCTTATTTTCTTAGATAATATCATTTCTGGCAATAAATCTATGTTTATCCTCTATGCTTCTATTTTTAAAGAAGCAAATTAGATTAGAACACACAACTTCTAATTCCTATGCCTAATAGGGACTCGTGCTCGATTTGATTAACACACTAGACTATAACTTTCTTGATTGTGTCCAAGGTGCTATTTAATTTAAAATTGGATTCCATTTTAAAGCCAATTAGGGTTTTGAATTCTAGGGTTTTTGGACTATTAGAACACACTAGCAAATTTGAAAGGAAATATTCTCCTACATTGTGTGCAACCCCAAACCCTTGATTGAATTGATTTAAAAACTCAAACCCCAAAATCATGGCTCTAAGATTACTTAAACCCTAAAATTGTGTCTTAATAACCTATTTGCAAATCGAAATAAGGTGGTTCGGGTGAGCTAACCAGGATTTCACCCTCGAATCATAGGACAAGTCAGGTATAGTTGGTTCACATTGTGAATCAACCAACCTTGAAATTAGGTCACAATTCAAATTAACTTGTAAATCTAGTGATAACCAAGGCACATGCACAGTATAGCCTAAAATTGGTAGACTTAGGGCTCAACTCACACGTTTCAAGTGTACTTGGACCTGCAATGACAAGGAAAGTTAGGTGGGGGAAACCCTGTAACCCGTGGGGATGCCTTATCATGTAGGGTTCTTTACAAGACCTTCCTTTCCTGGCTACCTAAGTAAATCTCTAGTGTTGAATGCGAAAGTTATCATTTTAGGAAATGATTGCATCATAGTATAGTGATGAAAATCGCAACAACATTTAAAATTTATAAGTGCTCGAAAACATGAAATAAGTCCGAGGTCATTCACAGGAAGCAATTATAGCAAGCCAATCACCAATCACAATAATCAAGAATAATAATACAACTGAATCAAAAAGATATGCAATATATGGTAGGAATGTATCACAATTATCAAAGTGAAAAAAGATCGGGGGTTTGATCCACCAAATTTAACCCTACAATTAAGCTTTAATTAACTCAAATAATTCAATAGTAACCACAATCAAGGATCTCAATAATATAAGAGCCAAGCACAACACCAAAGTAACCAATCAGATGACAGAACCAAGCCACATGTGCCTTATCTCAAGCCTAAGGGGAGCTAAGGCAACACAGTAACACCAAGGCACAAGGGCCTCACAAAGCCTCAGAATGGCTAAGTATTGAGAGAATGGGAAGGGACAATTCCCAAGGCCATAGTGCAAAATCGCCCCCCACCCTCAAATTTCTCTGTTAAACCTGGGTTATCGGGTCACGTACAGGGATCCAAACTCACGGGCATGATCACAGGCAAGGAGTGTGTAGGTGCATGTGTGAGCACGTGTGTGGGGACCTAGCCCCCGTCTCATGGGCGAATAGCTGTTGAGATGATTTCATTTTATGTGTGTTTCGTAGCTTCCCTACTAACCATGGAGGGCTATGTTTCCTACTCCCTCCTCCGAGCAACAACGTGAGAAGCTCACGCCAATTCGGTTGCTGCTAAGGCACTGTAGCCAAAGTGAAGACCTGGAGCCATTCGTAGTATTCGTCCGCTTCGATTGAGGGTAGTAGTAGGTCACGTAATGGTCGGAGTACTGCAAGCGAAAATGATGATGGGTGGTGTTTATAGAAGCACCAATGAGAACACCAGAAACAAGAAAAACAACTTCATAACCCTGTCAGATACACTCAAGAGCATCGCCGTGCATTAGCAAGTGTGGTGGAGGTGATTGGAGGGTGTGTGGTGGTTGAAGAAGGCCTGTTAGTGGCAGAGAAGATGACCAGACGAAGTGGTGTTTGGTGTGGTGTAGGAGTGTGAAAAGCCCAAAATTTCTTGAGGGCTTTCATTCAATGTGACTCGGTGGAGGTTGTGGAGGTGATGGAGTTGTGTTTGGTGGTCTGTGGTGACTGAGCGAACTCATCGAAGTTTCACCGGCCACAGGGAAGACGGTGGTGGAATTGTGCGATGAGTGTTCGATCCTAAGGTCTAAGTGAGTGGAATTGAAGTAGAGAGGGAGAGGAAGAGATTATAGGGACTTAGGAGGTGAGAAAGAGAGGGATTGGTGCTAGTATTGGTTGGCCGATGCCAAAGAAGATGGGGGCAACGGTGAGGGAGTGGTGAGGAAGGAGAGGTCGGAAGTGGCCAATCTTTGGCTAGACTTAGTCACGAGGAAGAGATGAAGAAAATGAACTGGTCAATTTGACCATTGGTTGGCTCGATGAAGTGGTCGGATAAGCCTCACCGAAGTCGAAGTCGCGAAGGCTGGAGAAGGAGAGGAGAGGGTATTTCTAGCTCAAACTTGGATGAGGACGGCGAGGGCACCAGGGCTCTTCATAGAGCTCTTAGAAGCACGGAAAGAGCCTAAATTTGAAAGCTCCAAGTCAAATTTTGCGCTTGAAACTTTAGGGTTCACCGGCGACAAATCCAACCACGATCGATCTTGAAACCTAGTCCATTCTGTGGGGAATCATGTTAGGGACAATCTCTCCAAATTTGGAGAGGTTTGGGCGAGAATTGAGTAAGGAATCCTTGCTCAAAAGTCAACGGTGGAGCTTTGTTCACACCAATTGTGGTAGGGACCTAAGTGAAGAAAATAATGAGAACGTTAGGGACCCAAACATAATAAACTTGAAACCTGAGGGACTAAATGTAAGGAATAGAGTTTTAAGGGACTAAAATGCAAACTAGGTCAAGATGAACTCTAATTGGGCCCAAATTTTAGTACTAACCAAATTTGGACCCAAGGAATCTAATGGCGAACTTGGATTTGATTTTTGATTACGTTTGACTAGGCAATTTGCATAGAAATCCAAATCAGGATAAATTTCCATCTGAAACTTTGTTCTATATCAAAATAGATTTAAATGGTCAAACCAAGGATATTAAACCTCTTAGAATATTTTTCTATGAATTTAAGGAGGCTTATATTAATTTTATCCTGACCAGAACCTCTTTAATTCAAGTGGGTTGATAATCAGGGTTTTTAGTGCTATTTTCGCCCTTGGAATGCGTGAAACCCGTTTCTATCAGTGTTGACCCACCTTTTAGACTTTTGTGCTCATTTTCCCTTCAATTAACTCTTGAGTGACCCTGTGGTCAATCTATATTCCTGATGTGCTGTTAAAATTATAAAATTAACCCTTATTCTCTATTCTCTTCTCAAATTAGAATGATGTGGAGTTGTGGCCCTCAGATGCTTAGGTAGGATCTTTTAACATTCACACTTGACTAAATGCGGCTTGTTAGGGCTCATGATGGTGTTACCATCATACCCCAATGCCTAGCTTTTGCTAGACCCTAACAAAATCCTATGGACCAAACTATATCTCTAAGCGGGATATAACCGTCAGGATGCCCTGCTAAGCTGCATCTTTAGAAATCAGATAAAAATACTAACAATAGTCCTAGAGGTACGCAAGTACCAACCAAGATCCAGACTTGACCAGCTTCAACCTTGGGTCTGCCGCGAAGGTTTCTAAGGCCTGCAAAAGCTGCCCAGAGGTTTGTTGACCCCAGCAGTTAAAGCACCCATGCTTAGACGTATCAAGCCCAGGTTAAGTTTGCCAGTGCATTTTTTATAAGAGAGATAGAGAGAGATTTTTCATTTTAAGAGTTTTCTCTCTTTTCTTTTTATATTCCCTTAAATCTAGCATGGATTGGCCCTAAACACGGTCTGTATCGGATTCCTTGTCCCAATCATCAATCCTCGCAGGTTCACGGGATTTCGATGCTTCGGGATAGCACCGCCCATGGCAACCCCCAGAACCCTGCTTTCGACACATCAGGATAATGCCGCCCATGGCATTCTATAGCTAAATTCAGGCCCTGGCAATCGACATTTCTAGATAACCCCGCCCATGGCAACTAAACCAGTACAAGGTGATTACATGCCCCCAATAGGATATTTAGATATCCTAGGAGATAAGCATCGAGGAGACAATATGTTATTACACATCTTTAAGGGGAGTACTTTTCATTCTACCTCTCTGTGCCAGGAACTCGTCCAATCAGCTTATGTTTTCGAGCCGCTCCTAAGCTAAATCTTCGAGACGACTTCAGAACAGAACACTTTTGGTGTTATTTTTTCGTTAAATGCATTAAACCAGACTAGTGTGAATTTTGGGTGCTTAGGTTACCAAGTCTCGCAAACCAAAGGGCATACATCGGGGCTGAATACTCCCTAAGCCTTAGACTTAATACATCGGCCTCGCACTTTCCCCAACCTTTTAAGGACTAATCGGGATCTTAACGAATATGTGAGTGTTTATGCCCTAGAACAGACTTAGGAGGCCTAAGGTCGATATTCATCACTAATCTCCTAACTTTTAGCCTTCTAGGTCGTAATTCATCATCCGAGCCAGTCTATAAATTAGGTGAGTTCCGTACTTAATTACAAGGGACTATTTCATTTCTTTCTTTTTGGTTGCTCCTTTTTTCCTTTTCTTTTCTTTTCTCCTCAATTATTTTCAATTTAGCTCAAAATTGACTGCTTCTTCCTCTTTCTCTATTTTTTCATTGAAACCCCTCCATAAATCGAATTTCACAGCATTTTGCACTTTAATAGCCCCCATTGCCTAAGATTTGCAATGTTCTCATTGTAACTTAGGTGGGTTCGAGTTCAGCTCAAATCGTACATTAGAATAGGTTTGGTGGGTGGCGAATGGGTCAGAATGAATGTTGCGGACGATTTCTAGCCTCCATTAGAGCTTAATCCAAATCAGGGTCATGCCCCGATCAATTTGTGTGATTTCTAATCTAAACAGTTTCTATTCTATTCACTCTGAACCTAAACTCGATTCTTGTGACCCACCACCTGATTTCATTTCAAAACCTTACTTGGGAATCAACCTAAACAATTAGGGAAAATGTCCACTAGCCCTGAACCCCGAAAGAGCATGGAAGATCAAATGATTGAGGACGCTATTAGACATAGCGAAGATTTTTTCAAAACCATAACTACTTTTAGCAAAGATCAGGGTAGTGAACCACAGATTATGAACCCCATTATGAACTATATCCAAATGATTACAACCCAGATATCATGTGGTTCGACATGAGAAACCCTCTTAGAACAAATCGTTACTGTGAGAAGACTACATAGAAATGAGGGTTTACAATATTTATTAAATCCACAATTATGGGAAAATTACCAAGATTGCATTAAACATGGAGATCTGTTAGATCAATTGGAAGAATTGATTAATGAAAAATACCCAAATCCCCACTCAAAAATTGATTATGAATCTTGGGGTAATTTTGAGAACAAATATGACTTTCCCGAACCCAGGTTTGAGAATGGAGGTTTCTATGCTAAATCCCCAACCCAAGAAGAACCAAATGATGATTTTGTGCAGAATGAATTACCTGATATAAAAAATCAACTTTTGGGTTGGGAGGATTCCATCACAGGTGTTCTTGATACTAAACCTGCTGGCAAAATTCTTGAAGCTAGTTCAACTTAAACGAAACTTCAAAACACCTGTGATGAGTTTGATTATGAATTTCTCGATGATGTAACTCCCGCACCTTATCTTGGTAAGGTCTTCCTTGAGAATAGTTCTGACATCCAAACTGAGCTAAATTTAGATTCTAGCTACCCAATTCCTATATTTGACCTAGAATCTAGATTTGTACCTATTTGGGATGATGAGAAGGCTCAATTTGATGAGGAATAAAATCTCATATTCAAAATAGCATGATTTTTATGAGCTTATTTTTTATGATGAAACTACTCCAGATGCCTCAGAAGAGCATAATGATTTATTTGAATTGAAACCAATATATGATACAGAATCAGAGGTATTTGAAGTGCCAGGATTAAATTGGATCTATCCTAGATATTCTAAACCCGAGCCTCTGCCTAGTGAGGATATCCCTAGTAACATGAAACAGAATCTAGGTTAGACCAATCTCAAGTTGATAATTATGTAAGTTTTGATTCTTCTTGTGGTGGTAATTTTAATTCCGATTCAAGTTCAGAAAATTATTTTCTTGGATTCTCCTATGCTGATGCTTATTTTGAACCTTATTCTAATTCAGGAGAATCCTTGTTTCCAGAGGCTTATGATCCAATTTATGACCTCGATGCCCATGACCCATTCTTTGATTCTGATTTCGAGGTCATCAATTTGGAACCTAAAGTAGTTGCACCACTTGATCAGGAGACCACCACCCAAGAATGGTTGCTTAAGACTCTCAGCAACCGGTCTCCGCCACATGACTCCACCGGAATCCATTTTTATCCTGAATAATCTCATTCCAATCTGGTTGGAGCTGATTTTCCAACTCATTTTGACAATGAATGGGACATTGATCAAAGCAATAGTCAATTGCCAGTTATTTCTGATCCCATAAGTAGGGTTCCTATATTTTTCATCAATCCATTATCTTTTGAGGATCCCTACTCTGAACTAGCTGAATCAAGGCAGTCCGTTAACCAGCGAAATCAATGTTATAAATGTTGCATCGTAGTATAGGTCGAAATCACTTGAAAATAAATACAATTTATACTTGAATGGAAGTCCGAGGTCGTTCACTGGGAGCAAACAGGAATTCAAACGCTAATCTCAAAAAATAATGTAAATGAGCACAAGATTCAAGTCAAATGATATCAAGAAATGAATAATAATTACTCAAAAATGATAATCAATGAAAGCATGAGTTGAACAATAATTGTGCATGGCAAAAAGAATCTCAAAGCAAAAACAATGGTGATTTAGATCACCAATTATTCAATTTTAGCATATATGCATTGAGTTCAAATAATGCAATAGTACCATCAACCATTCAAACATAGGCACTTAAATATATCAACAGTATCAACCAAATAAAGCTTCTCAATCAAGTATCAGACGACTAAGCATTTAATCTGACAACTTAACCAACAGATGCTACAGAGCTAGGGAAGCATTGTTCTTCTTCTTCCTCTTCTCTTCTTTCTTTTTCAGGCCTTCTTCCACCTCTTCTACGAAGGCCTTCTTCGTTCTCTTTATGCATAGGGGGAAACTCACGAAATTGGATAAGTGTTAGCTAATACACAGGGAAGCAAAACCCCCCTACCCCGCACTCTGTCTCTTTCCTTCTCTAGGTTCTGCTCACGCAGAGCCTTGGGTAATCGGATTCGGATCTAAGCGTACTCAGGACCAGGGCTACGGGCGTGATATCGCAGCTGAGGAGTGAAGTCGAGTTAGGCAGGTTGAGTCAGTGCCAGGCCCGTGGGGGACAGGTCAAGAGTGAGGTGCAAGTGAAGGGTGTGGAGGACCTCACCCTCTGTGTTAGGAGGCGAAAAGCCTACAACACTTTTGCAATTTATGTGTGGCTGACCACTCCTCTTTCTACGATGTGGGATTATGTTCCCACATCTCCTCCTTGTGCACGGTAGTGAGGTCCTTCATCCAATTGTGAATGAACAAGACGTGGTGACCCTCTATTGGCAACCTAGAATGCAACCTGGGCGTAAGCCACACTGCCTGGGCGTGGTATTGGTGAAGAACACAGCTGGAGGAGCTTGAATGACGTCGAGATGGAGGCAGCGATGGTAGAGGATGACAAAAACTGATAATCACAAATACGGCCTCATGGCCACATTAGAATAGCTCGTAAGCTTTGCCAGACCATGACAAGTGTAGTGGCGGTGGTTTTGTGGTGAATTGGGGTGTATGGTGGCTGACAGAGGTCAGTGAAGGAGGAAGGTGATGGGTTTGTTCGGTGGGTGATTTGGGTGAGCGAAGTGGTGAATAGGGAGAGGGGTTTTAAAGAGGGTGGCTAGGTGAAGGTTGTGGGCTTGTCAGCGAGTTGATTGGTGGTTTGTGGAGGTGAGATGGACTCGCTGAACGAGTGGCTGGAGGTGAGAACCATGGAGGTGAACGGCGTGTCGAGGAGTTGAAATCGAAGGATAAATAGAGGGAAAAAGAGTAGGGGAGACAAGGGAGCATTGGAACCTAAAATTAGGGACGAAAGGGGAAGGAATAAAATGCCGGTGTGATTGTCGACGTCGTGGAAGAAGAAACTCCTAAGGGAGACGACGGCGAAGAAAGGGGTCTGGACGCCTTCGCTTTGGCCAGCGAGAGGCAGAGGAAGAAAAGAAAGAAAATGGGCCACTCGATTTGATCGTCTGAGCATCGGAAGAATGGGGTCGAGGAAGCTCACCGGAGCATAAGTCGGAGCTGGCCGTGGGAGAGGAAGAAGAGGGTTTTGTGGCCTTAAACCTAGCTGAAGTGCACGGCCATGCATTGGGCGTGCATATATAAGGCTTAGGAGGGGGTTCCAAGCTTGGAAACAAGCTTGGGAACCTTGGAGCTTACGCAAAAATAGGATACCCATTCCTTCAAAACGTTCGCACAAGCTTTTGGGAAGGAGTTGGGATCCAAGGTTGGTTCCATCAGAAAGAGGATTTCCTAAAGAGTCTCCGGTTCAATTTTGGGAAAGTTTCATCAATCAATCAAGGAGAATTCTCCAAGTAAAGCTCGCCAGAGTAGGATTCTTGAGAGATAATGGCGGAGGGATCCATTTGTGAAGAAGACGACAAAGATGGGGGCTATTTGTAAAGGATTCAAAAGTTAGGGGCATGAGTGTGAGATCAAAGAATTAGACAGGACCAAATTGCAAACTTGGTCAAGATGATCTCAGATTTGGCCCAAATTTTGGTAAAAACCTAATTTTGACCCAAGGAATACAATGGTGAAGTTAGATTTAAGTTTTGACCTCATTTGACTAGGTAATTTATGTAAAAATTTAAATTAGGGTAAATATTTGTCTGAGACTCTATTTTGGGTCAAGACGAGTTCTGATGGTCAAATTGAAGGAACCAAACCCTAAAGAATATTTTCTATGAATTTTAGAGGGTTTAGGTGAATTTTATCTTGACCAGAACCTCAGTTAATTAAGCGAGTCTGTTTGTAGGATTTCAGAAGTCATTTAATTCTCAAAACATGTGAAAACCCTTTTTTGTTTGTACTAACCCATTTGTTAGACTTTTAAGATCATTTGACCCTTAATTAACCCCTAGAGAGACCCGCAATTGCACTACAAATGACATATGCTGTTAAAACTGCAATTTTACCCTTATTTTATTGCATTTCCCACAAAATAGATTTGCAGTGAATTAGGGCCTTCCGATGGTTATGGAGGAGCATTTATTCCTTGATTATGACTAAATAAAGCTAGTTAGGGCTAATGATGACATTATCAACATAGCCAAACCATTACTTTTCACTTCCATATCTTTCTAAGCCAAACTCTGTTTGGTGGGGTTCACATCTATTGATCCACATTTTTCAACCCACCAGAATCATTGATTTTGGTTTGCACAATTAGCCAGTTGATCTAAAGAAGCACTTGGTTGGCCTGACCAGGTTAATCATCAAGGTACTTGTTCTATAAAACTCCTCCAATCTGATCACCCCTTCTACTTGGCCATCTTCTACTCGGCTATAGGCATTGAATTTAGCGCTTAACGGGAGGCAACCTGTCATTCTTTAAAAAAACCTGAGACCTTTCTTATTCACTTTGAACAACATTCCTATTGCACTTTAGGGTTCATATCTCATAACAGCTGACTCCACCTCCAATCTTTATATTATAGCTTGAAATTGTCCACAACAGTCATTTCTAACCCACCCACCCATATAACCCTGTTCTAAAATGTGAATTAAGCTGAATTCAAACCCATCTTTTTTGCAATAAGAGCATTACAGAACTTAGGTATGGAGGGGTATTAAAGTGCAACCGATTGAAAATTAAATTTCTTTGAAGGGTTCTCACAAATATGTGTGTGTGTGTTTATAAAAAAAAATCTAATGAAAGGAGAAGGGAAGCTTTCTGAGCTAAACTGCAAACCTTTTAAATGGTGAAGAAGAAAAACGTGCTGAATGTTTAATTTGTTAGTCTTGGTCAAATTTAAAGTTGTTTGTGCTCTAGTCTGATATCAGGACACCAACATCCTCAACTTTAGATATTTCCAGGCAATTATGCTTAAGTAAGCATGGCTTAATTTGCCATACAGAGCAAAGTCAAAAAATATAATATCTTAACTAAGGGGCACGAGGGTTTAGACCAGTTTCTTTGTCACGTTTTATCTACAAGTTTGAAGAAACGGAACACCTCACATGCACGAATTGAATTTTAGGACCCGAGTAGAAGGTTAATAAAACATTGGACTTAGGTAGAGCTAGAAAATAACTCCTTTATAGCAGCCAGCCCTTAACAGATGGAGAGCCACTTCCTTAATAAGGTGCACACATTTAATTTTTGATTTGGTAGGGCTTGTATACATAAGTCTTAGTAAGCAGTGTACCTATCATCACCACCCTAAAAGACACACAAATGCCTTACACACTTCCACCAAAAAAAAGATAGAAAAGAAAAAAAAATGAAAAAAAAATAGAAAAAGGAAAATATATATATGGTGCTAGATTTTTATTTTTTATTTACATATACAGATTACACAGTTTACAAATAAATTATGCAATATACATAGTATTATTCATTATAAATAAGATAATAAATATTATTAAATTAGGTTAAACTATAATTTATAAGAATATGATATAAATTACTTTATTAGTTACATAAATTGCTAATTTACATTAGCTTAACTTAATAATCTACATTATTAACCTACATTAATGTACATATACACTACATAATTAGGTATATATGACATAAACATGATATTTTACATAATAAATACTATAATTAGTATATTAAGTTATATACATAAACATACTATTGTACATGTATAGTAATGTATATAAATATTATATCAGTTATACAATATATACATATAAATAATACTATACCATATAGCTTAATATAAATACCCATTATAATTTATTTACAGATAAACAATATATATATAC
Source organism: Thalassia testudinum (assembly GCA_037157565.1). Lineage (NCBI taxonomy): Eukaryota > Viridiplantae > Streptophyta > Magnoliopsida > Alismatales > Hydrocharitaceae > Thalassia > Thalassia testudinum. The sequence goes on from JAZHRO010000063.1 coordinate 137,988,170, forward strand.
TATATACATACTTTATTTACATATAACTTACTATATATTATTAACTTACGAATCTATACATGTATTTAACCTATATACATAGACTATTTTAAGGATTTTGGAGTTTTTTAGATTTTTATTTTCTTTTTGTATTTTAAAAGAAAGGGAAAAGAGGAGATGAAGCTGAGAAAGGAGAGAAGAAATCTTTTTATATTCTTGTTTTACATTTCTTTATTTACAAATCCTACAAAAGTCCAAAAATTTTGCAAGTAAGTTCTCCTAACTAGGGGACTCAAAACCTACATCTAAGCATACCAACATCTAAAACACACTCTATTCTAACTCAAGACACGTTTTATATATTTATTGACAATAATTATCTAATTAACATTGTAATTATTGCAATAAGGCATGAAATGGGCCTAGTAAAGGTTAGAAAATTATTACAAGCCCTAAAAATTCAACAAAGAAGCTAGAAATAAAGATTTGAGCATAAGAGACTTCCAGAAATTGTTCCATAACAAAATCAAGCTTAGAGAATAAGATTTATCATTTGATTCCATCAAAAATCCAAATTGGATAGTTAACAGTGCACATGTTATTGACAAACTCTCACATCAAAGATCAAAACTAAATTACAATTCATTTCAAAACTAAGTTCTAACCCTATATTTGAATGCTTGTTTAACTTCAATCCATTTCAGAAATACATCTTGTTCCAATTAGAATCAACCCTGCATTAATTCTCAAAATGGAAATCCTATCAATTCTGACTAAAAGAACGGGTTACTACTGTCAAAATAAAGAGTTAGATCCAAATAGGGTTCGTCTATGTACTCCAAAACTTGATCAACACCTGTAATATACTACTATACAAATTTTCCACTAATAAATCCAATACAACTATTAGATTGCCCAAAATTCAATTAAATTCCACACTTAAATCTCATTGTTTTCATCCAAAAAAATAGCTCCAGTTAGACTGACAAATCATGTCTCAATCAAAACCATTTCCAAATCGTGATCCAGTCATTAAAGCATTAGTTAAATGTTTGAAAATCCAAAACTCATTTCAGACCTGGGCAAAGGATTAAACATCCCTGATTTGATTCAACTCTTTAAAACACCCATTTAATCTGTCGCAATCGTCCTCTGATAGATCTGAAGCTCACCAAAAATCAGATCAAGGCACAAAGAAACATCAAAAACCCTAATCAATCCTCCCTATATCGTTATAGATAGCGAAGAGAAAAGAATCAATTTAGGAATTGAAACTAATTAAAATCAAGTCTCAGACTTTCATTCCAATCTATCAAACCTCATTCAAACTCTAATTTTCTTACTAAAATAAATTAAATCAGAAATGCATTGTCTGGTTGATTTAGCTTCGTTGGGATGCTTTGATCATATAGGACACCTACACACTAATAAATGCCTATTTATCATTATTCTTATGCCCTAAAACTGATCTATCTCTTAGGGTTTTAACTCCACAAATGGGTTTTCAGGTTGCATTTAGGCATTAATTAGGTTAGGCAAGCATTACATATTTTTTGTGTTTTTAACATGTTTACTTGAGTGTTAGGGATAAGCAGATAGCTAGACCCCTAAAACCCTAGCACTCAACAAAGCAGAACGTGAAGAGGAAGATCAATTCAACTGAACCCTAGCTAAATCCAGCTCATCACAGCTGGATATCAACTCAACTAGGTTGGGTTTAGCTTATCCCAGCTCCATTCAGCTCATCTCAGCTGGATGGCAGCTTAGGGTAGCTTTACTCAGCTCAACTCAGCTCAGATCCATCTCAACTTAGTTGAGTCTAGCTTTTCCTAGCTCCAATCAATTCACTGGGAGCTCTAGCTAGCTCAACTTAGTTGATAAGACTTCACCCCAGCTCAAGTCTAGCTCTCCCCAACTGTACTCAGCTCATGGCAGTTGAACTTCGTCTGGTTTAGCTACTACCTACCAACTTAGTAGCTAAGCTATCTCGGCAATTCTCAATAGAAGCAGGTCCAACTCAACCCAACCCCAGATAAGTTGAGGCCAGCCCAACTTAGCTCTACTACTCAAGCATAGCTGCTAGCAAAAAAGTTAGCTAGCTAAGCTAAGTAGTTGAGCTTCTAAGAAGACCTCTTCAACCATCATCAACTCTAAAAAATTTGCTTCAACTCCAGATATACTTCAGACAACTCCTGGCTACCTCTTGTTGCTAAACCCTGGCTCCCTCTACTCTTCTACTAGCTACGCTAGCTTAGCTAACCTTACCCCTACTCCACTTCATGGTCTACCCCACCTCCAACTTAGCTCCACCTACATGGCCGTCTAACCTGCATCTTAACTCCACCAAAAACTCCACTCACATCCCCTCAATTTGATGCCAAATTGAGGCATCTTTTGGCCCCACAACCACCACTAAAAGCCACCTAAAGATGGCACCAAAAATAACCTTAACTTCCACCCATTTTGGTGCCACAACATAACCCCCATATTAACACTCCATCAATCAAAAACCCTCATCTCGACCATCCAATTTGGTGCCAAGAATAGATCTTCTAGAAGGCCTTCATTTTGGTGCCTACAATGGTGGTAACCACCATCTTGATGCCACCTTTCCACCCTTAACCACCACCCTATATACCCTTTGGGCTAACACCAATCATCCATGGCCATAGATCCTACAACTACCCCTCCAAAATCCATCTTAACCATCTGCATCATCCATGCCAACACCCCCTCTACCACTCCTATATATACTCCTTACCTACCACCATTACAAACATCTTTGGCTACACATTCACAAGCATACATCCACCATTATTCCACCATACCCATGGCTAAGGAGAAGATGGGAAGAGGAGGAAGATTAAGGGGGCATACACCTGCCCCCTTGGTGCCTTCAACCTTTCCTCTTCTTCTACCTAGTGCCCACACCAGCCAAAATGTTATGACCCGATCCCAGATCCCTATAGGATCCGAGACCGGCCCACCTCGACTAATCCCAAGACCTAGTCGTCTAATGAGAAATAACCAAAAGCAGGAAATAATCCACAACCACACATGCAATGTAACTAAGCAAAAAAATAATTAAGAGACAGTAAAAGAAATATAGTGAACAGTCTATCAATATTACAGGCCATCACAACTACGACAGAGGAAAGTACAGCAGAAAGTAACTAAAACAGTATTACATAGAGAAAAACACTCACTACTACAAAAGAAGCTTGGGAAACAGAAGAAAATGCCACTAAGGCTAGGCTCGACTGGTCCCAGCTCCCTCTGCAACTGGTGGTGCTAGCTGCTCAACTCCCTGACCTAAACAAGGTTATAAAATTTTTGGAGTCAGCGAACACTGAGTAGAGTGGTAATTCAGCCATTTACATATAATTAAGACAAGCAATTAATTAATGCAATTAAGTATTTAGCTAGAGACAGTTGCTCTCCTTGGTACCACATACACAAGGGCCAGCTCACTTCCCGTCTATAGGAGTTGTTCTCCTAATTCCTCGTAGGGTTCATGCTGGTATTTCTTTCGTTTCATTTTCCAACATTCCAATCTCTCTATTCACATTACCAATTTTATTCTTATAACAGGCAGCTCGTGATTTACTAACTGAGAAAGCATCATATCAATAACCAATACAATTTGCTAGCATTTAGGGTTTTACATGCATCTCAAGTAAACAGTGTAGCTCAAGCATACTCATTTGTTCCTGCCCTAGGGTTCATTCTCATCCTAGAGTTTTACATGTATCTCAAGTATACAATGTAGCTCAAACTATACTCATTTGTTCCTGCCCTAGGGTTCATTCTAATCCTAGGGTTCATTCAAGTTATTCTAAACACGTAGTTTATTTGTTTAAAAATAATATTAATGTAAACCACTCTACCGAAAAACAAGGGAGGATTGGGGGCTCTGATCGCAGATTCCGTCACCTCTGCGGGTCTCGCGTACTCAACTGGCTGGTGACTTATACAATTAACTAACCACATCAAATGAGTCTGAAATCATATACAAATGACACTAGCTCATAGAGAAACTCAAGAGAAAAACAATGGTAGTTCATTTGCAGAAATCTGATTCTGTTTGGGTCCTAAACGAGCCAAAAACATGCACACTGTCCAAAATCAAATGTCTAGGACTAGTCACAAACATCTTAAAAGACGATAGTACTCACCCTAGGTTTCCTGCGGCTTCCTCGGATGTCTGGATCCTTCCATGATCGCCTGAGGGGAGTTTCAGATGTCGGACTCCCCTTCCGATCATCTGGAAGTACGGTCAGACATCTGGCGATGTGTCGAGACGTCCAAAAGTGCCTCGAAGGGCGTACCATATGCTTTTCCAATGCTCTGCCCCTCCGTACGTACACACAGAGCTAAAAATGACCAACAACATCCCCTGTGATAAGGTCTGCATGGGTGGAAACCGTGCAGAGAAAAACATACCTTGGCACTAGCGTGCTTTCAGATGTCCAGCATCAGCTCCGAATGTCCCCCTGCTACTCTAGACATCTGGGATGTGCTCCAGATGTCTAATACTGGAAAATAGCCAATACGTAGAACTCATGCGAGCCTTCTTCTCCGTGCGGACCCCTCTATGCTGCCCGTAGCTACTATGCCAGCTGCTTCAGGAGGTCACGAAGCTCACTTTCGTGAGCTCCTCCTCGCATGCGTCCTCGACTCCTCCTGCATGAGCTCCTCTGAGCTCCCATGGCTCCCTCACGAGCTCCTCCCACACTCTCTCTCCCCTCTCCTCCTCGTTCGCGTTCTGTCTCTCTTCTTCCTCTCCACTCGCCATGCTGGAGGCTGGGAGGAAGGTGGTGGCTGGTGGTGATGGAGAGAGTGGCGTGGGTGTGGGGTTTAAATAGGAAGGGGTTAGGGTTTGGGGTAAGGAGAGAGGGGGTGTGCGTGTTGCATGTGCACGGGGAAAAGAAAACAAGGTATGATTCTTCTACTTTCAGACGTCCGACCCACTATCCAGACGTCTGGACAGACGTCTGATGGATAATCCAGACGTCTTAACCAACCCAAATGGCAGCGGGTCACTTCAACATAACAAACTTAAAGGAAGTTTCATCCCTGAAACTTCAGCCACGTATGGTGTAGAAAAAGTAACATAAAGGCACATAACAAACTTAAAGAGGATCAAAGTAGATCTGAAAAGACTCACCCTCAAAAAGCTCCAGGTACTGTTCTCGCATTGCCACCTCAGGCTCCCAAGTGGCCTCGTATCGCTGGCTTCTCCACAGGACTTTCACCAGTGATACTTGCTTCCATCTCAGACTCCAGATAGCTCTATCTAATATCTGTACTGGCCTCCTGGGATAGGTCAGGTCATCTCCCACCTCGACACTCTCCTGGCTCATAATGTAGCTGGGATTGACGATGTACTTCCTGAGCTTGGACACGTGGAACACATCGTGTACCCCAGAAAGCTGGGGAGGAAGGACAAGCCAGTATGCAATGGGTCCCAACCGCTCCAAGACCTCAAAGGGTCCTACAAACCTCGGTGCAAGCTTCCCTTTCACCCCAAAATGCTGCAAGCCCTTCATTAGAGAAACACAGAGGAAGACATGATCCCCAACCTTGAACTGCACCTCTTTGCGCTTCCTATCTGCATAGCCCTTCTGCCTGCTCTTGACAGTGCTGAGTCACCCGTGAATCTACTCTATCACTTCCTGACTCTGTCGGATCAGCCTGGGGCCAACCTCCCACTTGGTCCCCACCTCGACCCAACTCAAGGGTGCGATACACCTCCTCCCGTATAAAGCCTCGTAAGGTGCCATGCAGATGCTTGAATGAGAGCTATTATTGTACGCAAACTCTGCCAAAGGCAAATGCTCCTCCCAGGAGCCTCTCCATTCTAGTACACAAACCATAGGAGGTCATCGAGTGTCTGTACGGTGCGCTCTGGCTGCCCATCAGTCTGGGGTGGTAGGTGGTACTGAACCTCAGACAGGTCCCCAATGCTTGCTAAACTCTGCCCAGAACTAGGAAGTGAAACGAGTATCCCTGTTGGATACAATATCGTGAGGGACTCCGTGAAGACGCACCACAGCTCTGGCGTATCTCTCTACTAGCTGTGCTGGCCCAAAGGTGACTCGAATCGACAGGAATCGTGCCATCTTCGTCAACTGATCTACTATCACCTAAATTGCATTGTGTCCCTGCTAGGTAACTAGTAGACCCACCACTAAGTCCATGGTAATACTCTCCCACTTTCACTTTGGCATAGGAAGTGGCTATAACGGCCCTGCAGGCCTTTAGTGCTCAGCCTTCACCTGCTGGCATACCAAGCACTGCTGGTCAAACTCATCAACATCCTGCTTCATCCCTCTCCATCTGAAGTTACATCGCAAATCATGGTCATCTTTATATTTCCGGGATGTATGGTGAACCAGGACGTGTGCGCCTCAGTCAGGAGCTCTCTCAACAACTCCTCGTCTCTAGGAATGCATAGGTGTCCCCTCATGCGCAGTATCTCACCTGAGAAGGAAAAGTCTCCTAGGTCCCCTGTCAACACCCTATCTCGCAGTGTCTGTAAGAATGGATCAGCCATCTGTCCTACAATGATGCGGTCTATCAGCTCTAGTCGTGCCTGTCGCGTCACTGTCACTGCCCCGCAGTACCCCCATGACTCACGGGGTCGCCAACTGCCCACCTCCTCCATGAGTCTCCAACTCTGTGCCTGCAAGCTGGCCAAGTGGACGGGCGCCTTCCAACTCAAGGCGTCAGCCACTACATTGGCCTTCCCTGGGTGGTAGGAGATGCTGTAGTCGTAGTCCTTCAGGAGCTCTAACCAATGCCTTTGTCTCAGGTTGAGCTCCTTATGGTCAAATAGGTACCTAAGGCTCTTATGGTCAATGAAGATCTCTAATGTCTCACCATATAGGTAGTGCCTCCACGTCTTCAGCGCGAAGACAACTGCTGCCAACTCTAAGTCATGGGTGCGGTAGTTATGCTCATGGGGCTTCAGTTGTCACGAAGCATAAGCGACAACGTGACCCCTCTGCATGAGTACACCACCCAACCCCTGCAATGATGCATCGGTGTAAACCATGAACCCACCACTACTATCTGGAATGGTAAATACAGGAGCTGAAGTCAGTCTCTCCTTCAACTCCTGGAAGCACTCCTCACACTCGTCGATCCAGGAAAAGGGCACGTCCTTCCAGGTCAGCTGAGTCATAGGACGTGCGATCTGAGAGAACCCTTTGATAAACTGCTGATAGTAGCCTGCCAGTCCCTGAAAACTACGTACCTCTATCACTGTGCATGGTCTCTCCCACCTGAGCACGGCCTCAACCTTAGCTGGATCCACAGCCAATCCGTCTCCCAAAATCACGTGGCCCAAGAAAGTCACCTGTCTCAGCCACAACTCACACTTACTGTACTTGGCATACAGCTTGCGTCGTCTCAAAGTATCCAGGACCATACATAAATGCTGTCCATGCTACGCCTGATCCCGTGAATAGACTAGGACATCGTCGATGAACACCACCACAAACTGGTCTAAGTGCGGTCTAAAAACACTGTTCATCATGTCCATGAAAGCAGTAGGGGCGTTGGTCAACCCAAACGGCACGACCAAAAACTCGTAGTGCCCATACCGAGTATGGAAAACTATCTTGGAGACGTCGGTCTCCTTAATCCTCAACTGGTGGTAACCTGACCTCAGATCTATCTTAGAGAACACTGTGGCATCTCTCAACTAGTCAAAGAGGTCATCGATATGAGGCAGTGGGTACTTGTTCTTGACAGTGACCTGATTCAACTGTCGGTAGTCGACACAAAGTCATAAGGTACCGTCCTTCTTCACAAACAACACAGGGGCTCCCCACGGGGATGCACTGGGCCTCACAAAGCCCTTCCCCAACAGGTCCTATAACTATGACTTGAGCTCTCGCAGCTCAAGTGGTACCATCCTGTACGGTGCAGTAGAAATGGGGCTGGTCCCTTGTACTAGCGAGATCTCAAACTCGATCTCACGCTCAGGCAGTAGTCCTGGAAATTCATTTGGGAAAATGTTGGGGTACTCACAGACCACCGGAATACTCTGAAAGTCAACCACGAGACTAGGCTTTACTACAACACAAGCCAAGAAGCCCTCACAACCCTTGCCCAAGAGCTTCGCTGCCCAAAGGGAGGAGATGCACCTAAAACCTCCGTCCACCGGCTGACCGTGAAAATCAAAGGGAGGCAACTCTGGTATGGAGAAGACGATCTTCCTCCCAAAATAGTCCACCAAGGCGTAATAGGCAGACAGCCAGTCCATCCCTAGGATCACACCAGAGTCCTCCATCGAGATTACAATCAGGTCAGCGGGAAGACTGTGTCCCCTTATAGCGACCTCGCAGTCTGTAAAGACTTACTTTGCTACGAACAACTATCCACCTAACCCTCTAATCAGGAACAAAACCTCTAACAGTACGATGCTCGGTCCCATACTGACGGCAAAACTCGAGGAGACAAAAGAATGTGTGGCACCAAAATCGAAAAGAACGTAGACTAATCTGTTAGAAATAATAACCATATCTACTACCACAGCCGTGACTGCTGTCCTCCTCCACGTGCCTGGTGACCGCAGCCGCCAGCTCGGCCTCCAACACTCGATGTGGGGAGCATCTGCTGTGCTTCGGCCCTAGATGGGCAGTCCCTTTTGATGTGGCCCAACTGGCCACACCAGTAGCAAAGAGGAACATGGCCTCCTCCCTCAGTCAGTCTCTGCTGGTGGTTGGGTGGGGGTCCGGTGCTAGCAGCTAGTCCCTGTCTAGGGCCCCCAAAGGCCACTAGTGGCCCCACAGAAAGAGACTGCTCTCCTGTGCCGCTGTGTGCCTCCTCTCCCGACGGCCTTGTGAATACTCTAGCTGGTAGGGCCTCTTCTACCCGCCGTTAATGTCTCGCGTGGTCAGGTAGGTCTCCTCATAAGTCATGGTCACCTCAACCACATGAGAGAAAGTGGGCAACTTCAGGCGTTTCACATAACCCCGAATCGCAGGTCGAAGCCCCTCAGTAAACCTCCACAGGCCTCCTCCTCAGTAGATGCAGCTGTTGGGGCGAAACGTGACAACTCCAGGAAACACATGCAATATGCGTTAACTGTCATCGCCCCCTGACGGAGAGTATGGAACTCCCACCTCCTCTGGTCCTGCCAGGTCTACAAAAAGTACTGCTCACAGAAGAGAGCCACGAACTAGTCCCATGTCGGCTCTCTCCCCTCTTGGCCTCTAACTACCCTCCACCACCTATGGGCTGCGCTCTCCAGCTGGTACATGGAAAAGGCCACACGACACTCCGCAGGAGGGCGGAGGGTGTCAAACACCTTCTCTATCTGCTCCAACCAGTCCTCTGCCTCAAACAAGCTCTCATCCCCCTTGAAGGAGGGGGGCTTTAGCTTCCAAAACTAGCCGAAAAGCTCATGGTGGAGCTACAACGAGGGAACAGGTATGCTTCCAAGCAAGGAGGGCTCGTGCTCAGAAGTGTTTGAGGGTGGTAGGGGTGGTGGAGGATCACCCCCTCTCGCTCCAACTCGTACGGTGCTGCGGCGGTTCCCTTGTCCCACAGAGGACTCTCCCTCCACGTCCTCAGGGAGGGGTGGCCGAGGAGGTTGCTGGAGCTCCTTCCGTACGATATCTCGGATCATCTGGGCGAGATTCTGGTCTTGGATGCCCGGAAGGAGAGGTGGGTCGGCTAGTGCCTCAAGTCTGGCACGTCTGCTCCCTCGACCCCGCCTACGGCCATGTCCGCAGCCTACCTTGGGAACTCCATGACGAGACATCTCCTACAAGGAGACATAAGAAAAAGAATAGTAATTGTCAATGATAGTAGACTACATCAAGAGATAGGACCTGAAGCGAAGATCAAAGCGATACATTGTGATGGCTATCCTAGTTACAAGCATGTGGGTGGCTATTTTTCAAACCATTTGGTTCATTTCTCGGGATGACCTTGCTTCGATACCATCTTGTTACGACCCTATTCCAGATCCCTACAGGATCTGAGACCAGCCCACCTCGACTAATCCCAAGACCTAGTCATCCAACAAGAAATAACCAAAAGCATGAAATAATTCACAACCACACATGCAATGTAACTAAGCAGAAAAATAATTAAGAGACAGTAAAAGAAATAAAGTGAACAGTCTATCAATATTACAGGCCATCGTGACTACGACAGAGGAAAGTACAGTGGAAAAGTAACTAAAACAGTATTACATAGAACAAAACACTCACTACTAAAACAGAAGCTTGGGAAATAGAAGAAAACATAGCTAAGGCTGGGCATGACTGGGCCCAGCTCCCTCTACAGCCGGTGGTGCTGGCTACTCAACTCCCTAACTTGAACAATGTTATAAAATTTTCGGAGTCAGCGAATGTTGAGTAGAGTGGTAATTCAGCCACTTACATGTAATTAAGACAAGCAATTAATTAATGCAATTAAGTATTTATCTCAACCAAGTAGTTCTATTTTGTTGATCCTTTATTCATCTAATCATTTCTTGATCTGGCATGTTCCTCACAGGAACGATCTTGATTGCAGTCTTTTCCATGATGTAGGAGGTGCATGTGGTGCTCTCCTGGTCCGGAGAGTACCCCATGATAATCCTACACCCAATCAACCACCCCGAGGTCTCGGTCGTGACGTAGCGGTGACTACGGCACGTGTGATAAGCGCATGGGTAACTATCCCACACTGGCACGCAGTCAGTCATTTCCGCTAACGGGTATGCCTAAAGGTAGAGCACGGAACAGTACAGGGCCTTGCCCACTCAGAACAGGGGTCTCGCCCCTCAAAATAGAATAGGGGCCTCGCCCCTCCACAGTCCACGTACCCTCGTCCAACTATCCCAGTTTGCCCAGTGGGCTTAACAAGAGTCGGTGTAGGGCGGCTAGTCCTAACCCCGAACCCCATGGGACAGCTAGCTCCCTCCCTACACTAAGTAGCTCACCTCAGTACCACGTACACGAGGGCCAAACAGAGTCGGTGTAGAATGACTAGGCCTAACCCCAGGGCTCAACCCAACAGGCAGCTAGCACCCCTCTACACTAAAGGGACAGTTGCTCTCCTTGGTACTGCGAACACAAGGGCCAATTCACTTCCTGTCTATAGGAGCTCTTCTCCTAATTCCCCATAGGGTTCATGCTGGTATTTTTTTCGTTTCATTTTCCAACATTCCGATCTCTCTATTCACATTACCAGTTTCATTCTTATAACAGGCAGCTCATGATTTACTAATTGAGAAAGCATCATATCAATAACCAATACAATTTGCTAGCATTTAGGGTTTTACATGCATCTAAAGTAAACAGTGTAGCTCAAGCATACTCATTTGTTCCTATCCTAGTGTTCATTCTCATCCTAGGGTTTTACATCTATCTCAAGTATACAGCATAGCTCAAACTATACTCATTTGTTACTACCGTAGGGTTCATTCTCATCCTAGGGTTCATTAAAGTTATTCTAAACATGCAATTTATTTGTTTAAATCATAATATTAATGTCAACCACTCTACCATAAAACACGGGAGGAATGGGGAATCAAATCATAGATTCCGTCACCTTCGTGGGTCCCACGTACTTGATTGGCTGGAGACCTATACAATTGACCAACCGCATCAAACGAGTCTGAAATCATATGCAAGTGACACTAACTCATAGAGAAACTCAAGCTAAAATCAACGGTTCGTTTACGGAAATCTGATTCTGTTTGGGCCCTAAATGGGCCAGAAACATGCACACTGTCAAAATCAGACGTCTGGGACTAGTCCCAGACGTCTTAAAAGACGTCAGTACTCACCTTAGGTTTCTTACGGCCTCCTTAAACATCCAGATCCTTCCATGACTGTCTGAGGGGAGTTCCAGACATCAAACTCCCCTTTCACTTGTCTGGAAGTACGGTCAGACGTCTGCTGATGTGCCCAGATGTCCAAAAGTGCCTCAAAGGGCACACCGTGCACCTTTCCAATGCTCTGCCCCTGCGTATGCACGCGTAAAGCTAAAAACGGCCAACCAAATCCCTTGCAATAAGGTCTGCATGGGCGGAAATCATGTAGGGAAAAATGTACATTGGCACTAGCATGCTTTTAGACATCCGGCTTCAGCTCCGGACGTCCTCCTGCTACTACAGATGTCTGGGATGTACTCCGGATGTTTGATACTAGAAAATAGCCAGTACGCAAAACTCATGCGGGCCTTCTTCTCCACGCGGACCCCTCCGCGCTGCCCACAGCTGCTACACCAGAAACTTCAGGAGGTCGTAAAGCTCACCTTCACATGCTCCTCCTCCTCGCACGCATCCTCGACTCCTCCCGCACAAGCTCCTTCGAGCTCCCACAGCTCCCTCGCCAGCTCCTCTCCTCGAGCTCCTCCCACGCTCTAGCTCCCCTCTCCTTCTCCTCCGTGTCCCATCTCTCTTCTTCCTCTCCACTCGCCGCACTGGAGGCTGGGAGGAAGGTGGCGGCGGACAGGAGGGAAAAGATGGAGGTGGTGGCTGGTGGTGATGGAGAGAGTAGCGTGGGTATGAGGTTTAAATACGAAGGGGTTAGGGTTTGGGGTGTGGAGAGAGGGGGTGTGCGTGTTGCGTGCATGCGGGGAAAAGAAAATAAGGTATGGTTCTTTTACTTTCAGACATCCGACCCTCTATCCAAACGTCTGGACAGACATCTGATGGATAGTTTAGATGTCTTAACCAACCCAAATGGCAGTAGGTCACTTCACAGAAAGTGAGCCAGGCAAGGAGGATGTCTAGGAAGAGGATCACATAGGGTGGTACCTTCCACTCTAAAGAGGAGTTCAAGAGTGGAAACTTTCCACTCTAGGAGGAGCTAGGCATGCCCCACCTAGGGCTTACCAAGAGGAGATCAGGGAAAGAGCTACCTTTGATTCCGGGACAACCAGAATTGGAGTGGGGGTTCTGTAGCAGCACCACTTTCTTCATCATAAGCTTTCCTCTATGACGTGCGCGGGACACGGTTGCTTAATTGTGTCATTATAGCATGCGTTCGCAATGTCGATTTTAATTTAGAATGTGGATTTGGTGAGTCTAAGTGTCGAACACAAGGAGGCGTAAAATCGGATTACTTTGTTGCTTTTAGTTGTCACATGAAGTTTGGTTTTCCTGTGAGAAAACGAGAAAAAGAGAGAGAGAGAGTAGGGTTAGAAATTTTCTTTGAATCACGATGTTCATTTGAACAAAATGAGAGCTATATAAGAAACAACATCAACATTAACATTTAGCATGCAACTTGAGTTTGTTTGCAAATACAATAATAGCTAAAAGCTTAAACAAAAGCAATATGAAACTAGGGTACAGAGAGAGAGAGGTGAAGGCAAGGCAGCTACGACGGTGGAGGAGGGCTCCGTCGGTGACTTGACAACTTCGATGAGTGTGAAGTATGCTTCGTGAAGCTAGGAAGGAGCTAGGAGTATGGTGGAAGGTGTACGTGTATTCAATGCCTTCAATAGGGTGGTTGAAGGGGGTTTAAATAGAAGAAAAGTGCTTCACATTGAGGTAAGGGGGTTTAGCAACGTCCAGGACGTCACTAAATCCCTTCCAAAAATGTTGCCGAAGCCCTCCTCTTGTCGATCCAAGCGCGCGCACGTTCTTCTTGATCCGCACCCGCGATCTACATGCTCGCGTTGTGAGCCATCCGATCAAAGATCGGATGGTTGAGATTTCGCATGGGTGCGCACTACGAATCGCACCCATTCTTGCCTGGGTGCATCCACGTGCATCCGTTGCACCACGTGGTGTAATCCTCGCCGTCAGCTTCCACATCAGCGGTCGAATTTCATCCCCGCTTGCTCCTGCTACCAATTGGAGCCCTGCCGCGGCTCGAACGGGCGCTCGTTGCTCGAGGGTGAGGTGCGGACCAACGCGCTACATGTGTTGGTTTGTCCCAGTGCAGAAGTCTTGGTCACTGCTCCTTAGCCATTAGATGGGAGATGTGCGACCGAGATCGTGCGGTGAGGGTGTGTTGAAGAGAGGGTGCGGGAGATCGTGAGCGCTCAGCCGTCCGATCGGAGGATCAGACGGCTTAGAGAGTTGCTTTGTGAGGCTGTGCGGGTGAGGGGCGCAGTGGATTGGGTGACATGGCTACTTGTGGGCCAGAACTTCTTGGGCCAATCAAGGGAGCTCTAGATGTTAGATTTGAGTGATTTTGAGTTTGTTGGACTCGATTCGTCGATCTAAGTCCATCCGTGCAGTTCGATTGCTCATCTGAGGCCTGTTTCAATATGCACTTGTACATACAGCCATTAAACATTGACTATAAGTAATTTTAATTTGTCATGCATGCAGTGCTCCCAAGTCCATTGTGGTATATCATTAACGCACATATATCCCCAAAAGTAACTTCGATGGATGGAATTATCATCCTTAGATGTAGAGTTATCATACCCCCATGCTCATCCCTTGCTAGTCACTAGAAAGGTTTATCCTAGCCGTTATTTCTAATCGGGATTAGGAATTGATTACTTAGATATCTGATGCTTATCAACAGGAGGAAATATACTAAGAGCCCACTCTACAAAGACTAAACAATGCCCTTGTGTCTGCCAAAATGCAAACCGCCCAAATCCTTGCTTTAAAGCATATATACATATATATATATATATATATATATATTCATTTTTTCTCTTTTTTTTTTTTGGATTTTTGGAGTTGAGAGTGTGTCGGTAACTTTTTATGGCTACCCAACCCACCCATAACTCGAAAAAGACTCTAAGTGCTAAGCATCTTGGTGTGAATGTTGTGTTAAACACATTCAACGGTAATTAGAACAGACTTCAGGTTTCTACGTCCCTAGGTGACCAAAAAAGGAAGTGCTTGACTGAAGGTGTATCTATCCGATTAGTAGCTTTCTCCCTACTCTTTTTTTATTTGGGGTCAACACAAGGATGTTTCTAGTGTATATCTCCCTGGATTACTTTACTTTCCCGCTTCTTCCTTAGGTGTTTTGGACTTTTTGTGCATTTAGTGAGTTGGGTTCTAGACAACCAGCCAATGGACTATTACCCACGACCACTTGCCAGCCATACTCGTGCGGTGAAGTGTGATTTTTTTTTCTTTTTCTTCTTTTTCTATTTTTCTATTTCTCCCTTTTTCTCTTTTTTTCTTTTCTTTTTCTTTTGTTGTTTAGTAGGTGGCTTCTCTGATCTTAAATTTACCTAGAGGCAATAAAAGAAAGTGGTCCTGTGGCTGAGCTCTAGACAATCGGCCAATGGCCTATTACCCACGACAAGTTGTCAGCCATACCACCCTAGAAAGCTCATTAGCTACCAAATTTTTGTTAGAATCTCCGAGGAGTAAGTCAGTGCAAAAATGTGTGCAGATGCTTAGACTAAAAGTCACTCCGAGTCAGAGGGTGGGTTGATAAGTCGTATACTTATCACCCTACTTTATTGGCCAATTACAGTAGATTAAGGTTGCGAGGGTTCGAGGCTAAATCCATATTTTAGTGAACACCTAGGCTGATTAAGCCTGAAGGCCTGAAAAGTCTAAGTGTCCAGGTTCTTCTCATATTATTTCCCACTGTCGACAAGCTCCTAATGCCTAAGTTCTCCTTCCTAATTTTTTTTTCGTTTCTTTATATAATTCAGGCTAATAATATAACTTAGAGAATGCGAATTTCCACCCCCGCATGCTTAAGTTAGACAATGCCCTCATTGGTAAATAAATGGATGCAAAGGGGGTATAGAAAGAAATCGCCTGAGTGTTGCCATGTTCCTGATCAGTATGAATCTTCTGGGTTGCCTCCCAGAAAGCGTTGAGTTTATTACCTCCAGCTAGGCAAGGTTCTGTGTCAACCCTCAATGAGGGTGACAACTTAGGGGAACTTAGGCAAGAAAATGTTTTAATTTTTGACCATTTACTTGGAAGGTTTGCCCAATGTTAGGATCTGCAATTTCAACCACCTCATTCGGATAAGGTTTGACCACCTGATATGGTCCTATCCACTTTGATCTCAGCTTCTTGGGGAAAAGTTTAAGTCAAGCATCAAAAAGCCAGACTTGCTATTGGGCTCGAAGGCTTTCCTATGGATGTGTCGGTCGTGGACGGCTTTCATCTTTTCTTTATAAAGTTGACTATTCTCATACACGTCCTGATGGATTTCCTCAAGCTCGGAGAGTAGGAGTGTCCTATGTGCCTCAGCTAACTGAGAATCCATGTTGCACTACTTAACAGCCCAGTAAGCTCGATTTTTCAACTTGACCGTAAGGCGGAAAGCTTTGCCATAGACCAGGCAAAGGTGACATGCCTATTGAGGTCATAATAGTGGTCCTGTATGCCCAAAGGGCATCATCCAGTCGTGTGGACCAATCCTTCCGGTCAGGTCTCACAGTCTTTTGTAGAATATTCTTGATCTGCCTATTGGAGACCTCAGTTTGCCCATTTGTTTGCTGGTGATACGAGATGGCAATGCGGTGAATAACCCCATATTTTCTAAGTAAGGCACAAAATTGGGCATGAATAAAGTGACTCCCACCATCACTGATCATGGCCTTCGGTATCCCAAACTGAGAGAAGATGTTTTGCTTAACAAAGTCCATGACAGCCTTATGATCACATCTTTGGGTGGCGACGGCTTCAATCCATTTCGAGACATAGTCAACTGAGACAAATATGTACTCAAAGCCGTTGGATGGTGGGAAGGGACCCATAAAATTGATGCCCCAAACATCGATGATTTTGACAATCAGAATGGGCTGGAGGGGCATCATGTCCTTTCTGGTCATAGTCCCTAATGTCTGGTAGCAAGAGCAAGTCTTAGCGAAGCTGTATGCATCCTTGAATAGGGAAGGCCAATAAAATTTGGACTACAAAACCTTTGTAGTCATTTTCTTCCCCGAAAAGTGGCCACCACAGGCTTGGTCGTGACAAAAGGATAGCACACTTTGGACTTCTTCCTCAGGAATACACCTCCTAATGATCTAGTAGACACAAAGTCTAAATAGCATGGGATCATCCCAGAAATAGTGCTTGGCTTCAGCCAAGAACTTATCCCGTTGCTGTCTAGGCCAGCCGTGCGAAGTCTATCCTACCACTAAATAGTTAACGAAGTCTGTATACCAAGGTAGCTTTCTCCCTTGCACAGCTAGAAGTTCACCAGGAAAGGAGTCAGTCAAGGGTAATGATGGTCCGATGTGGTCTGGGTGGAGTCTGAACAGGTGATCGGCTATGACATTCTTGGACCCAACATTGTTGCGTATTTCCAGGTCAAATTTTTCCAAGAGCAAGATCCATCTGATGAGCTTGGGTTTAGCATCCTTCTTGGTTAACAAATGCCAGATAGCTGAGTGCTCAGTGTAAATTGTCACGTGGGATCCTAGAAGATATGATCAGAACTTTTCTAATCCAAAGACTACGACGAGCAGTTCTTTTTCTATGACAGTATAATTCCTTTGAGCCTCATCCAACTTCTTGCTTGCATAGTAGATCACTATGGTTTCTTTTCTCTTCTTTGTCCTACGACTACGCCGATGGCAAAATTTGATGTATCACACATAATCTCAAAGTCCTGGGACCAGTCCGGGGGTTGTAATACAGGTGCAGTGGAGACTGTTTCCATGAGAGTGTTATAAGCCTTGATGCACTGATTGTGCAGCAATCATAGGTCTTAATTGACTTGAATTAGGCTAGAACTTAGCATAAGTAGGGTAATTCATGCATGCATAAACATTATCTGCATCTTTACTGCTTTCTTTTAGCTATGCATAAAATAATGTTATAATGTGCTGATTAAGTGCATTATGTCAATTGCAGGCAATAAGCTGATCAGGAGCTGGATCTGGAACAGGATCTGAAGCTGGATCAGGAATAACGGGAGTTGCAGCAGAGCTGGAGCAGAAGGCTTAGTTTAGATGTAGGAATAATAATGTAAGGGGATTAAAGGTTTGTTATTCTATTAAGTAGTAATAAAGCAGTAAAATGTGAAGAGCTTAGGTCCATCCTAGCCCTAGGATAGCCTAGAGACTTCCCCCAAGCCTTAGCCACCCTTAGATTAGGTCACAACACCCTAGGAAACCCTAAAACCCTAGTTCCAACCCTTATCTAGATGTCCAGATGTAACGACCCGATTCCCGAGTCCCTACGAGACACGAGAACCGGATCGACTCGACTAATCCCAAGACCTAGTCGTTCAACGAGGAAGTAACCAAAAGAGCAGTAAAATAAACCACATTCAGCATGAATATAACTAGCAGTAACAAAATACAATAGTAAGAAAAGGAACTACTGCAGTATGTACCACCACAACAGTAGAACAACAATTATAACATAACATGAAGCTACAAGTAAAGAAGTACAAAGAGTAACAAGAACTACTCACTACAGTGGAACAAAAGGGGCACAAAAAGAACTGCGGTAACTCTACTGGACCCTACTCGGCCCAGCGTCCTCTGCAGCCACTGACTCTGGCTGCTCAACACCTGGTCCTGAAAAGTAACGAGTGTAACACGTCAGCGAAACGCTGAGTAGAGTGGCAGCTAAACTAAAGAAGCAGTAAAGTGTATAGTAGCTGTTTTATTTTCTTTATTTACGTCTTTCTATTATTTCACGATTTATTTATTTCTCAGATCCTTCACTTGATCTCGAATGTTCCTCGTGGGAACGATCTGGATTACAGTCTTTTCCAAAAAGTAGAAGTAACACGTGGTGCGCTCCTGGCCGGGAGAGTCCCCCGTGGTGATCCTACTCTCAGTCAACCACGCCAAGGTCGCTGACAGACGTAACGGTGACTACGGCACGCACGATAAACACACGGGTAGCTACCCCGCACTAGCACGCGGTCAGTCGTTTCCGTTAACGGGTGCACCCAAAGCACAGCACGGAACCAGTATAGGGCAGAGCCCTCTAAGTAACAGGGGTCCAACCCCTCCATAGTAACCAAACAGGGGTCTTGCCCCTCCACAGTCCATGAACCCTCGCCTGACTACCTTGGTTTGCCCAGTGGGCCTAACAAGTCGTTGTAGGTGAGCCAGCAGCACCCCGGGGCCCGTGGGGTAGCTAGTACTCTCTCTACACTAGTAGCTCTCCTCGGTACTGTGTACACGAGGGCCAAAAGTCGGTACAAAGTGGCCAGACCTAACCCCGGGTCCCTGGGGCGGCTGGCTCCGCTCTGTACTAAGCAGGTAACAAGTGCTTCCCCTGGCACTACATACCTAAGGGACAACACACTTCCATGTCTTTCTTTCTTAGTTCCATTCCATTCTCTTTCCAGGAGTTCTACTCCCAATTCCCCGTAGGGTTCCAGCTCTTTTACCCAGCACATTTAGGTTTCACCGTTCTAGTTTCACGTTCATACAACCCATGTTCTCAATCATGTTTATTTATTCATAACAAGCAGCTGTTAAATCAATTTACAGGCAGCTATTATTTCCTTTCCACTTTTCCAAGACTGCAATATCTATATACATATTACTAGTTCTCCAGTCCTAGGATTCATGCTGTACCCTAGGATCTATCATTCAATCTAGTTTCTCATTCCTAGGATTCATGCAATACCCTAGGATCTATCATTCAATTTGGTTTCTCATTCCTAGGATTCATGCAATGCCCTAGGTTCTATTAATTGTTCCATAATTGTAACAAATTATGCTAATAATTTTAAAAGCCACTCTACCAGCTACAACGGGAGTACTGGGGGCTTGGTCGGAAATCCCGCGCGCCTCCGCAACCCCCGAGACTGCAATGGAATGGGGTCCTAACACAAGGATCAAACACAAGGAGTTTCTCATAACAGTATATAATTACTGTAAACGGGTAGAGGATTTTATTTCGGGAAGAACGCAACTCGAAACGCGGAAAATAGACTCCGAACGGGCCCTAAACGGGTCGAAAACGATGAAACAGTCCAAAATCAGACGTCTGGAACCTCTTCCAGACGTCTTAAAAGGTGGTTCAGATGATACCTTCACTCTGTGTAGTCCCTCAGACGTCCAGAAGACTGCGGGGGCATCGGGCTTAATTCCTAAACGTTCGATGGTCAGCCAGGACGTTTAGAAGTCCTCTCCGTCATCTGGCACTGCGGCCAGACATCCGATTCGCGTTGGATGGCGAGTCTCGCGCCCTCCCGAGCAGAACCTGCACACACCCATACCCGTTCTCAGTACGACAGGTCGCAGACGAAGGCGCGGTGGATGGCTGCATGGTCGTACGCGCGAAAATGGAAAAAGACAAAATATCTTACCTGTCAGACGTCTGGACAATCCTCCAGACGTCTTCACCGTCGTCTGGTCGTAAGCCCAGACGTCTGATTCTGGAAAAATTTCCAAAATCAGAGCTCCTCTCACTCTCCGCCTGCGACGCACGGCCGCGCCGCGCCCCGTCCGCCTGCTGCTCGAGCTGCAGCAGCCCTCCCGCGACACTCCACGCCCGCTTCTTCCCCGCCGACCGACTCTAGCTGCCCTGGCAAGCTCGAGCCCTCACGGTCGAGCATCTCCTCCCTCGTGCAACACCTCCTCCCGCACACTTGCCGCGGTCGCTGCTGCCGCCGCTCGCTTGCTCTCGCACCGGCTGGAAGAAGAAGAAGAAGAAGGAAGTGGAGGAGATGAGAGTGAGGGAGAGGGCGAGGGCCTTATAAGGCCGCGTGGGGAGAGAGAGAGATAGAGCACGCAGCACTGCGCCTTGCAGGAGGAGAGAGGGAAAAAGAGGAAAGAGGGTGGCGATTGCAGGTCTACGCCCGCATGCGTGCAGACGCAACCCCGTACGCTGCAGAAAATAAATCCCAGATGTCTGGAAGGGGTTCCAGACATCTGGTCAGACGTCTGGGCCACCTCCCAAACGTCTTAAAAAACATCTTGAAGCTGCGTTCGTAATAATATTACAAACTCAAAGGAAGTTTCATCCTCGAAACTTACGCTAACTAGGGTGCGGGAAAAAAATGTCATATAAAAACATAACAAACTCAAAGAGGACCGAAGCCGGTCTGAAAAGACGTACCCGCGAAGAGCTCTGAGTACCGCTCCCGCATTGTCGCCTCAGGCTCCCAGGTAGCCTCCTCGTACCGCTGGCTCCTCCACAACACCTTCACCAGGGGTACTTGCTTTCGTATCAAACTGCGGATGGCTCGATCAAGAATCTGCATTGGTCGCTCGGGGTAGGTCAGGTCGTCACCCACCTCGACACTCTGGTGACTCAGTACATGACTGGGATCAGCTACGTACTTCTTGAGGTTGGACACGTGGAACACGTCGTGCACACCAGAAAGCTAAGGAGGGAGGGCAAGTCTGTAAGCAACGGGTCCAACCCGCTCTAGGACCTCAAAGGGCCCCACGAACCTCGGCGCGAGCTTCCCTCTCACCCCAAACCGCTGCAGGCCCTTCATGGGTGAAACAAGAAGAAAGACGTGGTCCCCAACCTCGAACTGCACCTCTCTACGTCTTCGATCCGTATAGCTCTTATGTCTGCTCCTGACAGTGCGGAGTCGCCTGTCGATCTGCTCGACTACCTCCTGACTCTGCCGGATCAACCTGGGGCCAACCTCCCACTTGGTCTCCACCTCAACCCAACTCAAGGGTGCCGTACACCTCCGTCTGTACAGAGCCTCGTAGGGAGCCATGCCGATGCTCGAGTGATAGCTGCTGTTGTATGCAAACTCCGCCAGGGGCAAGTGCTCCTCCCAAGAGCCCCTCCAGTCCAGTACACAGGCATGCAAAAGGTCCTCAAGTGTCTGTATCGTGCGCTCTGCCCGCGACGCACGGCTGTGCCATGCCCTGTCCGCCTACTGCTCGGGCTGCAGCAGCCCTCCCGCGACACTCCACGCCCGCTGCTCCCCCACCGGCCAGCTCTAGCCGCCCCGGCAAGCTCGAGCCCTCACGGTCGAGCGTCTCCTCCCTCGCGCAACACCTCCTCCTGCACACTTGCCGCGGCCGCTGCTGCCACCGCTCGCTCACTCTCGCACCGACTGGAAGAAGAAGAAGGAGGAAGCGGAGGAGATGAGAGTGAGGGAGAGGGCGAGGGCCTTGTAAGGCCGCGCGGGGAGAGAGAGAGCGCAGCACTACACCTTGCAGGAGGAGAGAGGGAAAAACAGGAAAGAGGGTGGCAGTTGCAGGTCTGCGTGCGCATGCGTGCAGACGCAACCCCGTACGCCGCAGAAAATAAATCCCAGACGTCTGGAAGGGGTTCCAGACGTCTGGTCAGACGTCTGGGCCACCTCCCAAACATCTTAAAAAATGTCTTGAAGCCGCGTTCGTAACACCAGATAAGTTATAGGACGTCTAGAACCCTTAGCCATCTCCCTCACACCTCAAACCCACTTCTGCAGTGTTATTGGACGTCCAAACACTGTATCAGACATCCAATTTCTGTAGAATACCCAAAATAGAACCTTGATTTCCCCCTAACTCAGATTGGACGTCCAAAACTGAACTCTGGACTTCTGATTTTTGAGTATAAGTCGTCTGATCACATTATTGGACATCTGATTCTGGTCTCTAGTCCCTGTTTTGAGATTCGAGTCTTGATCTTTGATCTCTAGCTCCATAGACCTAATCCCAACCCCATAGGAACCTAAATTAAGGTGTCCTAACCCTAGTACATCACCTCTAGACCTACCTAAGGACCTAATTAGGTCCTCACCAAATCCAATTGACTTAGATCAAAGTCAATTACCTTCACCTAAGTCAATTGGACTCATTGAGTCCAATTGAGCTTATATCTCAAACCACACAAGTTCAATTGGACTTGGTGAGAGTCCAATTGACCTAAACCCAACCTAATTGAGTTATTTCACTCTCAATTAGGTTCATACTCATTCAATTAAACTTCGATTAAGTTTAATTGCATTTTCCCCTTAGCAATTAGGGTTTGTAACCCTAATTCAAGACCTACACCTACCCAAACCCCTTACGACCTAACATAAACCTCTTAGATACCTAGAGTACAACCACACACACACACACACACACAGCCATTCATGCACACACACTTCTCTAGAGTTCTCTAGAACTCTCTTGAAGTGGCGCCACCTCTTGGTTGCCAAATTTAGCAACCAAGAGGCATTCAAATTGAGATCCACATTTTTTGGATCTCAAAAGCCACCTCTATCCTCATGTGGCCGGCCACTCTTGGACTCTCTCTAGAGAGTTCCACACCTATCTAGAGAAGAGCCCTTAGGTCTATAAAAAGATCCCATGGGCGGCCAAGTGACCCCATTCACATCCCTTGGCTTCACTTCACACTCTTGGCACCACTCACTCCATTGGTTCCATGCATGCCCACCTCCACTTAGGTTAGCCACTCCACCTCCATGAGCTCATCACCACCATGAAGGATACCATGCCGAGATGCTGGATCAATCCTCTCTCTCTCCAAGGGCTGGCCTAAGCTCCATTGGTCATCCCTCATTCTCCTCCCGACCACTCCAAGGCCATCAGGGACCACCCCTGAATGCCCTTTTATTCTGCTAGAATTAGTTTATGCTCTTCATAGATTTACTACTTTTATTTAATACTTAGTAGTGTAGTCCTTATTCTCCCCCAATGATGCATGCAAAATCCCCCCATAGATTCTTGTATGCGATCATTTTCTGATGGCTAGATTTACATTTTTAAGCATTTCTGTACAAGCTTTCTTCTACATTTCATGTTGCAAACACTCTCCAAATGAATGAATGAAAAATATATTTTCTATATATATATATATGTCTATGTGTTGAGAATCACCATGAGCTCATTGCAATATCTTTTGTGTGATTAATGTTGCCTGTTTTTAATTCCTGATATTCTTGCAACTAGGCATGTCGTACTTAAATACATAATAATCATAAACCGACCTGTGATTTTAAACAGAGTAAAGCGGTAAAAGATCAAATTCAAAAGTAAAATAAACGCCTCCCAGAGACAAATGACCGGGACTCAAGTCTTGTTATCTTTTATTGAATATCTTTGTTTGATCGTATTGCACACTATACTACGACGTTTTCCTATCAAAAATGCACTCTACGACTACCAAACATGCACTCAGGTGTCATGTGAAAAGGGGCGTTGTTGGCTAGAAGGTCAGTCAAGGGTTTAGAGAGTTTGGAGAAATCTTTAATGAACCTTCTATAGAAACCAACATGTCCTAAGAAGGATCGGATTTGCTGGACCGAGCTAAGAGGTGGAAGTTTGGAAATTAGATAAACCTTAGCTTGATCTACTTCAATGGCCCTATGCGAGACGATGTGTCCTGAACCATGAAATGGCTCTTTTCCTAGCTTAAAACAAAATTGACCTCAATACATCGCTTCAGGATCTTCTCTAAATTGCTAAGGTAGTGGTCAAATGAATTCCCGAACATGGAGAAATCATCCATAAAGACCTTCAGGTATTCACCCACCATTTCTGAAAAGATGGGTAGCATGCAATGCTGAAAGGTAGCGAGTGTGTTGCATAATCTGAATGGCATACGACAGAATCCGAACGTGCCATACGAACAAGTGAGTGTGGTCATTCTTGATCTTCCAATGCAATAGCAACTTGGTTGTATCCTAAATATCCATCCAGGAAGCAAAAATATTTCTGCCCTGCTAATCGCTCAAGAATCTGGTCAATGAATGGCAGAGGGCAATGATCTTTCCTGGTGGCCTCATTAAGCTTCCTATAGTCTATGCACACCCACCATGCAGTAGTAGTGCGGGTGGGGATGGATTCGCCCAGATCATTGGTGACAACGATGAGCTCGGCTTTCTTAGGCACCACTTGAGTGGGGCTCACCCAAGGGCTATCAGAGATTGGGCAAATGATATCAGTGTCAAGCCACTTGATTATCTCCTTTTTAATGACCTCTCGCATATTCGGGTTCAATCGTCTCTACATCTAGCAAGAAGGTCGAGCCCTATCTTCCAAATAGATCTTGTGAGTGCAATAGGTGGGGCTAATTCCCCTCAAGTCAGAAATTGTCCATCTAATGGCTGCTCGATGTTTAGAGAGGGTTGCAGTCAACCTAAGCTCTTGTTCCCTAGTTAAATGGGCATTGATAATCACAGGGAAGGTCTGGTCAGGTCCAAGGAAGACATACTTGAGATTATTGGGCAAGGGCTTCAGCTCGGGTGTTAGTGGGACAACATTCGACAGGCAAGAGAAAGGCGGGAGTTGATCAACATCAATCTCCTCAAAAGGTGGTTGTGGAAGGTAATCTGCTCTGCAAATGTCAATCTCCAAAGGTTGTGATGGGTCAGGATAGTCATTGGCAGGTTGAGTCAGATGGTTTGCAAAAGAGCTAAGAGCGAGGCATTCTTCAACCAGAGGTTCCACGGGATCGTGCTCCTGGATCTAGTCATAATCAAAAGACTTGGCTGCCCTGAAGATATCCAATTACATCTTCTTGTCTCCAAAGGCGATTTCCATACATCTCGTGTCGCAATCAATGTTCGCCTTATCTATAGCCAAGAAGGGTCTTCCCAGGATGATGGGTGTGCTTTATAGTTGTTCGGGGACTTCCATGTCGAGAACCAAAAAGTCGACCGGGAAATAGAAGTCCTTCACTCGAACAATTAGGTCCTCGACTACCCCCCTTAAGGTTTTCACAGATCTATCAGCCAATTGAATGGTCACAGGTGAGGGTTTCAATTATCCAAATCCAAACTGGTGATACAGGGTTGTCGAGATGAGGTTGATCGAAGCACCTAAGTCCAAGAGTGCTCTATCAAATGTCATGTCCCTGATATTATAAGAAATCAGGGGTGCTCCTAGGTCAATTCGTTTATGAGGTATGCTGCTCAATATCATTGAACTAGCTTGTTTTGAGAGCACTATCTTCCTAGGTGCTTAGGTTTTCGACTTATGCTTTGGCATACAGACATCCTTCAAGAACTTAGCGTAGGTCGGGATATGTTTAATTGCCTCGAGGAGTGGAATATTAATCTAAACTTGTTTGAAAATCTCCAACAGCTCCTCATTCTCAACTACAGCTTTCTTTTTCTTCCTTTTTCTCCAATACCTCAGGGTATGGTGTTTGGGTTTGAATCGGGTCAGTCTCCATGTCCTTGGGCTCCTCCTGCTCACCCTTAGACTCAGGTATCTCAGGAAGTGAGGTCACGGGAGGGGTTGGCCATTTGGGGTCCTGGGTTTTAGTGCCACTTCTCAAGGTAACCACGTTGGCAGAGGCGTTAGAACCATGGGTAGATCCTTGAGAAGAAGTGGAAGAAGGAGCACTAAAACCAGGGGGTGTTTGTGGGGTTTGCTAGACCATGTGAGCATGTCCAAGATTGGCTTGGAACCCTTGCGAATTGGGGCCTCTGTTAATTACATTTTGCGAGTTCTGTTGTGGCTGAGAAGGAAGGGATCCTTGTTGTTTACAATCCAACAGCTGGCTCAACTGTCCCTTCACTAAGGCCATTTCTTCCTGGTGTTTTTTATTCGTGTCAGCCATCATTTTTACCAATGTGTCCTTTTGGTTTTGAGGGGGAGGGGCTGCCCTATTCTGATTATAGGGTGGTCTAACCGGTGGTCCATACTGATAGAATGGGGGATTTGACCTGGGTTGGTTCTGGAATTGGTTCGATTTTTGGTTTGTCCAAGAAAATTTTGGGTGATTATGCTATCCAGCATTGTAGGTGTTGAAGAAGGGGTCAGGTTTGGAGTAACCTTGGATAGCTTGAACATCTTCAAAGATAGAAGGTGTCGAGGGGGAGGAAAGTGAGTAATCAAGGGTTGAGGGAGCAAAGGTCCCTCCCTGGAACATGGTCAGGGGATGTTCCAGGTGCATTTGGCTCATTGGCTGCACTAAGTCTACATTGTGTGCTCCCTTTGCTAGGGAGAGGGTCTGCAACGGGTTCCAGGTCTAGTTTAGCAGCTCATCAATCTTTTTGTCCACTAATTCAACTCAATCCAACTTTTTGGCTATAATGTCCATGTCAACCATTTCAGAATTTGCTTGCACCTCATAGATCCCAACACGAGGTTAACTGAATCGATTAAACTGGGTCATGGAGGCATTGTTGAGCAAATTCTCACTCATGGACTCAAAGAGTTCGAATGCATTCTCCTCATCTTTGTTCAAAAAGTTGCCTCCACATTAGAAATCAACAAAGTTCCTGAGGTTGCTGTCCAAACCATGGTAGAAGATCTGGGCCAATTACCACCTTGGAACCTAATGGTATGGGCATTTCCTCAATAATTCATTAAATTACTCCCACGCCTCATGGAATTGTTCCCCACCTTGGAGTGTAAATGTGGTAATGGCTCTTCTAAGAGCATTGGTCTTACCTATGGGGAAAAATTTCTTCAAAGATGCATGCCTCAATTCCTCCCAAGTGGAGATGGGTCTCCTTAAGGTTCTAAGCTAGTGAGATGCCTTGTCTTTTAGGGAGAAAGGGAACATCTTAATCAAAACAATGTCTAAGCTAATGTTCCTGGGTTTCACAGTTCTGGCAATCCGATCAAGGTCCTCTAGGTGTTGAAGAGGTCCTCATTTGAGCTCCCATGAAAGTGGCTCTGAATCAGGCTCAAGACATTAGGTTTCAACTCAAAATCATCTCCCCCTTTGGGGAACCTAAGATGGGGTTCGATCCGAATAGCAGACGGATCATAAAAGTCACAGAGGGGCCTAGGTTCACCCTCCAGAGGTTGTGGTGGGTTAGGTGGGTTCAATGGGGGTTGTCCTTGAGGGTTTTGCAATCTATGTGTGGCTTGCATGATGGTTTGGATCTGTTGTTGTTGTAGTTGGTGGTTGGCAGAGATCAAGGCCTAAATGATGGCCATAGCATTGGGTGGGGGTTGGTCCTCAACCTCATCAATTCTTGGTTCAGCCATTTCTTATGTAAAACCAAGTCTCCTAATTTCCCTATCTAAAGCAAACAACTCGAAATGCAGTGATCGTCTCCCATGCATACACTACGGAAGAACGGAGAGGGATGCAGAGAGAAACAGATGCAAGAAGTGTGTGCACAAATAAGTAGACAAGTCTAGTTCTTATAGTGTATACCTTAGGTGACCTAGAAGCCTTAGAGGAAATGATCAAGCCTATAAACACTTAACCACCCTTCCCAATGTTAATCTAGCCAGGTTGATTAAGAGGGGATTGAAGGGAAGGTTCTTCCTTTGGCTTTCGCCGTCGATTCCGTAGACCCCACAACAGCGGTCATTTGACACTTCCCCGCAGCCTAGACACCAGATTCTACAAAGGGAATAAAGGCCAAATGCCCAGCAAACCAAATCACACCTCCAAGACTTAAACCAATCCTACCTAGGGCACGTCTACTCCATTTTAATGAGGGGCTAGACTAGTGATTGTACTCAAGATATGTGATGAGGTGTTGATTGGGGTTGTGCCTCTTAGTTAATCGATTCAAGTGTGTGCAGTTAACAAGACATGGTTCTCAAGCAAGGATTTAAGATGTGTCTTTTAATGTTTGTTCTTATTTTAGTGCCTTTTAGGGTTGGAGTGCCTTAGTGTTTTCAGACAAGGTTCAAGTGGGCACACAAAGTTTTGAATGCAACGAGCGAAAGTTGATTTCCTTTAGAGTGATGTGACCCTAGAAAAGCAACCCTAATGAGATCACCCTAGTGTTCATGCAGTTCTACCAAGTGAGTTGATTTTAGTTATGGTGAGTGGTGCGTCCCAACTCAAATCATGGTGGCTTCACAAATACCACTCAAAAGAAAAAAAAAAGAACACTCAGAAAGATTATCTCCTTAAGAATGTTAAGGTGTATGTTTTTTGTTGGGTGATGAGTTTGGAATGTGGGTCAAATAGTCATTCACCATGCCAAAATTTTATATATATAAATATATATATATTTAAGCAAGCAAACAACCAAGGGGTGGAGTGATACTCACAACTGGTCTTCGCCACACTTTACTCCATCTCTACCATCGCAAATCACGCTCCTTCTTCGCCCACGTGTCGAGTTTCTGCAATCAATCAAGTAGAGGGAGAAAATGAGTTAGACGATGTGAATACGAATGCGGGACGAAAGCAACAAAATAATACATTGCCTCCCCAGCAACGGTGCCAAAAACTGATATGCGCGGGATGCGGTTGTTTAATTGTGTCGTAATAGCATGCATTCGCAACATCGATTTTAATTTAGAATGTGGATTTGGTGAGTCTAAGTGTTGAACACAAGGAAGCATAAAATCGGATTACTTTATTGCTTTTAGTTGTCACATGAAGTTTGGTTTGCTTGCAAGAAAACAAGAAAGAGAGAGAGAGAGAGTAGGGTTAGAAATTTTCTTTGAATCATGACATTCATTTGAACAAAATCAGAGCTATATAAGAAACAGCATCAACATTAACATTTAGCATGCAACTTGAGTTTGTTTGCAAATACAACAATAGCTAAAAGATTAAACAAAAGCAAAATGAAACTAGGGTAAAGAAAGAGAGGAGAAGGCAAGGCGGCCACGGCAGTGGAGGAGGGCTCCGTCAGCGGCTTGACAACTCTGGCAAGTGTGAAGTATGCTTGGTGAAGTTAGGAAGGAGCTAGGAGTACGGTGGAAGGTGTGTGTGTATTCAATGCCTTCAATGGGGTGGATGAAGGGGGTTTAAATAGGAGAAAAGTGCTTCACATTGACATAAGGGGGTTTAGCAACATCCAAGACGTCGCTAAACCCCTTCCAAAAACGTCGCTGAAGCCCTCCTCCTGTCGGTCCAAGCACACGCTCGTTCTTCTTCTTCTCGAGCTGCACCCACGATCCGCATGCTCACGCTGTGAGCTGTCCGATCGAAGATCGGATGGTTGAGATTTCTAGTGGGTGTGCACTGCGGATCGCGCACATTCTCGCCCAAGCACATCTGCGCGCATCCCTTGCAAAGCGTGGTGCGATCCTCGCCGTCGCTTCTGCATCAGCAGTCGACTTTCATTCGCACGTGCTCCTACTGCCAATGGGAGCCTCGCCTCGGCTCGAACGGGCACTCGTTACTGCAGGTGAGGCATGGACCAATGCGCTGCATGCATTGGTTTGTCATAGTGCGAAAGTCTTGGCTACTGCTCTTCAGCCGTTAGATGGGAGATGTGCAACCAAGATCGTGCGATGAGGGTGTGCTGAAGAGAGGGTACAGACGATCGTTAGCGCTCAGCTGTCCGATCGGAGGATTGGACGACTTAAAGTGCTACTTAGTGAGGCTATGCGGATGAGGGGCGCGGTGGATGCAGTGACGTGTCTGCTTGTGGACTGTTGATCATAGCCAGAACTTCTTGGGCCAATCGAGGGAGCTCTGCATGTCGGATTTGAGTGATTTAGAGTCTGTTGGACTCGATTCATCGATCTAAGTCCATCCGTGCAATCCAATTGCTCATTTGAGGCCTATTTCAATGGGTACTTGTACATACAGCCATTAAACATTGACTATAAGCAATTTTAATTTGCCATGCATGCAATGCTCCCAAGCCCATTGTGGTATATCATTAACGCACATATATCCCCAAAACTGACCCTGGTTGATGGAATTATCATCCTTAGATGTAGAGTTATCACTCTACTTTTTGCTCTTTTTTTTGCATTGTAGTGTAGTGTTCACTTTTGTGTTGGAGATTACAAGTGAGAATCCCTCTCAGTTGTGAGTTCTCCAACCCTATTTGTCAAACAATTTTTGTTTAAGAAGCATTCCTCTACTATTCTTTTAGTTAGCTTGTGTTGCTTTCTTGTTGTGTGTTGTTCCTCCATTATTCCAAGACTTTCATGCTTCGAGTGAGTTGGAGAAATATGGCACTTGTTACTTCTTCATTAGCATTTCTAATTCTAGTCTTCTACGCATTCACTTTTTACCCATATATAAAACCCTAAAAATTATATATTTCAAAACACAAAAAGAAATTTGATTCTGAATTTCAAGCAAGAGATTTCAAATCGCATTTCCGCCTCTATTGCTAAGGAGGCACGGCTTTGCATTACCTTATTTCTCTTGTTTGATACGCGGATCTCATCCCCTTCTCTTTCTTTTAATTCGTGTATGCAGGTTCTATAGGAAGAATACAACAAGAGCTTAAAGTTCCTTGTCTTCCTGTAGAATTGAGGTTAGTGGCTTCTTTCTCGTCACATAAAAATCTTTAAAAACTATCAAAAAAATACTAAATCAAGCTTTCAAGATTAAAAACATCAAAATTTAGTAAAGTGGTGAATTTTAAATCATTGTTTGCTTGTTTGAGTTAATTAACACCACTCTACTTAAGGTGTGGGTGTTCTGATTTTCAGGTCCAAACTTCTATCCGGATTTCAAAAAATCAATTCCCAACACCACAGTCCTTCTAAAATCGTGAAAATTCACCCAAAGGTTCCAATTCAAGTCAGGAACATCTGTTCCAAATTTTAGGGTATTTGGACTTGTAGAAATTCTTTTAAATTCTCAGACCACGGGGGGTCATCTCCTCTGATTTCATTATTTTGTTACTATTCACGGATTTTAAGAATTTTTCTACTTGTCTAATTTCTGTGAAATTTAGCTTTCTGGAATATTTGAAAAATTATACACAACATATAAAATCACAAAAAATTTTGGCAACTAGTGGTGTTACTTAAAAGTCCAGAATACCTATGAGTATCATTTCTGAACTTTGACACCAACACAAAGAAAAATCCCAAAAAAATATCAAGCAAATTCCTAAAATCAAAAAAAATTATTTTTTGGAATCCTTGTTTGATTTGATTTCCAGTAGTGATATTGTTTGCTCTATTTAGACCACTACTTGACATGAAAAGCCTAAAGAGATTCATTGATAGCAAATTTTCTGCCTATGATTCAATTCAGTTAGGGTTTCTTTACAATTTTAGTCCCACAATCCATAAAGGAATTTTACCTTCACCAACATAACTTGATTTCTTTATGATTGTGGAATTCAAAACTTGTTTTGAACTCTTAACAAGAAAACCCTAAATATAGTGCTAATATCAAATCCTAAAAGTAGAAAAACAAAAAAAAATTTTATGTGACAACTTGATTTGGCAATGGACTCACTTCGCCAATTCGCACACACAAAAAAAAGGAAATAACTGAGCGTTACCCCAATTAACACCCTTCACATTCCCAAGCACATTCAGGTACCCAAGCCTAATTAAAACAAGTAATCACTTGACCACTTAAGGACTTCATCAAATTTAGGCTTGATATCTAGATTTTAAGGATCAATAATCACTCCTAATTCCCTTAGAAAATGCGGTGACAAACTTAAAGGGAAGTTAAACGACGGGTAAGGGTTTACACAAGCCCCTTGTGATTTTCCTAGGACATGCTTGGGCCCAAGCCACCTCTTTAGTCTAGCCGGGTGATCTTTGGGAAGTGCGTTCACTTATTGATTCCTTACTTTTCAGGTTCCCAAGTTGTACGTAGGTTTCTAAGGAGTCAACCTTAAGATATAATTAGGTTTGCTTGCGTGATTTGCACAGTTCTCCTCATCAATCTCTTCACCTCCCTTCCCGTTCTTCCATTAAGTGTATTCATGGCCGATGGTCCCAAAACCACACTTGGAGGGACCAACTGATTTTTCGACCCACTACTCCAACCGTACTCGCTTGTTTTCTTCCTCTACCAAAAATAAACAAAAAATGGAAAATGCCAAAGTCCTACAAAAAATTAACAACCCATCAACATCTAACCATCAAAATGGGAAAACCATTTTTCAACAACTTGAAGTTGAAGTTCCCAAACCACAATTGGAAATGCTGCCTTTGACAAACCCAACGAGAAATTTGAATTTTGACAATTCAAACCCGTTGTTCATGATGGTAACCCAACTCCAACAACTCCAAGCAAATCAACAACAATTGACTAGGACTATTACGAACCTACCACCCAATGCTGACCCAACTATTCCTTCAAGGGAATTCTATGATCCCTCAAATTATGAAGAAAGGCCTGAGGTGGTCATACCTAATGGAGAATTTGAAATTAAACCCACGGTGCTAAATCTTATTAAACACTTCCATGGCCTTACTCGAGAAGACTTGTTTAGCCACTTAGATGAACTTACCATGCAGGAAGACTTGGCTAATTCAGCTCTTCCCGCTCTCCCTTAAAGACAAGGCCGCTTATTGGTTTAGGATGGTCGGAAAACCAATCAACACTTGACACTGCTCAAAAGCGCATTTCTAAAAAAATACTTCCCAATTGGTTGAACCAATGCTTTACACCATGCAATAGCCACTTTCTAACGAAAACTCGGCAAGCCTATGCATGAAGAATGGGAAATATTTCAAATTTATTAAGAAGCTACCCCCACCACGAGGTGCCATTTTTGCAACTCATGCAAATATTCTACCATGGTCTTGATGACCAATTGAGGCAATTTGGTGATGCCTCATGTGGGGGCAATTTTTTAAACAAAGATGCCGAAAGTGTCTACGAACTATTTGATGAAATGAGCAAAAATTCTTTCAACCATTCATCCATGGACACCTTTGGCAGAAATGCCAATCCCCGTGTAGGTGTCCATGAAGTAGGCTCACA
Organism: Thalassia testudinum; assembly: GCA_037157565.1. NCBI lineage: Eukaryota > Viridiplantae > Streptophyta > Magnoliopsida > Alismatales > Hydrocharitaceae > Thalassia > Thalassia testudinum. The sequence continues at coordinate 138,021,513 of JAZHRO010000063.1, forward strand.
ACAACACAAGATGATTTGCAACTTTTTTCTCAAAGGCTCGACCAAATGCAAATTAATCAAAAGAAAATGGAGGAAAAGTTTAATGCATGACCACAAGACCCTTTTCCGACCAATCCTAACCCTTGCTTTTCTAACTCCAACACTAACTCGACCCTCCTCCACTAGGAAAATTTGCAACAAATTGACACAAGTAGATTTCAAAACCTTGACCTTACACCTGAATTTACTGGGACTTTTGATAATTCTACTATGTTTGTCCCAGTCAATGAAAACATTTTCTCTCTCTAGGATAATTTCAAAAACAATCCCTCCAACTTCTATAATCCCAATTGGATGACAACCGCAGGGGGGAGAGACGACAATGGAGGATGGACAACCTAGAGGTCCAGGGCTTGGAGGAGAAGAGAGCGAAGGGGGGATTCCAATATCATTGGTAGGATGATGGGCATGGATCGTGCCAAGGGTGTATGGCCTAGGGCAAATAAGGAGATCTTATGCTATCGATGTCAAAGGAGGGGACATATGGCGGTGGTGTGCCAATCCCCTTTGGTTTATTTGGCGTGCGGCGGCCATGGCCACAAGTGTGAGGCTTGTGTGTTTAGTAGGAGACAATCGAATGGTAGGGTTCCTATGCTCGCCAAAAGGACTTCTAATGAGGGTCCACCGCCCCCACCGCCGCCACCACCAACATATGGGTGTCATATGGTGGATGTTGAAGTTCCCTTGATGGATGACATCAGGACTACTGCGATAGTGCTAAGAGGGGCATTGATTAGCGAGGTGATGACAGGTAACCCCACCTAGGAGAAACTTCGTCAATTGGTAAATTCCTTATCCCTATCGACCGATGGTTGGAAGATTGTTGTTTCATCCCCCACGTGATTTGTGATTTTCGGTTTGGGGATGATTGATGTTGAACTACTACGGTTTAGGTCGAGTGCATATATAGCTTGACGGTGATATGGAGACTGGTTTCACCGTTTGATGGATCCTTGCCTAAGCGGCCACCTCAGAGAGTCAGTTCCAGGTCTGGCTGGTTGGGAATTAGAGGCCTCCCGCTACACCTACGATCCAAGGAGGTGGTTGCATCCATGATCACAGGCTTTGCGATGCTGGCAGAAGATGCTGAGGTTGGATTGAGGGAAGGTGATGGTTGAATGCTGAATGTCTTGGTGGATGTCTTCAGGGGAGGGACGGTACCTGAGAAGATTATTCTCCTTTGTGGTGGGAGCTCCTGGCTTCTTCAGTTGGTTTTTACACCTGGGAATACAACTGGGATGGGGCATCAGGATAAGACGTATTATGCTGAAATTATGCGAGATGAAGGTGGCCTAGCACAGATGGGTCGAGAGACACCTGATGAAGCCCCTGAACCCAAGAAGTGCAAAGACTGCCATCATCTGGAAAATAATGAAGTGATGGAGGCAACCCCAATTGAGCAAGCTGCGGATGTGGAGGCGTTAACTGTTGGGGTGTTCATGAAATCCCTGTTAATGTCATGAGTAATCAGTCCAACTTTTAGGCTGCGGAGGGGTTGAAATTTGGGGTTGGGTCTTCGGCCAAGGCAGGGATTGGAAGATCCCCTTACAAGCTCAGACAACGACATCCGTCCAAACATGCTAAGGTGGATGAAAACACCGTAGCTGCTGTTATAAAAGTGGGGAAAATTCAGACCACTAAGAATGGGGATGTCCAAAGGGGTAGATGAGGGTCCTCTCTTAGAACATGCGTGGGTTACGTGACAAAGTTCAAAGGGCTTCCTTCTTGAGGTATTTGAGGGAGTGGGAGATTGAATGTGCGCTTATACAAGAGACGCATGTAGAAGATGCAGATGAGAAGATATGGAGTGAGTTACTTATGTCTAGGCTAGCAGAGTGTGCGTCCCTTAACTCTCATGGCAGATCTAGTGGTATCGTCTTCTGGTGGAGGAAAGCTTGTTTGCAAGTGATAGAGGTTCATAAAGCTAGGCACTTGATCACTTGCAAGTGTAAGAGGACTCAGGGGGAGGACATATGCTTCATCACAGGGATTTACGGTCCTTGTGATGCTTCTTTCAAGTAGGAATTGTTGGAAGACATGGCCACAGCAGCAAAACTTGTATAGGGGGTGCCCTGGCTAGTGGGTGATGCGTGGTTTCCACTCAACTCAGTAATTAAGTTAATTTCACTTAATTAAGAGTAGAAGAAATCACTTAAGTTAACTCGAAGTTGTGTCGGATGTATAGTATAGGGTCGAATTAACCTAACATTTTAGAAATTTTTACTGGTTGAGTCCAGGTCGTTCACTGTGAGGTATAATAATTTTCTCCAAACTCACCAATTTTCTTTTATTTCTCTATAAGTTTAGGGGGTATAACTAAGTTGATTTTTAAAACATGAATTTTGTCAAAATATTTAAACTATAAAGAATATACAAAATTCCATATGCAAAACATATTTACTCAAAATGTTGTACTTTATTAACAAGTAAACATAGTTTTTCAATTTTATTTCATTCCAAAGAAATTAAGGCAATTAAAAGTTATCCTATTAAAACATGCCTTTTTACAATTAAGAACAAAAAGATAATGATGCAAGAAAAATTCATTTATTTTCATTTATCTCTTCAGCCTCTCATCTCCTTCTCTCATTTTCTTCTTTCTCTCGAACTCTCTTCTGTTGTTCCTGCCTTCTTCTCTTTAACACTCCTTAGCATCTATGCTCCTTCTTTAGCTTTTAGCTTCAACACTTAGCTTTAACTTAACATCCTTCAGTGGCTTCTCTTTTCCTTAAACTTTCAACTGAACCGGGTTTTTTTACTTTTTTTAACCAAAATTTATTTTATTTGCGACGAGGTATTTTCGAGGATACATAGCACCCTGAGACCAGGGTGGGATCAGACCCTACTCGGTCCTCGCAAAATCTCAATTAGGTTCGTTTTTGGTTCATTTTTATCAGTTCACAGTCTCGAGCCATATCGGCTCAACCCAGCCTCCCAGGCCACTCTCGCCCTCCCAGGGCACAATCTTATTCACACGCCCCTAAGGGCGCACACCTGCAGGCATAACCCCACACACACACATGCAATGCTCAGATCAGATGGAATCGGTACCGGTGCACCGAGCGCTAACGACTGCATAGCCAGAGAAACAAATCGCTTTTATCCCCAGGCGCGCGCACATGAACAACCAAGGTGGGACTATCCTACCCCTTCCAGACCCGAATTCAAATGTTCATAACTTTCTACCCAGAGCTCCAAATTGAGTGATTTTAAGTTTGTTGGAAAGCTCTAAGGGTAATCTACACAATTACAGGGTCAATTTAATGTTTTAATGATGTTTTCCTTTTCAATTTAAAAGATGAAAACAAGGGTTCCTACAGGATTTTTACTAGCCTGGAAATGAAATTAAGTAAAGAGAGTCCACAAATGGACTTCTCTCTTTTATTTAAAGGTATGTACATGTTATATAAGTGATTCTGCATCTGTTAGAATAGGTTTTAAGTTCTTAAGACCTTCAGAACAAGCAGAGAAGCTATTTGCTTCTCTGAAAGCTTCAGAGTTTGGATTTCAGACATCAATATTTGCAACAGACACTTTAAAGTGTTTCTAATCAATTTAGATTAATTCTAAGGATTATAATCAATTCATCTGGGCAGGTTTTAAGTTTAAATTTCATCAAAATACTTCTCCTATTGGTTTGGATTCGAAAGTAACCCAAATTGGCAGAAACTAAATACTCACACATTCACAAACCTGAGCTCACTTTAATTTCTTTCATATCATCAAATAAGATCTCAGAAATAATTTTCATATCTCAATTCCTCAATTCAAGCTCAGATCTCCATTAACAGACTCATGTTTGACTATGGAAGCTCAATTTTGACTTTCTGTTTAAAGTCTTCTCTCAAGAAATTAATGCCTTAATTAGAGTCTCCTCAACATCCAGAACTTATTCAGATCTTCAGGAAGTTGTTCTAACCTTGATTCCTAGGGTTTCAAGCTCGCCGCCTGAACTAAAAAAGGTGTGTGTTCGACAGAATCATGCAGAGTTTGTTACAATATTTTAAAGGTTTAAATAGCTTCAGTGCATCGCACTGAAGCTTCTGAGATCATTAAATGCTCTTCAGATCTCTTTAAACAGACTTCTCCAACTCCGTCGGAGTTGGGGAAGATGAAGTCAAATCTATAGCTCCAGTGGCTAAATCCTCAAACAAATATCTTGAAAACAATCAGTGATCCTTATTATACTATTCTGGAGCTACTCAGCAAGTTCTAAAGGCTGAAACACAAGAATGGCTTGCCGGAGCTCGCCGAAGCTCCGATGAGTCCAGAAAATATAAAATTGTATATACAGATTGATAAAACTGACCATTTTTTATTCAAAAGGGATCCTGAGGTTGCAAGGAACCTCAGTATCACATTTAATTCTTCATTTATCCATTAGAATTAAGATTTGACAATGAAATTATTTTCTTAAAGGATTTGAGTGCTTAAAGGTCAGGACTTCTTTAACCGCTCGATTGAGAGGTTAAATCAAGTCAACAGATGTTAATATTCATAAATATATATTTAATTTATAGTTTGAACTGTTCTTGAGCCGCCATGGACAGCGAGCTCAGGTGCTTAATTAAATTTGGGCGTTTAATTATAGATGATAATAATAGGTATTATAATGTCGATTAGGGTTCACAAGTGGTGATAAATGATGAAAGAACCCAATGAAGGTGGAATTATCTTTATTACTGTCACCATAGACAGTGTCAATAGTCAGTGAAGGTGAGATATGAATTAGGCGATTAGGTGATTTAATTTGCGATTAAGTGATTTAGAAGTGAACATGGAAGATACAGGAAAGTGAACAGTGAATTAAAAGACAAGATTGAATCTCTGGCAAGCTCAAGGAACTCGCCGAAGTCAGAGAAGATGAAACTAAAATTCTGAAATTACTCTAACCTAACTAACTAAACTAACTAACTAAGCTAGCCTACTCCTAATCTACTGTTACCTGGACGAAGGGGTCAATAGGGTTCCGCCGAAGGTTCATAGCGGACGACGAAATCAGAGGGTGGAAGAAAGATCTCCGGCAGGTGGATTTGAGATGGAGTTGAGGAATCCTAGGGTTGGCACCTTTGTTAGAGGTGCGGAAGACCACGGCGGATCTCCTCGGCTGCTTAAGATGGATGGAGGAAGTCGGAAAATGGAATGGGAAGTCGATGGAGTTTTGGACGAATAGCCTATCGAAGTCAGCTACAGTGTTAGAAGAGGGAAGGGAGCCAACTTGAATAAAATCAGAGGTGTGAGGGGGTATTTATAGCAGTTTGCAGCGAAGAGAATGGCGGGGTCTGACCGAAGAAGGAGCTCGAGGAGCTTAACCTCCGTCATCGTTTCCGACGACGATGAGGTTATCTCCCAGTGAAAAATAGGATTCTCGGTTAATCCAGACCAGTGGATCAAGTGGAGGTGGTGAGCGCAAGCTACAAGAACTTGGACAAAGAGGGATGATGTCGGCAGGGCGGTGATTGCGCGGTGGGGTGACTCTCTGCCGCCAACCGTTCATTCGGCTGGAGAAGAAGAAGAAGACGAAGAGGGACATAAAAATAATAAAACTTAAGGACCTATGTGAGAAATAAGGACCCGACTGTAATGAATATTAAGGACTAAAATGTAAACCCAGGTTTTGAAGGTTTATTTTAACTTAAATCTTTTTCAACTTTTTATATATGTTAGTAAATGAGGTAAATATTATGTTTACACCTTGAATTTACATTTTTGACCTTTTTAGGTTAATTTATTAGATTAAGTAAAATCACTTAGGTATACATTATATTTAAGTTACTTATCTTATTAATTAAGGAAATGATTAATAGGATTTTGTGTCCAATTATTAACTATATTATTAATAATGTTAATTGAATGATAAAATGTCATTTTTAACTTATTTTAAGGTCCTTCACTAAATATCCCTTATTCTATAATTAACCCTTATATGTTCATAATCTTAGCTAATTAACTAGGAAAACTAGTTAATTAGGGGTAATTAGAGATCATGATGAGTGTCTCATCATACCCCCAAGCCAAAGTTTTGCTAGTCCCTAGCAAAATTAACTAAGACTACGATGATTTAAAGCACTTATGTTTAAATTATTATAAATAGTAACTATGTAGAGGAAAGCTTAGGTTAGAAATTTTTAAGTTTAATATAAATGATTAAAGTAAAGAGCATGTGTGAAAATTTTCTTACTTTAGACTTATACTTATAACATGTTCAAAACACACTAAAAATAATTTGTAAACAAGAATTTTATTCAAAATTAGAATTCTTCAAAAATCTCTTAATCTTTGTATTTATTCTTAACTTAAATTAGAATATAAAGTGTTTTAAAAAAATCAAAACTTAAGGATTGAGAATTAAATTTTAACTCAAAAACTCAAATGGATTTAAGTTAATCCCTTGTTTATGATATTTGACTTTTATCAATATAAGTTTAAGTAAATTAACCAGATACTCATTATTAATCAAACTTAGAGTAATAAAATTCTAATTTACTATCCTACAATACTAAAGATTAACTTCTAGACCTAAGATTCTGTCAATTCTTCTCCTTTAGGTCTCAACTTAAAATCTTCAAAATCCAATTTCTTAGGCTTCACTGCCCAATACCAAGGTTCAGTAGCTATGATTTTAAAACATTTGTGCTTAGTGAAGAGCATTGTCCTAAAGACATCCAAAGTTGCAAAAATCCAGATCTTAAGACATCACTTTCCAATCCCAATTATTCCAATTCAAGCCTTTGGCTTGGCCTTACTCAGGTTTGGTTGCTTTCTCCTCACTAGTTTTCTATCCCAAGGTCAACACTTTTTGTGTATATCTCCCCGGTGGACCATTGGGTCTCTTATTCCTAATATTTTTTTCTCCATATTTTTTTTCTTCACTTTTTCTATAGGTTAGAACACCCATTTGTAGCGAGGTGTTCTTTTTATTTGATGGAAGGAAGGGTAGCATCCATTTGTATTGAGATGCTTTTATTTATTTGTGGAAAACTGCATAAGTACCCATTTTTAACAAGGCACTTAACTGCAGGGTGTTTTATTTATTTTTTTTTCTTTTTTTTTCTTTTCCCCCCTTCTCATTTTTCTTACTAACATTATTCTCCAATCCTTTTTCTAGGTGAGTGACACATCCTTCACCCTTTCAAGAACCGCCCCTCAGAAATCCTTGGACTAAAGAGGATTCAGAATTGATCTCTTAACCTCTGTATTTTCGCGGTCTCAGATGTCAACAAGACAATTCTATGTGAGTGAATTTAGATGTTTAGGTTACTTAGCTCTCAAACCAGAGCTTGGACAACAAAGCCTTTTACTCTTAGGTTCTTCAAATTTTTAGTTTCCACCTATAGGATCTGTCAAGACAAAATTTACCAAGTCTAGTTATTTATCACTAGCTTGTAAGTTTTGTAAACTAAAATTCTACCATCTCTCTATTTAATTAACTCTGAATATCTGGCTTTTTACTTAACTTTATGATAAAATCAAATTTTCAAAAAGCAAAAGGATTACTTAATCTAATTGATTAAAAAGTTATAATTCAATTCCAAAACTTAAGTTTAAAATCTTAACACACTTAATTTCTTAATTCAAGTAAAAATAGAAAAACAACTCTTTAAAAGATTTACAAGATTCCTTAATTCAAATAAAATCTTGTTTTAAAAATTTTAAACACAAAAGTGTGTTTTTACAAAATGTTTAAGTAAAATCTAATTAAGAATTGAATGCTCTTAAATACTTATATATATTCTATATACATTTTAAACTTCTGACCTTAAAGAAAATTAAGCTCCTAATTACGATATATATATACATTCTTCTTCTTTTCTTTTTTATTAATAATGAATAAACCCTTCTTATTATTTTTATGAATTTATTTTAATTTTTTTTATATTTTTATTTTTATGTATATAATTTTTTTTAAATTTTTATGATTTTTTTCAAAAAAAATTCAAAATTTTTTCATGAAATTTTTGATTTTTTAAAAAATTTTATCATTTTTGGAATTTTTATTTTTTAAAATTTCGTCGATATTTAATTTTTATGTGTTTTTATTTTTTAATCCACACTTAAAGTGAAAATTTCACTTCAACACCCCCAAAGTCAAAATTTTACAATGTCCTCATTGTAAGAAGGGTGAAAAGATATGAAGTGAAATTTTAAAAGTGTATAAGAAACTCAAAAAGGGTAAAAACAGGAAACAGATATGTATAAGTGCTAAGTTTTACGCCTTCAGCTAGGCGTAAACCCTAGTAAAGAACTCATAAAAAAATTAGGTATATGGTAAAAATAGAGTTATGAAAGAATTAGATCAAAAAATTAGAAAACAAATTAAACCTCATAATCAAAACTCATCCTGAAATTGCCTAGAATAAATCTCACAGATCCTAGAATCAGATTCTCGTGAAAATCTCAAAAAGATTAGAGTGAATCTCATGAAGAATAGATCTGATTTAGGTTGAGATGTAAAATGTTCAAGATTAAGGCAATTTTTAAAAAAAATATGATTCCACCAAGTTCAAAAGATCAACAAAATCAGTTTTGATTCTCAATAATAGGTAGGTCATTTTGGCACAAAATAGGTTGCTGATGTGGATTTGATGGGTTATTTTCAGGTAATACAGAGGACAGGTTATGATTAGAATCAAAGGCCTAATTAATGAAGTGGACTTGGCCTTGGTTTTGCCTAAGATTTGGCAGATTCCTAGGATTCAGAATTGGCTAAGATGGAAGAGTACCTGGCTGACGAGACTCAGCCAAAAGCGTGATTTGATTTCATAAATCAGCCAATTCTACCTTACATTGCCTATGGATCTCAGCGAGAGCTTCAGCATTTTGTCGCTGACTCTCTAACACAGCTCTTAAAATCTGATCTAGCTGTGTATCTCTATTTGGCCTAGAGTAATTCTGCATACTCATCTGGCTAGGCCTTAAATTTGATTACTGAGGAGGCAAAGGAGGTGGGTTAAAATGGGTCTGATTTGGATATGATGGTCATTGATTTTGATTTGGATCAGCCTAAGAAAAATTTGGGTGGCTTCTCCATCCAGGATTATAGGTATTTGAATAAAGGTTTGGTCTTGGAAGATTTTCCTGGATAGCGTGTAAACCTAAAAGATATGATGTGTTTTCTGCAATAGTTAAGGGTGGGGAAAAGGGTGGGTAAGATTGTGGGACAAAGGTCCCTCCTTGAGTTGGTGAAGGAGTAGATAGAAAACCCAAGGAAGATGGATATCTAAAATCCAGATTCTTCACAAATTCCCTCCTCGCGGGAATTTGCGAAAAAGGTACATACACGGGATTCGTAGCAAGTAGAGGTGTAAGATTCTTCATTGTGTTTCTAACCTCGTCGAGATGCTTTGCTACAATATCTACTTTGTCCAGTTTTTCTGCAATAATCTCTAAATCCTTTGAACTCGACAGATTACTGATCTCATGTATGCCCTTATGCGGATTTTGATGATTCGTATTCGCTCCTCGCAAAAATTGCGACATTGATTCATTATTGATTGAGTTTCCTGCTATCCCTTCAAATAATTCTAAAGCGGATTCTGCGTCGTGATTTAGAAAATTCCCTCCACAAGAGGCATCGACTAGATTGCGATTGCCTTCTTGTAAACCATAATAAAAGATATGCATGAGTTGCCAATGAGGGATGTCATGATGTGGGCATTTCCTTTGCAATTCATGAAAACGTTCCCATGCTTCATGAATTGGTTCTCCTTGATTTTGATTGAAAGTAGCAATAGCTCGCCTTAAAGCATTGGTTCGACCAATTGGAAAGAATTTCTTCAAAAATGCAGATTCAAGTTCAGCCCAAGTTGAGATTGGTCTTGCTATAGTTCTATACCAATAAGCTGCTTTATCTTTAAGGCTAAAAGAGAACATTTTCATTAGTAGGATTTCCCTATTTTGATTTCGAGGACCAAGAGTTTGGGATAAATTTTTAAGATCTTCAATATGTTGAAATGGATCCTCGGATGCAAATTCGTGAAAGTGGGGGATTAAACCTATAATGTTTGGCTTTAATTCTGAATCATTTTCCCCAATAAGAATCCTAACATTAGGCTCTACTTGTGCATTGGATGGGTTATAATAATCTCTAAGTAGAGGCCTTGGATGATTGATCGGTAAATAAGAATTTTCAAAACCCACCTCAGGTCGAGGTGAAGAACGGGTTTGAAGAGTTTGTAGATTATTTAAGGTTGTTGTTAATAAATTGATTTGTCTTGTTTGCTCTAGCATCCTAAAATTCTGGTTCAGGAGCGCCTCATGAACATCAAAAGGCGGCATCTCCCCCTGACCAGAAGAAGAAGGGATCTCGGGATTAAGATTCTACATTGGATCTATAGAAGTAGATGGATCAGATGGGAAAACCATTGGTTGCTTATCTGCAACCGGCTTAGGATCACCTGTCAACGGTGGTGCAAGAGGCAAATGCAAGGATCGCCTCCCGTCCATAAACAGAAAATAATGTGCAAAGGCACACGCACACCACCGATAAGAAAACAACAGCACAGAAAACCCGCAAAATAGCGCAAAAGATGCGGGTTTTGCTCTTCTTTCAAAGGAAAGAATAAATTCCTAAGATACGCAAAATAATTTGACGCAAACAAATAGAGTAACAGTATCAAAATACGCATCCTAATTCGTGTCTACACAAGTGCATATCTTAAAGCGCAAAGGTCTAAGGTCTAGGATCGAGACCGCTCACTACTAGCTCCTCGGGGCTCTAGTAGTGAGACAGACTTATTGATCTTCGGCCAAAGCCCTAAGAGGTGCAAAGAGGAGAGATAGAAAAATAGACTCGTGTGACTCTAGTGATCGCGATGTGTGTGCGATAGCATGCAACAGACGATAGAGATATAAAAACCCGCATGCATTCTACAAATAGATTTAAGTCACCGATTTTACTTCCTCTTTTTAGTTAATCTTTTTCAAAAATATATCAAGTAAACTACAATGGCCGCTTTTTATATATTTTCAAACAAAAATATGTGGTCTTTTTAATTCTCAGAGGATAGGGATCTACATGGGTTTTCTCGTGTTTTCCCACTGATGTGAGAAAAATAATTTAAAAATTTCCCGAGTCAGATTGCATTAGTACTAGCATGAAATATGCACTCCTAAAAGTGTATGCCTATGTTTATGCTGCTACTAGTCAAAAAAGAGATGTATTTATATATATATATATATATATATATATATATATATATATATATTTAAATGCAACAAACAAAAGATTAAGAAATACTTACAAAAACGAAAACAGTAAAACGGTTTCCCGCCATCTCCTGAGATTACCCGCAGAGGCAAACCTGAAAAGAAGACAGCAAATAAAACAAAAACAAAACAAAACACACTAATTAGAATAAAAGTTAGTAAAAACAAAAATATTTACAAAATACCTCCTAATTAAACAATCAATCCTTTTAAATTTTAGTGAATCAAAATATTTCCTTCCCGGCAACGGTGCCATTAAAATGGTGCGTGGTTTCCACTCAACTCGGTAATTAAGTTAATTTCACTTAATTAAGAGTAGAAGAAATCACTTAGGTTAACTCGAAGTTGTGTCGGTTGTGTAGTATAGGGTCGAATTAACCTAACATTTTAGAAATTTTTACAGGTTGAGTCCAGGTCGTTCACTGGGAGGTATAATAAGTTTCTCCAAATTCACCAATTTTCTTTTATTTCTCTATAAGTTTAGGAGGTATAACTAAGTTAATTTTTAAAACATGAATTTTGTCAAAATATTTAAACTATAAAGAATATACAAAATTCCATATGCAAAACATATTTACTCAAAATGTTGTACTTTATTAACAAGTAAACATGTTAGTTTTTCAATTTTATTTCATTCCAAAGAAATTAAGGCAATTAAAAGTTATCCTATTAAAACATGCCTTTTTACAATTAAGAACAAAAAGATAATGATGCAAGAAAAATTCATTTATTTTCATTTATCTCTTCAGCCTCTCATCTCCTCTCTTATTTTCTTCTTTCTCTCAAACTCTCTTTCTTCTGTTGTTCCTGCCTTCTTCTCTTTAACACTCCTTAGCGTCTATGCTCCTTCTTTAGCTTTCAGCTTCAACGCTTAGCTTTAACTTAACATCCTTCAGCGGCTTCTCTTTTCCTTAAACTTTCAACTAAATCAATTTTTTTACTTTTTTTAACCAAATTTTATTTTATTTGCGGCGAGGTCCTTTCAAGGAAACACAGCACCCTGAGACCACGGTGGGACCAGACCCTACTCGGTCCTCGCCTAATCTCAATTAGGTTCGTTTTTAGCTCATTTTTATCGGTTCACAGTCTCAAGCCACATCGGCTCAACCCGGCCTTCTAGGCCACTCTCGCCCTCCCAGGGCATAATCTCATTCACACGCCCCCAAGGGTGCACACCTGCAGCCATAAGCCCGCACACACACATGCAATGCTCAGATCAGATGGAATCGGTACCGGTGCACCGAGCGCTAACGACTGCATAGCCAGAGAAACAAATCGCTTTTATCCCCAGGCGCGCGCACATGAACAACCAAGGTGGGACTATCCTACCCCTTCCAGACCCGAATTCAAATGTTCATAACTTTCTACCCAGAGCTCCAAATTGAGTGATTTGAAGTTTGTTGGAAAGCTCTAAGGGTAATCTGCACAATTACAGGGTCAATTTAATGTTTTAATGATGTTTTCCTTTTCAATTTAAAAGATGAAAACAAGGGTTCCTACGGGATTTTTACTAGCCTGGAAATGAAATTAAGTGAAGAGAGTCCACAAATGGACTTCTCTCTTTTATTTAAAGGTATGTACATGTTATATAAGTGATTCCGCATCTGTTAGAATAGGTTTTAAGTTCTTAAGACCTTCAGAACAAGCAGAGAAGCTATTTGCTTCTCTGAAAGCTTCAGAGTTTGGATTTCAGACATCAATATTTGCAACAGACACTTTAAAGTGTTTCTAATCAATTTAGATTAATTCTAAGGGTTATAATCAATTCATCTGGGCAGGTTTTAAGTTTAAATTTCATCAAAATACTTCTCCTATTGGTTTGGATTCGAAAGTAACCCAAATTGGCAGAAACTAAATACTCACACATTCATTAACCTGAGCTCACTTTAATTTCTTTCGTATCATCAAATAAGATCCCATAAACAATTTTCACATCTCAATTCCTCAATTCAAGCTCAGATCTCCATTAACAGACTCATGTTTGACTATGGAAGCTCAATTTTGACTTTCTGTTTAAAGTTTTCTCTCAAGAAATTAATGCCTTAATTAGAGTCTCCTCAACATCCAGAACTTATTCAGATCTTCAGGAAGTTGTTCTAACCTTGATTCCTAAAAAAGGTGCGTGTTCAACAAAATCATTCAGAGTTTGTTACAATGTTTTAAAGGTTTAAATAGCTTCAGTGCATCGCACTGAAGCTTCTGAGATCATTAAATGCTCTTCAGATCTCTTTAAATAGACTTCTCCAACTCCGCTGGAGTTAGGGACGATGAAGTCAAATCTATAGCTCCAGTGGCTAAATCCTCAAACAAATATCTTCAAAACAATCAGTGATCCTTATTATACTATTCTAGAGCTACTCAGTAAGTTCTAGAGGCTGAAACACAAGAATGGCTCGCTGGAGCTCGCCGAAGCTCCGTTGAGTCCGAAAAATATAAAATTGTATATACAGATTGATAAAACTGACTATTTTTTATTCAAAAAGGATCCTGAATTAAGATTTAACAGTGAAATTATTTTCTTAATGGATTTGAGTGGTTAAAGCTCAGGACTTGTTTAACCGCTTGATTGAGAGGTTAAATCAAGTCAACAGATGTTAATAAATATATATTTAATTTATAGTTTGAATTGTTCCTGAGCTGCCATGGACAGCGAGCTCAGGTGTTTAATTAAATTTGGGCTTTTAATTATAGATGATAATAATAGGCTTTATAATGTCGATTAGGGTTCATAAGTGGTGATAAATGATGAAAGAACCCAATGAAGGTGGAATTATCTCGATTATTGTCACCATAGATAGTGTCAGTAGTCAGTGAAGGTGAGATATGAATTAGGCGATTAGGTGATTTAATTTGCGATTAAGTGATTTAGAAGTGAACATGGAAGATACAGGAAAGTGAACAGTGAATTAAAAGACAAGATTGAATCTCTGGCGAGCTCAAGGAACTCGCCGGAGTCGGAGAAGATGAAACTGAAATTCTGAAATTACTCTAACCTAACTAACTAAACTAACTAACTAAGCTAGCCTACTCCTACTCCTACTCCTAATCTACTGTTACCTGGACGAAGGGGTCAATAGGGTTCCGCCGAAGGTTCATAGCGGACGACGAAATCAGAGGGTGGAAGAAAGATCTCTGGCAGGCGGATTTGAGATGGAGCAGAGGAATCCTAGGGTTGGCACCTTTGTCAGAGGTGCAGAAGACCACGGCGGATCTCCTCAGTTGCTTAAAATGGATGGAGGAAGTCGGAAAATGGAATGGGAAGTCACCGGAGTTTTGGACGAATAGCCTATCGAAGTCAGCTACAGTGTTAGAAGAGGGAAGGGGGCCAACTTGAATAAAATCAGAGGTGTGAGGGGGTATTTATAGCAGTTTGCGGCGAAGAGAATGGCGGGGACTACCCGAAGAAGGAGCTCAAGGAGCTTAACCTCCGTCGTCGTCTCCGACGACAGTGAGGTTATCTCCCACTGAAAAATAGGATTCTCGATTAATCCAGACCGATGGATCAAGTGGAGGTGGTGAGCGCAAGCTACAAGAGCTTGGACAAAGAGGGATGATGTCGGTAGGGCGGTGATCGCGTGATGGGGTGACTCTCTGCCGCCAACTGTTCATTCGGCTAGAGAAGAAGAAGAAGACGAAGAGGGACATAAAAATAATAAAACTTAAGGACCTATGTGAGAAATAAGGACCCGACTATAATGAATATTAAGGATTAAAATGTAAACCCAGGTTTTGAAGGTTTATTTTAACTTAAATCTTTTTCAACTTTTTATATATGTTAGTAAATAAGGTAAATATTATGTTTACACCTTGAATTTACATTTTTGACCTTTTTAGGTTAATTTATTAGATTAAGTAAAATCACTTACGTATACATTATATTTAAGTTACTTATCTTTTTAATTAAGGAAATGATTAATAGGATTTTGAGTCCAATTATTAACTATATTATTAATAATGTTAATTGAATGATAAAATGTCATTTTTAACTTATTTTAAGGTCCTTGACTAAATATCCCTTATTCTATAATTAACCCTTATATGTTCGTAATCTTAGCTAATTAACTAGGAAGACTAGTTAATTAGGGGTAATTAGAGATCATGATGAGTGTCTCATCAGTGGGTAGGGATTTCAATTGTGTGTTAACAAGGATTGATCGACCCAATGGAGTGATGGATTACACTTCGCTTGGATTCCAGCTCGTGTTGCAGAATCTGGGCCTAACTGAGTTCCCCTCGTCTAGAGTGGAGTTCACATGGAGGAATGGGAATGGCCTGATGTCGAAGATCGATAGGTTCTTTGGAAATACTGATTTGTTGGATAGATATCACCTGTCTTCAGTCTCTGAGCTAGAATGGCCATTTTTAGATCACACACCATTGGTATGGGATAGTGGTGAACAGGTACGGTCGGGCTCATACTTTAAATTTAGAAGATCGTGGTTGAGAGAACCTGGCTTCCATGAATTGCTTGAGGGATGGTGGAGGTCCAAGCATGTTAAAGGATCGGCTACAATCAGACTTGCCTCTAAGCTGATTGCCATGTGATCCATGCTTAAAGAATGTGGGACTATGATCTCCTCTTTAAGAGACCAAAGGAGACATGAGGCTCTGCTAAGTCTCCAATGTTTGGATGTAAAGGAGGCCTTATCTCCTCTATCTAATCAGGAACTTGACGATAGAATGGTCTGGCAGAAGGTGATACTGGAAGAGGACCTAAAACTTGAGATGGACTGGCGGGAGCGTTCAAGACAACTGTGGCTCAAAGAGGGGGACGCCAACACCAAGTACTTCCACCAGGTAGCAAGTTCTCACAGGAGATATAATCTGATATCTTCTATTGTTAAAGAGGGGCAAAGAGTAACGTCCATGCAAGAAATCAATCTTGAAGCTGTTAAATACTTCAAGGAGACCTCACAGGCAGCCAATAGGGGCTTGTGGAGAATGGCTGCCAATGTGGCTCCGTGAATTTCCGATGAGCAATCCAGCAGTTTGATTGCAAGTGTTTCTGAAAAAGAAGTGAAGGAATACATCAATGAATTGAACAATGAAGGAGCACCTGGACTTGATGGTGTGCAAGTATTTTTCTACAAAGAGATGTGGAATTTGTTGGGTAAGGAAGTAATGGAGGTGATTGGGGAATTCGAGAGAGTGAATTCTGGTTTTGATAAGATAAATCAATCTTACATTTTCTTGCTTCCGAAGATGCAAGGTGCTGAAAAGTTCTCGGACTTCAGACCTATAGCACTCTCTAACTCTATGTACCTGGTGGTGAGCAAAATACTGGCAAGTAGACTACGGGTAGCCCTTCATAATCAAATTCATCTGGCCCAGTCTGCATTTCTCCCCAATAGGTCATTACAGGAGTCCTTTATCATGGCCCAAGAGATGCTGAGTGGATGGCACAGGAGGAAGTGTAAAGCATTCATGTGGAAGGTGGACTTCTGTAAGGCCTACAATTCAATTGCCTGGCCGTACCTATGGGAAGTTTTCAAAAGAAGGAGCTTTCCTCGTATGTGGATTCAATGGATGAAGAGGTGCATCACCACCACTTCTTACACTCCTTTGATCAATGGTAGAACCTGTCAGAATTGGATTCAACCGCAGTGTGGAGTTCGGCAAGGGTGCCCACTCTCTCCCTTGGTTTTCAACCTTGCGGTTGATAACCTTGCAAGATATGCCTGCATGTTGTCTGAAGATGGTATTATAAGAGGCTACTCCTTGTCCATGAGGAGAGCTCTAGCTAATGTACTCCAGTACGCCAATGATACAATTTTTTTTGTGGAAGGGTCTGAATCTGAAGCTCAAGCTTTAAGACATATGGTGAAACTCTTTGGGGAGATTTCTGGTCTGAAATTGAATGGAGACAAGTCCTCTTTGGTCTATTTTGGGCTCTCTGATCAGGAACAACTTGCCATCTCTTCTATTTTGGGAACACCACGCATCTCGCTTCCAATCAAGTACTTGGGACTACCTTTGAGATGCTCGAAATTACGGAAGAATGACTGGAATGTCCTCTTCGACAAAATTTCCGTGAAGCTGGAGAGCTGGAACAGTCCGTCCTTGTCCAAGGGTGGAAGATTAGTTCTGTTGAAGTCTGTTATCATGTCTATTCCTGTTTTTTATTTTTCCATGTTTAAGGCCCCCAAGTCTATATGGAAACATATTGATGTGATGCGAAAGCGATTCTTCTAGAAGGGGGCGTGCCATGAAGGAAAGTTTTTGCAGCCAATTAAATGGGATCTATTATGTCTACCCAAGGAGTTTGGCGGACTGGGGATTAAGGCTCTAAAAGAATTCAACGAGGCACTACTACTCAAGTGGGCGATTAGAGTTCTTAATGGTGAAGATAAGGTATGGTCTAAAATCATTAGAGATAGATATGGTAGGTCCAATAGTGCTCTGAAGAGACTCTTCCCAGCCCAGCCTTCTCCCTTATGGCAATCAGTTGTGCAGGCCTTAAAATCCAATTAGCATCTGCTGCAGCCAGTTCTAGGAGATGGCCATATGTTTAGTTTCTGGAAGGAGGACTGGTCTGGCCTGGGTGCCTTGAAAGATACCTATCCAAGGACATATATGGTAGCTGTGAATAAGGATTCTGTAGTAAGAAACTATTGGTCTGAATCTGTTGGTGAATGGCGAACTTCAGGGTCAGGAATCAACAGGGTGGGGACTCGCCTAGGTGAGAAGTTGAGATTGATCTCAGATATTCATAATTTCAGACTGAGAGATGGAATGGATGACACTTATGCATGGAACAACACCTATACAGCGGCGCGTGCATATCAGAGGATCTTGGAATCCAATAGAGATCTGGAAGATGATCAAATTGGGAAAAAAATATGGCTCCTAAAGGTCCCTTTGAAAGTGCAAATCTTTCTATGGCAGTGTAGAAGGGAGAGCTTAATCACTAGGGAATTGAGACATAGGAGGATGGGGGCGGACCTACATGAGTGCCCATTATGTGGCTTCCACATAGATAGCATGGGGCATATTTTTTCTACTTGCTTGATCACAGATGTGGTGTGGAGAAAACTTTGTCATGAATCGCTTCCTACTTGGGACACCTTATGGCAGAACTTCATGGTGCGGGACAAACCGCATATGCATATGGCGGCAACTATGTGGAGTGTGTGGAGGGCGAGGAATGCGAGGGTATTTCAGGAGAGACTGATGTGCATTATGCAAATTGTAAATGAGTGCTGGTCCCTCATACATCTTTGGGGATCTGTTTTGTAATGCCCCTCTAATTTTTTTCATAAGATGAATAAAATGCCCCTCCGAATTGTTGTCGTGATTCAATAGCTTTCCTTTCTTTTTCAAAAAAAAAAAATCCCAATTGGAGGAATAACTCTAATTTTTCCTGGAAGAATACCAATCAAGTTCCACAATTTCAAAATTAAATGGGGAATTTTGGCCAAAACCAACCTTTGCAAGCTTTTTTTTTTTTTGAGAAAATGAGTGCTATCGAAAATGATAGCAGACCGGGGTTCATTTAGCCATTACATAGAGTCACACCACTCTTTAACATGCACCCAACACTCCCTTGCAATAGCTCCTACATTAATAGAGCCCCCCTAAAAAGACGCTCATTACAAGCATGCCAAACACACCACATAACAGCCACCATCTTCATCTGTTGGCTCCTCGTCATCAAAATTTTCCTCCAAAGGTCATCCCATGTGGGTAGAGGCTCCCCACATACTCCGCTCCAAATATGGTTCATCACCAAGCAAGAAGTGAAGAGGTGCATCCTATTGTCCTTGTCAAAATCACACAATGGACAGTTCTGCGGTGGAGCACCTATCCTCCTACTTCTTAGTTCACCAATTATAAGCCCATCCCTCCTACAAAGCCAGAGGAAGATTTTAAGCTTGAGTGGAATTTTCATTTTCCACATCTTGGCACAATCAGTGTCTGCAAAAGTGGGAGCATCAGCCATGACCTCCATCAGCCTCCTATAAGCCTTGGCAAAGTTGAACAAACCATGTTTCCAACGATAACCATCCTCCCCTTCAGCCGACTAGAAAGCAATCAGATCAACAAGCAGCCGTGCCTGCTCAGTCTGGCTTCTTCCCCCCTCACGCGCGCCAGCTACATCAAGAACCCACCTGCCATTCACCTCATCCCTATATTCTCTAACTGATGCCCTACTATCCACTGCTGCAACAAAGACCCTTGGATATGCCTCACCCAGCTTGCCCAGATCAGACCACACATCATCCCAAAACGCAAAGCTCCTACCATCACCCAATTTAGGAACAAACTCTAACCAATGGTCTTGGATTGCCCTCCTCACTGACTGCCAAAATGGAGAGGGTTAGCTAGGGGTTTTACTCCACATCTACACCTATGTAGGACCATACGAGTCTTTGATTAATTGGGCCATCTTCCACTGTTAACTTAACTGCCCACTTCAGGAGCGAAGCGTCATTAAACTCTTTGAAAGATAGAATGCCCATTCCTCCCTTTGACCGAGGTCTACATAGGTGTTGCCACTTCACCGGATGTAGGAACCTACCACCGACTTTGCCCCCTTCCAGAAGAAGTGCTTTCTCATCATATCTATCCTCTTCTAAACAGACCTCGGTGGTCAGAATATCGAGAAAAAAATGACCAGAATCGATGTGATGACCGAGTTTAGCAAGATTATTCATCCACCCTTAGATAAAAAATTGCTACTCCATGATTCCAGTTTGGCAGTTACCTTCTCAAAAAGAGATGCCCAATCACTCTTCTTCATCTTCTTATCTGTCAAAGGTAAGCCCAGGTATCTCAAGGGGAGTGTAGTAGATGACGTATGCAAGGTGGTTGAAATTGCTTCACGCTCCCTATCAGTCATACCAAAGCAAATCAAAGATGATTTAGCTCCATTCAGCTACGAACCCAAAATCTCTCCAAATATATTAATCATAATAGATAGAGACACCGCCTCATAGAGCCCACCTTCCACAAAAAAAATTTTGTCATCGGCGTACTGTAGTATCAGTGCAAAAGCTCTAGAATTTGATAGCGAATATCCCCTTACCAAGCCCGCCTCTGCCATCTTGAAACTGAACTGTGCAATGGTATCCACTGCCAAATTAAAGATAAGCGAGGCCATCGGGCAACCCTGTCGCACCCCACACTGCGGCTGGATCCACTCTCCACAAGGCTTCCCATTTACAAGAGGAGAAAAGGAGGATGTGACAATACACCTCTTCAGCCATTGAATCCACTAGGGAGGGAATCCCCTCTTAAAAATCTCCCATAGATATGGCCGCTCTACCGAATCGTATGCTCTACTGAAATCAACCTTCCACATGAATGCTTTGCTCTTTCTCCTCTTCCAACCAGAGACCACCTCTGCGCCACAATGAAAGCCTCTTGTAAGGATCTATTAGGGAGAAAAGCCACTTGCACCAGACTAATCAGGTCGGCCAGGACACACTTCAATCTATTTGCTAGTATTTTACCAATGATAATGTAGATTGAGTTCGAAAGCGCAATGGACCTGAAGTCAGCTAGTGTCTCTGCCCCAATGCACTTTGGTAATAGAAACAAATAGGATTTGTTTATTTTGTTCATGCCTGAGTTGTCCCTTTGGAACTCCTTAATAACCTCCATCACATCCCCTTTGACCACTGGCCAAAATTCCTTATAAAAAAATAGCTGGAATCCATCTAGACCCGGAGAGCCCTCTGCATTCAACCCATCCATGGCCTCCACCACCTCCTGCTTTGAAATGTTCTCAATCAGCTTTGCGGCTGCCATGCTTCCCACCTAGGGGAAGTCTGAAGCTGTCATTCTCCAACCCCTTCCCCTCTTGATCTTGATGCTTCCTTGAAATACCTAGTCGTCTCCCTTCTAATCTCATCAAAGGATGTAAGCACCAAGTCCCCTCTCTTCAAAGAAGAGATGAAATTCACTCTCCTTCTAGCACTCGTTGGCATATGAAAAAACCTCATGTTTGCATCCCCCACCTTCAACCATAATTGTCTAGACTTTTCATGCCAGTCCACTTCCCTAATCTGGTCAGCTTGAATCATCCCCTACTAATGCTTCCTCTGTGCCTCCTCATCCACAGCCAACCGCTCCCTATTCTCCTTTTCATCCAGAAAACGCACCATGGACATAGCTTCAGACCTCCTCTGATCTTTGACGATCTGAACTATTCGCCTATACTCCCTCAACATCGCTCTCAGATCATTTAGTTTCATATCCAAGAGATAAGTGGCTGATCCTTCCACCTTCTTATGCACCCACCAGCTACCAACCATCTCTTTGAAGCCTTCCTCCCTCAACCAAGACTTCCTAAATTTAAAATAGGTGCCCACATCGGACTCCTCCCTGTTATCCCAGAGTAGTGGAGTGTGGTCCGAGAAAGGGCGAGCCAACTCCATGACCGACAAGCACTATATCGCTCTAACATCTCCACACTCCAAAAGACCTGTCCAACTTGGAGACTAGTCCATTACCCCACACCATGTGAACTCAGCCCCCACTGAAGGATATTCACTAAGACCCACCTCCGATACCACTAACTGAAAGCCAAGTGAAGACCTGTCCACCCTTCCATTCCGTCGATCATTCATGGATAAAACACTATTGAAATCCCCGCCTACAAGCCAAGGGATCCCATTTGTATTACTCACCATCCCACGTAGCTCCTGCCATACATGTTCACTAGCTGATATTAATAACCAATTAATGAAAACCCTGCAAGGAATACAACAAATGAACAACGTTACCCATGCCATCTCAAATCTACAATGCCAATTCACGGAAATGCCCGATCAAAGGCCTATGGGAAATTTACCTTCCCAATCAATCCCAAACCCTTGAAATCAATGGAACCAAATTCCAAGAGGACATAATCAGGGTCAACAACCAATAAATCCTGCACCTCAATTCCCACTCGATTTTCAAAACCTGCAACAAAGTCAAAATTTTCCACATCGAAATCATCACACTACCAATGCAGTCACATTAAGAAGTGCCAAAACTACACAAAACACGAGACCTTCACATGAAAATAACCTGGGTTAAAAGCACATTTTTCCCATCCACGTTCACTCTCAAGACATAGGAGACAACACAAACACGACACCTTTCCCACAAGCTTTAAACTCCAAGAAAAAAGAAAACCAGAAAAACTGAGCCATCTGAAGAAGAAATTTGGCCAAGTGGAAATCAATATCCCTCTCCTAGATGCAATTAAATTTGTTCCTACCTACGCAAAATTTTTGAAAGAAATTTGTACACCAAAAAGGTAGCTTAAAAATCTAGGAAAGGTCATCCTTTCTGAGATAGTTAGCTCTGGTGTCCAAAGGAAGCTGCCTCATAAAAGAAAGGACCCAGGAGCCCCACTAATATCAGTTGTCATTAATGACACTAATTTTGATCATGCCCTCTTAGACCTAAGTGCATCTATAAACCTTATCCCTACCATACTTTTTAAGGAATTCCAGCTCGGTGAACGTAAACAAGTGAAGGTAACCCTTCAACTTGCTAACTGATCTGTAACTCACCCAAAAGGGATATTAGAGGATGTCATTGTTCTAGTACAAAATTACCTCTTCATTGTGGACTTTTTGGTCCTCGACATTGATGTACCTGAAACACTTAAAAATGCACCTATCATTCCTGGAAGACCCTTCCTCGCCATTGCCAGAGCTAATATAAATTGTGACTCCAGTAAAATGTACATCACTTGCAGTGGCGAACCACTCACTTTAGATATTTTTAAGGCTTCCAAAAGATTCCACAAGCTAGATTTCTTCGACGACTCAGATTCTGAAACTTCCAATTTTGTTGAGGAAATGCTTTCTATTTCTAATATGGAAACATGTTTTGCAATCGACCCTTCTCCTGAGCTACAACAATCGTCTAACCCACCCTCACCCACCACATCTAATTTCACACTAACCACTAACCCCATTCCAGAAGCTAGCTTGCAACTAGATATGAAACCCTTGCCGGATTCTTTAAAATACGTGTTTTTGGACCCTAACCATACAATGACCCTTATTATAAATGCACATCTTTTTGGGGTACAAGAGGAAAAATTACTCCAAGTTTTAACCAAATATCAAAAAGCAATCAGTTGGACTTTAAATGATTTGAAAGGCATTCATGCATCCTATTGCACACATCGCATTTTTCTCCAGGATGAATCTAGACCCTCCTGCCACCCACAATGTTGCTTAAACCCTAACTTGTAAGAGGTCATAAAATGGGAGATCATCAAATGGCTTGATGTACCCTATCTTCGATAGCCAGTGGGTTAGTGCTACATAGGTTGTACCCAAGAAAGCTAGCCTCACTGTCATTACAAATGATCAGGGTGAAGAAATCCCAACTTGGACTGCCTCTTCATGGTGATTTTGTGTTGATTATCAGAAATTAAATACTGCCACAAAGAAAGATTATTTTCCACTCCCATTTATTGATCAAATTTTGGAGCGGTTAGCTGGACAAGAATACTACTTTTTAGATGGATATTCCGGCTATAATCAAGTGGCAGTCCACCTTGAGGACCAAGAAAAGACCACTTTCACCTACCCCTTCGGAACCTTTGATTTCCAAAGAATGCCCTTTGGATTGTGCAATGCACTCGCGACTTTTTAATGGTGTATGTTAGCAATCTTTTTTGACTTGGTAGATCATTTCCTAGAGGTCTTTATGGATGATTTTTCCATTTTTGGAGATTCTTTTGATCATTGTCTTCGGAATTTAGAAAGAACTCTCCAGAAATGTATTGTGGTTAACTTGGTACTCAGTCGGGAAAAGAGCCA
This sequence comes from Thalassia testudinum, assembly GCA_037157565.1. Classification (NCBI taxonomy): domain Eukaryota; kingdom Viridiplantae; phylum Streptophyta; class Magnoliopsida; order Alismatales; family Hydrocharitaceae; genus Thalassia; species Thalassia testudinum. Next base: position 138,045,533 of record JAZHRO010000063.1, read on the forward strand.
TTGTATAGTCCAAGAAGGCATTGTCCTAGGCCATGTTTTTTCTATAAATGGAATCTTGGTAGATAAAGCAAAGGTTGATACAATCTCAAAACTTGCGCTACCCAATTCGGTGAAACATATACAATCTTTTCTGGGGCATGTGGGATTCTACCAACGATTCATAAAGGATTTCTCCGAAATCTCCCAACCTTTAGGCCACCTTTTGACTAAAGACCAACCCTTTGTTTTTTCTGAAAATTGTATGGAGAGTTTAAAGATTTTAACGCAAACGATTACTGAGGCACCTATTTTACAAGGACCCGACTGGGCTCAAACTTTTGAGCTCATGACAGATACCTTAGATTACGCAATAGGAGCTGTCTTAGGGCAAAGAATCGACAAGAAACCCGTTGTGATTTATTATGCCAGTAAAACTCCTGTCAAAACACAACGGAATTACACTGTCACCGAAAAAGAATTTCTTGTGATTGTTTTTGCCCCTGATAAATTCTGTTCATATCTGTTAAAGTCACACATCACCATCTACACTAATCACTCAGCATTGAAATATTTGCTAAACAAGAAAGATGCGAAACCCCAATTAATTCAATGAATTTTATTATTACAAGAATTTGATTTAGAGATCAAAGATAAAGTTGGTTTGCAAAATGTCATGGCCGATCACCTATCCTAACTAGAGACCGGTGATGTTTTGACCCAAACAGACGATTTTCCGGATGAAATGCTCCTTGCCCTCAAATCCCTCCTTTGGTATGCTAATTATGCAAATTATCTCGCAACTGGACAATTCCCTTCTGACTGGACTAAACAAAAAAGGGATAAGTTCTTTGCTGAGATCAAATATTGCTTCTGGGAGGACCCCGATCTATTTCGCATTTATGCTGACCAAGTCATTAGATGGTGTGTTCTCGATTCAGAAAAATGTGATATTCTAAACCACTGTCATTCAATGGCTTGCGGTGGACATTTTTCGAGGAAGAAAATGACAGCCAAGGTTTTAAATGCAAAATTTTATTGGCCTAGCGTACACAAGGATGCTCATGAATTCCCATGGTCTTGTATGCATTACTAAAGCATCAACAACATGAACCCTAAGGATATGATGCCCCTCAACCTGATTTTAGAGGTTGAGATATTTGATGTCTGGGGCATCGACTTCATTGGACTGTTTATCACTTCTTTTGGGTACCAATTTATTTTAGTCGTTGTCGACTACATTTCAAAGTGGATTGAAGCTGTACCCACGCACACTAACAACCATCGGGTCATCATGGATTTTATTAAGAAAAATATATTTTCTCATTTTGGTGTTCCAAAGGTCATAATTAGTGACGGAGAATCGCATTTTACACATTCTCAATTTCGTCAACTTCTCACGAAATATGGGGTGAATCATAAAATCTCTACACCATATCACCCTCAAAATGCGACCGGGTGAAGTCTTCAACCAGGAGATTAAAAACATATTACAAAAGATTGTAAAGCCTGACCGAAAAGATATGTCAATCAAACTTAATGATGCATTATGGGATTATCATACAGCTTTCAAAACTCTGATTGGCATGTCACCTTTCCACCTTATTTTTGGCAAGGCATTTCACCTCCTGGTTGAACTAGAACACAGGGCTTATTGGGTGATAAAGGAATTTAATTACAATTTGGATGCGACCGGAAAATATAGGAATTTGCAATTAGCCAAACTTGAAGAACTTCGCAACATGGCTTATGAAAATGCACACATTTACAAAGACCGAACAAAGAAATTCCATGACAAATCCATCGTTCGGAAATCATTTGAACCTGATCAACTCGTGTGGCTTTTGATGCGAGGTTAAGACTATTTCCTGGTAAGCTTAAATCTAAATGGACCGACCCTTACATTGTAATTCAAACCTATCCCCACAGTGCCAATGAAATTTTGTATCCAAAAACAAACAACACTTTTAGAGCCAACAGCCAGTGGCTTAAGTCCTATCTTGATAACTCCATTAACGTGAAATCTAACACTCAAGACCTCCACAATGTACCTAATAGTTAGTGACTTCACCCTTGGCTGAATAGCGTAAAAGATAGCACTGAATAGGAGGTAACCCATCATTTTTCTTGATTTTTGCTTTTAATTTTCTTTTCAGAGGTTTTGACTATCCTGAGCTCGACTGGTCTCACTATGGTGACTTATTTCTCCCTTCCCATTGCATGAGGACATTGCATATATTAAGCATAGGGGGGTGTTTTCAAATTTTGACGATCAATTCAGGATTTTCAAAACCTAAAAACATTCAAATATTTATTTCATTTTTGCATGCATACCGAAAAGAAAATAATAATAATAATAATAATTTTGAAAACTTTTTGAGGAAATTTTTAAATCGAAACCAAGGTTGATAATTCATTTTAAGGTACAATGGGATTTAATCTTTAACAAATAGGGATTAGGATGTGGATCTGATTGTTAGAATCTCTGGGTCTAGTTTTAGACTAGATCAAGTATCCTTCTTTAAATTCCACTTGAACTCGTGATGATTCAGGTGACTTGATATCTTTTTGTGACCTGGAAATTACTTGTCTTAGTTTCCGATCCAAAAACTTGCATCTCTTGCAAAATTTTTGTGTCAAACCCCACACACAAAGCCAACACCTAAAAATAGCTAGAAAAGTTAGAAAAGCCCGTTGTTTAGTCTTAGTGAAATCTGAAGCGGATGATTGGTTTGACTTCCCACCATCGAGAAGGAGGAAAATGCCTCTTTTGAGGATGCAATGTCAACATGTTACTGCCTCGGCACTACTCTATATCTATATTCCATATCTTTAGATGGAGCATTAAGGCATAATTTGGTAACTCAGGTGTCTTGGACGGTGCTCTACCCAAAGTGTCAAAGCAAGAGCCTGAGTTCGCTTGGAGCACCCCTTTACACCGCATTGGGTTTTGGGGTTGTGAGCTCCTGGTGGTGTCTTGGATAGTACTATCTTGAAGTACTGGCGTCAGAGTCCCCTCAAGGATTGGTAATGGAAATGATGATCCCGACACATCTGTTGTAGGATTAAGAAAGGAATAAGCATGGGGGAGACAAAAAAAAAGTTTCAAAAACATGACCTTATAAATGTTGGCATTCATAAGCACTAACACAAGGTCTTAAAAGATTAAGCAAGTTGCAAGTCAGATTCAAGAGACAAGGAAATCCTAACTACAAAATAAATTCGAGTTACTTGAATTAGCAAGGAGTTAACTTGTAAATTTTTTAAGGATACATTGATTCTGATTCATCTAATTTTTGGATATAAAGACGAATCCCGATGTTTTATTCTTAACAAATTCCATGCCTTGCATGTTTTCAATCAACCAAAGTCCTGTAATCTCCTTCTCAAAAGTAACAAAATTAGCCTTTCCCAAAAATCCATTTTGTGAAAATAGTTTTGCTAAGAGACTAGCAAAACATAATCATGGGGGTGTGATAAATGCCAATTTATCATCATTCTTATACCCTAAAACTGATCAAGCTCCTAGGGTTTTAACTCCGTAAAAGGGTTTTCAGGTAGCATTTACGCATTACTTAGGTTAGGCATGCATAGCATATTTTTTGTATTTTTAACATGTTTACTTGAGTGTTAGGGATAAGCAGATAGCCAAACCCCTAAAACCTTAGCACTCAAGAAGGTAGAAGATGAAGAGGAAGATCAATTTAGCTGAACCCTAGCTAAATCCAACTCATCACAGCTAGATATCAACTCAACTAGGTTGGGTTTAGCATATCTCAGCTCCATTCAACTCATCTCAACTAGATGGCAGCTTAGGGTAGCTTTACTCAACTCAACTGAGCTCAGATCCAGCTCAACTTAGTTGAGTCTAGCTTTTCCCACCTCCAATCAATTCACTGGGAGCTCTAGCGAACTCAACTTAGTTGATAGGAATTCACCCCAGCTCAAGTCCAGCTCTCCCCAACTCTACTCAACTCATGGCAGCCAAACTTCCTTTGGTTTAGCTACTACCTACCAACTTAGTAGCTAACCTATCTTAGGAGTTCTCAACAGAAACAAGTCCAGCTCAACCTAGCCCCACATAAGTTGAGACCAACTCAACTTAGCTATAGTACTCAAGCTTAGCTACTAGTGGAAAAGTTAGCTAGTTAAGCTGAGTAGTTGAGCTCCTAAGAAGACCTCTTCGACCATCATTAGCTCTGGGAAATTTGCTTCAGCTCCAGATATACTTTCGATCCAGGCCTTGATGATAGATCCAGGTGCTCCTTTAATTTCAGTGATTATTGATGACACTACTTTAGATCGCACCCTTCTTGATATTGGTGCCTCAGTTAATATCAATCCCATAATTTTATTTGAAGAATTTCATATCGGTGAATTAAAACCTATTGAGGTTACCCTTCAATTAGCCGACCATTCTACAATCAAACCTCATGGGATTGTCAAGGATGTCATGGTCAAGGTCCAGAATTGTCTTTCCTGCAAACTTTCTAGTCCTTGACATTGAGGTACCTGAATCTTTATTGAATGCCCCAATAATTCTTGGATGACCCTTTTTGGTCACTGCAAAGGCAAATATAAATTGCCATATAGGAAAAATGGATCACCTGTGCAAGCCAAACTATCACCCTTGATATTTTCAAATCCTCCAAGAGATTCCATGATGATAACTCTTTTGAGGACTCAGATACTAAAATATCAAATTTGTTGGAGACAAAGTTGGTAGATACCCTTCCTGAGCACAATTATTTCGAGGTATCTGACTTAGAATCAGTGGTCGGCGAAATCTATTACTCGAAGACTTATCTTCCACAAAAATCTATTCCTGATGAACCCCCTGATCATTCCCCTGAGCCACCCACTTTTCTCTCAACCCTCCCCTACATACTAACCTCACCTACCCTTCATCACTCCTCTCCCACCCCCTTTCAACTGGACCTACCACCAGACCTGCCTGAGTTTGGCATTCATCCTGAATCAAAACTATGGCCAAACTCAGGTCACACTTATCATTTTTCATCAAATTTTGATCCTCATCTTTTTACCACTCAACTTTTTAGGGATCCAGACCAAGACCCTTTTTATGTAGGCATTCAAGTGTCCAACTACTTACATGATATTTCATCTTCCATGCATACCTTCATGACCAGCTGAATGGCATAAAAGATAACACTGGATGGGAGGTAACCCATCATTTTTTTATTCATACTTTCTTTTGTAGGATCTATAAATCACAAGCATACTAGAAGGGGGATGAATAGTGTGGTAAAAAAAATTGCAATACAAATCAAACCACAAAATGTAGAAGATATATAGTGGTTCCCCTCACTTAGGTACTCCACTACCTAAGTCTCCCAACTTAGGAATTTTAACCCGATTCCCTCAATCTGGAAGGAATCAATTTACTAAAAACTGAGGTAATTAACGGGTTACCTCAACCCAATTACAAGATATTAAAAAGAAATAAAGATATAGGTGTAAGTAAAATGCAAATAAAAGCTTACAACTAATCCCTAAGTCTCCAACAATTATATTGCTTAATATGAGTATGTAAATTAATCTAACGAGAATATTAAGGCATAAAACAAATGAATTTATCAGAGAAGAACACGATCGCCTTGATGACTTGTTGCAAGTGGAGAATGGCCTTGAGACACTTGCAACAAGACAAGCTCTTTTGCAACTAGTAATTTGAGAAATGAAGGTGTAGGCAAAGATAGAATTTTGGTTTCTTGGTTGTGTGCAAAAGACACTCAAAGAGTGCTTATATAACCCACTAAGTACCTTCCCTATGATTACTAGCCATTAGGGAAAATTTGGGAAGATTAGGGATTGGTTTAATTGCAAAATAGTCATTTAGATTGGTCACAATGGTTAGTTGGTACCGATATTAAACTTTTGGTACCGGTACTAACTGCTTACAATCAGCCCAACTAAGTCACCAGGTGCCGGTACTCATGATGAGTACTGGTACTTGTGACTCACAGATTTGGGTCCAGTGACCTACATGTACCAGTACTAGTAATTAGTACCGGTACTTGTATGGTTCAGGCAAAAACCAAGTACACAAACTGTGACCAATTAGTATCGGTACTCACAATGAGTACCGGTACTTGTTGATCACAGTTTAGCACTTAGGCCCAAACCTATGGCTAGCATATACCGGTACTTATGACCAGTACCGGTACTTGCTACAAGTACCAAATTTTGTAAGTGTAAGTCAATTTTTAGAGATATCCAACTTACTCTAAATGACTTTATTTTGAAAAAATCCATTTTGAGTTTTGAAACGAGTGAATGAACGATTTTCTAAACCCTAATTATCTCTACTTTGATTTTAACTCCTAGATTATGTTTTACTTGTTAGGAGACGTACAAGGATTCTAAAAAATAATTAATACAACAAAAACTAGTCTTATAATCTTCTTCCTTCATATGCTATCTTGTTGCTTGCATCCATAGATTCTTTTGACCAGTAATACTTCATAAACACATTAGATTTAAAAATAGTTTTGATAACACCAAAATACAGATGAGGGATGGAACTAGGTTCCAACAATCTCCCCCTTTTTGGTGTTGACAACACAAACAAGATAATACTCATATTTAAAAATAAACAGAGACTTAATAAGAGAAGAATAAAAAACTCCACATGGAGTGAAAAACCTCCCCCTCAAACTAAGCTCTCCCTATTTTAAATATGAAGTACAATCATTTCTCCCCCTTTTCGTCAAGCAAGCAAAAAAATGAGTAGATAGTAGAAATGAAACATAACATGATACATGAATAAGCAACACTTTCACATAAACAAAGCATGATACATGAATCATAACATGATAAAGTTCATAAGGCTTGAAACAAGTTTAACACATAATTGTCTGAAAAGTCATACAAATTTAACAAGCATTAAATTGAAAACTAAGCTAACTTCTAGGATGTTTTCTAATTAGCTTTTGCACATGTCCACCACCATCATCATCATCATCATCATCGTCATCATCATCATTGTCGTTAGCATCATTGTCGTCGTCATTATCTTCATCTTCATTATCACTTTCTTCATATGAAACTTCTTCGTCATCTTCCATGTCTTCTTCATCATCATGAAGAACAGGTTCTTCTTCCGCCATTGAAAAAGGAGATGGATCTTGAAAATGCTTCTACCTTCTTTCACTGTATTCTTGAGGTGCTTTCGGTTGAGTCTGCTTCCTTTGTTTAGGTTGTTGAATGGAAGAACTGACATGGGAGGACTCAATAGAAAGAGAAAAATCATGGAATTTGTGTTCCATGTTACGGAAGGCAAAATTTAAATTGGTTAAATTTTGACCAATGTAGTTGAAGGTATTTATCAAATTGGGATCAGTTCCAGACACATTAGATAGATTTACCTAAGGTGTTTCAACTTCTGGATATGGGTAAGTTTTAGGAACGAAAGTGGAGGATGATTCAAGAGGTGGATGAGAAGAAGATTGAGCATTTGGATCAACTTCTTCTTCTTCATCACTGGAGGATTCCTCTCTAGCAGGTTTCACTCCCATTTTTCGAAGAGTGGACTATTTAAAATAGACCACTTTTCTGAGAGGAGTAAAATTAGAGAGGGCAATTTTATTTTTATGAAGAATGTGTGACACCAAAATATCCAATGGTAAAGCTAATGCTTGGCAATGGGGTCTAAGAAAGTGAATAAAAGCTATGTTCCAATTGACCGGAAAGCTCATAATGATAGCATAAATCAAGGGTAAAATATCAACAGGTATTTTGTGAAATCCTAAAGTTTTAGCCCTTAAATTCCATGCCAAGATATGAAAAAGGATGCGAGCAAAAAGAGTCATATTTGGAGCAACCAATACTTTGCCCTGACAGTTAGGGAGCAGAAGAGTTTCATGGATTTTATGAGTAGGAAATTACTCCTTAAGTGTGTTAAATGCATGACCTTCATTAGGACATTTAGTAATGGTTGACAAGAATTTAGGTGTAATGGTGATTTTCTGACCAAAACATTTGTTGTTAAGACAAGGTGACCTCAATTTTCTTATTCTTGGAGATTAGTAAAGAATAGACAATTAACATCAAGGTATACTCCAGAAGCATTAGCAAAGAATGACTCATCAAATAAATGCATGAGTTTTTGTTCTAAAAGACGAGTGGTAAAACTAAAGAGTTGAAGAGAGAAATCTTTCCACTCAACTGGCCTACAATGATGGAGTTTTAGTCTTTTATACCAATCAAATTTTGACTTAGCATCCTCATTAATGCAGAACTTATGAAAAGCATCTTGAGGTACTTTTCCCTTACTTTTTTATTTAGGTGCCATATGTAAACATGCAATAACAAGGAATAGGAAAACGATTAGAAATATAGACAATTTCTTTTCATGTGTTTGTAAGAAAAAAAAAACATTAAAGCCTGCATGTACCGATACTAATGATTGGTACTGGTACTGGTTGGTTTCTGTTCTAACCAGAAATTTAAGCTAGTACCGGTATTCATCTTTAGTACCAGTACTTGCTCACTAAAGCAGGTACTGTTGCGCCATGCTAGTACCGGTACTAGTGGTACCACCTGGTACCCGACGAGAACAAAAGCAGCAATGAGAAAGGATTTGAGAGAAAGAAGAATGCAAGATGTAGAATGATTTATAATAGCAAGGTCTACTTAGGAGATAAGAATATACCTAGACTAGAAGCTTGGAGATGATCCTTCTTCTTCTTGACAAGAGCTTGGAGAAACACTTGTGGAGTGAGAGCCAGGGTTTTCTTGAGACAAAATGAGGCAAGTGTTTGCACTTGGCCTCTTTATAAGGGATGGGTCATGTGCTTGTCACATGACCACTTAAGTGGTTGAGACATGAAAAATTTATAACTTAGATGTTGAATAAATAATGTAGTCAACAACCTAAGTTAAGCAACTATATTGCAAACAACACCCAAATATTTCCAAACATATAGAAGTATTATAGTTTACCACTTTAAAAAAAAATGGGTAAATTGCAGTGTGACCCTCAGAGAGTTTTATAAATACAAACAAATTCCATAATAATCAACTTATTAATTTTGAATCTCATTTATTGTACAATGCCCTAATTCTCTTCTTATAAAGCAGAATCTTTCTACTGCAAGAGGTTTTGTAAAGTTGTCTGCCAATTAATTTTGTCTGTCAATGAATTCTAATTAAATTGATCCTTGAAGCATGTTATCTCTAAGGAAATGACGTCTAACATCTATGTGCTTGGTACGTTAATGATGAACCAGATTTTTGGATTAAATTTATTGCGCCTGTATTATTACATAAAATTTTGGATTACACAAAAATAAATCCAAAGTTGGACAAAGTCTATCTCATCCAAATGACCTGAGAGCAAGTAACTGAAGCAACAATATATTCTGCTTCAGTCGTAAAAAGTGAAACACAAGTCTGTTTCTTAAAGAACATGAGACTAGAGATTCTCCAATAAAATGACATGTACCGCTAGTGCTCTCTCGGTATGTCCGACTCCCTGCATAGCCAACATCACTATAGGATAATAGATCTAAGGATTATGCTTTAGGATAGAAAAGACCAAGGTCTTTTGTGCTATTTAGGTATCTAAATATTCTTTTTACTACATTAAAGTGAGATTCCTTGGGTTCGGATTGGAATCTTGCACATAAACATGTAGCAAAAAGAATATCAAGTCTAGAATCTGTAAGATATAGTAGTGAACTTATCATGCCCCAGTATTTCTTATTATCTACTCTCTTGCTGGATAAATCTTCACCAAAAGAAGCAAATAGAGCAATCGGAGTCTCTTTGCCATTTACATTTTAAAAGTCAAATTTCTTGAGAATTTCAAGAATATATTTTGTTTGACTAATGTAAATTCCTATGTCTAATTGTTGAATTTGGAGTCCTAAAAAGATCTGAGTCCACCCATCATACTCATTTCAAACTCAGTCTTCATAGTCTCACAGAAATGTTGACACAGGGACTCCTTAGTTGATCCAAATATAATATCGTCAACATATATTTGGACCAGTAGGATGTCATTTCCTTCTTTTACAAAAAGAGTTGAATCAACAACTCCAATCCTATATTCGTGCTGAAGAAGAAAGGTCCTATGCCTATCATACCAGGCCTTGGAAGCTTATTTAAGTCCATATAACGCCTTATTAAGCTTGTATATGTGCTCTGGGTGTGCTGGGTCCTCGAACCCAGGAGGTTGATGAACATAAACTTCTTCCTTAATAAAACCATTAAGAAAGGCGCTCTTGACATCCATTTGATATAGCTTGAAGTCCTTTGCACTTACAAAGGCAAGTAGCATCCGTATGGACTCCAAGCGAGAAACAGGAGCATATGTTTCATCAAAGTCAATACCCTCCTGTTGGTTATAGCCTTGAGATACAAGTCTAGCTTTATTCCTAATCACTGAACCAAATTCATCCAATTTATTTCGGAATACCCACTTGGTTCCAATGATGGAATTACCCTCAGGGGAGGGTACCAAGTTCCATACATTATTCCTAGTAAATTGGAGTAGCTCCTCCTGCATAGCTACAACCCACGACTCATCCTTTAATGCCTCATCAACTTTCTTGGGTTCAAGTTGAGAAACAAAGGCATTAAGGACAAAATCAGCTCTAAAGTGAGATCAGGTTTTTACACCTTGTTCAATATCACCTATGATATGTTCTTGAGGGTGATACTTATGGTGTATCCATTCTTTTGAAAAATCATGTACACTTCGTGTATCTTCCATTTTTGATACATCGATGAAGGGGGTATCTTCATCATTAGAATCTAAATGATTTGGTTCAGGTTAACCTAAATTTGTTTCATCAAATGAAACATGCAGGGATTCTTCTATAACAAAAGTCCTTTTATTAAAGACTCGATAAGCTTTGCTTCTTGTTGAATAGCCAATAAAAATGCCTTCATCACCTTTAGCATTAAACTTATCAAGCCGAACACGGGTGTTTAGTAAATAACATCGACTTCCAAACACCCTAAAATATGCAATCCTAGGAGACTTCACATAATAAAGCTCATATGGAGTTTTCTTAATAATAAGCCTTAAGAGAGTTCTATTAAGAACATAACATGCCATATTAATGGCTTTTGCCTAGAAATATTTTTGAAGCCCAGACTCCAAGAGCAAGGTTCGGGTGCATTCTTGTAGAGTGTGATTCTTGCGCTCAACAACATCATTTTGAGATGGTGCCCGAGGAAATGAAAATTCATGGGTTATGCCAGAATTGACACAAAAACTTGAAAATTTTTCATTTTCAAATTCACCCCCATGATCAATCCTAAGTCTAAGAATAGAGGATGATTTTTCCTTTTGAAGTCTTCGAGCAAGACTTAGGAAGGAATCAAATGAATCATCCTTATGTTTCAAGAAGATGACCCAAGTGAACCTAGAGAAGTCATCTACAATAACTAGGCAAAATTTTGATCCATTTAGACTCTCAAATCGTGTTGGTCCAAATAAATCAAGATGTAACAATTCTAAAGGTCGTGTTGTTGAAACTAAGTCTTTTGGTTTAAAAGAAGCTTTGTGCATTTTTTCGAGTTCACAAGATTTGCACAAAACATCCTTTTTATAAGTTAGTTTGGGTAGGCCCCTTACTAACTCATTTTTGGCTAACCTATTAAGATGCTTGTAATTAATGTGACCTAGCCTACAGTACCAAAGATATACTTCAACATGGGAGGCAAGCAAACATTTTACAAATTTCTCATGTGAAAAATTAAGAGCATAGATATTTTCATATCTAAAGCCTTCAATTAAAATCGTATTTGTTCCTTCTTTTAATATTTCAAATCCAACTTTAGTAAACAAAACATCACATCCATTATCACATATTTGACTAACACTAAGCAGGTTATGTTTTAAGTTTTCTACTAAAAGAACATTACGTACCTGCTTAGAAGAATTACCTATTGTACATTCACTAATAATGCGACAACATTTGTTGTTGCCCAACTTGACGTGTCCTCCATCTTCGATTCTAGTCCACTTGATAAAGAGGTTAAAGTGTCTCATCATATGCTTAGAGCACCCACTATCTAGGATCCATTTGTCCTTCTTGACCTGCAAAATAGTTTACTAAATCTATTTTAGGCACCCATTTTCTTTTGGATCCTTGATGGTTAGTACCCTACAAATCCTTAGGTATATAGATCACTTTAGTGTTAGATCTATAATTCTTAGGATACTTGACCTTTTGATAAATCCATGCATGTCTAGGTGCATGTGATTTATTTTGTGTGTTCTTTTTATTATTGATCTTGCTTTTAAATTATTACAAAATTCTGCATTCAGCCTAGTGTTGTTTTTAGATTATTCAAAGTGTCCTCAAAATGTTCATAAATATTTTCTAATTCTACTATTTTAGCATGCAATTAATTGATTATTAGTTTCTTTTGACATTTCTCGCTCTATTTTTAAACAAGATTTCTCTATTTCTAAAGTTTTATAACTATCATGCAAGACCTTATTTTCTTTTTTAATCAACCTAGCTTTGTCATACATATCTTCATATGCTTGTAATAACTCATTAAAGTGACTTCAGAGTCTACCTCAATTTCTAAACTGTAGTTGTTCGCCATTAAACAAAGACGTACAACTTCTGCTTCTTCAAATTCCTCATAAGATGATTCTATGTCGAAATCACTATCATCCCAAGTCACCTTGTATGCCTTTCTTGAAATCTTCTTCTTCCAATTGAGTTCTTTCTACTTTTCTTCCTTCTTCTTCTTGATCATTGGACAATCTTTTCGTATGTGTCCCTTCTTCTTGCACTCAAAACAAATAATGTCATTTGTAAATTTATTTACTTTCTTACCTTATTTTCAGATGAATCTTCTGAATCTTCTCGTTAGAAGAGTAAGCTCCTCTTCTTCATCAGAGTTGGAGTCATAGAGGTCCAACTCCTCCTTTATAGCTTTAAATGATAGCTCCTTCTTGCTTATGGATTTTTCTTCAATCTTCTTCATATTTTCCAATTGGATTTCATATGCCATGAGGCTTCCAATCAAGTCATCCAAGGAGAAAGTAGAAAGATCTTTCGCCTCTTGGATGGCTGTGGTCTTTAGAGGCCAATCGCTTGTAAGGGATCTCAAGATCTTCCTTACAAGCTGCTCCTCCTTCAACTTGACTCCAAGGTTCTTCATTGGATTTATGATCTCTCTAAATCTTGTGTACATTCCTTTGATTGTTTCACCTTTCTACATCCTGAAACACTCATAGTTTTCTGTTAGAATAGAAATATGTGTTTCTTTTACCTTACTCGTACCTTCATAGGTGACTTGCAACATGTTCCATATCTCGTATGTAGACTCGCACGTAGAGATAAGGTTAAACTCTTCCTTTGATAATGCACAATAGAGTGTGTTCATCGATTTCGCATTTCTCGCAATCCTTTTCTTTTGTTCTGTAGTCCAAATAACACCTTCCTGCGGCTCCGGATCCATGTACTTCTCTTGGATAAGAGTCCATGAGTCCTCATCCATGGCCTTGAGGAAGATTTGCATCCTCCTCTTCCAATATCCATAGTCCATCCCATCAAGGTAGGGAGGGCGTGTGGATGATTGTCCTTCAGTGCACTTGATTGAAGATGCCATTGCGAAAGAGAATAGTTACTTCTATTTGCAACCTGCTCAGATACCACCTATAAGATCTGTAAATCACAAGCACACTAGAAGTGGGGATGAATAGTGTGGTAAAAAAAATTTGCAAGACAAATCAAACCACAAAATGCACAAGATATATAGTGGTTCCCCTCACTTGGGTATTCCACTACCTAAGTCTCCCGACATAGGATTTTTAACCCGATTCCCTCAATCCGGAGGGAATCAACTTATTGAAAACTGAGGTAATTAACGGGTTACCTCAACCCAATTACAAGATATTAAAAAGAAATAAAGTACAGGTGTAAGCAAAATGCAAATAAGAGCTTACATATAATCCTTAAGTCTCCAACAATTATATTGCTTAATATGAGTATGTAAATTAATCTAACGAGAATATTAAGGCATAAAACAAACGAATTTATCAGAGAAGAACACGATCACCTTAATGACTTGTTGCAAGTGGAGAATGGCCTTGAGAGACTTGCAACAAGACAAGCTCTTTTGCAGCTAGTAATTTGAGAAATGAAGGTATAGGCAAAGATAGAATTTTGGCTTCTTGGTTGTGTGCAAAAGACACTCAAAGAGAGTTTATATAACCCACTAAGCACCTTCCCTACGATTATTAGCCATTAGGGGCAATTTGAGAAGATTAGGGATAGGTTTAATTGCAAAATAGCCGTTCAGATTGGTCACAATGGTTGTTGGTACTGGTACTAAACTTCTGGTACCGGTACTGACTACTTATATTCAACCAAACTAAGTAATCAAGTACCGGTACTCATGATGAGTACCGGTACTTGTGACTCACAGATTTAGGTCCAGTGACCTACATGTACCAGTACTAGTGATTAGTACCGGTACTTGTAAGGTCCACGCAAAAACTAAGTGCACAAACTATGATCACTTGGTACCGGTACTCACAATGAGTACCAGAACTTATTGATCACAGTTTAGGACTTAGGCCCAAACCTGTGCCTAGCATGTACCGGTACTTGCTACAAGTACCAAATTTTGTAAGTGTAAGTCAATTTTTAGAGATATCCAACTTACTCTAAATGACTTTATTTTGAAAAAATCAATTTTGAGTTTTGAAATGAGTGAATGAACGATTTTCTGAATCCTAATTATCTCCACTTTGATTTTAACTCCTAGATTCTGTTTTACTTGTCAGGAGACGTACAAGGATTCTAAAAAATAATTAATACAACAAAAGCTAGTCTTCTACTCTTCTTCCTTCATATGCTATCTTGTTGCTTGCATCCATAGATTCTTTTGATTTGTAATACTTCATAAATACATTAGATTTAAAAATAGTTTTGTTAACACCAAAACACAAAAGAGAGATGGAACAGGTTCCAACATCTTTTCATCTTTCATTTTCCAGGTTTTGACCATCCTAAACTCAACCTCCTTTCACTAAGGTGCTCTTTTTCCCTACTAATGCATGAGGACATTGCATATCATAAGCTTGGGGGGGTGTTTTCAAATTTTGATGATCGATTTAGGATTTTCAAAACCTAAAAATATGCTTTTTTCTTTTGTCATTTTCCTACATGCATAACCAAAATAATAATAATAATAATAATAATAATGTTGAAAGCTTTTTGAGGAAATTTTGAAATCAGGATTAAGATTGAGCATTCACTTTTGGTACAATAGGATCTAATCTTTAACAAACTAGGGATAAGTATACGAATCTGATCATTAGAATTTCAGGGTCTACCTTTAGACTAGATCAAATATCCTTCTCTAAAAATCCTCCTGAACTCATGATAGTTCAGGTGACTTGATTCTCTTTTGTAACATGGAAAGTATCTGGCTTAGTTTCTAATTCAAAAACTTGCATCTCGTGCAAAATTTATTGTGTCAAAATCCACACACAAGCCAGCACCCAAAAATAATTAAAATTTAGAGAAACCCCCTTATTTGGCCTTAGCAAAAGTCCGAAGCAGATCATTGGTTTCAGTTGCCACCGCCGAGGAGGAAAATGCCTCCTTTGAGGATGTGATGTCAACATGTTACCGCCTCGACGCTGCTCTATATCTATATTTCATATCTTTAAACAGAGCATTAAAGTGCATTTTTGCAGCTCAAGTGTCTTGGACAGTACTCTACCGATAGTGTTGGAGCAAGAGCTTAAGTTTACTTGGAGCGCCCCTTTACACTACATTGTGCTTTGGGGTTGTAAGCTCCTGGGTGGTGTCATGGACAGTGCTATCTCGAAGTACTGACGCCAGAGCCCCCTCGAGGATTGGTAATGGAAATGTTGATCCTGATACATTTGTTGTAAGACTAAGCTAACAATAAGCATGGGGGAGACAAAAAAAAAGTTTTAAACCAAAACATGCCCTTATAAATGTTGTCTTTTCACAAGACAGACACAAGGTTTTAAAGGTTATTGCAAGTTGCAAATCAGATTCAAGAGCCAGAAAAATCCTAAATACAAAAATTTTCAGTCATCTGACTTAACAAAGGGTTAATCTATAAATTTTGAGGAAGATATATTGATCCTGATTCATCTAATTTTTGGAATCGAAAACAAATCCCGATGTTTATCTTTTACAAATCCCGTACCACCCCTACTGTAATCAACCAAGGTCCCGTAATCTTTCTCCTCAAAAGTTGAAAAAATTAGATTTCTCCAAAAATTCCATTTTGTAAAAATTTGTTTTGCTAAGAGACTAGAAAAAGATAAGCATGGAGGTGTGATAAACGTCAATTTATCATCATTCTTATGCCCTAAAATAGATCTAGCTTTTAGGACTTTAACTCCGTAAATGAGTTTTTGGGCTGCATTAGGCATAAATTAGGTTAGGCATGCATTACATATTTTTGTTGACTTTTTTATGAGTTTATTTGAGTGTTAGGGGTAAAAAGATGGTCAGATCCCCACGCCTTCACAAATTGCAGAACTGCGTGGGATGTTGACGCCAATTGCTGGGTTGAGGGTGTGCGCGAAGGAAACCTGCACGACCTAGGATCTGAAGCTTGGGGCTTAGAGTCCTGGATGAAGCTCTCGAGCTTGCTTCATCCTCCATCAATGGTAGCGAAGGCCTGAACCCTATCAACAAGAAAATAGCCTTGCGGCCTCGTCAAAACACGCAGGGAGCTTTGCCTGAACACGGCGAAGGTGGTACGGTGGTCGACGTGGCACGGGG
The DNA here is from genome assembly GCA_037157565.1 of Thalassia testudinum. Lineage (NCBI taxonomy): Eukaryota > Viridiplantae > Streptophyta > Magnoliopsida > Alismatales > Hydrocharitaceae > Thalassia > Thalassia testudinum. The sequence continues at coordinate 138,062,281 of JAZHRO010000063.1, forward strand.
TCGCCTAAGCGTGCGTGCCTAGGTCACCCTGTGTGTGCGAAGGTGGGTGTGTTCAGGGGATGTTCTGGGGGCGAGTGGCGATGAATAGAAAGAGGGTTTAGGGTCAGTGAGGCGTGGCAATGCTCGTAAGGTAGGTGGCGAGGTGGATGGAGGCGTGGAGCGGTGGGAACACCTCGCCGATGGTCTGGCTGGAGGTGGAGAAGGTGACGGTGGTGTGCGAGCGTCAAGGCGTAATAGCAGAAATAAATGATGGAGAAATGTTGAGAAGAGAGAGAGAACTTAACTGAATATGGATGGACGAAGGGGGGTGCAGAAGAGGCGGCCGGCTCGTACTGCTGTCGCCGGAGACGAAAGTCCTAGTGGGAGGAGGACGGCGATGACGAGAGGGTAGTAGGAGCGTCGGTTGGTGCGGCGCGACGCGGAAGAAGGGGATAAAGGTAACTCTACCACAGGTACTGTGGTAGAGCGACGAGAGGAGGAGATAAATGTCGCTGGAGCTTGCTAGGTGGTTGACCAGAGGGGAAAAGAGGAATTGGGGGGTATCTCTTGCCGAATTCAAGCTTGGGAGGTGCGGAATGATCAGGGGAGGCTTTTATAGCCCCTGGCAGAAGGTCTTGTGCTTGGAAGGCAAGCTTCCAAGCACGAGCATGTCGCCAGAGTTGGAAGGTCAGAGAGACCCAAATCTCTTATGCGTTCGCATGAGAGATTAAGTGCCAATCAATCCTCTAATTGTGTTCAAACTGCAGGAGATTTCCCAGAGAATCTCCCTTTCAAATTTGAAGGGGATTCTCTAAGAAATCAGGGAGTTCTTTCCCTCGATTCCTCGCTGGAGTAAGATTTCCTCCGTTGTAATGGCAGAGGGACCTAATTGCAAAGAACGATGAGGAAGTTAGGGGGGTTTCTGTAAAGGTTTTCAAAAGTTAGGGGTAGAAATATAATTGGGCTGGACCTGGTTGCAAAGTAGGTCAAGGTAAATTCCCCTTAGGTCCAAATTTTGCTACAAACCTAATTTGGACCTAAGGAATCCAATGGTGAAGTTGGATTTGGGTTTAACCACGTTTGACTGGGTAATTTACACAAAAATTCAATTTAGGGCAAACATTTGACTGGGACCCTATTAGGTTAAAATAGGTTCTAAGGGCCAAATTGAAGGTTCTAAACCCTAGAGAATATTTTTTCATGAATTTTAGAGGGTTTAGGTGAATTTTATCCTGACCAGAACTTTGTTAAATTAAGTGGATCTATTTTAAGGTTACAATAAGTCATTTAATTCACAGATTTCGCATGAACCCTTTTCTGCTTGGACCAACCCATTTTTTATCTTGTTAAGACCATTTGACCTGTGTTTAGCCCATGAGAAATCCTGTTGTTGCACTGCAATGGTAAAATTACAGTTTTACCCCTTGTTTCTTACTTCTCTTTCAGAAGGGTTATTCATTGAGTTAGGACCTCCATTTGGTTATGTAGGAGCTTTTGTTCTCTTTTCTAGGTCAAAATGAGCTAGTTAGGGCTCATAATGGTGTTCCCATCATGAGTCAAGGGTAATCCAGTGACGAAGTCCATGGATATACTCTCCCATTTCCACCTGAGGATGGGAAGAGGTTGTAACTAGCCAGCTGGTCTCTGATGCTCAGCCTTCACCTACAGACATACCAAACACTATTTCACAAAATCGCCTACGTCCTTCATACCATGCTACCAAAAGTCCCTTTTCAAGTCATGGTACATGTTAGTGTTCCCGAGATGGATGGTGAGGCTGCTGCAATGAGCCTGGGACAATAGCTCTTTCTGAAGCTCTTCATCTCTGGGAACACATAATCTACCACAGAGTCAAAGTATCTCAACCTCATGGGTGAACTCACCAGGGCCTCCCATGAGTATCTGATCATGGAGAATCTATAACTCAGCATCTTCCATCTGTTGGTCAACTATACAGGAGACCAGATCAAGGAGGGTGCGCCTCATTACCATCAACTCCCCTAGATGTCCGCTTACTTGTAAAGGCTTCCACTGGGCTACCTCAACCATACTGGTCCGTCTCTGTGCCTGAAGCATTACTAACCTAGCCGGTGGTTTCCTACTGAGAGCATCTACCACAACATTCCCCTTCCAGGGGTGATAAACTATCAAACAGTCGTAATCCTTGAGGAGCTCTATCCAATGTCTCTATCTCAGGCTTAATTCCTTCTGATAGAAAAGATACTTTAGGCTCTTGTGATCTGTGTGGATCTCGAAGGTCTCCCCGTACAAGTAGTCGCACCAAATCCTCAAGGCGAAGACTATAGCCACCAACTCCAAGTCATGTGTTGGATATTTCTTCTCATGAGGTTTCAATTGCTTCAAGGCATAGGCAACCACATGCCCATGCTGCATCAGAACACAACCCAATCCCTAAAGGTAAGCATCCGTGTATACGATAAATCTGCCACTACTGCCTGGGATGGAAGCATAGGGGTTGAAGTCAACTCTCCTTGAGTGTCTGGAAGCTGGTCTCACACTCACAGATCCAGACAAAAGGAGTATCCTTCCTCGTTAACTAGGTCAACGAGAGGGCGATCTGTAAGAAGCCCTTAATGAATCGCCTATAGTAACTTGCTAGACCAAGGAAGCTATGAATATCGATCACTGTCTTGGGTCGCTCCCACCTCAATATGGCCTCAACCTTGGAATGATCTATAGAAATTCCTGCTCCTAACACCACATGTCCTAGAAACTCCACCTGGTGCAGTCAGAACTCAGACTTACTGAATTTGGCATATAACCAATGCTCCCTTAGTGTCTCCAAGACCAACCAGAGATGCTGCTCATGTTGTGCTTCATTACGAGAATAGATGAGGACATCGTCAATGAATACCACAATGAAGTGATCAAGATAAGGTTTAAAGATCCGGTTCATTAAGTCCATGAATGCGGCAGGGGCGTTCGTCAGTCCGAATGGCATCACCAAGAACTCGTAATGACCATAACAAGTCTGGAAGGTAGTCTTCGATATGTCCCCTTCTCTTATCCTGAGCTGGTGGTAGCATGAACGCAGATCGATCTTGGAGAAGATCGTGGCCCCATGGAGTTGGTCGAACAAGTCATCGATCCACGGAAAGGGATATCTATTCTTGATGGCTAGTCAATGTAGAGACGTAAGGTACCATCCTTCTTCTTCACAAACAGAACAGGAGCCCTCCAGGGTAAGGCACTGGGCCGAATGAACCCCTTCTCCAAGAGTTCCTAAAGCTGCATCTTCAACTTCTTCAACTCTGCACGTGCCATTCGGTATGGGGTAATCAATATAGGATTAGTTCCCAAAATGAGAGAGTCTCGTATTCAATCTCTCACTTAGGTGGAAGTCCTGGGAGATCCTCTGGGAATACGTTGGTATATTCCCGTATGACAGGTACACTCCCTACCTCTAGTTTCTCTCTGGGAGTTGTGGATACATAAGCAAGGTATCCGCTGCACCCTCCCTTCAGTAACCTAGCTGCCTTCAAGGCTAACATACACCTGATCATCTACTCTCAGATCTGCCATAATACTCCAACTGAGGTGCTCTAGGAATCAAGAAGACAACCCTCTTCTTGAAATAATCCACCGATGCATGGTGTCCTGACAACCAATCCATGCCTAGAATGGCATCGAAATCCTCTATCTCGATCTTCATCAGATCAGCTAACAAAATGTAGCCCCCAATGTCTACCTCACAACTCCTGAATATTGACTAAGCTACCCATTGCTGCCCTGCTGGACCCTTGATGAATAATGGTTCATCTAGTAGTATAGGTCATTTCTTCAGTTTCGTAGAAAACTCAAGTGATACAAAGGAATGGCAAGCGCTGAAGTCAAACATGGTAAACACCAAATGCTGGTCAATAGTCACCATACCTGCCACCATAGATGGCGAAGCCTGTGCATCCCTCAGAGATAGTGCGTATACTCGTCCTGCTGGTGGGGGTACAGAAGAACCAACCATGCTCTGAGTAGGCCTCTGGCCAGGAGCATTCATACCTCCACGGGAATGCTGGGAATCCCCGCCACATGTCTAGTACGTACGAGCTGCTCCTTCGATCTGGCCACCCTGAGTCACTGTCTTAGTTGGGCAATCCTTCTTAAGGTGGCCCTACTGGCCACACTTGTAACAAGATTTCAGCTCCTTTCCTGATCGTGTTCGCCCCATGGTGCCCTAAATTTGAGTCGGTGTAGCATGGTGGGACTAAGTGTACCCTAAAGCTGAAGTCAGTGCCTACTGCTAAGGAGGCAGGGGTACAGGTGGTGGTGCTCTATATGGCTCGTACCTCCGATCCCTCCACTTCTGAAATCCGCCCCGAAACTACGACTTCTGCCCTGGTCCTCCGCCAAAACTCCTACATGTCTCAGCATCGCCTTGTTCATGCTCCATAGCGGTGTCCACCACTTGGGTGAAAGTGTCTAACGGAAGTGGGTTGACATACTTCTGTATCTCTGGCCGAAGTCCCTAAATGAACTTTCAGTGTTTGTTTGCCTCCGAGGCAACTACAATCAGCTTGAAGCGTGAGAGCTCGATGAATCAAGTCCGATACTCGCTAATTATCATTGAACCCTGCCTCAAGTTGTAGAATTCGAGCCTCCTCTGGTCCTACCAGGTATTAAGGTAATACTGGTCGCTAAAAAACTCAAGGAAGCGACCCCAGGAAACCACCCGAGCACCTTTTTGCTCGCAGACGAACACCCGCCAGCGATGCGTCGCACAGGTCAGCTGGTATGTCACGAAGGGCACTCTGTAATCTTCTGGTGGGTGGACGGTGTCGAAAGCTTTCTCGATCTGCTATATCCAGTCCTCCACCCCCATAGGATCCCCATCCCCCTTGAAGGTTGGGGGCTTTAGCTTCCTAAACTAGGTGAAGATCTGCCGATACCGATGTGTAAAGACCCGTACCACTTTTAGCCTTTTAAGACATTTGAAGTCTCAGTTAAACGTTTGTCCAGACGTCTGGACCCTTTTTCGGACGTCTGAAAATGAAATTTTTGTACACCCTCTACGCTCTGCATGCAAGCGACGCACAGAATCCCTTTTTCCTCTCTCTCCTTACCTCCTTCCTACCCGAACCCTAAACCCCCTCAGCTCTATAAAAGCCACCCTCCCCTCCTCTCCTCTCCACTCCACACACCACCACCACACCCCACCTTCACTACAGCAAGAGGAGATGAGAGAGGGTGAGCAAGAGAAAGTGAGGAAGAGGAGAAGTGTAGGAGGAGGAGGAGGAGGCCGAGGTCGGGAGCTTAGGTGGAAGCTCGTCGGAGCTCGCACGGCCACCATGGGCGCATGCAGGAGGAGGAGAGAGTCCGGAGCGACGTCCTCGACAACCTGCAGCAGCTGGAGCTGCGGCGAAGCGGGGAGAAGCGCAGCGGAGAGCGTTGGGAGAGAGTTCTGATACTGGAAATTTTCTAGTATCAGACGTCTGGAGCAAAGTTCGGATGACTGGTGGAGCATCTGGATGTCTGGAGTCAACACCAGACATCTGAAAGCTCCTTTATCGCGAAGGTACGTTCTTTTCGCAGTTACGGCCATGCAGGCTGCATCGTAGAAGATATGTCGGTCTGATTTTAGGTGGTTGCACTGTCGTACGTAGGAGAAGCCTTAAAAATGAGCGTGGAATGCCCTCCCACGCACTTTCGGATATCTGATCAGCTCACCAGACGACCGGAGGTGCTTCCAGACGATCGAAGGAGTGGTCCGATGTCAACAACCACCTTCAAACGATCGCAGGGGAGTCCTGAACGTCTGAGGACACCGCAGGGACTTGAGGTGAGGTTCTGTATCTTTTAAGACGTCTGGACTTGTTTCCAGACGTCTAATTTTGGTCAGTAGATACGTTTTTGACCCGTTTGGGGTCTGATCGAGATCCATTTTATGCAAACGAAGTATCTATAGTTTCCTTGCAAGTTTCTCTACATACTAGAAACCTTTATACACTATTTTGAATCCTCCTTTATGATGTATTCCCTGGTACAGGATTTCATCCTGCTGCATGTTTGGGGCTCATAGAGATGCCTAGGTCTGCGGTTCGAGCCCCCATTACTCCCGTATTGTCTGGTAGAATGGTCTACTTCTGTTAATCATATTAAATGAGAATGTGTCTATGGAATTAGCCAACTGGAAACCTAGGATGTGGCACGAATCCTAGGATAGAGAAATGAATAAACCAATTGTACTACATGATTGTATTTGTATACATGATTAAGTTAAACTGCTAGCAATTGCCTGTAATAAAGTTGTGAGCTGCCTGAGATAAATGAACAATTACCTGTGAAATCATCAGTTGCATGTTTTGAATTGTGGAAACACGAGCTGCCTGTGTATAAACGAGAACTGAATTGTGAATGATGGAATTTGGATCAGAATAATGTGGTGAATATGACCATGAACCCTAAGGGAAATTAGGAGTAAAGCTCCTGTGGTTAGATGGAAAATCTGGGATGTAGATGGGAAGTGTGCTAGCCCTTGAGCGCGTGGTACCAAGGAGAGCAACTGTCCCCTTTTTGTGTAGAGTAGAACTAACCGCCCTTGGGTTGAGACCTGGGGTTAGGATTAGCCACTCTACACTGACTTCTGTTGGTCCTTGTGTACACGGTATCGAGGCGAGTTACTAGTGTAGGGAGGGAGCTAGCCACCCCACGGGGCCCGGGGTTCAGCTAGCCACCCTACACCAACTTGTTAGGCCCTCTGGGCAAATCGGGGTAGTCAGACGAGGGTGCGCGGACTATGGAGGGGCGAGATCCCTGTTTGGTTCTGAGGAGCTAGACCCCTGTTTCTGAGAAGGCTAAGCCATATACTATTACGTGCTGTACTTTGGGCGTACCCGCTAGTGGAAACGACTGACCGCGTGTCAGTGCAGGATAGCTACCCGTGCGTTTATCACGCGTGCTGTAGTCACCGCTACATCATGACAGTGACCTCAGGGTGGTTGACTGGGTGTAGGACTACCACGGAGGACTCTCCCTGCCAGGAGAATACCACGTGTACCTTCTGAAGGTTCTTCCCTACCAGGAGGGGTGACGTAATAAAATTGCGGAAATAAAAATAAAGCAATCTCACAAAAATCAATCGCACAATGTACACAGGTATTTTTAGGTGGAAACCCAAACCGGGTGAAAACCACCACCTAACCCTCTCGAGTTAGGATTTTCCGATCAACCAAGTTGATAAAAATTCACTAAACGAATCACTTTGAACGAGGGTGATTCAACCTCAGTACAACCACGTTACAAGTACGAGGGTAGCGTTCCTCAACCCCTTCTCTCCACGAGAAGGATTTTGTCCCACGAAGGAGACGGGAATTCGCAAAGCGAATACCCAACCAAAATACAAAGATAAAATAAAATAGCAGTCCTATAGAGCCAACAAAATTAAACCTAGCTTCTATAGGAAATAGGAAACTCCCCTTTGCAAGGAGTGCGTCGACGATGACGCGGTGCGTGTGCCACGCGATGGCGCTACGTCGCTCTCGTGAACAACAGCGGGAGAGCGGGCGCGCAAACTGAATTTAGCTCTCAAGATGATGGAGCTTGAGCTTGGAGAGCAAGATCTTTTCTGGACACAAAAGAGTGTGAGAGTGTATATCTTGTGTATCTAAGTGTGTCTCTTATATGTTTGTGTTACAAAGGTTCCCCTCTATTTATAGAGGCCTTAGGAAGGCTTTAGAAGGCTTAGGAAAGGTTCTATAGCCGTTGGGAACAAAGTCCAAGTGAATCAGCCCAAAATCAGGAACAATCATTGTTCTGACAGGCTTATCAGACGTCTAATTCTAGCATCAGACGTCTGGAAGGCCACTTTAAGACGTCTGATTCAAAGGTCAGACGTCTGATTTTGGGCGGGTCTCTCCCTGACTTGGATCAGATCTAGACAGGGTTTTTACGCAAGTCCATCAGACGACATACAGGACGTCTGGCACTATGTCTGGACGTCTGGAAACCTACTTTTACTGTGGGAATTGATTTCCAAACGTTGCAACGGCTAGAAAATCTCTGAGAAGAGATTTTGGGTCAGCCGAGGCAAAACGGTCATTTATCAGACGTCTGGTAAGTCCTAAGGACGTCTGATAAGGCTCTAACGGTCATAATCTTGAGTGTCTTCTAAGCCAGCCAACGGTCCACTAATTGGACGTCTGGCAAAGTCATCAGACGTCTCCTAAGACGTCTGGTCTAAGGTCTGGACGTCTGATTTCATCAGACAGAACTAACTATGTCCAGCCTAACAGTTATCAGACGTCTAAAACAACAGTCAGACGTCTTAAAATACTTCATCAGACGTCTGATTTTGGGATTAGACGTCTGAAAATGCTGTTTGAGCCCTATATTGGTTTTCTAAGTATTCTACAGAAAACCTAAGTATCCTAGGGTTGTGCAGGTGTTCCTAGGACTACTTTTAGGGTACTTTGAGGCTCTTTAACATAATGTTCTAAGGAATCAAAAAGAGTAAGAAAATAAATACAAGAGATACATGAAAGGATAAAAAAGAATCTATCATATTCTTCTTTTCTTCCATCTCCAATCTTTCGCTCCACGCGAACCTCCTGTGTTTTCCGTCAAGCTCCTCCAATCCGTCCTGGATGCGAGCTTGAACTCCGTCTAAACACGTCCACATTTGCAATTGACCTGAAATCTAGGACTCAAATTGCAAATGTTAAATAACACGTGTTTTGTTATCATCAAAACAAATGATCGTGGTGCTCTAGCACCAACACCTTCTACTATTTGGAAAAGACTACAATCAAGATCGTTCCCACGAGGAACATGCAAGATCAAGAAAATCTGAAAGTTTGAGGAAAAAGGGGTGAAAAGGAAATGCATATAAAATAAAATAACTAGAACAGAGAATTAAACATGTTGCTTTTACTGCTTTAGATAGTATAGATACCACTCTACTCAACTTTCTCTGACTCTGTCTTTTTCATAACACTGTTCAGGTCCAGGAGTTAAGCAACTCGAGCTTCCGACTGCGAAAGGTGTTGGGCCCAGTCGAACCCAACCACAGTTTTCCTGCACTTCTTTGTTGTACCCCCTTACTGTTGTAGTGAGTTTCAAACTTTTAGTTATTGTTGTTACTGTTACTTTCATTTCCGTTATCTCTGTTGTTGTTGTGGTATGTAATGGAATAGCAGTTTTACTTTCCTTTATTACTTTATACGTTTTTACTGCTTAGTTATATTGCATATGTGAATGTGGTTTACTTTTCTGCTTTTTGGTTATTTCTTGTTGGACGACTGGGTCTTGGGATTAGTCGAGGCGAACCGGTCTCGGATCCTATAGGGATCCGAGAACCGAGAACCGAGTCATAACACGATGTAAAGAATCTGTTGATTCGTCCTTCAGTAGGGGAGGCCCATGGTTATCCCTACTTTCCTCATCTAGGGGAACACACACTCGGAACCGAGGGCTGCCCCTGATCCCCATCGCCCCCTCCTCCCACCTGAGGTGCAAGGGGTAATCTCTACTCCAGCATCCGGAGGAAAGTCTTCGTAAAGGCCTAAAACTGGGTGGCTAGGTCCAGACATTGCTAAGGGGGATCTACTTGGCGATCTCTATCCATCTGACTATTAGCACTAGCCTGCTTGGACTTACGTGGAGTCATCTCTCTCTGCACGGTGGAAAACAATTGCCAGCAACCACAAGTCCGCAAAATTTCCAAGATATGCGAACTCATGTGAATCGAGTTTCCCATTGATCGAAGAATGGGCACCCGTCATTTAACGCATTTCGAATGTCTATACGGTTCTTCCGATCCGTTTTATAACTTAATGGGGTGACCTTGCTCTAATACCATCTATGATGACCTGAGTCCCGCCAACCGACAAAATTCGAGTCGCCTTGTGCTAAAAACAAGCACGAAAACCCACAAGATCGTAGTCACCCAACATAGAGTCATAAAACATCAATAGCCAACATTCAATCATAAAGCATTAAATGAAATAAAACTAAAGTGCTGACAATAAAATCAAAGTTCACCTAGTGTAGAAATAAAAGAGTCTCGTACAGCTACCAAGAAAATAGGAAATAAAATCTAACAGTAGAAAGAAACTACTCCTATGAGCCAACTGGCTCAGTATAGATCGTTTCCTCGGGTAGGACCTGGTTCCGTGGAGGTTTGACCAACAACAACCACGGCACCCGACTACTCAGCAACACCTGAGTACGAAACCCGAGACAAAATATCAATGAAAACTAAGTAGACTAAAACAACATGTAACGCAAGTAACAGAGTACAGGAAAAAGGCACTATGTTGATAATTCGTCTATTTTACCATTTATTTCGTATCCAACCCCTTTCTTATTAGTCTCAAACTGTCAATCAATGTCTCAGGCACGAGACGATCTCACGTGACTTCCTATGGTGCATGATCGGTATAAGTCACCCTCTTGGCTGGGAGGACCGCTTATACCCGTCGAGTTACCACGCTCCGTCACCCTGAGGTCATCGTGGAAAGGGGTGGCGGCTACGATGTATAGCATGAACACGTACAAGCACTGTGTACATTGAACCACAGACAGCCAATAACCCACCAACCAGCCGGAAAGAACTACTCTAAACCTCGACCCTTGCAGTTCGCTACCCCAGTTAGCCACTAAGCCTAATCAAAGAGTCGTAGGGAGGCCAGTGATACGCCCAACTCGCTTCAGTTAAAACACGTCATTGTAGTGCGATAAGAACGTCAAGTTTAAATTTTATATTAAACTATTAATAATTTTGGTAAGTCCGAGTCGTTTTGCCGAGAGACTTTTAAATAATTCCTAATTAGGTTAATTAAGAGAATTTGTGCAATTTAAAAATGAGAATAAGAATAACTTGAGATTTAAAATCTATTTAAAACCTAATATTCTACTAACTAACTATCTTAATTGGTTAACCAGCACAAAACAAAAGTATTACATGAAGATTGAAAATTAACTTAACATCTATTTAGAGATGGTTAATAAACTAAGAGCAAGCAAACAAGAATTTATTTTTTTTTCTTTTGAAATACAATCTTCAACTACCAACCAAATTACATAATTATAAAGAACTTGTACTTTGGATTTTTATAAAACAAAAATATAACTTAACATTTATCTTTACAAATTTAGAAAACGTGTATGTAAAAAAGTTTAACACATAATTTACTTGGAGATTAAAATCTTAGCTTTTGCAATTAAAAAATTAAGAAGCTTATAAATTAAATTCCACTCAATTAATAATGATAACTTAAAATATGACATTTACGTGCTTAACGAACATGATACAACTCAAACTACAATAAAATATCAAATAAAAATAAGAGAACACGAGGAAAATAAGCTCCTGCCATGGACGTGCACAAAGTCGAGAAAGAAGAAGAGATCGGGGAAGAACTGGTGATAGTCGGAGAGAAGATGAAGAGATTGGTGAGTACAATGGCTGGTTGGAGTTGGTTGGGGGAGCGTCGGCGGCTGGCGGGTGGTGGCGTCGGCAGTGCTAAACTTTGCGGAGAGGAGCCGCGGCGCGGGTGAGGGTGGCAGAGAGAGCGGATCCGATCGGTTGGCGCAGCCAGTGGTGGTCGCGGGCGGAGCGGCGCGGACGTCGACGATGCCGAAGAGGAGGAGGAGCGAAGGTGGGTGTTTGCGCAGAGGAAGGAGGAACTGAAGGAGAGGGTGGCGACGTCGGCAGTGGTCGCGGACGGCGGTGTGGCTTGGCGTAGACGTCGACAAGGCTGAGGAGGAGAAGGAGATCGAGATGATGACACCGGCGCTGGAGGTGCTGTGGCGAGGATGGCGTGGGGAGGAGAAGTTGGGAGCAAGAGAGAGGTGGGTGGCCTACAGGTGGGAAAAGGAGATGGAGGAGATATCGAGGGAGAGGGAGAGGGAGATGAGGGAGATGGGTCAGGACATGGCGCTGGGGGTGGTGAGTACGTTGACGGTGGAGGGGAGGTTTTTTCGTAGGAGGAAAAAGGAGTTTACGAGGGATGGGGATCGGGAGAGGGAGAGGGAGAGGGAGAGGGGTTCGGTGGAGAAAGAAAATCAAATGGGGAAGAGGAGGGGGATGTGACGTTTTTTTGGTGGTCTACGTTCAGGTTGGGGGAAATTTTTTTTCTAAGGTGGGGGAGCGGTTTCGTAGAGAAAAGATACGGGGAGAGAGGGCGGAATTGGTTTTTTCGATGGAGAAAAATCAATACGGAAAAGAGTGTGGAGAGAGTGGGGGAAGGAGTGGAAAAGAGAGGAGTCACGGTGTGGTGTCGGGGGGGTGGGGGGGGGGTGGGGCGGTGTGGCTGTGGGGGGATATGTGGGTGCAAGGTTTTTATTTTATTTTATTTTTTCTTTGAATGAAAAGAGGGAATTATAGAGAATTGACGGGATAGGTTTGTGGGAGAGGTTATCTAGATGTGGGTCTGTGCATGGACGTGGGATATATATATATATATATATATATATATATATATATATGTATGTATGTATGTATGTATGTATGTATGTGTGTGTATATTTTTTTTTTTTCTTTAAACAAAAAGAGAGGGGATTGATGAGAATAAGGAGGGATGGGAAAATAAAAATAAGATTAGATGAAGGGTTTGATTTTTTTCTCTTCATATAATTATAATAATAGGACTTTTAAAATCTACATTACCTGCATACATAAAATAAATATGTAAAAATATGTAAAAATGTACAATTAATGATATTTAGATTTATTGTATGCGAAAATATTAATTAAGCTATTATCCTTATTATTATGCTAGTTATTTATATTAAGTTATGAAACTACATTAAAATTAACTAATTATCACATGCAAATGTAGTTTTATCAGCTAGTTACTCCCTAAATCAGCCCCTGAACTTGATCTGAAAAGGCCTAAAGCTATGGCCAAAAACCTGACAAGTAGAGGAGCTAAAAATCAGTTATCTATTCTTTTTATTTTTTCGACATATCCGTCATATTATATATCTATTTCAAGATAACTGTAGTTCTTAATTTGGTTAATTTGAAAAATCCTTAGTAATTTCTATTTACAAATTCCAGGATTACTAATTGTTCACATTATCGTCCAATTTATCCACAGGCAAGTAGTTCCAATCTTGTGACAAAGGTTCCATATTATTTGGAAATTACTGAAGATAGCAAAACTTATTTTATGGAAAATAGAGTTTGTTTCATGTATGCGATAAGAAGTATACATGTATTGATTAAATCTTCACTATTCACATACGACATATTGTTTCTCGTTATAATGCCCAAAAGTCAGTAAAACACTGGAGAGGTTCCGAACTCAGTAAAATGGAGCATACACACCAACCAAGGTGGTAAATGGAGGAGATTGCACAGGACGGGTTCATAGTTACCCGAAAAATCGGCTAAATTGAAAGAGGAATAGATTACTCTACCTAATGTCACCGGAGGCTCACGGTGACTCCGAACCAAACACACAAGGTCCGAAAACACTCTCCATGCCTGCCTCGGAATCCATGCACTCATCGGGGAGAAAACCTGGTTCAATCTAACCAACGATGGTGTCAAAGACACCTAATTATGTTTCTAATTTTTCCATAAGTAGAACAAACTCAAAAGTGAAAATAAATTATACCAACACGTAGTATGCGTCGATATGATTCCAATGATACCTTATTTGTTGAAATCCGAGGTCAGGAAAGTCTCGAACTAAACGAAACAACACGAGGGGTCCAAAGTAAGACCAAACCCGCCCTCGCATGCGTCGCCCACGCACGCGCCACGTGTTGCCCTCTAATTCGCACTCACCTCTTGCCCATGAATCACCGCACGCCTATCCGCAACTGCACATGCTTGCCACGAGTCACGAATCGCCACACCCCGCCTTGCGAACACGCACGCTGCTACTCGCCACACATCGCCACCTCCACACGTTGCGCCCTCATTGCATGCCACCACCACTTCCATGACTTTTGTAATGGGAACCTTAGGCTGTGCAGATTCGCACCCGGGTCCCCGAAAGATATTTTTAATTTTTGGAGAACTCTCTCTCTTAATTAGAGAGGGTTGGAGGCCGATGGTGACCCAAGAAACCCAAGGGGTCCTTAAATGGGCCTTAGGGGCGGTTGTAAATAGGTTTGATGGGTGAAATACCCAAATTGCCCCTAGGCTGAGTCTACCTTACATTTAGGTCCTTGACGACTTCGTTTGGCCATAACTTGAGATATACAACCCGAAATCATGCAAAACAAGCATCATCGGAAAGCTTACGACAAGAGGAATCCAATGGTACCATATATGGAAACCCTTTGATAAATTTTGACTTGAGTTTGACTCGAAATACGCGATTCTTGGCAATTTAAGGAGGTTCTGACACCAGTACTAAATCCTGACTGGCTTTCCGGGTTCGAATAACCTGACTACTTTGGAATGACTCAGAACCTGGATTTTGGGATATTACAAGGGACCTCACCCAATGCTCACTATGGCAACTGGGTATGGCACAGAATCTCGAATATGCACCTTCACGAGCTACTGAATTCATAAGGTGGGACTAAAATGGTGGCTTCTTCCTTGTGTGAAGCCGCAGATTAGAGCTTCAAATCGATGTTGTTGGAGTCGTTGATGTGCTCAATTGAGGATGTAGACAGCTGCACGAGTGTGAACTACAGCTATTGGTCATGGAGTCATGGCCGAAGATGAACAGAGCACGGTGGTCAGAGGTGTGGAAGACGACAATGATGGCGGAGCTCCGGTGGCCCTTGGAACTCAAGAAAACGGCTGATGCGGCCCAATTAAATAGCTAGGAAGCTCTACCATGAAGTAGTGGAGAGTTTGGTGGTGCTGGTTGTTGGTGTAGGTGCGTGGGGTGGTGTGTCGGGGTCAGGGAGGTCGTGCAAAGGGTTCGGTGCTTGGCGAGGAGATAAAGAAGCTAAAGCCCTAAATTTCTTTGGGGCTTTTGCTTAGTGAAGTGCGACAAGGGTGTGGGAAGTGATGACGGTGAGTTTGGTATGGTGTTGCACCGATGCGAGGTCGCCGGAGCTCGTGCTAGCCATGGAGAAGATGAAGTGGGAGTAGTGTGGTGCTGTGTTTGATCCTAGAAGCTAAAGGGCTAGAAGTGTTCTAGATAGGGAGAGCAAGAGAGTAGGGGTCTTATCAGAGCAAATAGATGTTAGAAGCATCCAGTGTTGACCAGCTGGACGCGAGGAAGGCGACAGAGTTCGGTGGAGGAATCGGCGAGGAAGAAGGGGTAGAAACAGCTCAAGCTTTAATGGGCGACGAGCGCAAAGAAGAGAGGGAGAGGATAAGCCACCCACGTTGACGATTTCATCTCTGATTTGGAAGAAGATGTTCCTCAAATTTCTCAAGCTCACATGAGCTCAAGAATCAATTTCAATCTCTAAGATGGGGTTGATCTGATTCCTTATTGACTGAGCAACAATCCCTCTAATTTTGGAGGTATTTGGAGCTACTTTGAGAGAGAAAAACTCTCTTAAATCACGGTCGTGGTGCTTTCACACCAACAATGGTGACAGGGACCTAATCATAAGAACGATGAGAAATTTAGGGACCTCATTGCAATAGAAATGAAACCTAGGGGTTTAAGTGAGAGAAATAGAGATTTCAAGGACTAAATTGCAAACCACGTCAAGATGGACATTGATTGGGCCCAAATTTTGGTGTTAACCTAATTTGCACCCAAGGAATCTAATAGTGAACTTGTATTTGAGTTTTTACCATGTTTGACTAGGTAAATTGCAAAGAAGCCCAAATCAAGATAAATTCCCGTCTGAAACTCTGTTATAGGTCAAAATGGGTTCAGATGGTCAAACCAAATGTGTCAAACCTCTTAGAATATTTTTCTATGAATTTTAGGATGTTTAGGTTAATTTTATCCTGACCGGAACCTCTTCAATTTAAGTGAGGTTGATAATTAGGATTTTTGGTATTATTTTCGTTCTTGAAATACGTGAAACCCTGTTTCAGTCAATATGGACCCACTTTTTAGACTTTTGTGCTCAATTAACCTTAAATTGACCCCTAAGTGACTCTATTGTTGTTCTACATTTGTGATGTTATGTTACAATTGTAGAATTAATCATGTTTCTTTTCTTTCTCCTCAAATCAAGATATTGCGGAGTTGTGACCCTTGGATGATTAGGTAGGAGCATTTATCATTTAAACATAACTAATTGTAGCTAGTTAAGTCCTATGATGGTGTTACTATCACACTCCTTGCAAACATAGTCTTTGGCTTTGCTTTATTACATATTAGTATCTTCCTCTCTCCCTTTTTCTATCCTAAGGTCAACACAAGATTGAAATCAGTGTATATCTCCCTAGTTGTGCCATTTGCCATCTTTTACTTTATTCTATTTCTCGCTACCTTTTATTACTTCTTGTTTCTTCTTTTTTATTATTTTTATTTTTTTTCTCTTTATATATATATAATTTCTACTTCATTTTTTACTTATTTTTTTAGGGTAGGTGGCTCTTTCGAATCTAGTTCATGAACGTCTCCTAAACAAGAATCTAGAGGAGATCAGGTTGTGCAAGGCTAGGATTTGAACATCTATCACCTAAGGGGGAATCTAGTGTAACATGTCAACCATACTCACAAGGGTCTTAAAATTATATAAAAAATTAAATTTGATTTTAAGGAACAAACTCTCAAATCTCACACCTCTTTGAAAACCTAACTTTCTATCTTTGATTACTCAAAGGCAGTTAATTAATCTGTAAGTGCCAAGGATATGAGATGCTTAGGCTTCAAAAACATTAAATCCAGGGAGTGGAAAAAAAATAAGCCATGTGCTTCGTACACCATTAATTTAATATCTTAGCAAATCAAACTCATCAAGGACTCGGAAACAAATTCATATCCTGGTAAATACTAGAGTTAATTAAGTCAAAAACAATTTGAAGAGTCTAGGTGAAAGATCTCTAATATATTCCTATAGTCAATGAATCTTGAGAGCCTAACTAGTATCATTCTTCCATATCTCAGACTCAGAACTTTGAGCAAAATAAGTTTTTTTTTTAATTTGACAAAATTTTTGGAGACTAGAAATATATGAAAACTCAGTAAAAAATTACCCACCCTCATGCTTATTTCATGAAATGTCCTCATTGTACTCCTAAATGTGCATAAGAAGGGAAGATATTACTTGAATGATTCTAAGTCCATGCATTAAGGGTGTGTGTGTGTGTAGGGGGCCAATCTAGAGAGCATAGTGCCTTAACTGAATTTGAACACAAAATGTGAACCATTAGATGTTAATCATGTGATGCACAAAATACCACCAATAATAAGTGAGCAGTATTGTAACAGCACTGAGATTTAGTAAAGTCAAGATAATTTGAAACTAAATGTAGTTGTAATCAATAACATACCAAAAAAGAATAACGTAAAAGCATCTAATCATATATGTAATTACTAAAAATAGATATGTCAATCCCTTCTTATCTTTAGCGTTGATTTATATAATAAAAATAGAAGGTAATAAATACAAGATAGTGTACGATGATTAGAAGTGTGTAAGAATGTGTAATAAATACTATAAAAATGTTGTAACGATATAAAAGAGTAATTCTAACTGTTATCACATATGATTATAACAAATACACATTTATTGTAACGAAATAATATATTGTTGTAACAAATTATCTAGTCAAATGAACTCTAACTTTTGAATGTGTTTTTGTGTTACAATGAAATATTAAGTAATAAGGAGGTTGGGAGTTAAGTTGTAATACAAGTTAAAAATATATAAAATAATAGATAGCCAAGTTGTGATACAAGTCAGTAACACATAAAAAAATAAATAGTTTAGTTGTAATACAAGCCAGCAACACATAAAATAATAGATAGTCGAGTTGTAATACAAGCCAGCAATGTATAAAATAATAGAAAGTCAAGTTGTAATATAAGCCAACACAAAAAAATAGATAGAGTTGTAATACATGCTAGCAACATATAAAATATTAAATAGTCGAGTTGTAATATGTTAAGACCCATGCCACCAAAACCCTTTTAAGACGTATGGGAGTTGGTCCAGATGTCTGGAAATAAATTTTTGCGTGCGTACGACCGCGAGTCTGCACGCGTGCCGCGTGCAGACTAATCCCCAGCCGCCCTCTTCTCTTTCTTCCTCCCCTCACCGACTTGCAGAGCTGCCCCCGTGCCTACATATATCCCCTCCTCTCCCTCATGCCACCCCACCCAATCCGTCTCCTCCTTCCTCTAGCGCGAGAGCGAGAGTGAGCGCGAGCAGCAGCTGCAGCCGAGTGCAGCGGTGGAGAGGAGAAGGGCAGCGAGAGAAGGGAAGAGAGGAGAGCGGCGAGCCGTGAGAGAAAGAGCTCTCCAGAGCAGTTCGAGGCCGACCGGCATGCACGAGGTGGAGTGTGTGTCGGGGAGGTTTCCCCAATGCTGCTGTAGCAGAGCAGCAGACGAGTGGATGCGCGGCGTGGTCATGCGCAGCAGGAAGAAGACGAAGGAGGTCCTGATTCTGGGATTTTTCCTAGAATCAGACGTCTGGACCTACATCCAGACTACGTGGATGACATTTGGAGGGAGCTCTAGACGACTGAGAGGTATGTTTTTCCTCTTATGCTTCCTTTTGTGGACGTCTGTTGTGTGCCGTGTTGAGAGATTCTACGTACGCAT
This sequence comes from Thalassia testudinum, assembly GCA_037157565.1. Classification (NCBI taxonomy): domain Eukaryota; kingdom Viridiplantae; phylum Streptophyta; class Magnoliopsida; order Alismatales; family Hydrocharitaceae; genus Thalassia; species Thalassia testudinum. Next base: position 138,080,868 of record JAZHRO010000063.1, read on the forward strand.
GCAGGTTTTGCTTCAGGAAGGTGTGAGACACGCTCTCCCACGCGGTTGAGACGTCTGGGCAAGTCACCAGACCATGGAGAGCATCTCCAAACGTCCGGAGGGATAGTCGGACGTCTGGAACTAGGTCCAGATGGTTCAACACGATCCATAGACGTCTGAGGAGCAGCATAGAGTGAGGTATGGATCTGGACTCCTTTTAAGACGTCTATAAGATGTTCCAGATGTCTGATTTGAGTCAGAGTTGTCGTTTTTGACCCATTTAGGGTCCGTTCGAGGTCCAATTTCCATGTTTAAGATTCCATTCCTCTTCGTATAAGTTCATCTACATGTTGGAATGCTTTTTATCATATTCCGAGTGGTTTCTTGTGGTTGATCCTTGTGTTAGGACCTTGTTCTGTTGCGGATTTGGGGGTTGCAGAGGCACGTGGGCCTACCGATCACGCCCCCATTCTCCCGATTTTGCGGGTAGAGTGGCTTCCGTTAGTTAATTACAAACATAAATGCATATCTGGAATAAATGATAGATCCTAGGGTATGGCATGAATCCTAAGACTAGAAACACTGGAACGATTGTATTAAATGCCTGAAATGCAGTCTTGAAATAAGTAGATGGAATAATAATTGCATGTAATTGGATAACAGCTGCTTGTGAAATGTAGAGTACTGTTGTTAGTAATTGCTACATGTAATTTCTGTTGGTTGAAATTAAATACGAGTTGCTTGTATATAAATTTGGAAAGAAAGATTGAATGTTGGAAACACATGCTATATGCGAATAAACCTGAATGATGAAACCTAGTATGGCTTGGCCTGAGAAACATGAGTATGAACCCTACGGGGAATTAGGAGTAGAGCTCCTGGAAATAAATAGAATGGAACTGGAAATGTAAATGGGAAAGTGTGTTGTCTCTTGGGTACGCGGTACCATGGGAAGCACATGTTACCTCGTAGTGCAGAGCGGAGCTAGCCACCCTAGGGTTGAGAATCGGGGTTAGGTCTGGCCACCTTGTATTGACTTTTGGCCCTCGCATACACAGTACTAGGGAGAGCTACTAATGTAGGGAGAGAGCTAGCCACCCCACGGGACCCGGGATTCAGCTAGCCGACCTATGATAATTATGTTGAATATGGCCCGTCTTAAGAATAAAAGGCCCAACATAAGTAGAATGGGAGCATTACATGCATCATGTACCAAGATTGCTTATAAAACTGTGTTAATGGCCATTTGTGTAAGCACTTGTTAAAGTAGGCCTCAGATGAGCAATCAGACCACACAGATGGATTCAGAACGACGAACGGAGTCCAATGGACTCAAGATCGGCCAAATCCGACATCCGGAGCTCCTACAATGGGCCCAAGAAGTTCTGACCATTGATTTGGAGATCAACGGCCCTCATTGCGCCACGTCACCCCCTCTCCACTGCACGCCACCTCTTCATCCAGCCGAGATCAGATCTCGGCCATCGATCTTCAATCGAACGGCCGAGACTCGTGCGCCCGCCCGTAGTCGCCGGGACAAAGCGCGGGCGTGGCCTAATGGTTAGCGCGCACGCCCACACGCACGCGACGTAGGTTCGAGCCGCACGGAGCATGAAATCATAGATGAAGGTTGCGCGCGGCGAAATTGGGCCGCCCGATCAGCAGTGGGTGGCCAAGATTTCGTCACGCGGTGCGTCCACAGCTCGCGAACGCCCACGCGCGCGCGCCCGAGGCACGATCCAAGCATAGCCGAGGAGAGATCTCAGCCGTCCAATCTTCGATCGGACGGCTCTCATGCAGCGACCGCGGATCGAGCATGAAGAAGAAACAGCGCATACAATTGACCGGCGAGCTGGAGGGCTTCACCGACGCTTTTGGAGTGGTTTTAGCGACGTTCTGGACATCGCTAAAGCCCCTTCTTCTTTTAGAAAGCCCTTAACCCTATTTAAACCCCCTCCAACCACTCATTCAAGGCATTCACTTCCCTTGCAACTACTCCACCTCTCTCTTAGCTAGCTTTAGGCCCTCTTGTTATCGCCGAAAACGACGAGCCGCCGACGGAGCCTCCTCCACCACCGTGGGTTCCTCGTCGCTCTCCACCCTCTCTCTCTCTCTCTTAAGCTTTCCATTACTTTTGTTTGAAGCATGTATTTAATGTTGTAAGCTATGAACTAAAAGTGCATGATTAATGAAGTTATTTTCCGTTCAGTTGTCACTTTAATTTCCGTTTAAGTTGCATAATCAAACAAGGAACATTCTAACCCTAATCTCTCTCTATCTCTCTCTCGCTTTTCAAAACCGTACCTTTCGCAAGCAAAACTCCGCACTTTCCGTGATAACAAGTGATAAGCAAAATCCGATTTTCACGCCTCCCTAAGACCGACACTGGACTCACCGCCGTTTACTTATTTTAAAACCAACGTTGCAAGTGTGACTATAACGATACTTCTTAACACACACGCACAACCGCATGTCAATTTTTAGCGCCGTTGCCGAGGAGGCAACGGATTTGTTTTGTCACCTCCATTCCACATTCATTCTCACATCGTCTAATGCCCCATTTTCTTTTTTACTTGATGGTTGCAGGAATTCGGCGCGTAGACGGCGAAGCGACGCATCCCACTACGGTAGCAAGGGAGTAGGCACTACGAGGACCAATAGTGAGTAATCTTTCTCTCATGATTGTTTGCTTGCATGAAAAAAAAACTCAAAAAATTGTAAAAATTGAAAAAAATTGGCGTGATGTATGATTGCTTGACCCACATCTTTAACACATCACCCCACAAAAAAAATGTACACTCTAACATTCTGAATAAATTCTTGGAGTGTTCTTTTCTTGAGTGGTGTTTGCGAAGCCACAGTGAGTTGACCTGGGCCGCACCACTCAACCCTAAAACTGACTCATCTAATAGAAGCTGCATGATCATTAGGATGAGTACATTAGGGTTTTAGAGCCTCTACAGAAAAAAAGGAAATCTACTTTCTTCGAGTTGTGTACAGAACTTGACGTGTCCACTGAAACTTGTTTGAAAACATTAAGACACGTCAACCCTAAAAAGTACTAAAGTAAGGATGAAACACTAAAAGATACCACATCTTAAAAAAAATCCTTGCTTGAAAACCATGTTTTAATAGAAACACACCTTGAAAGTGGAAAATTAAGAGGCACCACCCCAATCAACGCCTCATCACATAACCCTAAGCACAAGCACTATCCTAACCCTTTAAAACTAAGTAGATGTGCCCTAGGCAGGACTGAGTTAAGTCTCGAAAGGCGATGTTTTGTTCGCTAGGCACTTGGCTTTCATTCCCTTGGTAGAATCTGGTGACTAGGCTGCGGGGCAGTGTCAAACGACCGCGATTGTGGGGTCTACGGAACCAGAGGCACAAGCCAAAGGAAGAACCTTCCCTGCAATCCCCTCGTAATCAACCTGGCCAGATTAGCCTTGGGAAGGGGAGTCCAGTGCTTACGGACTTAATCACCCTTTGTGAGATTTCTAGGTCTCCTAAGGAATACACCATAAGGACTAGTCTTGTGTGCTTGATTGAAACACATTTCTAACATCTGTCGCCCTCCGCATCCCCTCCTGTTCTTCTCTAGTGTATGCACGGGAGACGCTCACTGCATCTCGAGTTGTGTGTTTTGGGGTAGGAATCTAGGCGACGTAATTCTGTTGGAAACATGGCTGAACCTAGGGTAGATGAGGCTGAAGATCAACCCCCACCAGACGCTATGGCCATCATCCAAGCCCAAATTAATGCTAACCATTAGCTTCAGCAACAACAAATCCACACCATCATGCAAGCCATACAATGGTTACAGAACCCACAAGAACAACCACCACCACCTTTCTAAGACATACCAGGGCAACCACCACTTGATTTACTGCCATTTTAGGATCAGCCGAGGCCCCTCCGCGATTTCTATAATTCCTCTACTATTAGAGTCGATCCAGACCTTAGGATCCCCGAGGGGGGAGATGATTTTGAGCTGAAACCGAATGTCTTAAGTCTGATCCAGAGCCACATTCGTGGAAGCTCAAATGAGGACCCCTTTCAGCACCTAGAGGATCTCGATCGCATAGCGCGAACTGTGAAACCTAGGAACATTAGCCTTGACATTGTTCTAATCAAGATGTTTCCCTTCTCATTAAGAGACAAGGCTTCTCATTGGCTTAGAACCCTAGGTAGACCCATCACCACCTGGGAAGAACTGAGGCATGCATTTTTAAAGAAATTCTTCCCCATAGGAAAGACCAATGCCCTCAGAAGAGCTATCACTACCTCTACACTCTAAGGTGGGGAACAATTTCATGAGGTGTGGGGAAGATTTAATGAACTTTTGAGGAAATGCCCACACCACGAAGTACCAAGGTGGCAATTGGCCCAGATCTTCTACCACGGTCTGGACAGCAACCTACGGAACTTCGTCGATGCCTCATGCAGGGGAAACTTCCTGAATAAAGACGAGGAGAGAGCGTTTGAGCTCTTTGAGTCTATGAGCGAGAATTCGCTCAACAATGACTCCATGAACCAGTTTAACAGGTCCAGTCAACCCCGTGGTGGGATTTATGAGGTGCAAGCAAATTCTGGAATGGCTGACATGGACATCATTGCCAAGAAATTGGATTGAGTGGAATTGGTGGACAAAAAGATTGATGAGCTACTGAACCAGACCAGGAACCCCTTACAGACTTTCTCCCTAGCAAAGGGAACGCATAATATTGACCTAGTCTAGCCCTTAACCCAACTGAACCTGAAACAACCCCTGACCATGTTCCAGGGAGGGACCTTTGCTCCCTCAACCCTTGATTACTCCCTTCCCTCTCCATCAACATCGGCTATCCTTGAAGATGTGCAAGCTATCCAAGGTTATGCGAAACCAGACCCTTTCTTCAACACTTACAACACTGGCTGGCGTAACCACCCCAACTTTGGTTGGACAAACCAGAAACCACCGCAATTCCAAAACCAGGCCAGGCCAAACCAGCAGCCACACTTGCCCCTATGAGCAAGGACCACCAGTTAGACCCCAATATAATCAGAATAGGGTGGCCCCTCTCCCACAAAACCAAATGGATACCCTAATAAAGATGATGGCTGACATGAACCAGAAACATCAGGAGGAAATGGCCTTGGTAAAGGGACAGTTAAGCCAACTCTTGGACTGTAAACAACAAGGATCCATACCTTCCCAACCACAACCAAACCCGCGAAACATAATTAACAGAGGCCCCAATTCGCAAGGGTTTCAAAGCAACCCCGGGCAGGCTCACATGGTCCAGCCAGCCCCGCAAACACCTCTTGGGTTTAGTGCTTCTTCATCCTCATCTTCTCAAAGATCAACCCATGGCCCCAATGCCTCTGTGAATGCGGTGACCTTGAGAAGCGGCACCAAAACCTAGGATCCCAAATGGCCGACTCTCCCCGAGACTTCACCCGCTGAAATACCCGACTCAGAAAAGGCACCAACCAAGGACAGAGAAATAGAACCAACCCACATTCAGACACCCTACCCTGAGGCCTTGGAAACAATCAAGAAAAAGAAGAATGCTTTGGAAACTGAGGAGCTATTGGAAATCTTTAAGCAAGTACAGATTGTTGGTGCTAGAGCACCACGATCATTTATTTTGATGATAACAAAACACGTGTTATTTAACATTTGCACTTGGAGTCTTAGATTTCAGGTCAATTGCAAATGTAGACGTGATTAGACGGAATTCGAGCTCACATCCAGGACGGATTGGAGGAGCTTGATGGAAAACAGAGGAGATTCGCGAGGAGCGATGGATTGAAGATGGACGGACAAGAAGAATAGGATAGAATTCCATTTTATTCCTTTCATGTACTTTTGTCGTTATTTTGTTGCTCTTTATTTTTTACTTAGATTCATGTTAAAGAGCCTCAAAGTACCCTAACAGTAGTCCTAGGAACACCGGCACAACCCTAGGATACTTAGATTTTCTGTAGAGAACTTAGAAAACCAATATAGGATTCAAACAACATTTCCGGACGTCTAATTCCTAAATCCGACGTCTGATAATGTGTTTTAAGACGTCTGACTGTTGATTCAGACATCTGATAACATTTAGGCTGGACTTAAGTAGTTCTGTCTGATGAAATCAGACGTCCAGACCTTAGACCAGACGTCTTAGGAGACGTTTGATGACTTTGCCAGACGTCCAATTAGTGGACCGTTAGCTGGCTTAACAAACACTCAAGGATATGACCGTTAGAGCCTTATCAGACGTCCTTAGGCATTTCCAGACGTCTGATAATTGACCATTTTGCCTCGACTGACCCGAAAATCTCTTCTCAGAGATTTTCTAGCCGTTGCAAATCCATTCCCACGAAAAAGTAGGTTTCCAGACGTCCAGACATAGTGCCAGACGTCCTATATGTCGTCTGATGGGCTTGCACAAGAACCCTGTTTAGATCTGATCCAAGTCAGGAAGAGACCCGCCCAAAATCAGACGTCTGACCTTATTATCAGACGTCTTAAAGTGATCTTCCAGACGTCTGATGCTAGAATTAGACGTCTGATAAGCCTGTCAGAACAATGATTGTTCCTGATTTCAGGCTGATTCACTTAGGCTTTGCACCCAACGGCTATGGAAGCTTTTCTAAGCCTTCCAAAGCCTTCCTAAGGGCTCTATAAATAGAGGAGAGCCTTTGACACACTAATATACATCTAAGAAACACCAAGACACACCTTGCAATACACTTTCAAATCATTTTGTGTCTCTCTTGCTCTCTAAGCGCTAGTTCTTCATCTTGAGAGCATCAAGCCTTCGCGCACCCGCTCTCCCGCCGTAGTTCACGAGAGCGAAGTTACGCCGTCGCGTGCCTCACGCATCTGCGTCGTCGACGCACTCCTTTCAAAGGGAAGCATCCTATTTCCTATAGAAGCTTAGGTTCAAAATTATTTTGTTGGCTCTATAGGATTATTTGTTATTTTATCTTTGTTATTTGGTTGGGTATTCGCTTTGCGAATTCTCGTCTCCTTCGCGAGAGAAAATCCTTCTCGTGGAGAGAAGGGGTTGAGGTACGCTACCCTTGTTTAAGTAGCGTGGTTGTAATTGAGGTTGAATCACCCTCGTTTTAAAGTGATTCGGTTTAGTGGATTTGATCAACTTGGTTGATCGAAAAATCCTAACTCGAGAGGGTTAGGTGGTGGTTTTCACCCGGTTTGGGTTTCCACCTAAAAATTATTGTGTACTCGTGTGATTGTCTATTTTGTGAGGTTGTTTATATTTCAATTCCGCATTTTTTACGTCACGCTGATCTCACCCCCTCCGAGTAGGGAATCTACACAGATTAATATTCTGCTCCTTGAAGCCGTCAAACACATCCCTGCTTACGCCAAATTTTTAAAGGATGCTTGTACACCCAAGCATAAGCCAAGACCTCAAGAACCTAGGAAGGTTGTACTCTCTAAGCAAGCAAGTTCCGTAATATCAAGCAACCTTCCACTCAAGCGAACTGACCCAAGAGCGCCCCTGATTTCCTGTAATATCGGGGACATGACGTTTGATAGAGAGCTCCTGGACCTAGGTGCTTCTATCAATCTGATTCCAACAATCCTGTACCACCAATTTGGTTTTGGGGAGGTGACACCAACCCCTGTCACCATCCAGCTGGCTGATAGATCAGTGAAAACCCCGAAGGGGGTTGTCGAGGGCGTGATTGTACGGGTCAATGACTTCTATTTCCCGGTCGAATTTTTGGTGCTCAACCATAATCTTACGCAAACCTTTCTTAGCTACGGCTAAAGCAAACATTGATTGCGACACGGGATGTATGGAAATCGCCTTCGGGGACAGGAAAATGCAATTGGATATCTTCCAGGTAACAGTCTTTTGATTGCGATTGCATTGAGGAACATGATCCTGTGGAAACTCTAATCGAGGAATGCCTCACCCTCAGTTCTGTATCAGACCACCAAACCTGTAGTGACTGTTCTGACTCGTCACCATCATTACCCGTGGACCTCTGTAAGGCTGAGTACTATCACACGACACCATTTGAAGAGATCGATGTTGATCAACTCCCGCCCTTTCCCTTCCCATCGACTGTGGTTCCACCCGCACCTGAACTTAAACCATTGCCTGAGAATCTCAAGTATGTCTTCCTGGGAACTGACCAGACCTTCCCAGTGATTATTAATTCTCATCTAACCAAGGATCAGAAACTCAGGTTGACTGTGACCCTTTCAGAACATCGGGCCGCCATTGGATGGACCATTTTGGACTTAAGAGGAATTAGCCCCACCTATTGCACCCATAAGATTTACCTGGAAGATGTGGCCCGACCTTCCCGCCAGATGCAGAGACGTTTAAACCCAAACATGCGGGAGGTCGTTAAAAAAGAAATTATCAAGTGGCTTGACGCCGACATCATCTACCCTATCTCCGATAACCCCTGGGTGAGCCCTACTCAAGTGGTTCCCAAGAAAGTTGGGCTCACCGTTGTCACCAATGATCATGGCGAATCCATCCCCACCCACACCACCACCGCATGGTGGGTGTGTATTGATTATAGGAAGCTCAATGAAGCCACTAAGAAGGATCATTTCCCCTTGCCATTCATTGACCAAATCCTTGAAAGATTGGCAGGGCAGAAGTATTTTTGCTTCCTGGATGGATATTCAGGATATAACCAAGTCGCAATTGCTCCGGAAGATCAGGAAAAGACCACATTCACTTGCCCGTATGGCACGTTTGCATTCCGTCGAATGCTGTTCGGGTTATGCAATGCACCTGCGACCTTCCAGTGTTGCATGCTAGCCATTTTTTCAGAAATGGTGGGTGAATACTTAGAGGTCTTTATGGATGATTTCTCTGTATTCGGGAATTCATTCGACCATTGTCTGAGCAACTTGGAGAAAATCCTGAAACGATGTATCGAGGTTAACCTGGTGTTAAGTTGGGAAAAGAGCCATTTTATGGTTCACAAAGGAATTGTCCTCGATCACATCGTATCGCATAGGGGCATTGAGGTAGATCAGGCTAAGGTTGATTTAATTTCCAAACTTCCTCCACCTAGTTTGGTCTGACAGATTCACTCCTTCCTAGGACATGTTGGCTTCTACCGAAGGTTCATTAATGACTTTTCCAAGCTTTCCAAACCCTTGACCAACCTTCTAGCCAACAATGCCATCTTCCACATGTCTTCTAATTGCATCCAGGCTTATCACACCCTTCGGGACTTAGTCTCCACCGCACCTGTACTTCAACCCCCAGACTGGTCCCAAGACTTTGAGATTATGTGTGATGCATCAGATTTTGCCATAGGCACTGTCCTGGGACAAAGGCAAGACAAGAAGCCTGCGGTGATCTACTACGCGAGCAAAACGTTGGATGAGGCCCAACGTAATTATACGATCACAGAGAAAGAGTTCCTCGCTGTAGTCTTTGGACTTGAAAAGTTCCGATCGTACTTGCTGGGATCCCACGTGACTATTTACACTAACCATTCAGCCATCCGGCACCTATTGGCCAAAAAGGACGCAAAGCCTAGGCTCATCAGATGGATCCTGCTTTTGCAAGAATTTGACCTAGAAATCCGAGACAAGGCCAGATCGAAGAATGTGGTGGCTGACCACTTGTCTAGACTTCATCCAGACCACATTGGACCCTCCCTACCTCTATCTGACGCCGTCCCTGATGAACACATCCTGGCCGTATAAGATAAGAAAATGCTGTGGTATGTTGACTACGTCAACTACTTGGTTGTAATACAAACCCTACATAGCTGGTCCAGACAGCAACGGGACAGGTTCTTGGCTGAGGCCAAGCACTATTTCTGGGATGATCCCATACTGTTTTGCCTTTGTGCTAACCAGATCATCAGGAGGTGTATCCCCAAAGATGAAGTTCAGAGTGTGCTTTCCTTTTGTCATGACTAGGCTTGTGGCAGCCACTTCTCTGGAAAGAAAACAGCTACAAAAGTTTTGCAGTCTGGATTTTATTGGCCGTCCCTATTTAAGGATGCACACAACTTTTCCAAGACTTGCTCACGCTGCCAAACGCTGGGGACCATGACCAAGAGAGATATGATGCTCCTTCAGCCTATTTTGATTGTCGAAATCTTTGACGTTTAGGGTATCGATTTTATGGGCCCCTTTCCACCATCCAACGGCTTCGAGTACATCCTGGTCTCGGTAGACTATGTTTCCAAATGGATTGAAGCCGTCGCCACCCGCCGATGCGATCACAGGACTGTCATGGACTTTGTTAAGAAGAACATCTTTTCCCGATTTGGAATACCCAAAGCCATGATCAGTGATGGTGGAAGCCATTTTATCCATTCCCAATTCCATGCCCTACTTAGAAAATACGGGGTAAACCACCGCATTACTACCCCATATCATCCATAAACAAATGGGCAGACTGAGGTCTCAAATAGACAAATCAAGAACATTTTACAGAAGACTGTGAGACCTGACAAGAAAGACTGGTCCACACGACTTGATGATGCCCTGTGGGCATATAGGACCGCTTTCAAGACCCCGATAGGTATGTCGCCTTATCGCCTGGTCTTTGGCAAAGCCTGCCATCTTCCTGTCGAATTGGAACACCGGGCTTACTGGGCTGTCAAGCAATGTAACATGGATCCCCAGTTAGCCGGTGCACAAAGGACGCTCCAATTATCTGAGCTCGAAGAAATTCGTCAGGACACCTTTGACAATAGTCAACTGTATAAGGAGAAAATGAAAGCCGTCCACGATCGACTCATTCATAGAAAAACCTTTGAGCCTATCCAGCAAGTCTGGCTGTTTGACGCCCGCCTAAAACTCTTCCCGAGGAAACTCAGGTCCAAATGGATTGGACCATTTCAGGTGGTTAAGCCCTACTCTAATGGGGCAATTGAAATCGCTGATCCTAACACTAGGCACACTTTTGCAGTTAATGGTCAACGATTGAAGCATTTCTTGGCCCAGGTTCCCCTAAAGGAGAGTGTCACCCTCGTTGAGGGCTGACACAGAGCGCCGCCCAGTTGGAGGCATTAAACTCAGTGCTTCCTGGGAGGCAACCCAGGGGATTCAGACTGATCTGGTATTTTACGTCACTCAAGTACTATCTTTTTGAACCCTTATGCGTCCATGTACTTGCCAATGAGGACATTGTCCAACTTAAGCATGGGAGGTGGTAAATTGCATAATCCTGAGCTCATTTAATCAGTCTGAATAAATGAATAAATAAATAAATAATTTGAATTTAGGAAGAAAACTTAGGCATTAGAAACTTGTCAATAGTGGAAAATAATACAAAAATAACTTAAACACTTAGACTTTTCAGGCCTTCAGGCTTAATCAGCCCTGGTGTCCATTAAAATATGGATTTAGCTTCGAATCCTTGCAACCTTAAGCTATTCTAATCCACCTACTAAATAAGGTGATAAGTATACGACTTATCAACTCACCCTCTAACTCAGAAAAGCTTTGAGTCTAAGCATCTGCACACATTTTTGCACAAACTCACTTCTTGGAGATTTTGATAGAAATTGGGTAGCTAATGAACTCTCTAAGGTGGTATGGCTGGCAAGTTATCGTGGGTAATAGCCCATTGGCAGGTTTTCCAGAACCCAGCCACAGACCATTTCTTCTTCATTGCCTCTAGGTACATTTGAGATCAGGGAAGCCACCTACAAAAAATAAAAAAATAAAAAAAAAGAGGAAGAAGAAGAAAAGAAAATAAACCACACTTCACCGCACAAGTATGGTTGGCAAGTGATCGTGGGTAATAACCCATTGGTCGGTTGTCCAGAGCCCAGCTCAATAACTGCACAAAAAGAACCAAAGCACTTAAGGAAGAAGCGGAGAAGTAGTACAAGCCGGGGAGATATACACTGGAAAAATCCTTGTGTTGACCCCAATTAAAACAAACATAGGGAGAAAGCTACCAACCGAATAAATACACCTTCAGGCAAATTTATTTCCTTTTCCGGTCAACTAGAGGCGTATAAACCCGAAGTCTGTCTCAATTACCGTTAAGCGACCCTATCACAACTTTCACACCAAGATGCTTAGCACTTAGGGTTTTGACCGAGTTTTGGGTGGGTTGGGTAGCCGTAAAAAGTTACCAACCCACACTGAATTCCGAAAAAATTCTAAAAATATATATATATACATATACATATGTATAGTTATATACATTAAAGCAAGGATTCGGGCAATTCGTATTTCGGCAGACACTCGGGCACTGCTTAGTCTTTGTAGATTAAGATCTTCGTATATTTCCTCCTATGGACAAGTGACGAAGAGTCTAAGCAATTACTTCTTAAATTCTGAAAGGAAATAAAGTCTAGAATAAACCTTGTTAGGGACTAGCAAGGAGTAAGCATGGGGGTATGATAACAATGCACAAGGGGGTGATAATTATGTTGAATATGGCCCATCTTAAGAATAAAAGGCACAACATAAGTAGAATAGGAGCATTGCACGCATCATGTACTAAGATTGCTTATAAAACTGTGTTAATGAACATTTGTGTAATCACTTGCCAAAGCAGGCCTCGATAAGCAATCGGACCGCACGAGTGGATTCAGAATGACAAACGGAGTCCAATGGACTCAAGATCGACCAAATTCGACATCCGGAGCTCCTACAATGGGCCTAAGAAGTTTTGACTGTTGATCTGGAGATCAACGACCCTCATTGCACCACGTCACCCCCACTCCACCGCACGCCACCTCCTCATCCAGCCGAGATCAGATCTCGACAGTCGATCTTCGATTGAACTGCCGAGACTCGCGCGCCAGCTCGCAGTCACCGCGACAAAGTGCGGGCGTGGTGATTAACCCATAGTAGTGGGCTATTTAAGTATTTAAGTGCCTAGACATTAGGTTAATTCTAACATTTATTTAGCATAAATTAGGATGTAAATAGATTAATTCATATTTTTAATTTAATTACATAGTCCATGCATTGCATTCATATTTTAAATGCATTTAGAATTAGCTTAGAATGGCATTCATTTAATTAGTTAACCAATTAGGTACATTGTTTTAGTTAACATAAAAGTTGAGGGTTTGTATATAAATAACCATAATATTTTAATAAAATCCTTTATTCTTCTTCTTCTCAGCAACGGCTTGGCTGCCGCTGCAACGCCTCCTGCCGCACTAAAGCCACATTCATGGATCAGCGGAGAAGGTGGATCTGCTCCTGCCTCTCCATTCAAATTCGTGCAGGCAGCTAAAAAAGGAGGAGAGAGGCTGTCGAGCGAGGGAGGCCTCCACCACCGACCCACCACTGTGTAGAGAGTTCTTCTCTCTTCCATTCCACACTACCGGCCTCAACCGTGGCGACGAGTCTCCACCACCGTGGGCGTGTGGTGTGACAGGCCACACTGCCATCCGGAGCTCATCCGCACTACCGTGAGCACCTCAGCGTGCATCTCCCTCGCCGTCGTCACCAACAACCACCGCCGTAGCCACTGCATTTTCATCTTCTAGGTCAGTTAAGATGTCTGGGAAATTTCCTGGACGTTTGAAGTCCACCCCCCACTCCAGTAGTAACCACCCTCGCCCACTTCACCTCCAGCACCTAAACCGCAGTCCTTGCCCGCTCACTCCATGCTCGCCCGCACGCCCTCCAGCTGTGCGCAAGGCAGGCATGGCCAGTAGTCCTCCTGCACACCCTCTAGCCGCACGCAAGGCGGGCACAGTCTGCAGCCGCACCCGCTCCTTCTACGCCTCACTGCTCACGCCCGCATCACACCACCTGCGCACACAGTAGTGGGATCGGCTGCTCCAGCACCACCCCGCACCTGCAACCTTCATCCGCACGCCCTTCAGCCTTCATTCACACCCACGCCCACCGCCAACAGTGCACGCACCCACGCCTACAGCACCCGCGCCCACTGCCAACAGTGCACGCCCACACTTCCAGCCAGCGTGCAGCACCGGCTCCAGCCCTCACCCGCACGCCTGCAACAGACCGGCTGCTCCAGCGCCACCTCCGCGCACGCGCAGTCCCGTGCGCACGGCTAGCAGCCTTCCCGCGCCTGCGCACGCTCACTTCACCTCCAGGAGTTGCAACACCGTTGGCAGCCACCTTCGTCGGAGCTTCGTTCGGCCGGCTTCGGTCACCGCGCGACACGCTGCCACCATCGCTGCGAAGCACTCGGTCCAAGGAACTCCCTCTGAGCTTCCCGCCTCCGGCCATCCACTCCTCGTCGTGCACGGCCAAGGGAAATAAATCCCCTATTTTGCTACAGTAACATTGCCATTAATAATTACATTTTCTGCCATTGTCAAGTTTTAATGATATTTTATTGATTCTGTATTGCAACAAATATCCTCTAGTTATTAAGAATTGCTATTTCAGCATGATTTCTTGATTCAACCTTAATCTGAAGGCAATTTTGGCTTGATTATTATCCAAACTTACTACGAACAAACATTTTTAACCGGTGCAAATTTAAATACGTCATTGCCTCCCTGTGGATACGACCCGCTCTTCTACGAGTGGTTATTTCTTTTTAAATATTGATTAGTCGATTTTTCCACCACATAAAACTACAAAAGACTTTAAAGCGAACAATCAACTCGTCAAATGGCGTCGTTGCCGGGGAGGCAACAGACGCAATAATTTCACCTAATTTTATTTTGATTATTTGTCAATTGCACAGTGATTTGACCATTTATTATTTTCTTTTCTGTGCGAGAAAATTTGTGCAAGAATCAGTCATTGTGAGAGGCGACCCTTGACGTCGCCAGAGGAGAATTAGACGAGCTATTTTGAAAAGGAGGAGAAGGACGAGGACATGACGGTTATCATTGTATATTTAGTCGCCAATCTAATTAGAATAGAATTAAGACTTTAGATTTAATTTTTCATTGCATTTGGTTTGAAACCCTTGTTCTGGGGTATATTTTGAGGGGTTTGTTCCCCGATTTTGTTTTAGGCCCATGTTGGGTAATTTTTGGGAGCCTGTTCCCTTTTCTTTAGATTTAGGTTTTTAGTTTATTGATTACTTTTATTTGCTTATGCATAAGTAGTTTTAAAAAAAATAAAATAAAAAAATGAGCTATCTGCTAGAAGCTGCCTACCCTAGGACGAATCATTTAGGTTTGTATGAGTAGCCTCTAGATTTACTTCTCTACATTTCATGCATTCTTGCATCGTTGATTGCTGGAAGCAAGGTATGCATTCTCTTACTTTGCATCCTATTCTTGATCACGCATTACATTTGGATTTAATTCAAAGACCACAAAATTTGTCTTGAAGCAATCTAACAAGTGGTCACATATATTCGAGAAAAATGACTAATTAAAGGAGGGACATCTAAAAACAAAGGATTTGATTTTCAAACGTGGTGTGCGATTCAAAATTTAAAATCCTTTTGCGGTGAATGCACACTTATATCTTTTGCACCACAGCACTCATTTAGACACTCCTAAGTCTTGAAACGACTAGGACAAGAGCCATCCTACTGTTGGATTCTGAAGTGTTCGAAACTTGAGATCAAAGGTTTTGTAAATCCAATGAGGGGGATACCCTGTCACGGATTTTTGGGGGTAGTTGAGAAGCACAGCGAAAGCACAGCTTCAAAGGAAGGCTTAGGCCTACTTGCATCCCTCGATCTTCCGTCTTTGGATTTACTTGACCATTTGAGATTTAGGGAAGAATACTTAAGTTCCAACTAGGTCTTTTTAGGCATTTCGAAGGTTGACAATAGGCGCGTAATTGATTGGGCAACTTGCTTTGTCACCTACAATTTGAACTAAAGTCAAAAGCCTAAATTTGTAAAGATTGAACAAGTCCTTTTGAATTGTGTTTGTAGTGCATGCTTGGTAGGCGTTCTCTTAGGAGACAACTTGTATTTGATCCTGAACCTGAAAGAATCCTAAGAATAGACCTTCCAAGGGTAGAAATGGCCGGTCAAAGGAGCCTTAAGGAATATTTCATCCCAACCAATCAAGCTGGCCCTGCACTACGTAGACTTGGAGGGGACAATCCGTATGAGATCAAAAGTAGTACCGTATCCTTGCTACCCTCCTTTTATGGTACTACTAGGGAAGACCCTTACAGGCATATTGAGGAATTCACCGAGGTCTATTCCACAGTGAAGCTGCAGGGCGTTACTGATGACACTCAAATGCAGACCCTCTTTCCCTTCTCCCTTAAGGACAAAGCCAAGTATTGGCATCACACCCTGGATAATATAAATACTTGGGATGCCCTAAAGAAGGAGTTTTTGAAGAAGTACTTCCCCATGAGCAAAACAAATCACTTTAGGAGGGAAATTATGAGTTTTGTTCAAAAGGATGGGGAAGCATTCCATGATGCGTGGGAGCGCTTTAACGACTTGCTGAGACTTTGCCCACATCACCAGGTGCCTAAATGGCAACTGGTTGAAAGGTTCTACATCGGACTTAATGATTCGCATGGGCAAACTGTGGATGGTGCCTGTGAAGGAACCTTTCTATCTAAGACTGAGGATGAAGCTTGGAACTTATTTGATACTTTGAGTGAGAATTCTATTCACTTGAATTCTGCCTACATGGATAGAAAGCCCACTCTCATGCAAAGAAAGTTGGAGGTGAATGAGGCAAGGGACACCCAGAATTTAGCCTATCAGATTCAATTATTGAATCAAAACATGGAAAGGCTTATGTTGAACCCGAGTTCATTCTACCTAACACCTCCACATCCCAAGCTTCCGAATGCTTAATTTGTCAAGGCAATACACATGCCACTGTGGATTGCCACTTGGCCTCCCAATTCCCTGAGCTTGTACAAGCGGATTTGAATGCCACTCAAGGGTTCCGTCCAAGACCTCGTAATGACCCTTTCTCCAACACTTATAATGAGGGATGGAGGAACCACCCAAACTTTTCATGGAGACAAGGAAATGTCTCAAATTCAGGGAATTACAAACCACAATCCTTTCAAAACCATCAAATGAACCAACCTCAGACCTTTGCCCAACCTAAAACTTCTGAGATGGATGAATTGAAGGCGATGTTGAAAACTATGCAAGAAAGTCAAAGCGTCATCATCCAATCTCATGACAAGGCTATACATGAGATGAAATCACAAATTGGACACCTTGTTGAGGCTGTTAGACAGAGGGAGACTGGGAAGCTCCCCAGTGCTGCTGAGGAAAATCCTAAAGGAAAAGGGATTGTCTTTAGGGAGCATGCTCAGGCGATGACTATTCTAAGGAGTGGGAAAGAAATTTCCAAACCCGATGCTCCTATAGTCTCACCCCCTAAAAAACCATCCACCCCGACTTTCACCCCCACCAAAGAAGACTTGCCCAAATCTTCTCCGCTTGAAATCACCTCACCGGAAGAAGTTGCCCCCGTTCCACCCCTTACTCGACATGACAACCCTTCCACCCAGAGAATGAGAGTGCCTTTTCCAGAGCTCTTATCCACCTCTGGGCAAACTTCTACTGGCTCATCTGGAGCCAAAGATAAGACGGATGAGATTATGGAAATTTTCAAGCAAGTGCAGATTAACCTACCTTTGCTTGAAGCTATCAGGCAGATTCCGTCTTATGCCCGCTTCTTAAAGGACCTGTGCACGAAAAACGGCAATCTAGAAAATAGGTCCAATCAAAAGTTGTCCTGCCTGATTCTGTTAGCTCAATTTTTCAACATGGCACACCCCCGAAACATAAGGACCCAGGAGCCCCATACATCTCTGTAGTTATTGGTGACTTACAAATTGATGAGGCTCTACTTGATCTGGGTGCGGGGGTGAACATCCTTCCAAGCTACGTGTATGAACAACTTGGGGGAGGCAATCTGAAGCCTAGCCCTGTAATCCTTCAAGTTGCTGATCGATCACTTAAGACACCACGGGGAATTTTGGAAGATGTCCTCATAAGAGTGGAGGATTTCTTCTTTCCCGTTGACTTCTTAGTTTTGGACACTGACCCTACCAACAAGCCAACCAAACCCTCCATCATTTTGGGCTGCCCCTTCCTTGCAACTTCTCATGCTTCAATTAATTGCAATACTGGGGCATTGAAAATGGGCTTTGGGAACAGGAAAATCTAGCTTAATGTGTTTGATGCTTACAAACAAGCTGGACTTGAGGATTGTTCTCAAGTTGAGGTGATAGATGACCTGATTGAAGAGGCAACTCCTACAATGTTATGTGATGACCCCCTTCAGCATGTCATGCTAAATGAGCATTCCCATCTCTTGGAGGAATGTGAAGGGGATATACTAGAACTAGAGGAATTGCTAGGAGTTTCTGCTGAGTCTCTTCCCCCATCATTTCGGCCGAAGGTAGATTTGCTACCTGAGATGGGGACATCTACTATGAAACCCTCAACCATACAAGCCCCCAACCTTGAGTTGAAACCCCTCCCTGACACTCTCAAGTATGTTTTCCTAGGTGCCAATGATACGCTCCCCGTTATCATTTTGGCTGTGCTATCTGAGGCACAGGAGGGAGCCTTGATTAAATGCCTGTCTAGGCACAAGGAAGCTATTTCTTGGAGCATTGCTGACATTAAGGGTATAGACTCTACACTCTGCATGCACCACATTTATACTGATGATTCCATCAAGCCTTTTAGGGACATGCAGAGACGTTTGAACCCTAATATGAGGGAGGTTGTAAAAACGGAAATCCTGAAGTGGTTGGATGCCGGGATCATATATCCCATTGCTGACAGTAAATGGGTCAGTCCCATTCATGTGGTGCCAAAGAAGGCAGGCTTTATTGTGGAACTCAATGACCAAGGTGAACAAGTTGTCACTAGACCCTCAACTGGATAGAGGGTCTGTATTGATTACCGCAAGCTGAACACCGCTACCCAAAAGGATCACTTTCCTTTGCCTTTTATTGATCAAATTCTCGAAAAATTGGCAGGGAATAAGTACTATTGCTTTCTCGATGGATATTCTGGGTACAATCAGGTGGCAGTCTTTCTTGATGACCAGGAAAAGATGACATTCACGAGTCCTTACGATACTTTTGCATTCAAGCGTATGCCGTTTGGATTATGTAATGCCCCTACAACTTTCCAGCGGTGTATGATGTCTATCTTTTCGGACATGATTTACGAGTGCGTTGAAGTGTTTATGGATGACTTCTCCATTTATGGCTCGTCTTTCGACCAGTGTCTCCTGCACCTGGAGAATGTGTTGAAACGATGTAAGGAGACTGGTTTGGTCCTCAGCTGGGAGAAAAGTCACTTCATGATACAGAAAGGAATTGTACTTGGGCATGTTGTATCCGAGCAAGGTTTGGAAGTAGAAAAAGCCAAGATTGATTCTATTTCCAAACTTCCATTGCCTACGAATGTCAAACAGATTAGATCCTTTTTGGGCTATGCTGGCTTTTATAGGCGCTTTATTAAAAATTTTAGTAAGATTTCTAGGCCACTTTATGACTTGTTGGCGAAGGAATCTTCCTTCAGTTTTGATTCAAAGTGTGCCGAGGCCTTTCAAACCCTAAAGGAGGCCTTGATCTCTGCGCCTATTCTCCAAGCTCCTGATTGGACACTCCCATTTGAGCTTATGTGTGATGCTTCGGATTATGCAGTGGGAGCAGTCCTTGGACAAAGGGTTGAGGGAAGACCTCATGTGCTGCATTATGCAAGCAAGACTTTAACCGAACCTCAGCAAAACTACACCGTCACTGAAAAAGAATTACTTGTTGTAGTTTTTGCTCTGGAGAAGTTTAGGTCTTATCTACTTGGGTCTAAGGTGGTTATTTTTACTAATCATGCAGTAGTGAAACATCTCATTGCTAAGAAAGATTCTAAGCCACGTCTGATTAGGTGGATCCTACTCCTTCAAGAATTTGACTTGGAAATACGTGAAAAGAAAGGAGTAGAAAATGTTGTGGCTAACCACCTGTCTCGCCTTCCTCTTAATGACTCTTTCTGGAGACATTTGCGAGACATTTCCGGATGAAACTCTGATGGCGGTAACACCAACTTTACCTTGGTATGCAGACACTGTAAATTACTTGGTCGCTGGACAAACTCCTGACTCTTGGGATGAGCAGAAAAGAAAGAGATTCATTTCTCAAGCAAGATATTTTCATTGGGAAGAGCCAGAATTATTTAGAATTGGACAAGATCAAGTATTGAGACGTTGTGTTTCTAAAGAGGAACAACGAAGTGTGCTGAGTTTTTGCCATGAACTTCATTGTGGAGGACACTTTGGTGCTAAGAAAACTGCTTTTAAGGTTCTCCAGTCCAATTTTTGGTGGCCTTCCTTATTTAAGGATTCTCATAATTTTGTTAAGGCCTGTATTAGATGTCAACGGACTGGAACGATTGGGAAGAGGAATGAAATGCCTCAACATCCTATTCAATCTGTTGAAATTTTTGATGTGTGGGGAATTGAATTTATGGGCCCCTTCCCATCGTCCCATGATTTTGAATACATCTTGGTGACAGTTGATTATGTCTCTAAATGGATAGAGGCCATTCCTACGCGCACAAATGACCACTTTGTGGTTTTGAAATTTGTGAAGGCCAATATCATATCCCGTTTCGGCTGCCCCAAGACTATTATAAGTGATGGGGGACCTCATTTCCAAAACCACCACTTCAATCGGTTAATCAGGAGTTTGGGAGTGACTCACAAGGTTGCTACCCCTTACCATCCTCAGACAAGTGGCCAGGTTGAAGTGTCAAATAGGGAGATAAAAAATATTTTGGAAAAGACCGTTAGACCTGATAGGAAAGACTGGTCCTAAAAGCTCGATGATGCTTTGTGGGCTTATCGAACAGCCTATAAGACCCCTTTGGGTACTTCTCCCTTTTGCATTATGTATGGAGAAGCGTGCCATTTACCTGTTGAGTTGGAACATAAAGCACTTTGGACTATTCGAAGTGTTAACATGGATTTAGAGAAGGCAAGTAAGGCACAACTTCTAGAATTAAGTGAGCTTGAGAAGCTGAGGAATGATGCTTATGACCCCTCTCAAGCTTATAAAGAAAGAACTAAGGTCTTGCACGATAAGTTTATTCTTCGAAAGACCTTTGAGCCCAACCAACAAGTCTGGCTTTTCAATTCCAGACTTAAGCTTTTTCCTGGGAAGTTAAAATCTCGTTGGGATGGGCCTTACATAATCACCAAAGTATTTCCGCATGGAGCTGTGGAGATCAAAAATCCTTCCTCTTCAGCAACTCCCTTTATCATCAACGGTCAACGGTTAAAACCGTACATAACTTTAGATGGCCATCTGGTTGACGAAGTCACTCTTCAGGAGCCTTAGCTCCTACCATTCTCCGCCTCAGGTAATATCTTCCTTTCACTATTTTTGTTTTCAATGAGGACATTGTTTGAACCAGGCATGGGGGAGAGGACCTGAGGCATTTTGTCATATAAAAAAATGAAAATGACACAAAAAAAAGAAGTTTTGAGCTTAACTGGCTAAGTCCTGCATTCTTAAGCAAATTAGAACTCTAGGGTAGACTAAATTAATTCTAGGGTCAAACTTTAGAAGCTAAATGAGTTGCTAGCTTTAGACCTTTAGGATCCTTTGTGGACTTAAAAACTTAAGTAGGAGTTAAGTTGCGGACCACTCCTCAAGAGGTTGAGGAAGGGAAGCTAGGGTTTGAGTTAAAAGGTGGGGTAGTACCTGGAGTCTTGTTCTACCTTTTGGTTTACGGGTCCTTGTAACCCAAGTGTCCAAATTTCACACACTTGGTCTAGTAAATAACTTAATTTCTTTCTTTCTGAAAAGAGATTTGGTTCTCTTAGTTTTGACTTAGGAGAGGCTTGAAAACACATTTTGATTAGAAGAGTTCCCGCCGCAGGAGAGGGGAGTATATACTCACCTTGAGGATGCGATGATAACATATTACCTCCTCGGCGCTTGTCTCTTAGGATATTCATCCTATTGGGGGCATGTAAGCGCATTGTGCGGTTCAGGTACCATGGGCGGCCCTATCTCGAAGTGCCGGTTGCCATAGGCCTGAATTCGCTTAAGAAATCCATGGGCGATACTATCTCGAAGTGTCGATTGCCAGGAGTTCTTGGGGTCGTTATGGGCGGTGCTATCTCGAAGCATCGAAAGCCAGGCACCCTTTGAGGTATGGTAATGGGGACAATGAATCCAACATAGACCGTGTTGATAGCTGATCTGAGGTTAGACTTAGAAGAATCAAAAAAAAAAAAAAAATATATATATATATAAAAAGAAACTTTTTCCTTTAACTCAAATAACTCAGACCAATGCACAGGCACGGATGCTTTAATCTCAGGGATTAATAAACTTTAGGGTAGAGTCAAAAATCAGGGAAACTTGTGGCAGCAACTCATCTTTAGCCGACCTAGTCTGTAACTTAGCAACTACTTAGGAACCTTGGGTCTAGAGTCTGAACTTAATATGCTTCTGAAGGAAGACCAAGTGAGTTAACTAGTCTACTTGGAGTGCTAGGTTTCACTTAATTTTGCTAGGGACTAGCAAAAACTAGGCATGGGGGTATTTGATTAGCCCAAAGTAGTGGGCTATTTAAGTATTTAAGTGCCTAGACATTAGGTTAATTCTAACATTTATTTAGCATAAATTAGGATGTAAATAGATTAATTCATATTTTTTAGAATTAGCTTAGAATGGCATTTATTTAATTAGTTAACCAATTAGGTACATTGTTTTAGTTAACATAAAAGTTGAGGGTTTGTATATAAATAACCATAATATTTTAATAATATCCTTTATTCTTCTTCTTCTCAGCAACGGCTCAACTGCCGCTGCAATGCCTCCTGCCGCACTAAAGCCACATTCATGGATCAGCGGAGAAGGTGGATCTGCTCCCACCTCTCCATTCAAATTCGTGTAGGCAGCTACAAAAGGAGGAGAGAGGCTATCGAGTGGGGGAGGCCTCCACCACCGACCCACCACTGTGCAGAGAGTTCTTCTCTCTTCCATTCCACACCGTCGGCCTCAACCGTGGCGACGAGTCTCCACCACCGTGGGCGTGTGGTGTGACAGGCCACACCGCCATCCGGAGCTCGTTCGCATTATCGTGAGCACCTCAGCGTGCATCTCCCTCGCCGTCGTCACCAACAACCACCGCCGCAGCCACTGCATTTTCATCTTATCTATCAGTTAAGACGTCCGGTAAATTTTCCAAACGTCTGAAGTCCACCCCCCACTCCAGCAACAACCACCCTCGCCCACTTCACCTATAGCACCTGAACCGCAGCCCTTGCCCGCTCACTCCACGCTTGCCCGCACGCCCTCTAGCCATGCGCAAGGCGGGCACGGCCAGTAGTCCTCCCGCACTCCCTCTAGCTGCACGCAAGGCGGGCACAGTCTGCAGCCGCACTTGCTCCTTCTACGCCTCACCGCTCACGCCCGCATCACACCACTCGCTCACACAGCAGCGGGACCGGCTGCTCCAGCACCACCCCGTGCCTGCAGCCTTCATCCGCACGCCCTTCAGCCTTCATTCACACCTGCGCCCACTGCCAACAGTGTACGCACCCAAGCCTGCAGCACCGGCGCCCACTGCCAACAGTGCGTGCCCACGCTTCCAGCCAGCGTGCAGCACCGGCTCCAGCCCTCACCCGCACGCCTGCAGCAGACCGGCTGCTCCAGCGCCACCTCCACGCGTGTACAATCCCATGCGCATGGCCAACAGCCTTCCTGCGCCTGCGAACGCTCACTTCACCTCCAGCAACTGCAGCACGATTGGCAGCCACCTTCGCCAGAACTCCGTCCGGCCGGCTCCGGCCACCACGCGACATGCCGCCAGCACCGCTGCGAAGCCCTCGGTCCATGGAACTCCCTCTGAGCTTCCCGCCTCCGGCCATCCACTCCTCGTCGCGCACGGCCAAGGGGAATAAATCCCCTATTTTTCTACAGTAACATTGCCATTAATAATTACATTTTCTGCCATTGTCAAGTTTTAATGATATTTTATTGATTCTGCATTGCAACAAATATCCTCTAGTTATTAAGAATTGCTATTTCAGCAAGATTTCTTGATTCAACCTTAATCTGAAGGCAATTTTGGCTTGATTCTTGTCCAAACTAACTACGAACAAATGTTTTTAACCGATGCGAATTTAAATACGTCATTGCCTCCCTATGGATACGACCCGCTCTTCTGCGAGTGGTTATTTCTTTTTAAATATTGATTAGTCGATTTTTCCACCACATAAAACTACAAACGACTTTAAAGTGAACAATCGACTCGTCACGTGGCGCAACGGTTAGCGTGCACGCCTGCACGCATGCAACGTGGGTTCGAGCCGCGCGGAGCGTGAAATCGAAGACGAAGGTTGCGCGCGGCGAAATTAGGTCGCCCGATCAGCAACGAGCGGCCGAGATTTCACCACGCGGTGCGCCCACAGCTCGTGAGCGCCCACGCGCTCCCGTGGCTCGATCCAAGCGCATTCGAGGAGAGATCTCAGCCATCCAATCTTCGATCGGACGACTCTCACGCAGCAGCCGAGGATCGAGCGTGAAGAAGAAACAGCGCGCGGGGTTGACCGGCGGGCTGGAGGGCTTCACTGATGCTTTTGGAGTGGTTTTAGCGATGTTCTGGACATCGCTAAGGCCCCTTCTTCTTTTAAGAAGCCCTTAACCCTATTTAAACCCCCTCCAACCACTCATTCAAGGCATTCACTTCCCTTGCAACTACTCCACCCCTCTCTTAGCTAGCTTTAGGCCCTCTTGTAATCGTTGGAGACGACGAGCCGCTGACGGAGCCTCCTCCACCGCCGTGGCTGCCTCGTCGCTCTCCACCCACTCTCTCTCTCTCTCTTTCAAGCTTTCCATTACTTTTGTTTAAAGCAAGTATTTAATGTTTAAGCTATGAACTAAAGGTGCATGATTAATGAAGTTATTTTCCGTTCAGTTGTCACGTTAATTTCCGTTTAAGTTGCATAATCAAACAAAGAACATTCTAACCCTAATCTCTCTCTCTCTCGCTTTTCAAAACCGCACCTTTCGCAAGCAAAGCTCCGCACTTTCCGTGACAACAAGTGATAAGCAAAATCCAATTTTCACGCCCCCCTAAGATCGACACTCGGACTCACCTCCGTTTACTTATTTTAAAATCGACGTTGCAAGTACGACTATAACGACACTTCTTAACACACAGCACAACCTCACGTCAACCTACACCGACTTGTTAGGCCCACTGGGCAAACCATGGTAGTCAGGCGAGGGTGCGCGAACTGTGGAGGGGCGAGACCCCTGTTTGGTTATTGTGGAGGGGCTAGACCCCTGTTACTGAGAGGGCTCTGCCCTATACTGGTTCCGTGCTGTACTTTGGGCGCACCCGTTAACGGAAACGACTGACCGCGTGCCAGTGCGAGGTAGCTACCCGTGCGTTTATCACGTGTGCCATAGTCACCGTTACGTCTGTCAACGACTTTGGGGTGGTTGACTGAGGGTAGGATCACTACGGGGGACTCTCCCGACCAGGAGAGTACCACGTGCTACTTCTACTCTTTGGAAAAGACTGCAATCAAGATCGTTCCCACGAGGAACATTCGAGATCAAGAAAAAGACCTGATAAATAAACCAAGTGATGAAAGGAAGAATAACTAGTTGAATAAAGAAAGAAATGGAAAACAATAGCTACCTGTCCACCTTTACTGTTTCTCTTAGCTAGCTGGTTGCCACTCTACTCAGTGTTTCGCTGACGTGTCATACTTACCACCTTTTTCAAGTCCAGGTGTTGAGCAGCCAGAGCCTACGGCTGCAGAGGGCACTGGGCCTAGTAGAGCCAGTAGTTGTACTTTTGTTGTACCTGTTTTCTGTAGTAGTGAATATTTTGTTACACTTTTGTACTCTTTATTGTAAACTTCATAATTCTGTACCTATTTAAGAATTCTCTACTGTTGTGGTGGTGTGTACTGTAGTAGTTTATTTCTTTACTGTTGTACTTTTGTTACTATTAGTTGCTTGCATGATGAATGTGGTTTATTTTACTACTTTTTGGTTACTTCCTCGTTGGACGACTGGGTCTTGGGATCAGTCGAGTCGGTCCGATTCTCGTGTCCTGTAGGGATTCGGGAACCGGGTCGTAACATAATACAACCCAACAACACATAAAATAATAGATAATGGAGATGTAATACAAGCCAGCAACACATAAAATAATAGAACAAAAGACCAAATCAAACAAAATTAAAAACAATTGATCGTAATATAATGAGCGTAGATTAAGGGATGAGTTATTAAAATTTAGTTTTAATTTCCAAATATAAAAGTGGGTTATTCAAAATATTTGAAATCGCTTACAAACAAAGAGAGTGGTTTCATCAACCAAGTCATCGATCAAACGGATAGAAGTTTGGGCCTTTCTTGTGAATTATGGGCACAGTGCTCAATGGATACTTTTCCTATATATATATATATATATATATATATATATAAGGATAACTTGGGTCACATTACATTGATTAGGCTAGATTAGTCATTTAGGATCATTATGTAAATAATGCATTTTTATGGATTTTTATGTAATATTTCCATTACTTATATCTGGTATCATGATGTCTTGTTCATTTGTGTATAGGTGCCAGGTGTGTAGCTAATTGGAGCTTTGCAAGAAGAAGAAATCAAATTGAGCTCAATTGTAGAAATTGAGGTTGAGCCAATTCCTAAAATGCTAGCCAATTTGACCTTTAACCTTAGCCCAATTAGGAACCTAATTTCCCTATAATTGAAGCCTTAGCCACCTTAGTCTAATCACTGACTTAATTAGCCATCCACGTACCTTAAATTATTAACCTATAATGGTTGGCCAATACGATTATAAACCCATCATATGATCTATCCTATAGCACTACCAAATCTAACCAAAAAAATCCCACATATGATGGTCGACCACTAAGCCTAATCATCAACCTATATGGCCGGCCAATATACATCTGACCTAGCCCTTGTTCTAGCCATTTCTTAGCCTCTAAGAATACCCTCTTGGATGGCCACATCATAGCCTTTAATCTCCTCCCTTGATCCAACATCCTATGGCCTTAAAATCCTACCTAAGCCTAGAACATATCCCTCCCAACTACCTTTGATGGCCAGCCGTATCCCTTCCAAATAAAACACCATGGCTAACTACCGTAGTACATCACCACCCTCCATCCATTACTCCATCACATCTCCACCATTGATTAAAATCACAACAAAACCTAAGCATATCTTAAGCCCAATCCGACTCCTTTTGATCTTGGCCCTCCATCACTTCTAGCCTTATCTTGACCATCCAAAACCATAATCCAAGCCAACTTGGATCAACCAATTAAAACTCTCCAAGCCTTCTTGAAATGACCCTACTAGTTCAACTAAACCATGTGGATTGAACAAGCCTAAGACTGGTTCGTGTGACCTAGGGGCAGCTCTTAAATCAGTTTGGGGTCCAAACGGGGTCAGATTTTTTGCATGAAAGGTACCGTTGGAAAGCTCTTTCGATCCCCCATCTTTTGCACTCTATTTATTGCATTTTTACCATGCATGGACCACTGAAAATTTGAATTAAGCCACTAATATTAGTTTGAACCCCTTTGATGACCTAGGTTTGGTGCCCCGGGGCAGCTCGATTCCAACGAGAGTTCGCGTAGCACCTACTAAAGCCACGGACAGACTTACCTTGCACCCATTCCTCCTGGAAAGTTGAGGTAGAGTGGTTGCCATATCTTCATTTTCCACTTATGACTGAATTTAGTACTCCTTTTAGTATGAACAAAATTGTAGTCCTTTATAATTAGCCTGCTACTTAATTTCGACCCTACACTTCTTGGTTGTCGAGTATACACATTACCCCGTAGGGTTGTCACCTTATATATCTCATTATATGTCTCATTAGATGTCTCATTACCGTATTTCCACAATTAATTCAATGATGATTTTTAATTCACGACACTAACCTGCTACTAGTAGGGTTTATGCTAACAATGGCTAGGAGTGAATAATTGAAACTTAGCATGCACATGATGATACTAGACCTTCGACATGTAGGACCACAACCAAGGGAATACTTTAGCAACATAACTAGGGCCATATTGGAACCTTGAAGGGGAAACTAGATACTCATCATAACTATACCAAATGTTTAAACTCTTGATTTGATTGTCTGAGTCGATAGAAAATGATTAGGGAGATACCTAAACCCTAAGGTGAACTAGAATTGGCATTTAAATATGCATTATGTATGGAACTACTAATGGGATGGATGTACGACTGTGGATCAACGACTGGCCTGAAAGAGCGATCTTCATTTTCGTTGCAAACTTTAACATAAAATGTCGTATCGTTATAGTTCATTGCGTGGTACAAAATCTCTTTTCAAAAATATTTAATAATTCCAAAACTAACCACAAAGAGTTAGGTCGTCTCCACAGGGAAGAATTAGCCTATTTAAACTAGTGAATCATGTCTTGTTTATTTAGGAATCTCAATGTGTATGCATACTAATTGGTGCACGTGTTTTCAACATAATTTCTTGCTTTAAATAATTAATCAAGAATACAGGTGTGCATATGCAAAATCACCACTATATAATATCATGTAAAATAATGATCTTGATACTGGTAAACACCGTAAATACTAATTTCTAGAATATAGCTTGTTCACCATATTATATATGACATGCATTGAATCATTCATGAGAGATATTCATCTGCAAGCAATTTTGATTAAGTAAAAGGATGGCTATGCAAATTCACCTCAATAATTTAATTCATTAAATAAGGGAATAATGTTCCCCCGCAATGGCAAGGTTGGTAAATATTAATGGGAAGGAAAATAGAGCATTCCTTCTCTCTCCTTCGTGCATGCGCGAGGAGGGATCTTCTGCCAGCCTGTGAGCAATGGAGGCACGCCGGAGGACGGTCGTTGAGATGGCGGAGAGGGAGATAGCTCGAGGTGGCATGGCCGGCGAGGGGGGCGAGCTGCATTTTGGGTTCTTCCATTGGAGTTGTAGGTGGCCGGTTGGGAGGAAGAAGACAAAGATGGCTACTGGCGACGCGTGCATGCATGCGCACACGAGGAGCACGAGTGAGCTGTACAGGCGTGTGGTAGCAGGTGCGTGGGTGTAGCCACGTGCGGAGGTGGACGGGTGCGCACAGCACGTGCATGGCTGGTTATGCGCACGTGAAGAGGGAGCGCAAGGAGGTGATGCAGCTGCGGTGAGAGGGCTGGCAGTATTTGTTGGTGGTCTGCGGCTAAGGGGACAAGTTGTGAATGGTGGTGGGTTGCAGATGCGGTTGCGGAGGTGGTGATGCACACTGTCACCATGCACCACTACGGTGATGGAGGTTGATGGCAGTGGAGAACGCTTACACCACAGTGCTCGCTGGTTCGACGGTGCTCGCCTCCTTCACGGTGGAGAAGATGGAGGAGTCCCCACCAGGGGAAAGGGAATGATGATCTCTCCACCTGGATGCAGTGAGTTCTTTTATAAACCTTCTGCCATCGACTCTCCTATGATCTGTTGCATTTCCAAAGGACTCGAAATTCTCCAACAGCTTAATGGCAATAGCGAGATGGTGGGGAAACGATGTGTTGAGGTCGGCGAGGTGGTTGCGCACATGGAGGTAGATACGGCTAAGTTGTGGTGCATATTGTCAACATCATCAGACGTCCAGAGTAAGCTCCGGACGTCTTAAAAATGAGATTTGGCTGTGCTTGATTCCTGCAATGCATATAATTATCAGATAAACTTTACAAATATAAATTATAATGCATGCATTTATTTTATAATCAAATAAAAATATTAATATACTATAAAATGTAGTAACTAACCAACTTAGGCTAACAATTAGTCCAATAAATTGGACTCATCAAATACCCCCATGGCTAAGTTTTGCTAGTCCCTAGCAAAAATGAAAAACAATAGAAGTAATCAGAAGATTTCTTATTTCCTTATTCCAAAAATTTAGAGATCCAAACAAATGTGAAGTGATAATAGCCTAGGTAACGGATCCAAGTGAAAATAACCAACTTACATTTGCAGTCCGTACTTATCCCTCGGTAAATATTTATATCACGATAGGCAACTACTTTCCTCGGGGATAAAGCAGAAAATAATCTATAAATTGACCCTAGCTTTTTAGCTTAGGTAGGAGATGCTGAGTTGAATGGATTTATATTTGGTGGCACACACTTATCTAGTGTTACATGTAGTCTAGTGTTGAAGTTACGAGTTGCTACGCTAACGTATTTGGTTTTGAAAATCTGTCGTTGTAGTTTGAAAGCGAAGAACTCGTGTTCAACAAATAAAATTTATACCAGAATAGAAATCCCTGGTCAAACACGAGGAGGTGGACATTTGATTTAAAAATATGTATTTGTTTTATTTGTCACGAAGTAAATTAATTGATTAGAAACTATCTATCTATTTACACTAAATAAAAGGGAGAGAGAGAATGAGAGAGAGAGTGAGAATATTACAAACAAAAACCAAAAAGAGATGTAGAATGAACATGGAATTCATTATCAAAGAGATTGTTCGTTACACTAAACATTACGACTAGAAAGAAGAAAATGATTACACTAGAAAACAGTAAATCTACTCTGGAAAGCATTAAAAAGAATGAAGAGAGAATTATCCTCCTCGACGGTCGCTTGGAGGACGAGCCGGGCGGAACGACGCCTGGAAGACGAGGAACGGAGCAGGACAGAGGATGAAGCAGGAAGAATGGGAACGAGGCAACACGTTGTTGTCGTCGTGGGATCCACTTCTGAAAGGGGAACTAAAATTGGACTTTATCTCTTAAGAAGCATCCCGGGTGTGGGACAAGCTTCTCTTGAGCTTTGGAGAGGGAGAGAAGAGAAAGAAGGGATGATGATTTCATATGGAGGAGGTCTCCTTTTATAGTTGCAAGGAATGAGGGAAATTTGGCCTTTTTAATTCCAAAACATTAAATCAGGGGTCTTTAGTGACGGATAAAACCGTCGCTAAAGCCCCATTGTGGGCGACATGCTTTGCCTGCTCGCCTCCCGCACATGAAACGCGTGCTCACGTCCTTCAATTCTCGACCGTTCAATCACAAGATCGAAAGGCTGAGATGCGCCCTCGCCCGCCTCCTCATCGCGCACTCGCCGCATGCGATCTTGCGTGACGCGCAAGCGTGCAATAGCACGTGGGCGCTATTGAGCACCCGCAACTGCTCGATCGCTATCAAGTGGTCGCAAAGCCCGCTTGCTCGTGGCCCAGCAGCCGCTCGCGAGGAATCGATCGCATGCCGCTGCGTCGCATAAGCGCGTTCACCCACTGCGCTACAGCGGCATTTGTGTCGCGAAGATGTTTTCGTGCACACACGATCAAGACCGTTGGATTGAGATCCAACGGTCAAGGCGGCTCCTCAGGTGCGGCTTCAGAGGATGGGCACGCTGGTTAGGATGCAATCTCAGCCGTTGGATCTTGATCCAACTGTAGAGATTCGTGGGTGCTAGCGTCTTCAGAAGTTGAGGGCGGTCGGTTGGGTGGTCGAGATGGTGCCAGGTGGCATCATCTTGGCCGTTCATCTTCTGGATGATGGAGATGGTGCTATGTGTGTCGGATTGAGTCGATTTTCGCACCGTTAGGCTGCGATCATCGATCCGAATCCATCCGTGCGGTCAGATTTATCGTTTGAAGTGAGGATTCATACCATCTTGGCCCTTGATCTTCTAGGGTTCCCCGATCTCTATCTGATGCTATAGATGTCTGATTAGGGCGATATTGGAGTCGTTGAACTCCAATCGTCGCCTTGATCAAATCTGTATGGTTAGATCTTCGATCCGAGGCCCCGATAAAAATTTTTCCCTATCCCTGAACATAAAAGGAGGCAATTAACCTCCAATTTATTCAAACTAATCTAAATGCAAGATGGTGCATGTTATGCAATATTTATAGTATGCAATGCAATTCTATGCTTAAGAACATGCATAAATAGACATCTTATGTAGTGTAAACATGTTTACATCACACCCCCATGCCTATCTTTTGCTAGTCCCTAGCAAAAACTATACGCTATTTATAAAAGAATTAGGCTGGATTATTTGGGCATGAGTTATTTTCAATCATTAAGAAAATATTTACTTAGGATCTGAACTTTCAAAGACACAACAGTGCCCGAGTATCTGCCAAAATGCAGACTGCCTCAAGCCCTCGCCTTATTCAAAGAAAAATTTCTTTTTCTCTTTTTCTTCTTTTCTAATTTTTTTGGATTTTCGAGTTTTAGGGTTTAGGAGTGGCTTTCTATGGCCATTCAACTCACACAAGATTTAATGAGAACCCTAAGTTCTAAGCATCTTTTTGTGAATGTGATAGACTCATTAATCGGCAGTTAAATCAGACTTCCGATTTCTACGCCTCTAGGTGACCTTAAAAAGAGAATTCTACCTAAAGGTGTATCTTTACAACTGGTAGCTCTCTCCCTACTTTTATTTTTACGGGGTCAACACAAGGGTGAATCCAGTGTATATCTCCCCAGTTTATTCTACTTCTCCGCTTCTTCCTAAGTGTTTTGGGAATTTCCAGTGCATTTATTGAGCTGGGTTCTGGACAATCAGTCGATAAGCTGTTACCACCAACAACTTGCCAATCATACTCGTGCGGTGAAGTGTGGCTTATTTCTTTTTTTCTTTTCTTTCTTTTTTCTTTTTGACTTTCTTTTTTTCTTTTTCTTTTTAAGTAGGTAGCTTCCCTTGTCTAAGATTTACCTAAAGGCAACAAAAGGAGAATGGTCCAGTGACTAGGCTCTGGACAACCTACCTATGGGCTATTACCCATGATAACTTGTTAGCCATATCACCCTAGAAGGTTAATTAGCTACCCAATTTCCATTAAAATCGTCGAACAACGAGTCAGTGCAAAGAAAGTGTGTAGATGCTTAAAACTCAAAATTCCCTCAAATCAGAGGGCGGGTTGATAAGTCGTGTACTTATCACCCAAACTTATTTACTCCAATTACAATAGAATTAAGGTTGGCGAGGACTCGAAAAATAAATCCACATTTTAGTGGATACACGAGTTGATTAAGTCTAAAGACCTGAAGGGTCTTTGTGTTCAGATTATAATGTAGTATTTCCTAAGATTGAAAATTTTCTTAAACCCAAGTTCTCTTTCCTAATTCCATAATTTTTTTTAATATAAATAAAAGAAAATAAAACAAATCTACGGAGTTGACGAATAAATTCAAAGATGAATATCCACCCCCCATGTCTATCTAATGCAATGTCCTCATTGTATTAAAAAGATATAAAATAGAGTGGAATAGAGTAGAAAGCACCTGAATTGCATGAATGTTGGGTCTGCTCTGAGATAAACAAAAACTGTATATGTGCTAAATTTAGTGCCTTCAGCTAGGCACACTATACAAAGAAGAGAAATAAAGAATTCACAGGTGCAGATCAGAATCAGAATAAAAAGAAGAAACCTCTAACCTGCCAGCAGATGTCCACAGATGTGGACCAAATTGTGGTGCAGACCCATACCCCATAATCGAGAATATCTAAGGTTCTGGATAAAAATTACCCAAAACCTAAAATCAATGTGCAAGCGGGGTCGGGCTTGCGATTTATGAGGATGCAACCCAAGACCAAAAAGTCGGGTTACAGAGAATTCAAGCTCCAAAGGATAATCAATGAATGTATTCTTAGGTTGAACATCCTTAGAACAAATGTCATAAGGGTTTTGGTTTGATGGTTTCAGATGAAATGGAACCCTTAAACCAGGTCTTCTATTTCCTCCAGAATTTGCTTCCCAAATCAAAATTTCCCAGCTCCTTTCCTCCTCATTCAGAATATCAAATTCCGGAACCTCCTGCATATTAATCACCCTGTCTAAAATTTCCAAGTCTAAAAGATGTGGCTGAATCAGAATTGACTTGGGTCTAGTTATCTCAAAAACATAATCATTAATAAGCTCAATGGGGTGTAATTGACAATTAGGGCATTAGATTGAATCCTCCAGAAAATGCGATTCTAGATCCGTAATGTGAGCCTCAATAAGATCAGTTTCCTCAGTTATTGTGCTATCAAATAATCTATCAAATTCCTCAGGCCCAATTGTCTCACAGAAATCGTGTTCTATAAACTCACGTGAGACTTCGCAAACTGAATCTTCACCATCAGAATCAAAGAAATCAAAATCCGTATTAATGTATGTCTCAAAATCATCCATCACTTTTTGGTCCATGTAGACATACGTTTCCTCGTACCCTGACTCAAGGATTTCAGGTGAAGAAATCAGATCATCCTTAATTGGTTGCTCTAATTCAATCTGGTCAGCCCGTAACACGTGTCCCCCCCGACAGGTGCCTGAGCAGGTTCTGACATTGGCTCTCCTAAAGGGAGTTCATCCTGGGAATCATCCCACAATTGAACTAATGCAACTACAAATCTCATCCTCAATTTCGCTAACTTCCCAAGTAGAAACTCACCCGGGTTTTTATCCTTAACATCTTGGAGCTAATCCAACAAATACTTATTCAAATCATCAATCATCTCAATCAGGGGCTCCAATTTTTCAATGCAAGGTGTTGGCTGAACTTCTAAAGAATGTATGATATTCCTTAAGTTAGCCAGAACCTTATCTTGAACCTGGTTACCCTGAACCAAATGAGTTGGTTCAAGGTTGGGTGGGTTTGGGATCAGTGCAAAGGAGTTAACGAATTGAGATTCTTTATACCCTTCCTGATAACAGGTCATTTTGGATTGTTCAAAAGGTGGTGATGACCTAAAGGCAATGTAATTAGAGGATGGGTAAGAATCAGTGTATCCTTCTTGATTGTAGATCGTATTAGGTTGTCCATGAAAGGATGGCGATCTATAATCAATGTGGCTCTGAGAAGGATAGAAATCACAATCATAGTGTTCAGGGTTAGACCTCAAACATGGAGGTCTGGAACTGTATCCCCAATCCGAGTTATCCCAACTAACCGATGGTTGATTACAATACGAGTTGGGGTAAACGTCATGTTAAGGATAATTCAACACAGAAGGGAAAGAGTGGGAATGCGTATAAAATGTGGAAGGATTCACGATAGACGGGAGGAAGAAAGGTGCCCTGCAATACAAGCAATCAAACCTGTCCTTAAGTGGGCTAGCCTAAAGACCTACAGACTCCCAAAATCCGTCTTGAGATAAAGAAACGATTTGATCTACTTCTGTCTGTTCAATCTGACCAGTTAGATGGAGGGACTGAGGAGAAGGTTCTTCCTTCAGCTTGCACCTCCGGTTCCTAGTGTACCCCCCAGCTGCAATCGTTTGATTCTGCTCCTCCAGCTAGACATCAAATTGAACAGTAGAAATAGACTAATCGAAAATAATCTCATTCTGGGCTCCGAAGAGCCAATCGAATCCTTAAGGCCAATGTATACTCTGTTTTATTTAGGGCTACGTTTAAATGTGCTTTGGAATGTAATGGGCCCTTTATCTAGGTTGTGCCCTTAATGGTTGATTGATGTGTGTGTGCGTGCACAACGAGTGGTTTTCAAGCAAGATTATTTTGATGCGGTGAATTTTAGGGTTTAAATCTTGCTTAGTAGCTTTTATGATTCAACTTTAGGTATTTTTAAACAAGTTTTGTTGGCACACCAGGTTTTGAAAGCACAAGTGAAGATGTTTTCCTTTAAAACTTAAAAGAATGTGGAGTGCCTGGTAAATCCCTAAGAGTTGAACCTATGTGGCACTACTTGATGAGTTGATTTTAATTGAAGTGGTGCGACTCAATCAACTCAAACAATTGGCCTATTGCACCACTTAATTAGGCACACAAGTGATTACTTAATCTGATTTATACTCAATTATGTGTTTGGATGTATGTACTGGTTCCAAAGATTGGTTTATCGGTTGAGTTTGAAAATCAAATGAGGTTGTGTATCTCTGTGAGATTTTTTTAATTTTTTTTTTTAAATGTGGAGGTTGAGGCAAGTGTGAGTGTCAAACAAACAAACAAAACTAACCTTAGAGTTTATAAGAACACCTAGGTTGATTGATGTTTGTATTATTACGTGGTGAAATGAAAACTAATGGGTGGGAGGTGGGGGGTAACTTACAAAACCTTCAACAGCACTTTGCTCTAATCTACCGCTTTTGCTCTTCTCAAAAGAGTACCTGCAATCATAATAAGAAAGGAGAGAATGAGAGAGAAAGAGAAAATATTACAAAAAAAAACCAA
Organism: Thalassia testudinum; assembly: GCA_037157565.1. NCBI lineage: Eukaryota > Viridiplantae > Streptophyta > Magnoliopsida > Alismatales > Hydrocharitaceae > Thalassia > Thalassia testudinum. Next base: position 138,116,915 of record JAZHRO010000063.1, read on the forward strand.
AAAGAGATGTAGAATGAACATGGAATTCATTATCAAAGAGATTGTTCATTACACTAAACATTACGATTAGAAAGCAGAAAACGATTACACTAGAAAGCAGTAAATCTACTCTAGAAAGCATTAAAAAGAATGGAGAGAGAATTATCCTCCTCGACGGTCACTTGGAGGACGAGCCGGACGGGACGACGCCTAGAAGACGGGGAACAGAGCAGGACAAAGGAGGACAAAGCAGGAAGAACGGGAACAGGGCAACACGTTGTTGTCGTCGTGGGATCCACTTCCGAAAGGGGGACTAAAATTGGACTTTATCTCTTGAGAAGCATCCTGGGTGTGGGACAGGCTTCTCTTAAGCTTTGAAGAGGGAGAGAAGAGAAAGAAGGGATGAAGACTTCGTATGGAGGAGGTCTCCTTTTATAGTTGCAAGGAATGAGGGCAATTTAGTCTTTTTAATCTCAAAACATTACATTAGGGGTCTTTAGTGACGGATAAAACCGTCGCTAAAGCCCCATCGTGGGCAACATGCACCGCCCGCTCGCCTCTCGCGCATGAAACGCGTGCTCACATCCTTCAATTCTCGGTCGTTCGATTGCAAGATCGAATGGCTAAGATGCGCCCTCGCTCGCCTCCTTATCGCACACTCGCTGCGTGCGATCTTGCGTGACGTGCAAGCGTGCAATAGCACGTGGGCACTATTGAGCGCCCACAACTACTCGATTGCAATCAAGCGGTCGCAAAGCCCGCTCGCCCACGCCCCAGCAGCCGCTCGCGAGGAATCGATCGCGCACCATTGCGTCGGGTAAGCCCGTTCACCCACTGCGCTTCAGCGGCGTTTGTGTTGCGAAGATGTTTTCGTGCGTGCGCGATCAGGACCGTTGGATTGAGATCCAACGGTCAAGGCAGCTCTTCAAGTGCGGCTTCAGAGGATGGGCGTGCCGGTTAGGATGCAATCTTAGCCGTTGGATCTTGATCCAGTGGTAGAGATTTGTGGGTGCTAACATCTTCAGAAGTTGAGGGCGGTCGGTTGGGCGGCCAAGATGGTGCCATATGGCACCATCTTGGCCGTTCATCTTCTGGATGATGTAGATGGTGCTACGGGTGTCGGATTGAGTCGATTTTTGCACCGTTAGGCTGCGATCGTCGATCCGAATCCATCCGTGCAGTCAGATTTGTCGTTTGAAGTGCAAATTCACACCATCTTGGTCCTTGATCTTCTAAGGTTCCCCAGTCTCTATCTAATGCTACAGATGTCTGATTAGGGCGATCTTGGAGTCGTTGAACTCCAATCGTCGCCCTGATCAAATCTGTACGGTTAGATCTTCGATCCGAGGCCCCGATAAAAATTTTTCCTTGTCCCTGAACATAAAAGGAGATAATTAACCTCCATTTTATTCAAACTAATCTAAATGCAAGATGATGCATGTTATGTAATATTTATAGTATGCAATGCAATTCTATGCTTAAGAACATGCATAAATAAACATCTTATGTAGTGTAAACATGTTTACATCATCTACTACAAACTCTAGATATCCAGACTATCCAATGAGTCAACTTGGAGAGAGGCTAAACAACTGTGCTCTCTTGATATTCCTTTGTGCTCACTCTTTTCCTTCTTTTCTTTTTGAGATCACAACTCTCACCAGATTTTGTAAATGTACTCACTATTTGGTAGCCTCACATGACATTCACATTTCAATTAAAGTCCTAATAATTATACAACTAAGTTAAAGTCCTCAGCCAGTATTCGAGCGATCAGAAACACTGAAAGGTAGGTATAGGTCATATTTGGTGGATCGCGATGGGTGTTTTTGATTTCTCAAAAACAACGTCACGAAGATAAAATTATAAACTTGGACTCTTTTCTTTTTCTTTTCTCTCTCTTTTCTCTTTTTCTCTTTTTTTTTCTTTTTTTAAAAATATAATTGTTTCTTTTTTTTCCTTCTTTTTCTTTCTTTATAAATCAACATAACACGATGCAGACTTTTATTTATGAGGCATTATTAGGGATGATGATGGTCAAGAGGATATTGTGTGGCTTATTTGGTGGAAGTGTCTACTCTCGGCATAGGGAAGGAATGGATAGGATAAGCGTATTTCTGACCTTTAACACTATTACCCTCCTTTAGTCGAAGACTCTATGAAGGACGGTCATAACCATCCACCATTGTCATAGCTTTATCAAGACTCAATCTCTGTGTATCTACCTTATTTGGTGATTCTCAGGAATTCACACAAAGTACGCACACAGGAACAGAGAGCGAAAACTATGCCTAACTCTGAAGTATCATCATCTAATTGTCCAAAACTTAAGAGTCCTTGCACTAGACTTAGAGCACCAGTAATCTCTCTACTTTCTTCTCGCAAATATGAGGTGGATCTACTAGAAGATAGTATGCCTGACTCCCTATTGACATGTGCGTGACGCGTGTTTAGAAGAGTTGTTATAGCTTGCGCTCGCAACGTCGATTTTAAAATGAAGAAACAGATGTGAGTCTGAGTGTCGATCTTAGGGAGGCGTGAAAATTGAATTTTTCTTGTCACTTAATGTCACAAAAATCGTGGGGTTTTGCTTGCGAAAAGGCACGGGTGAAAAGCGAGTGAGAGAGGGAGAAAGAGAGAGAGAGAGAGTAGGGTTAGAATTTCTTCATTCACACATGCAACTTTAACAAAAAAGAGGGCAAGTAACTAGATAGAAAACAACTTCATTTAACATGCAGCTTTAGTTTTAATTACAACACTAGATAAATGTTTGAACATAAGTAAAGTAAAGCTTAAGATAAAGAGGGAAAGAGAGAGAGAAAGAAGATGGCGAGGCAGCCACGGTGGTGGAGGGGGCTCCGTCAGTGGCTCGTCGGCTCCGGTGACTACAAGAGGGCTTAATGGTGGCTAGGAGTGGGGTAGAGCACTTGCAAGTGGAGTGAATGCCTCCTATGGGTGGTTGGAAGGGGTTTAAAAAGGAAGAAGGGCTTTCCAAATGAAGAAGGGGTTTTAGCGACGCCCGGGATGTCACTAAAACCCTTCCCAAAAGGTTGGTGAAGGCCCCTGCCCACCAGTCGCTCGCGCACATCTGTTCTTCTTCGTGCCTGATCCGTGTGTGCGCTCGTAAGCCATCCGATCGAAGATCGGACGGTTGAGATCGCTCGTGGGGTGCACGCCTAGATCGCGCCCACGCCCCTCGCGTCATCGCGGGCGTCGACTTTGGACGAGCGAGATCGCACCGCGTTGCTCCATCCGCATCGTCCGCTGCTGATTGGGAAGTTGAATTTATGCAGTGCGTGCCTTCGCCTTCTAATTTTCACGAGACACGATTCAAACCCGTGCCGGTGTGCGCTGTTCGACTGCTGTGCTGCGCTCGCTACTTTATCGTGGCGAGGGCGGGCGCACAGGTGGCTCTCAGCCATTCGATCGAAGATCGACGGTTGAGATTCATCCTCCGGTTGAAGGCGAACTCGATCAGTGGCGTGGATGCATTGTGGGGGCGAGACGTGGCACACTGTGGGCTGTTGATCATCAGATCAACGGCCAGGACTTCTTGGGCCCATTGCAGGAGCTCCGGATGTCGGACTTGGCCGATTTTGAGTCTGTTGGACTCCGTTCATCGCTCTGAATCCAACAGTGTGGTACGATTGCTCATCTGAGGCCTGTTTTGACAAGTACTCATGCAAATGGCCATTAATACTGTTCTATAAGTAATCTTGATGTATAATGCATGCAATGCTCCCATTCCTATTTATGATGTGCTATCTGTGCATTTTGTTCTTAAGATAAACCCCAAATGATAGATTTATCACCCCAAGATGCAGTGTTATCATACCCCCATGCTTACTCCTTGCTAGTCCCTAGCAAGGTTTATTCTAGCCTGTATTTCCAGTCAGAATTTAAGAAGTAACTACTTAGATACTTCGTTACTTGTCAATAGGAGGAAATATACTAAGATCTTAATCTACAAAGACTAAGCAGCACCCGGGTGTCTGCCAAAATACGAATCGTCTGAATCCTTGCTTTAATGTATGTATATATATATTTTTTTTATTTTTAGATTTTTTTTGGAATTAAGAGTGTGTTGGTAACTTTTTACGGCTACCCAACCCACCCAAAACTCGGATAAAACTCTAAGTGCTAAGCATCTTGGTGTGAAGATTGTGATAAACTCACTCAATGGTAATTTAGATAGACTTTGGGTTTCTATGCCCCTAGGTGACCGGAAGAGGAAGTGTTTTTCCTGAAGGTGTATTTGTTCGATCGGTAGCTTTCTCCTTACGTTTGTTTTAATTGGGGTCAACACAAGGATTTTTCCAGTGTATATCTCCCCGGCTTACTCTACTTCCCTGCTTTCTTCCTTAAGTGTTTTGGTTCTTTTTGTGCATTTACTGAGCTGGGCTTTAGACAACTGACCAATGGACTGTTACCCACGATCACTTGCCAACCATACTCATGCGGTGATGTGTGGTTTATTTTGTTCTCTTTTTTCTCTTTTTTCTTTATTTGGTAGGTGGCTTCCCTGATCTCAAATTTACCTAGAGGCAATGAAGAAGAGGTGGTCTCGTGGTTGGGCTCTAACAACCTGCCAATGGGCTGTTACCCATGATAACTTGCCAACCATACCACCTTAGAGAGTTCATTAGCAACCCAATTTTTATCAGAATCTTCGAGGAGTGAGTCTGTGCAAAAATGTGTGCAGATGCTTAGACTAAAAGTCTTTCTGAGTTAGAGGGTGAGTTGATAAGTCGTATACTTATCACCTTATTTAGTTAGTGGATTAGAGTAGCTTAAGGTTGCAAGGATTTGAAGCTAAATCCATATTTTAACGGACACCAAGGCTGATTAAGCCTGAAGGCCTGAAAAGTCTAAGTGTTCAAGTTCTTTCGATATTATTTCCCACTATTGACAAATTTCTAATGCCTAAGTTTTTCTTCCTAAATTCAATTTTTTTTTTAAATTCTATTTAGACTGATTAAATGTGCTCAGGATCATGCAAGTTACCACCCCCATGCTTAAGTTGGACAATGTCCTCATTGACAAATACATGGATGCAATAAGGGTTCGAAAAGATATTACCTGAGTGACGTAGAATACCTGATCAGTCTAAATCTTCTGGGTTACCTCCCAGGAAGTGCTGAGTTTAACGCCTCTAGCTGGGTGGTGCCTCGTGTCATCCCTCAATGAGGGTGACACTCTCCTTTAGGGGAACCTGGGCTAGGAGGTGTTTCAATCTTTGGCCATTGACTGTAAAAGTATGCCCAATGTTTGGATCAGCGATTTCAACCGCCCCATTGGAGTGGGGCTTGAGTACCCTAAATGGTCCTGTCCACTTGGACCTGAGCTTCCCTGGAAAGAGTTTTAGGCAGGCATCGAAAAGCCAGACTTGCTGGTTAGGCTTAAAGGTCTTTCTATGGATGAGTCGATCGTGGACAGCTTTCATTTCCTCCTTATACAATCGACTATTCTCAATGGCATCCCGACGAATTTCTTCGAGCTCAGAGAGTTGGAGCATCCTCTACGCACCGGCTAACTGGGAATCCATGTTACACTGCTTGACAGCCTAGTAAGCCCGGTGTTCCAATTCGATAGGAAGGTGGCAGGCTTTGCCAAAGACTAGGCGATAAGGCGACATGCCTATCAGGGTCTTGAAAGCGGTCCGATATGCCCACAGGGCATCATCTAGTCGTGTGGACCAGTCTTTCCTGTCAGATCTCACAGTCTTCTGTAGAATGTTCTTGATTTGTCTATTTGAGACCTCAGGTTGCCCATTTGTTTGAGGATGATACAGGGTAGCGATGCAGTGGTTAACCCCATATTTTCTAAGTAAGGCACAAAATTGGGAGTGAATAAAATGATTTCCACCATCACTAATCATGGCCTTTGGTATTCTAAATCAGGAAAAGATGTTCTACTTAACAAAATCCATGACAGTCTTATGATCACATCGGTGGGTGGTGATGGCTTCAATCCATTTAGAAACATAGTCTACCAAGACTAGGATGTATTCAAAGCCGTTGGATGGTGGAAAGGGGCCCATAAAATCAATACCCCAAACATCAAAGATCTCGACAATCAAAATGGGCTGGAGGGGCATCATATCTTTTTTGGTCATGGTCCCCAGTGGTTGGCAATGCGAGCAAGTCTTGGCAAAGTTGTGTGCATCCTTAAATAAGGAAGGCCAATAAAATCTGGACTACAGGACCTTCGCAGCCGTTTTCTTTCCTGAGAAGTGCCCACCACAAGCTTGGTCATGACAAAAAGATAGCACACTCTGAACTTCGTCCTTCGGGATACACCTCCTGATGATCTAGTTGGCACAGAGGTGGAACAACATGGGATCATCCCAGAAATAGTGCTTCGCTTCGGCCAAGAACCTATCCCGTTGCTATCTGGACCAACTGTGCGGGGTCTGTCCTACAACCAGGTAGTTGACATAGTCAGCATACCAAGGTAGTTTCTTGTCTTGCACAACCAAAATGTGTTCATTGAGGAAGGTGTCAGATAAAGGCAGGGAGGGTCCAATGTGGTTTGGGTGAAGTCTGGATAAGTGGTCAGCCACCACATTCTTTGATCTGGCTTTGTCGCGGATTTCCAGGTCAAATTCCTGCAAGAGCAGGATCCATCTGATGAGCCTGGGTTTCGCGTCCTTTTTAGCCAACAGGTGCCAGATGGCTGAATGGTCAGTATAGATGGTCACGTGGGATCTTAACAGGTAAGGTTGAAACTTCTCAAGTCCAAAAACTACAGCGAGCAATTCTTTCTCTGTGACCGTATAATTTCGTTGGGCCTTGTCCAACGTCTTGCTCGCGTATTAAATCACCACGGGTTTCTTGTCTTGTCTTTTTCCCAGGACAGTGCCTATGGCAAAATCAGATGCATTACACATAATCTCAAAGTCCTGGGACCAATCCGAGGTCTAAAGTACAGGTGCTATAGAAACTAAGTCCCGGAGGGTGTGATAAGCCTGGATGCAATCAGAGGTCATGTGGAATATGGCGTCATTGGCCAAAAGGTCGGTTAAGGGTTTGGAGAGCTTGGAGAAGTCTTTGATGAACCTTTGGTAGAAACCAACATGTCCCAGGAATGAACGGATCTGCCGAACCGAGCTAGGAGGAGGAAGTTTGGAAATCAAATCAACCTTAGCCCGATTCACCTCAATGCCCCTATGTGATACGATGTGACCGAGGATGATTCCTTCTTGAACCATAAAATGGCTGTTTTCCCAACTTAACACCAAATTAATCTCGATACATCATTTCAGGATTTTCTCCAAGTTGCTCAAACAGTGGTCGAATGAATTCCCAAATATAGAGAAATCATCCATAAAAACCTCCAAGTATTCACCCACCATTTCTGAAAAATTGGCTAGCATGCAACGCTGAAAGGTAGCAGGTACATTGCATAACCCGAACGGCATTCAACGGAATGCAAACGTGCTGTACGGTAAGTGAATGTGGTCTTCTCTTGATCTTTAGGAGCAATTGCGACTTGGTTATATACTGAATATGCATCTAGGAAGCAAAAATACTTTTGCCTTGCCAATCTTTCAAGGATCTAGTCAATGGATGGCAAGGGGAAATGATCTTTCTTGGTTGCTTCATTGAGCTTCCTATAATCAATACACACCCACCATGAGGTGGTGGTGCGGGTGGGATGGATTCCCCATGCTCATTGGTAACAATGGTGAGCCTGGCTTTCTTTGGAACCACTTGAGTGGGGCTCACCCAGGGGCTGTCAGAGATGGGGTAGATGATGTCGGCATCAAGCCACTTGATAATTTCTTTCTTAACGACCTCCCGCATATTTGGGTTTAACCGTCTCTGCATCTGGCAGGAGGGTCATACCCCATCTTCCAGGTGAATCTTATGAGTGCAATAGGCGGGGCCAATTCCTCTTAAGTTCGAAATGGTCCATCCAATGGCTGCCCGATGTTCCGAAAGGGTCGCGGTCAACCTGAGTTCCTGATCCTTGGTTAGATGAGAGTTAATAATCAGAGGGAAGGTCTGGTCAGGTCCCAGGAAGACATCCTTGAGACTCTCAGGTAGTGGCTTTAGTTCGGGTGCGGGTGGAACAATAGTCGACGGAAAAGCGAAAGGCAGGAGTTGATTGATGTAAACACATTTACACTACTTAAGATGTCTATTTATGCATGTTCTTAAGCATAGGATTGCATTGCATGCTATAAATATTGCATAACATGCATCATCTTGCATTTAGAGTAGTTTGAATAAAATGGAGGTTAATTGTCTCCTTTTATGTGCTTAGACAGGGCAAACTTTTTATCGGGTCCTTAGATCGAAGATCTAATTGTACATATGTGATCAGGGCGACGATTGGAGTTCAACGACTCCAAGATCGCCCTAATTAGACATCTGTAGCATCAGATAGAGACCGGGGAACCCTAGAAGATCAAGGGCCAAGATTGTGTGTATCCACACTTCAAACGACAAATCCGACTGCATGGATGGATTCAGATCGACGATCACAGCCTAACGACATGAAAATCGACTCAATCTGACACCCGTGGCACCATCTACAACATCCAGAAGATGGACAGCCAAGATGGCGCCACGTGGTGCCATCTCAGCCGTCCAACCGACCCTCAAGACCGCCGCTGCTTTTTCAAAGAAGTTTTGGCACGCGATCTGGGCCGTTGGATCTCGATCCAACGGCTGTGGATACGCACGCCTTAAAACATCCTCGTGCCCATCCATGCTCCGCAGTGCAGCAGGCGACACGCGTTCGAATCGCGCAAGAGGGCGAGCGGCGCGGAAGAGTGGGCGCGGGCGAGCGTCAGATCTTGATCGGGCGGCCACGGGCACTCAATAGCGCCCATGGACAATCGCACGTCCGCGCCTCACACGACATCGCACGCGGGCGGGCGCGCGTTGAGGAGCGGGGAAGGCGCATGTTAAGCCGTCCGATCGCTGAGATTCAGCGAACGTGTGTAAGAGTTAAGCGCGCGTGAAAGCCAGTAGCCGCGCGGGCAGCGCCCACTACGCCCACGATGGGGCTTTAGCGACGGTTTTATCCGTCACTAAAGACCCCTTATTTAATGTTTTAAAGATGTAATGACCAATTTGCCCCCACTCCTTGCAACTATAAATGGAGACCCCCTCCACACGAAATTATGATCCCTTCCTTCTCTTCTCTCCCTCTCCAAAGCTCAAGAGAAGCTTGCCCCACACCTAGGATGCTTCTCATGAGATAAAGTCCAAATTTTCATCCCCCTTCGGAAGTGGATCCCGCGACAACGACGACGTGCTGCCCCGTTCCTGTTCTTTTGCTTCATCCTCCTTCATCCTCCTTCGTCCAGGCGTCGTCCCGTCTGGCTTGTCCTCCAAGCGACCGTCGAGGAAGATATCTCTCTCCCCATTCTTTTTACTACTTTCTATAATAGATTTACTACTTTCTAGAGTAGTTCGGCTCGTCCTCCAAGCGACCATCGAGGAGGACATTTCTTTCTCCATTCTTTTAATGCTTTCTAGAGTAGATTTACTGCTTTCAAGTGTAATTATTTTCTGCTTTCTAGTTGTAATGTTTAGTGAAACAAACAATCTCGTTAATGATGAATTCTCTATTCATTCTACATCTCATTTTGATTTCTATTTATAATATTCTCTCTCTCTCTTACTCTCTCTCTCTTCTATTTATTGTAAATAGTTAGATAGTTTTAATCAATTGAATTACTTTGTGACAAATAAAACAAACATGTTGTTTTTAAATCAAACGTCCACCTCCCTGTGTTCGACCCGGAATTTCCATTTCGATATAAATTTTATTTGTTGAACACGAGTTCTTCGCTTTCAAACTACAACGACAGGTTTTCAATACTGAACACGTTAGTGTAGCAACTCGTACGTTCAACATTTTGGCGACATTGCCAGGGAGGCGACGTTCTTTGATTTTTCTTCGCGTTTTTTAACTTACAAATCATTTACCTCACTTCTCTCCTTTCTTATTGTAATTACAAGTACTCTTTCGAGACAGGCAAAAGCGATAGATCGGAGAAAAGTGCTGTGGAAGGTTCTGTGAGTTATCCCCCACCTCCCACCCATTAGATTTCATTGCACCACATAATAACACAAACATCAATCAACCTAGGTGTTCTTATAAACTCTAAGGTTAGATTGTTTGTTGTTTGACACCTATACTCACCCCAACCCCCACATTAAAAAAAAAAATTTTTTTTTAAATGTCACAGAGGTACACAGCCTCATCTGATTTTCAAACTCAATCGGTAAATCGATCTTTGGAGCTAGTACACACATTCAAACACATAATTGAGTAGAAGTCAGATTAGGTAATCACTTGTGTGCCTAATTAACTGGTGCAACAGGCCAATTATTTGAGTTGATTGGGCTGCACCACTTCAATTAAAATCAATGCATCAAGTAGCTGCCACTTAGGTTCAACTCTTAGGGATTTACCAGGCACTCCACATTCTTTTTAAGCTTTAAAGGAAAACATCTTCACCTGTGCTTTCAAAAACCTGGTGTGCCAACAAAACTTGTTTGAAAATACCTAAAGTTGAATCCTAAAAGCTACTAAGCAAGATTTGAACTCTAAAATTTACCACATCAAAAATAATCTTGCTTGAAAATCATTGGTTGTGCACGCACACACAAATCAATCAATCATTAAGGGCACAACCCATTTAAAGGGCCCATCACATTCCAAAGCACATTCAAACCTAGCCCTAAATAAAACAGAGTAGACGTTGGCCTTAAGGATTCGACTCGCTCTTCAAAGCCCAGAATGAGATTATTTTTGATTAGTCTGTTTCTACTGTTCAATCTGATGTCTAGCTAGGGGAGCAGAATCAAACGATCGCAGCTGGGGGTTACACTAGGAACCGGAGGTGCAAGCTGAAGGAAGAACCTTCTCCCCAGTCCCTCCTTCTAACTGGTTGAATTGAACAGACAGAAGTAGATCAAATTGTTCCTTTATCTCAAGATGGGTTTTGGGAGTCTATAGGTCTATAGGCTAACCCACTTAAGGACATGTTTGACTGTTTATATTGCAGGACACCTTTCTTCCTCCCATTTCTCATGAATCCTTCCACATATTACACGCATTCCCGCTCTTTCCCTCCTGTTTTGAATTATACTCAATATGACGATTATCCCAACTCGTATTGTAATCAACCATCAGTTAGTTGGGATAACTCAGATTGGGGATATAGTTCCAGACCTCCGTGTTTAGGGTCTAACCCTGAACACTTTGATTGTGATTTCTATCCTTCTCAAAGCTACATTGATTATAGATCGTCAACCTTTCATGGACAACCTAATACGATCTACAATCAAGAAGGATACACTGATTCTTACCCATCCTCTGATTACACTGCCTTTAGGTCATCACCACCTTTTGAACAATCTGAAATGACCTATTATTAGAAAGGGTATAACGAATCTCAATTCGTTAATTCCCCTGCTTTGACCCCAAACCCACCCAACCCTGGACCAACTCATTTGGTTCAGGGTAACCAGGTTCAAGATAAGGTTCTGGCTAACTTGAGGAATATCATACAAACTTTAGAAGTTCAGCCAATACCTTACATTGAGAGATTGGAGCCGCTGATTGAAATGATTGATGATTTGAACAAGTCGTTGTTGGATTGCCTTCAGGATGTTGAGGATAAGAACCTGGGTGAGTTTCTACTTGGGAAATTAGCAAAATTGAGGATGAGATTCATGGTCGCTTTGATTCAATCATGGGATGATTCCTAGGATGAACTCCCTTCAAGAAAGCCAATGACAGAACCCGTTCAGTCACCTGTTGGGAGGGACACATGTTACGAGGCTAACCATATTGAATTAGAGCAACCAATTAAGGAAGATCTGATTTCTTCACCTGAGATCCTTGAGCCAGGGTACGAGGAAACGTATGTCTCCTTAGAACAGAAAGTGATAGATGATTTTGGGACATACATTGATACAGATCCTGATTTCTTTAATGGTGAAGATTCAAGTTGCAAAGTCTCACACGAGTTTACAGAACACGATTTTTTTGAGATGATTGGGCCTAAGGAATCTGATAGATCATTTGATAGCCCAAGAACTGAGGAAACTGATCTTATTAGGGCACACATTACAGATCCAGAATTACATTTTCTGGAGGATTCAATTCAATGCCCTGATTGTCAGTTACACCCCGTTGAGCTTATTGATGATTCTTTTTCTGAGATAATTAGACCCAAGTCAATTTTGATTCAGCCACATCATTTAGACTTGGAGATTTCAGACGGGGTGATTAACATGCAAGAGGTCTCGAAATTTAACATTCTGATTGAGGAGGATAGGAGTTGGGAAGTTCTGATTTGGGAAGCTAACTTTGGAGGAAGTAGAAGATTGAGTCGAAGGGTTCCTAGTAAGCTGAAACCATCAAACCAGGACCCTTACGACATTTGTTTTAAGGATGTCAAACCCAAGCACACATTCAACAATTATCCTTTTGAGCTTAAATTCTCTATAACACGACTTTTTGGTCTTGGGTTGCATCCTTATAAATCGCAGGCCCGACCCCGCTTGCATACTAATTTTAGGTTTTGGGTAATTTTTATCCAGAACCTAAGATATTCTTGATTATGGGGTATGGGTCTGCATCACAATCTGGTCCACATCTGTGGACCTCTGCTAATAGGTCAGAGGATTCTTTTGTTTATTCTGATTCTGACCTGCACCTGTGAATTAGTTATTTCTCTTCTTTGTATAGTGTGCCTAGCTGAAGGTACTAAATTCAGCACATATACAGTTCTTTTTAGTTTTCATCTCGGAGCGGACCCGACATTCACGCAATTCAGGTGCTTTCTACTCTATTCCACTCTATTTTATGTCATTTTAATACAATGACATTGCATTAGATAGGCATGGGGAGGTGGATATTCATCTCTGAATTTATTTGTCAGCTCTGTAGATTCATTTTATTTTATTAAAAAAAAATTGGAATTAGGAAAGAGAACTTGGGTTTAAGAAAATTTTCAATCTTAGGAAATACAACATTATAATTTAAACACAAAGACCCTTCAGGTCTTTGGACTTAATCAGCCTGTGTATCCACTAAAATGTGGATTTGTCTTTCGAGTCCTTGCCATATTAATTCTATCGTAATTGGAGTAAATAAGTTAGAGTGATAAGTATACGATTTATCAACCCGCCGTCTGATTTGAAGGAATTTTGAGTTTCCAGCATCTACACACTATCTTGTCATTGACTCGTTGTTTGACAATTTTAACGGAAATTGGGTAGCTAATGAACCTTCTAGGGTGATATGGCTGGCAAGTTATCGTGGGTAACAGCCCATAGGTAGGTTGTCCAGAGCCCAGTCACTGGACCTTTCTCTTTTTGCTGCCTTTTGGTAAATCTTAGACCAGGGAAGCCACCTACTTACAAAAAGAAAAAAAAAATCAAAGAGAAAAGGAGAAAATAAAAAAAGAAATAAGCCACACTTTGCCGCACGAGTATGGCTGGCAAGTTGTCGGTGGTAACAGCTCATCGACCGGTTGTCCAGAACCCAGCTCAATAAATGCACTGAAAATTCCCAAAACACTTAGGAAGAAGTGGAAAAGTAGAATAAACCGGGGAGATATACACTAGATTCACCCTTGTGTTGACCCCGTAAAAAAATAAAAGTAGGGAGAAAGCTACCGGTTGTAAAGATACACCTTTAGGCAGAATTCTTTTTGAGGTCACCTAGAGGCGTAGAAATCCAAAGTCCCTTTTAATTGCCGGTTAACGAGTCTATCACATTCACAATAAGATGCTTAGAACTTAGAGTTCTCATCAAATCTTGGGTGAGTTGAATGGCCATAGAAAGCCACTCTTAAACCCTAAAACTTAAAAATCCAAAAAAATTAGAAAAGAGGAAAAAGAGAAAAAGAAATTTTTCTTTGAATAAGGCGAAGGCTTGAGGCGGTCTGCATTTTGGCTGATACTCGGGAACTGTTGTGTCTTTGAAAGTTTAGATCTTAAGTAGACAATTTCTTAAGGATTGAAAATAGCTCATGCCCAAATAATCCAACCTGATTCTTTTATAAATAGCATATAGCTTTTGCTAGGGACTAGCAAAAGATAGGCATGGGGGTATGATGTAAACACATTCACACTACTTAAGATGTCTATTTATGCATGTTCTTAAGCATAGGATTGCATTGCATGCTATAAATATTGCATAACATGCATCATCTTGCATTTAGAGTAATTTGAATAAAATGGAGATTAATTGTCTCCTTTTATGTGCTTGGATAGGTCAAACTTTTTATCGGGGCCTCGGATCGATGATCCAACCATACAGATGTGATCAGGGCGACGATTGGAGTTCAATGACTCCAAGATCGCCCTAATCAGACATCTGTAGCATCAGATAGAGATCAGGGAACCCTAGAAGATCAAGGGCCAAGATGGTGTGTGTTCGCACTTCAAACAATAAATCCAACCACACGGATGGATTTGGATCGATGATCGCAACCTAACGGCGCGAAAATCGACTCAATTCGACACCCGTGGCACCATCTACAACATCCAGAAGATGGACGGCCAAGATGGCGCCACGTGGTGCCATCTCAACCGTCCAACCGGCCCTCAAGACTACCGCTGCTTTTTCAAAGAAGTTTTGGCACGCGATTTGGGCCGTTGGATCTCGATCCAACGGCTGTGGATACGCACGCCTTAAAACATCCTCGCTCCCATCCACGCATCGCAGCGCAGTGGGCGAAGGTGTTATCGTGAGCAAGCGACGCATGATCGAATCGCATGAGAGGGCGAGCGGCGCAGAAGAGCGAGAGCAGGCAAGCGTCAAATCTTGATCGGGCAGCCGTGGGTGCTCAATAGCGCCCGCGTGCTATCGCACGCCCACGCCTCACGCGGCATCGCACGCGGGCGGGTGTGCGTTGAGGAGAGGGGAAGGCGCATCTTAAGCTGTCCGATCTCACGATCGAATGGCTGAGATTCAGTGAACGTGCATAAGCATTAAGCGCACGTGAAAGCCAGCAGCCGTGCAGACATCGCCCACTACACCCACGATGGGGCTTTAGCGACGGTTTTATCCGTCACTAAAGACCCCTTATTTAATGTTTTAAAGATGTAATGACCAATTTGCCCCCACTCCTTGCAACTATAAAAGGAGACCCCCTCCACATGAAATTCTGCTCCCTTCCTTCTCTTCTCTCCCTCTCCAAAGCTCAAGAGAAGCTTATCCCACACCTGGGATGCTTCTCGCGAGATAAAGTCCAAATTTTCATCCCCCTTCGGAAGTAGATCCCGCAGCGACGACGACGTGTTGCCCCGTTCCCATTCTTCTGCTTCATCCTGCTTCGTCCTCCTTCGTCTAGGAGTCATCCTATCTGGGTCGTTCTTCAAGTGACCGTCGAGGAGGATATCTCTCTCCCTATTCTTTTTACTGCTTTCTAGAGTAGTTCGGCTCGTCCTCCAAGCAACCATCGAGGAGGACATTTCTCTCTCCATTCTTTTAATGCTTTCTAAAGTAGATTTACTGCTTTCTAGTGCAATTATTTTCTGCTTTCTAGTTGTAATGTTTAGTGAAACAAACAATCTCATTAATGATGAATTCCCTGTTCGTTCTACATCTCGTTTTGATTTTTGTTTCTAATATTCTCTCTCTCTTACTCTCTCTCTTCTATTTATTGTATAGTTAGATAGTTTTAATCAATTGAATTACTTCGTGACAAATAAAACAAACAAGTTATTTTTAAATCAAACGTCCGCCTCCCTGTGTTCGACCTGGAATTTCCATTTCGGTATAAATTTTATTTGTTGAACACGAGTTCTTCGCTTTCAAACTACAACAACAGGTTTTCAAAACTGAACACATTAGTGTAGCAACTTGTACATTCAACATTGATCAACATCAATCTAATCAAATGGTGTTGTTTGATGGTAATCAGCCCTACAGAGGTCCATCGGCAATAATGGTGACGGGTCAGAATAGTCGTTACAGGATTCGTGGTCCGAGACAGAACTAAGGGTGACGCATTCCTCGACCAAAGGTTCCACGGGATCATGTTCCTCAACACAATCTCAATCAAAAGACTTGGTCACCTGGAAGATATCCGACTGCATTTTCTTATCTCCGAAGGCGATTTCCATACATCCTGTGTCACAATCGATGTTCGCCTTAGCCGTCGCTAAGAAAGGTCTGCCTAAGATTATGGGTGCATTCTGTAGTTTTTTAGGGACTT
The DNA here is from genome assembly GCA_037157565.1 of Thalassia testudinum. Taxonomy (NCBI): domain Eukaryota; kingdom Viridiplantae; phylum Streptophyta; class Magnoliopsida; order Alismatales; family Hydrocharitaceae; genus Thalassia; species Thalassia testudinum. The sequence continues at coordinate 138,133,095 of JAZHRO010000063.1, forward strand.
CCATTTCGAGCACCAAGAAGTCGACCGAAAAATAGAAGTCCTTGACCCGCACAATCACGTCCTCGACAACCCCCTTCGGGGTCTTCATAGATCTATCAGCCAGCTGGATGGTGACAGGTGTGGGTGTCAACTTTCTGAAACCAAATTGGTGGTATAGGGTTGTTGGAATCAGATTGATGGAAGCACCTAAGTCCAGGAGCACTCTATCAAATGTCATGTCCCCGATATTGTAGGATATCAGGGGTGCTCCTGGGTCAGTTCTCTTGAGCAGAAGGTTGCTTGATATCACGGAACTAGCTTGCTCGGAGAACACAACCTTCCTAGGTGCTTGAGGTCTTGGCTTACATTTGGGTGTACAGGCATCCTTTAAAAACTTGGCGTAAGCTGGGATGTGCTTAACGGCTTCGAGTAGTGGAATATTAATCTGAACTTGCTTAAAGATCTCCAAAAGCTCCTCAGTTTCCACAACACTTTTCTTCTTCTTGATTGTTTCCAAGGCCTTGGGGTAGGGTGTCTGAACATGGATAGGATCTACTTCTGGGTCCTTGGATTTTTCCATTGCCTCTTCTGAGTCGGGTATTTCAGTTGGTGAAGTCTCGGGAAGAGTTGGCCATTTAGGATCCTGGGTTTTGGTGCCGCTTCTCAAGGTTACCGCATTGGCAGAGGCATTGGGACCATGGGTTGATCCTTGAGAAGATGAGGACGAAGAAGCACTAAACCTAGGGGTTGTTTGTGGGGCTGGCTGGACCATGTGAGCCTGCTCGGGATTGCCCTGGAACCCTTGTGAATTGGGGCCTTTGTTAATCACGTTTCGCAGGTTCGATTGTGGCTGGGAAGGTAGGGATCCTTGTTGTTTACAGTCCAATAGTTGGCTTAACTGTCCCTTTACTAAGGCCATTTCCTCCTGATGTTTCTGGTTCATTTCAGCCATCATCTTCATCAGGGTGTCCATTTGGTTCTGTGGGGGAGGGGCCGCCCTATTTGGATATGGGGGTCTAAATGGTGGTCCTTGCTAATAGGGGCAAGTTTGGCTGCTGGTTTGGTCAGGGCTGGTTCTGGAATTGAGGTGGTTTCTAGTTTGTCCAACCAAAGTTGGGGTGATTACGCCAGCCAGTGTTGTAAGTGTTGGAGAAAGGGTCAGGTTTAGCATAACCTTGGATAGCCTATACATCTTCAAGGATAGCAGATGTCGATGGGGAGGGAAGAGGGTAATCAAGGGTTGAGGGAGCAAAGGTCCCTCCCTGGAACATGGTCAAGGGTTGTTCCAGGTTCAGTTGGCTTAAGGGCTAGACCAGGTCAACATTGTGAGCTCCCTTTGCTAGGGAGAAGGTCTATAACGGGTTCCTAGTCTGGTTCAGTGGCTCATCAATCTTTTTATCCACCAACTCCACTCGATCTAATTTCTTGGCAATGATGTCCATGTCAACCATTCCAAAATTTGCTTGTACCTCATAAATCCCACCACGGGGTTGACTGGATCGGTTAAACAGGGTCATGGAGGCATTGTTGAGCGAATTTTCGCTCATAGACTTAAAGAGCTCAAACGTGCTCTCCTCATCTTTGTTCAGGATGTCCCCCCCGCATGAGGCATCGACGAAGTTTCATAGGTTGCTGTCCAGATCGTGATAGAAGATCTAGGCCAATTGCCACCTTGGTACTTCATGGTGTGGGCATTTCCTTAGTAGTTCATTAAATCTTTCCCATTCCTCATGGAACTATTCCCCACCTTGAAGTGTAAAGATAGTAATAGCTCTTCTGAGCACATTGGTCTTTCCTATGGGGAAGAATTTCTTTAAGAATACATGCCTCAATTCTTCCCAGGTGGTGATGGGTCTACGTAGGGTTCTAAGCCAGTGAGATGCCTTGTCTCTCAGTGAGAAGGGGAACATCTTAGTCAAAACAATGTCAAGGCTAATGTTCCTAGGTTTCATAGTTCAGGCTATCCGGTCAAGATCCTCTAGGTGCTGAAAGGGGTCTTCATTGGAGCTTCCATGGAAGTGGCTCTGAATCAGACTCAAGACATTTGGTTTTACCTCAAAATCATCTCCCCCTTCGGGGATCCTAAGGTGCAGCTCAACTCGAATAGCGAAAGGATTGTAGAAGTCGTGGAGGCACCTGGGTTGGTCCTGGAATGGTGGTAGATCAGGTGGTGGTTGCCCTTGTGGGCCCTGGAAAGGTGGTGGTGGTTTCCCTTGTGGGTTCTGCAATCGGTGTATGGCTTGCATGATAGTATAGATCTGTTGCTGCTGAAGCTGGTGGTTTACGTTAATCTGGGCTTGGATGATGGCCATTGTGTCTGGTGGGGGTTGGTCCTCAACCTCATCTACCCTAGGTTCAGCCATGTTTCTAGCATAATCAAGTCACCTGGATTCCCATCCCAAAACAAACAACTTGGGATGCAATGAGTGTCTCCCGTGCATACACTGGAGAAGAATAGGAGGGGATGCGGAGAGCAACAGATGCGAGAAGTGTGTGTTCAACCAAGCAAACAAGCCTAGTCCTTATGGTGTATTCCTTAGGGGACCTAGAAATCTCCAAAAGGGTGATTAAGTCCGTAAGCACTGGACTCCCCTTCCCAAAGCTAATCTAGCCAGGTTGATTACGAGGGGATTGCAGAAAAGGTTCTTCCTTTGGCTTGCGCTGCCGGTTCCATAGACCCCACAACCGCGGTCGTTTGACATTGCCCCACAGCCTAGTCACCAGATTCTACTAAGGGAATGGAAGCCAAGTGCCCAGCGAACAAAAGCCCACCTCTCGAGACTTAACCCAGTCCTGCCTAGGGCACATCTACTCAGTTTTAAAAGGGCTAGGACAGTGCTTGTGCTAAGGTTATGTGATAAGGTGTTGATTGGGGTAGTGCCTCTTAGTTTTCCACTTTCAGTGTGTGTGCTCCTATCACAACATGGTTTTCAAGCAAGGATTCTTTTAAGATGTGGTGTCTTTTAATGTTTTATCCTTACTTTAGTATCTTTTAGGATTGACGTGTCTTAATATTTTCAGACAAGTTTCAATGGGCACGTCAAGTTTTATACACAACTCGGTGAAAGTAGATTTCCTTTTGTTGTGTAGAGGCTCTAAAACCCTAATGTACTCATCCTAGTGATCATGTAGCTTCTATTGGATGAGTTGATTTTAGGGTTGAGTGGTGTGGCCCAAGTCAATTCAAGGTGGCTTCGCAAACACCACTCAAAAAGAAAAGAGAACATTCCAAGAATCTTAGATTATTTAGAATGTTAGAGTGTATTTTTTTTGTTGGGTGATGTGTTAAGGATGTGGATCAGGCAAACATGCACCACGCCAAATTTTTTTTCAGTTTTACAATTTTTTTTTAGATTTTTAAGCAAGCAAACAACCATGGGTGAAGAAATACTTACGACCAGTCCTTGTTGCGCTTACTCCCTCATTACCATCACGAGTTGCACTGCTTCGCCATCCCAGCGTCGAATTCCTGCAACCATCAAGTAGAAGGAGACAAGGCGTTAGATGGTGTGAGCATGGATGTAAAATGGAAGTAACAAAATAAAGTCGTTGCCTCCCCGGCAACAGCGCCAAAAACTGACGTGTGCGTGACACATGATTAGAAGAGTCGTTATAGTTTGCACTCGCAATGTCATTTTTAAAATGAAGAAACGGATGTGAGTCCGAGTGTCGACCTCAGGGAGGTGTGAAAATCGAATTTTTCTTGTCACTTAATGTCACGAAAATCTTGGGGTTTTGCTTGCGAAAAGGCGCGGGTGAAAAGCAGGTGAGAGAGGGAGAAAGAGAGAGAGAGAGAGTAGGGTTATAATTTCTTCATTTACACATGCAACTTTAACATAAAAGAGGGTAAGTAACTAGATAGAAAATAACTTCATTTAACATGCAGCTTTAGTTTGTAATTACAACACTAGATAAATGCTTGAACATAAGTAAAGTAAAGCTTAAGATAAAGAGGGAAAGAGAGAGAGAAAGAAGATGGTGAGGTAGCCACGACCGTGGAGGGGGCTCCGTCGGCGGCTCGTCGACTCTGGTGACTACAAGAGCGCTTAATGGTGGCTAGGAGTGGGGTAGGGCACTTGCAAGTGGAGTGAATGCCTCCCATGAGTGGTTGGAAGGGGTTTAAATAGGAAGAAGGGAATTCCAAATGAAGAAAGGGTTTTAGCGACGTCTGGGACGTCTCTCAAACCCTTCCCAAAACGTCGGTGAAGGCCCCTACCCACCGGTCGCTTGTGTGCGCCTGTTCTTCTTTGCACTTGATCCACGTGCACGCGTCGTAAGCCATCCGATCGAAGATTGAGCGGCTGAGATCGCTCGTAGGGTGCACACCTGGATCGCACCCACTCCCCCTGCATCATCGCGGGCGTTGGCTTTGGATGCGCGAGATTGCACCGCGTTGCTCCATCCGTGCCGTCCGCTGCTGATCGGGAGGTTGAATTTACATGGTGCGTGCCTTCACCTTCTGATTTCCGCGAGGCATGATTCGAACTCTCGTCGGCTGCGCGGGTGTGCGACGTTCGACCGCTGCGCTGTGCTCACTACTTTGTCGCAGTGAGGGTGGGTGTGCGGGCGACTCTCAGTCGTTCGATTGAAGATCGACGGCTGAGATTCATCCTCCAGTTGAAGGCGAACTCGGTCGGTGGCGCGGATGCATTGTGGGGGCGCCACGTGGCGTGCTGTGGGCTGTTGATCATTATATCAACGGCCGGGACTTCTTGGGCCCATTGCAGGAGCTCCGGATGTCGGATTTGGCCGATTTTGAGTCCATTGGACTCCGTTCGTCGCTCTGAATCCATCTGTGTGGTCCGATTGTTCATCTGAGGCTTGTTTTGACAAGTACTCATGGAAATGACCATTAATACTATTCTATAAGCAATCTTGATGTATGATGCATGCAATGCTCCCATTTCTATTTATGATGTGTTATCTATGCATTTTGTTCTTAAGATAAACCCCAATTGACAGATTTATCACCCCAAGATGCAGTATTATCACCTATTAACTATCCAAGGGTTCAGTAGACTAAAAATGCTTATTGGTTTTCTTCAAAGATCCATTACCCAGTCTATGTGCAAGTGAGTGTAACTGTACTAGATTCTAAACTTAAGAGACAATTTAAGAAGAAAAATCTTTAATGATACCTCCATGACAAAGATGTTTTGCTAAGGACTAACCAATTTAGCTCAATTTATATATATATATATATATATATATATATATATATATATGCTAACCTAAATGCATGAATACTTCCTAAAATGCAAAATGCACCCTCCCATGCATAAATCCTACAATGTCCTCATTGTAAAATGAAAACAAGGGGAGAAAGGAAGGAAATCACCTGAAGATGGTGTTATTCAGAATGCTGGGTTGCCTTCCAACAAGCGCTGCATTTTCTATCAGCAGCCAGACTTATAGGAAACCTGTAAGTCTGGTTCCAAACAGAAAAAGCTAGGCCCTAAAAATATGCATAACAGCACGGGCCTAGAAAACAGTTAACCACGGATGTTGGCTAGCTAATGATGCAGTGTGATTCGAAATGCTCGCCAGATGATATGAAAATAGAGAACCTCGTAGGCTACCTGGGGAGGCCTAGGGATAACAAAGGAACATAAAAAGGGACCTCCCAAAATGGAATAAGTGGAGGATAAGGATCCTCCAAAGCAGGATGGGCTTTAAAAGATATAAACATTATTATTTCACACCCTTGAATGGCAAGACTAAAAGTACAAGCATCAATCCACCCTTGCCATTCTACCCAAGGATGTAATGGCCTGATATGTTCTCTAGAAAGAATGTAAATAAGCAAAGACCTGAGCCGAGGATTAGGTAAGGAATCTACTAGTTGCTTGAGCGATTGGGTGGTAATTATTAAGTCCAAAGAGGGATTAGGCTGTTTAGGTTCCCTTCCCAATAAGAATTCGTATTCCACATCCTTACTTAGCTTCATTATTTTATGAACCTCCAACTGCTCCTCTACAATAGATCAGTCATGAATAGAATTCAATATCTCATTAGTAGACTCATGATCAACATGCTTTGACGACAGTTGGGTTTCTTGGGAAGTAGCGAGATTAGAATTATCAGCAAATTCATCCCCGGGTTCTTTCTTGTTAATTACATCCTTTCCGGGGACTTTGTGTGCTACTTCCTTATCCTTAATATCTTTAGGAGGATTATCATCTTTAATGTTATGGAGAAAGCCTATATCACTGAATTCTTTGTTCTTCTCGGGGCATAAATCCACAATTGACGTGTTTTGTCCCCGAGAGTCTCCCCTAGGCTTCTCATTATTGTGTTTGTCTTCCTTCAATATCAACTCATGGTTTTGCGGAGGATGACTCTCAAAATTGAAAGAAGGGAGGAATCTGGATTTCACCAGATTATTTATATCCTCAGGGGGCAAGTCCTCAAGTAACACATAATCCCCCTATGATTCACTCCAGATTTTCAATCCAGGTTCCTCCATTAGGTCATCCTCGTCCACTAAAATAGACTCTTTATATCCCTGAGACCAAAATTGATCTAATTCATCCTCCATTCCGTTAGGGTCACCTTCATTGGGTGCATTTAAATCCTCAGGATGCTGAATGATAGGTGTTGATTCCTTAAGTGGAGGGTCAGGATTAGGCTCACTAAGAGTAGAATGGGATTCCACCTGATAATTAATAGGAGAAGTGACATGAACAATACAACCTTGACCTGGGTTATCAGGGGTAAGGAAAATACTGTCATTGGGGTCAAGGTCCTCAAGAGGTACCATCTTCCCTTTCTTTTGACTCCTATATAACTCAGGTGGAGAATTACTAGGATCGTTCTCCTCTAGTTGCCATGTCTCATTGGGAGAGTCTAACTGATAGCTACGTAAAACAGGATCCCTATTGTCATTGGTTTCCTTAGAATTATTTTCATGATCACGGTTGTATGGGTAGGGATCAGAATTACTGGGAAGAGTATAGCTAAGCTGTCTAATTTCATTGTTTAATTGTTGACTATTCCTCAACATCTCTCCCATAGATTCCATCATTTCCTTTTGTTGTTTTTGCATTTCTATCATAAAAGAGGAGAGGCTACTACTACCAGATTGGGGAGGATGGTCAATCTCAGGCTCTAGTTGCCTAGGGGTATCGGTCTAACCTCGATACGGAAAATCATGAAGGGTGGGAGGGTTGGGTGTTTGCATCGAAGTAGGGATTCCAGGGTTGGAAAATCCCGCTCCTAGGCTCTGCTCAAAAGTGGGAGTTATTAGGCCAGTACTCCCAAGATAGGAAGATGAATGATCCCATGAATTGTCAATGTACCCATCAAAGGATGGATACGCTCGGGGCATGAGATCCTGGTTAAAAGATGGGAAGTAATGATTCTGATAATCTAAATGATAGGAGTAAGGGTGATCCATTTCTTTAAGCCAAACAGGTTTAACTCTCTTAAGATTTAGAAGAAATCAGAACACAAGCAGAAACTTCCTACCACTGTCAAAACAAACGCAAATACATTGGGATATATTTTTAGTAGATTCTAGGTCTTAGGCGTTCAATTGGTGGCCAAACAAGTTTTGCAAGAATTATGCTTCCTAGGCCGACCTTCGTTGGTGCCTACAACCTACTCACAAGGGATGGAAATCTCTAATCGAGCCCACGCACGAGGAACCGAAGTAACTTGGTGGATAGGCTTGTTGATTTTCGACTAACTTCCCTTTTGGTGCAAAGAGGAGAGGTAGAAATTTATCTAGGGACCTTATGTGTGAGGTGCATAGTGTCTCAGGTGTGCAATCATATGTTTGTGTTTTGAGTTTTGAAATCTTGCAAACAAGATCATTTTCACACAATTTCAAGTCATAGATTTTATGGTCCAATCTCTTAACAGTCCCAATTTTTAAAGTGACCACTGAATTAACCCAATTCAAACACTTTAGTGGTCTTGAAGTTAAGTCCAATGCAAATGCATGACAAGTATTTGATGCTAAAGAGAAGACATACCTTACTCCAGCTTTCTTCGTGCAAGAATGTATGCAATGCAGTAAATATAAACTAGATGCTGCTTATTCAATCCTAGATGGTCGTCCTATTTATATGCAGCTTCTAGCAGGCAGTTCAAATTTTTTTTTGTTATTTTTAATAATAATAAGCAAGCAAACCTAATTTAACTAACTAACCAACATGTAGTTCAAACAATTCGAATAATCCTATAATCTAAATAAAATGGGAACACAGTCTTGAAAATATGCTCCTGCATACAAGAGCGATAAGAAATAAAGAAACACTGGGAACACGTTCCCAAAAATGCCCAACAAGGGTCTACAAGACAGAAATTAAGTTCTAATGTTTATCTAAACTAAATCTAACTTAGATCTAATGACTAAATCAAAAAAAAGTTCCTCCGTACGCCTACTTGTGTGGGATCAAGGCCTACAAGCACCCATTGCTGGCCTCCAGGTGGCGTCAAGGTCCACCAAAAATATCACCTCTGTCGTGCACACCAATCGCGTTCGCTACGTGTTTTTGCACAGAAGAAGATCCATAGTTAGTAATTCAGAAAAGCTTTCAAAATAGCATAAAAATAACATAAAATTCCCAAAAAAATTAATAGGCGTGTTTCCTCCCCGGCAACGACGCCATTTGAAAGAGCGATCTTCGTTTTCATTGAAAACTTTAACATAAAATGTCATGTTGTTATAGTTCATTGTGTGGTAGAAAATCTTTTTTCAAAAATATTTAATAATTCCAAAACTAACCACGAAGAGTTAGGTCGTCTCCACAGGGAGGAATTAGCCTATTTAAACTAGTGAATCATGTCTTATTTATTTAGGAATCTCAATGTGTATGCATACTAACTGGTGCACGTGTTTTCGCCATAATTTCTTGCTTTAAATAATTAATCAAGAATACAGGTGTGCATATGCAAAATCACCACTATATAATATCATGTAAAATAATGATCTTGATACTAATAAACACCGTAAATACTAATTACTAGAATATAGCTTGTTCACCATAATATATATATGAGATGCATTAAATCATTCATGAGAGATATTCATCTGCAAGTAATTTTGATTAAGTAGAAGGATGGCTATGCAAATTCACCTCAATAATTTAATTCATTAAATAAGGGAATAGTGTTCCCCCAAATGGCAAGGTTGGTAAATATTAATGGGAAGGAAAACAGAGCATTCCTTCTCTCTCCTTCGTGCATACGCAAGGAGGGATCTTCTGTCGGCCTGTGAGCGATGGAGGCACACCGGAGGACGGCCTTTGAGATGGCAGAGAGAGAGATGGCCCGAGGTGGTGTGGCCGGCGAGGGGGGCAGGCAGCACTTTGGGTTCTTCCGTTGGAGTTGCAGGTGGCCGATTGGGAGGAAGAAGACGAAGATGGCTGCTAGCGATGCGTGCATGCTTGTGCACGCGAGGAGCGTGGGCATGCTGGTTGGAGCGCGGGCGAGCAACGTAGGTGTGTGGCTGCAAGTGCGTGGGTGCAGCCGCACGTGGAGGTGGACGAGTGCACGCAGCGCGCGCTTGGCTGGTTGTGTGTGCGTGAAGAGGACGTGCGAGGAGGTGATGCGGCTGCGGTGAGAGGGCTGGCGGTATTTGTTGGTGGTCTACAACTAAGGGGGCAAGTCGCGGATGGTGGTGGGTTGCAGATGCGGTTACGGAGGTGGTGATGCACACTGTGACCGTGCACCACTGCGGTGATGGAGGTTGATGGCAGTGGAGAACACTTACACCACAGTGCTCACTGGTTTGACAGTGCTCACCTCCTTCATGGTGGAGAAGATGGAGGAGTCCCTACCAGCAAAAAGGCAATGATGATCTCTCCGCCTGCATGTGGTGAGTTCTTTTATAAACCTTCTGCCATCAACTCTCCTCTGATCTGTTGCATTTTCGGAGGACTCAGCATTCTCCAACAGCTTAACGGCAATAACGAGATGGTGGGGAAACGATGTGTTGAGGCCGGCGAGGAGGTTGTACACATGGAGGTAGGTACGGCTAAGTTGTGGTGCATATTGTCAACATCATCAGACGTCTAGAGTAAGCTCCGGACATCTTAAAATGAGATTTGGCTGTGCTTGATTCCTGCAATGCATATAATTATCAGATAAACTTTACAAATATAAATTATAATGCATGCATTTATTTTATAATCAAATACAAATATTAATATACTCTAAAATGTAGTAACTAACCAACTTAGGCTACCAATTAGTCCAATAAATTGGACTCATCTTGGCCTGTATAGCCATCTGGTTGTGGGGGTGAGCTGGTCCTTGAGTACACACATACTGAGGAGAGCTAACCACTCCATTGTGTAGAGAGAGAGCTGACCTCCTTGAGTAGGGACCTGAAGGAGGAACGGCCTTTCTACATAGACTCTTTTTGGCCCACAAGGGGCCAATCAGGGTAGTCAAGTGAGGGTATGCAGTGTTGTGGAGGTGGTATGGTTCTTGTATTGTTTTCTGTGCGTACCCATTGGTGGAAATGACTAACCGCATGCTAGCATGAGGTTGTGCCTCGTGTGTCTATCGAGCATGCCATAGTTACCACTACACCGCAGCCATGACCCTAGGGTGGTAGACTAGGTGGTAGGGCAAGCGCAGGGCGTTCTCCCTGCCAAGAGAGCATCTTGTGGTTTCCCTACGACCTAGAATATGGCAATGAAATAGTCTCACTAGGAGACATGTGAACTAACAAGAGGGGATGGCCATACTTAGTGGATTGTGAAAGGTAAACAAATGTGATAATGAGCTACCAATCAAATCTAATAATAATAAAGCGTGCAACTAATAAGATGCTAGCTAACACGATTAAGGCTTGAACAATCCACCACTTACACTTTTGTTTTAATTGTTACTTATTCCTTTCCTTCTTGCCACTCTACTCAGCCTTGCTGATGCCTACCTTGGTTGTATACTTAGGTCAAGGAGGGGAGCAGCCAACTCCATGAGTTACCGAGGGAGACAGAGTTGGGCCTAGCCACACCCAAAATAGTACTAGCTTGTTGTTTCTTTTCTGCATTAGTATGTTTCTTTTCCTTGGAACTGCACTAGCTCCTTTTCTTGTCGTATTATTATGGTATGGTGTGATGGTTATGTTGTGAATTATGTTTTTTCCTTCCATGCATCATAGGTAGCATAGTTGTTGTTTACTTCTGTCATTTCTTTCTGTTATGATGTATGTGTGGAAATGTTGCTACGCTTTAGTTTATTACTTGATGGATGACTAGATCTTGGGTTTAGGACGTGGTCCAGCCTAGTCCCCATACGGATCTGGGTCGAGTCATAACACTGCTATAAAAAGACCTATGGCCGACCATGCTCCTCTTCATGCCTACTAAGTCTCTCTCTCTTACGACCATTCCTAAGCCTTCCTCTAGAAACCCTCACCACCTTTATCTTCCTCTATTAGCATAGGTCCTCACCTCCATCTTCATGCCACCCTCACCACCATCATCTTCTTTGTGGCCGTCCCCCTCACCACTCCAAGAACTCTTCCTCATCTTTGGCACTTCTTTCTAGCGGCTGCTTCATCGAACTATGCTCCGAATTTCTATCTCAACCTTTTCTTCTACTTGCCTTCTATTTTGTAGTTCTTAGTAGTTGTAATATTTGAATTCGTGTTATTTACAATAAAAGTTATTTTCAATTTTATTATTTTGCAATTCGTGCTTTTCACCCCCTTATGATTATATATCATTGCAATTGGTTTTCTCTCTTCTCACCTCTTTCTCCTTATAAAAAAATACAAAAAAATTAGTTTGTATCTAGTCGCATTTGCTTAGGTTAGATTAACTTGCCTCCCTATGTTCAACCCAGACTCATCAGAGATCTGGTTATTATTTTGATTACAAAAAATTACACTACAATGATAGTTTATTTAGTTAGCGATTTTCGCCAATCAATCCCTATTCCAAAAGATCATATACTTGTTAAATAATTAAAGTAAAATTCATGTATCTATTGTCTTTTAAGGTCAAGTATATGTGGAATGATTATTGGTTTAGTTATATGCAACCCAAGTTTAACATGTCAGCCACTAGATAAATACATGATGTAAAGTGCTTATGTCCATGAATATTGAAGCCTAGGATGATGATATCATGATTGTGCAAACTCAAGCTCTATAAACTTTGCATTGTAGTTTAACTTGAAAGGACAATAAAGGTCCTCAAAAATGGTTGGCAATCTAAAATATAGAGGAACCCTTTGATTTAGTGATTTATCTTTTTTCAATCTCTTATTATCATGCCCATCATAATTATCAAAATCAATTATCTCCTTACTATAGCTCTCCATCACATTCAACTCTTCACATGAAATGACTTTAAATTGTTCTAAATCCCTTAAGACATGAGAGGTGGTTTAAACTTAGTTACATCAAACTCACAATCAATCTTAAGGATAAATGATTCAATTTTGAGTTCATGAAGAGTTAATGTAACGGTAAAGCTAGCAATCCAGGTGTCATCAAGTTCCATTATTTCAAGCTTAAGTAACTCAAGATGTGAGACAAGTTTGGTTTTGTACTCAGAGGGAAGTTGTTCATATGTAGCTCCCAACAAGGCCTCTATCTCATTGATGCGAGATTTACACGATTTTATAATTGGGGGTTTTAATGCCTTTCCAACCCACAAAATCGATCAACTTTTAAATTTATATTCATAGATAGTGGTGGTATCTAGGGTCATCCAAGGAGGCCAATTTGTTAGTCAAATAAGTGATTCTCTCTCTTGCCTCTCAAATCAACACTTCTCTTTTTGTATTTTGATTTTTTGTAAATTTTTATGTTCGGAAATAAGCGGGATACAAATGCAAAGATAGAACTATGCTAAAGAAACTATGCCTAACAACTAGAACCTAAGTGACAAGAGAAGTCTTTTCTTCTAAGCACACCCTAGGCAAGTTCACCTAGGGTAATTAGAAGAGAGATATGATGCACTACAATAAATAAAGTTGCTACTTGAAATTGAAAATTCAAGAATGAAGAAAGGCACTTTGCTATTAAGAAGAAATGTTTACAAAGTACCTAGGGAGCTCAACTAAGCAAAGGTACCACTTAGTTAATTCCTAGGTACATGAATGCTTAACAAGAATTAAAAAGCAACAAAATAAAAGATAGAAAATTCTCCCAAGTAACCAAGGCAGCCTTCGCTCCAAGAATGGTGGCTCCCAAACTTGATGAAGACTTCCTTCTAGCTCCTTGAGTTGCTCCTCTCAATGGTGAACGTCCTCCACCCTTCTTTCCTTTTGCCTGGCCGTCCTCCCTAGATGGAAGCTTGCTCCTTGGCGTGGCACAAGGAAGGAGAGAGAAGAGGAAGAAGGCACCAAAGGAGTAGGTAGGTTGCTCCCTTAATCTTCTTCTCTCCTTCTCCTTTCTTGGGCGTGGGATGTATGGTGGCTATATGTGTTTGATAGGAAGAATTGTTGCTTGCCAAGGATGGTTTGAATGGTAGGATGGGGGGTCCTTTTATAGGCTAGTATGGATGGTGGTTAGGAAGCTTCCTTGGCGCCATGTGAAAGGGTGCCAAGGAGAGTGGCTTGGATGGTGGTTAAGAAGCTTCCTTGGCACCATGTGAAAGGGTGCCAAGGAGGGTGGCTTGGATGGTGGTTAGGAAGCTTCCTTGGTGCCATGTGAAAGGGTGCCAAGGAGTGCATTTTAGGTGCCAATGGTTAGTGGTTTTAATGTAGGTGGACGGCCATTAAGGTGGAGGGGGAGTAGGGTAGGAGCTGCAGTAGTGCAGGAGCTACCTAAGCTAGCTAGTAGCTTAGCTAAGTAGAGGAGGAGCTGGAAGGAGCTTTCCCGAGCTGTCTTCACACTTGTTCCTTGTGCCTTCCATACTGTTAGGGCTTTTATGATTTCCAAAGCATTCATCCCTGGCAATCAAATGGTAACTACATAAGATAATGTAAAATAAATGCTAATGCATGCTCTAAACCCTAAATGCAAATGCATGCTAATGCAGTGAGATAATACAACGCAATTGACAAAACCTTAGGAACTAGATGTGAATGGATATTAAGGATGATGATAAACTGACGTTTATCACTCATGAATTCAAAAGATTTCATAAAATCATTGACAATGTAAGAGGCTTGTTTGTATTTAGCCTCCTCCCTAAAGTGGCAAGATTCAATTCCACAATTTTTGTTTGGTTGTATTCCAAGTGCCATGAATTACTCTTTGACTTGTATGTGATTGTGACCTCTTACGCATAATAGTTCGTCGTGATTGCTATTACCCATAGTATTGGCCTTCATTTCCTTTTTCAATTCTTCTTCCAAATAATACTCTCGATCCTACATATCACAAAATCTTGTCATAATTGAACTCCTCAATAGAATATAGAGATTCATTATCCTCCAGATTGAGAGCATTTTCGAATGTTGATATCCTAATTCAACATTAACCCCATTAATTATATTTTGATCTATAGTTTGGGGGGTGTAGATGGTGGCTCAGAAAGTTTTTTCACCAAAAAGTCTTGATTTGATCCTTATATTCAAGTTTTTCATTAAAATCATTTGGCAAGTTGTCTTAGAGAATCTCATGATTAGTTTAAGGTTTAGTCTCTAAATCATTAACCCAAGCCCTTTTAGAAGAAAATGATTCCTCCAGAATATCCTCACATGATTGTTCTCTGAGATCTTGATTTCTCTATTCTTGATTCACTTGATTGAACTCCAAGTATCTTGTATGATTTATTTTCAACTTCATTGGGTTTTTAGTCATTTAACTCAATTTCAGGGTTTGCTATGCTTCTATCTAGGCAAAACCCATTAATCATCTCTGGCTTTATTTTTTGTTATTTTTCTTTCATCCTCTTCAGAAGGGACAACATTGTTTGATTGATGTCGTACATTGCCTTGTTAAATTTCTCAATTGCTTGAGATCTTAATTGTTCTTGGCATGAATCATTTGGCAATGTTGGATCTTCACTCAATTCTAGATTTGAGTTTGGTCCCACAAGTAAACTTTTCAGGATAGGGCCATCTAAACCTTGGGTAATTATGATGCTATCATTTTCTTGGTCAAATTTCTCAAAAGGCACTAATCTGCATTTTGTTTTGCTCTAGAAAAGCTTAAGTAAAAGTTTAGTTTCAGCAAGGATCTCAAAAGCAGATTGATTATTTTCAAGTGTTCAGGAGAAGACAGATAAGTTTGATTTGCAATCAAGTAGAGAAGAAGGGTTGTAATCACATCCATATTATGGGTTTTGATATGTAGATTGAAATGTGAATTTAGAAAATTGAGTCAAATTATGATTTGATTATCTACCTGCATATTCAGGTTGAAAGTTTGACTACAGATCATTTGAATATCAAGCCAATCTCTACTAGGGTTACTTGTGGAGAAACCATCATAATGTGATCCATTCAAGATGGTTTGAGTCATATGTCGCTAAGATGAGTAAGTAGATTGATTTAACCAACTATGTTGTAGGAAGGTGTAGTTTGATTAAACTCATAATTGGATGAACCAAATAGGGTTGAGTCAAAGAGTTATTGGTTCAACCTTGGTTTGATGATTCATCCAGAATGTGGGGTTCAGGTGTCAACATCTGATAGCTTGACCCAAAATAAATGTTAAAGTTGTGGGAGAACAGAGAAGATGACACATGCCTAGGACCCTCATGTGCATGTAAAGGCATGCTCCCTGTAACGACCCGACTCCCGAGTCCCTACGAGACACAAGAACCGGACCGACTCGACTAATCCCAAGACCTAGTCGTCCAACGAGGAAGTAACCAAAAGAGCAGTAAAATAAACCACATTCAGCATGAATATAACTAACAGTAAGACAGTACAGCAGTAAGGAAAGAAACTACTACAGTAGATACCACCACAACAGTAGAACAACATTTATCATATAACATGAACTGCAGGTAAAGAAAGTACAGCGGAAACAAGAACTACTCACTATAACAGAAACAAAAGAGGTACAAAAGACTGTGGTAAACTCTACTGGACCCTACTCGGCCCAGCGTCCTCTGCAGCCGCTGACCCTGGCTGCTCAACACCTGGTCCTGAAAAAGGTAACGAGTGTAACACGTCAGCAAAACGCTGAGTAGAGTGGCAACTAAAACTAAAGACAACAGTAGAGTGTACAGTAGCTGTTATGTTCTATTACTTCTTTATTTACGTCTTTCAATTATCTCACTATTTCATTTATTTCTCAGATCTTTTACTTGATCTCGAATGTTCCTCGTGGGAACGATCTTGATTGCAGTCTTTTCCAAAAAGTAGAAGTAGCACGTGGTGCTCTCCTGGCCGGGAGAGTCCCCCGTGGTGATCCTACCCTCAATCAACCACCCCAAGGTCACTGACAGACGTAACGGTGACTACGGCACGCGCGATAAACGCACAGGTAGCTAACCCGTACTGGCACGCGGTCAGTCGTTTCCGTTAACGGGTGCGCCCAAAGCACAGCACGGAACCAGTACAGGGCAGAGCCCTCTCAGTAACAGGGGTCCAACCCCTCCACAGTAACCAAACCGGGGCCTTGCCCCTCCACAGTCCGCGCACCCTCGCCTGACTACCCTGGTTTGCCCTAGTGGGCCTAACAAGTCGGTGAAGGAGGCTAGCAGAACCCCGGGGCCCGTGGGGTAGCTAGTACTCTCCTAACACTAGTAGCTCTCCTCGGTACTACGTACACGAGGGCTAGCAAGTCGATACAGAGCGGCCAATCCTAACCCCGGGTCCCTAGGGTGGCTGGCCCCACTCTGCACTAAACAGGTACAGGTACTTCCCTTGGTACTGCGTACCCAAGAGACAGTACAAACTACAACTCAGTTCCATTCCTTTCCCTTTCCAGGAGTTCCACTCCTAATTCCCCGTAGGGTTCCATCCTTTTAACTCAAACATCCAGGTGTCACTTTCCAGTTTCACGTTCTTACGACCCATGATCTCATTCATGTTTCTTTATTCGTAACAGGCAGCTGTTAATTCAATTTATAGGCAGCTTTATATTCCTTTCCATTTTTTTTTCTAAGACTGCAGTATTATACATTCCACTAGTTTTTTCCATCCTAGGATTCATGCCACATCCTAGGATCTAGCATACAACTAGTTTTCCAGCCCTAGGATTCATGCAACACCTAGGAGCTATCATTCCATACATTTCTCATTCCTAGGATTCATGCAATGTCCTAGATTCTAGTTATGGTTCCATACTTTAACAGATTTTAATAATAACTTAAGCCACTCTACCAGGTACAACGGGAGTAATGGGGGCATGATCGGGAATCCCGCGTGCCTCTGCGACTCCCAAGACTGCAACTGAACGAGGTCCTATCACAAGGATCAAACACAAGGAGTGTCTCAAAGCAGCGTATTGCTACTGTAGACGGGTAGAGGAATTAATTCTGAAAAGAACGCAACTCGAATCGTGGAAAACGGAGCTCGAACGGGCCCTAAACGGGTCGAAAAAGACGATACTGTGCAAAATCAGACGTCTGAAACTTCTTCCAGACGTCTTAAAAAGTGGATCAGAGATTTACCTGTTCAGCGTGGTTTCCCAGACGTCCAGAAGTCTTCAGGGACGTCTGGCCTAGCTCCCAGACGTCCGATGGTCACCCCGGACGTCTGAAAGTCACTCCCGCCGTCTGGTACAACTTCCATACGTCTCATTCGCAAAGGATGGCGAATCAGCAAGCCTGCGCACAACCAACTCCCTCCCTCAGTACGGTCAGTCGACAGGAAGGAAGAAGAAAGCGGAATACTCACCTTTCAGACGTCTGTATGATCTTCCAGACGTCTCCATCGCCGTCTGGCTATCAACCCAGACGTCCAATTCTGGAAATTTTTCCAAAATCACGGCGCCACTCGGCCTCCGCTCGTGACGCCGCCCGCGTCGCACCTCGCACGTCTGCTGCTCAGACCGTAGCAGGTCCCTCTCTGCGTCGTTCCGCGCCCCCTACGCCCTCCACCGGCCGGCCAAGTCGCTCCGGCAAGCTCGCCCTCACGGCAGAGCTCCGCCCTCGCACGCCGCACCTCCTCTGCGCTCACTGCGGCCGCCGCTGCCGCCCTCGTGCTCGCTCGCTCTCGCGCACAAGAAGGAGAAGAGGAAGGGGACGGTGGAGACGACGGGAGGGGAGGCGTGGCCTTTTAAGGCCGCACGAGGAGGAGGGAGAGAGTGCGCGGCAGGTCTACAGCCGCAGAGAGAGAGGGAAAGAGAGAGAGAGAGAGAGAGGAATCATGGGTCTGCGCGCACAGGGGCGCAGACGAATCTCTCGGGCGAAAAATAACTATTTTCCAGACGTCTGGAAACGATCCCAGACGTCTGGTCAGACATCTGGATGTGATCCAAGACGTCTGGTCCGACGTCTGGGCCACCTCCTAGACGTCTTAAAAGACGTCTGGGGCACGCGTTTGTAACAATATAACAAACTCAAAGGAAGTTTCATCCCCGAAACTTGCACCAACTAGGGTGTGGGGAAAAGATGTCCAAATAACCATAACAAACTCAAAGAGGATCGAAACCGGTCCGAAAAGACGTACCCGTGAAAAGCTCCGGGTACCGCTCCTGCATTGCCGCCTCAGGCTCCCAGGTAGCCTCCTCGTACCGCTGGCTCCTCCACAAAACCTTTACCAGGGGTACTTGCTTTCGTCTCAAACTGCGGACAGCTCGGTCTAGGATCTGCACTGGCCGCTCGGGGTAGGTCAGGTCGTCGCTCACCTCGACGCTATCGTGACTCAGTACATGACTGGAATCGGCTACGTACTTCCTAAGGTTGGACACGTGGAACACGTCGTGCACACCAAAAAGCTGCGGGGGAAGGGCAAGTCTGTAAGCAACGGGTCCAACCCACTCCAGGACCTCAAAGGGCCCTACGAACCTCGGCGCGAGCTTCCCTCTCACCCCAAACCGCTGTAGGCCCTTCATGGGCGAAACACGAAGGAAGACGTGGTCCCCAACCTCAAACTACACCTCTCTGCGTCTCCGATCCACGTAGCTCTTCTGTCTGCTCCTGACAGTGCGGAGTCGTCTGTGGATCTGCTCAACTACCTCCTGACTCTGCCGGATCAACCTGGGGCCAACCTCCCACTTGGTCCCCACCTCAACCCAACTCAAGGGTGCCGTACACTTCCGTCCGTACAGAGCCTCGTAGGGAGCCATGCCGATGCTCGAGTGATAACTGTTGTTGTATGCAAACTTCGCCAGGGGTAGGTGTTCCTCCCAAGAGCCCCTCCAGTCCAGTACACAGGCACGCAAAAGGTCCTCAAGTGTCTGTATCGTGCGCTCAGACTGTCCGTCTGTCTGGGGGTGGTAAGCCGTGCTAAACCTCAACCTCGTCCCCAAAGCCTGCTAAAACTCAGCCCAAAACTGGGACGTAAAGCGGGCATCCCGGTCGGACACGATCTCCGGCGGAACTCCGTGTAGTCGTACCACATCACGGATATACCTCTCTGCCAACTGTGCTGGTCCCAAAGTGACTCAGATCGGCAAGAATCGCGCCGTCTTCGTCAATCTATCCACTATTACCCAGACTGCGTCGTGTCCCCGCTGGGTAACAGGTAAGCCCACCACCAAGTCCATGGTGATGCTCTCCCACTTCCACTCTGTCACTGGAAGCGGCTGAAGCGGCCCTGCAGGCCTCAGATGCTCGGCTTTCACCTGCTGGCACACTAAGCACTGCTGCACGAACTCACCCACATCCCGCTTCATCCCTCTCCACCAAAACTCGTGTCTCAAGTTGTGGTACATTTTCGTGTTTCCGGGATGTATGGTGAATCTGGAACCGTGTGCCTCAATCAGGAGCTCTCTCAACAGCTCCTCGTCTCTAGGAACGCACAACCGTCCCCTCAAGCGTAGCACCTGGTCTGTGAAAGAGAAGTCCCCTGGGTCTCCTGATAGTACTCTGTCGCGCAAAGACTGCAAGTACGGATCGGCCATCTGTCCTGTGATGATGCGGTCTATCAGCTCTGGCCTGGTCTGTCATGTCATCGTCACTGCCCCACAGTATCCTCGTAACTCTAGAGGTCGCCAACTGCCCACCTCCTCCAAAAGGCTCCAACTCTGTAACTGTAGACTGGCCAAGCGTGCGGGCGCCTTACGGCTCAAGGCGTCAGCCACCATATTGGCCTTTCCCAGGTGGTAGGAGATGCTGCAATGGTAGTCCTTCAGGAGCTCCAACCAACGTCTCTGTCTCATGTTGAGCTCCTTCTGGTCAAAAAGATATCTGAGGCTCTTGTGATCTGTAAAAATCTCGAAGGTCTCACCGTACAAGTAGTGCCTCCATGTCTTCAGCGGGAAGACAACAGCTGCCAACTCTAGATCGTGGGTAGGGTAGGTATGCTCATGGGGCTTCAGTTGCCGCGAAGCGTAAGCGACCACGTGACCCCTCTACATGAGCACACCTCCTAACCCCTGCAAGGAAGCGTCCGTGTACAGAACGAACCCGCCACTACTGTCAGGGATGGTGAGTACGGGAGCCGAGGTCAACCTCTCCTTCAGCTCCAAAAAACACACCTCACAGGCGTCTGTCCAAGCGAAAGGCACGTCCTTCCAGGTCAACTGTGTCATAGGGCGGGCAATCTGTGAAAATCCTCTGATGAACCGTCTGTAGTAACCTGCCAGTCCCAGGAAACTGCGAATCTCAGTGACTGAACGCGGTCTCTCCCACCTGAGCACTGCCTCGACCTTGGCGGGGTCCACCGCCAGGCCGTCACCAGAGATCACATGACCCAAGAAGGTCACCTCCCTCAACCAGAACTCGCACTTGCTGTATTTGGCGTACAGCCTGCGTCGTCTCAGAGTGTCCAGAACCATCCGCAAGTGCTGTCCGTGCTGCGTCCGATCTCTAGAATAGATGAGTACATCATCTATGAAAACCACCACAAACTGGTCCAAGTACGGTCTAAACACCCGGTTCATCAGGTCCATGAAAGCAGCGTGGGCATTGGTCAGCCCAAACGGCATGACCAAAAACTCGTAGTGTCTGTACCAGGTGCGGAAAGCTGTCTTGGAGACGTCGGTCTCCCTGATCCTCAACTGGTGGTATCCAGACCTCAAGTCTATCTTGGAAAACACCGTGGCACCCCGCAACTGGTCAAACAAATCGTCGATCCTCGGCAGCGGATATCTGTTCTTGATGGTGACCCTATTCAGTTGTCGGTAGTCCACACAAAGGCGTAGGGTCCCATCCTTCTTCACAAACAGTACCGGGGCTCCCCAGGGAGACGCACTGGGCCTTACGAAACCTTTCTCCAAAAGGTCCTGCAACTGGGACTTGAGCTCTCGCAGCTCAAGCGGTGCCATTCTGTATGGCGCGGTGGAGATGGGGCTGGTCCCTGGTACTAGTGAGATCTCAAACTCGATCTCGCGCTCGGGCGGTAGTCCTGGTAACTCATCTGGAAACACGTCGGGGTACTCTCTGACCACCGGGATGCTCTGGAAGTCTGCCATGGGGCTGGGTTCTGCCACCACACAAGCTAGGAAGCCCTCACATCTCTGGCTCAAAAGTCTCGCCGCCTGAAGTGCCGATATGCACCTGAAACCTCCGTCCACTGGCTGTCCGTGAAACTCGAAAGAAGGTATCTCTGGAATGGAGAAGACGATCTTCCTCTCAAAACAGTCCACCAAGGCGTGGTAAGCGGACAACCAATCCATCCCCAGAATCACACCAAAGTCCTCCATCTGGATCATAATCAGGTCAGCTGGCAGGCTATGTCCCCCGACGCTGACCTCGCAATCCGTGTACACCTCCTCAGCTACAAACAGCTGACCACTCGGACCTCTGATTACGAACGGATTCTCTAACAGTGTATAATCCTGGTCCAAACTAACTGCGAAATTGGCTGCGACAAACGAGTGCGTAGCACCGGAATCGAAAAGGGTGTAAACGAGTCTGCCAGAAACTGAAACCATACCTGCTACCACGGATCCAAAAGCTCTGGCGTCCCTGTGTGTTAGGGCGTTGATACACCCCTCAGCTCTAGGTGCGAACGAAGCAGCCACACTCTGCGTCGGACGGGTAGGTGCTGACCGGTACCCTCCTCGCGACTGCTGTCCTCCTCCTCGTGCCTGGGAACCGCGGCCTCCTGCGTGCCCTCCAGTGCTCTGCACGGGAAGTATTTGCTGACCTCCTGCCCTAGATGGGCAGTCCCTCCTGACGTGGCCCGGCTGGCCACACTGGTAGCAGAGGGGAACCCGACTCCCGCCCTCAGTGAGTCCCTGCTGTCGACTAGGCGGGGGTCCGGTGCTGGCGACTGGCCCCTGTCGAGGGCCCCCAAAGGCCACTGATGGCCCTGCACAACGTGACGGCTCTCCTGCGGACGCCACGTGTCTCCGTTCTCGCCAGCCCTGTGAGAAGTCTGGCTGAAAGGGCCTCTTCCGCCCGCCGTCGGTCTCTCGCGCAGACGGGTTGGTCTCCTCGTAAGTCATAGCTGCCTCTACCACCCTCGAAAACGTAGGCAGCTTCAGGGGTTTGACATACCCCCGGATCGCAGGCCGGAGCCCCTCGGTGAACCTCCAAAGGCGCTCCTCCTCAGTGGCTACCGCTGTCACTGCAAAGCGGGACAGCTCCAAGAAACGCGTGCGGTATGCGCTCACAGTCATCGTCCCTTGGCGGAGAGTGTGAAACTCCCGCCTCCTCTGGTCCTGCCACGTCTGGGGAAAGTACTGCTCGCAGAAGAGGGTGACGAACTGGTCCCACGTCGGCTCGTCCCTCTCCTGTCCCCGGACCGCCCTCCACCACCGGTGTGCCGCACTCTCCTGCTGGTACGTGGCAAAGGCCACGCGGCACTCCACCGGGGGGCGAAGGGTGTCGAAGATCTTCTCCAGCTGCTCAAGCCAGTCCTCTGCCTCGGTCGGGTCCTCATCCCCCTTGAAGGAGGGGGGCTTCAGCTTCCGGAATTGTCCGAAAAGCTCGAAGTGGCGCTGTAGGGGAGGTGCTGGTGCACCTCCAGGCGAAGGTGCCTCGTGTACAGAAGTGTCGGAGGAAGGTGGGGGCGACAGGGGCCCATCCCCTCCCTCATGTCCAGCGTCGTGTCCGTCGCGTGGTCCCACAGAAGACTCCCCCTCTGCAGCCCCAAGGGGAGGTGCTCGGGGCGGTGGGTGGAGCTCCTCTCGTACAATATCTCGTATCAGTCTGGCGAGGTCCTGGGCCTGGATGCCAGGGAGTGGTGGCTGGTCCACCGAGACGTCAACGACAGCACGTCCACCTCGCCGACCTCGTCCTCGACCGCGCCCGCGGCCCGTCTCGCCAGTCCCGCGACGAGGCATCTCCTGCAAGGAGACGCGAAACAAAACGAAACGTCAAAACAGACGGTACCTAATGAAACTTCTAAGAGCTCAAGTCAGGAGATATGTTGTGGTGGCTACT
This sequence comes from Thalassia testudinum, assembly GCA_037157565.1. Classification (NCBI taxonomy): domain Eukaryota; kingdom Viridiplantae; phylum Streptophyta; class Magnoliopsida; order Alismatales; family Hydrocharitaceae; genus Thalassia; species Thalassia testudinum. The sequence goes on from JAZHRO010000063.1 coordinate 138,156,386, forward strand.
CTAGCTATAAACATGCGAATTAGTTATTTTCCAGTCAGTTGATTCACTTCTCGGGACAACCTTGCTCTGATACCATCTTGTAACGACCCGACTCCCGAGTCCCTACGAGACACGAGAACTGGACCAACTCGACTAATCCCAAGACCTAGTCGTCCAACGAGGAAGTAACCAAAAGAGCAGTAAAATAAACCACATTCAGCATGAATATAACTAACAGTAAGACAGTACAGCAGTAAGGAAAGAAACTACTACAGTAGATACCACCACAACAGTAGAACAACATTTATCATATAACATGAACTGCAGGTAAAGAAAGTACAGCGGAAACAAGAACTACTCACTATAACAGAAACAAAAGAGGTACAAAATACTATGGTAAACTCTACTGGACCCTACTCGGCCCAACGTCCTCTGCAGCTGCTGACCCTGGCTGCTCAACACCTGGTCCTGAAAAAGGTAACGAGTGTAACACGTCAGCAAAACGCTGAGTAGAGTGGCAACTAAAACTAAAGACAACAGTAGAGTGTACAGTAGCTGTTATGTTCTATTACTTTCTTTATTTACGTCTTTCAATTGTCTCACTATTTCATTTATTTCTCAGATCTTTTACTTGATCTCGAATGTTCCTCGTGGGAACGATCTTGATTGCAGTCTTTTCCAAAAAGTAGAAGTAGCACGTGGTGCTCTCCTGGCCGGGAGAGTCCCCCGTGGTGATCCTACCCTCAGTCAACCACCCCAAGGTCACTGACAGATGTAACGGTGACTACGGCACGCGCGATAAACGCACAGGTAGCTAACCCGTACTGGCACGCGGTCAGTCGTTTCCGTTAACGGGTGCGCCCAAAGCACAGCACGGAACCAGTACAGGGCAGAGCCCTCTCAGTAACAGGGGTCCAACCCCTCCACAGTAACCAAACCGGGGCCTTGCCCCTCCACAGTCCGTGCACCCTCGCTTGACTACCCTGGTTTGCCCTAGTGGGCCTAACAAGTCGGTGAAGGAGGCTAGCAGAACCCCGGGGCCCGTGGGGTAGCTAGTACTCTCCTAACACTAGTAGCTCTCCTCGGTACTACGTACACGAGGGCCAGCAAGTCGGTACAGAGCGGCCAATCCTAACTCCAGGTCCCTAGGGAGGCTGGCCCCACTCTGCAATAAACAGGTACAGGTACTTCCCTTGGTACTGCGTACCCAAGAGACAGTACAAACTACAACTCAGTTCCATTCCTTTCCCTTTCCAGGAGTTCCACTCCTAATTCCCCGTAGGGTTCCATCCTTTTAACTCAAACATCCAGGTGTCACTTTCCAGTTTCACGTTCTTACGACCCATGATCTCATTCATGTTTCTTTATTCGTAACAGGCAGCTGTTAATTCAATTTACAGGCAGCTTTATATTCCTTTCCTTTTTTTTTTTCCAAGATTGCAGTATTATACATTCCACTAGTTTTTTCGATCCTAGGATTCATGCCACATCCTAGGATCTAGCATACAACTAGTTTTCCAGCCCTAGGATTCATGCAACACCTAGGAGCTATCATTCCATACATTTCTCATTCCTAGGATTCATGCAATGTCCTAGATTCTAGTTATGGTTCCATACTTTAACAGATTTTAATAATAACTTAAGCCACTCTACCAGGTACAACGGGAGTAATGGGGGCGTGATCGGGAATCCCGCGTGCCTCCGCGACTCCCAAGACTGCAACTGAACGAGGTCGTATCACAAGGATCAAACACAAGGAGTGTCTCAAAATAGCGTATTGCTACTGTAGACGGGTAGAGGAATTAATTCTGAAAAGAACGCAACTCGAATCGCGGAAAACGGAGCTCGAACGGGCCCTAAACGGGTCGAAAAAGACGATACTGTGCAAAATCAGACGTCTTAAAAAGTGGATCAGAGATTTACCTGTTCAGCGTGGTTTCCCAGACGTCCAGAAGTCTTCAGGGACATCTGGCCTAGCTCCCAAACGTTCGATGGTCACCCCGGACGTCTGAAAGTCACTCCCGCCGTCTGGTACAACTTCCAGACGTCTCATTCGCAAAGGATGGCAAATCAGCGAGCCTGCGCACAGCCAACTCCCTCCCTCAATACGGTCAGTCGACAGGAAGGAAGAAGAAAGCGGAATACTCACCTTTCAGACGTCTGTATGATCTTCCAGACGTCTCCCTCGCCGTCTGGCTATCAACCTAGACGTCCGATTCTGGAAATTTTTCCAGAATCACGGCGCCACTCGGCCTCTGCTCGCGACGCCGCCCGCGTCGCACCTCGCGCGTCTGCTACTCAGACCACAGCAGGTCCCTCTCCGCGTCGTTCCGCGCCCCCTGCGCCCTCCGCCGGCCGGCCAAGCCGCTCCGGCGAGCTCGCCCTCACGGCAGAGCTCCGCCCTCGCACGCCGCACCTCCTCCTCGCTCACTGCGGCCGTCGCTGCCGCCCTCACGCTCGCTCGCTCTCACGCACAGGAAGGAGAAGAGGAAGGGGACGGTGGAGACGACGGGAGGGGAGGCGTGGCCTTTTAAGGCCGCACGAGGAGGAGGGAGAGAGTGCGCGGCAGGTCTGCAGCCGCAGAGAGAGAGGAAAAAAGAGAGAGAGAGGAATCGCGGGTCTACGCGCACAGGCGTGCAGACGAATCTCTCGGGCGAAAAATAACTATTTTCCAGACGTCTGGAAACGATCCTAGACGTCTGGTCAGACGTCTGGATGTGATCCCAGACGTCTGGTCCGACGTCTGGGCCACCTCCCAGACGTCTTAAAAGACGTCTGGGGCACGCGTTTGTAACACTCCCAACCATGCACTATACTCCCTACCACACGATAGGGATCGAATGGCTGGAGCACGACATTTCCATATGCCTATAGCAGTGGGGCTTGCCACCTCATGCAGTTGCAAGAAAAAGAGAGATGGGAAGTCTCTCTCTCTCTCTATCTCTCTCGTTCGTTCTCTCTTTTTCTCTCACTTGCTCTTTCTTTTTCTCTTCAAAAACAATGTATCCAAGGAAGAAGATGACAACATGCACTCCAAACCACCTTTTCATACATTTTGAGGATGAGTACTAGGTTTTGAAAAATATAAAAAGGACTAAAAAACCCTCAGTTTAGTTTTCATATGCCCACATTCCCTTTTAGTTTGTTTCTTTCACGTAATATGGGCTACATAATCTAGAATTGCACAACATAGGACTTTTAGGAAAACATGTGTTGAGAAGGAGCCAATGGTACCATATTCAATTTATTCTGGATAGGTTTTACCTAAGGGTTAACCTGATTTGACCAAAATGCACATTTCTCATTTTTTGGGTTACACTGGCCTGATTTTCACTCAACAAGTGTTGACAGGTTTTCCTTGATGCTGTTATTTCTGCTAAAGGTATAGAATTCAAAGTTTAGGTCATTAAAGGGTCACTTAATATGATCCAATCATTCTCTTTCAATTGGGCTTATCGAGTTACAAGTTCTACATTATCAGGCCTTATGGGTCACTTGGGCTTACTTTGTGAGGTCTAACTTCTTCCCTCATCAAATAGCCTTTGGTACACTTCGAAATGTTTTGGCTAAAGCCTAATCAATTTGGTTGCATTATTTGGTGCTTAAATATGAAACTGTCTTGAAAGGTTTTAACAATCATTGAAATAAAATAACAAACATGGAATCAAACTCAACCTTCATGTCACCCAATGCTCCAATTTCAATTGCATCTTGTAACCTTCTCGTATGCCATATATGATGGTTGATGAAAATATAATTCTTCTGCTTTCATCATAGTTAAATTTATACAAATTTCTAGCATATTTATATGTAGATATTTGTAAAAGTGAAGAATCTTTTCCACAAATAATGTAATAAATATTCAACAATATTATTGCACAAATCACACAAGGTATTACATATCTATTTATATCCAGCAAGTGTATTCTTCAGTAGTTCTATGAGAGGTGCATCTTTCCCTTATAACTTTGCAAAAAAAGTATTTCAAGCTTTTCTAGCAATTCAAATGTTTTATAAACATCAAAATCATGCATCTCAATATTATTCTTAATCTTTCAACAGTATTGATAACGTCTACATAGAATCTAGATTAACCATGGTATTAAATTGAACATTAGTTCATGGAATTTGCAATTAGTATCAATAATAGAATAAGTAGCATCATCAATATAATTGTCAATCGCATGATCAATAATCTCAATAATTTGTGAGAGGGGAAGGGTATCACTGATCATAAACAATCCATGTTGTATAAAAATAGTGATTTAATTATGTCATTGTTGTAGTATAGTTGTAATGCAAATAAATGTCGTGTCATTTATTTATTTATATAACTTTTACTGGTTTATTCCAGGTCATTCACTGAGAGGCAGTCATTGATATGCATTACTTTATATGTTCCAAAAATGCTCTTTTATTCCAAAATGTCAATTATATATACAAAATAAATCGATGAATCAAAGAATGAATGAATTAATTAATTATGTACAAAAGAATCAATTAATACAAATTATAATGCCTTAAACATATTTACAATCAAACAGGCATCAAAAACTAACTAAATCAACTCTACATTAATTATATATACTAAACTAGACAATACCTAAGTATAGGAACAAAAATACTTATTAATATGTACTATAGTAAGTTAAACTAACATATACTTATAACTTTAGTAACATATACTATATATTTAGTGACATGTAATTGTTACTATAGTCTTAATAAAAGTATGTACAAACTATAAGGCAAAAGAATTATATTTACTAACATATATATACCTACAGTGATGGATAAAAATGTCACTAAAGCCTTAACACAAATATATATGCGCATAAGGCTCGAGAATTTCTATACTCTAACTATGCTATATATATATGTACATATATTCCATATAAATAAACATGTACGTATACATTATATACTTATACATTATATACATATATACTGATTACATACATCTGTATTCTATATATATACTACTATACATATATACGTATATATATGTATACACACACACACACACATTACACTCACACAACACAACACTTAGGGAACACAGCTCATATACACAACACACATAGAGGCTCAACACTTAGATTTTTTTCTCAACTCGTTACCTTACTCACATTGAGTTCTCAACTCGTTACCTTACTCACATTGAGCCTTAACCAAAAATTTGATTTATAATGGGTGAATCAGGCTTTTCGTGGGATACACGTCACCCTCACGAGTGAGGTTAGACCACTACTAAGTCCAGTCCTAGTTTATTTTTAGTGTATTTCAGTGTATAGTTTCGGCCCAGACCCAGCACAACCGAACCAAGTCCAAACCAGATGGGCTCTCAGCCCCCTCAATTTCAATTCATATGCTTAGATAATGCTTATGGGTAATGGGTATATGGTATTGGTGCGCCTAGTGTATGACGACTGAGGAGGCTGAAGAGGGAACTCAATTTATGCAGCTGCAAGCATCTCAATGCCATCGATGTGGCACTAGTGCTTCGCAAAATCAGTGTGGATTCGACGCACGATAGCATTCGGAAGAGGCTAATTTGAGCCTCATTTTTCATGTCAAAACTTCATCTTTTCCAAAATAAATTAGAGGATTGAAAAATCCTCACATAGGGCTACAAGATTATATAATTAATTTGGAACAATAACTTATTTAATTATATATAAAAATTAGTTAAAGTTAATGATTTATACACGTAAATTTACAACTTAAATCCTCAATTCATGTACAAATTAATAACTTAATAAGTCAATTGACCTTACAATTAGTTAATTAACATAATAAGGTATTTATTATACATTTCTAATTTATTTTAAAACATTTATTTTAACTTATATGCATTTATTTACATGCTTTTATTAGATATACATATAATTTAGTTATAAATATTATTATACAATATAAATATATTATAAATAGAATCAAAATAATAAAAATTAATATATATAAGTGCACAATATAAATTACTTCAATAATAAGTTAATTTACTAATTTATTTTATTTTAACTTATAACTAAATTGCCTACAATAAATAGATAAATAAATCATTGTATAGGTATAATTAGGTATATAATAAATACTTTAATATGTATGTACAGTAATAGATACTATTATACAAGTTTACATACTTATTTATAATTACCCTAGTTTAATACATATAATTTACTATAAGTTAATATGTAATTATATAATAAAGTTATATATACAATAACTCATCCTAAATACTTGTTTAAATATATATAACAGCATTATAAGTTATTTATGTAAATTATTTACATATATTACAATATTTACATTTAACTTAGTATTAAGATATATTTACAAGTATAAATAGTATATATATGGTATTTTTGTATATTTTTGGTATTTTCATATTTTTATGGCATATATATATATATATAATAGAGATATGAGAAGAGAAAGAGAAGGTGAGATGATAGAAGAATTGTTTGTTTTTGGGATTTTTGAATGTTATTCTTTTATTGAGTTTCAAAGTAGACCGAATTGTCAGTTGGTATGTTCAACCAGCCCAATAGTTCAAAATATTTTAAAACTTTACGTATACTTAAACAAATACCTAATCTTACTTAAGACGGATTTATTTTATTTTTTTATGATTTTTTGTATTTTTTTATATATATACAATTTCACCCAAATGAGGCCTTCAATGGGTTTGAATAATGGAACCTAAAGCCTCATTTTAAATTCTAAAGGTTGTAGTGAAGTTGTAAACATTCAAGAACCTCCACAAATCAGCATGCAATAGTTCTAAACATTTAAACATGCTTGTCACTTCAATTTCACTAAAATCTCATTTTTGGACAGTTTAAACAATCATGTTGCTGACAATGTATTCTAAACATCATTTACAAGCCATCTTTAAATCAAATCTGAGCTATAAAAGTACATGAAAGCTTATGACAATAAGTTCTAATATTACAAAATTAGATAGCTCAATTAACATCTGAAATCAACTCAAAATTCTCTTGGACTCAAACTATTTAGACCTGCTACAGCTCAATTTCAGCAGCCACATCAACTGCTGCTCCTAAAAATCAACAACTACTGCTGTTGTTGTTACTATTTAATTGAGAAGCTGACTACTACTTCAATGTAAACCCAGCAGTTGCTTGCTACATCAGACTAGCAGCTAGTGCTGCTGTTGAGTTCACTAAAAACAACCCAGATCAGACCTGGGGAAGTCTGATCTAAGGTACAAGAATGCCCAAAATCAAATCAAAAATCATTTAAATTCCATTGGAAATCACTTTGAGATATGAAAACTTTTTCTGAAGATCTTCTAAATCTCACCCAGGCCTCAGATATCAGATTAAAACCCTTGTAAATCAGAAACCAATGTCGCCCACCTGGGCTTTTAATGTGAGATCACCACTGTGAACTGGTTACTTAAGTAATCTACACACCATTAACTGGTGTTCAGAACACCCTGGTGATCCTCTTAAACTGATTAGGTCATTGCTTTGACCTTGAATCAATGTTTCTGATTCTCCTCAACCAAAACTACCTCAAAACAATAACAATGGTAAAATTTTGGGCATAACCAAGTTATGCAATCAAACTCCAATCAAACTAACTCAAATCAATTGTATAAAACTCAATTACACCCATATAAACTCAATCTGATCCATTAAAATCGATTAAACCAAATTGCTTGCAAAATTCTTCAATCAACCACAAAAACCAAATCAGCCTTAACAGTCAAATCAAATTCAATTCCATGCATAGGGAGGACCTTTGTGATCTGTGGAATGTATGAGGAGGTCCTCATTTGATCTTAGCATGCCATTAGATCTAATAGTTAATAAACTTCAGATCTAATGGCTGTTATAATGGAGGAGGTGAATTGTGAATACAAATGCGAGGTAAACAATCAGAAGCGAATTATGGAGTATAGAGGGAGAACAATGGATAGAAATGAAGGGGTGGAAATGTCTCTCCGATCAGAATTGATCAAAGAGATCATATCAAGTGAAATTAACACTAATCTAATCTACTCCTAGATCTAACAATCCATCAGTGAGTTCACTACATAATTCTACTCCTAACTAATCTAGAAAGCGGGAAATCTACCTAGAAAGAAATAATTATATCTATGAAAGTAGGAAATCTAGCTACAGACGAAGGTGGTGTCCAAGGTTCACCGGTCGTAGATTGATGGTGACGAAAAAGGAGAGACCCTTAGCTAACGAAGGGGATGTCCACGAGCCACCAGCCAGTGGCCAATGATGATTGAAAGAGAGAGAGGAGCCCACTCTGTCACCGTAGGCGAGGAATGGAGGGAGGAGAGCCGAGGGGGTAGAGTGAATGGAACAACTTGAAGGGGAGGGAGTTGATGGTGTCACGCGAGATCATGGGAAGTGTTTAAGTAGGTGTTGGAGTGGATCAAGGCACCGCTAAGGTGAGATTAGATGATTAGGGCATTAACGATGAGATAAGGAGGATAGGTGTGCGGGAAAGCTTAAACCAAAAGTCCACTGTTGGATTAGATTTGAGGGAGGTAACGAAGCTTCACATAAGTACGCGCAAGGATTGGATTGAGATCAACCCTTGGATCAAAGGAGCACAAGATGAACGGTGGCTACTGTGCATGTTCTTCATAGAGGAATAGTACCCGCCAGCGCAGGTGTTTTGGTGAATTTGTGGAGACACCCTCAAGTTGAAGGGGTAGAACAATTGTGTAAAGACCCATTAGTGATAAGAATTGTAACCAGATGGTCCTTGAGGGTTAACAGATTGGTCCCTACATGCTTTCATAAAGGGCCTTGTGACTTTTATGCTTAAGAAATGTTATGGATTAAGGACCTAAATGTAAACAAGTAAATACAATGTCCTATTGATGTCAAAATACAACCAAGTTTTCATAATAGCTTAATTTTAAAAGTTAATTCAACCATTGATTTATATTTTTAAGCCTAAAAATGTGTTCAATTGACAACCGAATCATTAATTTATATTTATGAATAGAATATCTCATAAATTGACCTAATATGCATTTTTAACCCAAATTTAATATTCTAGTTCATTTCTGTTAATTCTCACATTTAACTCATTTCTTGTATTAATTAGATAGTATTTAACCTAATTTCTAGCTTAACTTGAACATTTAGTTATGATAAGCCATACATCATCACTTAAGCTTGTTACCTCTTAAGGAGTAAGACCTACCAGTTGCAAAGCAATCAAAGACTCATTTCTTTTCCTACAATCATGTTTCCAACGATAATAGGATTGGATGAAGTCCTCGAGCCTTCTTGTTTGAGAAGGTTTATAAGAAACATGAGAAGAACTGGCATTCACATTGGGATCGATTGCTGGTAGTAGTTGTTTTGAAGTCGAACTCCCTTTAAGCTTCATTTTATCTTAGGGACTTGCATCAAAGAGGGAGAAAAAGAGAGAGTGGGAACTTGGTACAATCATGTCCAAATTCACAACAAAAAATGCAAATAATAGGGATACACTCGCTAAATATGTTAACCGTAGACAGGCTTGCAGCTAAAACATCAATTTCCACATATACTCCTGAATACTTGTTAAGTCCAAAGGATTATTAGTTAACATAAATAGCGAAACCCAAATGCTCATAAATAGGAATAAGTGCATTAGGGTGCATCAAATGGATATTCAAACTTGGAAAACCTATCCAAACTACAACAAAAGTTGGATAAGTATCGGTTCAGAAGTCTTAACTTCTAATGAAAAAACTAGGTTCTTATACTAATATGGTATCCTCTAAGGAGCAGTGAACACTCTTAACTCTTTTTTTTCTGAAAGGAGACGGGGCAAACCTAGATTTTAAGCAAAAGAGACCGTTTAAAGGTATCCACATGGGAGCATTGAATCAAAAGTGCCAATGATGTCAAGGGAAGAGGTAAATTGGGCCAACCAACCACAATTTTGGATTGAGGAACTCCAGTAAAGTATTAGTAGACGTTTTAGGACCCAAAAAAACGTGCAACTAAGGTTGAGGATCCTCGAGACCTCTCGTTGATCTTTGTCGGCAACCGAATCATATCAGGGAGCTTGTGGAGATCCTTGGTCTACGCCTAAAATTTGTTAGAATAACCACCAATTTATCTACATATAAATTTGACCCGAAAGTTTAGAGTGACAAAATATGTCATAATAATAATGATATGAAGAACCTTACCAAGATTTAGCGGAAAATATAGATTAATGTAGAATACGGAAAATTTTGCTGCATTACCTTAAGTGTTACAAAAGTGTCAATTTTTTTCAATTTATCTACAAAGAGTTCTACCTTACCAAATACAAAGAAAAAAAAAAAAAAGACAAAAAAGGCGTAGGTTAGGAAATGTAAATGGTGATGTAAAAATTGATACACAGCAGTCTAAATATGGTCATCACTTGATATATCTCTTTTCTATTCAAGAACAATACTAACAAATGGTGGGACCTACAACTGTTGAAATCAACAACAAATCATTTTTGTACGAGTGCAAATCACTTACATCACCTTTAGAACCACTTTGCACTGATACAATCTTACTTTGTACCAGAGCAAAATCACTTTTTACCTTCAAAATAATTTTGTACTGGTGCAAAACAAAATTGTACCGATGCAATCTTACTTTGAACTACCTTACATCGATGTAATATTACTTTGCACCGGTGCAAATAGTTTAAAGTAAGATTACACTGATGCAAAGTAAGATTGTATCGGTGCAAAATTACATTCAAAGTATTTTTCACCTATGATAAGTGATTTTACACTTGAAAGATGATTTTTCCACCTCAATGTTTAGGCTTTAGTCTTTAGTTCGCTAAATCCAAAACCTTCTTTAGTTCGCTAAATCCTAAACCCTAAATCTTAAATCCTAAGGTGAAAAATTGCTTCTCATATGTGAAATCACTTTCCATAAACCTAAATCCTAAATCCTAAACCCATAGGTCAAAATTACTTTACACGAGTGAAACCACCCTTGGAATAATTTTACACCAATGCAAAATAAAATTGCACCGATGCAAAGATACATTATAATAATTTATCATCAGTGCAAAGTAGCTTATTACCCATGCAAAGTTATTTATCACCTATGAGTTTTAGGTTAAAGTGGTGTGGTAGCTTTTCTGAATGTGGTGGGCCTCACCATGTAACAACCTTACGTTTTTTTATTTCTTTACATAAAATATCAATTATTAAGTAGGTCCACGTTCACAATGTTGTGTAAAATACAAGAATAAGACCCATAAAATCCCCCACATCACTTTTTGTGTCACCATCTGCATTTTCCTACTTTTTGATAAAAAAATCAGGTGCATTAAATGTTCCATTATGAAATTTTCTAGAGTTAAAGGGTTCCAACTCTTTGATAAGTGTCAACTAATTTTGAGCCCACAATTTATTGTGGAAGTACAAAAATAAAAATCATATTAGGATTTTATTATTTTTTTATTAAAGGATGTCAGAACTTTGTTATTAAGAAAAATGATTACGAGAGAGAGTTAAAATAAATAAATTAACAATACTATAAGTAATATATACAATGTCTATTTAATAGTTCTTTATATCATATGTAAGATATTTTTACTCAATAAATTACATATATTGGTGTATTTTAGTTTTTCATTAAAATATACCGATTGAAATAAATAAGCATCTTCAGTCAATAAAATATTTTGGTGCATTTTGATTTTCAACCGGTATACTTTAATTTTATACCGGAACACATCAGTTTAAAATCAAAATACATTGATGCATTTTAGTTCTCTATCAAAATATATCGATTGAAAATAAAAATATATAGATTGAAAAGTAAATAAATATCTTAACTTAAAAAAATACATCAGTACGTTTTTATTTTCAACTAGCATATTTAAAATCAAAATACATCACACATTATAAAATATATTTCTAGTGTATTTTAATTTCAAATCAATATTTTAGATTGAATTTATATAAGCTGATTTTGTATATATATTATTTAATATACTTGTAGAAATATATTTAATATTAATCTTTAATGAAAAAATATAAAATAAAAAGATCGTGAAAACAAAATTCAAAATAAACGTATTTGATAAATAATATATAAGAAAAATAAAATGAAAAAAAGAGACAAAAGAGAAGAAGAGAACAAGGTAGCGAAAAAGAGTGAAAAAAAGGTTTTAAAAAAGTTAATAAATAAATAGTAGCTGAGTTAATGACTACAATTTTGGGGCACGGTTAATTATATATATAGAAATTAAACTATTTTTACTCCCCTCCATATACGATAATTACAATTTTATGAGTTGATTTTAAAGTATTGCAAAATCTGCCCTTTTTGTTTTGTTGGGAGAAAGTGGAACTTCGTTTCAAATAGCAACCATTACAAGGGATAGGAAATGGTAAGACTCATTTCAATTTCCAATAAAACTCCTCAACTTATAGAATTTTACAAGATTGTGAGCCATTGATGCCTCTGACCTCCTAACATGGGAAATATTGAAACTTGAGAAGTCACTTAGGATATTTTGACAATCCTTAATAGCATTAAGGGCTCTTTTAGGATATTTTGACAATTCTTAACAGCATTAAGGGCCCTTCAAGCTAGTTGATGCATTCCAAGTATCTGGCTGATTAGGGAAAGGGCATCACTAAGTATGTTACAATCCAATTCTAGATCATTACAAAACTTAAGACCGATCTGTCTTGACTAATCTTAAGATCTAGTCATTAAATGAGAAATAATCAAAAGAAAAAAATATTCTACAACCACAAGTACAATGTAACCAAACAGAAAAATAAGATAAAGACAGTAAAAGAATCAGAATGGAAAGCCTAATAATACAGGCCATCACAACCACTACAGCAGAAAATAAAGCGAAAATATAACAGAATTTGTATTACATATAACAAAATATTCACTACCACAAAAAGAAGCTAGGAAACGGAAGGGAAACACAGCTAAGGTTTGGCTTGACTGCGCCTAGCTCCTTCTGCAGCTAGTGGTGCTAGCTGCTCAACTTCCTCACCTGAACAAGGTTATAAAATTCCGTAGTCAACTAACGCTGAGTAGAGTGGTAATTAAACCATTTACATGCAATCAAAACAAGCAACTAATTTATTTTCATTCTCATTTAGCCCAACTAAGTATTTTTAAATTATTTGTTCTTTTATTCATCTGGCCATTTCTTGATCTTGCCTGTTCCTTAAGGGAACGATCTTGATTGCAGTCTTTCCTGTGATGTAGGATGTAAATGTGGTGCTCTCCTGGCCGGGAGAGTCCCCCATGGTAGTCCTACACCCAATCAACCACTCTGAGATCACAATCGCGACGTAGCGGTGACTACGGCACGCGCGATAAGCGCATGGGTAGGTAGCTACCCCACACTGGCACGTGGTTAGTCGTTTCCGCTAGCAGGTACGCCTAAAGGTACAACATGGAAAAATACAAGGCCTTGCCCTCTCAGAATAGGGGTCTCGCTCCTCAAAACAGAATAGGGGTCTCGCCCCTCCACAGTCTGCGTACCCTTGTCCGACTATCCCGGTTTGCCCTAGTGGGCCCAACAAGAGTCGGTGTAGGGGGCTAGTCCTAACCCCAAGCCCCGTGAGGCAGCTAGCTCCCTCCATACACTAGGTAGCTCACCTCGGTATCATATACACGAGGGTCAAACAGAAATCGATGTAGAGCGACTCAGCCTAACCCCGGGTCTCAACCCAAAGGGCGGCTAACTCCCCTCTACACTAAAGGAACAGTTGCTCTCCTTGGTACCGCGTACACAAGGACTAGCTCACTTCCCGTCTACTTACTAGGTTCTTTCCGTATACAGGAGTTCTTCTAATTCCCTGTAGGGTTCATGCTTGTATTCCTTTTGTTCCATTTTCCAACATTCCGATCTCACTATTCACATTACAGGTTTCATTCTTATAATAGGAAGCTCGTGTTTTACTAACTAAGAAAACATCACATCAATAAACTAATACATTTGCTAGCAAGTTGGTTTAACATGCATCTCAAGGAAATAATGTAGCTCAAGCGATATTCGTTCACTTCTGCCCTATGGTTCATTTCATGTCATAGGGTTTAATTAAGTTATTCTAAACATGTACTTTGTTTGATTAAAACTTGATACTAAAGCAAACCACTCTACTGAGAAACACGAGAGGAATGGGAGCTAGAACCGCAGGTCCTGTCGCCTCCATCGGCCTCGCATACTCAACTGGCTGAAGACCTATACAATTGACCAACCACGTCAAATGAGTCCAAAACTATATATAAGTGACACTAACTCGTAGAGAAACTCAAGCGGAAAATAACGATACTTCGTTTACGGAAATCCAATTCCGTTTGGGCCCTAAGCTGGCCAGAAACACGCATACTGTCTAAAATCAGATGTCTGGGACTAGACCCAGACGTCTTAAACGAGCTCAGAACCTCATCTTTCTTTCCTACGGCTTCCTTAGACGTCTAAACCCCTCTTCAATCATCTGAGGGGAGCCCCAGATGTCTGACTCTCCTTCCGATCGTCTGGGAGTACAGTCAGACGTTTGGCGACATGCCCAGATGTCCAAAAGTGCCTCGAAGGGCGAACCACGCACCTTTCCAACGCTCTGTACCTACGTACACACGTGCAGAGCCAAAAACGACTAAGTGTCTCGTCTACATGGCCGAAACCTGTGCAGAAACACGTACCTCTGCACTAAACGTGCTTTCATATGTCTGGCCTCAACTTTGGAAGTCCCGTTGCTGTTCCAGACGTCTAGTTGATGCTCCAGATGTCTGATACTGGAAAAAATTTAGTACGCAGAACCCTCTCGCGAGTCTTCTTCTCCGCGCGGACTCCTCTGTGTTGCCTGCAGCTACTACGCCAGTAGTCTCAGGAGGTTGCGAAGCTCCCCTTCGTGAGCTCCTCCACCTCGCGCGACCCTTTCCTCGCACGAGCCCTCGACCGTGCACTCACGAGCTCCCTCGAGTCTCCTTCTCTCTCACGCTCTCACTCCTTGGTCACACTCTCCTCTCCTTCTCCTCCACGTCCCGTCCCTCTTCTTCCTCTCCACTCATTACGCTGGGGGCAGGGAAAGAAGGTGGCTGCCAGCAGGGGGAAAGGAGATGGAGGTGGTGGCTGGTGGTGATGGGGAGAAAGAGGAAGGGTGTGTGGGGGTTTAAATAGGTGGTGTTTAGGGTTTTGGGTGAGGAGGTCGAAAAGGAAAAAAAACACATGTGCGTCGCATGCGTGCGAAAAGCAAAAGAATGTATGATTTTCCCTACTTTCAGACGTCTGGCCATCTATCTAGACTTCTGATGAATACTCCAAACATCTTATCCAATTCAAGAGCGGTGGGTCATTTCAAAGTAGCATTCCCCGAGTATGAGCCAAATTCAAGGCAAAGTTAAGGCCTTGAAGAATTTCATATGCCTCTGCTTCTTTACTACAACATGTGTCCTAGTGAAAGGTCTAGACTACTATAATAGTGCCACTTTGGTTTAGGAGCACACAACTGTAGAAATGGAATGATGCATAGAAACTAAGGTTGTGTTTGGCTGCGGTATAAGGTGTGAGATACAGATTAAGAGGTGAAATAGGATAGGAGTAACATGAGTTCCAAAAAATTCACTTTTGTCATATATATTCTCTTTTTTCATCGTACCAAAATTCATTAATACTCTCTTTTTTCATATATAACTCAAAAATAATACATAATAATTAAAATCCATTACATCAAAATCCACTAATTCTCCCTTATCTTTCACAAAATTAACATATCAATTATTACAATTTCATCAACTAAATATCCTCTATACTTATTTACTACTATTTTATAATGAACGTAACATAAGGCGTCTAACAATTACATGGGACGTAGTTGTCCTGTACGAGTGGTCAGCAAGGGATTTCTGTACGGCCAAGTTCTGAGTTCCTATAGCGCAGATGGAGAAATTGCGTAGGACTCCACTTGTGCCATCTTTGGAACAGAGAAGTGTGGTCGGCTCGGTCATTTTAAACAAGGCAGAAAAAATTTTCTTAATTTGACACCGACCCTTGCATTTATTAATTTGTTGAATGCTTTTCTTATATCATTTTTTCTTTGGGGTTCGTCTTCTTTATTAGTTTTTACCGTAGAAGATGTTTTTATAGGATTTTTCCCACTTTTCCTTTTTTTTTATTGTTTAACGGCAAAGGAAAAATAATTTACTCGAAGGTTTTGTGATCTAAGGTGTAAATGTATGATATGGACGCTCAGTTAGCACGTTTTTTAATTACTATTGCCGGTTCCAATCGGGCATAAGATCCATGTTAAATTAATCTAATGTTTAATCATTTTAGTCTTGATCTTATTTATGTTAACATGGGTAGAACATTATGCTCTCTCCCACCTCCTATCTCTTGTTTGAATTCTCTAGCATTTGGTTAGAAGTCATTTATCTAATCTAGTTATTATTTTAAGTGATGTATTTAGTTTAATCTAATGTTCATGAAATTAACTTCCAAATACGTACCACGACAATTACATAATAAAAGATGAGTATCTTGTGCGCCAACTGAAACACTCTCGGTGTAATTTGGTTGAAAATTAATCACCTCTTATAAGTGAAGCATTACTTTATATTTATAAAAAATTAATTAAAAAATAAAATATATCTATATATTTTAATTTTTAGTAGATTAAAAATTAAAATATATCTATTAAAAATAAAATTATATTAATATATTTTATTGAACAAAAAATATATATTACAACATACATTATAATTTTTAATTTTCTACTCGCATCCATGTATTAATTGTGCCGTTGACCTGTAACAAAACACAGATAATAACCTTCTCCGATATTTTGGGATAGATCTACACCGATGGAAGTCATATATATATATATATACAACAAGATTAATTCTCTGCACCGTAAAGAGAAGTTTGTTCTCACGATGTGCTTAATAGTTAAATTCCAACTGGCACAAGTGGGTAGTTTGAGATAGGCGGAGTTGAAATGTTAGATTGTGTTTTGGGATACAGGCCGGTTTGAAAGTGATGCTATCATAATAGAAGTGATTATAATACAATTTCGTATTGTGACTTAGAAAATTTGTGTCGGAGGGTAGCTTATTAAAGTTCATATAAAATTCATCTTTTTCTAAAAAAAATAAATATTTTATTAAAATGAGTGGAATCCCATATAAAAGGATTTAAGGAGAAAAGGAAAAGCTTCTTACCCTCAAAAAGAGAAAGTTACGTCTGTAAAATTAGGAAAAAGATAAAATATAGGAAGACAAAGATAAAAAATAAAAGAAAAATAAAAAGAAGTATCTCGTATATAGGAATCAGTCAGATTCCTTCAAAATAAGGAGAGTAACCTTATATTTGTCAATACAGCAGCGTCAACGAGATAAAATCTAAACTAACGAGAAAATCGAATAATCAATATTTGACTCAAGTTAAAAATCTCGGTCGTAATTGGTACAGGATCACACGTGGTTCCAAACATAACTAAAACTATACTAAAAAAAGGAAAAGAAGGATCACTCAATCTAAAAAATCTACCTCCAGTTGCAACATTCGACCTCTGGCACCCGCGAACCGACCGCCAGCCACTCCTCAACCACACTACTACCGACCGCTGCTCGACCACACAACTGTTGACCTTAGGCCACGCCCCTTACAATAGTACGAAGACGACCACCACATGGTGCAGCATCGTCGACCTCAGGCTACGTCAGCAGCATCATCGTCGACCTCAGGCTACGTCAGCAACATCATCGTCGACCACTTCACGTAGCAGCACAATTGCCAACCTCAAGCCACATCCGCTATGATCATCGCAATCGCAACCACAGCACCGCAGCACAGTTGATGACCTCAGGCCACGCTCGCTACATCCACGCAACGACCACCGCGACCTCCATGAACGCTATGACCGCCTCAACCGTGACTGCCACGATCGGCCACCACGAGTGACGAAAAGCTATACATGTCAAGGAAAGGCACCAATCTAAGGAGATGAGTGGTCCAAGAGGAGGAGGAGGAGGATCCGGAGGTGAGAGGAGACTCTAATCGATCGAGGATGACCGATCGAAGCCCAAACTTCACTTTGCTCTTTTTCGCTCAAGAGAGAGAAAGGATAGCCGATCGGAACCAACCTTCACTTAACTCTTTTTCGCTCGAGAGGGGAAAGTGGGTGGGAGCGGTCTGATCCATATAAAAGTGACCTTTATTCCATCTAAGTCCGTCATGCGTGTATGTACGTGTCTCTGATCTGCATTTTGAAATGGTACTCTAAAGACTACATAGGGCAGTGCATCGTCTTCTCGGGGTACACAGGATTGACCTATATCCGTTAATCCACACATTGATATTTGTAGGTACATGTGGCAATTTGCATGGGTAAAAATACACAAACGACCACAACCTTGGCATGTTCCTTGGAGACACGGGTATTTAATCACCTTTGAAGAATATAGCACGAGGGATAACTGGCAAAGTTGACCTGGGCGAATGGTGCATTAATTTTAGCTTGTTGTTCATCCCTTAGAATATATATATTGCTATACCTGGAGCCATTTCCAGTTCCAATACCTGTCCCGCCAGATAGAGAATTCGGGCCGAATTTCGGTGGACTATTTTCGATAATGAAAGTCAGCTTTCGGCCAGCATGCATTCGTGGGACAATAAGCTTAAATAAATTGAAGTTGCCTTACGCCTATGGATGAAGTTGCCAGTTCAGTACTCTTCGTCCGCTTTGGCCCTCGAGTTCAATCTGCCTTGTGTTAATGGTTTAGATATCTTGTTTTGTAATAGATCACAAGTCATGGTCAAGTTTTGCTCTCTTACACCCGGTAGGTTTTGATCTAACCTCTCTATCGCTTTCGCTTACCTCCAAGGAGTGAGGGAATATTAACTCCTGTTATAAAAATTAAAGAAAAGAAAGAAAGAAATAGATCAACAACGTTTCTGGGACGATGCACGCCTGGAAGTTGAGGAGATAGGGAGCATGCCAAAAACGTACGCCCGTGAAGAAAATCATGTTCATTTGAGATACAAGTGCAACCAATGCAATTGAAGTTAGTTGTAGAAACCTTTCTACCTACCTTCTGGAACCATCTTAAAAGTCCTTGGAAAGATACCCGTGAACCCAATATTTCTTCCTCAACCAATAAATCCTACATTAATATCAACTGCTTCCTCCATCAACAGGTTGATCGAGCTGGCACGAAACTGCGTTGTGCCCTTGATCTAAAGTGAAAATGGACGCTTGGAAATGTAAATTCCGATATGGTCCATCATATGATCATGAGGGGATGCAACAACATTATTTTGCACACAACACCATTTACCATTAATAATGTTCCAAGAATTCAACTCAGTCTCAACATATATACTTGATCGAAGAAAGAAAAAAAGAACAAGAAGAAGCAGCAGCCGATTGAATACCTCTTGAGATTTGTCCGAATCCATCTTGCGAAAAAATTCGGGCAAAATGGGAGGAAAACTTACGGCCAACGCACGGCGGTGAAAATTCACATGATCGAAACTCGTATTGCACACGTATATTTCAAGTCAAATATAAACAAGAGGGGACAAAAAGAAAAAAAAACCCAAGGCCTTCTACTTGGTTCCTGCCTCCTCCTCACCCTCCACCACCACAACATGGTGACCACTGCTCCTCTCCGGCGAGCAACGCAGGGAGCTCCACCCCCGCCGATCATCCCCGTTCTGTGCCTCCTCTGTCGGCGCCTCCACGTCGTGGACGGAGCCATCCGCCGTCGTCGCCTCGACCAGAGCACGGCACACGGGGCACTTGGAATGGGAGTGCAGCCACATGTCGACGCAGTCGGCGTGGAACTCGTGGTGGCAGCTCGGCAGCGTCCTCACCATCTCCCCCTCCTCGAATGGGCTCAAGCAGATCACGCACTCCGGCGGGGCCACGCCGTCGACGTGGGCGTTCCGGTGGTAGCGGGACTTGGGGAGGGTGGCGAGGACGCCGCGGTCGAGGGGGCGGTCCTGCTCGCTGTTCTGCTCGGCGATGAGGTCGATGAGGAAGTCGATGAGGTCTATGTCGCGGGCGCGGTGGCGGAGGCGCCTCACGTGGCAGATGCGTAGAAGGTTGAGGATGATGAGGAGGAGGAGGAGGACGAAGACGATGGAGAGGGCGACGGAGATCGTGAGGTTGGTCCGGAACCACGAGCAGCACATGGTGTGGTTGGGATGGTGTAACTTTGTGGAAAGAGCTAAGAGCTGCAAAGGTTTGGGAGGATGGAAGTTTGATGGTTTAATCTGTGGAGACGTTTGGTACGGGCGAGCACGTAATCAGAGGGTTGACCCCGACGGAGGGGAGGTGGGAGGGGAGGGGTTGTTGCGGGGGGCGGCGGCTTTCCTGGTCATTCTTATACAAAGCTTGCATCGTAGGTAGGACTTGTAAAATTACTGGATGTAGTTGTGCTTAAAATTATTGGATGTAGTTGTGCTTTGGACTATCTATGTGCATACCTGTAGAGTATAAGCCTTCAGAAAGATGTGGATATGGAAGGATTATTTATTTATTTATTAGATTGGAGTAAGTTGCATGGTTTATATATGCATGGTTCATCCTATGGTTGTGCGTATAATGTTACCAAAATTTACTTTTTTTGTTTTTTTTAATACGTAGATGCATGTACGCTAATCTTGATCGATAAGTATATGAGGGTTAGTTCACGTCAACGTGGGAAGGGGAGATTTAACCTTTGTTAGTTTTTAATTTAGTCGAGAAGTGGAAGAAGTATAGGAGATAGGGATCGATTCACAGAAATGACGTAACAATCGTCATTCAATCACGCATGGAAGAGAATGAAAATGGTAGTTTCGTTATGATGAACTGTGTGTACAAAAGTTTGTCTTGAAGCATGAGGCGTAAACAAGAGGAATGGAAGAAGATAAGTGGCGAGTAGAGAGGCCCTTTCTTTGTCTTTGATCCTCTATTTTAGTCTTCAGAGAAATGTGTTCTAGTCATGGTCTTTGATTATCTAGTCACCGCTCAACGAATCTAGGCTATGTTTGTGATTTCGTTCCTTCTAATGTGCTAAAATCACTAGTCAACCTGTGGTCTTGTACTCCAAGCAATTCAATTATTCTCGTTACTATTGTAAATTTATTGTGGTCTCCTGATTCCTTATCCTATATCATTCAAGCAGTAATAAGCAATAAAAATGAGTTTGTTATGAGTTTGTTATCTACCATTATGATTGTCCTTACTTAATTCCCTCAAATTGAGCATATATACACACATACTATAAGCTCGTTGGTTTCTGAGAGGAGGTAGTGAAATTATCCAATTGTCCTTATATAATGCTCAACCAATTTACCTTTGCATTATATCTTCATAAATTCTTCCTTAGGCCATCTTTTCTCAGCATTTGAGCAAAGTTTTGTGAAACTCTTTGTTACTATTAACAGAATGTATATATTCTTAGTTCTATTAGAGTATACCATGTGTAAGATCGAACACACTTCAATTCGAGTCCTGAGTCATTTCGAATTAGTTTGAGTCATTTCGAGCCCATAGACATGTTAAATTTTGTGCGAGTGTAAACACCTCATAAAACATGAAGAAACATGTGTTTCCGGTTAACCCTTAGTCAAATCTCACCAAAAGGGTATCATGTAGGGTATCATTGGATTTTTCTTATTTCAAGTTTTCCAACGATGCTTATTTCATGTAAATCTGATATATGTAGCTTAAGTTAGGTCCAAAATAAGTTGGCAAGGACTTAAATGTAAGGTGAACTAAAATCACAAGTAATTTTGATATTTTCCCCACAAAACCTAGCACTAATCCTTACGTTAGGTATGTAAAAAGGCTTACTTGGGTTTGGAGCCATCATTACATCAATTGGTAGTCCAATTTTCAAGAGAAAGAGAGAGATCTAAAGAAGGAAAGAAGTGAATTAGGAAAGTTTGGGACCTAAGTGTGATTAGGATTCCCGCTAGGGTTCCCTACACAATTCTCATGGAGGCAGTGGCGGCAGTAGGAGAGTGTCGTTTGATTCGACAATGGTACATGGATTTGTGCCACGTGGCATGTGCATGCAATGCATGAACGCACGCGAGTGCACGAAGAGGCATAACACGTTCATCGCCACCACGTGGATTGGTAATTCATGGCAAGTGTCAATGGTGCAGATTGAAGTGGGCATGGGCAGGAACCGTGGGTGCGGCGTGTAGAGCATCAACGCGTGACACATGTCGTGCGTAGTTCACATGTCGATTCACTTGAACTAGTTGGTCTAGCGATCCCCTCGCACTATTTCATGTGTTTTAAGGCCTTTTCAACCTTAAATTTCAACAAATACGGTACCACTAGAATTGTATTGATGCATACTACATGTTGGTATCCTTTATTTTTCTTTTTTAGTACTTTTCTTAATGTGAAAAATTAGAAATGTGTCTAATGGATTTTCAACCTAGTTCTTAGTGCATTAGTCTAGGAAACTCACCTAGTGTGTGCGTGGAATTCAAGAAAGACTTAACACACATTCCTAGACATTTTGCACATTGTTTGGAGTCACCGCGACTCTTATGTGAGGTTAGGTAGAGTAGTCCACCCTTTTACTTCATGTTCGATCCATTTCGTGGATCGTTGGCCCATTATTTCAATTTTTCTTTGCACTTCTCCTCATTGTGCATGTGTTCGTTGCTATGTTTGGAATCCATGTGGAGTTTTGTTGCTATTTTAGGGTACTTTAAATTACAATATTTTGATGTCTTGTTGATAATTAGTACTTAAGATTAATCGATTTGAACTAAGTTAAACCTGGGGTGTGGCCGGTGGTTTTGAGACCAGTTAAACATTGTCTTCAATACTAAATTTAAGGGGGGGTTTGATACTAAAATCAGAATAAGTAATTGAGTTTTAGATTGTAATTAAATAGGCTTGAATCAAGGTGGAATTGGTTAGTTTGGGTTGTACAATATCTTGTGGAAATTGTGAAATCGATCATCTAGGATTAAAATCAAAGTTAATAACGACAAGTTTTTCCGGAATTAAAGGTTGAATAATTGCCATTAGCCCTACTACTCGTCGAATTTTGGTTGTAACTTTGGTCTTTTAGATCGATCCTGGGCTAGTTTAGGGAGATGCTAGTCTCCCTACGATTCTTTAGTTAGGCTTAGTGGCCAACTGGGAAAGTGAGATGCCTGGCTCGAAGGTTTTGGAGTTGGTTTCTGTAACGACCCGATTCCCGAGTCCCTACGAGACACGAGAACCGGACCGACTCGACTAATCCCAAGACCCAGTTGTCCAACGAGGAAGTAACCAAAAGACAGCAAAATAAACCACATTCAGCATGAATATAACTAACAGTAAGAAAGTACAGCAGTAAGGAAAGAAACTACTACAGTAGGCACCACCACAACAGTAAAACAACATTTATCATATAACAAAAACTGCAGGTAAAGAAGGTACAGCGGAAACAGAAACTACTCACTAGAACAGAAACAAAAAGGGGTACAAAGCTGGGGTAACTCTACTGGACCCTACTCGGCCCAGCGTCCTCTGCAGCCGTCGACCCTGGCTGCTCAACACCTGGTCCTGAAAAAGGTAACGAGTGTAACACGTCAGCAAAACGCTAAGTAGAGTGGCAAACTAACTAAAGGCAACAGTAGAGTGTACAGTAGCTGTTATGTTCTATTACTTCCTTTATTTACATCTTTCAATTTTTCTCACTATTTCATTTACTTCTCAGATCCTTTACTTGATCTCGGATGTCCTCGTGGGACGATCTTGATTGCAGTCTTTTCCAAAAGTAGAAGTAGCACGTGGTGCTCTCCTGGCCGGGAGAGTCCCCCGTGGTGATCCTACCCTCAGTCAACCACCCCAAGGTCACTGACAGACGTAACGGTGACTACGGCACGCGCGATAAACGCACAGGTAGCTAGCCCGCACTGGCACGCGGTCAGTCGTTTCCGTTAACGGGTGCGCCCAAAGCACAGCACGGAACCAGGGCAGAGCCCTCTCAGTAACAGGGGTCCAACCCCTCCACAGTAACCAAACCGGGGCCTTGCCCCTCCACAGTCCGCGCACCCTCGCCTGACTACCCTGGTTTGCCCTAGTGGGCCTAACAAGTCGGTGAAGGAGGCTAGCAGAGCCCCGGGGCCCGTGGGGTAGCTAGTACTCTCCTAACACTACTAGCTCTCCTCGGTACTACGTACACGAGGGCCAACAAGTCGGTACAGAGCGGCCAAGCCTAACCCCGGGTCCCTGGGGCGGCTGGCCCCACTCTGGACTAAACAGGTACTTCCCTTGGTACTGCGTACCCAAGAGACAGTACAACTACATCTCAGTTCCATTCCCTTTTCCTTTGCAGGAGTTCCACTCCTAATTCCCCGTAGGGTTCCAGCTCTTTATCTCAAAACATCATATGTTTCACTTTCCAGATTCGCGTTCTCAAATTCCATGATCTCAAACATGTTTCTTTGTTCATAACAGGCAGTTGTTAATTAAATTCACAGGCAGCTTTATATATTCCTTTCCATTTTTTTTTCCAAGACTGCAGTAATATACATTCCACTAGTTTTTCCATCCTAGGATTCATGCCATATCCTAGGATCTATCATACAATCTAGTTTTCCGGCCCTAGGATTCATGCAACACCTAGGAGCTATCATTCCATATATTTCTCATTCCTAGGATTCATGCAATGCCCTAGGTTCTAGTTATGGTTCCATACTTTAACAGATTTTATTAATACTTAAAGCCACTCTACCAGGTACAACGGGAGTAATGGGGGCGTGATCGGGAATCCCGCGCGCCTCCGCGACTCTCAAGACTGCAACCGAACGAGGTCCTATCACAAGGATCAAACACAAGGAGTGTCTCAAAACAGTGTATAGCTACTGTAGGCGGGTAGAGGAATAAATTCTGAAACGAACGCAACTCGAATCGCGGAAAACGGAGCCCAAACGGGCCCTAAACGGGTCGAGAAAGACAATACTGTGCAAAATCAGACGTCTGTAACTCCTTCCAGACGTCTTAAACGGTGGATCAGAGAATTACCTATTCGGCTTGGTTCCCCGGACGTCCAGAAGTCTGTGGGGACGTCTCTCCTAGATCCCAGACATCCGATGGTCACTCCGGACGTCTGGAGGTCACTCCCGCCGTCTGGTACAACTTCCAGACGTCTGATTCGCAAAGGATGACGAATCAGAACACCTGCGCACAGCCAACCCTCCTCCCTCAGTACGGTCAGTCGACAAAAAGAAGAAGAAAGCGGAAACTCACCTTTCAGACGTCTGTATGATCTCACAGACGTCGACCTTGCCGTCTGGATATCAATCCAGACGTCTGATTCTGGAAATTTTTCCAGAATCAGAACCTTGCTCGGCCTCCGCTCGCGACGCCGCCCGCGTCGCACCTCGCGCGTCCGCTGCTCCGCCCGCAGTAGGTCCCTCTCCGCGACGCTCTGCGCCCCCCTGCGCCCTCCGCCTGCCGGCCAAGCCGCTCCCGGTGAGCTCGCCCTCACGGCAGAGCCCCGCCCTCGCACGCCGCAGCTCCTCCGCGCCTACTGCGGTTGCCGCTGCCGCTGCGCCCTCGCGTCCGCTCGCTCTCGCGCACAGGCAGGAGAAGAAGGAGGAAGATGGTGGAGATGGGAGGGGAGGCGCGCCCCCCTTTTAACGCCGCGCGGAGAGGAGAGAGAAGGCGGTCGCAGTCGCCTGCAGCCGCAGAGAAAGAGGCAGGATCGCAGGTCTGCGCGCACAGGCGCGCAGACGAATATCCCGTGCGAGCATAACTGTTCGCCAGACGTCTGTAAAATATCCCGGACGTCTGGTCAGACATCTGGATGTGATCCCAGACGTCTTTACAGACGTCTGGGCAACCTCCCAGACGTCTTAAAAG
Organism: Thalassia testudinum; assembly: GCA_037157565.1. NCBI lineage: Eukaryota > Viridiplantae > Streptophyta > Magnoliopsida > Alismatales > Hydrocharitaceae > Thalassia > Thalassia testudinum. Next base: position 138,182,208 of record JAZHRO010000063.1, read on the forward strand.
ATGTCTGGGGCACGCGCTCGTTACAGTTTCTTTCTTGGTGGGTGGGGCATTAGTTGTCTATGGTTCAACATGCATAGCACGTGTGTGTATTCATGCCATACGATGTAGCCACTACTCTTTTCCGCAATGACCCTAAGGTGACGAATTGAGGGACTTAATGGGTATAAAGTGCCTTCTCGGCCAAGAAGATGGCTTATACTAGTCTTGCGCCTCAAGAAGTCACACTAGATCACCCCGTGCCTCAAGGTATTAATTAATGAGATTTTATTCGTAACAAGTTAAGCTTAACTTGTAAAATGAATAGGATGATGTGAGGATTAATAAATGGATTAACTTATGAGATAGAACCTTTTCTCTTGCTCTCTCTATTACTACTTTTATACCTGATGATTGTTTCTACTCTAATACAGGATCGATCATGAACAGTACTGAACATGTTGCTCATCTCCACTTGTTAGACTCTTCCTATTTTAGTATTTTTAGTATTTTTCATGATTGTATTAGTATTTGAGCACTTAGTTTATTTTGTTTTTTTTATGGTGGAAGTTTATTTTCTTATTTTTTATTGTAGATTTTAATATGATTGTCAGCATTTTATTTTATTTAATGCATTATGAATGAATGTTTGGCCATTAATATTCTATGACTATGTGTTGGCTGACTATAATCCTGTATTTTGTATGTTGCTTGATATTAGCACTCGATGACTCAAGTCTTGTTGGTTAGCGGGACCTGAGTCGTTACATAAGGGTTTAGATTTTTAATAGCCATTTTGAAACCAATCAAACCCTTATTAACTCTGTGATTGTGGAATTCAAAACCTATTGGAATTGATTCCCTACAATGGCCCTGACATACTTTTGGTGAGGGGCTTTTGATGAGGATGCTTTGTCGAGTTTAGGCCTAAGAAGACTTGCGATGGTGACTATCCAGTTAGCACTTTTTGTTTCCTTTTGTTAAGGCTATTTTGCTTGTAATGCAATTAGTGCAGCTGAGCCCTACTTTTTGTTGTTAGCCTTACATAAACATAGCTTTTGGATGTTTAAAAAGCATGTATATAGTAAACTGTGATCCTTTGTAAATATACATGATGGTTCAGCAAATATTAAATGATGAATGACATGGTAAACTGTTGAACTTTTATTTACGAAGCTACGCTAACGTGTTTGGTTTTGGAAAACCCGTCGTTGTAGTTCGAAAGCGAAGGATTCGTGTTCAACAAATAAAATTTATACCGAAATTAAAATTCCGGGTCGAACACAGGGAGGCGAACGTTTGATCTAAAAACTTCGCGTTTCTTTTTATTTTGTCACGAAGAAATTCAATTTAAACTATCTAAGTATCTACAACAAATAAAAGAGAGAGAGGGAGTAAGAGAGAGAGAAAGAATACTATACATGGAAATCAAAATGAGATGTAGAATAGACAAGGAATTTATCATAAAAGAGATCGTTCGTTACAACTAGAAAACATAAAACAATTACTCTAGAAAGCATTAAAAGAATGGAGGGAGAAATGTCCTCCTCGACGATCGCTCGGAGGACGAATAGACTACTCTAGAAAGCAGTAAATCTATACTAGAAAGCAGTAAAAAGAATAGGGAGAGAGAATCCTCCTCGACGGTCGCTTGGAGGACGAGCCGGACGGGACGACGCCTGGACGAAGGAGAACGAAGCGGGACGAAGGAGGACGAAGCAGAAGAACGGGAATGAAGCAGCACGCCGTCGTCGTCGCGGGATCCACTTCTGAAGGGGGACGAAAATTTGGACTTTATCTCGCGAGAAGCATCCCGGGTGTGGGACAAGCTTCTCTTGAGCTTTGGAGAGGTAGAGAGGAGAAGGAAGGGATGAAAATTTCGTATGGAGGAGGTCTCCTTTTATAGTTGCAAGGAGTGGGGGCAAAATGGACATTACATCTTCAAAATAATAAATAAGGGGTCTTTAGTGACGGATAAAACCGTCGCTAAAGCCCTGCCGTCGCCGTCGCCGCCGAGCCCACGCGCGCCCGCTCGGCTGGCCGCGCGCGTAACGCATACGCACGTCCGCGTCGTCTCAGCCGTCCGATCGCGAGATCGGACGGCTTAGAACGCGTCCGCGCCCGCTGCGTAGCGCACCGCCCGCGTGTGATCGCGCGCCCACCAGAGCGTCCAATTGCGCGTCGGCGCTATCGGGCGCGCGCGGCCGTTGGATCTTCATCTGACGCTCGTGTGCGCCCGCTCGCCCGCGCCTTCCACCCCCTCACCGCGGCTCGAACCCGCGACCTCCGCTTCGCCCGCAGCTGCGTCGCCGCTGCGCTACGCGGGCGAAATGGTCGCGCGGACGTTTTTAAACGCGAGCGACCGCAGCCGTTGGATCGAGATCCAACGGCAGAGAGGAGACGGTGCGCGGTCTTCACAAGACTCCTGCGGCCGATTGGGCGGCTGGGATGGCGCCACGTGGCGCTATCTTGGCCGTCCATCTTCAGGATAACAGAACTAGCCTGCTCGGAGAGTACCACCTTCCTCGGAACAGATTCTCTCGACTTACGCTTTTGTGTACATAATTCCTTTAAAAATCTTGCGTAAGTCGGTATGTGCTTGATAGCATCAAGGAGCGGGATATTGATCTCAACATTCTTAAATAAATTCAGAAGCTCCTCATTGCTATCAACAGACTTCTTCTTCTTTGCTTTGGTTAAGGCTTCAGGAAAAGGAACACGAGTCAGATCTTTGGAATCGGATTCCTGAGCCTTGATTTCTCCTTTAGAATTCTCTTCTCTCTCCTCAGATTCTTCAGGATTCAAAAGATTAGAATAATGTGGTTGTGGATCCTGAGTCTTCTTACCACTTCTCAAAGTGACAGAATTTGCAGAAGCGTAAGAATTTGGGTCTTGAGGAGGGTTAGGAAAGATTGGAGGGGCTTGATTGACCATGAATTGTTGATTTACAGAAGAAGAAGACGAGGAACCCTGCTCAACCACCTGAGCATGCGCGTGTGGGTCCCTCTGATTTCCGTACCCTTGGGCTTGATTGCCCGAATTCGTAATGTTTCGTGGGTTGGGTATGGGTTGGGATGGTAGAGATCCGGGTTGGCGAGAGTTAGCAATGAGCCCGGATTGCAAGTTGTCCAGTGAGTTTTTCATTTGCTGCATGAGCTGGAGCATAGATCCTTGCATCTCTACTATTTGATGGTTCAAATCAGCCTGCCCTGCAGGTTGACGGGCATTCCAAGCTGGCTGATTGACCTGATTCGGAGGCAACTGAGTATATACTTGACCCTGACCCATTAGTCGTTGCGGAGCATAATTGCTGGGTCGGAATTGGGTCTGTTGCCCCGGATTTTTCCAAGAGAAGTTAGGGTGGTTTCTCCAACCTGGATTATAGGCATTCGAGTAGGGGTTGGATCTAACATTCTCTTGTACAGCACAGACATCCTCATAAAGTGAGGATGGAGAGAAAGAAAAGGAAGGATTAGAAAAACTGGGATCAAAGGCCCCAGTTGGGAACCCATGGGGTTCCGAAAAATGCTGACTCATAGGTTGAGTCGCATCAAGTTGATTCACGAACTCCCGTCCAGAAAGAGCTCGTGAAGAATGGAATCCCGAATTTTGGGATTGAGTGGATTGAGAGTTGTTCATAGAATTTCCAGCCATCCACTCTTCCATTCTTTTAGCAACCAAGTCCACTTTGTCAAGTTTATTTCAAATCAATTCCATATCAAATGAATGAGAGTTATGGACTTCATTGACATTTGATCTGGGTTGTTGGGACCGGTTAAAAGTATCCATGGAGGCATGATTTATTGAATTCTCACTCATTTCCTCAAATAAATCATGTGCACTATCTGCATCTTTATTAAGGAAATTGCCTCCGCAAGAAGCATCCACATGGTTTCTGAGTTGCTCAGTCAACCCATGATAAAAAATCTGTACGAGTTGCCATTTCGGCACCTCGTGGTGTGGACACCTCCGCAATAAGTCCTGGAATCGCTCCCAGGCCACATGAAACTGCTCCCCCGGCCGCTGGGTAAAAGTAGTGATTGCCCGTCTCAAAGCATTGGTACGACCGACTGGGAAAAATTTCTTCAGAAAGGCCAATTTCAACTCATTCCAAGTTGTAATTGGTCTTCCTATTGTCCTATACCAATGCGCGGCCTTATCCCTAAGAGAGTGAGGGAAGAGCCTCATGATCATTTGCTCCTCGTTTACGTTTCGAGACTTGGTGGTCTGGACCAAAGTGGTCAAGTCCTCCAAGTGTTGAAACGGATCTTCGGAGCCAAGCCCATGATAATGTTTAATCAGGCTTAACACCTGGGGCTTGATTTCTACGTCACCGGCTGGAATCTGGACGCCGGGACGTTCCCCGTAATTTGAAGGATCATAAAAATCCTTCAAGGGCTGAACGCCCTGCATTCTCTGGAACCATTCTTGCATTCTCTGCATTTGTTCCAGCTGCCTTCGAAATTCTTCCTGTGGATTTCCAGGCAGAAGAGGCTGTTGTTCGGCCATGGGATCAAATTGACCAAAATCTAACTTGCGCCTCCTAGAATGTTCTAATGGTCCTTCTAATCGGGGATTCAATGACCGTCTTCCCAGCATAAACTAGGAGTAGGTCGGAAGGACCGGGGATAGGGACCCTGCAGTACAACAAAACAAGGCTGTCCTTAAGTGAGGTAGCCTAAGGATCTACTGACTCCCAACACCAGCCTTAAGACTGTAACTGATTTACTCTACTTGCGTCTGTATAATCCAACCAGTTAGAAGGAGGGACTGGGGAGAAGGTTCTTCCTTTGGCTTTCGCCTCCGGTTCCTAGTGTACCCCCCAGCCGCGGTCGTTTGACGCTACTCCCCTAGCTAGACATCAGATTAATCAGTACAAGTAGGTTAATCAAAAACAATCTCAGACTAGGCCTTGAAGAGCGAATCAAACCTTAGGGCCAACGTCTACTCAATTTTATTACGGCCTGGGATTGTGGTGCTTATGGAATGTGATGGGCCCTTACAATGGGTTGTGCCCTTAATGATTGATTGAAATTTGTGTAAGTGCGTGCACAACCAGGGTTTTCAAGCAAGATTATTTATAATGTGTGAATTTTAATGTTCAAATCCTGCTTAAGTAGCTTTTAGGGTTTCAAATTAGGTGAATTGCAATCAAATTTCTAGGCAAACCAAGTTGTAAAACACGGGTGAAGATAGTTTTCCTTTAAAATCAGAAAGAAAGCGGAGTGCCTAGAATATACCTAGATTGAAAACCCTAAGGAGGAGCTACTTGATGAGTTGGTTTTAAATAAAGTGGTGCGGCCCAAACAACTCAAACAATTGGCCACAATTGCACCACTAAGTTAGGCACTCAAAGATGGTTAACCTAGAATGATTTCTACTCTGTTATGTGTTGCTCTGTGTGTACCGGTTCCACAGATCAGAACCCGGTTGAATAGAAAACAAATCAAGTTAATCAAGTGCCTTGAATGTGGGTGTGTGTTGTGTGTTTATTGAAAGTTACCCCACAAAATTATCTTTTTGTTATTATTCCTTTTTTTATGAATGAGGGTGAAATGAGTGTGAGTAGAAATCCAAACAACCAAACTATACCTAGGATTTATGCAAACACCTAGGTTAATTGAAATTTGGATTTAATGTGCCGAATGAAATCTATGGAGGGGGAAAGAATGGGGGAGCACTTACAGTTGTCTTCAACTGCACTTTACTCCAGTCTACCGCTTGTTGATTCCTTGATGGAGGTCTCTGCAAAACAATAGACACAAGAGAAAGCTAGTTAGAAAACAAATAAAGTGCAAGAAATGCGAAGAAAAGATCGGAAATTGTTGCCTCCCCGGCAGCGACGCCAAAATGTTGAACTTATTTACGAACCTACGCTAACGTGTTTGGTTTTGGAAAACCCGTCGTTGTAGTTCGAAAGCGAAGGATTCGAGTTCAACAAATAAAATTTATACCGAAATAAGAATTCCGGGTCGAACTCAGGGAGGCACGTTGATCTATATTCGCAATTATGTTTTTTTTAGGATTTTTGATAAACAAGGCGAAATAATTACAATGGAGCTATCAAATTGAGAGAGAGAGAGAGAAAGAGAGAGAGAAAGAGAACATGCATTCAATATTTCAATTGTTTATACAAGCAAACGAAATGAAAGTTACACTAGAAAGCGGGAAATCAATTACACTATAAAGCAGGAAAATTCTACACTAGAAAAGCTGTAAATAAGAATGGGAGAGAGAAGTTATCCTCCTCGACGGTCGCTTGGAGGACGAGCCGGACGGGACGACGCCTGGACGAAGGAGAACGAAGTGGGACGAAGGAGGACGAAGCAGAAGAACGGGAACGAAGCAGCACGCCGTCGTCGTCGCGGGATCCACTTCCGAAGGGGGACGAAAATTTGGACTTTATCTCGCGAGAAGCATCCCGGGTGTGGGACAAGCTTCTCTTGAGCTTTGGAGAGGTAGAGAGGAGAAGGAAGGGATGAAATTTTCGTATGGAGGAGGTCTCCTTTTATAGTTGCAAGGAGTGGGGGCAAAATGGACATTACATCTTCAAAATAATAAATAAGGGGTCTTTAGTGACGGATAAAACCGTCGCTAAAGCCCCGCCGTCGCCGTCGCCTCCGCGCCCACGCGCGCCCGCTCGGCTGGCCGCGCGCGTAACGCATACGCACGTCCGCGTCGTCTCAGCCGTCCGATCGCGAGATCGGATTGCGATCGGACGGCTTAGAACGCGTCCGCGCCCGCTGCGTAGCGCACCGCCTGCGTGTGATCGCGCGCCCACCAGAGTGTCCAATTGCGCGTCGGAGCTATCGGGCGCGCGCGGCCGTTGGATCTTCATCTGACGCTCGTGCGCGCCCGCTCGCCCGCGCCTTCCACCCCCTCACTGCGGCTCGAACCCGCGACCTCCGCTTCGCCCGCAGCTGCGTCGCCGCTGCGCTACGCGGGCGAAATGGTCGCGCGGACGTTTTTAAACGCGAGCGACCGCAGCCGTTGGATCGAGATCCAACGGCAGAGAGGAGACGGTGCGCGGTCTTCACAAGACTCCTGTGGCTGATTGGGCGGCTGGGATGGCGCCACGTGGCGCTATCTTGGCCGTCCATCTTCTGGAAGTTGTAGATGGTGCCACGGATGTCGGATTGACACGATTTTTGTGTCGTTCGGCTGCGATCGTCGATCCGAATTCATCCGTGTGGTCGGATTTTCCATCTGAAGTGCGGATTTACACCATCCTGGCCCTTGATCTTCTAGGGTTCCCCGGTCTCTATCTGATGCTACGGATGCCTGATTAGGGCGATCTTGGAGTCGTTGAACTCCAATCGTCGCCCTGATCATATCCATACGGTTGGATCTTTGATCCGAGGCTCCGATAAAATATTTGCCCTGTCCAAGCACAAAAAAGGAGACAATTAACCTCCATTTTATTCAAACTACTCTAAATGCAAGATGATGCATGTAATGCAATATTTATATCATGAAATGCAATCCTATGCTTAAGAACATGCATAAATAGACATTTTAAGTAGTGTAAATGTGTTTACATCATAAACATTGTGGCACACTTTGACATGTGATTCTTATGGTTTTCCGTGCTTTTACCGCTTTGAGGGTGTGGGGTGTGCTTGCTTTGGATTATATTTCTTTTATGTTGCGTTGTATGGTTGAATGCGAGGTTTACTCACTTTTTATTTGTGATATGTATACACAGGTTCTCTTTTTAGGTACAGATTTTTGGGAAATGTTGATAAAACAGAGGAAACTCTACCAAATTTTTAGTAGGTTTCAACCATTAATTTAATAATCGTTGAACCCTAAAACGTACCTAATAACTCTACATTCAATAATGATAATTCCATCAACTAGAGTTAGTTTTGAGGACATATGCACGCTAATAACATGTCATGATGGGCATAGGAGCACTCCATGCATTTCAAATTAAGATTACTTATAAATCAATGTTTAATAGCCATATGTACAAGTGTATGTTGAAACAAGCCTCAGATGAGCAATCGGACCATATGGATGGATTCAGATCGACGAATGGAGTCCAACAAACTGGAAATCACTTAAATCCGACATCCGGAGCTCCCTCGACCAGCCTAAGAAGTTCTGGCCATTGATCTGATGATCAACAACCCTTGCTGTGCCACGTGGCACCATCACTAGCCTCGCTCCTCTTCATCACATGAAGGATCGACCATGACCATCTGACCTTCCATTGGACGGTTGAGGGACCACGAAGAAATGCGACCATTTCGCGAGCATAGCACGATGGTTGCGCCTCCATTTCACGCACAGTAGACGCGGGTTCGAGGCACCCACCGCACCTAATCCACAGAGATCACGAGCACATCCAAATTGGACCACCGGATCACCATCAAGCAGTCTAGGTAGCACTGTGCAACGCCTCCTTGAGCGTTTATGCCTCCACGCGCGCACCAACGTTGATCGACGATGTCCGATCACACGTGCGCTTGAGGCGCGATCTAAGCGTGCGGTCATGCGCAATCTGGGTCATCAATCGGGGATTAGACGGTCCACATGGCATGCACACGGATCGCGCGGGCGAAGGAAGCACGTGCGCACACTTGGACCGGTGGGCGAGGAGCTTCACCAACGTTTCTAGAATGGGTTTAGTAACGTCCTAGACGTCGCTAAAGCCCTTAGTTTGGAAACCTCTCTTCTCTATATAAACCCTCCCAACCACCCCATTCAAAAGCACTGGATACAGACACACCTTCCATACTACTCTAGCCTTCTCCTAGCTCCACCAAATAATCCATACCTGCCCCTGAGTTATCAAGCCGCCGACGGAGCCTCCCTCCACCGCCGTGGCAGCCTTGACTCCTCCACGCACTCTCTCTTTACTTTAGTTCATGTTGCACTTGTTTAAGCTTTCATCTATTGTTGTAGTTGTAAACAAACTTTAATTGCATGTTATATATTGATGATGTTTTGTAGCTCACATCCTCTTAATGCTTGTCATGTTTTAAACACGATCTATAACCCTACTCTCTCTCTCGCGTTTTCTCGCAAGCAAGCAAACCACCCATTCCTGTGACAACTAAAGCGACAAAATAATATGATTTTACACTTCCTTGTGTTCGATACTTGGACTCACCAACTCCACATTCTAAATTAAAATCGATGTCATGAACGCATACTATAATGGCATAATCAAACAACTGCGTTCTGCGCCTGTCAATTTTTGGCACCGTTGCCGGGGAGGTAATGGATTTCTTTTGTCGCTTTTATCCCGCATTTGTATTCACATCTTCTAACTCATTTTGCTCTCTCTACTTGATTGGTTGTAGGAACTCGACGCTTGGGCGATGGAGGAGTGCGATCCAAGACGGTGGACCAAGAGTAAAATGCTGTGAAGATGATTGTGAGTATCACTCCACCCAGCGATTGTTTGCTTGCCTAAAAAAATACAAAAAAAAATAAAAATCTAAAATTGGCATGGTGAATGACTATTTGACCCACATTCGAAACTCATCACCCAACAAAAAAACACTTTAACGTTCTTAAAGAGATAATCCTTTTTGGAGTGTTCTTCTTTTGAGTAGTGTTTGAGAAGCCACCATGATTTGACCTGGGCCACACCACTCACCATAATTAAAAGCAACTCACCTAGTAGAATTGCATGAACACTAGGGTGAATACACTAGGGTTTTTTTTCTAGGGCCATATCATTCTAAAGGGAATTGACTTTCGCCCGTTGTGTGAAAAACCTTGTATGCCCACTTGAACCTTGTTTGAAAACATTAAGGAACTTCAACCCTAAAAGGCATTAAAGCAAGGACAAATCATTAAAAGACATCACATCCTAAAATCCTTGCTTAAAAATCATGTTTTGTTAAGTGCACGCACACACTCAAATCAGTTAACTAAGAGGCACAACCCGAAACAACGCCTCATCACATATCCTGAGCACAAGCACTAACCTAGCCCTCATTAAAATGGAGTAGACGTGCCCTAGGCAGGACTGATCTAAGTCTTAGAGGTGTGATTAGGTTTGCTAGGTACTTGGCCTTCATTCCCTTTGTAGAATCTAGTGTCTAGGTTGCGGCGAAGTATCAAATGACCACGGTTGTGGGGTCTACGGAACTGGCGGTGAAAGTCAAAGGAAGAACCTTCTCTTCAATCCCCTCGTAATTAACCTGGCCAGATTAACATCAAGAAAGGTGGTTAAGTGTTTACAGATCTGATCATTCCCTTTGAGGCTTCTAGGTCACCTAAGTGATGGGAACACCATCATAAACCATAACTAGCTCAATTTAGTCATTATCAAGGAATAAATGCTACTACATAATCACTAGAGAGCCTTAAGTCATTGCATAATCATTATGAGAGAAAGACAAGAAAATAAGGTTAAAACTATAATTTTACCATCATATCTTGAATGTAGAATAACCATGGGTTTTTCTCAGGGGGTAATTAAGGGTCAAATAGCTTGAAATGTCCAACAAGTGGGATAAAACAGACAGAAAAGGGCTTTCGCGTGTTTTGAGAATTAAATGACATCTGAAACCCTTAAAACAGACCCACTTAATTAAATAAGGTTCTAGTCAAGATAAAATTCACTCAAACTCTCTAAAATTCATATAATAATATTCTCTAAGATTTAGTACCTTCAATTTGACCATTAGAACCCGTCTTGACCCAAAACAGAGTCCTAGACAGACATTTACCTTAATTTATGTTTTTACATAAATTAACTAGCCAAAGTAGGTCAAAACCTAAATCTAACTTCACCATTGGATTCCTTGGATCAAAATTAGGTTTGTACCAAAATTTGGGCTTAATCTAAGAATATCTTGACCAAGGTTGCATTTTGATCCAATCAGACTCTTTCTATCTCATTCAGACCCTTAGCTTTTTGAATTCCTTGCAACTAGCCCCCCAACTTTGTCGTATTTCTCACAAATAGGTCCTCGTGCCATTTTTGGAAGGTTAAACCTTCACCGTCGAGTTTTGAGTGAAAATTTCTCACTCGATTCTCAATCAATCTCTCCCAAAATTGATACGGGGATTCCTTGGGAAGTTACCTTCCATTTGAGCAATTCCTTGAGCTTTATGTCTTTCCCAAATCCTAATTTGAACCTTTTAAAGGTACGCATGTCAAACATGTAAGAGAATCATGGAGTTTGCAAGCTTGTTTCCAAGCTTGAAACCCCTCCCCGTGGCCTATAAATGGATCCAAAAGGTCAAGTCGACCTCTTTAGCAAGTTTTGGCCTGAGAAATCCTCCTCTACTCCATCTCCGGCCACCTTTGAACTTAGCTCCAGTGACTCCTTTCCCCTCTCCTCCTCCGGCCCTCCAACTATCAAATTGGACGGTCGACTAGCTTCCCCTCATCTTCGCGAACCTCTCCGGCCAAAGAGAGGTCGTGCCTCTGCCTCAGTCAACGTCGCCGTCTCACCGCCTCCACCTCCTTCTCCGGCTCCGGTCGACCAACACTAGAGCCCTCCACCTCTCTACCTCATCCCTAAGTCCCTCTATCTCTCCCTTTTACTCTCTACATTATTCTCCCACTCTCTCAACACACGCATGACCATCGATTCTCCCTCAACGCCTTCACCTTCCTCTGCTCTGGTGATACCAGTGGCGAAGGCTTTCATCCGCTACACACATCCATCCCCCTCGCCAACTAGCCCACGACCTTCGCCTCGACACAAGGGCCAAAAGCCCTCTATCTATTTCACCAATTCATCGCCCAAACTCGCCCCCGAACAACCCATCACTATACCTCCGGTCCGAACTCCGTTCGACCACCACAACCACTCCCACTCCACGCTGAACCCCTCACCACATTCGCCAGTCCCCGGCGATCCTGTTGAATGCTTTTGACAGGGTCAAAAGCCCGTTCTGCTTGTTTCAGGTGTCGAGCTCTGACCACCATTAGCAGGTAAGCTTCAAGCTTGCTTGAATCCTTCTTCAGCACCTGAAGATCCAGGTAACCTTCCCAGGCATCGCGAAACATCTCTAGGAAGGGTCCCAGGGTGCCAATTGAAGGCGTTATCATCAGAAACTGCTCCAATTGGAGAGCTCATCACTACAGCAGCACATGCGTAGAAGGGCACCACCTTTAGTGCCACATCGGTAGCTAACGAAGCCACGCATGGAAATAAAAGGAATTTATGCTTTATCCTCGTTGCCTCAGCACGCACAAGGGGTGAGGTCCCCTCGCACGTGCCCACGCACGCCCTCGCCTACGCTCACGCCTCGCAGGTCTGGGCTTGGTCCGTTTACCTGGATACCCGGGTCTGGTCTGGTTTGCTGGTTTTCAGGGAGGAAGAAGAGAGAAAGAAAGGAGAAGGGGGGGCTTTGCTCTGCCACCCTCCTCTTAACATTTGTGAAATCTGAAGGAGGCCTTTGCCTCTGCTGGTGTGCTGAGTCTTGTGTTGTGCCGTCTCTAAAGCTAAGGGAGAAAGAGAAGAGAAGGAGAAGGAAGAGGAAGAGAGAGAGAGAGAAGAAGAAGAGACCCTTGAGTCTCTTGGAGGCACTGTAGCAACTGGCTGTTTAAGACGTCTGATCTACGCATCTGCCATCTGACTTCACATATCCAAGCCTCTCAGGATCTATTTTTTACTCATCTTGCATGAATTAATTGTGGTTGATACTGTGCAAATATTTGAAATAATTATGGTTAAATTGTAGGGTTAATTTGGTGATTCAAATCACCATTTTAACCCCTTCCTTTTGCCTTTCATTTCTATTAAGTCTTGATTGCAATTTCTTATATCTTTGACTCAAATTGTGATTTTGAGTATTAAATTGCCACTTGCTCCCTGTGTTCGACCTCGGATTTCTTTCGAGTATAAATATTATTTATTTTTCGCGTTGATTCGATCTATACTACAACGTGACAATTTTAAAACCCGTTTCAAAGCGACTAACACTAAGGTATACACTCTAAGGACTAGACTTGCTTGCTTGTTTGTGCACACACTTCTCGTACCTGTCTCTCTTCGCATCCCTCCCCATTCTTCCCTAGTGTATGCACGGGAGACGATCACTGCATCTTGAGCTGTTTGTTTTAGATATGGAAATCAGGAAGAGACTTGATTTTATAAGAGAAATGGCTGAACCAGGAATTGATGAGGTTGAGGACCAACCCCCACCCAATGCTATGGCCATCATTCAGGCTCAGATCTTTGCCAACCACCAACTTCAACAACAACGGATCCAAACCATCATGCAAGCCATACACCGATTGCAAAACCCTCATGGGAAACCCCCACTAAACCCACCTAACCCACCACAACCTCCTGAGGGCCAACCTAGGCCTCTCTGTGATTTTTATCATCCGTCTACTATCCTGATTGAGCCACATCTTAGGGTCCCCGAAGGGGGAGATAATTTTGAGTTGAAACCTAATGCCCTGAGCTTAATTCAGAGCCACTTTCATGGGAGCTCAAATGAGGACCCCTTCCAACACCTTGAGGACCTAGACCGATTGCCAGAACTGTGAAACCCAGGAACATCATCTTGGACATTGTTTTGATTAAGATGTTCCCTTTCTCCCTAAACGACAAAGCATCTCACTGGCTTAGAACCTTAGGGAGACCCATCTCCAGCTGGGAGGAACTGAGGCATGCATTCTTGAAGAAAAATTTCCCCATAGGTAAAACCAATGCCCTCAGAAGAGCCATTACCACATTTACACCACAAGGTGGGGAACAATTCCATGAGGCATGGGAAAGATTTAATGAATTGTTGAGGAAATGCCCACACCATGAGGTTCCACGGTGGCAATTAGCCGAGATCTTCTACCATGGTCTGGACAGCAACCTTACGAACTTTGTTGATGCCTCATGTGGAGGCAACTTTTTGAACAAACATGAGGAGTGCGCGTTTGAACTCTTTGAGTCCATGAGTGAGAACTAGCTCAAAAATGCCTCCATGATCCAGTTAATCGATCCAGTCAACCCTATGGTGGGATCTATGAAGTGCAAGCCAATTCTGGAATGGTTGACATGGACATTATAGCCAAAAAGTTGGATCGAGTTGAGTTGGTGGACAAAAAGATTAATGAACTGTTAAACCAAACCAGAAACCTGCTACAGACCCTCTCCCTAGCGAAGGGAGCTCACAATGTAGATTTGGTGCAGCCAATGAACTAAATACACCTGGAACAATCCCTGACGATGTTCCAAGGAGGGACCCTTGCTCCCTCAAACCCTGATTACTCTCTCCCCTCCCCCTCGGCACCTTCTATCTTTGAAGATGTCCAAGCCATCCAAGGTTACTCCAAACCTGACCCTGTTTGCATGCCAAAAATACACCAGTAAAAATGCCATCTTGTGTTATTCCCTAGCACTGCCATTGCATCTTATGTAGCTATAATTGCATTTGTAAATAGACGACTACATGCATTTATTGAGAGGGGAGGAGAATGTGACTAATTGGCCATCTATTAATTAACATCTTCATCAAGTGCTGCATTTCAATTTCACCATTTTCATTTTCTTTATTTGCTTTGAAATTCTTATCTCCCGTAGCTGCAGGGCATTGGGCACGCGTGCCTCTTTGCACCACTCCTCTACCAGCAACATGGCTGGACATGTGATGCCAGCAGCATGGCTGTGGCATGCTTCCTCTTCTTTAAAAGGCCTTGCCCTCTCCCTTGCGCAGGAGGCCGAACACACACATACAGGCACTTCCCTCTACTGTCAGGCCAACCTCCTTCCCTCTCCCTCTCCATACGCAGTATCTCTTCTCACTGAAGAGACACACTATGGGCAGGAGAAAACTCACAGTGGTCCCACAACCTCCACTATGAGTTCCACCACCGCCCAGCTCTTTCATGAGCAGGTGGGCGTGGTGGTTTCACCTTCTATTTTCATCGCTGATTGCCCTCACCGCCATTGCCAGAGCTTCAAGCTCAAAAGCTCCAGCAGCAGCAACGCCGACCCGCAGCACTGCCAGCCACTGCGCACACTCCTGCAGACCCTGCGCAAGCTCTTCCCGCGCACGCAGGCGCTTCCCAGCACGCAAGACATGCGAAACCGGCAACTACCAGTCGGCAAACCACGTGCGCACTGTAGCACACTGTAGTGCGCGGTTTGCGCGACACTGTATCCACCCGCTGGCTTCTCACTTAGCGGGTGGCAGCGTGCTCTCTCTCCTAGCCCGTTACCCATGCTAGCCGGTCGCCCACGCTCGCACTCGCTCGCGCTCGCCCGCCCATGCTCGCTCTCGCCCGCAGCACTGTGCGTTGCACTATGCAGTGTGCTACGCTACACTCTCCCACACTCGCCCGTGCACGAAGACAGCATAGGCGCTCCTTCCAGTGCCCCACGCGCACTTTCCCTCCTGCGCTCGTGCAGCTGCGTGCATCAAACGATGGGGCAGCGCAACAGACGACTTATCTGCTGCACTCCCCCTCATCCACCAGCGCATACACACACACCCACTTGTACACGCACTTGTACTCTCTCACACCACTTGTACACACTCACACACACCCTTATATACTCACGCCTACACACATATATATTTATATATCCACTCACATATATACATAAATATATGTCTACATATATATTTATATATATATATAAATATATATATATATATATCTATATACATAGATACTTATACAAATATATCTATATACATATATACATATACATATCTATATACATATATAACTATATATATATATATATTTACATATCTATATATATATACACAACTACATATATACCTATATAGTTCTAGCTCTATATATATATATATATATATATATATATATATATATATATTTACATACACATCACCTACCCGTATCCATACGCCCGTGCACTAGTTATTCCACCGCGCATCATATCGTGGGAATATCTGCACTAGTTGCTGATATTCCCTGATATCCGCGCAAAGCGAGCACCTCCGCACACACTCCCACACATCTGCCCCTCACTCCACGCGGCACTCCGTCTTGTTGGTTGTGTCTTACTAGACGTGGACCAACTTGACACTATGCTACACTCCATTTCCTCTTCCACCTCCACCCCTATATATAATATATACATATATATATATATAATATAGATACTATATTTATTATATTAAGCTAAGTATTCCTTTCTTTACTAGCAACCTACCTTGTTTTTATTTATCTTTTATTTCTTGCTATTAAAAAGATAAAAAAAGAGTAAAAGAGAAAAGATAATTTTTGTCTTGCAGGTACTCGGTCTTACAAATAACAGGACAAGTTTTTGGAAACCCTAAGTTGGCTACAAGCCAAGAACAATTTGGCTCAAAGTCAAGAACTTGATTTTGAGGGTGTGCCTCAAGGATAATATTATCAACAAAAAAAATCTTAAATAGAAAAACCAAAAACATAATAAACGCAAGGAAGAGATATGTTTTGGGAAAGGTATAGAAACTCCTTCATCTTTAATTCTTGCCTCCCTGAAATTGACCTTGGGCCTAAAAGTGACTAAGATAAAATCAAGTAGGCCAGGTTAAAAAAATTTTGTGAAAGATGGTTAGACTCAATTTAGGTCAACCCACTATAATAACTTCAACGAAAATTTCACCATATTAACACAACCTATTCGAGTTCTACCAGACCCCTCCTCTAACACCTACAATGCCGAATGGCATAATCACCTGAATTTCGCCTAGACGAACCAAAGACCAAACCAATTCCAGAACTAGCCCAGGCCAAACCCCCCTCCTATCAGCAAGGTCCATTAGTTAGACCACCCTATAATCAGAATAGGACAGCCCCTCCCCCGCAAAACCAAATGAACATGCTGATAAAAATGATGGCTGATATGAATCAGAAACATCAGGAGGAAATGGCATTAGTGAAGGGACAGTTGAGCCAGCTATTGGATTGCAAACAACAGGGATCCCTTCCTTCTCAGCCACAACTAAACCTGAGAAATGTGATCAATAGAGGCCCCAATTCGCAATGGTTCCAAGCCAATCCTGGACATGCCCACATGGTCCAGCAAGCCCCACAAACACCCCCTGGGTTTGGTGATTCTTCTTCATCTTCTTCTCAAGGATCTACCCATGGTCCCAGCACTTCTGCCAATGCGGTTACCTTGAGAAGCGACACCAAAACCCAGGACCCCAAGTGGCTGACCCCTCCCGTGACCTCACTTCCTAAGATAGCCGACTCTGAGGATGAGCAGGAGGAACCCAAGGACCTAGAGACTGACCTGATTCAATCCCAAACACCATACCCTGAGGCCTTGGAGAAAAGGAAGAAAAATAAAGCTATAGTTGAGAATAAGGAGCTGTTGGAGATTTTCAAACAAGTCCTGATTAATATTCCGCTCCTTGAAGCAATTAAACATATCCCGGCTTACACTAAGTTCTTGAAGGATGTCTGTACGCCGAAGAGTAAGTCGAAAACCCAAGCACCTAGGAAGGTAGTGCTCTTATAACAAGCCAGTTCGGTGATATTAAGTAGCCTACCTCCTAAACGGACTAACCCAGGAGCACCCCTGATTTCTTGTAATATCGGGGACATGACATTTGATAGAGCGCTCATGGACTTAGGTGCTTCGATCAACCTCATCCTGATGACCCTGTATCACCTGTTTGGCTTTGGGGAGTTGAAACCCACACCTGTGACTATCCAATTGGCTGATAGATCTATGAAAACCCCAAAGGGGGTAGTCGAGGATGTAATTGTTCAGGTTAAGGACTTCTACTTCCTGGTCGACTTTTTGGTCCTTGACATGGAAGTCCCCGAACAACTACAAAACACACCAATCATCCTAGGCAGACCCTTCTTAGCTACGGCTAAGACGAACATTGATTGCGACACAGGATGCATGGAAATCGCCTTTGGGGACAACAAGATGCAATTGGATATCTTCAGAGTGGCTAAGCCTTTTGATTGTGGCTGGGTTGAGGAGAACGATCCCATGGAACCTTTGGTTGAAGAATGCCTCACTCTTAGCTCTTCAGTAGACCATCAAACTCAACCAGTTGATAACTGATGTGTACTCGAATAGGCTTTATTAAAATGGTGATATTAATGTCGAAGTGAGTATAGTGAGTTAACCTAAATTGAGTCTACACCAGTTTTACAAAAAAAAAATTTAACTTGGCCTACTTGATTTTAGCTTGATCACTTTTAGGCCTAGGGTCGATCTCAGGGAGGCAGGGATTAGGAGAATTGCTAAGTTTTTACGCCTTTCCTAAAACGAATCTCTTCCTTGCGTTTATTATTTTTTTGATTTTCTTGATTTTTAGATTTCTTTTTCTGATAATCTTGTTCTTGAGGCACACCCTCAAATAGGTCCTTGGCTATATGCCAAAGTACAATGAGTCCTATCTCACCACACGCAAGACTGTGTGCCTGCAAATCAAGATTTATCTTTTCTATTTTATATTTTTTTTAGTCTTTTTTAGTGGCAGGAAAAAAAGATAAATTGAAATACAATGCAATGAAAAGAAATACTTAGCTTAGTATATCTCTATATATGTATATATAGTAGATATAGAATATGTATATTTATATAGATGTTATATAGATAGGGGCGAAGATGAAAATGTTAATGGAATGTAGCACGGTGTCAAGTTGGTCCACGTCTAGTAAGACGCAACCAACAAGACTAAGTGCCGCGTGAAGTGTGGAGTGGATGTGTGTGAGTGAGGGTAGAGGTGCTTGCTTTGTGTGAGTATTGGGGAATATCAGCAACTAGTGCGAATATTCCCGCGATATGATGCGCAGTGGAGGGGCAAGTGCACGAGAATATGGGTGGTGTTTGTGAGGTGTATTGAGGGATGTGGGTAAGTGGATGTATATATATATATATATATGTATATATATATATATATATATATGTATGTATGTATAGATGTGTATGTGTATATTTATAAATAAATATATAAATATGTATATATATATTTATATATATACGTAAGGATGAGAGTATGTGAGTGGATATGTGTGTGTGTGTATGCGTGAGTGTATGAGTGTGTGTGTGTGCATCAGTGTGTATGTGTGTGCGCTGGAGGAAGGGGCAGCATTTAAGTCGTCTGCTGTGTTGGACCGACGTCTAAAGGCGCAGAGGTGCACGGGTGCAAGAGTTGAGGCATGCACACGCGCGCAGTCGAGTGAAGCGCAGCGCACTGCTGCGCTGGCATGTGAGGCACAGCGAGCTACGGCCGGGGACGCGGTGACTGACTGGAGTGGGTGCAGGCGACGAGAGAGAGTGCCGCACCATCGGCTAAGTGAGAAACTTGCCGGTGGCTACAATGTCACGTAGACCGTGCGCTATAGTGCGCACGCGATCTGCCGACCGGCTGGAGTAGGTTTTGTGTGCACCGCACTCTGTGGAGCACCTGCGCATGCGTGAAGAGGTCGTGCGCGGTCTGCTGGGGTACGCGGTGACCTACTGGAGCTATAGGTAGTGCGTCGACGAGCTGGAGCTTGAGAGCTTGGAGCTCTGTACTAATGGCGGAGGAGAAGAAATATAAAGAAACCAAATGAGAAGCCACCACACTCACCTACTCACGATAGAGCTGGGCTATGGTGGAACTTACAATGCTGGTCTGAGACCACTGTGAGTTTTCTCCTGCGCATGGTATGCCTCTTCTCAACTTATGAGAAGAGAAACTGTGTATGGAGAGGGAGAGGGAAGGAGGCTGGCCAACTATTGACTGAGGGTGTGGGTGGTCTGAAGGTGGATGCCGCTCGCAGCAAGGGAGTGCAAGGTGTTTTAAAGAGGGAGGGCACGCCTCACGCCATGCTGCTGGCAGGAGGAATAGCGAGGAGAGGTGCGGGCACCATGCCCTGCAGCCGCACGAAAGAAAAAGGAAAAAAAATAAAAAATGAAAAATGAAAAATGGTGAAATTGCAATGCCACACTTAAAGAAAATGTTAATAATAGAAGTGGATTGGATGGCCAATTATTCTCACTCTCTTCCCCTCATTATAAATGCATGCAGGTGTATATTTACAAATGCAAGTAGGGCTACATAAGATGCAATGGAAGTGCTAGGAAATAACACAAGATGGCATATTTATTGGTGTATTTTTGCTGTGCAAACATACCCCCACGCCTATCTTTTGCTAATCCCTAGCAAAACATTTTGTATTGTGTTTAAAAATGATCCTAAGCTGAAGATTTTTTTTCTGAGGTGACATGAATGTGTTTATTCATTGGATATTGTAAGAACCAATTGTAGAGAAGACTACCAGTACATCAAGTCTTATATGATATTGACCATCTCTCGACTAACCAGGACTCTTGATATTTAATCCTTAAGTACGATTTCCAGGACTCCGAGGGTTTTGCTGTACTTGAGAGTAAAGAGATTATGGTTTTTGCATAATGAAGGATCAAGATCGACTAGATGAATATTAAGGCTCAAGCCCAGGGTTTCATAAATTTTTAAGTACAGGTTGGTCCCAGCTTCAGCTCGTGTCTTTAGATTAACCCTCAAAAAGATGATGGAATAACTCAACCCTACTGTTACTATTTTTATGGCTCAAAGAGTCTATGGTAGAATAGTGTATTTGTAACATGTCCTGAGAACATTTTTGGGGAGAAGTATTTACAGATATTTGGAGAATATACTGACTTATTCGTAAGTTTTTTTTTTTTGAAACAGGTGTCACTATATCTCTTACAACTTTATTTGGAGGAGCTCACTTATTTGGTGGGTGAGTATTTTTTTTTTTTTTTGGTGGAAAGGGTTTCTTTTAAACACAAGGCTAAAGGCTGGGATAAAAAGTCTACCTGCGCGCACAGGTAAGGACTCCACCTTCCCTAATGAACACTAGGGTTGAATCTTATGTTCACCTAGTCTTTCTTGATATGTGTAGTGTGAACCAAGATTACTTAGGTTCTCAAGTAGAGGCAAACCAACAAATCCTTTACTGGTGACTTAGGAACAAGAATATGTCCTTGATTAGGAGAGATTTTGATCCCTCTTATTAATTCTTAAGTAAATTAAGCCAAGCCTGAGCGAATCAAGCTTCTGTGGCCTGGAAAGTCTTCAAACAGCGGTCGAATATCCATAAGCACTTATTGTATTTTTGTTTCTGCTTTGAGATCATTGCTAAATACCCTTTTTTTTTTTTTTGAATTAGGCTATGTACATATTTATAGATGGATATGTATAATGGATGTAGAAGCTGCATAATACTCATATAATACCCAGATCCTAGGGATGCCTATTCACCCCCCCATGCCAAATGCTACTATGTCCTCATATGCATGCAAGGTAAGGCAAGGTTAAAGGATCATGGTACAAGAGCTTAGGTGCGAGGTATACAACAGGGTGGCAGGGTGGGTGGATGGTGGGTGGTGAAGTGAAAAGTGAAGAAGTGCAAAGTGAAGTGAAGTGTAGGCGATAGTGGAGGAGTACTGCTAGGGTGCCTCCCAATGAGCATTGAATTTAACGTCCCCAACTGGACTCAAAGTGAGGCATGAAGTTAATTACCCTCCAGCAGGGTAACAGTTTCACCAACAGGGGCAGGTTCATGAGTAAGATAGGATTTTAACCACTACCCATTGACCATAAATTTATGCCCAGATTTGGGATCTTCAATTTCGACGGCCCCATTGGGAAATGGTCTCGAGACCAAGTAGGGACCAGTCCATTTGGACTTTAATTTCCCTGGAAAGAATTTATGCCGGGCATTGTAAAGCCAAACTTGCTGAGATGGCTCAAATTTTTTTTAATCGAATTCGACTATCGTGAAAGGCCTTAGTGCGTTGTTTGAAAGTTAAGGCAGAATCATAGGCTTCACAATGGAGTTCTTCCAGCTCCTGGAGTTGGAGTTTCCTTTCTCGACCACACAAGTCAGGGTCGAGGTTATATTGGCGAACCGCCCAATAAGCACGGTGCTCCAACTCAATGGGCAAATGACAAGGCTTACCGTAAACAATTCTATAAGGAGACATACCAAGGGGAGTCTTGAAGGCGGTCCGATATGCCCAAAGTGCATCAATCAACTTGTTGAACCAATCCTTAAGGTCAAGCCGAACCGTTTTCTGGAGAATTTACTTGATTTGCCGGTTCGACACCTCAGCCTAGTCGTTTGTCTGAGGATGATACGGAGATGCGATACTATGGTGGACTCCATATTTCCTCAGAAGTGCCCAAAAAGAAGCATGGGTAAAATGACTTCCTCCATCAGAGATAATGGCTCGAGGGATCCCAAAGTGTGCAAAAATGTGGTCTTTGACAAATCGAGTAGATATGACATGGTCAGTGACGAGTCGATTATTCGCTTTAAAGTCGTTTGCAGTTTTATGTGGTGGAAAAATCGACTAATCAATATTTAAAAAGAAATAACCACTCGCAGAAGAGCGGGTAGTATCCACAGGGAGGCAATGACGTATTTAAATTCGCACCAGTTAAAAATGTTTGTTCGTAGTTAGTTTGGACAAGAATCAAGACAAAATTACCTTCAGATTAAGGTTGAATCAAGAAACAATGCTGAAATAGTAATTCTGAGTGACTAGAGGATATTTGTCGCAATGCAGAATCAATAAAATATCATTAAAAATTGACAATGGCAGAAAATGTAATTATTAATGGCCCGGTTACTGTAGCAAAACAGGGGATCTTTTCCCCTTTGCCGTGCGTGACGAGGAGTGGACGGCTGGACGCAAGAAGCTTGAAGGAAGTTCCTGGGTTTGAGGGCTTTGAAGCGGTGGTGGCGGCGTGTCGTGCGGCGGCCAGAGCCGGCCGGACGAGCTCCGGCGGAAGTGGCTGCAGCTGGTGCTGCAGCTGCTGTTGGCGGGAAGTGCGTGCGCTGCAGGCGGGTACGCGCTCTATTGGCGGAAGCGCTGCAACCGATGCTGGCGAGCGCACGCTGGAAGTGGCGGTGAGACGCAGCAGGGGCGCGCACAGGCGGAGGGCATGGCACGGGGGAATGCCGCAGCTGGCGGGAGGCACTGCTGCGCGCTGGCTGGAGGCGTGGGAGCGCACGCGGCCTATTGGTGGTGAGCGCAGGTGAGGTTGCAAGTGTGGGTGTGCGCTCGAGGCCTATGAGCGCGGTTGCTGCAGGCGTGGGTGCGCACGGATGAAGGCTACAAGCGCAGGGGTGGTGGTGCAGGCGTGAGCAGTGAGACGCTGCAGGCGCGGGAGGCGCAGGTGCGGTGGAGGCTGTGCTCGCCTTGCGTGTGACTGGAGGGCGTGCGGGCGGCGTGGAGTGAGTGGGCAAGGGCTACGGTTTAGGTGGAAGGTGAGCGGGCGTGAACAGTGATTGCTGCTGGAGTGGGGTGTGGCTTCAGACGTCCGGGAAATTTCCCGAACGTCTTAACTGACTGAGAAGGTGATTGCAGCGACGGTGGTTGTTGATGACGACGGCGAGGTGCTCACGGTAATGCGAACGACCTCCGGATGGCGGTGTAGCCTGTCACACCACACGCCCACGGTGATGGAGGGTCGTCGCCGCGGTTGAGGCCGGCGGTGTGGAATGGAAGAGAGAAGATCTCTCTGCACAGTGATGGGTCGGTGGTGGAGGCCTCCCGAGCTCGGCTGCCTCCCTCCTCCTTTTGTAGCCGCTTGCATAGATTTGAACAGAGAGGCGGGAGCAGATCCACATTCTCCACTCGTCCTTGAATGCAGGCTTCATTACAGCAGCTGGTGGCATTGGAGCGACAGCCAAAGGAAATGCAGCCGTTCCTGCAAGAAGAAGAATAAAGAAAATAATGTTAAAATATTATGATTATTTATATACAGACCATCAACTTTTATGTTAACGAAAATAATGTACCTAATTGGTTAACTAATTAAATGAATGCCATCCTAAGCTAATTCTAAATGCACTTAAAATATGAATGCAATGCATGGATTATGTAATTAAATTAAAAATATGAATTAATCTATTTACATCCTAATTTATGCTAAACAAATGTTAGAATTAACCTAATGCCTAGGCACTTAAGTACTTAAATAACCCACAACTATGGGCTAATCAGTCAGCATGGGGCATGGGAATAGCCTCGATCCATTTCGAAACATAATCAACAGCAACGAGGATGTACTCAAAGCCATTGGAAGGAAGAAAGGGACCCACGAAATCAATTCCCCAAATGTCAAAGATTTCAGCAGCTAGGATGGGTTGTAAGGGCATCATGTCACCACGTGACATTGACCCTAATGACTGGCACCTAGTGCAATGTTTAGCATAATTGTGTGCATCCTGGTGAAGGGAGGGCCAAAAAAAACTGCACTGCAACACCTTGGCTGCAGTTTTCCTCCTAGAGAAATGGCTGCCGCAGGTCTGATTGTGATAGAAGGATAGCACACTGGGGAATTCGCTATCAGGAATACAGCGGCAGATGATCTGGTTAGCACCTACTCGAAAAAGTAGTGGATTATCCTAGAAATAATACTTTGCTTCTGCGATGAGATGCTCGCGCTGGTTCTTGGGCCAGCCTCATGGAAGAGAGCCAAAAGCAAGGTAATTGGAAATGTCGGCATACCAAGGTCCACTTGCCACATTAATTGCCAGTAGGTGCTCATTGGGAAAAACCTCATTAATCGATAGGGTAAATCCAATGTGGTCAGGGTCCAATCTCGAGAGATGATTAGCAACCACATTCTGGGTTCCGGCCTTATCACGGATCTCAAGGTCAAATTCTTGGAGTAAAAGGATCCAACGTATTAGTCTAGGCTTGGCATCCTTTTTGTGCATGAGATGACGAATGGCCGCATGATCAGTGAATACAGTAACATGCGAGCCCAGAAGGTAAAAGCGGAATTTCTCCAGCCCAAAGACGATCGCTAGTAGTTCTTTCTCAGTAGTTGTATAATTACGCTGGGCCTCGTCCAACGTCTTACTGGCATAGTACACTACGAAGGGGTGTCTATCGCATCTTTGTCCCAGGATGGCTCCAACTGCAAGGTTGGAAGCATCACACATGAGTTCAAAGTCGAGGGACCAATCAGGTGGCTAGAGAACTGGGGCCTTGGTGACAGCCTCACGCAGTTGCATGAATGCTTGCATACAGTCAGGGCCCATATCAAAGGGTACGTCGGTCGATAGGAGATGAGTTAAAGGTCTACAAATCTTAGAGAAGTCTTTGATGAATCTCCTATAGAAATCGACGTGTCCTAAGAAGGAGCGGATTTGTTTGACAGAACTAGGCACAGGTAAATCAGCAATCACATCAAGCTTTAGCTCTGTCAACCTCAATACCCCTATCGAAGATGATGTGACCGAGAACAATTCCTTCATGTGCCATAAAATGACTTTTCTCCCAAGAAAGCATGAGGTTCACATCAATACATCTCCGAAGGATACGAGTCAGGTTGGCAAGACAATCATCAAATGAAGGTCCGAAGACCGAAAAGTCATCCATGAAGACCTCAAGAAACTCACCCACCATATCATGGAATATCGCCAGCATACATCTCTGGAAAGTTGTTGCGCATTACAAAGTCCGAATGTCATTCTTCTAAATGCGAAGGTGCCAAAGGGGCAGGTGAAGGTGATCTTTTCTTGGTCCCAGGGGTCAATAGCCACTTGGTTGTATCCAGAGAATCTATCCAGGAAATAGAAAAATTTATTTCCTGCTAACCGCTCCAGGATTTGGTCAATAAAAGGTAGCGGAAAGTGATCTTTCTTTGTTGCAGCATTTAGTTTCCTATAATCTACACACACTCTCCAAGATGTAGGAGTGCGTGTAGGGATGGAATCGCCCCTGTCATTGACACGGATGGTGAGTCCCGCCTTTTTGGGCACGACATGAATTGGGCTCACCCAGGGGCTATCGCTGATCGGGTAGATTATACCCTCATCAACCCACTTAATGATTTCCTTTTTAACGACCTCCTGGATGTTAGGGTTGAGATGTTGCTGCATCTCGCGGGAAGGTCAAGCTTCCTCCTTCGTATATATACGATGAGTGCAGTAGGAGGGGCTAATGCTAGTTAAGTCAGCTAAGGAACATCCGATGGCTGCCTTGTGTTCCATAAGGACCTTTGTTAGTTTTCACTCTTGCTCCCTAGTCAATTTTGAACTAATAATTGCGGGGAGCGTTTCATTTGGTCCCAAGAAAACATATTTAAGCGTGTCAGGCAGTTCTTTCAGCTCGGGAGTGGATGGTGAACGATCTGGCATTTCTTGGGACGAGTGTCCCAAGCGGATTAAAAGGAAGAAGGGCAGGAGGAAGAAGTTGCCCTCAGATTGACCAAGAAGAGGGGCATCTTGGATTGATGGATTCAAAAAGGGATAGCCCCAGTGATCAGTATGTGGGCTCAAGGTCCCAGTGTGGAGTCACATGTCCGCCTGATTTGGCAAGAAAGAAAGGGAAATCCGATCTTCAAGTGGGTGGACCGGAGGTGAGCAGCCCAAATATGACTCAGACCACGAGGTGTGGGAAGCGGAGGAAACCTCGTCAGAAGTTTGGTCAGGAGAAGGTAAGGGTAAGGGGAGAGATGGGGAAATGTCATAGTATATGTCCGGCAGGCAATGGTCTGTGTTTAGGGGTAATCCACAACAGTCAGAATAGGTCCCTATTAGTCCGATACACGTGCTGATGGCTGTGTCCTCGTCAGACGTGTCATCCTCGATGCAATCGCAATCAAAATTCTTGGCGGCCTTGAAGATGTTTAGCTTGAGCTTCACAGAGCCAACAACGATCTCAATGCAACCCAACTCAATCGATATGGACGCAGGCTGTGGCCAAGAAAGGTCGACCAAGGATGATCAGATAATCAAAAAGTGAGCTAGGAACTTCCATATCCAAAATAAGAAAGTCAACAGGAAAACAGAGACTATTGACCCTAACCACCACGTCTTCCACCACACCCTTCGGTATTTTGGAAAAACGATTTACCAACTGCAATGTGATAGGGGTGGGTTTTAGATTTCCTAAGGAAAATTTCTTGAGGATGATGGTTGGTATAAGATTGATGGAAGATCCTAGATCAAGCAAAGCACAGTTAAAATTGTAGCCTTGGATGCTACATGAAATAAGTGGTGCCTGGATCTTTTTGCTTCGGTGGTAGATTTGATAGTACAGCACAACTCGTATGAGGCGAGAGGACCATCAGATTCTTTGTTTTCTTTGACTGTTGCCTGGGTGTAGTGTAGTCTTTGAAAAATCGGGCGATAGTTGGTATATGGTCGATAGCCTCCAACAGGGGTACTTTGATCTCAACATCCCTGAATAAAGTGCGCAGGTTATCAAAGGCCTGCATATCCTTTTTCTTGCCTTTTGGCTCCCTCAGTAGAGCCTCAGGGAATGGGATCGATTCTGGCACCAGCTTGGATGTGTCGTCCTCACGAGAATGCGGTGCGCATACCAAATGAGAGGGCGATGAGGAAGATGGGCCAAGATCAGATCGAGGTGGTTCGACGGTTTTCTTACCACTCCTTGTAGTAATCGCATTGGACGTCGCGGGTCCAGTGGGATCATAGGGCGGAGGAGGGTTCGCAATAGGGACATAAGGGTGATGTGTTGCTGTGGGATTAGCCTGGAATCCCGGTGGAATGCTCCGAGCGTGCAGAATCTGATGAACCTGCCCCTGAGAAGGTCGTACATGTGGTTGCGGACCACGGGGTACAAAATTTCACAGGTTAGGAATAGGTTGGGATGGAAGAGTGCCCTGAGATCGAGTCGTCATGCGTAGTTGACTGATCTCAGCATTCTACTGTGCCAATTGGTGCTGAAGAGAGGTCATGTTTTCTTCATGGCACTTGGACATTTCCGTCATTATTCACATCAATTTATCAAGAGGTCTTGATGCGTGTTCTATTTGAGGTAGGTAAGGACCCGATGGCAGATTTGCCACAGGATTAGATTAGGCCCTTGGGATGACGGGTGCGGACGGTTGCATTGGTCCACCCGCAGGGTTTTGGCGCTGCGGGTTACTAGACCATGCGAAGTTAGGATGATTTCTCCACCCTGGGTTATAAGTAGCAGAGAACGGGTTGTTCCCCAGGGCACACACGTCTTCTAAGTCAAAAGACGAGTCCGCATGCATACATGCATCCGAGCACACAGAGGCTTGGTTCTCCGTGTCAAAATATTGGCTTGTAGAAGCTAGGTCCACATTACTTATCGAATCGCTTAGCGCAATACTCGATAAGGATGGTCTCATAGGATTCTTGGAAATCAGTCTGGTATTTGATGGATTAAGGTTGTGACGGAGTGATGGGGTGGTGTTTACCATAGAGTGGGCAGGATTGGCCAGAAGCTCGTCCAGCTTCTTGTGCACGACGGCGACATCATCCAATTTTTGTGCAATTAAGTTAAGATCTGTGGATGAATGGGAGGGTCCTGTGTCAACTTTGTGAACATTGCGGGGCAGGCTAGTACAATTAAAGGCGACAATGGAGGCATTGTTCACTGAGTTTTCACTCATGTTCTCAAATAATTCAAATGCTCCATTATCGTCTTTATTCATAAAATTCCTTCCGCAGGAAGCATCTGCGATCTGCTTCAAAGTTTCATTTAGCCCATAATAGAAGATCTGGGCTACATGCCACTTAGGCAGACCATGGTGTGGACATTTTCGGAGGAGGTCATTATACCTTTGCCATGTCTCATGAAACTGCTCGCCGTTTTGTTGTGTGAAAGAAGTTATAGCCCGGTGAAGCGCATTGGTTCGCTCGATTGGGAAAAATTTCTTGAGAAACGTTGTTCGCATCTCTTCCCAAGAATGGATAGTTCTCCCAAGGGTGGCAACCATTGTGATGCTTTATCCCGCAACGAAAATGGGAATATTTTCATGAGGACAATTGATAAACCGATGTTTCTTGGTTTAACAGTCTCATCTAATCGGGTTAAGTCTTCCAAGTGGAGAAAAGGATCTTCACTTGCAAGACCATGGAAGTGAAAGTTAATTAGGCCAATGACATTAGGTTTTAATTCAAAATCGTCCCCGCCCATGGGGATCCGAATTTGCCCAATGGTCTTTGTAGCAGCGGGATTTTGATAAGAGCTAAGAGACCTAGGCTCCTCTCGTTCGGGAGGGTTCTGCATTTCATCCAAGGTTTCCCTAATGGCTTAAGTCTGCCCATTATACAATTCCATTTGGGCTTGGAGGCGGGTTATGGGGTCTACAGCTCCACCACCATCTGGTGGGATTTGAGGGGGGCGATTTCCTCCCTCGGGATTTGGGGGTGGGCGTGTAGCCATGTTTATGGAGGAGGATGATGATTCAGTTTTTATCCTTCTAGAATTATCAAACAATTCAAACAATTAAGGGTTTTGTAACCTCCTCCCAAACATGCACTACCGCAGGAAGAATTGGGGAGGTAAGAAAGGAAAAGGAGATGAGAGAAACAACATCATAAGGATACACTTGATGACAAATAAAAGAAATCAATTTCCTAACCTCTACAATGTGCCCTTAAACCTAAAGATCTAAATTACCTACTATCACTGCCTATGGAACCAAATGAGAGCATCGCGGAACCACCAGGCTAGATTGAAAAGCCGTTTGCCCCAGTCTTAGACACCCGATAGCACACGGGAACCCACACCAGCATGTAGGCGCTACACGTAGGTAGTTAGACCTCCAATCCTTAATAGGGGTCAAGTTGCTACCAGTTTTAATTTAGAGGCTTAGGATCAAGTGCTCCAAGAATGTGAAGGGTATTGTATACGGGTAATGCCTATGTGCGTTGATTTTAAAAGTGTGTAAATCAAGCATATGATGGGGAAATCTCCCCGAATTGGAGTTTTATATGGTGAATGGCTTTTAGAATTTCAGCCTTAAGTAGTATGGATTTTAGGATTCCACTAAATTACCGATTCAACCAATCTCCAGATTTTGAGAAAACACAAGTTCTTTATGCCCAACAAACCCTTCTTCAATGTGAATTAGGTAATGCATGATAAAATGCATTGGGCTTCCCTAGGTGGAAATTTCTAAGTGTGGATGCATGAGTCTATTTTAATTCAATGTGAAAGGGAGCAAAAACACTTTAATTCAAGTGCTCCCAATCACCAAAATGATAATCCACACAAGGCTCAACCATCAAATGATGTAAAAAAAATGAAAATGTGGGGGTTGATAGATTCAAGATCAAATCTGAGGCAAATGAAGAGTTGTGGTGGGGTTGGAATCAACTCAATTTTAAGTCTCCCCACCAAAAAATTGTGATCCCGAAATGTGAATAAATGAGGCAAGGAAGGATGGCAATCAATCAATTTTTATCTTGCCTCAAAGAAAACTTCACAAAATGAAAGATCTAAGAATCCAGATTCTTGGATTTTCGCTATGTGAAGTTTGTGGGAAATCAAGGGGTGGTCGGGGTGATAGCAAACAATCAACAAGTGGTTTTAGTCCACTTGCCCCAAGAAATTCCCAAGAAGTGTTTTTAGGTCTTTTTTTTTCTTAGAGTGACAAGATGACCTAAATTACTAAGAGGGCACACCTACCTTCTCAGCAACGTGGGCGAAGCTCCAATGCGGTGCTGATGACTTCACATTGCTGCATCCGCCTTGGATTTGCCCATGTCTCCGACCTCCTCGGCGTGTTTCCTCCTTGCAATAGGTACACCTGCACAAAAACAAACAAAAACACCGGTGAAGGGAAGGTTGGAAGAAGAGAAAATCTAAGGAAGAGAGTAGAGACTTACTCCAAATAGCGCTTCCCCGGCAACAGCACCAAAAAAGTGTGAAGCGTACTCGAATAGGCTTTATTAAAATGGTGATATTAATGTCGAAGTGAGTATAGTGAGTTAACCTAAATTGAGTCTATACTAGTTTCATAAAAAAAAAATTTAACCTGGCTTACTTGATTTTAGCTTGATCACTTTTAGGCCCAGGGTCGATCTCAGGGAGGCGGGGATTAGGAGAATTGCTAAGTTTCTATGCCTTTCCTAAAACGAATCTCTTCCTTGCGCTTATTATGTTTTTGGTTTTCTTGATCTTTAGATTTTTTTTTTTTCTGATAATCTTGTTCTTGAGGCACACCCTCAAATAGGTCCTTGTCTATATGCCAAAATACAACGAGTCCTATCTCGCCACACGCGAGACCGTGTGCCTGCAAATCAAGATTTTATCTTTTCTATTTTATATTTTTTTTAGTCTTTGTTAGTAGCAGGAAGAAAAGACAAATTGAAATATAATGCAATGAAAAGAAATACTTAGCTTAGTATATCTCTATATATGTATATATAGTAGATATAGAATATGTATATTTATATAGATGTTATATAGATAGGGGCGAAGATGAAAATGTTAATGGAATGTAGCACGGTGTCAAGTTGGTCCACGTCTAGTAAGACACAACCAACAAGACTAAGTGCCACGTGAAGTGTGGAGTGGATGTGTGTGAGTGAGGGTGGAGGCGCTTGCTTTGTGCGAGTATCAGGGAATATCAGCAACTAGTGCGAATATTCCCGCGATATGATGCGCAGTGGAGGGGCGAGTGCATGAGAATATGGGTGGTGTTTGTGAGGTGTATAGAGGGATGTGGGTAAGTGGATGCATATATATATATATATATATGTATGTATGTATGTATGTATAGATGTATATGTATATATATATATATGTATATATTTTTATATATATATACATAAGGATGAGAGTATGTGAGTGGATATATATATGTGCATGCATGAGTGTATGAGTGTGTTTGTGTATCAGTGTGTATGTGTGTGTGCTAGAGGAAGGGGCAGCATTTAAGTCGTCTGCTGCGTTGGACTGACATCTGAAGACGTAGAGGTGCGCAGGCGCAGGAGTTGAGGCGTGCGCTCGTGCACGGCCGAGTGAAGCGCAGCGCAATGCTGCGCGGGCATGTGAGGGGCAGCGCGCTGTGGAGTGCAGCGCACAGCACTATAGGCGGGGACGCGATGACCGGCTGGAGCAGGTGCGAGCGAGGAGAGAGAGCACCACACTGCCGGCTAAGTGAGAAACTTGCCGGTGGCTACAGTATCGCGCAAACTGTGCTCTACAGTGCGTGCGCGGTCTGCCGACCGGCTGGAGCAGGTTTTGCATGCGCCGCGTGCTGTGGAGCACTTGCGCACGCAGGAAGGGGTCGTGTGCGGTTTGCTAGTGCACGCGGTGACCGGCTGGAGTTGCAGGCAGTGCATGGGCGAGCTGGAGCTTCAGAGCTTGAGAGCTTGGAGCTCTGTACTAATGGCGGAGGAGACGAAATATAAAGAAACCAAATGAGAAGCCACCACACTCACTTACTCACGATAGAGTTGGGCGGTGGTGGAACTCACAGTGGTCTCTGTGAGTTCTGTCCTGCGCATGGTGTGCTTCTTCTCAACTTGTGAGAAGAGGAACTATGTATGGAGAGGGAGAGGGAGGGAGGATGGTCAACTGTTGACTGAGGGTGTGGGTGGTCTGAAGGTGGATGCCGCTCGCAGCAAGGGAGTGCAAGGTGTTTTAAAGAGGGAGGGCACGCCTCACGCCATGCTGCTGGAAGGAGGAATGGCAAGGAGAGGTGCGGGCACCATGCCCTACAGCCACATGAAAGAAAAAGGAAAAAAAATTAAAAATTAAAAATGGTGAAATTACAGTGCCACACTTAAAGAAAATGTTAATAATAGAAGTGGATTGGATGGCCAATTATTCTCACTCTCTTCCCCTCTTTATAAATGCATGCAGGTGTATATTTACAAATGCAAGTAGGGCTACATAAGATGCAATGGCAGTGCTAGGAAATAACACAAGATGGCATATTTACTGGTGTATTTTTGTTGTGCAAACAATGACTACCCTTAACCATCCCAACCTGTGGAGGTTGACCTGTGTAGAGCTGATTACCTTCAACAACCCCCATTTGAGGAGATTGATGTTGATCAACTCCCCCCTTTCCCCTACCCATCAAATGTTGTCCCACCTACACCCAAACTAAAGCCTTTATCCGATAATCTCAAGTATGTCTTCCTAGGACCTGACCAGACCTTCCCTGTGATTATCAATGCCTACTTAACTAAGGATCAAGAACTTAGGTTGACTGCAACCCTCTTTGAACATCGGACAGCCATTGGATGGGCAATTTCTGACCTAAGGGGAATTAGCCCTACCTATTGCACTCATAAAATCTATTTGGAAGATGGGGCTCAACCTTCTCACCAGATGCAAAAGCGATTGAACCCGAATATGTAGGAGGTCATTAAAAAAGAGATAATCAAGTGGCTTGATGTAGATATCATTTACCCGATTTTCGATAGCCCCTGGGTGAGCCCCCCTCAAGTGGTACCCAAGAAAGCCGGGCTCACTGTGGTCACCAATGACTAGGGCGAATCCATCCCCACCTACACCGTTACTGCATGGCAGGTATGTATCGACTATAGGAAGCTTAATGAGGCCACCAAGAAAGATCATTTCCCTCTGCCATTCATTGACCAGATTCTCGAGCAATTGGCAGGGCAAAAATATTTTTGCTTCCTGGGTAGATATTCAGGATACAACCAAGTTGCTATTGCACCAGAGGATCAAGAGAAGACCACATTCACTTGCCCGTATGGCACATTCGCATTCTGTCGTATGCCATTCGAGTTATGCAACGCACCTGTGACCTTTCAGCATTGCATGCTAGCCATTTTTTCAGAAATGGTGGGTGAATACCTGGAGGTCTTTATGGATGATTTTTTCGTGTTCGGAAACTCATTCGACCATTGTCTTAGCAACTTGGATAAGATCCTAAAGTGATGCATCAAGGTCAACCTGGTTTTAAGCTAGGAAAAGAGCCCTTTCATGGTTTAGGAAGGGATTATCCTCGGTCACATCGTCTCGCATAGGGGCATTGAGGTGGATCGAGCTAAGGTTGATTTAATTTCCAAACTTCCACCCCCTAGCTCGGTCAAGCAAATTCTATCTTTCCTAGGACATGTTGGCTTCTATAGAAGGTTCATTAAGGATTTTTCCAAACTTTCTAAGCCCTTGACTGACCTTCTAGCCAACAATACCCTTTTTCACATGACACTTGATTGCATCAAGGCTTACAACACCCTTAAGGAAATAGTCTCCACTGCACCTATTTTACAACCCCCGGATTGATCCTAGGACTTTGAGATGATGTGCGATGCATCAGATTTTGCCATCAGCGTAGTCTTAGGACAAAGAAGAGAGAAGAAACCTGTGGTGATCTACTACGCGAGGAAAACGTTGGATGAGGCTCAACGGAATTACATCGTCACAGAAAAAGAACTACTCGCCATAGTCTTTGGGCTAGAAAAGTTTCGATCATACCTTCTAGGATCCTACGTGACTGTTGACCACTCAGCTATCAGGCATTTGTTGGCCAAAAGGGATGCTAAACCCAGGCTCATTCGATGGATCCTGCACTTGCAGGAATTTGACCTGGAAATATACGACAAAGCCAGATCCAAAAACATCGTAGCCGATCACCTGTCCAGACTTCACCCGGACCACATCCAATCCTCATTACCCTTGATTGACACCTTCCCTGATGAACAACTTCTAGCCGTGCAAGGAAGAAAGCTACCTTGGTATGCAGACTTAATCAACAATCTGGTGGTAGGACAGACTCCGCAATGCTGGTCCAAACAGCAACGAGATAAGTTCTTGGCTAAAGCCAAGCACTATTTCTGGGATGATCCTATGCTATTTAGACTCTGTGCTGACCAGATCATTAGGAGGTGTATTCTTGAAGAGGAAGTCCAAAGTGTGTTGTCCTTTTGTCATGACCAAGCCTGTGGCGACCACTTCTCTGGGAAGCAAACGGTTGCAAAGATTTTGCAGTTCAAATTTTACTATCCATCCATTTTCAAGGACACACACAGTTTCGCCAAGACTTGCCCTCGGTGCCAAA
Organism: Thalassia testudinum; assembly: GCA_037157565.1. Lineage (NCBI taxonomy): Eukaryota > Viridiplantae > Streptophyta > Magnoliopsida > Alismatales > Hydrocharitaceae > Thalassia > Thalassia testudinum. The sequence goes on from JAZHRO010000063.1 coordinate 138,216,879, forward strand.
CATTGGGGACTATGACTCGAAAGGATATGATGCCCCTCCAGCCCATTCTGATTGTCGAAATTTTCGATGTTTGGGGCATCGATTTTATGGGTCCCTTCCCACCATCCAACGGCTATAAGTACATATTAGTCTCAGTGGATTATGTTTCAAAGTGGATCGAAGTTATAGCCACCCGAAGATGTGACCATAAGGCGGTCATGGACTTTGTTAAGCAGAACATCTTCTCTCGATTTGGGATACCGAAAGCCATGATCAGTGACGGTGGGAGCCACTTTATTCATGCCCAATTCCATGCCCTACTTAGAAAATACGGGGTTACTCATCGCATTGCCACTCCGCATCACCCGCAAACAAATGGGCAAACTGAGGTCACTAATAGACAAATCAAGAACATTCTTCAAAAGACCGTGAGACCTAACCGGAAGGATTTGTCCACACGATTGGATGATTCCCTTTGGGCATACAGGATCGCTTTTAAGACCCCAATAGGCATGTCGCCTTATCGATTGGTCTTTGGTAAAGCTTGCCACCTTCTAATCGAGTTGGAACACCAGGCATACTAGGCTGTGAAGCAGTGCAATATGGATTCCCAATTGTCCGAAGCTGAAAGGATGCTCCAACTCTCTGAGCTCGAGGAAATCCATTGAGACGCCTATGAGAACAGTCGACTTTACAAAGAGAAGGCGAATGTCGTCCACGATAGACACATTCATAGGAAAACCTTTGAGCCCAATTAGCAAGTCTAGCTTTTTGATGCAAGACTTAAACTTTTCCCTGGGAAACTGAGATCAAAATGGACAGGACTATATTAAGTGGTCAAATCTTATCCCAATGGGGTGATTGAAATTGCATATCCTAATACGGGGCAAACCTTCACAGTAAACGGCCAAAGATTAAAACATTATCTTGCCCAGGTTCCCCCAAAGGAAGTAGTCACCCTCATTGAGGGTTGACACGGAGCTTCGCCTAGATGAAAGCAATAAACTCAATGCTTCCTGGGAGGCAACCCAGCAGATTCAGACTGATCAGGTAAACTATGGCACTCAGGTGATTTCTTTTTGTACCCCCTTTACATACATTTATTTGCCAATGAGGACATTGTCCACTTAAGCATGGGGGGGTGGTAATTCGCATTCTCTGAGTTTATATTATTAGCTTGAATTATATATAAAAAATTTAATTAGGAAGGAGAACTTAGGCATTAGGAGCTTATCAATTGTGGGAAATAATACAAGAAGAACCTGAAACACCTAGACTTTTTAGGCCTTCAGGCTTAATCAGCCCTAGTGTCCACTAAAATGTAGATTTAGCCCCGAATCCTCGAAACCTTAATTTACATTAATCTGATCAATAAAGAAAGGTGATCAGTATACGACTTATTAACCCGCCCTTTGACTCGGAGGGACTTTTAGTTTAAGCATCTGCACACATTTTTGCACTGACTCACTCTTTGGAGATTCTAACAAAAATTGGGTAGCTAATAAACCTTTTAGGATGATATGGCTGGCAAGTTGTCGTGGGTAACAACCCATTGGCCGGTTGTCTAAAGCCCAGCCACAGGACCATTCCTTTTTATTGCCTCTAGGTAAATCTTAGATTATGGAAGCCACCTACTAAAAGAAAAGAAAAAAAGAAAAAAAAAGAAAAGGGGAGAAATAGAAAAATATATATATATAAGCCACACTCTACCGCACGAGTATGGAAAGTGGTCGTGGGTAACAACCCATTGGCTGGTTGTCCAGGACCCAGCTCACTAAATGCACGAAAAAGCCCAAAACACTTAAGGAAGAAGTAGGGAAGTAAAGCAATCCGGGGAGGTATACACTGGAAACACTCTTATGTTGATCCCACTCAAAATAAAAGTATGGAGAAAGCTACCGATCGGACGGATACACCTTTAGGCAAGCATTTTCTTTTTCGGTCACCTAGGGGCGTAGAGACCCAAAGTCTGTTTTAATTACCGTTGACTGGATCTATCACAATCTTCACACCAAGATGTTTAACACTGAGAGTCTTTTTCGAGTTATGGGTGGGTTAGGTAGCCGTAAAAAGTTACCTACACACTCTCAACTCAAAAAATTCAAAAAAATGAGAAAAGATGAAAAAGAAAAAATATATGTCTCTGTATATATGTTTTAAAAGCAAGGACTTGGGCGATTTACATTTTGGCAGACACCCGGGCACTGTTTAGTCTCTGTGGATTAGGCTCTTAGTATATTTCCTCCCGTTGACGAGTAACATATGTCTATGTAATCAATTCCTAATTCTAACTGGAAATAACGGCTAGGATAAACCCCACTAGAAACTATCAAGGGATGAGCATGAGGGCATGATAACTCTACATTCAATGATAATAATTCCATCAATTGGGGTTAGTTTTGAGGACATATGTGCGCTAATAACATGTCATGGTGAGCATAGGAGCACTACATGCATTGCAAATTATGATTGCTTATAAATCAATGCTTAATGGCCATATGTACAAGTGCAAGTTGAAGCAGGCCTTAGATGAGCAATCGGACCGCACTGATGGATTCAGATTGACGAATGGAGTCCAATGGACTCAAAATCACTTTAATCCAACATCTAGAGCTCCCTCAACTAGCCCAAGAAGTTCTGGTTGTTGATCTGATGATCAACGGCCCCTCGCTACGCCACGTGGCACCCACACCAACCCCACTCTTCTTCATCACATGAAGGATCGACCACGACCGTCCGATAGAACCGATCTTCGATCGGACGGCTGAGGGACCACAAAGAAACGCGACCATTTCGCGAGCATAGCATGATGGTCACGCCTCCACATCACGTGCAGAAGATGCAGGTTCAAGGCGCCCACCACACCTCATCCGTGGAGATCACACGTGCGTCCAAATTGGACCGCCCAATCACCATCGAATGGTCTAGGTAGCGCTACGCGGTGCCTCCTCAAGCGTTAATGCCTCCACACGTGCCAACATCGATCGACGACGCCCGATGACATGCGCGCTTAAGGTGAGATCTGAGCACGATCACGCACGATCTGGGTCGTCGATCGGGGATCGGACGATCCACATGGCATGCACATGGATCGTGCGGGCGAAGGAAGCTCGCGCGCATAGTTGGATCGGCGAGCGAGGGGCTTCACCGAAGTTTCTGGAATGGGTTTAGCGACATCCCGGGCATCACTAGAGCCCTTACTTAGTTTGGAAACCCCTCTTCTCTATATAAACTCTCCCAACCACCCCATTCAAAGGCATTGAATACACACACACCTTCCATATGACTCTAGCCTTCTCGTAGCTCTACCAAATACTCCATACCCACCCCGGAGTTGTCAAGCTGCCGACGGAGCCTCCCTCCACCACCGTGGCCGCCTTGACTCCTCCTCGCACTCTCTCTTTACTTTAGTTTATGTTGCACTTGTTTAACCTTTCATTTATTGTTATGGTTGTAAACAAACTTTAATTGCATGCTATATATTGATGATGTTTTGTAGCTCACATTCTCTTAATGTTTGTCATGTTTTAAACACGATATCTAACCCTACTCTCTCTCTCTCGCGCATTATCTCGCAAGCAAGCAAACCACCCATTCCTGTGACAACTAAAGCAATAAAATAATCCGATTTTACGCCTCCTTGTGTCCGACACTTGGACATACCAACTCCACATTCTAAATTAAAACTGACGTCGCGAACACATACTACAATGGCATAATTAAATAACCACATTCCGTGCCCGTCAGTACCTAATAAATTAGACCACTTATAACCCTAACTACCTTGTATCTAAGACCTTGCACTTGCACACCCAGTAGTCCACTCCCGATCCGTTGGGAGTATTAGCGAGGTGTGATAGCATGAGCACCATAAAAATAGAGTTCTTACCTTACCTTTTCCCTCTGATTAGGGTACTTAAGCATTTTGGGCATTTGGAAACAATCTTTAGGATGATTGAATGTTACTCAGTAGAGTTTATCCATGTTTAACATATGGATTCTTCTCTATCTTTTATCTCAAGTAAAACATATCCAAGAAACTCCCTTGCTCGAAGGTAACTTAGATGTTAAATATATATATTTTTCTTTCTCAGCACCAAGTCTTGAGATAATAAATATATCTATATACATATATCTATATCCATATATGTAAGTATAGATACATATATATACATACACATATATATGCACATATAAAATTTCTCATATAGTATTATTTAAGGAATTTCTCTTAAATTTCTCATCTTGCCATTTATTCTTGATTTCTTACTTGGAACTTCTCGACTGTCTTGCTTCTCATCATATATTTCTCATCTCATGCCTGTCGAGAAATCTGAAGTTTACTTTGTAATATTTTCCACAAACTTCTTTATCATAACAATTTTGCCTAAGAATATATTGATAGTAGTAATCATTCTTTGGAAAGATCACTTAGAGTATTCCTACGCAGACTCATCATGATTTCCTATCATACTCAAATAAATATATTGATAATTTTAATAAAACACACATGAGGTAATTTTACCACTCATCATTGACACCTGCTCCATAGGCAAAGCTTTACTTTGAGTACGGAGTAGTTAAATCGTATCTTAGGAAAAAAAATTTGACATTTCTGACACTATTTGGCCCTATTGTAAGTAAAACTTTTTCTTGAGAAAAGCATTGGTACAAACTATTAATTGCAAGCCACTGAAGATAAATGCCCTCAATCTCGTTTCTTTCTTTATGCAATTTGTTAGATAAAAATCTTTGTTGTCTGAAGATCTATCCATCTGGATCACTAATTATTATTAATTAATTGTCGTCGTTGTTGTAATATAGTCATAATCTAGATGTAGAGTCAATCATTTTACTTATTTACATAATTTTTACATCACTCTTTATGTTCCAAAAATACTTTTTATTCAAAAAATATCAATTATATTTACAAATGAATCAATAAATCAAAAAATTAATGAATTGAGTTAATTATATATAAAATGAATCAATTAATGCTAACTATAATACCTTAAACATATTTATAATCAAATAGACATGAAAAACTACTTAATCTATTGCATGTTAGTTATATACAATTTCCCTGATCAATACCTAAATCTAGGTACAAAAATAACTACCAATATACTACCATATACTATACTAACATACATACAAACCTACTAATTAATATTAAACCTTAGTTAAATTAACTATATACAACCTAAGGCAACCAAGTACTCTAACTATATATACACTAACTATATACATATACATATGTACATATATATACTACAATATATATACATACACATACTTTATCTATTTACAAATTTACACTATTAATACTTAAATATATACACTCTATATATAGTACTTATCGTATACTATACATATCTATATACACTTATGTATCCTATAGATAATATACATAACTTTAATTTAACTAAATTACTATATAAGGCTATACTGACATACTTAAATTTTACTAAAGCCTTCAATAATGTCACTAAAAACTTATATACACAAAAGGCTAAAACACTTATACAACACACACACATATTCGGTACATACATATATTATATTTATTATACATATAGTTATATACTTATATATATATACATACGTGTGTGTATATATATAATCAGACTTATATATATACATGCTCACTTCACACAAGCATACACACAGCATACTCATATAACACAGTTCACGCACACTTATATTTTTTCAAAACACTCTACACAAGGCTTAGATTTCAATACTTAGTTTTATTTTTTCTAACTTAAACCACACTGAACCAAAATGTTTTTAATTGGCAGACCCAGTTCGGTTCGTAGGATCAACGTCCCTCTCAAGTCATATCAACCACTACTACAAACCAGGACCTAGTTATTAGTTATCCATATTTTAGTTGAAACGACCCGTCACCTTTTGGTAATTTAAGATGTTTGGAATGTTCACCAGACGTCTATTCAGACGTTTCGAAAGATCGCTGGACGTCTGAAAATACTTTTCTCTTCCGTGCATACCGTACGCATGCCACACCTTTCTCCCTCACCCTGCACCTCATCGCTCCTTCCCCTGCGACAGCCATCTCCCTCACTCCTCCCCACTCCGCACCACTCCCTCGCCCACGCCGTTCCCTTCACCCCCTCTCCCTTTATATACCCCCCACCTCCTCCTCTTCGTCTCACGTCATCGCAGCTGAGCCAGAGAGGGAGAGAGAGTGATTGGAGAGTAGGGAGCCAGAGAGAGAGTAGAGAGGCGGAGGGCACTGTGCTGCTCTGCTGCAGCTTCTACAGCGAGGAGAGCCCAGAACGATTCTGCAGAAGTCATTTTTCCACAGAATCAGATGTTCGGAGTGACCTCTAGACATTGGGGAAAACAACCAAAGGTAATATGAGACATCTGGTAGAGATTTGTTTTCCCGTATTTTCTCTTCCAAGTCCTGACAATGCACACGCATATTTAGAGGTTGGGAGGCACGTCGAAGCGAGGACCGAGGTAGTTTCAGACATCCGGGAGCATCTTTAGATGTCTGACGAAACCCTCAGACGTCGACACTGCGTTCCAGACGTCCGATAGAGGTACCCCGAGAGAGGTATGCCTACGAGTTAGTTTAAGACATCTAGGACCTCTCCCAGACGTCTGATTTCTATCAGACCTCGTGTTTTTAGGCCAGTACAAGGCCCAAACGATGTCAGTTTTCCGTAAACGAAACATCTTTGTTTCCCATACGTTTTTCTCCATGTGATGGTACCTTATCTGTAGCATTTTTGAACCCTTTTGACCTGTCAATCCATGTCTTAGGTCGCCCATCCGTCGAGTGTACATGACCTACAGAGACGTTGGGAGCTGCTATACGAGCCCCCATTCCACCCGATTATCCTGGTAGAGTGGTTCTAACTATAAATCTCCAAGATTAATAAAATGCATGCAATTAGTTAAGCTTAGGATGTGAGATGAACCTTAAGAAGAAATAAACGTATGCTCTAGAATACATCTATTCAATTGAACCCTAGGTTATCACATGAACACTAGGGCTAGAGAAAAACACATATGAATGATTGAGTAAATCATGAAAGGTCTGTATTATCTGGAATGGACCACACTATGAACAAACATGTACTGTGATTAAGTTGCCTGTTCTGTATATATCAAATCGGATATAGGGAAATTCATGTACAAACCCTACAAGGAATATAGAACGAGACAAGAATGCCGTAGCACGGAGAATCGGGTAGTTCTGGGATTGCCGCCCACGGGCGGCCGTTAAGGGAAGTGAGCTGACCTTCGTGTACGTAGTACCGAAAAGAGCAACTATCCCTTGTAGTGTAGAGGGGAGCTTGCCGCCCATGGGTTGAGACCCGACGTAAGTTTGGCCACTCTACGTCGACTCTTGTTGGCCCTCACGTACGTGGTACCAAGGTAAGCTACTTAGTGTAGGGGGGAGCTAGTCACCCCAGGGGGCCCGGGGTTAGGCAAGGGCACCCTACACTGACTCTTATTAGCCCGTTGAACAAACCGGGATAGTCGAACGAGAGTACATGGATTGTGGAAGGGTGAGACCCCTGTTCTGTTCTGAGAGGGTAAGGCCCTGTGCTGTTCCGTATTGTACATTTGGGCATACCCGCTAGCGGAAACAACTAACCGTGTACCAGTGCAGGATAGCTATTCGCGTGCTTATCACGTGTGCCATAGTCATCATTACGTCGCAACCATGACCTTGGGGTGGTAGACCGGGTGTAGGACTACCACGAAGGGACTCTCCCAACCAGGAGAGTGCCACGTGTGCATCCTACATCACGGGAAAACTACAAGCAAGATCATTTCTTTAGGGAACAAGAAAATTAAGTAATGTAATGGATCCTGATTAGAAATCTCTACACAGCAAACTGTTATAAGATAATTGGAATCGGAAAGTAATATGTTAGGCTACTTATTAAATACATTTTATGTTTTAGCCACCACTCTACTCAACGTTAGCTGACTCCAGATGTATAACCTTGTACAGGTCAGAAATCTAGGTAGCCCAAGTCACCGGCTGCTGAGGACACTGGGCCTAGTTGAGCCCAGCTATAGTTTTTGCTGTTAGTGAGTTTCTATAGTTACACTTTCTAGTACTTTTCCGTTGTATTCTCTATCATTTATGTACTAGTTTTTTGTTGTGATTGATGTATTTTTGTTCTTAAAGGCATGTAATATTTTAGTATTACTCTTTTGTTTCTCCTTTTGTTGCCAATTTCTTTCTACTTAGTTACATTACTTGTGTGGTTGTGGATTGATGCATGTTATTTGGTTATTTCTCGTTGGATGACTGGATCTTGGGATTAGTCGAAGCTAGCCGGTCTCAAGTCCTGTAGAGATTTGAGATCCGGTCATGACATTAGTGTATAGTTTCGACCCAATACCTAGCTTAATGGATCAAGTATAGACTTGACCAGGTCCCAGCCCCACATACAAATGCTCACATACATGCTCATATGCTCATAGGTATGCTTAGATGATGGAATGGGTTATATGTGCACCGAGCCTTGATGACTGAAGAGCACTTGGGCATGATTCAACTGATACGCTACCGGTCGCACATCCAGTAATGAGGTGGGACTTTCTGAAGTACCATTCCAGCATGTAATTGTGTGTCCTGATGCTGACATTTGGGTGTCAATTTGAGTGCCCTAATTAAGTCTAAATTTCAAATAAATTATATTATTGAAAGGCACTTACATAGGGCTACATAATTGAAGAGTTAATTTATAATAATAACTTATTTAATTATATTTAAAATTACTTAAACTTAGTGATTTGTACATGTTAATTTATGGTTTAATTACTTAATTAATGTATAAATTAATGATTTAATAATTCAATTGACTTTATAAATAGTTAATTTACATATTAATGTATTTATTATACATTTTTAATTTAATTTAAGTCATTTATTTTAATTTATATACATTTATATACACGTATAAATAGATATACATATCATTTAGTTATAAATATTATTATATAGTATAAATATATTATAAATAAGTTGAGAATAATTAAAATTAATATATAAAAGTATACAATATAAATTACTTCAGTATTAAGTTAGATTACTAATTTATTTTATTTTAACTTAATAATTTACCTAATTAACTAAATAATCTAATTTTCTATAATAAATACATAAATAAATCAATATACAGGTATAATACAGTATATAATGATGACCTTAATCTATTTATATAGTTATAAATACTATTAGATAGTGTATTTATATTATCTATAATTATCTAAGTATTTATACATATAATCTACTATAGATAATTTAGATAATTACATAATTAATATATAAGCAGAGTAAGTTAACATAAATACTTATTTAAATAGGTATAATAAATATATAAGTTATCTATATACATTTAATCTATATAAGTTAATATTTCTATTTAACTTAGTATTAAGTTATATTTACAAGTATAAATAGTATATATATGGTTTTTTTGTATATTTTTAGGGATTTTTAGATTTTTATGGTATTTATATATTTGATAGAGGTAGGATAAGAGAGAGAAAATGTGAGATGGTAGAAGAAGAATTTCTCTTTGTATTTTTGAATGTGGTTCTTTTATTGAATTTCAGAGTAGACCGAACCGTCGGCTGGTATGTTCTACCAGCCTGAGGGTTCAGAATTCTTTGAAACTTCGCATACGTTTAAAATATATCTAATCCTACTCAAGACATGTTTCTTTTATTTATTTACAAATTTTTTAGAATTTTTTATATATTTTCAAATTCATCCAAATTAGGCCTAAATGGGGTTAAAACACATGAACCTAAGGCCTCTAAGGGCGTTTCAAGGGCTGAAAATGAAGTTTATGCATTCACACACATTCGGCACCTCATAAGAAAGATGATGCAGCATTTAAACATGATTTACACTTTGAATTCAATAAAATGTCAAATTGGACAATTAGTACATTCAAAACATGGTGACAAAGGATTTAAGAACACAGATTACAAGTTAAATTTAAATAAAAATGAAGTCCAAACTTGTACATGAATGCTTGTTCTACAATTATAATAATACAAAACATGTCAGCTACTTGAAATCCTTTGAATGACCTTAAAATCCATTTTAAATTCCCTTCTTCCAATACACTTCTAATAGATTTCAGCAGCTAACTCAGTTGCTGCTACATCCATTTTCAGCAGCTTTCTCAACTGCTATGCTTGATGTGTTATCCATTAATCAATAGCCAATGCTGCTTCCTTGCTACTGTTATGTTGAAATTAGCAGCCCTTGCTGCAGTACAAATGAACCCAGCATCTGCTTGCTGCTAAAAGACTAACTCTAAAATCTCATCCTTAAAAGATTTGAGAAACATTCAATCTTAGAAAATCATTGCATCAAAAATTCTCTTGAAAATCAGTGATTAGATTCCTCAGATAAATCCGTTCAAACGGGTATAGATAAGCTGCTGCTATAAGATCAACCATTCAAATCCATGGATTAAACCCAAGAAAAGTCACTTTAAAAACATCACAAATGTTCCCAAAAGGTCTGAATTCACACTAAAACAAATCAAAGATCAAAAACCCTAGAAATCCTCATTGACTCCTTCAAAGACATAGATAGCACAAAAAAAGAAAATCAATAAGGGCATTTAAACTCACTCAACATAACACTTCCAGACCTTTGTTAGAACTTTTCATATCTCAATCTAAACACTGAAATGCAGATTAAACTCTTTGAGATCAAATTTAGATGTCACCCACCTGGGCCTCTTAATCTCACTTGGCAAGATGATTTGAGCATCTAGAGATCATGCACACCATTGATTGGTGTGCAGGAGCTCTAGGAGATTCTTTAAAACCCATTGGATCACTACTTAAGCCTCAAATCAGTACAACTAATTCTCAAGGGCTTTAGCTATCCAGGCAATGCTAAAAATCAGAACCTAAGGTTAAAATTGGGCGTAGTGATTAAAATCAAATCTGAATAGCTTAAGCCCATCGCAATCAACCCAATTACACATATAAAAACTCAATTCAGCCAATTGAACTCGATTAAAACTCAATTACGCAACAAATTCTTCGATCAGCTTCAACAATAAAATCTTCTTGATTGACCAAATCCATTCAATTCAAATCACAGAGAGGGTGATTGTGATCCAATGGAGCGAATGGGATCACCCTCAAGTGAGATTGAACACACTATGAATCTAGAAGCTATGGAGCTTTAGTTTTACAGTGCTTCTGATGGATGAAGAGTAAGTGAAGATGATAGTGAAGTGGTGATGGGGGGTTGGTGTCCTACATGCGAGGCTTGGGGTGCTCTTAAGTAGGTGTGTGAGTGAATCAAATCATCGTAAGGTGTGATTAAGCTTTTAGGGTACCAACGATGGATGGGGGATTGAGAGGACAGTGGGAAGCTTCAAATCAAAAGTGCACCATTGGATTAGATCTGGGGGCTGCAACGATGCTTCGTGCAAGAGCACGTAAAGTTTGAACGAAGATCCACCCTTGGATCGGTGGAACAATCAATCAACAGCCACCTTCTTCTATGTTCATCGTGGTGAATAGTACATGTGAAAGCACCAGGTGAGTTTGGGAATTTTGCACAAAGAGGATTACATTGAAAAGATAGAGAAATTGCAGCTAGGCCTATAAGTGGCTAAAATGGTGTCGAAGCAGTCCTTGGCTACTTACAAAGAGGCCCTTGTGGGTTTTCAAATAGGTCCTTGGAAGTTTTAGCTTAAGAAAAGTATGAATGAATGAGGACCTAAATGTAGATAACTAATGCCAAGGTCCTATTAATGTCCAAATGCAATAGAATTTTTATGATAGCTCAATTGAACATATTAGAAGTTAATTCAACCCTTGATTGTACTTTTGAACTTAGAAATGTGTTCAATTAGCAAATGGATCATCAATTTGTATTTATGAATAGAATATCTCATTAATTTGACCAAATTATGCATTTTTAACCCAAATTTAATGTTTTAGGTCATTTCCTTAAATCCCACACTTAACCCATTTATTATGTTAATTAGATAGCGTTTAACCTAATTTCTAGTTTAACTTGGACATTTTAGCTATGATGAGCCACACCTCATCATTGTCGAGGTGGATATCACTCTCAACTATTGTTGAACGACACACCACGCATACCTATCTGCTCTTAATTTCAATTTTTAGGATAAACAGATTGCTATGTGATAAGTCGTCCATATTTACTTATTTAAGCCTATATTTGTTAGTGTTTAGCATTTATACCCATCTCTTTGGATTAGTTGGTTAATATATATTTTTAGAGTACTTAACCTTTATTTTTATAGGTAATAGTGGAGCGAGAAACAAAGAGGGGACATGAATGGTGCCACGAGAAAAAGGAGTAGAAGAAATGGTGTGGATCAATCACATAGAAGAAGATAAAGCAAAATAAAAGGGAGAAATAAAGAGAAGGAAAAGAAAGAGAAACATATAGCAGGTCTCACCAGTGGGCGCTGACCTCCAATCAATCCCTCACCATAGCACTTCGGCTTTGTTTATCATAGGGCTAACCCTAAACCAAACGATAGAATAAGAGAGGAATAAGTTGGGAAGGATGTTTGTTTAGTGGGATTTAAATGATTGATATGGTGCTGTAATGTTGGTGGATGATTTTTTTCGTCTTATGGTATAGGTGTGAGTTGATGTGAGATAGTGAATGTATTTTAATGAGTATATTATGTTAAGTAGATATATTTTAATAAATATCAGTGTTGATGTGATATAATAGGAGAATTTGATCTTGATGTTGATTAATGGAGTAGGATAAGTTGTATCTCTTCACTTTGGATTTTATTCCTTTGTTATTCCTTTGATTGAGTTACCCCTATGCCAAATGTGATCGTCGACTTTCGATTCATACTAAAAACATTATTTTAAAAGTCATTATTGTAGTATATGTTACAAAATGCAAACTGATGTCGCATCAATTTTATTTATTTACAATTTTTATTGGTTTGTTTCCAGGTCATTTACTGGGAGGCAGTTATTGATATACATCACTCTCTAAATCCAAAAACATTCTTTTATTCCAAAAATGTTGATTTTATTTACAAAATGAATGAAAGGATTAATGAATAAAAGACTTGGGTTAATTATTTACAAAAGAATCAGTTAATACACATTACAATACCTAAAAACATATGTACAAAAATAAGCATAAAAAACTATATATAATTACTTATATCAGTTATATACAATAGAATAAGTAATACCTAAGTATAGGTACAAAAATAGCTAATAATATATACTATACTAAATTATATTAATATACTAATATCTATTGTTATGACCCGGTTCTTAAATCCCTATAGGACCTGAGACCGGCTCGACTCGACGGATCCTAAGACCTAGTCATCCAACAAGAAAGTAACCAAAAAGTAAGAAAGTAAATCACATTCACTATGCTAAGCAACTAACAGTAAAAAGGTACAGCAGTAAAGAAGTAAAAGCAGCTACAGTACATATCACCACCACAATAGTAGAACAGTAACAAGGTATAGGAACGTACAGGTACAGAAAAGTAGAGGTACAGAACGTAAAAGCACAAGAGTGTAAACTCACTACAATAGAAAGCACTACAAAAGAAGCTACTGTGTAATGACCCGATTCCCAAGTCCCTATGAGACACGAGAACCGGACCGACTCGACTAATCTCAAGACCTAGTCGTCCAACAAGGAAGTAACCAAAAGAGCAGTAAAATAAACCACATTCAGCATAAATATAACTAACAGTAAGGAAATACAGCAGTAAGGAAAGAAACCACTACAGTATATACCACCACAACAGTAGAACAACATTCATAACATAATATGAACTGCAGGTAAAGAAAAGTACAGCGGAAACAAGAACTACTCACTATAACGGAACAAAAAGAGGTACAAGAGAACGGTGGTAACTCTACTGGACCCTACTCGGCCCAACGTCCCCTGCAGCCGCTGACCCTGGCAGCTCAACACCTGGTCCTGAAAGGTAACAAGTGTAACACGTCAGCAAAACGATGAGTAGAGTGGCAGCTAAACTAAAGAAACAGTAAAGTGTACAGTAGTTGTTTTAAATTTTCTTTCTTCCTTTATTTACGTCTTTCTATTGTTTCATAATTTATCTATTTCTCAGATCCTTCACTTGATCTCGAATGTTCATCGTGGGAACGATCTTGATTGCAGTCTTTTCCGAATAGTAGAAGTAGCACGTGGTGCTCTCCCGGCCGGGAGAGTCCCCTGTGGTGATCCTACTCTCAGTCAACCACCCCAAGGTCACTGACAGACGTAACGGTGACTACGGCACGCACGGTAAAAGCACGGGTAGCTAACCCGCACTAGCACGTGGTCAGTCGTTTCCGTTAACGGGTGCACCCAAAGCACAGCACGAAACCAGTACAGGGCAGAGCCCTCTCAGTAACAGGGGTCCAACCCCTCCACAGTAACCAAACAGGGGCCTTGCCCCTCCACAGTCCGCGCACCCTCGCCTGACTACCCTGGTTTGCCCCAGTGGGCCTAACAAGTCGGTGTGGGAGGCTAGCAGAACCCCGGGGCCCGTGGGGTAGCTAGTACCTTCCTACACTAGTAGCTCTCCTCGGTACTACGTACACGAGGGCCAGCAAGTCGGTACAGAGTGGCCAGTCCTAACCCCGGGTCCCTGGGGCGGCTGGCTCCGCTCTGCACTAAACAGGGGGGACAGTCGCTCTCCTTGGTACTCCGTACTCAAGGGCCAGCTCACTTCCCCAATTCTATTCCATTCACTTTCCAGGAGTTCTACTCCTAATTCCCCGTAGGGTTCCAGCTCTTTAACTCAGGACATTCCAGTTTCACCATTCCAGTTTCACGTTCATACATCCCATACTCTTAATCATGTTCATTTATTCATAACAGGCAGCTGTTAATTCAATTCACAGGTAGCTACTATTTCCTTTCCACATTTTCCAAGACTGCAGTATTCATACATTCCACTAGTTTTCCCGTCCTAGGATTCATGCCATATTCTAGGATCTATCATACAATCTAGTTTTCTAGCCCTAGGATTCATGCAACACCCTAGGAATCTACCATTCAATCTATTTCTCATTCCTAGGATTCATGCAATGTCCTAGGTTCTATTTATGGTTTCATAATTTAACAGATTATACTTATAGCCACTCTACCGGTTACAACAGGCGAACTGGGGGCGTGGTCGGGAATCCCGCGTGCCTCCGCAACCCCCGAGACTGCAACGGAACGGGGTCCTATCACAAGGATCAAACACAAGGAACTTCTCAAAACAGTATACAGCTACTGTAGACAGGTAGAGGATGTAATTTCGAAAAGAACGAAACTCGAAACGCGGAAAACGGAGCCCGAACGGGCCCGAAACGGGTCGAAAACGACGAAACAGTGTAAAATCAGACGTCTGGAACTTCTTCCAGACGTCTTAAAAAGTGGATCAGGGAATTACCTCACTCTGCGTGGGTTCTTAGATGTCCAGAAGCCTGCGGGGGCGTCTGGCCTAGTTCCCAGACGTCCGATGGTCACCCAGGACGTCTGGAAGTCGTTCCCGCCGTCTGGCACTGGAGCCAGACATCTGATTCGCGTTCGATGCGAATCTCCGACCCTGCGGGTACCCATTTCCTCTCTCTCTTAGTACGGTCAATTGAAAGGAAGGAAGAAGACGGAAAAACTCACCTTTCAGACGTCTGGACAGTCTTCCAGACGTCGTGCCCGTCGTCTGGCTAGAAGCCCAGACCTCTGATTCTGGAAAAGTTTCCAAAACAGGTAGTTGTTTGTTCCAATTACTTTATTTAACAAATTATTCCTTTTCACCCCTTGGTTTATTTATCAGAAATCTTTCTTGATCTCGAATGTTACTCGTGGGAACGATTTTGATTGCAGTCTTTTCCGAAGAGTAGTGATTAGCCCATAGTTGTGGGCTATTTAAGTATTTAAGTGCCTAGACATTAGGTTAATTCTAACATTTATTTAGCATAAATTAGGATGTAAATAGATTAATTCATATTTTTAATTTAATTACATAATCCATGCATTGCATTCATATTTTAAGTGCATTTAGAATTAGCTTAGAATGACATTCATCTAATTAGTTATCCAATTAGGTTCATTGTTTTAGTTAACATAAAAGTTGAGGGTTTGTATATAAATAACCATAATATTTTAATAATATCCTTTATTCTTCTTCTTCTCAGCAACGGCTCGACTGCTGCTGCAACGCCTTTGGCCGCACTAAAAGCATATTCATGGATCAGTGGAGAAGGTGGATCTGCTCCCGCCTCTCCATTCAAATTTGTGCAGGCCACTACAAAAGGAGAGACGATGCTGAGCAACGGAGGCCTCCACCACCGACCACCACTGTGCAGAGAGATCTCCTCTCTTCCATTCCATACCACCAGCCTCAACCGTGGCGGCAAGTCTCCACCACTGTGGGCGTGTGGTGTGACAGACCACACCGCCATCCGGAGCTCGTCCGCATTACCGTAAGCACCTTAGCGTGCATCTCCCTCGCCGTCGTCACCAACAACCACCGCCGCAACTACTGTGCAATCACCCTTTCAGTCAGTTAAGACGTCCAGGAAATTTCCCGGACGTCTGAAGTCCACCCCCCACTCCAGCAGCAATCTTCGTCCTCCCACTTCACTTCCACCACCCACGCCGCAACAGCCACCCGCTCACCTCCAGCCGCACGCAAGAACCTGCCACTTCCTCCCACTCTCACCGCCTGCACACCCACGCCAACAGAGCGCGCAACCGCCCGTGCCCGCACTCCCACCAGCCGCACGCAAGGCGTGCACAGCCTCCAGACCTCACGCCCGCTCACTCCACCTTCCCCGCGCCTGCAGCCTTCGCCATCTCCACATGCAACCGGCTGCGCACCCACGCCAGCTGCAGCCGCACCTGCAAAATCACCTGCAGCACCTTCCCCACATCGGCTGTAGTGTGCGCCCATGCCAACTGCAGCCGCACTTGCAGAACCTCACCGCTAGCGCCCTCCCGCCAGCAGTCCCGCGCACGCCTCACCGCACACGCCCGCCTCCTGCGCCTGCAGCACCCGCTCTCACCACCAATAGAGCTCGCACTGGCTGCAGTGCGCGCCCACGCCTTCAGCCAGCACGCAGCAGCAGAGTCGGCAAAACCGCCACAGGCCGCGCATGCTCCCGCACTCGCCTGCAACGCACGCCAACAGCAGCTGCAGCACCGGCTGCAGCCACCTCCACCGGAGGTCGTCCGCCCGCCGCGCGACACGCCGCCGCCACCGTTTTGAAGCCCTCGGTCCAAGGGACTTTTTCCGAGCTTCTCGCGTCCGGCCGTCCACTCCTCGTCACGCATGCCAAAGGGAAAAAAATCCCCTGTTTTGCTACAGTAACTGAGCCATTAAAAATTACATTTTCTGCCATTATCAATTTTTAATAATATTTTATTGATTCTGCATTGCGACAAATATCCTCTAGTCACTCATAATTGCTATTTCAGCATTGTTTCTTGTTTCAACCTTAATCTGAAGGCAATTCTGGCTTGATTCTTGTCCAAACTAACTACGAACAAACGTTTTTAACTGGTGCAAATTTTAATACGTCATTGCCTCCCTGTGGATACGACTCACTCCTCTGCAAGTGGTTATTTCTTTTTAAATATTGATTAGTCGATTTTTCCACCACATAAAACTGCAAACGACTTTAAAACGAGAAATCGACTCGTCAAGTAGAAGTCGCACGTGGTGCTCTCCTGGCCGAGAGAGTCCCCAGTGGTGATCCTACACCCAGTCAACCACCCCAAGGTCACCGACAGACGTAACGGTGACTACGGCACGCGCGGTAAGTGCACAAGTTGCTACCCCACACTGGCACACGGTCAGTCGTTTCCATTAACGGGTGCACCCAAGTACAGCACAGAATAGTATAGGGCCTAGCCCTCTTAGTAACAGGGGTCTATCCCCTAAGAGCCAAATAGGGGTCTCGCTCCTCCACAGTCTGCGCACCTTCGCCTGACTACCCTGGTTTGCCTAGTGGGCCTAACAAGTTGGTATAGGGTGGCTAGATGAACCCCAGGCCCTGTGGGGTGGCTAGCTATCTCCCTACACTAGTAGCTCTCCCCGGTACAGTGTACACGAGGGCCATGAAGTCAGTGCAAACTGGCCAAACCCACCCCGGGTCTCAACCCGAAGGGCAGCAAACTCCCCTCTACACTAAGAGGAAACATGCGCTCCCCTTGGTACCACGTACTCAAGGACTAGCACATTTCCCGTCACATTTCCAGATCCATTCTATTTATTCTAAGGAGTTCTACTCCTAACTCCCCGTAGGGTTCATGCTCATATTTCTCATACCATTCCATACCCAGTTTCATCATTCACATTTCCATTCTTAAGTTATACACATGCAGCTCGTATTTCTATCATTCATGTAACGACCCGATTCCCGAGTCCCTACGAGACACGAGAACCGGATCGACTCGACTAAACCCAAGACGTGGTCGTCCAACGAGGAAGTAACCAAAAGAGCAGTAAAATAAACCACATTCAACATGAATATAACTAATAGTAAGAAAATACAGCAGTAAGGAAAGAAACCACTACAGTATTTACCACCATAACAGTAGAACAACATTCATAACATAATATGAACTGCAGGTAAAGAAAAGTACAGCGGAAACAAGAACTACTCACTACAGTGGAACCAAAAAGAGGTACAAGAGAACAGTGGTAACTCTACTGGACCCTACTCGGCCCAACGTCCTCTACAGCTGCTGACCCTAGCTGCTCAACACCTGGTCCTGAAAGGTAATGAGTGTAACACGTCAGCAAAACGCTGAGTAGAGTGGCAGCTAAAATAAGAAACAGTAAAGTGTACAGTAGCTGTTTTAATTTTCTTTCTTCCTTTATTTACGTCTTTCTATTGTTTCACAATTTATCTATTTCTCAGATCCTTCACTTGATCTCGAATGTTCCTCGTGGGAACGATCTTGATTGCAGTCTTTTCCGAACAGTAGAAGTAGCACGTGGTGCTCTCCTGGTCGGGAGAGTCCCCCGTGGTGATCCTACACTCAGTCAACCACCCCAAGGTCACTAACAGACATAACGGTGACTACGGCACACGCGGTAAACGCATGGGTAGCTAACCCGCACTGGCATGCGGTCAGTCGTTTCCATTAATGGGTGCGCCCAAAGCACAACATGAAATCAGTACAGGGCAGAGCCCTCTCAGTAACAGGGGTCCAACCCCCCCACAGTAACCAAACAGGGGCCTTGCCCCTCCACAGTCCGCGTACCCTCGCCTGACTACCCTGGTTTGCCCCAGTGGGCCTAACAAGTCGGTGTAGGAGACTAGCAGAACCCCGGGGCCCGTGGGGTAGCTAGTACCTCCCTACACTAGTAGCTCTCCTCGGTACTACGTACACGAGGGCCAGTAAGTCGGTACAGAGTGGCTAGTCCTAACCCCGGGTCCCTGGGGCGGCTGGCTCCGCTCTGCACTAAACAGGGGGACAGTCGCTCTCCTTGGTACTCCGTACTCAAGAGCCAGCTCACTTCCCCAATTCTATTCCATTCACCTTCCAGGAGTTCTACTCCTAATTCCCCGTAGGGTTCCAGCTCTTTTAACTCAACACAATCAGGTTTCACCTTTCCAGTTTCACATTCATACAATCCATGTTCTCAATCACGTTTATTTATTCATAGCAGGCAGCTGTTAATTCAATTCACAGGCAGCTATTAATCCCTTTCCACATTTTCCAAGACTGCAGTATTCATACATTCCACTAGTTTTCCCCTCCTAGGATTCATGCCATATCCTAGGATCTATCATACAATCTAGTTTTCCAGCCCTAGGATTCATGCAACACCCTAGGATCTACCACTCAATCTATTTCTCATTCCTAGGATTCATGCAATGTCCTAGGTTCTATTTATGGTTTCATAATTTAATAGATTATACTTAAAGCCACTCTACCGGTTACAACAGGCGAACTGGGGGCGTGGTCGGGAATCCCGCGTGCCTCCGCAACCCCCGAGACTGCAACGAAATGGTGTCCTATCACAAGGATCAAACACAGGGAGTTTCTCAAAATAGTATATAGCTACTGTAGACAGGTAGAGGATGTAATTCCGAAAAGAACGCAACTTGAAACGTGGAAAACGGACCCCGAATGGGACCTAAATGGGTCGAAAACGACGAAACAGTGCAAAATCAGACGTCTGGAACTTATTCCAGACGTCTTAAAAAGTGGATCAAGGGTTACCTTGCTCTGCGTGGGCTCTCAGACGTCCAGAAGCCTGCGGGGGCATCTGGCCTAGTTCCCAGACGTCCGATGGTCACCCCGGACGTCTGGATGTCGCTACCGTCGTCTGGTGCTACAGCCAGACCTCTGATTCGCGTTGGATGGCGAATCACCGAACCTGTGCATACCCATCTCTCTCTCTCAGTGCGGTCAGTCGAAGAAAATGAAGAAGACGGAAATAACTCGCCTTTCAGACGTCTGGACAGTCTTCCAGACGTCGTGCCCGTCGTCTGGCTAGAAGCCCAGACGTCTGATTCTGGAAAAGTTTCCAAAGCCAAGGCGTGACTCGCCCTCCGCTCGTGACGCCCGGCCGCACCGCGTCTCGTCCGCCTGTTGCTCAAACTGCAGTAGTCCCCCCCGCGTCACTCCGCGCCTGCTGCGCCCCCCGCCGGCCGGCCCTAGCAGCCCCAGCGAGCTCGCCCTCACGGCCAGGCGCCTCTTCCATGCGCAGCACCTCCTCCCACGCTCACCGCGGCTGTCGCCGCCGCCGCTCACTCACGCTCGCTCTCGCGCACTAGCTGGAAGGAGAAGAGGAAGGGGGCGGAGGTGAAGGGAGTAAGGGAGAGGGCGTGGCCTTTTAAGGCCGCGCGAGGAGGAGAGAGAGAGCGGACAGGGTGGGTCTACGGCCGCAGGAGAGAGGGAAAAAGAGAGGGAGAGAGAGCGTACGCAGGTCTGCGCGCTCATGAGCGCAGACGAATCACGCATGCCAAAAATAACTGATTCCCAGACGTCTAGAAGTGGTTCCAGACGTCTTGGCCACCTCCCAGACGTCTTAAAAGACGTCTGAAGCGCGCTTTCGTAACAATTCACATTTCCATTCTCAGGTTATACACATGTAGCTCGTATTTTAGCATTTAACATATACAACAGGTAAGGGTACATGCAATTGTTTCACTAGCACAGTTAATTTATATCTCACATGCACCTCTTATTCATTAACAGGCAGTTGTTTTCAATCTACTCATTCAAGACTGTAATTCAAACATGCATACAGACATTTCAAGTGTTTCTCGTCCAAGGATTCATGCCATATCCTAGTTTCTAATCATTCATTCCACACATGCATTCAGGTTTGTATTTAAATTAGGGGAAGCCACTCTACAAGTCAACCCAAGAGTATTGGGGGCTTGAACGGTAGGCTCACGTGCCTCAGCAAGCCTTGAACCCGCAACGGAATGAAGTCCAATAACAAAGAACAATCACAATGGAACATTTAGAACAGTATAGAAAGCATTCTAACAAGTAGAGGAACTCGCAAGGAAAACACCGGTATCTTATTTGCGTAAAACGGACCTCAAACGGACTTTAAACGAGTCAAAAACAGGGTTACTGACTCAAATCAGACGTCTGGCACCATGTCCAGACGTCTTAAAAGTGTCCAGAAATGCACCTCAGGCTCTGCGTCGACCCCAGATGTCCAAGAACTCTTCTGAACTATCTGGACCCAGCTCCAGATGTCCGACCTCCTCTCCGGACATTTGGAAGTGCTTCCAATAGTTTGGTAAGCTGCCCAGACGTCTAAAATGCTTGGGAGGGCGTGCCCCGCGCCTTCCCGAAGCAAATCCTGCATGTGACAACAAAATCTTCTCAAAATAGCCACACAAAGTGTAGCTACGAAGTGGCCTGCATAGCCGTATCCGCAAAGGGAACGTACCTACACGAAGATCTCTCTTCAGACGTCTAGAATTGCCTCCAGATGTTCGCTCCGTCGTCTGGACGTCACTCCAGATGTCTGATTCTGGGAAAAACCCAGAACTAGAACCTGCTCTCGCTCGCTCTCACCACGTGCGCCCGCAGCTCGCCTCCTCACATGCGGCTCCGGCTGCAGCAATGTTGGGGATGACTCCCCCGATCCACTCCTCCCGCATGCGCCACTTCGGCGGTGTGCCCTCTGGCGAGCTCCCACACGAGCTCGCGAGCTCAAGTCCCTCCTCTCCTCACGCCGTCTCTCGAGCTCAAGTCCCTCCTCCTCTCCGCATGCCAGCTCTCCACCTCATCACTGCTCTCGCGCTCTCTCTCACGCTTACTCCTCTCACTGCGATGGGGAGGAAGGGAGGAGGGTGGCTGGTGGAGTGGGGAGAATGAGAGGGGAAGAGGGGCCTTTTTAAAGATGGTGGGTTAGGGTTCGTTGGAGGGGGAAGAGAGAGAGAGAGAGAAGGGAAGAAAAAGAGAGGGTACTGTCTGTGCGCAGCCTACGCGCAAACGCAAGTTCATACCCAAAAATTTGGATTTCCAGACATCTGGGAAGGTGTCCAGACGTCTGACCAGATGTCTGACTAACAGTCCAGACGTCTTAAAAGGCTCAGAACAGCACGGGTCTTTACATCTATAGTAACATATATTATATATATAGTAACATATTTAAGCATCGCTAAAGCCTTAGTAAAATTATATACAAAACATAAGGCAAAGTAGCTATCTATACTAACATATATATATACATAAAATGACATATATATACATTACTACAACCTTAATAACATATTTACATAACCTAAGGTAAAAATTGCTACTCGCACTAATGTATATACAAATGTATAGTGACATATATATTTGTCACTAAAGCTCTTAGTTATTTATATATATATATATAAGCTCAAACAATCTCTCTACATTACTTATACTATTACTATATACATATATATACATACTATATATATATACTATACATTCGTATACTTATTTATTTACATACACTTATAATATATATACTCTATACGTATATATTTTTATACATACATATACACATACGCATGCACAACACTCAAGTGTTCGCAATAGTTAGTTCGGTTCACTTAACAAAAATTAGGTTTTATAGTTGGCGAACCGGCCTTTCGCAGGATACACAGTACCCTTTCTGGTGGGACCAAACCACTACTAAACTTGGTTCTTGTTCTTTAATTGTACATTTTATTTGATTTTAGGCCTAATAACAGGCCCCCACAAGCCCACACAAACCTGCACGCTCATGCGCACACGCACGTACCCATGCATGCTCGTAGGCACACATGACACGCATCCCGAGAACCAGTAGCATATGAGTTTCTTTGGTGCCGAGCACCTGACAACCAAAAGGCCTATTCGACAAAATCCACCTATACCGCATGAAGCGATCTACCGGCCATGATGTGGTGCTAAAAGAGTGCCCAAATTGAGTGCTATTAGTGCTCGAGCATGTTTCAATTAGCTAATTTTGGCCCTCGATTTGAGGGCCATAATTTAATCTACATTAAAATTAAATTATGCCATTGTAAAGCCCTTATATAAGGCTACATAATTATGTAATTAGTTTACATAAATAAGTTATTTAAATATATAATAAAATTAGCCAAAGTTCACAGTTTATACATATTAATTTAGAGTTTAATTTGTTAATTAACATATAAATTAGTGACTTAATTACAAAATTGACTTTATACAGAGTTAATATACATAATAACTTATTTATTATACATTTTTATTATATTTTATAAACTTTATTTTGATTTATATACAATTAAATACATGTTTTAGATAGTTTTACATATAAATAAACTATAAATACTATAATACAATATAACTACGGTTCAAATAAGTTGAGAATACTTAATATAAAATAATACAAATATACAATATAATTTACTTCAATATTAACTTAAATTACTAATTTATTTTATTTTAACTTAATAAATTACCTAATTAACTTAATAACTTAATTATTTACTGTAAATATATAATTAAATTAAATTACAGGTATTATAATATTCATATTATATATATAAATACGTATGTACAATATTAGATATAAATATGTACATTTAAATAGGTTTATATAATTACTTAGGTTATTACACATTTAAGTTAATATAAATTTAATAGATAATAATACAATAAGATTATATATCTAATAAATTATTATAAATACTTATTTTAATATATATAATACATATATAAGTTAAATATGTATATTATGTACATATTATACATTATATACACTTGGCTTAGATTTAAATTATATATACAAGTATATACATAGTATATAGGGTATTTTTGGGTATTTTTGGGGTTTTTCTGATTTTTAGGATTTTTATAGGTTTTGTAGAGGTAGGGGATGAGAGAGAAAGAGTGAGATGAGAGAGAGAATTATTTTTGGTGTTTTGGGTTTTGATCTTTTATTAAGTTTCAAGGTATACTGAACTGTCGGCTGATATGTTCTACCAAGCTGGGGGTTTAGATTACCTTAAAACTTTCCATACACCTAGGAAAATATCTCATCCTACTTAAGACACCTTTATTTTATTTTTTCTGTGATTTTATAAATCATTTTATTTATAAACAAAACAAACCAATTCTATGCCTCGATGAGTGTTTTAACCTAAGAACCTAAGGCACTAAAATTAGTTCTAAGGGTTGAACATGCAGTTTAAACATTCATACATACTCAACATGCATTCTGAAATGTGTTTGATCATTTAAACATAATTTCTTACTCAATTTCACTAAAATTAAGGTTTTGAACATTTATGCACATTAAAAGTGGCTAACAAAGGATATAAAATGAGATTACAAGCAATTCAAGTTAAATTAAAATCCAATTTTAGTACATGAATGCTTGTACAAATAGTTCTAATACTAAACACAGGTTAGTTTCATATCTTCATCCAAATCCACTTCAGATTTCTCTCAGACTAGCCAATTCAGTCCATCACAGTGGCTGAACTGCTAAAACCAACAGCTTTTGCTACTGTTGTAGCTGCTATCAATTTAATTGCAGCTCAAATCAGATGATGAACCAACTGCTCAGACGTCCTACAATACAAAATTACAGTTTTTGCTGCTATCTCAGCAATGATGTTATTGATCTTACTTTATTTAGATCAATTAGGATTGATTTGATCTTTAATTTAAATGATCAGCTATTGCTTTTTAAACTCAATCAAATCTTGGTCATTAAAGTCCAAATCTACTTCAAATTCCAATCCAAATCAGATTTGCAAAACACAAAGAAAAGATTGACTTAAACTTTCTCTTATGCTATAGATAACATAAGGAGAAAGTTTCAAATCAAAGTCTAAAATCCACTGAAAACATCCTCCAAACCTCAAATGCTTGAAATCAGGGATTACTCCAAATAATGTAGCTACAGAGCTCTTTGCTGTATTAGAATGGTGGAGATTTTCAATCAAAACTTACATGTTCAAGCCATTGTTGAAAACATAATCGATCTAAAAATTCATTCAAAAACACATTCTAGTGTTGACATCTTCATCAAAAATCCCATAAATCTCCTAAGATAAATCTAAAAACTCTTCTAATTAGCAAGAAAACCAAGAGAAATTCAAATAAGTCTTCCCCAAAAATACCTTGAAATCCTAATGTGTTTCTCATCTTACATTATAGACAATGTAAGATAAGGATGCAAATCAGGATTTTAATGCAATAAATCCACATTAGAAGTATCTCAAACCTTTTCTGATCGATTTGGGATTCAATCATTCTCAAGTAAAGTTCAAAAACCAAAGATAACTTTGATCTACTCTCTCTCTCTTGAGCCATAGATAGCATGAAGAGAGAGTTTAGATCACACAATAAAATCCACTAAAATTAGACCCCAAATCCTCAAATCTTTCAACAAAAACGAGAGCTACTTCATTCAAAACCATTAGAGGATTATTGTGAACAAGTGGAGTGAATGGAGATAACCCTCATCTAAGGTTTGGCTATAGAATTAGATCTGAATGCTCAAGAGCATTAGATCTGATTTGATGCTCTGCTGCGTGGGTGATTGGCGAGAAATATGCAAAAATCAGTGAAGGCAAATAGTGAGATGTGGTGGGAGATTAGGGAAATCGACATGAAAGCGGGAAATCACCTCTCTAATATGAATTGATCAGAGAGGGCGAATGCGCTCTAAACTAATCTAATCTACTCCAAACCAATCCATCACTCAATTCACTAACTAATTCTACTCCTAGAAAGCAGTAAATCTAATCTATAAAAGCATTAAAAATCCTAGCTAAGTGCATGAATGGGTTGCCTAGGTCCAAAGCGGGTTATTGTGGCGACGAAGGGGCATGCGAGGGTCTCCAGCGAAGAATGAGGTCCCTGGGCTACAGCTGGTCACTACAACGATGAATTTGAGGAGGGAGAGCCACACCCCTATCACAGGTGCAGCTGATAAGGAGGAGGGAGAGCTGGAGAGTAGAAGGGATTGGCTTAGAGGAAGGGAGTCGCTCGTGTGTGCAAGGAGGTCTGGAGCTACTTAAGTAGGCAAATCAATGAGTGTGATCACCGCAGTGGTGAATTTAAGCGTGTAGGGTTTTAACGATGAGATGGAAAGGAAAGAGGCATGCGAAGCTCCAATCCAAAAAGCAGCTGTTGGATGAGATCTGGGGCAAGGGGTGATGCTATGTGTAAAGGCGAGCGCAAATCAAATTGGGTTTGGCCATTGGATGATGGATACATGGGATTAACGGTCGAGATGGCACCTATTCTTGTGTGAATAGTGGACCTGCTGCGACTCAGGTCTAATGGTGCAATTGCAGAGAGGCCCTCTAAGGGCGAAGCGGTAGAAAGGTTGCAAGCAAACCCATAAGTGGTGAGGAAATGTTGTAGCACGATCCTTGGAGTCTTCAGATAGGTCCTTGGTGGTTTACAATCAGGGTCCTTAAGGAGTTTTAAATGAATGGAATGTGTATAAACTAAAGACCTAAATGTAATCTAATAAATGTAGGGTCCTAGTGATGTCCAAATGCTACCAAGTTTTTAGTAGAGTCTAATTGAACATTTAAGAAGTTGATTTTACTTTTGATTTGAAGTTTTGAATCCAAACATGTGTTCAATTTGCAAATGAATCATCAATTTTCATTTTTGAATAGAATATCTCATTTTATGACTTAATTTCACGTTTTTAACACAAATTGAATGTTTTAGGTCATTTCCACTATTTCCACCACTTAACCCATTTCATGTGTTAATTATGCAGCGTTTAACCTAGTTTCTAGCTTAACTTAGGTATTTTAGCTATCATGAGCCACACATTATCAAGAGCTGACCCATCTAGTGGGTCAATGTGGTTATGCATATGTGTGTGCATAGCTCTAAAGGTACATGGGTCAACTGTAGGAGTGGGTCAATGCCTATTAAAGAGTGTGCATTATGTTTGCATGCATGGGAGCCCATTTGGAGTGTGGGCTACTTTCTTGGGCTGGCATGCTTTGGGCTCAACTAGACGTTTTTGGTGCTAAAAATGCTAGAAAATTCAAGGAAAAATTATGTTAAGGCCCAAAATGCATTATAGGCAGGATTACACTAAATGTCTTAGTCAAAACTCAACTTTTGAGTAGGATTAATAGTCATTTTGTTGTCATCAAAACAACTCTATTCTTAAGCCACAAATTTGAATGATTTTTTACCTCTTTTTATGGTTCAAGATCCCTATAAAAAGGGGTTTGAGCCTCCATTGAGGGAGATCTTCTTCCCCTCGATCTCGACTACCCTTCTTTACCTCCATAGCCATTGGTCCATCTCCGCCTCCTTTCAGTTGAAGTGCAGATCGTCTCCAATGTGTCTTTACATCATTTTCATCTTTGGATCAATGAAGATGCGATCCTTAGGTTAGTTGGCGTGAAGACACGTGTGGCTTGTTCTCCAAGGTGATTGACAAGGACAACGTCGATGCGCATGAGCTCCAGATCGATAGCAGATTCCTTGGAGTTCACTCATTTTGTTCTTAGATTTGTTTCATGTCCTTTAGTTAGTTTTTAATGTATTTAGACTATTTATATTGCATTTAGTTATAATTTCGTTTATTTGTATTAGTTTGATTTCGTTTGTGGTTTGCATGTTAGTTAGAAATTTATTTTCATGTTTTAGTCTCATAGTCCCTAGTCTACATGTAACGACCCGATTCCCGAGTCCCTACGAGACACGAGAACCGGACCGACTCGACTAATCCCAAGACCCAGTCGTCCAATGAGGAAGTAACCAAAAGACAGTAAAATAAACCACATTCAGCATGAATATAACTAACAGTAAGAAAGTACAGCAGTAAGGAAAGAAACTACTACAGTAGGCACCACCACAACAGTAAAACAACATTTATCATATAACAAAAACTGCAGGTAAAGAAGGTACAGCGGAAACAGAAACTACTCACTAGAACAGAAACAAAAAAGGGGTACAAAGCTGGGGTAACTCTACTGGACCCTACTCGGCCCAGCGTCCTCTGCAGCCGCCGACCCTGGCTGCTCAACACCTGGTCCTGAAAAAGGTAACGAGTGTAACACGTCAGCAAAATGCTGAGTAGAGTGGCAAACTAACTAAAGGCAACAGTAGAGTGTACAGTAGCTGTTATGTTCTATTACTTCCTTTATTTACATCTTTCAATTTTTCTCACTATTTCATTTACTTCTCAGATCCTTTACTTGATCTCGGATGTCCTCGTGGGACGATCTTGATTGCAGTCTTTTCCAAAAGTAGAAGTAGCACGTGGTGCTCTCCTGGACGAGAGAGTCCCCCGTGGTGATCCTACCCTCAGTCAACCACCCCAAGGTCACTGACAGACGTAACGGTGACTACGGCACGCGCGATAAACGCACAGGTAGCTAGCCCGCACTAGCACGCGGTCAGTCGTTTCCGTTAACGGGTGCGCCCAAAGCACAGCACGGAACCAGGGCAGAGCCCTCTCAGTAACAGGGGTCCAAACCCTCCACAGTAACCAAACCGGGGCCTTGCCCCTCCACAGTCCGCGCACCCTCACCTGACTACCCTGGTTTGCCCTAGTGGGCCTAACAAGTCGGTGAAGGAGGCTAGTAGAATCCCGGGGCCCGTGGGGTAGCTAGTACTCTCCTAACACTACTAGCTCTCCTCGGTACTACGTACACGAGGGCCAACAAGTCGGTACAGAGCGGCCAAGCCTAACCCCGGGTCCCTGGGGCGGCTGGCCCCACTCTGCACTAAAACAGGTACAGGTACTTCCCTTGGTACTGCGTACCCAAGAGACAGTACAAACTACATCTCAGTTCCATTCCTTTTCTTTCCAGGAGTTCCACTCCTAATTTCCCGTAGGGTTCCAGCTCTTTATCTCAGAACATCATATGTTTCACTTTCCAGATTCACGTTCTCACATTCCATGATCTCAAACATGATTCTTTATGCATAACAGGCAGCTGTTAATTAAATTTACAGGCAGCTTTATATATATTCCTTTCCATTTTTCCAAGACTGCAGTAATATACATTCCACTAGTTTTTCCATCCTAGGATTCATGCCATATCCTAGGATCTATCATACAATCTAGTTTTCCGGCCCTAGGATTCATGCAACACCTAGGAGCTATCATTCCATATATTTCTCATTCCTAGGATTCATGCAATGCCCTAGGTTCTAGTTATGGTTCCATACTTTAACAGATTTTATTAATACTTAAAGCCACTCTACCAGGTACAACGGGAGTAATGGGGGCGTGATCGGGAATCCCGCGCGCCTCCGCGACTCTCAAGACTGCAACCGAACGAGGTCCTATCACAAGGATCAAACACAAGGAGTGTCTCAAAACAGTGTATAGCTACTGTAGGCGGGTAGAGGAATAAATTCTGAAACGAACGCAACTCGAATCGCGGAAAACGGAGCCCAAACGGGCCCTAAACGGGTCGAGAAAGACAATACTGTGCAAAATCAGACGTCTGGAACTCCTTCCAGACGTCTTAAACGGTGGATCAGAGAATTACCTGTTCGGCTTGGTTCCCCGGACGTCCAGAAGTCTGTGGGGACGTCTCTCCTAGATCCCAGACGTCCGATGGTCACTCCGGACGTCTGGAGGTCACTCCCGCCGTCTGGTACAACTTCCAGACGTCTGATTCGCAAAGGATGACGAATCAGAACACCTGCGCACAGCCAACCCTCCTCCCTCAGTACGGTCAGTCGACAAAAAGAAGAAGAAAGCGGAAACTCACCTTTCAGACGTCTGTGTGATCTCACAGACGTCGACCTTGCCGTCTGGATACCAATCCAGACGTCTGATTCTGGAAATTTTTCCAGAATCAGAGCCCTGCTCGGCCTCCGCTCGCGACGCCGCCCGCGTCGCACCTCGCGTGTACGCTGCTCCACCCGCAGCAGGTCCCTCTCCGCGACGCTCTGCGCCCCCTGCGCCCTCCGCCGGTCGGCCAAGCCGCTCCCGGCGAGCTCGCCCTCACGGCAGAGCCCCGCCCTCGCACGCCGCAGCTCCTCCGCGCTTACTGCGGCTGCCGCTGCCGCTGCGCCCTCGCGTCCGCTCGCTCTCGCGCACAGGCAGGAGAAGAAGGAGGAAGATGGTGGAGACGGGAGGGGAGGCGCGCCCCCCTTTTAACGCCGCGCGGAGAGGAGAGAGAAGGCGGTCGTAGTCGCCTGCAGCCGCAGAGAAAGAGGCAGGATCGCAGGTCTGCGCGCACAGGCGCGCAGACGAATATCCCGTGCGAGCATAACTGTTCGCCAGACGTCTGTAAACTATCCCGGACGTCTGGTCAGACGTCTGGATGTGATCCCAGACGTCTTTACAGACGTCTGGGCCACCTCCCAGACGTCTTAAAAGACGTCTGGGGCACGCGCTTGTTACACTACATGTTAAATTTCATGTTCATAGCTTTTATAGAAAGAAAGAAGAGATAATAGATTACTCTTCTGGTGTCCAATTTAGAAGTTGCATCTTAGGGTAATTTTATCTTCATCTAAGGTCTATGAATAATTTTGGCAATTTTTGTGTAGGTTTTTTTTATCTAATTAGGTGGTAGCATACTAATTAAATTTCTTAGTTAGATCCAAAGTAGAAAAATTCTAAAAATCTTGGAAGGCACATGCTTCAATTTTTAATTTTGATTTTTCAGTAGCGATGTCGTAGATTTTCTAGCATTAATCCACTTAGAGTTAGGCCATGGAGGGTTGTTAGCTAGATTGTTAGGAGTCGAGGGTAAATTTTAAGGAATTTTCAAAGTTGATTAGGTATTTATATAGGATTTTTCTTTGTTGGGTATGCATTCTGAGCTTTTTGTTTTGCATTGTTTTCAATTATTCTATGTTAGTTTAGTATTACCATGTATCCCTACATTTGTAATTGGTACGAATTAATCTATTAATCCCCAGTCACCTGCATAAACCCGTCCTAGACAAGATAAGAAAATTGTCTTCACTTAATTGTGTTAGTTTTGAGGTGTTGAGATAAGAAAATCGTGTGCATATCTTCATTTATAGACGAGATAAGCCAACTCACCGATTTATGTTTCTTGTAGAAGAGCATATACTCCTCATTAAGGACTTGCATAGCTACTTTGCCTCCACATTGTTGCATAAATTCATGTGGTGCTTTCTACAATCCTTTGGTCTTAGGCCCAGAGAAGAGGAAGAAACTAAGCCTTCCATGTAGAGAAATTAACAAAGGTAAGCTTATATGGAACATTATGCTGAACAAAGGATGGGGGCTAAGCATCAATGAGTTAGTTAAGGTGGACTACTAGCTTTGATCAAATCTAGATGAAGATGTTGCCATGATGAACCTAAGCTAGATAAACTTCAAAGAACATTGGATTGAAGCATGATCGAACATGATCCACTTCACTTCATCGAAAAAAATAAGCACTTGTTGAAGTAGAACAACTATTTAGCAAAGAGGAGCTAAGATTTGTTGGAGCAGTGATATAACTTGACACAGCAAAACTCCAACCATCTCGATCAAAGACCTAGGAAAGGCTCTAATGTTATCTCAAAGTTAATGGAAATGTTTATGAGTCACACCCATAATAGAGGTAGTCACACTTTATTTGTAATCTTAATTGATTGTTACAACAAACTAGTCATTATACACTTGCAACTGACTTGATGATAACTACAATTAGGGTGAAGCATTAGGCTAGGCCCAACCTGGCCCAATCGAAACTCGAGATAGCCTTTCTTTTTTCATACCAATCAAGGCATGAGCCTGACCTAGGGCCCTTTTTTATGGGCCCAAGGTTGAGTTGGGCTAGGCTCGATTTTAATGTTTGAGCCAAGCTTTTAGGCTAGACCCAGAAAAGCTCATCAAGGCTCGTAAATCTTCTAGGACACATTTTAGTGGATTTTTAAATAAGACCTATCTAAATTTGCTATGGTGGCCTATTTTTATAGTTATCGAAGTAGGACCTGATTAAGCCAATTAAGGTCGGATATAAAGTTGGAAGTTGATGGTTAAAAGCTTATAATTACAACGATTTCACATAGTTCTTTGGGATTTTTTTTTTAACAAGTATGAAATATAGGGCCCCAGGTTATCTCAAATTTATTGATCCCTACTAAAAATATTACAAGAAGAATGCTTTTAGTGGAGTACATTAAGAAACAAAAACATAAAGAAAATCAAAATACAAGCGAGGCTAAAAAAAAAGACACCCATCTTCAAAATAAATATGATGCCTAATGGCAACTTCAAGAAAAAGCTAAACTTTGGATAAAAGTGAAAGGCCACATAAATTGCAGCAAATCAAGCATGAACTCTTCTATAATAGCTACAAGAAACATAGAAAATCCAAAGTTCGTCTAAAGCTTTTAACAACAGCTACAAGAAACAACAACATCCCAGCAATAATTCTTAAAATGCAGTAACTCCGAATGAAGCTATGTTTTTGGTATAAACAACCAAGCATTGTATCATCATTGAATTTGTAGTCATTACCTTTTACCAAAAACAAATGTCTACATCAGCATACAACAACAGCTTGAATCTCCATCCAACAACTCATGATCTCCAATGCAAACATAGCACCAATTAGAAAACAACCAACTAAAACCATCATTCCTTCAAGCAAATAAAACATAATAACCACATCTTTTTTATGAGATAAAGAAGATTGCACATTCAGAGCCAAACATACTTCCTTTATTTTTGAATCAACCATTGGTTCCAGAAGACATAGAAAGTAAGTACCTTTTATTCTTTCTTTTTTTATCACTTTATTTTTTTTTTTTTTTTGATAAACTGAAACATAGGGACTAAGATTACCTCTTAGTTTTATTCATATACTAGATACTTATAGCTAGAAAGGGAGCATTTCAAGTTTGATTCCACATCTAAACTATTTGGATTTTAAAATGGAAGAACCTAAATGTTGGAGGTAGAGGAAACCCTTCACTCATAATGAAGTGAAATTTCAAAGGTTAAAAGTTGGCTTTGAGAATATGATATTAATAGATTTTTTTATCTCCATCAAAAACAAATGCAATATAATATTTGTTGTACTTATCTTTTTTTTTAATAGGATACAAGTGTAAGATATAAATATTACAATTTAATGTCAATATACCTTAAGCATTCTAACTTGTAATTACTTCTTCATTAGTATGAAGACCTAAAATGAAATGTCAAATAAATCATTAAGTTCTAAAATCTTATTAAGTGAGGAAAGATATAATGTAAAGAACAAACAAAAGAAAAGTTCTTCAAGCTCCTTTATCTCTAAACTTGAACCCTCTGGGTCATGCAATCAGTCCTGAGTACAAATCAATGCCTCCATTATGGAGGGATCCAACCTACTACGATATTAATCAAGAACTCGTCCACCGGTACTGAATGTAGATTCTGAAGCAACTGTAGAGACTGGAATGGCGAAAATATCTCAAGCCATTTTTGAGAGGATACGATATTTGCTTGAGATTACTTTCCACCAACATAATATATCAAACTCATTATCGTCATCATCTCTATCAAACTCAACTAAGCTATCTACTAAATACATCTCAATCTATGATCTTCCAACCTTTGTACCCACCATCTCCTTTTTCTTTTTTTCAAAACTCACTTTTAAAATTTTCTATCTTTTTTCCTTTGGATTTTCCCCCCTTTTCAACAACTTGTGTAGCATTTTGAGAGCTTTCACAAATGACAATGGACTAGTAGTGTGGAGCATACTTATCAAAAAACTCAAATACAGCTAATTCGATCTCTTTGATGTTATCATCAACTTCAAAATCAAAATAAACTATAGACAAGCAAAAGCTAAGATATTCAAACTTATATCTTTGACCCAAAGCAATAGTAATAAATAATGGCAAAGTATAAGCCCTTTCATTCTAGTACTTTTCAAAGTTTGAATTCATCTTGGTTTCCATATTCCGTATGGATATATCAACATTATCCATAAGAACTTGCAACTCTCTTTTGATCTCAAAAATATGATTAAAGAACAAATTTGAGGTTGAATAACAAACTCCTAAAAACACTTTCATTGCATTATAAAAGAGCTTTAACACTCCACAAAGTTTTTGCACCTTTCTCCACTCACCAAAGTTAGGAGAGTCAAATAAATTTGGCTTAAATGCCTTTAGACAAATGAAAACTTTCTGATAATGTAATGCACTACACAACATTAGATAAGTGGAGTTCCATCTTGTAGACACATTAACTGCTAAGCCTTTCTTGGCATTCAGTTTTTCCAAATTGATAATTTCCCAGAATTCTCAAAATCCATGTTGAGAACATTTAACAAATTTAACAAGACTCTTGATCTTCACAATGATTTCTTTAATCTTACTAAGACTGTCATGAACAATTACATTCAAAATATGTGCCCAACAACGAACATGAAAGATTTTTTGCCTTCAAAGAAAAATGCTAAATCAGATTTTTTACAACCACATCATTTAACATTGCATTATTTACTATGATTGTGCACAACTTTTCCACATTCTAAGTTACCATACAATTGACTAACATCTTTAATGTGTAGGGATGAGAGAATGTAAAAATTAAGATGTTTTTTCTTCTGAAGAGTCCACTTCTCACCAACAAAATGTGTAGTTATAGACATATATCCAATAGTCTAAATAGATGTTCATAAGTGTTACGACCCGATTCCTGAATCCCTACGAGACATGAGAATCAGACCAACTCGACTGATCCCAAGACCCAGTCGTCCAACGAAAAACTAACCAAAAGAGCAGTAAAATAAACCACATTCACCATGTACATAACTAGCAGTAACAAAATACAGCAGTAAAGAAAAGAACTACTACAGTATACACCACCACAACAGTAAAGAAATAAATAGGTACATAAACATGATGCTTACAATAAAAGAGTACAGTGGTAACAGAGACTACTCACTACAATAGAAGGAAAGGTACAGTGGGTACTACACAAGTAAAAACTACTGGGCTCTACTAGGCCCAACACCCTCTGCAGTCGCCGGCTCTGGCTGCTCAACACCTGGTCCTTAAAAGGTGACAAAGGTGACACATCAGCGAAACGCTGAGTAGAGTGGTAACCAAAAGCTAAGAAAACAGTAAGGTGGACAGTAGCTATTATATTTTTAATCTCTTTCTTTATTTTCTGTTTACTCGTTATTGAGTTATTCCTCAGATCTTTCTATTGATTTCGAATGTTCCTCGTGGGAACAATCTTAATTGCAGTTTTTTCCGAAAAGTAGAAGTAACACGTGGTGCTCTCCTGGCCGGGAGAGTCCCCCGTGGTGGTCCTACCCTCAGTCAACCACCCCAAGGTCACTGACAGATGTAACGGTGACTACGGCACGCGCGACAAATGCACGGGTAGCTACCCCGTACTGGCACACAGTCAGTCGTTTCCATTAACGGGTGCGCCCCAAAGCACAGCACGGAACCAATATAGGGCAGGGCCCTCTCAGTAACAGGGGTCCAGCCCCTCCACAGTAACCAAACAGGGGTCTTGCCCCTCCACAATCTGCGCACCCTCGCCTGACTACCCTGGTTTGCCAAGTGGACCTAACAAGTCAGTGTAGGAGGGCTAGCAGAACCCCGGGGCCAGTGGGGTGGCTAGTGCTCTCCATACACTAGTAGCTCTCCTCGGTACTATGTACGCGAGGGCCAAAAGTCAGTACAAAGTGGCCAGACGTAACCCTGGGTCCCTGGGGCGGCTAGCTCCGCTCTGCACTAAATAGGGGGACATCGCTCTCCTTGGTACTCCGTACTCAAGGGCCAGCTCACTTCCCCAATTCTATTCCATTCACTTCTCAGGAGCTCTACTCCTAATTCCCTGTAGGGTTCATGCTCATTTTTCTTTGACTCAGCCAATTTACGTTTCATCATTTCAGCTTTAATTTTCATATAGCCCATGTTCTCAACAGTAATTATCCATTCAGAAACAGGCAACTGTTAACCAATTACAGGCAGTTATCGTTTTCCTTTTTACTTTTCCAAGAATGCAATATATATATTCAATCTAGTTTTCTAGTCCTAGGATTCATGCCATATCCTAGAATCTATCATTCAATCTAGTTTTTCAGTCCTAAGATTCATGCAATATCCTAGGATCTATCATTTAATCTAGTTTTTCAGTCCTAGGATTCATGTAATACCCTAGATTCTATTAATTATTTCACAAGTACATAATTTTTGATAAATAATTGAAGGGGCCACTCTACCCGCAAAATCAGGAGTACTGGGGGCGTGATCGGCAAGCCTGCGTGCCTCCGCAACCCCTAGAGTCACAACGGAATGGGGTCCTAACACAAGGATCAATTACAAGGAGCTACTCAGAATATGATACAAATACTGTAAACAGGTAGAGGAACTAAATCTGAGAAGAACGAAACTTGAAACGTGGAAAACGGACTTCGAACGAACCCTAAACAGGTCAAAAATGACAAGTCTGCCAAAAATCAGACATCTGGAACATCTTCGAGACATCTTAAACGATGGCTCAGGTCATACCTTGATCCTGCGCGATCCTTCAAATGTCTAGAATCCTGCTGAACCGTCTGGACTTAGTTTCCAGACGTTCGACTGTCACTCTAGACGTCTGGAGACCCTCTCCGTCGTCTGGTGCTGCGCCCAGACGTCCGATCTATGTGGGAGGGCGTGCCCTTGCGCCTTCCCGAATGAGACCTGCACGCACACGTGATCGTCCTCAACACGAAATGAGGTAGAACTCCTTGGCGGGACGGCTGCATGGCCGTACACGCAAAAATAGAAAGGATGGAAAAAATATCGTACCTTTCAGACGTCTGGACCTTCCTCCAGACGTCTCCTTCGTCGTCTGGACGTATGTCCAGACGTCTGATTCTAAAAAATTTTCCCAGAATCAGGACCTCCTCGCCCTCCGCCTGCAGCACACGGCCGTGCTGCGCCGCGCTCGCCTACTGCCTGAGCTGCAGCAGCTCCTTCCCAACACCACGCTTCCGCTTCGCACCCGCCGGCCGTCCCTGGCTGCTCCGGCGAGCTCGCACCCTCGCAATCTAGCTCTCTCCCTCTCGCAGCAGCCCCTCCTCCCCACGCACTCACAGCAGCAGCCACTGCTGCCCTCGCCCGCTCACTCTCTCGCTGACAGGAAGAAGAAGAAGAAGAAGAGGGTGGTGGAGTGAGGGTGAGGGAGAGGAGAGGGGGGTATTTGAAGGCTGCCGTGGGGAGAGAGAGAGAAAAAGGTGGCTGCTCCTGCAGGGAGGAAGGAAAGAGAAGAAGGAGGGCGGTAGTTCAGTCTGCGAGCGCATGAGCGTAGACGCAAACCCGTACACTGAAAAAATTAAATTCCAGACGTCTGACCAGACGTCTGATCAATTCCCAGATGTCTTAAAAAACATTTGGTGCCAGGGCTATAACAATAAGTCAGTTGTGATGCATATTCATTGTGCTTTATGTAGAACTTCTTTTAATTTTTCTCTCTCATGTTGATACATCTTCACACAATCTCTCCTAAGTGTGAAGCAAGAGAAAACTTTAAATTTAGGTTGTAAATTTGCAACCTAAGTTCAAAATGAAGCATTATCAATTAGTTGAAATGGCAATTCTTCCAAGATAAATAACTTAATCAAGTCTTTATTTTTTTCTTGATAACATTTCAAACATGAAAGTTTATTGCTACTATGATTAAATGAGGCTATGGTTAAAAGTTTCTACATTTTTCCACTTACCTTAAATTTCTTGCATCAAAAATTTGTGTGCCTTTTCAATTGACTAGATCTAGCAATACTTGTACATGTGAAATGCTTACCACAATGTTTGCAATCACATTCTTCAACCCATCCTCCCCAACATCCAAAATAATATCTTCATTCCAAATATCTAATTTGCATCACCTTTGTCAGTTTTGCTTCTTGTTCTTTTCATTGTTTAAATTGGTCACATCCTCAGCAACTTCATCATAAGTTTCTTAATTCAATTGATTAGCTTTTGCTTGCGACATCTAGTGTGAAAATAAATGCTATTTTAGAAAACACCACAAACAAACATAAATTAACATGTAACTATGTAACCATATTCATAAACATTTAGATATAACTATTTTGAGCTAAACATTCAAATGATAACCATTTTCACAAAACACACATAAATAAACATAAATTGAGATGTTATTCATATTTCATGAATCAAAGTACCTACTCAAACAAATAAGCTTGAGTAAAGACACAAATACAGATAACGAACAATGCAAGAAACATATAATAAAATGAACTCTTCTAACACTTCTATAAGAAAGTCCATTCACTATATGTGTGAAAATACCTATTCATAAGTTCTATGCACTATATTTTGTTAGAATTCAATTGAATGTCTTTTAAAAAAAAATAATTAAAATCAAGGGAACAAGGGGCTGGTGGATGGGAGGAGGTGGGGTTTACGGGGAGGAAGGGTTGGTGATGGGAGGAGGAGGTGTTTGGGGGGAGGAGGAAGGGGTCAGTGGAGGGGCAGAGGTGGGTTTCAAGGGGAGGAGGAGGGGCTTGATGGAGGGGAGGAGGTGGGATTTGGGAGGGTAAGGGGTGTTAAGGGGAAGAGGTAGGACCATGTTGGAAGGGGTTGATGCCAATGAGGAGGAGGGGTCAACTCTAGTGAGGATTCAGGAGGGATGAGGAGAGTGGCTGGGAGGGGTCGACATTCGATAAGCAGGATGGCTATGGATGAGGAGAGATGTGGAGACACTAACCTTAGCTAGTTAGCTGGAGAGAGCTACACCACCGTTGGTGCTGCAGATCACCATGTCGTCGTCAGTGTTGGAGTGATGCTATTGGAGAGAGCTTGAGGGAGAGGAGATGATGGCTTGATGCATGGGGAGCACAGCAGTCGTAGGAGAAGCTTGAGAGGGAAATGTACGCAGAGATAGAGGATAGATGTGATTAAACCCTAAGAATAATGGTGGGGTTTATATGGAAATGGGCCTAATCGGCTTTTCCAGGTTTAGGCCTATTTTGGCCCAAACCTAAATTTGCCTAAAAATTAAAGCTCGGGTCCAACCCATATAAGATTTAGGCTTGAGCTAGGTTGAGCATTTTTAGGTTGGGCTCGGGCTGACCCAACCCGATGCACCCTAACTACAATTACATCCTTGAAACATTATAACACTAGTGAGGGTTACGACCAGATCGACCAATGGGTGCCTGTGGCAAAACATTCTCAAAAATTTGTCACCTTACCTTCAACCTAATAAAAACTCGATAGAAAACCTAATGTAGGAACTACATCAAAATGATTCAAGATACCTTTAACGATGCGGAATATCTTAGATCATATTCAAATTTTGTTGTGTGATGTCTTTTATACAATAAAAATGGAAAGCATATGCTGTTTTCCATGAACTTTTTCACGCGCTCCTCATCTCGAGGTATGTTTTGCTGATCCTAATGCTTGTCTAATCTAGTGCTTAAGTGCTCTGACTTTGTGCTATGCGGTTAAAGCGTATCACATGATATCACATGAAGACTTTTCAAAAGGCATGGTCTTAACGCATGCAAGAAGCCATTCACCTGCACTCAAGAACTCCATCGTCTATTACTGTAGCTCTGGGTTTGTGTTGCGCAAGAATAGCTCTCCCATCCGGTATGTCTGCTCTCTCTCTCTCTCGCTTATCATCCTTCATTTCAGTCGTTTCTTCTCTGTGTGCTGTGGTTGTGTGCTATAGTTTCAGCAATATCCTTTTCTCCCCTCTCTCTTGTTCATCACCGTCTACATCTCTTTCTAACTCTCAATGATGTATGTTGTTTCTCCATGTGTTGCAGTTGTGTGCTGCAATTTCAGCAATATCCTTTTCTCCCCTCTCTCCTGTTCATCACCGTCTACCTCTTTTTCTAACTCCCAATGATGTTTGGTGTTTCTCTGTGTGCTATGGTTGTGTGCTATAGTTTCAATAATATCCTTTCCTCCCCTCTCTCTTGTTCATCACCATCTATTTCTCTTTCTAATTCCCAATGATGTGTGTTGTATGATTATGTGATTTACACCCGTAGTCCTCTGTGTTGTATTCCCACTGTGTGTTGTATGTTCACAACATTGTTATGTTCATTGAATGCATCTGGGTCAATTTTCTAGAGGAGAGATGCTTGCGTCATTATATAGTCGACAAAAATCGCTTTACAACATTTAAATGAGTCTGAGTTCATTCGCAGAGAGCAAATGTGGAATTCACGCACTAATCACAATATAAATAATGAGCACAAGAACAATGATATGCAATGAATATCAATAATCAAAATGTATGCAATAATAACCCAAATTGTATCTCAAGACTTATTGAGATAAAAAGAATTAGAAGCTCAAAACAATGGTGATTTAGATCACCAATTAGATCCTCTAATTAATCATATATCCCAAGCAAATCAAATAAGCATAATCAAATTTTCCAATAGTGGTCCTTGAACCACTTAAGCAATATCCACGTCAGATAAGTCCACAGTACCAGCTCAAATAATGCCACAGTACCACATCTGACGTCGAGTACCCGCGTCAGATGCCTTAAACCA
Source organism: Thalassia testudinum (assembly GCA_037157565.1). Lineage (NCBI taxonomy): Eukaryota > Viridiplantae > Streptophyta > Magnoliopsida > Alismatales > Hydrocharitaceae > Thalassia > Thalassia testudinum. The sequence goes on from JAZHRO010000063.1 coordinate 138,257,822, forward strand.
CCAAGGCACAGAGCCAATTGAGGAAGCCTCTTGAAATCCCGCTAAGTATAGAGCATATGGGCATGTTTCCCAAGGTGGAACAACGCAAAACCTACCCCTACCCCCCTTAGATTTTCTCCTCTTTCCTTTTCTCAGAATCGGGTATTTAATTGGTCAATCAGGTTTATACAATATCGGACAGGGGACCAGACCTGCGAGCAGTGGTCACGGGTGAGGAGTGAAAGTGTGTGAGCACGTGCATGGGGGACCTCACCCCCCGTGTGACTAAGGCAATAAGGCCTCTTCACGATTTGGTTTTATACCACTTCATGCCCTTTGCAACAGCAATGTGGGACTATGTGGAAACCTCCTCCTTCATTTCCTTCGTGTGTGTTGCAGCAAATGGCTTCAGGATAATTGAAGTTGTTGTGTTTGCTTCTTCTTTGATTCAAGGCCTAGATAGCTTCGTGGCTTTAGTTCTCAGTGCTTGGAGGTCGTGGTGGTGGTGATGATCAACGGATGATGTCGGATGGAATAGATGATGAGGGAAACTCTGACGAGTACCTCAAACACAAATCATGGGCTTAATGCTCCAATTAGAAAGCTCAAGGGCATCGCCGTGGCCTAAGGAACATGGTGGCGGTGTTGATTGGGTGAATGAGTGCAAGTGGAAGGTGGATGACATTGGAGACGAACAACAGATGGTGGGTCATTTAGTGGAATGAATAAGTGGTCGAAGCTCCAAATAATGTTGGGGCTTTTGGTTTGTGGGATGTGGGAAAGGTTGTGGTGGTGGTGGTGTGGCGTTTCGTTGGGTGTAGCAACCGAATGGCTTTGCCGACGGTGGGGAAGACGAAGAGGGAGAAGATGTTACGGTGGTTGAATTGGGGTTTGAAAAGGTTAAAGATAATCTAGGGAGAAAGAGAGAGCGAGAGAACCTAATTTACTGGACTAAAGGGTGAGGATCACGTCGGCTTTGATTGGCCGACGTCGGGGAAGGTGAAGTCCTTCGGTGATGAGAACGGCAAGGAAGATGGGGTCTAGGAGCCTTTGCTTGGTACGGCGAGAGGCAGAAGAAGGAGAGGAAGAAGATCCCTCTGCCTATCGTATGTGGCAAAGTGTGACGATAGAGGATTGAGGAGCTCACCAGAGTCGAGGCGGAGGTGGCCGAAGGAAGAAAAGGTTGAAGAATTTGGGACCAAACCAAACTGAGGACGATGAAAGATACGTGAGCTTATATAGATCTCAACCATGCTTCAATCAAGAGGAATTATCGTGATTTCATCACGATTTGGTTTGGGTTTCATCGTGGATTTTGGGAGCTTCTCCTGAGCTCCACACTTCAAATCTTGGCTCAAGATCATGTTCAAACGTCCTCTCCTAGTCAAAACACCAATCCCACCGATTGTGGTGGGATTTGGAGAGGATCTGATGGAGATCTCGTCAAATTATTGTTGGTGGAGTTGAGTTTAGGAATCTAGATTGAAATCAGGTGGCAGGGCTATTTTCGTCAAGAGGATGACAAAAGATAGGGGGTTTTCTGCAATTAATTCGAAAGTTATGGGCTTAGATGTGAAGAATAGAGGTTTTAGGGACCGAAGTGCAAACTAGGTCAAGATGAACTCTAATTGACCCCAAATTTTGTCTTTAACCTAATTTGGACCAAAGGAATTTAATGGTGAAGTTGGATTTTATTTTTTTACCATGTTTGACTTGGCAATTTGCATAAAAGCCCAAATTAGGGTAGAATCCCATCTAAAACTCTATTCTAATTCAAAATAGGTTCAGATGGTCAAACCAAGGGTACCAAACCTCTTAAAATATTTTTATATGAATTTCAGGAGATTTTGATAAATTTATCCTGACCGAAACCTCTTCAATTTAAGCGGGTCTGAAATTAGGGTTTTATGTGCTGTTGCAGTTCTCGAATGCGTGAAACCTCATTTCTATCTATGTGGATCCACTTATTGGAATTTAATGCTCATTTGACCTTTAATTAACCCCTGGATGACCTGGTGGTTACTCTGATTTTGTGACATGGTGTTAAAACTGCAGATTTAAGCCCTTTTTAATGTTCTCCTCAAAACAGATCTGAGTGGAATTACGGCTCTCTGGTGATCATTCAGGAGCATTTGTCACTTGATTCCGACTAATTGAAGCTAGTTATGGCTAATGATGGTTTTACCATCAATCACCTTTTAACTACATCCTCCACATATATTTCAACACAATTACTATCGAGGATCTTTTATGTTTCCACCTTACATTGATCATTTATCTTATTACTTTTGCAGTTGTCATAACTGCTGTATGGTATAAACATTGGTTCAATGGTTTTTGATCTGAATGTGTCTATTAATGTGCTTGATGAGTCATCATCTATGTTGGGAAATGAAGATACAATATGAGTTAATCAATGTTTTATCTTATGACGTTGTCTGATTTTATGTGACTAAATTTCATTATTAATGTATCTGTATGTAGCAGATTTCCCGAACGACATGGATGATGTGCTTGCACTCATAGACTACAGAGCAGAGGTTGATTACTCCAATGTTCAGCCAGTTATACATAATGAAGGTACTCAGTCAGGCTTGTATTCTCTATTTTTTGCTTCTTGGCATGGTGTGCAGGTACTGGTAACTTCATTGTTCAATTTTTGATGTACAGGTGATGGTTGCTCTGTTCAGCATGTTGTCCACAACAAAGGGGCAGATTGCTCAATACTGATGGAAGTCCCTATTATGAATTTTTAACTGGGTGCTGTGCATGCATTGGTATCGAAAATTCTTAACTTGGTGATTTACAGTTTATGCTGGAGAACTTGTCTCTGTTATCCCAAACAAAGATATGTCGAGAGAATTAGTTGGTATGTTTATGTTGTTTTACCTCAATTATAGTGTACTTTCAAAGGAATATTCCACAAACAGGATCTTCTTTATAAATATAGGAAAATGCCTGAAACTTGATGTTCAATGTGGTGTACTAGTAGTGGCAATGGAATTTTAGAGCGTCACTGCATGCTACGCGCACTGTCAGAAGTATGCACAAATGAAAGGTTTTGAGTTTGTTATTGTTTGGTTGAAGTATGATAAGTTTGACAAGGATGCTATTTTGAGGGCAAGCTTAAGGTGCTCAAGGTCTAAATGTGGGCCATCTAAACCCAATGATTTGTTTTACTCAAGGCATTCAACAAGAAAAATAAATTGTCCTTGTAGGGTGAAGGGAAAGTTGTATAAGGAAATTTACGTAATCGATCATTTCCAGCTAGAGCATAACCATGACTTATTGGACAAGCCTCTCACTTGTTACTTACGCACAAGGAAGAATTTGACACATAGTAAGAAATGGAGGATAGATCTAAATGATCCTTGCGGAATTGGTTTATTCAAGACAATGTCCTTTTTTATTGTGGAGCATGGTGGTTGTGATAACCTCCTTGTTAAGACCCATGCCATCAAAGTTCTTTAAGAAGTCTGGGACTAGGGCCAGACGTCTGGAAATTAATTTTTGCATGCGTACGACCGCGAGTCTGTGTGTGTGCCGCGCGCAGACTGAACCCCATCCGCCTTCTTCTCGTTCTCTCCCCTCGCCGACCTGCAGGACCTATTCCCCTCGCGCCTACAAATATTCCCCTCCTCTCCCTCACGCCACCCCACCCCATTCGTCTTCTCCTTCCTCCAGCGCGAGAGTGAGAGCGAGTAGCAGCTGCAGCCGAGTGCAGCGACAGAGAGGAGAAGAGTAGCGAGAGAAGGGGAGAAGAGGAGAGTGCACGCGAGCCGTGCGAGAGAGAGAGAGAGCTCGCCGGAGCAACTCGAGGCTGGTCGGCGTGCGTGAGGCAGAGAGTGTGTCGAGGAGGTTCCCTCGATGCTGTTGTAGCTAGAGCCACGAATGGGCGGCTGCGTGGCGTGGTCGCGCGCAACAGGAAGAAGACAAAGGAGGTTCTGATTCTAGGATTTTTCCCAGAATCAGACGTCTGGACCTACATCCAGACGACGTGGGAGACGTCTGGAAGCAACTCCAGACAGCTGAGAGGTACGTTTTGCCTCCTACGCTTCCTTTTGCGAATGTCTTTTGCGTGCCGTGGTTGAGAGATTTTGCGTACGCATGCAGGTTTCACTTCGGGAAGGAACAGGACACGCCCTCCCATGCAATTCAGACGTCTGGGTGAGTCACCAGACGGCGGAGAGCATCTCCAAACATCCGGAGGGATAGTCGGACGTCTGGAACTAGGTCCAGACGGTTCAACATGATCCCTGGACATCTGAGGAGCAGCACCGAGTGAGGTATGATCTGGATCCCTTTTTAAGATGTCTGGAAGATGTTCCAGATGTCTGATTTAATTCAGAGTTGTCATTTTTGACCCGTTTAAGGTTCGTTCGAGGTCTGATTTCCACGTTTAAGATTCCGTTCTTCTTCGTATAAGTTCCTCTACTTGTTGGAATGCTTGTTATCATGTTCTGAGTGGTTTCTTGTGGTTGATCCTTGTATTAGGACCTCGTTCTGTTGTGGATTTGGGGGTTGCAGAGGCATGTGGACCTGCCGATCACGCCCCCATTTCTCTCGGTTTTGCGGGTAGAGTGGCTTCCTTTAGTTAATTACAAACATAAATGCATATCTGGAATAAATGATAGATCCTAGGGTATGGCAAGAATCCTAGGACCAGAAAACTAGATTGAATGATAGATCCTAGGGTATGGCATGAATCCTAGGACCAGAAAACTACATTGAATGATAAATCCTAGGGCATGGCATGAATCCTAAGACCAGAAAACTAGATTGAATGATAGATCCTAGGGTATGGCATGAATCTTAGGACTAGAAACACTCGAACGACTGTATTAAATGCCTGAAATGCAGTCTTGAAATGAGTAGATGGAATAATAATTACCTGTAATTAGATAACAGCTGCATGTGAAATGTAGAATACTGTTGTTAGTAACTGCTACATCTAATTTCTGTTGGTTGAAATTAAATACGAGCTGCTTGTATATATATTGGAAAAGAAAGATTGAATGTCAGAAACACATGCTATATGCGAATAAACCTGAATGATGAAACCTAGTATGGCTTGGCCTGAGGAACATGAGCATGAACCCTACGGGAATTAGGAGTAGAGCTCCTGGAAATAAATAGAATGGAACTGAAAAAGTGAATGGGAAAGTGTGTTGTCTCTTGGGTACGTGGTACCAAGGGAAGCACATGTTACCTCTTAGTGTAGAGGGGAGCTTGCCGCCCTCAAGTCGAGACCAGGGTGAGTTTGGCCACTTTGCACCGACTTTCTGGCCCTTGCGTACATAGTACCGGGGAGAGCTGCTAGTGTAGGGAGAGAGCTAGCCACCCCACGGGGCCCAGGGTTCAACTAGCCGTCCTACACCGACTTGTTAGGCCCACTGGGCAAACCAGGGTAATCAGGCGAGGGTGTGCGAACTGTGGAGGGGCGAGTCCCGTGTTTGGTTACTGTGGAGGGGTTAGACCCCTATTACTGAGAGGGCTTTGCCCTATACTAGTTCCGTACTGTGCTTTGGGCGCACCCGTTAACGGAAACGACTGACCATGTGTCAGTGCGGGGTAGCTACCCGTGCGTTTATCGCACGTGCCGTAGTCACCGTTACGTCTGTCAGCGACCTTGGGGTGGTTGACTGAGGGTAGGACCACCACGGGGGACTCTCTTGGCCAGGAGAGCACCACGTGCTACTTCTACTCTTCAAAAAAGACTGCAATCAAGATCGTTCCCACGAGGAACAGTCGAGATCAAGAAAAAGACCTGATAAATAAACCAAGTGATGAAAGAAAGAATAATTAGTTAAATAAAGAAAGAAATTGAAAACAACAGCTACCTGTCCACCTTTACTATTTCTCTTAGTTAGCTGGTTGCCACTCTACTCAACGTTTCACTGATGTGTCGTACATACCACCTTTTTCAGGTCCAGGTGTTGAGCAGCCAGAGCCTTCGGCTACGGAGGGTGCTGGGCCTAGTAGAGCCCAGTAGTTGTACTTTTATTGTACCCACTTTCTGTAGTAGTGAGTATTTTGTTACACTTTTGTACTCTTTTATTGTAAACCTCATATTTCTGTACCTGCTTTTAATTCTACACTGTTGTGGTGGTGTGTGCTGTAGTAGTTACTTCTTTACTGCTATACTTTGTTACTTTTAATTGCTTGCATGGTGAATGTGGTTTATTTTACTGCTTTTTGGTTACTTTCTTGTTGGACGACTGGGTCTTAGGATCAGTCGAGTTAGTCCAATTCTCGTGTTGCGTAGGGATTCGGGTCGTAACAAGATGGTATCAGAGTAAGGTCGTCTCGAGAAGTGAACCAACTAGTTGGAAAATAACCAATTCACGAGCTTGTAACTAGAGTAACCACTACAACGTATCTCTTGACATCTGTTCTGGGGTTCTTTCATTGAATGTCGATTAGAATTGACGTATTTTCTGTTCTGTGTTCGCGTCTCCTTGCAGGAGATGCCTTGACGCGGGTCTAGTGAGGTGGGCCACGGACGCGGTCGAGGACGAGGTCGAAGGGGCGGGCGCATTGAGCCTAACGCCTCAGTGGACCAGCCACTACTCCCGGGCATTCAGGCCCAGGACCTCACCCAGTTGATACGGGAGATCGTACGAGAAGAGCTTCACCTGCCGCCACAAGCACCTCTCCTTGGGGTTGATAACACCACGCAAGGGGGTAGTAATTAGGTTGAATATGGCCCATCTTTAGAATAAAAGGCACAACATAAAGTAGAATAGGAGCATTGCATGCATCAAGTACCAAGATTGCTTATAAACTGTATTAATGGCCATTTGTGTAAAGCATTTGTCAAAGCAGGCCTCAGATGAGCAATCGGACCGCACGGATGGATTCAGGACGACGAACGGAGTCTAACGGACTCAAGATCGGCCAAATCCGACATCCGGAGCTCCCACAATGGGCCCAAGAAATCCTGACCGTTGATCTAGAGATCAACGGCCCAGAACGCGCCACATCGCCCCGCCCCCGCCGCTCGCACGCCCCCAAGCCAGCCAAGGACGCATCTCGGCCGTTGATCTTCGATCGAACGGCCGAGATCCGCGCGCTCGACCGCGGTCGCCGCGACAAAGCGCGGGCGTGGCGCAACGGTTAGCGCGCACGCCCGTGTCGCGGCGACGCACGTTCGACTCGCGCGGAGCGGAAATCAATTGCGAGCGAAGGGCGCGGCAAAATTGAGCCGCGCGATCAGCAGCGAATGGCTAGGATTGCGCCACGCGGTGTGACGACAATGCCCCACCTCCCACGTGCGCGCGCACGCCGGGCGGAAACACGCGCGCGCACGCGCACCCGAAGCGCGATCTTAGCGCAGGCGCGGGAGGATCTCAGCCGTCCGATCTTCAATCGGACGGCTCTCGTTCGACATCCACGGATCGCGCCTGAAGAGAGAGAGGGGCGGGCGGCTGACCGGCGGCAGGAGGGCTTCACCGACGTATCTGGAAGCGGGTTTAGCGACGTTCTGGATGTCGCTAAAGCACATTCTTCTTTTAGGAAGCCCTTAACTCTATTTAAACCCCCTTCTACCACCATTCAAGGCATCCTCTCCCACTTGCAAGTACTCCACTCCTCTCCTAGCAAGTCTTAGGCACTCTTGTAATCGCCGGAGACGACGAGCCGCCGACGAAGCCTCCTCCACCGCCGTGGCTGCCTCGTCGCTCTCCACTCTCTCTCTACCTCTCTCTCTCTCTCTTTTTTAAGCTTTCATTTACTTTTGTTGAAGCATGTATTTAATATTGTAAACCATGAACTATGAATGCATGTTTAATGAAATTATTTTCCATTTAGTTGCCATTTTAATTTCTGTTTAAAGTGCATGATCAAAACCAAGAGCTTTCTAACCCTAAACTCTCTCTATCTCTCGCTTTTCAAAACCGTCTCTTTCGCAAGCAAAACTCCACCTTTTTCGTGACAACAAGTGGTAAACAAAATTCGATTTCCACGCCTCCCTGAGATCGACACTCGGACTCACCTCCGTTTACTTCTTTTAAAACCGACGTATCAAGTGCAACTATAACGACACCTCTTAACACACACGCACGAAGGCACGTCAGTTTTTGGCACCGTTGCCGGGGAGGCAACGGATTTGTTTTATCACCTCCATTCCACCTTCATTCTCATATCATCTAATGCCCTATTTTCCTTTTTACTTGACGGTTGCAGGAATTCGGCGCATGGACGGCGAAGCGACGCATTCCACTATGGTAGCAAGGAAGTAGGCGCCTCGAGGACCGATAGTGAGTACTCTCTCATTGTTTGCTTGCGTGAAAAAGCTAAAAAAAATCATAAAAACTAAAAAAATTGGCGTGGTGAATGATTGCTTGACCCACATTCTTAACACATCACCCTACAAAAAAATGTACACTCTAATATGCTGGATAAATTCTTGGAGTGTTCTTTTCTCTTTCTCTTGAGTGGTGTTTGCGAAGCCACCGTGAGTTGACCTGGGACGCACCACTCAACCCTAAAACTGACTCATCTAATAGAAGCTGCATGATTATCAGGATGAGTACACTAGGATTTTAGAGCCTCTACAAAATAAAAGGAAATCTACTTTCACTAAGTTGTGTGCAGAACTTGACGTGCCCACTGAAACTTGTTTGAAAATACTAAGACACGTCAACCCTAAAAAGTACTTAAGTAAGGATGAAACACTAAAAAGACACTATATCTTAACAAATCCTTGCTTGAAAATCATGTTTTGCTAGAAGCACACACTTTGAAAGTAGAACATTAAGAGGCACCACCCCAATCAACGCCTCATCACATCACCCTAAGCACAAGCACTATCCTAGACCTTTAAAACTGAGTAGACGTGCCCTAGGCAGGACTGAGTTAAGTCTCAAAAGGTGAGGTTTTGTCTGCTAGGCACTTGGCTTTCATTCCCTTGGTAGAATCTGGTGACTAGGCTGCGGGGCAGTGTCAAACGACCGTGGTTGTGGGGTCTATGGAACCGGAGGCGCAAGCCAAAGGAAGAACCTTCCCTGCAATCCCCTCGTAATCAACCTGGCCAGATTAGCCTTGAGAAGGGAAGTCCAGTGCTTACGGACTTAATCACCCTTTGTGAGATTTCTAGGTCTCCTAAGGAATACACCATAAGGATTAGGCTTGCGTGATTGATTGAAACACATTTCTCGCATATGTCGCCCTCCGCATCCCCTCCTGTTCTTCTCTAGTGTATGCACGGGAGGCGCTCACTGCATCCCGAATTGTGTGTTTTGGGGCAGGAATCTAGGCGACGTAATTTTGTTGAAAACATGGCTGAACCTAGGGTAGATGAGGCTGAAGATCAACCCCCACCAGATGCTATGGCTGTCGTCCAGGCTCAAATCAATGCTAACCATCGGCTTCAGCAACAACAAATCCACACCATCATGCAAGCCATACAACGGTTACAGAACCCGCAAGAACAACCACCACCTTTCAATGACATACCAGGACAACCACCACTTGATTTACCACCATTTCAGGACCAGCCAAGACCCCTCCGTGATTTCTATAACCCTTCTGCCATTAGAGTCGAGCCACACCTTAGGATCCCCGAAGGGGGAGACGATTTTGAGCTAAAACCTAATGTATTAAGTCTAATCCAGAGCCACTTTCATGGAAGCTCAAATGAAGACCCCTTTCAGCACCTAGAAGATCTCGACCGCATAGCAAGAATAGTAAAACCTAGGAACATTAGCCTTGACATTGTTTTAATCAAGATGTTCCCTTTCTCATTAAGAGACAAGGCTTCTCATTGGCTTAGAACCCTAGGTAGACCCATCACCACCTGGGAGGAACTAAGGCATGCATTTTTAAAGAAATTCTTCCCCATAGGAAAGACCAATGCCCTCAGAAGAGCTATCACTACCTTCACACTCCAGGGTGGGGAACAATTTCATGAGGCGTGGGAAAGATTCAATGAACTTTTGAGGAAATGCCCACACCACGAAGTTCCAAGGTGGCAATTGGCCCAGATCTTCTACCACGGTCTGGATAGCAACCTACGGAACTTCGTCGATGCCTCATGCGGGGGAAACTTCCTAAACAAAGACGAGGAGAGCGCATTTGAGCTCTTTGAGTCTATGAGCGAGAATTCGCTCAACAATGCCTCCATGAACCAATTTAACAGGTCCAGTCAACCCCGTGGTGGGATTTATGAGGTGCAAGCAAATTCTGGAATGGTTGATATGGACATCATTGCCAAAAAGTTGGATCGAGTGGAATTGCTGGACAAGAAGATTGATGAGCTTCTAAACCAGACCAGGAACCCCTTGCAGACTTTCACCCTAGCAAAGGGAGCACATAATGTTGACCTGGTCCAACCCTTCACCCAACTGAACCTAGAACAACCCCCAACCATGTTCCAAGGAGGGACCTTTGCTCCCTCGACCCTTGATTACTCCCTTCCTTCTTCATCAACATCGGCTATTCTAGAAGATGTGCAAGCCGTCCAAGGATATGCAAAACCTGACCCTTTCTCCAACACTTACAACACCGGCTGGCGTAATCACCCCAACTTTGGTTGGACAAACCAGAAACTACCGCAATTCCAAAACCAGCCCAGGCCAAACCAACAGCCACACTTGCCCCCCTATCAGCAAGGACCACCAGTTAGACCCCAATATAACCAAAATAGGGCGGCCCCTCCCCCACAAAACCAAATGGACACCCTAATAAAGATGATGGCTGACATGAACCAAAAACATCAGGAAGAAATGGCCTTGGTAAAGGGACAGTTAAGCCAACTCTTGGACTGTAAACAGCAAGGATCTCTACCTTCCCAACCGCAACCAAACCCGCGAAACATAATTAACAGAGGCCCCAATTCGCAAGGGTTCCAAGGCAACCCCGGGCAGGCTCATATGGTCCAACCGGCCCCACAAACACCTCCTGGGTTTGGCGCTTCTTCATCCTCGTCTCCTCAAGGATCACCCCATGGCCCCAATACCTCTGCGAATGCGGTGACCTTGAGAAGCGGCACCAAAACCCAGGATCCCAAATGGCCGACTCTCCTCGAGACTTTACTCGACTTAGAAGAAACACCAACCAAGGACCCAAACATGGAACCAACGCAGACACCCTATCCTGAGGCCTTGGAAACAATCAAGAGAAAAAAGAATACTGTGGAAACTGAGGAGCTGATGGAAATTTTTAAACAAGTACAGATTAATATTCCGCTTCTAGAAGATGTCAAACACATCCCCGCTTACGCCAAGTTCTTAAAGGATGCCTGTACACCCAAGCGTAAGCCGAGACCTCAAGCACCTAGGAAGGTTGTACTCTCTGAGCAAGCCAGTTCCGTGATATCAAGCAACCTTCCACTCAAACGAACTGACCCAGGAGCACCTTTGATTTCCTGCAACATCGGGGACATGACATTTGATAGAGCGCTCCTGGACCTAGGTGCTTCTATCAACCTAATTCCCACAACCTTGTACCACCAATTTGGTTTTGGGGAGCTGGCACCAACCCCTGTCACCATCCAGCTGGCGGATAGATCAGTGAAAACCCCGAAGGGGGTTGTCGAGGACGTGATTGTACGGGTCAAGGACTTCTATTTCCCAGTCGACTTTTTGGTGCTCAACATGGAAGTCCCTGAAAAATTACAGAATGCACCCATAATCTTAGGCAGACCTTTCTTAGCTACGGCTAAAGCAAACATCGATTGCGACACGGGATGTATGGAAATCGCCTTCGGAGACAGGAAAATGCAATTGGATATCTTCCGGGCAACAAAGTCTTTTGATTGTGATTACATTGAGGAACATGATCCCGTGGAAACTTTAATCGAGGAATGCCTTACCCTCAGTTCTGTCTCAGACCACCAAACCCATAGTTCTGACTCGTCACCATCATTACCTGTGGACCTCTGTAAGGCTGAGTATCATCACATGACACCATTTGAAGAAATCGATGTTGATCAACTACCGCCCTTTCCATTCCCATCGATTGTGGTCCCACCCGCACCTGAACTTAAACCATTGCCCGAGAATCTCAAATACGTCTTCTTGGGACCTGGCCAGACCTTCCCAGTGATTATTAATTCCCATATAACCAAGGATCAGGAACTAAGGTTGACTGCAACTCTTTCAGAACATCGGGCCGCCATTGGTTGGACCATCTCAGATCTAAGAGGAATTAGCCCCACCTATTGCACCCACAAGATTTACCTGGAAGACGGGGCCCGACCTTCCCGCCAGATGCAGAGACGATTAAACCCTAACATGCGGGAGGTCGTTAAAAAAGAAATTATCAAGTGGCTCGACGCCGACATCATCTACCCTATCTCTGATAGCCCCTGGGTGAGCCCCACTCAAGTGGTTCCAAAGAAGGCTGGGCTCACCGTTGTCACTAATGATCATGGTGAATCCATTCCCACCCGCACCACCACCGCATGGCGGGTGTGTATTGATTATAGGAAGCTTAACGAAGCCACTAAGAAGGACCACTTCCCCTTGCCATTCATTGACCAAATCCTTGAAAGATTGGCAGGGCAGAAGTATTTTTGCTTCCTGGATGGATATTCAGGATATAACCAAGTCGCAATTGCTCCGGAAGATCAGGAAAAGACCACATTCACTTGCCTGTATGGCACGTTTGCATTCCGTCGAATGCCGTTCGGGTTATGCAACGCACCCGCGACCTTCCAGCGTTGCATGCTAGCATTTTTTCAGAAATGGTGGGTGAATACTTGGAGGTCTTTATGGATGATTTCTCTGTATTCGGGAATTCATTCGACCATTGTTTGAGCAACTTGGAGAAAATCCTGAAACGATGTATCGAGGCTAACTTGGTGTTAAGTTGGGAAAAGAGCCATTTTATGGTTCAAGAAGGAATTGTCCTCGGACACATCGTTTCGCATAAGGGCATCGAGGTAGATCGAGCTAAGGTTGATTTAATTTCCAAACTTCCTCCACCTAGTTCGGTCCGACAGATTCGCTCTTTCCTAGGACATGTTGGCTTCTACCGAAGGTTCATCAAAGACTTTTCCAAACTTTCCAAACCCTTGACCGACCTTCTATCCAACGACGCCACTTTCCACATGTCTCCTGATTGCACCCAGGCTTATCATACCCTCCGGGACTTAGTCTCCACCGCACCTGTACTTCAACCCCCAGACTGGTCCCAGGATTTTGAGATTATGTGTGACGCATCAGATTTTGCCATAGGCGCTGTCCTGGGACAAAGGCAAGACAAGAAGCCCGTGGTGATCTACTACGCGAGCAAAACGTTGGACGAGGCCCAACGTAATTATACGGTCACAGAAAAAGAGTTGCTTGCTGTAGTCTTTGGACTGGAAAAATTCCGATCATACTTGCTGGGATCCCACGTGACTATCTACACCGACCATTCAGCCATCCGGCACCTGTTGGCCAAAAAGGACGCAAAACCCAGGCTCATCAGATGGATCCTGCTTTTGCAGGAATTTGACCTGGAAATCCAAGACAAGGCTGGATCGAAAAATGTGGTGGCTGACCACCTGTCAAGACTTCATCCAGACCACATTGGACCCTCCCTACCTCTATCTGATACCTTCTGTTCGGAACTGGTGGCTTGTAATGTGTGGTTGTTGTGTTTGAAATTGGTAATAATTGTTGATTATGTCGTTGTAGTACAGGGTGTACAATATAACATTAAGGATGTCGTATAGTGGTGAGTATGGGTGAGTTCCAGTCATTACAACCATTATTATCATTTGCTTATTTATCTAATTTTTACTGGTTTTGTTCCAGGTCGTTCACTGGGAGGCAATTTATTGAATTTAATTCGGTCACTCTTTGATTATCTCCAAAATTGTCTTCTTATTCAAAAAGAAACTTTACATTTAAAGAATGAATGAATGTTTTGTTTACCTAATTACTAAGAAGTGCTTGCAAAAATGCTAACTATGAACAAGCATCAAACAATCTATTATTATACTCTAAACTATGTATTTACAAGTTATCCTATTAATACTATCATAATAGTTCATAATACATTAGAATGCAATGGTGTAGAAATTTAACTTATTAGTCTGTTATGTACAGTAACATATACAGCAGTTTCAGTGACAGATATAAGCGTCGCTAAATCTCAGGAAACACTATACAACCTAAAGAGGCAAAACTGAGATCTTTAGCGACGTTTATAGTGTCGCTTTATTCTGTTAGTAATTATATAGATTTACTTATACGTATGTATACTAGTTATTCTTTGTTTCTCTTTCTTTCTTCATTAAGTCTCTGTTCTTCTTGTGTTCATATTTCTGTTTTAAGTATTCATCTTCTTCTCTCTTTTTATTACTATTGTTCTTTTCTCTGTTGTTCTTGTACTCTTTGCTTTTTTCTCTCGTGTTAAAACTCTTTGTTCTTCTCTTTGTTAACTCTTCTGTCTTAGCATATTTCAGAGGCTGCGGTGGGGAGGGGATTAGGCTAATATCATTAGTCAAAACGTGTTTAGTTTGCGGGCACGCTTTTCGAGGGATACACAGCACCCTAAAGGTGGGACCAGACCTCTACTAAGCGCGCCCTAATCTCAGATTAGGTGGCTTAATTATGTCTTTAATCTCAGCGCCAGGCCTCAGCCCAACGCCATATGCTCGCACACGCTCGGGCCCCCGGCCACACACTAATCGCAAATCAGACAGAGTACTCAGACCGGAGCTCATTGGGTAATCGGGTAAAGGCAGTGTTTCGGGCGCCCGTGACGACTAGCCTATAGGAAACACGAATTACATTTATGCGGCTGCGCTTCACTTGCAGCACACGATGTGGCGCTATTCCAGCGCCACATCGTGCGCTGGAAGTCAGGCGCAGCTGCGTCTGATCGTACTTTTGGCCCTCGATTTGGGGGCCATATATTATTAAATAAAATAAAATAAAATATGGTTAATAAAGTATTTACATAATACTACATAATTGATCAATTAATTTTGAATTTTAAATATGTTTACTATACAAATAAATTCGCTAAACTAGGCTGGTTGTACAGGTTGATTTAGGTGATTAAATAGTTAATTACTTATAAAATAGTTAGTAAATGGTCTAATTGACCTTATACAGATTTAATTTACATACTTAAGTATTTTATACGTATTTTTATTGTATATTTACGAATTTATTTCTATTTTATTTAAGCTAAACTAGCTGTTCTGAGTGTTTTAAATAAAACTAAGTTACAGTAAGCTATACTAGGTATAATTGTACTTTAACTAACTTAAATTACTTACTATATATGTTAACCTAAGTCTATAGATTTATTTACTTAATTATAACTCTAAATTATTAATTTAGCTAATTTATTCTACAATATAGCTACTGAATATGTACATATGAATCTGTATATATACATATACATATATCAGTAAATACATACATAATAGTTCAGTATTTATACATATATTTACATAGATTACATATGTATATAGATTTATGTACAAGTTTATACAGTATTTACCGTATATCTATGTATGTCTACGTACATAATCAGGCTGTATATTATAGTTATAATAGTATGGATATGTATATTTACAGTGTGAAATTAAGTATGTATAATTAGGTTTTAGTAGGAATTTAGGGAATGAGGGTTAAATTAAGTTTTTATTTCATTTTAAACAGCAGCTAAGCTACTGTCAGAGAAGATGGAGAGGGAAGAGAATGTACTGTTCAGGGTGTTTTAGAAGTGTCAGTGGCTTCAGCCACTGTCAAATGGGCTAACTGCTGCTGCAGTTAGTCCATTTGAAGAGGGGGAAAGCATTCACAGAGAAGAGGAGAATTTAGAGAAGAGGGGAATGTTGCTGCAGTTTGCAGCATTTTACTGTATAACTGGGAATAAGAGAAAATTCAGAACAAACTAAAAATTAAAGAGTTGAAATCCCAATCTGATAAGGGTATAAATCTCACGAAAATCACATAAGAATTCAGTTCAAATACCCACAAGGAAAAGCCCTTATCAAAAGCGTCATTTCAGATCAAAACACAAATGGCATTGAGTTAGTCTTCCTAATGCCATAGACAGCATGAAGGAAGACTTAACTCAGTCAATTAAAACCAAAAACATACAATCCCAGTTTCTTGCAACCTTAAGGAGTATGGAAAACTCCTTAGGTTAGAGAATCACCATACAAAAATAATTATCAAACAGGTGGTGTATGGCAGTTCTGAAATGACAAATCATAAAAATAAAGAATGCATTAAAGGAATTTATAAAAGCTAGCAAATGCATTCAGATCAAGGCAGAAGCAAATTCATGAAAGGCTCTTCTGATTTGTTCTCTGTCACCAGAGAACGTGTCAGAATCCTTGCCCTCAAGAAAAACCAAAACCCCTTCAATTTGTCAGATCTGTCAAGACATTTCAGAAAGCAAAATCTCTTCAAAACCCATGTTAAAGTGAATCTGACAAACTGAGGCAATCAATCTAAAATAAAAGGGGCTTTTGTGAACACAAATGGGGTGAGTGAGAAGCCCCAAATGGTGCTTGTGACGCCAATTTCAGATCTGAGGCAGTACACCATCAGATCTGGAATTGGGTCCAGATGTGTGGGTGACAGATGAAAGATTCGTCGTTAAAAGGAACATAAATCAGAATTGGATGGTGGAAAAACAAAACATGAAGAGGGAGATAAATTGATTAATGAACAGATGATTCCTCCCCTCTGATCTGGACTGATCAGAGGAGGTGAGGGAGGGGATCTAATACTAATTCTACTCCTAAGACTAATCTAACTACAGCTAACATTAAACGCTAACGATTAAAACTAAATCTATTCTAAACTACTGCAAACTAAATCTAACACTACTTGTGCAGAATTAAAAACTAAACTAAAAGGAAGAATGGGACCTATGGGTCCTTAGCCGGCGGCTAAGGAGGAAGAAAGGAGGAGGGTGACTCCAGCGGAGGGAAGAGTCTGCTAGTGAGACTCCAGGGTCGTCCTCAGGTGCTACGAGGTCCTTAGCGACGAGGAGGGTCGAGAGCAGGCGATGATTCCACAGCCGGTGGCTGTGAAATCAGGGTCCAGATGAGGAGGAGAGACTGGAGTGGAAGAATTGATCGCTGAGAGATGTAGGAGGGAGCGATGCCTCGCGCGCGACACCACTGAGGTGCTTAAATAGCAGCTCAGTGACTGAGATCACCGCAAGGGTGAGGTTAATCAGAATCAGGCCGGCGGTGAGGATGAGATGGGTAGAGCGCGCGGCGAGTCAAGAGAGAGATCTGACCGTCAGATGAGATCTGGGAAGAGAGGTGAACGCACGCACCGAATCGCGCGAAGGTTCCATTTGAATCCAGCCGCAGATCGAGATCAAAAGTGCGATGGACGGTCGAGAGTGGCTGTGTTCTTCGCGCGCTACAGTGCGCGTGAAGAACACAGGCTTCTCTTTGAAATAAAGGGGAAATTTGCAGACGGACCCTTAGAAGAAGGGGTAGAACATTTGCATGCAGGCCCATAAGCGAGAAGAATAGCAGCTGGAAGGGCCCTGCAGTCTTATAAAAGGGTCCCTGCGGCTTGCAAATAGGTCCAAGAAGGAGTTTTGAAGGGTAGAAATGTAATGCATGAAGGACCTAATTGTAATCTATTTATTTCTAAGCCTAAATGATGTCCAATTGCTTTCAAATTTTTACATGTGCTTAATTGAACATTTACGACATTGATTTTACTTCTGATTTGGCTTTTCAAACTTGTTTATGTGTTCAATTGATGCATGGATCATCATTTGTTCTTTAGTTTTCAGAATATCCCATTTTTGTGACCTAATTAGGAGATTTTAACACACATTAAAAGTTTTAGGTCTTTTCTTTAATTCCCACACTTAACCCTTTTTATGTGTTAATTTGATATTGTTTTGCTTAGTATCTAGCTTAATTTCGGCCTTTTAGCTATGATGAGTAGCCACTCATCATACCCCCATGCTTACGTTTTGCTAGTCCCTTAGCAAACAATCTGTTGAAGTGTAAGACAATTTAAGTATCAGCAAGGTAAGTGTGTAAAGATATCTTTTTCTTCTTTCAAAAATTTTTAAGTGTTTATGATGATGATCTTTAAGCTGAAATATTTTCCAATACCAACTGTGTTTTTGGACATTGTGAGAACCTAGTTACTGAGGATAACCTACCAGAACTCGAGGCTTAAATGACATAGACCATCTCTCAACCAACAAGGACTCTTGATATTTAAACCTTAAGTCAAATTCCAGGACTCAGGAGGTTTTTACAGAGACTCAGAATGCTATGAAGTTATGGCTGTGCTTTGTGATAAGTCAGGACTAACCAGGTGAATTCTAAGGCTCAATCCCGGGGTTTCACTTCTTTTTAAGTCCAGGTTGGTCCTAACTTCAGCTCATGTTTTCGGATGACTCTCAAAAATTGATGGTATTCACACCCAACCCTTATTGTATTTGTGGCTCAGAGAAGATTTTTTTTTTTTTTTTTGGTGGAAAAATAGGGTATTTATTTTGAATCCTGAAAACATTTTTGGTGGAAGAGTTGTTTTTCAGACATTTTGGAGAACATACTTAACTTCTTCTTTTTTTTTTTTTTTTTTTTTTTTTTTTTTTTTTTTTTGAACAGTATGTCTCCAAAACTTATTTGGTAGAGCGCACTGTATTTGGTGGGTGGATTTCTTTTGTGGAAAGAGCTTCTCCTAGACACAAAACTAAAGATTAGGACAAAGAGTCTACCTGCACGCACAAGTAAGGACTCCACCTTCCCTAATGAACACAAGGGTTGAGGTTTAGGTTCAAGTGGTCTTTCCTGACATTGTGTAGTGTAAGCCAAGGTTACTTAGACTCCTAAGTCAAAGCAAACCAACGAATCCTGTACTGGTGACTCAGGTACAAGAATTGTCCTAAAGTTAGGAGAGACTGTGGTCTATCTTGTCAAGGCTCGAAGTGTATTAAGCCTAAGCTTGTATCAAGCTCCTATGGCCCGGTAGGTCAAACCAGTAATGGGTGAATGTCCATAGACACTTATTCTATTTTTTTTGTTTTCAGCTATAAGATCACTTCTCTTTTCTTTTTTCTTTTTCTTCCTCCTCTCTTGAAATGAATATCCTCCTTTGACAAATAAAGTACATGTCCCTTATTGTATTTTTGGAATTTTTCTGATTTGTTATTTTTTTGTATTTTTAGCTTTGTAATTTTTTCAAAAAATTTTTTCAAAATTTTTCAATTTTTTTGAAGTATATAATTTTTTTTGATAATACTATATGTACTATAGTTGTGTCTACAATTGCATTTTGGTTTAAATGGTTTACCCTTTACACCCCCCCATGCTTAAATGTTTCAATGTCCTCATTGAATGAAAGGGTGGATGCAAATGCATGCTCTGCTTTTCACTATCCTAGGCTGGGTGATGGAAGGAAGTCGGAATGAGGAGATAAAATCTCTGTGCGGACGATTTTAAGTCTGATCTAGTGAACAGTCGGGCTAGGAAGTGAAATGCATGACATGTGTGTCAATGAATGTATGCTCAGAATGCAAGGGTAGACACTAAATGTAAGTAAAGGTAAGAGTAAGAAAAGTGTAAAACAGCTATATACAAGGGTAGGTGTTGCTAAGTTTAACGCCTTCAGCTAGGCGAAAACTTACATGGTAATTCAAAATGTAGGAGCGAAATGGTGGAATTGACAAGTCTGAGATCCTGCGGCTCAATGAAAGGTTTCAGTCTTTGTCCATTAACAATAAAGGGTTCAGATTTGTCAAGTTCAGTGATCTCAACGGCTCCATTATCAAATAATCTCAAGATTTTGAAAGGTCCAATCCATTTTGATCTTAACTTCCCAGGAAAGAGTTTCAGTCTAGAGTCGAAGAGAAGGACTTTTTTACCAGGGTGAAAAGATTTCCTAAGAATGTGACGGTCATGGAAGGCCTTAAGTTTGTCCTTATACATCCTTGAGCTTTCATAAGATTCATTCCTTAATTCATCGAGCTCAGACATTTGTAATTTCCTAAGATCACCGGCCTTCTCTAAGTCTAAGTTACACTTTCTGATGGCCCAATAGGCTTTGTGCTCTAATTCGACAGGAAGATGACAGTGTTTCCCGTACACAAGTCTAAAAGGAGACATGCCTAAAGGGGTTTTGTGGGCTGTCCTATATGCCCACAACGCATCAGAAAGGCGGGAAGACCAATCCTTTCTATCAGGTCGGATGGTAGTCTGTAAAATCTTTTTGATCTCCCGATTAGATAATTCAGCAAGTCCATTGGTTTGAGGGTGATAAGATGTAGCAATCCTATGTGACACCCCATACTTTTGCAGTAGGGACTGAAAATGTGTGTTTCTAAAATGAGACCCTCCATCACTAATGATGGCTTTAGGTACCCCGAATCTAGAGAAGATGAAATCTTGAACAAATTGTGTCACAACTCTATGATCATTAGTCCTTGAGGGGATGGCTTCAATCCATTTTGAAACATACTCAACTGCCAACAATATGTACTCGAAGCCATAAGATTTAGAAAAAGGTCCCATGAAGTCAATGCCCCAAATGTCAAAGATTTCGCACACCATGATCGGATTCAAGGGCATCATGTCTCGGCGACCAATACTACCAAGAGACTGACAGCGTGAACATGCCCTGCTATATTCGTGTGCATCCTTGAAGATTGTGGGCCAATAGAAACCACTCTGCAAAATCTTTGCAGCGGTCTTTTTGCCAGAGAAGTGACCGCCGCACGCCTGGTCGTGGCAGAATGATAAGATGCTTCTAATCTCCTTATCAGGGACGCACCTCCTAAAGATCTGGTCTTTACAATGCTTGAAAAGCCAAGGTTCTTCCCAGTAATAGTGCTTGGCCTCGGATCTAAGTCTGTCTTTTTGATGTCGGACCCAATTAGTGGGGATGAGTCCAGAAGCCAGGTAGTTGACAATGTCAGCATACCAGGGAAGATCAGAATGGATGACCAGCAATTGCTCGTCAGGGAAGTGGTCAGAGATGGGTAAAGAAGGAGAAATCGCTTCAGAAGGAAGGCGGGATAAGTGGTCAGCTACCACATTCTGCTTTCCAGCCTTATCACGAATCTCTAAATCAAATTCCTGTAAAAGTAGGATCCATCTAATCAGACGAGATTTCGCGTCCTTCTTGGCGAGAAGATATCGAATTGCCGTGTGGTCAGTGTAGACTATAATGTGGGAACCTAAAAGATAAGGTCTGAATTTTTCCAGTGCATATACTACAGCTAGCAATTCCTTTTCCGTGACGGTGTAATTCCTCTGAGCTTCATCCAAGGTCTTGCTAGCGTAATAGATGACTGTGGGTTTCCCGTCCAATTTTTGACCAAGGACAGCTCCTACTGCATAATTAGAGGCATCACACATGATCTCAAAAGGGTGAGACCAATTCGGGGGTTGCAGTATGGGTGCCTTGGTAATCAGATCACGAAGTGTCGTATAGGCACGAACACAATCGTCAGAGATCTGGAAGTCTACGTCTTTAGAGAGGAGAGTAGTGAGAGGTCGGGCTATTTTCGAGAAATCCGCTATAAAGCGGCGATAAAAGCCAACATGCCCAAGGAAAGATCGAATTTGTTTAACCGACGAAGGTAGTGGTAAATCAGAAATCAACTTTACCTTCGCGCGGTCAACCTCAATTCCTCTCTCAGAAATAAGGTGACCTAATACAAGTCCTTCAGTTACCATGAAATGAGATTTCTCCCAGGAAAGTACCAGATTCACATTAATGCATCTTTGCAGGACCTTGGTCAGGTGGTCTAGACATGCATCAAATGTGCTCCCGAAGACCGAGAAGTCATCCATGAAGACTTCTAAACAATCGCCTACTAAGTCAGAAAAGATTGCAAACATACACCGCTGGAATGTAGCAGGTGCGTTGCACAATCCAAAAGGCATCCTACGGAATGCAAAGGTTCCGTAGGTGCAGGTGAATGTTGTTTTCTCCTGATCATCAGGGTGAATTGCCACCTGATTATATCCTGAATAGCCATCCAAAAAGCAGAAAAATCTATTCCCTGCCACTCTTTCCAGTATTTGATCAATGAAGGGCAAAGGGAAATGATCTTTCTTCGTGGCTTGGTTGAGTTTTCGGTAATCTATACATACTCGCCACGAACTAGCAATGCGTGTAGGGATGACTTCTCCAGAATCAGTGGTGATGATGGTAAGTCCGGCCTTTTTTGGCACAACCTGAACAGGACTTACCCATCTACTGTCAGAAATTGGGTAGATAATTCCATTGTCCAGCCATTTAATCATTTCACTTTTTATCACCTCTTGTAATGTAGGATTTAATCTACGCTGGGGCTGTCTAGTAGGTCTAGATCCTTCTTCAGTGAAAATCCTATGTGTGCAATAAGAAGGACTGATGCCAGTAAGGTCAGAAAGGCTCCATCCTATAGCCTGCCTATGTGCTCTTAGGACAGATAAGAGTCGTGACTCTTGATCAGAAGAAAGGGAAGAGTTAACAATCACCGGATAGGTCTGATCAGGTCCTAAGAAAACATATTTGAGAGAGTCAGGAAGAGGTTTGAGTTCAACAGGCACAGGATCAGAAGGAGCAGGTGTGAAAGTTTCAGGAGATCCTAGAGATACTAATGGAATGGGAGGAAGGTCCTCAGTCTCTAAATTTGGTATCTCAGTGGAAGTCACGTCAGAGTCCAAAGAGTGTTGAGGTTCTAAATTTAATGAATTGATCAAGGTGTCCTCAACCAATTGATCCAATGAATCCAGGGAGAAGATTTCTTCAATTAAACTACAGGTCGGTCCTCTTTGGGCCTGAAAAATATCAATTTTTATTTTCTGATCTCCAAACTTTAATTCTATAAGGCCCTCCTCACAATTGATGTTTGCCTTGGCCGTAGCCAAGAAAGGTCTTCCTAAAATGATAGGTGTATTCTGGATATCTTCAGGTACTTCCATGTCAAGGACTATAAAGTCTACAGGGAAGTAAAAATCCTTGACCCGCACTATGACATCTTCCAACACTCCCTGAGGTGTCTTAACTGATCTGTCAGCTAATTGCAGGGACACCTTGGTTGGCTTCAAATTGCCAACCCCAAAATGTGTCAGTAGAGAGGTTGGGATAAGATTGATGGAAGCACCTAGGTCAAGTAGTGCTCTATTGAATGTGGTGTTACCAATCATGCAGGATAAGAGAGGGGTGCCTGGGTCTTTCATCTTAGTTGGGAGGGTACTAGAGATGATGGAACTAGCTTGTTCCGAGAGAATGATTGGACTACTCCCTTTTTGAATTCTTGCTTTACGCTTAGGTGTACATAGGTCTTTTAAAAACTTAGCGTAAAGAGGGATGTGGCGGATTGCATCCAACAAGGGGATGTTTATGTGGACTTGCTCAAAGAGCTTAAGCAAATCCTCCTCAGGTGCCACACAGGTCTTTTTCTTTCCTTTCTCCTTCTTCTTTAAAGCTTCAGGAAAAGGTACTGGAGTTGTGAGAGGTTCAGTTATAGGTAGAGGAGTAGGAAGTGGAGGAGCAGAACTAGAAGTGGTAGGTGTTGGAAGAGGTGGATCTAGTGTGCATTTACCACTCCTAGTGACTATGGCATTTAGTTCAGCTCTAGAGGTAGATGGTAAATCATTGTTAGGTAGCAGAGGTGGTTGCGTTTGTGCAAGAGAGGAATTTGAGTCAGTGAAGAATTTAGTGTTGTGCACTGCTTGTGAAATGTCATGTGTTTGGTTTTGCAGTGTTGGTCTAGGTTGGACATACCTTTGAGCAGGTATGTTCCTAGGGTTGGGTTGTGCTTGGGATGGGAGTGAATGTGGTTGACGGGACTCCGTCAAGTTTGATAGCTGGGCTCTCATCTCAGCTAAGGCCGCGTCCTGTCTCTGCTGCATAGCAATATTCTGTTGTTGCATATCAGCAAGAGCTTTCATGATAGACCCCAACTGGTCATCTCGTGTAGGCCCAGATTGAGAGTATTGGGTGGGCCTGGGTTGGGGTTGTTGGTAGGTACGCGGTGGATATCCGTGTGATTGTGGAGGTGGTGCTCGGATCGGGTTGTGCAATGGTGGTGCAGAAGGTTGTTGAAAAGGAGGTCTTTGTGAATTTCCCGACCACGAGAAATTTGGATGATTACGCCATCCAGGGTTATAGGTTTGTGTGAAAGGATCATTGTGAATGGCATGAAGCTCCTCCGAAGCTCCAGAAGGTGCAGGGAAGTCAGTGAAGGGAGGAACAAAGGTTCCTCCAACCGGTGAAGGATATGGGAATGGAAAATCCGGTAATGCAGTTTGTGTCACAGAAAGGTTATTCACAGTTTCCCTCCCTGTGGGAAACTGAGAAGAAGTGTTTTGTGCTGGTGACTGAGAAGAAGAAGATGGGTGTTTTGAGAGAAATTTCCATACTTCATCTACTTTCTTCTCGATTAAGCCCACTTTATCCAGTTGACTAGCCACTATCTCTAAGTCTTTGCTACTGGATTGGGCTTCATGTACCCCCGTGTGTGAGTGGGAATGTGAGGACTTTCTATTAAACACGCTCATTGAAGCATTGTTAATAGAGTTTTCGGCCATGCCTTCAAAGAGCTCAAAGGCTGAGTCCTCGTCCCGACACAGAAAATTGCCTCCACAAGCGGCATCTACAAAATTCCGTGTGTCATCATGGAGCCCATGGTAGAAGATCTGGACCTGTTGCCAGCGTGGGACACCATGGTGGGGACATTTTCTCAAAAGCTCATGGAATCTCTCCCAAGCCTCGTGCATAGGTTCTCCTAAATTCTGGGTGAAGGTGGTGATGGCACGCCTTAAGGCATTAGTGCGGCCTACAGGAAAGTACTTCTTTAAGAACTCATGTTCTAAAGAAGCCCAGGAATCTATAGGTGTAGTCCGTGCAAGTGTTCTAAACCAAAAGGCTGCCTTATCTTTTAATGAAAAGGAGAACATTTTCATCAAAAGCGTGTGCTGATCATGTCCTTGCGGACCCAAAGTTTGGGCAAGATTCTTCAGCTCCTCTAAATGCTGAAAAGGGTCCTCAGAAGCAAGTCCATGGAAGTGAGGAATGAGTGCTATAATGTTCGGCTTCAGTTCAGCAGCACGACCCCCATTGGGATAACGTACCACAGGCATTGGTTGGGCAACTGCGGGATTATAGTAATCTCGTAGTTGAGGTCTACGGGGTTGGGGTGGTGCCTGAGGATTTCTAGGTTGAAGTGGTTGTGGTTGGGGGTTAGCTAATAGATTTACAGCTTGAGCAAGCTGTTGCACCTGTTGGGTTAAGGTATTCATTTGTAGTTGTGTATCGAAAAGGTGCTGAAGATGAGGCATAGGTCCTCTCTCCGGGGGTGGATTAGGATGATTAGGATAAGGTGGAGGTTGGAACCTAGGGATAGGTGGTTGCTGTGGTAGAGGATGTGCAACTAAGTCTGGAGGAAGTTCTTCAAAATCCTCAAAGTGTGAAGAATCAAGATCATCCTCTTGGCGAGGGGGATTGTGGAAAGTATTTTGAGACTCAGGAGGTAAGGGATTAGAAGTGGAAGGCAAAGAAGATGATGCAGTAGCTTGGGTAGCAGTACCCAAGGGGAGTACAAGTTCTGGGTTTTGGGATCTCCTACCTTCCATTGAGTTGATTTTTTTTTGAAATCCCGTTTACTCTAATTCGATCCAACTCAATGGGAAAAAATTTTTAACGTTCACAATAAAACAGAAGAATCCCAATAAAATCTCAATTCAAGAAGACCAATCAATCGAAATGAATCGGAGAAAATTTTTCCTAGAGGCTGCTACGCAAAGTATGTTATACGCAAACAATTGTTTCAAGCAATTGTACGTATCCTAAGATAAACCTAGCGAAGTGCAGACCTCTAAAATCCACTGGGAATCTGGATAAGACTGAGCGTGCGGATCCAGATCCTGTGGTTGCAGAAAGATGAGGTAGAAACCCGTGTATTGTGGCCTTAAGTGATCGTGCTGTGTGCACGATAACATTCAACACAAGGCGATTAAAATCTCAAACATGGTTTCACCCAATTTTTGCTATCTCCTTTTTGATTTAATTAAAGTGATTAAAATATGTTTTCTATGCTGCTCATTTCACTTTTTACTAAATTCAGAACAAGTAGTGGTCTTCTTTAATTTTAAGTCAAATGCAAATATGGCAGGAGTTAGAGTTAGATAAGAAATGCGTACCTGACTCCAGCAATCTTCTAATGCAGATTTGACTTGAATTAAAATCTAGCAGGAATGAAATGCAATCCTAAAAATGGATGCCTGAGGTTATGCTGCTGCTAGATAAGTATGAGGTCTTTTTGATTTTTTTTTTTTTTTTCTTCTTTCTTTTTGAAAAAATTTTATATGCAATTCAAAAGTAAGGAAAGAAATTAAGAAGAGAAAGAAATAGAGTCCAGATAGTCCAGAATTATTACAAAAATTGTGTGAGAACAAGCTCTCACAACTTATGACTAACAATTGCTCCTAATCAATAAACCTAAAACTATCTATACTAAAACTAATACTAAAATCCTACAGCGACTTCGAGGCAAAACTCCACCAGGAAGACGAATCTGGAGCGCAGCGACTCCACCAGGAAGACGACACTCCTCCTCAAGTGCTGTGGAAAAAACAAATGATTAGTAAAAGAATAAAGGAATGTATACACAGTTAATTTAATGGAAAATAAAAGCAATTATAATGAATGAATAAAGAATTTCTATATACAAAAGAATGAAAAGAAAATTTTTGGTGCAAAGAGCGTTGCCTCCCCGGCAACGGCGCCAAAATAATGTTCGGAACTGGTGGCTTGTAATGTGTGGTTGTTGTGTTTGAAATTGGTAATAATTGTTGATTATGTCGTTGTAGTACAGGGTGTACAATATAACATTAAGGATGTCGTATAGTGGTGAGTATGGGTGAGTTCCAGTCATTACAACCATTATTATCATTTGCTTATTTATCTAATTTTTACTGGTTTTGTTCCAGGTCGTTCACTGGGAGGCAATTTATTGAATTTAATTCGGTCACTCTTTGATTATCTCCAAAATTGTCTTCTTATTCAAAAAGAAACTTTACATTTAAAGAATGAATGAATGTTTTGTTTACCTAATTACTAAGAAGTGCTTGCAAAAATGCTAACTATGAACAAGCATCAAACAATCTATTATTATACTCTAAACTATGTATTTACAAGTTATCCTATTAATACTATCATAATAGTTCATAATACATTAGAATGCAATGGTGTAGAAATTTAACTTATTAGTCTGTTATGTACAGTAACATATACAGCAGTTTCAGTGACAGATATAAGCGTCGCTAAATCTCAGGAAACACTATACAACCTAAAGAGGCAAAACTGAGATCTTTAGCGACGTTTATAGTGTCGCTTTATTCTGTTAGTAATTATATAGATTTACTTATACGTATGTATACTAGTTATTCTTTGTTTCTCTTTCTTTCTTCATTAAGTCTCTGTTCTTCTTGTGTTCATATTTCTGTTTTAAGTATTCATCTTCTTCTCTCTTTTTATTACTATTGTTCTTTTCTCTGTTGTTCTTGTACTCTTTGCTTTTTTCTCTCGTGTTAAAACTCTTTGTTCTTCTCTTTGTTAACTCTTCTGTCTTAGCATATTTCAGAGGCTGCGGTGGGGAGGGGATTAGGCTAATATCATTAGTCAAAACGTGTTTAGTTTGCGGGCACGCTTTTCGAGGGATACACAGCACCCTAAAGGTGGGACCAGACCTCTACTAAGCGCGCCCTAATCTCAGATTAGGTGGCTTAATTATGTCTTTAATCTCAGCGCCAGGCCTCAGCCCAACGCCATATGCTCGCACACGCTCGGGCCCCCGGCCACACACTAATCGCAAATCAGACAGAGTACTCAGACCGGAGCTCATTGGGTAATCGGGTAAAGGCAGTGTTTCGGGCGCCCGTGACGACTAGCCTATAGGAAACACGAATTACATTTATGCGGCTGCGCTTCACTTGCAGCACACGATGTGGCGCTATTCCAGCGCCACATCGTGCGCTGGAAGTCAGGCGCAGCTGCGTCTGATCGTACTTTTGGCCCTCGATTTGGGGGCCATATATTATTAAATAAAATAAAATAAAATATGGTTAATAAAGTATTTACATAATACTACATAATTGATCAATTAATTTTGAATTTTAAATATGTTTACTATACAAATAAATTCGCTAAACTAGGCTGGTTGTACAGGTTGATTTAGGTGATTAAATAGTTAATTACTTATAAAATAGTTAGTAAATGGTCTAATTGACCTTATACAGATTTAATTTACATACTTAAGTATTTTATACGTATTTTTATTGTATATTTACGAATTTATTTCTATTTTATTTAAGCTAAACTAGCTGTTCTGAGTGTTTTAAATAAAACTAAGTTACAGTAAGCTATACTAGGTATAATTGTACTTTAACTAACTTAAATTACTTACTATATATGTTAACCTAAGTCTATAGATTTATTTACTTAATTATAACTCTAAATTATTAATTTAGCTAATTTATTCTACAATATAGCTACTGAATATGTACATATGAATCTGTATATATACATATACATATATCAGTAAATACATACATAATAGTTCAGTATTTATACATATATTTACATAGATTACATATGTATATAGATTTATGTACAAGTTTATACAGTATTTACCGTATATCTATGTATGTCTACGTACATAATCAGGCTGTATATTATAGTTATAATAGTATGGATATGTATATTTACAGTGTGAAATTAAGTATGTATAATTAGGTTTTAGTAGGAATTTAGGGAATGAGGGTTAAATTAAGTTTTTATTTCATTTTAAACAGCAGCTAAGCTACTGTCAGAGAAGATGGAGAGGGAAGAGAATGTACTGTTCAGGGTGTTTTAGCAGTGTCAGTGGCTTCAGCCACTGTCAAATGGGCTAACTGCTGCTGCAGTTAGTCCATTTGAAGAGGGGGAAAGCATTCACAGAGAAGAGGAGAATTTAGAGAAGAGGGGAATGTTGCTGCAGTTTGCAGCATTTTACTGTATAACTGGGAATAAGAGAAAATTCAGAACAAACTAAAAATTAAAGAGTTGAAATCCCAATCTGATAAGGGTATAAATCTCACGAAAATCACATAAGAATTCAGTTCAAATACCCACAAGGAAAAGCCCTTATCAAAAGCGTCATTTCAGATCAAAACACAAATGGCATTGAGTTAGTCTTCCTAATGCCATAGACAGCATGAAGGAAGACTTAACTCAGTCAATTAAAACCAAAAACATACAATCCCAGTTTCTTGCAACCTTAAGGAGTATGGAAAACTCCTTAGGTTAGAGAATCACCATACAAAAATAATTATCAAACAGGTGGTGTATGGCAGTTCTGAAATGACAAATCATAAAAATAAAGAATGCATTAAAGGAATTTATAAAAGCTAGCAAATGCATTCAGATCAAGGCAGAAGCAAATTCATGAAAGGCTCTTCTGATTTGTTCTCTGTCACCAGAGAACGTGTCAGAATCCTTGCCCTCAAGAAAAACCAAAACCCCTTCAATTTGTCAGATCTGTCAAGACATTTCAGAAAGCAAAATCTCTTCAAAACCCATGTTAAAGTGAATCTGACAAACTGAGGCAATCAATCTAAAATAAAAGGGGCTTTTGTGAACACAAATGGGGTGAGTGAGAAGCCCCAAATGGTGCTTGTGACGCCAATTTCAGATCTGAGGCAGTACACCATCAGATCTGGAATTGGGTCCAGATGTGTGGGTGACAGATGAAAGATTCGTCGTTAAAAGGAACATAAATCAGAATTGGATGGTGGAAAAACAAAACATGAAGAGGGAGATAAATTGATTAATGAACAGATGATTCCTCCCCTCTGATCTGGACTGATCAGAGGAGGTGAGGGAGGGGATCTAATACTAATTCTACTCCTAAGACTAATCTAACTACAGCTAACATTAAACGCTAACGATTAAAACTAAATCTATTCTAAACTACTGCAAACTAAATCTAACACTACTTGTGCAGAATTAAAAACTAAACTAAAAGGAAGAATGGGACCTATGGGTCCTTAGCCGGCGGCTAAGGAGGAAGAAAGGAGGAGGGTGACTCCAGCGGAGGGAAGAGTCTGCTAGTGAGACTCCAGGGTCGTCCTCAGGTGCTACGAGGTCCTTAGCGACGAGGAGGGTCGAGAGCAGGCGATGATTCCACAGCCGGTGGCTGTGAAATCAGGGTCCAGATGAGGAGGAGAGACTGGAGTGGAAGAATTGATCGCTGAGAGATGTAGGAGGGAGCGATGCCTCGCGCGCGACACCACTGAGGTGCTTAAATAGCAGCTCAGTGACTGAGATCACCGCAAGGGTGAGGTTAATCAGAATCAGGCCGGCGGTGAGGATGAGATGGGTAGAGCGCGCGGCGAGTCAAGAGAGAGATCTGACCGTCAGATGAGATCTGGGAAGAGAGGTGAACGCACGCACCGAATCGCGCGAAGGTTCCATTTGAATCCAGCCGCAGATCGAGATCAAAAGTGCGATGGACGGTCGAGAGTGGCTGTGTTCTTCGCGCGCTACAGTGCGCGTGAAGAACACAGGCTTCTCTTTGAAATAAAGGGGAAATTTGCAGACGGACCCTTAGAAGAAGGGGTAGAACATTTGCATGCAGGCCCATAAGCGAGAAGAATAGCAGCTGGAAGGGCCCTGCAGTCTTATAAAAGGGTCCCTGCGGCTTGCAAATAGGTCCAAGAAGGAGTTTTGAAGGGTAGAAATGTAATGCATGAAGGACCTAATTGTAATCTATTTATTTCTAAGCCTAAATGATGTCCAATTGCTTTCAAATTTTTACATGTGCTTAATTGAACATTTACGACATTGATTTTACTTCTGATTTGGCTTTTCAAACTTGTTTATGTGTTCAATTGATGCATGGATCATCATTTGTTCTTTAGTTTTCAGAATATCCCATTTTTGTGACCTAATTAGGAGATTTTAACACACATTAAAAGTTTTAGGTCTTTTCTTTAATTCCCACACTTAACCCTTTTTATGTGTTAATTTGATATTGTTTTGCTTAGTATCTAGCTTAATTTCGGCCTTTTAGCTATGATGAGTAGCCACTCATCATATTCCCTGATGAACACATCCTAGCCGTGTAAGACAAGAAAATGCCATGGTATGCTGACTATGTCAACTACCTGGTTATAGGACAAACCCCGCACAGCTGGTCCAGACAGCAACGGGACAGGTTCTTGGCTGAGGCCAAGCACTATTTCTGGGATGATCCCATGCTGTTTCGCCTCTGTGCTGATCAGATCATCAGGAGGTGCCTCCCCGAAGACGAAGTTCAGAGTGTGCTTTCCTTTTGTCATGACCAAGCGTGTGGCGGCCATTTCTCTGGCAAGAAAACAGCTGCAAAAGTTTTGCAGTCTGGATTTTATTGGCCGTCCCTATTCAAGGATGCACACATCTTTGCCAAGACTTGCTCACGATGCCAAACACTAGGGACAATGACCAAAAAAGATATGATGCCCCCTCAGCCCATTTTGATTGTCGAAATTTTCGACGTTTGGGGTATCGATTTTATGGGCCCCTTTCCACCATCCAACGGCTTCGAGTATATCCTGGTCTCGGTAGACTATGTTTCCAAATGGATTGAAGCCGTCGCCACCCGACGATGCGATCACAAGACGGTCATGGACTTTGTAAAGAAGAACATCTTTTCCCAGTTTGGAATACCCAAGGCCATGATCAGTGATGGTGGAAGCCATTTTATCCATTCCCAGTTCCATGCCCTACTTAGAAAATACGGGGTAAGCCACCGCATTGCCACCCCATATCATCCACAAACAAATGGGCAGACTGAGGTCTCAAACAGACAAATCAAGAACATTTTACAGAAGACTGTGAGACCTGACAGGAAAGACTGGTCCACACGACTTGATGATGCCCTGTGGGCATACAGGACCGCTTTTAAGACCCCGATAGGCATGTCACCTTACCGCTTGGTCTTTGGCAAAGCTTGCCATCTCCCTGTCGAATTGGAACACTGGGCTTACTGGGCTGTTAAGCAATGTAACATGGATCCCCAGTTAGCTGGTGCGCAAAGGACTCTTCAATTATCTGAGCTTGAAGAAATTCGTCGGGACGCCTTTGACAATAGTCGGCTATATAAGGAGAAAATGAAAGCCGTCCACGATCGACTCATTCATAAGAAAACCTTTGAGCCAAACCAACAAGTCTGGCTATTTGATGCACGCCTGAAACTCTTTCCAGGGAAACTTAGGTCCAAATGGACAGGACCATTTCGGGTGGTCAAGCCCTATTCCAATGGGGCAGTCGAAATCGCCGATCTTAATACCGGGCACACCTTTACAGTCAATGGTCAAAGATTGAAGCATTTCCTGGCCCAGGTACCCCCCAAGGAAAGTGTCACCCTTGTTGAGGGCTGACACCAGGCACCGCCCAGCTGGAGGCGTTAAACTCAGCGCTTCCTGGGAGGCAACCCAGCGGATTCAGACTGATCTGGTAGTTTACGTCACTCAGGTACTATCTTTTTGAACCCTTCTGCATCCATGCATCTGCCAATGAGGACATTGTCCAACTTAAGCATGGGGGGGATGGTAAATTGCATAATCCTGAGCTTAATTAATCAGTCTGAATGAATAAATTAATTGATTAAAAAAAAAAATTGAATTTAGGAAGAAAAACTTAGGCATTAGAAACTTGTCAATAGTGGGAAATAATACAAAAAGAACTTAAACGCTTAGACTTTTCAGGCCTTCAGGCTTAATCAGCCCTAGTGTCCATTAAAATATGGATTTAGCGGCGAATCCTTGCAACTTTAAGCTATTCTAATCCACCTAATAAATAAGGTAATAAGTATACGACTTATCAACTCACCCTCTAACTCAGGAAAACTTTGAGTCTAAGCATCTACACACATTTTTGCATAGACTCACTTCTTGGAGATTTTGACAGAAATTGGGTAGCTAATGAACTCTCTAGGGTGGTATGGCTGGCAAGTTGTCGTGGGTAACAGCCCATTGGCAGGTTGTCCAGAACCCAGCCACAGGCCATTTTCTTTTTCGCTGCCTCTAGGTACATTTGAGATTAGGGAAGCCACCTACGTAAAAAAAATAATAATTAAAAAAAAAAAAAAAAAAGAAGAAGGAAAAAGAAGAAAAGAAAATAAACCACACTTCACCGCACAAGTATGGCTGGCAAGTGATCGTGGGTAACAGCCCATTGGTCGGTTGTCCAGAGCCCAGCTCAATAATTACACAAAAAAAAGAAGATCAAAAACACCTAAGGAAGAAGCGGGGAAGTAGTACAAGCCGGGGAGATATACACTGGAAAATCCTTGTGTTGACCCCAAGTAAAATGAACGCAGGGAGAAAGCTACCAATCGAACAAATACACCTTCAGGCAAAAATTTATTTTCTTTTCCGGTCACCTAGAGGCGTAGAAACTCGAAGTCTGTCTCAATTACCGTTAAGTAAGTCTATCACAACATTCACACCAAGATGCTTAGCACTTAGGGTTTTGACCAAGTTTTGGGTGGGTTGGGTAGCCGTAAAAAGTTACCAACCCACACTGAATTCTAAAAATTCTAAAAAGACATATATAGATATATACGTATACATAAGTATAGTTATATATACAAAGCAAGGATTCGGGCGATTCGTATTTTGGCAGACACCCGGGCGCTGCTTAGTCTTTGTAGATTAAGATCTTCGTATAGTTCCTCTTATTGACAAGTAACGAAGTGCCTAAGCAATTACTTCTTGAATTCGCCAAAGAAATAAAGGCTAGAATAAACCTTGCTAGGGACTAGCAAGGAGTAAGCATGGGGGTATGATAACACCACGCAAGGGGGTAGTAATTAGGTTGAATATGGCCCATCTTTAGAATAAAAGGCACAACATAAAGTAGAATAGGAGCATTGCATGCATCAAGTACCAAGATTGCTTATAAACTGTATTAATGGCCATTTGTGTAAAGCATTTGTCAAAGCAGGCCTTAGATGAGCAATCGGACCGCACGGATGGATTCAAGACGACGAACGGAGTCTAACGGACTCAAGATCGGCCAAATCCGACATCCGGAGCTCCCACAATGGGCCCAAGAAATCCTGACCGTTGATCTAGAGATCAACGGCCCAGAACGCGCCACGTCGCCCCGCCCCCGCCGCTCGCACGCCCCCAAGCCAGCCAAGGACGCATCTCGGCCGTTGATCTTCGATCGAACGGCCGAGATCCGCGCGCTCGCCCGCGGTCGCCGCGACAAAGCGCGGGCATGGCGCAACGGCTAGCGCGCACGCCCGTGTCGCGGCGACGTGCGTTTGACTCGCGCGGAGCGGAAATCAATTGCGAGCGAAGGGCGCGGCAAAATTGAGCCGCGCGATCAGCAGCGAACGGCTAGGATTGCGCCACGTGGCGCGATGACAGTGCCCCACCTCCCACGTGCGCACGCACGCCGGGCGGAAACGCGCGCGCGCACGCTCGCCCGAACCGCGATCTTAGCGCAGGCGCGGGAGGATCTCAGCCGTCCGATCTTCAATCGGACGGCTCTCGTTCGACATCCACGGATCGCGCCTGAGGAGAGAGAGGGGCGGGCGGCTGACCGGCGGCAGGAGGGCTTCACCGACGTATCTGGAAGCGATTTTAGCGACGTTCTGGATGTCGCTAAAGCACATTCTTCTTTTAGGAAGCCCTTAACTCTATTTAAACCCCCTTCTACCACCATTCAAGGCATCCTCTCCCACTTGCAAGTACTCCACTCCTCTCCTAGCTAGTCTTAGGCACTCTTGTAATCGCCGGAGACGACGAGCCGCCGACGGAGCCTCCTCCACCGCCGTGGCTGCCTCGTCGCTCTCCACTCTCTCTCTACCTCTCTCTCTCTCTTTTTTAAGCTTTCATTTACTTTTGTTGAAGCATGTATTTAATATTGTAAACCATGAACTATGAATGCATGTTTAATGAAATTATTTTCCATTTAGTTGCCATTTTAATTTCTGTTTAAAGTGCATGATCAAAACCAAGAGCTTTCTAACCCTAAACTCTCTCTATCTCTCGCTTTTCAAAACCGTCTCTTTCGCAAGCAAAACTCCGCCTTTTTCGTGACAACAAGTGGTAAACAAAATCCGATTTCCACGCCTCCCTGAGATCGACACTCGGACTCACCTCCGTTTACTTCTTTTAAAACCGACGTATCAAGTGCAACTATAACGACACCTCTTAACACACACGCACGAAGGCACGTCAGGGGTTGCGGAGGGGGAGTCCTCTGTGGGACCACGAGACGGACACGACTCTGAACGTGGGGAAGGGGGTGGGCCTCCACCGCCCCCACCTTCCTCTGACACTTCCAAGCACAAGGCCTCCTTACCTGGAGGCGTACCAGTATCTCCCCTTCAGCGCCATTATGAGCTTTTCGGACAGTTCCGGAAGCTGAAGCCCCCCTCCTTCAAGGGGGATGAGGACCCGATCGGAGCGGAGGACTGGCTCAAGCAGATCGAGAAGGTGTTTGAAACCCTCCGCCCCCCTGTGGAGTGCCGCGTGGCCTTTGCCACATACAAGGTGAAGAGTACGGCACACAGGGGGTGGAGGGTGATCAAGGGTCAGGAGAGGGACGAGCCGACTTGGGACCAGTTTGTCACCCTCTTCTGCGAGCAGTATTTCCCTCAGACATGGCAGGACCAGAGGAGGCTGGAGTTCCACACTCTCCGCCAGGGGAAGTTGACCGTGAGCGCGTACCGCACGCATTTCCTGGAGCTGTCTCGTTTCGCCGCGACAGCTGTGGCTACTGAGGAGGAGCGCCTTTGGAGGTTCACTGAGAAGCTCCGGCCTGCCATTCGGGGGAATGTCAAACCCCTGAAGCTGCCTACGTTCTCAAGGGTGGAGGAGGCAGCTATGACGTATGAAGAGACCAACTCTTCCGCACGTGACACTGACAGCGGACAAAAGAGGCCCTATCAGCCAGACTTCTCACAGGGCCGATGAGAGAGGAGGAACGTGGCACCCGCTGGAGAGCCATCACGCTTTGCGGGGCCGTCAGTGGCCTTTGGGGGCCCCCGACAGGGGCCAGCTGCTAGCATCGGACCCCCGCCCAGCTGTCAGCAGAGACCCACTAAGGGCGGGAGTCGAGTCCCCCTTTGCTACCAGTGTGGCCAACCGGGCCACATCATGAGGGACTGCCCGTCTAGGGGAAGAGGCCAACAGATGCTCCCCGCGTCGAGTAATGGAGGGTGAGCTGGAGGCCGCAGTTTCCAGGCGCGAGGAGGAGGACAGCAGTCACGGGGAGGGTACTAGCCAATGGCTACCCGTTCGACGTAGAGTGTGGCTGCTTCGTCCGCACCTAGGGCTGAGGGACGTACCAACACCCTGACACACAGAGACGCCAGAGCTTTGGGATCAGTGGTGGCAGGTATGGTCATGGTTTCCAGCAGACTACTTTACATGCTTTTCGATTTCGACACTACGCACTCATTTGTCGCTGCCAATTTTGCTGTTAGTTTGGGGCAGGACTGTGTGTTGTTGGAGGATCCATTCGTGATCAGAGGTCCGGGTGGTCAGCTGTTTTTAGCTGAGGAGGTGTACACAGGTTGTGAGGTCAGTGTTGGGGGACACAGCCTTCCCGCTGACCTGATTATGATACAGATGGAGGATTTTGGCGTGATTCTGGGGATGGACTAGCTGTCCACTTACCACGCCTTGGTGGACTGTTTTGAGAGGAAGATCATCTTCTCCGTACCAGAGTTGCCTTCTTTTGAGTTTCACGGGCAGCCAGCGGACGGAGGCTTCAGGTGCATTTCTGCACTTCGGGCAGCGAGACTTTTGGGCCAGGGGTGTGAGGGCTTCCTAGCTTGTGTGGTGGCAAAGCCCAGCCCTGTGGCAAACCTTCAGAGTATCCCGGTGGTCAAAGAGTACCCCGACGTGTTCCCAGATGAGTTGCTAGGATTACTGCCCGAGCATGAGATCGAGTTTGAGATCTCACTGGTACAGGGGACCAGCCCCATTTCTATAGCACCGTACATGATGGCACCATTTGAGCTGCGAGAGCTCAAGTCTCAGTTGCAGAACCTTCTGGAGAAGGACTTTGTGAGGCCCAATGCGTCTCCGTGGGGAGCCCCAGTATTGTTCATGAAGAAGAAGGATGGTACCCTACGCGTTTGTGTGGACTACAGACAGCTGAATAGGGTTACTGTCAAGAACAGGTATTCGCTGCCGAGGATTGACGACTTGTTTGACCAGTTGCGAGGTGCCACGGTATTCTCCAAGATAGACTTGAGGTCTGGGTACCACCAGTTAAGGATCAGGGAGGTTGACGTCTCCAAGATAGCTTTCCGCACCCGATACGGATACTACGAGTTTTTGGTCATGCCGTTTGGGCTGACCAACGCCCCCGCTGCCTTCATGGATTTGATGAACCAGGTGTTCAGACCATACCTGGACAAATTCGTGGTGGTATTTATTGATGATGTGCTCATCTACTCTCAAGATCAGGCACAGCACGGACAGCACTTGCGGATGGTTTTGGACACACTGAGACGACGTAGGCTGTACGCCAAATACAGCAAGTGCGAGTTCTGGTTGAGGGAGGTGACCTTCTTGGGCCATGTGATCTCCGGGGATGGCTTGGCTGTGGACCCAACCAAGGTTGAGGTAGTACTCAGGTGGGAGAGACCGCATACAGTTACTAAGATCCGTAGTTTCTTGGGACTGGCAGGCTACTACAGGCGGTTTATCAGGGGCTTCTCGCAGATTGCACGTCCTATGACATAGTTGACCCGGAAGAACATGCCCTTTTCTTGGATAGACGCTTATGAAGCGTGTTTTTAGGAGCTAAAGGAGAGGTTAACTTCGGCTCCCGTGCTCACCATTCCAGACAGTAGTGGTGGGTTCGTTGTGTACACGGACGCCTCTTTGCAGGGGTTAGGGGGTGTGCTCATGCAGAGGGGTCACGTTGTCACTTACGCTTCGCGGCAACTGAAGCCCCATGAGCATAGCTACCCTACCCACGACCTGGAGCTGGCATCTGTCGTCTTCGCACTGAAGACTTGGAGTCACTACTTGTACGATGAGACCTTTGAGATTTTCACAGATCATAAGAGCCTCAGATACTTGTTTGATCAGAAGGAGCTCAACATAAGTGTTACGACCTGATTCCCGAATCCCTACAGGAGATGAGAATCGGACCGACTCGACTGATCCCAAGACCCAGTCGTCCAATCAGAAAGTAACCAAAAAACAGTCAAATAAACCACATTCACCATGCAAGTAACTAACGGTAACAAAAGTACAGCAGTAAAGAAAAGAACTACTACAGTACATACCACCACAACAGCAGAGAATTAAAAACAGGTACAGAAATATGAAGTTTACAATAAATGAGTACAAGGTGTAACAGAAATACACACTACTACAGAAAATGGGTACAACAAAAGTACAACTACTGGGCTCTACTAGGCCTAGCACCCTCCTCAGCCGTAGGCTCTGGCTGCTCAACACCTGGTCCTGAAAAAGGTGACAAATATGATACGTTAGCGAAATGCTGAGTAGAGTGGCAACTAGCTAGCTAAGAAAAACAGTAAAGGTGGACAAGTAGCTGTTGTTTTTAATTTCTTTATTTATCTATTTACTCTTTCTTGGTTTATTTCTCAGGTCTTTCTCTTGACCTCGAATGTTCCTCATGGGAACGATCTTGATTGCAGTCTTTTCCGAAAAGTAGAAGTCGCACGTGGTGCGCTCCTGGCCGGGAGAGTCCCCCGTGGTGGTCCTACCCTCAGTCAACCACCCCAAGGTCGCTAACAGACGTAACGGTGACTACGGCACGCGTGATAAACGCATGGGTAGCAACCCCACACTGGCACACGGTCAGTCGTTTCCGTTAACGGGTGCGCCAAAAGCACAGCACGGAACAAGTATAGGGGAGAGCCCTCTCAGTAACAGGGGTCCAGCCCCTCCACAGTAACCAAACAGGGGTCTTGCCCCTCCATAATCCGCGCACCCTCGCCTGACTACCCTGATTTGCCCAGTGGGCCTAACAAGTCGGTGTAGGACGGCTAGCAGAACCCCGGGTCCCGTGGGGTGGCTAGCTCCATCCCAACACTAGTAGCTCTTCCCGGTACGGTGTACGCGAGGGCCAAAAAGTCGATACAAAGTGGCCAGACCTAACCCCGGGTCCCTGGGGCGGCTAGTTTCGCTCTGCACTAAACAGGGGGACAGTCGCTCTCCTTGGTACTCCGTACTCAAGGGCCAACTCACTTCCGCATCCACTTTCCCAGTTCCATGCTATTTATTTTCCAGGAGCTCTACTCCTAATTCCCCGTAGGGTTCATGTTCATATTTCTCAGGCCAAGCCATACTAGGTTTCATCATTTCAGTTTTATTCGCATATAACACGTGTTTCCATCATTTAATCCTTCTTTTCCAATTTATATACAAGCAACTCGAATTTAGTTTCCAAACAACAAAAATTACATGTAGCAGATACAAGCAACAGTACTTTACATTTCACAGGCAGTTTTTATCCAATTACAGGCAATTATCATTATTCTATCTACTTGTTCAAGACTGCGATTCAGGCATTCAAGACATTCATTTCAGTGTTTCTGTTCCTAGGATTCATGCCACACCCTAGGATCTACCATTCAATCTAGTTTTCAGGTCCTAAGATTCATGCCATACCCTAGGATCTATCATTCAATCTAGTTTTCAGGTCCTAGGATTCATGCCATATCCTAGGATCTATCATTTATTTCAGAGATGTATTAACATTAGTAATTAACTAAGGGGAGCCACTCTACCCGCAAAATCGGGAGTAATGGGGGCGTGATCGGCAGGTCCACGTGCCTCCGCAATCCGCAAAGCTGCAACAGAACAGGGTCCTAACACAAGGATCAATCACAAGGAACCACTTAGAACAGGATACAAGTATTTCAAACAAGTAGAGGGACTAATTATGAGAAGAACGAAATTTCAAATGCGAAAATCGGACCTCGAACGGACCCTAAACTAGTCAAAAACAACAACTCTGACTCAAATCAGACGTCTGAAACACCTTCCAAAGGTCTTAAAATGTGGTCCAGGTCATACCGCACTCTGCGTTATTCCTTAGACGTCCAGGGATCCTACTG
Source organism: Thalassia testudinum (assembly GCA_037157565.1). Taxonomy (NCBI): domain Eukaryota; kingdom Viridiplantae; phylum Streptophyta; class Magnoliopsida; order Alismatales; family Hydrocharitaceae; genus Thalassia; species Thalassia testudinum. The sequence goes on from JAZHRO010000063.1 coordinate 138,297,827, forward strand.
AATCGTCTGGACCCAATTCCAGACGTCCGACCACCTCTCTGGACGTCTGGAGACACTCTCCGCCGTCTGGTGTCATGCCCAGACATCAAGAATAATTAGTTAAATAAAGAAAGAAATTGAAAACAACAGCTACCTGTCCACCTTTACTGTTTCTCTTAGTTAGCTGGTTGCCACTCTACTCAACGTTTCGCTGATGTGTCGTACATACCACCTTTTTCAGGTCCAGATGTTGAGTAGCCAAAGCCTTCGGCTACGGAGGGTGCTGGGCCTAGTAGAGCCCAGTAGTTGTACTTTTGTTGTACCCACTTTCTATAGTAGTGAGTATTTTGTTACACTTTTGTACTCTTTTATTGTAAACCTCATATTTCTGTACCTGTTTTTAATTCTACACTGTTGTGGTGGTGTGTGCTGTAGTAGTTACTTCATTACTTCTATACTTTGTTACTTTTAATTGCTTGCATGGTGAATGTGGTTTATTTTACTGCTTTTTGGTTACTTTCTCGTTGGACGACTGGGTCTTGGGATCAGTCGAGTCGGTCCGATTCTTGTGTCTCGTAGGGATTCGGGAATCGGGTCATAACACTCCCCTTTACACATGAGGATGCTAGCAATGAACTCATGAAGCTTTGGAAGTTGAGCATGGGTTCGGAGGATGTTGAAGCAATACAAAGATACTTTTGTAGAATGCAAGCTTTAAATTCCAATTTCTTTCACATGATAGATCTTGATGACGGTGGTTGTGTTTGCAATATCTTCTGGGCTGACTCCACAAGTTACGTGGTATACAAATTTTTTGGCGAAGTGGTCTCATTCGATACAACTTACTTAACAAGCAAATATGATATGCCCTTTTCACTATTTGTTGGTGTAAATAATCATGGGCAATTTGTGTTGTTTGGTTATGCTTTAATATATGAGGAGACAATAGAGAATTTTGTATGGTTATTTCGAACTTCGTTGTCTTACATGAACAATGTTCCACCTTCTGGAATTATAATTGATCAATCGCAAGCAATTATCAAAGCTGAGTCCATTACCTTTCTAAGCACTCGTCATAGATTATCCTTATGGCACATAATGATGAAGTTGCTGCAGCGTTTTGGGAGTGGCCCGAACACAACGAGATGAACTTAAGAAGATTGTATATCGATCACGTACCACTGAAATTTTGAGATGCAATGGTAAACAATGGTTGATAATAGGAGGTTGGAGAGTAATGTGTGGATTAGGCACATGTATGAAATTTGAAACTTCCGGGTACCCACATATTTTGACGAGATGTTCTAGGCAGGTATGGCTATGACTCAGAGAAGTGAGAGCATGAATGCATATTTTGATGGATACGTCACCCTTGAACAATTTGTCCAGCAATATGACCTAGCAATGCATGCAAAGCAAGAGAAATTAAGAAAAGCCAACTTCCAGTCAATCCATAGGCTTGTGCCACTGATTTCTGATTTTCAAATGGAGCAGCAAATTTGTGGAATATACACAACTCAAATATTTAAGATGTTCCAAGAGGAACTAAAGGTCCTAGTGCATTGCTCATGTCGAAGGTGTGTGAAGGGTTTTAGTGCCGAAAAATTTGCAGTTGAGGTTAGAAAGTATAGCAAGCATGGCAGCATACTTTTTGATGTTCATTGTGACATTTGCATGTGGGAGTTCTATTGCAATTGTTGTTATTTCCAGACAGATGGATTGTTGTGTCGCCATATTCTACGTGTGCTCTTGGACAATGGTATTGATGAGATCCCAAAAAGGTATGTCCTGTCACTGGTAATTGAGTATGAAATTTACCTAACTTATAGGCTAGATCGAATGATGAGTTAAGACATGAAAGGTTAAAACTTAAGAGATTAGTGATGAGTACCGACCTTAGGCCTCTTGGCCCTATTTTTAGGGTTTAAACACTCAAGCATTCATTAAGATCCAGATTAATCCAAGAGGTTGAGGAAAGTACGAGGTTGATGTAGTAGGTCTAAGGCTTAGGGATTATTTGGCCCCGTTACCTGCCCTTTGGTTTGCAGGACTTGGTAACCTAAGCACCCAAATCCACACACTGGTCTAGTTCAGTGTGCTTAACAAAGAAATCATGCTAAAAGTGTTCTGTTATGTGCAAATCATCCTGAAAATCTAGCTTAGGAGTGACTCAAAAACACAAGTTGATTGGACAGGTTCCCAACGGGAAGAGGTGGAAAATTCCCCTCGAAGATGTGTAATAACATATCATCTCTTCGGTGCTTGTCTCCTAAGATATCTAAATATCCTACCAAGGGCATGTAAGCGCCTTGTGCTGGTTTAAGTGCCATAGGTAGAATTATCTCGAAATGTCGATTGCCCAGGCTTGAATTTAGCTATAGAACTCCATGAGCGGCACTATCTCGAAGTGTTGAAAGCCATGGTTCTGGGGGTTGCCATGGGTAGTGTTATTATGAACCATCAATTGTCAGGGACCCTTCGAGGATTGATGGTGGCGACAAGAAATCTGATACAAACCGTGTTTAGGGTCAATCAGAGGCTGGATTTAGGGAAATCTAAAAGGGAAAAGAGAGAAAACTATCAAAATAAAAAAATCCTTCTTCATCTCTCTCTTATCAAAATGCACTAGCAAACTGAACCTAGACACGATATGGCTATGCACGGGTGCTTTAACCACTGGGGTCAATGAACCTCTAGGCAATTTTTGCAGGCCTTAGAAACCTTCGAGACAAACTCAGGCTGAAGCTGGTTAGGTCTGAACCTTGGCTGGTACTTGAGTACCTCTAAGCCTATTGTTGATTTTTTTTCTTTGAATAGGTGAGGAGTGCTATCATTAATGATAGCAGACTGGGAGATTTTTATCTGATTTCTAGAGATGCGGCTTAGTAGGGCATCTTGACGGTTACATCCAACTTAAAGACCTGGTTTGATCCATAGGATTTTGCTAGGGATTAGCAAAAACTAGGCATAGGGGTATGATAGGAATACCATCATAGGCCCTAACTAGCCACTTTTAGTCAGGTATGATTGATAAAACCTCCTACATAATCATCTGAGGGTCGTAATTCCATAATATTCTGATTTGAGAAGAGAACGAGAAATTAGGGTTAATTCTGTAATTTTAACAGCACATCATAAACACAGATTAACCACGAGGTTTGTCAAGGGTTAATTAAAGGTCAAATGAGCATTAAAGTCCAATAAGAGGGTCTACACAGATAGAAATAGGGTTTCACGCATTCCGAGAATGAAAACAACACCCGGAACCCTAATTTCTGACTCTCTTAAATTAAAAAGGTTTTGGTCAGGATAAAATTCATCTAAACCTATTAATATTCATAGAAAAATATTCTAAGAGGCTTAGTACCCTTGGTTTGACCATCTAAACCCATTTTGACCTAGAACAGAGTCTCAGACGGAATTTTACCCTAACATGGGCTTCTGTGAAACTTTCCTAGTCAAACTTAGTCAAAACTCAAATCCAACTTCAGCATTAGATTTCTTGGATCCAAATTAAGTTGGTACCCAAATTTAGGTACAATCAGAGTCCATCCTGACGTAGTTAGCAATTTAGCCCTTTAAAATACTATTTCTTACATTTATCCACTCAGGTTTTGAATTATTTGCAAAAGGCCCCCTAACTTGTTACGACCCGGTTCCCAGATCCTTACAGGATTCGAGACCGGCTCACCTTGACTAATCCCAAGACTTAGTCGTCCAACGAGAAATAATCAAAAGTAGGAAATAAACTACATTCACACATGCAATATAGCTAAACATAAGGAAAAGCGAGACGTAAAGGAACAATAGAGCTAAAAATCTCAACAAAGTAACACATGTCATGACAGCAACACAACGGAAAAGAAGACAGAAAGTAACAAGAACAGTAAAAATAGATGTCTAGTACTCACTACAATAGTAGAAAACTAAAGAGTTGGAAAGAACCAACTACGGCTGGGCTCGGCTGGGCCCAGTACCCTCTGCAGCCGGAAACTCAGGCTGCTCAACTCCTAGTCCTGAACAGGGTTAAGAAAAGATAGAGTCAGCGAATGCTGAGTAGAGTGGTGTTTACATTATTTATGTGCAAGTAAAGTAAAACAAACAACCAGGTTTTATTCTCATTTCTATTTATCTCATCAATGTATTTCTGGTTCATTTATTTTACAAAGGATCCAAGTATTTCTTGATCTTGCTTGTTCCTCGTGGGAACGATCTTGATTGCAGTATTTTCCATGGAGTAGAAGGTACGCGTGGTCCTCACCTGGCCGGGGAGCCCCCTGCAGTAGTCCTACACCCAGTCAACCACCCCGAGGTCATTGTCGCAATTAACGCTGACTACGACACGTGTGATAAGCGCACGGGTAGCTACCCCTCACTGGCACGTGGTCAGTCCTTTCCACTAGTGGGTACACCTAAAGTATAGCATGGAATAGTATAGAGTCTTGCTCTCTCAGAACAGGGGTCTCGCCCCTCAGAACCAAACAGGGGTCTCACCCCTCCACAATTCGCGTACCCTCGTCTGACTACCCCAGTTTGCCTAGAGAGCCTAAAAAGTCGATGTAGGTTGGCTAATCCTAACCTCGAGCCCTGTGGGGCTGCTAGCTCCCTCCCTACACTAGTAGCACACCTCGGTACTATGTATGCGAGGGCCAAACAGGAGTAGGTGTGGAGTGACCAGTCCTACCCCGGGGTCTCAACCTAATGGGTGGCTAACTCCTCCTCTACACTGAAAGGGACAGTCACTCTCCTTGGTACCGTATACACAAGGGCTAGCTCACTTCCCGTCTATATACCAGATTCCTTTCATACATAGGAGTTCTACTCCTAATTCCCTGTATGGTTCATGCTCATATTCATCTCATTATCAATATCCGGATCACACTATCCAATTCTCAATTTTTCATCACATACAAGCAGCTCGTGTTTTCATATCTAAACAGTATCTCACAATTACATGAATACCATCTTTAGCAAATTATTTTAAACATGCACTCAAGTAAATAGTATAGCTTGAAATAGGCTCATACATTTCTACCCTAGGGTTCATTTCACATCCTAGAGTTCAATCCAATTATTCCAAACAAGCACATTCTTATTTAAATATTAACAACTAAATTAAACCACTCTACCGGGTATCATGGGAGAAATGGGGGCCTGCATCGCAGCTCTCTTCATTTCCGCAGGCCCCGAACACACCACCGGCTGATAACCTGTACTAGCGACTAATTTACATCAGACAAGCTCAAAATAGTAGGTACTCAACACTAACATGTAGAGAAACTCGAGTAAAAAACAACGGTACTTCGTTTGTGGAAATCTAATTCCGTTTGGGCCCTGAACGGGCCGAAAACATGGTCACTGTCCAAAATCAGACGTCTGGGATTAGTCCCAGACGTCAGATCTTACCTCTCACTTCCTGCGGCTGCCTCAGACGTCCAGACTCCTCTACAACCATCTAATGAGAGTTCTAGCTGTCTGACCTTCCTTCCAATTGTCTGGAAGTGCTGTCGGACTTCCAGTAAAGTGTTTAGACGTCCAAAAGTGCCTAAAAAGGTGCACCATGTGCCTTTCCAATGCCCTGCAGCTGCGTACGAAGACGCAGACCCATTTTCAGCCAAACCACCCTGCGCTACGGTCTGCATGGCGGAAAGTAGCGCAGGAACATGTACCTCCACGCGATAAAATGCTTTCAGAAGTCCGGCTTCAGTTCTGGACGTCTTGATGCCCCTCCAGACGTCTGGTCGACCATCGAGTCGTCTGATACTGGAAGACTTCCAGTATCAGGACCTCCTCTGTGACGCTGCTCCTCTCGCAGTGTCGCCCGCAACACACCGCAGCAGCCTCAGCAATTGCAAAGGGCCGGGAGGTCATCTCCCCGACCCCCTCCTCGCACGTGTGCCCGCCACCACTCAAGAGAGCACCTCCAAGCTTCCGCCGAAGCTCCCCCGAGCTTCCGCATGAGCTCCTCCAAGCTCCGCTGAAGCTCCCTCAGCCTTGGTCCTCCCTTCACGCTCTTCCGTCCTCTCTCTCCCTCTCGTTCTCCCTCGCTCACCCTCTCTCTCTCTCATTCTCCCTCCTAACCCTCGCCGCAGCTACACAGGGACGATGGCTGGAGGTGGTGGTGGCTGGTGGTGAGTGGGTGAGGGTGGTGAGAAGGGGGGTTTAAAAAGAGAGGCATTAAGGTTTCGAGTGAGAGAGTCGAGAGGAGAGAGAATGGTCCGCACGCCACGCACGTGCGGAGAAAAAGTTTCGATTTTTCCCACTTTCGGACGTCTGGCTGACACTCCAGACGTCTTATCCGACTAAAAGGGTGGCGGGTCATTTCACAACTTCTCGTCATTTTCTTCACTTAAGTCCTTCCTGCCATTGGAGATGGGAACACATCTTCAGCGAGAATCAAGGGAGGTTTTCTCCCTCAAATCAGATCCAATCACCTCCAAACTTGGAGGGAAGATCCGCAAGGAGATGCCCTATCTCTCAGACCACCTCTCGATCCTCAAATCGTGGTCTAGAGCTCAATCGAACTCAAGATTTTCAAGGAATTTTCTCCCAGAAAGTTTAAGCAATCCAAGCTCCTTCCCAAGCTTAGAGCTTGTCCTAGGCCCTTTAAAAGGACCCCCATCATGTGGTCGTTCTCTTCAGCCTAGTTTGGACCGAGAAACCTCCTCTTCTCTCTTCTCCGGTCATCTGCAACTTCAGCTCTGGTGACTCTCTCCGATCTCTTCATCTGGTCGTTTAACAATCAAATTGGATGGCCCTCTGCCTTCCTCTCTCGCTTCCGCCTCTCGCTGGTCAAAGTAGAGGTTCTCCATGCCTTCGTCATCGTCGTTCTACCTCATCGCCTTCCTTGTCTTCCACGTCACCGGCCAACCAACGCTAGTGCCTCCTCTTCCTCTTACTCCCTTACCTCCTTCTACGCCCTTAGAAACTAAGACCAATCATCACAGTACCCTCAAGCCCATCGTCTTCCCTATCATTGGTGACGCTCCGACAAAGCCGTACATATACCACAACACACAAAACTGCATGCCACCACATCCACCAGCTCCTCCCTGACCCCACCTACAAAAGCCCTCTCCTAATTTGGAGTTTCACGCACCCCATCACTCCACCAAACACCACCTTCTTCGCTCACCTTCTCCTTCACCGACAGAGCTCCACCGACAACTAAATGCCCTTAAATCACCGCTACTACACTCGCTATCCTCCGGCGAAGCTTCTGAACATTTCTGACTGGGTCAAGAGGTCATTTTCTTGTCATCAGGTATCCTCACCGGAGCTGCTGCATACGCCGCCCATCTCCGCCTTCACCTGCAATGCTCCGACCAGCTTCGACTTCGCTGCCTCCTCCAAGACCTACGGAATCCCCTCGCGACACTCTATAGACCTTGAATCAAAGGGAAACGCCCAGTAGTACCAGCAATCTCACCCTGAAGCCTTAGTTGCACTGCGTGAAGGAAAGAGGGGACATTAATCCCACATCGATCATTGACAGAGCTTGAGCAGCATACAACATCAATTTCGTGCATCGATTTATCGCCTCCGAGAGCATAGGGGTGAGGTCCCTCCGCCCCAACGCATGCACTCACATGCGCTCCCTCATGCACCCTTGCTTGCGAACACGCTCGCGAGTCTGGGCTGGATCTGATTAACCCGTATACTCAAGTCCAACTTGGTCCTGATAAAGGAAAAATCTGAGGAGGAGGGTTTTGCACTGTGGCCTCGGGATTCGAGCCCTCCCTCTTTTCTCTCTACACTTAGTCGCTGCTAAAGACTTAGTGAGGCCTTATGCCTTGCTCATGTGAGGGGTCCTTGCGCCTCTGTGTTCCTCTACTGCTGCTGTGCCTTGGCTTCTCTAAGGCTCAAGATCAGGTGTCTAAAGCCTTAATCAAACATCTATCCCCATGATTGTGTTCGTTCTAATATTTGAGATATTTGATTGATACTGTTGAAATATTTAAGTGGTTATAGAGCTTAAACATTAGGGTTAATTTGGTGATTTAAATCACCATTTTAACCCCATCTTTTTGCACTTTGATTTCTAATTTATTGCTACATTATTCTGATATATACATTGTGCAATATTTTGATTATTTTTGCATATCTCTCTTGATATTGTGATTAGTGGATTAAATTGCCAAATTACTTCCAGCGAACGACCTCGGACTCACATTGATTTCAAGTTTTATAAATTTAAGTGTTTGTGTGATTTTCATCCTATACTACGATGCATTTCCTTAAAAGACGATTCTCATGCTTAAACACCTAGCCCAACCACTCCAGAATGATGTGTCGTGCCCAGTTTGTGCTGCAGAAGGTTGCGAGTACAGCAACCTCGATCTCAAATGGGGAATGCCGATGTGCTATGTGCTTTAGCTAAATACAGCACACAGCACCTAGAGCATGCATGGTGGCGCATTGCAATGCGCACGTTACGCACGGTCCGACCTTTATATAGACCTCCAAGGTCATGGAATATGGTGTGGACTAGGGCTTTTGTATACTATTACTCTTTGTACAAACTCCTCTCAAGATCACGAGTGTATCTCCTATAATATTAAAATTACATACCCCCTCCCTAAAAAAATAAAAAGACAAAAAGAGTCACGTCAAAGAGCCAATTGCACTCGAGGGATGAGCATTGGGTCAAGCATGTGCGGGTTAAGCTCGACCCAACCCAAGCTCATTTAATAAATGGGCTAAAAAGGTAGCCCAAGGCCCAACCCCAGATAAATTTTCTTAGCCCAAGCTCAGCTCAGTCTAAAAATTAATGGGATAGGGTTGGGCCGGTGATTGCAAAGCAACCATAGGACTTAAATGACCTGAATTAAGTTAAAACTTAGCATAATTATAGTATAATTCATTCATTAGTGGCATAAATTACATCTTTTCTGCTTTACTTAAATAATCATGAAATAATGTTATAATGTACTGATTAGTGCACTATTTGAATTGTAGGTAATAAGAAGTTCAGGAGATAGCATGAAACTAGACCTGAAGCAAGGAGGAAGCTAGAGCTACAGCAGAGCTGGAGTAGAAGTCCTGAAATAAAGATGAAGACATAATGTAGGGAAGAGGTATACTACCTTACAAGTAGAATTTTAATGCAGGAGTAAATTATGAACGTAGGACCTTTCCTAGCCTTAGGATAGCCCTAGATACCTTCCTAAACCCTGGGCGCCCTTAGATTGGGTCACCCTAGCCTAGAGAAACTCAAAACCCTTATTCCAGCCCATATCTGGACGTCCAAGTAAGTTGCTTGTTGTATCGAAAATTCGTTGCAAAAAGATTTGAGTTTTGAAAACCTATCGTCGTAGTGTAATTTGTGAAAAAATCCAAACAATTAAATAATTTTTACTGAAACTCAAAAGGAGTCCTAGGTCGAACACGAGGAGGCATACGTTTGATCAAAAATCAAGTTTGATTTATTGTCATGAAGTAGATTAACTGGTCGATTTAAATCTACGCTAGCTCTCTACTTAAAGAATAAACAATAGAAGAGAGAGAAAAAGAATGATACAAATAAAGAGAAAAAAGAGAGAGAATAAATAGAAATTTCATAACCACAATTTAATGTTCATTACAACTAATCACTATGCTAGAAAGTAGGAAATCTATACTAGAAAGTGATATAGGAGAAGGGGGGGAGAGGTTATCCTCCTCGATGGTTGCTTGGAGGACAAGTCGCATTGACAGAGCGCCTAGACAAGGGTGGTGAGATGACGGACAAGGGAGAATGAAGACGAAAGATGAAGGACGGGGTAGGGCGACGTCGTAGCGGGTTCTACTTCCTGAATGGCGGTGAGAATACAACCATGGGCGTTCCACGAACGGGGATGAGAAGGGGGAAAAATTTTATTTTAAACTCTAATGGAGCATCTCGAGTTTGGGATAAGCTCTTGGAGCTTTGGAGGGGGTGAAAGAAGAGAGGAAGAGATGAAAAGAATGTGGGGGTTGTAGGGCCTTTTCATAGTTGAAGAATAGAGGGGCAAATAGGTCATTTTGATGATTAAACATTAATTCAGGGCCTTTAGTGATAGATTTAATCATCACTAAAGTCCAATCATGGGTGTAGCACACGCACACACCCCGCCTCCTCCACTTCCTTTGCTTCAACGCACCTCCCACGTTCAGACAACCTCAGCCATCAGATCGCGAGATCAGACAGCTTTGGATGCATCTGCACCCGCCCTTCATCGCACGCCTGACATGGTTTGTGCACGTGTGTTTGGAAGTGGCATTATAGTTTGCACTTGCACGCCGATTTTAAAGTAAAGAAACGGATGTGAATCCGAGTGTCGGTCTCAGGGAGGCGTGAAAATTGGATTTTTCTTGTCACTTATTGTCACGAAAATCGTGAAGTTTTGCTTGCAAAAAGGCACGGGTGAAAAATGAGAGAGAGAGAGAGAGAGATTAGAGTTAGAATCGTTTCATTCTTAACATGCAACTTGAATAGGAAATAGAACAAGCAACTGAATAGAAAACAACTTCATTAATCATGCAGCTTTAGTTTATAAATTACAACATTAGATACATGCTTAAACATAAGTAAAGTAAAGCTTAAAAGAAGGGAAGAAAGAGAGAGAGAGGGAGGGCGGCGAGGCAGCCACGGTGGTGGAAAAGGCTCCATCGGTGGCTCGTCGTCTCCGACGATTACAAGAAGGCTTAAAGGTAGCTAGGAGGGGGTAGAGTAGTTGCAAGTTGAGTGAATGCATTGAATGGGTGGTTGGAAGGGGTTTAAATAGGGAGAAGGGCTTTCCAAATGAAGAAGGTGTTTTAGCGACATCCGGGACGTCGCTAAAACCCTTCCCAAAACATCGGTGAAGCCCCCTACCCACCAGTCGCTCGCCCGCAGACATTCTTCCTCGTGCCCAATCCGTGTGCGTGGCATGAGAGCCGTCCAATCGAAGATCAGACGGCTGAGGTCTTCGCACAGGCATGCTCGGATCGCGCCTTGAGTGCACGTGCGTGTGGGCGTTGTTGACCTGCATGTGTGCGCGCGTGGCTAATCACCGCCTGAGGACGCACCGCATGGCGCGACCATCACCATTCGCGTGCAGATCTACGACCTTAATCAGCCGCGCCCGCTCGAACAGCGAATTAGGCAGTGCGCGGGGTCTCGAACGCCCGCCGCTGCCCGCTGCACTACCGGGCTGGATTGTCGCACGGAGGAGGCGGGGCACGTGAGCGTAGGGCTCTGCGGAACCGTGCAATGGAGGATCAACGGCCGAGATGTGTCTCTTGGTGGAGGAAGCAGGGGCGCGCTATGCGCGGAAGGGCGGATGCAGGCGCGGTGAGGCTGACACGTGGCGGCGCCATGGCCGTTGATCATCAGATCAACGGTCAGAACTTCATGGGCCCATTGTGGGAGCTCTGGATGTCAAATTTGGCCGATTATTAGTCTGTTGGACTCCATTCGTCGTTCTAAATCCATCCGTGCAGTCTGATTACTCATCTGAGGCCTGCTTTGACAAGTGCTCATACAAATGGCCATTAATACTATTTTATAAGTAATCTTGACATATGATGCATGCAATACTCCCATTCTACTTATGTTGTGTTATCTGTGCCTTTTATTCTTAAGATGGATCCTATTTAACATAATTATCACCCCAAGATGCAGTGTCATCATACCCCCATGCTTACTCCTTGCTAGTCCCTAGCAAGGTTTATGCTAGTGTTTATTTTCTATCAGAATTTAAGAAATAATTACTTAGACACTTCGTCATTTGTCAATAGGAGGAAATATACTAAGATCTTAATCTATAAAGACTAAGCAGCGCCCGGGTGTCTGCCAAAATACGAATCTCCTTAATCATTGCTTTAATGTATGTAAATATATATATATTGGATTTTTTTGGAATTCAGAGTGGGTTGGTAACTTTTTACGGCTACCCAACCCACCCAAAACTCGATCAAAACCCTAAGTACTAAGCATCTTGGTGTGAAGATCGTAATAGACTCACTCAGCAGTAATTCAGACAGACTTCGGGTTTCTAGGCCCCTAGGTGACCGGAAGAGGAAGTATTTTGCCTAAAGGTGTATTTGTTCGATTGGTAGCTTTCTCCCTACATTTGTTTTAATTGGGATCAACACAAGGATTTTTCCAGTGTATATCTCCCCGACTTGTACTACTTCCCCGCTTCTTCCTTAAGTGTTTTGGTTCTTTTTGTGCATTTACTGAGCTGGACTCTGGACAACTGACCAATGGGCTATTACCCACGATCACTTGCCAGCCATACTCGTGCAGTGAAGTGTGATTTATTTTGCTCTTTTTTCTTTTTTTTTTTTTGTAGGTGGCTTTCTTGATATCAAATGTACCTAGAGGCAATGAAGAAGAAGTGGTCCCGTGGCTGGACTCTGGACAACTTGCCAATAGGTTGTTACCCACGACAACTTCCCAGCCATACCACCCTAGAAAGTTCATTAGCTACTCAATTTCTGTCAAAATCTCCGAGGAGTGAGTCTGTGCAAAAATGTGTGTAGATGCTTAGACTCAAAGTCCTTCTGAGTTAGAGGGTGAGTTGATAAGTCGTATACTTATCACCTTATTTAGTAGGTGGATTAGAGTAGCTTAAGGTTGCAAGGATTTGAAGCTAAATCCATATTTTAACGGACACCAGGGCTGATTAAGCCTGAAGACCTGAAAAGTCTAAGTGTTTAAGTTCTTTTTGTATTATTTCCCACTATTGACAAGTTTCTTCCTAAATTTAATTTTTTTTTATTTTATTCAGACTAATTAAATGAGCTCAAGATCACACAATTTACCACCCCCCCATGCTTAAGTTAGACAATGTCCTCATTGGCAAATACATGGATGCAACAGGGGTTAAAAAGATATTACCTGAGTGACGTAAAATACCGAATCAGCCTGAATCCTCTAGGTTGCCTCCGAGGAAGCACTGAGTTTAACGCCTCCAGCTAGGCGGTGCTTCGTGTCATCCCTCAATAAGGGTGACACTCTCCTTTGGAGGAACCTGGGCTAGGAGGTGTTTCAATCTTTGACCATTAACTGTAAAAGTGTGCACAGTGTTTGGGTCAGCGATTTCAACCGCCTCATTAGAGTAAGGCTTAACCACCCAAAATGGTCCTATCCATTTGGACCTGAGTTTCCCCGGAAAGAGTTTTAGGCGGACATCGAACAGCCAGACTTGCTGGTTAGGCTAAAAGGTCTTTCTATGGATGAGTCGGTCGTGGACGGCTTTCATTTTCTCCTTATACAGTCTACTATTCTCAAAGGCATCCCGACGAATTTCTTCTAGCTCAGAGAGTTGGAGCGTCCTCTGCGCACCGGTTAACTAGGAATCCATGTTACAATGCTTGACAGCCCAGTAGGCCTGGTGTTCCAATTAGACAAGAAGGTGGCAGGCTTTGCCAAAGACCAGGAGATAAGGCGACATGCCTATCGGGGTCATGAAAGCGGTCCTGTATGCCCACAAGGCATCATCTAGTCCTGTGGACCAATCTTTCCTATCAGGACTCACAGTCTTTTGTAAAATGTTCTTGATTTGTCTATTTGAGACCTCAGTCTGCCCATTTGTTTGCAGATGATATGGGGTAGCAATGCAGTGGATAACCCCGTATTTTCTAAGTAGGGCATGGAATTGGGAGTGAATAAAATGAATTTCACCATCACTGATCATGGCCTTTGGTATTCCAAATCGAGAAAAGATGTTCTACTTAACAAAGTCCATGACAGTCCTATGATCGCATCGGCGGGTGGCAACGGCTTCAATTCATTTAGAAACATAGTCTACCGAGACTAGGATGTACTCAAAGCCGTCGGATGGTGGAAAGGGGCCCATAAAATTGATACCCCAAACGTCGAAGATTTTGACAATTAAGATGGGCTAGAGGGGCATCATATCTTTTCTGGTCATGGTCCCCAACGTTTGGCAACGCGAGCAAGTCTTGGCAAAGTTGTGTGCATCTTTAAATAGGGAAGGCTAGTAAAATCCAGACTGTAGAACCTTCGCAGCCATTTTCTTTCCAGAGAAGTGGCCACCACAAGCCTGGTCATGATAGAAAGATAGCACACTCTGAACTTCGTTCTCGGGGATACACCTCCTGATGATTTGGTCGGCACAGAGGCGAAACAGCATGGGATCATCGCAGAAATAGTACTTTGCCTCAGCCAAGAACCTGTCCCGTTGCTGTCTAGACCAGCTGTGCGGGATCTGTCCTACAACTAGGTAGTTGACATAGTCAGCATACCAAGGTAGTCTCTTGTCTTGCACAACCAGAATGTGTTCATCGGGGAAGGTGTCAGATAAAGGCAGAGAAGGTCCAATGTGGTCTAGGTGAAGTCTAGACAAATGGTCAGCCACCACATTCTTTGATCCGGCCTTGTCGCGGATTTCCAGGTCAAATTCCTGCAAGAGCAGGATCCATCTGATGAGCCTGGGCTTTGCGTCATTCTTAGCCAACAAGTGCCAGATGGCTGAATGGTCAGTATAGATGGTTACGTGGGATCCCAACAAGTAAGGTCGGAACTTCTTAAGCCCGAAGACTACAGCGAGCAATTCTTTCTCCGTGACCATATAATTTAGTTGGGCCTCGTTCAATGTTTTGCTCGCGTAGTAGATCACCACGGGTTTCTTGTCTTGTCTTTGTCCCAGGACAGCGCCTATGGCAAAATCTGATGCATCACACATAATCTCAAAGTCCTGGGACCAATCCGGGGGTTGAAGTACAGGTGCTGTGGAGACTAAGTCCCGGAGGATGTGATAAGCCTAGATGCAATCAGAGGACATGTGGAATATGGCGTCGTTGGCCAGAAGGTCGGTTAAGGGTTTGGAGAGCTTGGAGAAGTCTTTAAAGAACCTTCGGTAAAAGCCAACGTGTCCCAGGAATGAGCGAATATGCCGGACAGGGCTAAGCGGAGGAAGTTTGGAAATCAAATCAACCTTAGCCCGATCCACCTCAATGCCCCTATGCGATACGATGTGACCGAGGATAATTCCTTCTTGAACCATAAAATGGCTCTTTTCCCAACCTAACACCAGATTAACCTCGATACATCGTTTTAGGATTTTCTCCAAGTTGCTCAGATAGTGGTCGAATGAATTCCCAAATACAGAGAAATCATCCATAAAGACCTCTAAGTACTCACCCACCATTTCGGAAAAAATGGCTAGTATGCAATGTTGGAAGGTAGCAAGTGCGTTGCATAACCCGAACGGCATTCGACGGCGTACGGGCAAGTGAATGTGGTCTTTTCTTGATCTTCCGGAGCAATTGCGACTTGGTTATATCCTGAATATCCATCCAGGAAGCAAAAATACTTTTGCCATGCCAATCTTTCAAGGATTTGGTCAATGAATGACAAGGGGAAATGGTCCTTCTTAGTGGCTTCATTGAGCTTCCTATAATCAATACACACCCGCCATGCGGTGGTGGTACGGGTGGGGATGGATTCGCCATGCTCATTGGTGACAACGGTGAGCCCGACTTTCTTTAGAACCACTTGAGTGGGGCTCACCCAAGGGCTATCAGAGATAGGATAGATGATGTCGGCGTCAAGCCACTTGATAATTTCTTTCTTGACAACCTCCCACATGTTTGGGTTTAATCATCTCTACATCTGGCGGGAGGGTCGTGCCCCGTCTTCCAGGTAAATCTTATGGGTGCAATAGGTGGGGCTAATTCCTCTCAAGTCAAAAATGATCCAACCAATGGCGGCCTGATGTTCTGAAAGGGTTGCGGTCAACCTGAGTTCCTGATCCTTGGTTAGATGAGAATTAATAATCACAGGGAAGGTCTGGTCAGGTCCCAGGAATACATACTTGAGATTCTCAAGTAGTGGCTTAAGTTCGGGTATGGGTGGAACAATGGTTGACGGAAAAGGGAAAGGCGGGAGTTGATCAACATCAATCTCCTCAAATGGTGTTGTTTGATGGTAATCAGCCTTACAGAGGTCCACGGGTAGCGATGGTGATGGGTCAGAACAGTCGTTACAGGCTTGGTGGTCTAAGACAGAACTAAGGGTGAGGCATTCCTCGACCAGGGTTTCCACGGGATCATATTCCTCAACACAATCGCAATCAAAAGACTTTGTCGCCCGAAAGATATCCAATTGCATTTTCTTGTCTCTGAAGGCGATTTCCATACATCCCATGTCACAATCAATGTTTGCCTTAGCCATAGCTAAGAAAGGTCTGCCTAAGATTATGGGTGTGTTCTATAATTTTTCAGGGACTTTCATGTCGAGCACCAAGAAGTCGACTAGGAAATAGAAGTCCTTGACCCATACAATTACGTCCTGGACAACCCCCTTCGGGGTCTTCACTGATCTATCAGCCAGCTAGATGGTGACAGGTGTGGGTGTCAACTCTCCGAAACCAAATTGGTGGTACAGGGTTGTTGGAATCAGATTGATAGAAGCACCTAAGTCCAGGAGCGCTCTATCAAATGTCATGTCCCCGATATTGCAGGAAATCAGGGGTGATCCTAGGTCAGTTTGCTTGAGCTGAAGGTTGCTTGATATTATAAAACTTGCTTGTTTGGAGAGCACAACCTTCTTAGGTGCTTGAGGTCTTGGCTTACATTTGGGTGTACAGGCATCCTTTAAAAACTTGGCGTAAGCTGGGATGTGCTTAACGGCTTCGAGGAGCGGAATATTAATCTGTACTTGCTTAAAGATCTCCAAAAGTTCCTTAGTTTCCACAGCATTTTTCTTCTTGATTGTTTCCAAGGCCTCAGGGTAGGGTGTCTGAACATGGATCAGGTCTATTTATGGGTCCTTGGGTTTTTCTGGTGCCTCTTCTAAGCCGGGTATTTCAATGGGTGAAGTCTCGGGGAGAGTCGGCCATTTAGAATCCTGGGTTTTGGTGCTGCTTCTCAAGGTTACCGCATTCACAGAGGCATTGGGACCATGGGATGATCCTTGAGAAGACGAGGACGAAGAAGCACCAAACCCAGGGGGTGTTTGTGGGGCTAGCTGGACCATGTGAGCCTGCCCGGGATTGCCTTGGAACCCTTACGAATTGGGGCCCCTGTTAATTATGTTTCGCAGGTTCGGTTGTGGCTGAGAAGGTAGGGATCCTTGTTGTTTACAGTCTAAGAGTTGGCTTAACCGTCCCTTCACTAAGGCCATTTCCTCTTGATGTTTCTGGTTCATTTCAACCATCATCTTTATTAGGGTGTCCATTTGGTTTTGTGGGGGAGGGGCTGCCCTATTTTGATTATATGGGGGTTTAACTAGTGGTCCTTACTGATAGGGGGCAAGTTTGGCTGCTGATTTGGCCTGGGCTAATTTTGGAATTGCGGTGGTTTCTGGTTCATCCACCCAAAGTTGGGGTGATTACGCTAGCCTGTGTTGTAAGTGTTGGAGAAAGTGTCAGGTTTAGCATAACCTTGGACAGCTTGCACATCTTCAAGGATAGCAGATGTCGATGGGGAGGGAAGAGAGTAATCAAGGGTTGAGGGAGCAAAGGTCCCTCCCTGGAATGTGGTCAAGGGTTGTTCCAGGTTCAATTGGCTTAAAGGCTAGACTAGGTCAACATTATGTGCTCCCTTTGCTAGGGAGAAGGTCTGTAATGGATTCTTGGTCTGGTTTAGTAGCTCATCAATCTTTTTGTCCACCAATTCCACTCAATCTAGTTTCTTGGTAATGATGTCCATGTCAACCATTCTAGAATTTACTTGTACCTCATAAATCCCACCACGGGGTTGACTGGATCGGTTAAATTGGGTCATGGAGGCATTATTGAGCGAATTTTCGCTCATAGACTCAAAGAGCTCAAACGTGCTCTCCTTATCCTTGTTTAGGAAGTTCCCCCCTCATGAGGCATCGACGAAGTTCCGTAGGTTGCTGTCCAGACTGTGGTAGAAAATATGGGCCAATTGCCACCTTGGTACTTCGTAGTGTGGGCATTTCCTCAAGGGTTCATTAAATCTTTCCCACGCCTCATGAAACTGTTCCCCACCCTGGAGTGTGAAGGTAGTAATAGCTCTTCTGAGGGCATTGGTCTTTCCTATAGGGAAGAATTTCTTTAGAAATAAATGCCTCAGTTCTTCCCAGGTGGTGATGGGTCTACCTAGGGTTCTAAGCCAGTGAGAAGCCTTGTCTCTCAATGAGAAGGGGAACATCTTAATTAGAACAATGTCAAGGCTGATGTTCCTAGGTTTCACAGTTCATGCTATCCGGTCAAGATCCTCTGGGTGCTGGAAGGGGTCATCATTTAAGCTTCCATGGAAGTGGATCTGGATCAAACTTAAGACATTTGGTTTTAGCTCAAAATCATCTCCCCCTTCGGGGATCCTAAGGTGTGGCTTGACTCTAATAGCGAAGGGATTGTAGAAATCGCAGAGGGGCCTCGGTTGATCCTGGAATGGTGGTACATTAGGTGGCAGTTGCCCTTGTGGGCCTTGGAAAGGTGGTGGTGGTTGCCCTTGTGGGTTCTGTAACTGGTGTATGGCTTGCATGATGGTATAGATCTGTTGTTGCTGAAGCCGGTGGTTTGCATTAATCTGGGCTTGGATAATGGCCATTGTGTCTGGTGGGGGTTGGTCATCAACCTCATCTACCCTAGGTTCAGCCATGTTTCTAGCAGAATCAAGTTGCCTGGATTCCTGTCCCAAAACAAACAACTCGGGATGCAGTGAGCGTCTCCCGTGCATACACTAGAGAAGAACAGGAGGGGATGTGGAGGGTGACAGATGCGAGAACTGTGTGTTCAATCAAGCAAATAAGCCTAGTCCTTATGATGCATTTCCTTAGGAGACCTAGAAATCTCAAAAAGGGTGATTAAGTCCGTAAGCACTGGACTCCCCTTCCTAAAGCTAATCTGGCCAGGTTGATTACGAGGGGATTGCAGGGAAGGTTCTTCCTTTGGCTTGCGTCGTCGGTTCCATAGACCCCACAACCGCGGTTGTTTGACACTACCCCGCAGCCTAGTCACCAGATTCTACCAAGGGAATGAAAGCCAAGTACCCAGCGAACAAAACCTCACCTCTCGAGACTTAACTCAGTCCTACCTAGGGCACGTCTACTCAGTTTTAAAAGGGCTAGGATAGTACTTGTGCTAGGGTTATGTGATGAGGCGTTGATTGGGGTGGTGCCTCTTAGTTTTCCACTTTCCGTGTGTGTGCTTCTATCAAAGCATGGTTTTCAAGCAAGGATTTTTTTCAAGATGTGGTGTCTTTTAGTGTTTCATCCTTACTTTAGTATCTTTTAGGATTAACGTGTCTTAATGCTTTCAGACAAGTTTCAGTGGGCATGTCAAGTTTTGCACACAATTTGGTGAAAGTAGATTTCCTTTTATTCTGTAGAGGCTCTAAAACCTTAATGTACTCATCCTAATGATCATGCAGCTTCTATTAGATGAGTCATTTTTAGGGTGGAGTGGTGCAGCCCAAGCCAATCCAAGGTGGCTTTGCAAACACCACTCAAAAAGAGAAAAGTACACTCCAAGAATTTATTCAGAATGTTAGAGTGTACATTTTTTGTTGGGTGATGTGTTATAGATGTGGGTCAGGTAATCATACGCCACGCCAATTTTTTTCAATTTTACAATTTTTTTAAGTTTACAAGCAAGCAAACAACCATGAGTGAAGAACTACTCACTACCGGTCCTTATTGCACCTACTCCCTTGTTACCGTCATGGGTTGCACTGCTTCGCCGTCCAAGCGCCGAATTCTCGCAACCATCAAATAAAAGGAGACAAAGCATTAGATGATATGAGAATGGATGTAAAATGGAAGTGACAAAACAAATCCAACGGCGCCAAAAACTGACGTGGTTCGTGCGCGTGTGTTTGGAAGTGTCGTTATAGTTTGCACTTGCACGTCGATTTTAAAGTAAACAAACGGATGTGAGTCCGAGTGTTGGTCTCATGGAAGCGTGAAAATCATATTTTTCTTGTCACTTATTGTTACGAAAATCGCGGAGTTTTGCTTGCGAAAAGACGCAGGTGAAAAGCGAGAGAGAGAGAGAGATTAGGGTTAAAATCGTTTCATTCTTAACATGAAACTTGAATAGAAAATAGAGCAAGCAACTGAATAGAAAACAACTTCATTAATCATGCAGCTTTAGTTCATAAATTACAACATTAGATACATGCTTAAACATAAGTAAAGTAAAGCTTAAAAGAAGGGAAGAAAGAGAAACAAAGGGAGGGTGGTAAGGCAGCCACAGTGGTGGAGAAGGCTCCGTCGGTGGCTCGTTATCTTCGACGATTACAAGAGGACTTAAAGGTAGCTAGGAGGGGGGTAGAGTAGTTGCAAGTGGAGTGAATGCCTTGAATGGGTGGTTGGAAGGGGTTTAAATAGGGAGAAGAGCTTTCCAAATGAAGAAGGGGTTTTAGCGACGTCCAGGACGTCGTTAAAACCCTTCCCAAAACGTCGGTGAAGCCCACTTCCTGCCGGTCGCTCGCCCGTAGCCATTCTTCCTCGCACCCGATCTATGTGTGTGGCATAAGAGCCGTTCGATCGAAGATCGGACGACTGAGGTCTTCACACGGGCGTGCTCGGATCGTGCCTTGAGTGCGCGTGCGCGCAGGCGTTGTCGACCGGCGTATGCGCGCACGTGGTTGATCGCCGCCTGAGGACGCGCCACGTGGCTCGATAGTCACCGTTCGCGTGCGGATCTACGACCTTAATCAGCCGCGCTAGCTCGAACAGCGAATTAGGCAGTGCGCGGGGTCTCGAATGCCCACCGCTGCCTTTGCGAACAGCGCACTGCCCGCTGTGCCACCGGGCTGGATTGTCTCGTGGAGGAGGCGAGGCGCACGGGCATGGGGCACTGCTGAACCATGCGATGGAGGATCAACGGCCGAGATGCATCTCTTGGTGGAGGAAGTGGGGGCGTGCTGTGTGCGGAAGGGCAGATGCAGGCGCGGTGAGGCTGACACGTGGCGGCCCCATGGCTGTTGATCATCAGATCAACGGTCAGAACTTCTTGGGCCCATTGTGGGAGCTCCGGATGTCGGATTTGGCTGATTTTGAGTTCGTTGGACTCCGTTCGTCGTTCTGAAACCATCCGTGCAGTCCGATTGCTCATCTGAGGTCTGCTTTGACAAATGCTCATACAAATGGCCATTAATACTATTTTATAAGCAATCTTGACATATGATGCATGCAATGCTCCCATTCTACTTATATTGTGTTATCTGTGCCTTTTATTCTTAAGATGGGCCCTATTTAACAGAATTATCACCCCAAGATGTAGTGTTATCAACTCCCACGCGTGTGATCAGACATGCAGCGGCGCGTCTGATTGCGTGTGTGAACCGTGGCATCTGGGCACACCACGTAGCACTCGCATCTACCTCCTGCTCGCAATCCAGCGGCGTGATTTCATCTACGCTTGCCCACACCTTCGATTTGAGGCTCACGGGGGCTCAACCCCACGACCTCGGTCTCACCCATGGGTGCGAGACCAACGCGCCAGGTCGCCCTTTGAGGCGCGTTTACGTCTAAGGCGCACGCGCTCATGGCCGTTGGATCAAGATCCAACAATCCAGATCTGATGCCCAATTGAGAAGAGAGAGCAGCGACAAGCCTTGGGCGGTGAGCCACGTGGCACCATCTTAGTTCATCTTCTCTGACTTGTAATGGTGCCACGGATGTCGAATTGGACCAATTTTTGCGCTGTTGGGCTGCGATCGTCGATTCAAACACATCCGTGCGGTTGGATTTGTCATCTGAAGTATGGATTTACACCACTTGGTCCCTTGGTCTTAGATCTTTCTCGAATTGCATCTGATACTACAGAGATCCGATCAGGGCGATCATGGAGTCGTTGAACTCCGATCGTCGTCCTGATCAGATCGGTATGGTTGGATATTCAATCCGAGGCCCCAATTAAATATCGCTCTATTCCCTGACCATAAAAAGAAAGAATTAACCTAAACTTTACACAATCTAACTTAAATGCATGATGATGCATGTTATGCAATATTTATAATGCATGATGTAATTATACGCCTAAGGACATGCATAAATAAATAGTTTATGTGACATAAATGTGTTTACATCATTGCTGGACATCCAAGACCCTTAGACACCACCCGCAGAGCTAGAACCCAATCTGCTGGAATATTGGACGTCCAGACAAGGTGTCAGACACCCAATTTATGCAGAATTACAAGACAGAACCTTAAATTCACCCTGAATCAACATTGGACATCCAGACCAGAGACTTAGACATCTGATTTTGAAGTATAAGTCATCTGATTAATAAATCAGACGTCTGAAACCCATCTCTAGTTGTTTCTAAAATCAAGCATAGATCTTGATTTCGTAATCCCCTAAACCTAATTCTACACCCTAGGGAACCTAAATTAAGATACCCTAAGCCTAGTACACTATGCCAAGATCCTCCTAAGAACCTAATTAGGTTCTCACTAAGCCCAATTGACTTTGATCTAAGTCAATTACACTTTACCTAGTCAATTGAACTCATAGAGTCCAATTGAACTCAAACCTCAACCAACACAAGTCTAATTGGACTCAATGAGAGTCCAATTGACTTAAGCCTAACCTAATTGGATACTTTCTCTCCTAATTAGACACACATCCACTCAATTAAACTTGTAATAAGTTTAATTGCACTTATCACATTAGCATTAGGGTTTATAGCTGTAACGACCCAATTTCCCGAATCCCTACGAGACACGAGAATCGGACCGACCCGATTGATCCCAAGACCCAGTCGTCCAACGAGAAAGTAACCAAAAGAGCAGTAAAATAAACCACATTCATCATGTATATAACTAGCAGTAACAAAATACAGCAGTAAAGAAAGGAAATACTACAGTATACACTACCACAACAGAAGAGAAATAAACATGTACATAACATGAAGCTTACAATAAAGAGAGTACAGGGAGTAACAGAAAACTACTCACTAAAGCGGAAAGAAAAGTACAGAAGGTACTACAGGTAACACTACTGGGCTCTACTAGGCCCAGCGCCCTCTGCAGCCACTGACTCTGGCTGCTCAACACCTGGTCCTGAAAAGGTAACAAGGGTGACACGTCAGCGAAACGCTGAGTAGAGTGACAACTAAAAGCTAAAAGAAGCAGTAGAGTGTACAGTAGCTGTTACATTTTTACTTTCTTTATTTATATTTTGTCCATTTATTCACTGTTGATTTATTTCTCAGATCCTTCTCTTGATCTTGAATGTTCCTCATGGGAACGATCTTGATTGCAGTATTTTCCGAAAAGTAGAAGTAACACGTGGTGCTCTCCTGGCCGGGAGAGTCCCCCGTGGTGGTCCTACCTTCAGTCAACCACCCCAAGGTCGCTAACAGACGTAATGGTGACTACGGCACGCGCGATAAACGCACGGGTAGCTACCCCGCACTGGCACGCGGTCAGTCATTTCCGTTAACGGGTGCGCCCAAAGCACAGCACGAAACCAGTATAGGGCAGAGCCCTCTTAGTAACAGGGGTCCAACCCCTCCACAGTAACCAAACAGGGGTCTTGCCCCTCCACAGTCCACGCACCCTCGCCTGACTACCCTGGTTTGCCCAGTGGACCTAACAAGTCGGTGTAGGAGGGCTAGCAGAACCCCAGGGCCCGTGGGGTAGCTAGTGCTCTCCCTACACTAGTAACTCTCAGTACTGTGTACACGAGGGCCAAAAGTCGATACAAAGTGGCTAGACCTAACCCCAGGTCCCTGGGGCGGCTAGCTCCGCTCTGCACTAAACAGGGGGACAGTTGCTCTCCTTGGTACTCCGTACTCAAGGGCCAGCTCATTTCCCCAATTCTATTCCATTCCCTTTTCAGGAGTTCTACTCCTAATTCCCCGTAGGGTTCATGCTCTTTTAACTCAGCCAATTTAGGTTTCACCGTTCCAGCTTTATATTCATATAACCCATGTTCTCAACCGTATTTATTCATTCATAACAGGAAACTGTTAACCAATTTACAGGCAGTTATCATTTCCTTTCCACTTTTCCAAGACTGCAATGTTTATATATTCAACTAGTTTTCCAGTCCTAGGATTCATGTCGTACCCTAGGATCTATCATTCAATCTAGTTTTCCAGTCCTAGGATTCATGCAATACCCTAGGATCTATCATTCAATCTAATTTCTCAGTCCTAGGGTTCATGCAATGCCCTAGACTCTATTAATTGTTTCATAATTATACAATTTTTGTTAAATAAATTAAAGGGCCACTCTACCCGCGAAATCGGAAGTACTGGGGGCGTGGTCGGCAATCCCGTGCGCCTCTGCAACCTCCAAAGCCATAACAGAACGGGGTCCTAACACAAGGATCAATCACAAGGAGTTTCTCAGAACAGTATACAATTACTGTAAAGAGGTAGAGGAAATAAATCTGGAAAGAACGAAACTTGAAACGTTGAAAACGGACTTCGAACGGACCCTAAACGGGTTAAAAACGACTAGTCTGCCCAAAATCAGACGTCTGGAACTTCTTCCAGACGTCTTAAAGGGTCGATCAGATCATACCTCGGTCTGTGCAGTCCTTTAGACGTCCAGAAGCCCGCTGGATCATCTGGTCCTAGTTCCCAGAATCGGACATCTGGAGGTCCTCTCCGTCGTCTGGTACTGTGGCCAGACGTCTGATCCGTGTGGGATGGCGAGCCCTCACGCCCTCCCGAATAGAACCTGCACACACACACACCTGCTCTCATCACGAAGGGGCGCAGAAGAACGCGGCGGACGGCTGCATGGTCGTACACGCGTAAAAAAGAGAAGGTAGGAAATTATTGTACCTGTCAGACGTCTGGACCTTCCTCCAGACGTCTTCGGCGTCGTCTGGATGTAAGTCCAGACGTCTGATTCTGGGAAATTTTCCCAGAATCAGGACCCTTTTCGCTCTCCGCCCGCGACGCACGGCCGTGCCGCGCCGCGTCCGCCTGCTGCCCGAGCTGCAGCAGCTCCTCCGCGCCACCCCACGCTCGCTGCTCTCCCGTCGGCAGGCTCTAGCTACCCCGGCAAGCTCGCACCTTCGCGATCAAGCTTCTACTTCCTCTCGCAACCACCCCTCCTTCCCGCACGCTCGCAGCAGCCGCTGTTGCCGCTCTCTCTCACTCGCGCTCTCGCTGGCAGGGAGAAGGAGAAGAAGAAGGCGGTGGAATGAGGGTGAGGGAGAGGGGGAGTGGTTTTATAAGGCAGCTGCAGGGAGAGAGGAGGAAAATGGCACCTGCAGGGAGGGAAAGAGTAAAACGAAGGTGGCGGGTTCAGTATGCACACGCAGGCACGCAGACGCGAACTCGTATGCCGAAAAAATTTAATACCAGACGTCTGGGAAGGGTTCCAGATGTCTGGGACACTTTCCAGACGTCTTAACTACGTTTGATGCCCATGTTCGTAACAATAGCCCTATTTCTAGAAACCTACCTAAACCCAATCACCTAGACCTATAGGACTTGACCTAAACCACCTAGCCACACCCACACACTCACGCGCACACACACACACACACAACCACTTGGCCATCCACTCTAGAGTCCTCTAGAATCTTCACCAAGTGGCGCCACCTCTTGAAACCCAAAAATAGAAAATCAACTAGTCCATTCTTAGATCCACAAATTGTGGATCTAAGAAGATCCACTCCCATCCATCTTGACACAAAGATGGAGGTCCTTCTAGAGAATTCTATAATTCTCTAGAGGGTCAATCCCTTGGTCTATTTAAAGACCCTCTTGGACAGCTATGGACACCCATCTTGATCTTGGATATCATCTCATGTATACACCCTCTCCACGAGCTCCATCACCTCCATCATCACCACCTTCACGTCCAAGATATAGAACACCTCCACCACCTTCTCAAGAGACCGACCACCCACCTTGGTCGTCCCTCTCTTCCTTCCCACCACCTCAGGCCACACAACCGCTGGAGACCACCTCCAATGCCCTATTTTCTGTTAGCTAGATTAGTGTTCTTCATAGTTAATTCTTGCATTACTTTTTTGTTAGTGATAGTAGTAATCCTCCATCTCTAAAAATGCATGCATAATCTTCTTTAGATTCATGCATGCATAACTTTCCTGTTAGCTAGAATTGTTGTTTTCAAGCTTTCATGTACAAGCTTTCCTCGAGAATCATTGTAATGACATTATTTGTGAGGAAATAAAAATTAGTAGTCACCCGCTCCATATGTCCATATCTTTTGTGCAATTGAAATGTCTGTTTCGGAAGATATAGAGGACTTAACGATTAATGAATTTTCTATGGGTCGCCATCGCATAGTTAAGATAGCGCACACCAATACGCATACCTTCATGTTTATATTATTTTTGACTCATGCGCACGTCTTACGAGTTAACAACACAACCGGTGAATCCTATATTCGTATTTTAAATATCGAACTGCAATTTTAAGCAAGTAGAAAAATCAAATCAATTTCACTTTTAAATGCCTCCCTGAAACCGACCAGGACTCACCGTATCGTTATATAATTTTTGTTTGAATTGGATTTCGCGACCATACTACAACATAAAATCAATTAATTTCACAATTTTCGATTACAACAGCCAAGTCGACCCATTTATGTAGATTTCTAATGGAGGGGGGTGAGATTTGCATGATATATATAAAATTGCGGAAATATTATGAACAATCTCACAAAATGATGCAATCACAAGTACACAATGATTTTTAGGTAAAAATCCAAATTCGAGTAAAAATCACCACCTAAACCACTCAGTTTAGGATTTCCCAATCTACCAAATCGATCAAATCCACTATCAAGTCACTTAAACGAGGGTGACTTAACCTCTTACAACAACGCTACTTAGACGAGGGTAGCATACCTCATAACCCCTCATCTTCACGAAGAGTATTTTGTCCCACGAAGGAGATGAGAATTCGCAAAGCGAATACCCAACCAAGAACAAAGAAAAATAACAACCTATAGAGCCATAAAGTATTAATCTTAAACTTAGCTTCTATAGGTAAAAGAGACTTCCCTTAGATGGAAGTGCATAGACATGATCTCGATAAAGTAACGATGCTCTTGGATTTGTTGGATGGGGCTTCGAGAGCAATATCACTTCTCTTCTTGATGATTTCTTATTTATGACACAAAAGATTATGGAAGTAGTGTTACTTAGTGTGCTTAACAAAGGAAGGGTCCTACTCTATTTTTAGGTGGCTTAGGAACCCTTAGGAAGGCTATAAAAGCCTTAAGTAGCCGTTGGAACCAAATCCAAGGTAAATCAGGCTAGAATTAGGGCTATTAATGATTCTGACAGGATTATCAGACATCTAGATCTATTATCAGACGTCTGGATCTTTGTTTGATTTTAGGGTCGAACGTCTAATCTAGAAGGGTGGATCAATTGGTCAGTGTTGGATCAAAACAGACGTCTAGAGGTTACTTTTAAGACGTTTGAACTTAAGGTCAAACGTCTAATTTTAGACGAGTTTCCTTCTTGTTTTTGTCCAGACCTAAACAGGGTTCTAGGTCTTGTTGGTCAGACGACAGATTGGACGTCTGGAACAAAGTCTAGATGTCTGGAAATAGGTTTTACTATGGGAATTGATTTCTCGAAGCTCAAACGACTATAATCACTGACAAAAATGATTTGGGGATGGATTGAGCCTAATGTCTATTTACCAAATGTCTAGGGATCACTATGGATGTCTGAAAGTGAAAGTATGTTGGATAAAGAGTTAATCCTCTAAGATTAGTCTGATAAAGCCAACGGTCCTCTAGTTGGACGTCTAGCAAGGTCATTAGATATTTTCTAAGACATTTGGACTAAGGGTTGGTCGTATGAAATTAATAGACAGAAAGACTAAGTCCAACCTAAGTATTTTGGATGTCTGTTCACAAAGTTAGACGTCTTAAAGTCTAAGATCAGATGTCTGATTTTAATATTGGACGTCTGATTATGCTGTCTGGTGCCTATTTTGACTTTTTAAGTTTTCTATGAAAAACCTAAGTATCTTAAGTTTGAGTAAGTGCTCCTACGACTACTGTTAGGTAACTTTGAGGTACTTTAACAATCTAAACAAAAATAAGAGCAAAAGAAACAACAAATGAATATATGAATAAAAGTATATATCATATTCTTCATTTCTTTCTTTTTTCAAGCTTTTGTTCCAAGCGAAGCTCTTTCTCCTCCACCAATCTCTTCCAACCATGGATGTGAGCTTGAGCTCCTCCTTCATACTTGTAACCATTTACATTTTCCTGAAACTTTAAACTCAAAGCAAATGTTAAATTACAAGTATTTTGTTATCATTAAAATTAATGATCAAGGTGTCCTTGCACCAATAATTTATTCATTATCTAATTATTTATTTCACTTATACCTGTAAAATAATATGTAAATGGAGTTTTGCATCAATAATTATTTTAAAAGTATAAAAATAATATGATTTTGTATAAGAAAAAATGACTTGTAAAGGATAATTAACTTTTTCAGTTATGTAAATGATAAAGTTATCATATTTGTCTTTTGTGTATATTAAAAGATCTTCACGTCCTCATAGGTACAGTCAAACTAGAACGATCAAACTACATACATTGCAAATATTTGGCTTGAATATTCAACATATATAGCATATGATAAGTCAACTAAATGTAATCAAGTAAAGGAAAATTATAATAAAAAATAAAAGTACTTATCTTGTGTATTCATATTTAGTGCAAATTTTGATGTTCACACTTCTTTGTGGTAAGAAGTTAATGATTCATATCTAATTCGAACGAGAGTATAGAATTATATTACACAACTTATAGTTCCAGGGAGTATGGCGGTTAAGGTTTTATTAGTTAAAAAATAATAATAACAATTAATGTTCATTTAATATTTAATGTATGATACATATATGATATATATTTTGATAGATAATATAAATATTAATACATATATGATATATATATTAATGTAGACTATGCCTTAAGATGATCTCATAAATGAACCAACCGGCAAAGTTGGATTTAGATGACCTTGACCTAAAGCTCAACTATTTAATAAATAAGTTATATTTATAATCTAAACTCGACCAAGTTAATTTTATACTTAAACTTAAGTTAACCCACTCACATTGGACCTCCAATTGGGATGGGCCAACCCGACCCAATGTCATCTCTAATGATATCTTTTATACAAACTCTCCTGAAAAATCACCAGTCTATCTTCTATAATATTAAAATTACGTACGCGCTCCTTGAAGGAGGGAAAAAAAGGAGTCACGTCGAAGAGCCAATCGCACTCAACCGCTAATCAGCTACTAAACTACCCGTCGCGGTGCAGCTATACCCCTCCCGCAGAGAAAAAGAACAGACCAGAGCTGCCGTCAAGGGGAAGCCGTGACTGCCAACGACGCGATGGCAAAGACACTCCACGAGCACCCCCCGATGCCCCAAATGAGCAGCATGCGTACAGTGTCCGTAGATAGCATAGATAGATAGATTGACAGACATAGGATAGAGACAGAGACGAAGGGTGGGGTGGTGGTGGTGAGAGAAAATAAAACCAAGCCACCGTGACAGAAGAGAGATCCCACAGCATCTTCCAGCTGCCACAATTCACCCTTCCCATCTCCGGTCCACACACACCTCCCAGTCCACTCTACACCCCTCTCTCATCTTCATCCCCTTGTGGCCAACTTCGTCGCAGATCCAGATGATGTTGGGAGACCAATCATGTTAACCGATGATGGTAGGAGGATGGGCGGTGGTGACGGTGGTGACGTCCGATACCACCATCACCATCGCCATCATCTCCTCCTCCAGCAGCGTCAGCAGCTGCAGCATCATCAGCGGCAGCCCTCCCCGCGCGGCGCGGCACGTCGGCAGCGGCGGAGCGTGGCGGGGGAGGTAGTGGAGGTGCAGGGGGGCCACATTGTGCGGGCGGCGGGGAGGAAGGACCGGCACAGCAAGGTGTGCACCTCGAAGGGCCCCCGCGACCGCCGCGTGCGCCTCTCCGCACACACGGCCATCCAGTTCTACGACGTCCAGGACCGCCTCGGCTACGACCGCCCCAGCAAGGCCGTCGACTGGCTCATCCAGCACGCCAAGTCCGCCATCGACCAGCTTGCCCACCTCCCCCCCTGGCGCTCACCCCACCAACCACAGCCGGAACCCACCACCCACCACCAGCAGGAGGACAACCACGCTCCCATCACCCACCACCACGACATCGTTCCCCCATCACTCGAGTCCGACGCCATCGCCGACACCATCAACCTCTTCTTCCCCGTCGTCTCCCATACTTCCTCCACCTCCCTCTCAACTCACAGCAACAACACCAACACCAACACCAACACCACCAACAATAGCAATATCAGCTATCCCCAGCAAGATCTCCTCCGCCTTTCCCTGGAGTCGTTTCGGAAGCCGAGTAGCTCCACGATCGAGAGACCACCGCTCTTCTCTCACGGGTGGGCGGAGCAGAACCCAAGTCACGTGGTGCACTGGTTTCCTCCTGGTGGTGTTGGTGGCGGTAGTGGATATGGGTTCCCGGTGACGGAGCAGATGGTGGGCGAAGGCCCGTTGATGACGCAGAGGTGCCCCCTTCAGTCCAATGGCAGCAGCAGCAGCAGCCAGTTCATGTACCCGTTCGGCCCCAACGGGTTCGCGGGTTTCCATGTTCCCGCTAGGATCCATGGAGAGGTTGAGCATCCTCCTCCTCCTCCTCCTCCTTCTCTTCACCTTCTTGTTGCTGCTGATATAGAGAAGAGGAAGGAAGGATGACCATGACCGCCAGTGAGCAGAGGACTTTTGCTTCAGCAGGTAAGAGTGCTCAACCAAATTGGTGCTCCTGTCATTTCTCGCTTTGTAATATTTGCTGTTG
The DNA here is from genome assembly GCA_037157565.1 of Thalassia testudinum. NCBI lineage: Eukaryota > Viridiplantae > Streptophyta > Magnoliopsida > Alismatales > Hydrocharitaceae > Thalassia > Thalassia testudinum. The sequence continues at coordinate 138,328,539 of JAZHRO010000063.1, forward strand.
TTGTTTGGTGTAGTTCTGCGTGTGCTTCTGCTTCTCCTCTTTGTTGTTGGTTGTGGGTGGAAACTCTTTTGACTTTTGCCCTTCCTCCTGCTTGTTGTCGATTACCTTTCTTTGGGATTGTGTTCCTTGTTTTCTAATGTGGTAATTTTATCCATGGTTTTTTTTTTTTTAACTTGCATTCAGATGATAATGCATGCGAGTAGAGAGGGTCAGTACCCTCTCACAAGGGTTCATCTTGTCGGTTGGGTTTGAAGTAATTGGACTCGAGCAAATACTTAACTAAGATGGGTTTGCTTCCCGAAAGGACTTTGTTTAATTATCTCTATTATGGGTATGGTTTGGTTCGGGTGGCCTTCTTAAGCAAGTAGAAACCAAATGTACTTAACTTCATTTAATGTGGTCAAGTAGGAGGAAGCTAAGTCGACTCCTTGCGCATGCATAAACATGTACTATTTGGATTTAAGTTTCTGAATTTCCTGTGTTTGCACATTTCCTCATTTATTTCTGTTTGTTGTGTCGTTTTTGCGATTTTATGTGATTCGTGCCAATTACCTTCGAATCTTCTGGTTGTCAGCTGTCTTCTTGGGCGTGAACTGTACCCTAATTGTGTTTTTTCCTGGGTCCTTTGCTTGGATCCCATGGAAGCAGAAGTGGAAATTGTGTACTAAACCATATAGAAATTTCAGACTCTTCCACTACCCAAAAGGACGCATTCAGAAAACCCAGGGTTAATTAGATGACATTGCATGCCCTGTTTAGTTCATCAGTGGATCCCTGTTTTGGAAGATTAACCTGAGTTTCCCTCAGGGTTAGTTTATGGGAAGAGTTACAAAAAAGAAGTTAACTTCTGGGCAAAAGGAGTTAACTCCCGTTCGTGTTCATGTAAAAACGACTTAAGGGGAGTTAACCCCAATTGGTGTTTTATGTGTTTGTGGAGTTAAGGGGAGTTAATCTATGTTGAGAAGTGCGGGATGTTACTTAGTTGTGGATGTTAAAATGGAGGTTAACTTGTCAAAAGACCCTTTTGCCCCTAGAACGAAAGTTAAATTAGTTGGTGATTTTTTTATTTTAAATTGAAACTTTTGTGTTTAATTGAATTGTTTTAAGGGCATCTAATGATCAACTTAATATTTAATTAATTAATAATTATAAATAAAATTAAAACTACAATGGGTAATTAAGTGCAAGAAAGTGTTACACCGGTTTGATTCATACCTAAAAGTTCTAATGCCACCACCGCTATAGGAAATCAGGCTTTTGACGGTGGTTAAAAATTGTCATCGGAAGGTCTAAAATCATTGTTAAAAAATGATAACAAATCCATTGTAGACATGGACTATTGCAGATGGTTTTTACCAGAATTGTAGGCGTACGTTAAAAATCGCTGTGAACTTGAGTCGCTGGGAATAGAGATCTTTATTGATAGTTTCAAAACTGTCGGCAAAAGTAGACATTTGCTGACGGTTGCTTAATTGCTGATAAATCTTCTGGAGACAGCTATTGACCATTTACAATTTTTGGCGTCGATTTTCAAACCACCAGTAAGAATCCTTAACATCAGTTTTTTTTTGTGGCAACGGTTATATAACCACCAACATAGATTCTAGACACTAAAATAGTAAATACGGATCTATATGTAACCTTATACACATCACGTGTTTCATGGAATACATAACATGTATGTAACATGTATTCAATCACATAACACATATTGCATCCAAACAATGATATTCATACACAATTAACAATATATTCTAACATATGAAAGTTTGACAACATAAGCTTTTAAATGTAGTTTTACAAAAACTTTAATAGACAAAAAGAGATAGAATGGTAGAAATGAATGATTCTAGTTTTGTGTATGCTTTCGTGTAAGCCTCAAGTTGATGAGTATCAACATCCAAGATAAGAGTGGGCTCATCAAATTGAATCCATGAAGCATCAAATTTGTTCAACTCGGTAATAACCTCCCTGCATAGACTTCGACCAATAAATGCAAAAAATGGCAAGATTAGATTGTTGGGGTGAATTAAAATTAACCCATAAATTATTAAATGATGGACCTAAATGTTGACCTAAGACAACTAGTACCTATGTTGCGTACTCAATCATGCTCAATGAGTATAAGTACCTATTACTAGTATCGGTACCATTGATCTTCTATTTGTGTTGACTTAACCTCACAATCAAACTGTATCGATATTAATAATCAGTATCAGTACTACTCATGTTCTGTTTAGGGCACAAAATCAATGCAGTGTGCAATTCGAGTACTTTAGATGTATCTATACTCATGGATAAGTATCGATACCTTAAGGGTACTGGAACAACACTTTAAATCCTAGAACTCTGCTGTTCTCAACTGGTATTGATACTCATCTAGAGTATCGATACCAGATGAGTACTGGCTTGAACCTTAAAACCTGAAGTGCTATGCTAGTGTTCATCATATATTGGTACTAAGAATAAATATCGGTACATGTGAGATATTGGTCGAGGCACCAGAATCTTGACCTCAATCTGTAACCAACGAATACCGATACTAAAGACCATCATCGGTACTAGTGACACAAGTTTGGGTCATTTCAAGTCACAAACTAATCCTATACCAAGCGAGTACTTATAACAAGTATCGATGCCCTATAGTTACAGGTATAGAGATTGAAACCAAAGTATCAAAATTGTGACCTACATGTATTGGTATTGATGATCAGCACCCATACTACAGGAAAGAAAAAATTGGGTTGTTAGTCATTGATCAAAGGTTTTTTCTATCTCTAGTTTATGAGTAATCCTAAGAGCTGTGAGCATGAAACTCGTGATCATGTATTCTAAACAACAAAGGAGCAATATGTACATAAGAGAGCAAAATAAAATGCATACCTATATTTGCATCCATTGATATGTTGATAGTGATAAAAGATAATGGTCTTCCAAGACTTACCATGACCTGATTTGAGGAGTATCAACCCTCCAGCAATTCTTATGATAGAGGTTGCTCAAAACCTTTCTCCTCCCTTCACCTTACTCTCTCCTTGTGGATGGGGAGTCTAAGAGAGATCAAAATTTTGTGTTAAGCCATCGGAGACCATAACTTTCATCTTTAATATAAATTAATCACCATTGATTTGTATTTGGCCCTTTGCAGTTCCTGTCATCATAGAAAAGTAAATGACCCGAAAGCCTGTACACATTTATTCCATATCTCAATGATACACCAATGCTTAAAATTAATGTTAAAATCTCATTTGATCACTTTTAACATGGGCGTCTATCATTGACAACTATAAATGTGTAATTATACACACATATCAATCCATCAATTGGACCAACTGTCCAACATAGATTGCAAAGCTATCCACAACAATCTTCGTATGCATAGTCAAGGAAAGAAAAATTACTTGTAGATAAGGAGAACACTATCCAAGAGGGAAAGAGTAGAGAATGACTTCACTACACCCCTAGAAGGTTTTGAAAGGAACAAATAGGTAATTGGACCAATGAGCACTAGCATTGTCTCGATGTCAAGCTACAAATGACTGTTACCAACCACATATTATTTGCTAAATTGGTGAAAACGTGCTGACAGTTTGGATATCCAGTAGTAGTGTTGTAGGGTATTATCAAACACTGAACAGAAAATAAAAACGTGCAATGGACATAATAAATGCATACCACTTTTTGCCTCCTTGTACTTAGAGACAGCCTTGTGGGACGTGTAAGAGAATTTGGTATTTGATCCTAACTCAGGGACTATAAAGCGGCTGTAGAAGATATGAAAGAATAATAAGTTGATATCAAAGAAGCAGAAATGTCTGTCAGCAAGAAAAAATGATCACCCTTTAACATCATAATTAAGAAGCAATTATTGACTAACTTGTGTCAAATCACTTAGTTATCTCTATAGGAGGAAGAGAAGCATTCCTCGGGTCATTGAGAAATAGATATCAAATCCACGCATTTCTCGAGTACAGCCCTTGGCCTGGCTGCGGCATCTAGCACCCGGTCATGGTATGAGAAAGTGTTGCTAGGGATATAACTAATCCCAGCATCAGCCATCTGTTTCCAGATGGATGCCCTCAGAGCTGAAGCAACTTTCTGTAACTCAACACTGCTCTTTCCATCCCAAAATGATTCCAAGGCAAACTTGAACTCTCTTTTCGGAACCATGTGAGGATATCCAACAATGTGTATTGGCATTGTTCTGCCTAAGCAAACAATAGAAAATTACAAGATGAGATAGAGTAAAAAGAAAAGGTTCATTTCATGTGTCCCTTATCTTAACATGCAGCAGAATCCAATTGTCATGTGACCATGTAGTTTCTATATTTCATGCCTACAGATTACGTTTTGACAAAAGCATGTTTCAACATGTCCTTCCTTCAGAGAGTGGTGGGAAATCAAAATGAGGGAAGACAATCAACAATCGAAAGAAGGAAACAAACACAAGTTCAGTAAGCAGGCAGGGAATCCATGGGTTCTAGACATTCTAAATTGAATACAGCCAACCAGAAAAATGCGCATGAGGAGCAGGCAAAGTAAATCACATCGTGACAACTCAACTGAATCAATTTCCAGAAGCAATAATACTTTTCAGTGCAGGAACGAATCAATGCAAGCACAGCATGTCCCTGGACCATTGGGCAATACCTGAACAAGCATCATTGACTGAAAAGGTGATTGCTTGCTAACAACTAGACATCTTCCGAGATCCATTTTCCATAAGTTATGAACTGTGATCTAAACACTGACTTAGCATCACATTATTACTACCCAAACACCTCACCATCCACATTACTGAATGTGCCAATAATGGAATGGAAAAGCAAGAAATGGCCAGTCGAAATGAATAGATCTAGCAACCCTGCCAACATGGCTTGTCGAAGTTTAAACTACATTTTAGGAAATGAAGTAAAAACCCAAAAAGGAAGTCATCTCAGTGGAATCAGACACAAGATATTCGCAGTTGAGTTTCTAAAGGACCCTCCTCATTGAGGGCTTGTGTTACAATAGGGATTCGCACAGTTCAAACCCACACGTAGCATCCTCCTCATCTCCTTGCTATGGAATTCCCTGTTCAACCTCTCATCCATGACATAGAGAAGCCTATCCACCGTGTACTTGTTGGTAACGAGGGCATCATCAAGCTACTCGAGGGCCTTGTCGTAGTTGTTCGGGTACACCTGGTGGTGGATCTACATGATCTCCACCCATAATTTCCTTCAATTGCTTTCATAATTTCCCAAGACAGTGCCCCCTCATAGTTTTCTTCGGATATCACTGTTAGGCTTGCAATCGCGTAAAATTAGGTTTTTCGATTAAAATGTCGTAGTATAGGTACGACTTAACCTAAACAAAAAAATATATAACAAAATTCAAGGTGAGTCCCGATCTACAAAAATGATTAATGATTTATGATTTTACTTTCTTTCCCTTGCTTGCAATTAAAATTAATCTAAATATAGAAACCTAAAGCTTGACCTAACCTAAGACCTAGAGATGGTGGTTGATTTTTTGCACTTGAAATTCTCCTGTTGCTATCTCGAAGCAGACAATCATAGTGTAGTGGAGGTAGATGTAAAATGTATAAGTGTAATGCTCATTACAAAATTCTCGAATTACGTGAACACTATTGAGAGAATTTTGAAAAATATTCACATCGTTTTCTCGTGTAGGACTTGCTATCTATATTTTTTTTCGAATTTTTGTTTTATGATTTCTTTGGATTTTTGGATTTTTGAATGCAAAAATGATTCCTAAAACAACTAACCTGACTATACGAAATCAATTAATCTACCAACTAATTAACCTAATCTACATAGTCGGCGTGTGATGTGCAAATGGGTGTGGTGATTAGGAATGCAAAATCAAAAGTAGTTGTGAGATCAATTTATCACAATGAATAATGAAAGCAAATAAACTTGTATTGCATCAAATAATTCATAATGACAAAAATATTCAGAATAAAAACAAGAGGAATGCTTAATGACAGGAATCAAAATGACAGGATAAATCTATTGTAACAGAAATCCATCCCATTAGGAATTCTCGTACACGCCACGGATCAGAGTGGCACGCCCACAACCTATGGTGTGTTTAGGCATACCAAAAGAAGAAAAATCATACTACTTGCAATAATTAAATGCAGAAATAAAGTAGAATAAGAAGAACTACAATCTAATAGAAAGGACACCAAAGGTGATCCCGTAAGGGAGGCTTTGGTGGCCTTGGCATGCGATTTGGAGAGGAGGGGTGGCCGGCCACCTAAGGTGAGGGTGGATGGCCATTGGAGTTGGAGGAGAAGCTATGGAGGTAGAGCTACCTAATGGTGGAACGAGGGGTAGGAAGAAGATAATGAAGTGAGTGGCCAAGGGGTATGGTGTTTATAAGGTGGAGGGGGGAACCTAAGGTTGGCGCACCTAAGAATAGGTGGTCGCAACTTTTAGTGGGGAGGGGGGTTGTGTGCATGGACTTGGTTGGGAGGTGGTGGTGGTGGTGTTGTGTTTGAATTATGTAGAGTTAGGTTGTGATTTTAAGTCCTAAGTGGGTTGGGTCAGCCTAGGTGGATTTAGGTTGAGTCTAATTGGGTAGGTGTCGCTTTGAAAATCGTCGTAGTTTAGGAAAATATCGCGTCGTAGTATAGCGATGAAAATTGAAACGATATTTAAATTTATAAGTTCTCGAAAAATCATGAGGTTCGAGGTTATTTACATGGAGCAAATATGAAATTCAAATCACTAATCGAAATGATAAGCAATGTGAGCACAATAATCAATTCGCAAATATAATATGCAATGAATCAATCTGCTAAAAACGTATTCAATTAGAGTCAAGAATGTATCTCATGAGTCAAGGACAAAAATGTAAAGAGCCAAAAAAGTGGTGGTCGAGACCACCAATTAAGCCCCACAATTAGCACAATTCCCAAGGTCAACATCTCAAATACTTAGCCACATCCGATCAAAGTACTCAACCAAATTAGATCTCAATATCTCCACAATAGCCAAGATGCCTTAAGTTCATTCAGCACAAACCCCTTTGAATTTCACTAAGTGTGGGCATGAATCCCGAGGAGCAAAACCTCCCCATCTCTCTATAAAAATCTCTTCTTTCTCACTCAATCCCAGACCCAAGTACTGTTCAGACCAATTCATTTTAGTGTAGGGGGATCGGTCCAGCCCGCAAGGCGTGAGCGAGCAGACCATGTGTGTGTGTGGCATGTGAAGGGACCTCACCCCGTGATTTGAGGTAGAAAGGCAACACACATTTTCCCTTTTATGCAAGGTTCTAGTTTTCACTTCTACAATGTAGGACTAATGTGATCCCTCCTTCGCACGCAACTGATGAGATCTTCTCCAAATCATGTTGCTGCTGGTGTGTTCTTCCTAATTGAAGGCCTGGAAGGCTTTGCAGAGGTATTCCACTCCAGCTGAGGGTGGTAGTGGGGGCGATGATGGGTGGAGCACGGCGAACGAAGGCGGAGGAGTGGAGCTCGCTGACAATACCTAAAAACTCAAGAAAATGACCCTAAGGCCCAATTAACACAGGCAGGGGACTTGCCATGAGGCGAGGAAGGCGAAGAAAGTGGTTTTGTGTTGTTTAGAGTGTTGTGGAGGTCGGTTAAGGTCAGTTAGGGTGGCGGATAGTGGGTGTGTTCAACGGTGGTAGAGTGATCAAAAGTCTCAATAGGTTTGGGGTTTTTGATCAGGGAGTCACGGCGGAGCGTTTGGAGGTGTTGGTAGTGTGTTTGGTATAGTGTTGTGCGGTGACAACCACGCCAAAGGCGTGGTCGGAAATGGGAAGAAGTGGGAGAGGGAGATACAAAGGTCTAAGGTACGTCCTAAATACCTAAAACTAACCTAGAGAATAAAAGGGAGAGAGAGAACCTAATTACTGGAGAAAAGAGGGAGAGAATCCACGGTGGCTTGCCTGCCGGTGCCGTGGACGAAGAAGCCTTCGGTGAGGGAGAACAATGATGACAAAGGTGCTAGGAGCTCCTCCTGTGGTATGCGAGAAGCGGAGGAAGTTGAGGAAGGTGTTGGACCACCCACTTTGGTCGTTGGGTAGCCGGACGACGAGAAGAGGATCGCTAGAGCCACGGTTGGAGGTGGTCGGAGATGAGAAGTGGATTTTGGTCGGAACCAAGTTCGTTTGGGCCGCTGAACCTCATGGAGCTTTTATAAAGCTTGATTAGACCCTCAAATGCCTCAATTCCGTGAGTTTGCTCACGGATTTGGAACCTAGAAATCCTACAATTTTTTTTGAATTCGCCGACGCTTTGTGTAGCAAATTAGGAACCAAAACCTAATTGAGTTGATTCTCCATAATGCGAACACCAATCCCACCAAATTTGGTGGGATTTGGTGATGATTGGAAGGAGATTTCATCTGTCAAAGGAGACGGTATTTGGGTTGACCACTGTTTAGGAGATGGGGGCATTTCTGCAAAGAAGATGAAGAAGATAGGGGCTTGTTTGTAATAAACTTGAAACCTAGGGGTCAGAATGTGAATGACAGAGATTTTAAGGATTAAAATGCAAACTAAGTCAAGATAGACTCTGATTGGTCTCAAGTTTTTTTGTTAACCTAATTTTTACCCAAGGAATCTAATGGTGAACTTTTATTTGAGTTTTGACCATGTTTAATTGGGTAAATTGCACAGGAGTCTAAATCAGGGTAAATTCCCGTCTGAATCTCTGTTCTTAGTCAAAATGGGTTCAGATGGTTAAAATGAAGGTACCAAACCTCTTATAATATTTTAAAATGATTTTAGGAGATTTAGATTTATTTTATCTCAACTAGAACCCTTTCAATTCAAGTGTGACTAACAATTAAGGTATTTAATGGTATTTTAATCTCCAAAATGCGTGAAACCCTGATTCAGTCAATGTGAGCCCACTTTTTGGTCTTTTATATTCATTTGACCTTAAATTAACTCTTGAGTAATCCTGTGGTTAATCTGCATTTGTGATGTGACGCTAAAATAATAGAATTAACCCTTTTTTCTTGTCTTAGATAAATTCAACACGGATTTACGATCTTCAGATAATCATTTAGGAGCATTTATCGCTTAATTCCAACTAAATTAAGTTAGTTATGACGAATGATGGCGTTACCATCAATAGGTATAAGTCTAATTAGATGTGTGTGTAATTAGGTTAAGGTGATCGTAAAAGGTGTGGATGTAGGTCCAAGTAGTTCAGGGTCGAGTCTAATTAGATTCTAATGAGCCTAATTAGACTTGTGTGGGTTGGTATGTGTCAATTAGGTTCTGGGTGAACCTAATTGAGTTTAGGTACACCCAATTGGGTGTAGGCTAGCTGATTAGGTTTAGGTAGAGTCCAATTAAGCTCCCATGAGCCTAATTAGCCTAGGGTTAGCCTAATTAAGTCCAACTGGACCCACTTGGCTGGTGGTTGACCTAATTGACTCAGGTTGAGTCAATTGTGGGTGCTATGGGCATAAATAAGATTCTGGAGTTCAGTTTGGGTTGGGGATAAGAGGGTTAGGAACAGGGATAATGGATAGGGTTTGTGGATAGTGAGGACAAGAACATGGATAGTGTTGTAAATGTTTTTGTTCTAGGTGGAGTTAACCTAATAGGATAGTGGTTTAGGGATAGGTTCAAGGATAGGTTTATCCTAGGAGGCTAGGGATAAGGATATCCTAAGTTTTTTGTTTTCCTTTATTTCTACAAATATTCAAGCAACTAGTCTATTTTATCTTTCTCTCTCTCTCTCGATGTCTTTATTCCAGCTTTATTCCAAGCTCTTCCTCTAGTTTTGCTGCACCTCCAGCTCCTATCCAACTTTTAGACTGGTCAGGACCTCTCTTGAGCTCCATATTGCCTATAAACACAATTATACATTAATTAGCACAATAAATAACATTATTCTATGTACAGCTTAATAAAAAGGCTACGGTGCAAGCTATGCAGATTATGAATGCATTATTTGAGAGTTAAGCTAGGTTCTAACTTAATTTAGGTTAATTAAGTCATATGATTGCTACGCAATCAATCACCTATTATTTCTCTAACGAAAGTTGCATGCTGGATGAATTGTGTGAAGGATTTTTCAAATTTGTGTCATTTTTCGGTTAAATCATAAGGTATTCTACCTTAAAATATAGAATGAACAATATCACGACGAAGTAATACTTCTAGAATATCTTCACTAAAATTCAGCAGGACGCAAGTTTGGAAACTCAAAAGTTGATGCACAGCACTGTGACCGTGGTCCTCACTTGATATATCTCATTTTTATGCAAAAAAAGTACTTACACGTGGTGGGCCCACCACTATTTAAACTAACAAAAAATCACTTTTGTATGAGTGCAAATAACTCAAATCACCTTTGGAATCACTTTGCACCCGTGTAAAATCACTTTTCAAAATAATTTTACACCGGTGCAAAATAAGATTATACCAGTGCAAAATTAAATTCCAAGTGTTTCTTTACCTGTGACAAGTAATTTTACATTTGAAAGGTAAATTTTCACCTTAGTGTTTAAATCCTAAACCCTAAACCCTAAGGTGAAAAGCCACATTTCAAGTGAAAAATTATTTCTCATACGTAAAATCACTTTCCATAAACCTAAAATCCTAAACCCTAAATCTTAAATCCATAGGTCAAAATCACTTTGCACAGGTGTAAAATCACTTTGCATAGGTGAAACCACCCTTGGAATAATTTTGCACCGATGTAAAATGAGATTGCATTAGTGCAAAAATACCTTAGAATAATTTATCACCGATTCAAAATTATTTTGTACCGTTGCAAAATCATGCAGAATAATTTATCATCGATGCAAAGTTGTTTATCACCGGTGCAAAGTTATTTATCACCTATGCGTTTTAGTTCAAAGTGGTGTGGTGGGACCCATCACGTAACAAACCTTATGTTCTTTTATTTCTTTACATTAAATATAAATTATTAAGTGTGCCTACGTTTACAATGTTGTGTGTGATGAGGTGTGGGACATCATAGCTAAAATGTCTAAGTTAAGCTAGAAACTAAGTTAAACACTATCTTATAAACATGGTAAATGGGTTAAATGTGAGAATTAAGGAAAATAACCTAAAACATCAAATTCGTGTTAAAAATGCATAATTAGGTCAATTAATGAGATATTATATACATAAACACAAATGTAAATTGATGATCTAGTTGCTAATTGAACACATTTCTGAGCTCAAAAGTACAAATCAAGGGTTGAAGTAACTTCTAAAATGTTCAATTAAGTTATCATAAAAATTTGGTTGCATTTGGATATCAATAGAACCATGCATTTAGAGTTTCACATTTAGGTCCTCATTCCATAACATTTTATTCATATCTAAAACCTCCAAGGACCTATTTGTAAACCCGTAGGGAACTCTTTTGAAATAGCCAGGGACCGTTCTACAATGATGTTTATCACTAATGGGCCTTTCTCTCAATTGTTCTATCGTTCACTTTAAGGGCATCCTTGTAAAATTCATAAAACACATGCGCCATGCACTCACTGTTCATCAGTGAAGAACATAGTGCACAGGCATTGTTGATTCTTTGATCTTCTGATCCTACGGTGGATCTAGATCCAATCTTTGCGCACTCTCGCATGTGGCATCACCTCTTCCCCCAGATTAGATCCAACGGTGCATTTTTTAGTTGAAGCTTTCCGCACACCCATCTACTCATATCCCACCGTCCACACTCTAAATGCTTAATCCTACCTTAGCAGTGCTCTGATCCACCCCAACACCTACTTAAACACTCCCCTGCCCTCGCACGTGAGCCATCAGCTCTCCATCTACCTCTCTCAAGCTAGTCCTTCATCCACTCCGATTCCTCTCCTCAACAGACCCCTAGCTCCATTGCTACGACGATGAAGCTCTAGCTTCCTTCGATTCTCCCTGCCGCTAGGGATCACATAACACCTGAGGGTGACCTAGAGCTCCACTAGTGGGCTTTCAATTCGTCGAAGTTCCCTTCCTCTTTTCTTCCTCTCCATCCATCGGGTGGAGACCCACAGGTCCTGTCCTTCTTGTTAAATTAGCTTTATCTACTTTCTAGGTAGTTTAAATGCTTTCTAGAATAGTTAGAATTAATGTTAGTATAGATCAGAATTCGACTCATGGTTAGTGTAGATTAGGAGTAGTTTAGTTTAGATTCATTCTCTCTTTTTTATCAATTCAGATCAGAGAGGTGTTTTTTCACCTCTGTTTCAATTCATGGATTCCCTCTATATCTCATAATTCGCATTCCCTAATTTCTTCGATGTTTTAATTCTCAATTCACCTTATCCATCGGGGTTGAATTGGCCATGAAGTTCACCAACTTTTAGATCCAATTCATGCTCAAATTCACTTGGGGGTCTCTCCATTCACTTTATAAATTCACAAAGGCCCTCGATCTGAATTTGATTGCTTTGATTCACTTGATTCCTTCAAATTTGGATTTCAAGCCCAATCGTAAGATTTGGAGTCAATTTGGATTGAAATAGATTTAACCAACCGATTTGAGTTCAGATTCCCTTAATTGGGTGCAATGCAAGGATTCTGAAGTGTTTTGATTTGGTCTTTATTTTCAGATGAACATAAACCCAATTTGATTGCATTTTAAGTAGTTTTGCCAAGGAGAATCATGGTACTGATTTGAGACAATGCAACAACCCAATGGATTTGAGAGTATCAATAGATCATCCTGAACACCAATTAATGGTGTACAGGATGATTAGGTGATTAGATCACTTGTTAGATCTTAAGTGATGTAGAGATATCAATTTAAGTTAAAATGCCTATTTATGCATGTTCCTAAGCTTATAGATGCATTCCATATTATAAATATTATATAGCATACATAATTCTGTATTTAGAATAGTTTGTATAAATTATAGGTTAATTCGTATCTTTTTATGGTCAGGAGAGAAGAAGATTTATTACAGGGCATCAAATTGACAATCTAACCATACGAATCTGATCAGAACGACAATCGAAGTACAACACCTCCGAAATTGTCTTGATCAGAATCCCGTAGCACCATATGCAGTTCGAGGAAGATCAACGACCAAGGGATAAGGTGATGCTATTTGGAGGTTCAAAAGACAAATTCAACTGCACGAATGGATTCAAATCGACGATCGCAGTCCAACGGTGCAAAAATTGACCCAATCCGATGTCTCTGATGCCACCTACAAAGCAAAGAAAATGGATGGCCATGATAGTGCCACGTGGTACCATCATAGCCGCCCAACACTGTCGCCTCTCCTCTTCTCTCAACCGTCCTTTAATCCAGACCGTTGGATCTTCATCCAACGGTTGCAGATGCTAGCGCCATGGATCAAAGTTCTCGACAATCCACATCGATGGCGCATTGGGTAGTGCCTTTGCCTGCGATGAAAGGACCAACGATTGAAGCCCCACACACGGATTAATCCGCTGCAAAGTGCGCACAGGTGAAATTCACTCGTTGGATCTGATCGAACGACGTTGAAGCACCCATGTGGCGTAGCCATGTGTGTCGATGAGCGCGGTGTGTGCACGTCCATGATCACGAGCGATCGCACGCACAATCTGACGTGCAGTAAGCGCGTGATCTAGAGCGTCAGCCAGTGCGCGATCCTTAGCTGCAAGATGTTGATCCAACGACTCTCCTTCAACCACGCGATGATAGCCATACGTGCGTGCACAGTAGCTGCGAGTGAGCGTGAGCTGGATCTTCAACGACATTTGTAACGAGCGCGTGCCCCAGACGTATTTTAAGACGTCTGACCAGACGTCCGGGATAGTTTACAGACGTCTGGCGAACAGTTATGCTCGCACGGGATATTCGTCTGCGCGCCTGTGCGCGCAGACCTGCGATCCTGCCTCTTTCTCTGCGGCGGCAGGCGACTGCGACCGCCTTCTCTCTCCTCTCCGCGCGGCGTTAAAAGGGGGGCGCGCCTCCCCTCCCGTCTCCACCATCTTCCTCCTTCTCCTGCCTGTGCGCGAGAGCGAGCGGACGCGAGGGCGCAGCGGCAGCGGCAGCCGCAGTAGGCGCGGAGGAGCTGCGGCGTGCGAGGGCGGGGCTCTGCCGTGAGGGCGAGCTCGCCGGGAGCGGCTTGGCCGGCCGGCGGAGGGCGCAGGGGGCTCAGAGCGTCGCGGAGAGGGACCTGCTGCGGGCGGAGCAGCGGACGCGCGAGGTGCGACGCGGGTGGCGTCGCGAGCAGAGGCCGAGCAAGGTTCTGATTCTGCAAAAATTTCCAGAATCAGACGTCTGGATTGATATCCAGACGGCAAGGTCGACGTCTGTGATATCATACAGACGTCTGAAAGGTGAGTTTCCGCTTTCTCCTTCTTTTTGTCGACTGACCGTACTGAGGGAGGGGGGTTGGCTGTGCGCAGGTCCTCTGATTCGCCATCTTTGCGAATCAGACGTCTGGAATTTGTACCAGACGGCGGGAGTGACCCCCAGACGTCCGGAGTGACCATCGGACGTCTTGGATCTAGGCAGACGTCCCCACAGACTTCTGGACGTCCGGGGAACCACGCTGAGCAGGTAATTCTCTGATCCACCGTTTAAGACGTCTGGAGGGAGTTCCAGACGTCTGATTTTGCACAGTATCGTCTTTCTCGACCCGTTTAGGGCCCGTTTGGGCTCCGTTTTCCGTGATTCGAGTTGCGTTCGTTTCAGAATTAATTCCTCTACTCGCCTACAGTAGCTATACACTGTTTTGAGACACTCCTTGTGTTTGATCCTTGTGATAGGACCTCGTTCGGTTGCAGTCTTGAGAGTCGCGGAGGCGCGCGGGATTCCCGATCACGCCCCCATTACTCCCGTTGTACCTGGTAGAGTGGTTTTAAGTATTAATAAAATCTGTTAAAGTATGGAACCATAACTAGAACCTAGGGCATTGCATGAATCCTAGGAATGAGAAATATATGGAATGATAGCTCCTAGGTGTTGCATGAATCCTAGGGCCGGAAAACTAGATTGTATGATAGATCCTAGGATATGGCATGAATCCTAGGATGGAAAAACTAGTGGAATGTATATTACTGCAGTCTTGGAAAAATGGAAAGGAATATATAAGCTGCCTGTGAATTTAATTAACAGCTGCCTGTTATGAACAAAGAAACATGTTTGAGATCATGGAAATTGAGAACGTGAATCTGGAAAGTGAAACATATGATGTTCTGAGATAAAGAGCTGGAACCCTACGGGGAATTAGGAGTGGAACTCCTGGAAAGAAAAGGAATGGAACTGAGATGTAGTTTGTACTGTCTCTTGGGTACGCAGTACCAAGGGAAGTACCTGTACCTGTTTTAGTGCAGAGTGGGGCCAGCCGCCCCAGGGACCCGGGGTTAGGCTTGGCCGCTCTGTACCGACTTGTTGGCCCTCGTGTACGTAGTACCGAGGAGAGCTAGTAGTGTTAGGAGAGTACTAGCTACCCCACGGGCCCCGGGGTTCTGCTAGCCTCCTTCACCGACTTGTTAGGCCCACTAGGGAAAACCAGGGTAGTCAGGCGAGGGTGTGCGGACTGTGGAGGGGCAAGGCCCCGGTTTGGTTACTGTGGAGGGGTTGGACCCCTGTTACTGAGAGGGCTCTGCCCTGGTTCCGTGCTGTGCTTTGGGCGCACCCGTTAACGGAAACGACTGACCGCGTGCCAGTGCGGGCTAGCTACCTGTGCGTTTATCGCGCGTGCCGTAGTCACCGTTACGTCTGTCAGTGACCTTGGGGTGGTTGACTGAGGGTAGGATCACCACGGGGGACTCTCCCGGCCAGGAGAGCACCACGTGCTACTTCTACTTTTGGAAAAGACTGCAATCAAGATCGTCCCACGAGGACATCCGAGATCAAGTAAAGGATCTGAGAAGTAAATGAAATAGTAAGAAAAATTGAAAGATGTAAATAAAGGAAGTAATAGAACATAACAGCTACTGTACACTCTACTGTTGCCTTTAGTTAGTTTGCCACTCTACTCAGCGTTTTGCTGACGTGTTACACTCGTTACCTTTTTCAGGACCAGGTGTTGAGCAGCCAGGGTCGGCGGCTGCAGAGGACGCTGGGCCGAGTAGGGTCCAGTAGAGTTACCCCAGCTTTGTACCCCTTTTTGTTTCTGTTCTAGTGAGTAGTTTTTGTTTCCGTTGTACCTTCTTTACCTGCAGTTTTTGTTATGTGATAACTGTTGTTTTACTGTTGTGGTGGTGCCTACTGTAGTAGTTTCTTTCCTTACTGCTGTACTTTCTTACTGTTAGTTATATTCATGCTGAATGTGGTTTATTTTACTGTCTTTTGGTTACTTCCTCGTTGGACGACTGGGTCTTGGGATTAGTCGAGTCGGTCCGGTTCTCGTGTCTCGTAGGGACTCGGGAATCGGGTCGTTACAAGATGGTATCAGAGCAAGGTCGTCCCGAGAAGTGAATCAACTGACTGGAAAATAACCAATTCACATGTTTATAGCTAGAGTAGCCACCACAACATATCTCTTGACATGAGCTCTTAGAAGTGTTGTTAGGTACCGTCTGTTTTGACGTTTCCGTTTTGTTTCGCGTCTCCTTGCAGGAGATGCCTCGTCGTGGGACTGGCGAGACTGGCCGCGGGCGCGGCCGAGGGCGAGGTCGGCGAGGTGGACGTGCTGTCGTTGACGTCTCGGTGGACCAGCCACCACTCCCTGGCATCCAGGCCCAGGACCTCGCCAGACTGATACGGGATATTGTACGAGAGGAGCTCCACCCACCGCCCCGAGCACCTCCTCCTGGGGTTGCAGAGGGGGAGTCCTCTGTGGGACCACGCGACGGACGCGGCGCCGGACACGAGGGAGGGGATGGGCCCCTGCCGCCCCCACCTTCCTCCGACACTTCTGTACACGAGGCACCTTCGCCTGGAGGTGCACCAGCACCTCCCCTACAGCACCACTTCGAGCTTTTCGGACAGTTCCGGAAGCTGAAGCCCCCCTCCTTCAAGGGGGATGAGGACCCGACCGAGGCAGAGGACTGGCTTGAGCAGCTGGAGAAGATCTTCGACACCCTTCGCCCCCCGGTGGAGTGCCGCGTGGCCTTTGCCACGTACCAGCTGGAGAGTGCGGCACACCGGTGGTGGAGGGCGGTCCGGGGACAGGAGAGGGATGAGCCGACGTGGGACCAGTTCGTCACCCTCTTCTGCGAGCAGTACTTTCCCCAGACGTGGCAGGACCAGAGGAGGCGGGAGTTCCACACTCTCCGCCAAGGGACGATGACCGTGAGCGCGTACCGCACGCGTTTCTTGGAGCTGTCCCGTTTTGCAGCGACAGCGGTAGCCACTGAGGAGGAGCGCCTTTGGAGGTTCACCGAGGGGCTCCGGCCTGCGATCCGGGGGTATGTCAAACCCCTGAAGCTGCCGACGTTTTCGAGGGTGGTAGAGGCAGCCATGACTTACGAGGAGACCAACCCGTCCGCGCGAGAGACCAACGGCGGGTGGAAGAGGCCCTTTCAGCCAGACTTCTCACAGGGCCGGCGAGAGCGGAGACACGTGGCGTCCGCAGGAGAGCCGTCACGTTGTGCAGGGCCATCAGTGGCCTTTGGGGGCCCTCGACAGGGGCCAGTCGCCAGCACCGGACCCCCGCCTAGCCGACAGCAGGGACTCACTGAGGGCGGGAGTCGGGTTCCCCTCTGCTACCAGTGTGGCCAGCCGGGCCACGTCAGGAGGGACTGCCCATCTAGGGCAGGAGGTCAGCAGATACTTCCCGCGCAGAGCACTGGAGGGCGCGCAGGAGGCCGCGGTTTCCAGGCGCGAGGAGGAGGACCGCAGTCGCGAGGAGGGTACCGGCCAGCACCTACCCGTCCGACGCAGAGTGTGGCTGCTTCGTCCGCACCTAGAGCTGAGGGGCGTATCAACGCCCTAACACACAGGGACGCCAGAGCTTCGGGATCCGTGGTAGCAGGTATGGTTTCAGTTTCTGGCAGACTCGTTTACACGCTTTTCGATTCCGGCGCTACGCACTCGTTTGTCGCAGACAGTTTCGCAGTTAGTTTGGACCAGGATTATACATTGTTAGAGAACCCGTTCGTAATCAGAGGTCCGAGTGGTCAGCTGTTTGTAGCTGAGGAGGTGTACACGGGTTGCGGGGTCAGCATCGGGGGACACAGCCTGCCAGCTGACCTGATTATGATACAGATGGAGGACTTTGGGGTGATCCTGGGGATGGATTGGCTGTCCGCTTACCACGCCTTGGTAGACTGCTTTGAGAGGAAGATTGTCTTCTCCATTCCGGAGTTGCCTTCCTTCGAGTTTCACGGGCAGCTAGTGGACGGAGGTTTCAGGTGCATTTCGGCACTTCGGGCGGCGAGACTTTTGAGCCAGGGGTGTGAGGGCTTCTTAGCTTGTGTGGTGGCAGAGCACAGCCCCGTGGCAGACTTCCAGAGCATCCCGGTGGTCAGAGAGTACCCCGACGTGTTTCCAGACGAGTTACCAGGACTACCGCCCGAGCGTGAGATCGAGTTTGAGATCTCACTAGTACCAGGGACCAGCCCCATCTCCACCGCGCCATACAGGATGGCACCGCTTGAGCTGCGAGAGCTCAAGTCTCAGTTGCAGGACCTTTTGGAGAAGGGTTTCGTGAGGCCCAGTGCGTCTCCCTGGGGAGCCCCGGTACTGTTTGTGAAGAAGAAGGATGGGACCCTACGCCTTTGTGTGGATTACCGACAGCTGAATAGGGTCACCATCAAGAACAGATATCCGCTGCCGAGGATTGACGATTTGTTTGACCAGTTGCGGGGTGCCACGGTGTTTTCCAAGATCGACTTGAGGTCTGGATACCACCAGTTGAGGATCAGGGAGACCGACGTCTCCAAGACAGCTTTCCGCACCCGGTACGGACACTACGAGTTTTTGGTCATGCCGTTTGGGCTGACCAATGCCCCCGCTGCTTTCATGGACCTGATGAACCGGGTGTTCAGACCGTACTTGGACCAGTTTGTGGTGGTTTTCATAGATGATGTACTCATCTATTCTAGAGATCGGACGCAGCACGGACAGCACTTGCGGATGGTTCTGGACACTCTGAGACGACGCAGGCTGTACGCCAAATACAGCAAGTGCGAGTTCTGGTTGAGGGAGGTGACCTTTTTGGGTCATGTGATCTCTGGAGACGGCCTGGCGGTGGATCCCGCCAAGGTCGAGGCAGTGCTCAGGTGGGAGAGACCGCGTTCAGTCACTGAGATTCGCAGTTTCCTGGGACTGGCAGGTTACTACAGACGGTTCATCAGAGGGTTTTCGCAGATTGCACGTCCTATGACACAGTTGACTCGGAAGGATGTGCCTTTCGCTTGGACAGACGCCTGTGAGGCGTGTTTTCTGGAGCTGAAGGAGAGGTTGACCTTGGCTCCCGTGCTCACCATCCCTGACAGTAGTGGCGGGTTCGTTGTGTACACGGACGCTTCCTTGCAGGGGTTAGGAGGTGTGCTCATGCAGAGGGGTCACGTGGTCGCTTACGCTTCGCGGCAACTGAAGCCCCATGAGCATACCTACCCTACCCACGATCTAGAGTTGGCAGCTGTTGTCTTCGCGCTGAAGACATGGAGGCACTACTTGTACGGTGAGACCTTCGAGATTTTTACAGATCACAAGAGCCTCAGATATCTTTTTGACCAGAAGGAGCTCAACATGAGACAGAGACGTTGGTTGGAGCTCCTGAAGGACTACGACTGCAGCATCTCCTACCACCCGGGAAAGGCCAATGTGGTGGCTGACGCCTTGAGCCGTAAGGCGCCCGCACGCTTGGCCAGTCTACAGTTACAGAGTTGGAGCCTTTTGGAGGAGGTGGGCAGTTGGCGACCTCTAGAGTTACGAGGGTACTGTGGGGCAGTGACGGTGACACGGCAGACCAGACCAGAGTTGATAGACCGCATCATCACGGGACAGATGGCCGATCCGTACTTGCAGTCTTTGCGCGACAGAGTACTGTCAGGGGACCCAGGGGACTTCTCTTTCACAGACCAGGTGTTACGCTTGAGGGGACGGCTGTGCATCCCCAGAGACGAGGAGCTGTTGAGAGAGCTCCTGACTGAGGCACACGGTTCCAGATTCACCATACATCCCGGAAACACGAGAATGTACCATGACTTGAGACGCGAGTTCTGGTGGAGAGGGATGAAGCGGGATGTGGGTGAGTTCGTGCAGCAGTGCTTAGTGTGCCAGCAGGTGAAAGCCGAGCATCAGAGGCCTGCAGGGCCGCTTCAGCCGCTTCCAGTGCCAGAGTGGAAGTGGGAGAGCATCACCATGGATTTGGTGGTGGGCTTACCTGTTACCCAGCGAGGACACGACGCAGTCTGGGTAATAGTGGATAGATTGACGAAGACGGCACGATTCTTGCCGATCCGAGTCACTTTGGGACCAGCACAGTTGGCAGAGAGGTATATCCGTGATGTGGTGCGACTACACGGAGTTCCGCGGGAGGTCGTATCCGACCGGGATACCCGCTTTACGTCCCAGTTTTGGGCTGAGTTTCAGCAGGCTTTGGGGACGAGGTTGAGGTTTAGCACGGCTTACCACCCCCAGACGGACGGACAGTCGGAACGCACGATACAGACACTTGAGGACCTTTTGCGTGCCTGTGTACTAGACTGGAGGGGCTCTTGGGAGGAGCACCTGCCCCTGGCAGAGTTTGCGTACAACAGTTATCACTCGAGCATCGGCATGGCTCCCTACGAGGCTCTGTACGGACGGAAATGCACGGCACCCTTGAGTTGGGTTGAGGTGGGGACCAAGTGGGAGGTTGGCCCCAGGTTGATCCGGCAGAGTCAGGAAGTGGTTGAGCAGATCCATAGACGACTCCGCACTGTCAGGAGCAGATAGAAGAGCTACGCAGATCGCAGACGCAGAGAGGTGCAGTTCGAGGTTGGGGACCACGTCTTTCTTCGTGTTTCGCCCATGAAGGGCTTACAGCGGTTTGGGGTGAGTGGGAAGCTCGCGCCGAGGTTCGTAGGGCCCTTTGAGGTCCTGGAGCGGGTTGGACCCGTTGCTTACAGACTTGCCCTTCCCCCGCAGCTTTCTGGTGTGCACGACGTGTTCCACGTGTCCAACCTCAGGAAGTACGTAGCCGATCCCAGCCACGTACTGAGTCACGAGAGCGTCGAGGTGAGCGACGACCTGACCTACCCCGAGCGGCCAGTACAGATCCTAGACCGAGCAGTCCGCAGGCTGAGACGAAAGCAAGTACCCCTGGTAAAGGTTTTGTGGAGGAGCCAGCGGTACGAGGAGGCTACCTGGGAGCCTGAGGCGGCAATGCGGGAGCGGTACCCAGAGCTTTTCGCGGGTACGTCTTTTCGGACCGGCCTCGGTCCTCTTTGAGTTTGTTATGGTTATTTGGACATCCTTTTCCCGCACCCTAGTTGGCGCAAGTTTCGGGGACGAAACTTCCTTTGAGTTTGTTATATTGTAACGAGCGCGTGCCCCAGACGTATTTTAAGACGTCTGGGAGGTGGCCCAGACGTCTGTAAAGACGTCTGGGATCACATCCAGACGTCTGACCAGACGTCCGGGATAGTTTACAGACGTCTGGCGAACAGTTATGCTCGCACGGGATATTCGTCTGCGCGCCTGTGCGCGCAGACCTGCGATCCTGCCTCTTTCTCTGCGGCGGCAGGCGACTGCGACCGCCTTCTCTCTCCTCTCCGCGCGGCGTTAAAAGGGGGGCGCGCCTCCCCTCCCGTCTCCACCATCTTCCTCCTTCTTCTCCTGCCTGTGCGCGAGAGCGAGCGGACGCGAGGGCGCAGCGGCAACGGCAGCCGCAGTAGGCGCGGAGGAGCTGTGGCGTGCGAGGGTGGGGCTCTGCCGTGAGGGCGAGCTCGCCGGGAGCGGCTTGGCCGGCCGGCGGAGGGCGCAGGGGGCGCAGAGCGTCGCGGAGAGGGACCTACTGCGGGCGGAGCAGCGGACGCGCGAGGTGCGACGCGGGCGGCGTCGCGAGCGGAGGCCGGGCAAGGTTCTGATTCTGGAAAAATTTCCAGAATCAGACGTCTGGATTGATATCCAGACGGCAAGGTCGACGTCTGTGATATCATACAGACGTCTGAAAGGTGAGTTTCTGCTTTCTCCTTCTTTTTGTCGACTGACCGTACTGAGGGAGGGGGGTTGGCTGTGCGCAGGTCCTCTGATTCGCCATCTTTGCGAATCAGACGTCTGGAATTTGTACCAGACGGCGGGAGTGACCCCCAGACGTCCGGAGTGACCATCGGACGTCTTGAATCTAGGCAGACGTCCCCACAGACTTCTGGACGTCCGGGGAACCACGCTGAGCAGGTAATTCTCTGATCCACCGTTTAGACGTCTGGAGGGAGTTCCAGACGTCTGATTTTGCACAGTATCGTCTTTCTCGACCCGTTTAGGGCCCGTTTGGGCTCCGTTTTCCGTGATTCGAGTTGCGTTCGTTTCAGAATTAATTCCTCTACTCGCCTACAGTAGCTATACACTGTTTTGAGACACTCCTTGTGTTTGATCCTTGTGATAGGACCTCGTTCGGTTGCAGTCTTGAGAGTCGCGGAGGCGCGCGGGATTCCCGATCACGCCCCCATTACTCCCGTTGTACCTGGTAGAGTGGTTTTAAGTATTAATAAAATCTGTTAAAGTATGGAACCATAACTAGAACCTAGGGCATTGCATGAATCCTAGGAATGAGAAATATATGGAATGATAGCTCCTAGGTGTTGCATGAATCCTAGGGCCGGAAAACTAGATTGTATGATAGATCCTAGGATATGGCATGAATCCTAGGATGGAAAAACTAGTGGAATGTATATTACTGCAGTCTTGGAAAAATGGAAAGGAATATATAAGCTGCCTGTGAATTTAATTAACAGCTGCCTGTTATGAACAAAGAAACATGTTTGAGATCATGGAAATTGAGAACGTGAATCTGGAAAGTGAAACATATGATGTTCTGAGATAAAGAGCTGGAACCCTACGGGGAATTAGGAGTGGAACTCCTGGAAAGAAAAGGAATGGAACTGAGATGTAGTTTGTACTGTCTCTTGGGTACGCAGTACCAAGGGAAGTACCTGTACCTGTTTTAGTGCAGAGTGGGGCCAGCCGCCCCAGGGACCCGGGGTTAGGCTTGGCCGCTCTGTACCGACTTGTTGGCCCTCGTGTACGTAGTACCGAGGAGAGCTAGTAGTGTTAGGAGAGTACTAGCTACCCCACGGGCCCCGGGGTTCTGCTAGCCTCCTTCACCGACTTGTTAGGCCCACTAGGGCAAACCAGGGTAGTCAGGCGAGGGTGCGCGGACTGTGGAGGGGCAAGGCCCCGGTTTGGTTACTGTGGAGGGGTTGGACCCCTATTACTGAGAGGGCTCTGCCCTGGTTCCGTGCTGTGCTTTGGGCGCACCCGTTAACGGAAACGACTGACCGCGTGCCAGTGCGGGCTAGCTACCTGTGCATTTATCGCGCGTGCCGTAGTCACCGTTACGTCTATCAGTGACCTTGGGGTGGTTGACTGAGGGTAGGATCACCACGGGGGACTCTCCCGGCCAGGAGAGCACCACGTGCTACTTCTACTTTTGGAAAAGACTGCAATCAAGATCGTCCCACGAGGATATCCGAGATCAAGTAAAGGATCTGAGAAGTAAATGAAATAGTGAGAAAAATTGAAAGATGTAAATAAAGGAAGTAATAGAACATAACAGCTACTGTACACTCTACTGTTGCCTTTAGTTAGTTTGCCACTCTACTCAGCGTTTTGCTGACGTGTTACACTCGTTACCTTTTTCAGGACCAGGTGTTGAGCAGCCAGGGTCGGCGGCTGCAGAGGACGCTGGGCCGAGTAGGGTCCAGTAGAGTTACCCCAGCTTTGTACCCCTTTTTGTTTCTGTTCTAGTGAGTAGTTTTTGTTTCCGCTGTACCTTCTTTACCTGCAGTTTTTGTTATATGATAACTGTTGTTTTACTGTTGTGGTGGTGCCTACTGTAGTAGTTTCTTTCCTTACTGCTGTACTTTCTTACTGTTAGTTATATTCATGCTGAATGTGGTTTATTTTACTGTCTTTTGGTTACTTCCTCGTTGGACGACTGGGTCTTGGGATTAGTCGAGTCGGTCCGGTTCTCGTGTCTCGTAGGGACTCGGGAATCGGGTCGTTACAACATTTGCGGCGGAGCTACAGCGACAATTGTAAATGTCGCTATTGACCCATACACTTATTTTGCCTCCTCTCCTCAACTATAAAAGGACCACTATCCCTCCCATTCTTCTTCATCTCTTCCTTTCTCTCCCTCACCACCTCCAAGACTCTATAGAGAGTTTGTCCCAAGCCTAGGATGCTCCTCTAGACTAAAAATTAAATATTTTTTCCCACTTCTCACCTCTGTTCATAGAGCATTCCATGGTTGTCCTCTCACCACCTTCCAGAAGAAGATCTTCGTCGCGATGCCATCTTACCCCATCCTCTTTCCTCCGAGGCCATTCTCCTTCCTTCAGCCTCTCACCATCTTCGTCCAGGCACCGTCAAAGCGAACCGTTCTCCAAGCAGTCGTCAAGGGGGATTCTTCTCAACCCATTCTATCTTTTACTGCTTTCTAGTGTAGTAATTTCTTCCTTGATTATCTTTAGTAAACTTTGGTTAGCTAAGTATTGATATTTTCTCCCTCTCTCTCTCTATTCTTTTGCAATAGTAGATTAGATTAGATAATAATTTTCCCTTGATATCTTGCCTTATAAAATACTAAAAAAATCACATGAGACAAAAACATTAAAAATAAATAAAATCGAAAGTGTGGATTTCACAAACCCAACATTCGCCTCCCCGTATTCGACCTAGGACTCACTTCGAGTTTCAATATAAATATTATCTAGTTAGCGGATTTTTTTATGCACTGCAACAACGGGTTTTCTAACTCAAAACTTTTCGCGTACGAAATCACGCTCACCATTAAGCAACAACCCAATGTGAGCAACACTGATTTCCTGATACAAAATTCTTTAAATCTAATATTTGAAGATTGACTGGGGTTTTTGAAGGTTTTGATAGAGATTTTGAGTTGATTGAGGAGTGGATTTATTGTCTAATTCAATCCAATTCTCTTATGTTGTCTATGACAAAGAGAATGGATAAAATTAAGGTTTCCAGAACTTTGTGACTCAAAATTTGTGTGAAATGATTTTTAGATCTTCAAAAATGTTTTACACTAATTTTAAAGTGGCTTTCAGTGGATTTGAGAATGGATATTGATTTGATGAAGTTGGTAGCTCTCAGATCTAATTTTTTCATATTTGAGAGCAAAGTTTCGGAGCTTGGATGTAGACCTCAATGGTCTGATTTATCTGGATGCAGTTGTAGCAATTAGCTACTCAGATCAGCAACACCAGCAATCAGCTATTGGGATTTCGTACTTTCAGCAGCAATGGCTACTAAATTATAGCAGTTGATCAGCATTGTAGCTGACAGCAGCAGCTGCTGCACTGTGGGGACTGATTTTAAGTGAATTTGAGCTGAGTTTTGGGTTTAAATGAGCTGTGGATGTATTGTACCCTTAGAACTGCATGTGAACAAGCATTCATGTACACTTAATTGAGTTAAATTTGATTGAATTGCTTGTGATTCATATAGAAAATCTCTGTCAACATCATTTTTGTGTATTATCTATCCAAATAAGGTTTTTAATGCAAATTCTTGGTTAAAATCATGTTTAAATATTCAATCATCTTTTTTATGATGTGTTGGATGTGTTTGAGTGATTACATGCCTATTCCAACAATTAGAATGGATTTGAAGGCCTTAAGTTCTTAGTTCAACATCCATTTAGCCTTATTTTGTGTTACTTTATAAATAAATAAAAATTATAAAAAATCATTAAAAAATGAAATAAATCTGTTTGAGTAAGATTAGGTATTTGTTTAAGTATTTGTAAAGTTGTAAAATATTCCGAACCCCTTAGTAGAACACACAAGCCAACGGTTCAGTCTACTTTGAAACTCAATTAAATAACTCAATCCAAAAATACAAAAAAGAATTCCTTTTTCTATCATCTCACCTCTTCTCTCTCTTTTCCTATCCATATTAAACACAAAAATATCATAAAAATATAAAAAGTTCAAAAATTCCTAAAAACATCAAGTACATAGTATATATACTTGTAAATATAACTTAACACTGAGTTAAATGTAAATATTGTAATATATGTAAATAATGTACATAAATAACTTATAATTGTATTATATATATTTAAATAATTATTTAGGATGAGTTATTGTATATATAACTTTATTATATAATTGATATTAACTTATATTAGATTAAATGTATGTAAATTAAGATAATTATAAATAAGTATTTAAACTTGTATAATTGTATCTATAATTGTACATATGTATTTAAGTATTTATTATATACCTAATTATACCTATACATTGATTTATTTATTTATTGTAGGTAATTAAGTTATTTAGTTAATTAAGTAAATTATTAAGTTAAAATAAAATAAATTAGTAAATTAACTTAATACTAAAGTAATTTATATTGTACACTTATACATATTAATTTTGATTATTTTCATCCTATTCATAATATATTTATACTATATAATAGTATTTATAGCTAAATTATATGTATATCTAATAAAAATGTGTATATAAATGTATATAAATTAAAATAAATCTTCTAAAATAAATTAAAAATGTTTAATAAATACCTTATGATATAAATTAACTATTTATAAAGTCAATTGCATCATTAATTTATTAATTTGTACATTAATTAAGTAATTAACCTCTAATTTAACTTATATAAATCATTAACATTAAGTAATTTTTAAATACAATTAAATAACTTATAATCCTAAATTAACTATACAATTGAGTAATCCTATATGAGAGCTTTCTAAATATTTAATTTATTTAGAAATTGGACTTAATCTTGACACTCAATTCGAGGCCTCAACTCAGCCTCACAGAATGCAGTAATGCTCAATTCAACGCTTTCTTTAGTCCCTCATTGTGGGATGAGAAGCTCGTGCAGCCATATAAAATGGATTCCGCCCATAGCTCCCTTAGTTGTCAATGCTCAACATGAAATAAAACCATCACTCTGATACCCTTGAGCATATTGAGTATATATTGAATATTGGGTGGGCTCGGAGCCTGGTGTGCACAGTAATGGACCTATAATTAATGGGCTCAATTTGGGCTCAATGGAAAATTGGATAAAAATATACATAATCAAAGCTAGAATTGGACTTAGTAGTGGTTTAATCCCACCCTAAGGCTGCTGTGTATCCCACGAAAAACTCGATTTGCTAACTAAAAGCCTAATTTTTACTAACTGAAGGCTAAATGACCTTAATGAGCGAAAAGCCAAAAGTTGACTAAGTGTTGAGAGCACTAGGATGTTGAGCTGCATATGTGTGGTGTATGCCTTAGTGTGTGAGTTGTGTGTGTTTACTTAGTGTGTTATGTATACATGTATTTGTATATATATAATATGTATATTATATATAAATATATAGTGTATAAGTATTTGTAGCATACGTATATGTATATATAATTAGTAAAGTTAGAGTATAAAAGATATATGTTTACCTTATTATGTATATATTTTTGTAAGGTCTCTTTAGTAATCGTTATACCATTCACTGTTTGTAAATTATATGTCACTATAGGTACATTATATGTTAATATAACTTAATTAAGTATATATTAATAGTTATTTTTATACCTATACTTAGGTATTATTAGGATAGTTGCATATAACTAACATAGAGTAATTTTACTTAGTTTTTTATGCATGTTTAGTTGTAAATATGTCTGAGGCATTTTAATTAACAATAATTGATTCTTTTGCGCATAATTAATTAATTCATTCATTCTTTAATTGATTGATTCACTTTGTATTTCTAATTAATATTTTTGGAATAAAAGAGTATTTTTGGAACATAGAGAGTGATGTATATCAATAACTGTCTTCCAGTGAATGACCTAGAATAAACCAGTAAAAATTATGTAAATAAATAAAATGACACGACATCCATTTATATTAGAATAAAAATTATATAAATAAATAAAATTATACTACAACAATGACATAATTAAAATCACATTTTTAACATGCAGAAGATTTTCGCAATCAATGTGGATCACAAGAACGGGACCCACAAATTCCTCCACATCACTTTTTATGTCACCAATTGAGTTTCCCTACTTTTTGACAATTCAGCAAAGGAGAATTTAATTGAATTCAATTCTTTCCCTTATTGCAATGGAGATATTACTCAAGATTGGAAAGAAAAAACCCAGAAAGTGGAAGACATGATAAAAGGGAAGAGTTCTTAGGATGTTGAATAAAGCAAGAATACCTGGGAAGCTCTTCTTTTCTTCCACTACTTCTAGGACTAAAAATTTAATCCACTCCAATTTGATCCCAGCTTAGCATGCCCCTTCTCTTTCCATCCAAAATGTCATTGCTCAAATCACCTGATGTTAATCTCTCAAGAAGTGGGTCTGCAGGATCAACTGGAGTGGTCACGGGCAGACTCCTAAAACATGAATCAAATTTAATTATTAGCAAAATAGTTTTATAGAAGCACATATCTGCACGATGAGAAGAGCATATGCAATGTTCTAAATTATGTTTGAATATCATATAATCTAATTCATGTCCTTTCCTCATTCCATCTAAAAAACCAAAATCTAGGCAGTCCAATCATCCACAAATAGCTTCCCTTCCCAGCTAACCTTCTACCATGGCTCAAAATTTTCAGTCAAGTCATGATGCTTGGTAGTAATGTTTATAAATTTATATTTAGGATGGACCCAAAAGCAATTGCAAGTCCACCTAATCTCCTAGAAATAATCAAGTAAACTCAATCAATAGAGTATCTTTCTGAATCCACCTTCTACCAGATCAACTAATAGTAAATAAAAGAAAGTCACACCTTTCTTAAACCTACAAACTTAGTAAGTTTCTACCCAACATGTCAAGAACTAAACTTACCCCAAAGGACTCATTGCTCTTGGAGTGCTCACTATCACAAATCGATGAGAGATGGCAATGAAACAATGGAGGTCGATGACGAGGGCGAAGAATACGCAAGCAGCGAAAGGGGCCTAAGACGAACGACGTCGGAGGAGGGAGAGCATGGAGGAGGAATTGGGAGGAAGAGGTACTAATAATTAACAAGCCACGATTACCGGTCTTTGAAAACTCCAAGCCTTGAAACCTCCAAGCCACGAGTCAAGGGAATACCATTCATGACCAAGTTGCTCATCGAATCAAGGGATGTTGTTCTTGATAATGCCCGACAAATGAAGTCAAGAGAAGCTTCAACAACCAGCACAAATCATGACTGGTATTGGTGGCCTCGCCATTGTAAATCCACTATACAAACACTGTAACCTCAAAGCAAAAGAGTCGACGAGTTTCTCTTCGTTACCGTCTCTTATGCATCGGTTGCAAGACTTAGTTGATATGGATGATTTTGGCATTCACATCTCACTTAGGCTTGACACTTTTTCAAATGGATGTAAAATCCACTTTTCTTAAATAATTTTATTAAAGACAAAGTATATGTAAAGCAACCCTTAGGTTTGTAAATTCTAAATCACCAAATAATGTGTAAGCTTAAAAAGGTCATATACGGACTTAAACAAGCACCAAGGGGCTTGGTATGAGCAATTAAGAGATTACTTAATTAAGTCTGCCTTTTCTATAAGTAAAGTCAATTCTACTTTATTTATTAAGAAAGAAATTTCTAATTTGTTGGTTATTCGAATTTAAGTTGATATTATTTTTGGATCTACTAATGAACATCTATGTCAAGAATTTGCCAAACTTATGTGGGTTAAATTTGAAATGAATCTCATAAGAGAACTCAAGCTCTTTCTAGGTCTCCAAATCCATCAACTCAAGGATGGAATCTTCATCAACCAATCCAAGTATACCTTGGATATGTTGAAGAAATTTGGAATGGAGAGCTGTAAAGGAAAGGACACTTCGATGGGTACACATGTAAGTCTTAATGTGGATGAAAAAGGTAAAGAGTTTGATCAAACAAAATACAAAGGTATGATCAGTTCTTTACTCTATTTAACAACCAATAGAGCTAATATAAGGTTTTCTACATGCTTGTGAGCACGATTTCAAGTTTTACTAGAGAATCACAATTGAATGCAGTTAAGAGAATTTTTAGATATTTCAAAACCACTAGTGAATATGGTTTATTTTATCCAAGAACTTCAACCCTTGAACTATCCGCATTCAATGATGCTGACTATGCAAGAAGCAATACTAATCGGAAAAGTACAAGCGGAACA
This sequence comes from Thalassia testudinum, assembly GCA_037157565.1. Lineage (NCBI taxonomy): Eukaryota > Viridiplantae > Streptophyta > Magnoliopsida > Alismatales > Hydrocharitaceae > Thalassia > Thalassia testudinum. The sequence continues at coordinate 138,358,767 of JAZHRO010000063.1, forward strand.
ATATGACAGCTTTTGGGAAACACACTTGTCTCTTAGTTTTTCAAGAAACAAAATTGTGTTTCCCTTTCAACTATCGAAGAAGAATATATTTTAGATGCCTTACCATGTTCACAGTTGTGGATGAAACAAACTTTGCAGGACTTAGGATTAAAAATTTGTGGGTTTTCTTGATATTTCATCATCTTTAAGTTTTGAGATACTCAATCATTCATTTTCTTTGTTGGAAAAATCAATTCAAACATCAATTGATTTATACATCATTTATTTCCTTCAATTCGTTCTTCATTTCTCAAAAAGCTGAAAAAGGCAAAAATTAATCGATTAATCAATACCTCTAATCGATTAATTTCAGAACTTTCAACCTATGCAGAAGATATTTCATGTTATGGCCATTTCGGTCATTCTACTTCAACCCAGCAGTTCCTAAGGGAATCTTACCTCATTTAATTGATCAAATTAAGAGGTGGTTGCTCACCCCTTTTAAACCATCTCAACCTCTCTCTCTCTAGAAATATCCTTTCCTCTTCCTATGTCAAAAACCCCCCAAATTTTCAAACCCTAGAAAAGGATCAAAGAGATCTTGCTAATCTCTCAATCTCAATCTCGTGGGAAGATTGAACTTGCTTCTCTCAAGTTGTAAGAACCATCTATCTTACTCTTTATTGAAGATATTCCTCATTTCTCTCTTATATGTTCATATTATGTGTAATATGAACGTGAAGTTGATGATGACTTTTTCCTCATTTTTCTTCATGTTTTTGACTTATTTTTTGTTCAATAGTTGTTGTCTCATGATCTATCCATACCCCCATGATTTGATCCCTATTTCTCACGCATTTTCTTGAAATCAAAAATTTCCAATCTAATCGATTAATTTCCATCAAACCCTATTTTTTGTTTTAAGTCATGGCACCTAAGTCAAAGAAAGGGAAGACCATTGAAAGATCTTCTTCCACACCCCCTACTAAGTTTGATATGGTGTCTCCCTACCAATTTCCTCCCAAGACACAAAATAGATACTATTCTAAACTTGGGAATGACATTTACACAACCCTTCGCCCACTTCTTTTTGGTGAATTGAAAGATGTCCACTACAAAAAAAATGACCTTTAGCAGCATTTAATATTTGCCACTATAGGCCTTTTATTTGTCGCTACATGTAATTGGTGACACTTAAAATAATTGCCGCTTAATTGCTACCTTCGTTGATGTCACTAAAAGTTTAACGGCAATTGTACAATGCCACTAAGTCGATGATATTAACGATACTTTAATTGTCGTAAATAATATTGCTAATGATCTTCTACAGTGACAATTTATTTGCCACTATTTTGCCACTACTGGTTTATATTAGTACAATTTAACTGACACTATTAGTGCCGCTATATCCATCATTTAATGACTTTTTTTTGTCACTAAATTGCCATTATTTATTTACTTTAGTGACTAGTTTTTACCATTTAATTACCTCTATTGATATTATTTAACAATAATTATGTCTCTAAATAGTCACTATTGATTTGCTTTAATGTCACTTTCTTATGCCACTAAATTGACACTAATTATATACTTTATTGGCACTTTCTTTTACCATTTAATTGCCACTATTGATTCACTTTAATGATGCCTATATATACGACTTAATTTTATTCTTTACTAAGAAATAAATTTTTTTATCAAGCTCAAAACATAGGAACATGAATACAAAGTCTTTTTTATTAACTTCCCAGATCATCAAAATATATATGCCCTTCTTAAGGGTAATACAAGAGAAAAGAAAAGAAAAATATAGAAAAAATAAAAATACAAGGATCTTGACATATGAAGCACTTCATCAACCCAACTAAAATCATCTGCAAAATCATAAAACTTTAACATCCATCCCATGTTGTAATGCTACTTCAGAGCTTCACATCATCCCTATTTAGAAGCCCAAGATGCTCTTTAGCTATACAAAATTCTCCTTGTGAAGATCAACAATTCAAATAAAGTTGGAGACCAACAATTCAAGAAGCCTATCTTGTTATATTTGCTGCCTCGCTTCCTTGTGTTGTGATTGAGAGTTGGCCTTTGTCATAGCTGCAGTAAATCCATTGTTAAGACTGTGCTAAATATGCAATAACTTCTATCTTTAGTAGCATTCTATCATTAAATTGATACTACATTATATATCCAAGTATTCGACCTGTATAATCTTCACTTTACTCATTGCAGGCTCGATAAGCCTTGCCTTGAGGTTGTTACGAATAGTCCCATTGGAAAGGTCCAAGCCCATGCTGTATGGAAAGAGAGATGGTCAACAAATGTGATTGGTTAGACTGGTAGACATGATATTCATCCAAACAAATTGAACAATTCGACAGCACACCAAGACAAGTTTTTAATGATTCCAACGTTAAAAATTCAAGGGGTCAGTTTATGAGTGGTGAATGGCAATGCTTACTCCCAGAAATAAGTTTATTTGAAAACTTGTGATACTGCTTTACTGATCTACTTCAAGCATATGCACATGAATATTTGTTCTGCTTTAACCAAAATTATCTTCTCTTTTATGTTTTAGAACTTGGTAAGAAATTTTAATAGAAACTTCAGATTGAAATTGCAACTTCTTCTAAGACTGAAGATGACATCTATATCAGTAAGGCAAATCTTGTATCGTAGAAACCATCGGACAAAAATGTACATCACAATCAAAGTCATTGAAATCAAAATCAAAGCACAGTAAAAGAGGATTTTGTCCCCACCTGATCTTGACTATTCATTTTTTATAACATATTTGACAGCCAACTAAGTGTTGCATACACCTACTGCTAATGAGTGCGAGAACATGGTTTTTATAAAGATAAAGGATGTCATGTTGTAGTATAGATGAAATCGCCTCGAAAACAAATAAGAAATTTATTACTCGAAAACCTAAGTAACCGAGATCGAACACAGGGAGCGATTGGAATTTATTCACTAATCTCAATAATGTAATTGAACACTTAAATCTACTTAAAATCTAATTCAGAATATCATGCAAGAGTTTATGAATTAAAATGTAGCTAACAAAAGAATTGGACGTCTGATACTATAATCAACCATCTTAAAAAGATATGTTTCCTTCTTTGGCTCTCTTTCTGCTTCTTTCTTTCTCTGACTTTCCCCTTTCCTTAGCTCTTTTCCTTCTATTCTTCTTTGACTTTGGCTGTCTGCTTCTTCTTCCTTATCTTCTTATATTCTTTGGCTTTCTTCCTTCTGTTACTTCTCTGACTTTGATTTCTTTCTTTCTTCTTTCTTCTTCAACCGCACCTCTTCTTCCTTCAGACTTCTCTCCTTTGCTACGGCTAAGTCCTTCCTTCTCTGATTGGCCTTAGCTTCAGCTATGCCTTCCTCTTCCTTCTTCTTCCCTGCACACACTGAAGAGCAAAACCTACCTCTACCCTCCCCCGAGTCTCTCTCTCTATTTCTCTCTTCGGTTCACTCTCCCAGAGCCAGGTAATCGGGTCGGGTTTCGCGTGCCCGGGTCCAGGCGCACCAGCTTGGGTGTGGTGCGTGAGTGCGAGGGATAATTGGGTCAATCACGCCAGGTCCGCAGGGGAATAGGTCACAGACGAGGCGGGTGTACGTGGGCGAGGGACCTCACCCCATGTACTGGAGGCAAACGGCTAAGAACACAAAAACAATTTAAGTGATGCACCGCACTCCTGAGTTCACGAGGTGAGACTAAAGTGTCCCACTCGCTTCTTCACGCCCGCAGGTGAGGTGCTTCACTCAATTGGGGTAGTTGGGTGCCTTGCAAAGCTTGCTCTCTGGCTAGATGCGTTCGCGCACTCAACGAACGTCATCTGAAACTCTTATGCTTGGAGCGCGCGGCCTGGAGTGACCTTGCAAGCTCCATGCTTCTGTGTCAATGGTGGAAGGAGGGTCAACCTGCATTTCACTCAATACGGCCTGTCGGCCCCATTAAAACGCATGAGGAGCTTCACCGTGTCTTGGCGAAGGTGAGACGGTGGGTGGCTGACCGCGAGGCGGCCTAAGCATGCGTGCCTAGGTTGCTCTATGGTCGTGTTTATGGGTGTGTTCGGTGGACGTTTAGGGAGGTGATGGCGGTCGATGGAAGGGCGGATGATGCTCAGTGGGTGATGGTGGAGGTGATGATGTGTCTAGCGAGGCGTGTGGAGGTGCGGAGCGATGGATGCGCCTCGCCGGTGGTCGGTAGGAGGTGGAGACGATGGAGGGGGTCTGTGGTTGTCGGTGCGTGATAGTAGAAATTAAGAGAGGGTAAATGAAGAGGAGAGGGAAAGGAAGAGAGTTGACCTAAATTAATGGACAAAGGGAGAGAGAGGAGGCAGGCGGCTCGTACCTACCGTCACCGGAGAAGTACCAGAGGAGGGAGAACGGCGACGACGACGGGGTTGGAGACACGTGCGTAGGTATGGCACAACGCGAAGGAAGGAGACGAAGATGGCTCTGCCACTTGTATTGTGGCAGAGCGATGTGAAGGAGAAGAGGTCGCCGAAGCCTGCTAGTCGCCTGACCGGAGGAGAAGGGACGAAATTGGGGTGAATCTCCGGCCAAGCCAAGCTGAAGAGATGGGGCCGGAGGTGGTGGACCTTTTATAGGCACAGGTAGGGGCTCTTATGCTTGGAAGACAAGCTTCCAAGCACAAGAGACCTTGCCGGAGATGGAAACAGTTGGCGACCCAAATCTCTCGTGCATTCACACGAGATTGGGTGCGAATCAGTGATTGGGACCATGCTAAGATGGAAGGGAATTTCTTAGAGAATCTCCCTTCAAAATCTAGGAGATCTCTGAGGATTCGGAGAGAAATCCCCCTCCATTCCTCACCGGAGTAGGATTTCTCCGCTTTAATGGCGAAGGGACCTAATTGTAAGAGTGGCAAGGAAGTTAGGGGGGTCTGTGTAATGATTTTCAAAAGATAGGGATCAAAATGTAATTAGGTGGACTATTTTGCAAAGTAGGTCAAGATAACCTCCCCTTAGATCCAAATTTTGGTACAAACTTAATTTAGACCTAAGGAATCCAATGGTGAAGTTGGATTTTAGGGTTGACCATGTTTGACTGGATATTTTAAACAAAAATCCAAATCAGGTCAAATAATGAACTAAGGCCCCAATCTACGTCAAAATAGGTTCCAAAGGTTAATTTGAAACTTCTAAACCATAGGAGATATTTTTTATGAATTTTAGAGGGTTTAGTTGATTTTTATCCTGACCAGAACCTTGTTGAATTAAGCGGGTTTATTTTAGGGTTACAAGATGTCATTTAATTCTTGACTGCACATGAACCCATTTCTGACTGAACCAACCCACTTTTTATCTTATTCAGACCATTTGACCTATGTTTTTCCTCTGAGAAATCCCGTTGATGTACTGCAATGGTAAAATTACAGTTTTACTCTTTATTTCATGTTTTCTTCTCAGAACATTAATTCCTTGAATTAGGTCCTTTTCCAGGTTATGTAAGAGCTCTTATTCTCTTTCTTAGGTCAAAATGAGCTAGTTAGGGCTCATGATGATGTTATCATCATACTCCCATGCCTAGCTTTTACTAGTCCCTTAGCAAAATTTCAAGGTTTTAACTTATGTTCTAGACCATGGGTTCCTTTCATCAGTTATGATAAGTGCTTTCTTTTTCTTTTGATTAGGTTAGAATGCTGATAGTAGACCTAGAGGTACTCAAGTATCAACCAAGATCTGGACCTAATCAGCTTTAGCCTCGATCCTTCACGAAGGTTTTTAAGGCCTACAGAAACTATCCTAGGGTTCGTTGGACTCCGCTGTTAAAGCACCCGTGCTTGAAACATTTTTAGCTTTGGTTCAGTTTGCAGTGCATTTTTGTAAGAGAGAGACAGGATTTATTTGTTTGGAGAGTTTTCTCTTTCTTTTCTTTTTATTTCTAGCTTCGGATTGACTTCTCAACACGGTCTATATCGGATTCCTCGTCCCCATCATCAATCCTCAAAAGTCCCTAGCAATCGATGCTTCGTGATAGCACTGCCGATGGCAACTTTCAGAACCCTGGCTTTCGAAATTTCGAGATAATCTCGCCCATGACGTTCCATGGCCAAAGCAATCGACATTTCGTGATAATGCCGGCCATGGTATCTGAACCAGCAGAGTGCTTACGTGCCCCCGATAGGATATGTAAATATCCTAAGAGACATGCACCAAGGAGATGATATGTTACGCATCTTCGAGGGGAATTTCCCGCCTCTCCACGTCAGGAACTCATCCAAATTAACTTGTGTTGATCGACCACTCCTAATCTAGGCAACTTTTTTCAGAACATTAAACGCTTTTGCGTGATTTTGATAGTTATGCGCACTGAACCAGCTTGTGTGTGAATTGGGGTGCTTAGGTTATCGAGTCTCGCAAACCGAAGGTTAGTTAACGAGGCCAAATACTCCATGAGCCTTAGACCTAATACTTAAGCTTCACATTTTCCCCAACCTCTTGAGAATTATCCAGATCTTAGTGGATACTTGAATTTTTAAGCCTAAAAGTTTAGCCCAAAAGACCTAAGATCAACGTTCCTACTAATCTCTTTTTGTCTCATTAGCACTTTTTTCAGTCATTTTTTCTTGATAAGGTCTAGAACTTCGATTAATTATTTAATCTCTTACTAATAACTATCTCTTTTTCTTTTTCATTTTGTGCTCCTTTTTGGTATTTTGCCCTTTTCTCCTCATGAATTGTGGCTTACAAAATTTTCTCCCTCCATTTTTTGTTCTTTTTTATAATTTTTATTTTTGGTGTTTTTGACATATGAGATTTTTTTGTGAGAATATCTCTAACTTTTTCTTAGTTTTGTATGTATGCACTTTACCACCCCCCATGCCTAAGTTTTGCAATGTCCTCATTGTAAATGGGGGATGTGAAACAGTGTTGAGGTCAGGGGCTTAGAATAGGATAAATCGAGTGGGTGAATGAGTCGGGAAGTGATTGTTGCGAATGATTTCAAGCTCTGGTACGTGTACCAGAGGTGGGATCAATTGTCTAAGGCTGAACTCAGGGTGCAATAGACGTGGAGTACAGACGGATAATCAAACGAATCTCAGGTTTTTGGAATAACGAGTTGTCTCCCGTTAAGCACTAAATTCAACGCCTTCAACCAAGCAGAAAATGGGATGGAGAGGGAGTGGTCAAATCAGCAAAATTTTGTAAAACAAGCACCTTGATTAAGAGCCTGGTTGGTCCAACCAGGTGCTTGTTAAGATCAGTAGACTGATGATGCAGCCCAAACCCTATTAATCTGGTGGGTTGATAAATGTGGATCAGGAGATGTGGAACTCACCATGTGCAATGCGGCTTGGATGGATATGGAATTGTAAACTCGGGGTTTGGCTAAGTCGGATCAGCCTGGTCAGAGTAGGGATCCGAAAAATGATCAGTGAATAATGTGGAAACCTTACAGGGGTGACCAGAGAATGATGGATCATATTTTTCAGTATGATCAATGTTTGATACCCGATGTATGTGTGGAGTTGAATCATCTGCAAACGGCTCAGTGAAAGGAGAATCAGAATAAAAATTGAGTCCAGTTGGGGGTCGGGGTTGAAAACGGATTTTGCTCGGTTCTGTATGTGTAGAAGAGGTGGCTTCAATGAGAATTGTGTATGAGGGCTCTTCTAGAAAGGAGTGACAGGTGGTTTCATGTAGAGAGTCCTCATAATAGCTTTCAAAATCAAAAATGAATGCCTGGAAAGTGTCTATAGGATAATGGAAATCTGAGTCGAGAAAAGATTCATATTCTGGATCGCAATCACTCTCGGCATTTTCTGTTGTTGATTCCTGAGGATCGAAAAGAAATGATTTCGTGTCACTGGAACCTGAACTAAAATTGATGATCTCAGGAATCGAGGCCTCAGAGTCAGAGTTGTAGACTGAATCATGTGAGCTAAAGTCGTAGATTGGCCCGTTGTAATCAGGAAGCGGAGTCTCTCCGAAGTCATGATCAGATTCGAAATCGTCAGAGAGTTTGCGAAAATCACGTTCGGATTGAGATTCGAGATCATGAGTTCCACCACAGAATAAATCATATGATGTGGCTTCAGTATCCTGACTTGGGTCTAGCCTATATGTGAATTCTGAGCTTAGAAAGGTGTCTTTTTTTTGTCTAGACTCAGGTTCTAGGCTTGTGAGCAAGACCCAATTGAAACCCCACTCGTCCAACTCCTTGATTTCTGTATCGTAGATTGGCATGACTTCCGAAAAATCGATTTGATTTTCTAAGGATGTTGGAAAGGAATATTCATTAAATAGAGGCCCAAAATCATATTCTTCATTGAAAATTTGATCTTCATGTGGGGCCTCATAATCTTCCCAATAGGTCTCAGATCCAGATTCTAGGTTTAAGATGTGGGTTAAATCACTAAGATCTAGGTCCGAAGTACCCTCGAGGGTCACCTTATCAGAATAAGGGGTGGAATTTACACCCTCGAGAGGTTCAGTTCTACTCTCATCATTGCAAGACTTTGCCATTCTAAGCTTGGTGACTCATGGTCTAGGGGTGGCTCAACATTGTATTCTCCTGCAATTTCCCAACCTAATTCAATATCAGGCATGTTGTATTCTATCTGGGTTGGGAATCCACAACCATTCTGTGTTTCAGACCCGAGATCTGGGAAATCGGATTGATCCTCGATATTACTCCACGATGGTTCATCCTCTATTTGGGGTACGTACAGGTATTTCTGATCGATAATTTGTTTTAATAATCTCATTATCTCTTCCCATTTTTTAAGATCATCTTGGTGTTATTCTCAAAGTAAAGGATTTGTTATGCATTGGATGTATTCAAGGTTGTGCAACTTTTCTATCTCAATATATCCTGTGATGAGAATGTCTCGGGTTGATCCATTTGTGGCCTCGGTTAATAACACTTGGGCACAGGTTATGATGAAGGTTGTGGTTGTTGGGACATCAACATGAATGTCTTTTATTGGTGTTGAGGGTTTGTCTTCTTTTTCATAGAATTTCAGGGCATCCTCAATCATCCAATCTCTCATAGATCTTCGGGATTCAGGTTTCTTGAATGGTAGTACTAAGTGGCTTAGCTACATATTTGGATCAGGTGGTGGAATCAAGTTATAAAATCAGAATTTGAATCAAGATGTAGAATCAAGTTGTGAAGCGAATATATCTGAATAAAAAGTCCCATTGAAATTTGTATGTGTGTGCTCAAAAGAGAAGAGATGAGAGACTAGAGGTGCTTTTGACCCAATCGAAGCACCCAAAGATGTTTGGATGACTGTGGAGGTTCGGGGCGGATGATACCCCTGGATCGAAAGTCGTCCACCTGAGAATTACCTGGGCAGCCAGAGAGGGAGAGTCCTGCAAAGACTCCTACATAGTAGAGCGTCCCTACGGGTTACAGGATTTCCCCCACCCGACCTCTCTTGACACTGAGATTCCAGGTAGACCAGAATGGAGACCTTGACCTCTTAAATCTACCACTTTTATTTTAGAGGTGTTTTAGGGTTCTCACTTGAACTTTAGATGTTTTGATGTTGTGGCCTAATTTCAAGGTTGGTTGACCTAAGGGGTCAACTTCACCTGACCTGTCCTAAAGATGGCAGAATGATTCTAAGTCAAGACCTAAAGATCACCCTGATTTGACTCCTAAGTTATTAGGTCCAATGTTTTTAAGATTCAAGTGCTTTTAAAGTTTAATTTTAGGATTTGTCTTGTTTAGATCTCTTCAATCAAGGGCTTGGGTAGCACACTGATGCGAGAGGGTTTATTTCCTTTTAAACAGGCACGTGTGAACTAGCACTCCAAAACCCTACTGTAGAAATCCTAATTTGATTTTATTTTCAATCCTCTTTTCTTTTTACAAAAAGTTCTCTTTGGATGTCAAAACAAAAAGTGTGTTGTCCGCGGAGATTAAGCATGATTTCTATTAGGCACAGGAATTTGTGGGGTTGGCTTCTAAAAATCGCCTCAACTTCAATAGATTTTTAAAAAATTTCGCAAAATCAGGAAACTCTTGCCTTAAAGATGGTAATTACTATAAAAGATGGCAGTTGGTTCCTAATTTGGTTTCTTCCTTTTGTCTTCTCAGAATTAGGAGATGCATTTTAGGGAAGAAAAGATATTACCTGCCCTGAAGTGTTTGACTTGCGTGAGAGATCTTCTCGTAAAATACCTTACAAGATCACAACAAAACAATAGGGCAAGTTAGTGTTCAAATAGAATTAAAAATAATGCAGAGACTAGTGATAAATTATGCGTTGCTCCTCAGCAACGGTGCCAAAATGTTAACGAGTGCAAGATCGTGGTTTTTATAAAGATAAAGGATGTCGCGTTGTAGTATAGATGAAATAGCCTCGAAAACAAATAAGAAATTTATTACTCGAAAATCTAAGTATCCGAGGTCGAACACAGTGAGCAATTGGAATTTATTCACTACTCTCAATAATGTAATTGAACACTTAAATCTACTTAAAATCTAATTCAGAATATCATGTAAGAGTTTATGAATTAAAATGTAGCCAACAAAAGAATTGGACGTCTGATTCTATAATCAAACATCATAAAAAGATAAGTTTCCTTCTCTGGCTCTCTTTTTGCTTCTTTCTTTCTCTAACTTTTCTCTTTCCTTAGTTCTTTTTCTTCTATTCTTCTTTGACTTTGGCTGTCTGCTTCTTCTTCCTTGTCTTCTTATACTCTTTGGCTTTCTTCCTTCTGTTACTTCTCTGACTTTGATTTCTTTCTTTCTTCTTCTTCAACCGCACCTCTTCTTCCTTCAGACTTCTCTCCTTTGCTACGGCTAAGTCCTTCCTTCTCTGCTTGGCCTTAGCTTCAGCTGCACCTTCCTCTTCCTTCTTCTTCCCTGCACACACTGAAGAGCAAACCTACCCCTACCCTCCCCCGCATCTCTCTCTCTCTATTTCTCTCTTCGGTTCGCTCTCCTAGAGCCGAGTAATCGGGTCGGATTTCGCATGCTCGGGTCCAGGCGCACCGACGTGGGTGTGGTGCGTGAGGAGTGAGAGGGATAATCGGGTCGATCACGCCAGGTCCACGGGGGCATAGGTCGCGGACGAGGCAGGTGTACATGGGTGAGGGACCTCACCCCGTGTACTGGAGGCAAACGGCTAAGAACACAAAAACAATTTAAGTGATGAACCACACTCCTGAGTTCACGAGGTGGGACTAAAGTGTCCCACCCGCTTCGCACCTGCAGGTGAGGTGCTTCACTCAATTGGGGCAGCTGGGTGCCTCGCGAAGCTTGCTCTCTGGCTAGATGCGTTCGCGCACTCAACGTGCGTCATCTAGAACTCTTATGCCTGGTGTGTGCGACCTAGAGCGACCTTGCAAGCTCCGTGCTTCTACGTCAATGGCGGAAGGAGGGTCGACCTGCATTTCACTCAATACAACCTGTCGGCCCCATTAAAACGCATGAGGAGCTTCGCCGTGTCTTAGCGAAGGTGAGACGGTGGGTGGCTGGCCACGGGGCGGCCTAAGCATGCATGCCTAGGTCGCTCTATGGCCGTGTTCGATGGACGTTTAGGGAGGTGATGGCGGTCGATGGAAGAGCGGATGATACTCAGTGGGTGATGACGGAGGTGATGATGTGTCTAGCGAGGCGGTGGAGGTGCGGAGCGGTGGATGCGCCTTGTCGGTGGTCAGTGGGAGGTGGAGACGATGGAGGTGGTCTGTGGTTGTCGGTGCGTGATAGTAGAAATTAAGAGAGGGGAAATGAAGAGGAGAGGGAGAGGAAGAGAGTTGACCTAAATTAATGGACGAAAGGAGAGAGGAGGCAGGCGGCTCGTACCTGCCGTAGTCGAAGAAGTACCAGAGGAGGGAGAACGGCAACGACGATGGGGCTGGAGACACGCGCGCAGGTAGGACACAACGCGGAGGAAGGAGACGAAGATGGCTCTGCCACTTGTATTGTGGCAGAGCGACGAGGAGGAGAAGAGGTCGTCGGAGCCTGCTGGTCTCCTGGTCGGAGAAGGGACGAAATTGGGGTGAATCTCTGGCCAAGCCAAGCTGAAGAGATGCGGCCAAAGGTGGTGGATCTTTTATAGGCACAGGCAAGGGCTCTTATGCTTAGAAGACAAGCTTCCAAGCACAAGAGACCTCGCTGGAGATGGAAACAGTTGGCGACCGAAATCTCTCGTGCGTTCGCACGAGAGATTGGGTGCGAATCAGTGATTAGGACCATGCTCAAATGGAAGGGAATTCCTCAGAGAATCTCCCTTCCAAATTTAGGAGATCTATGAGGATTCGGAGAGAAATCCCCCTCCATTCCTCACCGGAGTAGGATTCCTGTGCTTCAATGGCAAAGGGACCTAATTGTAAGAGTGGCAGAGAAGTTAGGGAGTCTGTGCAATGATTTTCAAAAGATAGGGATCAAAATGTAATTAGGTGGACTATTTTGCAAAGTAAGTCAAGATAACCTCCCCTTAGGTCCAAATTTTGATACAAACCTAATTTGGACCTAAAGAATCTAATGGTAAAATTGGATTTTAGGTTTGGCCACGTTTGACTGGATATTTTACACAAAAATCTAAATTAGGTTAAATAATGAGCTAGGACTCCAATCTAGGTCAAAATAAGTTCCAAAGGCTAATTTGAAGGTTCAAAATCATAGGGGATATTTTTCCATGAATTTTAGAGGGTTTAGTTGATTTTTACCCTGACCAAAACCTTGTTGAATTAAGCAAGCCTATTTTAGGGTTATAAGATGTCATTTAATTTCTAGACTGCACATGAACCCATTTCTGACTAAACCAACCCACTTTTTATCTTATTCAGACCATTTGACCTATGTTTTGCCTCTGAGAAATCCTATTGATGACTACAATAGTAAAATTGTAATTTTACGCTTTATTTCATTTTTTCTTCTCAGAACATTAATTCCTTGAATTAGATCCTTCTCCAAGTTATGTAGGAGCTCTTATTCTCTTTCCTACGTCAAAATGAGCTAGTTAAGACTCATGATGATGTTATCATCACCTACAACTATGCAAAACCAAGAGAAAAATAAAAGCTAACAAATGATATTTTGAGTTTTTATTGAGCTCTATAGCCATCCACTTCTTTCCTCCAGAAAGATTAACACATACTTATAGGTTTTGCATCCAAAGATTGGACAAAAAACTTGTTTTGGATGCATAGGTGATCACATTTTCATCAACTGGTATCCCTGTAGTATGTTTTGTCATTTTATTATATAAGCAACTACGAGTATAATTCCACAAGAGTTGTCAATTCAGATATCCATTTTTGTTGCTTTTCATTCCCAGAAATTTCAGTAAAGACAACATAGCCAACATATTTATTAAATTCAAAAGAATATTAAGGTAATTACCAGCTTGTGTACCACATTCCATCCATGTTCTTCACCATTCTCGATTACATCCTTGAGAGCAGGAAGAACCTTTCATAATTCTGTCACAAATTCATTCTCAGGCTCAACATCACCAGAATGGCCTTACACCCAAAGAACATGGAGGTGACATGTCATTCAGCAGCAGCAGTAACAGCAATGAACACTTCACGAGCAGCAACAACAACAGCTCATTCAGGAGGAGCAACAGTAGCAGTTGGTAGTTCAGGAGCAACAGCAACAACCCTACTACTTCAGCAGTTGCAGCTCTACAAGCTCAGCCGCATCAGCAGCAGCTAATTCCCTCTGACAACACAATTAATGAAATACATGAGCTCAACAATGTTATCTTTTGCTACCACAAAAACCTAATCACAACATATACATTTTAGGAAAACAAGCACAAATTGTTTACTAATCAATCTATTTTAGGAAGTGTGTATTGGATGTCTAGTAATACACAAACTCTTTTGAATGCTGTTGAAAAAAAAATATAGTACTACAAATAATGCAATAATTAAAATGTTTGCGTTAGAATATTAAATCCAAGTTTGTTATAGGACTCTAGTTTATAAGAACTTAGATTCAACCCATACGCTGTCATATGACACAAGTTTGCATGTAAGTCTCCCAATAAGTTAAGCTTTTGAAAATCCTATATTCAACTTAATCTCTTCCTTATGTTCATTGCATGTCAAGTTTGTAAAATGAAAGCTTTATTCAACATGTTAATGGAAATTATGATAGTAGTATATCTTTAATTTTTCATATTTGGGTTGCTTTTAATTGGACAAATTTGAATCAAAATAGCCAACCCAAATTAGATTGAAATTCCAACAGTAATGCATTTCTAGATTACGCAACCAGGGAATTGGCATAGTCATCTGGGAACTTTTAGATGATGACTAACATGGCTCTCCTAATGCTTTCCTGAACTAATTTTATCTACCTATTTAAAATTTGATGAAGACTAACAGGTACCCTCAATGCTCGTAGAAAACTAATTAAAAATAAAAAGTGACATAAATAGGTAAGGTCATATTACCATTTGGTAGTAACCAAAAACTATATCCAATTCCCAATCTCTTTTGGCTTGTATCATTGTAATCTGACTAGGTAAAATTCTCCCAAGAAGTGTTCTGCATTCACTGCACATAAATTCAGATAAAGGCATGAGTAACTAAAAAAGAACCTGCTAAAAAAGTTAACACAAGATGCCACGCAAAGGGAAGTCGGGAAGCGGTCAACATTTTTCCTTCCACCATTTACGGTCCATTACATGAGGAAAGTGATGGAGATTAACATAGTCCAAAATGAATTTTCTCATTTTCCTTTCACCAATTACATGATATTTCTAAAAAGGAAGATTATTTATCAAAAAAGAAAAGAAAAAAAAAGACCAACAGCCAATTGATAATGCAAATAAGAATACAGCCAATGTAATAGCAAGATATGAGGCTTAAATAGTTATCTTTTGGGTTCCAAACTTCAAAGCACTTTAAAATGGCCACAAGATCCAGCAACTACAAGAACTGAGGCCTGATCTAAAATAAAAAATATGCTAGAAGACACATAGTTCCCCCAACACATTTGATCATCCATATTTAGACAATTAATAACCATGCTAATAGCATCTTTAACAATAAAATGGTACGAATAACAATAAGGAATATCATCAAAGAAACAAGGAACTTACCTTCTATAATCACATTTTTCATATCATATAAATTGAACCTCCCAGTTCTTCCTATGCTTCTCCTATGTTACTAGCAAATTAACCAAGTGAAATGTTCATGTACCTTTCCAAGTAAACTAAGAGGAAGAGGGGTTCCTTTTGGAGACGGTTTGATAAGGCCATGCAGATCATTAACAAGCAGCAACAAATTGTGGAGGATGAAGAGGATGACGAGATGGGGGATGATGACAAAGCTAGTGATGATAATGCTACATATACAAAGTTTGAAGATTTTTATGGGAAAAAGCGAGGGATGTCGCTGGGCAAGGATGGAAAGAAAAGTTAGAGGTCAAGAAATAAGTCAAACATGGGTGAAGATGAAGATGGATTGGACATGCTAGGGATGGGAGAAGAGTCTTCAAAAGAATCGGAAGATTTTGATGTGGATGAGCAGCATGAAGATAGGTGCATTCAAGATGAAAACATTGAGACTCTCTCCAACTTTGAGAAGCATTCAAAGAAGAATCAAGCTAAGATCAAAAAATTGAGAAGGACGTGATAGCACCCAAGGCCTGGATAATGATGGGGGAGGTGACTACCTCCAAGAGGCCGAAAAATAGCACACTTGAGGTTGATCTTGATTTCCAACACAATAGGATTCGTCCACCAATTATGGCAGACGAATTGTTACCATTTAGGAGATACTATTAAAAAGACTACATGAGGGTCTAGGCCATCACTATTAGAAAAAGCTATCTTACCGTCGGTTATTTGCCGTCGGTTTTCCAAGCGACGGCAAAAATATTTTTATCGTCGCTTATTTATATAAGTGACAATAAATACATTATTAAAACTAACCCCCTCCACTCTATCAAAAAAGCAAATATGTAATAAATATTTGTCGTTGTTTATTGTAAGAAGTGATGGTAAAAATGCGGATAAAATTTACCTGCAGAAGCCAACAAAATTTGGGCACGAGGATTGGGATAAAGTTAGACATTTGCTGTTGCTTTATAATAAAACCGACGGCAAATGTCAGTCAATCTACCTTACAGAGCCCCCTCCTCCCCCCACACATCGCGCAAACCCTCCTCGTCAGCCCGTAGCCCCTCCTCATCACCGCCCCTCCTCGATCGCTGCCTCTCCTCATCGTCGCCCCTCCTCGATCGCCAGCCATTGTCATCGATCGTCCCTCGTCATCCTCCTCTCCAAGTAACTCCTCACTTCCCTCCTCATCGTCTTCCTCCTCCTTGTCCACACCCCCCTCCTCTTCCTCCTCCCTACAGCCCTCCTCGTCATCGTCTTCCTCCTCGTCCACGCCCCCCTCTTCCTCCTCCCCTCTTCCTACTCCTACTCTTCCTACTCCTCTTCCTCGCCACCGTCCTCTTTCTCCTCCTCACAGCCCTAATACTCCTCTTCCTCGCCGCTGCCCTCCTCCTTCTCCCTACCCCCCTCCTGTCAACCCCTTGACCACCACCACCACCACCTATCTTCCAGCACTGCCCACCACCACCACCACCCTCCGCCTCTCCACCTCCTCGTCCTCCTCCTCCCCCCCTCCGCCTCTCCTCCTCCTCCTTCGATCCTCCTCCCTACCCACCTTCGCCAACACCCCCCTCCCGCTCCTCCTGACCGGCCCCCTCCTCCTCCCCGCCTCCTGCAGAGAATGTTGCTGTAGAGTGATATGTTTATGGGTGTGCGGTTGTGTTAATGACAAAAATGGATATTAAGCATTGTTGGCTAAGCTAGAGAAGGTTGCTAAATGCAGATTGTCGTTGTTTTTGAATGAATTTGTAGGTATGCTATGTAGGATATGATTGGATTTGTAGAATGCCTTCAATGAAACCCCGAATATGGTTGTTTTAGAATGAATTTGTAGATATGCTATGTAAGATAGGTCTCCTTTTCCTAGCCACCCCACCCACTCCTCCTCCTGTTGCACCAACACCTCCTCGCCACCAACTCCTCTCCTCGTCTCATGCTGCCTTCCTCCTCGCCAACAATGTTCCTTAAGGTAAATGTGTTATCACACTTTGTATTGTTTTGAATTTGATATCTGAAGCTTTACCTCTTCATTTAGATTTTATTTTAGTGGCTTTGACTAGTACAACAAATTTAACTTTAGGAATTGCAAAACTATATGCATTTAGTCTTCATATCACGAGAGCATCTATCCAAATTGATTAGGAAATTTCCATGGTTAAAGTTGATTCAAGGTCCATGTCATCGATACCTTTTGTGATATTATTGATGATATTTGGTCTTTGTAAATTCCAAGATCAAAGGGAAAACTAAAGTTACAAACTTCAGTAAGAATAGGCCATATGACATAATGTGCACTTTCTCCAATTTTTGTTGACATCTAGGTTTAAGTTTCTGAATAATCTCATGCACTTTCTCCAACAAAAATCATGCCACATGACATAATGTGCTCTCTCTTCTCCAATTTTTGTTGTCATTGGATGGTCACAAGATGGATATCTTTAAATTATATGTACAGATTATGCAAAATTAATCAATGATTATACAATCTATCTTCGTATGGCCATAATCAGACATGTTGAATACATCTGTTAGATAATCAAGGCTTGGAGACCACTTTTGTGATGTTCCTAGAGGAACCATGTCTTGCAGATATGGCCCTTGGATGGATACCAATCTAATCATCCCACTTGGACCCCACCGATGTCAAGTAATATTTGACTATTTTCTCGAGCCTTCTTTAATGGTAATGCAACTATCACACTTGCCTTGCTGAATATGATGGTCAGATATCATGCAGCATGATTCAAACTACTTGATGATATGCATAGCTTTGTGATATGATCTCTCTAGTGATGCTGTAGGGGGATGGTAACTTCAATGCAAGAAGTTTAGAGGAGAGCACAAGAGTACAGGTAGATTTCAATTTTTTTTACCAAACTTTAAAAAGGTCATTTCTTAACAAAATATACAATCATGTATGAATGTTGTGCATTATTTAGAATGTTGTTCATTATTTTCTTACTTTATCTTATGGCTTCTTTTGTGCAGGTATGACATAAAGTTGAACAATGATATGTTTGCAGAAGAGAAGCACCTGCCAATGTAAATTCTACCTATCTATGTGGAATGCTTCTTATTTTCCATATTGTAAATTTTATACTACATTGACAGTAATTTAGAGATATTATGTTACCGTGTTCTATATTTTGCATTAATCTCTATAAAATCGAAAATGTTGTTTCCTTATTTGTTTTTTCCCCCGGAAGAAAGTTGAAATCCTATGGTTTCAAACTTTCAACCTTATAGTGAGGAAATAGTTTATCCAAATTTGTTTATCCACCATGCGAGGAAGAGAGAGATCGTGTTTTGGTTCCTTTTTTTTCTTTTCCCTGAAAGCTTACGAAAAAAAAATGCTAGGTTTCTACAGCCAAAAAAGAAAAAGGACTGAAGTACTTCAGATCCAGTAGATTTCACTACCAACCATCTCATCCTATTTTAAGTTCATACCATTGAAATCTATTTACATAAAAATCCCTAAGCATATGCCCATATCTCAATACGATCCCCAAACTGTAGGATGTCTCAACATTATCCCTAATCTCTATAATTTTATCAAGGTCGTCCCTTCAGTGTTATAATAGTAACATTAGAAGTTGATCTAGACAGCACAACACATTTTGAAGTTGGTATTAACCCAAATTTAGACTGCAAATTCAAACTTTTTTAGTCATTCTTCATCATACCTATTGTTATGACTCGATTCCCGAATCCCTACAGGACATGAGATCAGACCGACTTGACTGATTCCAAGATCCAGTCGTCCAACGAAAAATAACCAAAAAGCAGGGAAGTAAACCACATTCACTATGCTAAGCAACTAACAGTAAAAACGTACAGTAGTAAAGAAATAAAAGCTTCTACAATACGTATCACCACCACAACAGTAGAAAAGTAACAAGGTACAGAAACATAAAGTACAGAACGTAAGAGTGCAGAACATAAAGGTAGAAGAGTCTAACTCACTACTACAAAAGGAGTACAACAAAGAACTACTGCTGCTGGGCTCTACTGGACCCAGCACCCTCCACAGCCGTAAACTCGGGCTGCTCAACACCTGGACTTGAAAAGGGTTATGAGTACACGACGTTAGCAAACGCTGAGTAGAGTGGCAACCAACTAACTAAAGTAGTAAAAGTGAACATGTAACTGTTATTTTTCACTTTCTTTCTTTAACTAATTATTCTTTTTCACCACTTGATTTATTTATCAGGTCTCTTTCTTGATCTCGAATATTCCTTGTGGGAACAATCTTAATTGCAGTCTTTCCGAAGAGTAGAAGTCGCACGTGGTACTCTCCTAGCCGGGAGTCCCCCGCGGTGGTCCTACACCCAGTCAACCAACCCAAGGTCACGGACAGACGTAACAGTAACTACGACACACGCGATAACCGCACGAGCAGCTATCCTGCACTGGCACGCGGTCAGTCGTTTCTGTTAACGGGTGCGCCCAAGTACAGCACAGAACAATATAGGACCTAGCCCTCTTAGTAACAGGGGTATAGCCCTACAGAACCAAACAAGGGTCTCGTCTCTCCACAATCCACGCACCCTCGCCTGACTACCCTAGTTTACCCAGTGGACCTAACAAGTCGGTGTAAGGTGGCTAGCTGAACCCCGGGCCCATGGGGTGGCTAGCTCTCCCTACACTAGTAGCTCTCCCTGGTACAGTGTACGCGAAGGCCACGAAGTCGATGCAAAGTAGCCAAACCCATCCCGGGTCTCAACCAGAAGGCGGCAAGCTCCCCTCTACACTAAGAGGGAACATGCGCTCCCCTTGGTACCACGTACTCAAGGACTAGCACACTTCCCGTCACATTTCCAGAGCCATTCCATATATTTCCAGGAGCTCCACTCCTACTTTCCTCGTAGGGTTCATTCCCGTGTTTCTCATGACATTCCGTACCAGGTTTCATCATTCACATTTCCATTTACAGGTTATACACATGCAGCTCGTATTCTATCATTTACATTTCCATTCTCAGGCTATACACATGCGGCTCATATTTTATCATTTACATTGCCATTCTCAAATTCTACACATACAGCTCGTGTTATATCATTTAACGTATACAATGGAAAAGTAACATGCAACTGTTAACTAGCACAAGTATTTCATATTTCACAGGCAACTTTTGTTCAATTACAGGCAATTGTCATTCTATCTACTCATTCAAGACTGCAATTCAATCATCCAATATAGACATTTCAAATGTTTCTCGTCCTAGGATTCATGCCATATCCTAGGTTCTAATTATTCATTCCACACATGCATTTAGGTTATAATTAAATTAGGGGAAGCCACTCTACCAATAAATCCAAGAGGATTGAAGACTTGAACAACAGGCTCACGTACCTCAGCGAGCCTCGAACCCGCAACGGAACGAAGTCCTATCACAAGGAATAATCACAAGGGAACATTTAGAACAGTATAGAAAATCTTCTAACAAGTAGAGAAACTCACAAAGAAAACATCAGTATCCTATTTGCATCAAACGGACCTCAAACGGATCCTAAATGGGTCAAAAACAACGCTGCTGACTCAAATCAGACGTCTGGAACAACTTCCAGACGTCTTAAAAGTGTCCAGAAATGCACCTCAATGCTCTGCACCAACCTCAAACATCCAGGAACTCTTCTGGACCGTCTGGACCCAGCTCCAGACGTCCGACCACCTCTCCGAACGTCTGGAAGTGCTTCTAGTCGTCTGATAAGCTCCCTAGACGTCTGAAATGCATGGGAGGGCGTGTCCCGCGCCTTCTAGAAGCAAATCCTGCACACCACCAACAAATCTTCTCAAAACAAACCATGCGAAGGGTAGCAGTGGAGCGGCTTGCATGATCATATCCGCAAAGGGAACGTACCTTCGCAAAGACCTCTCTTCAAACGTCTGCAACCACCTCCAGACGTCCGCACCGTCGTCTGGAGGTCACTCCAGACGTCTGATTCTGGAAAAAACCCAAAACCATAACCTGCTTCCACTCGCTCGCGCCGGCGTGGCCGCACCTCGCCCCCTCGCCTGCAGCTCCGGCTGCAGTAGTGTCGGGGATGACTTCCCCGATGCACTCCTCTCCTTCCCGCGAGCGCTGCTCTGGCGGTGCACCCTCCGGTGAGCTCGCACACAAGCTCGCAAGCTCAACTCCTCTTCTTCTCACGTCGCTCCTCGTCGCCGCTCTCACGCTCACTTACTCGGCTGGCTCTCTCGCTGGAGTGGAGAAGAAGAGAGGAAGGTGGCTGGTGTGGGGAGAACGAGAGAGGGGGGAGGGGTTTATAAGGTTGGTGGGTTAGGGTTTGCTGGAGGCGGGGAGAGAGAAAAGGGAAGGAAAAAGAAGAGGTACTATCTGCGTGCAGCCCGCGCACAGACGCGAGCTCATACCTAAAAATTTTGATTTTCAGACGTCTGACCCACAGTCCAGACGTGTTAAAAGGCTTAGGACAGAACGGGTCTTAACACCTATGCACTCTTATCATCTTGTCACTATACTTCTCTCTTAGCTGATTATTTACATTCCCATCAACCAGTTTAGAATGAGAGCTCAGTGACAAACAAATAGCCAACAAGGCATACATCTGCTCATTTTTCTTGAGAATCTAATCATACTGTGACCTATTCCGGTGATATTGTTTGGCCTTCAAAATATAAATAAGGATCTTATTGAATTCACGTATTGCGTCACAGTATCTTTACAGAATCCCAAACACAAATAGCTAAAATTAATTAACCCTTGTGAAAACCCAGAGAATCTTTTACGTAGATGATTCTAGTATGCACTGTACATATGTAATGTGAGCTTCTTGTATGCCAATCATGCAGAAGGTTCAATGCAAGAGTATCTAGCAACGTTGAAAGGTCCTACTTCAAAAGGTTCTTCTTTTAAGGTAAATGTTTTTTTAGTGTAAACTAAGGCCCCTAAAGCTATTCTTGTAGATAAATCTCTCTTGCATTTTTTTGGTAATGTTTCTTCGCAAACATGGAATGTGTTGAATTAAATAAATCTTTATCAAGAATATTAAACATCTAAGTTGATTTCTTTTCTAAAGTATGCATTTCCACTTAGTGATATAGAATATTCTTGTAATTATCATGGGCCTTGGAGATGGTGGGTACGAGAACTAATTGCCTTTGTTAGGATGAGTTAAGAGTATCGAGTTTTTTGCTTCATGTGTTTGGAAAGTGGGATGTACCCACTAATTATTGTGGTATAAATGCATAGGTCTTCATTTCAGGTACAGGATTTTGGAAAATATTAAGACAAAAGGGGAAACTCTACCGGATTTTCGACATGTTTCGGTCCCTTAGTTTTATGTGTTTTCCCTCTTATACCCTTAGTTTCTCTGACGTAGGATAACTGGCCATCAATCTTATTTGCAATGGCAGGTGGAGTGGTGCTAAGCCTTGGAAAGCTGAAAGCCTTGGAGTGGCTTGTGTTTTTTGGGGTCCCGCGAGGCATACTGAAAGCTTATTATGACTATAAAACGATTCATTCTAGCTGATACTTTTGCTTAGGTAAACTTTTTCTTTTCAGGCTTCGTGAAAGGTAAGTAGCAATCTTGTTTCTTCTTATTCTTCTTCTTTATTTTTCGTTTCTTTTCATTTCTTATCTTTTTTATAAAGAAAAGATTCATCTTACAAGCTTCTACATATCCATTTATATTCTTAGAATATATGTACGTAGGAGTTGAGATGTGTGACATTGTTCTAATAGTTAAATATAGCGGAGTCATCCAAGTTTATTTTATTTCTAATGTTCTAATTGTCTCCTCTTTTTGTGAAAATTGCTATACAACCTGTCCACCTATTAGGGTTTGACTTTTCAAAAGAAATGAGGTTTGAGATGTTGCATCTTTTAAAGGATCGTTAGGATCATTTGCTTATATCATTTTTTGTGTATGTTAGACTTTTTATTATGTGAATTCTAGAAGAAACCAGCTTGCTATAGTCAATTACAATGTTTGATTACCCTTTCAACATTTAATTATATACTATACTTTTCAGATCCACCATGTAGTTAATGTTTGTTACTTTTTTTGAGCTCCTTACTTTCATATGTAATTCCTTTATGTATAGAATTTTCAGAAAGCCATATTTTTCTTAAGATTGTATAAGGATCCTAATTTTAAGAATTTAAAAAAATACATTTACCTTTGTCATCGGTTCTTGCAATAACCGAGGCAATAGAAGGTATTTTTTTTAAACAAAGATGACTATTTGTCGTCGGTTATTACAGAAAGAGACAACAAAAATATTTTTTCCGTCACTTTCTATAATAACCGACAACAAAAAAAGTAAATTTTTTTGCAAATGAAAGGTTTTTGTTGTCGCTTATTAGAGAAAACGATGGCAAAAAATGTAAATTTTTTTACGAATAAAAGGTTTTTGCCATCACTTATTACAGAAAGCATTGTCAAAAATATTTTTTCCGTCGCTTGCGTTTTCTTTTAAGCAACGGCAAAACTCAAAAAACGATGCATTAACGCGGAAAAAAGTAACATAACGCCATTGCTTTTTTTATAAGGGACAGGAAATCTAATTACCATCAATTACCAACCAACGAGAAAAAGAAACAGTGACGCAACTAATGCCATCGCTTATTGGCGTCGGTTAAAAGGGATTTACCGTCGATTTTTAACTAACGGCAAAAGTAGAACTTCTTGTAGTGCATCTAGATGAAGTTCAAGGGCTGGCCTTGGTAGAAACAAAGGCATCGAAAGAACTCAAAGAATTGGATGATAAGAAGAGTCATAAAGGGCTTGTTGAAATATACAAGAAAGATTTTGTTCAAAAGGCTAGCGTTGGAACTGCTCCTTCATCAATATTTGATGAACAAAAGAAGAAGGCTACATTACTATTCAAAACCCTTTATGTGAAGCTGGATGCTTTGTCTCATTTCCATTTTGAGCAGAAACTAGTTATTGAAAAGATAATAAAAACATTGCCCAAAATATTGCATTAGAGATATTTATTGATATTCCCCTTAACAAGTCGAAAAACTTTCCTTGTGAGAGTGGTTGACTTACAACATTTTGAGCAACTGTTCTTCATTGCTGATATATACTGATCCATACTAGATGCATATCTTATCCCTAGCTTTTGCCTTGTCACAAACCTCCCTGTTTTCCTTTTGGTTCTTTGATAAACAAAGAACCTAGAAAACCATGCAAAATGTTAGTTCTCAGATAGTAACTCAAAGGGCTACTCTAAGCCATTAAGGTTTGATAGTTATGAAATAACTTAGTCATTCATATTGGATTCATAGAAAAATAGGAACATGAGACACCAAATACTACAAATTTATGTCTAATGCTGGAATAGTAGAAC
Organism: Thalassia testudinum; assembly: GCA_037157565.1. NCBI lineage: Eukaryota > Viridiplantae > Streptophyta > Magnoliopsida > Alismatales > Hydrocharitaceae > Thalassia > Thalassia testudinum. The sequence goes on from JAZHRO010000063.1 coordinate 138,383,143, forward strand.
AAATTAATAAATTGCTAGTTAAGTTGCTTTGGAGAATTATGTTATCCTATCATTAGAGAAGGGAATTAAAAGTGAACTACCAAGTACATGCAAGGTATTCTCTCATCAACCGCATAGATGGTCTTGGATATTTGGATGAGACAAAAAAATAAGAACAGCCATTCGAAATCTTAGGTAGCTGTGTGACTCTAGTTCAAGATGCGCACTTTTTGTTGATAGATTGGGGACCTATTCAACTCATCTATCTAGGAAAGAAACCCATTTTCTACTCAAAATACTTGGTCCTCCTAAAAAGATAGGATTACCATTGACTGAAGAAAAATTTTTTTCCATCTTAAATTCTCTCTAGAAGCAAGAGTATTTATCACCAATGATGAAGAGAGAATAGGTGCCTTTATCATAATATCCAACATTTTCAATTTAACAATTAGGTAAAATCCAAGATCTATCATATAATATTTGGTTTTAAACCAATAAGAGTTTTCAACCTTTCGATACCATGATTAAATGGCTAAGAGTTGGAAAATGACAAGTGTATGATCTCAACCTTCCTTTATTTTAGGGGGCACATAGTTTTGATAATTTCTTTTATCCAAGTATTTGACAAGTATAAAGGAGCAAACATACTACAATTCCTCCATGTTTTTTAATGCAGGAGCAAACATCACCCTAATTCCCCCCATCATTTTCCTGCAAGCCCCATCTTCTATTTTTTAGCTACATAGGGGTCTAGGTCACCCTCATGCACTTCATTCAATCTGAAAAATCTTTTAAAAAATGACAGAATTTACCAGAAACTAACTTACTAAATTAACTTCATAGTTTAAACTTATTTAAGTCACTCCCATACTTGAGTTTAGAGAGGATCAATAATCACAACATCCAGGCATCATGAACTTATTGATGCAGAAATAATTCTAAAACATTAACCATGATTGTTGATATGACAAAGATAGATGATAAAAATATAGGCCAATTTATCATGAATTATGAAATAAAATGAAGCATGTCAAATAAATTAAATTATGACTTACACTTGATTCATCTACATCCACTGCAAAGAACATGAATGAGTACTTCCCAGTGCTCACAGCAATAAGGGACAATTCTCTGTCAAGAACTCCGCAAGACAGAGAAAAGTTGGCAACAACCTATCAAATTTTTGGAGAGAAAAAGTCAAACATAGCAAATTGTTGCCACAAAAAAAAATGTTTCGGCATCATGAAGGAATCAATAGATATTAATTGCAGAATACTTTAACTTTGTGAAGGAGGAATCAATAAATATCAATGATGTTTCGTGGCACACTCTAGACGAGGATGTCAAACCATGTGATTAGTTTTTCCATTTCACTGAAGTTAACTATTATTTAAAATCATAGGTACTCCCACTTCTACATTTCATCCTAAAGAGAAAAAGAAAAGAAAATCAGTGATACCATTAGTTAAGGTTTTCTTTGACAGTTCTAACAAGCCTCCATTTGCCTATGAGTATATCTAGGTCCAAAAAAGCTTTAGAAACTAGTAACGATGGTATCTAAGCCTCCAAATCAAAGGAGTAAGAAAGGAATAAATATTTTATGTCCTCCTGTTCTTCCCCACAAAAGTAGCGTCTTCAGTAGTTTTAATGTTCCATCTGCGGAACTTTGTCATTAGGTTCTTTCTACGCACCTAACTACTAAATTGCCCTCCAAACACCTGCCAAGTGGAAATCTTCAGTTTCAAAGGCATTTCAGCCTGCCAAATCAATCTAATGTCTCTAAAGGGAACAATAAGGGTTTGTTGGCCAATTTAATAGTGAAAGCTCTCCCTTTCCATCACCAACAATCAAGCACCCCTGGCAAACATCTATTGTAGGACAGCTCCATCTGAAGACTCAAGAAATCCTCTACTCCTTGATCCAATAACCTTCCCACAAGCAACGGGGGTCCAATATCCCACTCCTGATTTCAATAATCTACCACCCTTGCCAACAAGGCCAAGGCCAAAGCAAACTATCAGAGAAGTCTATCAGCTAGAGCACTATGTGTCAACCAATTGTCAAGCAAAAATTTGAAAGTAGCTCGGTAACAAAGCTCCACAAAGAAGTGCCTCACCAACGACAGAACTCCCATAATTTCCTTTCAAAAAATCCAATTTCCTGCCATAACATGCCTCCATAGCTACAGAAAAAAAAGATCCCTCTCCCATCCCACTAGCATCCAACCAACGACCAAATCAGCTTGTGAGATGTCTTTCTCACTACATAAATACCCTTAGGTTGTGCCCACGGAGACCTTTTTTTTTTATGAGAACAACTCACTTAATCTTATTTCAACTACAATCCCATTAAATATCTTACAAGTTACTAAGAAACCCATCATCCAAGAAATCAAAATTCTAGAACAATTCCAGCTCTCCCCCATCACTCACTCTCTCCCTATCTAGCAGTCCTTGATTACCGGTGCCTATTACCAAGCTTGTTTCATTACTAGACATGAGGAGATGTGCATTGCAGCTACCATAATCCATTGCTTGAGCAGTTTCTGGTGTTACTTCAGCTTCTACCAGCAGCATAGTCTCAATTCCAGATGCAATCCAGTCCGGCATACTAAATTGTCGACTACTCTCCTTTGGAGCTACTTCTGATGATTCCAAATAGGCTTTCCGAGCTTTGATCATATATGTCTCTTCAAAATCATCTTTGTAGAGCACCATAAAGTCCCCAGATCATAAACCATTTGATTTGACAAATTCACCAATGTTTTCAAGTACGTGCATTCTGCTTCTATTGTTGGGCCAAAACCTATATCTGAAAGTCCATACATGTGAAGTCGACATATCATCCATACTTATAAGCATTCCTTCATGAGATTTAACTGTAGGTAGGTGGACCTCTGCTTCTTTCTTTGGGAGGACCATCCTTCTGAGAAAACCAACATCACTATTTTAAAGTTCTTTCTGTAGTGTCAACTCTTTCCACAGTATTTTCCATCCTATCAGCAGTGGTGATCGAGTAGTGGAGACAGTGAGTCTGCAGAATTCAGGTAGTTCTGCTGACCCTGTCCATCCTGCATCAGTGAGTTGTGTTGAAGCAGACAGGGTTCCCTTAAGCAGTTCAGGTGCCTTGGGTTCTGGGAGCAGTTTTCCCCATCAAGGTTGGCTTGAACGATCAAAGAATCCTAACATGCTGAATGTTCGAAATGGTACCATTCATGCAAATAATGTTAGGATAAGCCATATAGAGGCTGAAATGATAAATATGGTGCATCCAAATCCTATAAACTAAGCAAAGGATTTTTCCCATGCTGCAGCGATGAGTCCCTTAGCATCTAAGAGAGTAAAGACCAGTAACTCAAATGTAATAAACTCAGGGAATGTCTTTACCTACACACCACCTCCAAGCCATGTTGAATTGGAGAGGCAGAAACTTGGCAATCCCAGTACATCAAGAGCCGGCAACAATTCCCTGATTCAACATCTAATTCTGAAACAAACAAAACTAGGCCAGGCAATCCAAGCACGGTAAATTCTTGCAGAACAGTGCCGGAACCGCCAAGAGGTTCCCAAGCGTGTTGGCAGGAATTATCATTGCCTCAAAAGTGAGATTCTACTCGTGATATAAATGTTGGGTTCCATTCACCAACCTCGCCTCTTTTAGGAATGGGAGTTGATGCTCAGCAACCTGATTTAGTGCTGCAGCTATGAAGCCTCTCGATGGCAAGGTAGTGAGGTCCAAGGGACCGGATATTTCTGCAAGCCCTAGTGAGCATTTCTAATTTTCATTTTGTTGTTATCATATCGTATAAGGATAGGGAAGTTTGTATAGATTAAATTGATGTAATCCAAAATAAATGATTGCGGATCAAGCACCTGCATCCCTGGTTGAAATGTGAAATATCATAATCTAGTAAAAGTTGTCTTCTCACCGAGACTCTTCAAAAAAAAAAAAAAAAACGCGGGGGGTGGGGTGGGGGGAAGTTGGGGGGAATCTTATGGAATGTGATAGTGCAAGTAATCGCCCTCCGTCGAGGAAGAAGCTGCCGCAATGGGAGCCGCCAAGCCGGTGGTGGAGTCCTCCACCGACTCCAGAGGCAAGGGATCGAGGAAGCCCGCGAGCTCATCCTCCCATGAAGAAGCGCCACAGCCACCACCACCGTCCATGGCACATAGTCGATAAGGCCCCTCTCAGGCGTTCAATCCCTTCCTCTTTTCCTTCATATTCCTTCATTCTTAAGCTTTGCCACTTCCTTTCTCTTCACCATTTTAAAAACCTCTCCACTGCAACTTTAGAAGGAGGGAGGGAATGAGGGAATGCGAAGAGAGGGGAGAAAGGGGGCCATCGAAGAGAAGGGAGAGAGGCGGTCATCGAGGATTGCGGTTGAGGGAGGGAATGAGGGTGAGGAGGGGTCGTCGGAGGGGTTGAGAGAAGTCACCTCGAAGGCCTCGTAGAGGGTGGCGGAGTGGAAATTGCCGGAGAGGAAATAGCGCGAGGCGGGTGAGGCCGAGGGTGCTGACGACGATGCGGATGAGGAGGTTGTCGAGAAGAGGAGATCGAGGAAGAGGACGATGCTGAGAGAAGTAATATCGATGGTGATGGTCAGCAGATTGCCTGAGCAAGGGCAGGGGAAGGGATCGCGTAGGGGAAAAGTAAATTTTCGTCGGATGGAGGTCTTACGGTGGGTTTTTTTTTTTTTTGTGTCGGGATCGAGGGTGTGGGGGAAGAGAAGGGGATACTGGTATTTTTATGTTTCTTTGACAATGTTTTAGGGAAGGAAAAGAGGGAGATGGGAATAAATTTTACGACGTTTTTTTCAAATATTCCCGTTGAATTTTTTTTAATAATGTTTAATTAGTAAAGTATTAATATAAGTGAAATTGATGTTACTCTTGTTATTTTAGTTATATTAATTTATTAATATCATTAAAGATAATGATATTAAGCTTAATTATATGTCACCTTAAATTTTTTTTGTTGCAGTATAAGTTTTAATTTAGTTTTTTTTATGTTATTAAAAAATATTGAAGATAAAATAGTGATCTCATTTCATTTACATCAATTTGTCATTCAAAAAAGATATTATAGTGACATAAGTAATAATTGCCACTAAATCAAGGACTATAGTGGTAACTATATTTACCACTAATACTAATTGTCATTTTATAAAAAAATTATAGTGACATAAATAATAATTGTCACTAAATCAAAGATTATAGTAGCAAATAAATTTGTCACTAATATAGATTGTCATTTGACAAAAATATTATAGTATCATAAATAACAATTACCACTAAATCAAAGTCAATAGTGGCAAATATATTTGCCACTATAACTAATTGTCGCTTGACAAAATATTATAGTGGAAAATATAAAAAATTTGCCACTAAATCTAAGGAATTTGCAGCAAATATATTATATGTCACTATTTAATTCGTCACTAAAGTCCATTTTTTTGCAGTGGTCTATGGAGTAAATATTGATGAGCTTTTACTTTTCAAAAAATGAAAACATTCTTTCAACCTACCTTTAATGTTGGATATGCTGTAAAGGGGACATATCTGTTGTGTCGGAAAATCGTGGCAAAAAGATTGAGTTTGGAAAATCCGTCGTTATAGCATAATTTGCAAGAAAAATTCGTCAATAGATAATTTTAACCGAAACTCAAAAGAAATTCAGGTTGAGCACAGGAAAGTAGACGTTTGATTAAAAATTATGTTTGTTTTGTTGTCACGAAATATATTAGCTAGTTGAATTGAATCAACATTAGCTATCTACTTAAAGAATAAAAAATAGAAGAGAGAATAATACAAATAAAGAAAAATAAAGAGAGAATGAACAAGTATTTCACAATCATTGAATCAAGTTCATAACAACTACTCGTTACACTAGAAAGTAGGAAATCTTACAACTAGAAAGCGGTAAATCTACTCTAAAAGCAGTAAAGAGAAGGGAGGTGAGAAATTATACTCCTCGACGGCTGCTTAGAGAATGAGCCGCGTTGATGGAGTGCCCAGAAGAATGTGTGAGATGCTGGACGAAGGAGAACAGCGATGGACGACGGAGGACAGGACAGGGTGATGTCGCAGTAGGATTCGCTTCCCGAACGGCGATGAGAAGACAACCGCGGGCGTTCCATGTTACGAACGCGACTTCAAGACGTTTTTAAGACGTCTGGGAGGTGGCCCAGACGTCTGACCAGACATCTGGAACCCCTTCCAGATGCCTGGGATTCAATTTTTGCGGCGTACGGGTTGCGCCTGCGTGCATGCATGCGCAGACCTGCAACCGCCCACCCGCTTTCCCTCTTTTTCCCTCTCTCCTCCTGCAGGGCGCAGTGCTGCGCTCTCTCTCTCTCTCCCCGTGCGGCCTTATAAGGCCCTCACCCTCTCCCTCACTCTCATCTCCTCCGCTTCCTTATTCTTCTTCTTCCAGCCGGTGCGAGAGCGAGCGAGCGGCGGCAGCAGCGGCCGCAGCAAGTGGGCAGGAGGAGGTGTTGCGCGAGGGAGGAGGCACTCGACCGTGAGGGCTCGAGCTTGCCGGGGCAGCTAGAGCCGGCCGGCGGGGGAGTAGCGGGCGTGGAGTGTCGCGGGAGGGCTGCTGCAACTCGAGCAGCAGGCGGACGGGGCGCGGCGCGGCCGTGCGTCGCTGGCGGAGAGCGAGTCGAGCTCTGATTCTGGAAGCTTTTCCAGAATCAGACGTCTGGGATTCCAACCAGACGACGGTGAAGACGTCTGGAGGACTGTCCAGACGTCTGGCAAGTAAGTTATTTCGTCCTTCTTCCTTTTTCGCGCATACGGCCATGCAGCCGTCTGCAACCCGTCGTACTGAGAGCGAGAAGTGGGTGCGTGCAGGTTCTGCTCGGGAGGGCACGAGAGTCACCATCCAACGCAAATCGGACGTCTGGCCGCAGTGCCAAACGACGGAGAGGACTTCCAGACGTCCGGGTTGACCATTGGACGTCTGGGAATTAAGCCAAATGCCCCCGCAAGTTCTGGATGTCTGAGGGACTACACAGAGCGAAGGTACCATCTGACCCACATTTTAAGACGTCTGGAAGAGGTTCCAGACGTCTGATTTTGGTCTGTTTCGTCGTTTTCGACCCGTTTAGGGCCCGTTTCGAGTTGTGTTCCTTTCGGAATAAAATCCTCTACCCGTTTACAGTAATTATATACTATTCTGAGAAACTCCTTGTGTTTGATCCTTGTGTTAGGACCCCGTTCCATTGCAGTCTCGGGGGTTGCGGAGGTGCGTGGGATTTCCGACCATACCCCCAGTACTCCCGTTGTAGTTGGTAGAGTGGCTTTTAAAATTATTAGCATAATTTGTTACAATTATGGAACAATTAATAGAACCTAGGGCATTGCATGAATCCTAGGAATGAGAAACCAGATTGAATGATAGATCCTAGGGTATTGCATGAAACCTAGGACTGGAAACTAGATTGAATGATAGATCCTAGGGTACGGCATGAATCCTAGGACTGGAAAACTAGTGATATGTATATAATATTGCAGTCTTGGAAAATGTGGAAAGGAAATAATAGCTGCCTGTAAATTGATTTAACAACTGCCTATTATGAATAAATAAACATGATTGAGAACATGGGTTGTATAAACGTGAAACTGGAACGGTGAAACCTAAGTGTGCTGAGTTAAAAGAGCTGGAACCCTACGGGGAATTAGGAGTAGAACTCCTGGAAAGAGAATGAAATGGAACTGAGAAAGAAAGATATGGAAGTGTGTTGTCTCTTGGGTACGTGGTACCAAAGAGAGCACACATTACCTCTTAGTGCAGAGCAGAGCTAGCCGCCCCAGGGACCCGGGGTTAGGTCTGGCCACTTTGTACTGACTTTTGGCCCTGGTGTACACAGTACCGAGGAGAGCTACTAGTGTAGGGAGAGTACTAGCTACCCCACGGGCCCCGAGGTTCTGCTGGCCCTCCTACACCAACTTGTTAGGCCCACTGGGCAAACCAAGGTAGTCAGGCGAGGGTGCGCGGACTGTGGAGGGGCAAGGCCCCTGTTTGATTACTGTGGAGGGGTTGGACCCCTGTTACTGAGAGGGCTCTGCCCTATACTGGTTCCGCGCTGTGCTTTGGGCGCACCCGCTAACTGAAATGACTGACCGCGTGCCAGTGCGGGGTAGCTACCCGTGTGTTTATCGCGCGTGCCGTAGTCACCGTTACGTCTGTCAGTGACCTTGGGGTGGTTGACTGAGAGTAGGATCACCACGGGGGACTCTCCCGGCCAAGAGAGCACCACGTGTTACTTCTACTTTTCGGAAAATACTGCAATCAAGATCATTCCCACGAGGAACATTCGAGATCAAGTGAAAGATCTGAGAAATAGATAAATTGTGAAATAATAGAAAGACGTAAATAAAGAAAGAAAGAAAATAAAACAGCTACTGTACACTTTATTGTTTCTTTAGTTTAGTTGTCACTCTACTCAGCGTTTCGCTGACGTGTTACACTCGTTACTTTTCAGGACCAGGTGTTGAGCAACCAGGGTCAGCGGCTGCAGGGCCAAGTAGGGTCCAGTAGAGTTACCGTAGTTCTTTTGTACCCCTTTTTGTTCCACTGTAGTGAGTAGTTCTTGTTACTCTCTGTACTTTGCTTTACTTGTAGTTCATGTTATGTTATAAATGTTATTCTACTATTGTGGTGGTACATGCTGTAGTAGTTCCTTTTCTTACTGCTGTATTTTGTTACTGCTAGTTATATTCATGCTGAATGTAGTTTATTTTACTACTCTTTTGGTTACTTCCTCGTTGGACGACTAGGTCTTGGGATTAGTCGAGTCGGTCTGGTTCTCGTGTCTCGTAGGGACTCGGGAATCGGGTCGTTACACTCCACGAATGGGATGAGAAGGTGGAAATTTTCTAATTTTAACTCTAATGGAGTATCCCGGGTTTGGGATAAGCTCTTAGAGCTTTGGAGGATGTGAGAGAAGAGAGGGAGAGATGAAGGATATGTGGAGGTTGTAGGGCTATTTATAGGTGAGGTTTGAAGGGGCAATTAGATCATTTTATCCTTTAAAACATTAACTCAGAGTCTTTAGTGACGGATTTATTCGTCACTAAAGACCTGAACGTGGGCTTAATGCGTGCGCTCGCTCATCGCTTCATCTCCTCTGTGCTTAAAATGCCCATGCACGAACATGCGCTCTCAGCCATCCGATCGCAAGATCGGACGACTTAAAACGCATCGCGCCTGCGCCTTCATCGTGCGCTTGCACCACTCCTTGCATCTAGGCATGCCACGTGGCTGCTCCATCGCGTCCCTTGCGCATCGCACGGCCCAATTAGGCTGCGCCCGTGCTCATCCCTTGATTTGAGGCGAGGCGCAACTTGAACTTGCACCCCACCTCTTCGTGTGAAGGTGCTACCACTGTGCCAAGCCGCCCTTTGACGTAAACTTTGGTTTTGAGGTCAAGCGCCCTCGACTGTTGGATCAAGATCTAATGACTGAGGTTAATCAAGCAGGTGATGAGAGAGAGAGGGCAGCAGGCGTTCATGGCCGGTGTGGGCGATTGAGATGGCACCACGTGGCACTATCTTGGCTGTCCATCTTATTTGTATTGTAGATGGTGCCACGGATGTCGGATTAGGTCGATTTTCGCGCTGTTGGGTTGTGATCATTAATTCGAACCCATCCGTTCGGTTGGATTTGTCATCTGATGTATGGATTTACACCACTTTGGACCCTTGACCTCTGATCTTTCTCGGACTACATCTGATGCTACGGAAATCCGATCAGGGCGATCTTGGAGTTGTTGAACTCCGATCGTCGCCCTGATCAAATCTGTATAGTTGGATCTTCAATCCGAGCTCCCGATTAAATATCTCCCTGTTACCTTATCACAAAAAGAGAAAATTAACTTAAACTTTATACAATATAACCTAAATTCAAGATAATGCATGTCATGCAATATTTATAATGTATGATGCAACTATATGCCTAAGAACATGCATAAATAGACGATTTATGTGATATAAACGTATTTACATCACACCCTCATTCCTATCTTTTGTTAGTCCCTAGCAAAACTATATGCTATTTATAAGATAACTAAGTCAGATTTCTTGAGCAAAAGTTATTTTTCAACACTTAGGGATTTCAACTAAGACCTGAACTATAGAGACACAATAGTGCCTAGGTGTCTACCAAAATGCAGACCGCCTCAAGCCCTCGCCTTATTCAAAGAAGGATCTTTTTTTTTCTTTTTCTTCTTTTTTTGTAATTTTTTTGGATTTTTGAGTTTAGGGTTTCGGAGCAGCTTTCTACGGCTACTTGATAAGTCAGTTTTCGCTTTCGTTGTTTCGCATAAAGAATATCATGTTGTAGTATGCCAGTGGTGGAAAATTGCTAATCAAAATAATAAAAATAACCACTCAATTAGGAGCTGGTCGTATCCATAGGGAAGTAATGGTCTATTTAAAGCTTGCTACTATTGAAATCAAATGTTCACTATTTGTTTCTCCCAAAAATCCAGCTAAAATCCCCTTTAGATTAAGAAATCAATGTGAGATAAAATTGGAATCATATTTATGAGAAAGATGAAGGATATGATTATAAATTTAACATAATAAAATATTCATAAAACAAAATTCCCCTCTTACAAATCTATCACTGCCAGACATTTGCTCACTAATATAGTATAACATTTAACTTAGGTGAGACTAATAAGGAGGAAGAGATATAAAAAGAATGCAGGAGAAATAGAGAAGAGTAGAGGGGCAGGCCAGCAAATGCCACAATATATCTTCCAATATTAGTTCCCAATGGCATGTAAATGTAATGTTGACGCAGCTAGATCGTGTTTTAACAGTTAGTTACGTCGTAGTATAGGTGATCAAGCATCGCCAATAAATAAAAATTTATTACTCAAAAACCTAAGTATCCGAGGTCGAACACAGGGAGCAATTGGAATTTATTACTAATCTTAAGAATGTAATTGAATACTTAATTACTCAAAACTTAATTAAAAATATATAAATGCATGAGTTTAAAAGTCAATTGTGGCAAAAGTAAGAAATTTGGACGTCTGATCATGGGATCAGATGTCTTAAAAATATGTTCTTGTTCTTCTTCTTCTGACTTTCTTTCTTTCTTCTCTGCAATTGCCTTGCTTCTTTCTTCTTATTTTCCTCTGTCTTCTGCCTTACTTCTTTCTTCTCCTGCAGTATCTTTCTCCTTTTCTCTGCGGGTCTTCTTCTCTTTGGCTCTGCTTTCTCTTCTTCTTCCTTGGTTCTGTTTCCCTTGCCTTCAGCTTCTCTTCTTCTTCTGCTTGTCTTTCCCTTTCTTTATTTCTTCTTCCTTCTTCAATTCCTGTTCTCTTTTTTTCTTCTCCTCTTCCCTCTGCCTTGCCTTTCTCTTTTTCCTCTGTGATGGCTTCCTTCCTTCTTCTTCTTTTCCTTTGCTAGCAGCGGCTAAGTGTCAGCTTCGCTTCTCCCTTCTACCTTCCCCGCACAAACCAAAGAGGAGCAAAACCTATCCCTCTACCCACACCCGCATCTCTCTCTCTCTTTGTATATCACTCTTCAGCACGCTCTCCCAGAGCTGGGTAAACGGGTCGGGTCGCGCTCCCGGGTCCAGGTGCACCGGCATGGGTGTGGTGCGCGAGGAGTGCTCAGGAGGGTGTAGGGTCGGCTCGCTAGATCAGTGTGGTGAACTCATGGATGAGGCGGTGAGTATAGGTGAGGGACCTCACCCCAAGTGTAATCGGAGGTAACAAGAGCATAGCATAAAATCAATTTAACCCACTCCAGCACCCTACAGCTTACCGAGGTGGGACTATTTTTCCACCGTCCTTTCACACACGCCCGCAGGAGACCGTGCTTCAATTGCAGCACTACAGGCTTCGCGGCGACACTTGCTGGGGCAAATGACTTCGCGAGGCCTCCCCAAGTTAGTCGGACCTGGAACCCTGAAGTCTCGCAACCTAGAGCAAGCAAGCAGCTTCCTCGAGTCATTGTTAATGGCGGCTGGAGCGTGAAACCTGCCTGACACAAAAAGAGCCTTGCGACTTAATCAGACCGCAGGAGCACCTTCGCCGTGTCACGACGAAGGTGAGGCTCTAGGTGGCAGGCTGCAGGGCGGCCTAGGCGTGCGTGCCTAGGTCGCTCTGTGACCGGTCGGATGGGTTTGGTCGGGGGGTAGTTGTGGAGGCGTAGAGGGTCTGTGGACGAGCGGAGGTTATTCAGTGGAGTATGGCAGAGGTTATGCGGTGGTTGGCGAGACGTGTGGGGCTGCGGAGTGATGGGAGCATCTCGCCGGAGGGTGGCTGGAGATGAAGAAGATGGTGGTGGACAGCGGCGGTCGAGAGGCGTTTGGTGAAATAAGATAAGGGAAATGAAAGAGGGGATAGAGAAGAGAAGTTCTAACCTAACTAAAGGGACGAAGGGGGCGAGAAGGCAGCCGACAGTACCTGCTGTCGCCAGAGAAGAAAGCATCCAGTGGAGGAAGACGGCGGCGACGACGGGGCTAGGGTGGCTCGCGCGGGTGTTGCGCGACACGGAGGAGGATGAGGAGGATGGCTCAACCACTGGCTTTGCGGCAGAGAGACGAGGAAGAGGAGGGGGGCTCGTCAGAGCTCGCTGGACCCCTTGGCCGGAGAAGAAGAAGAGGAACTTGAGGTGGAATCCTGGCCAAGTCGAGCTGAGGAGGTGTGGCCGGAGATGAGGGTTAATTTATAGGCACAGGCAGGGGCTCTTGTGCTTGGAAGCCAAGCTTCCAAGCATGGGAATCCTCGCCGGAGATGGAAACAGTTAATTACCCAAATCTCTCGTGCGTTCGCACGAGAGATTGGGTGCAACTCAGGGATCACGATTGAGTTCAGATGGAAGGGAATTCCTCAGAGAATCTCCCTTCCAAATCTGGAAGGAGATCTCTGAGGAATCAAAGAGTATTTCCTCTCTATTCCTCGCCGGAGTAGGATCTCTCCACAATAATGGCAGAGGGACCTGCTTGTAAGAGTGGCGAGGATTTAGGGGGGTGTATGCAATGGCTTTCAAAAGATAGGGACCAAAATGTAATTGGGTGTACTAATTTGCAAAGTAGGTCAAGATGACCTCCCCTTAGTTCCAACTTTTGTTACAAACCTAATTTGGACCTAAGGAATCCAATGGTGAAGTTGGATTTTAGGTTTGACCACGTTTGACTGGATATTTTACGTAGAAACCCAAATTAGGTCAATTGATGAGCTAGGACCCTAATCTAGGTCAAAATAGGTTTCAAAGGCCAAATTGAATGTTCTAAACCCTAGGGGATATTTTTCCATGATTTTTAGAGGGTTTAATTATTTTTTATCCTGATCGAAACCTTGTTGAATTAAGCTGGTCTGCTTTAGGGTTACAAGATGCCATTTAATTCCTAGTTTACACATAAACCCATTTCTGATTGAATCAACCCACTTTTTATCTTATTTAGACCATTTGACCTATGTTTTATCTTTAAGAAATCCCATTTGTGTACTGCAATGGTAAAATTACAGTTTTAACCTTTTTTTCATGTTTTCTTCTCAGAACACTTATTCCTCCAATTAAGCCCTCTTCCAGGTTATGTAGGAGCTTTTATTGTCTTTATTAGGTCAAAATGAGCTAGTTATGGCTCATGATGAGGCTCTCATCATGTAATAACTAATACCCTATTTACTGTAGCAAAATAGGGGAATGGCTTCCCCTTGTCCATGTGCGAGGAGGAGACCAAGGCCGACGGTGCGAAGCTCGGAGGAAGATCTCTACACCGAGGGCTTCGTGATGGTGGTTGTGGCGAAGTGCGAGGCGGCTGGAGCCGGTCGGACGGAGCTACGGCGAAGGTGGGTTCTGGCGGTGGTTGTTGGCTGTTGCTGTGGAGGTGTGAGCACGCATGCAAGGAGGCACGGCGAATGTAGCTGCTGCTGCTGCACGCTGCAGGCGCAGTGGTGGTGGCTGCTTGATGATGATGGTTGGTTGATGATGGTGAATAATTATTGTTATGATCATGTCGTTGTAGTATAGGGTGTATAATATAACCTTAAGGATGTCGTATAGTGGTGAGTATGGGTGAGTACCAGTCATTACAACCATTATTATCATTTTGATTATTTATCTAATTTTTACTGGTTTTGTTCCAGGTCGTTGTCTGGGAGGCAATTTATTGAATTTAATTCAGTCACTCTTTGATTATCTCCGAAATTGTCTTCTTATTCAAAAAGAAACTTTATATTTAAAGAATGAATGAATGTTTTATTTACCTAGTTACTAAGAAGTGCTTGCAAAAATACTAACTATGAACAAGTATCAAACAATCTATTATTATACTCTAAACTATGTATTTACGAGTTATACTATTAACACTAATATGTTAGTTCATACTACATGAGGATACCATAGTGTAAAAACTTAACTTACTAGTCTTTTATTTATAGTGACATATATATCAGTTTTAGTGATAGATATAAACGTCGCTAAATCTCAGAAAACACTATATACAACCTAAAGAAGCAAACTGAGGTCTTTAGCGACGTTTATAGTGTCGTTTTATTCTGTTAGCAATTATGTGGGTTTACTTATACGTATGTGTATATTACTTATTCTACTGCTGTATCTCTTGTGTTCTCTCTCTTTTTTTTAAGTCGTCTGTCCTTTCAATTTCTTCTGTATGGTATTTCAGAGGTTGCGGTGGAGACGGGGTTAGGCTAACGTCCTTAGTGTAAAATGTGTCTTATTAGCGGGTACGCTTTTCGAGGGATACACAGCACCCTACGGGTGGGACCAGACCTCTACTAAGCGCGCCCTAATCTCACAGATTAGATGGGCTTAGTTACGTTTTCAATCTCAGCGTCAGGCCTCAGCCAAACGGCCTTAAAGCTCGCACACGCTCGGGCCCCTGGCCCCACAGACATATCGAAGTTCAACACACATCGGGTAATCGGACCAGACATAGCAGGTAGTTTTTCGGGCGCCCTGCGCCTTGACGACTGCTTACGTTATAACATAAACTATATTTATATGGCTGCGTTTGGTTTGCAGCACACGATGTGGCGCTATTCCAGCGCCACATCGTGCGCTGGAAACCAGGCGCAGCTGCATCTGTGCGCGTTTTTTGGCCCTCGATTTGGGGGCCATAAATTATTAAAAAAAATAAAATAAAATATGGTAAATAAAATATTTACGTAATACTACATAATTGATTAATTAATTTTTAATTTTAAATATTTTTACTATACAAATAAATTCGCTAAACTAGGCTGATTATACAGGTTGATTTAGGTGATTAAATAGTTAATTACTTATAAAATAATTAGTAAATGGTCTAATTGACCTTAAACAGTTTTAACTTACATACTTAAGTATTTAATACATATTTTTATTGTATTTTTACGAATTTATTTATGTTTTATTTAGGCTAAAATAGCAGTTCTGGGTGTTTAAAATTAAAACTAAGTTACGGTAAGTTATACTAGGTATAATTATACTTTGACTAACTTAAATTACTTAATATATATATATATATTCCCAAGTTTATAGATTTATTTACTTGATTATTGCTCTAACTTATTAACTTAGCTACTAAATAAGTAAATATAAATCTGTACATACATATATACATAAATCAGTAAATACATACATAATAGATTAGTATATATACATATTTTTACATAGATTACATATGTATATGAATTTCTGTACATGTTTTATACATATTTACAGTATAACTATGTATCTAACTGATATGCTATAGTTATAATACTATGAATAGGTATATTTACAGTTTTAAAATACGTCTATGTCATTAGGCTTTTGTATAAAGTTAGGGAATTAGAGTTGATTGAGTGTTAGTGTTCAATTAAGACAGCAGCCACAGCTACTGTCAGAAGAGATGGAGAGAAGAAGAATGTATTTAGTATGTGTTGTTTACAGTGGCAGTGGCTTAAGCCACTGTCAAATGGCTAACTGCTGCTGCAGTTAGTCCACTTGAAGAGGGGGGAAGTATTCTACAGAGAAGAGGGAAATTTAGAGAAGAAGGGAGTTTAGAGAAGAGGGGAATGTAGCTGCTAGATGCAGCATATTGTTGTGTAACTGGGAGTAAGATTAAATTCAAAACAAACTAAACATTGAAGAGATGAAATCCAAATCTGAAAGGGGTTTAAATCTCACGAAAATCTCATGTAAATTCAGCTCAAACACTCATTAGGAAAAACCCTATCAGAAGCATCCTTTCAGATCAAAACAGCAAATGGCATTGAGTTAGTCTTCCTAATGCCATAGACAGCATGAAGGAAGACTTAGCTCGATCAATTAAAACCAACAACATACAATCCCAGTTTCTTGCAACCTTAAGGAGTATGGAAAACTCCTTAGGTTAGAGAATCACCATACAGAAATGATCATCAACACAAATAGTGTATGGCAGTTCTGAAATAGCAAAAAGAGACTAAGAATGCATTAAGGAAATTTAATGGAAGCTGGCGAATGCATTCAAAACAAAGTATACTCAGAATCATGAGAGGCTCTTCTGATTGGCTCTCTGTCATCAGAGAGCTTCTCAGAATCCTTGCCTACAATGAAAACCAAAAATCCCTTCAATTTGTCAGATCTGTCAAAACATTTCAGAGAGTAAAAATCCTTTAAAATCCAAATCAAAAGTGCTCTGACAAACTGAGGCAATCCATTTAAAACAGAGGGGCTTTTGTGAAACAAATGGAGTGAGTGAGAAGCCCCAAATGGTGCTTGTGACGCCACTTTCAGATCTGAGGCAGTGTGCCATCAGATCTGAAATTGGGTCAGGATGTGTGGGTGATTGATGAAAAATTCGTCGTTAAAAAGGAAAAAACAAGAATCAGAATTTGGATGATGGAAAAACAAAACATGAAGAGGGAGATAAATTGAACAATGAACAGATGATTCTTCCCCTCTGATCTGGACTGATCAGAGGAGGTGAGGGAGGGGATCTAATACTAATTCTACTCCTAAGACTAATCTAACTACAGCTAACATTAAACACTAACAATTAAAACTAAATCTATTCTAAACTACTGCAAACTAAATCTAACACTACTTGTGCAGAATTAAAAACCTAAACTAAAAGGAAGAATGGGACCTATGGGTCCTTAGCCGGCGGCTAAGGAGGAAGAAAGGAGGAGGGTGACTCCAGCGGAGGGAAGAGTCTGCTAGTGAGACTCCAGGGTCATCCTCAGGTGCTACGAGGTCCTTAGCGACGAGGAGGGTCGAGAGCAGGCGATGATTCCACAGCCGGTGGCTGTGAAATCAGGGTCTAGATGAGGAGGAGAGACTGGAGTGGACGAACTGATCGCTAAGAGATGTAGGAGGGAGCGATCCTTTGCGCACGACACCACTGAGGTGCTTAAATAGCAGCTCAGTGACTGGAATCACCGCAAGGGTGAGGTTAATCAAAATTAGGCCGACGGTGAGGATGAGATGAGTAGAGCGCGGGGCGAGTCGAGAGGGAAATCTGACCGTCAGATGTGATCTGGGAAGAGAGGTGAACGCACGCACCGAATCGCGCGAAGGTTCCAATAGAATCCAGCCGCAGATCGAGATCAAAAGTGCGATGGACGGTCGAGAATGGCTGTGTTCTTCGCGTGCTACAGTGCGCGTGAAGAACACAGGCTTCTCTCTGAAATGAGGGAAAACTTGCAGGAAGACCCTTGAACGAAGGGGTAGAAGAATAGCGTGCAGGTCCAAAAGTGAAAAGAACTATAACTGGAAGGGCCTTGCAGTCATACAGAAGGGTCCCTGCGGCTTGCAAAAAGGTCCAAGAAGGAGTTTTGAAGGGTAGAAATGTAATGCATGAAGGACCTAATTGTAATCTATTTATTTCTAAGCCTAAATGATGTCCAATTGCTTTCAAATTTTTACATGTGCTTAATTGAACATTTAAGATATTGATTTTACTTCTGATTTATCTTTTCAAACTTGTTTATGTGTTCAATTGATGCATGGATCATCATTTGTTCTTTAGTTTTCAGAATATCTCATTTTTGTGACCTAATTAGGAGGTTTTAACACACATTAAAAGTTTTAGGTCTTTTCTTTAATTCCCACACTTAACCCTTTTTATGTGTTAATTTGATATTGTTTTGCTTAGTGTCTAGCTTAATTTCGGCCTTTTAGCCATGATGAGTAGCTACTCATCATACCCCCATGCTTACGTTTTGCTAGTCCCTTAGCAAACAATATGTTGAAGTGTAAGGCAATTTAAGTATCAGCAAGGTAAGTGTGTAAAGATATCTTTTTCTTCTTTCAAAAATTTTTAAGTGTTTTATGATGATCTTTAAGCTGAAAAATTTTTTCAATAAACCAACTGTGTTTTTGGACATTGTGAGAACCTGGTTACTGAGGATAACCTACCAGAACTCGAGGCTTAAATGACATAGACCATCTCTCAACCAACAAGGACTCTTGATATTTAAACCTTAAGTCGAATTCCAGGACTCAGAGGGTTTTACAGAGACTCAGAATGCTATGAAGTTATGGCTGTGCTTTGTGATAAGTCAGGACTAACCAGGTGAATTCTAAGGCTCAATCCCGGGGTTTCACTTCTTTTTAAGTCCAGGTTGGTCCTAACTTCAGCTCATGCTTTCGGATGACTCAAAAATTGATGGTATTCAATCCCAACCCTTATTGTATTTGTGGCTCAGAGCAGATTTTTTTTTTTTTTTTGGTGGACAAACAGGGTATTATTTTGAACCCTGAAAACATTTTTGGTGGAAGAGTTATTTTTCTGAGGTTTTTGGAGAACATACTTGACTTTTTTTTTTTTTTTTTGAACAGTATGTCTCCCGAACTTATTTGGTAGAGCACACTGTATTTGGTGGGTGGATTTCCTCTTTTTTTTTTTTTTTGGAAAGAGCTTCTCCTAGACACAAAACTAAAGATTAGGACAAAGAGTCTACCTGCACGCACAGGTAAGGACTCCACCTTCCCTAATGAACACAAGGGTTGAGGTTTAGGTTCAAGTGGTCTTTCCTGACACTGTGTAGTGTAAGCCAAGGTTACTTAGACTCCTAAGTCAAAGCAAACCAACGAATCCTGTACTGGTGACTCAGGTACAAGAATTGTCCTAAAGTTAGGAGAGACTGTGGTCTATCTTGTCAAGGCTCAAAGTGTATTAAGCCTAAGCTTGTACCAAGCTTCTATGGCCCGGCAGGTCAAACTAGTAACGGTTGAATGTCCATAGACACTTATTCTATTATTATTATTATTTTTTTTTTTCAGCTATAAGATCACTTATCTTTTCTTTCTTTTTCTTTTTCTTTCTCTCCCTCCCCTCTTGAAATGAATGTCCTCCTTTGATAATGAAGTACATGTCCCTTATTGTATTTTTGGAATTTTTCTGATTTGTTATTTTTTTGTATTTTTAGCTTTGTAATTTTTAAAAAAAGTTTTAAAAATTTTTCAATTTTTTTTGAAGTATATAATTTTTTTGATAATACTATATGTACTATAGTTGTGTCTACAATTGCATTTTGGTTTAAATGGTTTACCATTTACACCCCCCCATGCTTAAATGTTTCAATGTCCTCATTGAATGAAAGGGTGGATGCAAATGCATGCTCTGCTTTTCACTATCCTAGACTGGGTGATGAAAGGAAGTCGGAATGAGGAGATAAAATCTCTGTGCGGACGATTTTAAGTCTGATCTAGGATCAGAGTGAACAGTCGGGCTAGGAAGTGAAATGCATGACATGTGTGTCAATGAATGTATGCTCAGAATGCAAGGGTAGACACTATATGCAAATAAAGGCAAGAGTAAGAAAGGTGTAAAACAGCTATATACAAGGGTAGGTGTTTGCTAAGTTTAACGCCTTCAGCTAGGCGAAAACTTAGTTGGTAGCTCAAAATGTAGGAGCGAAATGGTGGAATTGACAAGTCTGAGATCACGTGGCTCAATGAAAGGTTTCAGTCTTTGTCCATTAACAATAAAGGGTTCAGATTTGTCAAGTTCAGTGATCTCAACGGCTCCATTATAAAAAAGTCTCAAGATCATGTCGATTCAGTGTTATGCACTGGTTGTGAAATGTCATGTGTTTGATCTTGCAGTGCAGGTCTAGGTTGGACATACCTTTGAGCAGGTATGTTCCTAGGGTTGGGTTGTGCTTGGGATGGGAGTGAATGTGGTTGACGGGACTCCGTCAAGTGTGATAGCTGGGCTCTCATCTCAGCTAAGGCCGCATCCTGTCTTTGCTGCATAGCAATATTCTGTTGTTGCATATCAGCAAGAGCTTTCATGATAGACCCCAACTGGTCATCTCGTGTAGGCCCAGATTGAGAGTATTGGGTGGGCCTGGGTTGGGGTTGTTGGTAGGTACGCGGTGGATATCCGTGTGATTGTGGAGGTGGTGCTCGGATCAGGTTGTGCAATGGTGGTGCAGAAGGTTGTTGAAAAGGAGGTCTCTGTGAATTTCCCGACCACGAGAAATTTGGATGATTACGCCATCCAGGGTTATAGGTTTGTGTGAAAGGATCATTGTGAATGGCATGAAGCTCCTCCGAAGCTCCAGAAGGTGCAGGGAAGTCAGTGATGGGAGGAACAAAGGTTCCTCCAACCGGTGAAGGATATAGAAATGGAAAATCCGGTAATGCAGTTTGTGTCACAGAAAGGTTATTCACAGTTTCCCTCCCTGTGGGAAACTGAGAAGAAGTGTTTTGTGCTGGTGACTGAGAAGAAGATGGGTGTTTTGAGAGAAATTTCCATACTTCATCTACTTTCTTCTCGATTAAGCCCACTTTATCCAGTTGACTAGCCACTATCTCTAAGTCTTTGCTACTGGATTGGGCTTCATGTACCCCCGTGTGTGAGTGGGAATGTGAGGACTTTCTATTAAACACGCTCATTGAAGCATTATTAATAGAGTTTTCGGCCATGCCTTCAAAGAGCTCAAAGGCTAAGTCCTCGTCCCGACACAGGAAATTGCCTCCACAAGCGGCATCTACAAAATTCCGTGTGTCATCATGGAGCCCATGGTAGAAGATCTGGACCTGTTGCCAGCGTGGGACACCATGGTGGGGACATTTTCTCAAAAGCTCATGGAATCTCTCCCAAGCCTCGTGCATAGGTTCTCCTGAATTCTGTGTGAAGGTGGTGATGGCACGCCTTAAGGCATTAGTGCGGCCTACAGGAAAGTACTTCTTTAAGAACTCATGTTCTAAAGAAGCCCAGGAATCTATAGGTGTAGTCCGTGCAAGTGTTCTAAACCAAAAGGCTGCCTTATCTTTTAATGAAAAGGAGAACATTTTCATCAAAAGCGTGTGCTGATCATGTCCTTGCGGACCCAAAGTTTGGGCAAGATTCTTCAGCTCCTCTAAATGCTGAAAAGGGTCCTTAGAAGCAAGTCCATGGAAGTGAGGAATGAGTGCTATAATGTTCGGCTTCAGTTCAGCAGCACGACCCCCATTGGGATAACGTACCACAGGCATTGGTTGGGCAACTGCGGGATTATAATAATCTCGTAGTTGAGGTCTACGGGGTTGGGGTGGTTCCTGAGGATTTCTAGGTTGAAGTGGTTGTGGTTGGGGGTTAGCTAATAGATTTACAGCTTGAGCAAGCTGTTGCACCTGTTGGGTTAAGGTATTCATTTGTAGTTGTGTATCGAAAAGGTGCTGAAGATGAGGCATAGGTCCTCTCTCCGGGGGTGGATTAGGATGATTAGGATAAGGTGGAGGTTGGAACCTAGGGATAGGTGGTTGCTGTGGTCTATCTTGTGGCAATCGGCACTTCGAGATAGGGCCACCCATGGTACCTGAATCGCACAATGCGCCTACATGCACCCAGTAGGATGGATATCCTAAGAGACAAGCACCGAGGAGGTGACATGTTATCATCGCATCCTCAAGATGAGTATATACTCCACCTCTCCTACAGTAGGAACTCTTCCAATCAAATTGTGTTTTCAAGCTTCTCCTAAGTCAAAATTAAGAGAACCAACTTTTCTTTAAGAAATGAATTAGGGTGATCACTATTTACACAAGATCAAGTGTGCGTGAAATGTGGATGCTTAGGTTACGAGGACCCGTAAACCAAAAGGTAGAAAAAAAACACCAGGTACTACCCAGCCTTTAACTCAATCCCTAGCTTCCCTTCCTCAACCTCTTGAGGAATGGTCTGCAACTTAACTCCTACTTAAGTTTTTAAGTCCACAAAGGACCCTAAGGGTCTAAAACTAGTATCTCAACTTAGCTTCTAAATTCAGACACCTAGAGTCAACTTAGTCTAACCTAAAGCTCTGGTCTGCATAAGAATGCAGGGCCCAACCAGTTAAGCCCAATGCAAAATGTTTTCTTTTTTTTCAATGCAAATGTATGCAATGCAGAATGCTTTAACTAAATACATGAATGCACTATGTATAAATGCTATGTATATCCCCAAATACACCCCCCCATGCCTAAAATCTGCAATGTCCTCATTGCATAGAAGAGTATTACCTGGGTCAGAGTTGGGCTACCGTTATTTTGTTGGCAGCCGAGTAGCCAAAGAACCTGCAAGTCAAGTTCCAAAACCAAAGAAATAGACCCCAACAATGAGCAAAGCAATGCTAGCCTAAAAAATAGGTAACCTAGGATGTTGGCGAGCTAGTGATGAATCCCGATAGCAAATGCTCACCCAACCAAGATGAGAATGAAATCTTCCCAGGTCACCAGAGGAGGTTCTAAAGGATAAACTGGCATAACAAAATCCAAAGGGGTAGGGGGATGATGACAAGGATCCTCCAAAAGAAATGGGGAAGGAATGGTGCAGAGATAAACCCCCAGGGTAATAGACTGACCATAGAAATCATCAACGCATACCCGATACCCCATTACAAGAGATATTGGTCTATTAAGCCCCCTAGTCAAAATAGAAATGAGAAAATCTCTAAGCCAAGGATTGTCTGGGGTTTCCAAATTTTGAGGTTGCGGGATGGCCATAAGATCTAGGTTGGGTCAAATCGGCTTGGTGTCCATTCCTAACAACCTTCCTAATTCCTCAATTGCATCCCTAACATCACTTGTACTATCACAAGTATCTTCCTACACTTCATCAGGAGTCAAAATTTTGCCTGTAGACATAGGCGAATTAGAGGATGACTCTGAATCAAATGAAGGCAGGTTGGAAGCAACAGATCTAGGGATTATCCTATCAATGTCATTCCTAGGTTCTTTACTCAAATCCTCCTCGGAGTCTAAATGTGAATCCACATTAATCTCAGAAGTTGCTTCCAAATTTTCCATTATTTCACCATGAGGAGGGATATCATAAATAGATGTGCTAAGGAAACCTAATTTGGTCAAATTTGTGACATCCTCGGGGGTTAATTATTCAAATAAGACATAATCACCCTTAGTGTCACTCCAAATCTTGAATGTAGGTTCCTCATGTAATTCATCCCTCTCCTCATCATACAATTCATCATTCACTTGAGGTCTAAAATCATCTAAAATCTCAGCAGATCCCCTAGGGCACTCTATTTGGGGTAAATGGTTTACATTAGTAACATCAACCTCCTCAAATAGGTGAATTTCTTTAGGGTTAGGTTCCCTAAGGGTGGGTTTGAGTTCCATCTCGTGATCAGAAGGGAGGGTGAGATTAACAACTTGACTTCGACCCACTTCATCAAATGTCACGAAAAAACTGTCATCTAGGTCAAGGTCTTCCAATGGTATCATCATTCCCTCCTTTTGACTCCAACATAATTCAGGTGGATACTCAACCTGATCATCGTATTCCTCGGGTTGCCACCTTTCTTCATCCAATGTATAGCTACTTTCATACATATCCTCCTCCCACTTAAGACGTGGACCCCTCAAAGAAGTGTTATCTAGCAGGGAGGTTTCAAAATCAATCCTTGAAAAGTAGCTATTCTCCCTTACATAATCTCCAAAATTTCCCTCCAACTTAGGGTGTGGCTCTCCCATGGGAGATGCATCTAGTGTAAAGGGGTGCATTTCATCCTCAATGGGGTAGGTTGGGTGGCTAATGGCTTCTTTTTCTTGTTGGCCTGCCCTCGAAGATTCTCCTAATAAATCAATCATTTCATCTTGCATTTTCTATATTTACCTATTCAAGGAGGAGAGGTCATCATTTCTATCAGGAGAGAAGTCAGGCTCAGGCTTATAGTACCTAGGAGTTTTTGTCCAACCATTATAGTCATTGAAATGACCCGTTGCCTTTTTAGTCGGATAAGACGTCTGGAGTTTCAGTCAGATGTCTGTCTAGACATCTGGACACATGCCCGAACGTCTGAAAGTGAGAATTTTCGTACGTCCCTTTTTCACTCTGCACACAGGCGGTGCACAGAAGCCTCTCTCTCCTTCACACCCTCACCCCCTTAAACCCAAAACCCATCCTATTTAAACCCTCCCTTCTCACCACCCTCACCCCCCCACCACCACCTCCAGCATCCCCTTATGCGGCTGTGGCAAGGGAAGACGAGAGGGACGAGAGAGAGGGTGAGTGAGGGAAGACGAGAGGGACGAGAGAGAGGGCGAGCAAGGGAGAACGAGAGGGAGAGAGAGGAGGAAGAGCGTGAAGGTCAGAGGACCTTCGAGAGCTCGGTAGAGCTTGCACGGCCGGCGATGGGCATGCACACGAGGAGGAAGGGCTTGGGGAGGCAGCCTCTCAGCCCTCTGTAGCTGCTGAAGCTGCTGCGGTGCGCTGTGGGCAGCGTTGCGAGGAGAGGAGCGTCGTGAAGGAGGTTCTGGTACTGGATGTTTTCCAGTATTAGATGTCTAGAGTATCGTCCAGACGGCTGGCGAGGCACCAGGACGTCTGGAGCTGAAGTTGGACGTTTGAAAACACAATATCGTGAGGTACGTACCTTCCTACGCTACTTTTCGCCATGTAGATTGTAGTGCAGGAGGTGTTGGGTTAAAAATGGAGGCTGTGCTCTGCATGCAGGTGTAGAGCATTGGGAGGGAGTGGGGTGCGCACTTTACGGTGATTTTGGACGTTTGACCGCATCACTAGACGTCTGACGGCCCTTCCAGACGATTGGAAGGAGGGTGAGACGTCTGGAGCTGCCTTTAGAAGGTCACGGAGGGATCCAGACTTCTGAGAGTACCGCAGGAAACACAAGTTGAGATCTGACGTCTGGGTCTAGTCCCAGACGTCTGGGTCTAGTCCCAGACGTCTGATTTTGGGCAGTAACCATGTTTTTGGCCCGTTTAGGGCCCATACGGAATCAGATTTCTGCAAATGAAGTACCGTTGTTTTCCACTTGAGTTTCTCTACGTGTTCATGTTGAGTATCTACTGTTTTGACCTTGTTTGATGTAAATTAGTCGCTGGTATAGGTTACAAGCTGGTGGCGTGTTCGGGGCCCACGGAGACGACGAGATCTACGGTGCAGCCCCCATTCCTCCTGTGATACCCGATAGAGTGGTTTAATTCAGTTGTTAATATTTAAGTAAGAATGTACTTATTTGGAATAATCGGATCGAGCTCTAGGATGTGGAATGAACCCTAGGGTAGAAATGTATGAGCCTGTTTGAGTTGTACTATTTACTTGAGTGTATGGTTAAAATAAATTGCTAGCAAATGGTATTAGTGTAATTATGAGATACATGTTAAAATATGAGTTGTCTATACGTGAATGAGAAAGTGAACTGTGAAACCACAAGTTGCATGTATATGATTGAGAATTAAATTGTGAAAACACGAGCTGCCTGTATATGGATGAGGAACGAAATATGAAACATGAGATCTGAATATGGATAAATGAGATGAATATGAGCTTAAACCCTACAGGAAATTAGGAGTAGAACTCCTGTGTATGAAAGGAATCTGGAATGTAGACGGGAAGTGAGTTGGCCCTTGTGTACATGGTATTAAGGAGAGCAACTATCCCTTTTAGTGTAGAGCGGAGGTAGTCGCCCTTGGGTTGAGACCCAGGGTTAGGATTGGCCACTCTACATCGACTCCTATTGACCCTCGCGTACGTGGTACCGAGGCATGCTACTAGTGTATGGAGGGAGCTAGCCACCCCACGGGGCCCAGGGTTAAGCTAGCCACCCTACACTGACTTTGTTAGGCTCGCTGGACAAACCAAGGTAGTCGGACGAGGGTGCGCGGACTGTGGAGGGGTGAGACCTCTATTTGGTTCTGAGGGATGAGACCCCAGTTCTGAGAGGGCAAGGCTCTATACTGTTTCGTGCTGTACTTTGGGCATACCTACTAGCGGAAACGACTGACCGCATGTCAGTGCGGGGTAGCTGTTAGGACTCAAACAGGTTGTGTTAATATGGTAAAATTATCGTTAAAGTGAGTATAGTGGTTAACCTAAATCGAGCCTAACCATCTTTTTACAAAATTTTTAACCTGGCCTACTTAATTTTATCTTTGTCACTTTTTGGCCCAGGGTCGATTTCAGGGAGGCGGGGATTAAAGGTGAAGAAGTTTCTACGCCTTACCTAAAACGTATCTCTTCCATGCGTTTAATATGTTTTTGGTTTTTTTCTGTTTAAGATTTTTTTTGTTGATAATATTGTCCTTGAGGTATACCCTCAAAATCAGGTCCTTGGCTTAGAGCCAAATTGTTCTTAGCTTTGAGCCAACTTAGGATTTCCCAAAAAACTGGTCTTGCTAGTCACGAGACCAAGTACCTGCAAGGCAAGGATTATCTTTTTTCTTTTACTCTTTTTTTTTATCTTTTTAATAGCAGGAAACAAAAGAGAAATAAAGACAAGGTAGGTTGCTTGTAGAGAAATAAATATGGTCTATATATATAGATATATATATTATATATATAAGGGTAGGGGTGGAATTGGAAATGGCGTGTAGAACAGTGTCGAGTTGGTCCATGTCTAGGAAGACGCAACCAACAAGACGAAGTGCCACGTAGAGTGTAGGATGGATGTGTGGGAGTGTGTGCGGAGGCGCTTTCTTTACACGGGTATCGGGGAATATCAGCAACTGGTGTAGATATTCCCGTGATATAATACGTGGTGGGGTGATGTATATGTAAATATGTATATATATGTATATAGATATATTTGTATAAGTATCTATGTATATGGATATATATAGATATGTATATGTATATATATATATATATATGTATTTATATCTATAGATATATATATATGTATGTATATATGTATATATGTATAAATGTATATATATATATAAATGTATATGTATATATATATGTATGTATGTATGTATACTTATATATAGTTGTATAGGTATTAATATGTATATATATATATAAATATATATATGTATATATGTATAAGTATGTATAGGTGTGTACAAGTGAGTGTGTGAGTGTGTACACGTGAGTGTGTATAAGTGAGTGTGTGTGTGCGTGTACTGGTGGGTTGCTGTGAGAGGAAGCAGGCGAGTTAAGCCGTTTGGGGGCTGTGTACGACGTCTGGTGGCCAAGGCACGCGTAGGCGCGCAATGCAGAGTGCAGATGCTGGAGAGAACGCGCACGCTGTCGTCTCACGTAGGCAAGTGCAAGTGTGAGAGAGAGGGCAACGCAGCGCATTGTGTAGCGCAGCGCACTACGCTGCGGGCGGGAGTGGATGCGGGTGAAGACGCAGGCGCTGGCGCAGACAGGCGCGGGTGCAGACGTAGGCGCTTGCGCTGACTGGCTGGAGGCGGTCGCGAGGAGGAGAGAGAGCGCGCGGTGACCGGATAAGTGAGAAACAACCCGGCCACCGCACTGTAGCTACAGTGTCGTGCTGAGAGGAGTGAACAGTAGCTACAGTGCCGCACGGGATGGACAACTGGTTGCAGCCGATTCTGTGTGCATAGGCGCGCTAGAAGGCGCCTACGCGTGCGGGGAGAGCCTGCGGCCGGTCTGCAGGGGCATGCGCAACGGCTGCTGCTGCTGCTGGCCACTACTGTTGCTGGAGCTTCTGACCTTGAAGCTCTGGCAACGGCGGCAAGGGCTTCAGCGATGGAAACAGAGAATGAAACCACCACGCCCACCTGCTCACGAAGGAGCTGGGCGATGGCGGAACTCACAGTGGTGGTCGTGGGACCACTGTGAGCTTGCTCCTGCCCGCAGTGTGTCTCTTTAGTGGAAGAGCTACTGCGTATGGAGGGGAAGAGGGGAGGACGATGGCCTGGAGGAAGGGTGTTTGTGGTGGTGTGTGTTCCAGGCTCCCTCCGCAAGGGAGAGGACAGGGCTTTTTAAAGAAGAAGGAGCCTGCCAGAGCCATACTGCTAGCAGGGGAATGGCG
Organism: Thalassia testudinum; assembly: GCA_037157565.1. Lineage (NCBI taxonomy): Eukaryota > Viridiplantae > Streptophyta > Magnoliopsida > Alismatales > Hydrocharitaceae > Thalassia > Thalassia testudinum. Next base: position 138,411,290 of record JAZHRO010000063.1, read on the forward strand.
CGAAGAGATGCAAGTCCCATGCCCTGAGCTACGCGAGGGAGACGATTTCAAAGTCAAAATAAAAAATGAAGAAGGTGAAATTTGTAATGCAACCCTTGATGAAGATGTTATTTACATGGCCAATTATTCGCATTATCCTCCCATCTCAAATAAATGCATGCAAGTGTCTTTTTTTACAAATGCAACTATAGCTACCTAATATGCAATGGCAGTACTAGGAAATAACACAAGATGGAATATTTATTGGTGTATTTTTGCTGTGTAATCATGCCCCCATGCCTATCTTTTGCTAGTCCCTAGCAAAACATTTTTTTGTTTTGTATTTAGAGATGATCTTAAGCTGAAGCTTGAAGTGACATGGGTGTGTTTATTTGTTGGATATTGTGAGAACCACTTTCAGAGAAGACTACCAATACTTTAAGTCTTACATGACATAGACCATCTCTCGACTAACCTGAACTCTTGATATTTAAACCTTAAGTACGATTTCCAGGACTCAGAAGGTTTTTGCCGTACTTGAGAGCTCAAGAGATTATGGTCTGTGCATAGTGAAGGATCAAGACTGACCAGATGAACATTAAGGCTCAAGCCCAGGGTTTCATAAATTTTTAAGTGCAGGTTGGTCCCAGTTTCAGATCATATCTTCGAATTGACCCTTAAAAAGATGATGGAAAACTCAACCCTCATTTTTTTGCTTTTGTGGCTCAAAGAATATATGGTAGAAACAGGGTATTTGTAACTTGCCCTGAAAAAAACTTTTTAGGGAGAAGAATTTACAGACATTTGCGAGATATACTGACTTATTTGCACAGTTTTTTTTTTTTTGAAACAAGTGTCAGTATATCTCTTACAACTTTATTTGGAGGAACACACTTTTTTTTTTTTTGGTGGGAGAGTTCCTTTTTTGGTGGAAAGAGTTTCTCCTAGACATAAGACTAAAGCCTGGGATAAAAAGTCTACCTGCGCGCACAGGTAAGGACTCCACCTTCCCTAATGAACACTAGGGTTGGATCTTATGTTCACTTGGTCTTTCTTGATATGTGTAGTGTGAACCAAGATTACTTAGGCTCTTGCATAGAAGCAAACCAACGGATCCTGTACTGATGTCTCAGGTACAAGAATACATCCTTAGTTAGGAGAGATTCCGATCTATCTTGTCAATGCTCAAGTGAATTAAGCCGAGCCTGAGCGAATCAAGCTTCTGTGGCCTGGAAAGTCTTCAAAACAGTGGTTGAATATCCATAAACACTTATTGTATTTTTGTTTCAGCCTTTAGATCATTACTAAACACCTTTTTTTTTTTATGCTATGCACATATTTATAGATGGATGGAAGCTGCATGATACCATATAATACCCAGATCCTATAGATGCCTATCCACCCCCCCATGCCAAACGATGCTATGTCCTCATATGCATGCAGGGTAGGGTAGAGGAAGGTCCAAAGATCGGGGAACGAGAGCTGAGGTGCAAGGTATACAGCAGGATGGAAGGGTGGGTGGATGGTGGGTGGTGAAGTGAAAAGGTGTGAAGTGAAGTGTACGTGACAGTGGAGGAGTGTTGTTGGGGTGCCTCCCAACGAGCGCTGAATTTAACGTCCCCAGCTGGATCAGAATAAGGCATGACATTAGTTACCCTCCAGCAGGGCAACAGTTTCTCCAATGGGGGCAGGTACATGAGTAAGATAAGGTTTTAAATGCTACCCATTGACCGTAAATTTATGCCCAAATTTGGGATCTTCAATTTCAACAGCCCCGTTGGGAAATGGTCTCGAGACCAAGAATGGACCAATCCATTTGGACTTCAATTTCCCTGGAAAGAATTTGAGCCGGGCATTGTAAAGCCAAACTTGCTGAGATGGCTCAAATTCCTTCCGTCAAATTCGGTTGTCGTGAAAAGCCTTAGTGTGTTGCTTGAAGGTTAAGGTAGAATCATAGGCTTCACGACGGTGCTCTTTCAGCTCTTGGAGTTGGAGTTTCCTTTCTCGACCACACAGGTCTAGGTCGAGGTTACATTGGCGAACCGCCCAATAAGCCTGGTGCTCCAGCTCCACGGGCAAATGACAAGGCTTCTTGTAAACGATTCTATAAGGAGACATACCAAGGGGAGCCTTGAAGGCGGTCCGATACGCCCAAGGTGCGTCAATCAGCTTGTTGGATCAATCCTTACGGTCAGGCCGAACCGTTTTCTAGAGAATTTGCTTGATTTGCCGGTTCGACACTTTAGCCTGGCCGTTTGTCTGAGGATGATACGGTGATGCGATACGATGGTGGACTCCATATTTCCTCAGAAGTGCCCGAAAAGAAGCATGGGTAAAATGGCTTCCTCTATCCGAGATAATGGCTCAAGGGATCCCAAAGCGTGCAAAAATGTGGTCTTTGACGAATTGAATGGAGATGACATGGTCAGCATGGCACGTGGGAATAGCCTCGATCCATTTCGAAACATAATCAATAGCAACAAGGATGTATTCGAAGCTGTTGGAAGGAAGAAAGGGACCCATGAAATCGATTCCCCAAATGTCGAAGATTTCAGCAGCTAGGATGGGTTGCAAGGGCATCATGTCACGACGTGAGATTGACCCTAACGACTGGCACCTAGTGCAATGTTTGACATAATTGTGTTCATCCTAGTGAAGGGAGGGCCAAAAGAAACTGCACTGCAACACCTTCGCTGCAGTTTTCCTCCCAGAGAAATGGCCTTTGCAGGCTTGATCGTGGCAGAAGGATAGCACACTGGGGAATTTGCTGTCAGGAATACAACGACGGATTATCTGATCAGCACCTATTAGAAAAAGAAGTGGATTATCCCAGAAGTAGTACTTTGCTTCTGCAATGAGACGCTCGCACTGGTTTTTAGGCCAGCCACGTGAAAGGGAACCAGAAGCAAGGTAATTGGCAATGTCGGCATACCAAGGTCCACTTGCCACATTAATTGCCAATAACTGCTCATCAGGGAAAACCTCGTTAATCGGCAGGGTAATTCCAATGTGGTCAGGGTCCAGTCTCGAGAGATGATCAGCCACAACATTCTGGGCTTTGACCTTATCGCGGATCTCAATGTCAAATTCTTAGAGCAGAAGGATCCAACGAATCAGTCTAGGCTTGGCATCCTTCTTGTGCATGAGATGGTGAATGGCTACGTGGTCAGTGAAAACAATAACATGCTAGCCCAGAAGGTAAGAGTGGAATTTCTCCAGCCCAAAGACGACCGCCAGTAGTTCTTTCTCAGTGGTTGTATAATTACGCTGGGCCTTGTCCGACGTCTTATTGGCGTAGTACACCACGAAGGGGTGTCTATCGCATCTTTGTCCCAGGATGGCTCCGACTGCAAGGTCGGAAGCGTCACACATGAGTTCAAAGTCGAGGGACCAATCAGGTGGCTGGAGAACAGGGGCCTTTGTGACAGCATCATGCAATTGCGTGAATGCTCGTATGCAGTCAGGGCCCATATCAAAGGGTGCGTCGGTCAATAGGAGATGAGTTAAAGGTCTAGAAATCTTGGAGAAGTCTTTGATGAATCTCCTATAGAAATCGACGTGTCCTAGGAAGGAGCGGATTTGTTTGACAGAGCCAGGCACAGGTAAATCAGCAATTACATCAAGTTTAGCTCTATCAACCTCGATACCCCTATCGGAGATGATATGCCTGAGAACAATTCCCTCGTGTACCATAAAATGACTTTTTTCCCACAAAAGCACGAGGTTCACATCAATACATTTCCTAAGGATACGGGTCAGGTTGGCAAGACAGTCATCAAAAGAGGGTCCAAAGATCAAAAAGTCATCCATAAAATCCTCGAGAAAGTCACCCACCATGTCATGGAATATCGCCAACATACATCTCTGGAAAGTTGCTGGCGTGTTACAAAGTCTGAACGGCATCCTTTGAAATGCAAAGGTGCCGAAGGGGTAGGTAAAGGTGATTTTCTCTTGGTCCCGGGGGTCAATTGCCACCTGGTTATATCCAGAGAATCCATCTAGGAAATAGAAAAATTTATTTCCCGCTAATCGCTCTAGGATTTGGTCAATGAAAGGTAGCGGAAAGTGATCTTTCATAGTTGCAACATTGAGTTTCCTATAATCTACACACTCTCCAAGATGTAGGAGTGCGTGTAGGGATGGATTCGCCCCTGTCATTGACACAGATTGTGAGTCCCGCCTTTTTGGGCATGACGTGAATCGGACTCACCCAGGGGCTATCGCTGATCGGGTAGATTATACTCGCATCTAGCCACTTAATAATTTCCTTTTTAATGACCTCCGGCATGTTAGGGTTGAGATGTCACTGCATCTCGCGGGAAGGTCGAGCCTCCTCCTCCGTATATATACGGTGAGTGCAGTAGGAGGGGCTAATGCCAGTTAAGTCAGATAAGGACCATCCAATGGCTACCTTGTGTTCCATAAGGACCTTTGTTAGTTTGCACTCTTGCTCCCTGGTCAATTTTGAACTAATGATTACGGGGAGCGTTTCAGTTGGTCCCAAAAAAACATACTTAAGCGTATCAGGCAACTCTTTCAGCTCGGGAGTGGATGGTGAAAGATCTGGCATTCCCTGGGACGAGAGTGTCCCAAGTGGATCAGAAGAAAATAGGGTAGGAGGAAGAAGTTGGCTCTCAGATTGGCCAAGAAGAGGGGCATCTTGGATTGATGGATCCAAAAAGGGATAGCCCCAGTGAGTAGTATGTGCGCTCAAGGTCCCAGTGTGGAGTTGCAATTATGCTTGATTTGGCGGGAAAGAAAGGGCAATCCGGTCTTCAATAGTGTGGAGCAGCGGTGAGTAGCCCGAATATGACTCGGACCATGAGGTATGGGAAGTAGAGAAAACCTCGTTAGAAGTCTGGTCAGGAGAAGGTACGGGAAAAGGGAGGGATGGGGGAACTAATGGTTGGTGAGCTCGTTTATAATGATGCATGGTGTATGGTGTATTGATGGATGAAAATATCATTAGTGTTATTGTAGTGGATTGTATGGAATACCAATCAGTATTACGACCATTATTATTTACTTACCTAATTTTTACTGATTTTATTCCAGGTCGTTCACTGGGAGGCAATTATTGATTTACATCGCTCTCTAATCTCAAAATTATCCTTTAATTCCAAACAGAAGTTTTACATCTAATAAAGAATGAATGAAGACTTGGTTTGACTGCTCACAAAGAATTAATCAAAATGCTTGCAAAAACTAACTATAAACAAGCACCAAACACTTCATCACTATATTCTAAACTATCTCTTTATAAGTTATATTATTAATACTTACATGAAAGTACACTACCAACTAAGATTACATAGTATACTAATTTAACTTATTAATCTGACACCTACAGTAACACATACAATAGCTATAGTGACAGATGTAAGCGTCGCTAGACCCAAAAAAAAAAACTATATGCAAACTAAAAGAGGGAATGCAGGATCTGTAGCGACGGTTATGGCGACGTTTTATTCTGTTAGTAAATGTATGAATTTATTTACATAAAAGTAATTGGCTATACTACATATATATATATATATTAGTCCTTTGTATCTGTATTCTCTCTCTGATTTCACTATACGTATTTACATCTTCTCTCTTTCTCATTTCACACTACTCTTCTTCTGTCATTCTTCTTCTTCTTTGTTTTATTCTTAGTTAATAGTCTTCACAACACTGCGGCATATAGGTAATTAGCTACTGTCATTAGTCCTCTTAATTAATCAAAAATGTGTTTAATTTGCGGGCATGCTTTTTGAGGGATAAATAGCACCTAGAGGGTGGGACCAAACCTCTACTAAGCGCGCCCTAATTGTCATTAGGCTGCTTAATTGTGTATTATCAAGCTCAGATTAGAGGGCCTCTCAGCCCGCGCACACACACACATCCTTGGGCCCCTGGCCCCAAATGCTGATATGTACTCTCGTCTCTGCTCAGAAGATATAAGGCTATGTTGTTTCGGGCACCCGGCGCCCGTGACGACTACGCCTTAAGATAACAAAATATATATATATATAACAGCGCGCACTTTGCAGCGCACGATGTGGCGCTATTCGAGAGCCGCATCTGCGATGCAAATGTGTGCGGCTGCTTGCCAAAGGTGATTTTGGCCCTCAATTCGAGGGCCATAATTTATTTTAAAATAAAAATAAACTATGGGAAAATGAAACATTTATATAATACTATACAATTGTACACTTAATTTGAAATTTTAATTATATTTACTATATAAATAAATTCACTAAAGTATACAGTTTCTACACATTGATCTTGATGTTTAATTCTTTAATTACTTATAGATTAGCTACTATATGGTCTAATTGACCTTATTCAGAGTTAGTATACATGTATAAGTATTTTATAAACATTTTTTATTATATTTTTCAGATTTGATTTCTGTTCTATTTACATTTAAATAGCAGATTTGAACTGTTTTACTTATAAATTAAGTTGAAATGATATAATAAGATATAAACATACTTCAATTAGCTTAAATTACTTAAAGTACATTAGTATAAGTATACAGATTCAGTTAACTTAATTATAACTCTAAATTACTAATTTATCTAATTTAATCTAATAACTTAGCTATTAACTTAATAAATTCATTATTTATTATGTATAAAGAATTAAATTAAGGTACAGGGTTTTATTTACTTATAATCTACATATACATATGTATATACAGTTTTATAGCTTAATACTGTTATTTATACTGTCTATTGATTTATTTAGTCTGAGAGTACATATAAGTTAGTTTAATTAATAAATAGTTATATAATTAATATATATACAGTATAATCTAACTTAAATACCCAATTTACAATATGTAATATATACATAAGTTATTTGTACAGTTTATATACATATGCTACTTATTTACATATATAACATAGTATAAAGCTTATATTTACAAGAGTATACTTAATATACAAAGTACTTTTTAGGTATTTTCGGAGTTTTTCACTTTTTATGATTTTATACATATTATACAGATAAGAGATGAGAAGGGAAGAATTAGTTGAGGAGAAAGAGATATTTTTGATATTTTTTAGATATAACTACTATTATTAAGCTTCATGGTATACAAATCCATCGACTGGCAAATTCTACTAAGTTGAGGATTTTGCATACCATGTAACTTGGTATATGGTTAGAAAACTTTCTGATCTTCGATCAGACAGTTTTATTTTAATTTTTTAGAATTTTTACTGATTTTTATTGAATTTCAAATCTCATCCAACCTAAGCCTTTCAAAGGATTTCTAAGGGATACTAAAGGCTTAGGATGTGTCTTAAAAGATGTAAAAAGGCATTGACTGCCTTATTTGTAGTCAGTATAAAATCTGGAAAGTATTTTACCCATTTTAATACATTCCTTAGTTTATATTCCCTTTAAGTCATGTGTTGGACAGTTAGATTTAAACTGAACTAGCTGACAACATTTAGAAGAAAAATAACAAGCATTCACAGAATTAAAATTCAATTACTTATACAGGGAAGCTTGTATACACAAGGAATACAATGCAACTATATGTCAGCTATCTTCAAACTACACTCTATAGGGTTTTAAATCGGACTCTTTCTGCTACAATTTAAGACAACAGACAGCAGCAGCAAGGACTCTACATACCAACCCTGCAGCAACTCAGATCTGATTCCAGATGGTTTAACTACTGCTGCAGTTAGTCCATTTGGAATGAAATCAGATTTAGGAACGAAGGAGAATGTAGTTGCAAAGTGCAGCAACTTGCTGTGACTTCTGGGATTAACATCATAAATCCAAACTAAAAAAAAAATATTCTCTCAACCCCATCTGACAAGGGTTTCACTTCTCATTAAAAACATTGAATATCCCAATTCAAATGCAAGAACCCTTATCAATAAATTTGCCTCAGATTAAATCAGCAAAAACATTGATCTAACTCTTCCTAATGCTATAGACAACATGTAGAAAGAGTTAAATCAATCAATTAAAATCCCCAATTCAAATCCCAGGTTCTGAAACCTTAAGGAGTATTGAGAACTCCTTAGGTTAGGAAATCATCAGTGCTTTCATCAAACACAAACTCATGGATACAAGATAAAACTTCAAATCACCACAGTGATTTTCCTTAGTTCTATCGTGCATTCAATGCATTAAAATCCTCATAAAACTTAGATCAGATTATGGCTCTTCTGAGATGAATTCTGACATCAGAAACATCTCAGATTCCTTGCCAAACAATGAACAAGAATCAGAATTCTTCAATTTGTCAGATCAAAACAGTCAAAACCCAATTGAGTGAAAATCCTGGAAATCTAAGTTAAAGAAAAATCCGACAAACTGATTACTTTCAAGCTCAGATCAGGGGCTTTTGTGAACAAAAATGAGGTGAATGGGAAGCCCCCTTATGTGCTTTTTGATGCCAATTTCAGATATGAGGTTAAAAACAAATCAGATCTGAAATTAGGTCTGAATGAATGGGTGAAATGCGAGAAACAAGTCGTGGAAATCAGAAGCGAATATGGAAATATGGAGAGGGAGAGAATTCATGATCATGAATAGTGTGAAACCTTCCCCTCTGATCTGGAATGATCAGAGGAGGTGAAGGGGGAAATTCTAGTCTAAATCTACTGCTACAGCTACACTATCATAACAGCTAAATTAAACACTACAAATTACTTTAATTCTACTCTAAACCTACTTAACTATAGCTACAACTAATTTGCAGAATGATAAATCTACTCTAACAGGAAGAATGGGACCTATGGTTCCTTAGCCGGTGGCTAAGGAGGAAGAAGGGAGGAAGATGACTCCAGCGGAGAGAAGAGTCTGCTAGTGAGGCTCCAGGGTCGTCCTCAGGTGCTATGAGGTCCTTAGCGACGAGGAGGTTGAGAAGAAGGCGGCGATTTCACAGCCGGTGGCTGTGAAGTCAGAGAATTGATGGGGAGGAGAAACTGGAGTGGACGAACGATCGCTAAGAGATATAGGAGGGAACGATCCTTTGCGCGTGCGACCACTGAGGTGCTTAAGTAGCAAACTCAGTGGCTCAGATCACCGTGCGGGTGAGGATAACCGATGAGGCAACCGGCGGCGGGGATGAGAGGAGAGGAGCGTGCGGAGAGCCAACTCAAAATTTGACCATCAGATGGGATCTGGGGAGAGGGGTGAGCGCACGCGTCAATTCGTGCGAAGCTTCTATTCAAATCCAATCGCAGATCGAAATTGCGAGAAGCAATGGACGACCGAGATCTGCCATGTTCTTCGCGCGCTACAGTGCGTGCAAAGAGCTGCTGGCTGATCTTGAAATGTTGGGAAAATTGCAGGGAAGACCCCTGCACAAAGGGGTAGAAAATTTACGTGCAGGCCCATAAGTGAAGAGAATTGCAACAGGTTGGACCCTGCAGCCTTTCATAGGGGTCCTTACGGTTTACAAGTAGGTCCAAAAAAGGATTTTTAAAGACAAGAATGTGATGCATGAAGGACCTAAGTGTAAACTACATATTACATAACCTAAATGATGTCCAAATACCTTCAAATTTTTATATGTGCTTAATTGAACATTTAAGACATTAATTATACTTTTGATTTGGCCTTTCAAACTTATTTATGTGTTCAATTAACACATGGATCACCATATTTCCTTTGCTTTCAGAATATCTCGTTTTGTGACCTAATTACGAAATTTTAACACAGAGTAAAGGTTTTAGGTCTTTTTCTTTGATTCCCACACTTAACCCTTTTTATCTGTTAATTTGATGTTATTTTACTCAGTGTCTAGCTTAACTTCAGCTTTTTAGCTATGATGAGTAGCCACTCATCAGGAATGTCACAATATGTGTCGGTCAGGCAATCATCTGTGTTTAAAGGAAATCCACAACAGTCAGAATAGGTCCCAATTAGTCCGATACACACGCTGATGGTCATGTCCTCGTCAGATGTGTCATCCTCAATGCAATCGCAATCAAAGTTCTTGGTTGCCTTGAAAATGTTAAGCTTGAGCTTCTCAGATCCAACGGCAATCTCAATACAACCCGACTCGCAGTCGATATGGGTGCGGGCTGTGGCCAAGAAAGGTCGACCAAGGATGATCGGACAATCAGAAAGTGAGCTAGGAACTTCCATATCAAAAACAAGAAAGTCAACAGGAAAATAGAGACTATTGACCCTAACCACCACGTCTTCCACCACACCCTTTGGTATTTTGACAGAATGATCTGCCAACTGTAACGTGACAGGGGTGGGTTTCAGATTTCCTAAGTTAAATTTCTCGAGCATGATGGTTGGTATAAGATTGATGGAAGATCCTAGATCAAGCAGAGCATGGTTAAAATTGCAGCCTTGGATGCTACAAGAAATAAGTGGTGTGCCCGGATCTTTCTACTTCGGTGGTAGATTTGATAGTATAGCACAACTCGCATGAGGCGAGAGAACCATCGGATTCTTTGTTTCCTTTGACTTTTGCCTGGGTGTAGTGTAGTCTTTGAAAAATCGAGCGATAGTAGGTATGTGGTCGATAGCCTCTAATAGCGGTACCTTGATTTCAACATCCCTGAATAAATTATGCAGGTTATCAAAGGCCTACGTATCCTTTTTCTTGCCTTTTGGCTCCCTCAGTAGAGCCTCAGGGAATGGGATCGATTTTGGCACTAGTTTGGGTGTATCGTCCTCTCGCAAATGTGGTGCGCATCCTGAATGAGAGGGCGATGAAGAAGATGGGCTAGGATCAAATCGAGGTGGATCGACGGTTTGCTTACCGCTCCTCGTAGTAATCGCATTGGACGTCGCAGTTCCAGTGGGATCATAAGGCGGAGGAGGGTTCACAATAGGGACATAAGGGTGAGGTGCTGCAGCGGGATTAGCTTGAAATCTCGATGGAATGCTCGGAGCCTACAGAATCTGATGAACCTGCCCCTGAGAAGGTCGTACCTGTGGTTGAGGACCACGGGGTACGAAATTTCACGGGTTGGGAACAGGTTGGGCTGGAAGAGTTCCCTGAGATCGAGTCACCATGCGTAGTTGACTGATCTCAGCATTCTGTTGTGCCAATTGGTGCTGAAGAGAGGTCATGTTCTCTTCATGGCGCTTAGACATTTCCGTCATCATTTGCATCAGTTTATCAAGAGGACTCGATGCATGTTCTGTTTGCGGTATGCAAGGACCTAATGGCGGATTCGCCACAGGATTAGACTAGGCCCTTGGGATGATGGGTGCGGACGGTCGCATTGGCCTACCCGCGGGGTTTTGGCGCTACGGGTTATTGGACCATGCAAAGTTCGGATGATTTCACCACCCTAGGTTATAAGTAGCAGAGAATGGGTTGTTCCCCAGGGCGCAAGCATCTTCTAAGCCAGAAAATGAGTCCGCATGTAAATATGCATCCGAGCACACGGAGGCTTGGTCCTCCATGTCAAAATACTGGCTTGCAGAAGCCAGATCCACATGACTTACCAAATCGCTTGGCACGATGCTCGGTAAGGAAGATCTCACGGGGTTTTTGGGGATAAGCCTGGTGTTGGAAGGATTTTGATTGTGACGAAGTGGTGAGGTGGGGGTGTTTGCCATAGAACAGGCGGGATTGGCCAGAAGCTCGTCCAGCCTCTTGTGCACGACGGAGACTTCATCCAATTTTTGTGCGATACAGTTAAGATCAGTGGATGAATGGGAGGGTCCCGTGTCAACTTCGTGAACATTACAGGCGGGTTGGTATGATTAAAGGCGACAATGGAGGCATTGTTCATTGAGTTTTCGCTCATGTTTTCAAATAATTCGAATGCTCTATTCTCGTCTTTATTCATGAAATTCCCTCTGCAAGAAACATCTGCAATCTGCCCCAAAGTCTCATTTAGCCCATAATAGAAAATCTGGGCTATATGCCACTTAGGCAGACCGTGGTGCGGACACTTCCGGAGGAGGTCATTATACCTCTCCCAAGCCTCATGAAATTGGTCACTGTTTTGTTGCATAAAGGAGTTGTAGCACGATGAAGCGCATTGGTTCGCCAGATTGGGAAGAATTTCTTGAGAAATGTTGTTTGCATCTCTTCCCAAGAATGGATGGTTCTCCCAAGGGTGCATAACCATTGCGACGCTTTATCCTGCAACGAAAACAGGAACATTTTCATGAGGATAATTGATAACTCGATGTTTCTTGGTTTAACTGTTTCAGCCAATCGGGTTAGGTCTTCCAAATGGAGAAAAGGATCTTCACTTGCAAGACCATGGAAGTGGAAGTTAATCAGGCCAATTATATTGGGTTTTAGTTCAAAATCGTCCCCGCCCATGGGGACTCGAATTTGTCCTATGGTCTCTGTAGCAGTGGGATTTTGATAAGAGCTAAGAGACCTAGGCTCCTCCCGTTCGGGAGGGTTCTTCATTTCCTCCAAGGTTTCCCTAATAGCTTCAATCTGCTCATTATACATTTCCATTTGGGCTTGGAGGCGGGTTATGGGGTCCATGGCTCCACCACCTGGTGGGATTTGAGGGCGGTTTCCTCCCTCGGGATTTGGGGGTGGGCGTGCAGCCATGTTTGTGGAGGAGGATGACGATTCGATTTCTGTCCTTCTAAAATTATCAGACAATTCAAACAATTCAGGATTTTGTGACCTCCTCCCAAACATGCACTACCGCAGGAAGAGTTGGGGAGATAAGAAGGGAAAAGGGGATGAGAGAAATGACGCCGCAAAGGTACACTTGATGACAAATCAAGGCAATCAAAGTCCTAACTCTACAGTGTGCCCTTAAACCTAAAGATCTAAGTTACCTACTATCACAACCTACGGAACCAAATGCGAGCACCACGGAACCACCAGGCCAAATTGAAAGGCCGTTTACCCCAGTCTTAGACACCCGATAGCACGCGAGAACCTGCACCAGCATGTAGGCGCTACACACAGGTAGTTAGACCTCCAATCCTTAATTAGGGTCAAGTTGCTACCAGTTTTAATTAGAGGCTTAGGATCAAGTGCTTCAGGAATGTGAAGGGCGTTGTTTACGGGTAATGCCCAAGTGTGTTGATTTTAGAAAGTGTGTAAACCAAGCATGTAATGGGGAAATCTCCCCGAATTGAAGTTTTAGTTGGTGAATGATTTTTAGAATTTCAGCCTTAAGTAGTATGGATTTTAAGATTTCCCTGAGTTACCAATTAAACCAATCTCCGGGTTTTGAGAAAATACAAGTTCTTCTATGCCCAACAAACCCTTCTTCAATGTGAGTTGGTTAATGCATGATAAAAAATGCATTGGGCTTCCCTAGGTGGAAATTTCTGTGTGTGGATGCACGAGTCAATTTTAGGTTAGTGTGAAAGAGAGCCAAAGCACTTCAATTCAAGTGCTCCCAATCACCAAAATGATGTTCCACACACAAGGCTCAACCACAAGAAAATGTAAAGAGTAAATCAAAATGTTGGGGTTGAAATATTCGGGATCAAATCTAAGGCACGTGAAAGGTCGTGGTGGGGTTGGAATCAACTCAATTCCAAGTCTCCCCACCAAAAATGTGATCCCGAATTGCGGATAAATGAGGCAAGGAGGGATGGCAATCGATCTATTTAATTTTGCCTCAAAGAATACTTCATACGATGAAAGATTCAAGAATCAAGATTCTTGGATCTTCGTTATGCGAAGTTTGACAGGAAATCCCGGGGCGGTGGGGTTGATAGCAGATAATCAAACAAGTGATTTTTAATTCACTTGCCCCAAGAAATCCCAAGAAGTACTTTTAGGCTTTTTTTTATAGTTTTTATTAAGGTGACAAGTTGACCTAAGTTGCTAAGAGAGAGACCTACCTTTTCAGCAACGTGGGCGAAGCTCCAGTGCGACGCCGGCGACTTCACGCTCTCGTTCCCACCTTGGATCTACCCACGTTTCCAACTTCCTCTGCTTATCTCCTCCTTGCAACTGGTTTACTTGCACACCAGCAAACAAAAACACCCGTGAAGAAAAGGGTGTGAGAAAAGAAAATTAAAGGAATGGAGTAGAAACTTACCTCAGTGCGCACCTCCCCGGCAACGACGCCAGAAAAAGACGTGTTAGTATTCAAACATGTTGTGTTAATATGGTGAAATTATCGTTAAAGTGAGTATAGTGGTTAAGCTAAATCGAGCCTAACCATCTTTTTACAAAATTTTTAATATGACCTACTTAATTTTATCTTGGTCACTTTTAGGCCCAGGGTCGATCTCAAGGAGGCGAGGATTAAGGGTGAAGAAGTTTCTACGCTTTACCTAAAACGTATCTCTTCCGTACATTTATTATGTTTTTAGTTTTTTTCTGTTTAAGATTTTTTTTGTTGATAATATTGTCCTTGAGGTATACCCTCAAAATTAGGTCTTTGGCTTCGAGCCAAATTGTTCTTGGCTTTGAGCCAACTTAGGGTTTCCCAAAAAACTGGTCTTGCTAGTCGTGAGACCAAGTACCTGCAAGACAAGGATTACCTTTTCTCTTTTACTTTTTTTTTATCTTTTTAATAGCAGGAAGCAAAAGAGAAATAAAGACAAGGTAGGTTGCTTGTAGAGAAATAAATATGATCTCTATATATATATATTATATGTATAAGGGTGGGGGTGGGAGTGGAAATGGCATGTAGCATAGTGTCGAGTTGGTCCACGTCTAGGAAGACGCAACCAACAAGACGAAGTGCCGCGTAGAGTGTAGGATGGATGTGTGGGAGTGTGTGCGGAAGCGCTTTCTTTACGCGGGTATCGGGGAATATCAGCAACTGGTGCAGATATTCCCGCGATATAATGCGTGGTGGGGTGATGTGTATGTAAATATATATATATAGATATATATATATGTATATATACAGATAGGGTTATAACTATATAGGTATATATGTAGTTATGTATATATATAGATATGTAAATATATATATATTGGTATATATATATTTGTAACTAGATATATATGTATATATATTTAACTATATAGATATATATATAGTAATATATGTAGATAGATATATATATGTATATATGTATATAGATATATTTGTATAAGTATCTATGTATATGGATATATATAGATATGTATATGTATATCTATATATATATATATGTATGTATGTATATATGTATATATGTATAAATATATATATGTATATATATATGTATATATATATGTATGTATGTATGTATATATATATATATGTATGTATGTATATATGTATAAATATATATATATGTATATATATATGTATGTACGTATATATACTTATATATAGTTGTATAGGTATTAATATGTATATATATATATGTATATATGTATAAGTATGTATAGGTGTGTACAAGTGAGCGTGTGAGTGTGTACACGTGAGTGTGTACAAGTGAGTGTGTGTGTGCGTGTAATGGCGGGTTGCTGTGAGAGGGAACGGGCGAGTTAAGCTGTCTGGGGGCTGTGTGCGACGTCTGGAGGCCAAGGCACGTGCAGGCGCACAACGCAGAGCGTAGACGCTGGAGAGAACGCGCGCGTTGTTGTCGCACGTAAGCGAGTGCGGGAGTGTGAGAGAGAGGGCAACGCAGCGCACTGCGTTGCGGGCGGGAGTAGATGCGGGTGAAGACGTTGGCGCAGACGGGCGCGGGCGCAGACGCAGGCGTTGGCACTGACTGGCTGGAGGCGGTCGCGAGGAGGAGAGAGAGCGCGCGGTGACCGGATAAGTGAGAAACAACCCGGTCACCGCACTGTAGCTACAGTGTCGCGTTGAGAGGCGTGAACAGTAGCTACAGTGTCGTGCGGGATGGACAACCAGTTATGGCTGGTTCTGCATGTGCGGGCATGCTGGAAGGCACCTGCGCTCGCAGGGAGAGCCTGCGACCAGTCTGCAGGGGCATGCGCAGCGGCTACTGCTGCTGCTGGAGCTTCTGACCTTGAAGCTCTGGCAATGGCGGCAATGGCTTCAGCGATGGAAACAAAGAATGAAACCACCACGCCCACCTACTCACGAAGGAGCTGGGCGGTGTTGGAACTCATAGTGGTGGTCATGAGACCACTGTGAGCTTGCTCCTGCCCATAGTGTGTCTCTTTAGTGGAAGAGCTATTGCGTATGGAGGGGAAGAGGGGAGGACGATGGCCTGGCGGAGGGGTGTCTGTGGTGGTGTGTGTTCCAGGCTCCCTTCGCAAGGGAGAGGGCAGGGCTTTTTAAAGAAGAAGGAGCCTGCCACAGCCATGCTGTTGGCAGGGGAATGGCATGAAGAGATGCAAGCCCCATGCCCTGAGCTGCGCAAGGGAGATGATTTCAAAGTCAAAATAAAAAATGAAGGTAAAATTTGCAATGCAACCCTTGATGAAGATGTTATTTACATGGCCAATTATTTGCATTATCCTCCCCTCTCAAATAAATGCATGCAAGTGTCTTTTTTTACAAATGCAACTATAGCTACCTAATATGCAATGGCAGTGCTAAGAAATAACACAAGATGGTATATTTATTGGTGTATTTTTGTTGTGCAATCAGTAGCTACCCGTGCGTTTATCACGTGTACCGTAGTCACCGCTACGTCTCGACAGTGACCTCAGGGTGGTTGACTGGGTGTAGGACTATCACTGGGGACTCTCCCGACTAGGAGAGCACCACGTGTACCTTCTACTCTACGGAAAAGACTGCAATCAAGATCATTCCCACGAGGAACCAGGAAGATTAAGAAATAATTGGATACTTTGAGAAATAGATGAACCAGAAATACATAAATGAGATAAAAAGAAATGAGAATAAAACCTGCTTGTTGTTTTTACTTTACTTGCACATAAATAATGTAAACACCACTCTCCTTAGCGTTCGCTGACTCTGTCTTTTCGTAACCCTGTTCAGGATCAGGAGTTAAGCAGCTCGAGTTTCCAGCTGTAGAGGGAGCTAGGCCTAGCCGAGCCCAGCCATAGTAGTTTCTTTCTAGTTCTTTGTTTCTGCTATTGTTGTGAGTACTGGACTGTAAATTACTATTCTCGTTACTTTTTGTTTCCTATTGTTGTTTTGGTGGCATGTATTATATCTTGAGACGGTGGTTCTACTTTCCTTTACTGCTTTGTTCTTTCCTTCTGCTTAGTTATATTACATGTGTGAATGTGGTTTACTTTTCTGCTTTTGGTTATTTCTCGTTGGATGACTAGGTCTTGGGATTAGTCGAGGCGAGTCAGTCTCGGGTCTTGTAAGGATCCGGGAACCGGGTCGTAACAATCATTCAGGGAGGGTGGGTTGGGTATTTCTATGGTGTGTGGGATATTGGGCAAGGTAAATCTTGCTCCTAGGTTCTGCTCACTGATTTGGGGCTTAACCATGCTAATACTCCTATAATAGGAGTAAAATGGATCCCAATGGTTGTCATTTTGTCCATCAAAAAATGGACCATCTCGGCGTATGGGATCGAAGATTGCAGAATGGGGGTAAGGTTGTGGGTTAAATGTGAAAGGATGAAAGCCAATGTGGTCCATTCTAACTCACACCACAATCATATTCCCCAAGCAAACACAAATCAAAGGAGTTTTTAGGTCTTTAATCAGTTAGGCTTTTGAGATTTTAAGTCCACTTGTAGGTGACAAATCAAGTTATCTAAACAGTTACGCGCCTACTTGTCGGCTTACGATATGCCTAAGAAGACCTAACTGGGACTTAGGTGATCCTCCCTAGTGCCCAAAAAGTTTAGTCACCACCAAACACAACAAAGAGGGATGCAAGTAGGGTCAAATCCTTCCTTTGAAGTGTTGCTGTCGCGGTGCTTCTTAACTACCCTCAATTCGCAAGGTTTGGAGGCAACTTCACCCCTGAACTAAAGTTCGGGTCACTTTAGAGCCCAGTAATAGGAGGCTCTAGTCCTAGCGGTTCGAAACCTAAGGGGTGTCTAAATGAGTGCCATGGTGCAAGAGATATAAGTGTGCATACACCGTAAAAGATTTTGAGTTTTGAATCACACGTGCCAAGTTTGAAATTCAGGTCCTTGGTTTTTAAATGTCCTTCATTTAATTAGTCCTTTTCCAAAAAAATTATATGACCACTTGTTAGATCTATTCAAATCAAACTTGGTGGTCTTTGAAATTAAAGTCCACATGCAATGCGTGAACAAATATGGATGCAAAGTCTAGAAAACGTACCTTGCCTCCTACAATCAACGATGCAAGAATACACGCAATGCAGAAAATCAAGTCTAGATGCTGCTCATTCACAACTAAATGGTTGTCCTAGGGGCAGGCAGCTTCTAGCAGGTATCTCGTGCCTTTATATATATATATATATATGCACAAACAAAGAAAAGGCTAAACAACCACAAAATAAAATAAAAACCTAGATCTAAAGAAAAGGGAACAGGCTCCCAAAAAATGTTACCCAACACAGGCCTAAAATAAAATCGGGGAACAAACCCCTAAACATGTACCCCAGAACAAGGGCATTCCAAATGAATGTGCTAAAATAAAAAGAAGAAAGAAAAGTGAAAACTATCTACAGCTAAATGGGTAAGATGAAGATGTGGTCCTCCAGATATCTCCTCTGTTGGAACCTTGTTCCACATCTTGTTTTAGTGTTAACAAAATTATTATGGATTAATGTTTGCAATTGAGTTCTTTCAGATTTAGGTGTAGATCAAGGCAAATAGGAAATGATGGAGGCTTGATGAAAAGGAGAAGATCATGATAAGAAGGAGGCAAGATGACAAGGATGAGTCAAGGAGAAGATCATCTTCGACCTTTAGTTTCTCTAGTTTAGATTTTATATTTATAGATTGTATATGCCTCTTAACAAAGAATCATAACTTAGATCGTAAAATCAAGTAGAGATAAATTAGGATTTATATTGAGATCATTGTCAAAGTACGTAATGGATTAAAACGCTTAAAACAGGTAGTTGTAAGCAAGTACCGGTACTGTTCATCAGTACTGGTATTTGCAAGGCACAGGTTTGAGAATTCATCTCAAACTGTGAACAACAAGTACCGATACCAACCATGAGTACCAGTACATGTTGGCCACAGGTTGAAGCCTTTATTCTGGCTGAACCTTACAAGTACCGGTACCTATGATGAGTATCGGTACAGGTAGGTTGCTGTGCCCAAGGAATTCCAAACCTGGGAGTCACAAGTACCGGTACCCATGATGAGTATCGGTACTAGGACTCATGTACTGGTGGCAATGAGCTACTAGTACCGGTACAGGTACTTTAGTACTGGTACCAGGTAGCCGTTGGCTCAAAACAGAACGAAAAAAATATTAATTCCAACAATATGAACGTTGGGATTTAAACCCCAATGTCTAGTAGACGAATACCTGAGGTCCGAAACTCTATAAAATGGCCCTAGGACTCTTTGTTTGCATACAAAATATAGAAGAGACATAAGAGAAACTTCTAGAGCATATAATTCATATTTTCCACGACATATTCAAGAGAAGAAATCGTGTTTGCTACTTTTTAATCGCGCTACTGGTTTGCAAATACATTGACGTGTTTTGTTCACGCAATTCAACACGATTCGCGTCCTTTCTAGGCTCTCAAATCGGTAACATTATATTTACATTTGTTGAGAGGCTTAGGTCTTAGTTGTAAGATCTTTCTTTCTTACACTTGTATTTCATTTGTTCTTGAGCATTTGCTCGTTGGGTTATAACAAACCCGTTATTGTACTTTGGTTGAGGTAACCTGTTAATTACCTCGGTTAGTAAATTGATTCTCTTGGGGTTGAGAGAATCAGGTTAAAAACCCTAAGCTAGGAGGCTTAGGTAGTGGAGTACCCAAGGGAGGGGAACCACTATACATTTTGTGTTCTTTTGTGGTTTGAATTGATTGTGAAAATTTTCTTGTTATTACTAATATTGGTCTTGAGTGTTTGTGCACGTAGCCATATATACATATATTCCATATTTTAGATCCTATCAAGTGGTATCAGAGCGGGTAGCGAGAAGAAGTAAAAATTCTTGCTCGCGATGGCATCAACCTCAAGGCACACCGAAGGACAATCGTCTACCCGTCCTCCCTATTTCGATGGGACGGACTACGGGTATTGGAATAGGAGGATGCAAGTCTTCCTCAAAGCCATGGATGAAGATTCGTGGACTCTCATTCAAGAGAGGTACATGGATCCGGAACCGTTGGAAGGAGTTGAATGGATAGCTGAGTAAAAGAAAAAGATTACGGGAAATGCGAAGGCGAATAACGCACTCTATTGTGTGTTTTCAAGGGAAGAATTCAACCATATCTCAGCATACGAGTCAGCATTTGAGATATGGAACACACTTCAAATCACCTACGAAGGTACTAACAAGGTAAAAGAAACCCATATTTCTATTCTAACCGAAGAATATGAGTGTTTCAGGATGACAAAAGGTGAAACGATCAAAGACATGTACACAAGGTTTGGGGAAATAGTTAACCCCCTAAAGAACCTTGGAGTGAAGTTCACAGAAGAGCAGCTTGTAAGGAAGATCTTAAGATCTCTTACAAGTGATTGGTCTCCAAAGACTACAACGATATAATAGGCAAAGGATCTATCCACTCTCCCCTTGGATGATCTAATTGGAAGCCTCATGGCATATGAAGTCCAATTGGAAAATATCAAGAAGAACGAGGAGAAGGCGACAAGCAAGAAAAAGCATTGCTTTTAGAGCAATCAAGGAAGACTCAGACTCAACAACATCAGAATCCGAAGACGAGGAGGTGGAAATGCTCACTAGAAAATTCCAGAAATTCCTCAAGAAACAAGGCAAGCAAATAAATAAAATTTCTTCTAATATTATTTGTTATGAGTGCAAGAAGAAGGGCCACTTGCGAAAGGATTGCCCCTTAAACAAGGAGGACAATAGGAAAGAAATAAAGGAGCTCAAGAAGAAGAAGAAGAGGAGAGCTTTAAAAGCAACATGGGATGATAGTGACTTCGACATGGACACCGACTCTAGCGAATCGGATGACGACGAGGTCGCTCATCTATGTTTGGTAGCAACTATGGAAGATACGGACAATGAGGTAAACCCTAATTTCTCTTTTGAAGAATTATTAGAACCTTATGAAGAACTATATCATAAAGCTAAGTCATTTAAAAAGGAAAATAGTGTTTTAAAGAATAATTATTAAACATTAGAGTTAGAAAAATCATGTTTAGAAATAGAATTAGAAATGTCAAAAGAAACTAATAATTAGTTGCATGCAAGGATATTAGAACTAGAAAATATTTATGAGCATTTTGAAGGGACTTTGAATAATCTTAAAATAACAACTAGGCTAAACATTAAATTTTGTGATTCATTAAAATCAAAATTTCAAAGTAAAAAGAATATACAAAATAAATCACATGCACCTAGGCATGCATGGATGTATCAAAAGGCTAAAAATCCCAAGAATTATAGATCTAACACTAAGAAGTTCTATAAATCTCAGGATTTGAAAGGTGCTAACTCTATAGGACCCACAAGAAAATGAGTACCTAGAAAAGATATTTATTTTGCAGGAGTAGATCAAAGTAATCAATGGGTGTTCAAGGCACATAACGGAACACTTCAACCTTTCTATAGGTTGAATGAAGACCAAGAATGTTGGACGAGAGATGCTTGGTATCCACAAGCTCCAATTTAGTATTGGTAAATTTTATGGTATGATATTTCTTCATTTTTTTGTGATTGACAAAAGGGGGGAGAAAGATAGAGGGCAAATAGTAATATTTTTAGGGGGAGGATTTAATTAAAAGTTTTTTTCCTTCATATAACATTGTTAAATATTATTTTTATAATTATCTATTTGCAAGATAGTTTTGTCAACACCAAAAAGGGGGAGATCGTTGGAACCTTGTTCCACATCTTGTTTTGGTGTTAACAAAATTATTATGGATTAATATTTGCAATTGAGTTCTTTCAGATTTAGGTGTAGATCAAGGCAAACAGGAAATAACGGAGGCTTGATGAAAAGGAGAAGATCATGATAAGAAGGAGGCAAGATGACAAGAATGAGTCGAGGAGAAGAAGATCATCTTCGACCTTTAGTTTCTCTAGTTTAGATTTTATATTTATAGATTGTATATGCCTCTTAACCTAGATCATAACTTAGAACGTAAAATCAAGTACAGATAAGTTAGGATTTATATTACAATCATTTTCAAAGTACGTAATGGATTAAAACGCTTAAAACAGGTACTTGTAAGCAAGTACCGGTACTGTTCATCAGTACTGGTATTTGCAAAGCACAGGTTTGAGAATTCATCTTAAATTGTGAACAACAAGTACCGGTACCAACCATGAGTACCGGTATAGGTAGGTTACTGTGCCCAAGGAATTCCAAACTTGGGAGTCACAAGTACCGGTACCCAAGATGAGTACTGGTACCAGGACTCATGTACTGGTGGCAGTGAGCTACTGGTACCGATACAGGTACTTTAGTATCTGTACCAGGTAGCCATTGGCTCAAAACAGAACGACATAAATATTAATTCCAATAATATGAAAGTTGGGATTTAAACCCCAACATCTAGTAAACGAATAACTGAGATCCTAAACTCTATAAAATGACCCTAGGACTCTTTATTTGCATACAAGATATAGAAGAGACATAAGAGAAAATTCTAGAGCATATAATTCATATTTTCCACCACATATTCAAGAGAAGAAATCGTGTTTGCTGCTTTCCAATCGTGCTACTAGTTTGCAAACACATTGACATGTTTTGTTCATGTAATTCAACACGATTCACGTCCTTTCTAGGCTCTAAAATTGGTGACATTATATTTACATTTGTTGAGAGGCTTAGGTCTTTGTTGTAAGATCTTTCTTTCTTACACCTGTATTTCATTTGTTCTTGAGCATTTACTCGTTGGGTTGTAACAAACCCGTTATTGTACTTGGGTTGAGGTAACCCGTTAATTACCTCGGTTAGTAAATTGATTCTCTCGGGGTTGAGAGAATCAGGTTAAAAACCCTAAGCTGGGAGGCTTAAGTAGTGGAGTACCTAAGGGAGGGGAAGCACTATACATTTTGTGTCCTTTTGTGGTTTGAATTGATTGTGCAAATTTTCTTGTTATTACTAATATTGTTCTTGAGTGTTTGTGCGTGTAGCCATATATACATATATTCCATATTTTAGATCCTGTCATCCTTCAGCGGTGGAAACAAGGTCCACCAAGGCATTGTTGAGGCGGGTGTGATGATCCTTCTCCCAGTGTTGCAACTCCACTGACGATGTCAAGGATCGCCTGATCTTTAAGGCTGGTGCGACAAGATATCTCCAAATACATGTACCTCGCACCAAGTGGATAGTCAAATTGAAATATGCCTCAAATAAAATGTGAATAAATAATTAAATAAATGCGAGTCTAACAGGCTCGTTGCCTCCCCGGCAATGACGTCATTTCATAAGTCTATTTTTGCTTTCGTTGTTTCGCATAAAGAATGTCGTGCTATGGTATGCCAGTGGTGGAAAACCACTAATCAAAATAATAAAAATAACCACTCAATTAGGAGTGGGTCATATCCACAGGGAAGGAATGGCCTATTTAAAACTTGCTACTATTGAAATCAAATGTTCACTATTTGCTTTTCCCAAAAATTCAGCTAAAATCCCCTTTAGATTAAGAAATGAATGTGAGATAAAATTGGAATCATATTTATGAGAAAGATGAAGGATATGATTATAAATTTAACATAATAAAATATTCATAAAACAAAATTCCCCTCTTCCAAATCTATCACTGCCAGACATTTGCTCACTAATATAGTATAACATTTAACTTAGGTGAGACTAATAAGGAGGAAGACATATAAAAAGAATGAGGAGAAATAGAGAAGAGTAGAGGGGCAAGCCAGCAAATGCCACAATATATCTTCCAATATTTAACTAAAAAAATGAAGTTCCCAATGGCATGTAAATGTAATAACTAATACCCCATTTACTGTAGCAAAATAGGGAAATGGCTTCCCCTTGTCCGTGAGCAAGGAGACCAAGGCTGACGGTGCAAAGCTCGGAGGAAGATCTCTACATCGAGGGCTTCGCGATGTGGTCATGGTGAAGTGCGAGGCGGCCGAAGCCACCTGGACGGAGCTACGGTGAAGGTGGGTTCTGGCGGTGGCTGTTGGCTGTTGTTGTGGAGGTGTGCGCACGCACGCGGGGAGGCACGGCGATCGTAGCTGCTGCTGTTGTTGGCCGCGCGGGGTGAGGAGCTGGTGGAGCGCAGCAGTTGTTGCTGCATGCTGTAGGCGTGGCGGCGGTGGCTGTTGCTGCGTCTGCAGGAGCGGACGCGCATAAGGAGTGTGTGCGGAGGTGTCCTGCTAGCTGCGCGCAGGAGGTGAAAGAGCGGATAGCACCTGCCTTACTGGGTGCACGTGCAAGGGGGGCAGGGGCATGCACCTGCGGTGGAGGTGGCTATCGCTGTTGCTGTGCATGCGGGGACTCGACGGGGGGGCTTGCGCTGCTGGCCATGCATGGAGCGGAGGTGTGTAGACCGTGAGTGGTGTGTTGCTGCACGTGAGGGAGATTGGCGCGAAGTTGGGCATGAGTTGGTGTGCGCAAAGATGGCGAGGAGAGGGTGCAGGTGGTGCTGGTGGTGATGGGTTCTCTTGAGGTGGAAGGGAAACAGAGGAAGAAGAAGGTGATGGTGGCGTTGGCTACATGGGGGAGAGGCGGAGGATGCATGGGCATGCACAGGGGTGCTGTTGGTCGTGCAGAGGTGTAGCGAAGGGGGCGTCAGACGTCCGTGAAACTTCCTGGACGTCTTAACTGGAGGGGGAGATGAAGGTTTAGGGCGTGAAGTTGCAGCGTCTGTGGTGGGGGTTACTGGTGATGGCAGTGAGGGTGGTGATGTTGATTTTGGTGAAGCATGGTGATGGATGTGTGGCCATTAGGGACACATGCTCACGGTGTTGGCACGAGTCCACCGGCTTGGCACGACGAGTTGTCACCTCACTGGCCCATGGTGTGGTGGAGCTCGGCCTTGGAGACCACGGTGGTGGAGTGGGGCAGTGTCTCCTTGAGCACTGTAGCAGTTGCCCCTCTCTTGTAGCCGTCTACATGGATTTGAAATGGAGAGGTGGGTGTAGATCCACATTCTCCGCTCGTCTTAACTACAATCGTTATTACATGCGTTACGCGTAGCTACAACATCCTTTGAAGAAGAAAAATGGATTAATAAAATAAGAAATGAAATGATGACTTATTTGTCTTCAAACCCTCACATAAAATGTTAATTCTAATGCATGCATATAATGCAACCTAAAGACTAATGCATGCTAAATAATATATATGAATGTAATGCATACAAGCAATTATATATAAACTAAATTATTTATTTCGTAATGCATGCTATGTATATGATAATAATAATCTAATGCCTAGGCACTTAAGTAACTAATTAGCCCACAAATATGGGCTCATCACTACTCAACCCACCTAAGACTCGATGTGAACTCTAAGTTCTAAGCATCTTTTCATGAAATATGTTAGACTCACTGATCGGCAATCAGAAAGGACTCCTGGTTTTTACGCCCCTAGGTGACCTTAAAAAGAATTCTGCTTAAAGGTGTATCTATTCAACTGGTAGCTTTCTCCCTACTTTTATTTTTATGGGGTCAACACAAGGGCGAATCTAGTGTATATCTCCCCGGTTTATTCTACTTCTCCACTTCTTCCTAACTGTTTGGAATTAAACGTGCATTTTTGTGAGCTAAGTTTTGGACAATTGACCAATAGGCTATTACCTATGATAACTTGCCAGCCATACTCGTGCGGTGAAGTGTGGTTTATTTCTTTTTTCTTTCTCTCTTTTTGGATATTTTTCTTTTCTGTTTTCTAAGTAGGTGGCTTCTCTGATCTAAGATTTACTTAAAGGAAGCAGGAAAGGAATGGTCGTGTGGTGGGCTCTGGACAACTGACCAATGGGCTGTTACCCATGATAACTTGCTAGCCATATCACCCTAGAAGGTTCATTAGCGACCCAAGTTCCGTTAAAAGCACCGAACAACGAGTCAATGCGAAAAGTGTGTAGATGCTTAGACTTAAAGTCCTCTCAAATTAGAGGGCGGGTTGATAAGTCATGTACTTATCACACCAACTTATTAACCAATTAAAATTTGAATTCAGAATGGTGATGACTCAATAAACAAATCCACATTTTAGTCGACACCTGGGTTGATTAAGCGCGAAGACCTGAAGGGTTTAAGTGTTCAGGTTATATCGTATCATTCCTATGGTTGACAAATTTCTAGTGCCCTACTTCTTTTTTTCTAATTCAATTTTTTTTTTCAAAAATAAAGAGAAAATAAAAAGAATCTATGGAGCTAACAAGATGATTCAGAAATGAATATCCACCCCCTATGCCTATCTAATGCAATGTCATTGTATTAAAAAGACATGAAACAAAGTAGAGTAGAGTAGAGTAGAAAGCACCTGAATTTTGAGATTACCCGGTCAGCTCCGAGAAGAAAACACACTGTATATGTGCTGAGTTTAATGCCTTTAGCTAGGCACACTATACAAATAAAGAAAAAATAAAGAATTCACAAGTGTAGGTCAGAATCAGAATAAGAAAATCTAATTTTGGACTTGCCAGGAGAAGATGTCCACAGACGTGGACCAGATTGTGGTGCAGACCCATGGCCCATGGTTAAGAATATCTAAGGTTCTAGATAAAAATTATCCAAAATCGAAGATCAGCGTGCAAGTAGGGTCAGGCTCATAATTTTGTGAGGATGCAACCAAAATCCAAAAAGTTGAATAATAAAGAAATCAAGCTCAAAAGGATAATTAATATATTTGTGCTTGGGTTGTACATCCTCAGAAAAAAAGTCATAAGGGTCCTGATAGAAGGTTGGGGGTTTCAAGAAAATCAGAACCCTTAGACTCAATCTTTTGCTTCCTCTGAAATTGGCTTCCCATATCATCATTTCCCAATTCCTATCCTCCATAATCAAAATTTTGAATTCCGAGACCTCCTATATATTAATCACCTCATCTGAAATTTCCAAGTCCAAGAGTTGTGACTGAATCAGAAATGACTTGGGTTTAGAGATCTCAAAATCAAAATCGTCAATATACTCAATAAGGTGTGGTTGAGGAATGGGGCTTTGAATTGAATCCTTCATGAAATGTGGATCCACCATGCAAGCCCCAACAGAATCAAGTTCCTCAATTTTAGGGCCATCAAATGATTCATCAAATTCCTCAGGCCCACTCATCTCACTGAAATCATGTGCTATAAACTTAGGTGAGACTTCGCATAATGATTCTTCACCTTCAGAATCAAAGAATTCTAAATCTGCATTAATGTTTGTCTCAAAATCATAAATCACTTTGTGATCCATGGAGACATACGTTTCCTCATACTCTGGCTCAAGGATCCTAGGTGAAGAAATTAGTTCATTCTTATTTGATTGCTCTAGAACAACCTGGTAAACCCTGGTCTCATAAAATGTGTCCCTCGCTACAGGTGCCTGAGCAGATTCTGACATCGGCTCTCCTGTCAGGGGTTCATCCTGGGAATCCTACCAAGATTGGACTAGAGCAATCACAAATCTCATTCTCAATTTCAATAACTTCCCAAGTAAAACTCACCCGGGTCCTTATCCTTAACATCCTGGAGCCAATCCAGCAAATACTTGCTAAGATTGTCAATCATTTCAATCAGAGGCTCCAATTCTTTAAGACAAGGTGTTGGCTGAGCGTCTAAAGATTATATGGTATTCCTTAAGTTAGCCAACACCTTATCTTGGAACTGGTTAACCTGACCAAATGGTTTAGTTCAGGGTTGGGCAGGTTTGGGTTCAATGCAAGGGAGTTAACGAATTGAGGTTATTGATACCTTCCCTGATAATAGGTCATTTCAGGTTTTCTATAAAGAGGTGATGACCTATAAGCAGTGTAATCTGGGGAAGGGTAAGGATCAGCATATCCTTCATGATTGTAGATCATATTAGGTTGTCCAAATGAGAGCGGTGATCTATAATCGATGTAGCTCGGGGAAGGATAAGAATCAAGATCATGGTGTCTAAGGTTAGACCCTGAACATGGAGGTCTAGAAAAATCAGGATTATCCCAACTAGAAGATGGATGAGAATAAGTCTGGTTGGAATAATAATCATTTTGAGAATAAGTAGTGGTAGGAGGGTAGGAGTGGAAGTGCAAATAGGATGTGGAAGGACCATGATAGAACGGGAGGAAGAAAGGTGCCCTACAATACAAACTATCAAACCTATCCTTAAGTGGGCTAGCCTAAAGACCTACAGACTCCCAGAACCCATCTTGAGATGAAGAAACGATTTGATGTACTTCTTTCCGGTCAATCCAACCAGTTAGAGGGAGGGGCTGGGGAGAAGGTTCTTCCCTTGGCTTTCGCCTTAGGTTCCTTTGATACCCCCCAACCGCGATCATTTGATTCTGCTCCCTTAGCTAGACATCAGATTGAACGGTAGAAGTAGACTAATCGAAAATAATCTCGATCTGGGCTCCGAAGAGAGTGTTCAATCCTTAAGGCCAATGTCTACTCTGTTTTAATTAGGGTTAAGTTTGAATGTGCTTTGGAATGTGATGGGCCCTTTATCTGGGTTGTGCCCTTAATGATTGATTGATATGTGTGTGCGTGCACAACTAATGATTTTCAAGCAAGACTATTTTTGGATGTGGTGAATTTTAGGGTTTAAATCTTGCTTAGTAGCTTTTAGGATTCAACTTTAGGTATATTCAATCAAGTTTAGTTGGTACACCAGGTTTTGAAAGCACAGGTGAAGATGTCTTTCGTTAAAACTTAAAAGAATGTGGAGTGCCTGGTTAATCCTAAAAGTTGAACCTATTTGGCAACTACTTAATGAGTTATTTTTAGTTGAAGTGGTGCCACCCAAACAACTCAAACAATTGACTTGATGCACCACTTAATTAGGCACATAAGTGATTACCTAATTTGGTTTCTACTCAATTATGTGTTGATGAGTGTACTGGTCCCAAAGATCTAGTTACCGATTGAGTATGAAGAATCAGAAGAGGTTGTGTACCTCTGTGAGATTTTTTAAAAAAATTTTCTTTTATATGCGGAGGGTAAGGCTGGTGGAAGTGTTAAACAAACAATCAAAACTAACCTTAGAATTTATGCAATCTCCTAAGTTATTAGGATTTGTGTTATTAGGTGGTGGAATGAAATCTAATGGGTGGGGAGGTGAGGTTACTTACAGACCCTTCAACAATACTTTACTCCAATCTATCGCTTTTGCCAGCCTCGTGAGTGTAACTACAAGTACAACAAGAAATGAGAGAAGTGAGGTAAATGATTAGTAAGTTGGAAAACGTGAAAAATCAAAGTGTGTTGCCTCCCTGGCAACAACACCAAAATGTTGTGTTGGAAAATCGTCGCAAAAAGATTGAGTTTGTAAAATCTATCGTAGCGTAATTTAAGAGAAAAATCCGTCAATAGATAATTTTAGCTGAAACTCAAAAGGAATTCCAAGTCGAACATAGGGAGGTGGACGTTTGATTAAAAACTGCATTTGTTTTGTCATGAAGCAGATTGGCTAGTTGAATTGAATCTACATTAGCTATCTACTTAAAGAATAAAGAATATAAGAGAGAGAATAATACAAATAAAGACAAAATAGAGAGAATGAACAGATATTTCATAATCATTGAATTAAGTTCATTACAATTACTCGTTACAATAGAAAGCAGGAAATCTTACAACTAGAAAGCAGTAAATCTACTCTAGAAAGCAGTAAAGAGAAGGGAGGTGAGAAATTATCCTCCTCGACGGTTGCTTGGAGAATGAGCCGTGTTGACAGAGCACCCGGAAGAATGTGGTGAGATGCTGGATGAAGGAGAACGATGATGGACGACGGAGGGCGAGATAGGGTGACGTCGTAGTGGGATCCGCTTCTCGAACGATTGTGAGAAGACAACCGCGGGTGCTCCATGAACGAGGACGAGAAGGTAGAAAAATTTTAATTTTAACTCTAATGGAGCATCCTGGGTTTGAGACAAGCTCTTAGAGCTTTGGAGGAGGTGAGAGAAGAGAGGAAGGGATGAAGGATATGTGGAGGTCGTAGGGCTATTTATAGGTGAGGTTTGATGGGACAATTAGGTCATTTTATCCTTTAAAACATTAACTCAGGGTCTTTAGTGATGGATTTATTCGTCACTAAAGACCTAAACGTGGGCTTAGTGCACGCGCCCCCCATCTCTTCTTCTCCTCTGTGCTCAAAATGCCCATGCACGAACACACGCTCTTAGCCGTTTGATCGCAAGATCGGACTACTTAAAACACATCGCGGCCATGCCTTCATCACACGCTTGCGCCACTCCTTGCATCTAGGTGCGCCATGTGGCCTCTCCATTGCCATCCCTTGTGCATCGCATGACCCAATTTGGTCGCGCTTGCGCTTAAGCCTTGATTTGAGGCGAGGCGCAGCTCAAACCTATGCCCTACCTCTTCGCGTGAAGGTGCTACCACTGTGCCAAGCCGCCCTTTAAGGTGAGCTTTGGTTTTGAGGTCAAGCGCCCTCGACCATTGGATTAAGATCCAATGGCTGAGGTTGATCAAGCAGCAGATGAGAGTAAGAGGGTAGCGGGTGTTCATGGCCGGTGTGGGCAGCTAAGATGACGCCACATGGTGCCATCTTGGCCGTCCATCTTCTTTGTCTTGTAGATGGTGCTACGGATGTCGGATTGGGCCAATTTTCGCACCATTGGGCTGTGATCGTTGATCCAAACCCATCTGTGCGATCGAATTTGTCATATGATGTACGGATTTACACCACCTTGGCCCCTTGACCTCTGATCTTTCTTAGACTACATCTAATGCTATGGAAGTTCGATTAAGGAGATCTTGGAGTCGTTGAACTCCGATCATCGCCCTGATCAGATCTGTACAGTTGGATCTTCAATCAGAGGCCTCGATTAAATATCTCCCTATTATCTTACCACAAAAAGAGAAAATAAACCTAAATTTTATACAATCTAACTTAAATGCAAGATGATGCATGTTATGCAATATTTGTAATGTATGATGTAACTATATGCGTAAGAACACGCATAAATAGATAGTTTATGTGATATAAAGGTGTTAACATCAGTATCCCTCTCCTGTTAGGTTATTCTTCTCTAACCTACAAGAAGTTGGTGAAGGAGGTAGGATTGTTCTTGAATCTCAAGTCCTTCATGTTAAAATCTGAGTTAATGCTAAAGGAATTGTTAAGGTTTAAAAAACTAATTGTACTGGGAAAACTTGCGACGAAATAGCCTAAGAAATACCTTTTACTATTGTTCACAAAGCCTTCTTATCACCCGATTAATATCATCATTCAAAACAACCCATGTTTACCAAAAAAGATAATTTTGTTCCTCGTTTCCTTGCTTGTGCCATTAATTGAAGTTTCTTTGGTAAAGCTGATGGCTTTAACCATTGTATGCACTGATGAGAACCTCATCATGAGTCCTAACTAGCTCATTTTAACCTAAGAAAGAGAATAAAAGCTCCTACATAACCCGGAGAAGGGCCTAATTCAAGGAATTAATGTTCTAAGAAGAAAACATGAAATAAAGGGTAAAACTGTAATTTTACCATTGCAGTACGTCAACGGGATTTCTCAGAGACTAAACATAGGTCAAATGGTCAAAGGTCAATTTTACCATCGCTGGACCTGCATTTGTCTAGCGAGCACCGGCGAGTCCTCTTTCTCGTCACTCTACCACAATACTAGTGGCAGAGCCATCTTCGTCTACTTTCCCCACGTCGCGCAATACCCGCACGCATGCTCCAGCCCCTTCGTCATCGCCGTTCTCCCTCCTATGGACGTCTTCTTCTCCAATGGCGACAGGTATGGCCAGCCGCCTCCTCTCTCCCTTCGTCCATTTAGCTAGGTTAGAATTATTCCTCTCTCTCCCCTCTTCATTTCCCCTCTCTTAATTTTCACTTTCGAGCCCTCGATGCCGCAGACCACCACCACCACCTTCTCCACCTCCGGCCAGCCACCGGCAAGGCGCATCCACCGCTTCGCACCTCAGCACTCCTCGCCAGAACCCTCATCACCTCCGCCATCACCCACTGAGCACATTCCGCCCTTCCATCAACTGTAGACCACCTCCATCTTCTCCACCTCCGGCCGACCACCGGCGAGGCATATCCACCGCTCCACACTTCCACATGCCTCGCCAAACCCCTCATCACCTCTACCAACACCTACTAATCATCTTCTGCCCTTCCACAGACCGCCATCACCTCCCTAAACGTCCACCGAACACACCCACAAACACGGTCACAGAGCGACCTAGGAACTCATGCCTAGGCCACCCCATGGTCAGCCAACCACGGCCTCACCTTTGCCTTGACACGGCAAAGCTCCTCAGGTGTTTTAATGGGGCCGCAAGGCTGTGTTGAGTGATTTCAGGTTAGGTCCCCGTTCCACCATTGGAGCAAGAATAAGGAGCTCGTAAGCTCGCATCAGGCTGCATCAACCCAGGTGCTGCGCTCCAGGAGGTGCGGGTTGGACTCGCGCATACACCCAACCAGGAAATTGGCTTTGAGAGAGATCACAGCAGCGGCAATTGAAGGAAAGTCTCCTGCGGGTGCACAAGTAGAAGCGGGTGGGACTTTAGTCCCACCTCGGAAACGCTCAGCACAGGTGCACGATTTATATTATTTTTGTGTTCTCTGCTCTTCGCCTCAAGACACGGGGTGAGGTCCCTTCGCCCACACACGCACGCCTCATCTGCGACCTATTCCCCGTGGACCTGGTACCCGACCCGTTTACCTAGCACTCCTTGCATGCTACACCACGCTAATGCGCCTGGACCTGGGCACACGAAACCTGACCCGATTACTCGGCTCTGGGAGAGCGTACCCAGGAGAGAAATAGAGAGAGTGACGTGGGGGAGGGTAGGGGATAGGTTTTGCTCTTCACTGTGCAAGGAAGAGAAGAAGGAAGAGGAAGGCGTAGCTGAAGCTAAGGCCAAGCAGGGAAGAAAGCTATGGTCACAAAAGAAGCAAAGGAAGACAAAGGAAAGGAAGAAAAAGAAGACAAGGAAGAAAGAGAGTGCACTGTAGCTGAGAAGGTGCGATTGAAGGCAAAGGCAGAAGTATAAGGCAGAAGAAGGAAGAATAAAAGGAAAGGAAGAAGACTGCAAGGCAGAAGAAGAAGACAAGGAAGAAGAAGCAGACGGCCAAAGTTTGAAGGCAAAGAGAAGAAGAAAGAGCCAAAGAAAGCAAGAAAGAAAAGAGAAGGCTAAAGAAGAAGGAAAGAAGCTGAAGAGAGAGAGCCAAGCCAAGAATCACCCTTTTTATCTAATTCTTCTCAATCTCTTCTATTTTGCTACATTTTAATATTCATAAACTCTTGCATTTATACTCTAAATTAGGTTTTGAGTAGATTTAAGTGTTCCATTACATTGATTGAGATTAGTGAATAAATTCCATTTGCTCCCTGTGTTCGACCTCGGATACTTAGGCTTTTAAGTAATCAAAATTCTTATTTGTTTTCGAGGCGATTTCATTTATACTACAATGCGGCATCTTTAAAACCACGATCTCATCCTGTTAACATTTTAGTACCGTTGCCGGGGAGCAACGCACAATTTAT
The DNA here is from genome assembly GCA_037157565.1 of Thalassia testudinum. Classification (NCBI taxonomy): domain Eukaryota; kingdom Viridiplantae; phylum Streptophyta; class Magnoliopsida; order Alismatales; family Hydrocharitaceae; genus Thalassia; species Thalassia testudinum. The sequence goes on from JAZHRO010000063.1 coordinate 138,444,747, forward strand.
CACTAGTCTCTACGCTATTTTTGATTATATTTGAACACTAACTTGCCCTATTTTAGTTTTGTTATGATCTTGCTCAGTGTTTCAAGAGAAGAAATCTCCCGTGCAAGTCAACCTCTCCAGGGCAGGTAACCTCTCTTCCTCCCTAAAATCCATCTCCTAATCCTTGAAAGGTAAAAGGAAGTAATTAGTTTAGGAATCAATTGCCTTCTTTCTATAGTAATCACCATCTTTAAGGCAAGAGTGTCCTGATTTTGCGAAATTTTTTTAAACCTATTGAAGTTGAGGCGATTTCTAGAAGCCAGCCCCACAAATTCCTGTGCCTAATAGAAATCACGCTTAGTCTCCGCGGACAACACATTTCTTATTTTGAAGTCCAAATAGAACTTTTGAGAAAAGAAAAAAAGATTGGAAATAGAACCAAATTAGGTTTTTTACAGTAAGATTTTTGAGTGCTAGTTCACACATGCCTGTTTAAAAGGAAATAAACCCACCCGCATTTATGTGCTACCCAAGCCCTTGATTGAAAAGATCTAAGCAAGACAAACCCTAAAAATTGAGCTCTAAATGCACTTGAATCTTAAAAACATTGGACCTAATAACCTGGGAGTCAAATTAGGGTGATTTCGAGGTCTTAACCTAGAATCATTTTGCCATCTTTAGGGTAGGTTAGGTGAAGTTGACCCTTTGGGTCAACCAACCTCCAAATTAGGTCACAACACCAAAAAATCTAAAGTTCAAGTGAAAACCCTAAAGCTCCTTTGATCTTAAAAGTGGTAGACTTAAGAGGTCAAGGTCCCTATTCTGGTCTACCTGGAATCTCAGTGACAAGAGAGGTCGGGTGGGGGAAACCCTGTAACTCGTGGGGATGCTCTACCATGTAGGGGTCTTTGCAGCACTCTCCCTCTCTGGCTGCCCAGGTAATTCTTAGGCGGACGACTTTCTGATCAAGGGGTATCATCCGCCCCGAACCTCCATAGCCATCCAAACATCTTTGGGTGTCTTGATTGGGTCAAAAACCTCCAGTCCCTCATCTCTTTTCTTTAGAGCACACACAGAAAATTTCAGTGGGACTCTTTATTCAGATCTATTCACTTCACAACTTGATTCTACATCTTGATTCAATTTCTAATTCTACATCTAGATTCCACCACCTGATCCAAATATGCAGCCAAACTACTTAGGACTACCATTCAAAAACCTGAATCCCGAAGAACCATGAAAGATAGAATGATTGAGGATGCCCTTAAATTCTATGAAAATGAAGACAAAACCTCAACACCTGTAGAAAACATTCAGGTTGATGTCCCAACAACCACAACCTTCATCATAACTTGTGCCCAAGTGTTATTGATAGAAGCCACAAGAGGATCAACTCGAGACATGCTCATAATAGGATTCATTGAGATAGAAAAGTTACACAATTTTGAATATCTTCAATGTTTGACAAATCCTATATTATGGGAACAACACCAAGATGATCTTGAAAAATGGGAAGAGATAATGAGATTGTTGAAACAAATTATCTATCAAAAATACTCGTATGTACCCAAAACAAAGGATGAACCATCTTGGAGTAATATCGAGGATCAATCTGATTTCCCAGATCTTGGGTCTGAGGCACAGAATGGTTGTAGATTCCTAACCCAGATAGAATACAACATGCCTGATATTGAATTAGGTTGGGAAATTGTAGGAGAACATAATGTTGAGCCACCCCTAGATCGCGAATCACCAAGCTTAGAATGCCAAAACTCCTGCAATGATTAGAGTAGAACTGAACCTCACGAGGGTGTAAATTCCGCCCCTTATTTTGATAAGGTGACCCTCGAAAGTAATTCGGACCTAGATCCTAATGATTTAATCCACATCCTAAGTCTAGAATCTGGATTTGAAACATCTTGGGAAGATTACGAGGCCCCATATGAGGACAATCAAATTTTCAATGAAGAGGATGATTATGGGCCTCTTTTTTATGAATATCCCTCTCCAACATCCTCAGAGAATCAAATCGATTTTTCAGAAGTCACTCCAATTTATGATACAGAAACCAAGGAGTTGGACGAGTGAGGTTTCAATTGGGTCTGTCCTACCAGCTTAGAACTTGAGCCTAGACCAAATAAGAACACCTTTTTAAGCTCAGAATTGACATATAGGCTAGAACCCAATCAGGCTGCTGAATCGACATCATATGATTTATTCTGTGGTGGAACTCATGATCTTGAATCTCATTCAGAATGTGATTTTCGCAAACTCTCCGATGATTCGAATCTGACCATGATTTCGGAGACAATCTGCTTCCTGAATTCGACAAACCAATCTACGACCTCAGCTCACACAACTCATTCTCCAACTCCGAATCTGAGGTCCCGGTTCTCGAGATCATTGATCTAAGTGTAGGCTCCACTAACATGCTAACATTTCTTTTCGATCCTCAGGAACCAAAACTAGAAAATGCCTATCATTCCTTTCTAGGAGAGCCCTCATACACAATTCTCATTAAAGCCACCTCTTTCGAATATACAAAATCGAGCAAAACCCATTTTCAACCCCGACCCACAATCGGACTCAATTTCTATTATGATTCACTTCTCATCGAGCAATTGCAAATGATTCAACCCCACACATACATCGGGTATCAAACATTGATCGGACTGAAAACCATGATCCATCATTCTCTGATCACCTTCGTAGGCCTTCCACGTCATTCACTGATTATTTTATGGAACCCTACTCTGACCTGGCTGATCCGACTCAGCCAAACCCTGCATTTACAATTCCATATCCATCAGAGCTTCATAGCATATGGTGGGTTCCACATCTCCTGATCCACATTTATCAACCCACTAGATTAATAGGGTTTGGGCTGCATCATCAGCCTGCTGATCTTAACAAGCACCTAGTTGGACCAACCAGGCTCTTAATCAAGGTGCTTGTTTTACAGAATTCCACTGATTTGACCACTCCCTCTCCATCCCATGTTCTGCTCAGCTGAAGGAGTTGAATTTAGCACTTAACAGGAGGGAACCCGTCATTCCAAAAACCCGAGATCCGTCTGATTATCCATCTGTACTCCATGTCTATTGCACCTTGAGTTCAGCCTTAGACTAGTCGATCCCACCTCTGGTACACGTACCAGAGCTTGAAATTGTTCGAATCAGTCATTCTTGACCCATTCGTCCACTCGACGTATCTTGTTCTAAGCCCCTGGACCCAACACTGTTTCACACCCTCCGTTTACAATGAGGACATTGCAAAAATTAAGCATGGGGGGTGGTAAAGTGCAAACATACAAAACCAAGAAAAGTCAGAAGGATTCTCATAAAAAAAAATCACATATGTCAAAAATACAAAAAAAAAATAGAAAATTATAAAAAGAATAAAAAAATGAAGGAGGGAGAAAATTTTGTAAGCCACAATTCATGAGGAGAAAAAGAGCAAAAAGACAAAAAGGAGTACAAAATGAAAAGGAAAAAAAAGATAGTCATTAGTAAAAAATTAAGGAATTAACCAAAGTTCTTCACCACATCAAAGAAAAAAGAGAAAAAATGAATGAGAAAAGTGCTAATGAGACCAAAGAGATTAGTAGGAACGCTGATCTTAGGCTTAAAAATTCACGTATCCGCTAAGATTTAGATAATCCTCAAGAAGTTGGGGAAAATGCAAAGCTTAAGTATTAGGTCTAAGGCTTAGGGAGTATTTGGCCTCGTCAACTTACCTTCGGTTTGGGGGATTCGGTAACCTAAGCACCCCAATCCACACACAGTTTGGTTCATTGTGCATAACTATCAAAATCAACGCAAAAGCGTTTTAATGTTCTGAAAAAAGTTGCCTAGAATAGGAGCGGCCGATCAACACAAGTTGATTTAGACGAGATCCCGGCGAGGAGAGGTGGGAAATTCCCCTCAAAGATGTGTAACAACATATCGTCTCCTCAGTGCTTGTCTCTTAGGATATTTACATATCCTACCGGGGGCACGTAAGCACTTTGCTGGTTCAAATACCATGGGCGGCATTATCATGAAATGTCGATTACTAGGGTCTGGATTCGGCCACGGAACGCCATGGGTGGGATTATCTCGAAATCTCGAAATCCAGGGTTCTGGGGGTTGCTATGGGCGGTGCTATCACGAAGCATCGATTGCCAGGGACCTTTGAGGATTGATAATGGGGACGAGGAATCCGATACAGACTGTGTTGAGAAGCCAATCTGAAGCTAGAAATAAAAAGAAAAGAAAAAGAAAACTCTCCAAACAAATAAATCCTCCGTCTCTCTCTTACAAAAATGCACTGTAAACTGAACCTAGGCTAAAATAAGTCTCAAGCACGGGTGCATGAACCGCGGAGTCCAATAAACCTTAGGATAGTTTTTGTGGACCTAAAAACCTTCGCAGAAGAACAAGGCTAGAGCTGGTCAAGTCTGAATTTTGGTTAATACTTGAGTAACTCTAGGCCTATTGTCAGCTTTCTGATCTAATCACAAAGAAAAAGAAAGTACTTAGCATAACTGGTAAAAGAAACTCATGGTCTAGAACAAAAGTTCAAACCTTGAAATTTTGCTAAGGGACTAGTGATGGTGTTGAAAATGGTTGTTGGTGATAATTGTTGTATGATAATGATAACAATGACACCGATGATCTATAATGTGTATATAACACAATGGTTGTATGATGATGAATGATTATTGTTATGATCATGTCGTTGTAGTATAGGGTATATAATATAACATTAAGGATGTCGTATAGTGGTGAGTATGGGTGAGTACCAGTCATTACAACCATTATTATCATTTGCTTATTTATCTAATTTTTACTGGTTTTGTTCCAGGTCGTTCTCTGGGAGGCAATTTATTGAATTTAATTTGGTCACTCTTTGATTATCTCCGAAATTGTCTTCTTATTCAAAAAGAAACTTTACATTTAAAGAATGAATGAATGTTTTATTTACCTAGTTACTAAGAAGTGCTTGCAAAAATACTAACTATGAACAAGCATCAAACAATCTATTATTATACTCTAAACTATGTATTTAGAAGTTATACTATTAACACTAATATGTTAGTTCATACTACATTAGGATACCATAGTGTAAAAACTTAACTTAGTAGTCTTTTATTTATAGTGACATATATATCAGTTTTAGTGACAGATATAAACGTCGCTAAATCTCAGAAAACACTATATACAACCTAAAGAAGCAAACTGAGGTCTTTAGCGACGTATTATAGTGTCGTTTTATTCTGTTAGTAATTATGTGGGTTTACTTATACGTATGTATATTACTTATTCTACTGCTGTATGTACAGCAAGTCTTTTCTGTCCTTGTTATCTCGTGTGTTCCTTCTCTTAAGTCGTCTGTCCTTTCAATTTCTTCTGTGTGGTATTTCAGAGGCTGCGGTGGAGACGGGGTTAGGCTAACGTCCTTAGTGTAAAATGTATTTAATTAGCGGGCGCGCTTTTCGAGGGATACACAGCACCCTACGGGTGGGACCAGACCTCTACTAAGCGCGCCCTAATCTCAGATTAGATGGCTTAGTTACGTTCTCAATCTCAGCGTCAGGCCTCAGCCCAACGGCCTTCAAGCTCGCACAGGCTCGAGCCCCCGGCCCCACAGACAAATCGAAGTTCAGCACACATCGGGTAATCGGACCAGATATAGCAGGCAGGTTTTCGGGCGCTCTGCGCCATGACGACTGCTTAAGGTATAACATAAATTATATTTATATGGCTGCGTTTGGTTTGCAGCACACGATGTGGCGCTATTCCAGCGCCACATCATGCGCCGGAAATCAGACGCAGCTGCGTCTGTGCGCGTTTTTGGCCCTCGATTTGGGGGCCATAAATTATTAAAAAAAATAAAATAAAATATGGTAAATAAAATATTTACGTAATACTACATAATTGATTAATTAATTTTTAATTTTAAATATTTTTACTATACAAATAAATTCGCTAAACTAGGCTGATTATACAGGTTGATTTAGGTGATTAAATAGTTAATTACTTATAAAATAATTAGTAAATGGTCTAATTGACCTTAAACAGTTTTAATTTACATACTTAAATATTTAATACATATTTTTATTGTATTTTTACGAATTTATTTATGTTTTATTTAGGCTAAAATAGCAGTTCTGGGTGTTTAAAATTAAAACTAAGTTACAGTAAGTTATACTAGCTATAATTATACTTTGACTAACTTAAATTACTTAATATATATATATATATATATTCCCAAGTTTATAGATTTATTTACTTGATTATTGCTCTAACTTATTAACTTAGCTACTAAATAAGTAAATATAAATCTGTACATACATATATACATAAATCAGTAAATACATGCATAATAGATTAGTATATATACATATTTTTACATAGATTACATATGTATATGAATTTCTGTACAGGTTTTATACATATTTACAGTATAACTATGTATCTAACTGGTATGCTATAGTTATAATACTATGGATAGGTATATTTACAGTTTTAAAATAAGTATGATTAGGTTTTAGTAGGAAGTTAGGAAATGAGGGAAGAAGGGAGTTTAGAGAAGAGGGGAATGTAGCTGCTAGATGCAGCATGTTGCTGTATAACTGGGAATAAGATTAAATTCAAAACAAACTAAACATTGAAGAGATGAAATCCAAATCTGAAAGGGGTTTAAATCTCACGAAAATCTCATGTAAATTCAGCTCAAACACTCATTAGGAAAAACCCTATCAGAAGCATCCTTTCAGATCAAAACAGCAAATGGCATTGAGTTAGTCTTCCTAATGCCATAGACAGCATGAAGGAAGACTTAGCTCGATCAATTAAAACCAACAACATACAATCCCAGTTTCTTGCAACCTTAAGGAGTATGGAAAACTCCTTAGGTTAGAGAATCACCATACAGAAATGATCATCAACACAAATAGTGTATGGCAGTTCTGAAATAGCAAAAAGAGACTAAGAATGCATTAAGGAAATTTAATGGAAGCTGGCGAATGCATTCAAAACAAAGTATACTCAGAATCATGAGAGGCTCTTCTGATTGGCTCTCTGTCATCAGAGAGCTTCTCAGAATCCTTGCCTACAATGAAAACCAAAAATCCCTTCAATTTGTCAGATCTGTCAAAACATTTCAGAGAGTAAAAATCCTTTAAAATCCAAATCAAAAGTGCTCTAACAAACTGAGGCAATCCATTTAAAACAGAGGGGCTTTTGTGAAACAAATGGAGTGAGTGAGAAGCCCCAAATGGTGCTTGTGACGCCACTTTCAGATCTGAGGCAGTGCGCCATCAGATCTGAAATTGGGTCAGGATGTGTGGGTGATTGATGAAAAATTCGCCGTTAAAAAGGAAAAAACAAGAATCAGAATTTGGATGATGGAAAAACAAAACATGAAGAGGGAGATAAATTGAACAATGAACAGATAATTCTTCCCCTCTGATCTGGACTGATCAGAGGAGGTGAGGGAGGGGATCTAATACTAATTCTACTCCTAAGACTAATCTAACTACAGCTAACATTAAACACTAACAATTAAAACTAAATCTATTCTAAACTACTGCAAACTAAATCTAACACTACTTGTGCAGAATTAAAAACCTAAAGTAAAAGGAAGAATGGGACCTATGGGTCCTTAGCCGGCGGCTAAGGAGGAAGAAAGGAGGAGGGTGACTCCAGCGGAGGGAAGAGTCTGCTAGTGAGACTCCAGGGTCGTCCTCAGGTGCTACGAGGTCCTTAGTGACGAGGAGGGTCGAGAGCAGGCGATGATTCCACAGCCGGTGGCTGTGAAATCAGGGTCTAGATGAGGAGGAGAGACTGGAGTGGACGAACTGATCGCTAAGAGATGTAGGAGGGAGCAATCCTTTGCGCACGACACCACTGAGGTGCTTAAATAGCAGCTCAGTGACTGGAATCACCGCAAGGGTGAGGTTAATCAAAATTAGGCCGACGGTGAGGATGAGATGAGTAGAGCGCGGGGCGAGTCGAGAGGGAAATCTGACCGTCAGATGTGATCTGGGAAGAGAGGTGAACGCACGCACCGAATCGCGCGAAGGTTCCAATAGAATCCAGCCGCAGATCGAGATCAAAAGTGCGATGGACGGTCGAGAATGGCTGTGTTCTTCGCGTGCTACAGTGCGCGTGAAGAACACAGGCTTCTCTCTGAAATGAGGGAAAACTTGCAGGAAGACCCTTGAACGAAGGGGTAGAAGAATAGCGTGCAGGTCCAAAAGTGAAAAGAACTATAACTGGAAGGGCCTTGCATTCATACAGAAGGGTCCCTGCGGCTTGCAAAAAGGTCCAAGGAGGAGTTTTGAAGGGTAGAAATGCAATGCATGAAGGACCTAATTGTAATCTATTTATTTCTAAGCCTAAATGATGTCCAATTGCTTTCAAATTTTTACATGTGCTTAATTGAACATTTAAGACATTAATTTTACTTCTGATTTGGCTTTTCAAACTTGTTTATGTGTTCAATTGATGCATGGATCATCATTTATTCTTTTGTTTTCAAAGTATCTCACTTTTGTGACCTAATTATGAAGTTTTAACACACATTAAAAGTTTTAGGTCTTTTCTTTAATTCCCACACTTAACCCTTTTTATATGTTAATTTGATATTGTTTTGCTTAGTGTCTAGCTTAATTTCAGCCTTTTAGCCATGATGAGTAGCCACTCATCAACTAGCAAAAGATAGGCATGGGGTTATGATGAGAACCTCATCATGAGTCCTAACTAGCTCATTTTGACCTATGAAAGAGAATAAAAGCTCCTACATAACCTGGAGAAGGGCCTAATTCAAGGAATTAATGTTCTGAAAAGAAAACATGAAATAAAGGGTAAAACTGTAATTTACCATTGCAGTACATCAACGGGATTTCTCAGAGGCTAAACATAGGTCAAATGGTCTAAACAAGATAAAAAGTGGGTTGGATCAATCATAAATGGGTTAGTATGCAATCTGAGAGTTAAATGACATCTTGCAACCCTAAAAAAGACCTGCCTAATTCAATAAGGTTCTGGTCAGGATAAAAATCAAATAAACCCTCTAAAATTTATGGAAAAATATCCCCTAGGGTTGAGAACCTTCAAATTGGCCTTTGAAACCTATTCTAACCTAGATTGGGGTCCTAGCTCATTATTTGACCTAATTTGGATTGTTGTGTAAAATATCTAGTCAAATGTAGTCAAACCCAAAATCGAACTTCACCATTGAATTCCTTAAGTCCAAATTAGGTTTGCACCAAAATTTGGACCTAAGGGGAGGTCATCTTGACCTACTTTGCAAAATAGTCCACCTAATTACATTCTGGCCCCTAACTTTTGAAAACTCTTGCGCAGACCCCCCTAACTTCCTCGCCACTCTTACAATTAGGTCCCTCCACCATTAAAGCAGAGGAATCCTACTCCAGCGAGGAATGGAGGGGAATTACTGTTAAGACTCGTGCCATCAAAGCTCTTTTAAGACGTTTGGGACTCGGGCCAGACGTTTGGTCAAACGTCTGGAAATCAGTTTTTGCATGCATACGACTGAGAGTCTGCGTGCGTGCCCCGCGCAGACTGAGCCCTAGCCACCCTCTTCTCTGTCTTCTTCCTTCGTAGACTTGCAGAGCCTTTCCCCCCACTCTTACAAATATCCCCTCCTCTCCCTCACGCCACCCCACATCCATCCATCCACCTTCTTCCTTCAGCGAGGGCGAGAGCAGTGAGTTGCTGCCAAGTGCAGCGGCGGAGAGGAGAGTGGCAGCGAGAGAAGGGGAGAGAGGAGAGCGCACTAGTCGTGGGGGTGCTCGCTGGAGAGGCTCAAGGCCGGTCGGGCGTGCGCGAGGCAGAGCGTTGTGCGGGGGAGGTTTCCCCTAGCGCTACTGCAACTAGAGCAGTGAACGAGCAGCTGCGTGGCATGGCCGCGTGCAGCAGGAAGAAGACGAAGGAGCTTGTGATTTTGGGATTTTTCCCAAAATCAGATGTCTGGACCAACATCCATACGACGCGGACGACGTTTGGAGGGAGTTCCAGACAACTGAGAGGTACGTACTACGTCCTATGCTTCCTTTTGTGGATACGACCATGCAGGTTGTTCCACCGAAGCTCTGTTGTGTGCCGTGTTGATAGATTTTGCGTGCATGTGCAGGATTTGCTTCAGGAAGGCGCGAGACACGCCCTCCCACACGGTTCAGACATCTGGGCGAGGCACCAGACGGCGGAGAGCGTCTCCGGACGTTTGGAGGGATAGTTGGACGTCTGGAGCTAGGTCCAGACGGTTCAGCAGGATCCTTGGACGTTTGAGGAGCAGCGCAGAGCGAGGTATGGATCTGGACCCCTTTTAAGAAGTCTGGAAGGTGTTCCAGACATCTGATTTGAGTATGGATTATCATTTTTGACCTGTTTAAAGTCCGTTTGAGGTCCAATTTCCGCATTTAAGATTCTGTTCTTCTCCGTAAAGGTTCCTCTACTTGATTGAAATACTTTTATCCTGTTCTGAGTGGTTCCTTGTGGTTGATCCTTGTGTTAGGACCTTATTCCATTGCGGATTTGGGGGTTGCGGAGGCACGTGGACCTGCCGATCAAGCCCCCATTACTCCCGATTTTGTGGGTAGAGTGGCTTCCCTTAGTTAATTACAAACATAAATGCATATCTGGAATAAATAATAGATCCTAGGGTACGACATGAATCCTAGGATCAGAAACACTATATTGAATGATAGATCCTAGGGTATGGCATGAATCCTAGGATCAGAAACACTAGATTGAATGATAGATCCTAGGGTATGGCATGAATCCTAGGATCAAAAACACTAGATTGAATGATAGATCCTCGGGTATGGCATAATCCTAGGACTAGAAACACTGGAACGATTGTATTGAATGCCTGAATTGCAGTCTTGGATGAGTAGATAGAATAATAATAATTGCCTGTAATTGGATAACAGCTGCTTGTGAAACGTAGAGTACTTTTGTTAGTAACTGCGACATGTAATTCCTGTTGTTTGAAAATTAAATTCAAGCTGCTTGTATATAAATTGGAAAAGAAAGATTGAATGTTGGAAACAAGTGCTATATGCGAATAAACCTGAAATGATGAAACCTAGTATGGCTTGGCCTGAGAAACATGAGCATGAACCCTACGGGGAATTAGGAGTAGAGCTCCTGGAAATAAATAGAATGGAACTGGAAATGTGAATGGCGAAGTGTGTTGTCTCTTGGGTACGTGGTACCAAGGGAAGCACATATTACCTGTTTAGTGCAGAGCGGAGCCAGCCGCCCTAGGGTTGGGACCCAGGGTTAGGACTGGCCACTCTGTACCGACTCTTTGGCCCTCGTGTACACAGTACCGGGGAGAGCTACTAGTGTAGGGAGAGAGCTAGCCACCCCACGAGGCCCAGGGTTCAGCTAGCCATCCTACACCGACTTGTTAGGCCTACTGGGCAAACCAGGGTAGTCAGGTGAGGGTGCGCGGATTGTGGAGGGTCAAGACCCCTGTTTGGTTACTGTGGAGGGGCTTGACCCCTGTTACTGAGAGGGCTATGCCCTATACTGGTTCCGTGCTATGCTTTGGGCGCACCCGTTAATGGAAACGACTGACCGCGTGCCAGTGCGGGGTAGCTACCCGTGTGTTTATCACACGTGCCGTTGTCACCGTTATGTCTGTCAACAACCTTGGGGTGGTTGACTGAGTGTAGGACCACCACGGGGGACTCTCCCGACCAGGAGAGCACCACGTGCTACTTCTACTCTTCGGAAAAGACTGCAATCAAGATCGTTCCCACGAAGAACATTTGAGATCAAGAAAAAGACCTGATAAATAAACCTAGTAATGAAAGAAAGAATAATTAGTTGAATAAAGAAAGAGATTGAAAACAACAGCTACCTGTCCACTTTTACTGTTTCTCTTAGTTAGCTGTTTGCCACTCTACTCAGCGTTTTGCTGACGTGTTGTAGTTACATTCTTTTTCAGGTCCAGGTGTTGAGCAGCTAGAGCCCACGGCTGCAGAGGGTACTGGGCCTAGTAGAGCTCAGTAGTTGTACTTTTGTTGTATCTCATTTTCTATAGTAGTAAGTATTTTGTTACCCTTTTGTACTCTTGTTTTGTAACTTCATATACCTGTACCTGTTTAAAATTCTCTCTATTGAGGTGGCGTGTACTGTAGTGGGTACTTTTTTACTGTTGTACTTTTGTTACTGTTAGATACTTGCTTGGTGAATGTGGTTTATTTTATCGCTTTTTGGTTACTTTCTCGTTGGACGACTGGGTCTTGGGATCAGTCGAGTCGGTCCGATTCTCGTGTCCTGTAGGGATTTGGGAACCGGGTCATAACAAGATGGTATCAGAGCAAGGTCGTCCCGAGAAGTGAACCAACTAGCTGAAAAATAACCAATTCACGTGCTTGTAACTAGAGTAACCACCCCAATGTACCTTTTGACATCCGTTCTGAAGTTCTTTTGCTGAGTGTCGGCTAGATTTGACGTCTTCCTATTTTGTGTTTGAATCTCCTTGCAGGAGATGCCTCAACGTGGAACCAGAAGGGTGGGCCGTGGGTGTGGCCGAGGTCGAGGCCTGAGGGACAGATGTGTCGAGCTTGGAGTAAATGCTACCCCTTCTCTTCTCCTGAGTATACCGTCTCTGAGAGGTGGTTCGAGAAGAATTTCAGCTCCCACCCACTCCGCCACCCCCTCATCTCTCTCCCGAGGGTACGACAGGGGAGTTTATCGTGAAACGAGATTTCCGCCGTCACACTAGGCGGGTTAGGAGAGCTCAAGGGAGGCATGTGACACCCGCAGGAGAGCCGTCGTGCTTTGCGGGGCTGCCAGTAGCCTCTGGGGGGCTCCGACAGGGGCCAGCTGTCAGCACTGGACCCCCGCCCAACCGCCAGTAGGGACCTACCGAGAGAGGGAGTCGACTCCCCCTCTGCTACCAGTGTGGCTAGCCGGGCCATTTCGGAAGGGACTGCCCGTCTAGGGCTGGAGCACAGCAGATGCTCACCGCTTCGAGCGCTGAAGGTCAGTGGGGTGGTCGTGGGTTCCAAGTGCATGAGGGAGGACGGCCGCCATGAGGAGGATATCGGCTAGCTGTCACTATCTCCGCCCCGGGCCTACCTATTTTGTCCGCTCCCAGTACCGAGGAGTGTCGCGACGTCGTGACTCACGGAGACATCATAGCTTCAGTTTATACGGTGACAGGTATGGTTACAAGGTTTGGTCTTTCTGGAGTACGTAATTCTTGCTTCTAGTACAATGTACCTTCTTGCTCCATGAGTTGTTCGCTACTTTGGAGTCCGATAGCACTCCATTAGGGGATTAGCTGTAATCAGAAACCTAGGCGGCCAGCAGTTTGTAGCTGGGGAGGTAATACAGGTTGTAAGGTCAATGTTGGGGAACACAGCCTTCTCGCTGACCTGATTGTGATACAGATGGGGGACTTGGGCGTGATTCTGGGGATGGACTGGCTGTCCACTTACCACTCCTTGGTGGACTGTTTTGAGAGGAAGATCGTTTTCTCCATACCGGAGTTGCCTTCTTTCAAGTTTCACGGACAGCCAGTGGATGGAGGCTTCAGGTGCATTTCTGCACTTTGGGTAGCGAGACTTTTGAGCCAGGGGTGTGAGGGCTTCCTAGCTTGTGTGGTGGCGGAGCCTAGCCCTATGGCAGACCTTCAGAGTATCCCGGTGGTCAGAGAATACCCCAACGTATTCCCAGATGAGTTGCCAGGACTACCGCCCGTGCGTGAGATCAAGTTTGAGATCTCGCTGGTACTGGGGACCATCCCCATTTCTACAGCACCGTACAGGATGGCACCACTTGAGCTGCGAAAGCTCAAGTCTCAATTGCAGGACCTTCTGGAGAAGGGCTTTGTGAGGCCTAGTACGTCTCCGTAGGGAGCCTCGGTATTGTTTGTGAAGAAGAAGGAAGGTACCCTACGCCTTTGTGCGGACTACAGACAGCTGAATAGGGTTACCATCAAGAACAGGTATCCGCTGTTGAGGATTGACGACTTGTTTGATTAGTTGCGAGGTGCCACGGTATTCTCCAAGACAGCTTTCCGCACCCGGTACGGACACTACGAGTTTTTGGGCATGTCATTTGGGCTGACCAACGCCCCCGCTGCCTTCATGGATTTGATGAACCGAGTGTTCAGACCGTACTTGGACCAGTTTGTGGTGGTATTTATTGATGATGTGCTCATCTACTCTCGAGATCAGGCGCAGCATGGACAACACTTGCGGATGGTTTTGGACACACTGAGACGACACAGGATGTATGCCAAATACAGCAAGTGCAAGTTCTGGTTGAAGGAGGTGACCTTCATGGGCCATGTGATCTTTGGGGATGGCTTGGCTGTGGACCCAGCCAAGGTTGAGGCAGTGCTCAGGTGGGAGAGATCCGCAGTTTCTTGGGACTGGCAGGTTACTACAGGCGATTTATCAGGGGATCATCGCAGATTGCACGTCCTATGACATAGTTGACCCGGAAGGACGTGCCCTTTTCTTGGACAGCCGCTTATGGGGCATGTTTTCAGGAGCTGAAGGAGAGGCTGACTTCGGTTCCCGTGCTCACCATCCCAGATAGTAGTGGCGGGTTCGTTGTGTACATGGATGCCTCTTTGTAGGGGTTAGGGGGTGTGCTCATGCAAAGGGGTCACGTTATCGCTTACGCTTCGCGGCAACTGAAGCTCCATGAGCATAGCTACCCTACCCACGACTTGGAACTGGCAGCTGTCATCTTCGTGCTGAAGACTTGGAGGCACTACTTGTACGGTGAGACTTTTGAGATTTTCACAGATCATAAGAGCCTCAGATACTTGTTTGATCAGAAGGAGCTCAACGTAAGACAGAGACGTTGTTTGGAGCTACTGAAGGACTATGACTGCAGCATTTCCTACCACCCGGGGAAGGCCAACGTGGTGGCTGACGCCTTGAGCCGGAAGGCGCCTGCCCACTTGGCCAGTTTACAGGCGTAGAGTTGGAGCCTCATGGAGGAGATGGGCAGTTGGCGGCCCCTAGAGTTACTGGGGCACTGTGGGGCAGTGACCGTGACATGACAGACGAGGCCTGAGTTGATAGACCGCATCATCACAGGATAGATGGTCGACCCGTACTTGTAGTCGTTGCATGACAAAGTACTGTCAAGAGACCCTGGGGACTTCTCCTTTACAGACGAGGTGCTACGCATGAGGGGACGTTTGTGCGTTCCCAGGGACGAGGAGCTGTTGAGGGAGCTCCTGACTGAGGCACACGGTTCCAGGTTCACCATACATTCCAGAAACACTAAGATGTACCATGATCTGAGACGCGACTTTTGGTGGAGGGGAATGAAGCGGGATGTAGGTGAATTCGTACAGCAGTGCTTAGTGTGCCAGCAAGTGAAGGCTGAGCATCACCATGGACTTGGTGGTGGGCTTGCCCGTTACCCAGCAAGGACACGACGCAGTCTGGGTGATCATATATAGATTGATGAAGACGGCACATTTCTTACCGATTCAAGTCACCCTGGGACCAGCACAGTTGGCAGAGAGGTATATCCACGACGTGGTATGTCTATATGGAGTTCCGCAGGAGATCGTATCCGATCGGGATACCCATTTTACGTCCCAGTTTTGGGCTGAGTTTCAGTAGGCCTTGGGGACATGGTTGAGGTTCAGTACAACATATCACCCCCAGACAGACGAACAGTCAGAGCGCATGATACAGACTCTCGAGGACCTTTTATGTGCTTGTGTACTAAACTAGAGGAGCTCTTGGGAGGAGCACCTGCCCCTGGCGGAGTTTGCATATAATAAAAGTCATCACTCGAGCATTGGCATGTCACCCTACGAGGCTCTGTACGGATGGAGGTGTACGGCGCCCTTGAGTTGGGTTCAGGTGGGGACCAAGTGGGAGGTTGGCCCCAGGCAACTTCTCACTGTCAGGAGCAGACAGAAGAGCTATGCAGATCGAAAATGTAGAGAGGTGTAGTTTGAGGTTGGGGATCATGTCTTCCTTCGTGTTTCACCCATGAAGGGCCTGCAGCGGTTTGGGGTGAGAGGGAAGCTCACGCCAAGGGTTGTGGGACCCTTTGAGGTCCTGGAGTGGGTTGGACTCGTTGCTTACAGGCTTTCCCTTCCTCCCCAGCTTTCTGGTGTGCACGACGTGTTCCACGTGTCCAACCTCAAGAAGTACGTCGTCGATCCCAGTCACGTCCTGAGCCACGAGAGCGTTGAGGTGGGTGACGACCTGACCTACCCCGAGCGGCCAGTACAGATTCTCAACAGAGCCGTCCAGAGTTTGAGATGGAAGCAGGTACCCCTGGTGAAAGTCCTATGGAGGAGCCAGCGGTACGAAGAGGCTACCTGGGAGCCTAAGGCGGCGATGCAGGAGCGGTACCTGGAGCTCTTTGAGGGTACGTCTTTTCGGACCGGTTTCGATCCTCTTTGAGTTTGTTATGCGAAAGTTGTTCTTTTTCCGCACCCTAGTTAGCGCAAGTTTCGGGGATGAAACTTCCGTTGAGTTTGTTATGTTGTTAAGACCGGTGCCATCAAAGCTCTTTTAAGACGTCTGGGACTCGGGCCAGACGTCTAGTCAAACGCCTGGACACACTCCTAGACGTCTGAAAATTAATTTTTGCATGTGTACGATCGTGAGTCAGCACGCGTGCCCGCGTAGACTAAGCCTCAGCCGCCCTCTTCTCTGTCTTCTTCCCTCGCAGACTTGCAGAGCCTATCCCCCCACTCCTACAAATATCCCCTCCTCTTTCTCATGCCACTCCACTTCCATCCATCCCCCTTCTTCCTTCAGCGAGGGCGAGAGCGAGAGCAGCGAGTTGCTGCCAAGTGCAGCGGTAGAGAGGAGAGGGGCAGCGAGAGAAGGTGAGAGAGGAGAGTGCACTAGCTTGAGGGAGCTCACCGGAGAGGCTCGAGGCCGGTCGGGCGTGCGCGAGGCAGAGTGTTGTGAGGGGGAGGTTTTCGCCAGCGCTGCTGCAGCTAGAGCAGCGGACGAGCAGCTGGTGACGCGGTTGCACGCAGCAGGAAGAAGACGAAGGAGCTTGTGATTCTGGGATTTTTCTCAGATTCAGACGTTTGTACCTACATCCAGATGACGTGGACGATGTCTGGAGGGAGCTCCAGACGACTGAGAGGTACGTACTGCGTTCTATGCTTCCTTTTGCGGACATGGCCATGCAGGCCGTTCCGCTGAAGCTCTGTTGCGTGCCATGTTGAGAGATTTTGTGTGCGCGTGCAGGATTCGCTTCGGAAAGGCACGTGACATGCCCTCCCAAGCGTTTCAGACGTTTGGGCGAGGCACAAGACGGCGGAGAGCATCTTCAGACGTCCGGAGGGATAGTCAGACGTCTGGAACTAGGTCCAGACGGTTCAGCAGAATCCCTGGACGTCTGAGGAGCAGTGTAGAGTGAGGTATGGATTTGGATCCCTTTTAAGACATATGGAAGGTGTTCCAGACGTCTGATTTGAGTCTGGATTGTCGTTTTTGACCTGTTTAAGTCCATTTGAGGTCCGATTTCCACGTTTAAGATTCCGTTCTTCTCTGTAAAGGTTCCTCTACTTGATTGAAATACTTTTATCCTATTCTGAGTGGTTCCTTGTGGTTGATCCTTGTGTTAGGACCTTGTTCCGTTGTGGATTTAGGGGTTGCAGAGGCACGCGGACCTGCCGATCGAGCCCCCATTACTCCCGATTTTGTGGGTAGAGTGGCTTCCCTTAGTTAATTACAAACACAAATGCATATCTGGAATAAATAATAGATCCTAGGGTATGGCATGAATCCTAGGATCAGAAACACTAGATTGAATGATAGATCCTAGGTTATGACATGAATCCTAGGATCAGAAACACTAGATTGAATGATAGATCCTAGGGTATGGCATGAATCTTAGGATCAGAAACACTAGATTGAATGATAGATCCTAGGGCATGGCATAAATCCTAGGACTAGAAACACTGGAACGATTGTATTGGATGCTTGAATTGCAGTCTTGGATGAGTAGATAGAATAATAATAATTACCTGTAATTGGATAACAGCTGCTTGTGAAATGTAGAATACTTTTGTTAGTAACTGCGACATGTAATTCCTGTTGCTTGAAAATTAAATTCGAGCTGCTTGTATATAAATTGGAAAAGAAAGATTGAATGTTGGAAACACGTGCTATATGCGAATAAACCTGAAATGATGAAACCTAGTATGGCTTGGCCTGAGAAACATGAGCATGAACCCTACGGGGAATTAGGAGTAGAGCTCCTGGAAATAAATAGAATGGAACTGGAAATGTGAATGGGGAAGTGTGTTGTCTCTTGGGTACGTGGTACCAAGGGAAGCACATATTACCTGTTTAGTGCAGAGCGGAGCCAGCCACCCTAGGATTGGGACCTAGGGTTAGGACTGGCCACTCTGTACCGACTCTTTGGCCCTCACGTACATAGTACTAGGGAGAGCTACTAGTGTAGGGAGAGAGTTAGCCACCCCACGGGGCCCGAGGTTCAACTAGCCATCCTACACCGACTTGTTAGGCCCACTGGGCAAACCAGGGTAGTCAGGCAAGGGTGTGCGGACTTTGGAGGGGCAAGACCCCTATTTGGTTACTATGGAGGGGTTCAACCCCTGTTACTGAGAGGGCTATGCCCTATACTAGTTCCGTGCTGTGCTTTGGGTGCACCCGTTAACGAAAATGACTGACCGCATGCTAGTGAGGGGTAGCTACCCATGCATTTATCGCGCATGCCGTAGTCACCGTTACATCTGTCAGCGACCTTGGGGTGGTTGATTGAGTGTAGGACCACCACGGGGGACTCTCCCGGCCAGGAGAGCACCACGTGCTACTTCTACTCTTCGGAAAAGACTGCAATCAAGATCGTTCCCACGAGGAACATTCGAGATCAAGAAAAAGACCTGATAAATAAACCAAGTAATGAAAGAAAGAATAATTAGTTGAATAAAGAAAGAGATTGAAAACAATAGCTACCTGTCCACTTTTACTGTTTCTCTTAGTTAGCTGGTTGCCACTCCACTCAATGTTTCGCTGACATGTTGTACTTACAACCTTTTTCATGTCCAGGTGTTGAGCAGCCAGAGCCCATGGCTGCAGAGGGTGCTAGGCCCAGTAGAGCCCAGTAGTTGTACTTTTTTTGTACCTCGTTTTCTGTAGTAGTGAGTATTTTGTTACACTTTTGTACTCTTGTTTTATAACTTCATATTCCTGTACCTATTTAAAATTCTCTACTGTTGTGGTGGTGTGTACTGTAGTGGTTACTTCTTTACTGCTGTTCTTTTGTTACTCTTAGTTACTTGCTTGGTGAATGTGGTTTATTTTACTGCTTTTTGGTTACTTTCTCGTTGGACGACTAGGTCTTGGGATTAGTCGAGTCAGTCCGATTCTTGTGTCCAGTAGGGATTCGGGAACTGGGTCATAACAATTATTCCTTGATCCCTTAAAGATCTCCTCCCAGATTTGGAAGGGAGATTCTCTGAGGAATTCCCTTCCATCTGAGCATGATTGCAGGATCTGATTTGCATCAAATCTCGTGCAAACACATGAGAGATGTGGGTGTCTCAACTGATTCCTTCTCCGGCGAGGACTCTCGCTCTTGGAAGCTTGTCTTCCAAGCACAAGAGCCCCTACCAGTGCCTATAAAGGCACTACCACCTCCGGCCGCATTTCTTCAGCTTGACTTGGCCAGAGAACTACCCACAATTTTGTCTCCTCTCCTTCGACTAGGTGTCCAGTGAGCTCCGGCGAGTCCTCCTCCTCTTTCTCATCGCTCTGCCACAATACCAGTGGTAGAGCCATCTTCGTCTACTTCCTCCACGTCGTGCAATACCTGCTCGTGTGCTTCAGCTCCTTCGTCATTGCCGTTCTCCCTCCTTTAGACGTCTTCTTCTCCAATGGCAGTAGGTACGGCTGATAAGTTGATTTTCGCTTTCGAATAATGTATTAAGATGATTTGTCGTTGTAGGATCAAAGTGGTGGAAAATCGCTTAACAAAATAATTAAAATAAAAATTAAACCACTTGCAGAAGAGCGGGTCGTGTCCACAGGGAGGCAATGATGCAATAAAATCATGAATATTTTTTTTCTCGTATTCGTTCAATCAAGTGCGAAATCCATAGTCAAATCTGACATGAAATGCGACGAAAAGAAGATGCACAATAATTAAAAAATGTAAGGGTAGATGTGCAATTTTTCTTCACTGAAATATTCAATAAATATGTGATGAATCTATGTAATTTCCAATTGACATGCATTGGAGAAAATTTGTGCGCATCTTAATCCAAAACCAATGTTAAAAGATGTGAATCACAAAAGCCACGCAATTATAAGAAAGCTTGAGTATGAAGTCGCAATTTCACTCAATATTTCAAATATTGAAACAAAAATGAAAGTTTTGCAATGGCATTCAAATGTAATTATTAATTAGAGTAAAAGTAGAAGATTCTACCTCTCTCCTCCTCGCGCACGGGAGAGAGGTTCATTCGAGGAACTCTTATGGGGATAGTAATCGCTGAATTTAATGACGAGATTGCATTTTAAAGAGTTATTCATTGTCGGATATTTGAAATCACCGCGAAAAATGATTATCAATTTTATTACTCGAAATTCAAAACTTCCGAAGTCGAACTCAGGGGGCAAATTAGTATTTCAGAAGGAAAATCACAATCTCAAATTGTACTTGAAAGATGTTCAATGCAAAGTAGATAAATGCTAGAGAGGAAAAAGAAATAAATTCTCTCTCTCTTTTTTTTCTTTTCTTCCTTCTTATCTTCTCTCTTTCTTTTTCTTTGCTTTCTTTCTTCTTTCTCTGTCTTTGGCCTTCTTCAGACGTCTGATTCTGTGAATCAGATGCCTTAACTGATGATTGCTACAATGCCTTTACTTTGATTCTCTCTTCAGCCTAGCCTTCTTCTTTCTTCCTTCTCCTTGGCTTCTGCTTTTCTGTCTTTGGCCTTCTTCTTCCTTGGCTCCTTTGCTGCTATAGTTTCCTTCCTGCTCTGGCCTTAGCTTCCTCTTTCTTCTCTGCGGCTGCCTCCTTGGCTTCTACTTCTTTCTTCTGCTCTTGCTTCTCTCCTTTGCTTTCTCTCTTCCTTCTCTTCTTCTGCGGCTAAGTCTTCAGCTTCTTCTTCCTTGGCCCCTGCAGTCCTGTGGCTAAGTCCCTGCCTCCACCTTCTTTTCACTTGGCTGCTCCTCTTCTTCTTCTTCAGTTGCGCCTTTCCTTCCTTCTTCTTCAAATGCCTGCCCTTAACTTTTTCCCCGCAGCTGCTTCCTCCTCCTCCTTCCTTGCACAGCACAGAGAAGCAAAACCTACCCCCTACCCTCCCCGCGTCTCTCTCTCTCTATTTCACTCTTAGGACAGCTCTCCCAGAGCCTTCTTGGGTTATCGGGTCAGGTATGCGTGTCCAAGACCAGGTCCATCGGCGTGTGTGGTGGACGAGTGCACGGGTAGTCGGGTTAAGTAGCTAGGTCCGCGGAGGTGTGGGTCGCGGATGAGGCATGGTGGGCGAGGGGACCTCACCTCGTGATTCGGAGGCGATAAGGTGAGAACACTTTTTCAATTTATTCTGGTGTAGGCGCTCTATCGTATCTGAGGTGGGACTATTTGTCCACCTTTCTTCGCGTGCTCCTGCGGCAGAGACAAGGCCTCTAATTACAGTAGTTGCAAAGGCCTTTGACTCCAATTGATGGCCTGGAGTCGTGCGCGAGTGTCTTCCGTGCAACCTGGGATAGGAACCTAGAGCTGGTGAAACCTGGAGCTCGCTTCAAGCTTGCTTCAAGCTCTATGCCAATGGCAGAGGACGCCTGTATCTGAAATCACCATGACGGCCTCGCGGCCACGTCAGAACATTCATGATGCCCTAGGCACGACGAGTGTGCTATGGTGGTTGGAGTGGCGTGGGGACACCTGTGCGAGTGTGCCTAGGGCACACTGTGTGCGTATGTGTGGGTGTGTTCGGGGGTGTGTTTGGGTGAGTGGAGTGGTGGTATGAGTGAGGGAAATGTTGAGTGGTGTGAGGGGATGCTTATGGACTTGTCGGCGAGGGGTGGGACGGCCTTTGGAGGTGGAGTGGCCTCGCCGGAGTTGGTGGCCGGAGGTGAGGGAGATGATGGTGGTGGAGTGTGGTAGTAGTCAATTTAGGAAATAAATAAGGGGAAAATGAAGAGGGGAGAAAGAGGACTTAACTGAGGGACTTGGAGAGAAGGGGGGAGGCGGAGGGCGATCGACGCATGTCTGTCGTCGTCGGAGACGAAGGCCCTAAGGTGAAGAATGGTGACGAGGAAGAGGGTCGGAGGGGCGCGCACGGGTACGACGCGGCACAGAGAATCATGGCGGAGAGGACTTGGCCACTGGTATGGCGGAAGAGTGATGAAATGAGGGAGGGAGAGTCGCCGGAGCCTGCGGGCAGATGGCCGGAGGAGGAGGAGACGAATTTGGGGGGCTATCTCTGGCCAAAATAGGCTTGCTAGAAGTGGAGGGCTTTAGGCAAGCTTAAATAGGCACGGGTAGAGGGGGAAACGCAAGGAAGCGGCAGGAACCCCACGCTGGAGGTATGGCTAGAGTGAGACCCATACCTCTTGAGCATTCGCACGAGAGGTATGGGGCGATTCAGGGTATGGGGAGCTGCTTATGCAGTAGGGGGTTTCGCAGAGAGCTCCCCTTTCAAATCTGGGAGCAACTCCCCATGGAAATGAGGAGAAAATCGGCTCGCAAAGTCGTCGGCGGTATGGGTCCCTGCTGCAATGGCAGAGGGACCAAAATGAAGAAAGTGATGAAGAAGTTGAGGGGGTATTTGCAAGGGTTTTCAAAAGTTAAGGGCCAGAATGTAATTAGGAGGACCAACTTGCAAAGTAGGTCAAGATGACCTTCCCTTAGGTCCAAATTTTGGTATAAACCTAATTTGGACCTAAGGAATCCAATGGTGAAGTTGGATTTTAGGTTTGACCTCGTTTGCCTAGACATTGTGCATAAAAACCTAAATTAGGTCAAATATTGGGCTTGGTCCCCAATCTAGGTCAAAACAAGTTCCAAAAACCAAATTGAAGGTTCTAAGCCATAGGGGATATTTTTTTATTGAATTTTAGAGGATTTAGTTGATTTTTATCCTGCTTGGAACCTTGTGAATTAAAGTGGGTTTGTTTTAGGGTTATAAAATATCATTTAATTCTTAAATTTCACAATAACCCTCTTCTGACTGAACCATCCCACTTTTTCTCTTATTAAGTCCAATTGACCTATGTCTAGACCCTTAGAAATCCTATTGATGCACTGTAATGGTAAAATTACAGTTTTACCCCTTGTTTCATGTTCTCTTTTCAGATTAGTAATCCCCTGAATTAGGCCTTCCTTTAGGTTATGTAAGAGCTTTTGTTCATTTTATTAGATCAAAGTAAGCTAGTTAGGGTTCATGATGAGGTTCTCATCAAATAGGTTGGCCGAAGCGAGGGCTTCGCAACGGTGGCGGCGGTAGGTTGCGAGACGGCTGTATGGAACTCCGGCGAAGGATGGTTTCTGGTGCTCTTACTGTGGGCTATGCTTGCTGCAGGCGCGAGGAGGTAATGCGCGGGCGCTGCAGGCGCGTGGAGGCACCGCGCGCTGAAGGGCAGGTGCTCTACGAGCTGCACAGGCACGTGCGGGGTCTGGTGGTTGCACGACTGCAGGGGTTGGCGCGGGCGCTAGAGCTGAAGGTGCGTGCTAGTTGCTGTGCGCGCGAGCAGGAGGGGCGAGGGTTGGATGCTGAGTGCGCGCGGGTGGTGCACTAGTTGGAGGTGCGGGCGGCGGTTGAGGTTGGCGCGCATGCTTGCTGCGGTGGAGGTGCAGTGCGTGTGGGTGGTCTACTGGCGCCGGCAGCAGGGAGGTGCTGAGGAACGCATGATGTGTGTGAGCGGATGTGGCGGAAGTGCAGGGGCACTGGAGGTTCTGGTGAAGGTGAGGAGGCATGGACGTGCGCTGGCTGAGGTAAGGGCGCCGGGGTGAGAGCACGCGAGCACAGGTGGTTGGTGAGAGCGCTGGTGCTGCTGGTGATGAAGTAAGGGCGTGCGGTGGAGCAGGTGCTGGTGCGTGGGTGGATTGGAGATGAAGGCACGCAGGGGTAGGCGCGTGAGCTGGAGGTGGGATGCGTAGAGGCTGGCGTGAGTTGCTGGCTGAGGTGAGGAGTTGTAGAGACTCTTTAGCAGTGTGGGCTGTCACCCCACACACCCGCGGTGGTGGAGTTGTACTGCCGCGGTGGGAGGCCGGTGGTATGGAATGGAAGAGGAGTAAGGTCCTCTGAGCACAGTGAGGAACAAAGGGTGGTGGCTTCCCCTCA
Source organism: Thalassia testudinum (assembly GCA_037157565.1). Taxonomy (NCBI): domain Eukaryota; kingdom Viridiplantae; phylum Streptophyta; class Magnoliopsida; order Alismatales; family Hydrocharitaceae; genus Thalassia; species Thalassia testudinum. The sequence goes on from JAZHRO010000063.1 coordinate 138,469,020, forward strand.
ACGGTAGCTCTTCCTTCTCCTTTTGTAGCCATGACCACACAGATTTGAAATTCAAAACACCATAGAATGAATGTGATGCATAGGAGGAGGAGGCGAAGACGGAGGAGTTACCTGTGCAAAGGAGAAGAAGAATAAAAGAATAAAATAATTAGGGTTATTTATACATAACTCCTTAACTTCTATGTTAATTAAAATAGTGCACCTAATTAATTAACTAATTAAATGTATGCAACCCTAGGTTAATTCTAAATGCATGAATTATGTACTTAAGCTAAAAATATGAATTAATTTATTTACATCCTAATGTATGCTATCTAAATGTTAAAATTAACTTAATGTCTAGACATTTAGATGCTTAAATAGCCCATAAATATGGGCTAATCAAATGCCCCCATGCCTAGTTTTTGCTAGTCACTAGCAAATCCAAGCAAAACCTAGCACTCCAATTAGACTAGCCAACCCAAATGGTCTTCCTTTAGAAACATGTTAAGTTCAGACTTTAGACCTAAGTTTCCTAAGTAGTTGTTAAGTTACAGACTAGGTCAGCTAAAGACGAGTTGTAGGCACAAGTTTCCCTGATTTATGACTCTACCCTAAGGATTATTGATCCCTGAGATTAAAGCATCCGTGCATGTGCATTGGTTTGAGTTATTTGAGGTTGGTATCATTGCCAACTTAGAAAGGAAAAAGGATTTTTTTTTGAATAATATATATATATTTTTGTTTGATTCCTCTAAGTCTAACCTCGGATTAGCTATCAACACGGTCTGTGTCGGATTCATTGTCCCCATCACCATACCTCGAAGGGTGCCTGGATTTCGATGCTTCGAGATAGCACCGCCCATAGCAACCCCAAGAACTCCTGGCAATCGACACTTCGAGATAGTATCGCCCATGGATTTCTTAAGCGAATTCAGGCCTATGGCAATCTGCACTTCGAGATAGGGTTGCCCATGGTACCTAAATCGCACAATGCGCTTACAAGCCCCAGTAGGATGGATATCCTAAGAGACAAGCGCCGAGGAGGTAATATATTATCATCGCATCCTCAAGGTGAGTATATACTCCACCTCTCCTGCGGCAGGAACTCTTCCAATCAAATTGTGTTTTCAAGCCTCTCCTAAGTCAAAACTAAGAGAACCAAATTTCTTTTAAGAAATGAATTAAAGTGATTACTTACACAAGACCAAGTGTGCGAAATTTGGATACTTGGGTTACAAGGACCCGTAAACCAAAACGTAGAACAAGACTCCAGGTACTACCCCACCTTTCAACCCAATCCCTAGCTTTCCTTCCTCAACCTCTTGAGGAATGGTCCGCAACTTAACTCCTACTTAAGTTTTTAAGTCCACAAAGGATCCTAAAGGTCTAAAGCTAGTAGCTCACTTAGCTTCTAAAGTTTGACCCTAGAATCAAGTTAGTCTAACCTAGAGTTCTGATTTGCTTAAGAATGTAGGGCCTAGCCAGTTAAGCTCAAAACTTTTTTTTATTTTTTTATTTTTTTCCTTTTTTTAATTTTTTTTAAAATGCAATATGCATGAATGAATGCAAAATGTAGACACGCTATAAACAAAATGCCTCAGGTCCTCTCCTCCATGCCTGGTTCAAACAATGTCCTCATTGAAAACAAAAATAGTTAAAGGAAGATATTACCTGAGGCAGAGAATGGTAGGAGCTAAGGCTCCTCAAGAGTGACCTCGTCAACTAGATGGCCATCCAAAGTAATGTATGATTTTAATCGTTGACGATAAAGGGAGTTGTTGAAGAGGAAGGGCTTTTAATCTCCACAGCTCTATGCAGAAACACTTTAGTGATTATGTAAGGCCCATCCCAATGAGATTTTAACTTCCCAGGAAAAAGCTTGAGTTTGGAATTGAAAAGCCAGACTTGTTGGTTGGGCTCAAAGGTCCTTCGAAGTATATACTTATCATGCAAGACCTTAGTTCTTTCTTTATAAGCTTGAGAGGTGTTGTAAGCATCATTCCTCAGCTCTTCAAGCTCACTTAATTCTAAAAGTCGTGCCTTACCTGCCTCTCTAAATCCATGTTAACACTTCGAATAGCCCAAAGTGTCCTATGTTCCAACTCAACGGGTAAATGACACGCTTTCCCATACACAATCCGAAAGGGAGAAGTACCCAAAGGGGTCTTATAAGCCATGCGATACGCCCACAAAGTATCATCAAGCTTTTGGGACCAGTCTTTCCTATCAGGTCTAACGGTCTTTTCTAAAATATTTTTTATCTCCCTATTTGACACTTCAACCTGGCGACTCGTCTGAGGATGGTAAGGGGTAGCGACCGTGTGAGTCACTCCCAGACTCCTGATTAGCAGATTAAAGTGGTGGTTTCGGAAATGAGGTCCCCCATCACTTATAATGGTCTTGGGGCAGCCAAAACGAAATATGATATTGGCCTTCACAAATTTCAAAACCACAGAGTGGTCATTTGTGCGCGTAGGAATGGTCTCTATCCATTTAGAGACATAATCAACTGCCACCAAGATATATTCATAACCATGGGATGATGGGAAGGGGCCCATAAAGTCAATTCCCCACACATCAAAAATTTCAATAGATTGAATAGGGTGTTGAGGCATTTCATTCCTCTTCCCAGTCGTTCCAGTCCATTGACATCTAATACAGTCCTTAACAAAATTATGAGAATCCTTAAAAAATGAAGGCTGCCAAAAATCGGACTGGAGAACCTTAAAAGCAATTTTCTTAGCACCAAAGTGTCCTCCACAATGAAGTTCATGGCAAAAACTCAGCACACTTTGTTGTTCCTCTTCAGGTACACAACGTCTCAATACTTGGTCTTGTCCAATTCTAAATAATTCAGGCTCTTCCCAATGAAAATATCTTGTTTGCGAAATGAATCTCTTTCTTTTCTTCTCATCCCAAGAGCCAGGAGTTTCTCCAGTGACCAAGTAATTTACGGTATCAGCATACCAAGGTAAAGTTGGTGTTACCGCCATCAAGGTTTCATCGGGAAATGTCTTGCAGATGTCTCCAAAAAGAGAGTCATTAAGTGGAAGGCGAGACAGGTGGTCAACCACAACATTTTCTACTCCTTTCTTTTCACGTATCTCCAAGTCAAATTCTTAAAGGAGTAGGATCCACCTAATCAGATGTGGCTTAGAATCTTTCTTAGCAATGAGATGTTTCATTGCCGCATGATCAGTTAAAATAACCACCTTAGACCCAAGAAGATAAGACCTAAACTTCTCCAGAGCAAAAACTACAGCAAGTAATTCTTTTTCAGTGACGGTGTAGTTTTGTTGAGGTTCGGTTAAAGTCTTGCTGGCATAATGCAGCACATGAGGTCTTCCCTCAACACTTTGTCCAAGGACTACTCCCACTGCATAATCCGAAGCATCACACATCAACTCAAATGGGAGTGTCCAATTAGGAGCTCGGAGAATAGGCACAGAGATCAAGGCCTCCTTTAGAGTTTAAAAGGCCTCAGCACACTTTGAATCAAAATTGAAGTAAGATTCCTTCGCCAACAAGTCACAAAGTGGCCTAGAAATTTTACTAAAATTTTTAATAAAGTGCCTATAAAAGTCAGCATGGCCCAGAAAGGATCTAATCTGTTTGACATTCGTAGGCAATGGGGTTTGGAGATAGAATCAATCTTGGCTTTATCTACTTCCAAACCTAGCTTGGATACAACAAGCCCAAGTACAATTCCTTTCTATACCATGAAATGACTTTTCTCCCAGCTGAGGACTAAACCAGTCTCCTTACATCACTTCAACACATTCTCCAGGTGCAGGAGACACTGGTCGAAAGACGAGACATAAATGGAGAAGTCATCCATAAACACTTCAACACACTCGTCAATCATGTCCAAAAAAATAAACATCATACACCGCTGGAAGGTTGCAGGGGCATTACATAATCCAAACGGCATACACTTGAACACAAAAGTATTGTAAGGACTCGTGAATGTCATCTTCTCCTGGTCATTAGGTAAGACTGCAACCTGGTTATACCCAGAATATCCCTCGAGGAAATAATAGTACTTATTCCTTGCCAATTTCTCGAGAATTTGATCAATAAAAGGCAAGGGAAAGTGATCCTTCTGGGTAGCAGTGTTCATCCTGCGGTAATCAATACAGACCCTCCATCCAGTTGAGGGTCTAGTGACAACTTGTTCACCTTGGTCGTTGAATTCCACAATAAATCCTGCCTTCTTTGGCACCACATGTATAGGACTTACTCATTTACTATCTGCAATGGGATATATGATCCCAGCGTCCAACCACTTCAGGATTTCCTGTTTAACCACCTCCCTCATATTAGGTTTCAGACGTCTCTGCATGTCCCTAAATGGCTTGATGGAATCATCAGTATAAATGTGGTGTATGCAGAGTGTAGAGTCTATACCCTTAATGTTAGCAATGCTCCTAGTAATAGCTTCCTTGTGCCTAAACAAGCATTCAATCAGGGCTCCCTCCTATGCCTCAGATAGCACAGCCGAAATGATAACGGGGAGCGTATCATTGGCACCTAGGAATACGTACTTGAGAGTGTCAGGGAGGGGTTTCAATTCAAGGTCAGGGGCTTGTATGGTTGAAGGTTTCATAATAGAAGTCCCCATCTTAGGTAGTAGATGTACCTTAGGTAGAGATGATGGGGGAAGAGACTCAGCAGAAACACCCAGCAACTCCTCAAGTTCAAGTAGATCCCTTTCACATTCCTCCAAGAGATGGGAATGCTCATTTAGCATAACATGCTGAAGGGGGTCATCACATAACATTGCAGGGGTTACCTCTTCAATCAGGTCATCTATCACCTCGACTTGAGAACAATCCTCAAGTCCGGCTTGTTTGTAAGCATCAAACACATTAAGCCAGATTTTCCTATTCCCAGAGCCCATTTTCAATGCCTCAGTATTGCAATTGATTGAAGCATGCGAAGTTGCAAGGAAGGGGCAGCCTAGAATGATGGAGGGTTTGGTTGGCTTGTTGGTAGGGTCAGTGTCCAAAACTAAGAAGTCAACGGGAAAGAAGAAATCCTCCACTCTTACGAGGACATCTTCCAAAATTCCCCATGGTGTCTTAAGTGATCGATTTACAACTTGAAGGATTACAGGGCTAGGCTTTAGACTGCCTCTCCCAAGTTGTTCATACACGTAGCTCGGAAGGATGTTCACCCCCGCACCCAGATCAAGTAGAGCCTCATCAATCTGTAAGTCACCAATAACCACTGAGATGTATGGGGCTCCTAGATCCTTAAGTTTAGGGGGTGTGCCATGTTGAATAATTGAGCTAACAGAATCAGGCAGGACAACTTTTGATTGGACCTGTTTCCTAGATTGTCACTTTTACGTGCACAGGTCCTTTAAGAAGCGGGCATAAGACGGAATATGCCTGATAGCTTCAAGCAAAGGCAGGTTAATTTGCACTTGCTTGAAAGTTGCCATGATCTCATCCATCTTATCTTTGGCTCCAGATGAGCCAGCAGAAGTTTGCCCAGATGTGGACAAGCGCTCTGGAAAGGGCACTCTCGATCTCTGGGTGGAAGGGTTGTCATGTCAAGTAAGGGGTGGAATGTGGGTAACTTCTTCAGATGAGGTGATTTCAAGCGGAGAAGATTTGGGCAAGTCTTCTTTGGTGGGGGTGAAAGTCGAGGTGGATGGTTTTCTAGGGGGTGAGACTATAGGAGCATCGGGTTTGGAAATTTTTTTCCCACTCCTCAGAATAGTCACCGCCTAAGCATGCTCCCTAAAGACAATCCCTTTTCCTTTAGGATTCTCCTCAGCAGCATTGGGGAGCTTCCCAGTTTCCCTCTGTCTAACGGCCTCAACAAGGTGTCCTATTTGTGATTTCATCTCATGTATAGCCTTGTCATGAGATTGGATGATGGCACTTTGACTTTCTTGCATAGTGTTCAACATTGCCTTCAATTCATCAATCTCAGAGGTCATAGGTTGGGCAAAGGTCTGAGGTTGGTTCATTTGATAGTTTTGAAAGGATTGTGGTTTATAATTCCCTGAATTTGAGACATTTCCTTGTCTCCATGAAAAGTTTGGGTGATTCCTCCATCCCTCATTATAAGTGTCGGAAAAAGGGTCATTACGAGGTCGAGGACGGAACCCTTGAGTGGCATTTAGATCCGCTTGTACAAGCTCAGGGAATTGGAAGGCCAAGTGGCAATCCACAGTGGCGTGTGTATTGCCTTGGCAAATTGAGCATTCGGAAGCTTGGTATGTGGAGGTGTTAAATACGAATGGACTCGGGTTCGACATAAGCCTTTCCATGTTTTGATTCAATAATTGAATCTGATAGGCTAAATTCTGGGTGTCCCTTGCCTCATTCGCCTCCAACTTTCTTTGCATTAGAGTGGGATTTCTATCCATGTAGACAAAATTCAAGTGAATAGAATTCTCACTCAAAGTATCAAAAAGGTTCCAAGCTTCATCCTCAGTCTCAGATAGAAAGATTCTTGCACAGGCACCATCCACAGTTTGCCTATGCGAATCATTAAGTTCGGTGTAGAACCTTTCAACCAGTTCCCATTTAGGCACCTAGTGATGTGGGCAAAGTCTCAGCAAGTCATTAAAGCTCTCCCACGCATCATGGAAAGCTTCCCCATCCTTTTGAACAAAACTCATAATTTCCCTCCTAAAGTGATTGGTTTTGCTCATGGGGAACTACTTCAAAAACTCCTTCTTCAGGGCATCCCAAGTGTTAATATCATCAAGGGTGCGATACCAATACTTGGCTTTGTCTTTAAGGGAGAAGGGAAAGAGGGTTCGCATTTGAGCGTCATCAGTAACGCCCTGCAGCTTCACCATGGAACAGATCTCGGTGAATTCCTCTATATGCCTGTAAGGGTCTTCCCTAGTAGTACCATAAAAGGAGGGCAGCAAGGATATGATACTGCTTTTGATCTCATAAGGATTATCCCCTCTAGGTCTACGTAGTGTAGGGCTAGCTTGATTGGTTGGAATGAAATATTCCTTAAGGCTCCTTTGACCGGCCATTGCTATCCTTGGAAGGTTTCTTCTTAAGATTCTTTCAGGTTTAGGATCAAACACAAGTTGTCTCCTAAGAGAACGCCTACCAAGCATGCACTACAAACACAATTCAAAAGGACTTGTTCGGTCTTTACAAATTTAGGCTTTTGACTTTAGTTCAAATTGTAGGTGACAAAACAAGTTGCCCAATCAATTACGCGCCTATTGTCAACCTTCAAAATGCCTAAAAAGACCTAGTTGGAGCTTAGGTGTTCTTCCATAAATCTCAAATGGTAGAGCAAATCCAAAGACGAAAAATCGAGGGATGCAAGTAGGCCTAAGCCTTCCTTTGAAGCTGTGCTTTCGCGGTGCTTCTCAACTACCCCCAAAAATCCGTGACAGGGTATCCCCCTCTTTGGATTTACAAACCTTTGATCTTAAGTTTTGAACACTTCAAAATCCAACGGTAGGAGGGCTCTTGTGTTAGTCGTTCCAAGACTTAGGAGTGTCTAAATGCTTGCCATGGTGCAAAAGATATAAGTGTGCATACACCGCAAAAGGATTTTGAATTTTGAATCTCACTCCACGTTTGAAAATCAAGTTCTTCGTTTTTTTAAATGTCCCTCCTTTAATTAGTCCTTTTTCAAGAATATATGTGACCATTTGTTAGATCGCTTCAAGACAGATTATGTGGTCTAAAAATTAATTCAAATGCATTTGCATGACAGGTAGAAATGTGAAGTTAGAAATGCATACTTGATTCCAGCATTCTTCATGCAATATGCAAGACAAGAATTAGATCTAGATGCTGCCCATTCAGTCCTAAATGATTCGACCTAAGGGCAGACAACTTCTAGCAGGTAGCTCACTTTTTTTTTTAGCTACTTATGCACAAGCAAATTAAGGGTAAACAATCCACAAAATAAATTAAAAACCTAAATCTAAAGAAAAGGGAATAGGGTCCCAAAAATCACCCCCAATTACTATAAGGGCGAGAAAACATAAATAAAACTTATGAAACGGAGAATCTCCTATAGAGGCGGAATCCAGGTCTCCTTCGTCTTCCCCGCGTGTAACCATTGCTCAAGGTCGACGTCTGCTCCCCGATGTGCCTGTTACCTCTCTCAAATTCCTCGCACAAATTCCTCGCACCGAAAAAATAATAAATGGTCAGATCACTATGCAATGAGAAATAATCAGAAATGAAATCAGGTGAAATTATTGTGTCTGTTGCCTCCCCAGCAACGGCACCATTTGATAAGTCGATTTTCGCTCTCGAATAATGTATTAAGATGATTTGTCGTTATAGGATCAAAGTGGTGGAAAGTCACTTAACAAAATAATTAAAATAAAAATTAAACCACTCGCAGAAGAGTGGGTTGTGTCCACAGGGAGGCAATGATGCAATAAAATCACGAATATTTTTTTTCTCGTATTCGTTCAATCAAGTGCGAAATCCATAGTCAAATCTGACATGAAATGCGACGAAAAGAAGATGCACAATAACTTGAAAATGTAAGGGTAAATGTGCAATGTTTCCGCACTGAAATATTCAATAAATATGTGATGAATCTATGTAATTTCCAATTGACATGCATTAGAGAAAATTTGTGCACATCTTAATCCAAAACCAATGTCAAAAGATGTGAATCACAAAAGCCACGCAATTATAAGAAAGCTTGAGTATGAAGTCATAATTTCACTCAATATTTCAAATATTAAAACAAAAATGAAAGTTTGGCAATGGCATTCAAATGTAATTATTAATTAGAGTAAAAGCAGAGGATTCTACCTCTTTCCTCCTCGTGCACGAGAGAGAGGTTCATTTGAGGAACTCTTCTGGGAATAGGTTGGCCGAAGTGAGGGCTTCGCAACGGTGACAGCGGCAGGTTGCGAGACGATCGGAGTCGGCTGGACGGAACTCCGATGAAGGATGGTTTTCGGTGCTCTTGCTGTGGTCTGCGCTTGCTGCAGGCGCAAGGAGGCGACGCACGGGCATTGCAGGCACGTAGAGGCGCCGCACGCTGAAGGGCGAGCGCTCTGCAGGCCGCACAGGCGCGAGCGGGGTCTGGTGGTCGCAGGCTGCAGGCGTTGGCGCAGGCGCTGGAAGTGAAGGTGTGCGCTAGCTGCTGTGAGCGCGAGCAGAAGCTAGCGCAGGTGTTGGATGCTGCGAGCGCGAGGGTGGTGTGCTGGCTGGAGGTGCGGGCGGCTATTGAGGTGGGCGCACACGCCTGCTGCGGTGGAGGTGAAGTGCGTGTGGGTGGTCTGCTGGTGCCAGCTGTAGGGAGGCGCTGAGGAACGTGCGCTGTGCGCGAGCAGATGTGGCAGAAGTGCAGGGGTACTGGAGGTTCTGGTGAAGGCGAGGAGGCGCGGGTGTGCTCTGGCTGAGATGAGGGCGTCGGGGTGAGAGCGCGTGAGCACAGGTGGCTGGTGAGAGTGCTAGTGCTGCTGGTGATGAAGTGAGGGCATGCGATGGTGCAAGTGCTGGTGCGTGGGTGGATTGGAGATGAAGGCGTGCAGGGGTAGGCACGTGCGCTAGATGTGGGATGCGTAGAGGCTGGCGTGAGTTGCTGGCTGAGGTAAGGAGGAGTTGTAGAGACTCTTTGGCAATGTGGGTTGTCACCCCACACGGCCACGGTGGTGGAGTCATACTGTCACAGTGGAAAGCCGGTGGTATGGAATGGAAGATGAGTAAGGTCCTCTGAGCACAGTGAGGAACAAAGGGTGGTGGCCTCCCCTCAACAGCAGCTCTTCCTTCTTTTGTAGCCACGGCCACACAATTTGAAATTCAAAACATCGTAGAATGAATGTGATGTGCAGGTGGAGGAGGTGGAGATGGAGGAGTTACTGATTGCACAACAAAAATACACCAATAAATATGCCATCTTGTGTTATTTCCTAGCACTACCATTGCATCTTATGTAGCAATAGTGGCATTTGTACATAGACACATGCATGCTTTTCTTTTAAAAGAGGGGAGGAGAGTGAATAATTGGCCATCTAATTAACATCTTCATGAAAGGCTGCATTGCAAATTCACGATTTTCATTTTTTATTTTGACTTTGAATTCTTCTCCCTCGCACGGCTACGGGGCATGGGGCATGCGCCTCTTCGCGCTACTCCTCTACTAGCAGCATGGTTGGACATGCAATGCCAGCAGCATGGCTGTGGCATCCCTTCTTCTTCTTTAAAAGGCCTTGCCCTCTCCCTTGCGCAGGGAGCCTGAACACACACCACCCTCAGACACTTTCCTCCATTGTCAGGCCAACCTCCTCCCCTCTCCCTCTCCATATGCAGTATCTCTTCTCACTGAAGAGACACACTGCGGGCAGGAGAAAGCTCACAGTGGTCCCACGACCACCACTGTGAGTTCCACCACTGCCCAGCTCCTTTGTGAGCAGGTGGGCGTGGTGGTTTCACCATTTGATTTCACTGCTGAACGCCCTCGACGCCATTGCCAGAGCTTCAAGCTCAGAAGCTTCAGCAGCAACAACGGCCGCCTGAAGCAGCGCAGGCCACCACGCACACGCCAGTAGACCTTCGCAAGCTCTTCCCGCGCACACAAGCACTTCCCAGCACGCCCGCACACGCAGAACCGGCCGCTACCGGTCGCCCGCTCCATGTGGCACTGTAGCCATTATTCACGCCTCTCAATGCGACACTGTAGCCACTGGCTTGTTTCTCACTTAGCCGGTGGCGCAGTGTTCTCTCTCCACGCCCGCTACCCGCTCCAGTCGGTTGCCCGCGTCTGCGCCTGCTACCGCTCGCAGCGCTGTGTGTTGCGCTACACCGTGCACTGCGCTGCACTCTCTCGCCCGTGCCCGCACTTGTCTGCGCCTACGCAGCCCTTGTGCGCCTGCACGGGCCCTATTCGCCAGACGTCGCCCGTTCCCGCTAGACGACTTAACTCTGCCCTCTCTCTCACACTTACCCACCAGCGAACACACCCATACTCATACGCACACACACTCGTACACATACACACTCGTACACTCACACACTCACTTGTACACACCTACACATACATACATACATACATACATACGTACATACATACATATTCATACGTATACAACTATATATAAATATACATACATACATATATATATTTATACATATATACATATATATCTATATATATATACATATATATATACACATATACATATGAATATACATATATTACTATATATATATCTATATAGTTATAAATATATATATATATATATATATATTCATAAATATATATATACACATCTACATATATACCTATACGGTTGTAACCCTATCTATATGTATATATATATATATATATAGACATCACCTACCCGTATCCATACACCCGTGCACTAGTCACTCCACGCATCATATCGCGGGAATATCTGCACCAGTTGTTGATATTCCCCGATACCTGCGTAAAGCAAGCGCCTCCACACACAGTCCCACACATTCGTCCCACACTCTACGAGGCACTCCGTCTTGTTGTTTGCTTCTAACTAGACGAGGACCAACTCGACACTGTGCTACACTTCATTTCCACTTCCACCTTCACCCCTATATATATAATATATACATATCTATATATATAGAGGCTGGATTTATTATATTAAGCTACGTATTCCTTTCTCTACAAGCAACCTACCTTGTTTTTTTATTTCTCTTTTGTTTCCTGCTATTAAAAAGATAAGAAAATAAGAGTAAAAGAGAAAAGATAATCCTTGTCTTGTAGGTACTCAATCTTGCAAATAGCAGGACCAGTTTTTTTTGGAAACCCTAAGTTGGCTCAAAGCCAAGAACAATTTGGCTCAAAACCAAGAACTTGATTTTGAGGGTGTGCCTCAAGGAAAATATTATCAACAAAAAAAATCTTAAATAGAAAAAAAAATAAAAACATAATAAACGTACGAAAGAGATACGTTTTAGGAAAGGCGTAGAAACTTCTTCACCTTTAATTCCTGCCTCCCTGAGATCGACCTTGGGCCTAAAAGTGACCAAGATAAAATTAAGTAAGATAGGTTAAAAATTTTTTGTGAAAGATGGTTAGACTTGATTTAGATTAACCCACTATACTAGCTTCAACGATAATTTCACCATATTAACACAACCTCTTCGAGTTCTACCACTCTTTTTCTGGCACCGTTGCTGGGGAGGTGTGCATTGAGGTAAGTTTCTACTCTATTCCTTTGATTTTCTCTTCTCACACCCTTCTCTTCACCGGTGTTTTTGTTTGCTGGTGTGCAGGTAAACCAGTTGCAAGGCGGAGGCAAGCAGAGGAAGTCGGAGACGTGGGTAGATCCACGGTGGGAACGAGAGCGTGAAGTCGCCGACGCTGCACTGGAGCTTTGCCCTCGTTGCTGAAAAGGTAGGTCTCTCCCTCTATTAACAACTTAGGTTAACTTGTCACCTAGATAAAAAAAAAAACCTAAAAACACTTCTTGGGATTTCTTGGGGCAAGTGGATTAAAAATCGCTTACTTGATTGTTTGCTATCGCCCCCACCGCCCCAGGATTTCCCGCCAAACTTCGCATAGCGAAGATCCAAGAATCTTGATTCTTGAATCTTTCGTTGTGTGAAGTATTCTTTGAGGCAAGATTAAATAGATTGATTGCCATCCCTCCTTGGCTCATTTATCCACAATTCAGGATCACATTTTTTGGTGGGGAGACTTGGAATTGAGTTGATTCCAACCCCACCACAACCTTTCACCTGCCTAAGATTTGATCCCGAATATTTCAACCCCAAAATTTTAATTCTCTTTACATTATCTTGTGGTTGAGCCTTGTGTGTGGAACATCATTTTGGTGATTGGGAGCACTTGAATTGAAGTGCTTTGGCTCCCTTTCACACTAAACTAAAATTGACTCGTGCATCCACACATAGAAATTTCCTCCTAGGGAAGCCCATTGCATTTTTAGCATGCATTAACCAACTCACATTGAAGAAGGGTTTGTTGGGCATAGAAGAACTTGTATTTTCTCAAAACTCGGAGATTGGTTGAATTGGTAACTCAGCGAAATCTTAAAATCCATACTACTTAAGGCTGAAATTCTAAAAATCATTCACCAACTAAAACTTCAATTCGGGGAGATTTCCCTGTTGCATGCTTGGTTTACACACTTTCTAAAATCAACGCACTTGGGCATTACCCGTATACAACGCCCTTCACATTCCTGAAGCACTTGATCCTAAGCCTCTAATTAAAACTTGTAGCAACTTGACCCTTATTAAGGATTGGAGGTCCAACTAGCTACGTGTAGCGCCTACATGCTGGTGCGGGTTCCCGTGTGCTATCGGGTGTCTAAGACTGGGGCAAACGGCCTTTCAATCTGGCCCGGTGGTTCCGCAGTGCTCGCATTTGGTTCCATAGGTTGTGATAGTAGGTAACTTAGATCTTTAGGTCTAAGGGCACATTGTAGAGGTTAGGACTTTGATTGCCTTGATTTGTCATCAAGTGTACCTTTGCGGCATCATTTCTCTCATCCCCTTTTCCCTTCTTATCTCCCTAATTCTTCCTGCGGTAGTGCAAGTTTGGGAGGAGGTCACAAAACCCTGAATTGTTTGAATTGTCTGATAATTCTAGAAGGATAGAAATCGAATTTTCATCCTCCTCCACAAACATGGCTGCATGCCCACCCCCAAATCCCGAGCGAGGAAACCGCCCCCCTCAAATCCCACCAGGTGGTGGAGCCATGGACCCCATAACCCGCCTCCAAGCCCAAATGGAAATGTATAATGAGCAGATTGAAGCCATTAGGGAAACCTTGGAGGAAATGCAGAACCCTTCCGAACTGGAGGAGCCTAGGTCTCTTAGCTCTTATCAAAATCCCGTTGCTACAAAGACCATAGGACAAATTCGGGTCCCCATGGGCAGGGACGATTTTGAATTGAAACCCAATGTAATTGGCCTAATTAACTTTCACTTCCATGGTCTTGCAAGTGAAGATCCTTTTCTCCATTTGGAAGACCTAACCCAATTGGCTGAAACGGTTAAACCAAGAAACATTGGGTTATCAATTGTCCTCATGAAAATGTTCCCATTTTCGTTGCGGGATAAAGCGTCGCAATGGATACGCACCCTTGGGAGAACCATCCATTCTTGGGAAGAGATGCGAACAACATTTCTCAAGAAATTCTTCCCAATCGGGCGAACCAATGCGCTATAACTTCCTTTATGAAACAAAACTGCGAGCAGTTTCATGAGGCTTGGCAGAGGTATAATGACCTCCTCCGGAAGTGTCCGCACCACGGTCTGCCTAAGTGGCATATAGCCTAAATTTTCTATTATGGGCTAAATGAGACTTTGAAGCAGATTGCAGACGCTTCCTACGGAGGAAATTTCATGAATAAAGACGAGAATGGAGCATTCGAATTATTTGAAAACATGAGCGAAAATTCAGTGAACAATGCCTCCATTGTCACCTTTAATCAGACCAGCCTGCCCCGTAATGTTCACGAAGTTGACACGGGACCCTCCCATTCATCCACAGATCTTAGCCTTATCGCTCAAAAATTGGATGAAGTCTCCGTCGTGCACAAGAAGCTGGACAAGCTTCTGGCCAATCCCGCCCGTTCTATGGCAAACACCCCCACCTCACCACTTCCTCACAATCCTAATCCTTCCAACGCCAGGCTTATCCCCAAAAACCCTATGAGATCTTCCTTATCGAGCATCGTGCTGAGCGATTTGGTAAGTCATGTAGATCTGGATTCTGCAAGCTAGTATTTTGACACGGAGGACCAAGCCTCCGTGTGCTCGGATGCATACATACATGCGGACTTGTCTTTTGGCTTAGAAGATGATTGCGCCCTGGGGAATAACCCGTTCTCTGTCACTTATAACCCAGGGTGGCGAAATCATCCGAACTTCGCATGGTCCAGCAACCCGCAGCGCCAAAACCCCGCGAGTAGGCCAATGCAACCGTCCGCACCCATCATCCCAAGGGCCCAGTCTAATCCTGGGGTGAATCCGCCATCGGGTCCTTGCATACCGCAAACAGAACATGCATCAAGTCCTCTTGATAAACTGATGCGAATGATGACGAAAATGTCTAAGCACCATGAAGAGAACATGACCTCTCTTCAGCATCAATTGGCGCAACAGAATGCTGAGATCAGTCAATTATGTATGGCGACTCGATCGCAGGGCACTCTTCCAGCCCAACCTGTTCCCAACCTGCGAAATTTCGTACCCCGTGGTCCTTAACCAAAGGTACGACCTTCTCAGGGGCAGGTTCATTAGATTCTGCAGGCTCCAAGCATTCCATCGGGATTTCAGGCTAATCCCGCAGTAACTACACCTCACCCTTATGTCCCTATTGCGAACCCTCCTCCGCCTTATGATCCCATTGGATCCGCAACGTCCAATGCGATTACTACGAGGAGCGGTATGCAAACTGTCGATCTGCCTCGATCTGATCCTGGCCCATCTTTTTCATTGCCCTCTCATTCGAGATGTGCACCGCATTCTCGTGAGGACGATGCACCTAAACTAGTGCCAGAATCAGTCCCATTCCCTGAGGCTCTACTGAGGGAGCCAAAAGGCAAGAAAAAGGATATGCAGGCCTTTAATAACCTGCGTAATTTATTCAGGGATGTTGAAATCAAGGTACCCCTGTTAGAGGCTATCGACCACATACCTACTGTCGCCCGATTTTTCAAAGACAACACTACACCCAGGCGACAGTCAAAGAAAACAAAGAATCCAGTGGTCCTCTCGCCTCATGCGAGTTGTGCCATACTGTCAAATCTACCACCAAGCAGAAAGATCCGGGCACATCGCTTATTTCTTGTAGCATCCAAGGTTGCAATTTTAACTGTGCTCTGCTTGATCTAGGATCTTCCATCAATCTTATACCAACCATCATGCTCGAGAAATTTGCCTTAGGAAGTCTGAAACCCACCCCTGTCACGTTATAGTTGGCAGATCATTCTGTCAAAATACCAAAGGGTGTGGTGGAAGACGTGGTGGTTAGGGTCAACAGTCTCTGTTTTCTTGTTGACTTTCTTGTTTTGGATATGGAAGTTCCTAGCTCACTTTCTGATTGTCCGATCATCCTTGATCGACCTTTCTTGGCCACAGCCCGTGCCCATATCGACTGCGAGATGTGCTGTATTGAGATTGCCATTGGATCTGAGAAGCTCAAGCTTAACATCTTCAAGATAGCCAAGAACTCTGATTGCGATTGCATTGAGGATGACATGTCTGACGAGGACATGGCCGTCAGCGTGTGTATCGGACTAATAGGGACCTATTCTGATTGCTGTGGATTGCCTTTAAACATAGACGATTGCTTGACCGACACATATTGTGACGTTCCCCCATCCCTCCCTTTTCCTGTACCTTCTCCTAACCAGACTTCTGACGAGGTTTTCTCTGCTTCCCATACCTCGTGGTCTGAGTCATATTTGGGCTACTCACCGTCGGTCCACACTCTTGAAGACCAGATTACCCTTTCTTTCCTGCCAAATCAGGCGGAATTGCAACTCCACACTGGGACCTTGAGCCCAAATACTGCTCACTGGGGCTATCCCTTTTTGAATCCATCAACCCAAGATGCCCCTCTTCTTGGCTAATCTGAGGGCCAAATTCTTCCTCCTGCCTTATTTTCTTCTGATCCGCTTGGGACACTCTCGGTCCAAGAAATGCCAGATCTTTCACCATCCTCTCCTAAGCTGAAAGAGCTTCCTAATACGCTTAAGTATGTTTTCTTGGGACCAAATGAAACGCTCCCCATAATCATTAGTTCAAAATTAACCAGGGAGCAAGAGTGCAAACTAACAAAGGTCCTTATGGAACACAAGGCAGCCATTGGATGGTCCTTATCAGACTTAACTGGCATTAGGCCCTCCTACTACACTCACTGTATATATACGGAGGAGGAGGCTCGACCTTCCTGAAGGTTCTACCCTTCTACCAGGAGGGGTGACGTAATAAAATTGCGGAAATAAAAATATATAAAGCAATCTCACAAAATAAGCAATCACAAAATGTGCACAAAGATTTTTAGGTGGAAACCCAAACCGGGTAAAAACCACCACCTAACCCTCTCGAGTTAGGATTTTCCGATCAACCAAGTTGATCAAAATCCACTAAACGAATCACTTTGAACGAGGGTGATTCAACCTCAGTACAACCACGCTACAAGTACGAGGGTAGCGTTCCTCAACCCCTTCTCTCCACGAGAAGGATTTTGTCCCACGAAGGAGACGGGAATTCGCAAAGCGAATACCCAACCAAAATACAAAGATAAAATAAAACAACAGTCCTATAGAGCCAACAAAATTAAACCTAGCTTCTATAGGAAATAGGAAACTCCCCTTTGCAAGGAGTGCGTCGACGATGACGCGGTGCGTGTGCCACGCGATGGCGCTACGTCGCTCTCGTTATCAACAGCGGGAGAGCGGGCGCGCAAACTGTTTGATGCTCTCAAGATGTAGAGCTTGAGCTTGGAGAGCAAGAACTTCTTGGACACAAGAGTGTGAAAATGTCTAGCTAAGTGTGTCTTGTGTCTTTCTAAGTGTCTCTTATGTTGTATGTTTGTGTTGCAAAGGCTCCCCTCTATTTATAGAGGCCTTAGGAAGGCTTTGGAAGGCTTGGAAAAGCTTCCATAGCCGTTGGGTGCAAAGCCCAAGAGAATCAGGCCGAAATCAGGACAATGATTACACTTCACAGGGTTATCAGACGTCTAATTCTGGCATCAGACGTCTGGAAGGCCACTTTAAGACATCTGATTCCAAGGTCAGACGTCTGATTCTATGCGGGTTTCTCCCTGACTTGAATTAGATCTAAACAGGGTTTTTGTGCAAGTCCATCAGACGACATACAGGACGTCTGGCACTATTCCTGGACGTCTGGAAACTAACTTTTTCTATGGAATGGATTTGCAACGGCTAGAAAATCTCTGAGAAGAGATTTTCGGGTCAGTCGAGGCAAAACGGTCAATTATCAGACGTCTGGGAAGACCTATGGACGTCTGATAAGGCTCTAACGGTCATATTCTGCCGTGTCTGCTAAGTTAGCCAACGGTTCACTAATTGGACGTCTGGCAAGTCCATCAGACGTCTTCTAAGACGTCTGGACTAAGGTCTGGACGTCTGATTTCATCAGACAGAAAACTAAGTCCAGCCTAAAAGGTTATCAGACGTCTGAAACAACAGTCAGACGTCTTAAAATTCTTTATCAGACGTCTGATTTTTGGATTAGACGTCTGGAAATGCTGTTTGAGCCCTATATTGGTTTTCTAAGTATTCTACAGAAAACCTAAGTATCCTAGGGTTGTGCAGGTGTTCCTAGGACTACTTTTAGGGTACTTTGAGGCTCTTTAACATAATGTTCTAAGGAATAAAAAAGAGCAAGAAAATAAATACAAGAGATACATGAAAGGATAAAAAAGAATCTATCCTATTCTTCTTGTCTTCCATCTCCAATCTTTCGCTCCACGCGAACCTCCTCTGTTTTCCGTCAAGCTCCTCCAATCCGTCCTGGATGCGAGCTTGAACTCCGTCTAAACACGTCCACATTTGCAATTGACCTGAAATCTAGGACTCAAATTGCAAATGTTAAATAACACGTGTTTTGTTATCATCAAAACAAATGATCGTGGTGCTCTAGCACCAACAATCTCCCCCTTTTTGATGATGACAAAACCGTAAATAATAATGCATAAAAAAATCCTCCCCCTTTTTGACATTATCAAAAAGGTTTAATTGATTTTACATTTCCTATAACTCCCCCTTAAAACATGCTCTTCTATGAGTTTATTTTAACAAAGGTAATATTCTCCCCTTTTTGTAACAACAAGATAGCTATTATTTTTCTCCCCCTTACTAAAGGAAATTTAGCTACCTTATTTCTCCCCCTTAAAAATTGACAATTAGCTCATCATTTTTTAACTCCCCCTATCTAAATGCTTATGATAATAAGATAGGGTTAAGAATTTTTACCTCACCTACCATGGCCAATAAAATGGCCCGAATGGTGGTGGTGGATGCCACATCGGATGGGGCTCCCATCCGTAGCTTGGAGGCCCGGGCATCGGCGCCGGTCTCCAATCCGGTGGTCGACGTGCGGCGGGTCCGTCGTTTGTTCGCCGTCTCGTCGGTCTTCTTCTTCTCCTCCTTGGTCTACTCATTGGTTCTCCCAACTTAAGTTGACCAGCCTTGAGCTTGTAGGTCCAGTCCTTTATGTTGTAGTCATCCCTGAACCCTACAAAACAAGATTCTAATTTTTTCTTCGGTATCCAAGTGAGCTTGGATCCGGATTTGTTAGAAGGTCTCCTTGATGGAGATCCTTTCTCAACCTTAGGGCTATAAAACTTATCTACTTTGTTGATTAATCTGTTAGAATTTTCCCTAAGACATGCAATTTCTTTTTCTATAATGTTCATTTTAGTCTTTAAATCTGAAATTTCTAATTTTAGACTATTATTTTCCTCAATCAATTTAGTATTTTCATTGATTAAATTTTTATTTTCTAAAAGTAGGTTATTAGGACTAGAGCTACTTTCTAGGTCCCTAAGCTTTATTTCTAACCTATCATTTTCACTTCTAAGAAAACTAAGGTTCTTCTTCATGCTTTTGTTTTCTATTTTAAGTGATTTACTAATCTCGAATAATTCATTAAAAGCTTCTTGTAAATCAAAATTTACCTCGTCGTCGGAGTCGCTTCCGCTTTCACTGTCGCTATTGGATCCTCTGGCCATGAAACCAAAGCAAGCGGTTTCTTCTTCTTCTTCCTCCGAGCTTGAATCGTCCCAAGTGGCTTGGAACGCCTTCTTTTTCTCCTTTTTGAGAAGAGGGCATTCTGGTCGTAGATGCCCTTTCCCGTTGCAGTGGTAGCAACGTCTCGGGCTTTCCTTCTTCTCCTTTTTCTTTTTCTTTGATTCCCTACAAAACTTGGAAAAATTTTTAAGTAAAATTCTAGAGTCTTCGTCGTCGGAACTTACCTCGCTATCCGACGCGGCTCTGAAGGCGAGAGTCTTCTTTGGTTTATGCTCCGGTGTATCCTTCTTCTTCTGCTTCAACTTAGTCTCGTAGGCCATCAGATTGCCTAGGAGATCTTCCATGTTGAGCTCCTCCATTTCGTTCACCTCCTCGATGGCGGTGACTTTCTGTTCCCACTCCGGTCCAAGGGAACGAAGAAGCTTCCCTTGAAGCTCCCCCTTGATGAAAGTCTTTCCTAAAGCTTTCAAGTTATTTACAATGAGAGTGAACCTAGTGTTCATCTCACTTAAAGACTCGTTAGATTTCATTGAAAAAGATTCAAATTCTTGAGAAAGTAAATTAATTTTTGAGGTTTTTACCTTAGAGGTACCTTCATGAGTTACCTCGAGTGTGTGCCAAATCTCGTATGCGGTGGCGCACTGCGAGATTCTGTTGAATTCTTCCGAGCTGAGCGCGCAATACAACGCGTTCATTGTTTTCGCGTTGAGAGAGAGCTCCCGGATCTGCTGCTGCGAGTATCCTCTGGCGGGTTTCTCTGGGATGTCGTATGGGGTTTCGCAACATCCCCATATCTCGAATTCAGTGGCTTGGAGCCACGTCTTCATCCTCAACTTCCAATATCCGAAGTCCCTCCCGTCGAAATAGGGTGGTCGGACGGTGGATTGCCCTTCGGAGATTCTGACTGCGGCTATGCTTCCCTCCATGATCTAGATCCTCGCCGGTTTGTAACGCCGATTTCGCGAGACCTGCTCTGATACCAATTGAAGGTTCTACCCTTCTACCAGGAGGGGTGACGTAATAAAATTGCGGAAATAAAAATATATAAAGCAATCTCACAAAATAAGCAATCACAAAATGTGCACAAAGATTTTTAGGTGGAAACCCAAACCGGGTAAAAACCACCACCTAACCCTCTCGAGTTAGGATTTTCCGATCAACCAAGTTGATCAAAATCCACTAAACGAATCACTTTGAACGAGGGTGATTCAACCTCAGTACAACCACGCTACAAGTACGAGGGTAGCGTTCCTCAACCCCTTCTCTCCACGAGAAGGATTTTGTCCCACGAAGGAGACGGGAATTCGCAAAGCGAGTACCCAACCAAAATACAAAGATAAAATAAAACAACAGTCCTATAGAGCCAACAAAATTAAACCTAGCTTCTATAGGAAATAGGAAACTCCCCTTTGCAAGGAGTGCGTCGACGATGACGCGGTGCGTGTGCCACGCGATGGCGCTACGTCGCTCTCGTTATCAACAGCGGGAGAGCGGGCGCGCAAACTGTTTGATGCTCTCAAGATGTAGAGCTTGAGCTTGGAGAGCAAGAACTTCTTGGACACAAGAGTGTGAAAATGTCTAGCTAAGTGTGTCTTGTGTCTTTCTAAGTGTCTCTTATGTTGTATGTTTGTGTTGCAAAGGCTCCCCTCTATTTATAGAGGCCTTAGGAAGGCTTTGGAAGGCTTGGAAAAGCTTCCATAGCCGTTGGGTGCAAAGCCCAAGAGAATCAGGCCGAAATCAGGACAATGATTACACTTCACAGGGTTATCAGACGTCTAATTCTGGCATCAGACGTCTGGAAGGCCACTTTAAGACATCTGATTCCAAGGTCAGACGTCTGATTCTATGCGGGTTTCTCCCTGACTTGAATTAGATCTAAACAGGGTTTTTGTGCAAGTCCATCAGACGACATACAGGACGTCTGGCACTATTCCTGGACGTCTGGAAACTAACTTTTTCTATGGAATGGATTTGCAACGGCTAGAAAATCTCTGAGAAGAGATTTTCGGGTCAGTCGAGGCAAAACGGTCAATTATCAGACGTCTGGGAAGACCTATGGACGTCTGATAAGGCTCTAACGGTCATATTCTGCCGTGTCTGCTAAGTTAGCCAACGGTTCACTAATTGGACGTCTGGCAAGTCCATCAGACGTCTTCTAAGACGTCTGGACTAAGGTCTGGACGTCTGATTTCATCAGACAGAAAACTAAGTCCAGCCTAAAAGGTTATCAGACGTCTGAAACAACAGTCAGACGTCTTAAAATTCTTTATCAGACGTCTGATTTTTGGATTAGACGTCTGGAAATGCTGTTTGAGCCCTATATTGGTTTTCTAAGTATTCTACAGAAAACCTAAGTATCCTAGGGTTGTGCAGGTGTTCCTAGGACTACTTTTAGGGTACTTTGAGGCTCTTTAACATAATGTTCTAAGGAATAAAAAAGAGCAAGAAAATAAATACAAGAGATACATGAAAGGATAAAAAAGAATCTATCCTATTCTTCTTGTCTTCCATCTCCAATCTTTCGCTCCACGCGAACCTCCTCTGTTTTCCGTCAAGCTCCTCCAATCCGTCCTGGATGCGAGCTTGAACTCCGTCTAAACACGTCCACATTTGCAATTGACCTGAAATCTAGGACTCAAATTGCAAATGTTAAATAACACGTGTTTTGTTATCATCAAAACAAATGATCGTGGTGCTCTAGCACCAACACTTCCCACGAGATGTAGCGATGTCTCAACCCTAATGATTGCGCAGCAATCATAGGTCTTAATTGACCTAAATTAGGCTAGGACTTAGCATAAGTTAGGGTTATTCATGCATGCATATGCATTATCTTCATCTTTACTACTTTCCTTTAGCTATGCATAAAATAATGTTATAATGTGTTGATTATGTGCATTATGTCGATTGTAGAGAATAAGCTGATCAAGAGTTGGATCTGAAGCTGGATCAGGAATAACAGGAGTTGTAGCAGAGCTGGAGCAAAAGGCCTAGTTTAGATGTAGGAATAATAATGTAAGGGGGTTAAAAGTTTGCTATTCTATTAAGTAGGAATAAAGCAGAAAAATGTGAAGAGCTTAGGTCCATCCTAGCCCTAGGATAGCCTAGAGACTTCCCCAAGCCTTAGCCACCCTTAGATTAGGTCACAACACCCTAGGAAGCCCTAAAACCCTAGTTCCAACCTTTCTCTAGATGTCCAGATAAGTTTTAAGATGTCCAGGACCCTTAGCCAACTTCTATAGTGTTATTGGACGTCCAGACACTTTGTCAAACGTCTAATTTCTGTAGAATACCCAAAACAAAACCCGAAATCCTTCTTGACTCTGATTGGACGTCTAGACAACAAGTCTAGACTTCTGATTTTTGAGTATAAGACGTCTGATTATATTATTAGATGTCTGATACTGCTCTCCAATTCCTATTTTGAGATTTAAGCCTTGATCTTAGATCTCTGGGTCCCTAAACCCAATTCCAACCCCATAGGAACATAAATTAAGGTGCCCTAACCCTAGTACATCACCTCTAGACCTCCCTAAGGACCTAATTAGGTCCTCACTAAACCTAATTGACTTGGATCTTAGTCAATTCCATCAGCCTATTCAATTGGACTCATTAAGTCCAACTGAGCCCTGATCTCAGCACACACTGTCCAATTGGACTCAGTGAGAGTCCAATTGACCTAGACCTGACTTAATTGAATTGTTTTACTTCAATTAAGTTTCCACACACCCAATTAAACTTGTATTAAGTTTAATTGCACTTTACCTTAGTGAATTAGGGTTTATAACGCTAATTTGAGACCTACCTTGACCTAAACCCACTAGAACCCAACCTAATCAACCTAGCCACCTAAGTTTTGACCCACACACACCATCCACACGAAAATATCTAGCCTAGAGTTCTCTAGAACTCTCTACCATGTGTGGTTGCCTTGGTTGCCAAAAATAGCAACCAAGAGCCATTCAATTTTTAGATCCACATTTGGTGGATCTAAAAACCACCATCCACCCTCTCTCTCTCACTCTCCCATGAGCTCCCACCATAGGCCTCTCTAGAGAATTCCATAATTCTCTAGAGAGCTTCCCTTAGGTCTATAAAAAGACCTATTAGGTGGCCATTTGCACCCATTCACTTCCTTGGCATCCATTCCACTTACAATAGCCACTTCCATCTCCACTCCACCTCCACGAGTTGAGCACCACCATGGAGGCCACCATCTCCACGCCAGGAAGCTGGATCAGCTCCCCACCCTCTCTCCAAGGGCCGGCCTAAGTTCCATTGGCCACCCCTCCTTCTCTCAACCACTCAAAGGCCATCGGGGACCACCCCTGAATGTCCTTCCATTCTGCTAGATTTAGATTATGCTCTTCGTATATTTACTGCTTTTATTTACTGCTTAGTAGTGTAGTCTTATTTCTCCCCCACTGATGCATGAGAAATCCCCCCATCGATTCTTGTATGCGATCATTTTCTGGTAGGTAGATTTAATTTTCAAGCATTTATGTACAAGCTTCCCTCTACATTTTATGTTGCAAACGACTCTCCCGCTGAATGAATGAAAAATGCTTACATATATATATTTGTCTCTATATGTTTGAAATCACCATGAGCTTAATAATTGTCATTCTTTTTGTGTGATTCAAGTTGCCTGTTTCTGATTCCTAATATTCTTGCAACTAAGCATGTCATACCTAAATACGTAATAATCACGAAATGGCATGCGATTCTAAACAAAGTAGAGTAAGATTGATTTCAAAAGTAAAAGCAATGCCTCCCAGAGATGAACGACCGGGACTCAAGTCTCGTTATCTTTAGAAATCAATTTTTGACGAACATTTTTGCACGACTATACTACAATTTCCTACGACTTTCAAATGCGCGAAAATGGCTTTCTGTCACCTAACATGCGGGAGGTCGTTAAAAAGGAAATTATTAAGTGGCTGGATGCGGGTATAATCTGCCCGATCAGCGATAGCCCCTGGGTGAGCCCGATTCATGTCGTGCCCAAAGGCGGGACTCACTATCCGTGTCAATGACAGGGGAGAATCCATCCCTACACGCACTCCTACATCTTGGAGAGTGTGTGTAGATTATAGGAAACTGAATGCTGCAACAAAGAAAGATCACTTTCCACTACCTTTTATTGACCAAATCCTGGAGCGTTAGCGGGAAATAAATTTTTATTTTTCCTGGATGGATTCTCTGGATATAACCAAGTGGCAATTGACCCTAGGGACCAAGAGAAAACCACCTTTACCTACCCCTTCGGCACCTTTGCATTTAGAAGGATGTTGTTCGGACTTTGTAACGCACCAGCAACTTTCCAGAGATGTATGCTGGCGATATTCCGTGACATGGTGGGTGACTTTCTTGAGGTTTTCATGGATGACTTTTCGGTCTTTGGACCCTCTTTTGATGACTGTCTTGCCAACTTGACCTGTATCCTTCGGAGATGTATTGATGTGAACCTCGTGCTTTCCTGGGAAAAAAGTCATTTTATGGTACATGAGGGAATTGTTCTCGAGCATATCATCTCTGATAGGGGTATCGAGGTTGACAGAGCTAA
Organism: Thalassia testudinum; assembly: GCA_037157565.1. NCBI lineage: Eukaryota > Viridiplantae > Streptophyta > Magnoliopsida > Alismatales > Hydrocharitaceae > Thalassia > Thalassia testudinum. Next base: position 138,494,271 of record JAZHRO010000063.1, read on the forward strand.
GCTTGATGTAATCGCTGATTTACTTGTGCCTGGCTCTGTCAAACAAATTCGCTCCTTCTTGGGACACGTCAGTTTCTATAGGAGATTCATCAAAGACTTCTCCAAGATTTCTAGACCTTTAACTCATCTCCTATCGACCGATGTACCCTTTGATATGGGCCCCGACTGCATACGAGCATTCATGCAGTTGCATGATGCTGTCACCAAGGCCCCTATTCTCTAACCACCTGATTGGTCCCTCGACTTTGAACTCATGTGTGATGCTTTCGACCTTGCAGTCGGAGCCATCCTGGGACAAAGACGCGATAAACACCCCTTCGTGGTGTACTACGCCAGTAGGACATTGGATGAGGCCCAGTGTAATTATACAACCACTGAGAAAGAACTACTGACGGTCGTCTTTGGGCTGGAGAAATTCTGCTCTTACCTTCTGGGCTCGCATGTTATTATATTCACTGACCACTCGGCCATTCGCCATCTCATGCACAAGAAGGATGCCAAGCCTAGATTGATTCGTTGAATCCTTCTGCTCCAAGAATTTGACATTGAGATCCGTGATAAGGCCGGAGCCCAGAATGTTGTGGCTGATCATCTCTCAAGACTGGACCCTGACCACATTGGACTTACCCTGCTAATCAATGAGGTTTTTCCCGATGAGCACCTATTGGCAATTAATGTGGCAAGTGGACCTTAGTATGCCGACATTGCCAATTACCTTGCTTCTGGTTCCCTTTCACGTGGCTGGCCTAAAAACCAACGTGAGCATCTCATTGCAGAAGCAAAGTATTATTTCTGGGATAATCCACTACTTTTTCGATTAGGTGCTGACCAGATCATCTGTCGCTATATTCCTGACAGCGAATTCCCCAGTGTGCTATCCTTCTGCCACGATCAGGCCTGCGGAGGCCATTTCTCTGGGAGGAAAACTGCAGCCAAGGTGTTGCAGTGCGGTTTCTTTTGGCCCTCCCTTCACCAGGATGCACACAATTATGCCAAACATTGCACTAGGTGCCTGTTGTTAGGGTCAATGTCACGTCGTGACATGATGCCCTTGCAACCCATCCTAGCTGCTGAAATCTTCGTCATTTGGGGAATCGATTTCATGGGTTGCTTTCCTCCTTCCAACGGCTTCGAATACATCCTCGTTGCTGTTGATTTTGTTTCAAAGTGGATCGAGGCTATTCCCATGTGCCATGCTGACCATGTCATATCCACTCGATTTGTCAAAGATCACATTTTTGCACGCTTTGGGATCCCTCGAGCCATTATCTCGGATGGATGAAGGCATTTTACCCATGCTTCTTTTCAGGCACTTATGAGGAAATATGGAGTCCACCATCGTATCGCATCTCCGTATCATCCTCAGACGAACGGGCAGGCTAAGGTGTCAAACCGGCAAATCAAGCAAATTCTCTAGAAAACGGTTCGGCCTGACCGTAAGGATTGGTCCGACAAGCTGATTGACGCACTTTGGGCGTACTGGACTACCTTCAAGGCTCCCCTAGGTATGTCTCCTTATAGAATCATTTATGAGAAGCCTTGTCATTTGCCCGTGGAGTTGGAGCACAGCGCTTATTGGACAGTTTGACAATGTAACCTCGACCCAGACCTATGTGGTTGAGAAAGGAAACTCCAACTCCAAGAGCTGGAAGAGCTCCGTCGTGAAGCCTATGATTCGGCCTTAACTTTCAAGCAACGCACTAAGGCTTTTCACAACAGCTGAATTCGGCGGAAGGAATTTGAGCCATCTCAGCAAGTTTGGTTTTACAATGCCCGGCTCAAATTCTTTCCAAGGAAATTGAAGTCCAAATGGATTGGTCCCTTCTTGGTCTCGAGACCATTTCCCAACGAGGCCATTGAAATTGAAGATCCCAAATTTGGGCATAAATTTACGGTCAATGGGCAGCGTTTAAAACCTTATCTTACTTATGAACCTGCCCCCGTTGGAGAAACTGTTGCCCTACTGGAGGGTAACTAATTTCGTGCCTCATTCTGAGTCCAGCTGGGGACGTTAAATTTAGCAACACTCCTCCACTGTCACGTACACTTCACTTCGCACCTTTTCACTTCACCACACACCATCCACCCACCCTACCACCCTACTATATACCTTGCACCTCAGCTCTTGTTCCCCGATCTTTGGACCTTCCTCTACCCTACATGCATATGAGGACATAGCATCGTTTGGCATGGGGGGGTGGATAGGCATCCATAGGATTTGGGTATTATATGGTATCATGCAGCTTCCATCCATCTATAAATATGTACATCGCAAAAAAAAAAAGGGTGTTTAGTAATGATCTGAAGGCTGAAACAAAAATACAATAAGTGTTTATGGATATTCAACCACTGTTTTGAAGACTTTCCAGGCCACAGAAGCTTGATTCGCTCAGGCTCGGCTTAATTCACTTGAGCATTGATAAGATAGATTGGAATCTCTCCTAACTAAGGATGTATTCTTGTACCTAAGACACCAATACAGGATCCATTGGTTTGTTTCTACTTGAGAGCCTAAGCAATCTTGGTTCACTCTACACATATCAAGAAAGACCAGGTGAACATAAGAGCCAACCCTAGTGTTCATTAGGGAAGGTGGAGTCCTTACCTGTGCGTGCAGGTAGACTTTTTATCCCAGGCTTTAGTCTTATGTCTAGGAGAAACTCTTTCCACCAAAAAAGGAACTCTCTCACCAAAAAAAAAAAAGTGTGTTCCTCCAAATAAAGTTGTAAGAGATATACTGACACTTGTTTCAAAAAAAAAAAAAACTGTGCAAATAAGTCAGTATGTCTCGTAAATGTCTGTAAATTCTTCTCCCTAAAAAGTTTTTTTCAGGGCAAGTTACAAATACCCTGTTTCTACCATATATTCTTTGAGCCACAAAAGCAAAAAAATGAGGGTTGAGTTTTCCGTCATCTTTTTAAGGGTCAATTCGAAGACATGAGCTGAAACTGGGACCAACCTGCACTTAAAAATTCATGAAACCCTGGGCTTGAGCCTTAATGTTCATCTGGTCAGTCTTGATCCTTCACTATGCACAAACCATAATCTCTTGAGCTCTCAAGTACGGCAAAAACCTTCTGAGTCCTGGAAATCGTACTCAAGGTTTAAATATCAAGAGTCCAGGTTAGTTGAGAGATGGTCTATGTCATGTAAGACTTAAAGTATTGGTAGTCTTCTCTGAAAGTGGTTCTCACAATATCCAACAAATAAACACACCCATGTCACTTCAAGCTTCAGCTTAAGATCATCTCTAAATACAAAACAAAAAAATGTTTTGCTAGGGACTAGCAAAAGATAGGCATGGGGCTATGATTGCACAGCAAAAATACACCAATAAATATGCCGTCTTATGTTATTTCCTAGCACTACCATTGCATCTTATGTAGCAATAGTGGCATTTGTACATAGACACATGCATGCTTTTCTTTTAAAAGAGGGGAGGAGAGTGAATAATTGGCCATCTAATTAACATCTTCATGAAAGGTTGCATTGCAAATTCACGATTTTCATTTTTTATTTTGACTTTGAATTCTTCTCCCTCACGCGGCTGCAGGGCATGGGGCATGCACCTCTTCGCACTACTCTGCCAGCAGCATGGCTGTGGCATGCCTTCTTCTTCTTTAAAAGGCCTTGCCCTCTCCCTTACGCAGGGAGCTTGAACACACACCACCCTCAGACACTTTCCTCCATTGTCAGGCCAACCTCCTCCCCTCTCCCTCTCCATACGCAGTATCTCTTCTCACTGAAGAGACACATTGCGGGCAGGAGAAAGCTCACAGTGGTCCCACGACCACCACTGTGAGTTCCACCATTGCCCAGCTCCTTCATGAGCAGGTGGGCGTGGTGGTTTCACCATTTGATTTCACTGCTGAATGCCCTCGACGCCATTGCCAGAGCTTCAACCTCGGAAGCTCCAGCAGCAGCAACGACCGCTTGAGCAGCGCAGGCCACCATGCGCACACGAGCAGACCTCCGTGAGCTCTTCTCGCACGCGTAGGCGCTTCCCAGCATGCCCGTGCACGCAGAACCGGCCGCTACCGGTGACCCTCTCCTCACGGCACTGTAGCCACTATTCAAGCCTCTCAGCGCGACACTGTAGCCATCGTCTTGTTTCTCACTTAGTTGGTGGCACAACGTTCTCTCTCCTCGCCCGCTACCCACTCCAGCCGGTCGCACGCATCTGCGCCTGCACCCGCTACCGCCAGCAGCACTGTGCGCTATGCTACGCTGTGCGCTGCGCTACACTCTCTTGCCCGCGCCCACACTCATCTGCACCTGTGCGCTCGTGCGCAGCCGTTGTGCGCCTATGCGTGCCTTGTTCGCCAGACGTTGCTCGCTCCTGCCAGACGACTTAACTCTGCCCTGTCTCTCACACTCACCCGCCAGCGAACACACCCATACTCACACTCGTACACTCACACACTCACTTGTACACACCACATACATACATACATACATATGTACATATATATATATATACATACATATTCATACCTATACAACTATATATAATTATATATACATACATATATATATATATTTATACATATATACATATATATCTATAAATATATACACATATACATATACATATATTACTATATATATATATCTCTATATAGTTATAAATAAATAAATATATATATTCATAAATATATATATACACGTATACATATCTATATATATGTATATACACATCTACATATATACCTATACAGTTATAACCCTATCTATATATATATATATATACACATCACCTACCTGTATCCATACTCTCGTGCATTAGTCACTCCACCACGCATCATATCGCAGAAATATCTGCACCAGTTGTTGATATTCCTCGATACCCGCGTAAAGCAAGCGCCTTCGCACACACTCCCACACATCCGTCCCACACTCTACGAGGCACTCCGTCTTGTTGGTTGCGTCTTACTAGACGAGGACCAACTCGACACTGTGCTACACTCCATTTCCACTTTCACCTTCACCCCTATATAAATAATATATACATATCTATATATATAGAGACTGTATTTATTATATTAAGCTAAGTATTCCTTTCTCTACATGCAACCTACCTTATTTTTTTATTTCTTTTTTGGTTCCTGCTATTAAAAAGATAAAAAAAAGAGTAAAACAGAAAAGATAATCCTTGTCTTGCAGGTACTCAGTCTTGCAAATAGCAGGATCAGTTTTTTTTTGAAATCCTAAGTTGGCTCAAAGCCAAGAACAATTTGGCTCAAAGCCAAGAACTTGATTTTGAGGGTGTGCCTCAAGGACAATATTATCAACAAAAAAATCTTAAATAGAAAAAAAAACCAAAAGCATAATAAACTCACGGAAGAGATACATCTTAGGAAAGATGTAGAAACTTCTTCACCTTTAATTCCTGCCTCCTTGAGATCGACCCTGAGCCTAAAAGTGACCAAGATAAAATTAAGCTAGGTTAAAAAAATTTTGTAAAAGATGGTTAGACTTGATTTAGGTTAACCCACTATACTAGCTTCAACGATAATTTCACCATATTAACACAACCTATTCGAGTTCTACCAGTTACCTGTGCAAAGGAGAAGAAGAATAAAAGAATAAAATAATTAGGGTTATTTATACATAACTCCTTAACTTCTATGTTAATTAAAATAGTGCACCTAATTAATTAACTAATTAAATGTATGCAACCCTGGGTTAATTTTAAATGCATGAATTATGTACTTAAGCTAGAAATATGAATTAATTTATTTACATCCTAATGTATGCTATGTAAATGTTAAAATTAACTTAATGTCTAGACATTTAGATGCTTAAATAGCCAATAAATATGGGCTAATCAACGGCCAGCCGCCTCCTCTCTCCCTTCGTTCATTTAGCTAGGTTAGAATTATTCCTCTCTCTCCCCTCTTCATTTCCCCTCTCTTAATTTGCACATTCGAGCCCTCGATGCTACAGACCACCACCACCTTCTCCACCTCCGGCTGACCACCGGAAAGGCGCATCCACCTCTCCGCACCTCCACACGCCTCGCTAGACCCCTCATCACCTCCGCCATCACCCATTGAGCACATTCTGCCCTTCCATCGACCGCAGACCACCTCCATCATCTCCACCTCCGGCCGACCACCGGTGAGGTGCATCCACCGCTCTGCACTTCCACACGCCTCGCCAAACCCCTCATCACCTTCGCCAGCCCCCACTGATCATCTTCCGCCCTTCCACAGACCGCCATCACCTCCCTAAACGTCCACCGAACACACCCCTAAACACGACCACAGAGCGACCTAGGCACGCACGCTTGGGCCGCCCCGCGGCCAGCCAACCACCGCCTCACCTTCGCCTTGACACGGCGAAGCTCTTTAGGTGTTTTAATGGGGTCACAAGGCCGTGTTGTGTGATTTCAGGTTAGGCCCCCATTCCGCCATTGGAGCAAGAACAAGGAGCTCGTAAGCTCGTGCCAGGCTGCATCAACCTAGGTGCTGCACTCTAGGAGGTGCGAGTTGGACTCGCGCATACACCCAGCCAGGAAATTGGCTTTGAGAGAGATCACAGCAGTGGCAATTGAAGGAAAGTCTCCTGTAGGTGCACAAGCAGAAGCGAGTGGGACTTTAGTCCCACCTCGAAAATGCTCGGCATAGGTGCGCGATTTATATTGTTTTTGTGTTCTCTGCTCTTCTCCTCAAGACACGGGGTGAGGTCCCCTCGCCCACACACTCACACCTCATCCATGACCTATTCCCTGCGGACCTGGTACTCGACCTGTTTACCTAGCACTCCTTACGCACTACACCACTCTGGTGCGAATGGACCCGGGCACACGAAACCCGACCCGATTACTCTGCTCTGGGAGAGCGTACCCAAGAGAGAAATAGAGAGAGTGACGTGGGGGAGGGTAGAGGATAGGTTTTGCTCTTCACTGTGCAGGGAAGAGAAGAAGGAAGAGGAAGTCACAACTGAAGATAAGGCCAAGCAAGGAAGGAAGCTGTGGCCGCAAAAGAAGCACAGGGAGACAAAGGAAAGGAAGAAGAAGGAGGAAGAAGAAGACAAGGAAGAAAGAGAGTGCACAGTAGTTGAGAAGGTGCGTCTGAAGGAAAAGGAAAAAGCATAAAGCAGAAGAAGGAAGAATAAAAGGAAAGGAAGAAGGCAGAAGAAGAAGACAAGGAAGAAGAAGCAGACGGCCAAAGTCAGAAGGCAAAGAGAAGAAGAAAGAGCCAAAGAAAGCAAGAAAGAAAAGAGAAGGCTAAAGAAGAAGAAAGGAAAGAAGAAGCTGAATAGAGAGAGCCAAGCCAAGAATCACCCTTTTTATCTAATTCTTCTCAATCTCTTCTATTTTGCTACATTTTAATATTCATAAACTCTTGAATTTATACTCTGAATTAGGTTTTGAGTAGATTCAAGTGTTCAATTACATTGATTGAGATTAGTGAATAAATTCCATTTGCTTCCTGTGTTCGACCTCGGATACTTAGGTTTTCGAGTAATAAAAATTCTTATTTGTTTTTGAGGCGATTTCATTTATACTACAACGCGGCATCTTTAAAACCACGATCTCGCCCTGTTAACATGCACCATATCACTCACATTGTCTATTGTCACATGAACAAAATCAAACTTAATTGGACCCTTGTTGTAAACATGTTTATATCACATAAACTGTCTATTTATGCATGTTCTTAGGCGTATAGTTGCATCATACATTATAAATATTACATAACATGCATCATATTGCATTTAGTTTAGATTGTATAAAGTTTAGGTTAATTTCTCGTTTCGTGGTTAGGTAATAGAGCAATATCATATCAGAGCCTCGGACTGAAGATCCAACCGTATGGATCTGATCACGGTGACAATTAGAGTTCAAAGACTCCAAGATCACCCCAATCGGACTTTGGTAGTATTAAATGCAATTCGAGAAAGATCAGATGTCAAGGGGCCAAGTGGTGTAAATTTATACTTTGGATGACATGTCTAACCGCACAGATGGGTTCGGATCGATGATCGCAGCCCAACGGTGCGAAAATTGGTCCAATTCGACATCCGTGGCACCATCGACAACATAAAGAAGATGGACGGCAAAGATGGCTCCACATGGCACCATCTTAGCCACCCATACCAGCCAAGGCTCGCTGCTGCTCTCTCTCCTCAAATGAACGATCAATCGCAATCGTTGGATCTCAATCCATCGGTTGGGATCCTCTCTAGCTGCCCCTCTTCATCTCTAAAGAGAAAACTCAAGGGAAGATCTCGACCATTGGATTAAAATCCAACGGTCCAGAGAGCACACGGAGGAGTTGAAAATGCAACCAAAGCAGCCGCTTAGCACATTGGTCTCGTGCCCATTCGTGAAGATAGTGGTGAGCGTTCAACCTTCGAGCACTTATGTGGGTCAATTTTGGTTGTCAGATGAAGCGCGAACGGCTCTGATGCAGGTGACGTGGCTGCACGAGATTGCGCGAGCACTGCATGCACGATCGGACGCACAACTGCACACACAATCGCACATGCAGATGTTGAGTGTGTTGAAGAGGAGCGGGCGTGATGCATTTCTAACCATCTGATCTTGTGATCGGATGGCTGAGATCGCATGGACATGGATTTTGTGTTGAAGAGCTGAAGGTGAGGAGGCAAAGGCATGCATGACCTCTAGCCACGTCTAGGCTTAAGTGATGAATAAATCCATCACTAAAGACCCTGACATTATGTTTTAGATTATAAAATGACCTAATTGCCCTTAATCCCTACAACTATAAAAGGAGACCCCTACCACTCAAATTTCTCATCTCTTCCTCTATTCTCTCAACCCCTCCAAAGCTTTAAGATCTTGTCCCAAACCCAAGATGCTCCATTAGAGTTAAAATTAGAATTTTTCCACCTTCTCATCCGAGTACCCACGGTTGTCTTCTCATCGCCATTCGGGAAGCAGATCCTTTTGCGACGTCGCCCTGCCCCATCCTCCATCGTCCATCGTTGTTCTCCTTCGTCCAGCATCTCACTACCTTTGTTTGGGTGCGCTGTCAATGCGACTCATCCTCCAAGCAGTCGTCGAGGAGGATAACTTCTCTCCACCTTCTCTTTTATTGCTTTTTAGCTTAGATTTACTGCTTTCTAATGTAACGAGTAGTTGTAATGAGTAGATGTAACGAACCTCATTCAATGATTATGAAATACCTGTTCAGTCTCTCTATTTTGTTTTTATTTGTATTATTCTCTCTCTCTTCTATTCTTTATTCTTTAAGTAGATAGCTAGTGTAGATTCAATTCAACCAGCTAATCTGCTTCGTCACAACAAATCAAACATGATTTTTGATCAAACGTCCGCCTCCATATGTTCGACCTAGAATTCCTTTTGAGTTTTGGTAAATTTATTTGTTGACGGATTTTCTCGCAAATTGCGCTACAACAACGGGTTTTCAAAACTCAACTCTTTTTTTGCGACGATTATTTGGCTCAACATTTTTGCGCCATTGCCGGGGAGGCAACGCTCTTTGATTTTTTTCGCATTTTTCAACTTACTGATCGTTTATCTTACTTCTCTCCTTTCTTATTGTGATTGCAGGTACTCTCACAAGGTGGGCAAAAGTAGTAGATTTGAGCAAAGAGCTATTGAAGGGTCTGTAAGTAATTCCACCTCCCCACCCACTAGATTTCATTCCACCACCTAATAACACAAACCTTAATTAACCTAGGAGCTTGCATAAACTCTAAGGTTAGTTTTGATTATTTGTTTGACACTTCCACCGGCCTCACCCTCCGCATATAAAAGAAAAGTTTTAAAAAAATCTCACAGAGGTACATAATCTCTTCTGATTCTTCATACTCAGCTGGCAACTTGATCTTTAGATCGGTACACTGATCAACACATAATTGAGTAGAAATCAGATTAGGTAATCACTTGTGTGCCTAATTAAGTGGTGCATCAGGCTAATTGTTTGAGTTGTTTGGGTTGCACCACTTCAACTTAAAACAACTCATCAAGTAGCTGCCAAATAAGTTCAACATTTAGGATTAAACTAGGCACTCCACATTTTTTGTTTGATTTCAAAGGAAAACATCTTCACCTATGCTTTCAAAACATGGTGTTCCAACTGAGCTTAATTGAATATACCTAAAGTTGAACCTTAAAAGCTACTAAACAAGGTTGAACCCTAAAAGATAAATCATCAATTAACCTTGTTTGAAAACCTTGGTTGTGCACGCACGCACATATCAATCAATCATTAAGGGCACAACCCAGATAAAGGGCCCATCACATTTCAAAGCACATTCAAACCTAACCCTAATTAAAATAGAGTAGACGTTGCCCTTGAGGATTAGATTCACTCTTTAGAGCCTAGATCGGGATTATTTTCGATTAGCCTGCTTCTACCATTCAATCTGATGTCTAGCTAGGGGAGGAGAATCAAATAATTGTGGTTGGGGGGTATCAAAGGAATCTGAGGTGAAAGCCAAGGGAAGAACCTTCTCCCCAACCCCTCCCTCTAACTGGTTGGATTGATTGGAAAGAAGTAGATTGATAAACGCCAGTTTATCATCATTCTTATGCATTAAAATAAACCTAGCTCTTAGAATTTTACTCCGCAAACGGGTTTTTGGGCTGCATTTAGGCATTAAATAGGTTACGCATGCATTGCATTTTTTATTATCTTTTAATATGTTTTTGTGAGTGTTAGGGATGTACAGATATATAGATCCCTAAAACCCTAGCACTCAAGAAGGCAAATGGTGAAGGAGAAGCCCAGACTAGCTGAAACTCAGCCTAATCCAGCTCACCTCAGCTTGATCCAGCTCACCTCAGCTTGATCCAGCTCACCGCAGCTGGAACCTAGCTTACTTGAACTAGGGTTAGCTCATCCCATCTCCATTCAGCTAATCTCAGCTGGATGGAAGCTCAAGAGAGTTCACCTTAGCTCACCCTAGCTCAAGTCAGCTCAGATCCAGCTCAACTTAGCTGAGTCTAGCTCATCTCAGCTCCCACTAGTCCACAGGGAGTTCTAGCTAGCTCAGCTAAGTTGACAGGAGTTCACCCCAGCTCAAATCTAGCTACATCCAGCTCCACTCAGCTCCACTCAGCTGAAGAAGAACTCATCCCAGCTCAGGAAGCTCAAGTCCAGCTCCCGGGGACTCAGCTTAGCTCAACTCAGTTGAGCTAAGCTACCTTAGCTGCCTCAACCAGCTTGATTCTCCCCGGGAGCACCAGACCTAGCTCACCTCAGCTCATTTTGGTAGAAGCTAGCTCACTTTAGCTTGGCTTAGCAACTAGCAAAGAACTAGCAAGCTAAGCCAGCTAAAGTAGCCCCATGCCAGCCTCTTCAGAAGCAGCCAGCTCCAGCTCCAACTCCAGACTTCTTCTCCTCAGCTCCTTCCTCCAACCCTAGTTCCAACACCTTCTCCTCTACTCCTCCATTAGCTAAGCTAGCTTAGCTTAGCTTAGCTTAACTATGCTCCAACTTCCTTGGCTTGTACCACCCCAAAAACCCACCTACCAACTCCACCCAACTAGCTCCACCTAAGCTCCACATAAGCTAACCTACTTGGCACCAACCTAACCTACCCACCACCTACAAAAGACACCTAAAAGTGGCACCAAAAACTACCCATAACCACCCCTTAATGGTGCCACTTTTCCCTCCAAAATCCCCCCCTCATCTCCACCACACAATCCCCCTTGAATCCATCTCCACCATCCACCTAACTCCCCTTCTAGAAGACCCCATGTTGGCGCCAACATGGGGGTGTCTCTCCACCACCAAAAGACACCAACACCACCATAACCACCCCCTTTAACACCCCTTGGGTTGGCGCCAACTCACCCTAGCCATAGGATCACCAACCACCCTCATCCTTCCATCCTAGCCCTCCATTTCAAGGGGCACCTTAACCCCCCATCCTATTCTATAAAAAGCCACCACCTACCACCATTTTGGGGCATCCTCCCTTAGTGTATTTTCTACCTACATCCACCTATACCTACGCCCAAGGAGAAGGAGTAGAGAAGGAGATTAAAGGGGCACACCACCAGCCCTTTTGGTGCCTTCTTCTCCCCACTCTCTTCAACTTGGGCCATGCCAAGGAAGAGGACTCTTCCACTTCAAGGAGGACGGCCAGGCAAGGGAGAAGGACCTAGGGTGGACGTCCACCCTTGGAGAGAAGCTTAGGGCACGCCCCCTTAGGGCTTGCCTTGGAGGACATCACCTTGGCGGAGCAATGCAAGGAAGGAGTTGAAGGACTCTTTTCAAGATTGGGAGCCACCAACCTTGGAGCAAGAAGCCCTCTTCTTCACCATCTCTCTAGAGGATTTGTGTTTTCCTTTCTTTATGTCAATTTTCTAGTAGTAGAAGCATTCCTCTACTAGGCATTTTTGTTAAACATTTTTTTTTTATTATCTAGTTGCCTTCTTTGCAATTTCTTGTTTGCATTTCTATTTGCTTGTTTTTAGCATTCCTCACTCCCTCTCCCTAATTATTCTAGGCCTCCACTTGCCTAGAGTGAGCTTAGGGAGAGGCTCTACTTGCCACTAGAAAGTAGTAGTTAAATTGAAGTGTAAATTACCTTCCCGTCACCATTCCGCATGTTGTCTTAATTTAAAACAAAAAAATGATATATTGAAAAATACCAAAAAGAAAGTTGAGATTTATTCCGAGCAAGAGAATCAATTTTGCAACCATATTGCCTCCTTGGACGACCCTAGATACTCCCCTATCTAGGAATATAAATTTAAGAGCGAAAGCGGATTTACGTGTTACAACGACGTATTTTAACAAACCGCGTATTTCGCTATCATAGATCAGATCGTTTCTTCATCTCAAGATAGGTTCTGGGAGTTTGTAGGTCTTTAGGCTAGCCCACTTAAGGACATGTTTGATTGTTTGTATTGCATGGCACCTTTCTTCCTTCTGTTCTGTCATGGAACCTTCCGCATTCTATTCACACTTCCACTCCTACCCTCCTACCACTACTTATTCCCAAAATGATTATTATTCCAACCAGACTTATTCTCATCCATCTTCTAGTTGGGATAATCCTGATTGGGGATATAGTTTTGGACCTCCATGTTCAGGGTCTAACCCTGGACACCATCATCTTGATTCTTATCCTTCTCCAAGCTACATTGATTATAGATCACCACCCTTATATGGACAACTTAATACGATCTACAATCGAGAAGGATCTGCTGATCCTTACCCTTCTAGTTGACTTTCTGCGACATTCGTCAAACAATCACAATAAAGCATTGTTGTCGAGTTTTTATCCCCGGCAACGGCACCAAAAATATGATCGTCGACTACCGGTTCATACTAAAAAGGGATTTTAAAACAACGTTGTTGTAGTATATGTCAAACATACAAACCGTTGTCGCGTTAATTTTATTTATATACTTAACTTTTACCAATTTATTCCAAGTCATTCACTGGGAGGCAGTTATTGATATATGATCGATAGGATTTTTGCTTTTCAAATATGCTGTCAGAAAAATATGCATCGTAGTAAATATGTAATGTGGTTGAAAACCTTTGAGCAAAGTCACTAAAAAAATATACTGAAATTATACCACACTTCCGGTCGTATCCATAGGGAGGATAGCCCAATAAATTCACCAATATTTGTAGTGCAGGAGTATGTTGAACGAAGCTTAATATGATGCAAAAATAACTTTGACCATTAGTTGTAGCATCAAGGTAATCAAGATAATAACTTGAATGAGTAGTAATATAGAGAATGAGAGGGTCTAAGATGCAATTCCCCACAATAGAAAATTCTTTTCCAAAAATCCAACCTCTTCAACCGAGGTTCATTGCAACCAATGGCCCTCCTCTTGTAGCGAAACAGGGGAGTTGGCTTCCTCCCCTTCGGCCATGCATGGAGGGTCTCGTTGGAGGTACAGCTTGTCACACGAGATGGGCCAAAGGAGAGGAGTGCGTCCGTGATGGTGCGGCAGCCTAAGGTGGCTAGACCAACGACGGTGAGAAGGTGACCGGCGAGGTGATGTTGCCAGCGATGATCCATTACGGGGAAGCCTCTACGTGTGGCCGTGGAGTAGTCAGAGGCTTAAGGAGAGATGGATGGCGTCGACGGTGTAGAGAACAGAGAACAGATGTGCGGGTTGCGTGTGGAGGAGTTGATGTGAAGTTTAGGTTCCTCTTCTTTGTTGGCGGAGAAGAAGAAGAATAAGACGAAGAGGCCGTTGGCACGTGGGAAAGCTTGCTGCTGGTGATGGTGCTCGCGGTCGTGGGCGGACGCTAGGGATGCAGGCTGGATGGAAGGAGAGGCCGTGCGTGGGGCTTTTGCACGTGGCCATTATGCTTGCGCAGTTGAAGGGGAAAGCCACGTGCAAGGTCTGTTGCACGTGTGAGGGGTTGCATGTGGGGTTGGCCGCATGCGGGTTTACTGCTGTCAGTGGTGCTGCATCTGTTGCGCACGCGAGTGGCTGCGTGCGGTAGGCGTCGAGGAGAGAGGTGAATGCAGTGGCAGTGAGACAAGTCTCAGACTTCCGGGAACCTTCCCGGTCGTCTTAACTGGAAAGGCTAGCACACGGTGAGGGTGTTGGTGAAGGCTCGCAGTGGCGGTCGAGGCACGGTTGAGGGAATGACGGGGTTGCACGGTGAGGTGGTGGCTCGCGGTGGTGAAAGGCACACGGTGAAGGTGTAGTGGAAGGAATCCCCCCCGGTAGTCGTTGCCTCCCGCTCCTCCTGTTGTCCCTGTTATATATGGGCAAAAATAGAAAATGAGAAAGAGTGTGTCAAAGAAGGAAGGGGAATAATCAGTAGAGAGGGAATGTTTGTGAGGGAGAGAGAGATCGGAGGAGAAAAAGAGGAAGGTGGACAATTGTTCGCTCTTTCTCTTTTTCTTCTTCTTTCTTCCTTTTCCTTCTCTTTTTTTTTTTCCTTTTGCATACGACTTCAAGCAAAGAATTTTTTTTATGAAAGCCAATAATTCTCATTAGACGACAATACTTCACATAGAAAGTAGAGAATGTGGTAATCCCAATGGCATTCCAATTTGAGATCAATTCTTAACAAAATTATGTAATGCATGAAATGATGATTTTTTTTCTCTTACATAATTTTATTAATATAAAGGACATTCTAAATTCATTTCTTATTTCATTGACCATGTCCTTAGGATCTAATTTTGCCCACTAAAGTGGACCTATCAAATACCCCCATGCCTAAGTTTTGCTAGTCCCAAGCAAAATCATATGAAGCAGACCAGGTCTCCAGGCCAGATTTTACCGTCAGGATGCCTTATTCTGCCACACTCTAGAAATTAGATTGAAATACCAACTATAGGCCTAAAGGTACTCAAGTACCAGCCAAGAGAAGGACCTGACCAGCCTCAGTCTTGGGTTCACCGCGAAGGTTTCTAAAGCCCACAAAAACTGCCCAGAGGCCCATTGACCCTAGCGGTTAAAGTACCTGTGCATATGTGCAGCAAGGCTAGGTTTAGTTTGCCAATGCATTTTTAGTAAGAGAGAGAGGGAGAAATATTATTTTGAGAGTTTTCTCTCTTTCTTTTTAAATTCCCCTATACTCACATTGAATTGGCCCTAAACACGATATGTATCAGATTCCTTATCCCCACCATCAATCCTCTAGGGTCCCTGGCAATCGATGCTTTGAGATTGCACCGCCCATGGCAACCCCCAGAACCCTGGCTTTCAACACTTCAGGATAGTCCTGCCCATGGCGTTTTATAGCTAAATTCAGACCCTGGCAATCGACATTTCGGGATAATGCCGCCCACAGCATCTAAACCAGCACGAGATGCTTCCGTGCCCCTGGTAGGATATTTAGATATCCTAGGAGACAAGTATCGAGGAGATGATATGTTATAACGCATCTTCAAGGGATTTATTCCTCCTCTCCGCACCGAGAACTCATCCAATCAACTTGTGTCATCAAGCCACTCCTAAGTCAACTTTTCGGGAAATCAGTTTGAGAATAAGCACTTTTTTTTGGCATTATTCTTTGTTATACGCACTGAACCAGACCAGTGTGTGATTTTTGGGTGCTCCGGTTACCAAGTTCTGCAAACCAAAGGACAGGCAACGGGGCCGAATACTCCCTGAGCCTTAGACTTAATACATCGGCCTCGCAACTTCCTCAACCTCTCGAGGAATAGTCCAGATCTTAACAAATACGCGAGTGTTTAAGCCCTAGAACAAACCCAGGAGGCCTAAAGTCGGTATCCCTCACTTATCTCCTTCTCTTTAGCACTTTAGGACTTAATTCATCATCTGATCCAACCCGAAACTTAGGTGACTCTTTCATAATCACATGCTGGGACTACATGATTTTTCCCTGCCTATCTTTCCCTTTTCATCTCTTTTTTCTTTTTTTAGTGGCAAAACTAAAGTCCTAATTATGCATGCAGAATATGTATAAATGCTATAAACAATCCCAGGTTATACCCCCCCATGCCTAGATCTAACAATGTCCACATTGTAAAGCCAAAACAAGGAAAGACACAACCTGAGGTGGAGAGCAGTTGGAGCTAAGGATCCTCCAATCTGTAGGTGTCCAATACCTAGCCATCAGAAAGTGTAACATAAGGTTTCAAGCGCTGGCCATTTACCTTGAATGTCTCACCAGATGAGGGATTTTGAATTTCAACTGCACCATGTGGGAACACCTGCGTGACAGTGTACGACCCATCCCAACGGGACTTCAGTTTCCTAGGGAAAAGCTTGAGTCTAGAATTGAAAAGTCAGACCCGTTGGTGGGGCTCAAAGGTTTTGCGAAGGATGTGTTTATTGTGAAAGACCTTAGTGCGCTCCTTATAAGCTTGAGCCATGTCATAGGCCTCATTCCTCAATTCTTCAAGCTTGTTCAGTTCTAATAAGTGCTCTTTACCTGCGTTTTCTAGATCCATGTTGACATTCTTAATAGCCCAATAATCTCTATGCTCAATCTCAACAGGAAAATGGCAAGCTTTGCCATACACTATACGGAAGGGAGACATACCCAAGGGGGTCTTATAAGCCATTCTATAAGCCCATAGAGCGTCACCTAGTTTCCTCGACCAATCTTTCCTGTCGGGTCTTACAGTTTTTTGCAGAATTTGTTTGATCTCCCTATTTGACACTTCAACCTATCCGCTCGTCTGCGGATGATATGGGGTGGCCACCTTGTGGGTGACACCAAGACTTTTGAGGAGACGGGCATAGTGTGCATTCCTGAAATGAGGTCCCCCATCACTAATGATCATCCTCGGGCAACCAAATCGTGAAATGATATTGGCCTTAGGCAGGACCATGGAATGATCGTTGGTCCTTGTTAGAATAGCTTCTATCCACTTTGACACATAATCAACTGCCACGAGGATATATTCAAAGCCATGAGACGATAGGAAAGGACCCATGAAATCTATGCCCCAGACGTTGAATATCTCGATCGGAAGAATAGATTGTTGGGGCATCTCATCTTTCTTCCCAATAGTTCCAGTTTGTTGACAACGAAGACAAGCCTCCAAAAAGGTGTGTGTCTTTGAAAAGTGAAGGCCACCAGAAACCAAACTGGAGAACCTTATACGCAGTTTTCTTAACACTAAAGTGCCCTCCACAGTGCAGCGTGTGACAAAAATTCAAGACACTCTATTGTTCCTCTTCTAGGACACATCTTTGTAGGACTTGATCACAGCCTATTCTAAGGAGCTTAGGGTCCTCCCAGTGATAATACTTGGTGCTAGTGAGAAATCTATCTCGCTTATGCTTATTCCATGTACTGAGGGTTTCACCAGTGACCAAGTAGTTGACAACATCAGCATACCACGATGTCGAAAGTTGTACCGCCATTACCGTTTCATCAGGAAAGGTGTCATGAATGTCTCCTGACAGGGTTGAAGCCTTAACTGGGATCCTAGACAAATGATCTGCAACAACATTTTCGACCCCTCTCTTGTCACGGATATCAAGGTCAAACTCTTGTAATAATAGAATCCAACGAATCAGCCTAGGTTTGGTATCCTTCTTCACGAGCAAACATTTTAAGGCTGAGTGATCAGTATAAACCACAACCTTGGATCCCAGAAGATAAGACCTAAACTTCTCCGATGCAAATACTACCGCAAGAAGTTCTTTTTCTATCACAATGTAGTTTGCCTGTGGATTCGTAAGAGTCTTACTTGCATAGTATAGCACATGAGGCTTCTTATCAACTCGTTGACCAAGGACCACACCCACAACAAAATCAGAGGAATCACACTAGCTCAAATGGGAGGGTCCAATCAGGTGCTTGTAGGATCGGCGCAGTTACGAGGGCCTCCTTCAAGAATTGGAAGGCCTTGGCACACTTTGCATAAAAAATGAAGGCAGTATCCTTCTCCAGTTGGTCACAAAGTGGTCTAGAAATCTTGCTAAAGTCTTTAATGAAGCGCCTATAAAAGCCAGCATGGCTCAGGAATGATCGAATCTGCATGACATTGGTGGGCGGTGGAAGCTTAGAAATGGACTCAACCTTGGCCTTATCCACTTCTAAACCTCGCTTGGACATGACATGCCCAAGAACAATGCCTTGTTGAACCATAAAATGGCTTTTCTCCCAGCTAAGCATCAATCTTGTCTCTTCACAGCAGGTGAGAACTTTTTCTAAATGTGAGAGACAATGGTCAAATGACGAGCCGTATATGGAAAAATCATCCATGAAAACCTCAACGAACTCGTCAATCATGTCTGAAAAGATGGACATCATACACCACTGAAATGTTCCTGGAGCATTACATAGTCCAAATGGCATTCGGCGGAAGGCAAATGTGTCATAAGGACTTGTAAAAGTCGTGCGCTCCTGGTCGTCCAGAACGACGGCAATCTGATTGTACCATCCATCAAGAAAGCAGAAGTATCTATTCCCTGCCAACTTTCCCAGTATCTGATCAATAAATGGTAGAGGAAAGTGGTCTTTCTGGGTAGCGGTGTTTAGGCGGCGGTAATCGATGCATACCCTCCAACCTGTTGTAGGTCTGGTGGTGACTTGCTCCCCTTTCTCATTAGTCTCCACCATGAATCCCGCCTTGTTGGGCACCACGTGAATAGGATTGACCCATTTACTATCAGAAATGGGGTAGATTATCCTCGCATCCAACCATTTTAAAATTTCCTTTTTCACCACTTCCCACATGTTGGGATTTAACCGCCTCTGCATATCTCTTAAAGGTTTCATAGAGTTGTCCATGTAAATGTGATGCATGCAAAGAGTTGATTCAACCACTTTGATATCAGCTATAGTCCAAGCAATGGCTTCCTTGTGCCATTTTAGGCATTCAATTAGTGCTCCCTCCCGCATCTCAGATAGAGCAGTCGAGATGATGACAGGGAGCATATCATTGGGCCCAAGGAAGACATATTTGAGGGTCTCTGGAAGTGGTTTAAGCTCCAAGTTGGGAGTTTTCTGAATCGAGGGAATTATGTTCGATGTCCCCACCTCCGGTAGCGGATCTACCTTGATTGTCCATGGTGGGGAGAGGGACTCAGCTTTAACACCCAATACCTCTTCTAATTCAGTCATATCTTCCCCTCCAAAATTCGGAGTGCGATCCTTGGAAATGACCATTTGGAGAGGATCATCACACAAAAGAGCTGGTGTCGTCTCCTTGATAATCTCATCGATCACCTCGATTTGGGAACAATCTTCTAATCCTGGTTGTTTATAGGCATCAAACACATTGAGCTGGATCTTTCGGTTCCCAAAGCCCATCTTGAGTGCCCCTGATTTGCAATTGATCGATGCATTGGCTGTTGCCAAAAAGGGATGCCCCAGGATAATTGAGGGTTTGGTGGGCATGTTGGATGGGTCAGTGTCCAATATCAGAAAGTCAATGGGAAAGAAGTCCTCTACTATCACCAGGACATCTTCTAAGAGCCCACGTGGTGTCTTTAGCGATCTATCAGCTACTTGAAGGATTACAAGACTAGGCTTCAAATCACCTCCTCCTAATAGCTCCTAGACAGAGCTCAACAATATATTAAACCCTGCACCTAGATCGAGGAGAGCCTCATCGATGCGTTGGTCTCCAATGACCACAAAAATATACGGGGCTCCTGGGTCCTTCATCTTGGGGGGTGTACCTTGCTGTAGGACCGAGCTGACTAGGTCGAGCAAAACGACCTTAGCTTGGACCTGTTTCCTAGATTTCCTCTTTTGGGTGCACAGATCCTTTAGAAATTTAGCATAGGATGGTATTTGCTTGATAGCATCCAAAAGAGGCAAGTTAATGTGAACTTGCTTGAATGTCTCCATTATTTCATCCATCCTATCCTTGGCTCCAGATGAGCTAGCAACAGGTGCCTCAAGGGCGGATAAGCGCTCAGGAAAGGGCACTCTCGGTCTCTGAATGGAGGGGTTGTCATGGTGTGACAAAGGCGGAATGGGAACAACATCCTCCAGATGGGTGATTTAAAGAGAGGAAGGGCTGAGTGGTTCTTCCTTGGTGGATGTGTAGGTGCTGGTTGGAGGGGTAGGAGGGGTGACCGTAGGAGTGAGTTCAGGTTTGGAGAGTTGCTTACCACTCCTCAAAATAGTCACAACCTTAGCATGCTCCCTTATGAAGGGCCCTTTACCCCTTGGATTCTCCTCAGATGAGCTGGGCAATTTCCCAGGGTCGAGTTGTCTAACAGCCTCATCAAGATGGCCAATTTGAGATTGCATTTCTTGGATAGCCTTATTCTGAGATTGAATGATCATACTTTGATTTTCTTGCATGGCCTTCATCATCGCTTTAAGATCATCCATCTCAAAATTGTTAGGCTGAGGAGGAGACTAGAATTATTGTGCCTAAAAGGGTTGGGTGGGTTGGGCTCTTATATTCCCCAAATTTGAAGCATCACCTTTCTTCCAAGAGAAATTAGGATGGTTTCTCCATCTAGGATTGTAAGTGTTTCCAAAAGGATTGTTCCTAGGCGGTGGACAAAACCCTTGGGCAGCATTCAGGTCTGCTTGTACTAAATCGGGGAATTGATTAGCCAAATGGCACTCAACAGTGGCGTTAAGAGTGCTTTGGCAAATGAAGCATTCAGAAAGAGTCTGGACTTGGGAAATAGTTTGTGGGACTGTGCTTGGGTTAGTCATTAGTCTTTCAAAGTTCTGATTCAACAATTGTATCTGAAAAGCCAAATTCTGAGTCGCCCCGGCTTCACTAGCTTCAGCTTTCCTTTGGAGGATGGATGGTTTCCTATCTTGATAAGCTGAGGTCAAGTGGATAGAATTGTCTCTCAGTGACTCAAATAATATCCAAGCCTCATCCTCTGTTTTGGTGAGAAAGGTTCCGGCACAAACAGCATCCACGGTTTGCCTATGTCTATCAGATAGTCCAGTATAAAACCTTTCTACCAACTGCCATTTAGGCACTTGATGGTGGGGGCATAATTGAATCAGATCATTGAATCACTCCTAAGTCTCATGGAATTGTTCCCCATCTAATTGAGTAAAACCCATGATTTTCCTCCTGAAGTGGTTGATTTTGCTCATCGGGAAGTATTTTTTCAAGAATTTTCCCTTAAGGGTGTTCTAATCATTCACCCTTGCATCCAAGGTGTGATACCAGTGTTTTGCCTTGTCCTTAAGGGAGAAGGGGAAGAGGGTTCTCATCAAAGCTTCACCGTAGAGCATACCTCGGTGAATTCCTCTAAATGCCGATAGGGGTCCTCCCTAGGAGTACCATAAAAGGAGGGCAACAAAGATATGGTACTACTCTTAATCTCATATGGATTATCCCCTGCCGGTCGTCTTAGTACTTGAGCAAGTTGGTTGGTTGGAATAAAATAGTCCCTTAAGGTCCTTTGTTGATTTGCTCCTTGATCAGCCATGTTTTCTCTTTTCTCTCCTTGGTGGGCTCTCCTAAGAATTCTCTCGGGCTCAGAATCAAACACTAGACTACCCTCAAGAGAGCGTCTACAAAGCATACAATAGCAATTACAATTCAAGTTCTTGTTGGTTGAGTAAGTGAAACCTTCACTCCAAAGATAGGTCAAAAGGTCAAGGCGTTATCCCTCCGTTCCCACGTAAGTAGTATAAGAGGGGTGATGACTTAAGATCTTGACCTTCTTTGTTATTGAGGTAGAATTGGTTGATATAGATGGCCAAACAAGTTATTCACTGCAATTACGCGACCTAATTCAACCTTCGAGTGCCCTAGGACCTATACTTTGCTTAGATGATACTCCCAGGTGATTAAGTGAGAAGTTACTCCAAGGACGAACAAAGGGATGCAAGTAGGGTGAATCCTTCCTTTGAGGCGATGCGTAAGCGGTGCCTCTTAACTACCCTTTTGTTTCTTTAAGGGGTGTCCCCCTCCGTGAAGTATCAAAACACTTGGTCAAAAGATAGTACCACCACCACAAAGCATGATAGGAGGGTCTGCACTGATAAAGAGATCGGTGCCTATAGCCTTAAGGGATCGAGCCTTAGTGTGGTGCCTAATGTGGGTGCTCAGTGCCAGACGTGTGCATCACACCGCAAATCATTTTTATTTTGAAAACACAGACAAGTTCCTTTGAATTAGATCAAGTGTGATTTGGTTTTAAGGTCAAATCTGATTATCAGTCCCAATTGCAGTTAGGCGACCACTGGATTAAGTAATTTCAATCAGCTTGTGGTCTTGAAATTTAACCCGAATGCAAATGCGTGAACAGGAGCTGGATGCAAAATTTAGAAAGGTGTACCTGTCTCTAGCAATCTTCGTGCAAATATGCTCTCAATGCAACAATGAGATCTAATGTGCTGCTCAATCACCCCTAAATGCGTGCACCTAAGGGCATGCAACTCCTAATAGGCAGCTCGAGGTATTTCATTGTGTTTTTTTTAAAGGCAAACATGTAGAAAAATGAATCACATGAATAGCAAAAATATAGCCCCTAGCCTCTAAAGAATGTGGGGACAGACCCCCAAAAATCAGCCCCAATTACTACAAGGGCAAGAAAACAAGAATAAAACTTGTGACAAAGGAGAATCCCTTATGAAAGTGGGATCCAGGTCTCCTGCATCTTCCTCGCGTGTGGACGTCGCTCAAGGTCAACATCATCTCCCAGCAGCGCCTGTCACCATCTAGATTCCTCGCACAGAAAAGATACTGGTCAGATCACTATGCAACTCAAAATAATAAAAATCAGGTGAAATTATTGCATCTGTTACCTCCCCGGCAACGGCGCCATTTGATCGATAGGATTTTTGCTTTTAAATATGCTGTCAGAAAAATATGCATCATAGTAAATATGTAATGTGGTTGAAAACCTTCGATCAAAGTCACTGAAAAAATATACTGAAATTATACCACACTTCCGGTCATATCCACAGGGAGGACAGCCCAATAAATTCACCAATATTTGTAGTGCAGGAGTATGTTGAACGAAGCTTAATATGATGCAAAAATAACTTTGACAATTAGTTGTAGCATCAAGGTAATCAAGAGAATAACTTGAATGAGTAGTAATATAGAGAATGAGAGGGTCTGAGATGCAACTCCCCACAATAGAAAATTCTTTTCCAAAAATCCAACCTCTTCAACCGAGCTTCATTGTAACCAATGGCCCTCCTCCTATAGCAAAACAAGGGAGTTGGCTTCCTCCCCTTCAGCCATGCATGGAGGGTCTCGTTGGAGGCGCAGCTTGTCACACGAGATGGGCTAGATCAGAGGAGTGCGTCCGTGATGGTGCGGCAGCCTAAGGTGGTCGAAGCTGGCCAACGACGGTGAGAAGGTGACCGGCGGGGTGATATTGCCGGCAATGATCTGTGGCGGGGAATCCTCTGCGTGCAGTCGTGGAGTAGTCAGAGGCTTAAGGAGAGATGGATGGCGTCGATGGTGCGGAGAATGGAGGCCAGACGTGTGAGCTACGTGTGGAGGAGTCGACGTAAAGTTAGGGTTCCTCTTCTCTGTTGGCGGAGAAGAATAAGAAGAAGACAAGGAGGCCATTGGCAGAGAAGAAGAAGAATAAGATGAAGAGGCCGTTGGCACGTGGGAAAGCCTATTGTTGGTGATGGTGCTCGCAGTCGTGGGCGGACGCTAGGGATGCAGGCTGGAGGGAAGGAGAGGCCGTGCGTGGGGCTTTTGCACGTGGCCATTATGCTTGCACAGTTGAAGGGGAAAGCCACGTGCAAGGTCTGTTGCACGTGTGAGGGGTTGCATGCGGGGTTGGCCGCATGCGGGTCTGCTGCTGTCAGTGGTGCTGCATCTGTTGCGCACGTGAGTGGCTGTGTGCGGTAGGCGTCGAGGAGAGAGGTGAATGCAATGGCGGTGAGACAAGTCTCAGACTTCCGGGAACCTTCCCGGTCGTCTTAACTGGAAAGGCCAGCACACGGTGAGGGTGTTGGTGAAGGCTCGCAGTGGCGGTCGAGGCACGGTTGAGGGAATGATGGGGTTGCACGGTGAGGTGGTGGCTCGCGGTGGTGAAAGGCACACGGTGAAGGTGTAGTGGAAGGAATCCCCCCCGGTAGTCGTTGCCTCCCGCTCCTCCTGTTGTCCCTGTTATATATGGGCAAAAATAGAAAATGAGAAAGAGTGTGTCAAAGAAGGAAGGGGAATAATCAGTAGAGAGGGAATGTTCGTGAGGGAGAGAGAGATTGGAGGAGAAAAAGAGGAAGGTGGATGATTGTTCGCTCTTTCTCTTTTTCTTCTTCTTTCTTGCTTTTCTTTCTTTTTTCTTTTTTTCCTTTTGCATACGACTTCAACAAAGAATTTTTTTTATGAAAGCCAATAATTCTCGTTAGACGACAATACTTCACATAGAAAGTAGAGAATGTGATAATCCCAATGGCATTCCAATTTGAGACAGATTCTTAACAAAATTATGTAATGCATGAAATGATAATTTTTTTCTCTTTTATTAATATAAAGGACATTCTAAATTCTTTTTTTATTTCATTGACCATGTCCTTAGGCTCTAATTTTGCCTACTAAAGTGGACCTATTAATATACGTTACTCTCTAAGTCCAATAATATTCTTTAATTCCAAAAAGATTGATTTTATATACAAGAATGAATGAATGAATTAAAGAATCAAAGAATAAATCAATTATTTATAAAAGAATGAATTAGAAATAATTACAATGCTTGAAAACAATTATATATAAACAAGCATAAAAAATCATAAATAAACACTCTATATTATCTATTTATAACTTACAATAATAATACTTAGATATATGTACAATAATAAGTAATAATATGTACTATACTAACTTAACTTACTAATATCTACAGTAACATATAATATGTCTACAACAATGTATAAAGGTGTCACTAAAACCTTAGAAAAACTATTTACATAAGCTAAGGTAAAAACTATTATCTATACTAACATATCATACTATCTACAATGACATCTATATCTATCACTAAAGCTATAACTTATTTATATACATATATAGCTCAAATAATACTACTATATCTTATACATTCTACGTATACTATTTACATTATATATCTTATTTACATATGTACATATGCATATATACATGTATTTACTCTACACTTATACATATATACACACACAAAACACACACATACGCAGAACACTTAACACACACACTAATACAAACAAACAGGCAAGTCACACAGGCTAACACCTAGCCGCATTTCAACCGTCATCTCCTCTCTTCTTCTCTTTAGACCGGTTCACAACCGGTTTAGATCAGTTTTTAACCAAAAGTTGGTTTAATTTGCGGGCGGCCTTTTGAGGGATACACAACACCCCTAAGGGTGGGACCACACCTCTACTAGGGCCACCCTAGTTATCTTTAGGTGCATTTTAACCAGTTTGTAGCTCGTTAATGGGCCTAATTGGACCCATGCACAATGCACAACTCCCAGCCGTGCACCGCACCATACGCTCAAGCTCATGCCAAATCAATATCAATGTCATGTTCAGAAGGGGGTAAGGGTAATGGGCTTAATTCACGTCGAGCGCTTGACGATTGCTCGGCTAAGGGGCAGAATTTAATAAATAACACAGTGGGCGCTTTACTTCCCATGATGTGGGACTAATTGGGTGCCACTCCAAGCATTGGAATCAAGTGCAACGCATGCGTGAATTCAAGATTTTGGCCCTCAATTTGAGGGCCCAAATTAATTCCATTCTCCAAATACATTATATGTTCGTAAAGCCCTTATATAGGGATACATATTTATTTAATTTATTTTCAAAAATAATTATATTTACTATATAAATAAATTAGCTAAAGATTGACATTTATACAAGTTAAATTAAGGTTTAATTTACTAATTACAATATAAATTAGTTAATTAATTGTCAAATTGACTTATTACAGAGATAATATACATGATAAAATATTTAATACACATTTTTATTATATTTTACACATTTTATTTTAATTTATATACATTTAAATATGTGATTTCACGCTATTATACATATAAATTATGTATAAATAGTATAATACATTATAAATATAGTTAAATTAGTCTAAATTATTTAAAATACTATAATACAAATATACAATATAAGTTAGTTTAGTAATAACTTAATTTACTAATTTAATTTGATTTAATTTAGTAACTTATTTAATAACTTAATAAATTAACTATTTATTATACATATATAATTAAATTAAGTTACAGGTATATTAGTGTACATTATATATACATATACATGTATGTGAGTATCATTAATAAATAATGTTATTTATAGGGGTTTCTTAATTTATCTAGATTATAGTACATATAAGTTAATTAAATTAATAGTTAAATATATAAATAAGTTATATACAATTTAAGTTGTCTTAAATATTTAATTTACATTACAGAATATGTACATAAGTTATTTATGCATATTATATACATATTTTACATTATATAGATTAATCGCTTAATACATACCTTATATTTACATGTATATACATAGTTTACATAGTATTTTTGAGTATTTTTTGAGTTTTTCTGATTTTTATGAATTTTAAATGTTTTATAGAGGTAGGAGGTGGGATAGAAAGAAAGAGATGAGAGAGATAGATTTGTTTTTGATATTTTTGAGGTTAAGTTCTTTTATTAAGTCTAAAGGTATACTAAACCGTTAGCTGTTATGTTCTACCAAGATGAGAGTTCAAATGATCTCAAAACTTTGCATGCACTTAAAAATATAGTAAATCCTACTCAATACACATTTATTTTATTTTTTTGAAATTTTTATAATAGTTTTATTTAATTACAAAGTTCATACAACCTAGGCCTTAAAAGAGGTGTTTCAATGTGAACCTAAGGCACTAAAGTTGTTTAAGGGCTGGAATAGTAGTCTAAAAATTCAGGTATGCTCTAAACATGATATAGAAGTTATTCAAGCAAGTAAACATGAATTTCCATACATTTCTCATAAAATTTTCAAAGTTGGGCAGTTAGAATGCACATATAGCTGACAACAATAGTTTAAAACTGAATTACAAGCCATTCAAATGAGATTTAAAATCAAATAGTAGTATATGAATGCTTGCACAATATTTTTACAACATATAAAACATGCCAACCATTTAAATAACCTAATCTAACACCTACTGGCCTACTGATTCAGCCCACTATTCTTCTGATCCATCTCTGTTAGCAACTGCTGCAAGTAGCAACAACATCAACTACAACAGCAGCAACAGCTGCAGCACTCACAATAGTCCAAGGCACTATCCAGACATCTTAAAATCATTCAACATGGCTACTGCAATGTTTCAACTCATTTCTAGTAGCTTTGAAATGGAGATTTCAGAAGCTACTCAGATGGCCAAATCCAATTCATTATCTTTATCATAGACAACAAAGATAATGGGATTAGATTGGAAATTAATCCAATAAAAAATGTTGCTGCTATGTAGCCTTTTCATGTGCTAAAATTGGGAGATTCTAACCCCAAAATTCTCAATTGAAAGCCTCCGTTTCAAATTGATTATGCACTAAATTCATGTATTCACAAAATACCATGGAAATCTAAATCACTTCTTAGATCGGAGTTGTAAAATCACTTCCTAGATCTAAGATGAGTCATTCAAACTCATTAAAACTCATCTTCAAATTCTTTTAATCATCATGTGAGAACAAAACCTATCTCCCAATTGACATTGACATCTCAATAGGGTCTCCTTCTTATATTATAGACAATATAGGACAAAGCCCCTAATCAAGATATCAAAGCATGAAAACTTGACTCAAAATCATTCAGATCTAACTATGCAAACATGAAGAGAGCTTCAAATCAACAATGCTGATTATCCTTAGCTTTCACACCTAGAATCCATTCGAAAGCCATATTTAAAGAGAAATAGGGTGTAAACTTATCTTCTATTCAAATTCAAAATAAGATGTATAAGACTCATTGCAATACACCCAATTTCACCATTAAAAACATCATATATGTTCTGAAAAATTTGGGAATTAATTCCCTCTCAAGGAAAGCTTGAAAACCACATAAGAATATGATTTATCCTCTCTCTTGTGCCACAGACAGCACGAAGACAGAGTCTAAATCTCACAATACAAACCACTAAAAACAAACCCAAATCCTCAGATTTTCGTTCAAAACCAATAGAGGGACCTTGTAAAAAAGATGGCATGGATGGAGAGTCCCTCAAGTGGATTGTGAGTGCTTTAACAGATCTGAAAGCTAGGGAGCTTCAAATATGTTAAATGCTCTCATGAAGAGGTGCTTGGTGAAAAACGAGCAAGAATCAGTGAAGGTGAACAATGAGATGTGGAGGGAGATCAGGGAAATCGACATGAAAATGGGAAATCATCTCTCTAATTTGAATTGATCAGGGAGGGCGAGATCGAATCTAGTCTAATCTACTCCTAAGCTAATCTAATCCATCAATCAATTCACTAACTAATCCTACTCCTAGAAAGCAATAAACTACATTAATTCTACTCCTAGAAAGCATATAAAATCCTAATCTAAAGGAAGAATGGGATGCCTGGGCTATAGCTGGTCACTGCAGCAACGAAGGGGGTTAAGGAAGATCTCTAGCGAAGAATGGGATCCCTGGCCTGCAACTGGTCACTGCAGCGACGAATTGGAGGAGGGAAGCCACTTCTGTCACTAGCAACTGATGAATGGGGGAGGAAACTAGAGACTAAACGAAGGGATCACTCAAAGAGGAGGGATCGATCACGCGCATGCAAGCAGAGGGTCAGCTTAAGTAGAGCTCAAGAGTGATTGAGGTCACCGTGAGGTGGAATTAGGTGTTTAGGGCACCTACCGTTAGATGGAGAGGAGAGGAGGGCGGGAACAACCAAATCGAAGATGGTTTGTTAGATGGGATCTGGGGGTAGAGGTGAAGCTATGCGTAAATTCGTGCGAAGCTTCGATTGAGGAGCAGCCATCAGATCAAAGAGATGAAGGAATGAATGGCCTAGATCGGCTGTGTTCTTCGTGTGAACAGTGCACCAAGAGGTGCACTGCTCTCTTAGGTGTCTATTAGGCATTTGGCACAAAGAACCCCTTAGCGAAACGGTGGAAATGTTGTAGAAGAAATGATAAGTGGAATAGAGGCATGTCAGAGCAGTCCCTAGAGTGTTACAATTAGGTCCCTATGGCCTACAAATGGGTCCTGGAAGGTTTCTAATGTGAATAAATGTTATGAATGAAGGACCTAAATGTGAACTCTAAATGCAAGGGCCTATTGATGTCTAAATGCTTCCAAGTTTTTATTGAAACTTAATTGAACATATTAGAAGTTAATTCCACTTTTGATTTGAAGTTTTGAGCTCATTTGTGTTCAATTTGCAATTGGATCATCATTTTGTGTTTATTAATAGAATATCTCAATAAATGACCTAATTATACACAGATTTGGTATTTTAAGTCTTTTCTGTTAATTCTCACACTTAACACTTTCTTTATGTTAATTTGATATTGTTTAACCTAATTTTTAGCTTAACTTGAGCACTTTAGCTATGATGAGCCACACCTCATCATACCCCCATGCTTAGGTTTTGCTAGTCCCTTAACAAACAACTCATTAAAGTGTAAAGTAGTTTAAGTTTCAGCAAGGTAAATGTGATGAGATATCTAATTTACTTCTTTTCTTTTCTTCAAAAATGTTAAGTGTTAAGTGTTTAGAGATGATCTTTAAGCTGAAGGATTTTTTCGATAAACCAACTGTGTTTATGTCTAAACATTGTGAGAACCTGTCGCTTAGGAAGACTGACCAGAACTTAAGACTGATATGACATAGACCATCTCTCGACCAACAAGAACTTGATATTTAAACCTTAGGTGCAATTTCCAGGGCTTAAAGGGTTTTACAAGACTTAAAAGCTAAGAGGTTGTGGTTGTGCTTAGTGATGGGTTAGGACTAACCTGGTGAATTTCAAAACTCAATCCCAGGGTTCACCTCTTTTTAAGTCTAGGTTGGTCCTACCTTCAACTCATGTTTTCAGATTGATTCTCAAAAATGAGGAAGACTCAAGCCCAACTCTTATTGCGTTTGTGGCTCAGAATATTTAGTGGAATAGGGTATTTATACTGCACCCTGAAAACATTTTTGGTGGAAAACTTGTATTTACAGGATTTGGAGAACATACTTAACTTATTTCAAAGAATTTCTTTTTCTGAAGCTTTTTTTCAATAACTATCAGTATGTCTCCAACAAATTTGTTTGGTAGAGCACACCTTATTTGGTGGAAAGAGCTTCTCCTAGACACAAGACTAAAGACTAGGACAAAGAGTCTACTTGCACGCATAGGTATGGACTCCACCTTCCCTAATGAACACTAGTGTTGAATTTCAAATTCACAAGGTCTTTCTCGACACTGTGTCGTGCAAACCAAGGTTACTTAGACTCCTAAGTCAAAGCAAACCAGCGAATCCTGTACTGGTAACTCAGGTATAAGAATACGTCCTAGGTTAGGAGAGATTGTGGTCTATCTTGGTAAAGCTTAAAGTGTATTAAGCCAAAGCCTGAGCGAATCAAGTTACAATAGCCCAGAAAGTCTAACCAGCAAAGGTTGAATGTCCATAAACACTTATTCAATTTTTGTTTCAAGCTAGAAAATCATAATTAAACACTTAAATTCTTTTCAACACTTTTTCTTTTCTTTCTTCAGAAATTTTCTTTTCGTAGAATTCTCTCTCAACAATAGGTACATTCAGGTCGTCCCTTATTGTATTTTTGAAATTTTTATTTTTGACATTTTTTTGTATTTTTGACTTTGTAATTTTTTTTCAAATTTTCAAAATTTTTCAATTTTTTTGGTATTTTTGATAATACTATACTATATACGCTATAGGTGTGTCTACAATTGCATTTTAGTAAATGATTCACCATTTACACCCCCCATTCTTAAATGATGCAATGTCCTCATTATATCAATAGGGTGGATGCAAATGCATGCTCTGCTTTTCACTATCTTAGACTAGGTGATAGAAGGAAGTCAGAATGAGAAGATAAAAATCTTTGTATAGACAATTTCAAGTTTGATACAAGATCAGAGTGGAAAGTTAGGCTAAGAAGTGAAATGCATGATATAAGTGACAATGAATGTATGTTAAAAATGCAAGGGTAGACACCTAATGCAAGAAAGGTGAAAATAATAAAGGTGAAAACATCTATATACAAGAATAGGTTTGCTAAGTTTAACACCTTCAGCTAGGCGTAAACCCAGATAAAGATGTATCATTAAAAGTAGGTTCAAGCAGTTGGAGTGAAATAGTAGAATTGACAAGTCTGAGATCATGTGGCTCAATGAAAAGTTTCAGATCATGAAGAATGGAATGATGTTTGTCAATCTCAAAGGTAAAGAATGGCTCCATAATCAATATGAATCAGAATCAGATACAGATACTTGGTACAAGGCCCAAGTAGAGAATGGGTATCAAATCAGAGATACTTGGCTCAAGGTCCAAGTAGACAAATAGAGTAATCTCAAAAATACTTGGCTCAAGGTCCAAGTAAACAGACAGAGTATATCCAAAAATAAATCTATAGCTTCCACCTCTTCAATCAATAATTGCATAATCAAGATGAAGATGAATTTGGGTTGGGAAGAAGAGGTGGTTGCTGATCTGAGTAAAGTGTGGAAGGATCAGGATAGAAAGAATTAGGATCAGGATAAGGCTTAGGTTCCTGTAAGGTTTGTGATATAAAGTGTGCTTGGCCTTGGGAAGGTCTAGGTTGGACATACCTCTGGGTAGGTATGCTCCTCGGATTGGGTTCTACTTGAGATGGAAGTGATTGTGGTTGATAGAATTCTGTCAAGTGCGATAGCTGGGCTCTCATCTCAGCTAGTGCCGTGTCCTATCTCTACTGATCATGTCTGCTAAAGCTTTTGTTGTTGCATGTCAGCTAAAGCTTTCATGATCGTCCCCAACTGATCATCTTGTGTAAGCCCAGGTTGAGAGTATTGGGCGAGCCTAGGTTGGGGTTGCTGGTAGGCACATAGTGGATATCCGTGTGGTTGTGGAGGTGGTCCTTGGATCGGGTTGTGAAGTGGTGGTGCAGAAGGCTGTTGATAGGTAGGTTTTTGTGAATTTCTTGACCATGAGAAATTTGAATGATTATGCCATCCAGGGTTGTAGGTTTGTGCAAAAGGATCATTGTGAATGGTGTGGAGCTCCTCCGAAGCTCCAGAAGGTGTAGGGAGGAACAAAGGTTCGTCTAACCGGTGAAGGATAGGAAAAAGTATAATCTGGTAGAGTAGGTTGTTTCATAGATAGATTATTCACAGTTTCCCTCCCTTTGGGAAACTGAGAAGAAGTGTGAGGTGCAAGTGACTAAGAAGAAGATGATGAAGGTTTAGAGAGGAATTTCCATCATCTACTTTCTTCTCAATTAAGCCCACCTTATCTAGCTAACTAGCCACTAATTCTAAGTCTTTGTTGCTGGATTGGGCTTCGTGTACCCTTGAGTGAGAGTGGGAATGAGAGGACTTTCTATTAAACATGCTTATCAAAGCATTGTTAATAGAGTTTTTTGTCATGCTTTCGAAGAGCTCAAAAGCTGAGTCCTTGTCCTGACACAGGAAGTTGCCTCCATAAGCGGCATCTACAAAATTCCTTGTGTCATCATGGAGCCCATGATAGAAGATCTGAACCTGTTGCCAGCGTAGGACACCATGGTGGGGACATTTTCTAAGAAGCTCGTGGAATCTCTCCCAAGCCTCGTGCATCTGTTCTCCTGAATTTTGGGTAAAAGTAGTGATGGCACACCTTAAAGAGTTAGTGCAGCCTACAGGAAAGTACTTCTTTAGGAACTCATGTTCTAAAGAAGTCCAGTCTTCTATGGGTGTAGTCCGTGCTAAGGTTCTATACCAGAAGGTGGCTTTGTCTTTCAATGAAAAGGAGAACATTTTCTTTAAAAGCGTGTGCTGATCATGACCTTGCAAACCTAGAGTTTGAGCAAGGTTTTTCAGCTCCTCTAAATGCTGAAAAGGGTCCTCAGAAGCAAGACCATGGAAGTGAGGAATAAGTGCAATGATGTTTGGCTTCAATTCAACAGCACGACCCCTATCGGGATAACGTACCACAGGCATAGGTTGTGCAATTGCGAGATTATAGTAATCCTGTAGTTGAGGCTTACGAGGTTGTGGTGGTGCCTGGGGGTTTCTAGGTTGAGGTTGGGGTTGGGGGTTTGCTAGAAAGTTAACAGCTTGTGCAAACTGTTGCACCTGTTGCATAAGGTTGTTCATTTGTAGTTGTGTTTCAAATAGGTGTTGAACTGTAGGCATAGGTCCTCTCTCCGGTGGTGGTTGGATGGAGAGCAGAGGAGGGAGGGAACAACCAAATCGAAGATGGGCCGTTAAATGGGATATGGGGGTAGAGGTGAAGCTATGTGCAAATTCGTGCGAAGCTTCGATTGAGGAGCAGCCATCAGATCAAAGAGATGAAGGAATAAACGGCCTAGATTGATTGTGTTCTTCGTGTGAACAGTGCACTAAGAGGTGCACCGTTCTCTTAGGTGTCTATTAGGCATTTTGCACAAAGAGCCCCTCAGTGAAATAGTGGAAATGTTGTAGAACCCGTAAGTGGAATAGAAGCGTGTCAGAGCAGTCTCTAGAGTGTTACAATAAGGTCCCTACGGCCTACAAATGGGTCCTGGAAGGTTTCTAATGTGAATAAATGTTATGAATAAAGGACCTAAATATGAATCTCTAAATGCAAAGTCCGATTGGTGTCTAAATGCTACGAAGTTTTTATTGAAACTTAATTGAACATATTAGAAGTTAATTCCACTTTTGATTTGAAGTTTTGAGCTCATTTGTGTTCAATTTGCAATTGGATCACCATTTTGTGTTTATTAATAAAATATCTCAATAAATGACCTAATTATGCATTTAAATATAGATTTGGTGTTTTAGGTCTTTTCTATTAATTTTCACATTTAACTCTTTCTTTATGTTAATTTGATACTGTTTAACCTAATTTCTAGTTTAACTTGGACATTTTAGCTATGATGAGCCACACCTCATTACCTTCCTCAAATTATACTGCATATAGGTCATCTTACCCTTATGGACAACCCGAAATGACCTATTATCAGGGAGGGTATCAAGAACCTCAATTTGTTGACTCCCCTGCACTGAACCCAAACCCGCCCAACCCTGAACCAAACCATTTGGTTCAGGTTAACCAGGCCCAAGATAAGGTGTTGGCTAACTTAAGGAATACCATACAATCTTTAGAAGCTCAGCCAACACCTTACCCTGAAGAATTGGTGCCTTTAATTGAAATGATTAGTGATATTAACATGTATTTGTTAGATTGGCTCCAGGATGTTAAGGATAAGGACTCGGGTGAGTTTTTACTTGAGAAGTTATCAAAATTGAGGATGAGATTTGTGATTGCTCTAGTTCAATTTTGGGAGGATTCCCAGGATGAACCCCTGTCAGGAGAGCCGATGTAAAAATCCGCTTAGGCACCTGTAGGGGGGACACACTTTCCGAGACTAGGGTTGACTAGGTTGTTCTAGAGCAATCAAATAAGGATGAATTGAATTCTTCACCTAAGATCCTTGAGCTGGGGAACAAGGAAACGTATGTCTCCATGGATCAAATAGTGATTGATGATTTTGAGACATACATTAATGCGGATTTAGAATTCTTTGATTTTGAAGGTGAAGAATCATTATGCGAAGTCTTACCAGAGTTTACAGCACATGATTTCATTGAGATGACTGGGCCTGAGGAATTCGTTGAATCATTTGATGGCCCTAAAATTGAGGAACTTGATCATGCTGGGGCTCGCATGGTGGATTCAATTCAAAGCGCCATTCCTTAATCACACCCTGTTGAGCATAATGAGGATTCTGTTCTTGAGATCATGCGACCCAAGTCAATTCTGATTCAGTCACAACTTTTAGGCTTGGAAATTTTAGAAGGGGTGATTAATATGCAGGAGGTCCCGAAATTCGAAATTCTGTTTATGGAGGATAGGAATTGGGAAATGATGATATGGGAAGCCAATTCTGGAGGAAGCAGAAGACTAAGTCTAAGGGTTCCGATTTTCCTGAAACCCCCAACCTTTTACCAGGACCCTTACGACATTTTTATTCTGAGGATGTGCAACCCAAGCACAAATTCATTGATTATCCTTTTGAGCTTAATTTCTCTGTAATCCGACTTTTTGGACTTGGGTTGAATCCTCACAAATCGCAGGCTCGACCCTGCTTGCATGCTGATCTTCGATTTTGGAAAATTTTTATCCAGAACCTTAGATATACTTGTTAAGACCCGTGCTGTTAAGCCTTTTTAAGACGTCCGGACTTTAGGTCAGACGTCTAGTAAGACGTCTGGACTGAGGGTCAGACGTCTGGACTCATTTCCAGACATCAGAAAATCAAAAATTTCATGTACGAGCTCGCGTCTACGCACGTGCTATGCGCAGATAGTACACTTCTCTCATTTTCTTCTTCTTCTCTCTCCTTTCGCCTGACGAAAACCCTAAACCCACACCATTATATAAGCCCCCCTCCTCTCCCTCATTCCACCCCCACTTCCTAGCCACTTTCCTCCTTCTTCCAGCGAGAGCAGCAGAGTGAGAATGGAGGAGAGTAGGAGCGGCGTGAGAGGAGAGGAGGAGCAGCGTGAGAAGGAGAGGAGAGCAAGCTTGCGAGCTCGAGTGGGAGCTCGCTGGTGAGCTCACGGCTGGAGTGGCACGTGCGCAAGGCGAAGGAGTGCGTCGGGGAGGTCCTCCCCGACACTGCTGCAGTCGGAGCAGCAGGCGAGAGGGCGCGGCGCGGCCACGCGCGGCGCGAGAGGGTGGAAGCAAGTTCTGATTCTGGGATTTTCCCAGAATCAGACGTCTGGAGTGACCTCCAAACGACAGTGCGGTCGTCTGGAGGTGGTGCCAGACATCTGAGGAGGCCTCGCGAAGGTACGTCTTCTTTGCGGATACGGCCATGCAGGCTGCTCCACTGATGCACTGTTTCATGCCCGATTTGAGAAGATTCGATTTCCGCGTGCAGGATTTGCTTCGGGAAGGCACGGGACATGCCTTCCCACGCATTTCAGACGTCTGGGTGACCTACCAGATGACGAGAAGTGCTTCCAGACGTCCGTAGAGGTGGTCGGACGTTTGGAACTGGGTCCAGATAGTCCAGCGGAGTTCCTAGACGTTTGAGGAGTGGCGCAAGACTTGAGGTATGGCACTGGACACTTTTAAGATATCTAGAAGTTGTTCTAGACGTTTGATTTGAGTCAGGAACACTGTTTTTGACCCGTTTAGGGTCCGTTTGAGGTCAGATTTCCGTAATTAAGATACCGATGTTTCCCATATGATTTCCCCTACTTGTTGGAATACTTTCTATACTATTCTGAGTATTCTCTTGTGATTGTTGCAGGTTCGGGGCTTGCTGAGGCACGTGGACCTTCCGTTCAAGCCTCCATTACTCCTGGGTTTACTGGTAGAGTGGCTGCCCCTTAATTTAATTAAAACCTAAATGCATGTGTGGAATGAATGATTAGAACCTAGGATGTGGCATGAATCCTAGGATTAGAATTACTGGAATGTCTGTATTGAATGAATGGATCGTAGTCTTGAATGAGTAGATAGAATGATAACAAATGCCTGTAATTGAATAATAGTTGCCTGCGAAATATGTAGTACTTGTGCTAGTTAATTGTTGAATGTAATTCTCCTGTTGCACACATAATATGAGCTGCATGTATATAATTTGAAAATGGAAAGGTGAATGTTGGAAACATGAGCTATCTGTGAATAAACTGGATATGGAAATGTGAATGATAGAATTACCAGTTGCATGTGTATAACTTGAGAATGGAAATCGAAATGATGAAACCTGGTATGGAATGACATGAGGTATATGAGCATGAACCCTACGGGGAATTAGGAGATGAGCTCCTGAAAATAAATGGAATGGAACTGGAAATGTGAGTGGGGAAGTGAGCTGGTCCTTGAGTACGGAGTACTAAGAACAGCAACTATCCCCCTATTTAGTGCAGAGCGGAGCTAGCCGCCCTTGGGTCGGGACCCGGGGTTAGGATTGGCCACTCTGTACCAACTTCTTGGTCCTCGCGTACACAGTACTGGGGAGAGCTACTAGTGTAGGGAGAGAGCTAGCCACCCCATGGGGCCTAGGGTTCAACTAGCCACCCTACACCGACTTGTTAGGCCCACTGGGCAGACCAGGGTAGTCAGGCGAGGGTGCGCACACTGTGGAGGGGCGAGACCCCTATTTGGTTCTTAGGGGCCAGCCCCTGTTATTGAGAGGGCTATGCCCTATATTGGTTTTGTGCTGTGCTTTGGGCGCACCTGCTAACGGAAACGACTGGTCGCATGCCAGTGCGGGGTAGCTACCTGTGTGCTTATTGCGCGTGCCATAGTCACCGTTACGTCTGTCCGTGACCTTGGGGTGGTTGACTGGGTGTAGGACCACCATGGGGGAATCTCCCAGCCAGGAGAGCACCACGTGCGACTTCTACTCTTCAGAAAAGACTGCAATCAATATCGTTCCCACGAGGAACATTCGAGATCAAGAAAGAGACCTAATAAATAAACCAAGTGGTGAAAGAAGAATAATTGGTTAAAGAAAGAAAGAAATTGAAAAACAACTACCTGTCCACCTTTACTGCTTTAGTTAGTTGGTTGCCACTCTAATCAGCGTTTACTGACATTTTGTACTCATAACCCCTTTTCAGGTCCAGGTGTTGAGCAGCCAGAGCCTACGATTGTAGAGGGTGTTGGGCCAAGTAGAGCCCAGTAGTTGTAGCTTTCTATTGTACTCCTTTTTTAGTTGTAGTGAGTAGTTCTTGCACCTCTGTACTATGACATTTTGTACTTTGTATTCCTGTACCCGTTTACTTTATATTGTTGTGGTGATGTGTACTGTAGTAGTTTTACTTCTTTACTGCTGTACTTTTGTTACTGTTAGCTGCTTAGCATAGTGAATGTGGTTTACTTTCTTGCTTTTTGGTTACTTTCTCGTTGGACGACTGGGTCTTGGGATTAGTTGAGTCGGTCCGGTCTCGTGTCCTATAGGGATTCAAAAACTGGGTCGTAACAATACTCGACCATGGGGCAAGGGTCTGCACCACAATCTGGTCCACATCTATGGACATCTTCTCCTGGAAGGTCCAAAAATAGATTTTCTTATCCTGATTCTGACCTATACCTGTGAATTCTTTATTTCTTCTTATTTTGTATAGTGTGCCTAGCTAAAGACACTAAACTCAGCATGTATATAGTTTCTTTTTCATCTCGGAGCTGACCTGTTAATTATGAAATTCAGGTGTTTTCTTCTCTTCTCCACTTTGTTTTGTCATTTTAATACAATGAGGACATTGCATTAAATAGGTATGGTGGGGTGGATATCATTATCTAAATCATCTTGTTAGCTCAATTGATTCTTTTTATTTTCTCTTTATTCTTGGAAAAAAAAAGTTGAATTAGGAAAGAGAACTTGGGATTTAGAAAATTTTCAATCTTAGAGAATAAAACTGTATGACTTAAACACTTAGACCCTTCAGGTCTTAGGGCTTAAGCAGCCCGATTGTCTACTAAAATGTGGATTTGTTTATCGAGTCCTTGCCATTCTGAATTCAAATTTTAATTGGTTAATAAGTTGGGGTAATAAGTACACGACTTATTAACCCGCCCTCTAATTTGAGAGGACTTTAAGTTTAAGCATTTACACACTTTTCGCATTGACTCGTTGTTCGGTGGTTTTAAAGGAAATTGGATAGCTAATGAACCTTCTAGGGTGATATAGCTGGCAAGTTATCATGGGTAACAGCCAATTGGTCGGTTGTCCAGAGCCCAGCCACACAACCATTCTTTTCTTGCTGCCTTTAGGTAAATCTTAGATCAGGGAAGCCACCTACTTAGAAAAAAGAAAAGAAAAATATCCAAAAAGAGAGAAAGAAAAATATAAAAGAAGAAAAGAAAAAAAAAGAAATAAGCCACACATCACCGCACGAGTATGGCTAGCAAGTTATCATGGGTGTTAGCCCATTGGTCGGTTGTCTAGAACCCAGCTCACAAAAATGCACGTTTAATTCTAAACACTTAGGAAGAAGCAGAGAGGTAGAGTAAACCGGGGAGATATACACTGGGTTCGCCCTTGTGTTGACCCCATAAAAATAAAAGTAGGGAGAACGCTGCCGGTCGGATAGATGCACCTTTAAGTAGAATTCTTTTTAAGGTCATCTAGGGCCGTAGAAACCCGAAGTTCGTTCTGATTTTCGATCAGTGAGTCTAACACAGTCACAAAAAGATGCTTAGAACTTAGAGTTCTCTTTGAGCCCTGGGTGAGTTGAGTAGTTGTAGAAAGCTGCTCCAATATCCTAAACTCAAATAATAAAAAAAAAAATTAGAAAAGAAGAAAAAGAAAAATATCTTGCTTTTGAATAAGGTGAGGAATTGAGGCAGCCTGCATTTCGACAAACACCCGGGCGCTGTTATGTCTCTGTAGTTCAGGTCTTAGTTGAAATCTCGAAGTGTTGAAAAATAAATTTTGCCCAGGAAATCTGATTGTAATTCTCTTATAAATAGCTTGTAGTTTGCTAGGGGCTAGCAAAAGAGAGGCATGGGGATGTGATGTAAACATGTTCACATCACATAAACCGTCTATTTATGCATGTTCTTAGGCGTATAGTTGCATCATACATTATAAATATTGCATAACATGCATCATCTTGCGTTTAGTTTAGATTGTATAAAGTTTGGGTTAATTTTCTCTTTTTGTGGTCAGGTAATAGGGTAATATCATATCGGGGCCTCGGATTGAAGATCCAACTCTACGGATCTGATCAAGGAGACGATCGGAGTTCAAAGACTTTAAGATCTCCCCGATCGAACTTCCATAGTATCAAATGCAGTCTGAGAAAGATCAAAGGTCAAGGGATCAAGTGGTGTAAATTCGTACTTCAGATGACAAATCCAACTACATAGATGTGTTCGGATCGATGATCGCAGTCCAGTGACGTAAAAATTGGTCCAATCCGACATCCGTGGCACCATCTACAACACAAAGAAGATGGACGGCCAAGATGATGCCATGTGACACCATCTCAGCCGCCCATACCAGCCAAGGCCCATCGCTGCTCTCTCTCAAATGATTAATCGCAGTTGTTGGATCTCAATCCAACGGTTGGGATCCTCTCTAGCCGCGCCTCTTCATCTCTAAAGAGAAAACTCAGGGGAAGATCTCGACCATTGGATTAAAATCAAATGGTCCAGAGAGCACGCGGAGGAGTTGAAAATGCAACCAAAGTGGCTGCTTAGCACATTGGTCTCGCACCCATTCGTGAAGCCAGCGGCAAGTGTTCGACTCTTCGAGAGCTCAAATTGAGCGCGAGCGCTAGCTTGAGTTAATTTTGGTAGTCGGATGAAGCACGAACGACTCTGATGTAGCCGACGTGGCTGCACGAGATTGTGCGAGCGCTGCACATGCGATCGGACGCGCAACTGCACGCGCAATCCCACGCGCAGACGTTGAGTGTGTTGAAGAGGGGTGGGCACGATGCGTTTTAAGCCGTTTGATCTTGCAATCGGACGGCTAAGATTGCATGGACATGGATGATGCGTTGAAGTGTTGAAGGTGAGGAGGCGAAGGCATGCACGACCTCTAGCCACGTCTGGGCTTTAGTGATGAATAAATCCGTCACTAAAGACCCTGACATTAATGTTTTAGATTATAAAATGACCTAACTGCCCTCAATCCCTAGAACTATAAAAGGAGACCCCTACCACTCGAATTTTTCATCCCTTCCTCTCTTCTCTCACCCCCTCCAAAGCTCTAGGAGCTTATTCCAAACCTGGGATGCTCCATTAGAGTTAAAATTAGAATTTTTCCACCTTCTCATCCCCGTTCGTGGAGCACCCATGGTCGTCTTCTCACCGCCGTTCGGGAAGCGGATCCCGTTGCGACATCGCCTTGCCCCATCCTCCGTCGTCCATCGTCGTTCTCCTTCGTCCAGCATCTCACCACCTTCGTCCGAGTGCTCCGTTAACGTGACTCGTCCTCCAAGCAACCATCGAGGAGGATAACTTCTCTCCACCTTCTCTTTTATTGCTTTCTAGCGTATATTTCCTGCTTTCTAGTAGTTGTAATGAACCTCATTTAATGATTATGAAATACCTGTTCACTTTCTCTCTATTTTATTTTTATTTGTATTATTATTTCTCTTTTTTCTATTCTTTATTCTTTAAGTAGATAGCTAGTGTAGATTCAATTCAACCAGCTAATCTGCTTCGTGACAACAAATCAAACGTAATTTTTGATCAAACGTCTGCCTCCCTATATTCGACCTAGAATTCCTTTTGAGTTTCGGTTAAAATTATATGTTGACAGATTTTCTCGCAAATTACGCTACAACGACGGGTTTTCCAAACTCAACTCTTTTTGCGACAATTTTCTGATACAATCCTTGTGATTCTCATTCACATGGATGAAATTCATTTTGGATCTTTGCCTTTTGGGACACTCTTGTCTCATCTCTTCCTCAAGACCTCTATTGATCTTTCTAAGCAACCCTTGGAGTCAAAACTTGACTTATTTGACAATGTCACTATTAAATGAATGAACAAGATCACTATCCGTGCTCGAGAAGATGAAGACGGAGATGATGATGTCCCTCTACACTTGGCATTCCTGGAGTTGCTGATGGATCTTCTTCGGCTATATTACTATGCCTTTCTTCTCTTATCATGTTCCTCCAAATGATAGGGAACTTGCTTACGATATTGATTAGGATTACATGGTAGTTGAATGTAATCCTATAGTTATGACCAGTCTTGGCTTAATTATGAGAAGACAAGATGAACACGGTGAACAAATGGCTAAGGTCCTTGACAATATCGAGAGCTACTTTTCTCACTTTGAGATGAGCGTGAAAGAAGATTTGGTTGGAATCAAGGACCTTAAGGAATTGAAGAAGGGTAAAGGGTGCAACTGAAGTTATTGTTGTTTTTGTTGTGTTTATTCTAGTTACATTTTTGTTTATTGTTTGTAATTGTAATGGACTTCTTAGGTTTATTTTCGGTATAAACATTGTTGTGGCTTGTAATAATTTAACTAGCTAGGTTTGTACTTTCTTTGTTTTGAACTCTTCTATGAGGTGAATGAATGGATGATTGTTTTATGCTATACTTTGATTCATCTTCTTTATGATTCTTTCTCTCACATTCCTTTTTCAAGTTGACAAAAAGCGATAGAAGCATAAAGAGAGCATAAAGTTGTTTTAATAAAGGGACTTATTGTAAGGAGTTATTGCAAAAGTTTTCTTTATTCATAATGCTATTGTGATTTGTGACAAATTATAATTGCAATTTATATCTATCTTTATGATTGACTTATTTTTTTAAATATCAAAAAGGGGAGATTATTAGGGTGAAGTACTAATTAACCTAATTTTGATGCTAAGGATATAAGAATTATTATTTGAAATTAGCTTGATGGTGTAGAACTTAAGCCATATTATGATGATGATGAATAAAGCGCTATTTACCTGAAGACACAAGAATGACTTAGTTTGATGTGAAGGTAAATAAAGATGAACTCAAAAAGAGAGCTCAAGATAAAAGTTCAGAAGCACTTCAAGAGTCCAAGTAAAGTTATGTAATGTTTTATGTTTCTAGAAGTTTGTCAAAGAGCCAATAGCATTTTATTTATACACTTGGCATCTCCTAGGAAATTAATTATGTAGAAAATCATTTTAATTTCAAAAATATTCAAAATTAATTAATTAATGATGTTTTGAGTCATCAAGAAGGTTGGTTGGTTGTTTAAAAATACTCCTTCTTGAAAAAGGCAATTGATTCAAATCTTCCAATGTTCAAAACATTAAATTAATCGATTAAGAAAAAATGGTTAATCAATTAATTCCAGTTATGGAAAGTGCATTAATCGATTAAAGCTGACTAGGATTAGTCAATTAATAGAATCAATTAATTTTATGTTTTTACATTTTAGGCTAAACTATGATGCACAAAAATTAATCGATCAATTTTCTCATCATTAATCAATTAACAATAGCACATTAATCAGATAATCTTAGCATTAATTGATTAATTTCATCATTTTTTGAACTGTTTCGCATCTTTTCAAAATGACACATTTTCACTACAAATTTAAATGTTCAAATTCAAAAATTAGTTGGTTAGTAAGCCTCTAATCAAACTATACAAATATCCTATGATGGTTTAGAACACATACACACCACATACTCTCATTTGCTCATAATTTCTAACTCTCTTGAGATTACAAACATTCTCAGAGCACTCAATTGCTTCTTCCTGTCTACGAAGAGCTTTTATACTCTGCTTCCATTGTCCTTCACTTTGATATCTCGAAAAAGGGAAGTTTGAGGGAATAGATTTTCAATTTCTATTTGTATTTACATTCATTTCACATGATATTGGCTCTATAAGGCTTATTGTTCATTTTAGTTTTAGATTTCTGTAAATTTGGGTGCTTAAGTTGTAGGCTTCTCGTTCTCTAAAAAAGAAGAGCAACATACTTCTTTTGGGTTGTCCATAAAGTGGAGTTGTAATTGAGATTCACCACTTTTGGTTTAAGTGGTGTGACGATGCTTCATTCTAGGAAGTAAGAGCAAAATCCTAGTTAAAGATAATTAGGTAAAAGTTTTTCTCGATTTGAGTTTCCT
Organism: Thalassia testudinum; assembly: GCA_037157565.1. NCBI lineage: Eukaryota > Viridiplantae > Streptophyta > Magnoliopsida > Alismatales > Hydrocharitaceae > Thalassia > Thalassia testudinum. The sequence continues at coordinate 138,538,300 of JAZHRO010000063.1, forward strand.
CTCTAAATACCTGTCTTATTTGCGATTTGATTATTGTGGTGTGATTTTTAATTGCATATTATTTTCTTTTAAGCAGAAATCACCTCCTTGTGCTAATTTCAAAGATTTCACTTCACACTAAAGATAGCTCTAAAAGGGTGAGAAAGAAGAAAGTTATGGTAGAGAGTAGTGGGGTAGTGGGAGGTGAGAGGAAAATTAAGACATGAGATGGGAGTCAACAGTAGCAAGGGTTATGAATTGTTACGACCCGATTCCTAAATCCCAACAGGACACGAGAATTGGACCAACTCGACTGATCCCAAGACCCAGTTGTCCAACGAGAAAGTAACAAAAAAGCAGTAAAATAAACCACGTTCACCATGCAAGTAACTAACAGTAACAAAAGTACGGCAGTAAAGAAAAGAACTACTACAGTACACACCACCACAACAGTAGAGAATTAAAAACATGTACAGAAATATGAAGTTTACAATCAAATAGTACAAAGGTGTAACAGAATACTCACTACTACAGAAAAACGGGTACAACAAAAGTACAACTACTGGGCTCTACTAGGCCCCGCACCCTCCGCAGCCGTAGGCTCTGGCTGCTCAACACCTGGTCCTGAAAAAGGTGACAAGTATGACACGTCAGCGAAACACTGAGTAGAGTGGCAACTAGCTAGCGAAGAAAAACAGTAAAGGTGGATAAGTAGCTGTTGTTTTTAATTAATTAATTTATTTATTTATTTACTCTTTCTTGGTTTATTTCTTAGGACTTTCTTTTGATCTCGAATGTTCCTCGTGGGAACGATCTTGATTGTAGTCTTTTTCGAAAAGTAGAAGTAGCACGTGGTGCTCTCCTGGCCGGGAGAGTCCCCCGTGGTGGTCCTACCCTCAGTCAACCACCCCAAGGTCGCTGACAGACGTAACGGTGACTACGGCACGCGTGATAAACGCACAGGTAGCTACCCCGCACTGGCACACGGTTAGTCGTTTCCGTTAACGGGTGCACCTAAAGCACAACACAGAACTAGTATAAGGCAGAGGCCTCTCAGTAACAGGGGTCTAGCTCCTTCACAGTAACCAAACAGGGGTCTTGCCCCTCCACAGTCCGCGCACCCTCGCCTGACTACCCTGGTTTGCCCAGTGGGCCTAACAAGTCGGTGTAGGATGGCTAATTGAACCCCGGGCCCCGTGGGGTGGCTAGCTCCCTCCCTACACTAGTAGCTCTCCCCAGTACGGTGTACGTGTAACGACCCGGTTCCCGAGTCCCTACGAGACACGAGAACCGGACCGACTCGACTAATCCCAAGACCCAGTCGTCCAACGAGGAAGTAACCAAAAGACAGTAAAATAAACCACATTCAGCATGAATATAACTAACAGTAAGAAAGTACAGCAGTAAGGAAAGAAACTACTACAGTAGGCACCACCACAACAGTAAAACAACATTTATCATATAACAAAAACTGCAGGTAAAGAAGGTACAGCGGAAACAAAACTACTCACTAAAACAGAAACAAAAGAAGGTACAAAGCTGTGGCAACTCTACTGGACCCTACTCGGCCCAGCGTCCTCTGCAGCCGCCGACCCTGGCTGCTCAACACCTGGTCCTGAAAAAGGTAACGAGTGTAACACGTGAGCAAAACGCTGAGTAGAGTGGCAAACTAACTAAAGGCAACAGTAGAGTGTACAGTAGCTGTTATGTTCTATTACTTCCTTTATTTACATCTTTCAATTTTTCTCACTATTTCATTTACTTCTCAGATCCTTTACTTGATCTCGAATGTCCTCGTGGGATGATCTTGATTGCAGTCTTTTCCAACAATAGAAGTAGCACGTGGTGCTCTCCTGGCCGGGAGAGTCCCCCGTGGTGATCCTACCCTCAGTCAACCACCCCAAGGTCACTGACAGACGTAACGGTGACTACGGCACGCGCGATAAATGTACAGGTAGCTAGCCCGTACTGGCACGCGGTCAGTCGTTTCCGTTAACGGGTGCGCCCAAAGCACAGCACGGAACCAGGGCAGAGCCCTCTCAGTAACAGGGGTCCAACCCCTCCACAGTAACCAAACCGGGGCCTTGCCCCTCCACAGTCCGCGCACCCTCGCCTGACTACCCTGGTTTGCCCTAGTGGGCCTAACAAGTCGGTGAAGGAGGCTAGCAGAACCCCGGGGCCCGTGGGGTAGCTAGTACTCTCCTAACACTACTAGCTCTCCTCGGTACTACGTACACGAGGGCCAACAAGTCGGTACAGAGCGGCCAATCCTAACCCCGGGTCCCTGGGGCGGCTGGCCCCACTCTGCACTAAAACAGGTACAGGTACTTCCCTTGGTACTGCGTACCCAAGAGACAGTACAAACTACATCTCAGTTCCATTCCTTTTCTTTCCAGGAGTTCCACTCCTAATTCCCCGTAGGGTTCCAGCTCTTTATCTCAGAACATCATATGTTTCACTTTCCAGATTCTCGTTCTCACATTCCATGATCTCAACATGATTCTTTATGCATAACAGGCAGCTGTTAATTAAATTTACAGGCAGCTTTATATATTCCTTTCCATTTTTCCAAGACTGCAGTAAGGTACATTCCACTAGTTTTTCCATCCTAGGATTCATGCCATATCCTAGGATCTATCATACAATCTAGTTTTCCGGCCCTAGGATTCATGCAACACCTAGGAGCTATCATTCCATATATTTCTCATTCCTAGGATTCATGCAATGCCCTAGGTTCTAGTTATGGTTCCATACTTTAACAGATTTTGTTAATACTTAAAACCACTCTACCAGGTACAACGGGAGTAATGGGGGCGTGGTCGGGAATCCCGCGCGCCTCCGCGACTCTCAAGACGGCAACCGAACGAGGTCCTATCACAAGGATCAAACACAAGGAGTGTCTCAAAACAGTGCATAGCTACTGTAGGCGGGTAGAGGAATAAATTCTGAAACGAACGCAACTCGAATCACGGAAAACGGAGCCCAAACGGGCCCTAAACGGGTCGAGAAAGACAATACTGTGCAAAATCAGACGTCTGGAACTCCTTCCAGACGTCTTAAACGGTGGATCAGAGAATTACCTGTTCGGCTTGGTTCCCCGGACGTCCAGAAGTCTGTGGGGACGTCTCTCCTAGATCCCAGACGTCCAATGGTCTCTCCGGACGTCTGGAGGTCACTCCCGCCGTCTGGTACAACTTCCAGACGTCTGATTCGCAAAGGATGACGAATCGAACACCTGCGCACAGCCAACCCTCCTCCCTCAGTACGGTCAGTCGACAAAAAGAAGGAGAAAGCGGAACTCACCTTTCAGACGTCTGTATGATCTCACAGACGTCGACCTTGCCGTCTGGATATCAGTCCAGACGTCTGATTCTGGAGATTTTTCCAGAATCAGAACCTTGCTCGGCCTCCGCTCGCGACGCCGCCCGCGTCGCACCTCGCGCGTCCGCTGCTCCGCCCGCAGCAGGTCCCTCTCCGCGACGCTCTGCGCCCCCTGCGCCCTCCGCCGGCCGGCCAAGCCGCTCCCGGCGAGCTCGCCCTCACGGCAGAGCCCCGCCCTCGCACGCCGCAGCTCCTCCGCGCCTACTGCGACCGCCGCTGCCGCTGCGCCCTCGCGTCCGCTCGCTCTCGCACACAGGCAGGAGAGAAGGAGGAAGATGGTGGAGACGAGAGGGGAGGCGTGCCCCCTCCCCCTTTTAACGCCGCGCGGAGAGGAGGGAGAGACGGTCGCAGTCGCCTGCAGCCGCAGAGAAGATGCAGGATCGCAGGTCTGCGCGCACAGGCGCGCAGACGAATATCCCGTGCGAGCATAACTGTTCGCCAGACGTCTGTAAACTATCCCGGACGTCTGGTCAGACGTCTGGATGTGATCCCAGACGTCTGGGCCACCTCCCAGACGTCTTAAAATACGTCTGGGGCACGCGCTCGTTACAGTACGCGAGGGCCAAAAGTCGGTACAAAGTGGCCAGACCTAACCCCGGGTCCCTAGGGCGGCTGGCTCCACTCTACACTAAGAGGTAACATGTGCTTCCCTTGGTACTACGTACCCAAGAGACAACACATTTTCCCATTCACTTTTTCAGTTCCATTCCATTTATTTCCAGGAGTTCTCTTAATTCCCCGTAGGTTTCATGCTCATGTTTCTCAGGCCAAGCCATACTATGTTTCATCATTTCAGGTTTATTCGCATATAGTACGTGTTTCCAACATTCAAACTTCTTTTCCTTTCCAATTTATATATAAGCAGCTCGTATTTAATTTCAACCAACGGAAATTACATGTAACAGTTACTAGCAACAATACTCTACTTTTCACAGGTAGCTGTTATCCAATTACAGGCAATTATCATTATTCTATCTACTTATCCAAGACTGCAATTCAGGCATTCAAGACATTCATTTCAGTGTTTCTGTTCCTAGGATTCATGCCACACCCTAAGATCTATCATTCAATCTAGTTTTCAGGTCTTAGGATTCATGCCATACCCTAGGATCTATCATTCAATCTAGTTTTCAGGTCCTACGATTCATGCCATACCCTAGGATCTATCATTTATTTCATATATGCATTAATGTTTGTAATTAACTAAGGGAAGCCACTCTACCTGCAAAATCGGGAGTAATGGGGGCGTGATCGGCAGGTCCACATGCCTCCGCAACCCCCAAAGTCACAACAAAACGAGGTCCTAACACAAGGATCAATCACAAGGAATCACTCAGAACAGGATAAAAGTATTTCAAACAAGTAGAGGAACTAATACTGAGAAGAACGAAATCTTAAACGCGAAAATCGGACCTCGAACGAACCCTAAACGGGTCAAAAACAACAACTCTGACTCAAATCAAACATCTGAAACATCTTCCAGACATCTTAAAAAGGGGTCCAGGTCATACCTCACTCTGCGCTTCTCCTCAGACATCCAGAGGTCCTACTGAACTGTCTGGACCCAGCTCTAGACGTCCGACCACCTCTCCAGACGTCTAGAGACGCTCTCCGCTGTCTGGTGACTCGCCCAAACGTCTGAACTGCGTGGGAGGGCGTGTCCCGCGCCTTCCTGAAGTGAAACCTGCATGCGCACGCAAAACTCCCTCAGCAAGGCACACGACAGAGCTTCAGCGGAATGGCCTGCATGGCCGTATCCGCAAAAGGAAGGTATAGGCATAGTACGTACCTATTAGCCGTCTGGAGCTTCTTCCAGACGTCGTTCGCGTCGTCTGGATGTAGGTCCAGACGTCTAATTATGGGAAAAATCCCAGAATCAGAAGCTCCTTCGTCTTCTTCCTGCTGTGCACGGCCGCGCTGCGCTTGTCCGCCCGCTGCCCGAGCTGCAGCAGCACCGGGGAAACCTCCCCTACACAAGGCTCCTCCGCCCGCACGCCGGCCGGCCTCGAGCTGCTCCGGCGAGCTCTCTCTCTCACGGCTCGCACGCTCTCTCCTCTTCCCTCTCGCTGCACCTCTCCTCTCCGCCACTGCACCCGGCAGCAGCTGCTGCCCTCGCTCTCACGCTGGGGAAGGAGGAGACGGATGGATGTGGGTACCGTGAGGGAGAGGAGGATAAGAGTATTTGTAGGCACGTGGGGGGGGGGGGGGGGGGGGGCAGTTCTACAGGTCGATGAGGAGAGAGAAAAAGAAGAGGGTGGTGGGTTTTGGTCTGCGCGCAACACGTGCGCAGACTCCCGATCGTACGCACACAAAAATTAATTTCCAAACGTCTAGGAAGGCATCCAAACGTCTGACCATACGTCTGGATCAACTCTCATACGTCTTAGAGTGTTTTGATGTCACAGGTCTTAACATGAATAGATCTTAGAATGAGTTTGGGATAACACTCGCATTGCCCTGGTTTGAAGCGACCCTTGTTTTTCCCCCAACACTAGTTATTACATGTAAAAACCCCTAATATTAAGGAATGCGGTTATTCGCACGGAACCTCACGCATTAATCAGAATTAAATATCACTAGATAGTTTAGTTCTGGAGAGAAACATGTAAACTTTTGTATTAACAAACATTTCAACTAATACTAATGTTAGTCGGATTGTTTTATTTGTGCTAGGTGAGTAATGCTGTTAAAATTTAAAGTAAGTAATGGGATCCAAGGGAAAATTTGAGAGGTGAAGTGACTTATGATCCATTCTCACTTTGGTAGTAACTTTTCAACTTGGTAGATATCCTCTCCACATTTATCCAACAAACCAACCAACAAGGGATATTTTCCTTCTTGGAAATGTGATTCCAGGTTTGTTTGATTCCTTTGATTGAAATTAAATGAATGCTCAACTTTGCTTTGTGAATTTTTGGGTGAATCGAAATTTGGACTCTCAATGCATCAAACCTATCATGCTGACATATCTTTGGAATTTTTGATACCCCGAGGTGCTACCGTATAGGTGGGAGATGAAGAGCTGGTAGGGACGGATATGTATATGATTGATGCAATGAGGTTGGTAAAAGTGTATGTTGGCTTCTCTAATTAACTGGACACAAATTAACTTTGCCATACATCTCCTATAAACCTCTCCCTTGTTGACTTGAGCAACACCTCAACAAAGTTGTCGATTTGGAGTAGCTTAGACGGTGGTTGACCCATGCCACTGAAATTTGATAGGATGAGAGTGTGTCATGTGAGTTCTCAACACTTACCAAGGAGGCATGCTTTTGATAAGTTAAAATGTAGAAAAATGTATAATGTAACATGTTTTACAACGTGTCAATGTGATCATTGGTGTAAAGTGCTTCTACATCGATGCAAAATAATTTTAGGTGATTTTACATTGGTACAAAATGATCATAGATTGATTTTACACCGATATAAAGTGATTCTCGATTATTTTGTACCGAAGTAAAATGATTAATGATGATTTTGTATCGATGTAAAATAATTATAAAGTAATTTTATACCAATTTAAAATAATTTTAAATTATTTTATATTAATATAAAATAATTCATAATAATTTTACATCCATACACCCCGTCATTATATTACAAAATACATTAATTTTTACACTTTTTGTACCAAACATCCTTTCAATAATTGTGCTCGCCCCCAATGTGTCCCAAGGGAATTAATATGGGTCAACAAAACTAAAACATCTCAGTAAAATTGGTCTGGCTTTTTTGACCGCATTATGCTCATCGTCCCATGCCCATGCAACGCCCGACTCGCCGGGCTCTTAACGGTGGAATAGGGAGAGGGGGTATCTATGCGTTCTCTATATGCTTGTATAAAAATATATACATGCTCATTCAAACTTTAGCATCTCAGTGGAAACTTTATTTAGATAATCCTTCGTGGAAATACAAATTTAATTAACGATGAAAAGATTAAACAAATAGACGGAATTGGTTATAAATTCTTAGATTAAATTGAGGTTCCACTCCGTCGGCTTCGTTCCAATGGGGGCAGGAGGTGGATGTTATTTGGATCTATCCAAATAACCTATTTAAATTATTAAAAATAGATCATTCAATTTACATTATTTAGATTATAAATAAGATCAAGATCTAAATCATAAAATTATATAGATTTCAATTTAGTTGGTAGATTAAATATATATAATTTAAATTATTCAAATAATTTGAACTATATATCCACTCGATTTGAATCTAAATATACATGTGAATTAATTTTTAAATGATATTGACATTTTTATTAAAATTTTTTTTTTAATGTAGATGACATTTTATTTTTTATATAATAAATGAAATATTTAGTCACTGTTATATTTTAAAAGTATTTTGCTAAAAAAATTTCTTCAATATTAATAAATATATGCAAAATTTAAGATTTACTTGACCTAAATTAACCTAGGTCTAATTTGATTAAATCATAGATCATTTTATAAATCTAAATCAAATATAACGCAGATGGAACAAACCCAACCAAAGCCAACCCTACACTGGCAGATGCAGGTGATAGGTTTTCTGGCACGAGGAGCAGAATGCTTGTAACAGCAGCCATTGCCCTGACACAACTTAATTTCCCATTGCACGGCCAGCAGCCATAGATACTGCAAACAAGTGCAGGCACATATAATGCTGGATTTATATATTCTCTCGAGCATACCCACCCAATTAGTCCTTCTTATGCAGGGCTTTTTGTGCCTGAACACGCGCATGCATATGCTACCATGACCAGTATTTGTTGTGGGTATGACTTTCTCTGAAATCTTTTGTGTACCATAATTTTTCCATTTTTATGAAGAACAATGGCTAACTTATTCCAGCTCCTTCCCAAGTTCATCGTTATCCATATTTCACTGATTGGATTGTGAAAATCTGTATCTTTAGATATAAATCAAGGGTTAGTTTAGATTAGCTAATTCGGATCAGTAAAATTATAATGGAGGTTAACTTTTATTTTTGTTTACTTGTAAAAAGGGGATTAACCCTCATTCATGTTTATTGAATTGCGGTTATCATGTGATGTGAAAGGGTGGTGTTTACTTAGGAATGAAGATTAGAATGGAAGATAAGATGACAAAAGATATGTTTGTCCTTGAAATGGTAGGTAAGTTAGTTGATGTAATTTTTTATATGACATAAAATCCAAGGCTAGGGAAAAAAGGGGTCATTCTTGCTAAAAACCCCATTGTCAATCCATCCTATAATTTCCATTAAACCAAAAATAGTACATTCGAATGTGGCATCTATAGGACGAAGTTTGTCTAAGAGATCAAAGAATCAGTTGTAGTAAAAGATTTCCCTTGGCTTGCAGGGTTGTTAGTGGGGGAATAACCTGTTACGACCCAGTTCCCGAATCCCTACAAGATCTGAGACCGGCTTGACTTGACTAATCCCAAGACCCAGTTGTCCAACAAGAAACAACCACAAAGTAGGAAAATAAGCCACATTCACTATGCGAGGTAACTAAAAGTAAAATAGTACAAGCAATAAAGGAAGTAAAAGCTGCTAACAGTACATATTACCACCACAACAATAAAGTATAACAAAGTACAGAAACAGAAACTGTAACAACAGTCTATAACTCACTAGTAGAATAGAGAGTACAACAAAATAAGAAACTACCGCTGGACTCGATTGGACCCAACACCCTCTACAGCCGGTGACTCGGCTACTCAACTCCTGGACCTGTAAAGGGTTACGAGTAAAACGGAGTCAACAAATGCTGAGTAAAGTGGTAATCAACTAACTAAAGCAGTAAAAGCTAACACGTAAATTTATCTTTTCCAATTATTTATTTCATGAGTCATTCATTTTCACCCAGTGGTTTACTTTCAGATCTCTTTCTTGAGCTCTCAATGTTCCTCATGGGAACGATCTTGATTGCAGTCTTTTCCGAAGAGTAGAAGGCACACATGGTGCTCTCCTGGTCGGGAGAGTCCCCCGTGGTGATCCTACACCCAATCAACCACCCTGAGGTCACTGACAGACGTAGCGGTGACTACGACACGCGCGATAAACGTACGGGTAGCTATCTCGCACTTACACGCGGTCAGTTGTTTCCGCTAGCGGGTACGCCTAAAGTACAGCACGAAACAGTATAGGGCCTAGCCCTCTCAGTAATAGGGGTCTAGTCCCTTAGAACCAAACAGGGGCCTCGCCCCTCTACAGTCTGTGCACCCTCGTCTGACTACCCTGGTTTGCCCAGTGGGCCTAACAAGTCGATGTAGGGTGGCTTGCTGAACCCCAGGCCCCATGGGGTAGCTAGCTCCCTCCCTACACTAGTAGCTCTCCCCAGTACAGTGTACGTGAGGGCCAACAAAGTCGGTGTAGAGTGGCCAATCCTAACCCCGGGTCTCAACCTAAGGGTGGTTAGCTCCGCTCTACACTAAACAGGGGACAGTCGCTCTCCTTGGTACCACGTACTCAAGGGCCATCACACTTCCCACTCACATTTCTAGATCTTTTCCATTCATCCACAGGAGCTCTACTCCTAATTCTCCGTAGGGTTCATGCTCATATTCACCATGTTGTTCCATACCAGGTTTCATCATTCACATTTCCATTCTCGTATTATACACATGCAGCTTATATTTCCACAATTAACATATGCAACAAGTAATATCACAGGTAACTGTTTAACTAGCACAGGCATTTCATATTCCAATAGGCAGGTCGTATTTATTATCAGATAATTGTTTACAATTCTACTCAATCATTTATGACTGAAATCTCAAACACGCATACAAGCAGTGCAACAGTTTCTCGTCCTATGATTCATGCCACATCCTACGTTTCTAGTTATCTAATTATCATAATTGCATTCATGTTTTATAAATAAATAGGGGGTAATTTTACGACCCGGTTCCCGAATCCCGACAGGACACGAGATCGGACCGACTCGGCTGATCCCAAGACCCAGTCGTTCAATGAGAAAGTAACAAAAAAGTAGTAAAATAAATCATATTCACCATACAAGCAACTAGCAGTAACAAAAGTACAGTAGTAAAGAAGTAAACTACTACAGTACACACCACCACAACAGTAGAAATTTAAACAGGTACAGGAATATAAAATTTAAATAAACGAGTACAGAAGCGTAACAAATTACTCTCTACAACGGAATGGGTACAACAAAAAGGTACAACTACTGGGCTCTACTGGGCCCAGCACTCTCTGCAGCCGTAGGCTGTGGCTACTCAACACCTGGACCTGAAAAAGGTTTTGAGTACAAAAACATCAGCGAACGCTGGGTAGAGTGGCAACTAGCTAACTAAACAGTAAAGGTGGACAGGTAGCTGTTGTTTTTCAATTTCTTTCTTTCTTCAACTAATTATTCTTCTTTCATCACTTGGTTTATTTATCAGGTCTTTTTCTTGATCTCGAATGTTCCTCGTGGGAACGATCTTGATTGCAATCTTTTCTGAAGAGTAGAAGTAGCACGTGGTGCTCTCCTGTCCAGGAGAGTCCCCTGTGGTAGTCCTACCCTCAGTCAACCACCCCAAGGTCGCTGACAGACGTAATGGTGACTACAGCACATGCAATAAACACACGGGTAGCTACCCCACACTGGCACGCGGTTAGTCGTTTCCGCTAATGGGTGCGCCCAAAGCACAACACGGAACCAGTATAGGGCAGAGCCCTCTCAGTAACAGGGGTCTAACCCCTTCACAGTAACCAAACAGGGGTCTTGCCCCTCCATAGTCTGCGCACCCTCGCTTGACTACCCTGGTTTGCCCAGTGGGCCTAACAAGTCGGTGTAGGACGGCTAGTTGAACCCCGGGCCCCGTGGGGTGGCTAGCTCTCTCCCTACACTAGTAGCTCTCCCCGGTACAGTGTACACGAGGGCCAAAAAGTTGGTACAGAGTGGCCAATCCTAACCTCAGGTCCCAACCCTAGGGTGGCTAGCTCCGCTCTACATTAAATAGAGGGACAGTCGCTCTCCTTGGTACTCCGTATTCAAGGGCCAGCTCACTTCCCCATTATCATTCCAGTTCCATTCCATTTACTTCCAGGAGCTCTACTCCTAATTCCCCGTAGGGTTCATGCTAATGTTTCTCAGCCCAAGCCATACTAGGTTTCATGATTTCTATTTCCATTTCTCAGGTTCTACATAGGTAGCATGTAACTTTTCTATTCACATTCCAGGTTTAATTGCAAGTAGCTCGTATTTCCAACATTCAATAATTCATATACAGGCAGTTCGTATTTTATTCTACACAACAGGAATTTACATACAACAGTCGCTAACAATAGTACTATTTCACAGGCAGCTGTTATCCATTTACAGGCAATTGTTATTATTCTATTTATTCATTCAAGACTGCAATTCATACATTCCATACAGCTATTCCAGTGTTTCTAGTCCTTGGATTCATACCATACCCTAGGATCTATCATTCATTCCAAATATGTATTCATGTTGGTAATTAAACTAAGGGAAGCCACTCTACCAGTAAACCCAGGAGTAATTGGGGCTTGATCGACAGGTCCACGTGCCTCAGCAAACCCCAAATCCGCAACAGAATGAGGTCCTATCATAGGGATAAACCATCCATGACCACTCAGAACAGGATAGAGGTATTCCAACAAGTAGAAAAACTTAAACGGAGAACAACAGAATCTTAATTGCGGAAATCGGACCTCAAACGGGCCCTAAACGGGTCAAAAACAGCAATCCTGACTCATATCAGACATCTTAAAAGAAGTCTTGAACCATACCTCGACCCTGTGCTACTCCTCAGACGTCCAGGGACTCTGCTGAACTGTCTGGACCCAGTTCCAGACGTCCGATCACCTCTCCGGACGTCTGGAGATGCTTCCCGCCGTCTGGTGCTTCGCCCAGACGTCTGAACTGCGTGGGAGGGCATGTCCTGCGCCTTCCGGAAATGAATTCTGCACGCATGACGCAAAATCTTCTCAAAAGGGCACGGAGCAGTGCCTCGACGAAACGGGCTGCATGGCTATATCTGTAAAGGGAGGTGTAGGTGGTGGGACGTACCTCTCAGTCGTCTAGAGCTTCTTCCAGACGTCGTCTACGTCGTCTGGACGTCGGTCCAGACGTCTGATTCTGGGAAAATCCCAGAACCAGAGACTGCCCTCGCCCGCTCGACCGCTGCTCTGGCTGCAGCAGTGTCGAGGAGGACCTCCCCGACGCAACTCCCGCCTCGCGCATGCTTCGACCAACCGTGCGCTCTCCAGAGAACTCCTCACGAGCTCGCGCGCCCTCCTCTCTTCCCCTCGCTGCTCCTCCTCTCCGCCGCTTCGCTTGGCTGCACTCGTTGCTCTCGCTCTTGCTGGAGGAAGGAGAAGGAGGCTGGAAGTGGGGTGGTGAACGAGGGAGAGGAGAGGGGCTTAAGTAGGTGCGGGTTAGGGTTTCTTTGATGGGTGGAGAGAGAAGGAAGGCGGCTGCATACCATCTGTGCGCGGCATGCGAGCAGACCCGAGGACGTCCGTGCAAAAAATTTGATTTCCAGACGTCTGGGAAGGCGTCCAGACGTCTGACCCAAGTCCCAGACGTCTTAAAGTGTTTTAACAGTACGGGTCTTAATAACATAACAAACTCAAAGGAAGTTTCGTCCTCGAAACTTAAGCTAGGTAGGGTGCGGAAAAAGAACAACATACATATAACAAACTCAAAGAGGATCGAAGCCGGTCCGAAAAGACGTACCCTCAAAGAGCTCCGGGTACCGCTCTAGCATCGCCGCCTCAGGCTCCCAGGTAGCCTCCTCGTACCTCTGGCTCCTCCACAAAACCTTCACCAGGGGTACCTTCTTCCGTCTCAAACTCCGGACAGCTCTGTCAAGTATCTGCACTGGCCGCTCGGGGTAGGTCAGGTCGTCACCCACCTCGACACTCTCGTGGCTCAGAACGTGACTGGGATCGGCGACGTACTTCCTGAGGTTAGACATGTGGAACACGTCGCGCACACCAGACAGCTGGGGAGGAAGGGCAAGCCTGTAAGCAACGGGTCCAACTTGCTCTAGGACCTCAAAGGGTCCCACAAACCTCGGCGCGAGCTTCCCTTTCACCCTAAAACGCTGCAGGCCCTTCATGGGCGAAACGCGAAGGAAGATGTGATCCCCAACCTCAAATTGCACCTCTCTGCGTTTCCGATCTGCATAGCTCTTCTGCCTACTCCGGACAGTGCAGAGTCACCTATGAATCTGCTCGATCACCTCCTGACTCTGCCAAATCAGCTTGGGGCCAACCTCCCACTTGGTCCCCACCTCAACCCAACTCAAGGGTGCAGTACACTTCCGTCCGTACAGAGCCTCGTAGGGTGCCATGCCGATGCTCGAGTGATAGCTGTTATTATATGGAAACTCCGCCAGGGGAAAGTGCTCCTCCCAAGAGCCCCTCCAGTCCAGTACACAAGCACGCAAAAGGTCCTCAAGGGTATGCTGTACTAAACCTCAACCGTATCCCCAAGGCCTACTGAAACTCAGCCCAAAATTGGGACGTAAAACGGGTATCCCGATCGGATACAATCTCCCGCAGAACTCCGTGCAGACGTACCACATTATGGATATACCTCTCTACCAACTGTGCTAGTCCCAAAGTGACTTGGATCGGCAAGAAACACGTCGTCTTCGTCAATCTGTCTACGATCACCCAGACTGCATCGTGTCCTCGTTGGGTAACGGGCAAGCCCACCACCAAGTCCATGGAGATGCTCTCCCACTTCCACTCGGGCACTGGAAGTGGCTGCAACGGCCCTACAGGCCTCTGATGCTCGGCCTTCACCTGCTGGCACACTAAACATTACTGCACGAATTCACCTACATCCGGCTTCATTCCCCTCCACCAAAAGTCACGTCTCAGATCATGATACATCTTTGTGTTCCCGGGATGTATGGTGAACCTGGAATCATGTGCCTCAGTCAGGAGCTCTCTCAACAGCTCCTCGTCCCTGGGAACGCACAAACGCCCCTTCATGCATAGCACCTTGTCTGTAAAGGAGAAGTCTCTAGGGTCCTCCGACAGTACTCTATCACGCAACGACTGCAGGTACGGATCGGCCATTTGTCTTGTGATGATGCGGTCTATCAGCTATGGCCTCGTCTGTCGTGTCACAGTCGCTGCCTCACAGTGCCCCAGTAACTCTAAGGGTCGCCAACTGCCCATCTCCTCCATGAGTCTCCAACTCTGTGCCCGTAAACTGGCTAAGTAGGCGGGCGCCTTTCGGCTCAAGGAGTCAGCCACCACGTTGGCCTTCCCCAGATGGTAAGAAATGCTGTAGTCATAGTCCTTCAGGAGCTCTAACCAACGTCTCTGTCTCATGTTAAGCTCCTTTTGATCAAACAAGTATTTGAGGCTCTTTTGATCTGTGAAAATCTTAAAAGTCTCACCGTACAAGTAGTGCCTCCAAGTCTTCAGTGCGAAGACGACAGCTGCCAACTCCAGGTCGTGGGTAGGGTAGCTATGCTCATGGGGCTTTAGTTGTCGCGAAGCGTAAGCAACAACGTGACCTCTCTACATGAGCACACCTCCTAACCCCTGCAAAGAGGCGCCCGTTTACACAACGAACCCGCCATTGCTATCTGGGATGGTAAGCACTGGAGCCTAAGTTAGCCTCTCCTTCAGCTCCTGAAAACATGCCTCACAAGCGTCCGTCCAAGAAAAGGGCACGTCCTTCCAGGTCAAATGTGTCATAGGACGAGCAAATTGCGAGAAATCCCTGATAAACTGCCTGTAGTAGCATGCCAGTCCTAAGAAACTGTGGAACTCTGTCACTGTGCGCGGTGTCTCCCACCTGAGCACTACCTCAACCTTGGCTAGGTCCACAGCCAAGCCATCCCCAGAGATCACATGACCCAAGAAGGTCACCTCACTCAATCAGAACTCGCACTTGCTGTATTTGGCGTACAACCTACGTCGTCTCAGTGTGTTCAAAACCATCCGCAAGTGCTATCCGTGCTGTGCCTGATCTCGAGAGTAGATGAGCACATCATCAATAAATAGCACCACGAACTGATCCAAATACGGTCTGAACACCCGATTCATCAAATCCATGAAGGCAGTGGAGGCATTGGTCAGCCTAAACGGCATGACCAAAAACCCGTAGTGTCCGTATCGGGTGCGAAAAGCTGTCTTGGAGACGTCTGTCTCCTTGATCCTCAACTAGTGGTAACCAGACCTCAAGTCTATCTTGGAGAATACCGTGGCACCTCACAACTGGCCAAACAAGTCGTGAATCCTCGGCAACGGATACCTATTCTTGATGGTGACCCTATTCAGTAATCTGTAGTCCACACAAAGGCGTAAGGTACCATCCTTCTTCTTCACAAACAATACCGGGGCTCCCCATGGAGACGCACTGGGCCTCACAAAGCCCTTCTCTAGAAAGTCCTGCAACTGGGTCTTGAGCTCTCGCAGCTCAAGGGGTGCCATCCTGTAAGGTGCTGTGGAAAAGGGGCTGGTCCCCGGTACTAGTGAGATCTCAAACTCGATCTCACGCTCGAGCGGTAGTCCTAGCAACTCATCTGGGAACACGTCGGGGTACTCTCTGACCACCGGGATACTCTGAAAGTTGGCCACAGGGCTGGGCTTCGCCACCACACAAGTCAGGAAGCCCTCACACCCCTGGCCCAAAAGTCTCGCCGCACGAAGTGTAGAAATGCACCTGAAGCCTCCGTCCACTGGCTGTCCATGAAACTCGAAAGAAGGCAACTCCGATATGGAGAAGACGATCTTCCTCTCAAAATAGTCCACCAAGACGTGGTAAGCGGACAGCCAGTCCATCCCCAGGATCACGCCGAAGTCCTCCTTCTTTATCACAATCAGATCAGCGGGGAGGCTGTGTCCCCCAACACTGACCTCACAACCGGTGTAAACCTCTTTAGCTACAAACAACTGACCACCCGAAGCTCTGATCACAAACGGATACTCTAACAACACACAGTCCTACCCAAAACTAATAGCAAAACTGGCAGCGACAAACGAGTGTGTGGCGCCGGAATCAAAAAGTGTGTAAACTAGTCTGCCGGAAACTGTAACCATACCTGCCACCACTGATCCTGAAGCTCTAGCATTTCTGTGTGTCAGGGCGTTGATACGCCCCTCAGCCCTAGGTGCGGATGAAGCAGCCACACTCTGCATCGGACGGGTAGCCACTGGCCGGTACCCTCCCCGCGACTGCTGTCCTCCCCTACGTGCTTGGGAACCTTGGCCTCCTACTCGTCTCCCAGTGCTCAGCGTGGGGAGCATCTGCTGACCTCCAGCCCTAGACGGGCAGTCCCACCTGATGTGGCCCGGCTGGCCACACTGGTAGCAAAGGGGAACTCGACTCCCGCCCTCAGTAGGTCCCTGTTGACGATTGGGAGGGGGTCCGGTGCTCGCAATTGGCCCCTGTCACGGGCCCCCAAAGGCCACTGACGGCCCCGCAAAGCATGACGGCTCTCCTGTGGGTGCCACGTGCCTTCTCTCTCATCGGCCCTGTGAGAAGTCTGGCTGGTAGGGCCTCTTCCGCCTGCTGTCAGTGTCACATGCGGATGGGTTGGTCTCCTCATATGTCATAGCTGCCTCCACCACCCTCGAGAATGTAGGCAGCTTCAGGGGTTTGACATACCCCTGAATAGCAGGCTAGAGCCCCTCGGTGAACCTCCAAAGGCTCTCCTCTTCGGTAGCCACGGCTGTCGCGGCGAAACGAGATAGCTCCAGAAAACGCGTGCGGTACGCGCTCACGGTCATCGTCCCCTGGCGGAGAGTGTGGAAGTCCCGCCTCCTCTTGTCCTGCCACGTCTGGGGAAAGTACTGCTCACAAAAGAGGGAGACAAACTGGTCCCAAGTCGGCTTGGCCCTCTCTTGACCTTTGACTGCCCTCCACCACCTGTGTGCCGCGCTCTCCAGCTGCTACGTGGCAAAGGCCACGCGGCACTCCACAGGGGGGCGAAGGGTGTCAAACACTTTCTTGATCTACTCGAGTCAGTCTTCTGCCTTGGTCAGGTTCTCATCCCCCTTGAAGGAGGGGGGCTTTAGCCTCCGGAACTGTCTGAAAAGCTCGTAATGGCGCTGAAGTGGGGAAACTGGTACGCCTCCAGGTAAGGAGGGCTCGTGCTCGGAAGTGCCGGAGGAAGGTGGGGGCGGTGGAGGGCCACCCCCTCCCCCACGTCCAGCGCTGTGCCTATCTCGTGGTCCCACAGAGGACTCCCCCTCCGCAGCCCAAGGAGAGGTGCTCGTGGAGGTGGGTGAAGCTCCTCATACAATCTCCCATATCAGCTGGGCGAGGTCCTGGGCCTGAATGCCCGAAAGTAGTGGTTAGTCCACTGAGGCATTGGGCTCAACGTGCCCGCCCCTCCAACCTCATCCTCGGCCGCATCCGTGGCCCGCCTCGCTGACCCTACGTCGAGGCATCTCCTACAAGGAAACGCGAACACAGAACAGAAAAGATGTCAATTCTAACTGACATTCAACGAAGAACCTCAGAACAGATGTCAAAAGATACATTGTGGTGGTTACTCTAGTTACAAGCACGTGAACTGGTTATTTTCCAGCTAGTTGGTTCACTTCTCAGGATGAGCTTGCTCTGATACCATCTTGTTACGACTCGATTCCCAAATCCCGACAGGACACGAGATTGGACCAACTCGACTGATCCCAAGACCCAGTCGTCCAACGAAAAAGTAACCAAAAAGCAGTAAAATAAACCACTTTCACCATACAAGCAACTAACAGTAACAAAAGTACAGCAGTAAATAAGTAAACAAGTACAGTACACACCACCACAACAGTAGCAATTTAAACAGGTACAGGAATATAAAATTTAAAATAAACGAGTACAGAAGCGTAACAAATTACTCACTACAACGGAATGGGTATAACAAAGAGATACAACTACTGGGCTCTACTAGGCCCACCACCCTTTGCAGCCATAAGCTCTGGCTGCTCAACACCTGGACCTGAAAAAGGTTATGAGTACAAAAACGTCAACGAATGCTGAGTAGAGTGGCAACCATCTAACTAAAAAGTAAAGGTCGACAAGCAGCTGTTGTTTTTCAATTTCTTTCTTTCTTTAACTAATTATTCTTCTTTCATCACTTGGTTTATTTATCAGGTCTTTTTCTTGATCTCGAATGTTCCTCGTGGGAACGATCTTGATTGCAGTCTTTTCCGAAGAGTAGAAATAGCACGTGGTACTCTCCTGGCCGGGAGAGTCTCCCGTGGTGGTCCTACACTCAGTCAACCACCCCAAGGTCACTGACAGACGGAACAGTGACTACGGCACGTGCGATAAACGGATGGGTAGCTACCCCGCACTGACACGCGGTCAGTCGTTCCTGTTAATGGGTGTGCCCAAAGCACAGCACAGAACCAGTATAGGGCATAGCCCTCTCAGTAACAGGGGTCTAACCCCTTCACAGTAACCAAACAGGGGTCTTGCCCCTCCATAGTCTGCGCACCCTCGCTTGACTACCCTGGTTTGCCCAGTGGGCCTAACAAGTCGGTGTAGGACGGCTAGTTGAATCCCGGGCCCCGTGGGGTGGCTAGCTCTCTCCCTACACTAGTAGCTCTCCTTGGTACAGTGTACACGATGGCCAAAAAGTCGGTACAGAGTAGCCAGTCCTAACCCCGGGTCCCAGCCCTAGGGTAGCTAGCTCCGCTCTGCACTAAACAGGAGGACAATCGCTCTCCTTGGTACTCCGTACTCAAGGGTCAGCTCACTTCCCCATTATCATTCCAGTTTCATTCCATTTATTTCCAAGAGCTCTACTCCTAATTCCCTGTAGGGTTCATGCTCATGTTTCTCAAGCCATACTAGGTTTCATCATTTCTATTTCCAATTCTCAGGTTCTACATAGGTAGCATGTAACTTTTCTATTCACATTCCAGGTTTAATTGCAAGTAGCTCGTGTTTCCAACATTCAATAATTCATATACAGGCAGTTCATATTTTATTGTAAACAATAGGAATTTACATACAACAGCTGCTAACAATAGTACTATTTCATAGGCAGCTGTTATCCATTTACATGCAATTGTTATTATTCTATTTATTCATTCAAGACTGCAATTCATACATTCCATATAGCTATTCCAGTGTTTCTAGTCCTAGGATTCATGTCATACTCGAGGATCTATCATTCATTCCAAATATGCATTCATGTTGGTAATTAAAATAAGGGAAGCCACTCTACCAGTAAACCCAGGAGTAATGGGGGCTTGATCGGCAGGTCCACGTGCCTCAACAAACCCCAAATCTGCAACAGAACGAGGTCCTATCGCAAGGATCAACCATCCAAGACCACTCATAACAGGATAGGGGTATTCCAACAAGTAGAGAAACTTAAACGGAGAACAACGAAATCTTAATTGCGGAAATCGGATCTCAAACGGACCCTAAACGGGTCAAAAACAGCAATCCTGACTCATATCAGACGTCTGGAACATCTTCCAGACGTCTTAAAAGAAGTCCAGAACCATACCTCGACCCTGCGCTACTCCTCAAACATCCAGGGACTCTGTTGAACCGTCTGGACCCAGTTCCAGACGTCTGACCACCTCTCTGGACGTCTGGAGATGCTTCCTACCGTCTGGTGCTTTGCCCAGGCATCTGAACTGCGTGGGAGGGTGTATCCCGCACCTTCCCAAAACGAATCCTGCACGCATGACGCAAAATCTTCTCAAAAGGGCACAGAGTAGTGCCCCAGCGAAACGGCCTGCATGGTCGTATTCGCAAAGGGAGGTGTAGGTGGCGGGACGTACCTCTCAGTCTTCTGGAGCTTCTTTCGAACGATGTCTACGTCGTCTGGATGTCGGTCCAGACGTCTTATTCTAGGAAAATCCCAGAACCAAAGACTGCCCTCCCCTCCTCGCGCCGCACGCGGCCGTGCTGCGCCTGCTCGTCTGCTGCTCTGGCTGCAACAGTGTCGGGGAGGACCTCCCCGTTGCAACTTCCGCCTTGCGCACGTGCCGACCGCCCGTGCGCTCTTCGGCGAACTCCTCACAAGCTCGCGTGCCCTCCTCTCTTCCCCTTGCTACTCCTCCTCTCCGCCGCTTCGCTCGGCTGCACTTGCTGCTCTCGCTCTCGCCAGAGGAAGGAGAAGGTGGCTGGAAGTAGGGTGGTGAACGAGGAAGAGGAGAGGGGCTTAAGTAGGTGAGAGTTAGGGTTTCTTCGGCGGGAGGAGAGAGAAGGAAGGTGGTTGCGTACCATCTGCGCACGGCACGCACGTAGATTCGAGGACGTACGCACAAAAAATTTTGATTTCCAGACGTCTGGGAAGGTGTCCAGACGTATGACCCAAGTCCCAGACGTCTTAAAGTATTTTAATAGTACAGGTCTTAATAGGTAACCACTCTACCAGACAATCCGGGAGTATTGAGGGCTCAAACAGTAGACTCACGTACCTCTACAAGCCCCGAACACGCAATAGATCGAAGTCCTATACCAAGGAACATACCACAATGGAACGTTCAGAATAATATATAAGGATTTCTAACAAGTAGAGGAACTCACAAGGAAACCGAAGATATTTCATTTATGTAAAACGAACCCCAAATGGACCATAAACGGGTCAAAAACAAAACTGCAGAACCAAATCAGACATCTGGCACAAGGTCCAGACATCTTAAAAGTCACCAGGGTCTCACCTCAACTTCTTGCGTCAACCTAAGACTTCCAGGATCCTTACTTGACCGTCTGGACTCAGTTTTAGACGTCCGACCTCTCCTCCAGTCGTCTGGGAGTGCTTCTAGTCGTCTGGTAAGTTGTCCAGACATCAGAAATGTGTGGGAGGGCATGCCGCGTGCCTTCCCAAAGCTGCCCCTACGCGCGACAGAAAAATCTCCCCACTTTAGCCAAACAGATTGGCCCTGCAGTGCGCCCTGCATAGCCGTAATTGCAAGAAGAACGTACCTTCGCAAAACCTTAGTTTTAGACGTCTGATGTCGTCACCAGACGTCCAACCCGTCGTTTGGACGGAACTCCAGACGTCTGATTCTGGGAAAATCCCAGAACCAGAGCAAGCTCTCGCTCCTCTCGTTGCGTGCAACCGCGGCTCCTCCCTCTCGTTGCAGCTCCGGCTACAGTAGGAAGTTAGGGACGGCTCCCCTGACGCACTCCTCCTCTTGCACGCGCCGCTCTGACTGTGCGCCCTCCAGCGAACTCCCACGAACTCGCGAGCTCAACCTCCTTCTCTCTTCATGCCACTCCTCCTCCTCGCTCCTCGCTCTCGCTCCCTCTCTCTTGCTCGTCCCTTTCACGGTAGTGGAGAGGAAGGAAGGTGGTGGTGGTGGAGTGGAGAAGAGAGGAAGGGGGGTGAGGGCTCTTATATAGAGAGCGGCTAGGGTTCGGTGAGGGGGAGAGAGGAAGAAAAGAGAGAAGAAAGCGGTCTGTGAGTAGCCAGTGCGCAGAACTGACCGTGCATATAAATTTTTCAATTTCCAGACGTCTGGGAAGGGGTCTAGACGTCTGACTGACAATCCAGACGTCTTGAAAGGCTCAGAACAAAATGGGTCTTTACATTATAACAAACTTAAAGGAAGTTTTGTTCCTGAAACTTGAGCTAGCTAGGGTGTGGAAAAGGAAATATAATCGCATAACAAACTTAAAGAGGACCGAAGCTAGTCCAAAAAGATGTACCCTCAAAAAGCTCTGGGTACCGCTCTCGCATCGTCGCCTCAGGCTCCCAGGTAGCCTCCTCGAAACCACTGGCTCCTCCACAAGACCTTCACCACGGGTACCTGCTTCCGTCTCAAACTCTAGACGGCTCTGTCTAGGATCTGCACTGGTCTCTCAGGGTAGGTCAGGTCGTCACCCACCTTAACACTCTCGTGGCTTAGAACGTGACTGGGATCGGTGACGTACTTCTTGAGGTTGGATACGTAGAACACGTCGTGTATACCAGAAAGCTGGGGAGGAAGGGCAACCCGGTAAGCAATGGGTCCTACCTGCTCCAGGACCTCAAAGGGCCTCACAAACTTCGGCACAAGCTTCCCTTTCACCCCAAAATGTTGCAGGCCCTTCATGGGCGAAATGCGAAGAAAGACATGATCCCCAACCTCGAACTGCACCTCTCTGCGCTTTTGATCGGCATAACTCTTCTGTCTGCTCCTGACAGTGAGAAGTCGTCTATGGATCTGCTCTATCACCTCCTGACTCTGTCGGATCAGCCTAGGGCCAACCTCCCACTTGGACCCCACCTCAACCCAACTCAAGGGTGCAGTACACCTCCATTCGTATAGAGCCTCGTAGGGTGCCATGCCGATGCTCGAGTGATAGCTGTTATTATATGAAAACTCTGCCAGGGGTAAGTGCTCCTCCCAAGAGCCCCTCCAGTCTAGTACACATGCGCGCAAAAGGTCCTCAAGTGTCTATATGATGCGCTCTGACTGTGCGTCCGTTTGGGGGTGGTACGTCGTACTGAACCTCAACCGTGTCCCTAAAGCCTGCTGAAACTCAGCCCAAAACTGGGAAGTAAAACGGGTATCCCGGTCGGATACAATCTCACGTAGAATTCCGTGCAGACGTACCACATCACGAATATACCTCTCTGCCAACTGTGCTGGTCCCAAAGTGACTCAGATCGGCAAGAAGCGTACCATCTTCGTCAACCTGTCCACTATCACCCAGACTACATCGTGTCCTCGTTGGGTAATGGGTAAGCCCACCACCAAGTCCATGGTGATGCTCTCCCACTTCCACTCTGGCACAGGAAGTGGTTGCAACGGCCCTACAGGCCTCTGATGCTCGGCCTTCACCTGTTGGCACACCAAACACTACTACACGAACTCACCTACATCCCGCTTCATCCCTCTCCACCAAAAGTCACGTCTCAAATCATGATACATCTTCGTGTTCCTGGGATGTATGGTAAACCTGGACCTGTGCACCTCAATCAGGATCTCTCTCAACAACTCCTCGTCCATGGGAACACACAACCATCCCCTCATGCGCAGCACCTCGTCTGTAAAAGAGAAGCCTTCTAGGTCCCCTGACAGCACTCTGTCTGTCAACTACTGTAGGTATGGATTTGTCATCTGTCCTGTGATGATGCGGTTTATCAGCTCTGGTCTCATATGTCGTGTCACCGTCACCGCCCCACAATACCCCTGTGACTCTCGGGGTCGCCAACTGCCCAACTCCTCCATAAGCCTCCAACTCTATACCTGTAAACTGGCCAAGTGGGCAGGCGCCTTCAGGCTCAAGGCGTCAGCCACTATGTTGGCCTTCCCCGGATGGTAGGAGATGCTGCAATCATAGTCCTTCAGGAGCTCTAACCAACGTCTCTGTTTCATGTTAAGCTCCTTCTAATCAAACAGGTACCTAAGGCTCTTATGATCCGTAAAAATCTCAAAGGTCTCATCGTAAAGGTAGTGCCTCCATGTCTTCAGTGCGAAGACAACGGCTGCCAGCTCTAAGTCATGGGTAGGGTAGCTATATTCATGAGCCTTTAGTTGTCGCAAAGCGTAAGCGACAACGTGATCCCACTGCATGAGCACACCCCCTAACCCCTGCAACAAAGCATCCGTGTAGACCACAAAACTGCCACTGCTATCTGGGATGGTAAGCATAGGAGCTGAAGTCAGTCTCTCCTTCAACTCCTGAAAGCACGCCTCACAAGCGTCAGTCCAAGCAAAGGGCACGTCCTTCCGGGTCAACTGAGTCATAGGATGCGTAATCTGTGAGAAACCCCTGATGAACCATCGGTAGTAATCTGCCAATCCCAAGAAACTGTGTATCTCTGTCACTGTACGTGGCCTCTCCCACCTGAGTACGGCTTCAACCTTGGCTGGATCCACAGCCAAACCATCCCCTGAAATCACATGGTCCAAGAAGGTCACCTGCCTCAACCAAAACTCGCACTTGCTGTATTTGGCATGCATCCTGCATCATCTTAAAGTGTCCAGAACCATCCGTAAGTGTTGTCCATGCTGTGCATGATTCCGCGAGTAAACGAGCACGTCATCAATAAATACCACCACAAACTGATCCAGATACGATCTAAATACCCGGTTCATCAAATCCATGAAGGAGTGGGGGCATTGTTCAGCCCAAACGGCATGACCAAAAACTCGTAGTGTCCGTACTGGGTGCGGAAAGCTGTTTTGGAGATGTCGGTTTCCCTGATCCTCAACTGGTGGTAGCATGATCTCAGATCTATCTTGGAGAATACAGTGGCACCTCGCAACTAGTCAAACAGATCATCAATCCTTGGAAATGGATACCTGTTCTTGATGGTGACCCTATTCAGCTGTCTGTAGTCAACACAAAGGCGCAGGGTACCATCCTTCTTCACAAATAACAAAGGGGCTCCCCACGGGGATGCACTGGGCCTCACAAAGCCCTTCTCCAACAGGTCCTACTGTGACTTGAGCTCTCGCAGCTCAAGTGGTGCCATCCGATACGGTGCCATAGAAATGGAGCTGGTCCCCGGTACCAGTGAGATCTCAAACTCGATCTCACGCTTAGGCGGTAGTCCTGGCAACTCCTCTGGAAACACGTCGGGGTACTCTCTGACCACCGGGATAATCTAAAAGTCTGCCATGGGGCTGGACTCTGCCACCACACAAGCTAGAAAGCCCTCACACCCCTGGCCCAAAAGTCTCGCTACCCAAAGTGCAGAAATGCACATGAAACCTCCATCCACCGGTTGTCCATGAAACTCAAAGGAAGGCATCTCCGATATGGAGAAGACGATCATTCTCCTAAAATAGTCCACCAAGGCGTGGTAAGCGGACAACCAATCAATCCTCAGAATCACGCCAAAATCCTCCATCAGTATCACGATCAGGTCAGCGGGGAGGCTGTGTTCCCCAATACCGACCTCACAGTCTATGTAGACCTCCTCAGCTACAAACAGTTGACCACCTGGACCTTCGATCACAAACGGATCCTCTAACAACACACAGTCTCGTCCCAAACTAACAGCAAAACTCGCAGCGACAAAAGAGTGTGTGGCGTCAAAATCAAAAAGTATGTAAACTAATCTACCGGAAACTGTAAGCATACCTGCCACCACTGAACCTGATGCCCTGGCGTCTCTGTGTGTCAGGGCGTTGATATGCCCCTCAGCTCTCGATGTAGAAGAAGCAGCCACACTCTGCATCATGCGAGTAGCCGCTAGTCAGTACCCTCCCCGGGACTTCTATCCTCCCCCACGCGTCTGGGAACCACGACCACCTGCGCGGCCTCCAGCGCTTGGTGTGGGGAGCATCTGCTACGCTCCAGCCCTAGAGGGGCAGTCCTTCTTGATGTGGCCCGGCTGGCCACACTTGTAGCAGAGGGGGACTCGACTCCCTCCCTCAGTAGGTCCCTACTGACGGTTGGGCAGGGGTCCAGTGCTGACAACTGGCCCCTGTTGGGGGCCCCCAAAGGCCACTAAAGGCCTCGCAAAACAAGATGGCTCTCCCGCAGGTGCTGCATGCCTCCTCTCTTGTCGGCCCTGTGAGTACTCTGGCTGGTAGAGCCTCTTCCATCTGCTGTAGGTGTCTCGTGCGGCCGGGTTGGTCTCCTCGTATGTCATAGCTGCCTCCACCACTCTCGAGAAGGTGGGCAGCTTCAGGGGCTTGACATACCCCCAAATGGTAGGCCGGAGCCCCTCAGTGAACCTCCACAGGCGCTCCTCCTCCATAACTACGGCTGTCACAGCAAAACATGACAGCTCCAGGAAGCGCGTGTGGTACGCGCTAACAGTAATCGTCTCCTGGAGAAGAGTGTGGAACTCCCGCCACCTCTGGTCTTGCCAAGTCTGCGGGAAGTACTGCTCGCAGAAGAGGGTCACGAATTGGTCCCACGTCGGCTCTCCCCTCTCCTGGCCTCTGACTGCCCTCCATCACCTGTGTGCTGCACTCTCTAGCTGGTATGTGGCCTTTGCCACGCGACAATCCGCAGGGGGCGAAGGGTGTCAAACACCTTCTCCATCTGCTCCAGCTAGTCCTCGGCCTCAGACGGATCCTCATCCCCCTTGAAGGAGGGGGGCTTCAGCTTCCGGAATTATCCGAAAAGCTCGTAGTGCAGGTGTAGTGGGGGAACGGGCATGCCTCCAGGCAGTGAGGGCTTGTGCTTAGAAGTGTCAGAGTACGATGGGGGTGGTGGAGGACCACCTCGTCCCTCTCGTCCAGCGCTGCGTCGGCCTCTCGGCCCCACAGAGGACTCCCCCTCCACGTCCCCAAGGAGAGGCGCACGTGGAGGCAGGTGGAGCTCCTCTCGTACTATGTCTCGAATCAGCTGAGTGAGATCTTGGGCCTGAACGCTCGGGAGAAGTGGCGGGTCAACTAGCACCTCAGGCTAGGCATGTCCGTCCCTCGGACCTCGTCTACGGCCAAGTCCGCAGCCCACCTCAAGAACTCCACGACGAGGCATCTCCTCCAAGGAGATGCGGAAGACAGAACAAAAAGTAGTCAACTCTAACGGACTTCAGTGAAAGAACTCAGAACAGATGTCAAGCGTTACGTTGTGATGGTTACTCTTACATGCACGTGAATTGGTTATTCTCAAGCTAGTTGGTTCATTTCTCGGGACGACCTTGCTCTGATACCATCTTGTTACGACCTAGTTCCCGAATCCCTATAGGACCCAAGACCGGCTCAACTCGACTAATCCCAAGACCCAGTCGTCCAACAAGAAACAACCACAAAGCAGGAAAATAAACCACATTCACTATGTGAGGTAACAACAGCAAAAGAGTACAAGCAGTAAAGAAAGCAAAAGCTGCTAACAGTACATATCACCACCACAACAGTAAAGTAGAATAAAGTACAGAAACAGAAACGGTAACAACAGTTTATAACAAACTAGTAGAATAGAGAGTATAACAAAACAGGAAACTACTGCTGGGCTCGACTAGGCCCAGCACCCTCTGCAGCCAGTGACTCGGTTGCTCAACTCCTGGACCTGTAAAGGGTTACGAGTAAAGCGGAGTTAGCGAATGCTAAGTAGAGTAGTAACCAACTAACTAAAGTAGTAAAAGCTAACAGGTAAATTTGTCTTTTCCAATTATTTATTTTACAAGTCATTCATTTTCACCAATTGGTTTACTTTCAGATCTCTTTCTTGATCTCACAATGTTCCTCATGGGAACGATCTTGATTGCAGTCTTTTCCGAAGAGTAGAAGGCACACGTGGTACTCTCTTGGTCAAGAGAGTCCCTCGTGGTGATCCTACACCCAGTCAACCACCCCGAGGTCACTGACAGACGTAGCGGTGACTATGGCACGCGCGATAAACTCACGGGTAGCTACCTTGCACTGGCACGTGGTCAGTCGTTTCCGCTAGCGGGTATGCCTAAAGTACAGCACAGAACAGTATAGGGCCTAGCCCTCTCAATAACAGGGGTCTATCCCTTAGAACCAAACAGGGGTCTCGCCTCTCCACAGTCCGCGCAGCCTCGTCTGACTACCCCGGTTTGCCTAGTGGGCCTAACAAGTCGGTGTAGGGTGGCCAGCTGAACCTCGGGCCCCGTGGGGTGGCTAGCTCCCTCCCTACACTAGTAGTTCTCCCTGGTACAGTGTACGCGAGGGCCAACAAAGTCGGTGTAGAGTGGCCAATCCTAACCCCGGGTCCCAACCTAAGGGTGGCTAGCTCTGCTCTACACTAAACAAGGGACAGTTGCTCTCCTTGGTACCACGTACTCAAGGGCCAGCACACTTCCCACTCACATTTCTAGATCTTTTCCATTCATCCAGAGGAGCTCTACTCCTAATTCCCCGTAGGGTTCATACTCATATTCACCATGTTGTTCCATACCAGGTTTCATCATTCACATTTCCATTCTCGTATTATACACATGTAGCTCGTATTTCCACAATTAATATATGCAACAAGTAATATCACAGGTAACTGCTTAACTAGCACAGACATTTCATATTTCAGCAGGCATGTCGTATTTATTATCAGATAATTGTTTACAATTCTACTCATTCATTTATGACTGCAATCTCAAACACGCATACAACAGTGCAACAGTTCTCATCCTAGGATTCATGCCACATCCTAGGTTTCTAGTTATCTTATTATCATAATTGCATTCATGTTTTATAAATAAACAAGGGGTAACCACTCTACCAGACAATCCGGGAGTACTGGGGGCTCGAACGGCAGACTCACGTGCCTCTACAAGCCCCGAACACGCAACAGATCGAACTCCTATATCAATGAACATACCACAATGGAACATTCATAACAGTATATAAGGATTTCTAACAAGTAGAGGAACTCACAAGGAAACCTTAGATATCTCGTTTACGTAAAACAGAACCCAAACAGACCCTAAACGGGTCAAAAACAGAACTGTAGAACCAAATCAGACGTCTGGCACAAGGTCTAGACATCTTAAAAGTCACTAGGGTCTCACCTCAAGTTCTTGCGTCGACCTCAGACGTCCAGGACCCTTACTTGACCGTTTAGACTCAGTTCCAGACGTTCGACATCTCCTCCATTCGTCTGGGAGTGCTTCCGATCGTCTGGTAAGCTGTCCAAACGTCTGAAATGCGTGGGAGGGCATGCCACGTGCCTTCCCAAAGCTGCCCCTACACGCTATAGACAAAATCTCCCCACTTTAGCCAAACAGATTGGCTCTACGGTGCGGCCTGCATGGCCATAACCGCAAGAAGAACGTACTTTCGCGAAACCTTGCTTTTAGACATCCGGTGTCATCACGGATAACACTACACAAGAGGGTGATAATTATGTTGAATATGGCCCATCTTTAGAATAAAAGGCACAACATAAGTAGAATAGGAGCATTACATGCATCATGTACCAAGATTGCTTATAAACTGTATTAATGGCCATTTGTGTAATTATTTGTCAAAGCAGGCCTCAGATGAGCAATTGGACCGCATGGATGGATTCAGAACGATGAACGGAGTCAAACAGACTCAAGATCGGTCAAATCCGACATTCGGAGCTCCTACAATGGGCCCAAGAAGTTCTGACCGTTGATCTGGAGATCAACGGCTCAGATTACGCCACGTCAGCCTCGCCCCACAGCGCGCTGCGCCTTCATCCAGCCGAGACTCGCGCGCCCGCCCGCGGTCGCCGCGACAAAGTGCAGACATGGCGCAACGGTTAGAGCGCACGCCCGCACGCACGCAAAGCGGGTTCGAGCCGCGCGAAGGCAAAATTGAAGACGGGAGATGGGCGCAAAGAAATTGGGCCGCCCGATTAGTAGCGGGAGGCCGAGATCTTGCCACGCGACACAACCGCAGCTCACGGGCATCCACGCGTGCGCACACACGCACACCCGAGGCGCAATTCCAGCGCAGCCGAGGAGGACGATCGGACGGCTCTCGTTCAGCGACCACAAATCGCATGAAGAGAAGAAACGAGGTGGGCAGCTGATCGGCGGCTGGAGGGCTTCATCGACGTTTTTAGGAGTGGTTTTAGCGACGCTCTGGATGTCGCTAAAGCCCCTTCTTCTTTTAGGAAGCCCTTAACTCTACTTAAACCCCTTCCAACCACCATTCAAGGCATTTACTCCCCTTGCAACCATTCCACCCCTCTCTTAGCTAGCTTTAGGCCCTCTTGTAATCGCCGGAGACGACGAGCCGCCGACGGAGCCTCCTCCACCGCCGTGGCTGCCTCGTCGCTCTCCACACACACACACACACACTCTCTTTCTTTTAAGCTTTTTATTACTTTTGTTGAAGCATGTATTTAATGTTGTAAGTTATGAACTACAAGTGCATGTTTAATGAAGTTATTTTCCGTTCAATTGCCATTTTAATTTCTGTTCAAGTTGCATGATCAAAACAAAGAGCTTTCTAACCCTAAACCTTCTCTCTCTCTATCTCTCTCTCTCGCTTTTCAAAACCGCATCTTTCGCAAGCAAAACTCCGCACTTTCCGTGACAACAAGTGATAAACAAAAATCCGATTTCCACGCCTCCCTGAGACCGACACTCGGACTCACCTCCGTTTAATTATTTTAAAATCGACATTGCAAGTGCGACTATAACGACACTCCTTAACACACACGCACTAAGACACGTCAGCTTTTAGCGCCGTTGCCGGGGAGGCAATGAATTTGTTTTATCACCTCCATTCCACATTCATTCTCACATCGTCTAATGCCCTATTTTTCTTTTTACTTGATGGTTGCAGGAATTTGGTGCATGGACGGCGAAGCGACGCATCCCACGACGGTAGCAAGGGAGTAGGCGCTACGAGGACCGATAGTGAGTAATCTTCCTCTCATGACTGTTTGCTTGCGTGAAAAAACTAAAAAAAATTGTAAAAATTGAAAAAATTGGCGTGGTGTATGATTGCTCGACCCACATCCTTAACACATCACCCCACAAAAAATGTACACTCTAACATTCTGAATAAATTCTTGGAGTGTTCTTTTCTTTTTCTTGAGTGGTATTTGCGAAGCCACCATGAGTTGACCTGGGCCACACCACTCAACCCTAGAACTGACTCATCAAATAGAAGCTGCATGATCATTAGGATGAGTACATTAGAGTTTTAGAGCCTCTACAGAATAAAAAGGAAATCTATTTTCATCGAATTTTGTGCAGAACTTGACGTGTCCACTGAAACTTGTTTAAAAACATTAAGACACGTCAACCCTAAAAAGTACTAAAGTAAGGATGAAACACTAAAAGACACCACATCTTAACAAATCCTTGCTTGAAAATCATGTTTTGCTAGAAGCACACACTTTGAAAGTGGAAAATTAAGAGGCACCACCCTAATCAACGCCTCATCACATCACCCTAAGCACAAGCACTATCCTAACCCTTTAAAACTGAGTAGACGTGCCCTAGGCAGGACTGAGTATATCTCAAAAGGTGAGGTTTTGTTCGTTAGGCACTTGGCTTTCATTCCCTTGGTAGAATCTGGTGACTAGGCTACGGGGCAGTGTCAAACGACCGCGGTTGTGGGGTCTACGGAACCGAAGGCGCAAGCCAAAAGAAGAACCTTCCCTGCAATCCCCTCGTAATCAACTTGGCCAGATTAGCCTTGGGAAGGGGAGTTCAGTGCTTACGGACTTAATCAACCTTTGTGAGATTTCTAGGTCTCCTAAGGAATACACCATAAGGACTAGGCTTGTTTGCTTGGTTGAGTACACAATTCTCTCTCATCTGTTCTTCCCGCATCCCTCCATTTCTTCCAAACCATGGATTTCAATGCCCATCCATCTTACCCAAACTACCCCCAATAGGATTTGTATGCTAACTGAAGATCGTCAGGTTTTACCGGGTTTGTTATAATGTTGTAGTAAAGCCGGTTGTTACCAACGTTTCATAAAAATTTTTTACTCGGAAAAATGAAAGAGTTCCCGAGGTCGAACTCAGGGAGCAAGTTGTATTCTAGAGATATACAAGTTCTATTACAAAAATAAAGAGAGAGAGAGAGAGAGAGATGAAAATTTGGCTTCTTCTTCTTCTCTTCTTTCTTCCTCTTTGGCTTTTGTTCTTCCTGTTCTTCTTCTTCTTCTTATTCTCCCTCGTCTGCTTTCTTCAGATCTTCCCCTCGTGCTCTTCTCCTTCTGTCTTCTGTTCTTACTTGTTTCCTTTCTTTCTTTTTCTTCAGATCATCTTCTTCTTTTCTTGCTTCTTGCTTCTCTTCATTTCTTCTTCTTCTTTGTCTTCACCTGTCTTCAGGACGTCGTCTGATTCTCCAATCAGACGACTTAACCCGCGGATGCTACAGTGCCGCTTCAGTTCTTCTTCCGCAGTCCTTCACCTGTGCCTGCACGCTCAAGAGTTCATCAGAGGGCAAAAACCTACTCTACCCCCCTCCCCCGCGTTTCTCTTTCTCTCTGAAATCACTCTTCGGAAGCTCTCCCAGAGCGCTACCGGGTAATCGGGTTCGGGTCAGGCCCGGGTCCAGGCCCACCGGCGTGCGTGGTGGGCGAGGAGTGCAGGTCAGTCTAATCGGGTCGGGCCAGGTCCGCGGAGCGTGGTCACGGACGAGGCCGGGTCGGGTCGGGTGAGAGGGACCTCACCCCGTGGTCAGGAGGCAGACAGCATAAGGCAGTTTTTGCCTTTATGCATCCGCGCGCCTTCGAGAGGTTCCGAGGTGGGACTAAATGTCCCACCCCAATTGAGCGCGTCGCGGATGGAGCAGTGGGCGATCGAGGCTTCCCGCGCGGCCTTCGCCCCGTCTGTGAACCAGGGACGTTTCGCGGAGAGTCCTTGCGCAACCTGGAAGTCAAACCTGGGCGAAGGCGTGCCTGCACCTGCAGGTGAAGCAGCTCTGCCTGCGCAGTAATGGCGACGGCGGGCGAGTCACCTGGTCACAGAAGAACAGCCTCTCGGCCAAATCAGATAGGCGGGGGACCTTCGCCGTGGCACGGCGAAGGTGGTCAGGGGGTCTGCAGGGGGCGAGATGGAGCTAACAGGTCGTCCTAGGTCAAACTGTGAGCGAGGAAGTGGGTGTGTTCGGTGGATCTGCAGAGGGTGTTTGGTGGGAAGTGGAGGGGCGGAAGAGGATCAGGGTGAGGAGGCGGAAGTTCTGCGGTGGTCGGCGAGCCGTGTGGGTCGCTGAGGTGATGGGAGCGGCTCGCCGGAGGGTGGTCGGAGACGGAGAGGATGAGGGTGAACAGGAGCGGTCGAGGGTTTAATTGACTAAATTGAAAGCGGGGAAAGAAAGAGGAGAGGAAGGGGAGTAGTTCTAACTTAACTGCAGGGACGAAGGGGGAGGAACAGGGCGACAGTCGTATCGACTGTCGCCGGAGAAGACGATGCTCAGGGAGAGGGGCGGCGGCGAGCAGAGGGCTGGAGAGGCGCCAGCTGGGTGCGGCGTGGCGCGGGAAAAGCAGGGGAGGAGGTCTCTGCTGCTGGTATTGCGGCAGAGCGAAGAGGTGGAGGGGGAGGAAACCGCCGGAGCTGGTGAGCGTCTGCCGGAGGAAGAAGAGAAGAAAGCTGGGGGTTTTCTCCGTCAGATCCAGGCTCCCCTCGTCGGTGGAGCGTCGGGGGGTATTTATAGGGATGAAGCAGGGAGGAAGGCGGAGGGAGACGACGTGTCTCCCTCGCCGGAGAATGGTCGGAATACGAACCCATACCGTCCGTGCGTTCGCATGGCCGGTATGGGGGGCTACAATGACCATGGGGGTGCTCCTGCGACGGCTGACGACGCAGGGCACCCCCGGTATACATGCCAGGTCCTCCACCTCACCCTGCGCGGCGCCATGCTCCGCGCAAGGTCGCCGGAGCATGGTGCTGGCAGGGTTTTGCAGGAGGGACCTGTTTGCAAAGAACGAAGGAGAGTTAGGGGCCAAAATGCGAGGGTTCAAAAGTTGAGGGCCAAAGAGTAAATATATGAGGACCAAAGTGTAAAGTCGGTCAAGGAGGTTTCTTCTTAGGCTCAAGTTTTTATACATGACTAATTAGAACCTAAGGAATCTGATGGTAAATTTCATTTTCATATTAAACCTTGTTTGACCGGTCAATTTGCGTAAAGACCCAAATTAAGTTATTAATTGGGCATGGTTCTCAATGTAGGTCAAAATGGGTTCTAAAGGCCAAATTGAAGGTTCTAAACCCTAGAGATTATTTTTCTATGAATTTTAGAGGGTTTATTCTATTTTTACTATGCCTCGAACCTTGTGAATTGAAGTGGGTTGTTTTAGGGTTACAGATTATCATTTGGTTCCTTGGAAGTGCTGTAGCCCTTGCTAGATCATCTCATCCCACTTTTATTCTTATTAAGCTGTTTTGACCTGTGTTTGGGCCCTGAATTACCCTGTATGCAGATTATACTGGTAAAATTGCACTTTTACCCCTTATGACTGGTTTTCTTCTCAAACTCAGAATTCTCTGAGTTAAGCCTTTCCTTGAGATATGTAGGAGCTTTTATCCTTTGTATTGGGTCAAAATGAGCTAGTTATGGCTCATGATGAGGTTCTCATCATACCCCCATGCCTAGCTTTTGCTAGTCCCTTAGCAAAAAACTTAAGGTTTCAACCCTTGTTCTAGACCATGAAGTTTTCAATGGTTTTAGATAAGTGCCTTTTTTATTTGAGCATAGATTAGGTTAGAATGATGACCATAGGCCTAAAAGGTACTCTAGTATCAATCAAGATCCAAATCTGTCTAGCCTTAGCCTCAGTCTTTCAGCAAAGGTTTTTAAGGCCCGCAAGAACTAACCTAAGGTTTATTGGACTTCGTGGTTAAAGCACCCGTGCTTGAAATGATTTTAGCCCTGGCCCAGTTCGCAGTGCGTTTTGTAAGAGAGAGATAGAAAGTTTTTTTCTGTTTGGAGAGTTTTCTCTCTCTTTTTCTTTTTAGTTCTAGCCTAGGATTGACTTTTCAACACGGTCTGTATCAGATTCCTTGCTCCCATCATCAATCCTCAAGGGTTCCTGGCGATCGATGCTTCGAGATAGCACCGCCCATGGCAACCCCCGGAACCCTGGCTATTGAGATTTCGAGATAATCCCATCCATGGTATTCCGTGGCCGAATCCAGACCCTGGCAATTGACACTTCGAGATAATGCCATCCATGGAATCTGAACCAGCAGAGTGCTTACATGCCCCCCGTAGGATATGTAAATATCCTAAGAGACAAGCACCGAGGAGATGATATTTTGTTACGCATCTTCGAGGGGATTTCCCGCCTCTCCGCGCTGGGAACTCGTCCAAATCAACTTGTGTTGATCGGCCATTCCTATTCTAGGTGTTCTTTTCAGATTTTTGCGACGCTTCTGCGTGATTCTGATTTTTACGCTTACTGAACCAGGCTGTGTGTGAGATTAGGGTGCTTAGGTTACTGAGTCCCGTAAACCAAAAATTAGTTAACGAGGCCGAATACTTCCTAAGCCTTAGACCTAATACTTCAGCTTTTCATTTTCCTCAACCTCTTGAGGAGTGTCCAGATCTTAATGAGTACTAAGAGTCTATTCAAGAATGCCTAAGGTTTGCATTCTTACTAATCTTATTGTGCACTTTTCAGTTATTTTCTTGAATGAGGTCTAGAACTTAGGTTAATTCCTTAGTTTCTTACTAATGACTATCACTCTCTTTTTTTTTTTTTTTCTCATAATTTTGTGCTCCTTTTTCATTTTGTTTCTTTTCTCCTTCACAAAATTTTCCTTCTCCTCTTTTCCTCTTATTCTTTTTCGAAAATTTTTTAATTTTTATGGTATTTTTGGCATATGTGAATTTTTTGTTTGAAACCTTTTCTTACGAGTTTTTGCACTTTCATACCCCCCCATGCCTAAGATTTGCAATGTCCTCATTGTAACCTAGGGGTTTTTATTTAACTAAGTTCATACATTAGGATAGCTGTTTTGATGAGTGAATGGGTCGGGGTGACTGTTGCGGACGATCTCTAATCTCAGATGCAAGCACCTGAGGTGGAGTCGGCTGTCCTAAAGTGTGAACATCAAGTGCAAAAAGCTGTCAGAACAAGTTTCAGTTTTTCAAAGAGAATGACGGGCTGCCTCCCGTTGAGCGCTAAATTTGATGCCTTCAGCCAAGCGGGAAATGCGATGGAGAGGGGATGGTCAAATCAGCAGAGTTTTGTGAGACAAGCACCTTGATTAAGAGCCTGGTTGGTCCAACCAGGTGCTTGTTCAGATCAACAGGCTGATGATGCAGCCCAAACCCAATCAATCTGGTGGGTTGATAGATGTGGATAAACAGGTGTGGTGCCCACCATAAACTATGAAGCTCAGATGGATGTGGAAGTGTAAACGCAGGGTTTGGCTGAGCCGAATCAGCCTGGTCAGAGTAGGGACCCGTAGGATAATCAGTGGTTGATGCAGGAACCCTACAGGGGTGATCAGAGAATGATAGAGCATGGTATGTAGTCTGATCAATGTTCGAAACCCGATGTGGAAATGCAATCGGCTCGGTGAGAGGTGAATCAGCATAGAAATTGAGTCCGGTTGCGGGTCGGGGTTTGGGAGAGGTTTTGATCCGTTCTGTGTGTGCGGATGAGGTGGCCATTGTGTACGAGGGCTCTTCTAGAAACAGATGATAGGTGATTTTCTGTAGAGAGTCCTCTGGGCAACTATCAAATGCCTGAAGAGTGTTTGTAGGGTGAAAGAAATCGGATTCGAGAAAAAATTTGGATTCTTGGTTGCAATTACTCTTGGCATTTTCTGTTTTTGGTTCCTGAGGATCGAAAAGGAATGATTCTGTGTTATCGGTGATCTCGGGAATCAGGACCTCAGAGTCAGAGTCAGAGTCAGAGTCATGTGAACTGAGGTCGTAGATAGGCCTGGAGTGTTCAGGAAGGGGAATCTCTCCGCAATTACAGTCAGATCTGAAATTGTCGGAGAGTTGGAGAAAATGATCATGAATTCCACCACAGCAGAAATCATCAGATGTGGAATCAGCAGCCTGACTGGGTTCTAGCCTATATGTCAATTCTGGGCTCAAAAAGGTGTTCTGTTCAAGCTCTAAGCTGGTAGGATAGACCCCATTAAAACCTTGCTCATCCAACTCCTCAGTTTCTGTATCATAAATTGGCATGTTTTCTGAAAAATCAATCAGATTTCCTGAGGATGTTGGAAAAGGACATTCATCAAATAAAGGCCCGGAATCATATTCTGTAAAAATTTGATCTTTCTCATAAGGGGCCTCATAATCTTCCCAATAAGTTTCAGATCTAGGTTCTAGGCTTAGGATGTGGGTAGAATTATTAGAACCTAAGTTCGCATGACCTTCGAGGGTTACCTTATCAAAACAAGGGGCGGAATTTATACCCTCCAGAGGTTCAATTCTAATCTTGTTATTGCAGGAGTCTTGGAGTTCTAAGCTTGGTGATTTATGGCCTAGGGTTGGCTCAGCATTGTGTTCTCCTGCAACTTCCCAACCTATTTTAATGCTATCTTCTATTTGGGTTGGGAGTCGACAACCACCTTGTGCCTCAATCCCGAGGTCTGGGAAACTGGATTGATTCTTAGTACTGTTCCAAGATGACTCATCCTTTGTTTCTGGTATATACAGGTATTTCTGGTTGATAATTTGTTCTACTGATTTCATCATTTCTACTCGTTTCATAAGGGCATCTTGGTGTTGTTCCCAAAGTACAGGATTTGTCAAGCATTGAAGGTATTCAGATTGGTGTAATTTTTCCATCTCAATGTATCCTGTCATGAGCATATCTCGGGTTGATCCTTTTGAAATTCCAGTTAATAGAATTTGGGCACAGTTTATGATGAAGGATGTGGTTGTTGGGACATCAACCTGAATATCTCCTATTGGTGTTGAGGTTTTTTCTTCTTTTTCATAGAATCTTATGGCATCCTCGATCATTTTATCTTTCATAGATCTCCGATATTCAGGTTTCTTGAATGGTAGTCTTGCTAGGTAATTAGGCTGCATAATTGGATCTGGTGGTGGAATAGAATCAAAGTTTGAATCAAGATGGAAGAAGGGGATTTTGTTCAGAATCAGAGGAAAGAGGGGCTATGTGAATGATTTCTGCAAAAACAAAGGAGCCGAGGCTTAGCCTCGGGAAGAGTGAATTTCTATAGGAGGTTTCAAGGACCTCCTGAAAAATACTGAAGGGCTGGATGAGATAAGCAGGTGCTGGACCCAATCAAGACACCCAAAAATTGTTGGGTGACTATAGAGGTTCGGGGCAGATGGACCCCTTGATCAGAAAGATCGTCCACCTGAGAATTACCTGGGCAGCCAGAGAGGGAGAGTCCCGCGAAGACCCCTACACGGTAGAGCGTCCCCACGGGTTACAGGGTTTCCCCCACCCGACCTCTCTTGTCACTGCGGTTCCAGGTAGACCAGAATGGGGATCTTGACCTCTTAAGTCTACCAATTTTAAGATCAGGGTGCTTAAGGTTTCACTTGAACTTTAGTCTTTTTAAGTGCAAAGAGTGACCTAATTTAAGGTTGGTTAACCCAAAGGGGTCAACTTTACCTCTTGTTTTCTTTGAGAGCTTTTTGGGTCCTGTCTTTTAGGGTTCAAGTGTTTAGAGAGAGCCAATTGTTTAGGATTTTTCTTGTTAATTATTTTCAATCAATGGCTTGGGCACACCTCTTTTGGATTTCCTCAATTCTTGATTAAGGGGTGTGTCTCTACTGAAATCCTAATGTTTGACCTTATGTTGGCTCTACTTGGTCCATTTAACTCTTTGTTGGGCAATTAGGGCTCAAGCAAGAATGTGTTAGCCCTTAAATACCCTTAATAGTGTGCAGGAGTGATGAGTTGAAAACATGCAACCTTTTTATGGTTACTAAGTATGGAAGACAGGTTAGCCCTATATTGCTTGTTCTTTTCTTTTCTTCCTCTTTAGAGCTTAGGGGTTAATGGTGAGAGGAAAAATTTACCTGTCTTTGGTGTGGTTGCTTGTTTTCTTGAGTTCCTGTAGCTGCACAAAAGAGAGGAGATTATCAGAAATAATAAAAAAAAATACAGGAATGTTTACCTCTAGAATAGCCATCGTCTTCCCCGGCAACGGCGCCAAAATGAAGATCGTCAGGTTTTACCGGGTTTGTTATAATGTTGTAGTAAAGCCGGTTGTTACCAACGTTTCATAAAAATTTTTTACTCGGAAAAATGAAAGAGTTCCCGAGGTCGAACTCAGGGAGCAAGTTGTATTCTAGAGATATACAAGTTCTATTACAAAAATAAAGAGAGAGAGAGAGAGAGAGATGAAAATTTGGCTTCTTCTTCTTCTCTTCTTTCTTCCTCTTTGGCTTTTGTTCTTCCTGTTCTTCTTCTTCTTCTTATTCTCCCTCGTCTGCTTTCTTCAGATCTTCCCCTCGTGCTCTTCTCCTTCTGTCTTCTGTTCTTACTTGTTTCCTTTCTTTCTTTTTCTTCAGATCATCTTCTTCTTTTCTTGCTTCTTGCTTCTCTTCATTTCTTCTTCTTCTTTGTCTTCACCTGTCTTCAGGACATCGTCTGATTCTCCAATCAGACGACTTAACCCGCGGATGCTACAGTGCCGCTTCAGTTCTTCTTCCGCAGTCCTTCACCTGTGCCTGCACGCTCAAGAGTTCATCAGAGGGCAAAAACCTACTCTACCCCCCTCCCCCGCGTTTCTCTTTCTCTCTGAAATCACTCTTCGGAAGCTCTCCCAGAGCGCTACCGGGTAATCGGGTTCGGGTCAGGCCCGGGTCCAGGCCCACCGGCGTGCGTGGTGGGCGAGGAGTGCAGGTCAGTCTAATCGGGTCGGGCCAGGTCCGCGGAGCGTGGTCACGGACGAGGCCGGGTCGGGTCGGGTGAGAGGGACCTCACCCCGTGGTCAGGAGGCAGACAGCATAAGGCAGTTTTTGCCTTTATGCATCCGCGCGCCTTCGAGAGGTTCCGAGGTGGGACTAAATGTCCCACCCCAATTGAGCGCGTCGCGGATGGAGCAGTGGGCGATCGAGGCTTCCCGCGCGGCCTTCGCCCCGTCTGTGAACCAGGGACGTTTCGCGGAGAGTCCTTGCGCAACCTGGAAGTCAAACCTGGGCGAAGGCGTGCCTGCACCTGCAGGTGAAGCAGCTCTGCCTGCGCAGTAATGGCGACGGCGGGCGAGTCACCTGGTCACAGAAGAACAGCCTCTCGGCCAAATCAGATAGGCGGGGGACCTTCGCCGTGGCACGGCGAAGGTGGTCAGGGGGTCTGCAGGGGGCGAGATGGAGCTAACAGGTCGTCCTAGGTCAAACTGTGAGCGAGGAAGTGGGTGTGTTCGGTGGATCTGCAGAGGGTGTTTGGTGGGAAGTGGAGGGGCGGAAGAGGATCAGGGTGAGGAGGCGGAAGTTCTGCGGTGGTCGGCGAGCCGTGTGGGTCGCTGAGGTGATGGGAGCGGCTCGCCGGAGGGTGGTCGGAGACGGAGAGGATGAGGGTGAACAGGAGCGGTCGAGGGTTTAATTGACTAAATTGAAAGCGGGGAAAGAAAGAGGAGAGGAAGGGGAGTAGTTCTAACTTAACTGCAGGGACGAAGGGGGAGGAACAGGGCGACAGTCGTATCGACTGTCGCCGGAGAAGACGATGCTCAGGGAGAGGGGCGGCGGCGAGCAGAGGGCTGGAGAGGCGCCAGCTGGGTGCGGCGTGGCGCGGGAAAAGCAGGGGAGGAGGTCTCTGCTGCTGGTATTGCGGCAGAGCGAAGAGGTGGAGGGGGAGGAAACCGCCGGAGCTGGTGAGCGTCTGCCGGAGGAAGAAGAGAAGAAAGCTGGGGGTTTTCTCCGTCAGATCCAGGCTCCCCTCGTCGGTGGAGCGTCGGGGGGTATTTATAGGGATGAAGCAGGGAGGAAGGCGGAGGGAGACGACGTGTCTCCCTCGCCGGAGAATGGTCGGAATACGAACCCATACCGTCCGTGCATTCGCATGGCCGGTATGGGGGGCTACAATGACCATGGGGGTGCTCCTGCGACGGCTGACGACGCAGGGCACCCCCGGTATACATGCCAGGTCCTCCACCTCACCCTGCGCGGCGCCATGCTCCGCGCAAGGTCGCCGGAGCATGGTGCTGGCAGGGTTTTGCAGGAGGGACCTGTTTGCAAAGAACGAAGGAGAGTTAGGGGCCAAAATGCGAGGGTTCAAAAGTTGAGGGCCAAAGAGTAAATATATGAGGACCAAAGTGTAAAGTCGGTCAAGGAGGTTTCTTCTTAGGCTCAAGTTTTTATACATGACTAATTAGAACCTAAGGAATCTGATGGTAAATTTCATTTTCATATTAAACCTTTTTTGACCGGTCAATTTGCGTAAAGACCCAAATTAAGTTATTAATTGGGCATGGTTCTCAATGTAGGTCAAAATGGGTTCTAAAGGCCAAATTGAAGGTTCTAAACCCTAGAGATTATTTTTCTATGAATTTTAGAGGGTTTATTCTATTTTTACTTTGCCTCGAACCTTGTGAATTGAAGTGGGTTGTTTTAGGGTTACAGATTATCATTTGGTTCCTTGGAAGTGCTGTAGCCCTTGCTAGATCATCTCATCCCACTTTTATTCTTATTAAGCTGTTTTGACCTGTGTTTGGGCCCTGAATTACCCTGTATGCAGATTATACTGGTAAAATTGCACTTTTACCCCTTATAACTGGTTTTCTTCTCAAACTCAGAATTCTCTGAGTTAAGTCTTTCCTTGAGATATGTAGGAGCTTTTATCCTTTGTATTAGGTCAAAATGAGCTAGTTATGGCTCATGATGAGGTTCTCATCACTAACCCAAGTGGACCATACCCACAGCCTACTTGGGCTAACCAACCACCAAGTTGGGGATACAACCTTGAATATCCCTCTTGGCCTAACTATGACCAAACCGCACCAACCTCTTATTGGAATACACCCAACATAGCCACCCAAGGGTACGATTCAAATTGTGGGACTCCATATCTCGATTCTCCTCACGATGCCTCCTCATTTAAGTTCGACCCGCTCTACTGTGATAGGACCTACGCTTTAGGAGAACACTAAGAACCCTACCCTTCTCAGGATAATAACCAAGAAAGTTCATCTGAATTCAACAACCTTTCCTACTTGACCATTGGATTGGAAGGAGTTCTAGACAAATGGAAATCAGAAAATGATCAGAAATCTAGGCAAGCCCAGGATCATCAACCTTTGATTTGGTCCCCTGATGAAGAATCTGACTGGGAGGAGAACTTAGAACCTCAACTATTCTGGAGTAGGACCAAACAGAGAATGGTTCCTCTTGAAGAACTGGACCCTGAACATGATAGAATAGCGGACCCACCCAAGAATCTAAACACCAGTGTGGGTTCTGACCCACAACCTCAACCATACTCTCTTAACCTGGATTTCAAGGAGGAAATCCAAAGGACACCAAATGACACCATGTCAATTCTTGATAACCTCCAGTTAGAACTACACAAACAGAATCAAGAATTGGTTAAAGGGCAACAGGCCATGTTGGATTTGTTCCAACAATTGGGGGAAGAAGGCCAGAGAAAGCTGTTGCACACAACGCCATTCATGGAATTCATAAAGCAAGGACCTACCATGATCAATTGGACTACACCAAGTCATCCTGATTTGGTTCAGTCCACCATTGATACCCCTTAGGAGTTGGACAGCTCAATGGATAAGGACAGTAAGGATTCCTCGGAACACAATTTGGGGAGCATTGAGAACAAACATCAGGAGGAAACTGAGAATGTGAGGGGAGAGGCCTTGGAATCCGAATCTAATCTGCCCAAGAGAAGCAATCAGGTGGGAGCAGCAGCCAACATCATAGATGGAGAATGGAGTTACAATTTCAAAGAAATTGATTATGAATCGAGTGGAATCCCCATCACAAATTTGGAGGAGGGCCGAGAGAAAGAATATGATCTAGAGGATGAAATTGACCCTACCTCTAATGCAACCCCAAACAGTGAATCTGATACAAAGGAGGTTGAAGAAAATATTCTTGAGATCAAGGGCTTGGAGGGAATGAGCAATGAAACCATAGTTGTGGAAGAGATGGATTCATCTTTGGAGAGAGGCCTCATGCTTGATTGTAGGGTTCATTATGAAACTCTGGACTTTGTTACCTGCCATACCAAAATAAAGATCCCGCAACCCGAATGCACTGGAATTGATACACTTTCGATGGATTACAATTTTATGGGGACACAAGCTGAATATAAAACCTACATCTTTAGTGTCTGGCATGTCATATTTGGGGTGCGTTCGTCCACAGTAACTTGTTTGCATGCCCACAGACTAAGAGAGGATCTGACACGGGCATGCATGATACATCTGTTGTAGAATTCCCGCCCCTTAGGAACGGGACTCCACCACAACCTTATTCTCATCTATGGACTTTTGATTTTGGGTCTGGTTAATTTTGAACATATCTCCTTAACCCAAACCATTCCTGTTTGCACACCGCCCAGCTGGAGGCGTTAAACTCAGCGCTTCCTGGGAGGCAACCCAGAGGATTCAGACTGATCTGGTAGTTTACGTCACTCAAGTACTATCTTTTTGAACCCTTTTGCATCCATGTATCTGCCAATGAGGACATTGTCCAACTTAAGTATAGGGGGGTGGTAAATTGCATAATCCTGAGCTCAATTAATCAGTCTGAATGAATAAATAAATTAAAAAAAAAATTGAATTTAGGAAGAAAACTTAGGTATTAGAAACTTGTCAATAGTGGGAAATAATATAAAAAGAACTTAAACACTTAGACTTTTCAGGCCTTCAGGCTTAATCAGCCCCGGTGTCCGTTAAAATATGGATTTAGTGGCGAATCCTTGCAACCTTAAGCTATTCTAATCCACCTACTAAATAAGGTAATAAGTATACGACTTATCAACTCACCCTCTAACTCAGAAAAACTTTGTGTCTAAGCATCTACACACATTTTTGCACAGACTGACTTCTCGGAGATTTTGACAGAAATTGGGTAGCTAATGAACTCTCTAGGGTGGTATGACTGGCAAGTTGTCGTGGGTAACAGCCCATTGGCAGGTTGTCCAAAACCCAGCCACAGGCTATTTCTTCTTCATTGCCTCTAGGTACATTTGAGATCAAGGAAGCCACCTACGAAAAAAGAAGAAGAAGAAGAAGAAAAGAAAATAAACCACACTTCACCGCACAAGTATGGCTGG
This sequence comes from Thalassia testudinum, assembly GCA_037157565.1. NCBI lineage: Eukaryota > Viridiplantae > Streptophyta > Magnoliopsida > Alismatales > Hydrocharitaceae > Thalassia > Thalassia testudinum. The sequence goes on from JAZHRO010000063.1 coordinate 138,582,077, forward strand.
CAAGTGATCGTGGGTAGCAGCCCATTGGTCGGTTGTCCAGAGCCCAGCTCAATAATTGCACAAAAAGACCAAAACACCTAAGGAAGAAGTGGGGAAGTAGTACAAGCCGGGGAGATATACACTGGAAAAATCCTTGTGTTGACCCCAATTAAAACAAACGTAGGGAGAAAGCTACCAATCGAACAAATACACCTTCAGGCAAATTTATTTCCTTTTCCGGTCACCTAGAGGCGTAGAAACTCGAAGTCTATCTCAATTACTGTTAAGTGAGTCTATCACAACATTCACACCAAGATGCTTAGCACTTAGGGTTTTGACCGAGTTTTAGGTAGGTTGGGTAGCCGTAAAAAGTTACCAACCCACACTGAATTCCGAAAAAATTCTAAAAAAATATACATATATATACATATGCATAGTTATACACATTTAAGCAAGGATTCGGGCGATTCGTATTTTGGCAGACACCTGGGCGCTGCTTAGTCTTTGTAGATTAAGATCTTCGTATATTTCCTCTTATTGACAAGTAATGAAGTGTCTAAGCAATTACTTCTTAAATTCTGAAAGGAAATAAAAGCTAGAATAAACCTTTCTAGGGACTAGCAAGGAGTAAGCATGGTGGTATGATAACACTACACAAGGGAGTGATAATTATGTTGAATATGGCCCATCTTTAGAATAAAAGGCACAACATAAGTAGAATAGGAGCATTGCACCCATCATGTACCAAGATTGCTTGTAAACTATATTAATGGCCATTTGTGTAAGAATTTGTTAACGCAGGCCTCAGATGAGCAATCGGACCGCACGGATGGATTTAGAACGACGAACGGAGTCCAACGAACTCAAGATCAGCAAAATCCGACATCCGGAGCTCCTACAATGGGCCCAAGAAGTTCTGACCATTGATCTGGAGATCAACGGCTCAGATTGCACCACGTTAGCCCCGCCCCACCGCGCACTGTGCCTTCAGCCAGCCGAGATCAAATCTCGACCGTCGATCTTCGATCGAACGACTGAGACTCGCGTGCCCACCCGCGGTCGCCGCGACAAAGCGTGGGTGTGGCGCAACGGTTAGCGCGCACACCCACACGCACGCAACGCGGGTTTGAGCCGCGCGGAGGCGAAATTGAAGATGGGAGATGGGCGCGGAGAAATTGAGCCGCCCGATCAACAGCGGGCAGCCGAGATCTTGCCACGCGGCACGACCGCAGCTCACGGGCGTCCACGCGCGTGCGCACGTCAGGCGATGACGCGCGTGCACATGAGCACCCGAGGCGCGATCCCAGCGCAGCCGAGGAGGACTCTCAGCCGTCCGATCTTTGATCGGACGGCTCTCGTTCAGTGGCCGCGGATCACATGAAGAGAAGAAACGAGGCGGGCGGCTGACCGGCGGCTGGAGGGCTTCACCGACATTTTTGGGAGTGGTTTTAGCAACGCTCTAGATGTTGCTAAAGCCCCTTCTCTTTTAGGAAGCCCTTAACTCTATTTAAACCCCCTCCAACCACCATTCAAGGCATTCACTCCCCTTGCAACCACTCCACCCCTCTCTTACCTAGCTTTAGGCCCTCTTGTAATCGCCAGAGACGAAGAGCCGCCGACGAAGCCTCCCCCACCGCCGTGGCTGCCTCGTCGCCCTCCACACACACACACACACTCTCTCTCTCTCTATCTTTTAAGCTTTTTATTACTTTTGTTGAAGCATATATTTAATGTTGTAAGTTATGAACTACAAGTGCAGTTTAATGAAGTTATTTTCCGTTCAATTGCCATTTTAATTTCTGTTCAAGTTGCATGATCAAAACAAAGAGCTTTCTAACCCTAAACCTTCTCTCTCTCTCTATCTCTCTCTCTCGCTTTTCAAAATTGCATCTTTCGCAAGCAAAACTCCACACTTTCCATGACAACAAGTGATAAGCAAAAATCCGATTTCCACGCCTCCCTGAGACCAACACTCGGACTCACCTCCGTTTAATTATTTTAAAACCGACGTTGCAAGTGCGACTATAACGACACTCCTTAACACACACGCACTAAGACACGTCAGTCACCAGAAATCTGATTTTGGGAAAATCCCAGAACCAGAGCGAGCTCTCGCTCCTCTCGCTGCACGCAGCCGTGGCTCCTCCCTCTCGTTGCAGCTTCAGCTGCAGTAGGAAGTCGGGGATGGCTCCCCCGACGCACTCCTCCTCCCGCATGCACCCCTCTGGCTGTGCGTCCTTCGACAAGCTCCCACGAACTCGCGAGCTCAACCTCTTCCTTCTCTCTTCATGCCACTCCTCCTCCTCGCTCCTCGCTCTCACTCCCTCTCTCTCGCTCGTCCCTCTCACGGCAGTGGAGAGGAAGGAAGGTGATGGTGGTGGAGTGGAGAAGAGAGGAAGGGGGTGAGGGCTCTTATATAGAGAGCAGCTATGGTTCGGTTAGGGGGAGAGAGGAAGAAGAGTGAGAAGAAAGCGGTATGTGCGTAGCCAGCGCGCAAAACCAACCGTGCGTATAAATTTTTCAATTTCCAGATGTCTAGGAAGAGGTCCAAACGTCTTACTAAACGTCTGACTGATAGTCCAGACATTTTAAAAGGCTCATAACAGAATGGGTCTTTACATAACCCAACACATAACAGGAGAACAACTTACTTCACAAATGACACAAAGAAAGAACTAAAGATCCAACCATATCCATCAATAAAAAAGAAAAAAAATGATGTTTACAGCAAAACCCATGAAAAAATTCAGATGGCAATTGAAGAAGAAAATATCCCTCATCACTCTCCAAACCCAAGAAAAATTTTTGCTTCTCACAACAGGAAAGCCCATATAAAAGTGGTAATTAAATTCACATATAAACAAGTTAAAATCCAAATGACATAAAAATTTCAATATAAACATGGCATAGATGCATTGTAGTCAAATAATCACAAATGATTACCTTGAATACAATCCACAAACATAATACTTCTTTTACAAATAGGCAGTAAAACAAGCCATCGCGGGAGCGAAGAGGGTGGAAAAAGGTAACTCAGGAAATTGGTCGTGAGGGACGCAACGCTTCGAGGACAGAAAGAACAGGGGCTAAGCCAACCATCCTTCGAATTCAAGTTTGGATAACCTGTGTTAAAAGTTCAAACGGGGGTTGGGTTATCTCCCTTGGTAAATAGGGGTTAACCCCTCTTCTACCCTCACCGTAAACTAGCCCTAAAGGAGGATTTGAGTGTTATAGTTGTCACCCTCCCCCCTCTCCTCCCACCCACCGCCCCCTCCTCCTTTCTTTCTCCCTTAAAATAATTCCTCTCTCTTGTCGTATGTATACTTCTATACTAAAGGTAGGTTCAATCCTTGTCATCGGGTGGTATTTGTTTTTTTTTTCTCTCTCATGAGCACTCCCCCTCCCACACCACTCTCTCTCATTGGTTGATTTTTTTTTTAAAAGGTGAGAAAAAAATGTAGTTTGCTTTTATTTTTTCTCTCTCATCAAATTAAAGATGAAGAAAAGAAAAATAAGTGGCATGCACCACCAAATCCTAATAACTATTTCTCATTTAATCATAATCCTAAAATATTAATTATACATTTTTGTATGATTTTTTTTATAAGTAATTTTAATGTATTTCAAAGGTAGAGTTAATTACGTACGTGTGACAAACATTCTTTATTTATTTATTTATATATTTATTTTATAGGTAAGATAATTATTATTTTTTGAATAATTTACTTTGTATGAAGCATTGTACATTATATATTAATTGCATCAGATATATTAATGTAAATAGGATTAGGTTTGCTTGATTTTACATATTTATTTTTAAATTTAATATCCATGCATCAATACCCTACCCACTCCGCATGAATTCCCATGTCTCTTTCTCTCTATTTTTCCCCCCCTCATTGGTCCCGTAGCGAAGCGCGAGACCAAACACACTAGTCTCAAAAAAAGATGGGTCATAATAGGACCTATGCATTCAAAGGAGCAGAAATGGGCTTGACAATGCTACTTCAGTGGTCTAAGAAAGACATTATAATTCGAGGATAAGGCACCTAAGGGCATGTTATGAAGTAATTACAAGCACATTATTTCTCCAGTAGGAGTACAGGGGCCACCTTGATGAAGCCAGATAACGTGCATGGTGGCATGATTTGTTGATAGCATGCATGAAAATGTACAGAGCCTTTTATGTGGTGACGACGGCCATAGGCCGAAGAACAACTTAAGGAAGACGTCAACTTATGGTCTTACTAGGACAAAGGTGCTTTGATGATTCCATTATAGGATGACAAAGCGAAGGCAAGAAGTAATAGTCAAGGAAAGGAAAGGAAACTAGTGGAGAAGTAGCTCACTGGTCATATTCTCATCCATCCTAGTAGGAATAGATACACCTTAACCTAGCAAAACTACCACCTTAACCATTGTTTGGTTGTTGGTATAAGGAAATATATCTTGTGTTTGGCAACATTTATCTCGGAATATATCTATCTTGGGGGAGGCATGAAAATCTTGGGATAAAACCCATTCCACAAGAAGAGGTGGAATGGGTTTTAGCTCACGACATATTATGCTGCCCTTAACCCATGTTGTGACAGGGTGCATTTTAATGCATCCCCCATTATACATGATGGTCTGCATGTGTGTGAGAATCTCACACACTGCTCAAACCCTATTTGCTTTGCGAAAATGTAAAGAAGCACCTTTTGCAATGCATTTTACAATGCACATTGTAAAAAAGACATGTGGGTACCCACGAGTTTGGTGTCCGACATCCTCGCTCACCCCCTCAAAATCAAATATTACCCGTGATTTTTACACTTCAAATAAATATCACCGATGATTTTTACACCTAAACCAAATATCACCAATGATTTTTGAAATATCATTAAACCAAATGTCACCAATGATTTTTGAAATATCATTGGTGATCTTCAAAATATCACCAGTGAACTTTGCACCTAAATTAAATATCACCATTGATTTTTGTATTTGAATGAAATATCACTGATGATTTTCACCCAATAACTACTAGGTTATCCCTTTCTCAATCCCTACAAATGAACACCAATTACATATCAAACATGAAATATGTACATCTTATGAGCCAACCAAACACAAAAATGAAGTTATCCCAAGATAACTCTCCTATCCCATCACAAAGTGGAGTTATCCCATGAAAGTAAACTCAACAACCAAACAATACCCTCAGAACCCACCCCAACTCACCTCTACCGTGCCCACTAGTCCCTCTAAATAGGAACCAACACCCCCCCACTAAATCCCCTATCCTCAGCATGGAGGAGAGGAATAGGGGAAGGGGAAGCCCAACAAGGTGGTGGAGGGTTGAGGGCATGCTAAAGTCATAATAATAGCCCAAAGAATAAATAATAGTGACCATGGAGGAAGCATGCTGAAGGCAAGATAGGTGACCAACAAATTAAGGAGGCGAAATCATACCCTACTTGACAAAGTAGGGAGATGCTTGTCATACCCTAAGCTAGTATACTGTTAGCATGCAATGGCATGGTGCATTGCATGAGGAAGACCAACATATAGCATAATGCTAAATCAAGACACTTAAGTCATTGGGTTTGTAGCTTAGTGCTAAGCATGCCTAGTTGAAATTTTGAGATGCAGAACAGCCTATACATATGTAATTTACTCTCAGCTTCTAGACTTAGAGTAAGAGAGAGTACATTAAATAGCACAAATCTTTTGCTCTCATGCTGCTCTAAGGACCAGTATAATCTAAAGGAATGTACTAAAAAACACCTACCAACGCATGCCCTCCCATTTCCTCTCTCTTCCCCATCTCTCTCTCTCTCTCTCTCTCTCTCTCTCTCTCTCTCTAACACTCATCTCCTCCATTTCTCGCTCTCTCTCCCTGTGTGAACAAAATCCCCCACCTCTTTCTCCCTCCACGTGTCTGAACCCTCTTCTCCCTTCATTTCTCTTCCCCACCGACGCATTATAAAAAAAAAACAAAAACCTCTCCTCTAAACTGAGTAAACCCTCCTCCTTTGTTTCTCTTCCCGTTGACGCACGCTCATCCCATTATAAAAAAGAAAACCAAAATCTCTTTCCCTTCGATCCGATTAACGTCGTCCCATTATAAAAAAATAAAACAAAAGCCCTCATCCTCTGATCCGAGTAATGTCGTCTCATTAGAAAAAAGAAAATCTCCTCCCCTAATCCGAAAAATTTATTTAATATATTAAAATTATTACATTTTTATCATTATAAAATTTACCTGTAACGTTAAAAAACTATCCTACAAAAAAATCCCTTCTCCTAAAGCAAATTTCATGAAAATTTTTTATTTTTCCTTCAAAATAAATCCCACGAAAGATTCTACCATTATATATTTTTAATTCAAAATCAATAAGATGATTATCGATTAAGGAAAATCATGTATAACTCTTGTTATCTTTTCTTTAAAATTTTAATAATATTTCTGTAATTTATATTATTATTAATCATCAAATTTAAGATAAATAAAAGTTAAATTATACATTAAATTTTATTAAAGTAAATTTTTTAGATGTTTAACGAAATTGTATACTATAATTAGACATATAAAAATCACATAAATTTTGACGATGAAATGTGGGTATGTCACTGATATATAAGTAAAGCAAGGGTAAGTCCCAATCCATACATTTTGCAACTTTTTTGGTAGAGACAAAGATATGTTCGACCGCTGAGAAGGAAGGATACACATAGTTTTCCTTCCACCATTTTAGGTTGCCTTCTAAACAATGCACCTCTCTGTCCGTAGGAAACCCTAACTTAATTCATGACATTCTAAGAACCCTCGCACCTTCGTCCTTATTCCTCAATTCTAATCAATAGATTGGATAAAAAAAAAAACCACTAGGGATGGATCTAACTTCCTACATTTTACCACTTCTCTTTGTTGCTAGGGCATTTGGCTGGTGATAGTGTGAAAGGGGATACGTGATTTTCCATTCATGACCTTGGAGCCTTCTAAACAATGTACTCCATTGTTCACTGTAGTTCTTAACTTGATTTTTATGAGATATGGATACATTTCGGATACAGAAATATATGTTGTAATGTATTTTATAATATACAATTAAGATTTAATCGATTAAAAATAAGAATCAATCAGTTGAAAATTAAGTATATTAAAATATATCGATGTATTTTGTATTTTCATTGGTGGAAGATAATTTCACCTATTTAAAGTAAATTTTCACTTGTAAAATAATTTTTCATCAATGAAAAGTGATTTCTAACTGTAAATAATTAAAATATATCAATTAAAAATGTCATTCTCATCTGTGCATATTTAATGAGAAAAATCCTAAACTTGAAGAACTGGATTGGGATCCTAAGCATCCAGAAGACCTTTCCAGGATTAAATAACTTACGAACTAGAAGATGGTGCAATTAGGTTTAGTAGATTGCAGTTCGTTCTCTGCAACTAAGAAATACTTTAGTCTAATTATAGAAAGGATCGTGTTAACTGCACTTAACACAAAACTAAACGAATCACAAAAATTAAATTATAACAGCAATATTTAGTTATAAATAAGTTAGCACAGTTGATATTTATATATAAATTAAATTTTATAGATGATATTTTAAGTTTAAATTAAATTTAACTAATATTATTTTAATATTGAATCAAATATTATTGATAATTTTTTAATTTTGTAAATAATAAATAATTTTTAAATATCACCGATAATATGTTCTTTTATAAAAAGGACACGTAAATATTTGAGAGCTTTTGTATTTCCGAACTGCGGCCCATATTTTCTTTCTCACGGATAATATTTTGAAGGTAAAGATAGTAGTAATTATGGTTAGTTTTCTTTGGGCAGTGGATATCGTCACTGCTAATTAATTGTTTATTAAATGTGTTGGGCCTAATAATCTTTTCCATCACGAGAGGACTCTTGTGAGATAATCAAAGATGAAAATTACTATGATTTTGTCTCACAAAGACCGAGAATAGGAGCGAGTTTGAGGCAATCAGACTGCAGCAACTGGGAAGAACTAAAGCGAGAAAAAAGAAAGGGAAGGAGAAATTTAAAAGGGAGAGTTCTGGAAAGCCCATCTTTACAATCGGCAGTTTCATCGTTCCTGATCTGTACATTCTCATAGGATCTTATCATTCTTCGTGTAGGAAAAGTTTGGTGAGATGAAGTGTTCACATTGCCAATTCGAGGTGACATTTTCTCTATTTCATTTTTAGCTTCTTGTTATTTGAAAATTGGGGATGATTAATTAAGTACAGAAACATTATATGCTCATATTTAATTGTGAATTTTTCTTTGTTTGCCCATGATTTTCCTCATTTTCATAGAAGTTTTTTTTATGTAGAATCACGATGTCATCGTGGTTTGCATTACTTGGTTCTATAATCATGATCCACAATGGAGATTCATGCATGTATTGAGATTTTGTGCATCGTCCTCCCTCAACAACTAATACCAAAGCATCCATTTGCATGGTTGTTTCTGTTGTTTGGTAATGGAACTTATTATGACAAATTGCATACTTTCTCTCCGTCGAAGCAACTTGAATACAAGGAAGCCTATGCACGAAGAGCTCTTAGGATTAGTTTGCGATAAAGGTTAGTTAAGTCGGGTTAACTTCTTTACAATGGAAGATAACTTTTATTTATATTTACTTGAGAACGAAGGTTAACCTTTATTTGTGTTTACTGAACAAGAATTAAGAATGAGGGTTAACCTATGATGTGAAATGAGAGCATTTACTTGGATATAAAGGTTAGGACGCATGACAAGGTTGAAAAAGATATGTTTGTTCTTTAGATGGTAAGTTAGTTGATATTTTTTATTTATATTAGAATGAATAGATGTGTTAGGAAAAATAGCATGTGTAGAGAGGAGAGATGAAATGAGAGTTAACTTATAAGTTACTCTACTCCTGTTCTAACATGGATTGGCATAACATATGTTAGTAAGGCAAATAGGGATTAAGTTATCCCCCACCATAAACACGGGATAACCTCGAAAAATAGAAGTTGTCTCCCTCTGTAAACCAGGTCTTATACTTCAAGGAATTACACAAACTTCTAAAAGGCTAAAGGTAAATCTAGAGAAGATAGGTGCAGATAGGTAGAAGATAATCGAGGAGTATTTGACTTTATACAATACTATTGGTCATCATGAATAACATAGGAAACATAGGTTTCTTAGAAAAAAAAAAAGTAGAGGATCATTACGAGAGAAAACATAGGAAAAGGCCTTTTTTGCCACGGAAGCACATGAGTATTTCATACAAGGTTAGTTTTTTTTTTTTTTTTTTTGAGCACTTAAATAATATAAAGAGTATTATTAATCAAGTTTCTTCCATGAAAATGATAATTGGTGATGAGGTTTATACACTTCGTCTTCTTAGTTTCACTACCAAATAGGCATTAGTGGCTTTTATAAGCAACTTCTGTGGATGGAACTAGTTAACTTCTTGGATAAATGTTAATTAGCAAACTAAGAGAAGGAATAAATTTCAATATTTGCTGCAGTAATCATATTAACAAAACGTTGACTTCAATGCATATTAATTAGATGTTTTGTCCGTCGTGTAACAAATATACAAAACATCCTTGATGTCTCTCATGGTCATAGACAGGATGATCAAATTTTAACAAAGTGTGCTCCTAAATTACCATAAAATAGTGTCATGTGATAGTCTTCCAGCATACATAATGTGCTATTTGAGAATAGACGATGTGGTATCTGGTGTAGCAAGCCTTCCAACATTAAGAAATCTAGGCATCAATAAAGAGATGACCCTTCAATCACCTACATAAAGAAGTAAATGCTCAGGAATGTGCTTTACGCCACGATTATCAATGTGCTACCTTCCGTTGATAACAAACCCAATAGAGGGTATAGCTTGCCATTTTAAAAGGTAACAATCCTGGCTTACATAGGATCCTATATTCTATAAGGCAAAAAGCCCACTTTGGTCCCTTTCAAAATAGGCATATCCTAGACTTTGGAGCCAAGCCATTTTATTTGTCCAAACACCACATATGACCTTGCACTCAACTATTACTCACGTGAACTAGGTTTTTCTTTTCTTAGTCTTGCGAAATGCTTCCTTGGAACTTTAGATAAATTAAAACGTGGGCTCTTTTCCTCACCTAAGGCCGTGTTTGGTGTGATTTTAAAAGAAAATTTTATCTTAGGTGATAAGTAGTGTATAAGTTTTATTTTTTACCTATCACATCCACTATCATACATCACATCTATCTTTAACCAATCATATATATTTCTACTAATTTACTCACATCTATCACATCTCCTTCTTACTAACTCACTCCCAATATAAATATAAATAAAAATCAATAATAATATATTAACTCAATTATCATATCTACACCTACTAACTCTCTTCTTACCCATTCACTTATCTCTCCTTAAGATTTCCTAAATTTTACCCAATCTTAAATTTTAAATCTCTACGAAACGAAGCCGAAGTGCTTAACCAACTCCTAGGAATGCATGGAAAGTGACAAAGTAAGGAACATGAGTGGAGGGTACTTTGATATGGAGCATTTAAAAGAGAGAAATTTTAGATTACATGGTAGCTCCCATAAACCTGCATGAGTCATAGGTGATGGTATCGTTAGGAATCTTCTTGATCTTGATCTCTGTGATTGAGATTGTATTATCCTCATTTATTTACTATTATTGTTTGTTGTAACCTCTTAAGCCTTATTTGGTGCAGCTATAAATAGAGCCTTAATTTTCCCTACGTGGCAATCATAACTACTACATTAAATGAATAGTACAAAACTTTTACTCCTATCCATTACATCCATCAGCATCCAACACATCAACTCCTCACCAATCATATATATCCCTACTAACTCACTCACACCAATCATATTTATCTCCCATTAACCCACTCCAAATAAAAATAAAAACAAAAATCAATAATAATATGCCAACTTAACTATCACATCCACATCCACTAATCCTCCTCCTACCAACCCACCTATCCATCCTTACAACTTCTTAAATTTTATCCAATCTTAAACTTTAAGGGCTAGTTTACTTCATGGGTTATGAAAATGGTATTAAGAAATATGAAACTGATGTTAACCTCTATTTCTGTTTACTTACAGGGTGGTGTTAACACCAGTTTCTATTTACTTAAATTGATGCTAAGCTGTAGTGCTAACTCTTGTTGCATTTACTTGAACTGGTGTTAACACCAATTTCTAGAGAGTGGAGTTTAAGTGTGAAAAAATTATGAAGTTAACACGTTTTGCTAACACCCCTTAGAACTGATGTTAACAAAATAGGTGTTAACCCACCAAAACAAGTGTTAAAATTATAAGAGTTAACCTCTTAAATAAATGGGGGTTAACACCTCAAAATAGAGATTAATCCTCTAAGTAAACTAGCCCTAGAGCTTTTACCAAATAGAATTTCAGAAATGTAAGGTGTTAAACCCTTTTTTATCTATCGACTATTTGAGTAAATATTTATCCTTTTTTTTTGATAAAAAGACTTATGCTGATAGTGGGTTAGTAGGTGGGATAAGGGTTTATAGGTAGGATAAGAATGGACCAAGAACTTTTTTAAAAGAATTTTACAATTCTTCACAGACATCATATCAACATCATTTTCTATATCACATCAATACTAATATTCACTCAAGTTATAATATATATTAAATTATACATACTCTAATATAATATATCCACTCACATCATATTATAATATTAAAATATAATCATATAATATATCACTCATTACAAACCTATGATTATTACCGATCTATCAACCAAATATCCGATATATCCCAAACCAAACACAACCTCAGGGGCGCTCAGAGAAATCGGGAGGATATGGTTGATCAATGATTGTGACTTTGATGTTGGGCGAGGCAATGGCACATGGGATGGGTCATGGGAGGCAGTTCGGAGCCTACTCTGTGACATGACCCGACCCATGGCCAACCTACCCGGGCCCACGACCAGGTCTAGCGACATCCGAATACGAGTCCCTCCGGAACACAAAAAGGTGTCCCACAATGGGTTTGTTGTCCGCCCATTGAACAGCGGATCCTTCTCTCCTCCGTTGCCACTACTTCGATGTATTAACGTTGCAATATCTACTGCCCTCTCCAAGCAAATAAAAATAAAAAAATATATAAAGAAAAACAAAAGTACAAAGGACGTCAACAGAAATGCGGTACCGTTACTTAATGCATAAACAGCCCTCGATTTGAGATGTGCATTGCTTGCCATATCAGAAAACGAAGTGAGTACACATTTCTTCCTCTGCCGACCCGTCTCCTCTCCCTCTGGCACCAGAACTGTGCTACAGTAGGGTCCTTGATCGGCCAGTAGGAGCTGATTGAGGCCTCCTCCATTGTCTGGATCTCCTCCCCCTTCCTCTGGAACACTCCATCTTCCTCGAGATCGATATGCACAACTGATCGTGGGTGTTGCGGTCGGTGTGGGCATGACGATGGCAGGTGCTTTGGTCGATGGCAATGACGATTGTTGTGTTTTGTGGAGCTTTTCTAGTGTGAGTTGGTCGATGCTGTTGGTGCTCCTCCGACCGAGTTTCTGTTGGCGCTCCAGTGTTCGTGGCGATCAGACCATTCACATGGCAGCAAGCGCGATGGTGTGCGGTGGTTGGAGGGTGCGCGGCTACATACGTGTGGCAGTGTGTTGTGGCGTGAAAGATGGCGTGTGGTGGTAGAGGGTCGACTGGTAGTGGCGTTGGCATTGTGGTCCGATGTCATTGCGTTTTTGTTACTTCATCTCGTTTTACGTGCAAGTTGTGTACTGCTGTGGTTGGCTTGTTGGTTGAATGTGGATGGTGATCTTTTTTTTTTTTTTTCTTTGATTTTAGTGTAGTTTAAATTTTGTTGGGGGGTCACATAGGACCTCAGACTATTACGATGAAGTTTAATTTTGACCTTTTGATCGATTTATTCATTCTCGTTAGCACGTTTCTTTGAGTTTCATCTTATTGGTGCTTTACCGTATTTACTAGTGTTGGATCGCCCTCCTTCGAGAGGTCATCTGGTTTTTAATATAGGAGCACTTTTTCTTTTTCTTTACTCCTTTATTTCTTATCTTGTTTCCGAGGTTTGACTTCCCCTCATTCTTACGGGGTGTAACCTTCCCCTCTTCACAAGGGCGTTAACCTTCTCTCTCTTTTTCTAGTGCATTCTTTTGTATTGGATACTTCCCCTTATGAATGAAAATTTCTTTTCAAAAAATAAAAAATGAGGTGAGTACGAAATCATATATTGTAATATATTTTGTAACGTACAGTTAAAATTAATCAATTGAAAATCAAAATTAACCGATTGAAAATTACAATCAAATAATTAAAAATAAAAATTAATAGGTTAAAAATAAAAATTCATCAATTAAAAATCAAGTATACAAAAAATATATCAATTAAAAATAACTTTTATTTTCAATTATTTGACAAAATATACCAGTTAAAAAAAAATACATCACTTTAAAATAAAAATACACCGATATAATTTTTTACTTGATATAAAAATACACCCATATAATTTTTTACTTGAAATGTAAAAGTAAATTTTCTCTTAAAAAATTATTTTTATATATAAAAAATAAATTTTAATAATAAAAAATTAAAATACTGACATTCTCATTTGATGCATTTCAAATCGTATACGTTTATTTACGTTTTCAAATTAAAGAAAGAGACCTACGTAATATCATATATAATCTATTTTTACCGTCAGATCGGTGACCATCGGATAAAGGTGTACAATTCAACGGCACAGGATATATTTTTTCCTGTAAAGTGGGTTATATATATATATATATATATTTTTGGTGGGATCTCTTATACTTCAAACATATATTTTTCACAAAGGATTCCATGCAGCCTACACCCTATATCAATGTGATCTTTGTCACCACGTCATCACATGCTAAAGACGATTTAAAAGAAAAATACACTGGCTCATGAGATGGTAGGGAGAGTCATGCTTTATCTAATCTAGGAGCTCTGGGAATTGAGCAAAAAAGAAAGTAAATCTAAATGTAAGCGTATAAAATGGATCCTAATTTTATATATACATATAAATGAGGCACATTCACTGCCCACAATATTTATAAATAATTAACAATTGGTGGATGTGGATCCAAAAGTTAAAATAAAAATCACTCATATTAAAATATCTAATTTCATTAGGGTAACTAAAGATGAAAAGTGAATCAATATCACTCACCTTCCATATTAAAAATAAATTAGAATGTCTTGGAATTACATTAAAGAGTGGGTGAATAGTATGATATAATAAAAATGATGATAAAAAAAATTATACAAAATATTCACTACAAGAGAAGCAAATTTTAGGTTGAAATTCAACTCGTGCAAAAATTATTACCTAAGTTTTCTAACTTTGGACTTTTGATCGATCGAGTCAATTAAATCACTAACGTATCACTTTAAATCAATGGTGATACAATCTCAAGTATGATAATATTACTTAAGCTTAAGCGAGAATAGTGTTACTCAACAATTATTCTTTTTCGAGAAAAATATTTTATCTTCGAAGGAAACAATAATTTGTAAAGTGAATACCCAAACAAAACAACCTATAGAACCCAAGATAAAGTAAATAACTTAGCTCCTATAGGTACAAAAAATATCCCTAATCGTGGAAGTAGATCAATGTGAGTGTGCAGTGAAACAGAACTCTCAACGTAGCTTAGGTTACTTGGAAAGCTACTTTGACAATGGCTCAATTTAATCTCAGTAAGTGGATGTAAATGCGGAAGAATTGGCACTCTAAATGTTACTTACTTCTCTTATTGTATATCTAAGCCTAGGAGGTTCAAGGTTAGAAGTGTTGGGAATACTCTAAAGAATTTTGAGAGTATTTCGTAGGGATAAATACCCTATAGGTACAGTTCATTATAAAAACTTATAATTACAAAGTTGTTGTATTGTAATAAAGAAAGTATGCATTTGTAAGAATTAAACAAATATTTAGTAATTGATATATGTATGAGTCGTAACGAGTACAAAAATATGAAATATATAAATAAAAATTGTAATATAAAAATTAAGATTGCATACACAAGTGTAAAATAAGTTTATAATAAAATAACTACGTTGCATGTAAAATTGTAATATAAAAATATGTTATACATTTAGTTATGAGAATTGTAATATAATAGTGTAGCATATACACTTGTAATACAAACATGTACTGTACACTTAGCTTAAGAAAATGTAATACAAACATTCATTGAATGCACACTTGTAATAGAAAATTATAGTTTACACTTTATTTTTATAATTACTAATACAAAAATTGATGTGCATATAAATCTTATAAAAAAAAATTGCAATGCACATTAAACTATGAAATTGTAATGCAAAATTATGATGCATATACACTTGTAGTATAAAATTTGTAGATTCCTATAGGAGAGGGTGATATTTGCGGAATATAATATGAAAGTGCAGAAATATGTAAATAATCTTACACAAATAATCAATAACACAAGTACACAAGTATTTTTAGGTGGAAATCCAAATCAGGTGAAAACCATCACCTAACATTCTCGAGTTAGGATTTTCTGATTGACTGAGTCGATCAAAATCCACTAATCCGAACTACTTAAACGAGGGTAGTTTAACCTCTTACAACTGATGCTACTTTGAACCTGAGGGTAGCATGCCTCAAACCCCTCCTCTTCACGAGGAATATTGTCCCTCAATGGAGACGGGAATTTGTAAGGCGAATACCCAACCAAAGACAATAAAAAAAACATCCTATAGAACCCCAAAGATTAAAACCTAGCTACTATAGGAGTTAGGAAACTTCCCTTTGGTGGAAGTGCACTAACTTGACGCGAGTGTGTAAACCACGCAATGGCACGACGATGCTCTCGAAACTGACGGTGGGAGAGCACATGCACAGCGAATGTGGTGCTCTCAAAGTGTGTGAGATGATCTCGGAGGGCAACAACACTTCTAGATAATCTTCTTCTCTAGGACACAATGTATGTGGAAATAGTATTGCTTGGTGTGTGTTTGCAAGGTAAGAGTACTCTTCTATTTATAAATGGCCTAGGAAGGCTTTAGAAGGCTTTGGAAGCCTTAGGTAACCGTTGGGAGCAAACCCAAGGCAAATCAGGCCGTAATAAGACTCATTAATGATTCTGACAGGGTCATTAGACATCTGGGAAAAGTATCAGACGTCTGGAAGACACCCTTAAGACGTCTGGAAATTAAATCAGACATCTAATCCTAGACGGGTTTCTTTGCTGACTTGAGTCAGACCTAAATAGGGTTTTAGTGTAAGTTCGTCAGACGATAGGTTAGACGTCTGGCACTAGATTTGGACAGCTGGAAACCTAATTAATTGCGGGAATGGATTTCCTAAGGCATAAACGGCTAGAACCCTCAAGAGAAGTGATTTTGGCTTAATCAAGGGCTAATGTTCACTTGTCAGACGTTTGAGGTCCTTTAGGGATGTATGATGGAAGATCAAGGGTCGTCACTTATCAGATGAGAGAGCTCTGGACGTCCGATAGCACGCAAAGTGTCAAGGCACATACTCTGTACGAGCATGCATGCGAAGTATGGAAGGTGAGTTGCCATTTTTTTTTGCTACGCGTGCATGCACAGGAACGAGGACGTTGGAAAGGCACGTGGTGTGACATTCGAGGTGCTTTAGGATGTCTGGAAGCCGTGTTAGACGTTTGACTGTCCTCCCAGATGACCAGGAGCAGTGTCAGATGTCTGGAGACCTCCTCAGAAGACTGTGAGGGGTAGCAAACGACGAGTACAGATGCAGGAGAGTAAGGTGAGCTACTACGTTCATTTAAGATGTTTGGGACTCGCCCCAGACGTTTGATTTTGGTCAGGATGTGTATTTTTGGGTCGGTTCAGGGCCCAAATGAAGTTGGTTTTACGCAAACAAAGTACCGTTGGTTTTCTTTCGGAATTCCCTGTGTTAGTGTTGTGTCTATACTATTTTGAGCTTGTATGACATATTGGTCAACATTATAGGTCTCCAGTTCGTAGTGCACATAGGACCCGCGGAGATGTTGGTATCCACCGTTCGAGCCCCCATACCACCCGTACACCTTGGTAGAGTAGTCATCTCTACTTCTGTGGTTTGAATTAGTAAAGTGCATGTTAAATATCTTCTTGAAACCTAGGTTATGAGATGAACCCTAGGACTGAGAATGTGAATGGTTTATATTCAGTGCATGAATCTCACATGTTATAAAACCTGAGAATGCATGTTGTTAAATTTCATACTGTGACAATTGGAATAGTTAAATGATGAGATGATTGCTTATCTTGTTGATGATGGTTTATCCTGTTAATTTACGAGCTATCTGTTATAAGAATTAGAAATCAGTATGTAATAGAGATGCATGCCATGAAATGAAATAAGATGAGTACTATGCATGAACCCTACAAGGAAATAGGAAAGGAACTCAAAGCATACTGAAACAGATATCTGATGTATGATGGAACTTGTTGCCTATGGCCGTGTTGGTTGTATGAAAAGTGAGTTGGCCCTCATGTATGTGGTACCAAGGAGAGCTACTGTCCCTTTAGTGTAGGGAGGAGCTAGCTGCCCCTTGGGTTGGGACCCGGGGTTAGGATTGGCACCCTACATTGACTTCTATTAGGCCCACTGGGCAAACCGGGATAGCTGGGCGAGGGTACGCAGGCTGTTGAGGGGTGTGGCCCCTATTCTGTTATGTGTTGTACTTTAGAGCGTACTCGCTAGCGGAAACGACTGACCGTGTGCTAGTGTGGGGTAGCTACCCGTGCGCTTATCGCACGTGCCGTAGTCACCACTAAAATTGCACTAGAGGGGGGGTGAATAGTGAAATTATATTATAATGTAATTCAAAAAATTCAATCACAAAAGGTGGCACCAGATTCTTAGGTGGAAACCCAAGATGGGTGAAAACCACCACCTAAGCCAATTCCTTGACTTAGGATTTACGATCACAAGGTGATCAATCCACTAACAATACTACTTAGACAAGGGTAGTGTACCTCAATTACAAATCCCACCTCCGATTCCTAAACGGAGGTTTCTCTCTTTACAATAAAGAGACAGGGACCTGACAGGCTAGATACCCAAAGTACAAAAGTAGGAATTAAAACACCTATAGAGCACCCCAATACTTTAATTACTTTCTTATTTATTAAGCATAAAAAGAACTCCCTGAGAATTTGTAGAACGGAGTGAGCCGAGAGTATAGATTTGCCCTTTGATTAGAGTGTTAGCACAGCACAAGGGCAACATGATGCTTAGAGTAGTGAGCAAGTGATTTTTCTAAGGGAATTGAATCTCAAGAGGTGTGTTATGCTTAAGAGGGGATGTAGTCTATTTATAGGAAAGTTTGAAACCTTCAAGAACACTTGGGAGAGATCTCCTAACCGTTGGAGACAAATCCCAAGAGATTGGGATGAAATCCACCACAAATCAGGGTAATGATGAGTCTGACAGCAATATCAGACATCTAATTTTAGGGTCAAACATCTTATAAGACGTCTGATTATAATTTTGGTCATCTAATGAACTGACTTCATTGAATCGAAACAAGGACGTTTGATATTTTCACATAAGACGTCTGACAAAGTTATTGGACGTCTAATAATGTGAGGATTCGTTCCTGTTTTGATCAGATCCAAACAGGATTCTAGATTTGAAGAATCAGACGTCGATATGGACATCTGAGGGTTTCACTAGACGTCTGGAAACCTAAAATGACTTGGCTACAATATCTGACAAAAGATCTTATGTTCGTAATGAGATACGCACAGAAATACATGGGCAACAGTCCAAAGGTAGACGTCTGGAAGCATGTCCAGACATCTGAAAATACATTTTTACCCGTTATCTATAAAACGAAGATAGGTGCTTAGTCTAATGGTTATTTGGAGGGCGTCCAGGTAAAGTATCAGACGTCTGGATGAGGTTATGGACATCTAATAGAAGAGTGCTTCGACTGATGTTTATGAAGACATAAACTAAAGGCAGAATTATAGGTAGTTAGACATTTGAGACACTTGTTAAACGTCTTAAAGTTGAAAATCAGACGTCTGATAATTGTTATGGATGTCTGATAAGAGTCTTAGTGTTAGGTTTTTTTTTCTAATTTATCCTAAGTGTAGAGAGCCTAAGTTAGCTATTTATAGGTTATGTTTGGAGGCTCTTTACAACATTTCTAGACTTAAATAAAATGAAAATTATAAACTTTGAAAGTTTACATGAAAAGCCTATGACTTAATACTCATGCTACTTAGTCTTCATGCTTTTAATCTCCCTTCTTGAAAAACTTTATGAAACCTATAATTGTGTTATTTCAGAGAGAAACAATATGCTACGCTTATATTTCATTTCTCTTTATTCATGTTGTAAAATCATCAAAATATTATATATGAGTAGTTGCACTAACAATCTCCCCCTTTTTGATGATTTTCAAAATATAGCTGCAGGTTCTTATTTTCTCCCATTGAAAGTTGTACTTAGTAGTCTATATCCATTTGAGAAGTTTTTATTTTTATGTTATTCCCTAGGTTCTTACCTATGTTCTTCTCCCCCTTTTTGAATATCATAATGAAGGGTACTGAAAGGGAGTTGAAACCGAAACTACAAGAGTGACATCTATAAAGTGGAGAGCATTAATAAAAATGCATGCTTAGAAAAAGATTAACTAGGAAGATAGAAACATGGAAGATAGAAATATTTAAGCCCAAACTAGCTATTGTTCACTAAAAATATTCAAGTATGGGGTCAAGGCCCCTTAATACAAACATTGAAGATAGAAAAAAAAGAAAGAAAAATAGAACTATTCGTCTTGATCATGGCAGCAGCGGTAGCGGCGACAAGCAGGTCCATGTCCCATCTGCAAATTTTGAACGTCTGATCGAAGTTCGTCGATGTCGTGGCGCATGCTTCCCATGTAGGTGTACATCTCGCCGGTTCATCGTAGCAGGAGGGAGATGCCGAAGGAGAGGGAGTCTGTGGCCAGATCCCATGCTTCTTCAAAGCTTGAGCGGGGAGCTTCTATTTGAAGTGGTCATGCTTCATGGAAATCCGGAAAGTGTGGAAAGGGCTCTTCTTCAATGGGCTTGTCGGCTGGCTCAAGATGCTCCCTAAGTATATGCATCTTGGCGGCTGTGGCCTGGTTGTAGGGCTCAATTTTCTTGTCAACAACCTGGTCAGTTATGGAAATCCGATGGGTTGAAAAAATTTTGGATAGAATAGAGTCAAATGGAAGTGATGCCCCACGGTTCTCATTTATAATGCGAACAATGAGGTGGCAATAATTGAAGGGAATATGACAGACGACGGCAAAAAGGAGTGCCTTCTGTTGGTGCGAGATGTAATCAAAACCTCCCGATTTGTTTAGGAGGTCCCACCCAAAAATGCGAGAGAGTAAGCGTGGAAGGGGTTTGAGGTTTTTGCAAGGTAGGGTGCCAATATTTTCAACGTATTTTTCAGGGAGGACTAATTCTTGATTTATTCTTCTGAGTCGTATTGCCTTGAAATGTCATTGAAGTCATTTCCCTCATTGGGGATGCCTAGAAGATTGGAAATAGATTCAGACGTGATGTGGATTTCGCGCCCAAATAAGTATGTAGTTCAAGTTCATCATTGTTGTAGTCTTCAACGATGTTGGCGTAAAAGAGTCGGACAAGATCAGGGAACACGCCAATAGTTCCAATGCCAGAGTGGAACTGTCGGCCAAAATATTGGAAGAGATGGAGAGTTTGGAAGTGTTCCTGAAGGTTTAAATGAGCAAAATCATTCAAAACAATAAAATGAGGGCATTTAACTTTGGCATTTGCAAAGCAATGAAATCGCTGCCTAGCAATGTCGCTCCGCAATTGATCCACCAAATAGGTGGAGGAGGTGGAAGAGCCCTTAGCTTGCTTCCGACGGGGAGGCATATTTGGTGGAATGGGTGGTTAGGTTTTGGAAGGAAAGGTTAGTGTTTTGAGGATGGAACACCTGCAAAAACATCCATACAAACAACATTCAACCAATAATGCCAACAAGCCGCACAGATTCAACCAATATATATGCAATCATCATTGATAAAAACGTGTGACAGTATGCCTTGAGGCAATACAACCTGCCATGAAGTTGTGGCAATATACCTTTGAATTCAAGCCACTAAAATGTCGGCTTGAATCTCGTGAGGTAATACCCTTGCCAAAAACATAGAACTTTTATGCTCCAAGAGTAAAGAGGGTTTGATCTAGGGTTTTAGGTTCTAGGACAAACAAGGGTATGAAACATGCAAGTATGCTGAGTTGATCAAGAAGGAAAACAAGATGCGGCTAGGGCAAAGGTAATCGTGGGCAAAAAGCTATGGAGATGCCCTAAGAGTTGAGAGAGTTTACCCACGGGAGGGGGGGGCCTCCAGATGCGCGGTCGAGGAGTGGGGGGCACACGTGCAGGGGAGCAGTAGCTCTGCCAGTCGTCAAGGAGGCGCGACAGTCGTCTGGCGGCGAGAGGAGTGGGGTCGCCAACTACAATTGTGGGTAGTCGGGTGGGAGGGAGAGCTTTAGGGATTTGGGAGAGGGGAGTGGGACCTTGTGATGGGGATGTTATATCCCAAGGTCTTGGAGCAAGTCTCCCCCTGAAGTTGGGGAGATTTGCATTCCAAACCATCCAGAGAATAGACGCGAACTGCAAATTTTTGCCAGATCAGACGTTGTCAGACGTCGGGATTGGACTTTTGGGATTTTAACCCTTTTGATGGCGTCGTCTGTTTTAACCATCAGGCGATATATCAGATAACTAATTTCCAAATTAGACGTTTGATTTCTGCAGGCATTCCTCCCTGGGAAATGGTTTATTCTCCAGGTTGTCGTTTGATCTCTGTATCAGACAAACAACCAGACGTCTAAATATAAAATTAGACGTCTGATTTCTGCAGACAAACCTTCCTGGGTTTCACTCTAAAGTTACAGGGTCGTCTGATTTCACGGTCAGACGACCTATACGACGTCTAACCATATCATCAGACATCTAGCTCATAATACATGTTCTGACTCACAGATAAACGTCTGTCAACACATCTGGACGATGGCCCAGACGTCTGTGAATGATAACGGACGTCTGAAATAGCTCTTTTATCAACTCTTTTGAGATATAAAATCATCGTCTGTCCCAGAACTCTAGACGACGAATTTTTAAGTATAAGACGTCTGATAGTTTAATCAGACGTCTGATATTGCACAGAATGTGCATTTTGATGTTTGAACTGAGTATGAAGGCTCTTAACTTGGTAAAGTCAAGGCTCCATCTATGATCATGATAAAAGAAGTTCCATTAAGTCACTAAATTCTTCAAATATCACTTAGCTTACATATGCCTAGTCTCCTACGTATATAATTAAAACAATCATAATTCAAAGGTTTAGTGAAAATATCAGCCAATTGCAATTCAGTACAAATAAATTCAACCTCGATTTCTCCCTTAAGTACATTATCTCTCAAAAAGTGATGTCGAACATCAATATGTTTCGTACGGGAGTGATGTACGGGATTTTTCGAGAGGTTGATAGCACCAGTATTATCACATAATATTTTTATCTTATTAAATATCAAGTTAAAATCCTTCAAAGTATTTTTCATCCAAAGCACTTGAGAACATGCTATAGCGGCGAGTATGTATTCGGCTTCCGTAGTTGATAGGGCTACACTATATTGTTTCTTTGAGAACAAGAGACTAATGATTCGCCCAAGAATTGGCACGTCCCACTAGTACTCTTCCTATCGGTGCGGCTACCTACGTAGTCCGCATCGCTATATGTAACTAAGTTGAATTGTGGACTCCTAGGGTAGAATAAGCCATAATCAGATGTGTCAACTAGATATCTAAATATTCATTTTACAGCATTTAAGTGTGATTGTTTAGGGTTTGATTGAAACCTAGCGCATAAGTAGATACTAAACAAAATGTCAGGTCTACTGGAAGTTAAATACAGTAAAGATTCAATTATGCTACGATAGAGCTTTTGATCAATGGGCGTACCTGATTCGTCCAAGTCTAGGAAAGTTGTGACACTCATAGGAGTGTTCTTCCCTTTACTTTTCGTCATTTCAAATTTTTTCAGCATCTCCTTTGTGTATTTTGATTGACACACAAAGGTTCCAAATTCGAGTTGAGTGATTTGTAAACCCAAGAAAAACTTGAGTTCACCCATCAAACTCATTTCGAATTTTTTCTGTATAATTTCTGAAAACTTTCTACACATAGATTCATTAGTAGCATCAAATATAATATCATCTACATATATTTGAACTAATAAAATGTCTTTTCCTTTTCTTTTAATGAATAATGTGGAATCAGCTTCCCTTATAAAGAATTTTGCATTTAACAAATAGTATTTGAGCCTTTTATAGTGTCTTGTTTAATTTATAGACAAAATGAGACTTATCATGAGACTCAAAACCAGGAGGTTGTTTTATGAAAACTTCCTCCTTAATGAATCCGTTAAGAAACGCGCTCTTAACGTCCATTTGAAAGAGTTTAAAGCCAAGAAAGGCGGAATAAGCAAGAAGTATGCGAATTGATTCGAGTCGAGCTACAGGAGCGTTGGTCTCATCAAAATCAATTCCTTCTTCTTGGTTGTACCCTTGTGCTACAGCCAAGCCTTGTTCTGAATGACTATACCGGATTCATTCAACTTATTTCGGAATATCCATTTGGTACCTATTACCGTTTGCCTTTTAGATTTAGGTACTAGATCCCAGACTTCATTCCTTTGGAATTGGTTGAGTTCCTCCTGCATGACCATCATCCAAGGTTCTTCGAAGCATGCTTCCTCGACACTCTTGGGTTCAACTTGAGATACAAAGGTAGAGAGACCAAAAGAGCAACTAAAACGAGATCGGATTTTAACGCTATCGGAAACACTTCTAATGACTTGGCTTTCGGGATGATCCCTTTGATATATCCAATCTTTTGGAAGATTATAGATATTGGAGTTTGGAATGTTAGACACATCAATAGTAGAATCATCTTCATCTTCCATATTGACTCGGTCAAGGGAGGAAGAGTGAGGAGATTCATCGAAGGAAACATGGAGGGTTTCCTCCACTATTAATGTGGTCTTGTTAAAGACCCGATATGCCTTATTATGTGAGGAATAACCAATAAAGATAGCTTCTTCACCTTTGCCATCAAATTTATCTAAATTAGAGCGGGTATTCAAAACAAAATATCGACATCCAAAAACTTTAAAATAACTAATTTTGGGTATTTTCCCATAGTATAGTTCAAAACAAGTTTTTCGCAACCCGGATTGAATTAATGTACGATTTAACACGTAACAAGCCGTGTTAACCGCCTCGGCCCAAAAGTATTTCGGTAACCTCGAGTCTATGAGCAATGTTCAAGCACACTCTTGAAGAGTATGGTTCTTTCTCTCAACCACCCCATTTTGTTGAGGTGTTCGGGGAAAAGAAAACTCATGAGCAATACCATGCTCTTGACAAAAATCATCAAACAAAGAATTTTCAAACTCGCCCCCATGATCACTACGAATACGAGTGATTTGGTAGCCTTTTTCAGTTTGAACTTTCCTACAAAAAATAGAAAAGATGGAAAATACTCCATTAGATCTCAAGAAGGAGACCAATGAAAATCTTAAAAAATCGTCTACAATTACAAGGCAATATTTGCATCTACTAAAGCTCTCATATTTTGTAGGTTTAAACAAATCTAGGTGAAGTAGTTCTAAAGGTCTTGATGTGGATATAACTTCTTTGCTTTTAAAACTAGATTTCATAATTTTACCTAATTTACATAAATCACAAACAGGCTCATTTAAAAATTTTCCTTTAGGAAGACCTCGAACTAGTTCATGTTTAGCTAGTTTTTGAATTAGCTTCATATGAACATGTCCTAGTCTTCTATGCCATATACTTAACTCATCATTTGTTACAAGACATTCATAAGTGTTATTTTTATCAAATTCTACGATATAAATGTCTTTAAATCTAGTTCCCTTAAGATGGGTTTCATTGGTTAATGCATGCATAATTTTAAACATTTTTGAAGTAAATACTACTTTAAAACCCTTATTACAAATTTGACTAACACTTAAAAGATTATGTTTTAGTCCTTTAACTAGAGAAACATTTGAGATGGGAGAGAGAGGACCTATTTTACCAAGGCCAATAATATGACCCTTATGGTTGTTGCCAAATGTAACCGTCCCTCCATCCGTAGGTTGGAGGTCCAAAAATAGGTGCTTGTCTCCCGTCATATGTTTGGAGCATCCGGAGTCCATCACCCATCGGCCTCCTTGATGGCGGTGGTCTCCTTGTCTTCTTTCTTATAGACCTCCTTCCTCCTACAAAAGATCTTTGTTGGTGATTTGGTGTTTCTATAGGTCTTTTTAATTTGAGTCGTCCATCCTTCATTTTGTATATCCAATTTTTGACATTATGATGTCTTAAATAAAGTGAGAGTTGTCTTTTCAGTATCCATTGTAATGTGGATCCGTATTTGTTAGTGGTCTCCTTTAGTGGAGGATCCTTTTTCAACTCACTTTGACTAAGTTCATAAAATCCTAGTCCAAATTTACTTGAGGAAGGTTTTTGATGGGCAATGAGTTTGTCTAAGTTATCTTTCCCCTTTGTAAATCTAGCTAGGTCCTCAAGAAGTTGATTTGATTTTTCTTTAAGATGATTTACCACTATTTTCATTATGTCTAGTTTATCTTCTAGTCCCCTAATCTCTACTCTAAGTAAGCTATTTTCATCCTTTTTAAAGGAATTTGATTTTTCAAGCACATAGATTTTGTCGAGTAATTCTTCTCTATCTAGAAATTTTTGTTCAGTCATTGCTGTATACAAATCATTTGTTAATGACTCATTTTCAATCATTAGATTTCTTATTTGCATATTTAAGGCAGTGGTTTCTTTTATAAGAATTAGATTCTTGTCTTCAAGAGCATTGATTAATTTTTTATTTTCTAAGTTTTCTTCTTTTAAAACCTTGCTTTGGGTTTTTGTTTTCTTAAGATCTACATATAGTGAATCAAAGGCATCTTGTAATTCATCTAAAGAATAGGAATTTACCTCAGGTTCCTCAAATTCAGACTCAGAAGCATCATTTGTTGCCATTAATCCCAAGCATGTCGTTTCTTCATTTGTTTCCTCCTCTTCTTCTTCGGAGGTGGAGTCATCCTAAGTTGCTTGAAACACCTTCTTCTTGAATCCCTTTGGCTTGGAGAACTTCTTGTAGTCGGAGGGCTTCTTGGGTTTCTTCTCATCACCCCTTTTGAGTAAGGGATAGTCTTTCCTTATGTGATCTCTCTTTTTGCAATTATAGCAAATTAGAGGTCCTTCCTCTCTTTTCCTTCCCTTGATCTCTTCTCTATTTCTGAGAAACTTTTTTAACTTTTTAGCTAATAAAACGAATTCTTCATCAACGTTACTTACCTCATCATCCAAAGTAGCTTTGAAGGCTACAGTCTTCTTCTTTGGTTCCGATGAGATTGATTTCTTTTGCTCTATTTTTTCTTCATAAGCCATGAGATTCCCAAGTAGATTTTCCATGTCTAGATCCTCTACTTGGTTGGCTTCTATTGCCATTACCTTTTGCTCCCACTCGAGTCCTAGGGAGCGAAGGAGCTTCCCTTGAAGCTCTCTCTTTATAAATGTCTTTCCTAGTGACTTGAGGTTATTCACAATTAACGTGAATCGAGTGTACATGTCCCCAAGTCTTTCATTCTCCTTCATAGAAAAGGCTTCGAATTCCTGCGATAACAAGTTAATCTTTGAGGATTTAACTTTAGATGTACCTTCATGAGTTACCTCCAAGGTTCTCCAAATCTCATGGGCAGTTTTGCATTGGCTGATGTGGTTGAATTCCTCCGAGTTGAGTGTGCAGTGGAGTGAGTTCATTGCCTTAGCATTCAGTCCAAGGTGATGAATTTGCTCCACTGTGTATCCTGTTTCTGGTTTCTCGGGAATGATGTATGTGGATTCGCATTTCTCCCAAATGGAGAAATCGTTGGCTTGAAGCCACATCTTAATTCTCAGCTTCCAGTAAGTGTAGTTTGTCCCTTCGAAGAGTGGTGGTCGAGTGGTGGATTGCCCCTCCAATCTGCCCGTGGAAATGACTTTCTCCTCTATGTGATCTTTCCGCGGATGTTACTCCTGAATGCAGAAAACTTGCTCTGATTCCAAATGAAATTGCACTAGAGGGGGTGAATAGTGAAATTATATTATAATATAATTCAAAAAATTCAATCACAAAAGGTGGCACCAGATTTTTAGGTGGAAACCCAAGATGGGTGAAAACCACCACCTAAGCCAATCCCTTGACTTAGGATTTACGATCACAAGGTGATCAATCCACTAACCACACTACTTAAATGAGGGTAGCGTACCTCAATTACAAATCTCACCTCCGATCCCTAAACGGAGGTTTCTCCCTTCATAATGAAGAGACGAGGACCCGACAGGTCAAATACCCAAACTACAAAAGTAGGAATTAAAATAGCACCTATAGAGCATCCCAATACTTTGATTACTTTTTTATCTATTAAGCATAGAAAGAATTCCTTGAGGATTTAAAGAACGGAGTGAGCCGGGAGTATGGATTTGCCCTTTGATCAGAGTGTTGACACAGCACAAGGGCAACATGATGCTTAGAGTAGTGAGCAAGTGATTTTTCTAAGGAAATTAAATCTCAAGAGGTGTGTTATGCTTAAGAGGGGTTGTAGTCTATTTATAGGCAAGTTTGGAACCTTCAAGAACACTTGGGAGAGATCTCCTAGCCGTTGGAGACAAATCCCAAGAGATTGGGACGAAATCCACCACAAATCAGGGTAATGATGAGTCTGACAGCAATATCAGACGTCTGATTATAATTTTGGTCGTCTAATACTATAGGCCAGCCTGAACTGACTTCATTGGATCAAAACAAGGACGTCTGATATTTTCACATAAGACGTCTGACAAAGTTATTGGATGTCTAATAATGTGAGGATTCATTCCTGTTTTGATCAGATCCAAACAGGAATCTAGATTTGAAGAATCAGACGTCGGTATGGACGTCTGAGGGTTTCATTAGACGTCTGGAAACCTAAAAAGACTTGGCTATGATATCTGACAAAAGATCTTATGTTCGTAATGAGATACGCACAGAAACACATGAGCAACGGTCCAAAGGTAGACGTTTGAAAGCATATCCAGACGTCTGAAAATACATTTTTGCCTGTTATCTGTAGAACGAAGATAGGTGCTTAGTCTAACGGTTATTTGGAGGACGTCCAAGTAAAGTATCAGACGTTTAGATGAGGTTATGGATGTCAGATAGAAGAGTGTTTCGACTGATGTTTATGAAGACATAAACTAAAGGCAGAACTATAGGTAGTTAGACGTCTGAGACACTTGTCAGACATCTTAAAGTTGAAAATTAGACATCTGACAATTGTTATGGATGTCTGATAAGAGTCTTAGTGTTAGGTTTTTGTTTCTAATTTATCCTAAGTGTAGAAAGCCTAAGTTAGCTATTTATAGGTTATGTTTGGGGGCTCTTTACAATATTTCTAGACTCAAATAAAATGAAAATTACAATGTTTGAAAGTTCACATGAAAAACCTATGACTTAATACTCATGCTACTTAGTCTTCACGCTTTTAATCTCCCTTCTTGAAAAACTTTATAAAACCTGCAATTGTGTTATTTCAGAGAGAAACAATATGCTACTCTTATATTTTATTTCTTTTTCTTCATTTTGTAAAATCATCAAAATATTATATATGAGTAGTTGCACTAACAACCACTACATCGCGACTATGACCCCGGGGTGGTAGACTGGATGTAGGACTACCATGGGGTACTCTCCCTACTAGGAGAGTGCCATGTGTACATCTTGCATCGCGGGAAAACTACATCAAGATCATTCCTTTAGGGAACAAGTGGATTAAGAAATATTGTAAACCGTTACTAGAATAACCGAATCAGAAACACAGATGATAATACATAATTGAAAAATTATATGATTAGTTAGCTGCTTTTCCCTTTATGTTTAATTACATTTAAATTACATATACACCACCTTACTTAGCGTTAGCTGATCACAGATATATGTAGCCATGTTTAGGTCAGGGAGTTGAGCAATCAGCGCCATCGGCTGCAGAGGGTGTTGGGATCAGTCGAGCCCAGCTGTAGTTGTACTTGCTCTTTTTTTTTTCCATTTCGAAGGTCCCTTTTTGTTGGTAGTATCTTTAGTCTATTAGTGCATGTTCTGTTATGTCTCTCTCTACTTTAGCGTGATGGCTATGTCGGTAATCGTATTTTTTCACTTGTGACATGTAGTACCTTTGGAATTTTCGTTTTATTTTTCATTACTGTTTATTATCTATTTTCTGCTTAGTTACATTGTGTGTGGTTATGGAATGAATTGTGCATTTAGCTATTTCTCGTTGGACGATTAAATCTTGGGATTTAGTCAAGGTAGGCCGTTCTTGGGTTCCGTAGGGAGTCAGGATCAGGTCGTAACATTCGATGGAGATGGGAATTTGCAAGGCGAATACCCAACCAAAGACAATAAAAAAAATGTCCTATAGAGTCCCAAAGATTAAAACCTAGCTACTATAGGAGTTAGGAAATTTTCCTTTGGTGGAAGTGCGTCGGCTTGACGCGGGTGCGTGAACTACGCAATGGCACGATGATACTCTCGAAACTAACGGCAGGAGAGTGTGTGCACAACGAATGTGGTGCTCTCAAAGTGTGTGAAATGATCTTGGAGAGCAACAACACTTCTAGATGATCTTCTTCTTTAGGACACAATGTATGTGGAAATAGTATTGCTTGGTATGTGTTTGCAAGGCAAATGTACTCTTCTATTTATAGATGGCCTAGGAAGGCTTTGGAAGGTTTTGGAAGCCTTAGGTAGCCGTTGGGAGCAAACTCAAGGCAAATTAGGCCGTAATCAGAATTATTAGTGATTTTGACAGGGTCATCAGACGTTTGGGAAAAGTATCAGACATCTGGAAGACACTCTTAAGACGTCTGGAAATTAAATCAGACGTCTAATCCTAGACGAGCTTCCTTACTGACTTGAGTCAGACCTAAATAGAGTTCTAGTGTAAGTTGGTTAAACGATAGGTTGGACATTTGGCACTAGGTCTGAACGTCTGAAAACCTAATTAACTGCAGGAATTCATTTCCCAAGGCATAAACAGCTAGAACTCTTAAGAGAAGTGATTTTGGCTTAATCAAGGGCTAACGTTCACTTGTCAAAAGTCTGAGGTCCTTTAAGGATGTCTGATGGAAGATCAAAGCTAATGTTACACTAATTGAACGTCTGGTAAAGTCATCAGATGTTTACTAAGATGTCTATAATAAGGGCTGGTCGTCTGATATAGGCAAACATAAGCTACTAACTCCAACCTAAGTGTTTGGAGATCCGATTCAACATTCAAATGTCTTAAAGTCCAAGATCAGATGCCTAATTTTCAAGTTGGATGTCTGATCAAGCTGTCTGAAGCTTATTTAGGTTTTCTAAGTTCTCTATAGAAAACTTAAGTATCCTAGAATTATGCAAGTATTCCTAGGACCACTGTGTTGATACTTTGAGGCTCTTTTAACATGCATCTAAGAAAGAAAATAAAGAGCAACAAAAGAAACAATAATACAATGAACAAGATGAATGGAAATTTATCATATTCTTCATCTTCTTCCTTCTTCAAGCTTTCGCTCCTCGCGAAGCTTCTTCTCCTCCATCAAGCTTCTCTAATTCACCATGGATGTGAGCTCTTCACACTTATATCCATTTGCAATTATCTTGAAATCTTGGACTCAAAAGTAAATGTTAAATAACAAGTATTTTGTTATTATCAAAATAGATGATCGTAATGCTCTTGCACCAATAAAATTGTGTAACACTTTTTGTTTATGTAATTTGTAATACAAAACTGCATTGCATTAAAGATTTGTGTTATAAAAATAACCAATAAATAACCTTTACAACAAATTATTGAGTAAAATAAGATTGAAAAATATAATTTGCAATACAAAATGCGTTGATGTAGGCTTTTAATACAAAAATGATGTCTACATTTCTATTGTGATATTGTAGTACAAAAATTTCATTGCATGGAAACTTGGAATATGATATTGTGATGTACAAAACAACCAAAAGATAATCTTAAAAATTGATTATGGTGTAACATACGAGTGCAAAATGAAATTAACATGACAAACAAAAAAAAGATAAGCATATATATATATATATATATATATATATATATATATATAAGGAATGAGAAATAGCATTTAAAATACTAAGCTTTGAAATAAAAATACGAATTTAAGTATTACATATGAGCGTGCAAAAGAAGATACAACATGCACAGGAAAAAAGATTAACGTTAAAAAAATTCAAAATAAGTCATGTCAGAAGATGAAGATACATATATCAGATATGCTAAAGAAACTTTCCCATATTTTATAAGGTACTAACAACTTGAGATAAGAAAAGATGGGTTTTGCTAAGAATGACACTAAGAGTGAAGAACTAAGGGTAGCTGCAGATAAGAGATTTTGAATCATATTTCCCCCTCTTTACTTTTAAAGGCATCGGCCCAAAAAGAAGGTAGAACACTCCCATCTGTTAATGCATGCCTAGGTGAAAGTAGATGATTAGAAAGGCATGTAACACCAACCAACAATTAAAGCTCAATTAAGACGATACTATGTTGTAATAAGAAATGAAAGATACTATAAACGGGTTGAGCAAAATTCTCAACCCATGCTCCATGACATATTTACATATTACAAAGGAATTAGTTTTCCTGGGTGAACACAATCAGATATCATTACCCACGGCATCGAACTTTAAATCACCTAAGTCATGATCTTCAAGTAAGTAGCTATCAAGAACTATTAATGATAATTATCATATACAAATCTGTATCTTGTATCTACTATTAAAAATCATTTCGAATAGTTGATTTATTATTTTCACTTATTGGATCATACGTTTGTAACCCTACAAGTACAAGCATAACCAAATAACATATATTTATACTAAAAAATCATTTATTCATGTGAATGAAGATGCCATATTTAATTAATGAACTAATTACATAATCACATGACTCGCTGAAAGCATACAACTTCAATACTAAAGTGGTTGTCGTGTATCTAGAGATAGGTTCCCACACCTCTTGAACTATCAGCAAGAGCAAACCCTTTGAGGCTATGATGTGATCCACATTCCTTCTTCAAAGTCCATCCTCCCTTACTTGCCTTGTCAAGAGCAAATAGAATGGCCCCCTCGCCAACTACAAGCATGGTAGCAACTCCAACCATTTCCCCTTGTAATGGAGTGCCTCTCATCTGTTTGACCTCTCATATTTTTCAATGATAATGATGTGGCTCTTCTTCTTCCCTATCTTCCCTTTCTTGTTCTCACTACTCCAAGGACCTTGTGTACCTACCCTTCCCATTCTAACATCATAATTGCTTGACCTTAGCCCTTGGTGGCTAGATCTAGTCATGGGTGGTTTTATGTGGGCCATATGTTCTGCCAAGCATGTTGTTGTTTCTTAAGGGAGGTAATGAACTTTAGAAACTTTGATAGGACCTATATGCCACTCAATGGAGTAGGAAAGGCACTAGAAGGGATGAATAATAGTTCTTTCTCATGGATCAAACAAAAATCGCTATTACTCCAGTCCAAACCATCCCAACTATTTACAATTTATAATATCACAGCAGTTACTCTAATCTTAATCTCAATGCATGACCAAGTGCATTATAAATATCTAATTACATAATTAAGTTGAGATATCTAAAGTACAAAATGTACAAATCATAAGTAATTTTAAAGTGGTTCCTCCTTCAAAGTCAATCCACAAGTTAATATTGTCTCTCCTTAGCTTTTTCCAAGGTCTTACACCATGAACCCATTATCGAAAACAAGTTTCCTATGAGAGGAAACCAGACCCTATACGACAAAACTGGTCTGCAACCAAATAACTCGAGCTTTCTAAGGGCAAGCTTACACCCTAAGTAATTAACATGAGTTGTTCAACCACTCAAATGAATGGTTCACAACCATGAGTCAATTAACTTATATACAATGATATATCTTAATGTAATTCAACAGATATATGTAAAAAATTACAATCAATCCCATATATAATGATTTCAAGGCATCTAGTACAAGACTACTAAAAATTCATTCTAAATTTAGGCTTGTCATAAATCTAGAAGATAGAAAGACATCATCAACATTATATTTGAGAAAT
The DNA here is from genome assembly GCA_037157565.1 of Thalassia testudinum. Lineage (NCBI taxonomy): Eukaryota > Viridiplantae > Streptophyta > Magnoliopsida > Alismatales > Hydrocharitaceae > Thalassia > Thalassia testudinum. The sequence goes on from JAZHRO010000063.1 coordinate 138,615,354, forward strand.
CCAACTTTCTAGATAGTAAGTTTACCACTTAAAAGCATTATATGTGAAATACTAACAAGTGTAGAAGAACTTTTGCTACTCACCTTAGAGGAAAAAAATGTCACGACATTACTTGGTAAAAGGTTAAAAGATATTTCTAAATGATCTATAGATGCGTTTAGTTTCTAAAAGCTTAACGCAATTTTATAAGACATTTGATAACTTTTGCAAATTATTTTGTAAAATATTGACAAGGTTATTACGATTCAAAGAAGTATCTGCAAGAAAGATTTGTTTTTACCCGAAAGGAAATTTGTACTTGGTATGCTTTACCCCTTCCGGCAAGTGTTCTATACAGTGAAATTCAGAGAGATGGGCAGCATCAACAATGCCAACAAATCAGCAAAAGCCTAATTATCAAACCCACTAGCTTTTCTAAGAATACGAAAAAAGAATCCAACCCAACACAACTGAGACCACCAACAAGAAGACATGCAAACCATATACACAAATGATCGCCGATTGATATTTTTCCCAACGTGGTACATGGTCTTGGACACGTAGAAACGTGGTCACATTAATGTTACATACTCGTAAAAGATGCTTGACACTTGGGATTTCTGTGCATTTGGAGAAAATTGTACAACATACACCAAACTTAATGGTCGACATTTTCAATCAATCAACTGGGATATCAAACATTACAAAACCATTCAATGCAAGCAACAATATGGTTAAGGTCTATAAGGCTAAGTCATCCAACAATTTCACATTGCATTCGACTCCTCAGTGAACGTAACTTTTCGCAGCCGAGGCTCAGCCACCTTCTCTGCTGTACCCAAATTCTTATTACATGATTTGTTCTTGGAAAGTACAGCTCTATCCAGACTGGAGGGCTTTGGCTTTGGAAATGGTTTCTTATTATCTGTTTTTGTTGGCTTTTTCTTCCGTTTCATCACGTCAACATGTTGACTAGGAAGCCTAATCTCCCAAGGGCAGACAGCTATCCAGCGGTCCACCCAGCTCCAGCCCCATTTATCTTTGCCGATTTCATATGAAAAACGACCCAGATTCTGTCCATTGTTAGGTCGCCACTGTGTAGGATGCAATTCACAGTTAACATTCTTTCCTTCATCGAGAACAAAATAGCCTTGTTTCAGACATGCAAATGCTATTCACTTTCATACAGAAGCATGCAGTTGCTAAATATGTATATCCACGATTGTTTTGTTTCAAGAAAGACGAGGCAACGGTCAGCTTAATAGATAAATAAAACTATCTAGAAACCATAATTCCTGATGGAAAAACTACCTAGTAGTTGAAATCAATAATTTCTATTTTAATTTATCTTTGCTTACCTGCCAATTCTGTAATATCACTGCTCCGGTTCTTTCACAGAAATATCTTCTCCCCTTTCCTGCTAATTCTGTAACGACACCTTTTCCAACTCTTTTACATGGAAGCAGTGTTTCTCTAGAGCTGCTCCAACTCTTTCGCGGAAACATCTTCTCCCGTTCCAACACTTCTACATGGAAGCAGTGTTTTCCTAGAGATCTATATTTGATTTACCCCCATTAAGAACCATGCTTTTTAGAGTAGATGGGTAAGACCTGATTGACCAATTAGTACTTGATGCATATTTACTGCCACATTCCAAGTTGGGAGAATTGTGAGAATGACTGGAATTGTTGTCATATCGCTCCTATGTTAGCCCCTACGGTCTTCCCTATTTGTTTTTTTTTTTTTTATTGTTTCCTTGTATGATAGTTATCTTAGTAGTGGTTTCTTTGTATGGCAATTGTCATTATAGCAGTTGCTTTAGTTGTGGTCTTTTGTATGACAATTGCCTTTATAGCAATTACCTTATCTGCCACCATTTGCCTTGTAGAGCACTTTACTTCACTTCTATATATTGAGAAGTCCGACAATGAAATAAGAGAACTTGCTCATTTCTTCTCACTTGGTATCAAAGCGACGATGTTAGATTGGCGCTTAGGTATCCCACCGAAATAGGCCTCCAATCCAATTTACCAAATCCCTAAATCCTCCTCTCCTCACCTTTACAAGCCATCACCGCCTCGACTTGCAGTAGTAGCGTCAATAGGAGCGGCAACAGTGGCGGTGATTTGCAGTAGCAGGGGCAATGCCAGTCAGCATAAGCATTGCCGGTGGGCCTATGCTGCCCTTGTGCTGGCGAGGGAAGCAGCAACAGCCCTTTTGAGGGCCACTAGGGGTCCCTCCTAGCGTGCACCTCCTGATTCTCGAAGGGACTATAATGTGATTCTAACTTGATTTTCAAGGAAGAGATTATTTGAATTTCATGTTAGATCATTTTTTCTTGTGAGTTTTGATGATTTTGCATATTTGAAAATTTGATTTCAGATCTGAGTTTGGAGAGTTTGGTTTAGTCGGTTGATTCCTTGGTCCCTGCTAGGCACAATGTTAGTCTCAAGAACAGAGATGGCATTGGATACCGCTATTGCGATAGGGACAATGGAGTATGCAGGCTTGATGCATCAGGAGCATGACAGGAGTCATCATGGTGCAGGATGGTTGATTGACTCTGGTGCTTCACAGCATCTTTGTGACGATCAAAGTTATTTCCGATCACTCAGTTTTGTTGCACTAGGGAGAACAGTACATGTAGCTGATGACAAGCACGCTCCTATTGTTGATCAAGGGGAGGTGTCTGTAACCCCCACTTTGGGGCTACCAAGAGCGTTACATGTGCCGGAGTTTCCCATAAGCCTAGTATTGGTGAGCAGGATTATGAAAGACCTTAATTATAGGGTTATCTTCGATGATATTGGATGCATCGTACAGGTTAAGTTCACTGTGAAGACTATCGCCAGAGGCACAAACGAGAATAGTGTTTATCATCTCAGGCAAGAACCATTTGCAGGAGCTAGCAGGTATGATGGTGGGTGTGCCTTACAATGGCATGTTTGTCTAGGTCACTTGCCTCTGGATCACCTCGGGAGGGTGATTTCACGTATCCCTCCTGCAACTACTATTCAGTGTGGAGACATGAGAGCAGGAGAGAGCTAGGGGGGGGGGGGGGGGACAAGGTTGGTCGTTGTTGGTGGGGAAGGTGAGGGCAATAACAGAGGTGCTGTGCTTCAAATGCATAGGGAAAGGCCACATCGCGCAGGAGCGTAGGGACCTGGTGAGGTGCGGAGGTCTTGGACACCAGAGGGCGTCGTGTGTGATGAAGGAAATGCGGAGGGTGGTGGTGTTTGGCATGCGAGCAACCTCTCTCCCTCCCCTACCGAAGGGTGCACCATTGGTCGAGGTCGAAGCACCCTGGTCGAAGGAGGTTGGGGTGCTCGAGAGAACCCTTGTGACAACCTTGGTCGAGGTGGTAGTGGGAGGTCTTGTTGGGTTGGGCAAGCTTGATGCGGAGGTAGTGAAGACGCTGGGGGCCCAAGTGGAAGGGATCGAGCTGAAGACGGTTTAGGGGAGGGGAAGTTTGAGCTCGTTAGCGTAATGTCAGAGCTGGTGGAGTGGTTGCTCTTCAAGGGCCTCCTATGTCTGATTGGGTGGTCAGATGGCGTTGGGCTTTCAGATTCGATGGAGCGCTACGGGAGCGGCTGCCAAGGAGGGTGGGGATGCTGGAGGACGTGGAAGGCATCCCGCTCTTTCTTCGCACGAGGGAGGTTTTGCAGGTGGTGGTCAATCCATTTGCAAGGTTGCAGTGGTGTAGGGGTCTCGGCTTGAGAGGCGAAGACCTTACCGTGGTGTAGACGATGGTGGAGCTTTGACCTGGCAAGACTCCTCGAGAAAGTGTCGCTTTGCCTGGGGAGCGCCTCTTGGGTAGTGAGGGTGAGGTCAGTCGGAGGGGGACCACGCTCCTTCGCGGAGGCAGTGTGGATGCCGGCTGGTGGAGGGGAGACGATAGGAGGGGCCGTGATGGCACAAGGTGCCGTGTGGAGACCAAGGGTCGTCGGTAGGGGAGGCACCTCATTTGCTGAGTCAGCAACACGTGGCTCGGAGTCGAATGGGAGAGCGTATGTCATGGCTCCACGATTGATGGGCGTGGTGGCGGGCGAGGCGGGTACGGTGGATGTGGGGTGGGCATTGAATGAGGAGGAGGCACTGGTGAAAGGCATGGAGGCAGTCGGGAAGACGAGCGGTCGCTCGGGAACTTTAAGGGGTGGAGGCGTGGGGGCAATCCAGAGGAGATTCGGAGGAGCCGATCGAGGCGTGGGGGCGATCCGGAGGAGATATCGAGGCGATTTGGCACATGGGCTTTTGAATGCCTCGAGGGGGTTTTAAGTGGGGGGGCCCCACATCTTGCCAGGGTGGTTGGAGTAAGGGGGTGGTTTCAGACCCCCACCTAGGTCTGAAGCCCACCCACAATCCCTTTTTTAGAGGCCCACGAAGGGTTCTGAAGGGCAACCTATGAGCGTGAGGGAGAGCGGCAACCTATGAGCGAAGGTCTTCCCTAACGATGGAGATGGAGGAAGGGAATGTGAGGTCAGGGCGATGAGGCTTCTCCATCAAAGGATGGAGAAGCTCTAGGCAGCGACGTAAATCTTCTCCGCGAAGCAAAGGACTACATCTAGGGCTTCGGTGGTAGCTGCGACCCCCTGGTTGTCTGGTGGACCTTCGGGTGGTGACGCGGGGCTCCTTCGTGGAGGTGGTGGCAATGGTGGCAACGCGGAGCTTCTTTGTGGAGGTGGCGGTGGTAGAGCTCCACATTGTGGCAACAGCGGCGAGGCCCGCTCAATGGGGGGGAGTGGGGCCCTTACGTTTAGGGTGCGAGGGATAGCGACACGCCTCCCTGCGATGCCGGAGGTGGAACGTGGGAGGGAGGTTGCGGAGCCTCCAGAGGTGAATGGGGGATGTACTGCGCAGGGGTGGGGAGGCAGAGGTGGTAGGGATTGGGGAAGGGCGGTGGGGGTGGGGAGATAAGGGGAGGATTAAGAGGAGTCTGGATGGGGAGGGGGAAGTAGGGTGGTCCAGAGTGTTTAGGCCTGGGGAGGTGGAGCAGGTTGCGGAAGTGGCTGGGTTTGGTCGAGCGGCAAGGGGTGTGGCAGGGGGGTCTCCTTAGGTACCCCATGCTGAAGACCCTCACGTGGAATGTTAGGGGGCTCTGTGACCCATCGTATCAAGGTACATTGAGGTCCTACCTCTGGAAGTAAGGCTCGAATGTCATTTTTCTCCAGGAGACGAAGTTGTAGCCATGTGATCAGAGGGTGTGGAGAGAGATCAGGGGTGGTGTGCTAGGTGGTTTTCGGGCATTGGATGCAGTTGGGAGGTCAAGGGGAGTCATGATCGGGTGTAAGTAGGACGTGTTTTCCTTTAAGGACTCAAAAATGGTGGAGGGGGTGGTCTCGGTGCAGTTGAGGAGGCAGAGCGATGGGTTGGTGCTGGTGTTCTCATCGGTGTATGGGCTGATTGATAACTCTGAGAGGATTGCTCTTTGGGAGGAACTCTGTCAGATCGCCAGGAGATTTCAGGGGTGCCCATGGCTTATTGGAGGGGTCAGAAGACTGGCCCGGTGGGAGAGGTCGGGACTGGGGTTTCGAGGACTTCGCAAGGTTCATCGTCGAGCACAGGCTGCATGATGTACCCCCCCACCTCCTGTGCCTATATGTGGAGGAGCTCTTGAAGCTTGATGTCCAGAATGGATCGGTTTCTGTGCTCGGTGGAGATGGCGAAGGTCTTCCCATTGGCAGGGGTCCGCACCCTTGAGAGACCCTTCTCAGACCATACTCCTCTGTTGTGGGAGTCTGGCGAAGGCTCCCACTTTGGTACGTACTTCAAATTCGACAGGGCGAGGCTCTCAGAGGAGGGCTTCAAGAGCATGGTGGAGGACAAATGGAGGGCTTTGCACCCAGACGGCTCGACGGCGAAGTTGGAGGCAAAGCTTCAGGAGTTGAGACTCTTTTTCAAGGAGTACAGGAGGCAAGTGAAAGACGAGTGAAATAGAAAGAAGGATGAAGCGCTCAGGGAGATCCAGAGGGTCGATAGAGTGGAAGACTAGGGCCTGCTGATAGTAGAGGAGAGAAAGACCAGGGTTGAGCACATAAAGACGGTCCAGGTGGAAGACCAGAAAGTGGAAGTGGAATGGAGAATAAAATCCAGGCAGAAGTGGATAAAGGAGGGGGACTCAAACACCAAATTCTTCCACATGATAGCGTTAGCCAGATGTAGGAGGAACTGGATTGATAAGCTCTAGGTCGGTGGGGTGGATTGCTCTGGTAGGGAAGCTGTGGGCAGAGCGGTGGCGGAATATTTCAGCGAGTTCGTGGGGAAGAGGAATGGGAGGTGGCGATGGCAAGGGTTGGACATTTCGGTGGTGAGTGCAATTGCAAAGGAAGAGTTGGTGGCACCATTCATGGAGGACAAGGCCCGCATGGCGGTCTGGGGGTTGAATGTTGATGAGTGCCCTGGTCCTGATGGTTTTCTGATGCTGTTCTTTAGAGAGTTTTGGTCGCTGCTGAAGAATGAGATCCTACAGGTCCTTGCGGAGCTTAGGGAAGGTAATTATGGCTTTGACAGGCTCAACAAATTGTACATGTTCTTGCTGCCTAAGGAGGGGGCAAAGGCGATAGATGACTACAGACTGATTACTCTCTCAAATGCCATGTATCTGATTGTTGCAAAGATTTTGGCGAGCAGGCTCAGGAGGGTGGTTGGGGGAGTTGTGTCGGAGGTGCAAACGACTTTTGTGCCAAGAAGATGTATCCTGGATGGGTATGTGGAGGCCACGGAGATCCTTGCGTATTGGAAGAGGGAGAGGAGGATGGCTTTCCTGTGGAAGGTCGATTTCAGGAAGGCGTACGACTCAGTGCAATGGTCATTCTTCTGGGAGACCATGGCAGTGAGAGGTTTTCCATCAATTTAGAGCATATGGATGAAGCAGCACGTCACAACATCCTTTTCAGTCTTCATCAACGGGAACCCAACAAGTGGTTGGATTTAGCTGAGGAGAGGCATTTGACAGGGGTGTCCTCTAGCACCCATGCTGTTTGTTTTGGTGGCCGATGCCCTGGCGAGGGCATCCGACAGGGTGTGTGGCAAGTCTGATGAAGGGCTTCCCTGTGGGGGAAGGGACAAGTGCGTCAGTGCTGCAGTATGCGGATAATACTCTCTTCTTCATGGAAGGGGCGAGGGTGAAAGCGAGACAAAACTGTGCTCTTCTGGAGCTATTTTGTGAGGCCTTAGGCATGCAGATTAACTTTTTGAAGTCTTCTTTTGTGCCTTTTGGTATGGCTACTGAGGAGGCTAGGGAGTGTTCGGAGGCTTTGGGGATGGAGGTTGGGTCCCTACCCCTCCCTTATCTAGGCCTGGCCCTAACAGATAGGAGGTGGTCTATTCAGGACAAGACTCTGTTGCTAGAGAGGATTAAGGACTGGCTGGTGGGATGGGCATCCAAGTTGCTTTTGAGAAGGGGCAAGCTGGTTCTCCTAAAAGCGATTCTGTCAGCTACGCCAGTGTACGTTACTTTTGTTGTGAAGCTACCGCGGAAGGTTGAAGACAAGATTGTGGGCATGATGAGAAGTTTCTTCTGGATCAACTATGGGGCAGGTAGGAAGGGGGCGAAACTGGTAGCCTGGAGTGAGGTTTGCAAACCTATCAAGGAAGGGGGACTGGGAGTCAGGGAGGTCGGGAGGATGAATGACAGCTTCCTGGCGAAGTGGATTACGAGACTTCTCAGGGGAGAGGTGGGTTTGGTGGGAAGGGTCTTGCAGTTCTACTTTGGGAGACCGCCTGGCTAGGGCCTCATGGTGGCACCTCCCTGTGGTACCTCTCAGTTCCTTAGAGGATTCTCTCTGGTGGCATCGAAGGTCCGATCGTTCTTTACATCTGTGGAGCTTCCCTAGGCTTGCAGCGTCAACATCTAATAGAGGAGCCTCTGTGGCGGAGGTCTGGGATGGGGCATGGTGTCCTACATTCTCGGGTAGTTTGTTAGACTAGAGGTTGGGGGAGTTGCAGGAGATGCTACAAGATCTAGAAGGTTTTCGACCAGAGTCTAGTGCAGACTTTTTCGGATGGGAGGAAGGAGAGTTCTCAGTGCAAGACGTGTATAGAAGACTTGGAGGCTCAGCCGCACTGAGGGACATTGATTTCATCCAAGGTTTTAAATATCGATATCGATATCATATCGACAAGTCAAGAAAAGGATATATCGCCTAGAAAATAGCTAAGAAAGGCATAAAATATCATAAAATATCAAAAAATTTAAAGGTTAACATTTTTATGAATAATATATCATGAAAAGATGCCTAAAAAACGTGTATGTGGTATATTAGGATATATCGCCGATATCAATGATTTTTTTACGTGTCTGTGTCGCCGATATCTCGGGGACATCGCCAATATCTCCCCATATCTGCGATATATCATCAATATCCAGGAAAAAATACCTTTGATGGTATCAATACCACCCAACCCCGTCGATACTGATATATCGGCGATATATCGCCAATATATCACAATATTTCAAACTTTGATTTCATTAGAGACTGCAAGCAGCTGTAGGAGGCTTCTTGCCCCCTGAAGGTGAAGACTTTTGCTTGGCTTCTCAGGAGAGGTCGGTTGATGACTAGGATGCGGAGGGCGTGGTGGGACCAGGACACAGAGAGGTCTTGTCCGCTCTATGGACAAGCGAAGGAAGGCGTGGACCACTTGTTCTTTGCATGCTCTATGGCAACACAAGTCTAGGATCGGATTGAGGACCGGTAGTGGGCCCATGACTCATTTCTCAATTTCTAGAGCTTATTTAGGCATGGCAGAGCTGACATTGGGCGCAACGTTTTTCGATCAAAGAGAGACAGCTCGGCCATTGGCGATAGTGTTGGCCATTTGGCTAGGAAGGAATGATGTTGTCTTTAGGAGGCAGTGCCCGAATGTGGAAAGCAATGTTGCATCTGCTTTATTTTTCATCTCGGGGTGGAATTCTTGTAATGTGAGCTATGTACTTTTTTTGATTAATTAATATATTTCCTGGGTGGTATCTTGAGGATGACTACCCTTCCCCATTTTTTTTTTAAACCTATTATTCAATGTGACGCCTACCAGTTAGGTAAGCATCATCGATCTTTTCCTGCTAGTACTCCTGAATCAGCGACTATTTTTTAGCTACTTCATATGGATGTTTGGGGACCGAGTGGAGTTCCAGACAGGATGAGACATCGCTATTATCTTGTAGTTGTTGATGATTTCTTTAGAGTGTCCTAGGTGTTCCATCTGAAGAACAAAACAGATGTTGGAGGTGTTATAGAGGCTCTCCTCTTGGAGATCAAGACATTGTACTCTGCCACCGTGAAAACTGTATGGATAGATATCCTCGAGTTCTGTACTGCGAGACTTACAAGTTCTACAGGGCTCGAGGGATCATCCACCAGACTACTTGCCCCCATACCTCGCAACAAAACAGGATTGCAGAGCAAAAGCACAGACATCTGTTAGAGGTTGCTCGTACTCTTGTCCACCACAGCGTTCCGTAGAAATACTGGGGGATGCAGTCTTGACTATGTTCTCTCTCATTAATAGAATGCCGAGCTCAGTTCTCCACGAACAGATTCGATTTTCCTGCTACATCCAGATGGTGAGCTTTTCCATATGTCTCCCAGGACCTTTGAGTGTGTTGCTTTCGTTCATATGTCATCACCAGGTCGTGACAAGCTTGCTCGCATTGTTAAGTGCATGTTCTTGGGGTACTTCAAGAGTCAGAAAGGGTACCGATGTTACGATCCCATCCATAGCAGATACTATGTTAGCACTGATGTGACATTCCATGAGGCCACATCGTTCTATTCAGTTGCTGGACAGATGAGTTCTCATAATGATGTGGCTCCCATGCCTATTCCTCCCGTTCCTTTTGAGGAAATTCCAGTTTCCACTTCTTAACCTGCTTCTTCAAGTTCCACAACCTCCTCGGATGATTTCCAGAGATTACATGGTCCGATGCACACATACAGTAGACCTCATACAACACAAGGACCAACTTCCCTACTAGCAGATGATACTCCACAGGTTGTTGAGATGGTATCTAGTGACAATGATAATTTGATCAGACCTAATCCTCTTGATAGTGTTGATTACAATAGTAGTGACGTTCCTTCTATAGACGTTCAAACAGAGGTGACAAACGATTCTGACCTTCCTATTGCCATTAGGAAGGCACCCTGCACATGTGAGTTCAGATACCGTGTTGCAGGTAATTTGGCTACTAATGGGCCTCGGAAAGCCTACCAAAAGATTTATTAGCATAGGAGGAGCTACTTAGGCATTAGCATCCATCGCTTAGGAGGAGAGATCAACCATCACCAAGCAAACACAAGGGGTTTGGTGACCTAGTCCACCGCAAGGGGTGTATGACTGGGGGGAAGACGATGCTCCAAACTATGCGCTAGAATTTTTTTGAATACATATTACATGGTATCGCTCCCTCTCCCGGGGAAGAGTCCCCTTTTCTTGGAGGGTTCCCTCTCCATTTATAACATGGGGATCACTCTCGTTGACAGGCTTTGGTACCCCTATTTGTCAGGCTACATGGTAGCTGTCAGGGTGCAGGTGGTCAGGCCCATCATTTTGTATCTTCTGCCGTTGCTGCGCAGGATCTTCTAGCAGATCGAGCTTCCATTGATTGGGATCCGGCTAGTCTCAGATGGGATGGGGTCCCGGTTCTACCTGTATACCCTAAGTTCGGGTAGCCAGATCCTTTGCCGGGTCAGGTGTAGAGTTTTGGATTCGAGGACACTTTTTGCCTCACATCATATGCCTCCACTTTTTAGCTAGTGTGAACTATTGAATAGTGAGAATGGCCAAAACTCCACAGTAGGTGATGGCCCCAAATGTTCGTTTGGCTGTACTGCAGCAGGGGGAACATTTATGCTTGGGGAGTTAAGTGGCCTTCACCCGCTTTCAATTGCTCGGAAGAGGTTTCTTGTTAAGGCGCATGAGCCTAAGCTCACACCGGCTTTTATGGGGTGGCATGCTTCAAGGCAGGACGCGAGATGTGTAAGCCCGAGCTGATGCTGACCTTAAGAGGCGGTAAAGGTAGGCGTTGCACGTGTTAGCCCGAGTCGGTGCCGGCCTTACGAGGCAGCAGAAGGTAGGCGTGGGGTGTGTTGACCTGAGCCAGTGCCAGCCTTAGGAGGCGGCAAAGGTAGGCGTTGGGCATATTAGCTTGAGTCGGTGCTGGCCTAATGGGACAGTAAGGGTAGGCACGGGGCATAATAGCCCAAGCTAGTGCCGGCCTTAAGAGGCGGCAGAAGGTAGGCGTGGGGTATGTTAGCCTGAGCCGGTGCTGGCCTTAGGAGGCAACAGAACGTAGGCGTATGAGCCCGAGCCAATGCCGGCCTTATGAGATAGCAAAGGTAGGTGTGGGGCATGCTAGCCCAAGTCGATACCGACCTTATGAGGCGGCAAAGGTAGGCATGAGGCATGCTAGCTCGAGTCAGTGCCGACCTTAGGAGGTGGCAAAAGGTAGGCATGAGGCGTGTTAGCTCGAGCTGGTGTCGACCTTAGGAGGCGGCAAGAGGTAGGCGTGGGGCGTGTTAGCCCAGGCCTGTGCCGTCCTTGTGAGGCGACGTTTCGCCTAATTCGAGACACTAGGGCAAACACCGTTGCTGCGAGTGGTTGTGGCTCGAAGCGTCGCATCTTTTTAGAGGGACGTGAAAGGCTTTTTGAATGTTCGACATGTAATAACACGTAGGGTTCTTGACTGGCAATTTTATTGGTACGGTTACGCTACTGCGAGATCAGTGCCATATCCAAGGGGATTTAGTTCCTCAGGAACTGGCAAGCCGCAGGGGGTAAAAAGACATTACCACCCTCGGGGGCCCGAGGGGCGAGGTTATAAATAGAGGGCCGATGTGGGCCTTGTTTCATTGCCTTTCATCGTCTTTGATTGCGTTCGAGTGAATTGAGGATTGAGGAAGAGTTATGACTCGTTCGCTCCCTAGGTAGAGTTCTGTGACTGAACTTCCGTATGTCGGGCGAAGCAAAGGGTAGCTATGTGCAGCCTTCGGACGAGGATGAGCCCCTTCTGGTGCCCTCGTGCAGCTCCCTTGGTAACTTCATGAGAGGAAAGCAAGGGCTGCTGCCGCTGAGAACTCTCATGAGAGTGTACTTGCCCAGGCAGAGGCGGGATGCTGGCTAGGTGACGCTCGCAACGCTTTCCTAGACGGTGGACCTCGTCTGGGGATTTCCTGTGGAAGGGCCAGCTGAAGGTCTGGTGGCATTGACTACGTGGGCCCCCTTACTGATATATTTGAGGGTACTTCGCACGTTCAGGCTAGCTAGACTGCCTCCAGGGGTCAGGGGTCCGTGCCCTCCCATGCCGCTCTATTCCCTCTGCGACTCCACGAAGGCGAGGTAGGGGTTGCGACTGCCGAGAGCTCCTCTCGTGGGAGTGTATTTGCCCGGACAAATGTGGAGCGGGGCTTTATAAAGGCGTTAACAGGAGTGGATCCTTCCGGTTAGGGGGTCACTTAGAGGTCGCCCAGACGGCTGGTGTGTTTGGGGGTCCTTTATGGGGGGGGTCTGCCGGGGGTCTCTCGCTGTCCAAGGAGGTGACGCCAACTTTGATGTCAGATGGCACCCTTCGCTTGGGGCGGCGGGCTTTTTGGCTCCTAGGATCCGCCTTATTCTGACCTTGCCCTCCTGCCATGGAGCACAGGATGTGGTTACATTCTGCTTCTTCGCCTCTTCGTGGTAAGCCCTCTTCTAGCCCTTTTTGGAGTTGGTAGGGGATTTTTAGTGTTTTTTGTCGTAGTTTTTACTATGTCACGGTCCTCACGCCTCGGCTCTGCTTGCTCTTTTGGGGAGTCCTCGGCGACCCTAGGGGAGGTGTCAGACGCAACGGAGGACGCTGAGGCTCCACCCTTAGCAAGAATAAGCGGGTGGAGCATCCCGTCAGCTGGGGGAGCGGGTGGGGTTTGCCATAGGGCAAGGCAGCTTTTGGCCGAGCTAGCCATCAGTCGCAGAGCTAGATGAGGGTCCCCATTGCAGGGGTCGTGGTCCTTTCTGGACTTGCCCAACTGCTTGCCTTCCGTTGAAGGCTCCTTCTAAAGGAGGCGCAAGTTTTGGAAGTACTCGCCCCTCTCGTAGGGGTCGTGATACCCCGCAGTGTCACCCTCATCCTGTGTAGCGGAGGTGGGTGCTGCTGAGTGGTGTTGCCAATATTTTCGTACTAGCCTGTCTCTTTTTAATTGTAACTTAACTAAAGACCATGATACGGGGAATGTAATAGTTGGTGCATGTTGTAAAGGAAATGAAAGAATATATTGTTTTATTTCTTGTATGGATTGCTCGTATGCTAAGTGTAAGAATATATTCTTTGCATGGGATTCGCTCGTACGGGTTTCGTGAACATCGTTTTAGGAGGCTTGGCTTGATCCCTTTTGCTTACTCGAGTGACTTGGCATAGAGGCTCCTCATGTTACTTCCTTCCGGCTTATAGCTGGTGGGGTCCATTTGGATGTTCATGAGGAGGGCCACCCATAGTAGTGGTCGGGTGCCTATGGCTAGCGTCGTAAAGACTTGGGCAGGTTGCCCTTGGAGGCCTTTTTTTGTGGCCTTTATGGGCCGACTAGTTATTCGACGCCCGGTCCAGCCACTCCCTTCAGCAAGAGGGAGGACATTTCTATGAGAAGCTGCATCAAGGCTACTCAACACGTAGCACTTATCCTGTAAAATAGTTGGGTTAAGGGCGTCCGCAATGGGTACCTTGCCTTTGACCGACTCTCCTTTGACTGATAGGAGGGGGCACGAGTCCCGGCTTGTCTTTTGGCTTTTTAAGTAGGACGCTTCGACCCATTTGCGCATTCCTCTGGGGGTCGGTTGCTTATGAGGGCCTTCCTTGAAGGATGGCAGAGAGGGGGATCGACCCTAGGAGGTGGCCCGAAGGGGAAGGTAGCTTTGGGATGCAGGAAGCCAAGCTCGTGCCTTCTTGCAGCGTTGCGTCACCTGAGGAATAGGGCGCTATGGTCCCACTCCCTTGTCCCTTCGTAATATGGCGATCGTTAGCAAAGGCGGGTCGGACCCTTGCCCTTCATTTTGACGGGAAGATGCCTTTTGAGGGCAAGGTGACCCAGACTCTTGCCATTGGGCGGTATGTTGAACCTCAGGGCGCATGGGCCCGCGTCCTTACCGACTCGAGGGGCTGGTCCCTGCTAGCCTCGGAGGCTTTAGGGTTGGAATCAATCGACACTTGATGGGGTTTGCCCCAGGTGGAGTTAATAGGGTGCTCCAGCTGTGTCTGTGCCACCCAGGCCCTTCTTGATGGTGCTCGGGGGGTAAAGGACTATGGCTGCCTCGGCGATGCCTTCCCTTGTCCTTTTGGTAAGGACCAGAGGGAGTTGGGGCTCCTCTTACTGAGTCATGCCTTTCCCTCTGAGGGATGCTTAGTCCCTTAGCTAGAGCCCGTCTTCGATGATACTCGCTACTTATCCCTATTGGGGGTAGGGCAGAGGTGCCCTTTCGCTGAAGTGTCTGAATGCCTTTCCCTGATGAGGGAGCCTTAAGGCGGGCTCTGCTGTTGAGGCTTGTGCGCGTGCACTGCTTAAGACCATTGTTTCCCTCGGGAGGTCGATTTTACGGACGAGCTGATCAGTGTCGTTCGGATGGAATCCAGTGGTCGAGGCAAAAGAGCCTGGCGAAATTCCTGTGAGGATTGGCTCAGACTTGGGTATTGGACCGCGGTCCATCACCTCGGCCTCTTTTTGGAGACGAGGGCCTAAGAGTTGGTTGTTGGGTGGCCTATCGATTTCGCGAAGGCGGTTGGTGGCTTGGCCGTTTTCTGGACATGGCCCTTCTATTACTGGGCCCATCCTCATCGTCATCGTGGCTGCGAGGCCTAGTACCGTCGGGCACCTACCTACTCGACTGTGCCTTTGAACTGGGTGAGGCTCGGGGGACTTTTGTATAGGTTGGCCCTTGAAGGTGGTCGTTGCCTAGGGCCTTCCATAGAGGGTGGCCATGGAGTAGGGTCGACCTCGGAAGATGGCGATGAGAGCCAAGAGTAGGCGCTCGAACTCTTGCTGGCAAAGGTTTGGGGGCACGTTGAGTGGGGCTTGGAGCACGGGGGTCCTAGCCCGAGTTATGGGTGCTGCATGACACGAGGCCCTGAGGTCCTGACTCAGCTTTTAGCGGTCAGTATAGTGCCTGCGGGGCAAGAGAGCCCGAACCCTCACCCTTTGCTCCAGTAGGCCGATGCCTCTACTGGTAGGGCGGTCAGGGTCCCTATGGGCAGTGTGTGGAGCCTCCGGGCGCATAGGCCTAAGTCCTTATTGGCTCAGGGAGTTGATGCCCTAGTCGTTGTAGGTAGAGAGTAGGAGCCTTGATCATGCCATGCTTTGGGAATGGCATTCTGGCAACCGATAAGTAGGGCATGAGTGCCTCTGCTTGAATTCGTGTCAGTCGTCAGGAATAGCTTTGTCAGCCTTGGGAGGCAGCAATTGTCAGGACTGCAGGGGTGGGTTTGTCCAAGGCCCGACCGACCAGGAAAGGTGGCATGTCACCTGATTAGGCAATGGCATAAGGGAGCGTTCTGCAGGTCCGTTTGTGCCGACCTTAAGAGGTGGCTGAGCGGGTCTCAAGGGGCGATCGTGCGCCCGCTCGAGCTTGGGTTGACTTTCAAAAACATCCTACCATTATTAAGAGGTGGCACGAAGAAGAACGACGAGCACATCCACCCAGGTTTTTGCCAACCTTAAGAGGTGCCTTATCGGCCTGAAGAGGCAGCAATACATGAAGCGTTGGATGCATCCGTCCGAGTTCTCGTCCACCTTAAGAGGTGGCAATACATGGAACGTCGGACGCGTCCGTCCGAGTTCTCATCCACCTTAAGAGGTAGCCTGTCGGCCTGAAGAGGCGGCAATACATGGAATATCGGACGCGTCCGTCCGAGTTCTCGTCCACCTTAAGAGGTGGACTGCCTGAAGAGATGGCAATACTAGAAACGTCAGACGTGTTCGTTCGAGTTCTCGCCTGCCTCAAGAGGTAGCCTGCCAACATGAGGAGGCGGCAAATACTTGGAAGATCGAACACGTTCGTCTGAGTTCTCGCCCGCCTTAAGGGGTAGCCTGTCGACTTAAGGAAACGGCAATACATGGAATGTTGGACGTGTCCGTTCGAGTTTTCGTCCACATTAAGAGGTGCCTTGCCGGACTGATGAGGCAGCAATATAGGGAACGTCGGATGCGTTTGTCTGAGTTCTCGTCCACCCTAAGAGATGGCTTGCCAGCCTGAAGAGGCGACGGTAGATGGAACATTGGACACATTCGTCTGAGTTCTTGTCCACCTTAAGAGATGACCTACCAGCCTGAAGAGGCGGCGGTAAATGGAATATCGGATGTACCCATCCGAGTTCTCATCCACCTTAAGAGGTGACTTGCCAACCTAACGAGGCGACAATACATGGAACATCGAACGTGTCCGTCCGAGTTCTCGTCCACCTTAAGAGGTGGCAGTAAATGGAACGTCAGACGCATCCGTCCAAGTTCTCGTCCACCTTAAGAGGTGGCTTGCTAAGCCTAAGGCGGTAATACATGGAACGTCGACCGTGTCTGTTTGAGTTCTCGTCCACCTTAAGAGGTGGCCTGCTAGCCTGAAGAGGCGGCGGTAGATGGAACGTCGGATGCGTTCGTCCAAGTTCTCGCCGACCTAGGGAGGTGGCTTGCCGGACTTAGGAGGCGGTAGTAGATGGAACGTTGAACACGTGCTTTTGAGTTTCAACCCACCTTAGGAGGTGATTTGGTGGGTCGATGTCCGACCCCAGTGAGCCCCCCAGAGGCGAATTGCTGGGCGAAGGTATTAGGCAAGCACTACTTGTTGCAGGCGACGACTGATTATTGATGGGAGATACGCCTCTGGTAGAATGGGTCGGGCCTGTTATCACCGTTGTGGTAACGTGGGGAGCCTCAAACGTCGAGTCCGGCGACTTTCAAGGTCGCTCCTTGCACGGCGGGTACCGCGTACGCCGAGGGTATCCAACGTTAGCCACCCTTATGGGGTAAGCTTGCCTTTGCAGGGACTCCGGAGGGCGCCACGATCCTTGACAGCCTTACGGACCTATTTTTGGGCACATTAACCCCTTTGGGGGTTATCACCTCTGGACCCTTGGAGGGAGTGGGATTTCCCCTAACCTTAACGAGCCTGGTTAGTGTTGTGAGGAATGAAGAGGCAGGGGAAGATGCGACTAACGAGTCAGGCTATGATCGAAGTCACTTGGCAGATCAGTCAGGTTAATCCTTTGCTGGATTACATGGACTTGGTTCCCCGTCTCCTTCAAGAGGGTTTCTTTGGTCGCCTCGCCTCGACTCTGGGGACCTACCCCGAGTCACGGCTTCTCCACGTCAAGAGCTCCTCCTTATGAGGGAGTCAGGTATGTGACAGGAGATCCCTGGCATCGGGCACGTACCAGTGGGCAGTTCGCCGAGTCGCCTGATTCTATTGTCAGCCTAGCCACTTTAGGTACAACCTGGTTAGGGTGTCCATCCCTAACCAAGTTTGAATGTCAGAGGGTCATGCCCTTCCTCTCTCTCCTCTTCTCTCGGTTGCCGAAGGGTCGTGAGCGGAATGGTCGATGGGAGGAGAGGAAGGCAATTCTTATTGAAGTGGGGGATGCGCCAAGGGCACGTCGACCCGGAAGGGGTGGCTTGGATGGCAGCTTAACCTGAGAGTCTTCGAGCACTGCAGGCGTTGCCGTTGGAAGCTGCGTGGGTTGTTGACTCGTCTCAGACGACGCTGCTCCCGGAGGTCACCTCGACTTTCGTGCTGTCGCGTCCGGGAGGCCGGAGGCGAAGTCCTCGATTACCCGCAGGCGTCGTGGTGGAGATTTCCACCTGGTCAGTGGCTAGGGGAGCGTACTTTTCGAAGGGCTTGAAGCTGCACTGATGGGGAAGGCTTTTACCGAAGCAAGCCTAAAACACTCTGCCAGAACACGCAAGGAGGCTTGGTCATAACCCCCTCGCCCTGACGAAGATCAAGGGGAGGTACCCGAGGGAGACTCTCTAAGGTTCGAAATGCCAATTTCGATGCCGTGCCGATGAAATTCTAAGTGTGCATTTCGCCCGTTTTTCAATGGGCATGCCAATGAGCATGCTGAGGGCACGCTGTGGGCATGCTGAGGGCATGTCGATGCATACCGACAAAAATAACAAAAGTAATTAAAAAAACTAATAGCAACCTTGGCATGGGCATCGATTTCGCCAGCATGCCGACCATGCCAAGGGCATGCCGACGGCATACCGACAATGCCGACATGCCGACGATATCCCTGTAAATCGACATTTTATCCATGTCGGCACGACCCTTGCTTGGAAATGACCTTGCTGTCGGCATTTAAATCCATGAGCCTATCCGAAGGGGGGAGCTCAGTTTCCTAGCGTGCCATCGGCTCAAGGTCGCTTTAGCCTTTGCGTTGATGGGCTTAAGCGATAGGAGAGGACCTCTAATGGCGTGAGCGCTACTGCCAGGGTTTCGAAGGCGATGTCCACCCGCCGAGGGACTAGGGTGACATTGCCTGCCCGCTTGGATGGGGTGTTGACCCGCCTAGCTCTCAACTCGCAACGAAGGCAGCGTCGGCTACTTGCCGTTGCTAAGGTCCCTCCTTGGGGTGACCCCCTAGGTGCCCTACGGGCCTTTCGTTCTTTCGCCTTACAGGGCCTGGGGGCAGCAAACCTTAGTCCATGGTTTGCCCCCCCTCTAAGCACGCCCGCCTAACTCGTGGTCAAGGGGGTACATTCACTGACGAATCCTATTGCCCCGCGTAGGGGTGATCCTTTGCGGACCAATCTATCTCAGGCAAGTCTACTCGACGCGCGGCCAAGGGAGCATGTTTTTCTTTGGACGAGAGACCTCATTGCCTGGGGCATTCCGCGATTATGGCCTTCGGGGAGCCAGCTGCTATCCCTAGGAGAGCGGCTCTTCCCTGGTGGAAGGAGCCTCTTCCTCAGTCAGGCATCAGGACCCGCCTATCCGGGGGCATGCTCGCCTTTAGCGGCAGCCGTCATCGACACTGCGTTCTTCGAGTGATCTCGCTCCACGACTCCTTGTTGGGTACTTAGGCACGTGGCCAAGGGCATTGCGCCCGTACTTGCAACGCAGACGGAGTGGCACAGGGTGCCGTAGGTCCACCGCTTCACAGGGTCCGATTCGTTGTAGTGTCGAGCCTCGAGCTACACCGAGCAAGATACGAGAGGCTCGATCCTCTGCTACTTGACTCCTGATAGCTTCTTGGGGTTGCCCTTAGTCCCCGAGT
The DNA here is from genome assembly GCA_037157565.1 of Thalassia testudinum. Lineage (NCBI taxonomy): Eukaryota > Viridiplantae > Streptophyta > Magnoliopsida > Alismatales > Hydrocharitaceae > Thalassia > Thalassia testudinum. Next base: position 138,634,555 of record JAZHRO010000063.1, read on the forward strand.
GCTTGGCGAAGCGCTCTCAGGACCTGCTCTTCACACCCTCAGAGGGGTTGTCTGACTGGCCAGGGAACAATCCGCAAGCGAGCCCTTGTCGAGTGAGTGTTGCTGGAGGAGCCCGGTGGGAAGTCCCCGTGGGACGACTGAGCGCTAGCTCGCCTCGAGGATTGTTCCTCAAGGAGCACAGTGTGAGGCAGGGTTAGTTCTTTCGTGCTGGACCATGGCTGGCGTTCCAAACGTCTCCAACGAAGGACCCCTTTTCTCTCATTCCTGTGTGGGTAGGCGATTCGCGGATGGGCATGTATCTGCGACCACCGAACTTGGCTCCCGGTTCCTCTTGACCGGGCTGCGCCTCCAGGAAGGAGGGTCCATCTTGGGGACCTCAGGCAACAAGTCAAGGCCGCCAGGACGTGTAGACGCTGCACCCTGACCGGGCCCTTTCTAAGGGAGGAAGGTCGCGAGTGGGATTGCGGGTGGTTACTACCACCGCAAAGGCACTCGCTCAGGGTGGTCGTAGTAGGGTGCCAGAGGGGCCCTTTCTCCCTGCGATCGGATGCTTTGCAGAGCGACGACTCCTTTGTTGATGCTTTCCACAAATGACGCCATTTGATGGGCCTCGAAAGGCCTACCAAAAGATTTATTAGCGTAGGAGGCGCTACTTAGCCATTGGCATCCATCGCTTGAGGGGAGAGATCGACCTCACCAAGCAAACACAAGGGCAAGTAGGGTTTAGTGACCCAGTTACACCACAAGGGGTGTAGGTCTGGGTGGAGGACGATGCACCCAACTATGCGGTAGAATTTTTTTGGACATATTACATGGTCTCGCTCCCTCTCCTGGGGAGTCCCCCTCTCTCGGAGGGCACCCTCTCTATTTATAACATGGAGATCACTCTCATTGATGAGCTTTGGTACCCCTATTTGTCAAACTACGTAGTAGTTGTCAAGGTGCAAGTGATCAGGCCCATCATTTAGTATCTTCTGCCCTTGCTGCGCAGGATCTTCTGGCAGACCGAGCTTGCATTGAATGGGATCCGACTGGTCTCAGGAGGGACAAGGTGCTGGTTCCACCTGTATACCCCAAGTCCGGGTAGCCGGATCCTTTGCCGGGTCAGGTACGGAGTTTTGGATCCAAGGGCACTTTTTGCCCCACATCAGCTACTAATGGCCTTGGTTTGGAGTTTGGTAGATTCTTCCAAGCACTTATTGTCTCATACATTCCATATGCATAGCAGCAGATCATGCTTGATCCAAAGTGGCGTCAAGCCATGGAGGAAGAGATAGCGGTATTTAGGAGTAGACAAACTTAGGGAGTTGACCTCACTTCCTAGAAGCGCACGAATGGTTAGCTCTAGATGGGTCTTTACCTTGAAATACAACCCGAATGGGTCAATTTCAAGATATAAGGCCAGGTTGGTGGCGAAGGGATTCACCCAGACTTATGGGGTGGACTTCTTTGACACTTTCTCGCCCGTTCCACGGCTTACCATTGTTCATATACTCATCTCTATTATAGCTCACAGAAATTGGCGGTTGCACCAGCATGATGTGAAAAATGCCTCTATGGCGATTTCAGGAGGAGGTTTACATGCAGCATCCCACGGGTTTTAAGGTTTAGGGGGCGTGTGTGCAGACTCTAGAAGGCCATTTATGGTCTAAAATAAAACCCAAGAGCATGGTTTCAGAAGCTCTCAAATGTGTTGCAGAAGATGAAGATGTAGAGATCTTCCTCAAATCATTCTCTGTTTGTAAGGAAAATAGAGAATGGTGTGGTGGCACTCCTAGTTTATGTGGATGATCTGATTATCACCGGTGATGATGAGGCTATAATAAGTCAGGTTAAGAAGTCTCTTGTACGATAGTTTGTTATGAAGGATCTGAGCCAGCTTAGATACTTTATGGGGATCGAGGTGGCTAGGAACAGAGATGTGATTATTCTCTCTCAACGCAAATATGCGTTGGATGTTCTTCAAGAGACAGGTATGCTGGGGTCCAAGCCAACCAACATTCCTATAGATCCTAAGGCACATCTTCATGAAGAGAAGGTAGAGGCAGATGATAGTAGATCATATAGACAGTTGATTAGCAAGCTACTTTATCTAACCATTACACGGCCCAATATTGCATTTGCTGTAAGCAAGCTTAGTCAGTTCATGGATATGCCAACCAAACAGTATTAGCAGACTGCTATGTAGGTGCTTAGGTACTTAAAGAAAGCACTTGGATGCAGTATTTTCTTCCAGACTAGGGCTTCCATGACTATGGTGGGATACTCAGATGCAGATTATGCAGGGTGTGTTACAGATAGGAAGTCTACTATATGCTTCTGTACTTTTATTGTAGGTAACCTAGTTACCTGGAGTAAAAAGCAGGTTCTGATATCTTGTTCTAGTGCTAAGTCAGAATACAAGGCCATGGCCCAGACTACTATTAAGATGGTTTGGATTAAATCCTTATTGCCGAATCTGCATGTTCATATTGAGGAACCCATGGAAATGAGATGTAACAATAGAGTTGCCACGTATATTACTAACAATCCCATGTTCCATGAGCGCACCAAGTATGTGGAAGTTGACTGTCACTATACTAGATATTTGATCCAGTGTGGGGTGTTGCGCACAACATATGTTCCTTTAGAGGATCACACGACTAACATCTTCATGAAGCCCTTGCCACGTGGAGTGTTTGATGCATGTTCCAAGCTAAACATGATTGACATCTATGCTCCAGCTTGAGGGGGAGTGTTATATCCCTACTATGTTAGCCTCTGCAGCCTTCCTTATTTGTTATTTCCTTTTTATTGGTTACTTGTATGATGGATACCTTAGTTGTGTTTCCTTGTATGGCAATTGCCTTTATAGTAGTTGCCTTAGTTGTGGTCACTTATATGGCAATTGCCTTATCTACCTCTCTTTGCCTTGTGGAGCACTCTACTCCACCTTTATATATTGAGAGATTGGACAACGGAATAAGACAACTTGCTCATTTCTTCCCACTGGAACATATAAGTTAGGATAAATGAGCAATCCATCTATTTATCTAACCTTATTTCTCTTTATATAGAGAGAGAAGTGGATGTAAATTTCATACAACCCCATAAAGAAGACAAAATATAATAACATCACACACACCACACATAACCACATAATTGCCTAGACTCCAAAACACTCCCTCTCAAGCTGGAGCATAGATATCAATCATGCTCAACTTGGATACACATGTATCAAATGCGGAACTAGCTAGTGGTTTGGTGAAGATATCAACTGTCTGAGCCTTTGAGGTAACCTGGGAGGTAAAGATAAATCCTTTCTGAATCAAATCTCTTGTGTAATGACAATCCAGCTCTACATGTTTGATGCGTTCATGAAACATGGGGTTGTTGACAATATAAGTGGCAGCCCTATTGTCACATCTTAGTTCCATAAGCTCATCAATCTGTATATGTAGATCACTCAACAAGGATCTCACCCACATCAATTCTACTGAGGTCTGAGCCATAGCACGATACTCGGACTCAGTACTAGATCTGGACACTGCAGTTTGTTCTTGCTCTTCTAGGTAACCAGATTCCTTGCAACATGCATACAAAAACCTATGATAGATTTCCTATCATCATAGTTGCTGGCACAAACTGCGTCAGAGTATCCAACTACAGTCATAAATGCCCCTCTAGTGAAGAGAAGACCCTGTCCTGGTGCTCTGTTCAAGTACCTGAGCACCATCATGGCTGCATCCCAATGCTATCTAATAGGCCTCTCCATAAACTAACAACTTCCCTACGACAAAGGAAATATCCAACCTAATAATCATCAAGTAAAGCAGTTTCCCCACCAGCTGGTGATATTGCCTACTATCAACTGACTCCGTTTCACGGTCATGTAGTCACACCTTGAGATCCATGGGAATATTCGCTGGCTTAGTTTCCAGCATGTTTGTCTCTTTCAACACATCTAGGGCATATTTTCGTTGAGATAAAACAATACCACATCTACTCTAGGCTACTCTCCCAAGGAAATATCACAAGGGTCCTAAATCCTTCATTACAAGCTAAGTTGCCAAAGTCTGATCTCAGCCACACCTGTTGTATCATTACCAATGACAATTAAGTCATCAACATATACCAAAAGAGCTACAATACCTTTTCTAGTCTTCCTGACAAATAAAGAATGATCTGCAGACGATCTGATGAACCCCACAGACTTTACCATCTGGGAGAACTTCTGAAACAAAGCTCTCGGGCTCTGCTTGAGGCCATATATGGCCTTCTGCAACCTGCATACACACTCCCCCTGAACCTCGTAACCAGGGGGCTATTGCATATAGACCTTCTCCTGTAAATCTCTAGAAAGAAAGGCATTCTTCACATCAAGCTGGTGAAGATGCCAATCTCGCTGAACTGCCACTGAAATCAAAACCCTCACTATAGTTAGCCGAATCACAAGTAAGAAAGTGTCAAAGAAGTCCACCCCATATGTCTAGGTGAATCCTTTGGCAACAAGTCGGGCCTTGTAGTGTGCAACTGACCTATCTGGATTGTACTTGACTGCAAACACCCATTTGCAGCCAACTACTATAGCACCCTCTAGTAAAGGCATAAGCTCTTAAGTACCATGTGAAGTAAGAATAGCCATCTCATCTCCATGGCCTGGTGCCACTTTGGATCAAGCATGGCCTGCTGGTAGGTGGTAGAGACATATATGACAGAAAGAGCATGACAAAAGCTTCCAAAAGCTGACCCAAGGCCATCAATAGCTAGACTACCTGCAACACAATATCTGGACTCACAGGTGCGAGGTGCCCTCTTAATGACAATAGGTAGGTCAAGATCAGCTATCTGATCCTCCTGTTCTGGCTGTGAAGCATAAATATCCTCATCCAGACGTCTATTGTCAGGGGGTATCATCACTCTGCAACTTGTTTGTGGTCTCCTAAGGTGAAGGTGGAGTCTCTGTGGCATCTGTAGGAGGTGGCATCACAAAAGTACTGTGAAGTTCTTGATATGTAATAATAGGCTCAGAGAACTTCATAGGACCGATCGTAGTGGGTAGGGAAGCAGAAATAGATCTCCTGCAAGGGAACAGGAGGTATAGGCATGGGAGCCTCCGTAACCTCATGGGATAAACTCCATGCAGCAGTAAAAAAATATGGAATAGACTCATGAAAGGTAACATCCGCACTCACATAGTGCCTACCAGTGAGTGGATTCAAGCATCTATATCTGTTCTGAGTCTGTGAATATCTCAAGAACAGACACTTGACTGCTCGTGGTGCCAACTTATCTCATCTTGGAGAAAGAGAGTGAACAAATGCAACATAGCCAAACACTCATGGTGGTACGTGAAAAAGCTCCCGCTCAGAATGTACTATATGCCAAGGTGTCTGCTCATGAAGTACTGAACTAGGCATCCTGTTGATCAAATAACAAGTCGTAAGAACTGCATCCCCCCAATATAACTGAGGCACACTATGATGAATCAATAAGGTACGGATCACATCCAAAAGATGTCTATGCTTCCTCTCAGCCACCCCATTCTGCAGATAAGTGTGAGCACACATAGTCTAATGCACTATCCCATGAGACTTGTAGAATGCAGACAACCTGATGGTACATAGCTCAAGTGCATTATCAGATCTTACTACTTTAACAGTAACAGAATGCTGATTCTTGATCTCTAATATGAGATTCTGAATGTTAGATCCAACATCTAATTTGTTCTACAATAAGAATATCTAAGATAGGCGTGAAAAGTCATCAACTGCTAAATAGTAACAGTGACCCATCCTATTTGTATCCTACTCGGCCCCCATGCATCCACGTGAAACAACTCAAACAAGGTTGTGGATCCAGAATGAGTGCTCACAAGATAAGAGGAATGATGATGCATGCCCATTAGACAAGCATCACAGTGTATCTTGGCTACATGAGATATGTGTGGAATGACTCTACAAAGACTCTCCAGAGGAAGATGCCCAAGCCTAAGATGTCACTGAAATACACTTCCTGGAGCAGAAGATACCTCTCCTCGACATGCAGATGCGAGTAAAGTCTAAGTAAGGTGATAAACTCCACTCTTTACATTTCCACTACCAATCATCCTCCCTATCAACTTATCTTGAATGACACAACCCACATCATCAAAGATAGCACGACAATTAAGTTCCTTGGTAATTGTACTCACTGAGAGTAGGCTCATAGGAAAGCCTGTCACATAAGAAACATCAGATAATCTCAAGGTAGGAGTCACAGGCAGTGATTTAAATGCCGTTGGCAAGGTCTCTTTTGGGAAAAACCCATGCCGACATGGTAAAGCTGTCGAAATGCTGGGATATCATCGGCATGGATGGCATGTCGACGAAATCGATAGTCATGCCAAGGCTGCTGCTGATTTTTTTAACTACTGTCATTTTTGTCAGCATGTATTGGCATACCCTCGACATTTCCACAGCATGTCCTCGACAAGCTCATCAGCATGCCCATCGAAAAACAGGCATTTCCACGGCGTGCCCTCGGCATACCTATGAAATGCACACTTAGAATTTCATCTGCACGGCATCGAAATCGGCATTTCGAATCTTGGTCACAGGTACCTCCCCCTGACCTATCTTGGAGTGCCTACCATCTGCAACTTGTACTGTCATGCCTGTAGGCACAGATCTAAGATGGGTAAAACGATCCTGATCTCCACTGAGATGCTGTGAAGCTCCTGAGTCAACCAGCCACTACGTACTACCTTGATTCCTGTCGTATGCAATAGAGCCCAACTCAATAGCTCCTTGGAGCCAATCATGATGGCAACATCTGCGGAATAATCTCTCATACTCACCCCTAGTAATGGTTACCAAAGCCTTTGCCAACCTTTGTGTGGTACAGATGCTTGGACCAACATCATAGGGAGCCATACCATTTGGGGTAGAACAAATAAGTAAAAGGAACTTTATATCACCATCACCAATGTAGTTTGCAACCTACAGTCGGGCATATCAGAGGATTATCAAATCTGATGGAACCACCTAGATCACAAACAGATCTGAAAAGCACCAAGCCATGATATGAAACGTGTTTTTCAGACCATAGCACAAAGGTGGTGTGCGGCTCGAGGCTACCACAACCCTGGTGACAGTGGTGATCAGACTCGGGTGGTAATCTGGGTAAGGTCGAGCAGAGCAAGTGGCAGTGATTAGGCCCAAGCAGTAATCTGGGCAGTGATTTGGGTCAGATATGGGGCGACGTCAGATCTGGGCGACAGTGGTGCTCCGATTTGAGTAGCATGACATCGATCTGAGGCGGTGTTAAATCTAGGTGGTGGTGGTGCTCCGATCTGAGTCGCGTAATGTCGATCTATGGCTGCGTTAGATCTAAGGCGGCGTTAGATCTAGGAGGCGATGGTGCTCACTCCCTGCAGCAACGGTGCTGCCACCTCCTCTGCTCTCCACCAAGCAACTGCAATGGTGCTAGGAGAGGTGGCAGCGGTGGTGGCTCCTCTATAAGGGGCCCCTAGGGTTAGGGTGAAGGTGTCGAAGGTGTATTTGGGTGAGGTATCTAGGGCACCGGTTTAGGACCGTTGCTCTAACACCAAGTTAGGATAAATAAGCAATACATCTATTCATCTAACCCTACCTCACTTTATATAGAGAGAGAAGTGGGTGTAAATTTCATACAACTCCATAAAGAAGACAAAATATAATATACCACACACACTACACATAACCATAACTGCCTAGACTCCGTAATAATATATGCTTGATGTTGTACATCTAGTTAACTTGAGAACGTAAAATTATTTGGCCTGTTATGTCAATTCTCATGTCTCATAAAGCAACAGCCATGAACCATGGAATTCTTAGCATCTTGGTATTCTTTTTTTTTTTTAATTTATTTTTAGCATTTTGGTATTCTTGTTTGTTTGTTTGACACTATCAGTAATTCCTGGCCATTTTTCTTTTAATTTCTGTTATTGTTCATGAAAGGGGTAGGATTGTTTTGAGTTTCATAATTTTCTGCCAGTTTCTGGAGGTTGGAGAGTTGTTTCTCGGAATTCATGCTTTATACTCTTTTTTGTGTGTGCTTCGTACGTAGTGCATACTGTTCATCATATAGAAGATTCAGATTAGTGATGCTTACTGCAGCACAAGATGTTAGTTTCGAAATCAGTCTTATTTTTGGCTGCTTAAATCACAGCACTCTCTGCAAATCCAAATCTGGAATTCACTAAAATCATATCTCCTCTTTGATAATCTACATGTGCAACCTCCTGGTAGTGTGCTTGGCCGTTTGATGTAAAGAATTTGTCAGCCTAAAAATAGAGGAAACAAGGAGTTATATTGGAGCCATGTACTGCAGATGTCTCCATCAATCTCCCTGAGAATCACATAATTGCTGTGGGAAAAAGATGCCCACGTTGCAATTTAACAAGATTGTCCTAATTTTTATAGCACAAACCTCGCAACAAATGACATCATGCCAAAACAATACATTCAGCTTAAAAAGAATTGACAGAGAGAACCAGGCTTAAAAATCCAGTGTAGTTGCTGGCTACTTTTACACTTACACAATTCATGCACTCGAGACCTTATTATCCCATTTCCCAGTTCTTGTTATTGGTCTTTCATTATTGTTGCCACAATTCCTGGAATTAAATCTCTCATCCTTTTCAAAAATAACAGGGGCGTAGTAAATATTGATGACGTTATCCATAGGTTCCCTAATATCATGTGGGAGAATATATGTTTGAGAACTGGTTGGTGAACTGTATACTAGCAAAAATATTATAGGCTGTCATAGCTGTTCAATTAGCCAGTGATTTACCCGACATGCTGATGGGAGTGAAGGAAAATGACAAACATTTCATTTGGGCATTCTTCCTTCGCTACTCCTTTGTACTTATATTCAGAAAGATTTCAAACATGAATATGGACTTTGCAACATTGAAGTTTCAGATCAGTCCAAAAATTTTTGAAATTCAGCACAAAGGCTTTCACTATGTCAGGATTTGCACAAGTAGGAGCACGGAAGCTGCTTGACATGGGAGATGATAGTCCCACGTGGACTAGGTGGCACGCAAACCAAGGCAGGTAGCCTGGTGGTCGGTGGCCAGGTGCAGGTGGCGTAGGACGCTGTGGGCCTTGATGGTGGCCAGTGATGGTGTTCTTGAAGAAAAGAGTAGTGGAATAGGAAATATTATTAATGACTCAAAAGAAGATACAATGAAGACTTTCTTTATATAGAGAGAACATATTCCAACATTTGAAAACAAAAGATCTTATCACTAAATAAATCTCAAACATATTTCCTAAAATCCATTTACTAAAAATAATAAATTTAACAATTAAGCAAATAACTCAACTTGGTCCCTTGGGCCACCATATCGCCGACCCTGAGGGCCCTCTATTGCCTGCCACGTGAAACTGCCACGTGGCTTGGATGGCTGCCATGTGGCACTTGCCACATGGCTCATCTTTATTCCCAACACTCCCTCGCAAGTTGAAGGTTGGAAGGCCGACGACTTGGTCTTCAACTTGTGAGGCTAAATGTCCAACCACTCTTCTTCTTCAAGAGCTATGCTCTCAATCTTCTCTTTTGACATGCCGACCGTGAAGCCTTTTGCGACCTTCGAAGTCAGTGCCTTTGTGACAACCTGAGTGGTCGTCGCTATGGTGGCTGTCGCCTTGTTTTCTCAAAGTAAAACTCGTAGCTTTTCCAAATCTTCATGAGTTAGGGAGTCCACTCATCAGGTGCTAGTAGCCCTACGTGATGGTCTCCCAAACTTCTCCCAGCAGTTGTCTTGCAAATGGTTGTTGTGTTCGCAGTACTGGCACTTCGAATAAACGTGGAAATTCCTACGTCCTTGTCCTCATCCATGCCCCACACTTGCTTCAGGAATAGCAAGTACGGAGTTCTTACCTTTTGCCGAGTCTTCATCCTCAACGATCTCCATCTTAATAAGACGGCAGAAGATGGTCTTAAGATCCATCCTCTATCAGAAGCCAAAATCTGATCTCGAGTAACTCGGTAGCAGAGATGCAACCCTGATAGAAACTTGGCGAATTGCCAAACTGCTTAAGCCTCCCCTTACTTGTCACAACAAAGTGGCTCGTAGATCTCCAACTCCTTAAATAGTGATTCCATCTTCTCATAATATTTTGTCAAGGAGAAATCTCCTTGACTAACTGTCCAGATGCGAGTATAGAGGTCAGTAAGTAATACACACATTGCTTGAGATTTGGGCGTACCTTTACTCGAGGATCATCCAAATCTCATATGCGCTCTTTTTGTAGAGCATGTTTGAGGCGATAAATGGGCCCATTGAGTTCATGACAACATAGTTCTCCTTCTCGAGCTTCTTGTCGTCTTTCAACTCTGGTGGCTCCTCAAGAAGCACGCCCAGCTTCTCCTAGCCTCCAATGAATATCTTAAAGGCGTGAGCCCACAAGACATAGTTATACGCACCATTAAGCTTGATGGTTGTCCCGGAGACAACCACCTTGCTTTCTCCTAGACCAAGTGTGGCATCTCCAATGGTCGTGGTTGACTCCATCATCTTCTATAACCTTCCTTCTCCGTGTAAGGCGCTGGATCTGTTCAGGACTATTTGGATGTAGATATCACCGTGTAGTAGAACTCCACATGCACGGGAGCTTAGACCAAAGGCTCTGATACTATGTCAGGATTTGCACAAGTAGGAGCATGGAGGCTCCTTGGTGTGGGAGATGATAGTCCCACATGGACTAGGTGGCACGCAAACTGAGGTATGCAGCTAGGTGGTTGACAGCCAAGTGCAGGTGGCACAAGAGGTCGTGGGCCTTGATGGTAGCCAGTGATGGTGTTGTTGAAGAAGAGAGTAATGGAGTACCAGAATAGGAAATATTATTAGCGACTTAAGGGAAGACTCTTTTTATATAGAGAGAACATATTCCAACATTTGGAAATGAAAGATCTTATCACTTTAGGAAATATCTTATCACTGAATAAATCTTAAACATATTTTCTAAAACTCATTTACTAAAAATAGCAAACTTAACAATTAAGCAAATGACCCAACTTGGTCCCTTGGACCACCATATCGTCGACCCTGTGGGCCCTCTACTGCATGTCACATGGTAGTGTCACATGACTTGGATGGTTGCCACATGGCACTTGCCACGTAGCCCATCTTTATTCCGAACACACTAATTGCATATCATCCAGATTTTCAGTACCATTAAAAGAACACAAGAGTTTCAAATGTTGCAAATCACATCATGATTTTCAGAGATTGTAAAGTAGTGGAGTCTCATTTACTGTAAGCTTCATCTAGAACTCTCCTAAAGGAGTTATCCTGGCCTACTTATAGTCTCCCAAGGTTTAAGCTTTCAATCCAACTCGATTGTGTTCAAGAAAGACTTTTTGGGTTGCTCACGTTTGAAAAAAAAGAGCAAATGGAAAAAGGAAAAACAATGGGAGAGGAAAAAAGAAAAAAGAAGAATATGAATAAAAAGGGGAAGAAGGGAAGAAAAAGAAGGTACTTGGGATTTGACCTCACTTTATTTCTTCTACCACCTTAATCGGACACCTTTGCAAATTCATTATGGAAGAAAATGGCATAAGGAGAGCACTCAACTTTTCAATCCATTGAGTTTGAGGTAGCGAGCAACCACTACTCTTACTTAAGGAAGAGCTCATATTTTATGAGAGTTCCTACAAGAGAGAAACCAACTAATCTTGAGGTCTTCAATTGAAAGAGGCCCACTCTCTTTAAGGTCTCAATATGAGAGACTCACTCTAGGAGGCCCCAATATAAGAGAGACCATTCTCGTTGAGGTATCCATATAGAAGAGACTGAGTATCCTTTTACGAGCTTGTCATTATATCCATATGGTAGGGACTCTACTTCAAATATGCCTTCTCCTGGCTTAAAGTCTTTAGGAAGATGCCTACTCTCACTGAGGTCTCTATATGTGACACTCTCATATAGGTCATTCTGAAATAGGTCATTCTCATTGAGGTCTTTCTATGAAGGAGGCTCACTCTCCAAGTCCCCATATGGGAGAGGTCAATTCTTTTTAAGTTTTCCATATAGCAAAGTTTCGATCGGAGATGAATGCCTTTTCTTAACTTCACTTTATACTTAGAAGGTGTTAGGTTGCAAATGTCAATTAGTTCTATTAGAAAATCTTAGGTGCCTTTATATAGAGAGTCAGTCAAAGGATAGAGTTACAAGTATGTCGCTCACTCAATATAACATTAAAAAATGAAAGACATACAAAATAACTCAACACTCTCCCTCAAACTGGAGCATAAATATTACATATACTCAGCTTGGAACATAACAACTCAAGACGTTTCTTGGAGAGTACTTTGGTGAAGGCATCTACAATCTAATCTTTAGTAGCAATGTAAGATGTGGTGATCTTGCCAGTCGTGATAGCATCTCTGATAAAATAACAATCTACCTCCATATGCTTAGTTCCCTCATGGAAGGCAAGATTATTGGTAATAAATGCAGCTGCTTTATTATCACAGTACATGGGAGTAGGACTAAAAACTGACACTCCCAGGTCACATAAGATAGATCTCACCCATAAGAGCTCACAAGTAGTATGGGCCATAGCCCTATACTCTAATTCTACACTGGATCTAAAGACAACATTTTGCTTCTCCATGTGATGAGGTTGCCACCCACATAGGTACAATAGCAAGTAGTAGATCTCCTGTCTTCATGTGCCCCTACATAATCTACATCAGAATACCCCCAGACATCGAGATGGCCATGCTTCATAAAAGATAGCCCATTCCCAGGAGCTTGCTCGAGTTACCTTAGCACATGACATACACCATCCCAGTGAACATCTCTAGGAGACTACATAAATTAACTCAGTCTCCCCACAACAAAGCAAATATCAAGTCTTGTGACAGTCAAATATAGCAGTTTTCCTACTATAGCATGATATCTAGTGACATCTTCAAGCAAGGGACTCTCAGAGTCTGCATGTGGCAAGGGGGGTCCATAGGAATGCTGGCAAGCTTGTAACCCAGCATCCCTGTCTCTTTTAGTATGTCAAGAACATACTTTCCCTGTGACAACATTAGACCACCATCAACATGTTGTACTTCAATTTCCAGAAAGTAGTTTACATTTCCAGATCTTTAGTAACAAACTGAGAACCTTTTGGTAGCCTCTATCTCTATTTTATCACTTCTAGTGAGTATATCATCTACATACACAATAATAAAACAGATCCATCAACTCTGCATAGTAAAAACAAAGCAATCTACAACAAATCTAGTAAAACCAAACTCTTGCACAACTTTACTAAACCTCTTAAACCATGCCCTGGGGCTCTTCTTAAGGCCATAAAATGCCTTCTTCAATCTGTAGAGTTTCTGAAACTCCCCCTCAACCACGAAACTAAGAGGTTGTTGCATGTAGACCTCTTCCTCTAAATCACCATAGAGGAAAGCATTTTTACTATCAAGCTATGAAACTGACCAGCCATCATTGACTACCACAGAAAGAAATATCCTTACTAAATTGAGTCTGGATATTGGAGAAAACGTCTCAAAATAGCCAACTCCAAAGGTTTGTAACCTTTAGCGACCAAACGTGCTTTGTATCTTTCCACTATACCATATGGGCAGCATTTCAGGGTGAACACCCACTGTCTGATTCCTTTCCCATGGTAATTACCATGAGGAAGAACTGATTGAGGAGAACTTGGACCTATACTCTTTTGCTTCCCACTATTTCTCATTTTCTCCCTATCCCAACCCATCCCTTACTCCAACCTCTTTAGGATGGGAAAACTCTTCTCAACACCTAGGACTTGATTCCCTTGCTTACACCTCATATTCCCCTGGTATATCCAGGCCTACCTCATCCTTACGAAATTTCACACAAATTTCTGGATATCAAGGATCTCTACAATATCAAGAGACTCCCCATACAAGACCAGCATCTAATCGGCATGACCAACTATCTTGATCGGACTCATCTCTTCTCTGGTCAAGGATATGCCTCAGAGTCCCAATACCTAGAATATCAATCATATCCTCGAAATCACTTTGCAAATTATCCCAATTCCACCAGACCCACTCCACCCTCTTATTGGAATAATCCCACACCACCCAACCAAGGATATGATTCTTATCCTAGGTATTCAAATCCTAACAATGATAGATATTCTGATTTGACTGAGGCAAGAAATCTTGGGAATTATTATCCTCAGCCTACTCAAACCCCTGACCATGGCGGTGATCCTGAGATTACCCAATTACTCCAAGTAGTCCAAGAGATGAGAAAAGCTAATAAAAGAAATATGGATAACCTAACAAAAGAGCTTAATAAAATCTAGGAAGCACAACGTCATAGACCTGGTCAGAGAGTGCCACAAGTTGGTGGTAAGCCACTTAAGGTTGAGGATCCAACCTTAAGTATGACATCTTATCCAATCTCAACCTCTATATACACCGAACCCACCCACCAGCCCTGTAATTATCCAGAACAGATCTTACCCAGACCTTTGATAATTCTGATATCCTAAAGACTAACTTTGAGGAGAAAGACTTACTCGAGGATCTAAACCTTGATTCATAACCTGAATTACAATCCTTTATGTCAAAAGATGCACAATTAGACCACGCGAATGATTTGGATTTGGATACCTCGAAAAATTCGGGAGAATCAAAATAAGATTATGAAGAGCCCCATCAAGAAAATAGAAGAATTAGGGACAGTGACACTCCCAGCCAGGCACAGTTGGATGGTTCTGATATGATTTTGTCTGAAGATTACCATGATCAGATGTGCTTAGACGATTCGATATCTGGATTCAACAATATTAATCATTCTGAGATATTCCATATAGAAGCTGAATCTACCTCCACTTCTGTATCAGCTAATTCACACCCTTCTCTTGCCATCCACCAGAGTCCTGACAAAAACCTTAACTCTTATCCCCAACATCTCGAGATTGAACAAAACAGACAATCCCCTTATGAAAAAGATGTTCCAGAGATTGCAAAATTATTGGGGATGACTTATGATAATTTATCTGAGGAAGTAAAGAATTTAGCTAAATCATGGGATTTTGAGGAACTTGATTTGATTAATGAGAAACAAGAAGACATTCCCTCAGAAGATGTAGTCCAAGAGAAAGACAATTGGGATCAAATTTATAATCCTACTCAGAAATTCACAAAACAAAAAGGATTTGAGGCTTTGATTAATCTAAATTCCGATCTTACTCCCCCTAGGAAATGATTCCACGAAAAAATGAATTATCGCCCATTGCATTGCATCATGAATTAAGACAGGATTTAGGTGACTCGTATAAGATTTTTGATCACCCTAAGGATGGGCTTGAGGATACTGACATCCAGCATGATTTGGGTGAATATGGAACTATTGAGATGGACCACTGGATTTTATTTGACTCACCTGCTCTACATCCATCCACACCTGACTTGACTTACAAAGTGGTTCCTTATACCATTTCAGACTACACCACTTGGGTTCCTCCTATCATTTCCCATCACTTTCAAGACCTGTATGATTTATTCCCCATTGACCACTCTTTACCACCTCATCTGCCTTACTTATGCACTACTCTTTAGGTTTGCCACTATCTACTTTCTACTCTGGCACCCGCATTTATTTTTCTTTCTATTGTAGCACCTGGTTGCAAATAATTCTAAGTACGTTGATTTTATTTTTTCAACCTTTTGGGCTTAGTATTCACCATTAGCTGATCCGCATTTGTGGATCATTGATTCTTGGGTCGCATGATCATATCTTTATTTTAATCCTGACTCAACCCATTAATTTGATAATTAATTTTTGGTTTAGGTCCGGCAAATAACATTAAACTTAGTGTTGGCTGGGAGGCAACCCAGTATTCTGTACAGGTATTTCTCTGATCAAGTTGACCTAGATTAACAAGCTTAGTCAGGTGATATCCCCTCTTATTATCATTTTGATTTTTATGCATATATTTTAATGAGGACATTATAATGAATAAGCATGCGAGGGTGTACATTGCATGTCTTATTTTATGTCAGGAAAAAAAATTTGCATTCATGCATAAAGAATTTTTATCAAGAAGGTATTATTAAGGATGTATTCTTAAGTTGATTCCTGAACTTATAATCCAATACAATTTCACAATTACACATAGAATTTGCAATGGGTCCTCTATAAAGACCGATAGATGTTTTTAGCTTGTTAAGAAGAAGCAATGCTTCTTCTCCTAAGCCCTTAGACAATAATTAGGGAGTCAGGAAAACAATCTTCTAGTCGATCCACCAAACAAGTGTGAGGTAAGAGTAGAGAGTCTACTAGTGCTCTAAAGCTAGTATAAGGAATCTTAATTTCTAGGTAATTGAATAATGATATTAGGAGTTAGGCATAGTTTTTGCCCTCGGTTCCTGTGTATAAATGCTCTGTGTGAATTTTTGGAGAGCCACCTAATAAGGCAAATATGCAGAGAGCAGGTTATAATAAAACTATGACTAAGGTGGATGGCCACAACCGTCCTTTACAGAATCCTCGGCTAAAGGAAGGTATAATGTCAAGGTCAGAAATATGCTATCCCATCCATTCCTTTCTCGGTGCCAAAAATAGGCACTTCCACCAAATAAGCCACTTGATATCCTCTTGAATACCCTCAATCCCGAATAATGCCTCATGAATAAAAATATGCATGAGTGTTGCATTTCGTTGAGTTGGTAGATACAATTATATAAAAAAATATATATATGATAAAGAAAAGAAAAAAAAAAGAAAAAACAAAGTAGAAAAAAATGTTAATTGCATTGTATCTATTTCATGTCAAACACATTGAGGCAACAACACCCATTCCCTTCACAGTCAACCAAATACAGCCTTTAACTACTTTGTATTTCTGACAGCTTAAATACAGGCTGAGGAATTTTGACTTAGTCATAAGATTATCACAACTTAATCAAAGTATTAATGGCATGAGAGGCACCAAATATACTGAAAAATTTGATGAGATTGTGAGCTCAAAAGGAAACAAAAGAAAAAAAAAGAAAAGAAAAGAGAAGAAAAAAAAGAAAGAAAGAAAGAGAGAATAAGTACAAAGGAGTTAAAGAGAGCACAGTTTCTCCACCTCACTTTGAGTTGATTTATTTAATAATCTGGAAATCTAAGTTTTGTGATATTAGCCTATGTATAGCACCAGATGAGTGTCACCAAATACAAATCCACTTAACTCAAAATATCTTCTACCTAAACCAAAAAGTCGGGCCTAAATTTACAGTTTATTTTATCACCCTGAGGGAAGAAGTTTGCCTATCCCAATAGAATTTTACTAAGGGTCAAGTACGACCTTTAGATGTGGAATGACTTTTCACTTGGATCCGTTGCATAGGCTACAACACTACACTTTCACGAATGTCTGGATTTCTAAAGTTTTGGATGAAAATAAAAGAAATAAATATCTAGTCAAACTCTTGATAGAAACCAATCATTTAGGACCACTTTACATTTATCTTGCATTTGCTAGGGACTAGCAAGATTTATGCATTGGGGTGTGATTGCACAGCAATCATATGACCTAATCTACCTAAATTAAGTTAAATTCTAGCATAACTTAGGAACAATGCATGTATAAGCATCATAATTTGCACAATAGTTAGTTTGGTAGCCTTATAAATAACACTGCCATTTTATGCACTAAAAGAGAGATTATATTGATTGTAGATGATTCGGGATCGTAAATGATAGATTAGACTGTAAGGATCTGATAAGGACGACGACGGGAGTCCAACGCTTCCAGAATCGTTTTGATCAAGCATCCGTAGGATCACGTACAACCCATAGAAGATCAAACGCCAAGGAGCAAGAGAGCAGAAATCCAGACCTTAGATGCCAAATCCAACCGTATGGATGGATCCGGATCAACGATCGTAGTCCAACGACGCAAAAATCATCTTGATCGAAAACCTACAACACCGTCTACAAAGCAAGGAAGATGGATGGCCATGATGGCACCATGTGGCGCTATCACAGCCACCCCTCGTCGCACCCCCTATCTCTGAAGAGCTCTTCTCACGCATTGTGGGCCATTGGATTGTCATTCAACGATCACAAGCTTGCCACGTCGATGCCTACTCCACGCCCTCATCAATGGGGATCCATCTCAGCCATTGGATGAAGATCCAATGGCTGATGGTGGCCACACATAGAAATGGAAACGCAACCATCCGTGCTTGAAGCACGTTGGTTAGCACGCTGGTTCGCGAACGGGCGACGCAGGATCAAATCGCGCTGCACACCAAATTGGGAAGGTGGTGGCATTCGGGCTCAATTGGATCGTCAGATGAACGATGAGTGGCGAGGATGCGACTGCGTGGCGAGCCGAGGTGCGCTGGATCAGGCGATGCAATGACGCGCTATCTGACGCCGAAGCTAACACGTCGTTGCATGCGTTATCCTTAAGGCAGTGACGCGCGTGATTTAAGCCGTCCAATCGCGAGATCGGACAACTGAAATCAAAGCGCGCGCATTTTGAATTCAGGCGTGCACGAAATCAATGAGGCAAGCATGGAGAGCACGAAGCACGCACGACGACCGTGCGATGGCAGATCGACGACTGCGGGCATGCCACGTGTCAGCCAGAGAATGCATCCGCGCATAGGAAGTGTTTGGAAAGGCCTTTTCAAGCACGATTAGACCGTTGATTTCCCGATCGACGAATCTGATCAATCTGAGGTTGTTGCACGAGTTGGAAGGCCTAAATACCTACTTTGCCCCTTATTAAAGCTATAAAAAGAGCCCTAGAGCCCCCTAGTTGAGAAGAACTCCCATTAGATAGATCTCCAGCCTCTCTCTCTCTCTCTACAACTTCTCTCCTATCTTCTTCCCAACGCTCTGGATTTGAAGTGCTGCCGCACTTCGCACAAGCATCCCACAAGCAACATCGTCCTTCAGCTACTCTCTCTTTCTCTACTCCTTAGAATAATTGTTTTGAAAATTGTTCCTAAATAGCAATAAAATTCTAATTTTTTGGATATCTGATGTCTATATATACATATATAAATATTTGTTTAGAACGACTTTTCTGAAAAGCTTTTGCATAAAAATTGTATTTTGCTTCCCTGCGAACAACTCGGTACTCACCGAAATCTCTATAAATGTTATTTGTTTCATCGCAATTAGCACTAAAAGGACAGAACTAATCTTTTACGTGTCTCGCGGTCGAACAAAGAGAAATTGGGTCTTCTCCTTAGATTACTCTCTAAAGGTGGTACCAAATCAGCGTTCAGAGACCTTCTAGCGTCCATGTACCATAAGAAAGTTAATAGATGAGAGAGAGAAGACAGATGAGAGAATCTCAGCCCTCACAGTACAAACAATCAAGCTAATCCTTAAAGTGCAAGCCCTAATTAGACCAAATCTTGGCTTCCCAGAATATGACTGGGTTAGACTAACCCTTGAATTACTTGACTAGGTTAGATTGCCAAACTGCTCGAGTCTCCCCCTGCTTGTCACAACAAAGTGACTCATAGATCTCCAACTCCTCAAATAGTGCCTCCATCTTCTGATAATATTGTCAAGGAGAGATCTCCTTGACTAGCTGTCCAGATGTGAGTATAGAGGTTAGTAATACATGCATTGCTTGAGATTCGGGCGTACCTTTACTCGAGGACCATCCAAATCTCATATGGGCTCTTTTCGAAGAGCATGTTTGAGGTGATAGATGGGTCCATTGAGTTCATGAGCCAATTCATGACAACATAGTTCTTCTCGAACTTCTTGTCGACTTTCAACTTTGGTGGCTCATCAAGGAGCACGCCCAGCTTCTCCTAGCCTCCAACAAATATCTTGAAGGTGCGAGCCCACAAGACATAGTTGGATGCCCCATAAAGCTTAATGGTTGTCCTGGAGACAACCATCTTGCTTTCTCCCGATCCAAGCGTAGCGTCTCCGTGGTTGATTTCGCCATCTTCTCTAGTCTTCCTTCCCCGTGTAAGGCATCGGATTTGTCGAGGACTTTCTGGACACGCGTATCACCGTGTGGTCAACAATCCGCACGCACAAGAAGAGCCTGGACCAAATGCTCTGATACCCTATGGAATTTGATGCAAGGAGTGTGAAGGCTCCTTATGCGTAAAAAAAGATAGTCCCACGTGGGGGGTTGTTCACACGTGGAACAGGGAGAAGACCAACAGTAGCAGTAGCCCTTGGCTTCTTGAAGGTGGCCGGTTGCCTTGAAGGGTGGCCGACTATGTGGGAGAAGAGGAGAGAGGAGAGGGGCATTGAAATATTGGGAAATATTATTGATTAACTCAAATTGATTACAAAAGGGAAAACTCTTTTATAGAGAGCATATCCCACTAACTTGGAAACAAGCATTATCTTCTAAAATAGGAAAGAACTTATATCTAAAAACAAACCAAATCCCAAACTATTTCTTAAAACAATTCTTCTAAAAATAACAAACTTGACTCCAAAGCAAAACCCAAAATTGGTCCCTTGGACCCTTTAGCCGCCAGCCCTACTAGGCCCTCTAAACACTGCTGCGTGGACTGCTGGCTGCCACATGGCTGTCCCACATGGCCCCTTATTCGTAATAAGTTGATTGATTGAATTTGGTTAGGATTTGATTTGTTTTGATTGAGAGTTGTTTTCGGTATAAGAATAAGGTTTCTTTAAATAGAGATCAACAATTACTTATTTTCCTTGAGTTGCATTAATAAAATCACATTCTCTACAACTCCCCTTGCACTAATCCCCTCTCTTTGCTCTTTGTACTGTTCATGTGAATAGTAACTATACTATTTAACATGAACAGTAGCAGCCTATCCCTTCATCTCGACACGTGGACCTTCCACGACCCCAAGAACCGACTACGCTTCTTTGAAATCGCCACACCTATGTTTTGTGATAATCGATCAGCCACATTCAAAGTTCCATGAGTGCACCAAGCATATTAAGGTAGATTGCCATTTTATCAGAGATATGGTCACCACAAGGAAGATTTGCACCCCGACTACTGCTGAGCAGTAGGTTGCAGGCATCTTCATGAAGGCACTCCCATAGAAACATAATGATTATTTATGTACCAAGCTGGACATACTTGATATATATACTCTAACTTGATGGGAAGTATTAGAGTTTATTATATCAAAGGTATTTTTTGTTTATTATTATTTATTGTTGGACCTTCCCAGTACTTTACCCAATAGCCTCTTATATAAAAAGAGCTAAGGTTTCTTTTGAGGTTGTCATTTCATTCTTTCCAACTATGGATATTTATGCTTTAACTTGAGAGAAAGTTTGAGTTATACATTTCTTTGTCTGTCTTATGCCTTTTTTTGGTTCGTAGTGAACTTGTAATTTTTCCGTCGCACCTCTCTAAGAGAGGTCAGAGTTTTCTTTCAAGTTATGATATTTCATTTATGACATTTCATTTTTTCTTTCACGAATCCAAGTGATAGCAAGCAGATCCAATCTCATAATAGTACTGGATAAGATTCGGCAGCTCCCTAACTTCAGAATTTCCGTGACAAAAGAACTAGGGATCAAACTGATCATCCCACAATCCCATCGACTCACAATCCATTAAATGTTGGTGTAAAATAGTGTGTATTTCCACAATCCTTATTTCCTTGTCCAATTATTATCCAGATATTCCTCTCTAACTGTATCTATATTTTGAAATCAGTGAATAAACTTCTGATTCATCTCAAGTGCAATTAGAAGGGTGCTTTTTTTTTTTTTGAAATGTAAACGGAGGATCTCACGAGCTTAGTGATCCTTCAATTTCTATTAAAAAGTAGAACATTACGTTGAGTCTTTATTTTATTATTGGAGAACTTAAATAACAAAAGTGATATTGATGTCTTTCTATAGAGATCCAATTCCAAAATAAATTAGGAAAATAAATTTTTAATAAAGATTTAAATTTCTAACAACTTTCCTAAATAATCCTAAATCGAATAAGGAAAAATAATTAACTTGACTCACAAGAAATATAGACTTAACAACTAAGCAACAAATAAACTTGGCAAGTGACACTTGCCAACAATCCCACACCGTGACCCCTTGTGTGAGTCAACGTAAACTCTAACAATTTCCCTGAGACATATTTGATATTTGTTTATTTCTTGTTAGGTACTCATGTAATTTGTCCAGTCCCCTTTCATATAAAAGAAGTGCTAAGGTTTCTTTTGGAGACTAATGCACATCATTTTCTTTCATATGGTATCCAAGCAGAGATTGTAGGTTGGTGCTCTGATATCCCATTGAAAAAAATCTACTCATAGGATGCTTGAATCACCTTAAAGATAGTGAGTCAATGGAGGAGGATCTCCACTGAGCCACCACAACCACTGCAACAGCCAGACAAGCTAGCAACGGTGGTTGCGCCCTCATTGGTTTGTTTGGTGGGGGCAACGCCGCCACCAGTCAACCAGGTGAGCCCACCAACACTGCCCGGGGGCCGGCAAGGTTGCAACAACCACCGTAGGGGGTGGTCGTCCATCTCCTACGCCTAGGATTTATGTCTGCGTGATGAGCCTTCTCTTACGCTTGATTTGGATGGCGATGAATCCTCTCGCCGATGGTAGAGAGGTTTGACCCAAGAAGAAGATCAACCTCCGTTTTTACAAAACTTTCATGTGTAGGCCAAAGAGTTGTGGAGAAGAAGAGGGTTAGGAGCACATGGGTGATCGACTCTGGCACCTCTATTCATCTCACAGGAGACAGAGACCGACTGGTTGACTCGATTGTTCCACATGGAGTATGAGATATGAGAGTAGCCAATGGGACTACCTCTTCAATCACTACGGTTGGATATGTAGATACGACCCCAAATTTGAGGATTGAGAAGCTATACTATGCTCCAGAGTTTCCTATGAACTCTTGTTTGTGAGTCGTGTTTGCAGAGATCTTGAATGTTTAGTTATATTTGATGAGAAGCACTGCTATTTCGAAGACCACCTGATAGGAGAGATTGTAGGCAAAGGAATTGAGAGAGATGGGTTGTACTATCTTGACACACCCACCTTGTCTGCTGGAGCGGATTCCATCAGTCGTCATCCAATGTTGTGGCAAGGAGACTTGGGCACCCTTTCGTTGGGAAGATGCAATAGATGTACCAAGTTGTCAGACTCTCTGACTATAGTGTAAGGATTGTCAGATGGGTAAATGCCACAGTAGTTATTCCCGGAAGGATCGTGGGGTCAGCCCGATGTCTTTTGCCCTGGTTCACTGCGATGTTTAGGGACCATCCAGAGTTGCCACTCCAGGTGGGTACAGATACTTTGTTGTATTCGTGGACGATCACAGTTGCCTTACATGAGTCTTTCTTATGAAGGCCCGTAGTGAGATTCCATCTATTGTGCAGCAGTTTCTTTCTAAGGTGCAAATCCAGTATGCTACCATTGTTCGAGTTTTCCGTAGTGATAATGCACTTGAGTTCATGCACAAAGATTTGCAAGAGGTTTTCCTCTCCAAGAAAATCATTCACCAGATTTCATATGCTCATACTTCCCAGCAGAATAAGATTGCTGAGCACAAGTTAAGACATCTCCTTAATATTGTTAAAACCTTAATGTCTCATATGAAGGTTCCCAGGCAATTTTTGGGTGATGCCATTGTCTCAGAAGCATACTTGATTAATCGGATGCCATTGTCTATGCTTCATGGTTAGATCCCGTATTAGATTATATACACAGGATGTAACAGGTCATTCTCCATATCTTTGAGAGTGTTTGGGTGCATATACTTTGTGTAGAATCATGGCAACCAGTATAAGTTTGCTCCCCGAGCTACGAAGTGTCTTCCTTGGTTACTCTAGGATGCAGAAGGGCTACAAATGCTATAATTCAATCCGTAGAAGATATCTTGCTACTGATGTGCATACATCTAAATAGCTAAAAATGACTATTAATGCATGTTCTTAGTGTCATATTAGCATCAAACATTGTAAATATTGCATAATCATGCATTTAGGTCAAATTGTATAAATTGTATAGTAATTGTCTCATTTTACGGTCAGGAACAGGAAGACTTTTAATCGGGGCCTCGGATCGAAGATCCAACCGTACGGATCTGATCAGGGCGATGATTAGAGTTCAATGACTCCAAGATCACCCTGATCGGGCATCCGTAGCACCAGATATAGACCTAGGAAGCCTAAAGATCAAGAGACAAGATGGTGCCAAACCGCACTTCATACGACAAATTCGACCGCACGGATGGGTTCGGATCAATGATCGCAACCTAACGGCGCAAAAATCGGCTCAATCTGACATCCGTGGCACCTTCTACATGTCACAGAAGATGGACGGCCATGATGGCGCCACATGGCGCCATCACAGTTGCTCAAATCGGCCGCAGCACCGCTCCCCATCTTCTGAAGGCATGGCGAGGTAAGATCTAGGCCGTTGGATCTTGATCGAACGGCCATGAAGCACGCGCGCTTAAATCGTAAGCGCGACAAAGAAGAGCCGCTAGCGCAGCGGTTGAGTGGCGAAGTGCGAGAGCGGGGCACGCGTTCGACTTGCCATCTGCAATGCACGAGCGGTTAATCTCGACTGCGCGATCGGCTACGGACAGCCCAATTCGCCTAATTAGGCGCAAGCGCGATCAGACGCACCGCCTCACGCCCAATCACACGCGCAAGTGGCGCAGCTGAAGCGAGCGAGGCAGGATCTGAGCCGTCTGATCTTGCAATCCGACGGCTGAGATTTCGAGGACGTGGGCGAACGTTGAGCGCAAGGCAGACGAGGAGGTGGGCATGCGTGCGAGGCTGCGGCGATGTGGGGTCTTTAGTGATGTTTAAATCCGTCACTAAAGACCCCCTCATTTAATATTTTAACAATGTAATGACTAAATTGCATCTAATCCTTGCAACTATAAAACGAGACCCCTACCCTACGAAATTCTCATCCCTTCCTTCACCTCTCTCCCTCTCCAAAGCTTAAGAGAAGCTTATCCCACACCTGGGATACTATTCTAGAGCTAAATCCAATTTTCTCGCCCCTGTCCTGGAAGTGGACCCCACGACGACAATGACGTGCTACCTTGTTCCTGCTTCTTCCTGCTTCGTCCTCCTTCCCACTCTGTCCTCTATCTTCCAAGCGTCGCTCCGTCCAACTCGTCCTCCAAACATTCGTCGAGGAGGATAACATCTCTCTCCCTTTTTCTTAATCGCTTTTTAGAATAAAATTTCCCGCTTTTTAGTTGTAATCATTTCTTACTTTCTAGTTGTAAAAGCATTTTTATTATATCAAGTGATTGTTCTCTCTCTTTCTCTCTCTTATTGTTTATAGCAATTCCATTGAATTCATCTCGTTTTAAACAAAAACAAAGAAAATATAATCGTGGATTTAAAATCGACGTAGCCTCCCTGTGTTTGACGCGGAATTCTTAGAGTTTCGATATAAATTTATTTGTTGACGTAATTCTTCGCAAATCAAACTACGACGGGTTTTTCGAATCTAACTTCGATCGTGTAGTCTTCCGCTCTCTACATTTTGGCACCGTTCTTGGGAGGCAACAATTTTCGATTTTCTTTCTGCATTTCGCGCACTTTATTGTTTCCTAACTTGATTTATTTCTCGTCTATTGTTTTGCAGGTACCTTTAGAAGGATTTGCAAGCGGTAGATCGAAGTAAAGTGCAGTTGAAGATAACTATAAGTACTCCCCATTTCCCCCTCCATAGATTCCATTTCACAACATTAATTCAAACTCCAATTAACCTAGGTATTTGCATAAATTCTAGGGTTAGTTTGGTTGCTTGAATTTCCACTCACATTCATCTCACCCACATATAAAAAATTCAACAAAAAGATATTTCTTGTGGGGTAAATCAACATACACACTACATACACCCACATTCAAGGCACATAACCTAATTAATTTTCATCTACTCAACCAGATTCTGATCTATGGAACCGATACATACAAATCAACATATAAAAGAGTAGAAATCAATCTAGGTTAATTATTTTTTGTCCCTAACTCAGTAGTGCAATCTTAGCCAATTGTTTGACATGTTTGGGCCGCACCACTTAACCTAAAATCAACTTACCAAGTAGCTTCCCCTTAGGGTTTTCAATTTAGGTCAATACCAGGCACTTCACTTTACTTTTTTATTTCAAAAGGACAGAGATCTTCACCCGTGCTTGAAAACCTGGTTTGCCTCAAACTTGATTGAATTAAACCTAATTCGAAATCCTAAAAGCTACTTAAGCAAGATTTGAACTTTAAAATCTACTCATAAAAAATAATCTTGCTTGGAAATCCTGGTTGTGCACGCACTCACATATACTTAATTGATCATTAAGGGCACAACCCATCTTAAGGGCCCACCACATTCCATAAGCATTACAATCCTAGGCCTAAATAAAATCAAGTAGATGTTGACCATAAGGACTGATTCACTCTTCGGGGCCCAGTCTGAGATTGTTTGCGATTAACCTTTTTGTACCAATCAATCTGATGTTTAACTAGGGAAGTAGCGTCAAACGACTGCAGCTAGGGGTACACTAGGAACCGGAGGCACAAGCCGAAGGAAAAACCTTCTCTCCAATCCTTCCTTTTAACTAGTTGGATTGATTGGACGCAAGTAGAGTAAATCATTTATAATCTTAAGGTGAATTTTGAGAGTCTGTAGATCCTTAGGCTACCCCACTTAAGGACAGGCTTGTTTTGTTGTGCTGCAAGGTTCTTATCCCCAGTCCTTCCAACCTCTTCCTAGTTTATGTTGGGAAGGAAGTCATTGAATCCCCAATTGGAAGGACCACTAGAGTATTCTAGGAGGCATAGATTGGATTTTGGCCAAATTGATCTCATAGCGGATCAACAACCCCCTCTGTCTCAGGAGGTATTTCAAAGGCAGTTGGAACAAATGCAGAGAATGCAAGAATGGTTCCAGAGAATGCAGGACACTCAGCCCTTGAAGGATTTTTATGATCTTTCAAATTACGGGGAACGTCCCGGCGTCTAAATTTCTACCGGAGACGTAGAAATCAAGCCCTAGATGTTAAGCCTGATCAAACATTTCAATGGGCTTGGCTCTGAAGACTCGTTTCAGCACTTAGAGAACTTGATCACTTTGGTCCAGACCACCAAGGCGCAAAACGTGAATAAAGAGCAAATGATCATGAGGCTCCTTCCCCACTCTCTTAGGGATAAAGTTGCTGATTGGTATAGGACCATAAGAAGGCTAATTGCAACGTAGAATGATTTGAAATCGACTTTCCTAAAGAAATTCTTCCCTATTGGACGTACCAATGCTCTGAGATGAGCGATTACTACCTTCACCCAGCAGCAAGGGGAGCAGTTTCATGTTGTCTGGGAGCGATTCCAGGACTTATTGCAAAGGTGTCCACACCACGAGGTGCCGAAATGGCAACTCGTGCAGATCTACCACGGGTTGACTGAACAACTCAGAAATCACGTGGACGCTTCTTGCGGAGGCAATTTCCTCAACAAAGACGGAGATAACGTGCACGATTTGTTTGAGATGAGTAAGAATTCGATAAATCATGCCTCCATGGATACTTTTAACCGGTCCCAACAACCCAGATCGAATGTTAATGAAGTTCACGACTCTCATTCATTCGATATGAAATTGATTTGCAATAAACTAGATAAGGTGAACTTGGTTACTAAAAGGATGGAGGAGTAGATGACTGGAAATTTAATAAACAATTCTCGATCTACTCAATTCCAGAATTCGGGATTCCATTCGACGCAAGCTCCTTCTGGACGAGAGTTCATGAATCAACTTAATGCAGCTCAACTTGTGAGTCAGCATTATTCAAAACCCCACAGGTTCCAAACTGGGGCCTTTGATCCTAGTTTCTCTAATCCATCCCTTTCTTTCTCTCCATCCTCACCCTATGAGGATGTCTATGTTGTACAGGAGAACGTTAGGTTCAACCCTTACTTCAATGCTTACAATCCAGGTTGGAGGAATCACCCTAACTTCTCTTGGAAAAATCCAGGGCAGCAAACCCAATTCCAACCCAGCAACTATGCTCCGCAAAGACCAATGGGCCAGGGTCATGTTTACACTCAGCTGCCCCCGAATCAGGTCAATCAGCCAGCTTGGAATGCCCGTCAACCTGTAGAGTAGGCCAATCTGAATCAACAGATGGTAGAAATGCAAGAATCTATGCTCCAGCTCATGCAGCAAATAAAAACATCGTTGGACAACTTGCAAATTGGGTTCATTACTAATTCTCGTCAACCCAGATCTCTGCCATCTCAACCCGTACCCAACCCGCGTAATATCCAGAATCCGGGTAATCAAGCCTAAGGATATGGGAATCAGAGGGACTCGCACACACATGCTTAGGTAGTTGAGCAGGGTCATTCTGCTTCTTCCTCAAATCAAAGGTATCAAGCTAATAAAGCCCCTCTAATCTTTCCTAACCCTCCCCAAGACCCAAACCTGTATGCATCTGCTAATTCTGTTACCTTGAGGAGTGGAAAACAAACTCAGGATCCACAGCCACACTGTTCTGATATACCAAATCCTGGAGAGCTTGAGGAAAGAAAGAACTCTGAAGAGGAAATCAAGGCTCAGGAACCTGATTCCGAAGATCTGACTCATGTTCCTTTTCCTGAGGCCTTGATTAAACCTAGGAAGAAGCCTATTGATAGTAATGAGGAGCTCTTGAATATATTTAAGAATGTCGAGATCAACATTCCGCTCCTCGACGCTATCAACTACACCGACTTACGCTAAATTTTTGAAGGATTTATGCACACAGAAGCGTAAGTCGAGGGAATCTGTTCCGAGAAAGGTGGTACTTTCCAAGCAGGCTAGTTCTGTTATCATACATCACCTTCATCAGAAAAAGAGAGATCCAGGTGCTCCTTTGATTTCATGTCATCGGAGATTACACTTTTGATAGAGCACTTCTAGATCTAAGTGCATCTATTAACCTAATTCCGACTTCTCTTTACGAAAAGTTCGAATTAGGTGAACTTCGGCCGACTTCAGTAACGCTGCAGTTAGCGAACCGTTCGGTCACAAATCCGCGAGGCGTAATTGAAAATGTAATTGTTAAGGTTAAGGATTTCTATTTTCTTGTAAATTTCCTTGTCCTTGACATGGATGTACCTAAAAATCTAAGGAACACACCCATCATTCTGGGACCTCCGTTCCTGACTACTGCTAAGGCCAATATCAACTGTGAAAGCGGTAGCATGGAAATCGCCTTTGGGGATCAGAAATTGAAATTGGATATTTTTAAGGCGATTAACAAATTCGAGGATTATGGATTTATAGAGGAACTTGAGGATGATAAATATTGAAACTTGTATGTCGGTTTCTCCAATTGAAAGTTCCTCATGTTGTGATGGATCTGACCTGCAACCCTCTGTGGCAAACCTGCCACATTCTGAAGAGGTTATTGATAAATATTGAAATCATTACCTGAGAATTTGAAATATCAGTTTTTGGGACCTTAAAAGATGTTCCCTGTGATTATCAGTGCCAGATTACCTAACGAGCAGGAAATTAAACTGATCAAGGTCCTAAAGGAACATAAGGAGGCAATTAGTTGGACCATTCATGACCTTCGGGGAATTGAGCCATCTTACTGCAATTATAGAATATTTTTGGAAGATGGATACCGCCCTTCTCATCAAATGCAGAGGAGATTAAACCCTAATATGCGAGAAGTTGTCAAGAAGGAAATTATCAAGTAGCTCGATGCAGGAATCATTTATCCGATCTCTGATAGTCCTTGGGTAAGTCCCGTGCAAATTGTTCCCAAGAAAGTCGAGATTACCGTTGTGACTAACGAGAAAGAAGAATCTGTCACAACTCATTCAGCTTCCTCTTGGAGGGTTTGTATTGATTACAGGAAGCTAAACACAACCACGAAAAAGGATCATTTCCCTTTGCCCTTTATCGATCAAATCCTTGAAAGACTAGCCAGGCAGAAGTACTTCTGTTTCCTAGACGGTTACTCAGGATACAATCAAGTCCCTATCCATCCCGAGGATCAGGAAAAAATGACTTTCACCTATCCCTTTGCTTTTCGTAGGATGCCTTTTGGCTTATACAATGCACCCGCGACTTTTCAAATGTGTATGCTAGCCATATTCTCAGACATGGTGGGAGTATGGAAGTCTTCATTGACGATTTCTCTATTTTCAGAGAATCATTTGAGTCTTGTTTAGCTAATCTTGAAATGATTCTTAAAAGATGCGTCAAAATAAGACTGATCCTTAGCTGGGAAAAGAGTCATTTCATGACACAAGAAGGCATCGTCTTGGGTCATGTAATCTCTGAACAGGGAATCGAAGTTGACAAAGCTAAGGTTGATGTTATCTCTAAACTTCCTCCCACATCTGTCAAACAAATTCTATAGGTTTGTTTATAAGTTGACAAAGCTAAGTTGGGTCATGTTATCATTTCTTGGTCATGTGGGATTCTAGAGGAGGTTCATCAAGGACTTTTCTAAGGTTGCTCGCCCTCTAAGCAACCTTCTCGCCAAAGATATGCCGTTTGATTTCAACGAATTGTGCCATAGGGCATTTGATTTTCTCAAAACGATAATCACTTGTGCTCCGGTGTTGCAACCACTGGTTTGGACAGCCCCATTTGAGATCATGACCGACGCTTCTGATTATGCGGTCGGGGCTGTTTTGGGTCAGAAGATCAACAGGAAGCCATCTGTCATCTACTACGCTAATAAAACTCTGGACGAGGCCCAGAGGAATTACACTGTTACTGAGAAGGAATTATTAGCTGTAGTATTTGCTTTAGAGAAATTCAGGACTTATCTCTTAGGGTCTCATGTCATAATATATACCGACCACTCGACCTTAAGACATCTCTTGGCCAAAAAGGATGCCAAACCTCGACTCATTCAATAGATTCTTCTGTTTCAAGAATTTGATCTTGAAATCAAGGATAAATCCGGGGCATAGAATGTGGTGGCGGATCATCTTTCGAGACTTCTGAGTGATTCTTCTCGTCCAAATATTCCAATTATTGATACTTTTCCGAACGAGACTATCCTTACAGTTTCAGGTGTCCAAACCCCGTGGTTTGCTGACATTGTAAATTATTTGGCTGTTGGTCAAATCCCTCAGGATTGGACCAAGCAACAACGAGATAGACTCAAATCTGAGACCAAATATTACTTCTGGAAGGACCCTAAACTGTATCGCATCAGCTATGATCAGATTATTCGCCGATGTGTTCCGGAGATTGAATTCAAAGGTATACTCGACTTCCGCCATGCATTTGCGTGTGGTAGACATTTCTCTAGGAAAAAGACGGCAGCAAAAATTTTACAATCTGGATTCTTTTGGCCGTCTTTATTCAAGGATGCCCAGGAATTTTCAAGGTCGTGTTCCCGATGCCAAGCACTTGGGAGCATAACCACGAGAGACATGATGCCTCTAAACCCGATTCTTCCGGTCAAAATCTTCGACGTTTAGGGCATCAACTTTATGAGACCCTTCCTCCCTTCATTTGGACATCAATACATTCTCGTCGCTGTTGATTATGTGTCTAAGTGGATCGAGGCCATTCCCACCCGAACCAATGACCACAAGGTGGTCATCGATTTCGTCAAGAAGAACATCTTCAGTCGGTTTGGGATTCCGAGGGCTATCATCGCTTCACTAATGCCCAGTTCCGTAATTTACAAGCAAAATACAAGGTAAATCACAGAATCTCCACATCTTACCATCCCCAAACAAATGGACAGGCCGAGATCTTCAATCGGGAGATCAAGAATATTCTTCAGAAGATGGTTAGACCTGATCGTAAAGATTGAACGTAAAAGCTTGAGAACGCTCTTTGGGCCTACTGTACGACGTACAAAATGCCTATCAGCATGTCACCATTTCATCTGATGTATGGAAAGGCATGCCATTTACCCGTAGAAATTGAACATAAGGCATTCTGGGCAATTAAGCAGTGCAATCTGGACTTGAGTTCAGCAGGAAAGACCAAGAAACTCCAACTATTTGAGTTGGAGGAGCTTAGAAACGACGCATACGAGAATGCCAAGATCTATAAGGATCGAACCAAAGCTATTCATGACCAATTGATATCCCGTAAGAGCTTTGAGTCAAACCAGAAGGTCTGGCTCTTTGATTCTCGACTTAAGCTCTTTCCCGGCAAACTTCGGTCAAAATGGAATGGCCAGTTCAACATCAATCAGATTTTTCCAAACGGGGCCGTTCAAATTTCTGACCCAAAGACAGGTAATTCATTTAAAGTCAACGGTCAACGTCTGAAACCTTTTATTGACCGTATTGTTCCAGAACCTGTCTAAGACACGTGTGCTCTCATCATATTGTGATTTCTTTGGCTGAACTTCGTCGACCTGATGGCATTAAACTCAACAGTTGTACAATCTAACTCAGAGCTGACCCGAGCATCATATTCAGGTGATATCTTCTACATTCTACCTTCCTTTCATGTCTTTTATTCTCAATACGGACATTGCATCAGCTAGGCATGGGGGGGTGAATTCATTTCTGAATCATTCTGTCACCTCTATGGAATTCTTGTAAATTCTACTTGTTTTCTTTTGTATGTATACATATTAAAAAAATGGATTAGGAAAGAATACTTGAGCATTAGGACTTATCAATCTTAGGAAATATTACAGTAGGATTTGAACACTAAGACCCTTCATGTTTTTGGACTTAATCAGCCCGAGTATCCACTAAAATGTGGATTTGTTTATCGAGTCCTCGCCATCCTGAATTCTATTTCAATTTTCTTAAATAAGTTTGGATGATAAGTACACAACTTATCAACCCACCCTCTGATTTGAGGGAACTTTAAGTCTAAGCATCTACACACTATTCGTACTAACTCGTTCGGCAGTTTTAACGGAAATTGGGTAACTAATGAACCTTTTAAGATAATATGGCAGGCAAGTTATAGTGGGTAACAGCCCATAAGTAGGTTGTCCAGAACCCAGCCACTGGACCATTCTTTTCCTGCTGCCTTTAGGTAAATCTTAGACCAGGGAAGCCACCTACTTAAAAAGAAAAAAAAGTCCAAAAAGAAAAAAAAAAGAAAGAGAAAAGGAGAAAAGAAAAAAAATAATAAGAAACACTTTACCATACGAGTATGGCTGGCAAGTTATCGTGGATAATAGACCATAGGTAGCTTGTCCAGATCACAGCTCAAGAAATGCACGTAAAAATTCCTAAAACACTTAGGAAGAAGCAGAGAAGTAGAATAAGCCGAGGAGATATACACTGGATTCACCCATGTATTGACCCCATAAAAAGAAAAGTAGCGAGAAAGCTACCGGCCGTATAGATACACCTTTAAGCAGAATTCTTTTTAAGGTCAGCTAGGGACGTAGAAACCCGAAGTCCATTCTGATTGCCGATCGAGTCTACCACAGTCACAAAAAGATGCTTAGAACTTAGGGTTCTCATCAAGTTTTGGGTGGGTTGAGTGGCCGTAGAAAGTCACTTTGTAACCCTAAAGTCAAAAATCCAAAAATAATTAGAAAAGAAGAAAAAGGGGAAACAAAGATCCTTCTTTGAATAAGGCAAGGGCTTGAGGCGGTCTACATTTTGGCAAATACCCGAGCATTGTTGTGTCTTTGAAAGTTCATGTCCTAAGTAAAAATTTCTTAAATGTTGAAAATGACTTTTGCCCAAGTAATTCAACCTTAATTCTTTTATAAATAGCATGTAGTTTTTGCTAGGGACTAGCAAAAAATAGGCATGGGGGTGTGATGTGCATATATCTAAATAACCAAAAATGTCTATTAATGCATGTTCTTAGTGTCATATTAGCATCATACATTATAAATATTGCATAACATGCATAATCATGCATTTAGGTCAAATTGTAAAAATTGTATAGTAATTGTCTTCTTTTATTGTTAGGGACACGATGACTTTTAATCGGGACCTCAGATCGAAGATAAAACCGTACAGATCTGATTAGAGCGACGATTGGAGTTCAACGATTCCAAGATCGCCCTGATCGGACATTCGTAGCACCAGATATAGACCGAGGAAGCCTAAAGATCAAGAGCCTTACGCCCAATGGCACACGCAGGCGACACAGCTGAAGCGAGCAAGGTGCAATCTGAGCCGTCCGATCGCGAGATTTCAAGGACGTGGGCGAGCATTGAGCGCGCGGCAGGCGAGGAGGCGAGTGTGCGCGCGAGGTTGCGATGACGTGGGATCTTTAGTGACGTTTAAATCGGTTACTAAAGACCCCATCATTTAATACTTTAACAATGTAATGACTAAATTGCCCCAAATCCTTGCAACTATGAAAAGAGACCCTTACCCTACGAAATTCTTATCTCTTCACCTTTCTCCCTCTCCAAAGCTCAAGAGAAGCTTGTCCCACACCTGAGATGCTATTCTAGAACTAAATCCAATTTTCTCGCCCATGTTCTGGAAGTGGATCCCGCGACGACGATGACGTACTGCCTTGTTCCCGCTTCTTCCTGCTTTGTCCTTCCCGCTCCATCCTCTGTCTTCCAGGTGTCGCTCCGTCCGGCTTGTCCTCCAAGCATTCTTCGAGGGGGATAACATCTCTCTCCCTTCTTTTTAATCGCTTTTTAGAATAGAATTTCCCACTTTTTAGCTGTAATCATTTCCTGCTTTCTAGTTGTAAAAAGATTTTTATTATATCAAGTAATTGTTCTCTCTCTTTCTCTCTTATTGTTTATATCAATTCCATTGAATTTATCTCGTTCTCAAACAAAAATAAAAAAAATATAATCGCAGATTTAAGATCAACGTAGCCTCCCTGTGTTTGACCTGGAATTCTCAGAGTTTCGGTATAAATTTATCTGTTGACGAATTTCTTCGCAAATCAAACTACGACGGGTTTTTGGAATCCAACTTCAATCGCGTAGTCTTCCTCTCTCAACAACTACTGCTGACGTGACCACCTTTAAGAAGATTCATTACTTCTTAGAGGAAGGATCCTCTATAGAGGTCGTTGTACAGGAGACACAGATATATCACAGAAGACCACGGTTGGACAGTCCCCAGGGAGATGAGCCTATACAGTATCCTACCTCTCCAGACAAATGTGACTCAGATGGAAATGAGGAGCCTATGCAGATGAGATCTAGTACAATATGCACCCTTCATCCCATGTCGCAATATACAATGATTTCCCATTTGGAGAATGAAGACAGAGAATTTGCCTCTGCTATTACTACCAGTGTTGTTCCCAAAGATCTTGTTCAGGCCTCTCAAGATCCCAGGTGGAAAGTTGCTATGGATGAGGAGATGCACGCATTACAGTCCAGAAAGACATGAGATCTTGTGCCATGTCCTATGGGTGCTATAGTTGTTGGGTGTCGATGGGTGTATACGATAAAGTACAGATTTAATGGGACTGTTGAGAGATATAAGGCCAGACTTATTGCCAAGGGTTTCACCCAAACATATGGGGTGGATTACCTTGAAACTTTTTCTCATGTTACATGTACTACCTCCATTAGGATTATTCTTTCTATAGCAGTGATCCAAAAGCGGTCATTATACCAAGTAGATAAAAAAAACACTAGAGTTACATGAGACAGCCACCAGGTTATGTTGGCATAACACTCTAGTTATCCTTTTCTTTATTATTTTGGACTGTTCTATTATTTATTTTATTCTCCTAGACTTATGTTGTAATCTACCCAACACCTCTCTTTATATAAAGAGGTGTAGGGTTTCATTTGAGAAATAAGATCATTTGTTTTCTCCGACTTTGTATTAGAGCAACAATCATAGATCGATGCTCCAGTATCCCACCCACACTAGCCTCTTAAACCCGTCCACCCTAAACCTACATCTTAGCACCGTTCTCTCAGCAAGGCACCACCAACTAAGGCCCCTACAAGGTCACCTCCGCTGCCTAGGGGGGGCAACACCGCCTAGCAGGGCTTGCACAGCCCTCAACAAGGCCTATGCACGTCACCCCGCAGGGCAGCACCGCCTCCAGCCTCACCGCCTCCAACCCCTGTGCACGCCCAGCCGAGGGGGGAGGGGGAGGGGGAGGGGGCATTAGTGTCGTTGCTGCTGCCATCCACTATTGGTGTGGGTGGTGGTTGTTGGCAGCTAGACCTTGCCGACAAGGGGGAGTAGCACCCCTTAGGAGCAGTGTTAAGGTCTTACCTATACCCTAACATACACTAAGTATTGATCTAAAGAGTGCTTATGACTTTTGGGATGTTATCTAAGATGTCTCGATCTTAGATTTCATGATCAAGAGATCACGTTCTCTCTGATTTTAGAGTTTTTTAGATCTGAATATTGGTTTCAGATCATACTTGTGGCATCTTGTGGCAATCCCAAGGCACGATGGCCTCTTCATGCTCTTCAGAGGTATCATCGGTTACCGCTATGAACATCATGAGTTATAAGACTCCCTTCTTTGTTCCTATCGTCAAGTTGAATGAGATCAACTACGCCAGATGGTCTCAGATGCTCATGATTGTTGAGGAACATGATAAGGAACACATCTCGATGGAGTTGGAGCCATACGACAAGACAAGTAAAAATGTCACGTGGAAAAAAGATAATGCAATGGTTCATGGTTGGATCATGAATTCTATGGAGTCTCAAATTGGAGATGGGAACATGCACTACAAAATGGCCAAGGAGTTGTGGGATTCTATGCGTGACACGTATTCTCACGAGAAAAATTCCAGCAAGGTGTTTGAGATCGACCAAGCCATTGGTGGTCTAAAGTAAGAGGGCCAGTCATTGTCCCAGTATTATGCTGATTTGAAGGGACTCTTAGAGAAGTATAATGCATGTCATCCTATCTGCACTTGTACCACTCAAAGGGTGCATAGGAAGGAGTATGCAGTCAATCAGCTCCTTAATGGACTTGGATCAAATTATAAGGCTGCAAGGTCCTAGATCTTGACTATTGTTGAGCTTCTATCACTTAAAGCATATAATCGTGTGAGTAGGGTGGTTGTTAAACCACCCCTGTCAAATGTTGGACTCCTGTCTTAGTGGCTGATGCACGTAGTGGACGTGATACTCCATCTACCAAGGGGAGAGGACGTGATAGTCGGGGCACGAGTAGTAGACCCCGCACCATATGCTCTCACTATGGCAAGGTTGGTACTTAGAGGCCTCTTACTAGTCGAAGCATGGTAGACCTCTTATGGCCAACCAAGCTATCTCTTCTGAGGAGGTGAGCGACACGATGTCACGTGCTGACTATGATGTTGTCCAGCGTCTTGCCCACTTGACCTAGGAGACTGCTACTACTACTGATATTGCTACATTGGCCTCCTCAGGTATAACCCTACTTATATTTCTGGTAGTGGTATTTTTGACAACACCTTGTGGTTAGTAGACTCAGGAGCCTCCTAGCATCTCAGTGGTGATCAGACATGCTTTAGACAGGTTCAAATTGTTCCTTCTGATAGATCTGTTCAAGTAGTAGATGGTAGATAGTACAAAGTACACAACAAAGGAGATGTGGTAGTGACTCCTTCACTGACTCTACCTAATGTTCTTTATGTTCCTGATTTCCCGATTAGTCTTTTATCAGTTAGCAGAATCAGAAAAGACCTGCACTATTGTGCTATTTTTTATGAGTTGGGTAGTATTTTTCAAGATAAACTCACGAGGAGGACGATTGGTGGCGGACATGAGGAAAGGGTTATGTATCGCCTGATCCAGACTCCTTTTGCTGCTATGTATCAGGGCGAGATTGCTTTTAGTGTTAGTACAGCTCTTCAATGATATCATCGTCTTAAGCACCCTTCATTAGACAGGCTACGACATGTCATCCCTCTTATATCGCCAACCACTGAGATTTTGTGTGAAGCGTGTTAGTTGGGAAAGCATCACAGAGCTAATTTTCCTTCTAGTTCTTCTCAAAGTTCTGCTGCAATTTTTGATTTATTGCATATGAATGTATGTGGTCCTAATAGAGTGTCAGATAGACTTAGTCATAGATTCTATTTGCTTATTATGGATAATTTTTCTAGGATATCAAGGTTATTTCTATTAAAGAATAAATCAGATGTTAGATCTATGATTGAGACATTTATTTTGCAAATAAAGACTCAATTTTCTACCATTGTGAAAAGTGTACAATCTGATAATGCCTTGGAATTCTGTACAGCCAAGTTAGAATCTTTTTACACATCTCTTGGGATTGTTCACCAGACATCATGCCCCTATACTTTGCAGTGGAATGGCGTAGTTGAGATAACACCATCATGTGTTAGATGTGGCTAGAACATTACTTATTCGACATAATGTGCCACAGGTTTACTAAAGAGATGCAGTGTTAACTGCATGCTATTTGATTAATAGGTTGCCCAAATTAGCTATTCAGGAATAGGTTCCATGGCAAGTCCATCCAGAGAAAGAACTGTTTACGGTACCATCTCGTGTTTTTGGTTGTGTAGTTTTTGTCCATGTTTGATGACTTGGCAGACATAAGCTAGCTCTGAGGCCAATGAAGTGTCTTTCTGGGATACAATAGCACTCAGAAAGGATATAGATGTTATGACCCACGAGGCAAGAAGCACTATGTGACTACAAATGTCACTTTCCACGAGCCTATTCTATAATTCTCTACAAATGGTCATCAAGTGATATTTGAGGGAGGCTCGGTCCCTATGCATATTCCATCAGTTCGCTTGGAGCAAATTCCTATTACACATAGTGAGGATACCACTACTATAGAGATGCCTACGAGGTAGAAGGCAGAGATTACTCATGTATATAGAATTACCTATTACATACAAACAGCATACATGATGCCAAGAACCCCCCTACCACCTCAGCCACCTATCTCCTCCCCTGGTCAGGTATGTGTTGATACTAACATGAGTTGTCCTAATGGTGATTGTGCAAGTTCTTCTGATGAGTCTACTTCCCCTATTGAGCAGCAGGCTACACCTCCTATTGATACTAAGCCTATAGAGGAAGATCTTGACCTTCCAATTGCTATTCGAAAGGCTCCTTGCAGCTGTGCCCACTACCATACTGCAGGAGCAGTGTCTACTGTTAACCTTGAGAGATCATTTGCTATGTTCACTACTGCTCTTTCTACGACAAATTCCTAAGTTTATCAGCAAGCCATGCTAGATTCAAAGTGGAGTCAGGCCATGGAGTGTGAGATGGCTACTCTATGCTCCCAAGGGACGTAGGAACTGTCTACTCTGCCTAGTTACACCAAGACAGTGGAGTGTCGTAGGGTCTTCACTATCAAGTACAACCCAGATGGCATCATATCTCACTACAAGGCGAGGTTGGTAGCAAAGGGATTTACCCAGACATATAGGGTAGATTTCTTTGATACCTTCTCTCCTATAGCCTGACTTCCTACTGTTCGCATTCTGTTATCTGTTGCTGCTCACTACGACTAGCCTCTTCATTAGTTAGATGTGAAGAATGCCTTTTTGTATAGAGATCTTTAGGAGGAGGTCAACATGCAATAGTTGTAGACTGAAAAAGGCCATCTATGGCCTAAAGTAGGGCTCGAGGGCTTTGGTTCGAGAGATTATTAGAAGAGGTACAGACCATGGGGCTTGTGAGGTCTTATGCTGATCATTCGCTCTTTGTTAGGAAGAACTCAGGGGAAGTTGTGGCACCCCTTCTCTATGTTGATGATCTCATCCTTATTGGGGATGACATTGTTGGGATAGCTGAGGTGAAGTTGGCTACAACCTTTGTGATGAAAGATTTGGGTAAACTCAGATATTTCTTTGGCATTGAGGTGGCACGCAGCAAAAAGGGTACTGTCCTCAGTCAATGTAAGTATGCTCTTGATGTATTGCAAAAGACAGGGATGCTGGGGTTTAAGCTTGCTAATATACCTATGGATCCCAAAGGACATCTCTATGATATAAATTTTTTGCCTATAAATAGCAAATCTTATAGGCAATTGGTTGGTAAGCTATTATATTGTACTATTACACATCCTGATCTCTCACTTGCAGTGGGAAAACTCAGTCAGTTTATGGACAAACCAACCAAGCAACATTGGGATGCTACCATGCAGGTGCTTAGATACGTGAAGAATGAACCTAGCAAAGGTATTTTGTTTCAGAAGGGCACGTCTATGGGTATTGTTGGCTATTCTGATGTCGACTATGCAAGTTGCATGGCAAACAGAAAGTCAACAACTGGCTTTTGCACTTATGTGGCAAGCAAACTTGTGACCTGGAAGACCAAGAAGCAGCAGGTGGTATCCAGGTCTAGTGTAGAGTCAGAGTACAGTGCTATGGCACAAGCAACTGCAGAAATGGTTTGGATTAGATCAGTGTTGCAAGACCTGCATGTCCAGGTGAAGGGACCAATTGAGATGAGGTGTGATAATCACGTTGCTACCTACATTGCAAACAATCCAATGTTCCATGAACGTATGAAACATGTTGAGGCCGATTGCCACTATACCAGACACCTGATATAGCGTGGGATTATCTACACTATGTCAGTTGCTTCTGAAGATCAAATTGCAGATATATTCACGAAGCCTCTTCCTAGATCCGCATTTGACAGATGTTCCAAGCCAACACCTCACTCTATATAGAGCGATGTAGGATTTCATTTGAGAAATAAGATCATTCATTTTCTCCGACTGGTTATGATGTTCAGGGGGAGCTTGTGTGTAGCTTACATAACGCCATTTATGGCCAGAAGTAAAGTCTCAGAGCCTAGTTTAAGAGGTTCAATTTAGAGATTAGGAAGATTGGGTTTCAGCAGTCTACTATTGACCATTCTATCTTCATCAAGAAGACAAAGTATGGCAATACCTGGAGAATTGTTATTTTGGCAGTCTATGTTGATAACATGATTCTGACTGACGATGATGTAGATGGCATAGTGCAGACAAAGGCATTTTTACAATCTACTTTTGTCACTAAAGATTAGGTGACCTTCGGTACTTCTTGGGGATTGAAGCAGTTCGCCAGGGGACTAGCTTGTCCCTTTCTTAGATGCAATATACTTTACAAATCCTTGAGGAGGTTGGGATGCTTGGAACCAAGCCATCTCGGATACCAGTAGAGCCAAAGTTTGGCTATAGTACAGGTGAGACAGATCATTTGTTTGAGGATATCACTAGTTATCGTAGTACTGTTGGTCACTTGCTATATTTGACAATTACACAACTTGATATCAGTTTTGTTGTCAGTAGAGCCAGTCAGTTTATGCATAATCCATGGTATAGTCATTAGTGAGAAGTATCTTATTCTGAGATACCTAAAGGGCACCCCAGGTAGACATTTGCACTACAGAGAGAGTAGATCTCTTGATCTTTTAGCGTATTCAGATGCTAATTATGCAGGATCTATAGAAGACAAACGGTCTAATTCAAGTTTTGCTATTTATCTGGGAGGTAACTTAGTTTCTTGGAGGAGCAAGAAGCAAAATGCAATGGCTTGCTCTAGTGCAAAGGCAGAATACAGATCTATGGCCCAGGCTGCTTGTGAGATTATGTGGATGGTCAATTTTCTACAGAACTTGGAAATAAAGGTTGATATGCCTATCCCGTTTTACCATGACAATAAGTCAGCTACCTATATTGCCTCGAATCTGATCTTCCATGAGAGGACCAAACATATTAAGGTTGACTGTCACTTTATACAAGATGCAGTCTTGGATGGCAAGATCAGTACTCCTTACATATCCTCTTAGCTTCAATTATTCTTACAAAGCCGTTGAAGAAGCGACATGATTTTCTTAGTAGCGAGTTGGATCTCATAGACATATATGCTCCAACTTGATGAGAAGTGTTGAATTATAGGAACATTTGATATTTGTTTATTTATTATGGGGTATTTATGTAATTTCTCCAATCCTCTTTCATATAAAAGAAGGGCTAAGGTTTCTTTTAGAGACTAATACACATCATTTTGTTCCACATGCCCTTAAATGATTTACAATCATTAACGACATACCTCTACAAAATATTTTCCACATACATTCCTTCCCTATTGAAAATCACCCCATTCCTATAAAGCCACGAAGACCACGAGATGACTAATGGGAAAACACATTCCCTCCTGGTCATAAAACTTCCTCCATAGGAAAGCCAAAAATTTTCCCAAGAGGAGTGGTTGACCAATTGAATCCCAGCATGAGTCCAGACCTCCTATGCAAAAGTACAATCAAAGAAAAGGTGGTGGCAATCCTCAGGTTCATTATTGCCGAAGGAGTGTAAATTATTCGAGTGGAGAGCAATCTTCTAAAAGTAGGCTTTCATCATAATTCATTCTTTTCTGAGTAGCCAAATAAAAACCTTCACTTTTGGGGGGGGGGGGGGGGGGGGGGGGGGTGTTCCGCCTTCCAAATCGACAGGCAATCTCTATTGAAATGCAGCTCATGTCGTGTAGTAGCAGTCCTTAGCCATGTATAAGCTGATCTTACCTTAAACATGCCTTTGTTCCATTTGCATCCATCCATTTCTACCGCATCAAGTCTGAAATCAGCCTTTGTTTTTTTTGACAAATGAAATCAGCCAATTGACGCTGCATTTCCACAAAATCTTCCAATTCTTGCTCCAATAAACATTTGGGAGACAAGGAATCCAAGTATCTCCATCCCAGCAGCTAACAGCGGTGGTTCCAATATCAATAGCTAGAGTAAAGAGCCCTGGTAATCACCCAAATAGAGGGCCCTGACTTGTCCAATCATCCAACCAAAATGTCAATAATTACCCATTGCCTAATTTTGCCTGAAAAAGTTCTGCACCACTAGCCTGATATGCATCAACCCCTTCCGAAATTTGGATGCTCCACAATGGCATAATTTGTTCCTCCTCGGCCACTTCAACACCATAGCAGGCATCAAGAAAAGAGGTCACGAACTTCCTAGCAGGACCAAAATCTGTGCCACCAGCTTTGCAAGCAGCGCCTTATTCATGGATGACAAGTGTAAGATGGCCAACCCACCATTCATGATCGGTCACCTCGTCCAAAGGGACCAAAGGAACCTATTTGCTATCCACTGCTATACTCTCCAATGTTCTCTCCACCTTTTTCATCATAAGAAAAGTAAACAAGAATAACAAGGAAATAGC
Source organism: Thalassia testudinum (assembly GCA_037157565.1). Taxonomy (NCBI): domain Eukaryota; kingdom Viridiplantae; phylum Streptophyta; class Magnoliopsida; order Alismatales; family Hydrocharitaceae; genus Thalassia; species Thalassia testudinum. The sequence goes on from JAZHRO010000063.1 coordinate 138,677,530, forward strand.
CGAGAAGACTGCCTGCATTGACACAAGTCTGCTCCCGGTAGAAAGAAGCTCGACCTCCAACCTTCAAATCTTCTCTCCATTCTTTCTGCTGTAGTTTCATGAAAAGTAAGCTTCTTACCCATAAGTTTAAGGCCCAAACAGTTGTGTTTCTAACCATGGTTTATGAAGAATATCTGAACAGAGTGCTTCCTCCTGGTCATCCATAGAAAAACCCACCAAAGAGGATTTCTCGCATTTGACAACGAGGCCCAAGAAAACACCAAATAAATCCACCAAAATAGAGAGATTCCAAGTTTGTTCAACCGACCCTTCCTTGAAGAATACTGTATCGTCAGCATATTGGAGTAGTAACACCATCAAGCCATCCCCACACACTAAGCATCCAAAGGAGTATGCACTTTTGACATGTCAGATAAGTACAAATAGCCAAGAAGTCAACTGCTAAAACAAAGAGAACTGGGCCTATAAGGCACCCCTGTCTAATGCCCCTTGGTGGCTAAATCCAGCCCCCCTCTGGTCGACCATTCACAAGCAAATAGCTTTTCCCTATCCTCTTCCAATATTGAATTATCTCATTCACCACCAGCACAATGTCTACCAAATAGCTTCCTGGGACTAAAGCAGATTGTACCACGTTAAACAAATCACTGACCACCCCACATAATCTATTAGCCAAAATCTTTGCTATAATCAAGTAGACTGCTTTGGAAAGGGCGATGTGTAGATGCAGGTTTCAACGATAACAATTAAGGGTGGACAACAAAGATTCAGATCTTGAAGATTGAAGAAGGAACAAAAGATGCTTGAAGACTTCCTGATAGGAGAAAGTTGAAATGAATTTATTTTGATGTAACCATGCTGCCCTTTATTTTGTCCGTAAAACGTTGTAGCGAAGAGCCAAATGTGATGGATAGGAACTTAGGTTAGCTAATCATGTCCTAAGGAAACAAACCAGCACAAAACAAGAGCTAAAGAATCACCTAGCGCCAAATTAGGTTGACTAAAATGAAAATTCGGCTGACGAGAATCATAGAAGCAACTCAGGTCATGGGATGAACTAAATTGGTCGACCAAAATGAAAATTTTGGCCAACCAATATACAGTTGACAAGTTCAAATCGTTCAATGGCTATAAAATCATCAAGTGTGTTTTATCCAAATCTAAACTAGTTGTAAACACCTCATTAACTCACTTTGTATTTAGATAAAATTTAATTAACAAAACAACTAAGTGAAAAAGCTACTTTGGTCAACCAATAGGTGATTTAGGCCAACCAATTTATGGTTTAGGTCAACCAATAAGTTCTATTGGCTGACCAATGCAGCCAATAGAACTTCAACTGAAGTCCCTGACAATTGCTCTAGCCGGTCAAAGCTACAACATTGGTCGAGCAAAGCTGCACTTGAGTGTTAAATAAGTTTTATAGCCGTTGCAATCCACTTCAATGCAAATATAGTCGAATCCCAAGCCTAACCTAAGGTTGCCAATGATCCTAAAACATTTATAAATACCTTAAGACGCATCCTAACCTAGTGGCACACCCCTTAAACGAAAAAGAACTCAAGCTCTCAAGATTTCTTGTGGCAAGCTCTTTCTTGGAGTCATTTGTACAAGTGTTGGACCACACTTAGGGACGTAACTAAGGGGAACAAGTGGAGCTCGGATCAATCTAATTTACACTTGGCACTTCATAGGCAATATGTTTTGTTATGTAATTTTATTGAAAGGATGTCTAGGTTTGTCGGATTTCTTGCCTCTTCCCAAAAAGGTTGCTAGGTAGGGAACCAAAGAGGGGCTACATTAATGTTACAATACCCTCCATTTAGTAGTGTGGATAGTACTTCGATTAACAAGGATTGATTGGGAAAATCCTAGACGAGGAAGTTTAGGTGTTGGTTTTTATCCTTGAAGAAACTTTCCACCTAAAAATATCTTATTGATTTGATCATTTTGTGTATTGAATTTTTGTTCAACAAATTTTAATTTGATATTAGACTTCAATTACACCATTCATCCCCCTCCCTTTTAATGGCATTTTCATGATGGACCTATAATCTTCTCCTCGCTCTACCTCTTCTTTCTAAGAGACTAAAAATAGCAAAAATTTATTCAACTTTTGAAATCATGCTGTTGGGATTTTCCAAAAGACCACGTGGACACTGTCACGTGGCACATCAGGCCACGTGGCAGCAGCAGCAGCCATCTGCACACCCAACAAGGCTATCGGCAAGGGTCCTTTGGACCAAATTTGGTGCATCAATATGGTTCTATCTATTTTTAGTAAAATATTTTTTAGGAATTAAGTTTAGGATTTGTTTTAGGATTTTGAATTAGGATTGTTTTCCTATTTTTAGCATTTTCTATATTTAGCTCTTTTTTCTATTTTTAGAGTTCATACTCTCTATAAAAGAGATGGACCCCTTCCATTGTATTTACGACGATGTAAATATAGTTTCAGGATTTCACCACATGGCATCAAAGCCACCGTTTCTTCGGGGCTAAGAGAAGAAACTCTAGAGGGGGAGGCGACCCTCCGGTGGCAAGCCGGCTTGCCACCGACGACCTCTAGAGAGGCCCTCTCCCCTTCCACTCGTTCTCCTCCATTCCACTCACTTCTTTGATCCAGCATTGCCGTCGTCTCTTCTCCGGGCGCGAGGCAGCTATTACCGTTGTCGTCTTCTATAACGTGAGGCGGACGTCATTGCCGTCATCCTTTTCTGTAGCAGCTCTACAGTCGATCTCCTCCCTTGCTATCGGCCTCCTTTGCCGGATTGTAGGGCCTCTGCCGACGTCTAATGGTGGGCTGCCGACCTCCAACAGGTTCGGCTAGCACCTACGCCCTCCTTTGGAGTCACTATCAACCTCTTCTGCTGATCCAGGGGCACGGGCACAAGGCTACCACTACCGCCACCAACTCTTCGATGTGGGTGCATCTTCTCCAACTCTGAGGGTGCGGTGCTATCACCGCCACATCCAAGTCTTTCTTTTCTTTGACGCGAGGCGGGAGGACGCCGCCGTCGTCTTCTATCACGCAAGGTGGGAGGATGCTGCCGTTACCATCTACTCCTGACGCAAGGTGGGAGGACACTATCGTCGTCTTTTGTGATGCGAAGCAGTCGTTGCCGCTGTTGTCTTCTCCATGATGTGAGGCAGGCATCGTCGCCGTCGTCTTCTTATCCAAGTCTGCAAACTCCCCGATCTTGACTTAGAAAGTGGTGTTGGGATTTCCAGAAGACCACGTGGACACTATCACGTGGCACATTAGGCTACGTGGCAGTGCCATGTGGCAACAGCAGCAACAACCATCGGGACACCCAATAGGGTAGCCGGCAAGGGTCCTTTGGACCAAATTTGGTGCACCAATATGGTGCTTATATATTTTTAGTAAAAGAGTTTTCAAGAATTAAGTTTAAGATTTGTTTTAGGATTTTGAATTAGGATTGTTTTCTAATTTTTAGCAATTGCTATATTTAGCTTTTTTCTACTTTTAGAGTCCATGCTCTTTATAAAAGAGATGGACCCCTTCCATTGTATTTATGGTGGTGTGAATATAGTTTCAGGGTTTCTCCACCCATGCATTCCCATATTGGAACCCATCAATGATATCCATGGCATCCTTACCAAGCACCCCTTAAAATTCTTTGAAAAAAAGGGATTGGAATCCATTTAGTCCCAATGCTCCCTCCACATTCAAGACCTTCAAGGCCCCCTATGCTTCTTCAATAATAGCTCTATCCAGCTATTGAACTTGACTAGGGACAACCTCGATGCTCCCCTCCTACTCCAGTGCCAAGTTTCGCTTGTCTCCTTCTGATAAAAGAAAATAAGTGAATTGCCAAAGCATGCCCAACTGTCTAACTCCCAATCCGCTCCTAACAATGCAACATAATCTTATTGATAAAACTACATCTTCTCTCATTCGCTACCATATGAAAAAAACTAGTGTTCACATCCTCTTTCTTAAGCCACAACTATCTCAATCTGTCACCATTCAATCTCCTTTTTCCCATCTTCCTACATCGCCTCTCATTGCTTCTTTGGTTGAGATACCCCTTTGATCTATTTTATATTATGAGGGCGTTATTGTAACTTCTCTATTTTGTTAAGATTTTGTATCACAATTGTTCCCACACCTCTCTATATAAAGAGGTGGAGGGTTTCTTATTTGAATAAGATTAATCATTTTCTCCAACTTGGTATTAGAGCGACGATCCTATATCGGCATTCTAGTATCCCACCAAATACGTACCTTCCATTACCCCTCCACCAAAACTCTCACCTCCTTCATTGTCGCTCCACATGCTGTAATGCCACTAGTAGCACTGCATGGCAGATCGACAGTGTCATCGGTGGTTGTCACCACCTTAACGATGACGTAAGGGCCCTAGCGGTAGCGCTCGGGCTCTCTCTATGCCCTAACGTGCGCCTTGCTTAGTCTTAGGGGACCTGTGGTGGGATCTTGGCGTGCCTTCTGAGGTTCTGTTGCCTTGGATTTGATGTTCGAGAACCCGCCAAGCTTCTGAAGATTTTTTCTATGATCTAAAAGTTTTATTTCAAATCTCATTTTGTCATATTTTCCTACCGTGGAGGCAAGATGGTGTCATCTAGTGCATCTAAGGTGACATCGGATCCCACTTCAAAGATTGGGAATTATAAGAATCTATTTCTTGCTCTTATTGCCAAGTTGTCCGAGACCAACTATGTGCGATGGTCTTAGACGTCCCTTATAACAGTTGAAGGTCATGACAAGGAACATGTTTTACTTGAACAAAAGCCTACATAGAAGACAGAGAAATATGCCACATGGACAAAGGACAACGTAGTCGTACATGGGTGGATCATGAATTCCATCATACCACGCATTGGAGATGGCATCATGTCCTACAAGACTTCTAAGGAGATGTGGGATTCTCTCCATAACACCTATTCTCATGAGAAGAATTTCAGTAAGTGTTCCAGATTTATCATGAGATTGGTAATCTTAAGCAGGAGAATTAGTCTTTAACTCAGTACTATGCCATCTTTAAAGGGCTCTTGGAGAAGTATAATTCCTGCAGACCGATGTGCACTTGTTATACACAAAGAGAGTACTGCAGAGAGGCTGTAGTGCTCCAGCTCCTGTCAGGTCTAGGTCTAGAGTATGAGGTTGCTCGTTCTTAGATGCTAACTTTTCTAGAGCTTCCCACTATGGAGGAAGCTTATAATCGAATTAACAAGGTTATAACGACGCCCTCTAATAAGAATGTTAGGCAGACTTCTACCTTTACGGCGTCTAATGCTCATGGAGTTCGAGTACCTTCTACTCAAGGTCGTGGACGTTGACGGGGCTAGCCTACCAAGCCTCATGTTACATGCACCTACTATGGTAGGGTAGGTCATGTAGAGGCTACATGCTGGTTAAAGCATGGTAGACTACCTATGGTCAATCAAGTTGTTGCTCCATCTGAAGAGCAGACTAATACAGTTCCTCATGCAGAGTATGATGCCATTCTTCAACACCTCTCACAGGTGACATGAAGCCATCCTCATCTTCAGGTACTATTGTCTTTGCCTCCTCAGGTATAAATCTAGCCTCAAGAATATTTGACAGGTCAAATGATGGTACTATCTGGTTAATAGATTCTGGTGCATCCAGCCATTTGAGTGGGGATCATAGCTGTGTTCAAAGGCTTCATTTTGTTGCTCCTAGTAGGACAGTTTAGGTTGCAGATGGCCGACATTCTAAGATTGGTGGTCAGAGGGGAGATGGTGGTTACCCCTACATTGAGATAACCTGATGTTCTTTTTATAACTGATTTTTGCATAAATTTTTTATCAATTAGCGGCATAACAAAGAATCTTAACTATCATGCTATTTTTTATGATGTTGGATATGTCTTTTAGGACAAGCTCACGGGGAGGATAATTGGTGGCGGACATGAAGAGGGAGGTTTGTATCGCCTAGTTCAGACACCACTTGCAGCTTCATGCCAAGGGGAGGTTTGCTTCACTGTTGGGAGTGCTCTACAATGGCATCATTGCCTTGGTCACTTGTCTCTAGACAGGCTCAAACATGTTATACCACACATTTAACATGCTACCAAGATTCACTGTGATACTTATCAAATGGGAAAACATCACCGCTCTAGTTATCCTGCCAGTTCCAACTCTAATTTTGCTTCAATTTTTTATTTTGTCCACAATGCTTGGGGTCCTACTCGATTTCCAATTCAGCTAGGCCATCATTTTTATTTGGTTATTGTCGATAATTTTTTATGGATGTCCTGGTTGTTTTTGTTAAAGAATAGGATAGATGTTGATCATGTCATTGAAACATTTGTGATTGAAATAAAGAATCAATTTTCTTCTATTGTTAAAGTTGTTCACTCTAATAATGCACTTAAATTTTATACCACCAGATTGACATCTTCTACAGATCCCGTGGCATAATGCATCAGACCACATGTCCCCATACATCTTAGCCGAATGGGATAGAATGGAAACATCGACATTTGTTAGATGTAGCTAGAACGCTACTTATAAATCACAGTGTATCTGCAATTTATTAGGGAGATTGAGTGCTTACTACATGTTATCTAATTAACAAGATAACTAGTTCAACTATTGATGAGTAGATCCCATTGTAGTTGCTGTATCCTAATAGAGAATTATTTCATTTCTTGCCATGTATCTTTGGATGTGCAGCTTTTATCCGTATCACTAGCCCATGACAAGATAGCTTGCCCCATGGGGAGTCCAATGTGTCTTTTGGAGTATACTAGTACCCAAAATGATTACAGGTGTTATGATCCTTTGGGAAGAAACATTATATAGGTGCTGATGTTACATTTCATGAGGCAATTCTATATTTCTATACTAGTGGATGTTAGTTGTCCATTAAGATGGAGGTGGCTCCTATGCCCATTCCTCCAATTCTATTAGAGAATATTCCAATTTCTTATAATGCTAATGATGACAAAGGAACTACATGATTTAGGAATCCACCAATATCCTGCAAATTACCGGTTACATATTGGCAGCACACCTCCCCTACTTCAGCGCCATCATCCTCCCCATCTCAGGTATGTGTTGAGGATACTAATGGTTGTGTGCCTAGTGGTGGTGATGTAGGGTCTCATGATGATAGTGTTGGTGGTGACTTGCCTCCTGATTCCTCTAAGGAACCATCCGTTGATGATATAGATCTTCTAATAACTATTTGGAAGATGCCTCGTACTTGTGCCTGCTACTATGTCACTGGGGCTACCACTACTGCGTGTCTCGCATCCACCTTTGGCATGTCTATTGCTGCTCTCTCTGCCTCTCATATACCCTCGTCCTATCAGCAGACGATGCTTGATCCAAAGTGGTTACAGTCTATGGAGGACGAGATGATTGCACTTCGATCCAAAGGGACATAGGAGCTGACGTCTCTTCTCATAGGTGCTCGTGTTGTTGGTTGTCAGTGGGTTTTTACCTTGAAATATAATCCTAATGGATCTATTTCTCAGTATAAAGCCCGCCTTATTACAAAGGGATTAGCATAAACTTATAAGGTGGATTTCTTTAACACTTTCTCCCGTGACTCGTCTTATGACCATGAGGATTCTAATTTCTATGGCGGCACACAAGGACCTCAAGCAGAGTACGAAAGGAGATATATGGACTCACACAGAGTCTACGAGCGTGGTTCTAGAAACTCTTGAGGTAGTAGCAACCTCCTGGATTCGAGATTCAAGGGGAGTGTGTATGCAGACAACAAAAGGCGATATACAGACTCAAGCAGAGTCTGTAAGCATGGTTCCAGAAACTTTTTGAGGTAGTAGGGACAATGGGATTACAGAGGCCTTCAGCAAATCATTCACTTTTTGTCAAGAAGTCAGAGAATGGGGTCATTGTTCTAGTATATGTGGACGACCTCATGATCACTAGTGATGATGAGACTGGGATAGTTGATGTCAAACAGTGTCTTGCAAACAAGTTTGTAATGGAGTACTCGGGACAGTTAAGGTATTTTCTTGCCATTGAGGTGGCAAGAGGCAAGGAGGGCATTGTCATGACTTAATGAAAGTACAGCCTTAATGTTCTACATGAGACAGGGATGTTGGGGGCTAAGCCTGCCAATATCCCCATGGATCCCAAGATGCATCTTTGTGATGTAAAGTCAAAGGTTATGGATAGTAGAGCATATAAACAGCTAGTGGGAAAACTATTGTATCTTACTATTACTCGTCCTGATATTTCCCTTACAGTAGGAAAACTCAAGTAATTTATGGACAAGCCTACCAGAGAACAAAATAGACCCATTCCATTCCAAAAAATTGATTTGCATCAGAGATTACAAAATTGATCCCCAGAACACCACCTGGGAAGAAATGAAACAAACAAATTTCTCAACATAGGGTCTCCCCCCTAAAAATCACTCCATTTCTCCCTAACCAAACACCCCACAGGACTGCCAAAACCTTGGCCCTATCCCTTTGGATCAAAAAGTGATCCCTCCATCAAGGGCATTTCCTCTGTGAAACGAAGACCAGAAGCTAACCGCATCCCAATGGGCGATCCAGTCGATCCCGATCCTCTGCCAAACCTACATTACAAACGGACACTGAAAGAAGAGGTGTTAGATGTCTTCATCTGCTCCATCACAAAGGGGACATGTCAAGTCATCTGACTGGGCCCATCTCGCTCTCTACTGCTTCGTCATAATTCTCCCCCTCCTCACTAACCAAGCAAAGATCTTTACCTTCAACAGGCACTCTGCCATCTAGAGCAATCTACAATCCTGCAAGAAATCAATGTTCGAGCTGACCGTGCCACTCTCCAATCTACGAAAGACATTTGCCATCAAAAAATCTCCTTCCTCCCAGGAAAAGCATTAAAACCTTCCTCCGGTGCCCAACCTTCCAACTCTTGCAACAAGCTCTAGAACTCCTCGCATCTCCTGATCGGAGAGGCCCCCCCAAAAAGTTAGGCACCAAGCTCCATCCCAACAACTTCCCATCGTGGCTAATGGGTCCACAAACTCCCAAAAAGGCGGGGGAACCTGTCACCAAGGGTAGAACCAGTCCCCTGCCAGTCGTCCTGCCAGAAACGAAAACCATCTGCCTCCCCCAACATAAGGGAGAAGAAATCGCACACCTTCACTGCCATTGCCGCTAAGCCCCTAAGAAAGTGGGAGGCTACGGGAGGAAGGGAATCCAACGACCCCGATGAAAGGAAAGGACTGTAGCAACGCCGCAGAACATCGCAAAAAAGCCCCTGCTCCTACCCCACCAACCTGGCAATCCACTTCGTGAGAAGGATGATGTTCACCTTGTCCACATCCCTAAACCCCAGACCCTCTTCCTAAACTGGTCTACACATCTCCTCCCAGGCCACCAACCTCGCCCCCCTTCCTGTCGACCCTTCATTAGCCCAGAAGAAATCCCTCATCAACCCCGAGATCCTCTTCTCAATCTAGCATGGTAATCTGAAAACTGAGAGGAACTACAATGGTATGGATGCCAGAACTGCCTTCACCAGGGTTAGCCTCCCACCTCTAGATAGAAGTCTGGAAGACCACCCTAGCAATCTTCCCCCCATCCTCTCAAGCAGAGGAATCCAATCCTGTAACCTGGGGCGTCGATCTAATAAAGGAAGGCCCAGATGTACCAACGACAAAGAGCCCAACTCTGTCCCCAAAGCACCATCCACCCTCTCCGTCTCTGCTACTGACAAATTAAATGGGACAAAAGTTGATTTTTTATAATTAATCTGCAACCCTGACGCCTCGTCGAAAAGCTCCAGAAGGATTCTCATCCTCCTGGCCCCCAGATCCATTCCCTCGACCAGAAATAAGGTATCATCAGCATACTGCAGGACCGTTGTCTCCCTGTCGTTACCAACCATAAAACCTCTGATCATATCCCTAGCACAGGACCTTTGCACTGCCTACGCCAGAGCATCCACCGCAAGCACAAACAGCATAGGTGCAAGAGAGCAACCCTATCTAACCCCCCTCTTAGGCTGTACCCATCCTCCTGCTGGGTTCCCATTGATCATGACTAAAAAAGAGGTCGTCGTCACACACCTATTCATTCAATCAATCCAAATCGTGGGAAAACCCCTCAACAATGAAACCCATAGAAAATCCCACTGCACTTAATCGTACACCTTGCTGAAGTCAACCTTCTACAGAAAAGCATGCTTCTTCTCCCTCCTCCAAGTGGCCAATGCCTCCAAGGTAACTACAAAACCATCTAGGATTCCCCTCCTTGGAATGGAAGTCATCTGAACAGGGAAGACCAAGTCTCCAAGAAGGTCCTTGAGCCTGTTGGCCAGGGCCTTAGCAACAATAAGGTACACGGCATTTGACAGTGCAATCAGTCTGAAATCCTGGATCGCTTCCGCCCCTTGTTAGGCAGCAAAACAAGTAGTATCTATTCAACTTATTAAAACCACTGTTCCTGACCGCTAACTCTATCATCTACATCACATCCTCCCCCACCAGGGGCCAGAATTCCCTAAAGAAGAAAGCAGAAAAACCATCCGAGCCAGGGTACCCCTCTGCATTTAGGCTCCAAATTGCCTGTCTTACCTCGTCCTCTGAGAAGCCAGCTGTGAGACCCACCGCCTGAGCCTCTGTGACACACTGCACATCACCCCCTCTCTATCTCCAGCATCCCCTGACACACCTCCCAATGAACTCTCTGAAGTAATCTGCCGCAGCTCGTCCCACCTCCCTACCTGAGAAGGTCTCCGCATGTATCAGCATCTTCTCTATCCAATTTTTCCTCCTGGCAGAGAACATTTGGTGGAAGAACCTGATATTGGAGTCACCTTCCTTCAGCCATCTCTACCGCGATTTCATCTTCCACTCCACCTTTGCCTTCCTATCTTCCTCCTACACCACCCACGTCATCCTCACCCTGACCTCCCTATCCTCAGTCGAAATAGGGGCTTGGTCCTACCTGTCAATCCTGGTAATCTCTACCAATGCCTCTTCCTTCCTGTCCTTCCCAGACGCCTTCATCTCCCTCCTGTACGCCCTCAAGTGGTCTCGCGGCACACTCAGTTTCTTCGCCAAGCAACACGAGGCCGATCCCTTCACCTCTATGAAATTCCACTTCTCCACCATACTCCGGAGCCCCTCCTCCAACAACCAAGATCTACCAAATTTGAAGTAGGTGCCAAAATGTGTCCCCTCATTAGCCCACCACATAAGGGGCGTATGGTCCGAGAAAGGTCTCTCCAAAGCAGACATCTGCCACAGGGAAAGCCTCTGCCAACTCCACACTGGAGAAAAATCTATCAATCCTAGACATCTGATCATTGTTATTCCTCCAAGTGTAAGCATAGGAAGCTGGAGTCCAATTCACAAGGCCATGTGTAGCAACAAAATCCACAAAAAGATCCGACCAAAGATCTTGTCTTCCCCGCCTTCCAGGCTTGTCCTCCATCTATAAGGTGATGTTGAAGCCCCCTCCAAGCAACCAAGGACTTCCATGGCACTCGACAACCACGGTCATGAGTTCCTCCTACATGACTCCTCTCACCTAGGCATCTGATGGGCCATACACCCCTGTGACAGTCATCTTGGCACCCCCCCCACCTTTGTAACGAGCCTCGCAGAGATGACATGCTCCCCGCCGTAGTAATCTTCCAAGGAGAAAACGTCTTCCCTCCATTCGAGGATCTGTCCTCCTGAGTAGCCAGTCGCACCAAGGGACCGAAACCCCCTTCATCCAAGAGCCCATAATCTCCTTCCAGATCCGAACATTACATTCGGGTAGTTTTGTTTCCAACGACAGCACGACGCCTACTCTCCAACTCCGAATGTACTGCCCTAGTGACGCCCTCCTCGAAGGGTCATTCAGATCCCGTACATTCCACGTAAGCACCCCATTCATCTACAACAACTAGGGGCCTCCATAGTCTATCGGAAACCACATGGCTGTGCAGTCCTATGCACCTCCTCATCATCACGATCCAACACCACCGTCTGTTGCGAAATCTGCAGTGTCTTTCCACGACCATCCACCACCACCACCCTTAGCCCCTAACCTCCACGAAATCTCCACCTCCTATAGCGGAGGTTGCCACCGCGGCCATCACACACCATACATGGTCTCCATCCAATCAGAGGGATCTTCGCCCAATTGTCGGACATCGAGGGGACACCACCAGACCACTGCACCTGCGAAGACCCATCAAAATGATCTTAGGGAAACTCGTTCACCCCATGTGGGAGCACAACCACCACCTCGTCGATCGGAGGGTGACCAGAAGCCCCTCCTAATGTCGTCGAAACTGTACCCATCGTCATCGCCACCTCTCGACCAACCGTCCTCAGCAAGGGAGATGCTTCGTCGCCGGCTGGGGGTTGCTCACCTTCCGCGGCTCCACCACACTCTGGTCTTCTATCAACCTCGAATGCAAGGTCGAAAGGGCGGAGGGTCCCCTCTCCTCGAGAGAGACCCCAAGAGGGAAGCAGACCTCAGGTCCCACTCTGCCTGAGTCCACTGGAAGAGCCCGCTCGAATCTCACAATCGGATCTGGGTCCGTAGTCATCCCGCCTCGATGCTCCTTCACACGTGCTTTGCATGTGGATGGTTTTAAAATCGCCTCCGCTTTCTCCTCGGGAGACCGCGCTCCATCAAAGTCGCTTCCTACCTCTTCCACTCCCGAGATCATCGGGAGCGTGCTAATCTCGGGCAGTGCCAACTCCTCACACGAGATCTGCGCGGATCTCTTGGGGATCAGATCCACGTCATCGACCGATCATCTCCTCCACACCATCGTTGGACATCGCCTCTCCTTCCTCCGTGTCGAAACAGCGACTCCGACCATTGACGAGGCACCTTGATGTTCTCCATGAGGCGAGCAGGACACCACTCAAGACAAACCTCCCAGCCACAGCACGATCCTCTCCATCATTGCCATTTCGATCATCTCGATCAGCGCTACCACTGGACCTTCGGACATGTCGATCATCTTGTAGCTCTTAAGCCGAGCGAACAAGGATACGACCGCCTCCACTACCTCCACTGACCTCAGCCACCACGGAATCCTCACGATGGCCACCTCGGGCGACGGTCGCTCTGGTGGGCACTCCGAAGATGCCCCATCATGTGGGGATAGGCGCCGCCATCTCCACCTTCCCATCTCGAAGACGACCTCCAAGAAAACAAGTTCCTCCCTCTGGAGACAAGGAGGCCGAGGACCAAGAACCTCCCCCCATCTAGCCACAAAACCTTAACCCCTTCTCTCTTCAAATCCCCGCCAAATGCCTTCTTCACCACCGCCCAAGACACCCATCCCTCCAGAACTTGACCCACCAGTCCACTCTCAATCTCCCCCCTCAGACTCCTAACCCCCTCCTACCAAGGTGCCTCGACCTCCGCTTGCAGCAACCCCTTCGACAACAGCGGCGGCGGTAGGCACTCACCACCACGATTACAGCCACCACAACACCGCACGCTCCTGTGACCGAGGCCACCGCACCTCCAATAGCGCCAAGGCTCACCGCAATCCCGCGCCCAGTGATCTCGGCCAAAGCACTTGAAGCATCTCCCTCTCCCTTCTGCGTCACCTCCCCAACGAGCAGCTATCCAGGGAATAGCCGAGGTCTGACTCACCCTCCTCGCCACCACCAACCAACCGAGACCCTCCACGGCCTCCTCGCCCACCTGGTGCTACTCGTCTCCAACCCTCTCACCAGCAGGGCAAGACCCCTCACCCTTCTCCTTCCTCAGGTACTCTCCCTCCTCACCCACCCTCTCACGGTCGCCTCCCCTGTCACCCTTTCTTTCGCTCTCCATCTTCGAAAAAGTCTCTTTTCACAAGCTTCTGTACTTAAGTGGCAAGAAATTTGGTTAACTGGTAGCAAAAAGTAAAGTGTAGTATCATAATCCAGTGCTGAGTCTAAGTATAAGGTCATGGCTTAGACTATAGCAGAGATGGTTTGGGTGTGTTCCCTACTTCAAGATTCGCATATCTAGATTAAGGAGCTTATGAAGATGCGATGTGATAATTATGTTGCCACTTATATTGCAAATAATCAAATATTTCATGAGCATACCAAACATGTTGAGATTGACTATCATTACATAAGGGATCTTATGAGCACAAGGGATCACTTGTGTTACTTTAGAGAACCAAACAGCAAACCAAGGTTTAAAATGTCGTTTTAGTGTTATTTCGATAAATTTTTAAGTGTGCATTTTGGAGGCATGCTGAGGACACACCGTGGCAACACCTGTATTTCAACATTAGGTTTCAATGTCCTAAAAATAGTTCATTTCGGAGGCACGTCAAGGGTATGCCGAAGGTATGCCAACGTATACCAATAAAAATGGCAAATGTAGTCAAAATGAGTAGAATTTCAAGGAAATTACAAGCTTAAATATGTTTATGTAAGAATAATAATATTATATCCTAATATTCATATGCAACATTTAGTCTATTATGCCATGTTCAAGATTAAGAATCAATTGAATTAAGTAATGTAAAGATAAAAAATTCAAATATATAGTTTGCAAAAAGCTAATGCAAAAAAAAACTAAAATTTAAGCATCTGGTCTTAAATTAATTTATAATTTACTATGCTCACAAATTAATCAATTTGAATAGGTCTAAATTAACATAACCATCCATGTTATGTTGCCCATTTTTATTTATGCCACCCTTTATGAGTCATGTTTAGATATAGTTATATCATATTTATGGATAAAAAATATAGGTTGTCATCTTCAAACATGGGATCATGGGTTTCTAAGTGGGATGTTATCCTTGAAGAAATGATTAATTTATGAAGTAAACAGGCATTTAGTGTTTACGATTTTCAAGTTTTATTCTCTTATGAATGGATGTAAGTTCTTTATTCTCTAATACTAACCCAAACTTTAGATTTTATTTTTAGGAATTCAACAAATGATTCCACAATTCTAAATTGTGATTAGACCTATGTGTACGTACTAATAGTAGATCTACTCAAATTATGGATAGGTGTGGATTCAAAGCTTAAGAGAGTTGGAGGAGAGGAATAACAATAGCGGAGATTCGATTCAGATAAGAACAAAGTAGCAACAGCAGCGTAAGCATCAGTAGTAGTAGTAGAGAAGAATGGGAAATTGAGGATAAGACGCAATAATAAGTCGCAATGTCGAGTGCATTTCATCATTTGCTGACATTTCAATGAAATTTCGACAACATTGCGTCAAAATCCCTATATTTCGCAATTATATTGATGTTGATATGGCCTAACCCTAAACATAGCTATTTCGACAACATGTCAACGACATGCCGTCTAAATTTAAATCACTTACAAAAAATAGTAATTGGTAGAAACTAATTATTAAGACCTAAAATATGATAACGATTTAAGAATTATACCTAATGTCACCAATTTCTCTGAACTTATCGACATATTATCCATATTTAGCAAAATATTACTGGCACTCCTACATTTCGACATTACATGTGTGCCAATATCACCTCATGTCAAAAGAAGGCCCTTTCCTAGACACACCGTAGGCATTCAGAACAATACAGCAGACATCATTACAAAGCCTCTACCTCATTCAGCATTTGATATCTATTGTTCCAAGTTGAGCATGATTGATATCTATACTCCAACATGAGGACGAGGGTTGAGATACCTCTTCGATCTATTTTATATTATGAGGGTGTTATTATAACTTTTCCATTTTTTTATGATTTTGTACCGTAATCGTTCCCACACCTCTCTCTATATAAAGAGGTGTAGGGTTTCTTATTTGAATCAGATTGATCAATTTCTCCGACTTCTTTCTTCCTACAACTCATCCTACAAAACTTCCCATGTATCTTCCAACTAATCGAGTTGTACATTTTTTAAGTTCTCTGTCCTTTTTTTTCTTTAATTCTGCCCTTAGTTTCTTTTTGTAACCTATGAGAACCCCTTTCAAACCTTTAAGCTAGTTTGCCAAATTTGTTGTTGAAACCCCTACCCTAGGAGAATTCCTCGACCACTCAATCACACTCCTAAAGTTTAGGCCACGATCTCTCAAACTTAAAATAGTTGGACGATTTGAATTCCTCATTAGAGTACCAAATCAAAGGGGTATGATCCAAAAATAACCTTGGTTTCCCTTTAACCATAGATGATGCAATGCTTTAATAAGGTTCACGGAACACAAAAAGCGATTCAAACAAGATTTCATCATCTCTTATGTTGTACTCTATATGTAATGCAATTGGCTAGGACCATTTCTTACAAACCATAGTAAGCAATAAACTTCCATAATTCTTCAATCAATGTTCATACCATCCCCACCATTCAGTCTATTCAGCTATCTTTAGAGTTACATTAAAATCACCACCAAAAATAAATGAAATATTGGCAACGAAGTCTACTGCCTGACGCAAATTCATCCACAACTAAGATCTATTCGTCTTCATAGGTAGTCCATGAACACATATGTTTGCAATTTGAAAACCATCTGACCTTCTTTTCAATATGACACTTGCTACAAAAGCACTAGACCACTCATCCACCTCAAAAGATTCATCCTTCCAAGACTCCACTAACCCTCGTTGTTGCCGATCTTTGAATAAAATCCTTAAACAGGGATCCACCCTCTTCCACCCAATCTCTCAATCCATAACTCTCCATTCTCGTCTTTTGAAGAAAAACCACATCAATAGCACACTATGAAATAATTTCCCAAAATCCACCTCTTCTCATCCCTCAACCCCTATATATTCACAACAGAATCTTCATGGACTTGCAAAGGACCCCTTCCTGTGATTATGTTTTAGGAAATCGCCAACTACTTGAGCAAGGTTGGTATCCTGTATCTTATATTGATTCAAAGAGTGTGATTCATCAAGCATCTCCAAAGCTTCCCCTCCAGCTTTCACAGAATGGTCTTCAACTGATCATTGCACCCCTCATCCAAGCTAAGACACTCCACCTCATTCGTTCAGAAGGTTTCCACCTCCAACATTGGCACCAACTTGTTCCACAACAACCAGGTTCATCACAGCATGGACCTGAGTCTCCACCACTCTCGATTCCATCAAAGGTTGTCCACGAGGAGAATAATTACCCTCAGCCACTTGTGGGAAAAAGTTCTCAGCATCGACTTAAACTCCATCCAAAAGGGCCGATGACAATGACCCAAAAGAAAAATCAATTGAATAATTGGAGTATAGTTATTTAGTGGGCTTCACAAGGTAGGCCCATCATTGAAACCTCATAAGCTTGATATGGAAAGGGCATTTAAACCCCACCAAAATACATGTTGGGCACCTTATATGGACCAACCAATCCCTTTGCCACGTAGGTACGCCCCCTGCCACAATAACATACGAATTTTCATTGGATGACTCTTCAACTCGTTCCCCATTAAGTTGCAATATTGTGGCTGCAATCTCGGAGGTGTCGCCTGCAATCATGACTATTCTGATTCCCCATCCGAAACTCATGTCATTCAGTTCGATTGCCACTCCTATGCCTGAGGCCAACCACCAGCTCTGCCCACCATTCCTATTGCTCTTCGCTACTCTTCCTATTTTTCTCTATCTTCTAGTGTCACAATTACTCCAAGCACCCTAATCTCCACAATCACCACATGACCCCCTGCATAGAGCTCAAAACTCCTTGGAAAATTATGGATCAAAGAGACCTCTACAACTTCTCTTAATGACCCCAAATCTCCCTCAACCCACTTTAAACCATAAATTTGCTTCAAATGGCCAAAGGGAGCAATGATTGCCCTGACCATATCAACATAACAAAGCCAAAGGGGAACAACTTCAATCACCAGATGTAGCATATGCTTCTCCGTTGGTTGTCTTCAACATGACTTCATTGTCTAAGCACCAACGAGTAACACCCCTCCCATTTGAAAGTCTTGAAAAGCAACCCTTGAATAAATTTACAATCAAACCCCCACAAAAGGTATTTCCCACACCCGATGATGGACAGAAAGACTTTTTCCTTGCTACCAATCCGCATCTACATGACGTCTATTGCCTCTCTCTCCTTGACCACCCCTTCAATGGTTTCAAGCACGAGACAATTATGGAGGAAGGAATCATTCTTGGCTATCTCCTCAGACCAAGATGCCTTCAAGTGGAACCCCCCCCCCCCCCCCCCCCCCCCCGCCAGTTAGAACTTTGCTCCTTGTTTTGCCAAGTAGCCCTCTGCTGGCATATGACTATCCACCATCCATCGCCAAACTCTCCACTACCTTCTCTCTCTCATCTCTCCCTACTTAATACTTTATTAGAACAACCCATTAGATAAGTACTTCTAATTTATATTAGAAAATAAAAGAATATGAAAAGATAAAAGAATATAGCAAAAGGAAGAAAAATAAGGGTGCGACTTGGCTATGCCACCTCAGATATGCAAAAGGCATCAAAGGTGGGGGGTAGCAGATGGTACATCCTCGATTGGATGTCCATTGTTGCATGGAATGACGGTCTTGATGACCCTGGAAAAAGAAGGTACTTTGCCTATTGGTTACTTCAAGAAATGAGCTGGTTGTGTTGTTGAAACATACGTGAGAAATTATGAATGATTGTGTGCTTGTGAAAGTAGTAAATCTACTCAGATCCTCATCAGGTTTCTCCATAGGTGGGGTTCCTTGTTGTTACACTTTGCTTTCTTGGGACTGCTCCTCTGAGCCAAATACAAAGGAAAGTTGTTTCTAATTTTGCTCACTTTGAGGGATATATGGAGGCCCTTCCTTGAAGATGTTTTCCCACCATTCTTAATCTATGCTACAGTTGGGTGTTGGGTGTGTGTAAAATAAAATTTGTTAAAGCAATTTACAGCATATAGAATGATAGAGACAATGCTTTAAAGACCCAAAACAATTTATGCATCCTCTATGACCCTAGCTTGCTCAATTATCACTGGCCTACTCCACTCCCCACCACTTTCCTACCTTTTAAATTCATGATAATTCTTCATGTGTTAGCTTTCCTCTTCCTCTTTAATCCTTATGAAAACCAATGAGAACAACAAATTGGAAGGACAAGCAGCCTTAATCCCTTTCACACTTTGCTACCATTGATATGTCCATTCCTACTAACAAACTACATACCATATCATTTTCAATTGCCTTAGGGAATGAAGCCTTATGAAAGAAAAGAAAGAGGTGGATATGATATCGCATTTTCCTTATTGGTTGCCACTTTGCACCCTCATCTATCATAATCCCCATAGTTCTTCACTTAACATCTACTCTAAAGGGATCACCTTTGACTCTGATCACTATGCTAGGTCAAGAAAAACATAAATCAGTTAGAAACATTCAATTGACAAGGATGATAGCATCATACTATAGCATTCCCCAGGAGGAAAGGACTTTGTTCCTTTTTTTAGTAGGTAAGAACCACCTATTTTTCACAAATCACCTACTTTTACTTCCAAGCAAGAAAGATGCGATGAAGCTTTAGTAACATTCCTCAAAAGGAGAGCCATGGCCCAAGTTGTACAATTTATTAGTATTTTGATCTACTTATGAAAGTGAAGATTTAGTTGGTAACAATCTGAGTATTCCATCCTCCATCTTGAAGGAAAGTGTTACAGACATGACTATACAGTAGTTGGTTATTGGATCCTATATGAAGATTGATTGAGGGGTTTACTCCCACCTTCTATAAGTGGTAGTTTGGGTTTGGGAGAATAATGATGGCCTATATGGTTCTTGTCCTCTTTGTTTATTGAGAATAAGCAATATAACATCTAGTCATAGAGGCTTTGTTCTTTCTTACCTTCTTTTTCTAAGAAGGATCTTCCATAAAGATCGAAGTTTTCCTCAGAGCTCTTGACTCTATATTTATTATTCATTTTTTAGTTTCTTCAACCGTAAAGACTTCAAAGAACACCTGTACATCATTGGTAAGGCGTGCATGTGATCTATTCTTAAGAAAAAGGTGAATATTTAACAGTTTAAGAAAAATTACAATGCAATATGAGTAAAAGAAAAAAAATTGGCAAAAAAAGGAGAAACAATAAAATCTCAAATATAGCAATTTATGTTTTAGCAAACGATAATACCAAGAATGAAATGCATGCCTAATAAAACTTGAAATAACACATCTATGAGATAATTAGATCAAACATTTTAAAATTGCTATTCGCCCAATGAAAAAAAGTCAGTTTGCAGGTCCCCAGATGGTTTGTTCATAATCAAGTAGGCCTGATTATATTTATATAATATTTAATCATTTTGTTACCGAATAATTCACATGATTAAGAAAAAAAACCTGATGAGAAAAAGCATATGCCAATGTACGTTCTCGCTTGACAGCAGCTTCTTCTCTTTGCTGTATCCGAGCAATGATTTCCTCCATGGTTTCAGGGCCACCACACCATTCCACCTGTCAAACCGAAAGATAACAAAAGAAATAAGACATGAAAAACCTCAGCATTTTGATTTTCAATGTAAAGTACCCAGTCACTCTCACCACCACCACCACCATAGCCTTTTATTTACATTCCAGTAAAAGGAAGGAAAAATCCAGTTGAAGATTGGAACTAATACCAAATTAACAAAATGCAAGCCACTTTTGCAGAAATAGCATAACAGGTGTGAAGGAGGAAAAAGCCAATCAGACTTCCATGTGGCATGGTTCACGCATCCAATAAGGCCACCAGCCTTGATTTTGTGGGGTTTCTTAGTTAGGAAGTTTTGCCAACTTATGGCATTTATTTGGTAGAATAATTGGAGTTGTTGGGATAATTGGTGGTTGCTATTTTTAGTTAATTAGGATTCTATTTTGCTATTTCTCCTTACTTAGAAGTAGGATTAGCTCTCAATAAAAAGAGAAAACCCTACCAATTGTCATTTGAGTTGCCATAATAAAAGTTTCTACAACAACAACTCCTCTCCAAGTCTCTCCCTCTCTCTCACCAAGTCTCTCTCGGTTCCACCCGTGGAACATGGAAACAGATATCTCGATATAACAACGATATATCGGCAATATATCTGTATCCCTAACATGACTCATATCAATATCACGGGAATATCTTTTTTACAGGATATCGGCGATATCTGACTCATATCAATGGGTCTTGATCGATATCCCTAAATATTGGAGGATATCGATGTGATTGATGGGGATCTCATAAAAACGTCTTTCGAGCAATGAAAGAGATGTCACGACATATCTGTAATATGCCGTCGATATGTCGATATCGCCAACAATAGACATGGCCAAAATGTCTATTTTCCAAGATGTCAGGAGAAATATTACCCATGTTGATGTATGTCGGCGATATATCATTGAAACTAAAGCACATATGTGCAATTTTTCCTAAATATTGCTAATCTCTAATGACATCGGACGATACCTCTGCAGTTGCTATATAGTCTCCTCTTTCTTTGCTTTCTTTCCTGTCCTCTCCTTTGTTCTCTGTTGCTGGCTACTGTAAGCGTTCACCGATCCATTCGCCTCGATTATTAGATGATTTGGAGTCCTTGTTCATCTCTCAACAAGATAATCACCTTAATCTTACAATTTTTTGCATTATTAGGTCTAAATCACCTTGATTTAACCTCGATTACTATTCATATCAAGGTTAAATCTTGTGTTACACTTGATTATTGCATAAATTGATGTGATCTACACATATTAAGGCAAGATCCCTAATTAATCCCCAATTTGGTGATGCTTTGTGGCCTAAATCACTACAGTTTAGTACGTTTCTATTATATTTTCATTCAAAAATTATGATTTTCATCTTTTAGACATTTCTCCGTGCACGTATTACTTATTAAAATGTCAATTTTCATCATATTTGTGAAATTTTACGTCATTTTGGGTCTTTTTGAGTAATTTTCCCAAAATTCACCGTTATCAGCGATATATCCCCGATATATCCCCAACATATCCTCTTTGGACCTGTTGATACGACATCGATATCGATATTTAAAACCTTGACGTAGAACTCAACACTCAAGGAGCCTCCATCACGCTGCCAATTCTCCACAACAAGTTTTGTAGCTTGGATGTCAAAGAGAATAATATTAACAAACAAGTATTCAAATATAATATTCCTAAAAAAGAAATCACTTGGTCTACTATGCACTTTCAATCATACTGGTTTTATCAATGCCATAGATAGCCATAAATGAGTGTTAATGTTGGAATATATGTAATAGTCCTTGTTATTTCATTTTCTTGAGTCATTTGTTTTTTTTTCTTGAGTGGACCAACTTTGTAATTTTTCCCTCCTCTCTCTTTATAAGAGGCTAAGGTTTCTTTTGAAAATAAGACTTCATTTATTCTCACATGGTATCAAAGAGTGACCCTAGATCGGTATTCCGATATCCCACCAAAATCTTTGCTTCTCAATTCTCACTCTAGAAGATATTGCCACCGCACCACCACTGGGCACCATAGCATCATCAGCAACATCAGCACCACCTCAGGCAACAACTAGCATCGCCACCAATTAGCAACAGCATTGGCAGCGTCTCAATAGCAACTAGTGCCACTACTAGTGGTGTTTCTCATCCATCCTTGTTGCCATTGGGTATCCAATTCCCATCGGAAGCTATGACCAATCCTGCATGGTGGGTCTAAGACCTACATATCCTAGTACGTATAGTGTGCCCTAACGAATAGGTAGCCACACACAATTGTTCATCCTATACATGCGTGTTTTCTATTCCTGTTGATCATTGTTTGAATGCCTTGACTCATATTCAACAATGATCATGCCTTCTTCACTATTGTTAAGATCATCTCCTACTGCTTGCCTATCTATATTCCTATATTTACCCTCACATTGGTGATTCTTTTAATCTGCTACTTCTAGAGATGGACGACTTTCTTCCTATCAGACAAGGATAAGTTTAGCCCCCATGCTACTTGTAGTGCAGATGTATCGAGCATTCAAGCACTTCTGGCACCTACCATTTCCAAGCAGTGGGTGATGGATTCAAGAGGTTCTACACATCTTGGGATATTGATTCCCAATGTGACACTCGACCAACCTAAAGAGTCACCTTGATGAAGGTGGTTAATAGTAGTAGTTCACCAGTAACTATTGTTGGAGACGTACAGTTTTCTTCATGACTACGTTGTCAGAGGTCCACTATGCACCAGAGTTTCCCATAAGTTTGTTGTCAGTTAGCATATTAAGGATCTAAAGTGCTAAGTAATTTTCAAGGAATGCCACTACTATTTTCAAGATAAGAGAACCAATGAAATTATTCAAGGAGTTGAAAAGAATGGTCATTATTATCTTGAGACATTACCTCACTTTGCCGAAGTCGTTTTTATTTCTATGGATCCACTACTTTGGCATCATCGTCTTGGTCACCCCTCTTTTACGAAGATGCTTCAGATGTTTCCAAATCTATCTACTGCTACAAAATGACTATGAAGCCTGTTAGCTTAGCAAGCATCACCGATCTAAATTTCCCAAACAAGCTGAAGGATGAAGCACATCTCTCTTTCACTTGATACATTGTAATGTTTGGGGTCCCTCTTATATTAGTAGCACTAGAGGCCATCAATACTTATTAGTCTTTGTAGATGATTGCAGCCAATCCACCTAAGTCTTCCTTATGAAGGATCGATTAGATATTCTTCATATTAGGCGACGCTTCTTCACAAAAGAAGTGCAGAATGTTTACTCATCTCCTATTTGAATTATCTAAAGTGATAATGCCTTGGAATTCATGCAGAAAGAGCTCTAGTCCATTATCAGCAATGGTACTCTGCATCAGACCTCATATGCATATGCCTCTCAACAAAACGAGATGATCGAAAGGAAGTTGAGGTACATAATGGATATAGCATTAACACTTTTGGTATTCATGAAGGTAGCTAAACAATTTTGGTGAGATACAATCCTTACTGCAACGTATCTCACCAATAGAGTACCGTCATCTATTCTACAGGGAAAGACCCCTTATTAAATCATGCATCCTGAGTCTAATCGTCTGTTTGCTTTGCCCCTACAAGTATTTGATTGTACATGTGTTTATGCATGCATTTGGATAGCAAGGCAAGTTTTCTCCATAGGTTGTATTGTAAAGTGTATTTTTCTGGGCTATTCATGAACCCAGAAGGAAAATAAGTGTTACGATTTGACCAATAAGAGATACATTATTACTGCAAATGCCACATTTTCCGAGAAGGTTCCATTCTTCTCTAAAGAAGGGTCTAGTATTGAGCTTGTACCTCGTGAACTACAAACATATCATAGATGCGATTCGGATCCTCCTCTCCTTCCACTACCTACTATACATGTTACTTCCCCAGAGGATAGCTTTGCCAAGGCATAAGTGCAGAGTCAGGGAGATGCTGATGAGAAACCAATTGCGTTGAGGAAGCCTATTCGATCCAGCACTCTACACCTTATGTTATACTACACCTCCACTACCCACTTGGATCGAGATTTACAGGTGTTTTCACAGGCATTATTCAATACAATAATACCATGTAGTTACGACAAGGCGTCACAATATCCACAATGTAAGGCTACTATGGACGCAAAGATGGACGCCCTGACGTAACATGGGAACTTGCATCCTATCCCCCTGGACCAAAACTAGTTGACTGTAAATGGATTTACACTGTAAAGTATCTGCCAAATGGATTATCGAAAGATTCAAGGCTAGACTCGTGGCTAAAGAGTTCACCCATACATATAGCATAGACTATTTTGAGACCTTCTCTCTTGCCACGCAAGTCTCATCTATATAGATCATTCTATCTATTACAGTCAACAAGAACTGGTCTCTCTTTCAGCTAGACATCAACAATGCCTTTTTGTATAGTTATCTTACTAAGGAGGTGTATATGCGACAACCTCCTAGTTACAAGGTTGAGGGGAAGTATGCCTACAGGTTGAAGAAGGTGACATATGGGCTCAAACAAAGTCCTAGGGCTTAGTTTCAAAGACTCAATACAGCAATTATGGAGATTGGTTTCCAAAGATCTACGTTAGATCATTCTATTTTTATTAAACAATCCACCACTGGGGTTATCATCGTAGTTGTGTTTGGATGATATGATTTTGGCTAAAGATGATAGTAATGGTATCCAATAGACCTGGCGATGGGTCAGGTCAAGTAGGCCATGGGTCAGGTCAACCCAATCAAACTTTTAAAAACCTTAATCTAAGCCTTAGTCGGGTCAACCCATAGGCCTAAAAACTTGGCCCAAGCCCTATTTCCAAGGGCTAAGTTAGGCTTGGGTCGACCCATGGATCAAATATAAGTACTTTAAAGGTTTAAGCACAAACATGGATAAGGATATGAACATAGGATATGGATACGAATACATGAACATGATAAGTTCTATTTTACATTTAATGAAAGGTTTAATTGTATAAAAATTTGAAAAATGATTATATAAATTATCCAATATTGTTGAATATATATAATCTACAATGACACAAGATATCCAGCATTTAATATATAATCTATAAAGTATGAGAAAATGATTCAATCTATTTCTCAAAATGACCCAACACATCTTTATATAGAGAAGAGGTATTGGAAAATAACAAGAATGTCCAACAGAAAAATAGAAATGACAAAACAACCAATAACGAAAAGGCTTCGTGAAAACATCAATTGTCTGGTCCTCAGATGTGACAAAGATAATACGCAACATCCCACACTGAATCAGGTCTCTGGTGTAGTGACAATCCACCTCAACATGCTTGGTGCATTCATGGAACATGAGATTGTTTGCTATATATGTGGCTTCCCGATTGTCGCATCTCATCTCCATAGGCTCTTCAATCTGGATATGCAAGTCACGCAGTAGAGATCTCACCCAAATCATCTCTGCAACTATTTAGGCCATCGCCCTATATTCTGACTCGGCACTAGAGCGAGAAACTACTCCCTATTCCTTGCTCCTCCAGGTAACCAGATTACCAGCTACAAATGTGTAGAACCCAGTAGTGGATTTTCTATCAGCAATACACCCTGCATAATCAACATCAGAATATCCAACTACTATCATAGGAGATTTGCTCTAAAAAAGTATCCCTAGTCCAAGTGCTTTCTTCCGGTATCTAAGCACCTGCATAGCTGCTTGCCAGTGTTGCTTGGTCGACTTCTCCATAAATTGACTAAGCATTCCTACAGCTAAAGCACTATCAAGCCTGGTAATCGTCAAATGTAAAAGCTTTCCACAAGCTGCCTGTAAGCCCTGCTGTCAATGGGCTCTACCTGCTCATCATAAAAGTGTACCTTAGGGTTCATAAAAATATTGATTGGCTTGGACCCTAGTATCCCTATCTCCTGGAGCACATCCAAAGCATACTTGCATTGAGAGAACACAATACCCTGCTTACCTCTAGCCACCTCTATACAAAGAAAATACCTAAGTTGTCCCAAGTCCATAACAAATTGCTCAGTTAAGGACTTGTTGACCTCAGTTATTCTAACTTTGCCATCATCGGTAATAATGAGATCATTAACATAAACCAACAATGCCACAATTCCCTTCTCAGTTTTCCCAACAAATAGAGAATGGTCTGATGAAGATCTCTGATGCTCATCTTCTCTACTAGCTTTAAGAGCTTCTAGAACCACACT
Source organism: Thalassia testudinum (assembly GCA_037157565.1). Taxonomy (NCBI): domain Eukaryota; kingdom Viridiplantae; phylum Streptophyta; class Magnoliopsida; order Alismatales; family Hydrocharitaceae; genus Thalassia; species Thalassia testudinum. Next base: position 138,704,061 of record JAZHRO010000063.1, read on the forward strand.
CTCGAACTCTACTTAAGACCATAGATAGCCTTCTTCAGCCTGCACACACATTACCCCTGAACATCAAACACGAGGGGTTGCTGCATGTACACCTCCTTAAGATCATCATAGAGGAAGTCGTTCTTTACATCAAGCTAGTGAAGCAACTAATCCTTGTGGGTAGCAACAGAGACAAGTATCTAGATTGTAGATAAGCGAGCAACCAAGGAAAAAGTATCAAAGAAATCCACCCCATATGTCTAGATGAACACCTTCACCACCAACTGAGCCTTATACCTTGAAATAGACCCATCAGGGTTGTATTTCAGGGCAAACACCCAACGAGATCCCATCAAACAAGCACCAGTAGGAAGAGTAAGCTCCTATGTGTGTCAACTCTGAAGAATGGTCATCTCATCCTCCATGGCTTTACGTCATTTTGGATCAAATAAGGCCTACTAGTACATGGAAGGTGTCTCAGTTCTAGCTAGCGCCGTAGTAAAGAGCCCAAAGGTAGTTCCCAAGTTAGCTGTAGAGACAGCTCCAGCCACATGATATTGTGCACAAGAACAAGGAGACTTCTGAACAACACTCAGAAGGTCATCATCTGGGACATCACCTAGTCCTATACAATCACAACTAGACATAGAATTGTCAGATACCTCAACACATACCTAACTCGGGGAGGATGGTGGATCTGAAGGGGGTGTGTTGCCCGTAGGTAACTGGCAACTGAAAAGTAATAGGTTGATCCCTGAATATCTGGTCATTAGTACTACTATTAAGTGCAACACTTTTCACAAGTTCCTGACTGCCATTGTCAAGTGCAGGACCAACCACCAACCTTAGAAACTGGAAACTCATCTATAGCAATAGGTAAAACAGGCACAGGAGCTAACTCAACCTCTGGTGCTAACTGTCGTGCTGCAAGGGAGAAGTAAGAGAATGATTCATGAAAAGTAATATCAGCACTCACATAATGCCTACCAGCCACAAGATCAAAACATCGATATCCCTTCTATGTCCATGAATAACCAAGGAAGACACTTCACAGCTCTGGGTGCCAAATTGTCTCTCCCTAATCTCATTAAGCATGCAAATGTTACACATCCAAAAATACGGGGTGATAGCTAAAATAACTCTATGTTAGGATACAAAACATCCCATGGAGTTTGTTCATGTAATATAGGAGAGGGCATCTTACTAATAAGGTAACAAGCTGTGAGCACAGTATCACCCCAATATAAATGTGGCACACAATGGTGGATCAATATAAATGGGCCACATCCAATAAAAGTCGATGTTTTCTTTTTGCTACACTGTTCTATTGTAAGGTGTGGAGCCAGGACTTCTGATATATAATGCCATGAGACCTGTTAAAAGTTGCTAATCTGGTGGTGCAAAATACAATGCATTATCAAATCATACAATCTTAGTCATAACAGAAAATTGGTTCTTTATTTCTAATAGAAAGGTCTCAATCACATGACTAACATCAGACTTATTCTTTAACAAAAATAACCATCACAATTGGGAAAAATCATCTATGACAACCAAATAATATCGATGCCCCTGTCGGTCAGGAATCCGACCAGGGCCCTAGACATTCATATGCAATAACTGAAACATTGCAATAGTCCCTAGTCTAGCGCTAAAAGAAAATGAGGATCTATGGTGCCTTCCCAACTAGCATGTGTCGCAGTGTATCTTTGTAGTGAGTGATATGCAGGACGATGCATCTGAGCTTGTCCAAAGAAGGGTGATTAAGGTAACAGTACCGGCAACAAAACTAGAATCACCCTAGCAAGCAGTAGCAAGTGGTGTCTAGACTACACGATGTACACCCCCTCTTCATGTCCACCAATCGTCCTCCATGTCAACTTGTCCTGAAAAATACACCTTGATAAATGTCAGTTTATCATCATTCTTATGCCCTAAAGCTGATCTAGTTTTTAAGCTTTAACTCCGCAAATGGATTTTCAGGATGCATTTAGGCATTCACTTATGCTAGACATGCATTGCATTTTATTGTATTTTTGATGCATTTACTTGAGTGTCAGAGATACGCAGTTAGTCAGATCCCACAAGCCTTGGCACTTTGGAAGGCAGAAGATGGAGAAGTCCACATCAGCTGGATCTCATCTAGATCTAGCTCATCCCAGTTGGATCCCAACTCCTTTTAGTTGGATCAACTCATCCTTAGCTGCATTCAGCTCATCTCAGCTAAATGGTAGCTCTAGCTAGTTCACCTCAACTCTATTCAGCTCACCTCAGTTGGATGGCAGCTCAAACTAGCCCAAGACAGTTGATCCCAATCCATTCTAGCTCTTTCAACTTAAAACAGTTCACTGGAATCTCTACCTAACTAAGACTAACTACTGCCATCAACTAGCTAAACCTAGTCAGTTGAAGAAAACAATAACCAGCTCAGGCCAGCTCAAGTCCAGCTCCCACAGACTTAACGTAGCTCAACTTGGTTGAGCTGAACTACTTAACCTAAGCTAGCTACTCCAGCTAGCTAAGAAATCTCCGGGAAGACCAAACCCAACTCACCTCAGCCGACATCAACAGAAACCAACTCATCTTAGCTTGGCTTAGCAGCTAGCAAAGAACTAACTAGCTAAGCCTACTAAGGTAGCTCCTTACAGCTCTCTTCAGCAGCCATCAGCTCCAGTGCAGCTCGTCCTCAGCTCTTCCTCCAAAACCCTAGCTCCCTCTACCTCCTACTCCATTCGTCCACTAGCTAAGCTAGCTTAGCTTAGCTAGTCCACCTCCATGGCATCCCAACCTAACCCTAAACCCTACCTAACTAGCTCCACCAAATAAGCCTACTATAGTCCACCTAAGCTTCCCTACTACTTTTTGGCCCCAACCCTAACACCACCCTTCAACCTACCACCACCACCAAGAGTCACCTAAAGTTGGCGCCAAAACCCTTCCCATAACCACCTCAAAATTGGCACCACCCTAGCCTATTATCTACACCCTACACATCATCAACCAACCCATCTCAACCTTTGATTTTTTGTGCCAAGAACACCTTCTAGAAGCCAAAAATGGCACCAAAAATAGGTGCCCTTCCACCCTAGATTCAACCACCAAAAGGCACCCCCAAACCCCCTTCACATCCCCTTGGTTGGCACCATTAAACCCTCTCCATTGGATCCTTAACCACCTCCCATCAAGCCATCCTAACCCTCCACATAAGGCCACGCCAACCACCACCTTCCTAGTTCCTACCCTATATGTGCCCCATCTAGCCACCACCATATCGATATCCTCCTTTAGTCTAATTTCCACCCATATCTACCTACACCTAAGGCCAAGGAAGAAAAAGAAGAGAAGAAGATCAAGGGGGCAACCTGCCTGCCCCCTTAGTGCCTTCTTCCTCTCTCTTCCTCTCCCTTGTGCCACGCCAATGAGGAGGAAATCTTCATCTTGAGGGGACACCCAAGCAAGAGGAGCAAGGTGGTTGACGCCCACCTTGGAGGAAAGCTTGGAGAAGGACTACTTGAAGAAGAAAGCCAAGGAGAACCCTTTTTAAGTGCAGGGCAACTGCACTTGGAGCAAGAGCCATCCAAAGCTTCTACTAGAGGATCATTTCTTCTTTATCTTTCTTAATTCTTGTATTAGCTAGCTTTTTACTTGTTTTGATGTAACAAGCATTCCGCTACACTTCATCTAGTTACTAGTAATACAAGTTTTCAACTTTGCCTTCCAATTCATGTTTTATGTTTAGTGTGTTTTACATACTATTAGTAATTTGGTGCACTACACTCTTCTCTTCTAATTACCCTAGGCACACTTGCCTAGGGTGAGCTTAGAAGAAAGGGTTTTCTTCTTGCCACTTAGGAGAAGTTGGTAGGCGTAGCTTCTAACGTAAACGTTCTCACATTCCATTTCCCGATTATTTTGAAAACCCTCAAAACAACAAAATTGAAAATACAAAAATACAAGTGTGGATTTGAGAGGCGAGAGAGAATCCTTTCTGTGACTAACAAATTAACCTTCTTGGACGACCCTAGATACTTGCCACCATGGTTTAAAAAAACAAGCCTCGAGGCAAGCGAGGTGTATGCCTCGAGGCGAGGCAACCCAAAATAGCCTCGAGGCGGTAGCCTCAGTCTGCAGGCATGAAGCGTGCGCCTCACTTAGTCGAGGCGCATCGAGGTAGTGCGAGGTGGTGAGGCCCAGCTGAGGCATCGCCTCAGGCTGTTTAAGTTGTCATGTTCTTGTCACATGACATCTTTTAGGGTTTAAAGACAACATCTAATTGCTTGATCATTATGGCTACTATCTTTTCTGAATTTGCTTGTTTCTATCCCTTATTTCTGATAGATGCCTCATTAGGCAATAATTCAACGATGTTAGGAAATTTCATAAAAGACTTGAAGGTGGCAGCAAAATTGAAGAATTGATACTTAAAATGCAGAGATTTATATAAGATTGAGGTATCAGAGCTGCTGATCTCAATTCATGGACCCTACACATTACATTTTTTTTTCGTGATCTTCTACGGTCCATGTTTGTTTGGTTTTTCGAGAGTAGCTTTGTCAAAATTTAGAAACACGTCAAGTCATTTTATGTTTTAGGCAACATGATAATACAAGTAAGGTAGACGATCGTTCTTTACTTGAGATGGAAATTAAAGTCTATTTTTTAGGAGCCATGTTACTAAGGATCTTCTTCATCTCTGAAACTTTTTTTATTGTAGAAGTCTCTCCTGAGGTAGGGCTTTATGTCAAGGTACTAATATTCACAGGTTATGTTTTCCTTGGAGAGAATTTAACAAGGTAGTAACTAGTAAGCATTAAGACCATCTCTCAATTAAGTACAAAATCCAAGTTTATTCGTATATGACTATGGCAAATACTTCATTTGAGCTGTCATGAGTGGAATCATAAATGAGTGATTTGAATTTTCCTACCTATGTAGATTTTTCTACGAGTTCATATAAAGATATTTTTTTTAACAATATACATTAACAACTAACAAATAATAACCAATGTTTCACTAGGTGACTAGAGTTGTACATATGTGGTGGACTACCATTTCATATAATGATTGAATGACTACTTTCGACTAAAAGGGAAAAAAATCGTACGAAACACAATCTTTGAAAGGAAGATTATTACACAACACACATATCTCATTTGGACTTCAACCTTCTTTAATGCTTCTTGGATCATGCTATCAAATACCATGTGACAAGTAGGTTTGATTCTAACTTGAGAGAGGGGTTGGGGGGGTTATATGCTATAGGGTACTTACATAAATCATTTTGTAATTTATTTTAGGGGGGGTTATATGCTATAGGGTACTTACATAAACCATTTTGTAATTTATTTTAGGGGGGTTATAACTTGTGATAAAGAAAAAAATATTATGAAAGTGTGTTATTTACATTATTATTTCCTTATTAGTACTTAACTATATATCATATCATTTTTCTTTATTTTTTATGTAAATCCTGAGGCTTACACCTCGACTGCCTCGAGACTTACGACTCGTCTCGATGAAGGCAAACCGCCTTGGTATCACCTCACATTTTTTAAAACCTGCTCTCCACTATCTAAGTATTATAAATTTAAGAGTTGTTTGTAGATTTATGCGTACGACACTATTTCACATATTTAACTAAACACGTATTTCCTGTATCACACCCCAATTCATCAAAAATAATATGACAATTGAGCTGCTTTGTAATCTTACTAACATATAACAAATTTTGTGAAAAATCAGGGACAAAAAAGCATCAGGTAATCTCAGAGGGGGTCAGTGCCACCTCCCCCTAACTATCAATCTGTGCATGTCTGCTATCTGCAACCTACATTGTCCTGCCTTGGGGCATTGACTATAATCTGCCAAAGCAACCCTAATCTCCTGACAGATGATGTGAAGCACCAAAATCCACTAACCAAGTCATACCTGCAAAAGTCTGGGCACATATGTCTATACATATCGAGGAGGTGAATGCGGTAGTCTTAGCAGAAGATGTGGCTGGCTCCTAAGTCAACTAGGAAAGACACTAGAGTAAGGTAACATAATATGTCCTCAGAACAAGCATAACATCTAGTGTCCTCCGTAGTCACTGAACCTTGATTAGCCATTGGAGGCAGGGTTTGATATATTGGCAACAATATATCACCGATATCATAATATGTCGCTAATATATTGAGCAATATCCTCGAGATAACAGTGATATCACGATACTAGGCACTACTGGGCGGGAAAGTTATCCAGCGAAAGCTATTTACTAGGTGGGAAAATCGAAACACCCACACACCTTACACACACAGAGATGATATATTAGTCATTAAATTGTTAATTATCATAGAATGTGTCATTTTTTTACATTTTTTGACTTTTTGAGCGATTTCCTCAAAATTCACCAATATCAGCGATATATCCTCGATATATCCATGATATATCCATTTTTTGACTTGTAGATACAATATCGATATCGATATTTAAAACCTTAATTGGAGGTCTTCCATGTTTGGTTTAACAGGAAGCCTCCACATGGCCAACCTTACCACAACAAGTGCATGTGGTGCGAGACCTCCCAAATGCACCTTGTCCTCTTCCACGTCCACAGGTGGAAGGTGCTCCCTTACCACGACAGCCAGCAATAGCAACCGGGGAAGATACCTGGCTAGCCTCTCCCATCTGTGGTACTATCACCTCAATCTAACTCAGGCAACTATAGACTTTCTTTAGGATAGGAAGCTCTAACAAAGAATCTGAGACCGAGCAGTTGCGTACTCCAGACTAAGTCCTGACAGAAACTGATGAACTGCCGCCACTCTACGATACTCTCTCTATGCAATGCACGTGTAGACTGGCCTGCACACATTGTACTCCTGAAGCCCCTTAAGGGCAGACTAGTACTAAGAAAGATATTGTCCTTCCTAGTTCAATTGAGACAGCTCATGGTTAATCTGAAAAATCCTAAACGAGTTTTCTTAAGTGAATGTGTCACGAAGACTGTCCAACATCGCCTTGGCTGTTGGATAATACACGATCTCATCTCCGATCTGTGGAATCACATAATTCATCAACCATGCTTTAACCATTGTGTTATCTTTCTTCCATATGGTGTACTCTCCAGTCTTCTATGTGGACTCTGACTCCAACAATGCATGTTCCTTGTCATGACCTTCCACTGTCATCAGGAATGTCTAAGACCACCTAGGATAAGTGGTCTCATTTAACTTAATGATGGGACCAAAAAACAAACTTCTGTATGTCCCAGACTCAGGAACAACACCCGACATCACCTTAGAAGAGCTAGAAGATGCCATCACATGCCTAGAAAATATGAAAATACATCAAACTGAGATCTAAAATTGATTTTCAGATCATAGGAAGATCAAGCAAACTGAATCAGGCCTTAGACATGAAGATCCGGGATGCCAGAGACCCGAAGCTTGCATTTAAGACCACATACGGACACCCGCACGCAACAACAAGATGCTACTGGGGCCTAGATCAAGCCCAATGGCACCTACGTGTGGTGCCCGACTCCCTTCAGCCACCACTTGAGGGCGGATTAGCCCAACAATGCCGTCGTGCCACCGGGGATCGACCCCCCGATCTATTGCGCCACCCATTTGTGGTTAAAGAAGGCTAGTGTTGTTGCTACTGCACCGGTGAGAGAGAGAAAGGACTGGCGGCGATGAAGAGTGGAGAGAGAAGGGTTTAGGTGTTAGGGTTTAGAGGCCTTGTTTGGTAGGATACTAGAACCCGATCTACGATCACGCTCTGATACTAAGTAGGAGAAAATGATTCAATCTATTTCTCAAAAGGACCCAACACCTCCTCTTTATATAGAGAAGAGATATTAGAAAAATAACATGTCCAATAGGAAAATAAAAATGGCAAAATAGCCAATAACGAAAAATAATAAAAGGAGTCCCAACATATAATGTCACATATAATTTGTTGTAGCAAAAAATTACCATATTTAACCTATAATGACACAACATAGTCACATAACGAAAAAGAAAAGCATAAAAGAGTGTCCACTAACTGCATTAAGCATCATCTTGTTACCTATAGTTTAATATATTTACATATAAAATGTACGAATGGCCCAAAACGTAAACATCACCACACTAAAAATTATGCCATAAGTGAAAGAAATAATAAGAACCAAATTTGCTTTCGTTATAATGCCATAAAAGTCATGAAGTTTCATCATTCACATATAAAATAAACTATTAAAGTTTCTAAAGTATCAATCCCCATGAAAGTACATCCCAGAATATTTATAGATCACATGGAATTTAGAAAGAATAGAAGTAATCTACAAGTGAATCCACTGATGCAACAACTACCATGGATACCCAAAAAAGTCAAATGATCTAAAATTGGTACATTATATATAGAAAAAAAAATTGTCAATAAAAGTACCTAAAGTCAATCCATAAGATCAATATCATCCTCTCCAATTTTGTCAAGATCGCTATCACTTGAATCACTTGCATCTTCATCTTTAGGTATCTTGTTCTCTTAATGACAAAATAAACTATAATTATTTCTAATGCACATCTTAAAAACTTGACAAGATTTAATTCTAGGATATATAAAATGACAACTTACACGATGTGCACATCCAATCTTAAATCTAAACTAATGCTTGAACCGTCTTTGGTTTACAAGAGCTTCTAGTGGTTGAGATAGTCTTCCCACCAAGACTAAAAGAAGACTCAGAGGCAATAGTTGTGACAGGAATAACTAAAAGATCATGAACCATAGTTGAAAGCTCTGGATACCTCATCAAACATTTGCCCCAAAATTTCTACATCCAAATCAACAATCAATTCAAGCTTGGTTTATCTAAATAAAGATCCAATTGCATTTTTCCACTAACCAAGTTCGAAGTCATATTTATAAACAAGGAATAGTTCTCAAAGCCATCTATATCTTCACTTACATTAAGATCTGAAGGAGGTTGTGCTCTTGAACATAGCATAATACCATTATTTGGTTTATAATCTATATACAACTTATGAAGAGTATTCAATACTTTCTCAACATGTCCTCCACTTTGCCAACATCATAAATTTTTCCATAACAATATTGCAAAAATGCAACTTTACATTGTGCATCTAGAATTGTGCCACAACTCAAAATCGCATTGTATTCTCCCCAATACTTGTCAAATTTGGCTTGGATTCCCTTCAACATATCACTTAAGGAGGGTGGACCATTTGGTATCTCTAGTAAACGTACATGAATTTTCAATATTCCCTTAAAATATAAGTTCGAGGTAGGATATGTGCTAGCTAGGAACATGCAAGTGACATCATAAAACACTTTTAAAAAATGACGAAGGATACTCAAATCTCACCATTCTTGTTCTATAAGTACAATGCTTCTCAAGGTTTGATCTCGCCCAGCAAAATGCATGAACACGTCTTCATAATATAACATGCAATCTAGTAACATATAAGTGGAGTTCCATCTAGTAGGCATGTCAAATCTAAATTTCTTGATAGTGTGCAAATCAAAAGCCTCTCTATAAGATCAAAGAACTTTTTCGCTTTATTAAGGATCTATCAATGTACTTCACCATATCACAAACTTTATCCAAAATAAGACCAACAATTAACCCAGACTGCACAACAAGATTCAGAACATGTGTACAGCATCGAATATGGAGAACCTCACCCCCACTAAAAAAGAATTTTTTTGCCATAAGAGGTCCCTTTGCAAATGTGATTATTGAATCATTATTACTAGCATTGCCCATGGATATATAACATAACTTATCCACGAGGGTAGATCATGGATAGCCACCCAGTTGGGTCCAATGCCCAACCTTCTCTTCCTACCCAAACATCACCCGATCGACGAACCAAGTCCCTGCTGCCTTCATGCACCTGCATATGGATCTACTCCTGTTGGCTGACGTAGAATCTTCTACCATGACTTCTAAGGCCCAAATTCTAGCCTTTGTTCTAGTTCAGGGAACCACAATCAAGTTGTCAGGTTCCTCAAAATATGTGCTTTGATCACGTGCCTTCTAGATCTTTGTTAGGGAACAAGACAAACTACCTACGCTAATTCCTAACTCCAAGGATGGTGCTAAGCATTAGTAGGAAAAGGATAACTTCTTGCTGATGAACTAGTTGATGAACACCATCAACCCAAAGATTGCAGCAAACATGCTCTACAAAGAGTCAGCCAAGGAGATCTAGGAGACTCTGGAGAAGTGGTACTCCCTTCAAATGAGCAGTTCTCGATGTATAGACATCTATAGATGAATCTAGAATACCAACCAGGGTGATGCCTTTGGTTGAGTATTTCACCACCTTTAACGGCCTACTCAAGGAGCTCATTGTCTTCCAACTTGACTACTACGAGAAGCAGGTTACTAAGCGAGAGGAATGGTAGGCCTACCACTTATTGATACACAGCATGCGATCAGATCTTGTCTTTAGACACGATACTAGATCTGGAGACATTATATGAACGTCTCCAGAAGATTGATGTTGATCAACCACTGTCTACTACTATTATTCCTAACACCTCATCCCTCATTGCTACTTAAGGAAGAGGTGATCGATCCATTGGTCCTGAATGAGACCACTGCATCTTCTTCCCTAGCAAGCGAACAAACCACCATTCAGAGAAGTGTTGGGAAAGTTCGTTAAGCTTGCTTAGGCTAACCAACTCATTACGATGGAGACTCTGGTGCCTAAGACTGTTCCAGCACAGCCTTCCATGCCCTTCACCATAGTGGAGCTAGACCATCTGAGGATGCTCTTGAGGAGCGAGCCATCCTCTACTGCTGCTTTTGTAATACTACTGATGTCACTTTGGGCTTCACTGCCCTCCCTGCTTCTAATTCTGCATCTGCTAATCCTTTTAAAGATGTGGATGACTGGTAGGGAAATTGAGGTTCATGCTCATCTCCTCCGTCTACCTATCGTCTACTACCTACTTGTTATTTCCTACCTACATGCCTTTCTCCTTTTTTTTTACCTCTCCTAAAGAGGTTTCTACCGGTATAAGGCAACTACAATTGGTTGCCTATGTACCCACCTACTCCAACAAGACGATGTCATTGGTAGGAGTCTACTTTTCTCTCTCTACAAACTAAGCATGTTCTCCACGCTCCAACTTTAAGGGGAGGGGTGTTAGAGTTACTAAGTTTAGTTAGTTATAAATTTGCTTTATTTAGGGTGAGGGTTCTAGTTTATTTCTTATTCCTATTTGGCATTTTCTATTTTTATTGGGACTACTATGTAATTTTTCTGACCTAGCTCTCTGTAGTCAAGGTTTCTTTATATTCAATAAGATAGTTTATTAGTTTCTCCATAATAATCTATAAAAATAATTAAAGAGACGTTATTTAAGTAGTTATTGCCGTTAAAATAATGGAAAAAGAATAGAAAGCATGTTACTTGTAACAAAAAACTAACTTTTCTTGTAAAAGTACCATGTATAACTTGTAAATATTGGTTGGAGGATACTAACTTGTAATATTGTAATGCTCACTTGTAAAATAGAAATTCTCTTGAAAAAACAACAAAGAAATGTGTATTACTCATTGGATATTGAAAAGATCGGGCTTGTGTGTGTGTCCATACATACATATATCATTTTATCTATATAAATGTGTGTGTGTGTGTGCGTGCGTGGGTGTGTGTATGCTTATACATGTATGTGTATATCCGATACCTACATTAATGAAGTAATGACCTTCAACAAATATCAAAGTACAAGTCATTGCTATCAATCCTTCAATTTAGTAACATATGGTCCTGCTACCTAGATGCTCTAATGGCATAAAAAAACCCACATCCTTGCATGATTAATGTTGATTCCTGCAAATTTGTATTCCCAAAATAAGCACTACAAGTTTCTCTGACATGAACCAATGTTCATTCTTCCATGGATAAGTAGTTTGATTAAGGTCACTCATCATAAAGGTAAAAAATATTCCTCTAAACAAAATAAAATAAAGATTAAAAATGTTACAGTACCTCGAGATGTCCATGGGCATTATTTTATCACCTAACTCCATATCAATAATTTATAATTTCTACATGTCATTTGAATCATAAATCCCTCTATAAGGTCATCTCACCACAAGTCCCTTAATATCATCTTTAAATGACATGTCCATAAGAGGATTTTTAAGCTGTGAAGTTGCTTAATACAACAAGGTTCAAGTGTTAAGAATCGGTAGGTTATGTCATGTACTAGTCCAAGTGTCCAACACCTCAAACCATGCAGTTGCCTAGGCAGTGCCTAGGGCAAATTGCCTTTCCTTGAGCTGAAAAGGCACTAATGCATTGCCTCATCTAGAAATAGTACCTAGGTGCTTAACAACAAATAAAAATCCACTTTGGTCCAAGAAAAAGAAGGGGGGGTGAAGAACAAGAGGAGCCTGATTTTACACACCCTTAATAATCCTCCCAAGGTTTCAAAAAAGATAAGTAATTCATGCCTAGCCCCCTATGAGGATGCTCTACAAAAGAACTACATCCACTTTCTATACGCATGAACATATAGTACATACGTACATACAAACACATGAGAGAGAGCGAGAACAAGGCATCTTGAAGTTGGCATCTTATTACCATGGCCTAGTTTGCTAGATCAAGAAATTAGATTTTGTTAAAGTATTAGGAAAGTATTAGAGTATTAGGATTAGTTTGTTGAAAGTCTTTTCTATTGGGTTTTTTTCTTTGTTTTGTTTCTCTGTGGTTTGTTTACAGTATTTCATATTGTCAAGGGGTTCATTTGTAGTTTTCCCTTTTCCTTAGGCTTAAGGTTTCATTGTGAAATAGATTGCTCATCTTTCTCTTCATGGTATCAAAGTGGTGATCTTAGGTCGGAGCTCTATACCTTCTTGATTCCCATCATCTTTCTTTCTCCATAAAAAAAAAGTTAGATTTGAAGGCTTTTAGGATTCCTACCCTAAGGGAGATAATCTTCAATGATCTTTTTTCTTTTTTTTTCTCCCTTTGGCTAAAGCTTCACCGATAGGAGCTTCTCACTAGATCTTCTCACTGGTGCCAACTTCCACCGCCAACTGTTACAAGGGGGTCACTAGCCCCTCGCCTATTGGTTGGACCCCTTCGGTGACCCCTCTTCAACGAGCCTGTTGCCGATGACACTCCCTATCCCAATGCCACTACTATGAAGGGTGTGAAGAGGGGCTTCATTAAGGCCCCTTCGCACTCCTATTAGGGTTCAGGGGGTTCGCCCTAACCCTTGCACCGCTCCACCATCGATCGGTGACCAACCAAAGTGCTACAGTGGTCATCAAAGCACTGGCATAACGGTTTCTATCACTGTTAGAGCACTATTTGAAAGGAAAGAGGTGTCGTTTTCCCCTATTTTCGAGTTTCCTTCATGATAATGGCCTCAATCTAAATAGAAGGTGACCTATATGCGTAATTAAAATAAGTTTCTTTTACTGTTTGAGGTGGTGTAACTCTGATCAAGAAGGATATGGCTTCAGAAGTGTTGATTCTTTCGCTTAAAGGGAGGGAAGTCAAGGGGAATTCAAAAACACCTTCTTTGACCCAATTGCAAAGTTTGACAAGTTAAATTATGCACTGTGGTTGCAATCGATCTTCAATATGGTTGAGGGTTAGGACAAAGAGCACATACTTCTTGAATCGCAACCCATTAAGAAGGTTAACAAGTACACTACCTGGAAGAAAGATAACGCCACGGTTAAGGTATGGATTATAAATACCACTATCTAGTACATTGCTACTCATATCATGTATTAGTACCAAGCAAAAATTAGTCTATGCAACTGATTAATCGTATGCGGTCGGGGACCGAACCACATATCAATATTTAGGCCTATCATCGGGTAGACTGATTAATTGGTCGATTATCCAATTAATCGATTGATTATAGGAGTTCAATTGTTTATGTCTTGATTGGCACGCCAACGAAAAAAAGAAAAAACCATGCAACTTCTCCATCCCCCTTCCCCTACATTCGAATCTTAATTAAACCCTAAATCTATGCCCTAATTCTCGTCAATCTTCCATTACCACCACCCACCCTTAAGAGAATATGCATGTCAAAAAGAAAATACTAATACATATGTGCATATTTTTAATTTATATATATTTACATATAATATGTATAATAGTATATATAATTATATTTAAATTTTTAAATGCTTAAAAATACTTAACGGATTAATTCTCGATTAATCATCCACATACCGTATACTCCTTAGTTGGTGATCTCACTGACTGAATACCGACTGCTAATTTCTGCAACCTTGTGTATTACAAGACTACCAAGAAAATGTGGGATGGTCTGAAGGGTATGTAATTGTCTGAGAAAAAGAGAGTGGCTATTGTTGAGCACAGTGCCTTTGCCACACTAGGACTAGCACATGATATAGTGACTATTCCCAGAAGCGAGTACAAGATACTACTCCAAAGATTGCCAACATGATACATTCAGACAGGAATTGCATATCAGTCTTAAGTAGAGAGCAAACTAGGTCATTGACTTAGGTGCATCCCAACATGTGGTGATGCGAGATAGTTCTCCACACTTAGACCAATCCTATCAAGCATGACCATACTAGTAGCTAACGGGTGGCATTCCCCTATTATTGGTCAAAAGGAGGTTCATAGTCCTCACATGAAACTAGAGAACGTTCTTTTGACCCTAAATTTTCCCTTAAGTCTACTATCTATCAGCCAGATCATGAAAGAGATGAACTGCAAAGCGGTATTTGATGTCTCCCTAACATTTCAGGACGTTCTAACCAAACGTACTATTGGTTGTGGTTGTAAAGAATAGGGGTCTAGCGTCTTTTACGGTCACCCTATGTCGAGCAAGTGTCACTCTTATCAAGAGGGACCTCTAGCTACCTGTGGCACCTTTAGTTTGGTCACCTCCCTGTGCCAAAGCTTCGGAGGATGCTACCTCAAATTCCACCCATAGCCACTTTCCAACATGAAGCATGTCAACTTGGAAAGCATCACAAGAGTGCATTCCCAAGGAGCCAACATCGAAGCTTTAGACACTATGTTCCAGTTTCTCCACTTGGATATTTGGGGACCTAGTAGAGCCCCAGATCACAAAGGCCACAAATTCTATTTGGTGGAAGTGGATGATTTTTCTCACCTCACACGGACGTTTCTCTTGAAACCCAAGTCCGATGCCGATAACATGAGATCAAAAATCAATTTGGAGCTAATGTGAAAGTCATCCACTCCGATGATGGCTTGAAGTTCGATACTAACTCCCTCTATACCTTCTATCACAAGCGTGGAATCATCCACCAAACGAATTGTCCCTACACATCATAATAGAATGGTGTGGCTGAGAGTAAACACCGACATATTCTGGATGTTGCAAGGACACTCCTGATATAGAATAGTGTGCCAACTTCTTACTAGAAAGATGAGGTGTTAACCGCTTGCTATCTCATTAATCGAATGCCATCTATAGTTCTTAATGAGTAGATTCCATACTTTATACTATTTCCTGATCGTGACTTATTCGAGGTGCCACCCAAGATTTTTGGCTATGTAGCTTTTGTGCATCTCCATGGCCTTGGTAGGGACAAGCTTGCTCCTTGTGTGATCAAGTGCATTTTCGTAAGATACTCCAAGACCCAAAAGGCATATCGATGTTATGACCCAGTCAACAGACGATACTATGGTAATGCAGATGTTACGTTTCATGAGTCGGTTCCTTACTATACATCCAGATCTCATATTGTACCATTAGATGTGCCATAGAGACAATCACATGAGGGCCCACATCCTTCAAGGTGTCATCGTGACAGCCTATTCGAGAGGACCTATATTCATCGTCAACTCATAAGGAAGAACCACCCCTTCCAAAGGTTCATCCAGAACCAATTATGTCCACTCCTGAAGGGAGTTTGAAACTTGCTAATATAAAGACCCAATCCCTCAAAGACTTAAGGTTATAGCTACCAAGGATTCTAAGCCTAAGGCGAGTAAGAGGTGATCTAGTGGTAACCAATATTGAATTGCCAATTTCCTTGTAGAAGGGCACCAGGTCTTGCACTCTGCATCTAATGTCCAAATACATCTTTATGGCGAGCCTTACTCAGTACCGACAGTTTGCTCTTGCTCTCTCTACAGTTCAAACACCTACCACACATCAGGAGACACTCTGTGATTCAAAGTGGCGACGGGTCATGGAGCAAGAGATGGCTATGTTAGACTCATGTGGAACTTGAAGTCTCATTTAGCCTCCTAATGATGCTGCAATGGTAGGATACAAACGGGTGTTCACTGTAAAGTATCGTCCACATGGATATGTTAAGAGATATAAAGCTCGTCTACTAGCTGTTCATCACTCTGAAACGGGTTTTAAAATCGTCGCGTTGTAATATAGATCGAATCAGTGCGAAAATATATATTTATTACTCAAATGAAATCTGAGGTCGAACACAAGGAGCAAGCGGCAATATAATTCTCAAGATCGCAATTCAAATGCAATATAAGAATTTCAAACAATAATGATATATAAATGAAATCTAATGTTAATAATGTAAAAAGAAGAAAGGGAAAAATGGTAATTTGAATCACCAAATTACCCTACAATGTTAAGCTTAGCAAGCTACTCAAAGTAACAGATCAGATAAGTCAAGCACAACTCAATTTAACCAACAAAACCAAGGTATCAAATATTAGACGACAGAATAGGCTCAGACGCCTTAACAGAGGCAAAGGCCTCTTCTTCTTCAGGTTCTTCAAGCCTCAGGGAGAGGCTTCTCTCTTCGTCTTTTCCTCTCCCTTCTCTTCTTCCCTTAGCTTCAAAGAAGGCGCAGCACAGGACTTTTAACACGCCAGCAGAGGCAAAGGCCTCTCTGAAATCTCATAAGAGTCAAAAGGAGGGCGACAGAGCAAAAACCCCCCCTCTCCTCTCTTTTTCACTTCTTCCTCTCTCAGAACCAGCAAACCAAACCAGACCCGGGTATCCGAGTAATCGGACCAAACCCAGACCCACGAGGCGTGAGCGCGGGCGAGGGCATGCATGGGCACGTGCGAGTGGGGACCTCACCCCATGCTAAGGCGAACATGCTATAACACTCTTTCAATTTATGTCAGCGCGTCGCTTCGTCAGCTACCGAGGTAGGACTAAAGTCCCACCCTTTCTTCGCATGAATTACTGCAATGAAGATGCCTCAAATTGAGGCAGTTGCAGGCGCTGGTGACCCCAATCAAGGACCTGGGAAGGATCCTGAGACCACTCCATGTGAACTGGGACAGAATTCTGGAGTAGATGTGGTCGGAGGACTGAAGGCATAGTCGGTGCAGTCGGGGCAGTGGTGGAGCTCCGGTGGAAGACCTGCAAGCACGAGAACAGCCTCACGGCCACATCAAATATGCTCAGGAGGATCGCCTGAGGATGGCGAATGTGATGGTGGTCTTGGTGGTGCGCAGGAGTGAGTGAAGAGGCCAAACGACCTCAAGATGACAATGCAGTGAGCGTGGAGTTCGGCAGGTGATAAGAGTGACCGATAGGTGGAATTAGGTTAGGGCTTTAGTCGGTGGAGTTGTGGCGAAGCTAATGGGGGTGGTAGCTGCGAGTTTCGAGCAATGTGGCGGTGTGTAGGCATCGTCGGAGCAGAAGAAGGTGACAGCGTTGAGGGAGAATCGATGGTCATGCGTGTGTTGCGAGAGTTGGAAAATAATGTAGAGAGGAAAAGGGAGAGATAGTGGGGCTTAGGGATGCAGTAGAGAGGCGGAGGACTCTAGTGTTGGTCGACCGGAGCCGGAGAAGGAAGTAAAGGCAGTGAGGTGGCGACATTGACTAAGGTAGAGGCATGACCTCTCGTTGGCAGGAGAGGTTCGCAAGGATGAGGGGAAGCTAGTCAGCCGTCCAATTTGATGGTTGGACTGCCGGACGAAGAGAAGGGAGAGGAGTCGCCGGAGCTTAAGTTTGACGGTGGCCGAAGATGGAGTAGAGGAGGATTTCTCAAGCCAAATCTTGCTGAAAAGAAGCGGGATGCAACAAGGGTTCTTTTATAGGTCATAAAAAGCCCTTCCAAGCTTGGAAAAAAGCTTCCAAGCTCGGAAGGTTTTTACAAAATAGGATACCCTAACCTTTGAAAGGTTCGCATGACCTTTTAGGAAAGACATAGAGCCCAAGGAATGGCTCAAATGGAAGGTAACTTCCCAAAGAATCCCCGTATCAATTTTGGGAGAGATTGATTGAGAATCGAGCGAGAAATCCTCGCTCGAAACTCGACGATGAAGGTTTAACCTTCCAAAAATAGTGCAGGGACCTATTTGTGAAAATGATGACAAAGTTAGGGGTCTTTTTGTAATAATTTTGAAAGTTAAGGGCATATGTGTGATATAAAGAATCAGACAGGACCAAATTGCAAACTAGGTCAAGACAATCTCAGATCATGCCCAAATTTTGGTACAAACCTAATTTTGACCTAAGGAATCCAATGGTGAAGTTGGATTTTGGTTTTGACCTAGTTTGACTGGGTAATTATGCAAAAACTTAAATTAAGGTAAATGTCAGCTTGAGACACTGTTTTGGGTCAAGACGGGTTCTGATAGTCAAATTGAAGGTACCAAATCCTAGATAATATTTTTCTATAAATTTTAGATGGTTTAGGTGAATTTTATCCTAATCAGAACCTCAGTTAATTAAGCAGATCTGCTTTTAGGATTTTAGAAGTCATTTAATTCTCAAAACTCGCAAGAACCATTTTCTATCTGTATTAACCCACTTGTTGGACACTTAAGGCCATTTGACCCTTAATTACCCCCTGGGAAAACCCGTGATTGTACTGCATTCATAATATGATGGTAAAATTGTAATTTTAATCATGTTTTCTTGTCTTTCTATCAGAATGATTATGCAATGAATTACAGCCCTTTAGCGGTTATGTAGGAGCATTTAATGACTTAATCAGATCAAATTGAGTTTATTATGGCTCATAATGGTGTTCTCATCAGTAGCAAAGGGATACACTCAAACATATGGTATAGATTACTTTGACACCTCCCTTATGGCACTGATGCCTACAATTCGTATCATCTTTATAACTGTTCACAAGGACTGGCCCCTCTATTAGTTGGATGTCAAAATATTTCTCTATAGTGATCTTCAAGAGGAGGTGTATATACTGCAACCCCCTAAATTTGAGTCTAAGGGGGGATAAACCAAAGTCTACAAATGACACAAGGCAACTTATGGACTCAAGCAAAGTCCAAGAGCTTGGTTTCAGAAGCTAGCTAAGGTCATTGAGAAGATTGGGTTCAGAAGACCCACTGCAGACCATTCTCTATTTGTGTGGAAAACTAACAAAGGGATCATTGTGATGGTGTATGTAGATGATATCATATTGACAACCGGTGATGCACTAGGAATCAAGGCTACAAAGGAATTTTTGGCAAAGTATTTTGTTACGAAGGACTTAGGCTTCCTCCAACAGTTTCTTGGGATTGAGGTAGTCAAAAATGCACATGCAGTAGCTCTTTCCCATAGGAAATATATGGTAGATCTTCTTCAGGAGACAAGTATGTCAGGTGCCAAGCCTACCTTTATCCCCATGAACCTGAACATACACCTCTACGAATATGACTCAGGACAAATTGAGGCTTGGCAGCTCAAGAGCCTAGTAGGAAAATTATTATATGTCACGATCGCACCCCCTGGTATCTCTCTTGTGGTGAGCAAAATGAGCCAATTTATGGATAAGCCCGCACAAGTACACTATAATGCTACAATGATGATTCTCAGGGACCTAATGTCTACGTCGAGAAAAGGGTTACTATTTACCAAAAGCAAAGATTTAAATATAGTGGCATACATAGATGCAAACTATGTTAGGGGGATTTTGTACCTTTGTTGGCAGGAATCTAGTTACCTGGTGAAGTAAAAACTGTTGTAGCTAGATCAAGTGCTAAGTTGGAATATAGGGCGATGGCCCAAACTACCTCTGAGCTCATGTGGATCTGCTCTGTCCTCAAGGATCTTGGTATTTTAATGCTTGTCCCTATGGAGATGAGATGTGATAATGTTCGACCGCGAGACACGTTAAAGATTATAGCTATCGTTATAGTGCGAATCACAATGAAACAAATAATACTTATAAATTTTTCCAGTGAGTACCGAGTCGTTCGCAAGGCAAAACACGATTTTTATGCAAAAGCTTTTCAGAAAGTCATTCTAAAAAAATATTTATATGTTTATATATGTATATATAGACATCAGATATCCAGAGAATTAGAGTTTTATTGCTATTTGGAAAGAGTTTTCAAACTAGAAATCACTATGCTAAAGAGTAGATAGAGAAATAGAGAGAGAGAGATAAAGAGAGATAGAGAGAGAAAGATAGTAGATGACGACATCGTTTGTGGGATTCTTGTGTGAAGTGCAGCAACACTTCAGATCCAAAGCGTCGGGATGAATGCTAGAGAGGAGTTGCAGAGAGAGAGAGAGAGAGAGGTTAGAGATCTATCTGGTGGGAGTTGCTCTCAACTGGGGGGGCCTGAGGCTCTTTTTATAGCTTTAATGAGGGGCTAAGTGGGCATTTTAGCCCCCAAAATCGTGCAACCTTGGTTTGATCAGATCTGTCGATCAAGAGATCAACGGATCTAATCGCACCTGAAAATCACCTTCCATGAGCCTTTAACACTTAGATTCAACCTGCAGCTGACACGTGGCACGCTCCCACTCATCCGATCACGATCTGCGGTGTCGCTTGCGCACCTCATCCTCCTCACGCATGAAATCGCGTGTAGCAAAGCATTAGTTCAGGTGTTAGCGCACACGTGATCCACACCGCCTCATCCATCAATCACCATCGCACCACGCAGCTGCATCCACACCACCGATTCTGATCCAACGGTCCAATCGCACTCGAGCGCCACCACCTTTCCAATTTTGCGCTGATCGCAAATCGAATTTGCACCTCGTGCTTCCGTGCGAGCGTGCGAACCAACGCGCTACTCCGCACTTTGTGTCGCGGTTTGGTTTTCAAGCGCGGCCGCTCTCAACTGTTGGATGGAAATCCAACGGCTAAGATGGACTCCTCAGTTGATAAAGCATGGAAACGGGGGCGACGTGGCCTCTTCGTGGCCACGTTTCTCCTTCAGTGGTTGGGGTGTGGTGAGGGGCAGCTGTGATGGCGCCACGTGGCACCATCATGGCCATCCATTTTCCTTGCTTTGTAAACTATGCTGTAGGCCTCCAATCGAGATGATTTTTGCACCGTTGAATTGCGATCGTTGATCTGGATCCATCCATGCGGTTGGATTTTACATCTGAGGTCCAAATTTCTGCCATCTTGCTCCTTGGCCTTCGTTCTTCTAAGAGCTACACGTGATGCTACGAATGTCTGATCAAGACGATTCCGGAAGCATTGGACTCCCATCGTCATCCTGATCGAATCCGTATGATCTGATCTATCATTTACAACCTTGGATCATCTACAATCAATTTCGTCTCTCTTTTAGAGCATAAAATGGCAATATTATCTATAAGGCTATCAAACTAACTACTATGCAAATTATGATGCTTATACATGCATTGTTCCTAAGTTATGCTAGATTCTAACTTAATTCAGGTAAATTAGGTCGTATGATTCCTGTGCAATCAGATAACAAAGTAGGCCTCTTCGTCACCAACAATCAAGAATTCCAAAAAGGACAAAGCTTGTGGAAGTGAACTGTCATTACAATTGAGATATGATTCAGAAGGGGTACATTCACACTTTTCATGTGTCATTTGAAGACTAGGCCGCAGACATGCTCACCAAGATTCTTCCCCGATTTTCCTTTGACTAAAGCTATTCCAAGTTGAGCATAAAAGATATTTATGCTCCAGCTTGAGGGGGAGTATTAAGAGTCTTTTCTATCGAGTTTTTTTCTTTATTTTGCTTCTCTATGGTTTGTTTGCAGTATTTCATATTGTTGAGGGGTTCGTTTGTAGTTTTCCCTTTGCCTCTTCTTTGTAAATAGATTGCTCATTTTTCTCTTCATAGTCAATTATGAGTTCTATTATGGTTACGCTTATTTAAGTTGAGAGTCATAATTCTTTTCCTCTTTCAATGGGTTATTTCTTGTTCCTATTGAGTCACTTATGTACTTTTTCTAACCCAACTCTCTATATAAAGGAGGTTAAAGTTCCTTATTTTAATAACAATAAGAAGACTATTTTCTCCAATATGGTATCAGAGCGGGATTCCTATCCCCAACAACCGTTGCCCACCTCCCCTTCCTAATTCTTACCGCACGTGAAGCGCAACTACCCCAATCACAAGCCACCAACCCCCACATGCGTCACTGTTGCACCATCTCTACCCGTCACATGCATAACTACGTGGTTGCGCTACACCCCTCATGCACATTAACGCATGGTTGTGTTGTACGCTACCTCTCTCTGTAATGCCCTAACGCACTGCAACACTACTTACATACCTAATCTGCGACACTGCATGCCGGGTTGGTGCATTGTTATAGCACATTTGTGCAGAAGGCCTATGCATGCACAGGCAAGGGCATGCCTAGCGCTGTGCATGTTGCACCTTCTACCGTTGCGAACACCCTTGCTCGTACAAGGCTTCTCGTACCCAATGCACCCTTGTGTGCATTGCACCTAGCGCCTCTACGTGCATCTACTATGCGCAGTTACCACATCTGCTGCGTTGCTCGTGTATATGTAGCACGCATGTGCTACCTGTTGCAGTTGATGTTGTCACTGCTATAGCCGATGTTGCTACTATGTAGCTGATGTTGTCGCTGTCGATGTCGCCGTTGCTACCGATGATCCTTAAAGGCCAGCAACGCTGCCAATCGCTATTTTGACACCAGTGAACCTCTAGAGACCCCAGCGATCAATTCGATGCATTCCTAGTATGGAGTTGAAAACTCTGTTTGCTTGGTTTAACAACCTAGGATCCAAGCAGCTTACTGTTGTGGTTTTGAACCACCTAGGTGTTGCATCGTGGTTCCAATCCTCTGTCGGATTGAAAGGTCCCAACCTTCATCTATTGTTACTGTTACTAATCTACATCATCCTGACCTAGATCTGCTCCTGAGAACATGATGTGCCCCTTTTCGGTCTCCATGATTCAATCTCCCTAATCGGATCTTGACTGGGGAACTCCTCTAGTCCTGTGTTACTCATGATGCCTACTGTGCACATTGTTGCGTACCTTTTGAAGGCAACCGACTACTCCTAACCACCATTGCATGCATGGTGCATGCTCCTACGCACAAGATTGTATATCTTTGAGACTACCCAACACCTTCTTGTACAGGTGAGTGATTTGAGCGAAATCCTCATATCCTGCTCCTGCCTACTAGGGATCATCTCCCAACCTATTTGAGATCATCTCTCATCTACTACTACTGCTGCTTGGGATCGTCTCTCATTCTACTACCACTATTCTTTGCTTGGGATCATTTCTTACTACTTGCCTACCTGTCTGCTCCTCCATTCAAAAGATGTCTTCATTGGGGGAGTCAAATTTTATCAGATGTAACAAGTTGGGTATGATTGTCATCAATGCTCCAACTTAAAAGAGAGTCTTAGAGTATTAGAAAAGTATTAAAGTATTAGGATTAGTTAGTTATGAGTTCTATCATGGATAGGTTTGAGTATATTTAATTACGTTGAGAGTCCTAATTCTTTCCATATTCCTGTTGAGTCTCTTATGTAATTTTTTTAACCAACTCGCTATATAAAGGCAGTTAGGGTTCCTAATTTCAATAACAAGAAGACTATTTTCTCCAACAGATTTTTTTTCCAATGAGGTAGTATATCATTAAAGGACACCACATGCGAATGCAGAGCATAGGGAGATATTACATCATACAGAAACCCCTAGTTGTAGATTGCAAATATTTTAACTAAAGAACTTCATGGGACTAGGTTCTGTTTCCTGTGGAATAACAATCTTCATTGATATCCATCCTCCAAATTGAGTGCAAGAACCCTTAAACTAGCTTAGTGAAGCATTGATATATATAGACAACAATGATGCCAATGTATACAAGTGTGCACGCCATCACTGAGGCAAACACATGTTTTGTGAAGTATATATGGTTATTATGTAGGACAAGATCCATTTTGGAAAAGCATTCTAATCATTGTTCATTACTTAGGGATATATGCTCACTATGGGTTTACTTCAAATATAAGTATGTTTTAAGTAGCAATTCCCTTATGCATCTAGAAAAACAGAATACACATTGATACAAGTGGCACATGAGCATGGTGGGAAAATGTACGTGTAGAGATTTTAGGTAAGCAAAATATTTGTTGTTATTGATAAAAAAGACCCTAACCCTCTTTTTATAAAGAAGGTAAAGGGTATACATGGAAATAAACCTTTACTAAAAATAGACAACTAAATAAGGAGATAAAATCTCCAACTTTATTTCCTAACACTCCCCTGCAAGACAAGACACAGGAGACAAAGAAGTCTTGGATCCATAAGGTAGTAAAGATCTACTCTTGTCGACGTGATAGTCCGCTTCTTTATGTCATCAACCCTAAGTGCCCTGCTTATACATCCTTACAGAGCCAGTCAATGCTCGGTTTCTCTTGAGGTGCGTGAGAGTGCTACCCAAACTTCAACATCTTGAGGCGGCTCCCGTCTTCAAATCTTGTATCTTCAACTCAACATATAGGGACCCAGCTGAGAAAACTCAAAACTTTATGGGGTTATTGACAAATACCCCATCACTAAAAGGCTCATCTTTAAAGAAAACAAAAGATTGGACTTAAGTATAAATAACCCTAATTTTTTTGTTTTTTGTTTTTAATAAAAAGACACCTAAACCTAAAAGGCTCATCCACTTCGTTTTTTCTCCTTTATGCTGCCGCGGAGAAGACCTTCACGTTTCTTCATCGTGGGCCTACTGGTGTGATCGAAAAAGAGAGGAGAGGAGAAGAGATGAGAGGAGTAGAGCCATCATCGGCTCCCTCTTCTTCTCCTTCCCTCTCCCTTTTTTTCTTCTTTCTTTTCTCTGTGGGCGGTGGTGCTACAGTGGCAGAGGAGCATGGTGGTGCTCCAGTGACGTCGAGGGAAGGTCACGCCACCTTGGTTCGATGGCCTAACCTCTAAGGAGTTGATTGGACCCACAAATCTTCGATCAAGCAAGGTTTAAGGGGTCAAAACTTCAATCCGAACCACCCTATCGACCGGCGGCACTGGAGCTTCTTTGGCACGTCGGCAACAACTCTGCCAACCAATGGTTGCCAAAGGTGGTCGGTGTGGTGCGGAAGGGACCGACGACTCCTTCCATGTTGATTCCTCACCGGAGATCAGCCGAAGGCAGCGCCAGCATCACTTTTTTATGTCCGGCGACAAGTAGCAATAGAAGAGGAAGTAGAAGAGGGAGGGGAGAAGTTGTGGGAGAGGAGAGAGCCTCTCCGATGGCGCATCGGAGGTCAGCGGCACCGCCAGAGGGCCTCTCCCCTCTAGGTTTTTCTTTTTCTAAACACTCGACCACCAAGATCAGTGGCTCTGATACCATGTAGAAATTTTAGGTAGGCAAAATATTTGTTGTTATTAATAAAAGAGACCCTAACCCTCTTTTTATAGAGAAGGGAAAGGGTATACATGGAAACAACCCTTTACTAAAAATAGACGTAACTAAATAAGGAGATAAAATCTCCTTCTTTATTTCCAATTTGTAGAAAAGAACACAGAATCTATATGATTATTTCAGTAAGGCATTTATACACTTTAAAAACACAAGACTGTGTTTAGAACATGAACGTCTGGTGATATTTCGACTTCATTTTTTGAGTTTCTGGATTGGCCCCTATATATTCTTCCTTTTAACAATCTATCATTTGCAGAGGTCCAGAGTTTAAAAAAAATCATCTCATACTCCAAAATAGTATGATATAGCAGATGCCAGTTTTTACATGGTACCGGACATGTTTCTGAAAATGGCATGGGATGAAAGTCAAACTGTTCAGCACAAAATTACCTCAAGAACATGAAGCTTAGCCTCAACCTTTAGCTTGTTTTCAAGCTTTCTTTGCTTAATTCTACCTTCGATTACCATAGCAAGACGACGGGCTGAAATCTGAGCTTGTATTCTGCTCCACAATTGAATATAGGTCAGAGCAACGGAGGCTTGTTTTTCTGTGGAGTAACATTGGACAACCTTGTTGAGTCTTTGTGCAGCTTTTAAACAATGCAGTACTTTTTGAGCCTGTACAAAGAGACAGTCAAGATATGCTTTATGCTAAAGCATGCAAATAATTTACTGGAATTTCAAAAAAAAAGTTATACATCTACTTGTTTCTCTTTATACCCAGTAATCTTCACTAAAATTAGATCGAAAACAAATGAAGCAGAAATGAACTTGTCCATAGCATACAAGAGCAATTTTTCTATAAGGGCTATCATATTATTGGATGACATTTTGCGGCTACATTTTTTCCGAAAAGTTATTCAAACCAAAACATCTGGAAAACTTGATCTGGGAATGATTGTGAATCACTTTCCAATGAACTTCTAGTCAGAGCGCTTACAGGAATTTTATAAGTTCAATAGCTGATTTTACCTTTCTCGGAGGATGGCCATCCTATTTGAGTTGCTAATGCATCCATGAAGATTCAGGCTTTTATATGGCTGCTGCATAGAGAGTGACTTAACACCATGGGCTGTAGGTTGAGGAAGGCACCAAGATCAAATGTGCCTCATTGTCTTTATGGATGGAGGTAAAAGGAAACTAATCATCCATCCAACACCAGCAATTTTGCTGAGGTATGGACAATGTTGGCAATAGGGTGGATTGACCATTCCTCAAACATCTTATTCTGGCAGAGCTTTTCCGTATGTTCTCTCCAGGCATCTTCACCTGCAGCTCTAATATGAGAAGGCATCATCAATGGCTTTCTTGTGGGCTATATCTCGTCGCAGTGGGACTTCCCTCCTTGGTAGTTGTTTAGAAATAATGGAATGCACTACTTCATACATAATTCCTTCTAGTCTTCATATAGAGACGAGTGAAAAATTAGAGCTGAAATTTATAATAAGTGGAAGCGTAACAACAATATATCAAAAGCATAGAAGCAATCAAAGGAATACTTGGACGTGGAAACCTCACTCACAAAGAGTAGGGAGAAAATCACGGAAGAAGCGCCCAATGGACGTGTATTTCTCTATTATTCTTCTCAAAGAAACAAGTAGGAGTACAGGCCCACTTAATAGGCCACCACATGGTCCACATTCCCACAACTCACGATGTGGCACTAAACACCACACACTTCTCTCAACACTCCCCCTCAAGCTCAGCTTGTAACAAAACACAATCCTCGTTCTACAACAGAACACACTCTCTTAACTGGTTCTCACTTGTAGGTAGGAACATGGGTTAGAGCTGCTGAAGGAAGATGCCTCTAACAAGGGCCTTGCCTCTGAATACCTCAACTGGTGTTGATGGCTCCCCATTCAGTATCCCTATAATGGGTCTTCCTCTAAAGACCACAAAGCTGGATCTCCCCTCTAGAGTCTAGGAAACTGAATCTCTTACATAGAAACCGACTGGCCCTTTCCTCTGAGTACCTCAAAATTGGATATCCCTCTCTAGAGACCTTGAAACTTTGAACCTCCCAGAGTTTAGCTTTTCATGTGATGATCTGCAACAAGAGAACTCCCAAATGAGGGTGACATAATAGCACCCACACTCCCCCTTTCTCCCATACTCGTATGGAAGAAGAAAATAACATAGAGAAAAAATAACAATAAAAAAGAAGAGCTTCTCCTCCTCTTCACATAAACATTCATTTCATCATTTTTTTTCTTTTTTTTCAATATTTCCTCTCCCTTTTCCTCCTCTTTTTGTGGCTTCTCTTTTTCTTTTTTTTTTCAACTTTGTCTTCTCCGTTCTTTCTTATCCCCTCCTTTTCTATATATATACAAGGATAACAAGTAAATAAAAGGGAATAAAGTTGGCAAAATACCCATCTGCCTTTTAGGGTTCGAAGAACCCAATCTCAATATGCCGTTGTCGTTGCCTGTGTGAACGACAGGTTTGCAGCACAAACAGAAGCAACATCGGTCCCATCCAGTACTCCTCGCCACGATCGTCTTCACCTCCACCATGCGACGCTCACGTGATCAACAAGCTCAAGACCGACCTCTACTCCCTTGACGTTGTCGTCGCCCACGCTGCTACTGATATCGCCATCACCTTCATTTCCAAGATCATCTATCTCGCATGCCACTAGATCCATACTCCGCTTTGTACAAGTGATCTCATTGGAGATCGCTCTACCCGATTGGCTCGAAGGATGTCAATGGTGGCATCGACGTTTTGGGAAAGAACAAGACAAGGTATGTCCCACCTTCTGGCACTCCTCACCTCCATGGCTGCGCTAAGTCTCACTCGACCTCCATCAAGCATCAACAACTCCGGTGTCGCCTTCGCAGATGTGGGAGCACAACGCCTCCTCAAGTGCCATCATCGTCATCACCTTCTTCGTTTCTGATCGTCGACGTTAAGAGAGGTTGGTGATTGCACACCAGTGCTCCTTCGGCTTCTTCAACTTGCCTATCTAATCTTGTGAATAGTAATAAACTCCAACAACATAATGATATATATGACAATAAAAAATGAATCCAAGAATCGACCGCTCTAATACCAAGTTGAAATTTATAATGAGCAGCGACGTAACAACGAGATATTAAAAGCATAGAAGCAATCAAAGGAATACTTGGGTTTACGTGAAAACCCCACTCACGAAGAGCAGGAAGAAAACCACGGAAGAAGTACCCTATGAGCGTGTGTTTCTCTATTATTCTTCTCAAAGAATAACTGAGGGGGCACAGGCCTATTTATAAGCCACCATACACTCCACATTCCTACAAGTCACGTGTGGTACAAAACACCACACACTCTTCTCAACAGAAACAGAAAAAAAAAAGAAAGACAGACTTCAATCTATATCTTTTTTCCTAATACTCCCCCTCAAGTTGAGCATAGATATCTCTCATGCTTAGCTTGAAAAGAATAAACTCCAGCTGAGGATGTAAGAGAGATTAATGAAAATTTTTGCCAATTGCTCCTCTATAGATGTGTATGGTGTAGAGACCTTCCCAAAAGAAAGCAGCATATCTTATTAAATGTCACTCTACATCAACATGCTTCATGCACTCGCGAAAAGTAGAACCATTGGCAATGAAGGTCAACCTTGTTATCACAATACATGGGCATAGGCAAGGAGACAAAAATCCCAATATCCTAAAGAATGGGCATCACCAAATAAGCTCACAAGTGGTACATGTCATGGCTCTGTTAACTTCACACTAGATCGCAAAACTACAATTTGCTTCTTGCTCCTCCTAATGACTAGATTACCACCAACATAAGTACAAAAGCCTATAATGGATCTCGTATCTTCATGAGCACCAACATAGTATGCATCAAAATAGCCCCAAAATTAAGATATGCATGTTTCTTGAAATAAGGACCATTCACTAACAATGACTCCAAGTGCCTAAGCACCTAACATACTCTAGCCTAATGTACCTCCCTAGGAGATTGCATGAACTAGCTCAATTGTCCAACTATGAAGTGTTAATGTTAAAGCAAATGATTTCCATTAGTCTCAAAAGAAACCCTAATCCTCTTTTATATAAAGAGGATTGGGCTAATTACATAAGTTACGCCTCAAGATCAAGAAAAAATACCAATACCCCCTTACAACTCAACACTCCCCCTTAAGTTGGGGCGTATATGTCAATAAGTCCTAACTTGTCGCTCAAGAACTCAAGTCGTTTCTTCTTCAGGAGCTTGGTAAAAATGTCAGCCAGTTGTAGCTCAGAAGAAATATACGGGGTACTTATTCTTCCCTCCAAAACAACATCCTGTATGAAATAACAATCAACCTCTATATGCTTCGTCCACTCACGAAAAACAAGATTGGAGGCAATATACATGGAAGATTTATTATCATAGTAAAGAGGCACTGGAGTATCAACAAGCACTCCCAGATCCTGCAGAAAATCAACTATCTACATGATCGCACATACAACATGTGCCATGGATCTGTATTTGGCCTCTGTACTTGAGCGAGCAACAACGCTCTGCTTCTTGTTTTTCCATGAAACAAGATTTCCCCCAAGGTAGACAGCAAAATCTAACGTAGATCTCCTGTCTTCTATAGCTCCAACATAGTCTACATCAGCATAGGCCACAAGATCCAAAGTGTCACTCGAACAGTAGTACAAGCCTTGTCCTGGGGTCTCATTCAAATATCTCAGGATAAGACACACATCATGCCAATGATTGTACCTAGGATTCTGCATAAGTTGGCTGGCTCGACTAACTGCGAAACTAATATCTGGACGTGTAATAGTCAAGTATAACAAATGGCCAGCAGTGTTGCGATATCTGGTAGCATCCTCAAACAAAGGATCTATATCATCTGAATGGTGAGAGGGGAATGCCTCTACTGGTATCCCAGATGGCTTGGACCCAAGAAATCCAACCTCCTCTAAGATCTGTAAAGTGTACTGTCTTTACAATAAAGACAAACCTCCTTCCTGACGAACAGCCTCTATCCCCAGAAAGTAGCGAAGATCACCTAAATCTTTGGTGGCAAAGGTAAACTGGAGAAATGCTTTTGTCTCTGCTATGCCATCAGTATCATCACCTGTGAGGATCACATCATCAATATATACTACCAGAACCACAACTCTCCATATCCCACCATGTGTAGTCTGTCTGATGAATATAAAATGGTCCGTGGTAAATCTCTAAAAGTCAAGTTTCCTAATCTCGAGATTGTGTCTCTCAAATCAAGCTCGTGGACTCTACTTTAGGCCATAAATGACCTTCGACAAACGGCAGACAAGCTCCACCTAACTATCATAACCTAGTGAATGTCCCATATATACTTCCTCTGCCAGATCCCCATATAGAAAGGCATTATTTATATCAAGTTGGTGTAGGACCAATCTTTGATCACAGCAAGTGACAAAATAATCCTAATGGAAGTAATGCGTGCAATGGGTGAAAAGGCCTTAAGGTAATCCACTCCATATGTCTAGGTAAATCCCTTAGCCACAAGTTTAGATTTATATCTCTCCATTGTCCCGTCATAGCTGTATTTAATGGTGTACACCCATCAGCAACCAACAACAATGGCACCTTCAGGACAGGGAACAAGATCCCATGTTCCTCTAGTCTAAAGAGCCTCCATGTCCTCATCCATGGCAACTTTCCACCTATGATCATGAAGTGCCTACACAAAATCTCTAGGAATCATTGTAGTAGTAATAGTAGACACAAACTGCCTGACAACTCCTCGGAGATGAAAAACAGTAGTATATCGAGAAATAGGGTAAAGAATAATATCAGATCTCCTCTACACAATCTCCTCCTCCCTATCCGACTCACCTCTATCTAAAGAGATAGCTAGCTGGGCTGGCTCCTCACATGCAGGGTCCTATGTCTGTGGCCTCCTATGATACACCTGTGTCTCATCAATAGTAGCCTCTATAGTAAATCCTTCTTCTAAGAAATAAGAAACCTTCTCAAAGAAGGTCACATCCACAGAGATAAGATATCTCCTACGTGCTGGATCATAACACCTGTAGCCTTTTTGAGTCATGGAGTAACCCAAAAGGACACTTTGCGGCATGGGGGGCAAACTTATCTGGGATACCATGATTCTGAGCAAAACATACACATCCAAATACCCATAGTGGCACAGGAAAAACCCTACTACAATCAAGATATACAAGCTGATATGGAATCTGAGCCTGAAGAATAGAGGATGGTTGCCTGTTAATCAAATATGCCGCTGTAAGTATGGCATCACCCCAGAACTGCCTAGGAACCTTCATGTGAGACATCAAGGTCCTGGCAATATCAAGTAAATGTCACAGTTTGAGCTCTACAACTCCATTCTACTAGGAAGTATGAGCACAAGATGTCTGATGGATAATCCCCTTAGCCTTGAAGGCTTCTTGTAAATCACTATGCATGAACTCTAATGCATTATCACTACAAAAGACTTGAACAGTAGCACCATATTGTGTCTATACCTCGGATAGAAAATACTGTATAATAGTAGGAATCTCACTATGAGCTTTCATCAGAAACACCCATGTGAGTCTACTACTGTCATCCATTATAGCAACAAAGTACATGTATCCACCAATAGAGACCACTCTAGAAGGTCCCCAAACACTACAATGTACTAGGGAAAAAGGAACTGAACTCACACTAGTGTCTCTCCCAAGACAGCTGCTCCTGTGATGCTTCCCCAATTAACAATCTTCACAGTCCAGAGCCAAGGAGTCTAGCAACTCTAGATACATTTGGCGCATCTTCTTCACAGAAGGATGCCCAAGTCTCCTGTGCCAAAGCAGAGGGTCACGAGAAATAGACACTACCCTAGTAAACAACACGGCACGTCCAAATAGTAAAGACCATCTCTCTCTATGCCACTTCTAATAATCTCATTTGTATTTAGATCTTAGAAGTAACAATGCTTCTCATGAAAAATCACACGATATCCAAGATCCCTATAAATCCTGCTCACCAACAAGAAATTCATAGGGAATTCAAGGGCATAATATACCTCTTCCATCTTCATCCTGGGTGTAGCATCAACACACCCAACCACAGTTACAGGAGAGGTCTTCCCATTGCCCACATGCACTTCACGCAGTCCACATGGGATCATCGGGTCCTTCAGACGATCTCAGTCTCCGGTGAGATGTACAGAAGCTCCTGAATCTATCACCCATGGACCTCTGTATCTTCTTCCCTTCTTTTCAACCTCATGGATTGCACATGCAAGTCCTACATCTGAGTTTGATTTTTCTAACATATCAAACTCATCTTCTTGGCATGAGAGAAGGCTCGTCATGCTTAAAGGAGATTCATTCTTCATTGGTGGCGAGAGAAGACTCATCACCACTTTTGCAATGTGTGAGATAGGCTCTAACACACACAAGATAGGGCTACACCACCACCCATCAGTGGCAACACATCCACTGGATGGAGAACATCCACTGTTTATGATTGTAGGAGGGGCGAAGATGCTGACCAGCGACAGAAGGCCAGCAGGGGCAGCGATCGACGGTGAGGCACCAATCTGACATCGATCTGCAGCACTGGCGATCGCTCTGTTGCGACAGATCTAGCTAGGCATGCGTCTGCAGCGACAAATCTCGCCAGGCACGCGGCAGCAGCGACAAATCTCTGTGCCCTACACTGGCAGTTGGAGGCACGCAACAGATCTGGGGAGGCGCCCTGCAAAGATCTGACGACGATCACCCTACAGATCTGGAGGCAATTTGCAGTGGTCTGCCACGATCTGATGATGATCTACATGGCTGGCGATCGGAAGGCTGTTGATCCGACCATGGGGGAGAGATCTTTGTGATCTCTCATGAGATCACTCCCTCTTGGGTTATCCAATCATATTTCGATGGATTTTTAGGTGGGATATCAGAGCAAATGATTTTCATTCATCTTAAAAGAAACCTTAATCCTCTTTTATATAAAGAGGACTAGGTTAATTACATAAGTTACCCCTCATCATAAAGAAAAAATACCAATACCCCCTTACAACTCAATAGTTAGGACATGTAATTATCAAGTATAAAAGCTTCCCAACAATAGCAAAGCACTACATCCTAAAGCTCTGGACCATTTGGATCACCAACCAGATGCTGAGAACCAATGGAAATAACTACAACCTGAGAATCAATGGAAATAACTACAAGGTTGCAACTAACCATGCCCATCTCACAAAGAAGGTCAAGCATCTCTTTGAGATGAAATGAGACCTCCCTCTATGTGCCTCATCTCAATGCCAAGGAGATAATTAATAGGATCAAGGTGTGACAAACTGAGAGTGCAACGATCCCTTTGATGCCAAAACACCACTCTGATCACTACTTGTAAGTAAAATATCATCAAAATTTGTATTCAAAATTACCAAGCCTATAAGACCATGTAAAGTGAAGATTGAATGGTCAAATGAAGTAAGTCCAAATTGTTACACTACCTTATTGAATATATTAACCACTCCTAGGGACTTTACATCAATCCATATATGGTCTTATTGAGTCTACATACCATAGAACACTCCTCCTTTATGACAAATTTGTGTAAATGTTCCATATGAACTTCCCTAATCAAATCTCCATACAAGACAACATTTTTAATATCTAGTTGAAAGATCTACCAACTAAAGTTCACGACCACATAAGAGTAAGAGGCACTAAGTTCAAGCAAGCTTTCACAAGAGAGGTCTCAAAATAGTCAATGTCATATGTTTGTGTATAACTTTAGCCACTAATCAAGCCTTGTACTACTTAATAGATCTATATAGTATGTGTTTTAGGGTAAGCACCTATCTACACCCCACAATAGCAACACCTGATACTAGATCTACCGGATCCTATATCCTTCTAAAATGGAAAGCTGACATCTCTTCCATAACAACCTTCCATCAAGGATATTGCAATGCCTTAATGATTATGAGTAATCTAGCGGTTGTCATTGAAAAGAGAGAACCACCTAGCACGGCTAGGTAAATGGTCAAAAGTCATAAATTTAGATATAGAATATTTTGCATTGGCATGAGAATGAGAAACCTTAGGAAGGGGAATAGGTTAATCTAAGTTTGAAGAGACGTTCGAAAAAGGTAACTAAGAGTGATCCCCATCATATGAAGTATGATTCGTACGAGGATTAACAAGATTGATAGTGGTGAGAGGTTTAGCAAGGTCATAGGTGATGGAAGTAGTAGTAGAGATCTTTGACACTAATAAATGCATGAGGGTGGTAGTGGTGCAATTGGTGGTGATGGTGTTAGTGTAGTGGCATTGGTGGTGAAGTAGCTCATGGGTTAAAGAGCATCAACCAGGGTATCCTATCAATATCAATGCTTTTGACCTCTTTTCCTGAAAAAAGAAAATATGGTGCATTCTATAAAAAAAAAATTGATGTCAACTCTAACATAGGATCAATATATGGTTGGATCATAGCAACAGTAATCTTCTAAATTCTTGAATAACCTGAAAAGATGTGTTTAACAGCACGAGGGGCCAACTTGTCTACCTGAAAGAGATGGGCAAAAAGAACACAACCAAAGATTTGAAGAGGTACAGGAAATGAGAGAGTTATTTCCTTGAGAAACTCTAAGTGCCTTTATAAAGAGAGCAACTAAAGGGAGAATTACAACCATACATCTGTATGATAAGAAAATATCAAAATAAGACATATAACCCACTTAACTCAATACTCCCTCTCAAGTTGGAGCATACACATCAAACATGCCCAGCTTTGAACACAATAACTCAAGACACTTCTTGGAGAGTGCTTTAGTGAAAACATCAGTAATTTGGTCTTTAGTGGCAATATAAGGTGTAGAAATCTTACCGACTAGTATGGCATCTCTGATAAAATGACAATCACCTTCTATGCACTTAGTACGCTCATGCAAAGTTGGATTGTTTACAATGAAAACGACTGCTTTGTTATCACAATACATGGGAGTAGGACCAGAGACAATCACTCCCAAATCCTACAAAATACATCTCCCCCATAGAAGCTCACAAGTAGTATGGGCCATTGCCCTACACTTAGATTCAACACTAGATCTGGAAACTGCATTCTGCTTCTTACTCTAGGTGACAAGATTGCCACCAACATAGGTACAATACCCTATAATAGATCTCCTATCCTCATGTGCTCCAGCATAGTCAGCATCAGCGTAGCCCCATACATCAAGATGACCATGCCTTCTGAAGGACAATCCTTTACCAGGAGCCTACTTAAGATACCTTAACACCTAGCACACACCATCCTAATATACCTCTCTAGGAAACTGCATGAATTGACCAAGTGTTCTATCAGCAAAGCAGATATCTAGTCTAGTAACTTTCAAATATAGCAACCTTCCCACCATGGCACAGTACCTCGTCACATCTTCAAGTAATGGACTCTAAATCTGTAAAAGGTATAAATGGGTCATTAAGACACTAGCTGGTTTTCAACCAAGCATTCCTACCCCTCTCAACATGTCAACTACATACTTTCTCTGAGACAAAACAAGACCACCATTGGTATGTTGCACTTCAATGCCTAGGAAATAATCTATCAGCCCTAGATCCATGGTGACAAACTGAGAATTCAAAAAATTCTTGGTAGCTTCTACCCATTCTTTATAACTCCCTGTAAGCAAAATGTCATCAACATAACACAATAAGAATGACTAAACCAGTGGCTCTATGCATGGTAAATAGTGAATGATCAACAGTAAATCTAGTGAAGCCATATTCTTGAATTACATTACTGAATCTCTCAAACCACGTCCGAGGACTCTACTTAAGACCATAAATGACCTTCTTTAAGCTGCATACTTTCCTATACTCCCCTTCAACCACAAATCCTGGGGGTTGGTGCATGTAAACCTCTTCCTCAAGATCACCATAAAGGAATGCATTTTAAATATCAAGCTAAAAAACTAGACAATCATTATTAACTGCTACAGAGAATAGAATCCGTACAGAGTCAAGACATGCCACAGGTGAGAAAGTTTCAAAATAATCCACACCAAATGTTTGTGTATAGCCTTTAGCAATTAATCTTGCCTTGAATCTTTCAACTGTCCCATCTAAATGGCACTTAAAGGTGAACACCCACCTACACCCCACAATAGTAGCACTAGGGGGTAGGTCAATAAGTTCCCAAGTCCTCTAAATTGAAGAGCAACCATCTCTTCTTCCATAGCTAAGGTCAATGAAGGATCTTGGAGAGCTTCAATATGAGTCCTAAGAATACGATGGACATCCACTACAAGAGATAGAAGTCACCTGCTGCAAGCAAATGATCAAGTAACAAAATTTGAAACTGAAAACTTAACACAGGACCTCTATTGTTTTCTCTAAGCAATAGGAAGATTCAAGTCAGTTACCTCAGGTGTCGTAGGGTCTGGACCTCCAGTAGAATCCACATGATCAATAGAGGATTGAACAAGAATGGTAGAAAGAGGTTCATCTATAGGGGTTGTTGTGGATGAAGGCCTGCATAGAAAATGATTAGGAAAGGTGTCTATAACCCCAAAATGCCTAAGAAAAGCACCAAAAGGAACATTTGTCTAAGGTACAAGGGGCTTAAAGTGCAGCAATAGGCATAGGAAGTGGGACATCCGGTATAACATTGAGAGACTTCCCAAAAGCAGAATAATATGGTACCTCCTCAACGAGTGTAACATTCTTAATAACATAAAAACGGTGTGTAAGAGGATCAAAACACTGGTATCCCTTCTAGGTTCTAGAGTAACTCACGAAGACACATCTAACTGATCAAGAAGACAGCTTGTCCACCTTAAACAAGTGGACAAAGCAGACAACCGAAAACCTTGGGTAATATAAAGAATAACTCATGTTCAAGAAATCAAACAAAGGGATCTTTCCACCAAGAACAAATGAAGAAACATGATTGATTAAAAACGTTGCTATAAGAGCGGCATCAGCCTAAAAAGTCACAGGAACATGCATCTGAAACATATCAATATGAGTAACATCAAGCATTTCAACTTACAATCAACCACCTATTTTGTTGGAATGTATGAACACAAGAAGTCTGATGGATAATACCTAAAGACTAAAAAAACTTAGTCAAAATAGAATTCACAAACTCAAGTCCATTATCAAGTACAACCACCTTAGTAGTAGAAAACTGAGTCTTTATTTTATTAACAAATTTTTTTATAAATACAGGGGTTTCGAATTTCTCCATCATAAATACCCAACAAACACGAGTGTAGTCATCCACAAGAACCAAAAAATAACCAAAGCCCCCAAGACTCTTGACCCTACATAGGCCCCACAAATTAACATGAATGAAGCAAAAAAGAAGACAGTTCTATTATTACTACTAGGGAAAGACACTATGATGCTTGCCAAGTTAACAAGCCTCACAGGAAAAAGAATCAGGAAACTGCATGTCCGAAAACTGACAATGGAGAACAGAAATATTAGGATGCCCCAATCTAAGATGCCACTGTATAGCAAACATGGCATAGGTGATAGCAATAGAGTGATTCTCAAGTGGTAGAGTACTAGTAGTACCTATCAACTGAGCCACAGAAGCACTAGTAATAGATGAGGCCTGAGAGGTCACAAGTCTGTCATACTCCTTCGAAATAGTAATCTAGGTACTTCTTGATCCTCCTAACAATACTGACTTCCCTCTCCACCATAAGCAACCTGGTTGGCCTAATGCCCCTGGAGAAACCGTGCTTTATCTAGCACTTATCAACTGTGTGATTTGTCTTGTAACAAAGCTCACAAAACAAACCACAACCTCAACCTTGGCCTCCTGCTCTTGCACCACGTCCTTTCCCCCTACCTCCTGGAGTTCCCCTACAACGGGTAACTGCCGCCATCGCAAAAGAATCTAAAGGTGGGACAAGATCAAAAATCTCTAGCCTCAAGAGTCAAGCATAAATCCGAGCAAGTGTAGGAATTTCCTCCAAGGTCATAAACTGATCTTTAACTGGTTTGTATCCAAGACCAAGGCCAACAAGTAATTGGACAGAACGAAGGGCTTCACACTACTTAGCAATGACAGTAACATCAATGGAGATTGACTCATAAGTATCCTGCTCGTCCCAAAGATTCTTCATGGAACTATAATATTCGACTAGGGACATGGTTCCCTTCCGAAAAGAAAGCAACTCCTCAATCACTCTGTATAGGCGTCTAATGCCACTTTTATGGGAATGTATCTCATGAAGAACTTCTCACATCTTCTTAGCGAAAGCATAAGACATAACCTGCTTTGCTATAGGTTCCTTCATGCTATTCAACATGCAGGTGGCAACCCAATCATTGTTAGCCTCTCAATCTACAATCTTAACTTCATCTTATGTCAAGATGTACTTCTTGCAATGTGATCCTAACAATTGGGAGAAAGACGTAGACCACAGAAGGAAGTTGGTACCATCAAACTTAATAGAAGTTCCTTACATAAAAGATGTGCTCAGGATAGAGATCTTCCCCACCAAGTCGCTAGAGGGTTCCTTCTTGTCTTCCATAATGCCCGATATGTGGGAAACCAAAAATCAAGTATGCTGCACAACAAATTCAAATCATAATACTACCCAAAAGCACTTCACTGATCTAAAAAAAATTGATCTAGATTGTATATACTTTCAAAAATATATATAGATCTGAACCTGAGATTGGATCTAACAACTACCCTCTGGGGCTAGATAAGGCCCCAAAGTGGTTGTTTCTTCCCCCTTGGACCTCTACACTGCTCAAGGAGAAGAGAGAGGGGCAACAGTCACGTCACCCTCAGTAGAAGAGAGAGGCCAGCGAACAGCAAAAAGCCTCCCTCACACTGTGCAAGGACTATGACGGAGAAGAGGGCCAAGGACTATTGTTACACCTCACAGGGTTGTCGTGGAGGCGCTGCAATAGAGCCCACGGCCACAGGAAAGCCCCTCGCCACCCCTGGTGGGTACGCAAGGCCCCAAGGGCCACCGTTGGGTGCCTCTGCCGAGAGCGCTGACCTTGCTACTGGCTTAGAAAGGCTGGCAACGATGGACTGAGGGTCGGCGCCGAGAGGGCTGAGGGCTAGTGGCGCCCTGGAGAGGAAAGGGATTTGGTGGAGGGGTAAGGAGGCTAGGGTTGGATGGAGTACCCGAGCATCGATCTACGATTGCTGCTCTGATATCATGTTAGGACAAAATGAGAGAGCTATTTCCTTGAGAAACCCTAAGTGCCTTTATATAAAGAGGCACTAAAGGGGGTGTGAGAATTGGTGATGGCATGGTCTCCTTGGAGTATTGGCACGCACAAATAGTCCACACGTGGATTGTTGGCACACATGAACAATGACAAAGAGAGGGAGAGAGTTGGCGGTAGAGACAAAGAGAGGAGAGGAGTTGGAGGAGATATTGGAAATATTAATGCATTCAACTTAAGGAAAGAAATTACATATGGTTCTCTCTATTTAAAGAGAGATAATCCTAATCTCAAAATAGGGAAACAAATCAAATCTTCTAAAAATAGAAAAGACCAAATCCTCTAAACTACTTGCGTAAAAGACAAAATACCATGCCAAAAAAGAAAACTTCGACTTCAAGCAAAACCTACTTAATCCCTTAAGGCCAGCACCCCTTAGGATCAACAAAATCTACCAAGTGGCACTACCATGTGACCCAACTGACCTACCATGTGGCACTGCACCGTGGCACCTATATTCTTCTCAATCCCCCTCAAGTCGAGGCCAGCAAGACAATAACTTGTTCTCATGTGGCCCAACTGACCTACCACATAGCACTGCAACGTAGCACCTTTATTCTTCACACTCCCCCTCAAGTCGAGGCCAGAAGGACGTAACTTGTTCTCAAACTTTGTAAGGCTAGATGCCCTACCACTCTTCTTCAAGCTTGGAGCTCTCCACTTTGTCTTTAGAAGAAGTCACAGTGTAACCTATTGCAACCTCAATAGTCGTTGCGACAGCCGTTGTTGGCTTCTCCTTTTCTTCTTGAAACATAGCCCAAATCTTCTCAAGGTCGACAGGCGTAAAAGAATCTACACATGAGGTGCTAATAGCCCCATGGTGAGGCCTCCTAAACCTGTCTCAACATTGCTCTTGTGGATGGTTGGTGCCTCCACAATATTGGCATGGGGGATAGACGCTGCTTGGACCTCTGCCACGTCCTCTTCCACACCCTACACCGGTCTTTGGAATAGCAAGTGCGAAGTTGTCACTGTTCGAAGTAGCCTTAACCTTCAAGACCACTATCTTCTCCAGACAGCTAAAGATGGATTCAAGATCCATCTTTCCATCTGTAGCCAAAATCTTATCATGTGCCAAATGGTAGAAAGGATGTAACCCCGATAAGAACTTGGCCGCCTGCCATCGAGCACATGTCTCCCCTTGTTTGTCACAACAGATAGGCTCGTAGATGTCTAGTTCCTCAAACAACGCCTCCATCTTCTTGTAATAATCCATCAAGAAAAGATCTCCCTAACTAGATGTCCATATGCGTGTATAAAGGTCTGTGATACGCGCATTACGAGACTTCTGGGCATACCTCTTTTCCAGGGTTGTCCAAATCTCATAAGCACTCTTCTTATACAAATGTTCAAGTCGATGGCAGGATCAACTGAGTTCATGATCCAGTTCATCACAATATAATTCTCATTCTCTAGCTTCTTCTTGACTCCATCCATTTGCTCAAGTGCTTCTTCAAGGAGAATACTAAGTTTATCTTGGCCCGCAACGAATATCTTGAATGCGCGAACCCACAAGACATAGTTGGAAGCGCCCTAAAGCTTGATGGTTGTTCCTTGAATAACCACTTTGCCTTCTCCTGTTAATAACGAGGCATCGGTGTCAGCCATCTTCCTTGATCTACAATCCTCCTACTACACGTAAGGCACTGGATGTTTGTGGAAGAGGATTTGTTGAAAAAGATCACGCACGTGTGGCCTTGTTGTTGACGTGAAGAGTACACACACAAGAGAGTGTGAGAACTCCTCTCGAAGATATGCACAGCAAGAAGCCTAGATCGATGGCTCTCATACCATGTAAGAATTGGTGATGGTGTGGAGGTCTCCTTGGCGTTTTGGCACGCGTGAACAATGAGAGAGAGAGAGAGAAAGTCGGCGGTAGAGAGAGGAGAGGAGAGTTAAAGGAGATATTAGAAATATTAATACATTCAACTAAAGAAAAGAAATTACATATGGTTCTCTTTATTTAAAGAAAGCAAATCCGAATCTCAAATCAAGGAAACCAATCAAATCTTCTAAAAATAGAAAAGACAAAATCCTCTAAACTACTTGCTTAAAAGACAAAATACCATGCCAAAAAATAAAACTTAGACTTCAAGCAAAACCTACTTGACCCCTTAGCGCTAGCACCCCTTAGGATCAACAAAATCTACCACATGGCAACTTTATTCTTCACAGGGGGAATTACAAGCATACACCTGTATAATAAGAAAATATCAAAATAAGCCACATAACATATTTGGATCCTTTCCTCCAAGGATAGATCAGAAGACCCAATTAATAAGATATGTTAAAGTAAGAATAGCATTAAACCCTAGCAAGCTGGCATGAGGTGTGTAGACCTAAAAGGGATGGGAGTCTCGAAGTCTTACATCTCAGCGAGTTCAATGATGCTTTACTATAAAAGTGGATCCTACAAATCATGGGGCCCCAACAACCCTTCTGGAAGAGGATATTTGTTGACTCTTATGGTGACACAATGGATTTGAATGAATGAAAGATGACTATTAGAGGGGCTTCTACCTTTTAAGAGGGTCTATGCAAACTCATTAGGAAAATCCAACCGCATTGCAAAGCTTCGCTTGAAGATGGGCTAAAATTTCATTTTTTGTCACATCACCGATCGTTCAGTATTATTGTTGAGGTCTATCCCAAGCTAGCAACGCTACCCTCAACCGCATCAATACATGATGCCAACTACTTTCATAATGGCCTTTGGTTACCGAACATCCCTTTTCCCCCTAAGACAAAGGAGCTATCCCTTATGTTGCAAATCCTTCATGATATCACCGCACCTAGTGGGAATGACAATTGGGTTTGGAAATACGATCACTTTCCTGTGAAAAATATTTACGTGCACTTTATGGGTGCACATAAGTTGGCAGACCAAACCATGTCGATGGACTACGATGGCATTTGGAAGACTAAGTTGCCGTTGAAAGTACGCTTCTTTATGTGGCCACTAACAAGAAAGAGGTTGGTTGCTTGATGCTTTAGAAGATGGTGCTTCCCAGAGGTGAATGCATCTTGCATTCTTTGCAACTCTTATAAAAAAGATGTTAATCACCTTTTTTTCACATGCTCTTTAGCTCAGCAGTGTTAGCAACAAGCCCACGATTGGCCTTTTGGCTTCTCTTCCCATGGGTCCTTTTGGGATGCTATTCTAGTCCACATAGGTTTTGGACATGAATGTGGTTAGGAGAGCCTTAATTCTATTCTGATGCATATGGTTAGAGAGGAATGGATCCATCTTTGGACAGAAGAAAGCTAGTCTAGATGGGGTGTTGTACCATTTTTAATCTCTTTGTGACCGCTAGAGTGACCAACTCCTTTTCTATTTTAATGAATCTAAGGTTTAACAAGGGTGTTAAACCCCCTTTTCCCTTTAAAAGAAAAAACAAAAGAAGAACAACATCAACCAATAAGGCATAGGCACATTCATCTGCAA
Source organism: Thalassia testudinum (assembly GCA_037157565.1). Lineage (NCBI taxonomy): Eukaryota > Viridiplantae > Streptophyta > Magnoliopsida > Alismatales > Hydrocharitaceae > Thalassia > Thalassia testudinum. Next base: position 138,747,251 of record JAZHRO010000063.1, read on the forward strand.
CATCATTGTGTGTGCCTAATCAATGAGAAGCAACATCCATTCAACCGACATCTTCACAAATGAAACTTGATACAACACATCCAAATAAGCAAAGAAGGCACACAAGTCTCTAATTATAAATTCCAAATCATTATCACTTCTAAACACATAAATAGAAGTACACCCTCATACGATCATCAATCAAAACAAAATATAAATATATCCATTGTGTGGTTGGTTTAATGTCACATCGTAAGATGTGGACTTTGTATTGTATGTGGTAATTTATAAATAGCCATGTACCCCCCCCCCACTTGTTTCTTTGATAAGAATAACAAAGATACACGCCCATAGGGGTACTTCTCCAATGGTTTCTCCCTGCTCTTTGTAAGGTTTCCACGTAAACCCAAATATTCTTAATTTATTTATATTTTGATATTATCCATTTCTGCTCATTTTAAATTTCAACTTGGTATCGGAGCAAGTCGATTCTTAGGTTATTTTTTCGTTCTTAAGATTATATTTATCATTCTATTCTTGGAGAGTTCTCATGATCATCAAGGAACAACGTAACAGTCAAAGGTGCACGTGTGCTAACGAGAGCCTTGTGATGGCGAGGCCGCACACGGTGGAGTAGCCATTAAGGAAGAAGCCCATGGTCATAGCAGCAGCGAAATCTGGTCATAGCAACATCACGCAGAGAATCCGGTTGCGGCCACGTGGGGCTGCAGAGAGGCCAGCCAAGGGCGACACTGCCCTGTGGCAACCATTAGGGCTCCGGGTGACGACCACTGTGGCAACACCATTGGGCGACGACCGCTGTGACGACCACTGGGGCGATGCGCGAGGTTGAGTGGTCGTGGCGGTGAAGAAGGCGAGATCACGGTGGCGCTGGGCTGTTGAAGGCATTGTAGGAGTGGCGATGATGATGGTGCTCTCCAACGACGCAGAAAGGCCGTTGTTGCTATCAGCGCGAGAGGTCGTTGAGACACGCTTGAGAAGACAGAGAAGGTGACAGTGATCTCGTTGAGGAAGAAGGCGATGTCGGTGGCAGCCACGCCGTGAAGATGGCGATGAAGAGGAAGGCAGCACCGAGATCAGCGCCTGGAGGATCGCCATTGACGGTAGCGTTGATAGCGACGATGGGGTCGCAGTGAGTTTTTTTTCCCTCTCTGTTAGGTTATTTTAAAAGGTGAGGTGGAGAAAGGCAAGAAAGTAGAGACGTAAAAGAAGAGAAAAAAATGAAGAAAAAACTGGACAGTAGAAATATAAAAAGGAGAAAAAAATAAGGAAAAAAAAAAGGAAAAAAAGGAAGATAAGAAAAAAAAAAGTTAAAAAATATATCGAAAAAAAATGGTGAGGAGAGAGAGAAGTTCTTCTCTATTTTAATTGTTATTTCTTTACATTGTTGTATTCATCTCCCATAGAGTTTAGGAGAAAGGGGGAGTATGGATGTCATTATAGTCACCCACATTCGGGTGTCCTTTTATTGCAGATCACTACATGAGAAACTACAATTCTGGGAGGTCCAGAGTTTCGAGGTCTCCAAAGAGGGAGATCCAATTTAGAGGTCCTCAAAAGAAGGACCCATGTCAAGTTTCTATGTGAAAGATCCAGTTTCTTGGACTCTAGAGAAGGAGATCCAAGTTTGAGGTTTTCATAGGAGGACTCTAGTCAGGGATACTGAATGGGAAGCCACCAACACCAGTTGAGGTCTCCAAAGGAGAGGCCCTTGCTAGAGCCAGCTACAACAGTTCATCCAGCACCTCCACATCTCGCCAATGTGTCGTCATTAGCACACCCGCCTACAAGCAAAAACCAATTGAGAGAGTTGTGTTCTATTATGTAGAGCGAGATTTCATTTTGTACAAGCTGAGTATTGCATGCTCCAACTTAAGAGGAAGTATTGAGAGAATTTTGTGGTTGATTTAGTGACATATCATGAGATGTGGACTTTATATTATGTGTGGTGATCTATAAATAAGCTTGTACTCCCCACTTGTATCTTTGAGAAGAATAATAAAGATACACGCCCATAGGGATACTTCTCCCATGATTTTCTTCTTACTCTTTATGAGTGAGATTTTCACATAAATTTAAGTATTTTTTATTTTTTTATGCTTTGATATTGTCTATTTCCACTCATTTTAAATTTCAAGATATACAAATAAATGTAGAGAGGTTCCCTTCAAACCTCAAAGAATCACCCTAATAAGAACCTCCTATGACGAACATGCTTTGACCTATCCTTTCAAATTTTCAAGATTCCTTCCCTATAGCCCCACTTCACCACATCATCACAGCTGGCTAAAAGATGCAACAACCACCTCCATACTTTCCTTATTCTCACCCTTCATTTCTTCTTAACCCCTAACTCTTCTCACTTTGCATAAATTGGTAACAATAAAATATAAAATCGTCGAAACCCAACATCATACAACATCAAGATTTACATGGATAAACCTAAAAGTAAAGACCGCAAGAGGAAACCTCTAAAGGGACCGTTTGTAGTAAATTATCAAGAGAAAAATAGTAGCACAATGCTAAAGAAAGCTCTTCAAGCAAATGAATTGGAGAGCTAATCCTCATGTAGTTACATAGATATACTGAAAAGTTCACGAGAAGACCAATCAAAAATGCCCTTCGAATGATCATTAGGTCCTAAAAGCAGATTTATTTAGATAGTTAGCTACTTCAAGTAGAAAGTAAACAACATGAAGCTTCTTCTGCATTAAGTGGTGGTAGAGGCAAAGACCTATATCTCCGAGTATAGAGCCTCTTTATTTGAGAACCTTACAATGAGAGTATAGTAAATATATGAAGTTGGAGAAAAATGATGAATCTTATTCAACTCCAAAATCTTATACCTCTTTATATAGCGAGGTGTGAAAGAGAAAATTGCAACATAAGTCTAGGTAGAAATATAAAATAATAAATCAACACATAAGAACAAAGAGTGCGTAAATAATAATAAGTAACATACTAACACACCCCTCAAACTGGAACATAGATATCGATTATGCTCAACTTGGAACGGCAGACATCAAATGTGGATCGAGAAAGAGGCTTTGTGAATATGTTCGTTGTCTGATCTTCAAAGGCAACTGAGGTGGTATAGATGACTTCTCGTTGTATTAAGTCTCTAGTATACTGGCAATCAACCTCAATGTACGTCATACATTCATAAAATATTGGGTTGTTATTATATAAGTAGCAGCACGATTATCACACCTCATCTCCATTAACCCCTCAACCTAGACATGCAAATCCTGTAAAACTGATCTAACCTAGACCATCTCTGTGGCAGTCAATGCCATGGCATGATACTCCGATTCTGCACTTGACCGGGATACAACCTGTTGTTTTTTACTCCAGGTCACAAGATTTCTTGCCACATAAGTACAAAAGCATGTAGTTGACTTCCTGTCTACCATGAAACATGCATAATCCATATCAAAATAGCCAACTACATTCATTGATTCACCTTTTCTAAACAAGATACCCCTGCCTGGTGCTCTCTTCAGGTACTTGAGCACCTACATAGTAACATCCTAATGCTGCTTGGTTAGTTTATCCATAAACTAACTAAGCTTCCCAACTGCAAAAGAAAGCTCAGAACAGGTAATAATAAGATATAGCAATTTACCAACCATCTATAAGACCTACTGTCAATAGGCTGGGACTCAACATCATAGAGATACCCTTCACGATCCATCGATATATTTGCAAGCTTCGATCCCAACATCTCTATCTCCTGTAACATATCAAGAGCATACTTGCACTGGCTTAGAATTATGCCATCTTTGCTCTGTGCCACCTCAGTGCCAAAAAAAATGTCTTAGCTCACCTAGGTCCTTCATAACAAAGGAGTCAACCAACTTCTGCTTGATCTCTACCAGCTGTATCATCTCCAATAAGAATAAGGTCATCAACATAAACATGGAGTGACACAACTCCTTTGCTCTTCCTGACAAGAAGCGAGTGATCTGCAGAGGATCTCAAGAGTCCTATAGCTTGTACCTCCTCTAACAACTTCTGGAACCACACACGCAGGCTCTGCTTCAGGTCATAAATGACCTTCTTCAACCTATATACACACTCCCCTAAGTCTCAAAATCCAGAGATTGTTACATGTAGACTTCCTCCTGAAGATCGCCATAGAGAAAGGCGTTCTTCACATCTAGTTGATGCAATGGCTAGTCATAGTGTGCCGCTACAGAGAAAAGAATGCAAACAGAAGGAAGCATCTCCATAGAAGAGAAAGTGTCAAAGAAATCCACCTCATAAGTCTGGGTAAATCCCTTCGCAACTAATCTTGTTTTATGGTACAAAATAGATCCATTTGAGTTATACTTCAATGCAAATACCCAACGGCATCCTATAGCCTTGGCGTATCTAAGTAGATCTGCAAACTCCCATGTCCCACAAGAACGCAAGGCAACCATCTCATCCTCTATAGCTTGGCGCCATTTTTAATCAAGCATGACTTGTTGATATGTAGTTGGAATTTATAAAACAAATAATGCAGCAGTGAACATAGCAAAAGACCTCCCAAGGTTAGTAGTAGGCACTGCCCCAGCAACCCGGTAGTGTGCACAACTACGAGGAGCCTTCTGAATAGCAATTGAAAGATCGAGATCCTCCTCAGTCTCCTACACAATAGCAAGGGAAACATCTTCCCCCAGAAGGTTGGTCAGAATCACCTGAAGAACCTGCACTACCACCACTAAGACCAAGGTTTTAAAAAACGTAAGGCAGTATCAAGGCAATTTTCCTTCGTTTAGGCAAGGCGTAAGCCTCATTTTTTGGATGGAAAATAAGCAAAAATGACAAAAATATATACTATTAAGTGCTAATAATAAAAAAACAATGTGAAAATATACTTTCATGTTATTTTTGCTCTATCACAACATTTAAATGTCCATTACACACACAATATTCATATATAAACTAATATAACAAGATTTAAATACACATAACTACCACATAACATGTAAACTCTTCAAAAACCAAAATACTAGTCATATAATAGTACTAACAAAAATAAAAACAATAATAAAAAATATTTTTGAGAAAATAATAATAATAAACATGTAACAATAAGATTTAAGTAAACAATTATCACAAAGCCTTCTCAAAAAAAATAAATTCAGTGATCACATAACATATAAACTAATCACATAAAACATTCAAACATACTTTAAAATAACTAAACAGTAAAATAAAGATATAATTAATAAGAAAAAATGTAATGTGTGCAACTCAAGTGAGATCAAGACTTTTACCAACAGCAGCAAGAAGTGAGGTTGCAACATGAAAGGGGAAGGAGGCAATGATGGGCAATGGAGAAGGGACAAACTGGTAAGAAGTGGTATGTAGGGGAGGTACTGGCAACTAACAATGCAGCAATAGCCATTAGCAATTGTAATAAAGGAGTCCAAAGATGGAGAATGACTTGCAATAGCTAAGGGCGACGGATTTTTTAGGACTTGAGATTGTTTAGGGTTGGGTGATGGGCATAAGATTTTAGAAAATGATTTTATTTGCTTTATTATATGTAACTCACATGACCTTCAAATGTGAATTTTCGACTGAGGCTATAGCCTCGGTTCCGCCTCGCCACCTCAGCTCTGCCTCGACAAACTGAGGCACGGGCCTTACCCTCTAATCCCGAGGCTATAGACTCGAGGCGATTTTCTTCCTAAGCCTCGAGCGCCTCAAGCCTAGTTTTTTAAAATCATGGCTAAGACAACTCACGTCGATACCAACACATACCTAACTAAGAGAGGAGAAAGGTAGCTGAGGTGGTGGGGGGGTGTCTAGTTGGCGCCATTTATGTTGCCTGTAAGTAACTAGCCATTTATAGTCATGAGTAGGCTCTAACCATCATATACCGCTATCCTCCATAGTAGTAGTATCCTAACTGTGAGTAACAATGATATGTTTTAAAGGAACTAGTGGTACTAGCATAGAAGTAGGATTCCCCTAAAATGATAACTGATGACCAACAGTGGAGAAGTATAGAATTGGCTCATGAAACGTAACATCAGCACTGACATAGTGCTTCCTGCCTCATGGGTCATAACACCTGTATCCTTTCTGGGTACTACCATACCCGAGAAAGACACATTTCACAACTCTGGGAGCAAGTTTATCCCTGCTAGATCCCAAAATATGAACAAAGGCCATACAGCCAATACCCTAGGTGGTACATGAAGCAATTCCTTGTCTGGATGGACTTGCCATGGGACCTCCTCCTGTATTGCCGAATTAGGCAACCTATTAATCAAGTAACATGCAGTAAGTACTACATCTCCCCAATATAACCGTGGTGCATTATGGTGAATTAGTATCTTGGCCACATCCAATACATAGCGATGTTTTCCCACAACTACCTCATTTTACTATGATGTATGGGGGCAAGATGTCTGGTGAACAATACTAAGAGACCTATAGAAGGTGGCCAACTTTGTTGTATAAAATTCTAGTGCATTATCAAAACAAACAATCTTCACAATAGTAGAAAATTAGGTCTTTATTTGCATGATAAGGCTTTCAATCACTGATCCAACATCAGACTCATTCCGTAACAAGAATAACCATGACATTCGAGAATAATCATCCACAATAAGTAAATAAAAACGATAACCCAATCTATCAAATACTACTTGGACCCCAAACATCCATGTCTAGCAAATCAAAACATGAACCAGAGCTTTGGGAGGAATTAGCAGGAAAACTGGTGCGATGATGCTTTCCCAGTTGGCAAGCATCACAGTAAATCTCAGTAGTAAGCAAAATGTGAGGAATGACGCATCGTATCCTATCCAGCGAAGGGTATCTAAGTCGACAATGACACTGAAGAGTTGTACCAAATCTAAAGGCAACCTCTCCCTGACACGCAGCAGAAAATGGTGTGTGGATCAGGCAATACACACCCTCCTCCTCATGTCCGCCACCAATCTTCCTCCCAGTGAGCTTATGCTGAAAGATACAACCCAACTCATCAAAGATGGCAGAACAATGTAAATCTTTTACAATCCTTCTAACTGACAAAAGACTAATAGGAAAGTTAAGAACAATAGAACATCTAGCAATTTCAGTGATGGAGTAACTGCAACATCTCCTCTCCCATCAACTCTGGAATACCTCCCATCTGCCACCTGAACAGTTCTAGAAAGAGAGACAGGCTGAATGTGCCTAAAACAATTCTAGTCTCCACTCAAATAACAAGATGCTCCTAAATCTACTAGCCACATAGTGCCATCAGAAATACCACTACTAGAACTCAAGGCAAAAGCTATACATGAGGAGGCCAAAGCGACTGTATTTGTGGTAGTAGTATGCTCCTATGTCAGCTGGGTGAGATGTTGCACCACTGCGTCATAGTAAGGACGTGATAATGTGTCGCTCAACTCCTCTAAAGAGACAACTTGGTTAGTCATAGGAGGTCTATCATGCTTAGACTAGCATATAGCCTCTACATGACCAACCTTATCACAATGAGAGCATATGGTTCGAGGTCTGTCAGGCTAACCCCAACCACGCCCTCTCCCCCTAATAGATGAAGCACACCACATCCACCACGTCCTCCAGCGGCCAACAAGGCAGAAGTCTGCCCAACATCTGGTGTGGATGGCTTCATAGCCACTCTACTCATCCAACTGTATGCTTCCTCAAGGGATGGAAGCTCAAAAAGGATCAGAATTTGAGACCTAACTACCTCATACTCCGATCCAAGGCTGTCAAGAAACTGTAAAACTGCAAACTCTCTCCTCTATGACCTCTGTATAGCACAAGTACAAACTAGCTTGCATGCACCATACTTCCCCAAGAGCTCCTTCAAGGTAGCATAATATTGGGACAGTGACTGACCTTCCTGCTTCAAGCTCCCGATCTCATGGTGTATCTCAAAGACTTTACTGGAATTCTTTTCATATGAATATGTATCATGCAAAGAATCCCACATCTCCTTTGTTGTCGTGTAATACATGATACTATCACCAATCTGAGACTTCACTGAGTTCATGATCCAAGCCCGGACCATGCCATTATCCTTTTTTCACGTGGCATATTTCCCAATCTTATTTTGTGATTCTGTCTCCATCAGAATATGTTCCTTATCATGTCCCTCAATCATCATGAGGAACGTTTAAGACCATCTAGCATAGTTAGTCTCATCCAACTTCGCGATAGGAACAAAGAATGGGGTTTTGTAACTCCATGCATCTATAGCAGTATCTGATGTCACCTCAAAATTGCTAGAAAATGACATCGTGCCTTTGGAAGAGGGAAACACGCCACAAAAGAGATCTGAAAGACTTCAGATCTGAAAAACTGCAGATCAAGAAGGATGTGACCTTTTGATCAGGAGATCTAAGACCTAGAGATCCTAGAAATCATCCCAAGAGACACAGCAGCTCCTTAGAATCAATCGAGATGCATGCTAGGGCACAAGAAAACCCCTAGCAACGTCCCTAAGGGGTGCTTCTCTCCCTTATCGACAAGAAGGTCCCCCACCAATCAGCACCACCCGCTGGCGATGGCTGCTAGCGGCACTAGCAGGCCACCGGCGACAACCTGCAGGCGCAAGGGGTGCCCGACGATAGCCTGCAGGTGTAGGAGAGTAGTGGTGGCAACGTGGGCTACTACTGTTGCTGCCAGCAGTAGGCCACTGCTGGCCCTTAACGGCGGCAACAATGAGGGGAGCCGGAGAGAGAGAGATGAGCGTTAGGGTGAAAGGTGTACGGAGGCCTTATGTAGGTAGGATACCGAAGTGCCAATTTAGAATCGTCGCTTTGATACCAAGTTAGAGAAAAATGATGAATCTTATTCAACTCCAAAACCCTACACCTCTTTATATAGAAAGAAGTGAAAGGGAAATTACAACGTAAGTCCAAACAGAAATATAAAATAACAAAATAGTACAAAAGTGCAAGGAGTGCATAAATAATAATTACTATGCTAAAATATGAAAAATTAAGAAATAGGATTAAGGCATCTTGACATAAAGAACAAAAGGTTGAAGATGGACAAGTCCTAAAAAAAGGCTAAAGATTGAAAACTATCAAAGATAATCCTCTATTGAATTTCTCCTCCAAGTAAAAAGTAGAAATAAGGAAAGATATCCATTACCAAGTTCAATCATAATATAAGATTGAAAAATATTTATCTTTGAGTAGAGTCTCTCCCATACAAAAATGTCAAAAAGAAAAATCTTTCCTATGTAAAGGTTAAACGGTTAGAATTATGTGCCCTTGATTAAACAACCTAAGTGAAAATCCGTGAAAATCATTTGATCAGTGATTAGGATTTGAATGTCAAATCACATTGACACACTAATGTTGTCAGTTAGATATTTTAGTACAAGTAGGAGATTATACTGTAGTCATATTTGATATAACCGATGACAGATATCGAAAATCTAAATGATTTGGATCATGGATTTCAATAAGTCATCAAAAATCATCATGATATCCAATTGATTCTCTCTAATTTGAGAAAAGATGACAATCTTCTCGAGAGACTATTGCTTGACGAATGCGCTTGATGCACATCCTCTGGGAATGGAGATTCAAGGCTATTACATAGGTTGAGTCAAGAGATTGAATTAACGAGATATAGAGGCGGGAAGTCCTCCTATTATTGTCACGAAGAAAGAGCATCCTTTAACCTAAGATAGATGTGTCTTTATCCTTGAATATACACATTTAGTAGACCAGCAGTTGATGCATCCACTAAAGTATTGAGACTGGAAGATTAGTGTGTTTATGAGAGCACAGGAGACATGTGATCTCTCAAAATGATCACATAGATCTACTATTGTAGGTGTTTATAGTGGATCAAAAGATACAGGCTCAATCCACGTATATTAGGATGTACGAAATTCCATACATGGTCGATGAGCCCTAATCAAATTCATACATGAAAGAAAAAATCACCATCCTTATGAAAAGGAATCGGTCTTATTCTCATCCCAATGTACAAGAAGAATATGAACATTTGTAACCCTTGGTAGGGAGTGTAGGATCTAAGATATGCAAGCGCACACTAAAAAGAGGGATAAATAGTGTCGGATAAAAATGTATACTCAAAATAAATGTAAATCCAAACCACAAAGAAATGCACGAGACATATAGTGGTTCTCATCCTAGATACTCCACTACCTAAGTCTCCCAACTTGAGATTTTTAACCCTGATCCCCTCACCCTGACGAAATCAACTTTACTAAAATGAGGTAATTAACGGATTACCTCAACCCAATTACAATAGCAAACAATTAACAAATTGAGTACAGGTGTAAGAAAAGAATAAATCTTACAACAAAATATTCATAAGCCACCCAACACAAATTTTAGAGAAGATTTTACCAACGGAGAACCTAGGAGGCTAGACACATAATGAATCGCGAAGAGAAAGCTTTTGCACACGCCTTAGGAGCACATCACAACAAGAGTTTGGAATCGAAAAGAAGCACATGCCGACAAGCCTTTTTGAAGGGAAAAGAAGGGCGAAGAAAGTCTTTTGTGATAGCTATCAGAATGCTTGCTCATGTTGTGTAGAGAATAGACCTAAAGAGGTTTATTTATAGGCTTAGGATCACTAGCAATCAATTCATAGCCGTTGGAATTTAAATAATTAACGTTAATAACAAATGTTAATTCAATTAATCGTTCAAATTTGACTCAATGGATAGTCGGTACCAATACTTGCTACTTACAAGTTGAAATTTTCAAAGTGCAGCTAGTCAATAAATACTTATGGATACCGATACTGATCATGAGTATTAGTATTCATAGCTTATAGATTTTAATTAGAGTCCAACATGTACCGGTACTAATGATAAGTACCGATACTTGCTTTATACAAGTTTGGCACTATAGTTTATTTTGGCAAAAACTGTATGCTATAGGTACTGGTAGTAAATGTTAGTGTTGGTACTTGCTAGGTATAAGATTGAAAGTGTCCAAAAGAAGCCCAACCCTGTAGCTTATATGTACCGATACTCAATGACTACAAATTCAATTCTCAATTTTGAAGAACTTCTCAAACATGTGGCTTACATATACCAATGCTACGGATGAGTACCGATACTTGCAAATCAATTTTAACAAATACCAAAATTTTTACCTTTGATTTAACTAACTCAGTAAAGCACTTTTAATAAATGATATTCGCTTTGGAAAACGATGAATTTTTCAAGTAACGTAATGTTTGATAAACTACTAGAATCATTGTGATTCTTAAGTTTATCTCTAGATTAATTTTACGTGTAATTTTGTCTATTGATTAAGAGGCATACAATCTACAAATAAAAACCAAAACTCAATTCTTCTTCATGTCCAATCTCTATCCTCATTACTTTCAATTTTCATTTAATTTGTTGCACTTTCATCATCATCTTGCTACAATTAACCCCAGACCTCCTTAGACAGATCACATTGGAAGAAAAGGTGTTAAAGATCCTCCGTTGTCGCCCCACAAAAAACACAATCAATAGTATCATCGCTGGCCCACTTTGCATGAAAAGCTTTAGTCATGAACTTCTCCCTTCTGAATAACCATAGAAAAATTTTTACTTCAAAGGAATCGACAGCCTCCATATGAAGGAACAATCCTCCCATACAAGGGGAGCAGGGCCTATCTCCAAAGTCAATTTCTTGTAAGCCTTCGCCACTGTGAAGATACCATCATCCAACCTAAAACCATCCATTGGTCCATCATTCACAGGAGTACAATGTAAAATTTGAAGCATCTCGTGCAACTCCTACAAGGATGGATCTGAGAGGCCAGGCTGCAATAAAGCAAACCAACATTTAGAATTTGAATCCTAAACTTCAGAAACAAGCACCTTCTTATCCTAGGTCAAACCAAAAGGCCTTGGAAATAAAAGCTGGAGTTTACCACAACCCATCCAATCATCTTCCCAAAAACAAAAGGAGCACCCAGCACCAAGGATTAGATCGAAAAAATCAAAAGAAATACCTTGTTTGAAAAAAGGCTAAATAGAGGCCGAAAAAGAGGACGACCTAACAATTCTGGAACAGCATAAACCAACCTCCACGAGTGAACCATACGAATCTCTCAACAATTTATCCAGGAGACCATCCCCACCTGCCAAAAATGCATCACCCACTTCATAAGAAGTGCAACATTAAATTCATCCAATCGTCTAATTCCCAAACCACCTCTCTTCTTGGGCCTACAAACCTCCCTCCATGGCACAAGCTGTAGAAAAAGCCCATAATGATCAGGACCTTTCCAGAAAAATCTTTTCCAGGCCATACCCAATATAGTAAGAATCTTCTTCCGCGGTCTAAACAAAGAGGTAAAAACCTGAAATTGCCGACAACACAGCCTTAACCAAAACTAGCCTCCCACCCCTGGGTAACAGCCTCCCACTCCACCCATTTAATCTCCTAGTTACCCTTTCCTCTACAGGCTTCCAATCAAACATAACCAGACACTTCCCCTTCAAAGGCAAACCCAAATACATAACAAGCAACCTAACAAATGGTGTATGAAGTATCTCAAAAATGCATTCCTCAAAGTCCCTGTCCAGGTGAAAAGGAACAAAAGTAGACTTTCTACCAGTAACCCTTAGGCCAAAAATCTCCCCAAACAAACCAATGAAGTGTGCCACATGCCACGCCTAACAAGCACTACCCTGAACAAAGAAAATAGTATCATCCGCATACTACAAAAGAGGGGTAAGAAGAGATCCATCACAAATGAGAGTAAGCCCATTAAAAAGACCAACACCACAGCCTCTAAAAGCCAAAAAAACTAACGTTTCAACTGCAATATTAAATAGCAAAGGCACTAATGAACAACCCTACCTAACACTCCCTTGCGGCTGCATCCAAAAACCAGAGGATTTACCATTAACAAGGATCGAGAAAGAGGTCGTCGTGACGCACCTTCGCATAAGCATAACCCAAGCCTCTAAAAAACCCTTCCTCAATATTTCCCAAAGATAGGCCCAAAAGATAAAGTCATACGCCTTAGAGAAATCCACCTTCCACAAAAAAGCTGACCTAGATGATCTATTCCAGGAGGCAAATATCTCCTCAGCTAAAGCAAAAGAATCCATAATAGACCTGCCAGAAATGAAAGCTAACTAAATAAGAGATACCAACAGAAGAAAGATAGATCTCAGGCAGTTCGCAAAAGTCTTTGGCCACTATTAGATAAATTGCATTAGAAGGGGTAATAGGCCTGAACTTATCCACAGTATTAGCCTCATCCTTATTAGGGAACAGGAAGAGGAAAAAATGATTCAGCCTCTCAAAACCTCTATTCTCGTGAAAGAACTCCCTAACCACCGCCACCACATCTTCACCAACATCCCAAAACTCCCTATAAAAAATAACTGACTAGTCATCAGGACCTAACGAACCTTTTGCCTTCAAGCCTTAAATCGCCTGAAACACCTCTTCACTCGTTACAGGCTTAAGCAAGTCCTCCTTCACAGCCTCATCCAATCTACCCATCTCAGAGGAACCCAACCTCCATCTACCCGAAGGTTGCCTCCTCGTAAATGCCTGAAAATGGTCCACAAAAGCCTTGCAGGTCTATTGTCTATGCGAGATTGTGACATCATCAAGTAGGATAAATGTAATCATGTTCATCCTCCTTCTAGTACTAGTTGCCATGTGAAAGAATTTTGTATTGGAATCCCCTTCTCAAAGTAGCAATTACCTGGATTTCTGTCTCCAATGAATCTCTCTTTTGAGCCTCCTCTTTTATCTTATTCTGTCATATCACCCTCTCATTCTAACCAGCCAAGTCAACTTCGCCTCTCCTTATCCAACTCAACCAAACCTGCAAAGCATATTACCTGACACCATCTCGTCTTCTTTTTACCTCCTCAAATTCCATCATTGCCTACCTAACAACCTTAATGCACTCAACCACCACGCGAAGCGCTGAATTACTAGCAGGGACACCCTGCCACTTTTGTGCCACCAAATCTCTGAAGTTTGTCTCCATCAACCAAGACTTTTGAAACTTAAGGTAAGTTGCTAAAAGAGTTTCTTCTCCACTGTCCCAAAGCAAAGGGGTATGGTCAAAAAAAGTTCTCACCAAGGCCTTAACAAAGGCGCCATGTAATGATTCAGCAAGAGGAACGCTGCAGAAAAATCTGTCTATCAATGACATCTAACTTGTCTCATTTCTCCATGTGTACCGAGCCATAGAAACTGAGAGGTCCATTAGCTCTAACTCATCAACCACATCCCAAAATTGCACAAAACCAGGATCCAACCTCCCATCCGAGCGATCTTCCACAGACAAGGTGGCATTAAAATCGCCTCCAAGTAACCAAGGGCTACAATCGACCTTTACCGCAACCTGCCTTAGTTCATCCCAAAGGGAATCATGTAACGAAGAAAGACAAGGCCCATAAATAGTAAAAACTACGAAACTAGTACCATCCATCCTACAGGTGAAGAGACCGATGATAACATGGGAACCCACTGATAAGTCAGAAAATTCGTGAGAAAAGTCAGAGTTTGAAAACCCCGTCATTGTAGTTGCGAAAATCTGGCTATCATATAATATTTATAACCGAAACTCAGGTGAGTCCCAGGTCAAATACGGGGAGGCGAACGTTTGATTTTCTAGATAAATCTACGTTTGCTTTTATTTGTTTTTGGTATTTTTGTGCTTTTCTAATTTTTTGGTGTTTTTATAGCAAGAGATCAGGTCGAGAAATTATATTTAACTACTCTAATCTACTTGCAGAAAATTAAAGAGAGTGAGTGAGAGAGAGAGAGAGAGAGGGATGGAGATAGAGAGAGTTACAGATATTATCTAGATAATTCAAATGTTTATTATAACCACATGCAAAAATTAAACTCTATTCTAGAAGGTAGTAAAAAAGAAGAGGTAGAAGAATCCCCCTCAACAACTGCTTGGAAGACGAGCCGCGTTGACGTAATGCCCGAAAGAATGTGATGAGGAGCTAGACAAAGGACGGAGCTAGATGGATTGAGGATGAAGCAAGACGGCGTCGTAGCGAGATTTTCCAGAAGGGGGGTGAGAAGATGACCACAGGT
Organism: Thalassia testudinum; assembly: GCA_037157565.1. Taxonomy (NCBI): domain Eukaryota; kingdom Viridiplantae; phylum Streptophyta; class Magnoliopsida; order Alismatales; family Hydrocharitaceae; genus Thalassia; species Thalassia testudinum. The sequence goes on from JAZHRO010000063.1 coordinate 138,762,289, forward strand.
GCTCCACGAATGGGGATGAGAGAAAGGGAATAAAATTATTTTTAAACTCTAATGGAGCATCCCGAGTTTGGGAAAAGCTTGTAGAGCTTTGGAGAGGGTGTGGAGAGAGTATGAAGAGATAAAGGAGGGTCATGGGCTATTTATAGTGGAGAATTAGGGTTGTGGCAAATGATTTGCCGCATCAAACATTCAAGTCCCGCATGGGGAGCACGCAGTGCACGCAGCAACCTGCGCATCGCACGCAGCGCATGCGGCGCACGCAGCAGCTGCTGAGGTGCCCCCGACCACCATCAGATGAAGATCTGAGGGCTCAAATCCTCTCACCCGCACCTCATATCGCACCTCTGCGAGTGAAATGGCATGTGCAATCATGCGTCAGCACGCACTCCATCCGTCATGCCACATAGCACCACCTCGCCCGCCTAATGTCGATCCGATGGTGCCAATTACGCGCCTCGTGCGCACTGTGGAAGGACGGGATGCACGATCTTGATCGTGCGGTATAATTTGGATTGCGCGTGCTTGGAGAGGATGGTCTCAACGCGATTCAATCCCATGCCAATGGGCTGAGAACTAAGCGTGCTCTTCGCTACGCTATCGTTGCATGGCATGCGCTCATTTGTTGGATGAAGATCCAATGGCTGAGATTTTCGCATGCTTCCTTGCCTTTAAAGGATGTGAGGCACGACTAGGATGGATCTCAATCGTTGGATGGCAATCCAATAGCTGAGATCGCACGGTGGATGCAGCTCTAGGGCTGAGGGGTCCTTGGATAGCCATCATGGTCGTTCATCTTCTTTTCTTCGTACCGGATGCCACAGTGCTCCGATCGAGATGATTTCCGCACTGTCGAACTGCAATCGTTGCTCTAAGTCCATCCGTACAATCGGATTTCTCATCCGAAGCTCATAGAAATGTCTTGTCCCCTAGCCACAAAAAAATGCGTAAATTAATATACAATTTATAGAAATCATTCTAAATGCATGATTACACTATTAATGTAATATTTACACATATAAATGCACCTAAGTCGCTACGGAACCAACATTATAGCCATTTTTAGATAAAATAATGTAGACTTATCACTCACTAGGGGGTCATCAAGCCTAAATACATCTTCATTCCACAACAACCACTGCCCCCCGATCTGCCCATTGCATCAGCACAAAGAAAAGTGGATAAGGAACCTCTTCCAACAAAATCAACAGTCGCCCAATCCGTGACCTCAATATGTGTTTCTTGTAATAAAGCCATATCTACTTTCCACTCAGCCAAATAATTCCTCAAAATAGACCTCCATGCCCTATCCCAAAGGCCTCTAACATTCCAAGAAACAATTCTAACCATGGAAATGCATGGCACCCCCTCCACCATAAGCCAAAGACACCTTCAGATTCAGTGCTCTGGCCACCCTAGACTCCACCTCATCTTCACTTTCCTTCCCAACCACCTTCTTGTCCTTCACAAACTTTCTTTTGTAACAAGAGCGGTATAGAAGGCCATTCTTGACACATAAAGACATCCCAGCTCCTGATCCTCTAGACTCAAAGGAGACCCCTCCTCCCCTTCTACTTGCAGTCACTTTAAAGGGAGTACGAATATTGATCGATGGCTGAGGAAGACAACCAGGGCAGTTCGCAGCCTTCTGCACACACCTATCCTTATCCACAGCAGCTCCAGCAGCCTCAAGAACACCATCGGGGCAGGGCACAACCTTCTGCGCAAGCCTATCTGGGTCCACAGAAACTCCAACATCGCTCCTACCCTCCGCAGCATCAACTCCAACTCCATCATGATCGCCAGCAGCTGCAGCAGATGACCCATCATTGCCAGCAGAGCATTTCAGCACCGTAGCATCAACGCTCGAGTCACGCTCTGCATCAGCACTTCTAGCAGACGAGGCCGCCTCACACCTGCAGCCATTGAAAGCACGAGCAATAAAACAGGGAGAGGAAAGAAAAGCCTCCTTATCAGGCCCATACACAAATGGAACTCACCAACTCCGGATCCAGAGGCACCCTGTTTAGTGCCAAGACCATTGGCCATGGGGCCCACATTTAAATCATGCGCAAGTGCAGCATGTTCAGAGAAGATCACCTTTGGAGATGCACTAGCTGCCACCTCACCCTTGTCAAAACCAACGCCACCTTCTGGGTCAATTGATGCCTCAGCATCTGTGGAAATATTCACTGTTGGAGATTCCCTAATAAATGCCCTAGCTGTCACCTTTGGAGATGCACTAGCTGCTGCAGCATTTGTGGAAACATTCACCACTGCCACCTCATCCTTGTCAAAACCAACACCACCTTCTGCACCAACTGCTGCCTCAAGATTTGTGGAAATGTTCACCACTCGAGACTTCCCAATAAATTCACCAGCTGCCACCTGCAAATTGCCCAAAACAGGAGCCTTCACCACCCCCCCCCCCCCATCTTCCAAAACCGGTTCCACTATTTCAGGAGGCAAAAAAGGCAGTCTATGACAATCTCATTCGAAATTTGAACCGGGCCAAAGGTTCTTCACCTTCCAAATATGCCTAGTCACTGGAGCGCCGCCGACTGCCTTCTCCAGCCACCACCAACAAGAACTTCAGCAAAAGTTTCATCACGCACCATTGATAAACTCTGAAGGTGCAGGAGCCGAGAACAACCACCACACCTTACAACGAACTTCTCCGGCAAAGAGTATCCAACTAAGTTGTGATAGCCAAAAGAAGGATGATGCCCCAAAGAGCGATAATGCTCCATACCTTCCTTTTTCTATCTTTTCTTCTTCCTTTTTTTCCGTTTTTTACTATTTTTTCTCTCTCATTTTATCATTTGTTCCTTCCTATCCTGTCCTTTGCGTTTTTTGAGTGGGAACTCCAAAAGGACAATAAGACTTGGAAAACATTGACTCAAAGGATAGACCAAGAATCCCTTAAAACCTCTCACCTAAGCTTGACTGAGTCTATTTGAGCAATCAAATCCCAAGCAAACCATGATAAAAGCAAGAGCAAGAAAATTTAGACAAACTTCAAGGACTCTAGACTAAGAAGAAAAGATCAAAGAGACTGGATGGGTCACAAAACTAAAAGATCAAAGAAAAAGTTGGATGCAAAAAGCTTAGTAGGAGTGATTTTTGACTCAACCATCCATTATTTCTAAAATTACTAAAAGTTCAAACAATATGCACCTAGAGAAAGCCTTTGTCCTGATAGGGAATATGGAATTTCTCAGCTGATCTGCAATAACCACAATTACTAGGCTACATTCAGAACTTTTAAAATGACAGGGCAGAATAGTCCAATCATACCCAAATAGGGATCTCTTTGCAATTTGTACTCCTGCAATTTTCTCAAATATTGTTTTTTGCTTCAAAATAATCATTCTAGGACAAATACACAAAAGCCTGAAAGGTTGCAGTTTGTTGAAAATACCTTCTTCACCAATATCATGGCTGCAAGCATCCAACAAAAATCCAATGCTGCTTCTGCACTGACGCTGCCAAGGTACTTTTCTGCCATCAAGAACTACACCAGCACCATCGGCAATGTTTTCAATCATCACATCCAACTTGTAGCTCCGCCAGGCCACTTGTTTGATGGGAAACCACGTGCAACTGCTTTGCCTTCCTCTTACGTGCACAAGAGCCTTGCTCTGGGCACTGCTGCTGTCATGCCTTTGCACACAACCTGGCCTCCAATGAGTTGCCATACCAACTCCGCTATCATATGGCTCTATGTGCCACCCCTAGTCTATCCCTTTACACTAGTAAGAGCCTAAGTGTCTTTCTTTTTTTTAAAGGATCTTAGGGGGTTTTTTAATTGATCTGGCCACCTTCTCGAATCCAAAGATATTGCATTCCTTCTAGAGATTAATCTTCCTAAAGTGTTTTAGGGTGTTTTAGATTTTGGATGTCTAAGAATATTAGTAATGCCAGTGGCCCAAGTCCCTACCACATACAGCGATCGAGCTTTGATGCTAGCTCTACTCCACCAAAATCAACTTGCTTCGTCGCAATTTTTTTTTGTTTTCCTTTGATGATACTAGTTACAAAGTTAAAAATATTTGCCACCAAGGGGTTGGCACAGTAGTAGAAACCCCCACTGGTCATGGGATCAAAATCCCATGCCCGTCATATTTACCTCTCCAAAAAAAAAGTTAGAAAATATTTTAAAAAGTAAAAGTAATGAAACAAAATACTGTAGGAACATCGATATTTACGTAACCCCAAAGAGAAAGTACAAGAGAATGCTATTAGAGGCTTAATATCACATTGGATCTTCTGAATGGTAGTATATAATGGTCTCTATATAAATCTACCCACTTTTCTTTGGAGGTAAGCCTACACCCTTGCAAATCCTAATATAAGTTCTAATCCTAAAGGTATGTGGCCCAACTAATCAACTAACATGACTCACAACAGAAACAAACTCAAACATATGTTTGCTTCTGAACAGTTCAATACCATTATAACTTCACCCACAAAGGCATCTCTTGTTGTAGATGCAAAAGAAAATCATAGTTACACAACTATGTAGATTGATAACATAAATAAATCTATACATCGCAGCATGAAATATTGGTTAAAAAAATGTCCAGACCCTGTATCTCCTAAATGCAGATTGAATCCAGGTGGCAGCTAACTCTTCCACTGATAAGCCATACTTGCTAGAACCACCACTGTAGCACATTCTGTATTTATTCAACGAATGATTCTCTGACTTGGATCCATGTGATGGTTTTGATGTTTTCCCCTGTATAGTTGCACATAGAAGAATAAAAATTATTCATATACATAGACATTCATATACTTCTAAGTTTGTCCTAACAAACTATAATCCCATTCATGTCAACTTAAAGTGGTTTACCTGCAGGTTACTTAATTTGTCTTGTTTGGCTTTCTTCTTGCCAAGAATTACCTTAAACCAATCTCCTGATCCCATCTTCCTGTGAAGTAGAACTATGAGAAGCCTGGAATACAAGCTCCATAAAGTAAGAGAAGTAAATTTTAAACCACTAAGAATAGTGTTATGGTTAGACATTAAGCATATCCATTAGCACAAGAAGGCATGTTTCCAAATCATGAATGTGTGCATATCCACGTTTGCATATAATTGGACAACTGGGGTTAGGGTTGAAACAAAGTCTAGTAATCATCATCTACCAGTTTCAGCATAGGTGTTTAAAGTTGCTAGATGTAAAGATTTATAGATTGTTAGCATATGCATCTATTTTGTATGAGAGGGCTTGTATTCTTTTTCACTATCATATTTCGTGTACTAGCGTTGTACCGCAACTTTTCCAATGTCTCTCCATTATATAAGGAGAAGCAGGGCTCAATAATAGAATTATCTCATTTTCTCCAATTTGATATCAGAGCACCGATCCTAGACTGAGGCTCTAGATATCCCAACCCCAAGGCCTCCAAACCTCTCTCTCTCTCTCTCTCTCTCTCTCTCTCTCTCTCAGCGCCACCACCTCCAGTAGGTCTCCCCGCGGCCCAACGGTGGCAGCACCTCTCACCCACGGTCCAGCGGCGGCAACAACGGCGAGGGCAATGTCGAAGCCTAGGCGGCAGCAACGCAAGCTTGAAGGTCGTCGGCATGCAACCTACTGCGCATCCTCGTGACCCAGCGAAGGTGCTCCATCATCCCTGCACCCTAGCAGAGGCTGCGACGATGCTGTAGGTGGCTTTCAGCCACCTGCAACGCCAGCAGGAGGGAGTAGCGCCAGCTTTCAAGCGGCTGCAGGGGGTCTGCAATCCTGTTCTAAGGCTACTTCCCTTGTAGTCACAGGAAGAGAACTCTAAGTCCCCTTGGGGCCGTCTCAAGTGCTTTCCCCCACACCCGAGTTAGGCCAACGCCCATCCAAGGGGGCTTTCCGATGAAGATGCAGATCTGAAACCAGACAATTTCAAATCTACAGCTATTTCTTTAACGTTGGAAGATTGACTGAGGCTCGCGGATTGTGAAGATGGCTTCTTCAGATCAATTCGAGGTGACATCGAGCTCTCTTTCAGACACCGGGGTACTCAAAAACCCGTTCTTTAGTCTGATCATCAAACTAGATGAGACCAAATACCCGCGGTGGTCCCAGACCTCTCTTATGACCATTAGGGGTCATGGGAAAAATCACATTCTTACGGATCCGAAGCCTACAGAGAAGACTAGCATACATGCCAATTAGGATAGAGACAATGCCATAGGTTATGCATGGCTTATGTAGCTCATTCCCCAAATAGAGATGAGATCATGTACTATTCGACAGCGAAGGAGATGTGGGAGTCTTTGTGTGAGTCGTACTCACACGCTAAGAAATCTGCACGCGTTTTTCAAGTCTTTCACGACCTCTTTCACTTGCGTCAGTAGGAATGCACGCTGTCACAGTATTACTCCCTCATGAAGGGAATGCTGGAGAGACATCACTCCTACCTGCTGAGGTGTGTCTGTGACTCCTGGAGGAGCTTCAAAGACAACTGGCAATCTCCCTTTTCCTGTCAGGCCTTGGACCTGAGTACATGGCAGCTAGAGATCAGATCCTCACCGCTCCTGAACTTCCTACTCTGGAGGAAGCCTACAGCAAACTTAGCAAAGTAGCAATTCACACTTTTGCTCCTGACTCTAGTGCTCAAACGTCCGCACTGGTCACGACCCCTAGACATGGCAGGGGTGCTCCCTTCCCTGCACACGGTCATGGACGTGGACGTTCTTCTAGTGCACATGTTCGGCCTCCGTGCACCTACTGCTGCAGGATGGGTCACTCTGAGGCTACATACTGGCAGAAGCATGATAGGCCACCTGTGGCCAATCAGGCAGCCGAGGTCACTGATGGAGCCTCCTTAAGTCTAGGCGTTAGATCCCTCAATATAGAAATTGAGACTCTATGGCAGCAGATCACCCAGTTAGCATAGATATTATCTTCTCAGTCTCCTAGCACTGCAACTATTGCTTCCTCTTCTGAGACACCTGCGACTGATATGCCATCTCTTTTATCTCATGGCGATTGGTTGATTAACTCTGGTGCGTCTAGGCACCCATATGGCTATAGGAGATCTTTTCCTCATTTAGCACTAGTTACCCCAACCAAGACTGTACAGGTGACAAATGGGAGACAGTCACTACTTGTTGGCTAGGGAGATATGTCTTTATCACCGACCTTGCAACTGACAGATGTTTTCTACGTTCCTGATTTTCCATTAAGCTTGTTATCTGTTAGCAATATTACCAGAGATCTGAACTTTTGAGCTATATTTAATGTGTCTTCTTGTGTCTTGCAGGACAAGCTCACTGGGAAGACGATCGATAGAGGGCGTAAGGAACGGGGGGTATACTATCTGAGTCGTACTGCTATTGCTGCTTCTACTACTCAGGGCGTTGGTTCTGCTAGGTCCCCTCTCTAGTGGCATCACCGCCTTAGTCACCTGCCCAATGATCGTCTCAGACGAGTTCTACTACACATACCCTCCACTACTGCTCCCACATGTGATGCTTGTCAACTAGGCAAACATCATGGGGCTAGTTTTTCCATGTCCGTTTTTGTTGCCTCTATTACTGTGTTTAATCTGGTTCACATGGATATTTGGGATCCCAGTTGTATTCCTGATCGGCTTAGGAATAGATATTACTTGGTGTTAGTGGATAATCTTTCTCGTCTTTCCCAGTTGTTTCTTTTGAAAAATAAGTCTGATGTGGGACACATTGTTAAAAATTGTCAAAGAAATAAAATCTCAGCATTCATGTTTTGTGAAACATTTTCGATCTGATAATGCCTTAAAATTTTGTATCACTCACTTGCGTACTTTCTTTTCCAATTGTGGCATTATTCATAAGACCACTTGCCGTCACACCTCTCAGCAAAATAGTGTTGCTGAGAGGAAGCACCGTCACATACTTGATGTTGCTCATACCTTGTTGATTCACCACTCGGCCCCTTCTCTTTATTAGGGTGATGTTGTTTTGACGGCTCGTTTTCTGATCAATCGAATGCCTGACGCTACTTTACACAAGCAGATTCCTTCCCAGGTTATGTATCCTGGTAGACCCCTGTTTCACGTCACCACCTGAACTTTTGATTGTGTTGCTTTTGTCTATTTTTTGGGACCAGGCCAGGAAAAATAGCACCGAGAGCAATTATGTGTGTTTTTCTTGGATATACTCGAACTCAAAAGGGGTATCGATGTTTTGATCCGACTACTTCTCAGCACTTTGTTTCAGCAGATGTTACCTTTCATGGGGCCATACCCTTTCTTTTCCACGTCAGCAGCTGAGCCACCTTCTGAGGGTAATTTGGCACCCATGCATTTATCCACGACAACAGCTGAGCTACCTTCTGAGGGTGATTTGGCACCCATGCCATTTATACCTATTCACTTTAGGTGTTTTCCTGAGACTCTCGTCCCTACTGTCTCACCACCACCACCACCTGCTACGCTACCCTTTCCACATCTGACTGAACCGCTTCAGACATATATCAATCCTCACACTACCTTTTGGGTGCCCCCTCCCTTGCCTCCATCCGATTCTCAGGTGAGTCTCTTGGACATCGATGCTTGTTTGCCACATGTTGATCATAGGGACAGGACAAATGATGTGACAAGTGATGATCTGGATCTTCCAATAGCTGTTCGGAAGAGGCCACGGACTTGTACTACTTATCCGACGACTGGAACACTTGCTACTAACAGCCTAGGCCCCGGGTTTACAAAATTCACCCAAACGTTGGCTACCACTCACATCCCAGCGAATCACCACGAGGCGAAACTTGATCCGAGATGGCAGGTAGCCATGGAGGATAAGATGGCTACTCTTAGGGGTCGTGAGACCTGGGAGCTCACTTCTCTTCCAGACGGAGCTACGGTTGTCGGCTGTCGATGGGTTTTCACAGTGAAGTTCAACCCAAATGAAGGCATCGCCAGATACAAAGCACGCCTCATGGCAAAGGAGCTCACCCAAACCTATGGGGTGGACTTCCTTGACACATTCTCATCAGTTGCCAGATTCCTACAGTACAAGTATTGGTAGTGATGAGTCCATTTGAATGGACTACTGTTACGCCTAAGTTAACTTTATCCTTACATTTTATGTTTGTTAATAACTACATTAGGTCATAGAATGATTGCATGCATCATTACTTAGGTTTGCATATGTGTAATTGCATTTTATAAATATAAATAATTATTTCAGGGATAAATCCAAGCTCCTCTGCCTAACCCACTCACCCTCTTCACGGTTGGCTAACCCAACTTTCAGGCTATTTTTAGACTTAACGGCAGCCATGAAAAGGGGAGAGGAGGTGGAGATGTTTCGCGAAGAAGTAGAAAAGCAGGGGCGCTTCTCTTTTGGAAAGGATCTCCTTCCCCCTGGCGGGGCTCTTCTCCTTGGTCGCCACCATGGATGCAGCGTGCACTGTGGGACCTTGGCGAGCTTCTTCATCACCCTCTCCACGCACCCACCTCCGCCCTTCGCCTATCATGGTGTGCGTAGTGACAGAGCGCACACCATCACTGCCACCTCCCTGCAGCCATCACCACCATCTCCCTTCCTCACTGCAGACCACCTTCAACCGCAGCAACATCACCGCCAACACCATTTGTCACCACCACACGCAAAGAACCTCCCACACACCGCCACACTCAACGCGCACCACCGTTCCCTTACGCACCCTTGCACACACGCCCTAGCGCCATCATCTTCGCACACGCGCAAAGCCTTCACACCATCGCAAGCAATGGCCACAGCCACACAGCCCTTACACATAAACACTACGCATCACCACCGTTAATGCTCCGCGCTCCCGCCAACGGCCAACAGCAGCCCGTGTGTGTCCCCCCTCATAGCCAGAAACCACATGCCTGCACAATGCTTCACGCACACCAGCAGCAACCGTGCGCCAGGCGCGCTCAACGCCCGCACGCAACAGCCCCACGCCATCCACTCCCTCTTCGTCTTCCTCTTCTTCTCCCCACGCCTCCCCTATTTTCCAGCAAAGAACCCAAACCCCTCCTGCCGGCATCTCCTCACAACCACCACCACTGACCACCATCTTTGACGTAAACACCATCGGCGTACCCCTCAAGCTCTGCAACACCCACAACGGAGACCACGCCATCAACCGATCGATCTCCAACCTCGCCAACACAGCCATCAGGCCACTGGAAGTCCACGTCGTCCGACCACTTCAATGCCGGTCGGCCACCTTTGGCAGTCTCGGCCTTCGCCTCCACCACCAGCGCACTCCTCTCCTCCTATGGAACTCCTCTGCCAAAGCAAACGGCCGGTGCCTCCTCCAATGTGCGGCAAAGAGAAAGGATGTTTCCTCTATTTTCAAGCACATTAAAAATTACATTTCATTGCCATTGCCGGTTGAGATTTTATTGAATATTATATTCAATTTATTGGATGATTTTATATCCAAGTCCCTTTAGTTTACGCTAATTAGTGGCATATCAAATTGCATGACTATCTTCCCCTATCTATTAGCTTCACATTAAATGGTGATATTATGCTTTACATTGGATGCCATTGAATATTTAGGGTTGATTAATTTTATAAGAGTATTCTAGTAAAGGAGAATTTGTGTGATTGGTCCATCTCTTTTCAAAAATTAGAGATTGGTTATTTGATTCATCTATTAGTGTTCTTTCTTTGACATTAGGATGATGAATGAAATTACTTTTAAGTAAACAAGAGGTAAATTTATTGTGAGTTTATTTGGCTCGATCCCCCCTATAGATACGACATTTTTATTGTAGTTTAAATTAAAATCTGTTTAATCTTTGATTGAAAGATTTTCCACCACACAACTACAACGACATCTTTTTATTGTTATCATTCATAATTAAGAGAATTTCTCTCTATCAGGTAGCAGTGGCAGTCCAGCTTGATTGGCCCTTGTATCAACTAAACGTGAAGAATGTATTCCTCTACGTTGATCTCCAAGAGGAAGTCTACATGCAGCAACCACCAAGCTTTGAAGTTCAAGGGAAGCGTGTATGCAGACTGCGAAAGACCATCTACGACCTCAAGTAGAGTCCCAGAGCATAGTTCCAGAGGTTGTCTCAAGTTATGGAGGCAGCTGGATTCAGAAGATCAACAGTTGATTTCTCTCTTTTTGTCAGGATGATTGGGCAAGGTACTGTGGTGCTTCTTGTATACATTGATGACTTGATTGTTACAGGGGATGATATGCAAGGTGTCACTGAGATCAAGCACATTCTAGCAAAGCAATTTGTCATAAAATATTTAGGGGCTCTACGATATTTTCTTGGTATTGAGGTTACCCAGAGCAGGAAGGGCGTAGTCATGTCCCAAAGGAGGTATGCATTGGATATTCAGCAGGAGGTGGGCATACTCGGGGCCAAGGCAGCCAACATTCCTATGGATCCCAAGATATCACTTCATGATGAGGAGGCACAGTTGGTGGACAGTAGGCAGTACAAGCAGCTTGTGGGCAAGCTACTATACCTAACTATCACAAAGCCTGATATCTCCTTTATGGTGGGAAGATTAAGTTAGTTCATGGCCAAGCTAACACGACAGCACTAGGATGCAGCATTGATGGTGCTCAGATACATCGAGAAGGCTCTTGGAAAAATTCTCTTCTCCAAGGAGTCTTCTATGACTTTAGTTGGCTACTCTGATGCAGACTACGTGGGATGTCACATGGACCAAAAATCCACTACGAGGTTCTACACTTTTTTGGTAGGGAATATGATCACATTGAGGAGCAAGAAACAAGGCACAATTGCTAAGTCGAGTGTCGAGTCTGAGTACAGAGCCATGACTCAAACGACTGTAGAGATGATGTGAATCAAGTCCCTACTCACTGATTTGGAGGTTTAGTTTTTGTTGAGTTATGAGTTTTATTTCTGTTGTAAGGAGTGCTTTATTATTTTTATTTTAGTAGTGAGTTTATGATGTACTTTTTCCTCAGCTATATAGAGGTGTAGGGACTTCTTGATAAACTAAGGATATTCCTTTCCTTCAACTTGGGATCAGAGCCAAGTTGAGGGCTCCACCAAAAGAACCCTAAACCCCACCATCAGCCCCCATCTCTACCACCGCCGCCGCCTGCAGCAGCAGGATGCCACTGTCGGCAGTAGTAGCAGTAACAGGCCGTCGCTGCCAGCAGCAGCAGCAGGCAGCCCATCGCCAACTGTTGCAAGCCACCGCCTAGGCCACCCGCCGCCGCCACCCAAGCCCCAGCCGCTGATTTTTGTGCTCCCTCTCTTGTTGTTGGTGTTTAGCAGCAGAGAGAAGGCACATCTCTGCCTTTTGTCCGATTGGAAGACCTTTGGATCGTAGTTAATGGAGTGTTAAAGCCAAGGGTCTTCCGGAGAAGTGATTTGATGGTATTTTCATATCTTATCTATTAAATTTGGGGTGTGTATTCCCCGTATAATTCAGTTTGTTGGGGTGTGTATTCCCCTTTGATGCATGTTTTTAGGGTGTGTAGTCCCATTGGGTATTGACCGTGTGTGAGTGGAGATTTTAGGGTATGTATTCCCCAGTTGGTATATTTATTGGGGTGTGTATTCCCCGTTTTCTGTCAATTTTTCATATCTGAAGTGTGAAGAAATTAAGGGTTGGTTGTGGCAATGTGTTTCAGTGAACATGGCAGTGTCTCAATCAGAGATTAGGCTAGGAACCGCTGTGGGTAATACTCCAACCACTGGTATGACATGGTTGATTGATTCGGGTGCTTCCAATCATTTATCCGGGAATCTGCAGTGTTTTGGATAAATTCAACCTGTCTCTCGAGGTCGTACAGTACAGGTGGCTGATGGGCAACTTGCTCCTATTAGTGATCAAGGGAAATTAATGTTACCCCTTCTATGCAGCTTAATCATGTCCAGTTTGTTCCAGATTTATCCATGAACTTGCTCTCTATCAGTGAGATCATTAAGTAGATGAATTACCGTGTTATCTTTGATGAGCGTGGATGTATTTTCCAGGATAGAATGACAAGGAAGACTATTGGTAGTGGATATGAAGGAGTTTACCCCCTTCAGCAGGGTCCCATGGTTGCAGCATGTCGGGTTAGTACTACATTTTGGAGTGCTTTACAGTGGCATAGACGGTTGGGCCACCCTTATTTGGAAAAATTACGCAGGCTTATTCCTCATATATCCCCAACTACACAACTTTCCTGCGATGCATGTCAACTTGGGAAGCACCATAGATCTTCATTTCCAGCTGCTACAGGACCACGTTTGACTTCGTGTTTTCAGTTATTGCATCTTGATGTTTGGGGTCCCTGTAGGACTCCTAATAGAGTAGGACATCGGTACTATTTGATTGCAGTTGATGATTTTTCCAGATTGTCCTGACTCTTTCTCATGAAGAATAAGTCTGAAGTGGATCCACGGATTAAGAAGTTTATGTTGATAAAAAAATCAATTTGATATTTGCATCAAGACTCTCAGGTCTGATAATGCACTGGAGTTTTGTACTCGTTGGCTGGTAGAATTCTATGGCTTACATGGTATAATTCACAAGACCACATGTCCTCACACCTCTCAGCAAAACGAAATTGCAAAAAGAAAGCACAGACATATCCTTAATATGGCTAGAACTCTTCTTATCCATATCAGTGTGCCACAGAAATACTGGGGAGATACAATTCTCACAGCTTACTACCTTATTAATAGATTACCCTCCTCAGTGATTCACAAGCAAATACCGTGGCAAGTGCTTTATCCAAATGATGAGTTGTTTGATCTTTCACCCAAGACATTTGGGTGCGTGGCTTTTGTACATCTCCTTGGACCTGGGTGCGATAAATTAGCACCTAGAGCAGTCAAGTGTGTGTTTGTTGGCTACTCTCGTACTCAGAAGAGGTATCGGTGTTTTAATCCCCTACACCAGAGACATTATATCAGTGCAGATGTCACCTTTCATAAAGCTGTGCCTTATTTTTCTGTTGCTACCAGAGAGGTGTAGAGTGTGCCAGCGTATATACCTGTACCAGTTGCTCCTATACCATTTGGTATATTCACAGATATTAGTAGTTCTTCTCAAGCTACTAAGCCACCTACCAGCACATTTAGGCCTGTACCAGCGAATAAAGGGACCTTCAAGGGTCACACCTATCAGTTGCTAGTTGTGTATAGGGCAAAGTCCCCTCCATCTATTCCACAGCCTCCTCAGTATAGCGTTACTAACCTAGAGGCGATTTCTACTCAAGAGGCTTCTTTAGATACAGTGTCAGCAGATGTAAAGAGTGGGAGTTTGTTACCTGTGGATGGTTCTCTAGGTCCTACTTCCACAGGTATTGATGAGGACATTCCTATTGCTATCAGAAAGGCTCCACGATCTTGTGCCCAGTATCGTGTTGCTAGGAGTGTTATTTCTGCTGATTCTCTAAGTTTGGAGTTTCATGCATTCACAATTGCTGTATCCAGTGCTGAGTTACCTACCTCGTACCAGCAGGCTTTACTACATCCACACTAGAAGGCAGCTATGGAAGAGATGTCTGCACTTACTACCAGAGGTACCTGGGAGCTGTCACCTTTACCATCAGGAGCGCACCTTGTTGGAGCCAAATGGATTTTTGCCTTGAAATACAACCCAGATAGGTCTATTTCAAGGTATAAGGCCCACCTAGTGGCCAAAGGATTCACCCAAATATATGGGACGGATTTCTCTGACACGTTCTCCCCTGTTGCATGACTCCACTGTTCGCATCCTTATCTCTGTTGCAGCTTATTATGGATGGCAGTTACATCAACTGGATGTCAAAAATGCATTTTTTTACGGAGACTTGGAGGAAAAGATATATATGCAGCAGCCACCTGGCTTTGAGGTTCAAGGAGAGTGTATGCAAGCTTTGTAAGGCAATTTATGATCTTAAGCAGAGCCCCCGAGCCTGGTTCCAGTGCCTGTCTGAGGTGTTGTCTGTTATTGGGATGCAGAAATCATCGGATCATTCACTATTTGTAAGGAAGACCAATAGGGGTACAGTGACTTTACTTGTGTATGTGGACGATCTTATTCTTACAGGTGATGATGCAGAGGGTATATCTCAGATGGAGCATTTGGCACACCAGTTTGTCATGAAAGGTCTTGGGAAGCTGAGATATATTTTTAGGCATTGAGTTTGCTACAAGTAAGCAAGGAACAATTATGTCACAGAGGAAATATGCCATTGATATTCTTCAAGAGGCAGGCATGCTAGGATCTAAAAATGCAAATATTCATATGGATCCTAAAACTCATCTATTTGAGGATAATGTAAAACTAAAAGACAAGAAGACATATCGACAGCTGAGTGGGGAAGCTGTTATATCTGATTATCACTAAGCTAGATATTAGCCTTGTCGTGGAGAAGCTAAGCCAATTTTTAGATAAGCCTACTGAGGTTCATTGGTAGACCGTGATGCAAGTGCTGAGGTACATCGAGGGATGTCCAGGCAGAAGCATTCTTTTCCAGAGAAAGGCACCTATGTCTGTTGTTGCATACTCAGATGCAGATTATGCAGGTGATGTCAGTGACAGGCAGTCTACTACTGGTTTTTGTACCTTTGTTGCTGGAAACTTGGTAACCTTGAGGAGTAAGAAACAAAATCTTGTTTCACGCTATAGTGCCAAGTCTGAGTACAGGGCCATGGCACATACTGCAGTTGAGATGATATGGATCAGATCTCTGTTACGAGACCTTCATGTTAATGTTCAAGAACTTATAGAAATGCATTGTGACAATCAGGCTGCCACCTACATTGCCAACAATCCTATGTTTCATGAGAGAACAAAAACATGTAGAAGTGGATTGTCATTACACCAGGAATTTGATTCAACAGGGTCTGCTTCATACTACTTATCTTGCCTCCTCAAACTAAACTACTGACATATTTACCAAACTGTTGTCTCATCCCCAGTTTGAGAAGTGTAGAAACAGAGCATGATGGATATATATGCTCCAACTTGAGAGGGGTGTTGAGTTATGAGTTATGTTTCTATTGTAAAGAGTGTTTTGTTATTTTTATTTTTGTAGTAGGTTTATAATGTACTTTTCCCTCACCTATATAGAGGTGTAAGGACTTCTTGATAAACTAAGGATGTTCATTAAAAATCAATTGTTTTCTAGCCCGATGGAGATGTAGTGTGATAACAGAACAGCTACCTTCATTGCCAACAACCCAGCATTTCACGAGAGAATGAAGCATGTTAAGGTTGATTGCCATTATACCAGAGATATCATTCAGAAGGAGCTACTATATACAACACCAGTCACGTCTAAGGAGCAGATTGTAGATATTTTTATCAAATTCTTGGCTAGATCTTTATTTGATTTGTGTATATCCAAACTGAGCATGATAGATATCTATGCTTCAACTTGAGGGGAAATGTTAACATATGTATTTATTTTGTATAAAAGCACTTGTATTCCTTTTCGCTATCTTATTTCTTGTACTGATGTTGTACCGCAACTTTTCCAGTGCCTTTCCTTATATAAGGAGAGGTAGGACTCAATAATAGAATTATCTTATTTTCTCCATGTTAGATTTAGGGAATCATTGTTACTTCTAATTGCTTATTAACAAGAAGTATGAGAATTTATTTATCATGGTTAAAAGCAAAGTTAACAATGGAATGATAGGAAAGCTTTGACCAGTAAAAGTAAGATTCCATTCATGATATCAAGTACTTATATAAATACTGACTTGAATCACCTCTTGTAGCAAATTAATTGTGATATTTGGCCCTGTTAGTAAATGTGACATGAAATTTGGATAAAATAGGTGCCTAAAATGGTATAAGAAATGCAATGACCTCTGAGTGAGCATCATGTAGATACATAGGGCAAACGAGAATCAGTGGTATGACATGTAGATCCAAGCAACAATTATAAAACTACTATAGGTCAGAAGTTGAGTAGTGATGAATCACCTTTTCAGGTTTCAACATCACCCTCCTACAACCAAGGTTCGAAATACCTATTCTGATGCTGTGCCAATGAAATTCTAAGTGTGTATTTCATAGGCATGCCGAGGGCATGCCGTGGAAATACCCATTTCTCGATGGGGCATGCCGAGGACACGCCGTCAGCATGCCAAGGGCATACCGATGCATACCGACAAAAATAACGTAAGTAGTCAAAAAAACCAGCAGCAACCTCGGCATAGGCACCTATTTCACCGGCATGCCGACCATGTCTACGATATCCCTGTAAATCGATACTTTATCCATGTCTGCACGGCCCTTGCTCGAAAATGACCTTACCAACGGCATGCCGAGGGCATGCCGACGGCATTTAAAACGATGCCACATTGAGTAGATTATTTTTGGTCATGGATGAAAAACATTTATTGGTCATGGGTGCATATGAGAGGCTCTACTATCGTGGTACATCATGACATTGTAAGTGAGTTGGGAAAAATAAACAACTCAATTTATTCTAAAACCTTGCCTCTCTTTATATAAAGAAAGAGGTAGGAATAAATTACAACATAAAGCAAACACCTCTCGTACATAATTAAGGTAGACTAAGTAACTCAATACTTTCCCTCAAGCTGGAGCATAGATGTCTATCATATTCAACTTGAAAGTGCAGACGTTGAAGGAAGAGCGAGTCAAAGGCTTAGTGAAGATATCAACAGTCTGATTATCTAAAGTCACCTGTGTGGTGAAAAGATAGGCTTTCTGAATCAAATACCAAGTGTAATGGCAATCCACCTCCACATGCTTGGTGCGCTCAAAGAACATGGAGTTGTTAGCAATATATGTGGTTATCCAATTATCACACTACAATTCCATAGGTCCATCAATCTAAACGTGTAGATAGGTCAAAAGAGATTTCACCCACATCAATTCTGCTGATGTCCGAGCCATAACTCTGTATTCAGACTATGCACTTGACCTAGAAACAACAATCTGCTTCTTACTTTTCCTAGTCACTAAATTCCCAGCAACATAAGTACAAAAGCCTGTGGTGGACTTTCTATCATCATGACTGCCAGCATAATCTACATCGGAGAACCCGACCACTGTCATAGAGGTGCCTCTGGTGAAGAGAAGTCCCTATCCCGGTGCTTTCTTCAAGTACCTGAGAACCATCATAGTAACATCCCAATGGTGCTTGGTTGGCTTGTCTATAAATTGGCTTAACTTCTCAACAGCAAATGAAATATCAAACCGGATAATAGTCAAGTATAATAGCTTCCCAACAAGTTGCCTATACCGCCTACTATCCACAGTCTTTACCTCCCTGTCATACAGCTATGCCTTGGGATCCATAGGAATATTAGCTAGTTTAGCACTTAGCATAGCAGTCTCCTTTAGGACATCCAAGGCATTCTTCCTTTGAGACAAAACAATGCTACTCTTGCTACGGGCAACTTCTACCCCAAGGAAATATCATAGTGGCCCTAGATCCTTCATAACAAACTATGTTGTCAATGTTCTCTTGATTTCAACCACACATGTATCATCTCCAATGACTATCAAGTCATCAACATACACCAGGAGCATTACCATTCATTTCCCTATCTTCCTGATAAACTAAGAATGATCTAATGATGATCGTTGAAATCCAACAAACTCCACCACCTGAGAGAGTTTCTAGAATCAAGCTCTCGGGCTCTATTTCAGGCCATATATTGCCTTTTGCAATCTACACACACTCTCCCTGAACCTCATAACCAAGGGGTTGTTGCATGTAAACATCATCCTGAAGATCACCATACAGAAAAGCATTCTTCACATCAAGTTGGTGAAACTTTCAATCTCACTGCACTGCCACTAAGACCAATATCCTGACTATAGACAGGCGAACTACTAGGGAGAAGGTGTCGAAAGAGTCTCTCATACATCTGAGTAAAGCACTTAGCCACTGGACGGGCCTCGTATCTGGCAATGGACTCGTGTAGATTGTATTTGAGTGCGAACACCCAATGACAACCAACAATAGTAGCTCTAACTGGCAAGGGTGTAAGGTCCCAAATACCTCAAGCTCTAAGCACAACCATCTCATCCTCCATAGCCTAACACCACTTAGGATTAAGCATGGGTTGTTGATTGGTGGATGGTATCTATGTAATAGCCAAGGCCCAACAGAAGTTCCCAAACTCAACCTCAAAACCATTAGTAACTAGGTTGCCCACAATTGGATAACGAGCACAACTCTTAAGATCCTTCTGAACTGCAATCGGAAGGCCAAGATCCTCTGGTTCAGTCATCTAGATAGGCTCTGAAGTAGGAATGCCACCAGTATGACCTGTAGAAACATCACCACTGGGCAAAATATCGTCAGTACTCATAATCTCTGTGCTCACCTGATCCTAGAAGGTAGGAGGCGGTAAAGAGGAGGGGCATCTATAAAGTAGCATGCTAGTGCCTATAAGCAACAATGGGATCACTATAGCACTGAGGCACAGAAGAGGTAGGAGTAGGGGTCTAATTTGTCACAGGAATCTCCTCAAAAGGCACAAGAGGTATGGGCATAGGAGTAGTGGTCATTTCAGGAGAGAGAAAACAGCCAAACGTGGAAAAATATGCAATGGACTCATAGAAAGTCACATCTACAAAAACAAAATGGCAAGCAAAGATCAGCTCAAAATAATGGTATCCCTTCTGAATCCACGAATAACCCAAAAACACACACTTCACTACCCTGAGTGTCAATTTATCCTAATCAGGAGTGAAATCATAAGCAAAAGCTACACATCCAAACACCTTGGGTGTAACATAAAACAACTCTCTATCAAGATACAATAGATGCCAAGGGATTTGCTCATAACTAGAGGAATTTGGCATCCTATTGATCAAGAAATAGGCAATCAACACAGCATCGCCCCAATATAAGGCATGGAGTGATAGATCAATAAGGTGTAAACAACATCAAGTAAATAACAATGTTTCCTTTCAGCAATACCATTTTGTTGAAAGGAATGAGTAAATGTACTCTAGTGTATGATGCCATGAGATTTATAAAAAGTACACAATCGATGACTACACAATTCTAAAGCATTATTAGGCCAAAAAACTTTAATAACAATAAAAAACTAGGTCTGTATTTCTATCACAAATGTTCAATAACCATGCCAACATCTGGCTTATTTTAAGCAAAAACACCCATGATAACCGAGAGAAATCATCAATAATAACCAAAAAGTAACGATGGCCTAGCCAATCAAGAATTTGACTTAGACCCCACACATCTATATGTAAAGCTCAAATAAAGCAATAGACCCAGGATGCAAGGAAGATAGAAAACCGGCATAGTGATACTTGCCAAGTTGACAAGCATCTCAAGTGATGACGGTTGTAGGCAAGATATAAGGCATAACACACCGAAGCCTATCCAAAGAAAGATAGGCAAGACGAAGGTGCCATTAGAAAGAAGATCCAGTAGCTAAAGCAACCTCCCCCTGACTCAAAGTAGCAACAGTAATAGTTTGGCTCAAGCAATATACCCCCTGATTCACGTCCACCACCAATCGTCCTCCCTGTGAGCTTGTCCTGCAACACACAAGAATGGGCATCAAAAATAACTCTGCAATTTAGCTCTTTTATAATCCGACTGACAGATAATAAGCTCATAGGAAAATCAAGAACAAAAAACAACACATTAGACAGCTATAGAAAAGGTACAGAGAATTTCCCCTTAGCCAGCAACCAAGGAATGTCTCCCATCTGCTACCTAAGGTGTGGAAAGGAGCTTCATGCCCCACACAGATGACAGAAGGCTCCTAAATCCACTAACCACTCGCCACCCTGTTGTAACATGGATGAGGAACAGACAATCTCTATACTTGAGGAGGAGGCAAAGGCTGCATCTCTGAAGATGGCGGGGCTAATTACTGTGCAAGTTGAGAGAATTTATGTACCAGCCCATTGAACTCAACTCGAGAAACCATGTCTGGCGAAGCTTCCAATCTCTATTGCTTGATTGGCAACAAGAAGTCGCCCATGCTTGGTCTAACACGTGACCTAAAAATGCCTAAGCTTCTCACAGTAAGTACACGAGATACGACCACAACTCCCAAATGTACAACCACGACCACGGCCACAAGTAAATGAAGTACCCCTACCACGACTATAGGTAATAACCAAAGCAGAAGTCTATCCAAAGGTGTCAATGGCAGGAAGTGGCACAGCAATCCTACTTAATCGGCTATATGCCTCCTCAAGAGATTGAAGCTCTGGCAATGTTAAAATTTAGGATCATGCATCACTAAAATCAGGACCAGGACCAGACAGGAACAAGGAGACTGTCAACTCCTTCCTGTTATCTCGTTGAGATGAGCACATACAAACTAGTGTACATGCATTATGCTTCTCCAGAAGGCCCTTCATAGTAGAATAGTACTAGGTTAAGGAACGCCCTTCCTGACATATCTGAAACAACTCGTGGCTCTGAAATACACGTGTCGAATTCTTCTCATGAGAGTATGTTTCCCGCAACATGTCGCACATCTCCTTTGCAATTCTGTAGCACATAATCCCATCTCCTATCCTAAGAATAACACAATTCACCAACCAAGCATTCACCATTACATTATCTTTATCCCATGTAGCATTGGCCTCAGTCTTCATTGTAGGCTCAGGTTGAAGCAAGATGTGCTCCTTTCCATGACCCTTCACTGTCATGAGCAAAGTCTGTGACCATCGAGAAAAATTGGTCTCTTCAAGTTTCACCATAGGACCAAAAAATGGGCTTTTGTATACCCCAAACTCCATTGTAGACTTCGATGTCACCTCTGATGAATTGGAGGACACCATCTTGCCTTCACCCACAAATACTAGGCCAATAAACTACGATTAGAACATCAAAATCAATCAGCATATAATAAGGAGGTCTAAAATGAAGATTTCAAACTTCTTAGGCATAGTTGCGCCTATTAGAGGCAAGATCGGCCTCCTACAAGGAAGCCTATCCCTCCTTGAGGTCTAACAGTAGCAACAGAGGATGGAGGGTGTTTGAACACCCTTACCTCAGAATCAATCCCCCATCTAGTGCTTGGAGCCCACACTGAAGCACTTAGTGCCATTGTAAGAGCCCCACAACCACCCTCACAATGGCAAGGAAGGAGAAGGAAGCGTCATTGATTTAAATGCCGACGGCATGCCGTCGACAAGGTCATTTCCGAGCAAGGGTCGTGCCGACATGAATAAAATGTCGATTTACAAGGATATCGTCGGCATGTCGTCGGCATTGTCGACATGCCGTCGGCACGGTCGGCATGCTGGCAAAATTGGTGCCCATGCCGAGGTTGCTGTTGGTTTTTTTAATTACTTTTGCTATTTTTGTCGGTATGCATCGCCATGCCCACAGCATGCCCTCGACATGCCCATCGAAAAACGGGCATTTACACGGTGATGAGAACCTCATCATGAGCCATAACTAGCTCATTTTGACCCAATACAAAGGATAAAAGCTCCTACATATCTCAAGGAAAGGCGTAACTCAGAGAATTCTGAGTTTGAGAAGAAAACAAGTCATAAGGGGTAAAAGTGCAATTTTACCAGTATAATCTGCATACAGGGTAATTCAGGGCCCAAACATAGGTCAAAACAGCTTAATAAGAATAAAAGTGGGATGAAATGATCTAGCAAGGGCTACAGCAATTCCAAGAGACTAAATCTGTAACCCTAAAACAACCCACTTCAATTCACAAGGTTCGAGGCAAAGTAAAAATAGAATAAACCCTCTAAAATTCATAGAAAAATAATCTCTAGGGTTTAGAACCTTCAATTTGGCCTTTAGAACCCATTTTGACCTACATTGAGAACCATGCCCAATTAATAACTTAATTTAGATTTTTGCGCAAATTGACCGGTCGAACAAGGTTTAAGATGAAAATAAAATTTACCATCAGATTCCTTAGGTTCTAATTAGTCATGTATAAAAACTTGAGCCTAAGAAGAAACCTCCTTGACCGACTTTACACTTTGGTCCTCATATATTTACTCTTTGGCCCTCAACTTTTGAACCCTCGCATTTTGGCCCCTAACTCTCGTTCGTTCTTTGCAAACAGGTCCCTCCTGCAAAACCCTGCCAGCACCATGCTCCGGCGACCTTGCGCGGAGCATGGCGCCGCGCAGGGTGAGGTGGAGGACCTGGCATGTATACCGGGGGTGCCCTGCGTCGTCAGCCGTCGCAGGAGCACCCCCATGGTCATTGTAGCCCCCCATACCGGCCGTGCGAACGCACGGACGGTATGGGTTCGTATTCCGACCATTCTCCGGCGAGGGAGACACGTCGTCTCCCTCCGCCTTCCTCCCTGCTTCATCCCTATAAATACCCCCCGCCGCTCCACCGACAACGGCAGCCTGGATCTGACGGAGAAAACCCCCAACTTTCCTCTCTTCTCACTCCGGCAGACGCCCACCAGCTCCGGCGGTTCTTCTTCCTCCTCCTCTTCGCTCTGCCGCAATACCAGCAGCAGAGACTTCTTCCCCTGCTCTTCCCGCGTCGCGCAATACCGGCGCGCGCTGCCTCTGCCCCGTCGTCACCGCCGTCCTCCCCCCACTGGGCATCGTCTTCTCCGGCGACAGTCGATACGACTGTCGCCCTGTTCCTCCCCCTTCGTCCATGCAGTTAAGTTAGAACTACTCCCCTTCTTCTCCTCTTTCTTTCCCCGCTTTCGATTTAGTCAATTAAGCCCTCTACCGACCCTGTTCACCCTCATCCTCTCCGCCTCCGACCACCCTCCGGCGAGCCGCTCCCATCACCTCAGCGACCCACACGGCTCGCCGACCACCGCAGAATCTCCGCCTCTTCACCCTGATCCTCTTCCGCCCTTCCACTTCCCACCAAACACCCTCTGCAGATCCACCGAACACACCCACTTCCTCGCTCACAGTTTGACCTAGGACGACCTGTCAGCTCCATCTCGCCCCCTGCAAACCCCCTGACCACCTTCGCCGTGCCACGGCGAAGGTCCCCCGCCTGTCTGATTTGGCCGAGAGGCCGTTCTTCTGTGACCAGGTGACTCGCCCGCCGTCGCCATTACTGCGCAGGCAGAGCTGCTTCACCTGCAGGTGCAGGCACGCCTTCGCCCAGAATTGACTTCCAGGTTGCGCAGGGACTCTCCGCGAAACGTCCCTGGTTCACAGACGGGGCGAAGGCCGCGCGGGAAGCCTCGATCGCCCACTGCTCCATCCGCGACGCGCTCAATTGGGGTGGGACATTTAGTCCCACCTCGGAACCTCCCGAAGGCGCGCGGATGCATAAAGGCAAAAACTGCCTTATGCTGTCTGCCTCCTGACCACGGGGTGAGGTCCCTCTCACCCGACCCGACCCGGCCTCGTCCGTGACCACGCTCCGCGGACCTGGCCCGACCCGATTAGACTGACCTGCACTCCTCGCCCACCACGCACGCCGGTGGGCCTGGACCCGGGCCTGACCCGAACCCGATTACCCGGTAGCGCTCTGGGAGAGCTTCCGAAGAGTGATTTCAGAGAGAGAGAAACGCGGGGGAGGGGGGTAGAGTAGGTTTTTGCCCTCTGATGCTGGACTCTTGAGCGTGCAGGCACAGGTGAAGGACTGCGGAAGAAGAACTGAAGCGGCACTGTAACATCCGCGGGTTAAGTCGTCTGATTGGAAAATCAGACGACGTACTGAAGACAGGTGAAGACAAAGAAGAAGAAGAAATGAAGAGAAGCAAGAAGCAAGAAAAGAAGAAGAAGATCTGACGAAAAAGAAAGAAAGAAAACAAGGAAGAATAGAAGACAGAAGAAGAAGAGCACGAGGAGAAGATCTGAAGAAAGCAGAAGAAGAAGAAGAAGAAGAAGAAGAACAGGAAGAACAAAAGCCAAAGAGGAGATAAGACAAAGAGGAAGAAGGAAGAGAAGAAGAAGAAGCCAAATTTTCATCTCTCTCTCTCTCTCTTTATTTTTGTAATAGAACTTGTATATCTCTAGAATACAACTTGCTCCCTGAGTTCGACCTCGGGAACTCTTTCATTTTTCCGAGTAAAAAATTTTTTATATGAAACGTTGGTAACAACCGGCTTCACTACAACGTTATAACAAACCCGGTAAAACCCGACGATCTTCATTATTTGGCGCCGTTGCCGGGGAGCAACGGCTATTCTAGAGGTAAACATTCCTGTTTCTTTTAAGTTCTGATAATCTCCTCTCTTTTGTGCAGCTACAGGAACTCAAGAAGACAAGCAACCACACAACCACACCGAAGACAGGTAAAATCTTTTCTCTCACTATTAACCCCTACACTCTAAAGAGGAAGAAAAGAAAAGAACAAGCAATATAGGGCTAACCTGTCTTCCATATTTAGTAACCATAAAAGTTGCATGTTTTCAACTCATTATTTCTGCACACTATTAAGGGTATTTAAGGGCTAACACATTCTTGCTTGAGCCCTAATTACCCAACAAAGAATTAACTGGACCAAGTAGAGCCAACCTAGGATCCAACACTAGGGATTTAGAGACACACTCCTTAAGCAAGAATTGAGAAAACCAAATGAAGTGTGCCCAAGCCCTTGTCTGAAAATACCTATTCAAAGAAAATCTAAAACAATTGGCTCTCTAAACACTTGAACCCTAAAAGACAGGACCCAAAAAGCTCTCAAAGAAAACAAGAGGTAAAGTTGACCCCTTTGGGTTAACCAACCTTAAATTAGGTCACTCTTTGCACTTAAAAAGACTAAAGTTCAAGTGAAACCTTAAGCACCCTGATCTTAAAATTGGTAGACTTAAGAGGTCAAGATCCCCATTCTGGTCTACCTGGAACCGCAGTGACAAGAGAGGTCGGGTGGGGGAAACCCTGTAACCCGTGGGGACGCTCTACCGTGTAGGGGTCTTCGCGGGACTCTCCCTCTCTGGCTGCCCAGGTAATTCTCAGGTGGACGATCTTTCTGATCAAGGGGTCCATCTGCCCCGAACCTCTATAGTCACCCAACAATTTTTGGGTGTCTTGATTGGGTCCAGCACCTGCTTATCTCATCCAGCCCTTCAGTATTTTTCAGGAGGTCCTTGAAACCTCCTATAGAAATTCACTCTTCCCGAGGCTAAGCCTCGGCTCCTTTGTTTTTGCAGAAATCATTCACATAGCCCCTCTTTCCTCTGATTCTGAACAAAATCCCCTTCTTCCATCTTGATTCAAACTTTGATTCTATTCCACCACCTGATCCAATTATGCAGCCTAATTACCTAGCAAGACTACCATTCAAGAAACCTGAATATCGGAGATCTATGAAAGATAAAATGATCGAGGATGCCATAAGATTCTATGAAAAGGAAGAAAAAACCTCAACACCAATAGGAGATATTCAGGTTGATGTCCCAACAACCACATCCTTCATCATAAACTGTGCCCAAATTCTATTAACTGGAATTTCAAAAGGATCAACCCGAGATATGCTCATGACAGGATACATTAAGATGGAAAAATTACACCAATCTGAATACCTTCAATGCTTGACAAATCCTGTACTTTGGGAACAACACCAAGATGCCCTTATAAAACGGGTAGAAATGATGAAATCAGTAGAACAAATTATCAACCGGAAATACCCGTATATACCAGAAACAGAGGATGAACCATCTTGGAACAGTATCAAGGAACCATTCAGTTTCCCAGATCCCGGGATTGAGGCACAAAGTGGTTGTAAAATCCCAACCCAGATAGAAGACAATGTTGAATTAGGTTGGGATATTGCAGGAGAACACAATGCTGAGCCAACCCTAGGCCATGAATCACCAAGCTTAGAACTCCAAGACTCCTGCAATGACAAGATTAGAATTGAACCTCTGGAGGGTATAAATTCCACCCCTTGTTTTGATAAGGTGACCCTCGAAGGTTATTCGGAATTAGGTTCTAATAATTCTACCCACATCCTAAGCCTAGAACCTAGATCTGAAACTTATTGGGAAGATTATGAGGCCCTTTATGAGAAAGATCAAATCTTTACAGAATATGATTCCGGGCCTCTATTTAATGAATACCCCTCTCCAACATCCTCAGGAAATCTGATCGATTTTTCAGAAAACATGCCAATTTATGATACAGAAACTGAGTTGGATGAGCAAGGTTTTAATGGGGTCTATCCTACCAGCTTAGAGCTTGAACAGAACATCTTTTTGAACCCAGAATTGACATATAGGCTAGAACCCAGTCAGGCTGCTGATTCCACATCTGATGATTTTTGTTGTGGTGGAATTCATGATCATGAATCTCATTTTCGCCAACTCTCCGACAATTTCAAATCTGACTATAATTGCGGAGAGATTCCCCTTCCTGAACACGCCAGGCCTATCTACGACCTCAGTTCTCATGACTCTAACTCCGACTCTGAGGTCCTGATTCCCGAGATCACTGATAACACAGAATCATTCCTTTTCGATCCTCAGGAACCAAAAACAGAAAATGCCAAGAGTGATTGTAACCCAGAATCCAAATTTTTTCTCGAATCCGATTTCTTTCATCCTACAGACACTCTTCCGGCATTTGATAGTTACCCAGAGGACTCTCTACAGGAAACCACCTATCATCTGTTTCTAGAAGAGCCCTCGTACACAATGGCCACCTCATCCGCACACACAGAACGGATCAAAACCTCTCCCAAACCCCGACCCGCAACCGGAGTCAATTTCTATTCAGATTCACCTCTCACCGAGCCGATTGCATTTCCACATCGGGTTCCGAACATTGATCAGACTACATACCATGCTCTATCATTCTCTGATCACCCCTGTAGGGTTCCTGCATCAACCACTGATTATCCTACGGGTCCCTACTCTGACCAGGCTGATTCGGCTCAGCCAAACCCTGCGTTTACACTTCCACATCCATCTGAGCCTCATAGTTTATGGTGGGTTCCACACTTTTTTATACACATCTATCAACCCACCAGATTGATTGGGTTTGGGCTGCATCATCAGCCTGTTGATCTGAACAAGCACCTGGTTGGACCAACCAGGCTCTTAATCAAGGTGCTTGTCTTACAAAACTCTGCTGATTTGACCATCCCCTCTCCA
Organism: Thalassia testudinum; assembly: GCA_037157565.1. Taxonomy (NCBI): domain Eukaryota; kingdom Viridiplantae; phylum Streptophyta; class Magnoliopsida; order Alismatales; family Hydrocharitaceae; genus Thalassia; species Thalassia testudinum. The sequence goes on from JAZHRO010000063.1 coordinate 138,790,213, forward strand.
TCGCATTTCCCGCTTGGCTGAAGGCATCAAATTTAGCGCTCAACGGGAGGCAGCCCGTCATTCTCTTTGAAAACCTGAAACTTGTTCTGACAGCTTTTTGCACTTGAAGTTCACACTTTAGGACAGCCGACTCCAACTCAGATGTTTGCATCTGGGATTTGAAATCGTCCGCAAAAATTCAACCCGACCCCTCCACTCACCCAAATTTCTGTCTTAAGGAATGAACTAAGACCCCCTAGGTTACAATGAGGACATTGCAAATCTTAGGCATGGGGGGGTATGAAAGTACAAAAACTTGTAAGAAAAGGTTTCAAACAAAAAAATTCACATATGCCAAAAACACCATAAAAATTAAAAAAATTTTCGAAAAAGAATAAGAGGAAAAGAGGAGAATTTTGTAAAGGAGAGAAGAAACAAAATGAAAAAGGAGCACAAAATTATAAGAAAAGTTGATAGTCATTAGTAAGGAACTAAGGAATTAACCTAAGTTCTAGACCTCATTCAAGAAAATAACTGAAAAGTGCACAATAAGATTAGTAAGAATGCAAACCTTAGGCATTCTTGAATAGACTCTTAGTACCCATTAAGATCTGGACACTCCTCAAGAGGTTGAGGAAAATGAAAAGCTGAAGTATTAGGTCTAAGGCTTAGGGAGTATTCGGCCTCGTTAACTAATTTTTGGTTTACGGGACTCAGTAACCTAAGCACCCTAATCTCACACACAGCCTGGTTCAGTAAGCATAAAAATCAGAATCACGCAGAAGCGTCGCAAAAATCTGAAAAGAACACCTAGAATAGGAATGGCCGATCAACACAAGTTGATTTGGACGAGTTCCCAGCGCGGAGAGGCGGGAAATCCCCTCGAAGATGCGTAACAAAATATCATCTTCTCGGTGCTTGTCTCTTAGGATATTTGCATATCCTACGGGGGGCATGTAAGCACTCTGCTGGTTCAGATTCCATGGATGGCATTATCTCGAAGTGTCAATTGCCAGGGTCTGGATTCGGCCACGGAATACCATGGATGGGATTATCTCGAAATCTCAATAGCCAGGGTTCCGGGGGTTGCCATGGGCGGTGCTATCTCGAAGCATCGATCGCCAGGAACCCTTGAGGATTGATGATGGGAGCAAGGAATCTGATACAGACCGTGTTGAAAAGCCAATCCTAGGCTAGAACTAAAAAGAAAAAGAGAGAGAAAACTCTCCAAACAGAAAAAAACTTTCTATCTCTCTCTTACAAAACGCACTGCGAACTGGGCCAGGGCTAAAATCATTTCAAGCACGGGTGCTTTAACCACGAAGTCCAATAAACCTTAGGTTAGTTCTTGCGGGCCTTAAAAACCTTTGCTGAAAGACTGAGGCTAAGGCTAGACAGATTTGGATCTTGATTGATACTAGAGTACCTTTTAGGCCTATGGTCAGCATTCTAACCTAATCTATGCTCAAATAAAAAAGGCACTTATCTAAAACCATTGAAAACTTCATGGTCTAGAACAAGGGTTGAAACCTTAAGTTTTTTGCTAAGGGACTAGCAAAAGCTAGGCATGGGGGTATGATGAGAACCTCATCATGAGCCATAACTAGCTCATTTTGACCCAATACAAAGGATAAAAGCTCCTACATATCTCAAGGAAAGGCGTAACTCAGAGAATTCTGAGTTTGAGAAGAAAACAAGTTATAAGGGGTAAAAGTGCAATTTTACCAGTATAATCTGCATACAGGGTAATTCAGGGCCCAAACATAGGTCAAAACAGCTTAATAAGAATAAAAGTGGGATGAAATGATCTAGCAAGGGCTACAGCAATTCCAAGAGACTAAATCTGTAACCCTAAAACAACCCACTTCAATTCACAAGGTTCGAGGCAAAGTAAAAATAGAATAAACCCTCTAAAATTCATAGAAAAATAATCTCTAGGGTTTAGAACCTTCAATTTGGCCTTTAGAACCCATTTTGACCTACATTGAGAACCATGCCCAATTAATAACTTAATTTGGATTTTTGCGCAAATTGACCGGTCGAACAAGGTTTAAGATGAAAATAAAATTTACCATCAGATTCCTTAGGTTCTAATTAGTCATGTATAAAAACTTGAGCCTAAGAAGAAACCTCCTTGACCGACTTTACACTTTGGTCCTCATATATTTACTCTTTGGCCCTCAACTTTTGAACCCTCGCATTTTGGCCCCTAACTCTCCTTCGTTCTTTGCAAACAGGTCCCTCCTGCAAAACCCTGCCAGCACCATGCTCCGGCGACCTTGCGCGGAGCATGGCGCCGCGCAGGGTGAGGTGGAGGACCTGGCATGTATACCGGGGGTGCCCTGCGTCGTCAGCCGTCGCAGGAGCACCCCCATGGTCATTGTAGCCCCCCATACCGGCCGTGCGAACGCACGGACGGTATGGGTTCGTATTCCGACCATTCTCCGGCGAGGGAGACACGTCGTCTCCCTCCGCCTTCCTCCCTGCTTCATCCCTATAAATACCCCCCGCCGCTCCACCGACGACGGCAGCCTGGATCTGACGGAGAAAACCCCCAACTTTCCTCTCTTCTCACTCCGGCAGACGCCCACCAGCTCCGGCGGTTCTTCTTCCTCCTCCTCTTCGCTCTGCCGCAATACCAGCAGCAGAGACTTCTTCCCCTGCTCTTCCCGCGTCGCGCAATACCGGCGCGCGCTGCCTCTGCCCCGTCGTCACCGCCGTCCTCCCCCCACTGGGCATCGTCTTCTCCGGCGACAGTCGATACGACTGTCGCCCTGTTCCTCCCCCTTCGTCCATGCAGTTAAGTTAGAACTACTCCCCTTCTCCTCTTTCTTTCCCCGCTTTCGATTTAGTCAATTAAGCCCTCTACCGACCCTGTTCACCCTCATCCTCTCCGCCTCCGACCACCCTCCGGCGAGCCGCTCCCATCACCTCAGCGACCCACACGGCTCGCCGACCACCGCAGAATCTCCGCCTCTTCACCCTGATCCTCTTCCGCCCTTCCACTTCCCACCAAACACCCTCTGCAGATCCACCGAACACACCCACTTCCTCGCTCACAGTTTGACCTAGGACGACCTGTCAGCTCCATCTCGCCCCCTGCAAACCCCCTGACCACCTTCGCCGTGCCACGGCGAAGGTCCCCCACCTGTCTGATTTGGCCGAGAGGCCGTTCTTCTGTGACCAGGTGACTCGCCCGCCGTCGCCATTACTGCGCAGGCAGAGCTGCTTCACCTGCAGGTGCAGGCACGCCTTCGCCCAGAATTGACTTCCAGGTTGCGCAGGGACTCTCCGCGAAACGTCCCTGGTTCACAGACGGGGCGAAGGCCGCGCGGGAAGCCTCGATCGCCCACTGCTCCATCCGCGACGCGCTCAATTGGGGTGGGACATTTAGTCCCACCTCGGAACCTCCCGAAGGCGCGCGGATGCATAAAGGCAAAAACTGCCTTATGCTGTCTGCCTCCTGACCACGGGGTGAGGTCCCTCTCACCCGACCCGACCCGGCCTCGTCCGTGACCACGCTCCGCGGACCTGGCCCGACCCGATTAGACTGACCTGCACTCCTCGCCCACCACGCACGCCGGTGGGCCTGGACCCGGGCCTGACCCGAACCCGATTACCCGGTAGCGCTCTGGGAGAGCTTCCGAAGAGTGATTTCAGAGAGAGAGAAACGCGGGGGAGGGGGGTAGAGTAGGTTTTTGCCCTCTGATGCTGGACTCTTGAGCGTGCAGGCACAGGTGAAGGACTGCGGAAGAAGAACTGAAGCGGCACTGTAACATCCGCGGGTTAAGTCGTCTGATTGGAAAATCAGACGACGTACTGAAGACAGGTGAAGACAAAGAAGAAGAAGAAATGAAGAGAAGCAAGAAGCAAGAAAAGAAGAAGAAGATCTGACGAAAAAGAAAGAAAGAAAACAAGGAAGAATAGAAGACAGAAGAAGAAGAGCACGAGGAGAAGATCTGAAGAAAGCAGAAGAAGAAGAAGAAGAAGAAGAAGAACAGGAAGAACAAAAGCCAAAGAGGAGATAAGACAAAGAGGAAGAAGGAAGAGAAGAAGAAGAAGCCAAATTTTCATCTCTCTCTCTCTCTCTTTATTTTTGTAATAGAACTTGTATATCTCTAGAATACAACTTGCTCCCTGAGTTCGACCTCGGGAACTCTTTCATTTTTCCGAGTAAAAAATTTTTTATATGAAACGTTGGTAACACACGGCATGCTCACGAAATGAACACTTGGAATTTCATCGGCCCGGCATCAAAATCGGCATTTCAAACCTTGGGAAGCGTTGAGGCGCAGCACCCAATCAATGGCAGGGAGGCGACGCTACTAGGGATAGGCAACACTGCAGAGACCGAAGGCGGTGCCAATCAAGACCTGATCACCTGCAACCCCACTCGAGACCCAAAGGCGACGCTACTAGGGCTCGCCTAGCCCCAGCAGTGTCGCCAAGGAAGGTTAGCATCTCCCCTACAAAGAAGCAGCACCAGTGGTGTCTCGCCAGAGAAGGTCCCTAGTGGCACTGGGGTCTAGTGGCACTGGCAAGTAAAGAGAGAGAGTGGGAGAAGGTGGTAGGATTTAGAGGCTTATTTGGGTGGGGTACCTAGGGTACCAGTCTAGGACCGCTGTTTTGATACTAAGTTAAGAAAAATGAACTTAGCTTATTCTGAAACCCCACCTCTCTTTATATAGAGAGAGAGGTGGAAACAAATTACAACACAACCCTATAAAGAAAATAAAACAAAGCAAACACCACCCATACATAATTAAAATAGGCAAAGTAAACAAAGTGTGAAAGGGTAAATAATGTTTTCTCATTAAGTCAATGAAATACTAACCTCTTTAGGAGAAGAGAAACTGGACAAATTACATGGAAGGCCAAATAAAATAGAAAATTTGCAAATTCCCCCTCATCTCATCTTTACACGTTAACACTCCCCCTTAAGTTGAGGCACATATATCTGTTAGTCACAACTTGTCACACAAATTCATGTCTTTTCTTCTTGAGAGCCTTGGTGAGTATATTTGTAAGTTGTAACCCTAAGGTAATGTAGGGGGTGCTGGTCCTTCCTTCAATGACTACATTCATGACAAAATGGAAATCAACTTTGATGTGCTTCATCCGCTCTTAAAAAATAGGATTATAGGCCACATAAGTTGCAAACTTATTATCAAAATAAAGTGGAACAAGTGTCTCAATCTTTCCCTTCCATCTCCTATAGGAAACCCACAATCCACACGATCTTGCATGCAGCGTGCACCATGGCACAGTACTCTACCTCTGCACTGGAGTAGGTGACTATATGACTACACTCTGCTTCTTGCTTTGCCAAAAAATAAGATTCCCTCCTAAGAACACAACATACGCTGAGGTGGAGCATCGATCATTAATAAATCCTACATAGTTTGCATTTGAATAGGCCATGATATCCATGGACCTATTATCTCTGTAGTAGAGCCTTAGACCAAGACTGCCCTTGAAGTATCTTAGAACGAGACATACCACACGCCAATGACTGTATCGAAGAGCCTGCATATGCTAACTAGTTTTGCTAACTGCAAAAATGATATCAGGTCGAGTCACAGTTAGGTACAATAGCCTCCCTACTAAGCTCCGATATATGGTAACATCCTCATATGGGGATCATCCTCATCTGTGCCACGGAATTGTTGTGCCTCAACGAATGCCAGATGGCTTAGCTCCAAGAAAGCCAACCTCTTCTAGTATCTGTAATGTGTATTGCCTTTATGACAAGGATAAATATAATCCTTGTCGAACAGCCTCAATCCTAAGGAAATATCATAGATTACCAAGATCCTTAATCACAAAGGTGGACTGCAGAAATGCCTTCCTCATCATCACCTATCAAGATCATGTCATCCACATAAACTGCCAGGACCACAACTCTGCCAGTGGATACATCACCTGTCCTTCGAATAAAAATAGAATGATTTGAAGATGACCAATAAAACCCAATCTTTTGGATCTTCAAACTAAGATGCTCAAACCACGGCCTCGAGCTCTACTTTAGACCATATGGCCTTCCTCAGACGACAAACATGCTCCCCATGTATGCCATATCCTGATGGTTGTCTCATATACACCTCCTTTGCCAGATCACTATATAAGAAAGTATTTTTGATATCCAACTAGTACAACAACCATCCCCGTTTAACTACCACAGAGATGATGATCCTAATAGACAAGATACGTACCACTGGGGAAAAGGTCTCCATGTAGTCAATGTCATAGGTCTGTATGAAACCTTTTACAACCAATCGAACCTTGTATCTGTCGATAGTGCCATCCACCTGATATTTAACTGTGTAAACCCAACAACAATCCACCACTGTAGCATTGAGAGGAGATGGCACCAATTCCCACATCCCCCTAAACCGAAGTGCCTACATCTCATCCATGGCTGCACATCATCAGGGATCCTAGGAGGCTTGAGAGCAGTATCTGGGAACAACTGCAGTAGTGATAGCAAAGGCAAGCTGTCTGATCTCCCCCTCCAAATGAGAATGTAGAGGTTTTAGGTGGGAGAATAATTGTTGTTATTGATAAAAAAGAGACCCTAGCCCTCTTTATATAAAGAGGGGCAAGAATATAAATGGAAACACCAATTAAAACTTTTACTAAAAATAGACACGACTAAATAAGGAGATAGAATCACCAACTTTATTTCCTAACACTCCCCCTCAAGTCGAGATGCGGGAGATGGGGAAGACTTGAATCCGTAAGGTAGTGAAGATCCACTCTCATCGACATGGTAGTCCACTTCTTCATGTCTTCAACCCTGGATGCCCCTTCTTGTACACCCTCACAAACCAGTCACGCTCGATTTCTCTTAAGGTGCGAGAGAGTGCTGCCCAAACTTTGACATCTTGAGGCGGCTCCCATCTTCAAATCTTGTATCTTCCACTCAACATATAAGGACCCGAAAGACAAAAATTAGACTTTAAGGCAAACATGCAAATGACCTAAAATAGAAGACAAAACTTCACGACCTGAACACAAAATACCCTAAAATTCCCCCTCCCTTTTTTTTCTCTTTAACTGAAATCAGAGAGAGAACAACAGGTGCCATTACTATTGCTAGTGTGATCGGAGAAGAGAGGAAGGAGAGGAGAGGAGAGGAGTAGGGCCACCATCAACTCCCTCTTCTTCTCCTTCTTCCCTCTCCTTTTTTCTCCTTCTTTCTTTTCTCAATGGGCGACAGTGCTACAATGACAGGGAGGAGCATGGCGGCCCTCCGGTAGGTCAAAGGAGGATCGAGCCACCTCGATCTGGTAAGGCATCCTCCAAGGAATACGATGGTGCCCTCAAACCCTCGATCAAGCGAGGTTTGAGGGTCTAAAACCCCAATCCGATCCACGGCGCTAACTAGCGGAGCTGGTGACTTTTTATCTCGCCGACAGTGACTCCAGAGATCGATGGTGGTAGGAGGGGTTGCGGTCGGTGGGTAATAGGCCAACAACGTACCCCTCCAAGGTTGACGGAGATTGGTGGTCGGAGGTGGCTCCGGCGAGGCTTTTTTCTAGCCGACGACGAGTAGCAGCAGCGGAAGAGGAAGTAGAAGAGGGAGAAGAGAAAGCCTCTCTGGTGGCTCGTTGAAGGTCGGCTGTGCCACCGAAGGGCCTCCCCCCCTCTAGGTTTTCCTTTTCCAAACCCTAAACCACCAAGATCGATGGCTCATACCATGTGGAGATTTTAAGTGGGAGAATAATTGTTGTTATTAATAAAAAAGAGACCCTAGCCCTCTTTATATAGAGAAGGGCAAGGATATACATGGAAACACCAATTAAACCCTCTACTAAAATTAGACACGACTAAATAAGGAGATCGAATCTCCAACTTTATTTCCTAATAGAGAAGTCTTCATATAATGACATATACAGTGTAGGGTACAGGATCGACTGAGCTTTCCTAAAGGAATAGGCTTCTCCTTATTAGATTTGACTCATCTAGAACCACAGAAGTAGAGACAGGAGAGGAATCTTGAGCCTAAGGAGCAATAGGGACAATAACCAGGCACCAATGATAAACCTAAGTCTCCCTAGGAGCCAACTCAATACTAACACTCTCCTTGAAGTAGTAGGGTACCTTCTCAAAGAAGGACACATCTATGGTCACAGTATAGCGCTTGTGGATTGGATCATAGCATCTATAGCCCAAGTCCATGAGTAGCCCAGAAAAATGCACTCAAAGCCCCCAGGGAAAGCTTGTCCTGATTCCCATGCACTTAGACAAAACATGTGCTCCCAAACACTCACAATGGTAAAGAAAATGGTCTATCACAATCTAGATACAAAACCTGATAAGGAATACATCTGTGAAGCACGAAAATGGGGACCTGGTTGATCAAGTAGGCAACGGTAAGTATAGAGTCACCCCAAATTGCTTACATACGTTCATATGTATCATCAACGTTCATGCAATAGCAAAAAGGTGCCTTAGCTTACGCTCTACCACACCATTCTACTGAGACGTGTAAGCGCAAGAAGTCAAGTGGATAGTCCCATGAGCACAGAAAAACTCATGCATCTCCCTCTAGAGAAATTCCAAAGCATTATTGCTCTAGAAAACTCGAACAATAATAGAAATTGTGTCTGGACCTCTACAAAGAATCTCTGATAGGGGATCTCCAATCTGGCCTTCATCAAGAAGACCTAGGTGAGATAAATGTGATCATTAGCAAATATCGCATAGTACCTATGTCCTCCAATACTCAGTACTCTTGTTGGTCCCTACACCTCACAGTGAATCAAAGCAAACAAGGTCGTACTTACCCCAACACATCGTCGTGGAAAGGTACTCCTATGATATTTCCTAATTGGCAATCCTCGCACTCAAGTGACAACGTGTCTAGCAACTCGGGATACATACAAGGTTGTCAAAGGCAAGAGGCGTCAAAAAGAGAGGGGTCCAAAACACCCGAGGCACTAAGCGCTTTCCTAGACGCTCACCCGAGAAAAATGAAGTGCTAATATATATATATGAATGTATATTTGTATGTCTGCATATATATATATATATGCAGACATATAAATATACATTCAAGTACACAATAACTAAAATATAGTATATTATGATTGCATATATATAATATACATGACATATAAATGATTAGACAAATAGGTGTAATACACACATATGTGCATTGATACATATGATGAGTTTGTGTACAATTTCGTACATTTACATATACACATATGTAAATGTACACATTATGTAATTTATATTTATATGCTATACTTATGCACATGTGTGCATGTACATATATATTTGTATTTAGAAGTTGACATGTACATACATACACAAACAAACAAAATATATGTGCATATTTGTATGTATATATGTATCTCCTATATGTATATATCTATTTAGGCACATGTATATGTATATATCTATGCATATATGCTCATACATATGCATATGTGTGTATTTAACTAAGAGAGAGTAATCAATAATTACTTAAAAAGAAATTAAAACCCTTAAAAATATTTTAAAAAATGCAAAACCAACAAACTTGGTTCAGGTGCTTACCTGGGGTGCCTAGCGCCTTGGCCTAGGCACTCTCCTAGGCAGTGCCTCAGGAAAACCAAGCGAGCCAAGCCTTATTAAGGCGCTAAGGCCTCACCTCGCCTCAACCTAGCACCTAAGCGAGCGCCTTGACAGCACTGGATACATCTAACGCATCTTCCCAATTGATGGATGTCCTAGTCATCTGTGCCATAGCCAAGGATCACAAGCAATCAATACATCACCAACAAACAGTGTAGGTGCATCAAGATAGCAAAGGTCGTCTCTCTATCCCACCACCAATGATCTCATTGGTACTTTTTTTCTTGGAAATAGCAATGTCTATCATCGAATAGGGCCTTGCATATCTTGCTAATAGACAGTAAACTCATTGGGAATTCCAGGGCACAATGCACATCACTAATACGCAGAACTGGTGACACCTAGACTTCTCCAACAGAAGTAACAACAGAGGTTGCCCCATTGGCCACTCTGACTTCTCTAATTCCACGTGGCTTGGAGGGATTCTTCAACTCCTCAGTGTTCCTAGTGAGATGAATTATGCACCCGAATTAATGACCCAAGGCCCATATCGCTTGTTGTTTCTCTTAGATCTCTCGTGTATCGGAATACCAAAACTAAACAATCTAATTTCTACCCTTTTTTCTGGCACAAAGAACTTACTTTGCATGAGAGAAAGCTCATCATGCTAAAATAAAACTTGGAACAAACTCGTGAAAGAAGACTCATCACGCAAACAAACATAAAGTGAATATATGCTCCAACTTCATGGTCGACAACCACCCCACCGCCAAGCTCTATAGCAACAACGGCATTGCTGTTGCATGTTCCTGTAGTGGCAACGACATTACTATTGCCAATTCCCGTGGTGGCTCAGCTACTGTTGGTCACGGAAGTGACGCCGCTACCGTTAATCATAGTGGCAACACTGCCAACCAACGCTCCTTCAATCATCTTTTAAATCACCATGAATTTGGTGATTCAAACACATGGTGATTCAAACATCTTAATTGGTGGATATTTGGTGGGATATTAGACCATAGACCACCGATCTAGGATCGCTGCTCTAACATCATGTGAAAGGGGAAATAATGTTTTTCATTAAGTCAATGAAACCCTAACCTCTCAAATTACATGGAAGGCCAAATAAAATGGAAAAATTGCAAAATGCCCCTCATCTCATCTTTTCAGGTTATCAGCATTGTCAATAACCAATCATAACCCTAACAATTCTAAATTAATTTTGGTAGATCATCTATGACCATGAAAGCAAATCAACAAACACTCGAAAAATTGATTCGATTTTTGATGCACCACAGTGTTATATTTTTATCTTCAAGGATGAGTACGCTAGGCTCTCAACTTTGTCCCTAGATCCTGCTATGGGTTCTTTATCTTCATCTTTTCCATCCTCAATTATTATTGGTGTGCATGCTTTTTAACATATACATACTTATTCTTTGGCTAAGGATACAAAGCGGATTGCCGATTTTGGCATTTCCTGTCACATCATTTCTTTTTTTTTTTAAAGGAGCAAGGGTGGTTATCCGGTTGATAACCACTCAGCTTCCCATCACATCATTGCCAATGACTCAAAGTATAAGCCTTCAATTTTTAACAAATCCATCTAATGTCAAAGTTGCTAATCATTGCTTCTCTCATTGCTCCACAAGGGGCATTGAGATTGATTTGCCTCTGCCTCAAACCAATATATTGAATGTTCTCAGTTAAAAGTAAGTCTTTTGCCTATTGGCCAACTTGTGAAGTCTCTAAATTATTATGATACATTTTATGCCTCTCATTCTATGTTTCAAGATTCCGGAGGATGAAACCTATGGGGGTTGAGTATAATTGTGTATCCTACAATATTAACCTTTGCGTTGGCAGCATTGTTTGGTACATCAGAGCATGATAGCATTTAGGCATGAGTTTCCTGGTCAGGTGCTAGATAAGTCCTTCCAATGTGATGCTTGTTAGTTTGATAAACATTTTCAATCTATGTTTACAATTTTACAACAAATGGAAGTTTGTTGCCTTCTGTTAGGTTCATGTAAATTAGTGGGGTCCATATACATGAATTATCAAAAGCGTTTTAATTTTTACTTGTCATGATAGATGGCTATACATTTTGAATGAACAATTTGAAACTCAAACTGTATATGTTGAATGAACAATTTGAAACTCAAACTGTTCATAGAGCTTTTATATAAAATGTCCCTGCAAACATTTGCAGTTACATGCATAACCTACCTTTTCTCACATTTACATGTTACTCCCAAAGACATTAAGTTGCACATCATATGGCCCTCTAGGATCCTCAATCATTTGCCACCATTTTTAACAAAAGTGGACTAAAAAGTATGATATTTGTTGGGAAATAAAGATTGGCCACGTCGCACTGCCACGTGACAGCCATCTAAGCCACGTGGCACACAGTAAAGGGCCCACAAGGGGGTAGCAGTCATGGTCCAAGGACCAAGTTTGGTGTCTTTTCTTAAGTTGCAAGTTTGGTTATTTTTAGTAAATGTTGTTTTAGGAAAATATGTTGAGATTTGTTTTTATTAAAGATAAGATCTTTCCTTAAGAGATAAGATATTTTCTCATTAGAGATAAGATTTTTTGTTTCTAATTGTAAGGATATGTTCTCTCTATAAAAAGAGAACATTCCCTTGTATTTTATTTTGAACAATACAAATCTTTTTAACTATTCAAGGCTCCTCTCATCTCTCTCTTTCTTCTCTCAACCGCCAGCCACCTTGGCCTACCATCATCATCAACGCTGGCCACCCAGCCAGCTGGTGGTGCTCCTCCACGCCTCCAAACCACACATGCGTGGATAGTCCACACGTGGACTATTTTTCCATGCCCAAGAAGAGCCTCCATACTCCACGTTGTGTCAATTCTTGACATGGTGTCAGAGCCACCAGTCTAGGCTCTCTTGTGCGTATGCGTATCTTGACCACACGATGGTTCTCACATCCAAGCAGTCATCCTCAACAAATCCAATGCCTTATACGGAGAAGGAAGACTAGAAAAAGATGACGGAATCAACCACGACGGTCAGAGACGCCACACTCGATCCCGGAGAAAGCAAGGTTGTTGTCTCCGGGACAACCATCAAGGTACGTGGCACTTCCAACTATGTCTTGTGGGCTCGCACCTTCAAGATCTTTGTTGGAGGCCAGGAGAAACTAAGCATTGTCCTTAAGGAGGCGCCAGAATTTAAAGATGACAAGAAGAAAAAGATATTTGAGAAGAACTACATCATCATGAATTGGCTCATGAATTCAATGGATCTATCCATAGCCTTGAATATGCTCTACAAAAAGAACGCATTTGAGATTTGGGCGGCCCTCAAGAAGAAGTATGCCCGAACCTCAAACAATGCCCGCATCACCGAACTCTACGCTTGTATCTAGATAGCCATTCAAGGAGATCTCTCCTTGACCAAATATTGCGAGAAGATGGAGGTATTATTTGAGTTGAAGATCTACGAGCCACTTTGTTGCAATAAGCAATGGAAGACACAGGCGATTTGGCAGTTCGCAAAGCTTTTATCAGGATCGCATTCCCTTGACCAAGTCGCCCGAGATAAGATCCTTGATTCAAAAGGGAAGATGGATCTTGAGACCATCTTCTACTATCTCCTCAAGATGGAGATCCCCGAGGAGGAAGACACGCAAGAGGTGAGAGCTCTACACTTACTATTCCAAAAGCAAGTGCGGGACGAGGATGAGGGTGTGTACATGGACCTTGCCACACCTACCCAAAGTGCCAACACTGTTGACGCAACAATCATCCACAAGACAAGTGTTAGGAGAAGTTTGGGAGGCCACCACATGGGGCTACTTGCAACTCACGCGTGGACTCCTTAACTCAAGAAAACCTTGAGAAGCTGTGTGCTCTTCTGAAAGAAAACAAGTCCACGGCGGCCGTCACGACGACTACTCAACTTACCACAAAAGCAATAACTCCGGAGGTCGCAAGAGGATTCGCTATCAACTTGTTAAAAGAGAAGATCGAAAGTTTGGCTCTCAAAGAAGATGAATGGTGGGGCGTCTAGCCTCACATGTGAAAGACCAAGTCGTCAGCCCTAGCGGCCTTGGACTTGAGGGGGAGTGTTAGGAAATAAAGATGGGCCACATGGCACTACCACGTAGGAGTGCCACGTGGCAGTACCATGTGGCACGCAATAAAAGGCCCACAAGGGGTCAGCGGTCATGGTCCAAGGACCAAGTTTGGTGTCTTTTCTTAAGTTGCAAGTTTGGTTATTTTTAGTAAATGTTATTTTAGGAAAATATGTTGGGAATTTCTTTTTATTAGAAATAAGATCTTTCCTTAAGAGATAAGATCTTTTCTTATTAGGGATAAGATCTTTTGTTTTCAATTGTAGGAATATATTCTCTCTATAAAAAGACAGCCTTCCCTTGTATTTTATTTTGAGCAATACAAATATTTCCAACTATTCAAGGCTCCTCTCCTCTCTCTCTCTTTCTTCTCTCAACCACCGGCCATCACCACCAACACCGGCCACCCAACCAGTCGATGGTGCTCTTCCACACCTCCAAACCACACACGCGTGGATTGTCCACATGTGGTCTATTTTTCCATGCCCAAGAAGAGCCTCCAAGCTCCACGTTGTGTCAATTCTTGATAATATTTTTGTAAAAAGACCCTTGTTGGATTTCTTAACTTCTATGCGTCTTTTTGTGTGAAAAGGGTGGCAAGATAGTCAAAAATAACTAGTTGAAAGAAAGACAATAACAAATGGAAGGTTGTGTAACTTATTTCCACTTCAATCTAAAATTACTACTTGAGAAGCCAACCCTTTTAGCCATACATGACTCTAGCATATCTGACAACCAAAGAAAGATATCAAATCATTCTTGAGAATGCATCATCTTAGGAATTTATAGAGAGTAGCCCTACTAGAAATCTAGTGGACCATTAAGGTCAATGACTTTATGAGATGACATTCTTGCCTAATATATATTAGGTTCTTATTGTTATTTGCATTTATAAAGAAGAGGATTTTCATCTAGTTCAATGCTTCACTGTGTTGTTGCATTAACTCCAAGAAAAAGTTCTTTAAAAATTGTATGGCTTGGGCTACCAAGGTGGTTGGAAGTAATTTGAACTTTTTGGAGACATGCTATTAGAATTTTCTTTTATCTTTTTTGAAAGCAAATACCATAAGAGTTTTACCTAGATTTTGGTAAAGAGCTCCTTGGAGCTCTTCAAACAAATAGAACGCATTCATTATTTGGATGAGAGTTGCAGAGAGAGACACTTTAGGAGCGAAAATGGTGCTTTTGCAATACTGCTTGTTTTGCTTTTTGGGAAGGAAAAAGTGGCACCCCTGAAGGTGTTCCATGGTGTAGTTTTGGTGCAAGAGGTTGGTCACATAGGTGTTATGGTTGACATAGGCACCCGAAAATGATGGCATATGCCTGTTTTGTGGGAACAAAGAGGAGTGCATTGAGCACCTTTTATTCTTTTATGGTTTTGCAAAGTGTACGTGGGTGTGTTAGCTGGGATTAAAATTTCTTCAGCCATTTTCAGAGAGGTTGAGAGGACTTATGCCACTTGTCAAGTTGAAGTTGTTTTAGATTGTTGAGAGATTTGTGTAGTGGTTTAGTCCCATATAGTAGAGTGAGACTTTGTGTTGTGTGTGGTAGCCAATAAATAGGCGTGTACGCCCACCTATTCCTTTGAGAACAAATAAACAGAAACACACACCTAGAGGGTGCTTCTCCCGTGGTTTTCTCCCTGCTCCTCGTGAGTGGAGTTTCCACGTAAACCTAAACGTTCCTTGATTAATTTATTGATTTGATATTATGCTTCCGCATTATTTAGATCTGTCAACTTAGATCTAATAAGGAGGGAGAATAATCTAGGCATTCCTATGGTTCTTGTGGTTGGGAACGAATGAGGCATGCCACTCTTTAGATCGAATAAGGAGAGAGAGCACAATCTAGGCATTCTTTTGGGCCCTACGATCGGGAAGGAATAAGGTGATTTTTAGGGTTGTTGCAGCATAGAGGAGAATGCCATACTAGGGGTACATCTTGGCTTCAATTTGAATGCCTCGTTGTAAAGATGGTTTTTAAGTTCTTGCACAATCACTAATTATTTATAAATGAAGACAGATGATTACTACTTCTGAGTAGTTTCCTTGTCTATTTAAAATAAATTCAAGGAGAAGCATATCTCAACACATTCATACCAAAGAGCTTAGCCAAACAGCCTGCAAACCAGCATGACAGCATTACTCTCAATACAACCTAAGGAAACCTCAGATTAATCAGGATGTCCACTGCCGACTTTTACTCTCGTCCCGTCATATACACCCAGATTCCTTTTATTTCCCTGGCATTGTAGATGTCCAAATGACCCCATTGTCATTTTCCCGGAAGCTTCCCATATTCACTTCCAACCAGCAATACTGATGTTGTACGTAATTTCCACAAATTAATGCTACGGACAGAACTTCCCTTAAATGGTTCAAGTAGTGTTTGGCATTCCTTCGAATCTCATTTTAAGGTTTAGTCCAACTGCATTGAACCCAATCTATTTGGATCTTTCTCGAACAAAAATCCGAATTCCCATGCTGCAGAAAGCAAAAGATTTGCAGGGAGGGAAAAGAAACAAAACACAATGAAGTTTTAAATAACACCTTCCAGAGCCAAGTGAAAACGAGAATGCACAGCATGCATCAGATTTACTTAAAAGACAACAACACATCACCAAACAGAACATCAAGGGAGAGAGAAAGAGGCACACACCAATGGCCGAGAGATGCAGGCGCTACTCCTCCTTCAAGGATCTAATCTCCCTCATATATATATATATATATATATATATATGTATGTATGTATATATTGAGGCCCTCTTTTTTACATTGGCGCGGGTTTGATCTCAAAGGCATCGATGAGAAAGGGATGCAACAACACGAATGGTATCGTCTCACTTGTCTCTTCCAGCGTGGAGTGTAGAGCACACAAACGGACCCTTCATTCATTGGCAAGACGACGAAAGCCATCTCCGATTTGCTCCTTCCGTCGGTCGGTCAGCTGTAGGGTTTTGGTGAGGGGATAACATCCGTTGCCACCAAGCAGCTCAAATTGGGAACCCAAGTTGCTCCAACTCACCGACGGAGTGTTCGGTAAGTAGACCCGGCGGTCGGGTCATTTGGCCGGTTGGAATTTTGAAAATCTTGATCCAAGCCATCGGGGTTTACCCATGGGTTCAAAGACTTAAGCCTAAACCTTGTTTTCAAGGGTCAAGTTAACCCATGGGTAAAATATGAAATATTTTAAATACAAATATCACTAAGCATACAAATAATCTAAGATATGGATATACTAATATGATAAGTTCCTTTTTACATTTAACGAAAGATTTAATTATATACAAAATTTTAAAAATAATTATATAAAATATCAAATATTGTTAAATATATATAATCTACAAAATAAGGATATCTAACATAATACAAAAGGTTGCTATATTTAATCGACAAGGACATGACATGCCCAGAAAGAAAAGCATACAAGAGACATGATAACTTGTAATAGTGACTAATTGTTACATAGCAAAATTAATACATATATTATATGTTTTTTAAAATTTAATAATTTATGGACCAGGTTGGGTTAGGTGAGGTGGTAAATTGGAGGCCCAAGCCCACTCATTCAAAATCAAGTTAATTAAAGGGTCAAGACAGATTGGGTCATGTAAAAAATAATTAAAACCTAAACCCACCCATTTTGCATGTCAGGTGGGTCAAGTCAATGGAGTCCCTAGTATAAGAAGAATAGGTTTGTGTAATAAGTATAGGAATAGAGAAAGAGTGTAATGGAATGGTGGAATAAGTGGATTATAGTGTTTAGTAACTTTTAACGTCTTGTTAAGGAATAAAGTGGAATTATTATGCTTAAGGCGTTTGGTTAATGCATTAAAATAGTGGAATAAGTAGTGGTTTTGGTTATAATTAGTTGAAAATAAAAGACAAATTATGGGTGATATTGCAAATATCATTGATCACCATTGATATTCACAACTATATACCCAATGATATTTTATATATCACCTGTGATATTTGGTTCAAATTGAATATCACAAGTAATATCTGGTTTTGAATTAAAATATCACTTGTGTAATTTGGTTGAAACTCAAATATTACATGTTCTTACCTAAATATCAATGGTGCAATTTACTTCACAAGGTAAGAGGGCAGCGATTAGGCTCGAGGAGCGAGGGCATGCAGGTGGGCTTGTGTTAGAGGGGTAGCGAGTTAAGTGTCCAATTTTGGAGAATGAGTACCGAAACTTTTTTATTTCACAAAGTGAAGGAGGGGAAGCAAAACTCGAGTTGTGCTAGTTCTCACATCCTTAACCCGATGCAAAGCCAACCCAAAACCGAAAACCAAGGTTCGAAATGCTGATTTCGATACGGTGTCAATGAAATTTTAAGTATATATTTCGTGGCATGTTGAGAGCACGTCGTGGAAATGCCCACTTTTCGATAGCAGATTTCGACAAGTTGATGGCCCGAAAATATGCCATTTCGGAGGCACGTCGAGGGCATGCCGATGCATGCCGACAAAAATGGCAGAAGTAATCAAAATGATATCAATTTCAAAAAAATCAAATGATGATTATGTAACAATAAGAGTGTTACATCATAATATTCATATACAACATGACCATACCATGTTAAAGTTCAATAATGAAAAATCAAATATTCTTACCATGTTAAGACTACAGAGAATTTAATAATGGAAGAATACAAAAAATTGAAGAATGAAAGAATCAAAGTATATAGTTTCAAAGTAAAAGTTAAAACCGTAAAGTCTTGATACATCAGAAGTCAGAACTCAGAAATCGGAACTTGGAAGCTGAAAATCAGATTTCACCAGAACCAAGAGTGCCTTGCTGAATCCATATCTCTCTCATGGGTACTATCACCACTTGATTGATACCATCATTGACTATTATGCCAATCAATACTTTGAATGTATTCATAGAAACACTCCCAAGACATATATGAATACATTGTCTGATAATCCATTATGTGTTGTCTATACTCAAAAAAATACTAACCAAAATCCCAAGACAGGGAAATCTACTATCTGTGTATGATTGACACACGTACAATTAGTTGCACATGTTTGGGAGAATCCTGTTGTTCTAGAACCATCTTGTGATGATTGTGATCTTGATGGAATTTGAGGGGGAGCTTGGGGTTGGAATTAAGAAGCAAAATAATCTTGGAAGGTACCATACCCATATGGGTAAGAATATACACCCATATGGTTGACATGCAAGCAAAATTCCTGCTTTCAACAACTAAACCATGTCGACATAGTGACTTCAAAAAAAATGTAATTTCAACGGCATGCCGTCGGCATTTAAAACCCAACCTGAAACTATGAAATGGAGCCCAGAATTGCTATGGTGTATTGATGCAACGGAAATTCGTCCTGAAAAAAGCTTTGAGTTTCGAAACCTATCGTCGTAGTTCGATTTGCAAGAAAATCCATCGATCAGATAATATTTATAATCGAAATCGAAAGGAGTCCTAAGTCGAACACGGGGAGGCGAACATTTAGTTTGAAAAATCTGTGTTTCGCTTTTATTTCTTTTTGTCATTTTTATTTTTTATAATTTTTTTTGGTGTTTTTATCAAGCAAGAGATCAGGTCGAAATAATTTCTATCTAACCTACTTACAAAAATAAGACAGAGAGAGACAATCATATATTTCTCATCAAATATTTACTACAACTATGAAAGCGAGAAAACTACACTACAAAAGCAAAAAGATAGAGATAGGTGAGAAGAATCCCCCTTTACGGTCGCTTGAAGGATAGCTTGCTCTGACGGCACCCTGAAGAAGGTGGTGAGGAGCAGAAAGAGGGAGAACGACGGTAGAGGAAGGAGGATAGGGAAGGACGTCGTTGCGGTGAGGATCTTCTTCCCGAAGGAGGTGAGCGGACGGCCATGGGATGCTCCATGAATGGGGATGAGAGGAGGGAAAATATTTGATTATACTCTAGAGGAGCATCCCAGGCTTAGGACAAGCTCTCTCTAGAGCCTTTGAGGTGGTGAGGAGAAGAAAGGAAGAGATGGTGAAGAATGGAGGGCGGTAGGTCCTTTTATAGTGGAAGGAAGAGGAGGAATTCATGCATACAGCATTAGTGACAACTGCAATCGTCATTAATGACCCGCCCAACTATTGTTGAAGATCCGCGCCATCCTTCTTCCCTGTTAGTGCACGCATCACGCGCCTGTGCCTCGCTCTCCTTGTCATGTGCGCATGCGCTGGCATGCGCTACTGCACGCTGCGTTGGCTATGCTGTGCGTGCTGGTGCACACGGTTGGTGCTGTGCGCGCGGCTGGTGCACACTTGTGCGCATGGCTGGGGCACTACGGTGCGTCCAAATGCCAAATTGGGGGAGGCTGCGGGGATTCAAACTCATGCCCCTCCTTCAACGGCTGGGAATGGAGGGCATGGATGATGAATGGTGTGGGCGGGTGTTGTTGGCCGGAGTTAGGCAGCCTAGATGGCGTCACATGGAGCCCTCTAGGCCGTCCATCTTCTTTTTGTTGCAGAGGGTGCCATGGTGCTCGGATTGAGATGATTTCCGTGTTGCCGGACTGCGATCGTCACTCTGGATCCATCTGTATGGTCGGATTTTTCATGCAAAGTTTGTAAGTATGTTGCATTGCCCTCTTGGCTATTGATATTCCTCAGACCACATAAGGTGATACGGGATTCCGATCAGGATGATCTCAGAGGTGTTGGACTCCGATTGTTGTCCTGATCAAATTCGTACGGTCAGATTGTCAATCCGAGGTCCCGAAATAAATCTCCTTCTCCCCTGGCCATAAAAAGGATGCAATTAACCTAAAATATACACAACTACTCTAAATGCAGAATGATGCATGCTGTGCAATATTTATAATATAAAATGCATATCTAAGCCTAGGAACATGCATGAATAGGCATTTTATCCTCAATAATTATGTCTACATCATGTATCTAGCCCAGAATTGCTAAAACCTGAAACTATGAAGCAATTACATTTACCATTTCTTTGCTACAAACAAATTACAGAGCACCATATCTAAAAAAGTATTAGATACTTAGCATTTCTCTATTGATGCCCAACTATCTTTAAAAACATCTTTCATCGAAAAAATGTGTAGAATAAATAGCATGAAGTTGTTATATAAGTGAAGTGGAGCCATCAAATTTTTAGCGATTTCAAAATGACTAATTTTTCATGTAAAATAGAAACTATTTTTCATTATTTCTCGGACCTTCAAAACATGAATGATCAGCCATCATCCTGCTCTAATAATGGCAAAGAGGCCTTTTCATGCTTCTTGCATAAGATTTCACTTCATCATCAATGGTTTGACAAATAGTAAATGGCTACCTTTACTTTCATCATTAGCTATCATCCTGCTTTAATTATCCCATTCATTTCCCATACCATACCAAGTTCTAAGTTCAATGACTGCATAACAATGACAAACCAAAAAAGAAAAATAAAATTGAAGAAGTTTGATATTAGATCTGTCTAGTTGGTGACATTTATAGGTTAAAATAAGTAGCAAATGGTACAAGGGGGGAGGAGGTGGAGGTAGTGGTAATGGAGGTGGGACAAGTGGTACCAAAAGTGGTAGCAATAATATGGTGGTCTATAAGGAAGGAGGGCATGGCAAGTGAAAAGTTGAAGTAAATAATTTTAATCAATTCTTTATCAATTTCAATTTAGAGATTTTTTTCCTGTCATAAGCCAAGTGAAAATACTTCGATATGATAACAATAAACCATACCTTACTCAGCATTATGACTACAAAGCTATTTTCAAAACATAATTTTTAGCCAAAGTTGTAGGGTCTTTAAGGATTTTCCCTTGGTAGATTAACATTTGCTGCTTTGCCATATAAAAATTTTGACCTCAACTGGTCTCTACATTCTTTTTCAGATCTGCGACTTGCATACGACATGAATAGCTAGCCATTATATAGCAAGAAGACTATTATGTGTATAAGCAAGTTGGATAGGAGAGGAGGTCAGGCAATTAAAGGAGAAACATCAAGAGAAGTAGGTTGAGAATTTTTAGTTTAAAGTAAATACTTATCCATTTATAATTTCAACCAGGAAGAGGAAGTTGGTGAAAGCAATTTGGAGGCATTAAAGAGGAGTCCATTCAGGTGATCTCACATGAACTCAACTCATTAGCTAAGGAGAGAAAGCGACCTAATTGTAAGGAGCTTACTTCCTAAAATAGATGAAAGGCAGTAGGTAGCATGCATTTGAATATAATTGCTATAAAATGAGCAATTTGTTTGGGGAGGGGAATTAGAAAAGGGAAATAAATGAAGGAATAATATATAACTAATTCCAAGTTACGATATTTTTCTCATCGGATAAGAGTTAAGGTTAAATAAAGGGATATATTTAATTAGATAATTTAAGCTATAAGAAGTAACAGTGCTAAAATGTTGTATGTTTCATATCATATTGTGGATTAAATAAATATAATTAATTTACATCATGTTAGGAGGTATATCGAAGGAATAAAAGTTTTTACCTTTAGGTTCTATTTGTTTTGTGTTATCAATTTATAGTTGTACCCTTACATGAAATTCATGTTTTAGTTTAAAGGTGCATTTAGCCAAATAGTCTCTTTTCCACAACGAAGTGCAGGTTCGTATACGATCCTATTATATCTATGTGCCTTGCAATGGCTAGTGCAATGGGCTGCTTGCTTTAATTTAGAATCTGGGTTTTATATAATAGAAATGCGTTAATTGTTTGAGTGGTATTTTTTTAATGAAGATGTTGTGGGCCACCACATTGTTTATAGTTATTATTTCTATCTCTTTTATCTATGTTTTTGTGTTGAAGATGTTTTTAGTGTGCCCCCCCCAAAAAAAAAAAAGAAAAACATGTTTTCAGTGTGTATGAAGATACCTATTATGGATTACCTAAAGAATAGTATCTTACATTCTGCATAAAACATCTTTAAGATTGTTGTGTTAGTTTACTTATCTACTTTTGGGATTCATATGTTGAGTAAAGGGACTCTGCAGTAGCTTATTAGGTACCTATCAAGGACCTCCGATGGTTGGTTCATAAGAATACGGATAAATTGATTAGACCAGGTTATCCTAGGCTTTATGTGAAAGTTGATTTACCAAACCTCTAATTTTGACTTCATTTGGATGCAAAATGGATGATTTTCAATTGATAAGCTAGAGGATGATATGGGATGGTCCTTTTTTACCTTTGTCGTGCCACTATGTTTTACCATTGCTTCTGATTCTATGATTTGATCTCAATCTACTTTAGGTTTATCCATTTGAATGCTTTTCACAACCTTAGATATTGGGTATCCCATAACTTATTTCAAAATTAAGTCAACTACGGGTCATGCCAAGTTTACGAATTGCTTTTGAATAGTATTATTTCTTTTCATCTTCTTTCATAACTCCTACTAAATCTCTCTCAAAAACAACAAACTCCTAAATCAGATTTTGGAGCACTGATTCATCTCTCTAATCTACTTCTTGTCCTTGGTGCTTCTCCTAGGAAGTTCTTTGGCCTGCTTGAATTTCTCTTTCGTTCAAGTTACATTGGGACAAGTTTAGGAATGCTTGGAAAGTATTCCATTGCTACATTCCTATTGAAGTTATATTTTCTTATATGTTTTGTTATTATGGTATGCCTTCTATCTTATTTCTTTGTTCCTTACAAAATAATTTGCTATAATTTTTCAAGCATGTAATTTATTTAGCAAGAACTATCATCTTATGTTTTCTTTGATGTTGTATTTGTTCATATTTACTAATACATGATTCCTTTGTTTTTTCTTCTTCCAATTTTGTAAACATTGATAAGGTAAATTATGGATATTTGAAAGAAAGGTTTAGACAAAATAGAATTAAACGAAAAGCAATAATCAAAGAACGGAGATCAAACAAAATAAAATCTTTACAAGGTGGATATATTCCTCATTCAATGAAGGCAACATTGATTATAAGGAAAAATCATACTAAACATACATGTATTGAAGAAAATAATGGAAGATTAACTTACCATGGAAGTAGTGGTACCTCGAGAGATAATAGAACTGATGAAACCTTTGGTACCTTGAAAAAGATGAAGAAAGTTGTTGAATTATCATTAGACTTTGGTTGCCTTCAATATAAGTATGAATTTTGTCGTGCAGCATTTTGGGAAGAAGAATGTGCAAATAAAGTAAGAAGTAGACATACTTATCAATTTCCATTGTGTTGTCAGAAAGGAAAGATTAGTTTGCCACAATTACCACCTACTCCCCCTTACTTGGAGATGTTAAGTTATAAGAATGACAGTATCTGTAAGAAAAATTGAGATAAAATCAGGATATACAATTCATTATTTGCTTTTACATCAATGAAAGCAAAAATCAATGGCCATCACATCAATAACAATTTAGGACCTTATGTCTTTCTCATATATGGTCAAAACTACCGTAGGATTGGATCTTTGTTACCTCCAATGGGGAGTATACCAACATTTGCAGAATTGTACATATATGACGTTGAAATGAAATCTCAAACAGAATTAGGGCTTTGGGAGCTCAAGAAGGAAGCTTGGATGTGGATTGTTATATTGTTGAAGGTTTAAAGGAAATGCTTGATCAAAACAACCAAATTGTAAAAGCATTTAGAATGGTGAAAGATTGGTTACATTCATTGTCATCTGATTCTACAACATTGACTGATTATAAATTGAGAAAGCAATATTTCTTAGTATAATCCCCCAATGACTTCAAAGATAGCTGGCTTGGTTATTGGAGATTTTGCTTGTTATGATAAAGGTTAGGATATTAAATTGTCGAGCAAAGAGATAAAGGTTTAAAGAGAATAAGTGACTTACAAACATCCTTTACTGTTATGTAGTATCCACTTTTATTTCCCTATGGGGAAGATGGATATAGATTGGATATTCCATATGCAAGTATTATTAACTGACATCAGCGTAAATGAGGACGTGTCACAATGAGAGAGTTTTATGTATATAGGTTGCAACAAAGAGAAGATGAGGGAAAAACTCTTATAAAAGGGGATCATCTTCTACAATAATATATTGTTGATGCCTTTTATTGTATTGAAGAAGAAAGGCTTGAATTTATAAGAAGAAATCAAAGGAATTTGAGATGCTATTGTAAGAAGTGACACATATGGAAATATGATTCAAAAAAGAATTATATTACTAGCAACTTTCGTAGGAGGTCCATGATATATGATCCAAAATTATCAAGATGCAATGAGTATTTGTAGATCATTTGCCATCCAAATTTCTTTTTGACTTTTACATGTAATGTAAGATGGAACGAAATACAAAATGCTTTAGAAATGATAATAGGACAAAAACTTGAAGATTGACCAAATTTATTAGGTAAAGTTTTTAAGATGAAATTAAATAATATATTTAAAGGACGGTCAAGAATTTGGAAAAATTATTGTAGGTAAATACGCAAACCTTATCAATTAGTTAAAAACTTCCATATGCTATATTAATCTTATCATTATTCTTCTATAGTTTTATATACAATAGAATTCCAAAAACATGTATTTCTGCATGTACACATATTGATTTGGCAACAATCTAGTCAACATCATCGAGATCATTAATAGACTCTATTATATCAGCAGAAATGCTTGATATGAATAGTGATCCTAGATGGTATGAACTCATTTCTCCGTTCATGGTGAGTGGTCCATGTGGAAATGTAAATCCTAATGCATCATGCATGATCAATGAAAAGTGCTCAAAACATTATCCTAAAAGATTTTGCTCTAAGACTATTGTCATGACCCGATTTCCGAATCCCTACAGGACTCGAGACCGGCTCAACTTGACTGATCCTAAGACCCAGTCGTCCAACGGGAAATAACCAAATAGCAGGAAAGTAAACCACATTCACTATACTAAGCAACTAATAGTAAAAGAATACAGCAGTAAAGTAAAAGCTGCTACAGTACATATTACCACCACAACAGTAGAATAGTAACAAGGTACAGGAGCATAAAAGTACAGAAACGTAAAGGTACAGAACGTAAAATATAGAACGTAAAAGTACAAGAGTCTGAACTCACTATTACAAAAAGGTACTACAAAAGAAAGCTATTGTTACTGGGCTCTACTGGGCCCAGCACCCTCTACAACCGTAGACTCGGGCTGCTCAACACCTGGACTTGAAAAGGGTTATGAGTACACAAAGTTAGCGAATGCTGAGTAGAGTGGCAACCAGCTAACTAAAGCAGTAAAAGTGAAAAGGTAGCTATTATTCCAATTACTTTATTTTACAAATTATTCCTTTTCACCCATTGGTTTCTTTATCAGATCTCTTTCTTAATCTCGAATGTTCCACGTAGGAACGATCTTGATTGCAGTCTTTTCCGAAGAGTAGAAGTTGCACGTGGTACTCTCCAGGCCGAGAGAGTCCCCTGTGGTGGTCATACACCCAGTTAACCACCCCAAGGTCACGGACAGACGTAACGGTGACTACGGCACGCACGATAAGCGCACAGGTAGCTACCCTGCATTGGCATGCAGTTAGTCGTTTTCATTAACGGGTGTGTCCAAGTACAACACGGAACAGTATAGGGCCTAGCCCTCTCAGTAACAGGGGTCTAGCCCCTAAGAACCAAACAGGGGTCTCGCCCCTCCACAGTCCACGTGCCCTCGCCTAACTACCCTAGTTTGCCCAGTGGGCCTAACAAGTCAATGTGAGGTGGCTAGCTGAATCCCGGGCCCCGTGGGGTGGCTAGCTCTCTCCCTACACTAGTAGCTCTCCCCAGTACAGTGTACGTAAGGGCCACGAAGTTGGTGCAAAGTGGCCAAACCCACCCTAGGTTTCAACCTGAAGGGCGGCAAGCTCCCCTCTACACTAAGAGGAAACATGCGCTCCCCTTGGCACCATGTACTCAAGGGCTAGCACACTTCCCGTCACATTTCCAGATCCATTCTATTTATTCTCAGGAGCTCCACTCCTAACTCCGCGTAGGGTTCATGCTCATATTTCTCATACCATTCCATACCCGATTTCATCCTTCACATTTCCATTCTCAGGTTATACACATGCAGCTCGTATTTCTATCATTCACATTTCCGTTCTCAAGTTATACACATGTAGCTCGTATTCTAGCATTTAACGTCTACAACAGGTAAGGTTACATGCAACTATTGTACTAGCACAGTTAATTAATATTTCACAGGCCGCTCTTGTTCATTAACAGGCAGTTGTTTTCTATCTACTCATTCAAGACTGCAATTCAAACACGCATACAGACATTTCAAGTGTTTCTCGTCCTAGGATTCATGCCATATCCTAGTTTCTAATCATTCATTCCACACATGCATTCAGATTTGTATTTAAATTAGGGGAAGCCACTCTACTGTCAACCTAGGAGTATTGGGGGCTCGAACGGCAAGCTCATGTGCCTCAGTAAGCCCCGAACTCGTAATGGAACGAAGTCCTATAACAAAGAACAATTACAATGGAACATTTAGAACAGTATAGAAAGCCTTCTAACAAGTAGAGGAACTTGCAAGGAAAACACTGGTATCTTGTTTGCGTAAAACAGACCTCAAACGGACCCTAAACGGGTCAAAAACAGGGTTACTGACTCAAATCAAACGTCTGGCACCATGTCCAGATGTCTTAAAAGTGTCTAGAAACGCACCTCAAGCTCTGCATCGACCTCAGATGTTCAGGAGCTCTTCTAGACCATCTGGACCTAGCTCCAGACGTTCGACCTCCTCTCCGGATGTTTGGAAGTGCTTCTAGCCGTCTGGTAAACCATCCAGATGTCTAAAATGCGTGGGAGGGCGTGCCCCGTGCCTTCCTGAAGCAAATCTTGCATGTGACAGCGAAATCCTCTTAAAATAGCCACGCAAAGTGTAGCTGCGGAGCGGCCTGCATGTCCATATTAGCAAAGGGAACGTACATTCGCGAAGATCTCTCTTCAGACGTTTGGAACCGCCTCCAGACATTCGGTCCGTCGTCTGGACGTCACTCCAGATGTCTGATTCTAGGAAAAACCCAGAACCAGAACCTGCTCCCGCTCGCTCTCGCCGCACGCGGCTGCAGCTCACCTCCTCGCATGCAGCTCCGGCTGCAGCAATGTCGGGGACGACTCCCCCGACGCTCTCCTCCTCCCGCATGCGCCGCTCTGGCTATGCGCCCTCCGGCGAGCTCCCACACGAGCTCGCAAGCTCAACTCCTCTTCTCATCACGTTGCTCCTCCTCGTCGCTGCTCTCGCACCCTCCCGCTCGTGCTAGCTCTCTCACTGGGGTGGAGAGGAAGAGAAGAAAGTGGCTAGAGTGGGGAGAACAAGAGAGGAGGAAGGGGGGTTTATAAAAGGGGGTGTGCTAGGGTTCGCTGGAGGGGGGAGAGAAAGAGAAGAAGGGAAGAAAAAGAGAGGGTACTGTCTGCACGCAGCCCGCTTGCAGACGTGAGCTCGTACCCAAAAATTTTGATTTCCAGACATCTGGGAAGGTGTCCAGACGTCTGACCGACAGTCCAGACGTCTTAAAAGGCTCAGAACAACACGGGTCTTTATAACTATAATAGATGAAAAGGGTTTTGCTAATTACAAAAGAAGAGATGATGGTCGAAGAGTTACAAAATCTAGACTACAACTTTATAACAGGTTTGTTTTATATAAAGCTCAAATCAATATTGAATGGTGCAATCAATCTAGGGTGATTAAATATTTGTTCAAATATATAAATAAAGGCCCTGATCAAATTTGTGTTATTGTAAGAGTTTGAAATTTTTATAGCAATTATGAAATTTAGCAAGTCCTTACTAATCCTATGATTTAATAAATTGTAGCCCTCTTGGGATTAACCCTATGTATTGGCCTTGACATTTTTTTTTATTGTTTGCGAGGTTTGTGGTTGTAGACCTTTTTTTAGTCAAAAGGGATTTTTACATGAATGCCATTAAAATCCCTTTTTTCTAGTCAAAAAAGATTTTTTTGTGAATGCCACTAAAATCTTTTGAAATTACTTAAATAACATTTAATTCACTATATTTACAGATATGCCTTTAAAAAAGTAGTGTTGTTTTTGTATTTGCCACTCCATTAGCTATATTCGTTAAACTTAACAATTTTAGAATGAAATGTAATAAAAAATGATTTTTTGTCCCCAAAAATTATTTTTTTAGTCCTCAAATTTGATTTTTTAAATTTTCACCCCTCTCCCCCTCCCCTCGTTAGTTCACCTCCCTTCCTCTTCTGCACTAACCACCTCCTCCACCCCCACTTTCCAACCTCTGACCACCTCCTTTGCCCCTTTCTCTAACCACCACCTCCTCCTCCCAAGGTGACATCGAAAAGGAGGTCCCCGAAGCCCACCACCACCACCACAACATCTTTGGGCGCCTCTTTGACCACAAGCCCAAGAAGGGTGTCATCACGGACAACGAGAAGTTAAAGAAGGGTGCCACCGCAGACGCTGAGAAAACAACAGAGGGCGAGGGCAGGGTCGTTGCCTTGGAAGGAGGAGGTGGTTGAGAGGAGGTGGTGGTTAGAGAGAGGGGGCGAAGGAGGTGGTGGTTAGAGAGAAGGGGCGGAGGAGGTGTTTGGAGGTTGGAGAAAGAGGGTGGAGGAGGTGTTCAGAGGTTGAAAGGTGGTGGTGGAGGAGGTGGTCAAAGGTGAGGAGGGAAGGGAGGTGAACTGGCTAGGGGAGAAGGTAAAAATTAAAGAAATAAAATTTAAGGACTAAAAAAATTTGATTAAAAAAATTTGAGGACTAAAAAATAAATTATTGCATTTTAGTCCAAAATCGTTAAGTTTAATGGTTATTGCTTATGGAGTGGCAAATACAAAAATAACAGTACTTTTTCAATGGCATATCTATAAATATAGTGAATTAAATGACATTTAAGTAATTTCAAAATATTTCAGTGGCATTTACGTGAAAATTTCTAGTTAAAATAGTGTTTTGGGGTGTAGGGGTGTTGTTGGATGAGAATTATCTTTTAGAAATATGCGTCGTAGTATAGGACGAAAGTCGCAACAACACTTAAAATTTGTGAAACTCGAAAACACAAGAGAGTCTGAGGTTGTTCGCAGGGAGTAAATATGAAATTTACACACTAGTCACAATATAAAAATAATGAGCACAATCAATTAAGCACAAGAAAGATATTCAATGAATATTATACGCAGAAATATATTCAATAATAGCTAAAGTGTATCTCAGCAACAATGCGATAAAAAGAAGATGAGAACTCTAAAAAGAATGGTGATTTAAATCATCACTTAATTCCCCACATTAAGCACATCTTTAAATGCTTCAAGCCAATTCAAGTTCTCAAATTTCTCCATAGTAATAAGAATTCAGACCCAAGCCAAAGTCAAGCACAGAGCATAAGTAGCCAAATAATTCTGTCGTACCAGAGCCAAGGGCCTCAATCAGACATTGTCAAGTAAGGCTTAAATGCCTTAAGTGATCACAAGGCACAACATGAGCAAGCATGGAGAGCCAACACCTCAACCCAAGCAGAGAACGGCTAAGTGTTGAGTGAGGCGAGGAGAGGCACGAATCCTGAGGTGCTAAACCCTCCCCATTCCTCCTTAGAAATTCTCCTCTTATCGCTCTAATTGGGTATATGACCATGCACAGTAATCGAGTAATAAGCTAGCAAACAGGGTCTAAGCCCACCGGCATGTGTGGTGGGAGAGGAGTGAGCAAGTCATGTGAGTGAGGATGAGGGACTTCACCCCTCCGTGTCAAGGCGATAAGTCTCAGGCACTTTTCAATTTATCTGCTGCGCTCGCTTTGTAGACACACGATGTGGGACTATATCTCACCTTGTTTCTTTGTGCAACAACAGCAGATGGAAGTGTCTTAAATTGAAGCAGCTGCTACGAGGACCTGATCAATTGCTGCTTTTGTGGGTGTTGCTTTACCCCATCAAGGACCCAGATGGCTTCAGCAGAGAGTTCCGCAACTAATGTGGGTCGAAGTGGAGCTGGAGATGGCAAGATGGCGGTTGTGTGCGACAGAGAAAACGACAACAACAATGGATCTCCGATGGCTGGCTAAAATCAAGAACATGGGGTAAATGCCCCAATTAAAGTGCTCAGAACCTCTGTCGGACTACAGCAAGTGTGGTGAGGTGGAGTGGTGAATAGTGGTCTATGGAGGGTGGTTGAGGTTGGAGATGGTGTTGCTGTGATGGGATGTTCGTCGGGGGATTTTGGTGGATGAACGAGCAAGTAAGAAGAGGGCTTTTGATGAGGGTGATGCGGTGAAGCTCGTGGAGGTGGCGGCAAGCGAATTGGTGGTCAGATGTGGTTGCATGGCCTCGCCGGAGGTGCGATTGGCATCGAGGAAGAAAGGGGATAACGAGGTATGTGTCGGTTGAACCTAAGGTCTAAATAGGAGGAAGTGAAGTAGAGAGGGAGAGGAAGAGAGAGAACTTAACTACGAATGAGACGAGAGAGAATTTGGTGCCGGCTGTGATTGGCCGGCGTCGAAGGAGACGAAGGCTCCAGTGGGGGAGACGACGAGGAAGAAGGGGTCGAGGTAGCTCCTGAGTTGGTCGTCGAGGAGCAGACGAAGTTGGGGGAGTAGGATGACTAGCCAATTTGCTCATTGCCTGGTCGTAGGAAGAGGTCGAGGAGATGTCGTCAGAGCTAGGTCAAAGCAGGCCGGAGGAACAAGAGGAGGAAGATTTTGGGCCTAAACCTTGCTAAGAAGAACAACCATATGACTTAGAGCTTATATAGAGCTCATATTTGAGCTCAAATAGGGCAATTAGTTGTGATTTCATCACGATTTGATTTAGGTTCCCTTGCTGATTTCGAGGGCTTTGCCTGAGCTCCATGGTGTGATTTGGAATCCCTAAAGTAATTCAATCAAAAGAGGATCTTTTAAAGATTATTCCTTCCAATTTTGGGAGGATTTGGCTGAAGAATCAAGGAGATCTCATTTGAAGGTCGGCTACAGATACGTTCACATGTCAATGGTGGTAGGGACCCATTTCAAGAAAATGATGAGAAGTTAGGGGTCTGATTGCAAGGAATTTGAAAGTTATGGGCTTAAGTGTGAAAAATAGAGTTTTAAGGGACTAGATTGCAAACTAGATCAAGATGAACTTTGATTGGGCCCAAATTTTGGCCTCAACCTAATTTGAACCGAAGAAATCTAATTGTAAAGTTGGATTTGAGTTTTGATCATGTTTGACTGGGTAATTTGCACAGAAGCTCAAATTAGGGTAGAATTTCATCTAAGACTCTCTTCATGGTCACAATGGGTTCAGACGGTCAACCCAAGGGTACCAAATCTCTCAGAACATTTTTCTGTTAATTTTAGGATGTTTAGATAAATTTTATCCTGATCAGAACGTCTTTAATTTAAGCGAGTATGAAATTAAAGTTTTATGTGCAGATGCGGTTCTCAAAATGTGTGAAACCCTATTTCTATCTGTGTGGACCCACATTTTCGACTTTTGAGCTCATTTGACCAACATTTAACCCCTGCATGACCCTGTGGTTAGTTTATGTTCATGATGTGTTGTTAAAATTACAAATTAACCCTGATCCATCATTCTCTTCTCAAATCAAAACAATGTGGGATTATGGCCCCCAGATGATTATGTAGGAGCTTTAATAAGTCAAATATGACTAAATGTAGCTAGTTAGGGCCCATGATGGTGTTTCCATCATACCCCCATGCCTAGCTTTTGCTAGTCTCTAGCAAAATCCTATGGATCAAATCACATCTTCTAAGCCGGATGTAACCGTCAAGATACCCTACTAAGCCACATCTCTCGAAATCAAATCAAAATGCCAACAATAAGCCTAGAGGTACTCAAGTACCAGCCAAGATCCAGACCTGACCAGCTTTAGCCTGGGTCTACTGTGAAGGTTTCTAAGACCCGTAAAAACTTCCTAGAGGTTCGTTGACCCCAGCGGTTAAAGCACCCGTGCATAGACGTATCATGTCTAGGTTCAGTTTGCTAGTTCATTTTGATAAGAGAGAGATAGAGAAAGATTTTATATTTTGAGAGTTTTCTCTCTTTTCTTCTTAGATTTTCCTAAATCCAGCTTTGGATTGGCCCTAAACACAGTATATATTGGATTCCTTGTCCCCACCATCAATCCTTAAAGGGTTCTTAGCTTTCAATGCTTTGGGATAGCACCGCCCATGGCAACCCTCAGAACCCTAGCTTTCGACACTTCGGGATAGTGCCTCCTATGGTGTTCTATATCTAAATTTAGGCCCTGGTAATTGACATTTTGGGATAATCCCGCCCATGGCACCTGAACCAGCATAAGGTGCTTACATGCCTCCGGTAGGATATTTTGATATCCTAGGCGACAAGCACCGAGGAGACAATATGTTATTACACATCTTTGAGGGGAATTATCCACCTCTCCGGGTTGGGAACTCATCCATCAACTTGTGTTTTCGAGCCTCTCCTAAGCTAGATTTTCGAGATGACTTTTTAGAATAGAACACTTTTGACATTATTTCTTCATTAAGAGCACTGAACCAAACTAGTGTGTGATTTTAGGTGCTTAGGTTACCAAGTCTCTCAAACTAAAGAGCTAGTAATGGGGTCAAATAATCCCTAAGCCTTAGACCTACTATATCAGCCTCACACTTTCCTCAACCTCTTGAGGACTAATCTAGATCTTAACGAATATGTGAGTGTTTAAACCCTGAAACAGGTCCAAAAGACCTAAGGTCAGTACTCGTCACTAATCTCTTAAGTTTTAGCCTTCCAGGTCTTAATTCATCATTCAATCCAGCCTAGAAGTTAAGTGAGTTCCATGCTCAATCACAAGGGACTATCTCTTTTGTTTCTTTTTCTTTTCTCTCATCCTCAATTATTTTCAATTCAGCTCACTTTAATCTCTCCTTTCCTCTTTTTTTTTGATGAAACCCCTCCATGAATTGATTCTCACAGCATTTTGCACTTTAATACCCCCATGCCTAAGATTTATAATGTCCTCATTGTAAATTGGGTGGGTTCAAGTTTAGTTCAGATCGTACATTAGAACAGGTGGGTGGTGAATGGGTCGAAATGACTGTTGCAGATGATTTCTAACTTTGATACAAGTATTAAAGGTGGATTTGGCTGTTCTAATGAACGAACCCTAAAGTGCAATATGATTTCAACAAAAAGATAGGTTAGAAGGGTCTCAGGTTTTTCAACAATGATGGGTTGCCTCCCGTTAAGTGCTAAGTTTAACGCCATTGGCTGGGCACAAGGAGCTCAAAAGGATATGTCATCTGCAACATTATGATGAGTGATAGGAAAAAATATGTGATTGTGGTGGATGAGAATCAGATGGCCACAAATGAGTATCAAATCATGACGAAGAGTCATTCTAGAAGGTCTATGATATGAATCAAGTTGTTTCATTTCTGGGTGGCTCTGATGGAGTTTTTGCGGAGGAATCACTCGGAAGATGTAGTGATCATGGGGCTCTGAAGTAAGATTGTTGTGAGTCTAGGACTCAACAAAGGTGAATCTAGTCAACATATCCCAGATGTGTAGTTCCTCTCGTGCAATGTGACCTAATGGATCATTATCCAACGAATCATCTTGATTCTTCTCAAATGGGTGCAAGATCAATTCCTCAAGAAATGACTCGAGGATTGGGTCTTTTAATGAATCTTTTCTATAGTTTTCATCCCAATCAAAAGTAAATGCTTGGAGAGTGCCTTTTGGATTATTTGACTCCAAATCTGTAAAGGATTCATACTCTAGGTTGTGGTCACTCTCGGTATCTACCATGCCCGATTTTCGGAGATCCTCAAAACAATCTTCACAATAAAATGTCTCTAGTTCCATGGAATATAATTCTAAATCCCGTCGAGTGTCATCTTGTTCCCTGAAATCCATGTGTATGTCCTCAAGATCAATGGTGAAAGCCTCCAATACTCTCAATTCGCTAGAATCATTCTCGGCTAAATCAAGATCCTTTGACATGCGGAGGACTTCCAATTCTTGTTCTAGGTTTCCTACTACTGAAATGGTCATGAGATCCTAAATCAAACCTAGTTGTTTTGTCGAGCATTTTTATTTTCCTTTAGAAGATGCCTCAAAAATATTAATCTCAGTTCTCTTATCTCTAGAGGCAATTATCATGTGCCCTGATTCACAATTGATTATGGCTCCTGCAATAGCCAAGAAAGGTCTCCCCAAAATTAAGGGCATATCTTGTATTTGTTGCAGCACATCCATATTAAGAACTAGGAAATTAGCTAAGTAGCTAAAATCCTTGACTCTAATTACTACATCCTCTACCAGCCCAATTGGGGTGATTATGGTTTGGTCAACTAATTGCAGAGTAACATCAGTGGGTTTTAGCTGTCCTGTCCATAGTTTCTCAAATAGGGCGGTCGGGATTAGGTTGACTGAAGCACCAAGATCCAGTACAGCCCGCTTGAAATTTGTACCACCAATCTTGCAAGGGATCAGCGGAGTGCCTGGATCAGATTTCTTAGGAGGTAAACTATTTTGGATTATGGAACTCACATTTTCAGACAGTACTACCTTCCCTTGCAAGGATTCCTTCACCTCTTTTTTGGATAAGTTAGGCGAGGTGGAGTTGAGAGTGAGGATATCTCATAACGGGATAGTGACTTGTGCGTTCCTTAATGGTCCCATTATGTTAGATTCTGACAGTCCTCTAGTGTAGAGGTGGGATAAGATTTGGGATAGGGGAATGGATTGGCTATCTTGGGGGATAGGTTTCTGTTTCCACCTCTTGGTTTTGTCCTCAACCTTGTTGTGTTGGGTGAGATTTGGGAGATGGGCCTCAAAGCCTGGTCTTGTGATTTTTTCTCATGCCCACAACATTGATCATAGCACAGTCATGATGCAGAGGTAGAGGAGAGAGAATTGGACCCTATTGTTGAATAGTAGGATAAGTGATAGTATGATTCGGATCAGCTGAGGTGGATGCTCCAAACATGCAAGTATAAGTCTATGGGCCTTCCTGAGTGTAGCAAGATTGGCCCTAGATTTGATTCATCACATGTTTTTGGGTCGACATTTTGTTTGGGTTTGGTAGAGGTTGGGAAGGAAGTGCACTAGGCTGGCGAGTCCACGCCATCTATGTGAGTTGATTTCAAACCTCTGTGATCTCATCTTTGTGCTATTTTTGCATAGCTGTATTGGTCTTCTGGATGTTAGCTAGGGCTTGCAAAATCATGCTCATTTGATCTTCCTTGCTAGGCCTAGATTGGTAATTTGAATTGGGCCTAGGCTGATCGGGCTGATATGGGTGTGGAGCCTATGGTCGAGGCTGAAATTGAGATCTCGGGTTCTGATTATTTCCTGACCATGCAAAGTTGGGATGATTACGCGATCTAGAGTTGTAGGTTTTGGGGAATGGATCATTTTGGATGGCGTGGAGATGGTCGCAGGTCTGAGGAACTCCAGAAAAGTCAGAATATGAGGATTCAAAGTTCCCCCAACTAGAGTAGGTGGGTCCGGAGTTTCCTCCGAAACTAGGATCAGACGAGGGTGGATATGAGTCCATCCCCTAATGAGAGTGGTGGTAAATGTTATGCACAACCTCTCTACTTGAGGAAGGTTGCGCATACGTGTTCTGTTGTGCGGCGGTGGTTCTCTATAAATGTCGAGTCAATTTGTCCACCTTTTTCTCAATGATCAAAACCATATCCAGGCGACTGGCCACCAATTCCAGATTGATTGATGCGAATAGGCCTTGAGTCTCGTGTGCCCATCGTGTGTTTGTCAATGCAGTGGTGGTCGTCTGGTCGAACACACCCATCAATTCATTGTTTATGGAGTTCGTGTACATGTTCTCGAGAATCTCCCAAACAGTATCTTCATGTTGATCCATGATGTTGCCACCACAGGTTGCATTGACAAAGAGCCTGATATCCTTACGAAGTCCTTGGTAAAAAGACTGGACTTGTTCCCATTTAGGAACTTAGTGATGGGGGCATTTTCGCATGAGATCCAAAAAGTGGTCCCATGCCTCATGAAGTGGTTCTCCTGCATTCTACGTGAAATGTGTGATCTGGTGCCCTAAAGCATTCGCTCAACCAACTGGGAAGGATTTCTTCAGGAATTCAGATTGGAGTTCCTCCCATGTGTTGATTGGACGGGTCGGAGTCTGATACTAGTGGGCAGCTTTATCCATGAGGGAGAAGGAGAACATCTTCATGAGTAAGATATCTTGATTTTGAACAGGTGACCTGAAGGTCTGGGCCAAATGTTTTAGTTGCTTGATATCCTGGAAGGGATCTTTGGAGTTCAAGCCGTGGAATTTTGGGATAACGTGAATCAAATTCGGCTTGAGTTCGGTATTAATCCTCTAGTCGGGATTTGTACCTTGGGTTTGATTGCCACCGCAGTGGGATTGTAATGATCTCTCATTTGAGGATGCTATGGTGGGTTCATGAATGCCTAGAATAGATCATTGAGGTGCTGTAGTTGATTCTGGATATTGGGTTCTTTTTGGTTCTCCATGGTTGTAGAAGAAGGAGATCTAGGCTCAGAAGCAGAAGAGTCAAAGGAGATGTCAATCTAGTCGGGTGGTAGAACAAACAAGTGGGTCGAGGCTTGGCCTCGACGAGAATGGATTACTAATGGAGGCCTCAAGAGTGGTCTTAAGGACCTCCTCCTGAGCATGCACTATGGAACCAGATGAGGGACAGAATGTGTGATGGACCCAATTGAGGCACCCAAAAAAATCTTTAGATGACTAAGGAGGTTCAAGGCGGATGATACCTTTAGATCAGAAAGTCACTCACCTGAGAATTACTTGGGTAGCCAGGAAGGGAGAGCCCCACAAAGTCCCTTACACGGTGCGTCCCCATGGGTTACAGGGTTTCCCCCACCCAACCTTCCTTGTCACTGAGAATCCAAGTAGACTAGAATGAGCAAGCTTGACCCCTAAGTCTACCAATTTTATTCCAGAATATGTGCCTTGAATTTCACTTGAACTTTAGCATTGATTGTGATTTGTGACCTAATTTGAAGGTTGGTTAACCCACAAAGTGGGTCAACTTCACCAACCTATCCTAAAGTTCAGGATGAATTGAGTAAAGAACCCAAAATCACCCTAAGTGGTCTGCAAACAGGTTTTTAAGTCCCAATTTTTAGTAATTCAAGTGATTGTTAGAGCCTTCTTTTAGGGTCATCTTGATTAGATCAATTCAATCAAGGCTTAGGGACACACGATGCGGGGAATCAATTCTCTTTTGAATCAGGCAAGTGTGTCTTCTTGAAACCCTAAAGATGGAAATCCTAATTTGGCTCTATTTTCTAGGTCCAATTCTTTCCAAAATAGGCACCTAGGGCTCAATCAAGAAGGTGAATAGCCCTAGGCACCTTTAGTCCCTAATAGGTGCAGATATCTGGATGGGGATTTCCAATCAAATCAACCAAATTAGGCAACTCTGGTGATTAATTCTATGAAAAAATGAGTTGATACTAATTGATTCTTCTTTTTAACTCCTTCTAAAAATGAGGGGCTTAAGAAGAAGGAAATGAAGTTACTTGCCCGTGGAGTGGTTGTTGTGTGGTTGATCGTCGCTCGTGTACCTTGTAAAATCACAATAAATCATATAAAGCAAGTTAGTATCAAATCAGGATTATACTTAGTGAATGAAATGCGCGTTGCTCTCCGATAATGATGCCAAAATGTTGTTGCACGAGAATCATCTCTTAGAAATATGCATTGTAGTATAGGACGAAAGTCGCAACAATACTTACAATTTGTGAAACTCGAAAACACAAGGGAGTTCGAGGTCGTTCGCAGGAAGAAAATATAGAATTTACGCACTAATCACAATATAAAAATAATGAGCACAATCAATTAAGCACAAGAAAGATATTCAATGAATATTATATGTAGAAATATATTCAATAATAGCTAAAGTGTGTCTCAGCAACAATGGGATAAAAAGAAGATGAGAACTCTAAAAAGAATGGTGATTTAAACAACCACTTAATTCCCCACATTAAGCACATCTTTAAATGCTTGAAGCCAATTCAAGTTCTCAAATTTTTCCACAGTAATCAGAATTTAGACCCAAGCCAAAGTCAAGCACAGAGTACAAGTATCTAAATAATTCCGCAGTACTAGAGCTATGGGCCTCAATTAGACGTTGTCAAGTAAGGCTCAGACGCCTTAAGTGATCACAAGGCACAGCAGGAGCAAGCACAGAGAGCTAACACCTCAACCCAAGCATAGAATGGCTAAGTGTTGAGCGAGAAGAGGAGAGGCATGAATCCTAAGGTACAAAACCCTCCCCCTTCCTCCTTAGAAATTCTCCTCTTATTGCTTTAATCGGGTATACGACCATGCACAGTAATTGGGTTATTGGGTCACGAATAGGGTCCAGGTCCATCGGCGTGTGTGGTGGGTGAGGAGTGAGCAGGTCATGTGGGTGAGGTGTGAGGGACCTCACCCCTCCATGTCAAGGCGATAAGCCTCAGGAACCTTTTCAATTTATGCGTTGCACCCACTTTGTAGACGCATGATGTGGGATTATATCCCACCTTATTTCTTTGCGCAACAACAACAGATGGAAGTGGCTCTAATTGAAGCAGCTGCTGTGAGGACATGATCAATTGCTGCTTCTGTGGGTGTTGCTTCACCCAAATCAAGGACTTGCTTGGCTTCAGCAGAGAGTTCCTCAGCTGATGGGGGTCAAAGTAGAGCCGGAGATGGTAGGATGGCGGTTGTGTGTGACGGAGAAAATGACGGCGACGGTGGATCTCCGATGGCTGCCTAAAATCAAGAACATGGGCTAAACGCCCCAATTAAATGATGCGCATGGATCTCAGGCCAAATGTGGGGTGTGAATTGGCATCGGGGATGCCCAGTACCGGTACTAAGTGCTAGTACCAGTACTGCCCATTAACCCAGATTCAAATGGGAGACAAGTTGGGGATTGGAGGTGCTCAGTACTGGCACTGAGAGTTAGTACTGGTACTAGTCCCTTTTGGTGGCCAGTGGGCAATGAGCACCCAGAATGTGCTTTGGAATTAATAATGCAATTATTAAAGCTTGCCCTAATATATTGGAGAGAATTGGGGAAAATGAGGAAAAGCTAATATACTAATAACTATTAAGAACTGGAAGACTTTAATGCCACCTGTGTTAATGATGGCCTAGTATGTTTTGTGTAGGGGAACCCTTAAGGAGATGGATTAAAAGGCAAAATATAACTGACTAAATCTCAAGTGAGACATGGGATGTCGAATCTTGGAGACTATTGAGTCTAGAAAGGAAGCTTGGATCCTAAGGTCTGAGGTCAGACCTCAGGTGATCCAGTAGGTCCCTAAGATTTCATTCTTAATATTGAATTCAAAGTGGATAAAAAGGCAAGTCAACTAGGTGAGCTTGTAGGGTAGTATCCACTGACTTCATGAACCAGAGGTTCACTGTTCGGGTTAGATACCCAAGGATATGTGGTGGCTAGAGGCTAGCAGAGATCTACCTTTGAACACGCATGGTTCCCGAGTATGACGATGACCTACCGGTTGTTGCAAGGTGGCCCGAGTAGCTCCCAAGTGGCTCAACTCTTCTGACCAAGGTCAACA
The DNA here is from genome assembly GCA_037157565.1 of Thalassia testudinum. Lineage (NCBI taxonomy): Eukaryota > Viridiplantae > Streptophyta > Magnoliopsida > Alismatales > Hydrocharitaceae > Thalassia > Thalassia testudinum. The sequence goes on from JAZHRO010000063.1 coordinate 138,830,368, forward strand.
TCATTCTCGATACGTTGAGAATGAGTACGCCTTTCACGAGGGTTATTAGCTCTGCTAGCCCCTCCCTTTGCCAAGGAGAGACTACCAGGTTGAGATCTAAGGGAAGGATACGTCTCAATCTTCTCTAGTAGAGAGGGATGATTTTCAAGAATCTGACTTCTGAGGCGAGCGAGAGAATAATCATGTGGATAAATCCTTGTAAATAAGGAAAAATGTTATTGAAGCCTGTAATATTAAAGAAACTTAGGTTAATTATGAGAAATAAGAAAGACATGTGGTTAGACTAGTACATTACCAAGGCTTAAGTATTAGGGGAAATGTCTTGTGATTAGCCTGTATGACAGAAATTTGTACACTACCCTTCTCTATTCGATTGTTACATGTATTTTATCCCTACTGAGCCGCTTGGCTCATTCCTACTTTATAACCCATTTCAGGTTCTGTTGCTGCGAAGTAGATGGTGCATCATGAGGGATTTAGTTCTAGGAGAACCTGGGAGATCATCAAAGCTCAAGTCTATGCTTCCCTTCTATATAGACCTTTAGCACTTGATATAAATGTTTTAACTAAGCTCTTTTGTGTGTCCTGGTAGTTAGAAAATTTCTGGTATTGTAAGGCGTGTACACTTCCAATTATGGGGTTTGGTATATGTTATGATGCCAGATGATGAATGATTGGCTATGATGAAAAGTCTTATGGAGTGGTAATGTATTAGTGGTATTTTAGTTTTGTTCTCATTGTTTTCAGTGTTTTTGTTGCTTTTGATTGCAAGGTGTGTCTGCTAGCTTTTTATTGCTTTTCGTTGCTTCATAGTGTTGTTCTGGGGTGTACCCACCCGTACATTTGCGGTATGTTTGCATAGGTACTTTTTGAAGGTACATGTTTTGGGAAAAATATCCAAAAAATAAGGGAAACTCTGTTGGATTTCTAGCAGATTTTGACCCTACGATTTATTTAAAAATTGATTTTCCTAAGATGTGACTAATCAGTAGGACAACGATATATAACCCAAGTCGCCCGGTAACTAGGACCTTGGCACGTGTCCACTCGGTGATTCACTCTCGATTTGTTAGAAGGATTATCGAGGCATGACAAGTAGAGCATGCATTTACATCTCCCTAAGAACACAATGAGGACATTACATTACTTAAGCATGGGGTGGTTATTACATGGTGAAATCTTTAACTTTAAATGCAATTATAGACACATCCTTTAGTATATGGATATACCTTTATTGAAAAAATTAAAAAAAATTGAAAATTCTGATAGGTTTTGAAAAAGACTTATGTCATTCCCATTTAGGTTTGATTTGGACCTCTTTATTGTTTTCCTTGCTCTCCGAGCCTTTTTCTCGAAATGAAGAAGAAGATGCTACACTCGAATTGTATTATTTAAGTGCTTATTGCTTGCCAAAGATCCTACTTCTACAATTGGTGGGTCACTAGGTGATTCAAATCTGTAACGACCCGGTTCCTGAGTCCCTACGAGACACGAGAACCGGACCGACTCGACTAATCCCAAGACCTAGTCGTCCAACGAGGAAGTAACCAAAAGACAGTAAAATAAACCACATTCAGCATGAATATAACTAACAGTAAGAAAGTACAGCAGTAAGGAAAGAAACTACTACAATAGGTACCACCACAACAGTAAAACAGCATTTATCATATAACAAGAACTGCAGGTAAAGAAGGTACAGCGGAAACAAAAACTACTCACTAGAACAGAAACAAAAGGGGTACAAAAGGCTGTGGTAACTCTACTGGACCCTACTCGGCCCAGCGTCCTCTGCAGCCGCCGACCCTGGCTGCTCAACACCTGGTCCTGAAAAAGGTAACGAGTGTAACACGTCAGCAAAACGCTGAGTAGAGTGGCAAACTAACTAAAGGCAACAGTAGAGTGTACAGTAGCTGTTATGTTTTATTACTTCCTTTATTCACATCTTTCAATTTTTCTCACTATTTCATTTATTTCTCAGATCCTTTACTTGATCTCGAATGTCCTCGTGGGAACGATCTTGATTGCAGTCTTTTCCAAAAGTAGAAGTAGCACGTGGTGCTCTCCTGGCCGGGAGAGTCCCCCGTGGTGATCCTACCCTTAGTCAACCACCCCAAGGTCACTGACAGACGTAACGGTGACTACGGCACGTGCGATAAACGCACAGGTAGCTAGCCCGCACTGGCACACGGTCACTCGTTTCCGTTAACGGGTGCGCCCAAAGCACAGCACGGAACCAGGGCAGAGCCCTCTCAGTAACAGGGGTCCAACCCCTCCACAGTAACCAAACCACGGCCTTGCCCCTCCACAGTCCGCGCACCCTCGCCTGACTACCCTGGTTTGCCCTAGTGGGCCTAACAAGTCGGTGAAGGAGGCTAGCAGAACCCCGGGGCCCGTGGGGTAGCTAGTACTCTCCTAACACTACTAGCTCTCCTCGGTACTACGTACACGAGGGCCAACAAGTCGGTACAGAGCGGCCAATCCTAACCCCGGGTCCCTGGGGCAGCTGGCCCCACTCTGCACTAAACAGGTACAGGTACTTCCCTTGGTACTGCGTACCCAAGAGACAGTACAAACTACATCTCAGTTCCATTCCTTTTTCTTTCCAGTAGAGTTACCATAGCCTTTTGTACCCCTTTTGTTTATGTTCTAGTGAGTAGTTTTTGTTTCCGCTGTACCTTCTTTACCTGCAGTTCTTGTTATATGATAAATGCTGTTTTACTGTTGTGGTGGTACCTACTGTAGTAGTTTCTTTCCTTACTGCTGTACTTTCTTACTGTTAGTTATATTCATGTTGAATGTGGTTTATTTTACTGTCTTTTGGTTACTTCCTCGTTGGACGACTAGGTCTTGGGATTAGTTGAGTCGGTCCGGTTCTCGTGTCTCGTAGGGACTCGGGAACCGGGTCGTTACAAAATCAGATGTGTTTTCTGTGCTTTTCCCATGTTACAACTTTTGTACCAATTCGACTGATCCGGAATGGATTGGTTAAACATTTAATTTGGGAGATTGGTCTTGACTCTTGTGTGGTATTCATTCTTGTTTGGCTCTTGGAATCACATCCATCAGTGGTTGGAACAACTTGCAAAATTTGACCACTTTACCTACTTCATTACCTTGAAAAAATACAAAACACAAAACACACAAAAAATTTGAAAATTGAAAAATTCCAAAAAGATTTCAAGACCTTATCTTCACTATTGAAGGGAGGGAGAAGCTTCAAAATTTGAAAGGGAGAAACAAAAATTGTATAAGTGTTTACTTAAAGTTGAAATAAAAATAGAATAAGTGTTTATGAACCTTTAATCTTTGCTTTTAGACTTTCCTAGTCACATAAGCTTAATTTACTCAAGCTTGGGCTTAAATCACTTTAGCATTAACAATATAGAACCAAAATCTTTCCTAACTTAGGGCACATTCTAGTACCTAAGTCAACTAGCGTAGGAACCGTCTATTTGCCTCAGTTTAGGAGTTAAGTAACCTTGGTTCCACACAACACTTATTTAGGAAGAACCTTTTGAACTTATGTTCTCAACCCTAATGCTCATTAAGGAAGGTGGAGTCCTTACCTGTGTGTCTAGGTAGACTCTTTGTCTCAATTTTTAGTCTTGTATCTAGGAGGGATTCTATCCACCAAATACTCACCCACCAACAAGTGTGCTCTACCAAATAAAGTTGACGGGAGACATACCGACATTCTTATTCTTTGAAAAAAAAAGAAAAATTAGAAGTTGGAAATAAGTCTTTATGTTTTCCAATTCCAATTTTATATAGTTGTATATTTCCACCAAATATGGTTGCTTCAGAGTACGCTATCAATACCTTTTGTATTCTTCCAAATATTCTTTGAGCCATATATGCAATAAGAGTTAGGTTTGAGTCATCACCAATTTTTAGAGTTAACCAAAAACACGAGCTGAAGCTGAGACCAATCTAGACTTCAAAAGAAGTGAAACCCTGGACTTGAGTCTTAAGTTCGTATGCTTAGTCTTAATTTGCCCAAAGCACTAGCATAACCTCTTAATTTCTTAAGCTTGGTAAAACTTTCTGGATCTTGGAAGCCATACTTGGGTTTAAATATCAAGAGTTTTAGTTAGTTGGGGGATGGTCTATGTCATACAAGTTTCAAGTACTGGTAGTGAAATGACCCTTGCCAAGGGTCCCCATGAGTTTTTAGGCTTTTCAGGGTGTTTCTGGAAGTTTCTACGCCCCTATAACTTGCCCCATGTACCCCATGCGAAGTTACAAACTTCATGGGGGTCAAAACCACAAATTTCCCCAACCCACATGACCCCAACCCAATAACCCTAAACCCCAGTGGCGCCATCCCCACCACTTTTTACCCCCTCCCTCCTCGTTCTTATGTGTGAGATGAGAGAGGGAGAACAAGAGAGGGAGAGCAAGAGAAGGAGGGTGGAGGGCTTGCGCACCCCCACGCCTCCCCCTTTGTTCTCTGTGCCTGCATGCACAAAGGAGCAGTCGGAGGAGCTACAGCTGTGATCGACTGTTTACGCATGAAATCGATGTTATAAAAGATGTGTTGTAGTATAGATCGAAATCGCTCAAAAATAAATAAAATTTATAACTTAGAATCAAGAAATGAGTCTAAGGTTGTTCACTGGGAGCAAGTATTGCAATTAATCTCAAGATCACAATTTAAACACAAAATAGCAATATATAATGAAAATTCTAAGAAATAATGATGTATATATAAGAGCAAATGTCAATGATGCAAAAAAATTAGGGCAAAATGGTGATTTGAATCGCCAATTTACCCTAATTACAATAATAGCAATATCTCAACAGTATCAACCAAATTTAATCCATGCAAGTAAGTACATAGTGCACTTTCTTAGAAGCAATTAGACGGTGGAACGCAATATTAGATGACTTAAATCACCCTCAGATACAATGCAAAGGCACTGTTCACTTCTTCTCCAGCTTCTTCTCTTCTTCCTTTCTCAACTCTTCTATTCCTTCTCTTCTTTTTCTCTTCGCACAAGGCATAACACAGAGGCACGGTTGCCTCTTCAGCAGCTAAGTGTTGAGAGAGGGTCATCTGAGGCAAAAACCCCTCCTCTCTCTTCTCTCTCTCTGATACCAGGGGCTAATCGGGTCGGTAACCGGGTATACAGTTAGAGGTCCTGGTCCGGAGGCTGTGAGCACGGACGAGGGTGCGCAGGTGTGCGGGGGACAACACCCCCCGTGTGTCGAGGCGATAAGGCCTCAGCACGAATTCCCTTTATCCACTATTGAAGGCTCAATTATCTCCGATGTGGGACTAAAATCCCACCTTCCTTTGCATGAAACTGCTGCTGCCTCCGTCAAATTGGTGTGGGGGAAGCGATCAATGCTCCAATTGACTGTTTAGGAAGCTTCTTGGGTCGAGTTCACTTCGCCTGAGTCACAAACCTGGAGCGGACGTTTGAAGAACATGCCTCGAGCTCGCTCGAAGCAGCTGCAGCAATGGCGTGTTGACCTGTTTCCTTGAAAACAAAAATATGGTCTTTTGACCTCGTCAAACCAGCTCAAAAGGTCCGCCGGAGCACGACGAATGTGGCAGAGGTGGTTTCGTGATGTGAGGAGGTGTGTGTGCGTAGGGTGAGTTCGGGGTGGAGTTGCAAAGGTGGTGGTGTTCAGGGAGATGGTAAAGTGGCTAATTGGTGGAATTAGGTTAGGGCTTTAGTCGGTGGGATTGCGACGAAGCTGATGGGGGTGGTAGCGGTGAGATTTGTGTTGTGGAGCGGTGGATAGGTGTCGCCAGAGCTTCGTCGGAGAGGAAGAAGGCGAAGGGCGTGAGGGCGGTAGCGTGGTCAATTTGGAGTGTAGGTGAGGGTAAAGAACGTAGAGGAAGAGTTAGAGGTACTTAGGGACGACATAGGGGGTGGAGAGCTCCGGTGTTGGTCTATTGGAGCTGAAGAAGATGGAGATGGCGGCGAGACGACGACGAGGAAAGAGGCAAAGAAATGCCCTCTCTTTGACCAGAGAGGCGCGCGACGAGGAGAGGAAGTCAAAGGGTCATCCAATTTGACTGTTGGATGGACGGGCGCGGAGAGTGGAGAGGGTCACCTGAGCAAGGTGTGAAGGTGGCCGGAGAAGGAGGAAGAGGGCTTTTCTGAGGCCAAAACTTGCTAAGGAGGTAAGGCAGGGATGGGAGGTCTTTTATAGGGCTTAGGAGAGCTTGGAGAACAGGAAACAAGCTCTAAAGGTTGCTTGAGATTCAAGAAGAACTCCACTGATTTCGTGTGTTCGTACACACGAATCAAAGGGAGTTAGGAGTCAAAATTGATCCCAATAGGTTTCCTTAGGTGTGAATATCAATCCTACCAAATTTGGTGGGATTTAATTGAAGTTTGAGTAGGATTTCATTTGGTCATAGCTCGCCTGAAGGTCGGTTGACCTCCAATGGCAAAAAAGACTAAATTGTAAAGAAGATGAAGAAGTTAGGGGGCATTTTGCAAAGATTTCAAAAGCTGAGGGACTATTTGAGAGAATAGGAGTCAGACTTGGACCAAAATGCAAACTAGGTTAAGATGATCTTAGATTGGGCCTAAATTTTGGTACAGACCTAATTTAGACCCAAGGAATATAATGGTGAAGTTAGATTTTGGTTTTGACCATTTTTGATTGGAAAGATTACGTAGAAGCCCAAATTAGGGCAACTTTCTATCTATGACTCTATTTCAGGCCAAAATAGGTTCTGATGGTTAAATCAAAGATACCGAACCCTATAGGATATTTTTATGTGAATTTTAGAGGGTTTAGATGAATTTTATCCTGACCAGAACCTCAGTTAATTAAGCAGATCTGTTTTCAGGTTTCAGATATCCATTAATTCTTGAAACGCGTGAAAACTTGTTTTACTTTGTATGGACCCACTTATTAGACATTAATAGCCATATGACCTTTAATAAACCCTTGAAATACCCCATGGTTATTCTGTATTTGTGGAATGCTGTTAATTTTGCGGAAATAACCTTGTATCCTTCTCTTCTTTTCAAAATAGGATAATAAGCCCTTAGGACCTTCTGATGGTTATGTAGGAGCATTTATCAACCTTGTTAGACCAAATTGAGCTAGTTATGACTCATGATGGTGTTCCCATCATACCCCCATGCCTAGCTTTTGCTAGTCCCTTAGCAAAATTCTATGGATCGAACCAGTTATCTAGGTTGGATGTAACCGTCAAGATGCCCTATTAAGCCGCATCTCTAAGAATTAGATCTTAATAAGCCTAGAGGTACTCAAGTACCAACTCAGATCCAGACCTGACTAGCTTTCGCCTCAGTTTGCTGCGAAGGCTTTTAAGGCCTGCAGGAACTATCCTAAGGTTCGTTGGACCTAGCTGTTAAGGCACCCGTGCTTGTAACATGGTTAGGTCAGGTTCAGTTTGCTAGTGCATTTTTGTAAGAGAGATAGGGATAGAAGAAGATTTTCATTTGTGGAGAGCTTTCTCTCTCTTTTCCTTTTCATTATATTTTTCCTTAGATCCAACCTCGGATTGGCCTTAAACATGTTCTGTATCCTATTCCTTGTCCCCACCATCAATCCTCGCATGGTCCCTAGCAATTAATGCTCTTCGAGATAGCATCACCCATGGCAACCCCTAGAACCTTGGATTTCGACACTTTGGGACAGTGCCGCCCATGGCATTTTGTAACTAAACCCAGACCTTGGCAATCGACATTTCATGATAATGTCGTCCATGGCATCTGAACCAGCACAAGGTGCTTACGTGCCCCCAGTAGGATATTTAGATATCCTACGAGACAAGTACCGAGGAGATGATATGTTATTGCACATCTTCGAGGGGAATTTCCTGCCTCTCCACGTTGGGAACTCGTCCAAATCAACTTGTATTTTCGAGCTACTCCTAATCTAGATCTTAGGACCAATTTCAGAACAGCATAAATTCTTTTTGTCATGATTTCATATTTAAGCACACTGAACCAGACTGTGTGTGATTTAGGGTGCTTAAGTTATCGAGTCCCACAAACCAGAGGTCATTTAACGGGGCTGAATAATCCCTAAGCCTTAGACCTAATGCACAGGCTTTGCATTTTCCTCAACCTCTTGAGGACTAATCCAGATCTTGACTAGTACGTGAGTGTTTAAATCTCAGAACAGACCCAGGAGGCCTAAGGTCGGTATTCGCCACTAATCCCTTAGCTTTTAACCTTTCAAGTCTTAATTCATCATTCCATCTAACTTAAAAGTTAGGTAAGTTCCATATTATTTTGAAGGGACTCAATTTTTTTCTTTATCCTTTTATGCCTTTCTTTCTTTTCTTTTTGTTTCCTCATTTTTTTCATTTAGTTCAAATCACTTCCTTAAGAATGATGTGATATCTTAAAAATTTCTTCCTCTTTTCTCCTTTTTTTCTTTATGAAACCCTTTTTCTTGATTTGATTTTCACAGTGTTTTGCACTTTTATACCCCCCATGTTGGTGCTAGAGCACCACGATCATTTGTTTTGATGATAACAAAACACGTGTCATTTAACATTTGCACTTGAAGTCTTAGATTTCAGGTAAATTACAAATGGAGACGTGATTAGACGGAGTTCGAGCTCGCATCCAGGATGGATTGGAGGAGCTTGATGGAAAATAGAGGAGATTCGCAAGGAGCGATAGATTGAAGATGGAAGGACAAGAAGAATATGATAGAATTCTGTTTATTTCCTTCTTGTACTTTTGTCTTTATTTCCTTGCTTTTTTTGTTCCTTAGAAAATCATGTTAAAGGGCCTCAAAGTACCCTAACAGTAGTCTTAGGAACACCGGCACAACCCTGGGACACTTAGGTTTTCTGTGGAGAACTTAGAAAACCAATATAGGGTTCAAACAGCTGTTCCAGACGTCTAATTCCAAAATCAGACGTCTGATAATGTGTTTTAAGACGTCTGACTGCTGATTCAGACGTCTGATAGCATTTAGGCTGGACTTAGTTAGCTCTGTCTGATGAAATCAGACGTCCAGACCTTAGTCCAGACGTATTAGAAGACGTCTGATGGACTTGCCAAACGTCCAATTAGTGGACCGTTGGCTAGCTTAACAAACACTGAAGGATATGACCGTTAGAGCCTTATCAGACGTCCTTAAGCCTTTCTAGACGTCTGATAAATGACCGTTTTGCCTCGGCTGACCTAAAATCTCTTCTCATAGATTTTCTAGCCGTTGCACTCTCTTGGAAATCCATTCCCACGAAAAAGTAGGTTTCCAGACGTCCAGACGTAGTGCCAGACGTCTTGTATGTCGTCTGATGGACTTGCACTAGAACCCTGTTTAGATCTGATCCAAGTCAGGAAGAAACCCGCCTAAAATCAGACGTCTGATTTTTTCCCAGACGTCTTAAAGTGATCTTCCAGACGTCTGATGCCAGGATTAGACGTCTGATAACCCTGTCAGTGCAATCATTGTTCTTGATTTTGGCCTGATTCTCTTGGGCTTTGCACCCAACGACTATGGAAGCTTTCCAAAGCCTTCCAAAGCTTTCCTAAGGCCTCTATAAATAGGGAGGAACATCTTGCCCACAAACACACACCTAGATACACAAGACACACCTAGTAATACACTTTCACACTCTTTTGTGTCCAAGAAATGCTCTTGCTCTCCAAACTCAAGTTCTACATCTTGAGAGCATCAAGCCTTTGCGCACCCGCTCTCTCGCCGTAGTTCATGAGAGTGACGTTGCACCGTCGCGTGGCTCACGCACCCGCGTCATCGATTCGACGCACTCCTTGCAAAGGGGAGTTTCCTAATTCCTATAGAAGCTAGGTTTAAATCTTTGTTGGCTCTATAGGATTATATTTGTCATTTTACTTTGTTATTTGGTTGGGTATTCGCTTTGCGAATTCCCGTCTCCTTCGTGGGGCAAAATCCTTCTCGTGAAGAGAAGGGGTTAAGGAACGCTACCCTCGCACTTATAGCGTGGTTGTAATTGAGGTTGAATCACCCTCGTTTAAGTGATTCGTTTAGTGGATTTGATCAACTTGGTTGATCGGAAAATCCTAACTCGGGAGGGTTAGGCGGTGGTTTTCACCCAGTTTGGGTTTCCACCTAAAAGCAATTGTGTACTTTGTGTGATTGTTTATTTTGTGAGATTGTTTATATTATATTTTTCGCATTTTATTATGTCACCCCTCCTAGTAGGGCGAATTCCATACCCCATGCCTATGATTTGCAATGTCCTCATTGTAAATTAGGTGGGTTCGAGTTTAGCTTAGATCGAACATTAGAATAGGGTAAAAGGGTGGGTGAACGGGTCGGGATGACTGTTGCATACGATTTCAAGCTCTGGTATGAATACTAGAGGTGGAGTCAGCTGTTCTAATGGACGAGCCCTAAAGTGTAATATGAGTTCAACAAGGAGATATGTCAAAAGGGTTTTGGGTTTTTTTCAAAAGATGACAGGTTGCCTCCAATTAAGCGCTAAGTTTAACGCCATCAGCTGGGTGCAATAAGCTCAGGGAGAATGGAGATCAATAAAGACAACAGCCATGTTCGAGTCAGTGAGTTCAATGAACGGTTTGAGTCTCTGACCGTTCACGATAAAAGGTTCAGAATCATGGTTGAGTTCACTAATTTCAACATCTCCATTTCTAAATACTTGTCTCACCAAGAATTGTCCAGTCCATTTAGATTTGAGTTTGCCTGGAAAGAGTTTGAGTTTGGCATCAAAGAGTAGGACTTTTTGACCAGGATGAAAAGATTTTCGCATAATGTGCCTATCATGGAAGGCTTTGACCCGCTCTTTGTAGATTTGTTAGTTCTCGTGCGCATCGTTGCGTAGTTCCTTAATGTCGCTCATTTGCAACTGACGGTGTATTCCAGCCTTCATAAGTTCCAGATTTCACTTCCGTACTACCCAATAGGTCTTGTGCTACATCTCTATGGGAAGGTGACATGGCTTGCCATACATAAGTCTGAAGGGAGCCATGCCTAATTGGGTCTTGTGAGCGGTCCTGTAGGCCTACAAGGCTTCCAGAAGGCGAATTGACCAGTCTTTTCTGTTAGGACAAATGTGACCTGAAGGATCTTCTTGATCTCTCGATTTGACAGTTCAGCCAGTCCATTAGTCTGGGGGTGGTAAGGAGTCGAGATACGATGCATCACCCCATACTTTTTCATCAGGGACTGGAAGTGCACATTGTTGAAATGAGATCTGCCATCACTGATGATGGCCTTGGGAACCCTAAATCTGGAAAAGATGTTCTCTTGAATGAATCGAAGAACAACTTTGTGATCACAAGTTTTGGTGGGGACAGCTTCGATCCATTTTGAGACGTAATCAATAGTGAGTAAGATGTATTCAAAATCGTTAGATTCTGGAAAGGGTCCCTTTAAATCAATTCCTCATATGTCAAAGATTTCGCACACAATGATCGGGTTCAAGGGCATCATATCCCGTGGGCCCATGTTGCCAAGGGTTTGACAACGAGCACATGCCCTGCAATGTGTTTGTGCGTCTTTGAACATCGTGGGCCAGAAGAATCCACACTGGAGGATTTTTGCTGCGGTTTTTCGCCTAGAGAAATGGCCATCGCAAGCCTGGTCATGGTAGAATGAAATCATGTCATTGACCTCGTTGTCTGGAATGCATCTCCAGATTACTTGACCATTGCCAATGTGGAAGAGATATGGTTCCTCCCAAATATAGTACATGGCCTCAGAAATCAACTTGTCCCGCCTAGAAGTCGCCCAATCTGGTGAGACTTTCCCCGTAACTAAGTAGTTTACCATATCAGCAAACTAGGGGAGACCTTGAATAGCCAATAGATGCTCATCTAGAAAATGCTCTGTGATTAGTCCGGACGGGTCAATGACAGAAGAAGGAAGGCAGGATAAGTGATTAGCTACCACATTCTATTTTCCTGCCTTATCGCGAATCTCAAGATCGAATTCTTGTAATAGAAGATCCAGCGGATTAGTCGAGGTTTTGCATCCTTCTTCTCGAGTAAGTGCCTCACTGAAGTGTGATCTAAGTAGATGATGACACAGGAACCCAAAAGGGATGATCTGAATTTTTCTGAGCCAAGTACTATAGCTAGTAGCTCTTTCTCAGTAATCGTGTAGTTACGCTGAGCCTCGTCAAGCGTCTTATTGGCATAGTAGGTGACCATGGGTTTCCTGTCAATTTTCTACCCAAGCACTGCACCCACTACATAGTCAGATGCATTGCACATGATCTCAAAGGGTTGAGACAAATCAGGGGATTGCAAGATAGGTGTTTGGGTAACTCAGTCATGCAGGCTTTCAAATGCATGAATGCACTCATTCGTGATCTTAAATGGGGCATCTTTTGATAGGAGCATAGTCAAGGGGCGGGCAATTTTCAAGAAATCAGGAATGAATCGATGATAAAAATCGATGTGTCTCAGAAAAGATCTGATGTCCTTGACTGAGCTAGGCACAGGTAGTTTGGAAATCAATTTTACCTTAGCCCAGTCAACCTGGATGCCATTCTTGGAGATAAGATGTCCCAAGTTAATTCCCCCAGGAACCGTGAAATGGCTCTTTTCCTAAGAAAGCACCAAATTCACGTCAGTGCATCTCTTGAGGATTTGGACCAAGTGTAGGAGGCAATCATCAAAAGATTTCCCAAATACCGAGAAGTCATCCATGAAGACTTCAAGGTAATCACCTACCAAATTAGATAATATGGCAAGCATGCACCGCTGAAAGATGGCAGGTGCATTGCAGAGCCCAAAGGGCATCCTGCGGAACGCGTACGTCCCATATGGGTAGGTGAAGGTAGTCTTCTCGTGGTCCTTAGGATGGATTGCCACCTGATTATAACCGGAGTACCCGTCCAAGAAGCAGAAGAATCGATTTCCTGCCAATTTCTCGAGTATCTGATTAATAAATGGCAGTGGGAAATGATCCTTTTTCATGGAGGCATTCAGTCTTCTGTAATCAATACAGACTTTCCATGAGTTTGCGATACGGGTCAGAATGGTTTCTTTGGTTTCAGTTGTAGTCACAGTGGGCCTTGCCTTCTTAGGCGTAATTTGGATTGGACTCACCCAACGACTGTCGGAGATCAGGTAGATGACCCCAGCATCTAACCACTTAATGATCTCCTTTTCACGACATCCTGCAAGTTCGGATTCAGACGTCTCTGCATTTCACGGGATGGTTGTGAGCCCTCTTTAGTGTAGATGTGGTGTGTGCAGTATGAAGGGCTGATACCAGTCAAGTCATCGAGAGTCCATCTGATGGCTCTCCGATGCTGCTGGAGGATAGAAATCAATCGTGTTTCCTGATCAGAGGTTAGTTGGGAATTGATGATCACAGGAAACGTGCAATTTGAACCCAAAAAGATGTATTTTAATTGATCAGGGAGGGGTTTCAACTCCATAACAGGGTTGTCAGCAGTAGCAGGCTGTTTAGGGTGGGGTTCGGGAGCAAAGGCAGGGGCTGTAGGTGTGTCTAGGTATGGTCTAGGCTCCTTTAACTGTGGGGCTTGATCCTCTTATGGTTGAATATCAGGGATAAGCGGGTTTTCCTCAACAAATGAATCTTCAACCACTAACTCAATATCACAGATCTGCTCAATAGGCCCACAATTGATTCATTTTTGGGCCTTAAAGATATCAATCTTCAAAGTTTTGTCTCCAAATTTCAACTCAATTTGACCCTCTTCACAGTTGATGTTGGCCCTAGCTGTGGCCAAAAATGGTCTCCTTAATATGATCTGTGTATCTTTCAAATTCTTAAGAACATCTATGTCTAGCACAATGAAATCCATGAGAAAATAAAAGTCATGGATCTGAACTATAACATCCTCGAGAATTCCTTTAGGTGACTTGATGGATTAATCTGCTAATTGCAAAGTCATTTCTGTCAGTTTGAGCTCAGATTCTTCAAGGTGGTCTAGTAGGGATGTGGGTATCAAGTTTATGGAAGCTCCTTGGTGACAGATGGCGATTCTCGTGCGTGTTTTGAAAACAGAGATCTCATCGTAGTATAGTGCGCGAAAATGCTCGTCAAAAATAATTTATAAAGATAAGGAGACTTGGAGTCCCAGTTGTTCATCTTTGGGAGACATTTTGGAAATGCAAATTAGAAATCGATCTCCCTCACTCTACTTATTTAAAATCGCATGTCGATTTATGCTAAGTTCGTATTGATGCACAACATGGTGTTGCCAGAATATCAGAAATTGAAAACATGCAACTTTAATCACACCAAAAGATGATAATCAAGCACATGGTGATTTTCAACATATATATATATATATAAAGATGATGATAACAGAGTTGCAGAGCACCGGTAGCGGAATGCTTGTACAGGGAATGTAAAAACTAACAGCTAATAGAAAATGGCTGCATACATGAATCTATGGGGGATTATGCTTGCATCATTGGGAGAGAAGTAAGGAGATACACTACTAAGCAGTAATAAAAGCAATAAATCTATGAAGAACTGTGCTACTTATCTAGCTAACAGAATGAAGGGCATTCGGAGGTGGGCTCTGATGGCCTTTGAATGGGTAAGAAGACAAAGACGGGTAGCCAATGGTGGGTAGTTCAGCCCTTGGAGAGAGGTTGGTGGTGATCTAGGCCTGGCGTGGAGGTGATGGAGATGCCATGTTGTGCTCGTGGAGATGGGGGTGGAATGAAGCCAAGAGACCAAGATGGACCAAATGGCCACCCCTTAGGTCTTTTTATAGACCTAAGGGAAGTTCTCTAGAGAGTTATGGAATTCTCTAGAGAGGCCTACGATGGGAGTTCGTGGGAGAGGGAGAGAGTGGATGGATGAGTGGTTTTTAGATCCACATTTGGTGGATCTAAAAATTAAATGCATGTTGGTTGCTATTTTTAGCAACCAAGGAAACAACACATGGTAGAGAGTTCTAGAGAACTCTAGGCTAGGTATTTTTGTGTAGATGGTGTGTGTGGGTCGAAACCTAGGTGGCTAGGTTGTTTAGGTTAGGTTCTAGTGGGTTTAGGTCAAGGTAGGTCTCAAATTAGGGTTGTAAACCCTAATTCACTAAGGTAAAATGCAATTAAACTTGATACAAGTTTAATTGGGTGTGTGAAAATCCAATTGAGAGTAAAACAACTCAATTAAGTCAAGTTTAGGTCAATTGGACTCTCATTTAGTCCAATTGGGCTGTGTGTGCTGAGATTATGGCTCAATTGGACTCACTGAGTCCAATTGAATAGGCTGATGGAATTGACTAAGATCCAAGTCAATTAGGCTTAGTGAGGACCTAATTAGGTCCTTAGGGAGGTCTAGAGGTGATGTACTAGGGTTAGGGCACCTTAATTTAGGTTCCTATGGGGTTGGAATTGGGTTTAGGGACCTAGGAATTCAAGTTCCAAGCTTGAATTCAAAAACAGGAACTAGAGAGCAGTTCCAGACATCTGACAATAGTGTCAGACGTCTTAAAATGAAAAGCCAAGCATCCAGACTTGTTGTCTGGATGTCCAAACAGAGGTAGGGAGGAATTAAGGTTCTGTCTGCAGAAATTGGACGCCAGACCAAGTATCTGAACGTCTTAAAATGCTGTGGAAGTGGGTTTTAGGTGCGCGAGTTGTGGCTAAGGGTTCTGGACATCCTGTAACTCATCTGGACGTCTAGATAGAGGTTGGAAATAGGGTTTTATGGCTTCCTAGGGTATAGTGACCTAATCTAAGGGTGGCTAAGGCTTGGGGAAGCTTCTAGGCTGTCCTAGGGCTAGGATGGACTTAAGTTCTTCATAGTTTACTACTTTATTCCTACTTAACAAAATAGCATTCCTCAACCCCTTACATTATTGTTTACTACATCTTATTCTTGATCTTCTGCTCCAGCTCTGATGTACTCTGGCTTCAGGTCCAGCTTCAGATCCAGTCTCAGATTTAGCTCCTGGGCTTCTTTTTTCCTGCAATTTATATAATGTGCCTAATTAGTATATTATAGCATTATTCTATGCATAGCTATAGGAGGAACAGTAAAAATGCAAATAATGCTTATGCATGCATGAACTACCCTAACTTATGTTAGGTGTTAGCCTAATTTTGGACAATTAAGACCTATGATTGCTGTGCAATCACTAGGTTTAATAAAGCTCTATCAAACTATATATCACCGATTGCACAAGAGATCAGAGGGGTACTGAGGTCTTTTAACTTAGGCGGGAGTTTACTCAAAATGATGGAGCTGGCTTGCTCCGACAGTACGATTGGATTCCCGCCTTTGGTTCGAGACTTACTCTTAGGTGTACATACATCTTTCATAAATCTCGTGTAAGCCGGTATGTTGCGAATCGCATCCATTAAGGGGATGTTTATTTGGACTTGCTCAAAGAGCTTGACCAGGTCTTCCTCTAGTGCCATGGTTTTGGGTTTCCTCTTTCCCTTGGTCAAGGCTTCAGGAAATGGAACCTTAGTTGGTTCCTTTAGGATTGGCTCAGGCTCTTTATTTGGGATAGAAGTGTCTTGGGTTACCAATCTAGGGTTGGGATTTGCGGTGTCAAGCTGGTTGTGGCTAGGAAATGATGGGTCCTATGTTGCTTTGCCACTATGGGTGGTGACGAAATTCAATCCTGCCTGACTTTGGTTTGGGCTAGTCAAAATATGTGTCTGCTGCTGAAACCCAGAATATGAAGTGGAAGCGTCCATCCCGTCAAGTGTTGGAGCAGAGGGGGCCTGATAAACATAATGTTCTTGGCCCTGATTTGGGTTCATAACACGCCTCTGGTTCGTCATGTTATTTGGGTTAGGAAGAGGTTGAGCAGAAAGTGCACTAGGTTGGCGAGGAGTTGCCAGCTGGGCCAACTGATTGCAGAGCTCAGTGATTTCTTCTTTGTGTTGTTTTTGCATGTCAACCAAGGTGTGAAGAATCAGGGAGGTCTGGTCCTCCTTAGGTGAGTTAGATTGGAAATTTTGATTAGGCCTTGGTTGAGTGGGTTGATAGGGTCGCAGGTATTATGGTCGGGGTTGGAATTGCAATCTTGGGTTTGGGTTATCTCCTAACCACGGAAATTGGGATGATTACGCCATACAGGGTTATAGGTGTTTGAGAAAGGATTGTTCTAGATGGTGTGGAGATCCTCTCAAGTCTGAGGAACTCCAGAAAAATTAGGATACGAGGGTTCAGAGTTCTCCCAACTAGGGAAAGTTGGTCCAAAGTTTCCTCCAAGACCAAAATCAGACGGGGGTGGATAGGCATCCATCCCCTGAGAGTGGTAGATGTTGTGTGCCACCTCCCTACCAGAGGGCGGGTGTACATACGGATTCTGTGGTGTAGTGGTGGTCTTGTGTAGATGTTGAGTTATGTCGTCCGCCTTCTTATTAATAATGGAGACCTGATCCAAGCAACTGGCTAACAACTCCAGATTGACGGATGTGGAAAGGCCTTGGGTCTCGTGTACCCCCTAATTGTTTGTCAATGCGTGGGTGGTCACTCGGTCGTACACACCCACTGACTCATTATTCAGGGAGTTCTCGCACATATTTTCAAGAATCTCCCAAATTGTGTCTTCATGCTGGCCCATGATGTTGCCACCACATGTTGCATTGACAAATAGCTTGATGTCGTCACGGAGCCCGTGGTAAAAGGATTGGACTTGTTCCCACTTTGAGACTCCATGATGGGGGCATTTGCACATGAGATCCAGAAAACGATCCCATGCCTCGTGTAGAGATTCTCCCGCTCCTTGCGAGAAGTGTGTGATTTGATGCTACATTGAATTAGTCCGACCAATGGGATAAAATTTTTGTAAGAAAGCTTTATGAAGCTCTTCCCATGTGTTGATCTGGTGAGGGTATGTCTAAAATCAATTGGCGGCTTTGTCAGCTAGAGAAAAGGAGAAGAGTTTCAAGAGTAGACCATCTCGATTTTGCATGTCTGCCCTGAATGTGTGGGCCAAATGCTTTAGATTCTTGATGTGCTGGAAAGGATCCTCAGAGTTCAAGCCATGAAATTTCGGGGTCATGTGAAGCATACTAGGCTTGAGCTCCACCTGGGGTCCTCCCGCAGGAATGTTGATTTGGGGTTTGATCTCCACCACAGCGGGATTGTAGGGATCTTGCATTTGAGAACATGATGGAGGGTTGAGATGTGCGTGAACTATCTTTCAAAGGTCAAAGAATTATTATGGTTCAAAGTTAGGTTGTTCTTCTTGATTATCCATGGCTGTGATTGGAGATTCAAGTTCAGAAGTAGAGGAGTTTGAAGAGATATCGATGTGATCGAGTAGCTGCATAAACAAAGAAGTCAAGGCTTGGCCTCGATGAGAGTGAAAAACTAGTGGAGGCCTCAAGGGTGGTCTTAAGGACCTCCTTACGAACATACACTGATGGAGTAGATGAGGGACAGAAAGTGTGGTGGACCCAATCAAGACACCTAAATATCTTTGGATGACTATAGAGGTTCGAGGCCGATAATACCTCTAGATCACAGAGTCGTCCACCTAAGAAATACTTGGGTAACCAGGAAGGGAGAGTCTTGCAAAGACCCCTACACGGTAGAGTGTCTCCATGGGTTACGAGATTTCCCCTACCCGACCTTCCTTGTCAGTGTAGATCCAGGTAGACCAGAATGGATAACGTGACTTCTTAAGTCTACCAATTTTAAGTTTAGATGAGGTGCTTCGGATTCCACTTGAACTTTAGAATGAATTTGTGAGTGGTGACCTAATTTGAAGATTGGTCGACCCCACAAGGTGGGTCAACTTCACCTGATTTGTCCTGAGATTATTAGGTCCCAATTTTATGATTCAAGTGGATGTTTAGAGCTTGCTTTTAGGGTTTGCTTGATTAGGTAAATTCAACCAAGGCTTTGGAAACACACAGTTTGGGGAAGTAGATTCTTTTTCAAGCAAATGTGATAATCAACCCTAAAGTGGAAACCCTAATTTTGGCTTTAATTGGTCCAATCAGTTTTTGTCCAAATTTAGCACTTAGGGCTCAATCAAGAAGGTGAGTAGCCCTAGGTGTCTTAAATCCCTAATAGGTGCAGAAATCAGGTTCGGGATTTTTCTAATCAAATCAGGCAACTTGATGATTAATTCTAAGTAGAAAATGGATTTGATCCTAATTGATTTCTTCCTTATTTAGCTTTTCTCATAATCAGGGGCTTTAATGGAAAAGAAGATGAGATTACCCAGCCCTGGAGTGTTTGATGTGTGGCTAATCTCCTCGAATGAATCCCTTGCACAGATCACAGCAAAAGAAATACATCAAGTTAGTCCTAGAGCAAAAATTGTAATCAGAGAGATCAAATTACACGTTGCCATCGGCAATGGCGCCAAGATGTTTACGCACGAAATCAATGTTATAAAAGATGCATTGTAGTATAGATCAAAATCGCTCAAAAACAAATAAAATTTATGTTGAAACGATGGGTTACTACGCTATCGAATTTGGTTTTGAAAACCTGTCGTTGTAGTTTGAATAGCGAAGAACTCGGGTTCAACAAATAAAATTTATACCGGAATAGAAATCCTGGGTCGAACTCAAGGAGGCGGACGTTTGATTAAAAATATGCGTTTGCTTTATTTGTCACGAAATAGAATAGCTGGTTGAAAACTATCTATCTATTTAATAAATAATAAATAGAAGAGAGTGAGAGAATATTACAAATAAAAGCAAAAGGGATGTAGAATAAACATGGATTTCATTATCAAAAATTATTCATTACACTACTCATTACGACTAGAAAGCGGGAAATGATTACACTAGAAAGCAGTAAATCTACTCTAGAAAGGAGGAAAAAGAATGGAGAGAGAGATATCCTCCTCGACGATTGCTTGGAGAACGAGTTAGATGGGACGACACCTAGAAGACGGGGAGCGAAGCAGGAAAGAGGACGAAGTGGGAATAATGGGAATGAAGCAGCACGTCATCGTTGTCGCGGGATCCACTTCTCGAATGTAGAGAGAGGACAACTGCAGGATGCTCCACGAAGGGGACGGAGGTGGAAAAATTAAGATTTTCACTCTAGAGGAGCATCCCGGGTTTGGGACAAGCTCTTAGAGCTTTGGAAGGGGTGAGTGAAGAGAAGGGATGGGAAATTCGTATGGGGGGGTCTCCTTTTATAGTTGTAAAGAGTCATTACATGTTGAAAATCATTAATTCAGGACCTTTAGTGACGGATAAATTCGTCACTAAAGGCCTGAACGTGGCCTTCGTGGGCGACGCATGCGCGTCCGCTCGCCTCTCCGCGCCTCAGCGCGCATCCACGTCGATCGGATCTTGACCGTCCAATCGTGAGATCGGACGGCTGAGAGCGCTCCTCGCTGCACCTCATCCGCGCACCTTGTGCGTGAGATCCCACGTCACGGGGGGCGTCAGATAGCGCGTGGGCGCTATCGACCGCGCGGCGTCGTTGGATCTTCATCATGCGGTTGATCGCGCCCGTGCGCCCGCTCCAATTTGAGGCGTGCGGGGGCTCGATCCCACGCCTCCTCGCCTCGTTAAGGCGCTTAACCAACGTGCTACGGGCGCGTTTGTGTCGAGTGCTTAGCTCAAGCGAGTGTGCCTCGTAGCCGTTGGATCTTGATCCAACAGCAGAGAAGTGTTGGCGCGAAGTGTTTCAGTGGGTGCGTGCAATCGGTTGGGCGGCCGAGATGGCGCCACATGGCGCCATCTTAGCCGTCCATCTTCTGAGTGATGTAGATGGTGCCACGGGTATTGGAGTGGGTCGATTTTCGTACTGTTAGGCTGCGATCGTCAATCTGAACCCATTCATATGGTCGGATTTGTCGTCTGAGGTGCAGATTAACACCATCTTGGCCCTTGATCTTCTGGGGTTCCTCGGTCTCTATTTGATTCTACGGATATCCGATTAGGGCAATCTTGGAGTTGTTGATCTCCAATCGTCGCCCTGATCAGATTTGTACGGTTGGATCTTTGATCCGAGGCCCCGATAAAAAGTCACCTTGTCTCTGACCATAAAAGGAGACAATTAACCTCCATTTTATTCAGACTAATCTAAATGCAAGATGATGCATGTTATGCAATATTTATAGTATGTAATGCATTTCTATGCTTAATAACATGCATAAATAGACATTTTATGTAATATAAACATGTTTACATCACACCCCCATGCCTATCTTTTGCTAGTCCTTAGTAAAAACTACATGCTATTTATAAAAAAATTAGGTTGGATTACTTGAGCATAAGTTATTTTCAATATTAAGAAAATTTTTACTTGGGATCTAAACTTTCAAAGACACAATAACGCTCGGGTATCTGCCAAAATGCAGACTGCCTCAAGCCCTTGCCTTATTCAAAGAAAATGTTCTTTTTCTCTTTTTCTTCTTTTCTAATTTTTTGAATTTTTGAGTTTAGGGTTAAAGAGTGGCTTTCTATGACCATTCAACCTACCCAAGATTTGATGAGAACCCTAAGTTCTAAGCATCTTATTGTGAATGTGATGGACTCGTTGATCGGCAATTAGAACGGACTTCGGGTTTCTACGCCTCTAGGTGACCTTAAAGAGAGTTCTGCCTAAAAGTGTATCTTTATGACCAGTAGCTTTCTCCCTACTTTTATTTTTTTGGGGTCAACACAAGGGTGAATCTAGTATATATCTCCCTGGTTTATTCTACTTCTTCGCTTCTTCCTAAGTGTTTTGGGAATTTTCAGTGCATTTCTTGAGTTGGGTTTTGGACAACCGGTCGATGAGCTGTTACCAACGACTACTTTCCAGCCATACTCGTGCGGCGAAGTGTGGCTTATTTATTTTTTTCTTTTCTCCTTTTCTTTTTCTTTTCTTTTGACTTTACTTTTCTTTATTTTTTTTTTAAGTAGGTGACTTCCTTGGTCTAAGATTTTACCTAACGGCAACAAGAAGATAATGGTCCAGTGACTGGGCTCTGGATAACCTACCTATGAGCTGTTACCCACGATAACTTGCCACCCATATCACCCTAGAAGGTTCATTAGCTACCCAATTTCCATTAAAACCGCCGATCAACAAGTCAGTGAAAAGAAATTGTGTAGATGCTTTAGACTTAAAGTTCCCTCAAATCAGAAGGTGGGTTGATAAGTCGTGTACTTATCACCCAAACTTATTTAATCAAATTATAATAGAATTAAGATGGGGAGGATTCGAAAAATAAATCCACATTTTAGTGGATACATAGGCTGATTAAGTCCGAAGACCTGAAGGGTCTTCGCGTTCAAATCATTTAGTTTTATTTCCTTAGATTGAAAATTTTCTTAAGCCCAAGTTCTCTTCCCTAATTCCATAAATTTTATTTTTCATTTTTTTTTATATATAAATGAGAGAAAATAAAATGAATCTACGGAGCTGACGAATTAATTCAGAGATGAATATCCACCCCCCCATGCCTATCTAATGCAATGTCCTCATTGTATTAAAAATACATAAAATAGAGTGGGATAGAGTAGAAAGCACCTGAATTGCGTGAATGACGGGTCCGCTTCGAGATAAAGAAAAACTGTATATGTGTTGAATTTAGTGCCTTCAGCTAGGCACACTGTACAAAGAAAAGAAGTAAAGAATTCGGAAGTGCGGGTTAGAATCAGAATAAAAAGATTCACTTTAGGACCTGCCAGCAGTTGTCCACAGATGTGGACCAGATTGTGGTGCAAACCCATACCCCATGATCGAGAATATCTAAGGTTCTGGAAAAAAATTACCCAAACCTAAAATCAGTATGCAAGCGGGATCGGGCCTGCAATTTATGAGGATGCAACCCAAGACCAAAGAGTTGGGTTACAGAGAAATCAAGCTCCAAAGGATAATCAATGAATGTGTGCATGGGTTGGACATCCTCAGAACAAATGTCGTAGGGGTCCTGGTTTGATGGTTTAAACTTAATTGGAACCCATAGACTTGGTCTTCCACTTCCTCTGGAGTTTGCTTCCCAAATAAAAATTTCCTAACTCCTATCCTCCTTCAGGATGTCAAATTTTGGGATCTCCTGCATATTAATCACCTTGTCTGAAATTTCCAAGTCTAAAAGATGAGGTTGAATCAGAATTGACTTGGGTCTAGTTATCTCAAAAACAAAATCGTCAGTAAACTCAATGGGGTGTAACTGACAATCGGGGCATTGAATTGTATCCTTCAGAAAATGTGATTCTAAATCCGTCATGTGAGCTCCAATAAGATCAGTTTCCTCAGTTATTGGGCCATTATATGATCTATCGGATTCCTCAGGCCTAATTGTCTCACAGAAATCGTATTCTGTAAACTCACGTGAGACTTCGCAACTTGATTCTTCACCCTTAGACTCAAAGAAATCTAAATCCGTATTGATGTACGTCCCAAAATCATCCATCACTTTCTGGTCCATGGAGACATACGTTTCCTCATACCCTCGCTCAAGGATCTCAGGTGAAGAAATCAGATTATCCTTAATTGGTTGCTTTAAATCAATCTAGTCAGCCTCGTAACACGTGTCCCCCCAAACAGGTGCCTGAGTGGGTTCTGACATTAGCTCTTACGAAGGGGGTTCATCCTGTGAATCATCCCATGATTGAACTAAAGCAACGACAAATCTCATTCTCAATTTCTCTAACTTCCCAAGTAGAAACTCACCCGGGTTCTTATCCTTAACATCCTGGAGTCAATCCAACAAATATTTGTTCAGATCATCAATCATTTTAATCAGGGGCTCCAACTTTTCATTGCAAGGTATTGGCTAAACTTCTAAAGATTGTATGGTATTCCTTAAGTTAGCCAAAACCTTATCTTGAACTTGGTTACCCTGAACCAAATGACTTGTTTTAGGGTTGGCCGGGTTTGGGATCAGTGCAGAGGAGTTAACGAATTGAGATTCGTGATACCCTTCCTGATAATAGGTCATTTTAGATTGTTCAAAAGGTGGTGATGACCTAAAAGCAGTGTATTCAGAGGATGGGTAAGGATCAGTGTATCCTCCTTAATTGTAGATTGTATTAGGTTGTCCATGAGAGGGTGACGATCTATAATCGATATGATTTTGTTAAGGATAGAAATCACAATTATGGTGTTCAGGGTTAGATCCTAAACATGGAGATCCGAAACTGTATCCTCAATCCGAGTTATCCCAACTAACCAATGGTTGATTACAGTGCGAGTCGGGACAATTGTCATGTTGAGGATAACTCATAACAGGAGGGAAAGAGCAGGAATGCATATAAAATGTGGAAGGATTCATGATAGTCGGGAGGAAGAAAGGCGCCCTGCAATACAAGCAATCAAACCTGTCCTTAAGTGGGCTAGCCTAAAGACCTACAGACTCCTAGAACCCATCTTGAGATAAAGAAATGATTTGATCTACTTCTATCTGTTTAATCCAACCAGTTAGAAGGAGGGATTGGGGAGAAGGTTCTTCCTTCAGCTTGCGCCTCCGGTTCTTAGTGTACCCCCCAGCCGCGATCGTTTGATTCTACTCCCCTAGCTAGACATCAGATTGAACAGTAGAAACAGACTAATCGCAAATAATCTCGTTCTAGGCTCCGAAGAGCGAGTCGAATCTTTAAGGCCAACATCTACTCTATTTTATTTAAGGCTAGGTTTGAATGTGCTTTAGAATGTGATGGGCCTTTTATCTGGGTCATGCCCTTAATAATTGATTGATGTGTGTGTGCGTGCACAGCCAGTGGTTTTCAAGCAAGATTATTTTTTTGATGCGGTGAATTTTTGGGTTCAAATCTTGCTTAGTAGCTTTTTATGATTCAACTTTAGATATTTTCAAACAAGTTTTGTTGGCACACCAGGTTTTGAAAGCACAGGTGAAGATTTCTTCCTTTGAAACTTAAAAGAATGTGGAGTGCCTGGTAAATCCCTAAGAGTTGAACCTATGTGATAGCTACTTGATGAGTTGATTTTAATTGAAGTGGTGCGGCCCAATCAACTCAAACAATTGACCTGTTGCACCACTTAATTAGGCACACAAGTGATTACCTAATCTAATTTCTACTTAATTATGTGTTTGGATGTGTGCACCGGTTCCAAAGATCAGTTTATCGATTGAGTTTGGAAATCAGATGAGGTTGTGTACCTCTGTGGGACTTTTTTTAAAAATTTTTCTTTTTAAATGTGGAGGTTGAGGCGGGTGTAGATGTCAAACAAATAAACAAAACTAACCTTGGAGTTTATAAGAACACCTAGGTTGATTTATGTTTGTGTTATTACGTGGTGGAATGAAAACTAATCGGTGGGAGGTGGGGGAAAACTTACAAAACCTTCAACTGCACTTTGCTCCAATCTACCGCTTTTGCTCATCTCAAAAGAGTAGCTGCAATCACAATAAGAAAGGAGAGAAGTGAGGTAAATGATTTGTAAGTTGGAAAACGTGAAAAAAATCAAAGAGCGTTGCCTCCTCGGCAATGGCGCCAAAATGTTGAAACGACGGGTTATTATGCTAGCGAATTTGGTTTTGAAAACCTGTCATTGTAGTTTGAATAGCGAAGAAATCGGGTTCAACAAATAAAATTTATACCGTAATAGAAAATTTGGGTTGAACTCAGGAAGGCGGACGTTTGATTAAAAATACGTGTTTGCTTTATTTGTCATGAAACAGAATAGTTGGTTGAAAACTATCTATCTATTTAACAAATAATAAATAGAAGAGAGAGAGAATATTACAAATAAAAGCAAAAGGGATATAGAATAAACATGGATTTCATTATAAAAAATTGTTCATTACACTACTCATTACGACTAGAAAGCGGGAAATGATTACACTAGAAAGTAGTAAATCTACTCTAGAATGCAGGAAAAAGAATGGAGAGAGATATCCTCCTCAACGATCACTTGGAGGACGAGTCGGACGGGACGACGCCTGGAAGACGAGGAACGGAGCGGGAAGAAGGAGGACGAAGCAGGAAGAACGGGAATGAAGCAACACATCATCATTGTCGCGGGATCCACTTCTTGAATGAAAAGAGAGGACAATTGTAGGATGCTTCACGAAGGGGGATGAAGGTGGAAAAATTAAGATTTTTACTCTAGAAGAGCATCCCGGGTTTGGGACAAGCTCTTAGAGCTTTGGAAGGGGTGAGAGAAGAGAAGAAGGGATGGGAAATTTGTATGGAGGGGGTCTCCTTTTATAGTTACAAGGAGTGAGGGCATTTTGGTCATTACATGTTGAAAATCATTAATTCAGGACCTTTAGTGACGGATAAATCTGTCGCTAAAGGCCTGAATGTGGCCTTCGTGGGCGGCACATCTGTGCTCGCTCACCTCCCTGTGCCTCAATGCGCGTCCATGTCCATCGGATCTTGACTGTCCGATCGTGAGATCGGACGGCTAGGAGCGCTCCTCGTTGCACCTCATCCGCGCGCCTTGCGCATAAGATCCAGTGTCATGCGGGGCATCAGATAGCGCGTGGGCGCTATGGGCCGCGAGGCGCCGTTGGATCTTCATCGTGAGGTTGATCGTGCCCGTGCGCCGCTCCAATTTGAGGAGTGCAGGGGGCTTGATCCCGCACCTCCTCTCCTCGTTAAGGTGCTCGACCAACGTGCTACGGGCGCGTTTTTGTTGAGCGCTTAACTCATGCACGTGCACCTTGCAGCCATTGGATCTTGATCCAACAACGGAGAAGCACTGGCGCAAAGTGCTTCAGCGGGTGCGTGCAGCCGATTGGGCAGTTGAGATGGCACCACGTGGTGCC
Source organism: Thalassia testudinum (assembly GCA_037157565.1). NCBI lineage: Eukaryota > Viridiplantae > Streptophyta > Magnoliopsida > Alismatales > Hydrocharitaceae > Thalassia > Thalassia testudinum. The sequence goes on from JAZHRO010000063.1 coordinate 138,856,931, forward strand.
ATCTTGGCCTTCCATCTTCTAAGTGATGTAGATGGTGCCACGGGTATCGGATTGGGTTGATTTTCACGCCGTTAAGCTACAATTGTTGATCTAACCCATCCATGTAGTCAGATTTGTCGTCTGAAGTGTGGATTAACACCATCTTGGCCCTTGATCTTCTTGGGTTCCTCGATCTTTATCTGATGCTACGGATATCTAATTAGGGCGATCTTGGAGTCGTTGAACTCTAATCGTCGCCCTGATCAGATCCGTACGGTTGGATCTTCGATCCGAGGCTCCGATAAAAAGTCGCCCTATCCCTGACCATAAAAGGAGACAATTAACCTTCATTTTATTCAGACTAATCTAAATTCAAGATGATACATGTTATGCAACATTTATAGTATGTAATACAATTCTATGCTTGAGAATATGCATAAATAGATTTTTTATGTAATGTGAACATGTTTACATCAATTTATAACTCAAAATCAAGAAATGAGTCCGAGGTCATTCACTGGGAGCAAGTATTGCAATTAATCTCAAGTTGACAATTTAAGCACAAAATTACAATATCTAATGAGAATTACAAGCAATAATGATGTATATATAAGAGCAAATGTCAATGGTGCAAAAAGTTTAGGGCAAAATGGTGATTTGAATCACCAATTTACGCTAATTATAATAATAGCAATATCTCAACAGTATCAACCAATTTAATCCACGCAAGTAAGTGCACAGTGCACTTTGTCAGAAGCAATTTGACGGTGGAACACAATATCAGACGACTTAAATTGCTCTCAGCTACAGTGCAAAGGCACTGTTCACTTCTTCTTCAGCTTCTTCTTCTCTTCCTTTCTCAACTTTTCTTTTCCTTCTCTTCTTTTTCTCTTCACATAAGGCATAGCACAGAGGCACAGTTGCCTCTTCAGCAACTGAGTGTTGAGAGAGGGTCAGCTGAGGCAAAACCCCCCCTCTCCCTTCTCTCTTTAATACCAAGGGCTAATTGGGTCAGTAACTGGGTATACGGTTAGAGGTCTAGGTCCACAGGTTGTGAGCACGGACGAGGGTGCGCAAGTGTGTGGGGGACCTCACCCCCCGTGTGTCGAGGCGATAAGGCCTCGGCATGAATTCCCTTTATCCGCGATTGAAGGCTCAGCTATCTACAATGTGGGACTAAAATCCCACCTTCCTTTGCGTGAAACTGCTGCTGCCTCCTTCATTAAATTGGTGTGGGGGAAGCGGTCAATGCCCCAATTGACTATCTAGGAAGCTTCCTGGGTCAAGTCTGCTTCGCTTGAGTTGCAAACCTAGAGTGGACGTTTGAAGAACACGCCTCGAGCTTGCTTGAAGCAGCTGCAGCAGTGGCGTGTTGACCTGTTTCCCTAAAAACAAAGATATGGTCTTTTGACCTCGTCAAACCAGCTCAAGAGGTCTGCCGGAGCACGACAAATGTGGCGGTGGTGGTTTTGTGATGTGGGGAAATGCGTGTGAGTAAGGCGAGGTTGAGGCGGAGCTGCAAAGGTGGTGGTGTTTGGGGAGACGGTAGAGTGGCTAATTGGTGGAATTAGGTTAGGGCTTTAGTCGGTGGGGTCGTTGCAAAGCTGATAGGGGTGGTAGCGGCGAGAATCATGTGGTGGGGCAGTGGATAGGAGTCGCCGGAGCTTCGCTAAAGCGAAAGGAGGCGAAGGGCGTAAGGGCGGTAGCGTGGTCGATTTGGAGTGCTGGTGAGGGAAAAGAACATAGAGGTAGAGAGGAAGGGTTAGAGGTACTTAGGGATGAGATAGAGGGGCGGAGAGCTCCGGTGTTGGTTGACTGGAGCCGAAGAAGATGGAGAGGGCAGCGAGACGACGACGAGAACAGAGGCAGGGAAACACCCTCTCTTTGACCGGAGGGGGGCGCGACGAGGAGAGGAAGGCAAAGGGTCGTCCAATTTGACTGTTGGACTGCTGGACGAGGAGAGCGGAGAGGGTTGCCCAAGCAAGGTGTGAAGGTGGCTGGAGAAGGTGGAAGAGGGCTTTTCTATGGCCAAAAGTTGCTACGGAGGTAAGGTAGGGATGGGAGGTCTTTTATAGGGCTTAGGATAGCTTGGAGAATAGGAAACAAGCTCCAAAGGTTTCTTGGGATTCAAGAAGAACCCCACTAATTTTTTGGGTTCGTACACGAATCAAAGGGAGTTAGGAGTCGAAATTGATCCCAATAGGTTTCCCTAGGTGTGAACATCAATCCCACCAAATTTGGTGGGATTTGATTGAAGTTTGAGTAGGATTTTGTTTGGTCATAGCTCGCCTGGAGGTCGGTTGACCTCCAATGGTGGAAAGGACTAAATTACAAAGAAGATGAAGAAGTAGTGTTTATTTTGCAAAGATTTCAAAAGCTGAGGGGCTATTTGAGAGAATAAAAGTCAGACTTGGACCAAAATGCAAACTAGGTCAAGATGATCTTAGATTGGGCCCAAATTTTGGTATAAACCTAATTTGGATCCAAGGAATCTAATGGTGAAGTGGGTTTTTGTTTTGATCACATTTGACTAGGAAAATTATGTAGAAGCCCAAATTAGGGCAACTTTCTGTCTGTGACTCTATGTCAGGCCAAAATAGGTTCTGATGGTGAAATCAAAGATACAAAATCCTATAGAATATTTTTATATGAATTTTAGAGTATTTAGGTGAATTTTATCCTGACCAGAACCTCAGTTAATTAAGCAGATCTGTTTTCAGGGTTTCAGATATCCATTAATTCTTGAAACACGTGAAAAACTTGTTTTGCTCTGTATGGACCCACTTATTAGACATTAATGGTCATATGACCTTTAATAAACCCCTGAAATACCCCATGGTTATTCTGTATTTGTGAAATGATGTTAATTTTGTAGAAATAACCTTGTATGCTTCTCTTCTTTTCAAAATAGGATAATAGGCTCCTAGGACCTTTTGATGGATATGTAGGAGCATTTATCAACTTTTTTAGACCAAATTGAGCTAGTTATGGCTCATGATGGTGTTCCCATCATCGTCTTTCTGCGACATTTGTCAAACAATCACAATAAAGAACTATTGATGGGTTTTTATCCTCGGTAATGGCGCCAAAAATATGATCGTCGACTACCGATTCGCACTAAAAAGGATTTTAAAATGTCATTGTTGTAGTATGTGGCAAATACAAACTGTTGTAGCATCAATTTTATTTATATTCTTAATTTTTACTGGTTTATTCTAGGTCATTCACTAGAAGGCAATTATTGATATACATCACTCTTTAAGTCCAATAATATTCTTTAATTCGAAAAAGATTGATTTTATGTACAATAATGAATTAATGAATTAAATAATGAAGAATGAATCAATTTTAAACACAATAATGAATTACAACGCTTGAAAACATTTATCTGCAAACAAGCATAAATAATCAGAAATAAATACTCTATATTATCTATTTACAACTTATAATAGTAATACTTAGCTATATGTACAATAATTAGTATTAATATGTACTATACTTACTTAAATTAAATTACCAATATCTACAATAACATATAATGTATCTACGGTGACGTATGAGAGTATCACTATAACCTTAGAAAAATTATATACATAAGCTAAGGTAAAAACTATTGTCTATACTAACGTTTATTACTATCTACAATGACATCTATATTTGTCACTAAAGCTATCTTTTATTTATATACATAATAGCTCAAATAATACTACTATACTCTAAGTATACTTATATACATATTATTTACATACATACTATATATATATATCTATATTTGCTATATACTTTTATACAGACGCACAGACACTTAGGCTCAAGCACACAGGGAGGCTCTTCAACACTTACGCAAATTTTTCCTTCGCTTCTGTCTTCTCACAAGCACAACACAAGCGGACTTTTTAACACTTAGTCAATTTTCAGCTGTCTTCTCCTCTCTTTAGACTGGTTCATAAGCCAGTTCAGACCGGTTCTTAACCCAAAAATGGTCTAATTGGCGAGCAGCCTTTTCGAGAGATACACGGTACCTATTTCTGGGTGGGAGCATACCTCTACTAGGGCCACCCTAATTTTCATTAGGTGCATTTTTATCCGATTATAGCTCCTTATTGGGCCCACACAGGTCTACGCACAGTGCACGGCCCCTGACTTAGTGCACTGAACACCAAAGTCTAGTGCATATGTTCATTCATGTTCAAAAAGATAGAGGGGATAGGTAAGATGTATTGTGCCCGACGCATGCAATGACTGCGTAGGCCAATGTAGAAATTCTATATATGTTGCTGTACTCGCTTACCAGGCCACGATGTGCGTTGGTGCAGTTCTGAATTGCTTGATTTGGCCATCTATTTGAGGGCCCAAATTAGTTCCAAATTTGATGTAAAATATAGGGTTGTAAAGCCCTTATATAGAGCTACATAATTATGTAATTTATTTATAAAAATAATTAGTTTTACTATATAAATAAATTAGCTAAACTTTATAATTTATACATACTGATTTTTAGGTTTATTTCTTAATTAACATTTAAATTACTAAATTGATGACCAAATTGACATTGTACAGTGATAATATACATATTAAATTATTTAATACATATTTTTATGGTGTTTTACATGTTTATTTTAATTTATATACAATTAAATATACATTTTAGAGGGATTTACCTATAAATTAGGCATAAATTATATAATATAGTATAAATGTAGTTAAATTAGTTTAAATTACTTGAAATAATATAATACACACATACAATGTAATTTTTTTCAATAATAACTTAATTTACTAATTTATTTTATTTTAATTTCGTAAACTACTTCATAACTTATTAAATTAATTATTAACTATATAAATGTAATTAAATTAGTTTGCAGGTATTATGATTTACATAATAGGTATATAAATACGTATGTACAATATTACTTAGAAATAATTTGATTTATTGGGGTTTTTATAATTTTATAGCTTATAGTACATATAAGTTAATATAATTAATAGTTACTTATATAATATTGTTGTATATATAATAATTTATCCTAAATATTTAATTTATACTATATAATACATACATAAGTTATATATACAATTTATATACATATTTTACATTATATACCTTAATACTTAGTATATAGCTTATATATACATGTATATACATAGTATACAAAGTATTTTTGGGAGTTTTTAGGGTTTTTCTTATTTTTATGGGTTTTGTAAGTTTTATAGAGGTAGGGGGTGAGAAAGAAAGAGTGAGATGAGAAATAGAAAGTTGCCTTTGTTGTTTTTAATATTTAGTTCTTTTATTAAATTTCAAGGTAGTCTGAACTGTCGGCTGGTATGTTCTACCAAGTCGGGGGTTCAGAATGCCTTGAAATTTGGCAAACACTTAAAAATATATCCAATCTTACTCACTACATCTTTATTTTATTTTTTTAAATTTTTTATAATATTTTTATTTATTTACGAGTGAAACACATCCTAGGCATTAAAGGGGTATTTCAATGGGAACCTAAGGACTAAGAATGTGGTTTAAGGGTTGGACAGGTAGTTCAGACATTTAGAAACATTCTTCATATCAGATCTAAGGTGTTCAAACATGTAAAAGTGAATTTCAGCTCAAAATCATCCAATATCTCTGTTTAGGCAGATCTACACATTAATAGCTGACTATCAATGTTTAACAACAGATTACAAGCCAATTCAATAAAATTATGGACTCTAATAGTACATGAAAGCTTGTACTTGTAAACTTCATAATACATCACATGTCAACCCTTTAACACTTCAATTCCCAACCACTGCCCCAATGATCCAGACCATTAGGCAGCAACAACTGTAATAACTATAGTAGAAGCAGCAAGAGCAACATCCAATAGTTGCAACAGCAGCTACAACTGAATCAACAGCAGTAGCTGCAATAGCAGCTAACAGATGGCCTTTAATCCAAAACCAAACATCTTAAACAATTTTCAAAGGCTGTTGTGCAGCCATTTCTCAATTCAGCAGATTTGATTTGAAATTCAGTATATGTGTCATCCAAGATTAGACTTGGGAAAGTCTGATCTTGGATCAAAAGTGTCCAAATTAGGTGTACTTCTCATTCAAAAACTCTTTGAAATTAGAAAAGAAGATATGAAATCAATGTTCATAAAAAGAAGATTGCAAACCCTTTGAAACAATTTCAAATCTTCTTCCAAAAATCCTCTCGAATCTCAATCACAACCTCCAATATAAAATCATGAAAGTGGATATATGGAGGGTAAAATGTTGCCCCAATTGGGCTTTTGCTTTGGGTCTTTCACTAATCTCTTCACTCAATCTCCTTGAACACCATTGATGGGAGTTCAAGGTGATTTGGTGGATTGATCACTGTTGGGTCGTTGTTCCATCTCAAATCAGAGTGAACTGATTTTCCTTGATAGAACTCTCCAACCAAGGACTTAGATTAGATATAGCTCATCCACTGATATAGACACATCTATCTAGGTTAAAATGCCTATTCATGCATGTTCCTAGGCTTAGATTTGCATTTCATGTTTTAAATATTGCATAACATGCATCATTGTGCATTTAGAGTAGTTGTATATATTTTGGGTTAATTAGGTTCTTTTTATGGTTAGGAGAGGAGAGGATTTATTTCAGGGCCTCGGATGGACGATCATACCATACGGATCTGATTAATACGATGATCGGAGTCTAACGCCTCTGAAATTATCCAGATCGGAGTCTCGTAGCATCACATGAAGCCCGAGGAAGATCAACGGCCAAGGGTCAATGCGACATCCATACGGGTTTCGGATTTAAAATTCGACCGTACGGATGGATTCGGAGCGACGATCGCACTCCGACAGCGCGAGAATCATCCCGATCTGAGCACCGTGGCACCCTCTACAAAAGAAAGAAGAATGGGCGGCCCAGGTGGCACCACGTTGCGCCATCCAGGTCGCCCAATGTCGGCCAGTAGTAGCAGCGCGTAGTGTACGTGCACAGCCATAGCTGCGTGCAGCGCACCGCACGCAGCAGCAGCACAGCGTATGCCGCCCGCATGCGCACAAGGCGTGTGATGCACGCAAGTGGAGCGCGCCAGCGGGGCGGGTGCCAACGGGGCGGGCGCGGATCTTCAGTGACGCACCTTTAGTGAAGCTTGCAGCTGTCACTAATGGTCTGCTCACGCCAGCAAGTGGATTTGAAGGGAGGATCTTCAGCGATAGCGGTAGCGACGTTCATGGACGTCAGTAATGACCCAGAAGCGAATTTGTTCCACCTCCTCCACTATAAAAGGACCTACCCACCACCATTCCAAATCATCTCTTCCTTTCTTCCTCTCACCACCTCCAAGGCTCTAAAGAGAGCTTGAACCAAGCCCAGGGTGCTCCTCTAGAGTAAAACCAAATAGTTTTCCGTCCTCTCATCCCCCTTCGTGGAGCATCCCGTGGCTGTCCTCTCACCGCCCTTCGGGAAGAAGATCCTCGCCGCGACGGTGTCCTGCCCCATCCTCTGTCCTCCGGCTCTGTCCTCCTTTGTCTCGCTCCTCACCACCTTCTTCCAAGCGACGTTGGAGCGAGTCATCCTCCGAGCAACCATCGAGGGGGATTTCTCTCACCTCATTCTATCTTTTTATGCTTTCATAGTGTAGATTTTTCCTGCTTTCGTAGTGTAACAAACAATTCTTGATGAATAGATGATTGTTTCTCTCTCTCTCTCTATTATATTTGCAAGTAGATTAGCTAGATAAGCATTTGTCGATCTGATCTCTTGCTTCCTAAAAATACCAACAAAATTATAATCGATAAAAACGACCAAGAACAAATAAAATTGAAGTGCGGTTTTCAATTAAAGTAAACATCGCCTCCCTGTGTTCGACTCGGGATTCCCTTGGAGTTTTGGTATAAATTTTATTTGATTGACGTGTTTTGCAACTACGGCAACAGGTTACTTGTAACCTCGATTTCTAAACACGCGAAACACGGCACGACCATTTTGGCACCGTTGCCGGGGAAGCAACGGAATTTACTTTATTGTTTATCGTGTTTCTTTGCATTTACATAGCACTAACCCTACTTGTCTTTGATCTACTGTCTTGCAGGTACCCTAGCATGGAGATCCAAGTGCGGTAGACCGGTGTAAAGTGCGGGTAGAGTGTTTTGTAAGTGTCCCCCACACCACCCTCACCTTAGTTTTCATTCCATAATCGAATAACTCAAACCCAAATCAACTTAGGTGCTTTTTATGAACCCTAGGATAGATTTGGTTGTTTGTTTGCCACCTCCACTCACCTCGCCATCCACATAAATAAAAATAAAAATAAAAAAAAGTGTTATTTGATTGTGGGATTTTTTTGTAACCTACACACTTAACACCCACAACTTCTCACCCTAAGGCGCATAATCACATCGATTTTACCACTTAATCGGGATCTGACCTGTGGACTTGGTACACTTAATTCAACACATAAATAAGTGTGTAGAAATTTGAATAGGTCAAAAATTTATGTGTGCCTTAACTAAGTGGTGCAATAGGCCAATTGATTGAACTGTTTGGGCCGCACCACTTGAGAGAAAAGAGATTCATCAAGTAGCTTGCCACTTAGGGTTGATTCTTAGGGCTGAACCAAGCACTTCACATTTTTTTCTTTGATTTCTAAAGGAATATATCATCACCAGTGCTTGCAAAACTTGGAGTGTTTTCCTAAACTTGATTGAATATACCTAAAATTAAACCCTAAAAGCTACTAAACAAGGTTGAACTCTAAAAGACACATCATCAAATAACCTTGTTTGCAAACCCTGGTTGCGCACACACACACATTCTAGCTAATCATTAAGGGCACAACCCATCTAAAGGGCCCATCACATTCCTGAAGCACCATTGTCCTAAGCCTAACTAAAATTGGTTAGATGTTGGACCTAAGGACTGGTTCGCTCGTCGGGATCTAGATTGTGATTATTCATGATTAACCTGCTTATACTAGTCAATCTGATGTCTAGCTAGGGGAGTAGCGTCAAATGACCGAGGTTGGGGGGTACACTAGGAACCGGAGGCACAAGCCAAAGGAAGAACCTTCTCCCCGGTCCTTCCTTCTAACTGGTTGGATTGCCTGGACATAAGTAGAGTAAATCATTCATAATCTTAGGACGGATTTTTAGAGTCTATAGACCTTTAGGCTACCCAAACTAAGGACAGGCTTGTATTTTTGTATTGCAGGGCTCCTTTCTCTTCTGATTTCCCTCCTTACTTCACCATGTTCCCTTCCACATCCTACACACATTTCACATCCTATCCTCCTACCACCACTTATCCCCAAGATGATTTCTATCCTGACTTGACTTGTAATTACCCATCCACTAGCCGGGATGACTTTGATTGGGGATATGAATCCGAACCTCAGGGTCCAGGGCCTAACCCTGGATGACAAGACTATGATTATTATCCTTCCATGAGCTACACTAATTATAGATCTCCATCCTTTGATGATCAACCTAACCAGATCTACAACCGTGAAGGATATGCTAATTATAACACTTACCCTCCCCAGAATTATGCTGAATTTAGGTCGCCACCAACCTTTAAACAACCTGAAACGACCTACTATCAAGGAGGGACCCGAGAACCTCGACACCTTGACTCCCCTAGATTCAACCCAAACCCACCCAAACCTAAATTGAACCAGTTGGTTCAGGTGAACCAAATCCAAGATAGGGTGTTGGCTAATTTGAGGAACACTATACAATCTTTAGAAGCTCAGCCAACACCATGCACTGAAGCACTGGAGCTTATGATCAAAATGATTGATGAACTTAATAGTTCTCTATTGGATGTGCTCCAAAGTGTTAGAGATAGGGACTTGGGTGAGTTCCTTCTTGGGAAATTGTCGAGGTTGAGGATGAAATTTATGGTTGTACTAGTCAAATCTTGGGATGATTCTCAAGATGAACCCTCTTCAGGAGAGCCATTGTCTGAACCCGCTCAGGTGCCTGTCGGGGGGGACACATATTCGGAGATTGGAGATGACCAGATTGGTCTAGAGAAACCCTTTGCGGATGAACCAATTGATTCACCCGAGATCCCCAAGTTAGGAAATGAAAAAAATTATGTCTCCTTGGATGATGGAATGACTTGTGATGTTGAGACATATACAAATGAGGATCATGAATTCTTTGATTTTGAGGGTGAGGAATCTCTTAGTGAAGTCTCACTTAAGCTTGAGGAGAATGATTTTAGTGAGACATACGGGCTCGAGGAGTATGACGACCAATTTGGTAGCCCAACTACTGAAGACACTGATTCGGTTGGGGCTAACTTGGAGGATTCTATACCCGACGACTCAATTAGTAGCCCCATTCCTCAGCCACACCCTGAAGAGCTGAATGAACATACTTTTGAGATCATTGTGCCCAAGTCAATCCTGATTCAGCCACAATTGTTGGACTTGGATACTTTAGATGGGGTGCACAATGATCTGGAGGTCTTGGAAACCTTGATTTCAGAGGATAGGAAGTTGGAAATGAAAATTTGGGAGGTTATTTTTGAGGGAAAAACAAGTTTGGATATAAGAGTACCTATTGACCTGAAACCACCTATCTTCTATACGGACCCTTATGATATCTTTCACGTGCCACCCAAGCTTGGAATAACTGATTATTTTTTTGAGCTGAATGTTAACTAGACATTTGAAACTAGTGAACCAGATCTACCTATTGTCCGCCACTTTGGTCTTGGGTTGCACACCACTAAATCATAGGCCCGGCCTCGCAAACACAACAACCTTCGGTTCTGGGTGATTTTCATCCAGAACCTGAGAACCACTCGACCCTGGGGCATGGGTCTGCACCATAATCTCGTCCACGTCTCTGGACATCTTCTGCAGATGCGTTTCAGGATCAACCTTTTTATTTTGATTCTAACCCGCACTTGTGAATTCTCAATTTCTTCTTTGTATGTATGTTATGCCTAGCTGAAGGTATTAAACTTAGCACATGTGTATACACTCTTCTCTCTGCGGAGCTGACCGGATTTTCACGACACTCAGGTGATATTCTGTTTACTCTGCCCTTTTCATGTCTTTGCTTTTACAATGAGGACATTGCATCATTTAGGCATGGGGGGGTGGATAATCAATTCCTGAAATCAGTATGTTACTCCATAGAATTTCTTTTAGTTTCTTATAAAGTTAAAAAAAAAAATTCAAAATTCAAAAAGATAAAAGAAGAAAGAAATTAAGAAAAGAGAACTTAGGCATTTGGAAGTTGTTAACTGTAGGAAATGATACGATGGGACCTAAACACTTATTCTTCAGGTCTTCAGGCTTAATTAGCCCGGGTGCCCACTCGAATGTGGACTTAGTCTCGAGTCCTCGCCAATTAAAATTCATTTTAAGTTGGTAAATAAATTGGGATGATAAGTATACGACTTATCAACCTGTCCTTTGATTTGGGGGGATTTTAAGGCTAAGCATCTACACACTATTCGCACTGACTCACTTTCCGGTGGTTTTTATGGAAATTGGGTAGCTAATGGACCAACTTGGGTGATATGGCTGGCAAGTTGTCGGTGGTAATAGCTCATCGGCCGGTTGTCCGAAGCCTAGTCACAAGACCATTTTCGTTGTACTGCCTTTAGGTAAATCTTAGATCAGGGAAGCCACCTACTTAGAAAAAAAGAAAAAAAAAGAAACACCCAAAAAGAAAAAAATAGAAAAAGGAGAAAATAAAAAAAGAAAATAATAAAGCCACACTTCACCGCACGAGTATGGCTGGCAAGTGGTCGTGGGTAACAGCCCATTGACCGGTTGTCCAAAGCCCAACTCATAAAAATGCACAATAATTCCCAAAACATGTTGGGAAGAAGTAGAGAAGTAGAATAAACTGGGGAGATATACAATGGGTTCGCCCTTGTTTTGACCCCATAAATAAAAGAAGTAGGGAGAAAGCTACCGATCATAAAGATAAACCTTTAGGCAAGGTCACCTAGGGTTGTAGAAACCCGAAGTCCATCTTAACGGCCGTTTTGTGAGTCTATCACTTTTTCACAAAGATGCTTAGTTCTTAGAGTCCTTTTCGAGTCTTGGGTGGGTCGGGTAGCCATAAAAAGTTATCCTGGAACTCTTAAACTCCAAAAGTACAAAAAAATTAGAAAAGAAGAAAAATAAAAAAATGTATCTTCCCTTTTCAAATAAGGCGAGGACTTGGGCGGTCTGCATTCTGGCAAACACTCGGGTACTGTTTAGTCTTCGTAGTTTAGAACCTTAGTTGAAATTTTCTATTGTTAGTAAACGACTTAGGCCTAAGTGATCTAATCCTAATTTTGATTTTATACATAGCATGTAGTTTAATTTTGCTAGGGACTAGTAAAAGATAGGCATGGGGGTATGATATAGACACATCTATCTAGGTTAAAATGCCTATTCATGCATGTTCCTAGGCTTAGATTTGCATTTCATGTTATAAATATTGCATAACATGCATCATTGTGCATTTAGAGTAGTTGTATATATTTTAGGTTAACTAGGTTCTTTTTATGGTCAGGAGAGGATTTATTTCAGGGCCTTGGATGGACGATCAGACCATACGAATTTGATTAATACGACGATCGGAGTCTAACACCTCTGAAATCGTCCAGATCGGAGTCCCGTAGCATCACATGAAGCTTGAGGAAGATCAACGGCCACGGGGCAATGTGACATCCATACGGGTTTTGGATTGAAAATCCGACCATACGGATGGATCCGGAGCGACGATCGCAGTCCGACAACGCGGGAATCATCCCGATCTGAGCATCGTGGCACCCTCTACAAAAGAAAGAAGAATGGGCGGCCCAGGTGGCGCCATCCAGGTCGCCCAACGCCAGCCAGCAGCCATGCGCAACGCACGTGCACAGCCACAGCCGCGTGCAGCGCACTATGCACTGCAGCAGCACAGCGTATGTCGCATACACGCGCACAAGGCGCGTGATGCACGCAAGAGGAGCGCGCCAGCGGGGTGTGTGCCAGCGGGGCGGGCACAGATCTTGAGTGACGCACCTTTAGTGATGCTTGCAGCTGTCACTAATGGTCAGCGCACGCCAGTAAGTGGATTTGAAGGTCGGATCTTCAGCGACGTTTTTGGACGTCCGTAATGACCCAGAAGCGAATTTGCTCTTCCTCCTCCACTATAAAAGGACCTACCCACTACCATTCCGAACCATCTCTTCCTTTCTTCCTCTCACCACCTCCAAGGCTCTAGAGAGAGCTTGTCCCAAGCCTGGGATGCTCCTCTAGAGTAAAACCAAATAGTTTTCCATCCTCTCACCCCCCTTCGTGGAGCATCCCGTGGTCGTTCTCTCACCGCCCTTCGGGAGGAAGATCCTCACCGCGACGTCATCCTGCCCCATCCTCTGTCCTCCGGCTCCGTCCTCCTTTGTCTCACTCCTCACCACCTTCCTCCAGGCGACGTTAGAGCGAGTCGTCCTCCGAGCAACCGTCGAGGGGGATTTCTCTCACCTCATTCTATCTTTTTATGCTTTCATAGTGTAGATTTTTCCTGCTTTCGTAGTGTAACAAACAATTCTTGATGAATAGATAATTGTTTCTCTCTCTCTCTCTCTTTTATATTTACAAGTAGATTAGCTAGATAAGCATTTGTTGATCTGATCTCTTGCTTCCTAAAAATACCATAAAAATTAGAAAAGATAAAAACGACCAAGAACAAATAAAATCGAAACGCAGTTTTCAATTAAAGTAAACGTCGCCTCCCTGTGTTCGACCCGAGACTCCCTTGGAGTTTTGGTATAAATTTTATTTGATCGACGTGTTTTGCAACTACGATGACAGGTTACTTGTAAGCTCGATTTCTAAACACATGAAACACGGCACGACCATCCACAAATTAAAACAAAGCTCAAAAAACATTGGAATCCTTGCATTCATCAAAATCAAACCCATTAATCTCAAAAAGCTTAATTAAATTTGATAAAGCCTCAAATGAATTTCAAATCACTGATTTGAGCAGTAAACACCATTTTCAACAAGATCGAGCAATTTGAGTTGGTGAATTAAGATCGGGGGGTCTTTATGGAATTGTGAAATAGATGGGAGACCCCCCAAAGTTATTTTTGGCACTAATTTTAAATCTGAGAACCAAGGTTCTTAGTTCTGAAATTAGACCTTAATGTATGGGTGATCAGTAAAATTAAAATCGAGGGAATTAGAAAGCAATCAAATGGATTGTATGGGGAGAAATATGAGTTGATGAACATGAAAGTCTCTCTAATCTGAATCGACTAAGGAGATTAGAATCAGATCTAAATTACCCTACTCCTAAGCTAATCTACAACTACAATTAACTAGAATGCAGTAAAACTATACTAACTCTACTACTAAAATGCATGTAAATCTATCTAATGGGACGAAGTTGTCTAAGGTCACCCGCCAATGGCTGGTGATGACAAAAGGGGAGAAGACCAGCAGCTGACGAAGTTGTCTAAGGTCCACCACTCGGTCGGCTAGTGGCGATTGAAAGGAGGAGGCAGAGCTTGTGCTGTCGCCGCAGGTAAATGAATTGGAGATGAGAGGAAGCTGCAGGTGTAGATAAAAGGTGGACCAGTCAGAGGGAGGGAGCGATCAAAGTATGCGCACGAGCTGAGGGGATGCTTAAGTAGACTCTGAGAGTGATTGCGCTCACCGTGCGGTGGGAATAGGTGATTAGGGCATGGGCGACCACGATCTGGCGACCCTATAGGGGTGATCACAGAATGACGGCTCCTGTTTTTCGGTCTGACCAATGCCCGATACCCAATATAGATATGGAGTTGAATCATCTGCAAACAGCTCAGTGAGAGGTGAATCGGAATAGAAATTGAGTCCGGTTGCGGGTCGGGGTGGGGAACGGGTTTGATTGGTTCTGTATATGTGGAGCAGGTGGCTTCAAAGAAAATTGGCTTGTTATAATCAGGAAGCAGATTTTCTCCGATGTTATGGTCAGATTCGAAATCGTCGGAGAGTTTGCGAAAATCAAAATTTGAATGAGATTCCAGATCATGAGTTCCACCATAGAATAAATCATATGTTGTATACTCAGCAGCCTGACTGGGGTCTAGCCTAAATGTTAATTCTGAGCTTAAAAAGGTATCCTTATCAGGTAGAGGCTCAGGTTCTAAGCTAGTAGGGCAGACCCAATCGAAACCCCGCTCATCCAACTCCTCGATTTTTGTGTCATAGATTGGCATGACTTCCGAAAAATCGAGTCGTTCATCTGAGGAGGTTGGCGAGGGATATTCATCAAATCGAGGCCCAAAATCATATTCTTCATTAAAAGATTGATCTTCTTCATATGGGGCCTTGAAATCTTCAAAATATGTTTCCGATCTAGGTTCTAGGCTTCGGATGTGGGTTTAATTACTAGAATCTAGCTCTGAATAACCTTCGAGGGTCACCTTATCAGAATAAGGGACGGAATTTATACCCTCGAGAGGTTCAGTTCTACTCTCATACTTGCAGGAGTTTTGGGATTCTAAAATGGGCTCATCATGGTATTTTCCTGCATTTGGAGCTTCCCAACCTTCTTCAATATCAGGCACATTGTACTCTATCTAGGTTGGGAATTCACAACCATTTTGTGCCTCAAACCCGAGATCAGATTTATCCTCGATGTTGTCCCAAGATAGTTCCTCCTCTGTTTGTGGTATATACGGGTATTTCTGGTAAATAACTTGTTTTACTAATCTCGGTATCTCTTCTCGTTTTTCAAGACTATCTTGGTGTTGCTTCCAAAGTCGAGGATTTGTCGTACATTGAAGGTATTCAATATTGTGTAGTTTTTCTATCTCAATGTATCCAGTAATGATCAAGTCACGGGTTGATCCTTTTGTAGCTTCTGCTAATAGTACTTGGGCACAAGTTATGATAAAGGTTGTGGTTGTTGGGACATCAACCCGAATGTTTTCTACTGGTGTTGAGGTTTCTTCATTTCCATAGAATTTCATGGCATCCTCAATCATTTTATCTCTCATGGATCTCTAACATTCAGGTGGTCCTAAGTGGTTTGGCTGCATATTTGGATCAGGTGGTGGAGTCAAGCTGTAGAATCAGAATTGGAATCAAGATTAAGTTATGAAGCGATCAGATCTGAATAATGAGTCCCACTGAAAATGTGTGTGTGCTCTAAAGAGAAAAGATGAGGTTCTGGAGATGTTTTTGACCCAATCAAGACACCCAAAGACGTTTGGATGACTATGGAGGTTCGGGGCGGATGGACCCCTGGATCAGAACATCGTCCACCTGAGAATTACCTGGGCAGCCAGAGAGGGAGAGTCCCACAAGGACCCCTACACGGTAGAGCGTCCCTACGGGTTACAGGGTTTCCCCCACCCGACCTCTCTTGTCACTGAGATTCCAGGTAGACCAGAATGGGGACCTTGACCTCTTAAGTCTACCACTTTTATTTCAAAGGTGCTTTAGGGTTCTCACTTGAACTTTAGATAGTTTGATATTGTGACCTAATTTAGAGGTTGGTTGACCCAAGGGGTCAACTTCACCTGACCTGTCCTATAGATGGCAGAATGATTCTAGGTTTGGAGCCTAGAGATCACCCTGATTTGACTCCCAGGTTATTAGGTCTAGAAATTTTAAGATTCAAGTGATTTTAGAGCTCAATTTTTAGGGTTTGTCTTGTTAATATCTCTTCAATCAAGGGCTTGGATAGCACACTGATGCGGGAGGGTTTATTTCCTTTTATGCAGGCATGTGTGACTATCACTCCAAGATCCTACTGTAGAAACCTTAATTTGGTTCTATTTCCAATCCTCTTTTCCTTTTTGAACAAAAATTCTCTTTGGACTTTACAAGCAAGAAATGTGTTATCCGCAGAGATTAAGCGTTATTTCTATTAGGCACATGAATTTATGGGATAGAATCTAAAAAAAAAAAAAAATCGCTCCTACTTCAAGAAGATTTGAAAATTTTTCGCAAAATCAGGAAATGTTTGCCTTAAAGATGGTGATTACTATATAAAGAAGGCAATTGATTCCTAAATTTATTTTCTTCCTTTTGTCTTTTTAGAATTAGGGGATGATTAAGGAAGAAAAGAAATTACCTGCCCTAGAGTGGTTGACTTGCGGGGGGGATTTTCTCGTGGAATACCTGCAAGATCAAAACAAAGCAAAGTAGGGCAAGTTAGTGTTCAATATGATAAAAAGAATGTAGAGACTAGTGGTAAATTGCACGTTGCTCCCCGGCAACGGCGCCAAAATGTTTGTCACGCTCGATCGGGTTTTAAAAGAATGTCACGTTGTAGTATAGCTGAAAAAGCGTTCAAAACAAATAGAGAATTTTTATTACTCGAAAATCGGAGTATCCGAGGTCGAACACAGGGACCAATTGGAAGTTACTACTAATCTCAAATGTAATTGAACACTCTAATTTACTCAAAACTTTAATTCAAATATGAATGTATGCGGTTAAAAGTAATTATGACAAAAGAAATGAAATTGGACGTCTGATCTTGTGATCAGACGTCTTAAAAGTGTTATTCTTCTCTTTTGATATTTCTTTCTCTGCAGCCTCTCTTTTGCCTTGCTTCTTTCTCTTCTTCTTAGCAGTCTCTCCTTCTTTCTTCTTCTTTTCTCTTCTGTGAATGCTTCTTCCTCTTCCTTGGTCTTCTGTTCTTCCTTCTATCTTCTTCTGATTCTGTGTTGGCTTTCTGCGAAGGCTTTTTCTACCTTGGTCTCTTCTTTCTTCTCCTTCTTTGGCTCTGCAGTCCTTTCTTTCTTCCTTCTCTTTTCTCTTCTTCTCAGCAGTCTCTTTTTCTTCTTCTTCTCTGCCTTGCTCAGCCTCTTCTTCTACTTCTTCTCTTCTTCTCCCTCGCGGCTAAGTCTTTCTTCCTCAACGTTCAGCTTGCCTACACAGAGAGCAAAACCTACCCTTTTCCGTCTACCCGAACGTCTCTCTCTCTCTGCAATTCGCTCAAGGACGCTCTCCCAGAGCCACGGGTAATCGGGTCGGAATTCGCACCCGGGACTAGGCGCACCTGCAGGTGGGTGATGCGCGAGGAGTGCTCAGGATGGGTCAGGTCGGATCCCGCCAGATCCACGAGGTGAAACCGCGGACGAGGCGAGCGTGGGTCAGGTGAGGGACCTCACCCCTGTGCGTTCGGAGGCAACGAGCGTATTACACAAAATCAATTTAAAGCATACCTGCGCCTCGTATCTCGCCGATGTGGAACTATTAGGCCTGCCCCGCTCTCGAACGCTCCCGCAGAACCTTCGTGCAATCGCCATAGCTGTAGCCTCTGTTAGCATTGATTATTTGATCAGATGGCTTCGCAGTGCTTGCCCGAATGTGTAGCGCCTGAAACTTGGAGCTGCTGACGCCTGGAACTGGCTTGAAGCTTCTTCACTCGTCGTCAATGGCGGCAGGGGCTTCGATACTGTCACACTCAAAACAAGCCTCTCGGCTTAATCAGACCAGCTGAGCACCTTCGCCGTGGCACAGCGAAGGTGGTGAGCCATGCGGCAGGCCGTGGGATGGCCTAGGCGTGCGTGCCTAGGTCAACCTGTGGCTGGGAGTGTGGGTGTGTTTGGGGGACTGTGGTGGAGGCGTAGAGGGATGATGGATGGGCGGAGAGTGTTCCTTGTGGTGAGGAGGAGCTTATGAGTTGGTCGGCGAGCCGTGTGAAGGGGCGGAATGGTGGGAGTGGCTTGCCGGAGGTCGGTCGGAGGCGAGGAAGATGGAGGCGGTCAGCGATGGTCGAGGGGCAATTAAATGAAATAAAAGGGGGAAAAGAGAGAGGGGAAGATGGAGAAAAATTCTAACCTACTTAAAGGGACGAAGGGGACGGAGAGGCGGACAGCTGTACCTGCTGTCGTCGGAGAAGAAGCTGCCCAGTGGAGGAAGACAGCGGTGACGACGGGGCTGAGGTGGCGTGCGTGGGTATTGCACGACTCAGAGGAGAATCAGGAAGATGTCTCTTCCACTGGTTTTGTGGCAGAGCGAAGAGGGAGGGGAGGGGGGATCGCCGGAGCTCGCTGGGTTCTTGGCCGGAGAAGAAGAGACGAATTGGAGGTGGACGTCCGGCCAAGTCAAGCTAAAAATGAGCGGCCGGGTTTAGAGGTTCTTTTATAGGCACTGGGCCGTGCTTTCAGAGCGTGGAGGGCACGCCTGTGTCTCTGATGGCTCGTCGGAGAAGGAAAGAGGTTAGATACCCAAATCCCTCGTGCGTTCGAACGAGAGATTGGGTTCACACCAGAGATTGTGATTGGCCTTAGATGGAAGGAAATTCCTTAGAGAATCTCCCTTCCATTTCTGTGAGGGGATCTCTGAGGAATCAGAGAGTAATCCCTCTCTAAACCTCGTCGGAGGTTGGTTCTGCCCTAACAATGGTGGAAGGACCTGGTTGCAAAGGTGGCGAGGAAATTAGGGGGCTCTCTGCGATGATTTTCAAAAGATAGGGACCAAATTATGATTTTGGTGTACTAAATTGCAAAGTAGGTCAAGATGACCTCCCCTTAGGTCCAAATTTTGGTATAAACCTAATTTTGACCTAAGGAATCCAATGGTGAAGTTGGATTTTAGGTTTGACTTCGTTTGACTAAACATTTTGCATAAAAACCTAAATTAGGTTAATTGATGAACTAGGACCCTAATCTAGGTCAAACTGGGTTCCAAAGGCCAAATTAAGTGTTCTAAACCCTAGAGGATATTTTTTCATGATTTTTAGAGGGTTTAATTAATTTTTATCCTGACCGGAACCTTGTTGAATTAAGCAGGTCTGTTTTAGGATTACCAAATGTCATTTAATTCCTAGATTGCACATGAACCCATTTCTGATTGACTCAACCCACTTTTTATCTCATTTAGATTATTTGACCTATGTTTTTCCTTTGAGAAATCCTATTTATGCACTGCAATGGTAAAATTACAGTTTTAACCTTTATTTCATGTTTTCTTCTCAGAGCACTTATTCCTTCATTTAGGCCTTCTTCTAGGTTGTGTAGGAGCTTTTAACTTCTTTATTGGGTCAAAATGAGCTAGTTATGGCTCATGATGAGGCTCTCATCACAGGTGTTCCCGATTCTGAACCGGCCTTAGGAAACTAGGAAGTTGGTTCATCGAGTTTTAAATTCTCTGACACTTGTAATGATGAACTTAAAATAGAACCTCTGGAGAGTGTAAATCCCGAGCCTTATCCTGTTAAGATGACTCTCAAGAGAAATTCTAACATCCCAATAGAGCCCAGCCTAGATTCTAGTGATCCAATTCTTAACCTTAACCTAGAATTTGGATTTGAGCCTATTTAGGGATAATCATGAGGCTCAAAATGATGAGAGTCAGATTTTTAATTTGAATTACGATTCTGGGCCTATATTTGATGAATACACTTCTCCAACCTCCTTAGAGACACAAATTGATTTCTCGGAAGTCACGCCAATCTATGATACAGAAACCAAGGGGTTAGAAGAGTGGGACTCGTTGGGTCTACCCAAGGAGCCAAGAACCTGAGCCTATGCCTAAAGAAAACACCTCTTTGATCTCGGAATAAGAAAATAGGTTAGATTCAAGTTAGGTTTTTGCTTCTACACATCTTGATTCTTTCTGTGGTGGAATCTCTGATCTGGAATCAAGTTCAGAACACGAACTTCACAAGTTCTCCAACGATTTCAAATCTTACTATGATTTCGGAGAATTGTTGTTTCCTAATGACTCTAAACCTGTTTACGACCTTAGCGACCATGACCCGCCATTTGATTTTGACGCTGAGGTCAATGATTTGAATCTCCATGATGCCACCTCTTCTATAGAACCTTCTCGAATCCAATCCCAACCCTGACCCGCCACCGGAATCAATTTCTACTTTGATTCTCCTCTCGATGATCCGATCGCACATGATTCTTCTCCATCTTTTGATCAGGATTCAAATGTCGATCAGAATGCAAATCATGTCCGACCCTTCTCTGATCACTCTTGTAGGGATCTTACATCCTCCACAGATCCATTTGCATTTGAGGATCCCTACTCTGACCAGGCTGATTGGACTCAGCCAAACCTGCGATTCACGCTGCCACATCCTTCTGACTCACAAAATATCTGGTGGGCATCGCATTTATTGATTCATATCTATCAACCAACTAGACTGATTGGGTTGGGTTGCATCATCAGCCTGTTGATCTGAACAAGCACCTGGTTGGACCAATCAGACTACTGATCAAGGTGCTTGTTCTACAAAACTCTTCTGATTTGACCACTCCTTCTCCATGAGCACTTCATTTTAGATATTCGAGTTATAAATTGTATTTGTTGAGAGAGATATTTAGGAGATTTTACTACAACAAAGCGAATTTAAACCTCCTGAAAAACCCTGTCAACACGACCCTCTTATTTCCCTCCCCCCTGAGCTGATCACATTATCCCTTCTAGCTCTCCTTCCTCTTCATCTATAGCTTGTGACAAAAGCCAATTCCCTTCCTCCACCCTTCGACCATGCCACTAAGGTTCACGTAACCCTTGAGGGCATCCCTGAGGTCGTCCCATTCAAGCTTTCCTCTCTGGAAGTCTCCTCTTCCCCTTTCGTCTCCACAGTTTCCCACTGTGGATCTTCAGGTCCTATTCATCCCTTAAGATTAGGATTTATCACTTTTCTAATGTAGAATTAGTTTAATTAGATATCATAGATTTGATTTCAATCATTGAATTGCTTTAGATTAGTTTAGATTCATGTTTGGTGCTTATCTCCCTCGCTGTGCCTTCTCTGATCAATCTTGATCAGAGAAGCCAATTCATCTACCCATTTTGATCCATCTACCTCCCACAACACTTCATGATTACTTGACATTAATTCCTCATTGTTTTAGTCATTTAAGCACCCATTCCATCAAAGCATCTAATGGACCTGAAGCTCAATAGCTCTTAGATCTATTAGATTGCTAATTCTATCGAGGGTCATTCCATTCACTGCAGAGGATCAAAAGGATCCTCCCATTGATTTGGATTGAGCTAATTTGATTGATTGAGTTTGATTTAATTTTCACTATTGATTAAGGAATTTGAGATGCAATTTGATTTCAATCGGATTTCATCATTCAAATTGAGTTGTTTGAAGTGTAATTATAATGATTACAAAGGGTTTGAGCCTCTTTGATTTGATTTTTATTGAGTATTGAGCTTACACCCAATTTACTTCATTAGTACTAACTTGTGTTCTTCACGAGTAGCAACGGTCAATGAAAATCCGATGCATGAATTTAAGACCATTGCGATGAACTAATAATATCTAAAGGATCTCACAGGACTCCACACTAATCAATGGTGTGCAGGATACCTAGGTGACCAAGTCACTATGGCGATCTCAAATCAAACGCCCAGGTAGGGGACAACTTAATTTGATCTTAAATTATTTTATCCCCTAATCGAGGCTTTGAATGAGGTTTAGAATGATGGAATGAAGCTTTTCAAGTTAATTCCCAATGGTTTCAAAACCTATTTTGATCTTTCCCTTCTTCACTGTCTACAGCGATAGGAAGAGATCATATTAGGGTTTTTGGGATTCACTAACCTTTGATTTGGTTTTTATAGGACTCTAAGATGCTTAATGATCAATTGCATTGATTAAGAATTAGGTTTTTTGTCTTGATCACGATATGGGATTTTTGGGTGTTAACCTTTAATTCCCAAGTCTATCTGGGAGTTTGGAGGGTTCTATTCAGTTCTTGATGCCTTGAAGAAATTTTCAAATGAGTTTCTACACTTAAGCGATAAGTTTAAATATTTCTAAGATAGTTTTGAGCTTTGAATTAGATCTAAGGCTCTTTCGATAGTGGCGGTAGTAGCTATTAGTTCTAAATGAATTCTGAATAGGATTTAATCATGAAGTCTAAATGGATTTTGGACAATGTAGCGCTTGTAATAGATTTCTTTGGCATAAATCTAGTATGATTACACTTTTCAGTGGCAAGAATATGCATTGATACAGGCTGGTTGAGTAGTAGACTAGAGTAAAGGTATTTTGACAGTAGGATTTTGATTTATATTCCTAGTAGTAAAGGAAGGTTTGATTCAAGTGTTTCTTGATGTCATTGAAAGTTTAAATGAATTTCTGAAGGATTGTGATGTAAACAACCATTCATGTATAGTTGATGAGCTTTAATTTGATTTGTAAGCATTGTAAAACCTTCTAGAATCTTTTGTCAGCAATAGTTGATCCTGATAACTATCCAAATTATACTTTGGGGTTCATTTTAATGCTAAATCACATCTTTTGAGTTTAATTCTGAATTCTATTGATGTGTGGATGTTTCTAATGTTTGATTCTTCATTTCTAGCATATTGGAATAATTTTTTAGGCTTGATTTTAATTTTTGATCATTTAGCAGCTTATCTCCAGCATTTTGGTAACAAATAGTGTGAAAAATACAAAAATATTGTAACTAAATAAATGAAAAGTGTACTGGGTAATATTTGAGTCTTTTGAATGTGTGTGTGGATTAGAGTTAGGTTTTGAGGTCTTTAGCCATTAGAAAACACCTCCTGAAGTTTAGGACTTCCTTTAGTTTAGAAATATAATTATTAAAAACAAAACAAAAAAAAAGCTTCCCATTCCACTTTCATAGTCTTCATCCTCTTTCTTTCTTTACTTAAAAACCAAAACAAAATACAATATATGAAAAAACTTCAAAAATCCTAAAAAGACCCTTGTATATATTCTTAATTTAATATTGTATTTTAACTAAATTATCCTAACTTATATTAATAAGTTAACTAAGTAGAATACTAAATTATAGTGTACGCTCTAATTTATATTCCAACCTATTTCTATCTTATTTATAGCCTAAAGTATATTGTATAGATTCGACGTATTATGTAAGGTTAATATATATGCCATATATATATTAATTATATAGGTGTATATTATGTATGTATATACTATGTAATTTATAACGTTTCTTTTTAATGTATATTTTAACTTATTTTAAGTTTATTTATAACTTAATGTATAGTGTATCATAGTATGTTATATTGTTTAACTTATTTATGTGTGTATTATGTACATAACTTATGTATACACTTATATATACTATGCATGTATATTAGTAATTATAACTAACTAACTTAGAAATCCAAAGTAGGGTATTTATTAATATATTTATAATCTATTTAATTAATGTGTGTGTGTATGTGTGTGTGTGTGTGTATATATAGGAATCTAAGTTAATAATGTACATTGGTAATTTAACCAAACATAAATTAGTAATTTAATTAATTAGGAAGCTAAGTTATATTGTATCTGTATAATTTATAATTTTAACCTATTTTAAAACATATTTATACCCCTATATATATTGTATTATAGTAAGCTTATAATATGTAACTTATGTATATGTATATTATGTATATAGTATATATGTATATATATAGCATGTACATAGAATAATAAATCTAGGTAAGCAAGTTAAAATCCTTAATTATGATAAGTAGGATGTATAATAGCCTAATTATAGTCTAATTATATAAGGTACATAAGTATTTATAGCCTATTTAAATTTATTATGTACATATGTAATGCTATTGTAAATACGTATTAGATAATGTAATTCATTTAATTAAACTTATGTAATCATTAGTCCTATATATTAATTACATGTTGATAACCTTAATTTATATTTATGAACCCTAATTAACCTCTCTAATCCCTAATTAATTCATTGCTTGCACATAGTGCTGCGCAGCAAGATTGCTCCTCATATTAGTGCCACATCGGGCATTGAAAATGCGTTGGCACCATATATTATGAACTTGCCCCATCACCTGAGAGCAAGGGGATGGGCTTCCTCAAGTTATGTATGTGCTTGCAATGCTATATGAGAGAGAGAGAGAGAGAGAGACCTATAGACATTAGACCCTAGAGCCCATAGGTTAGGGCGCAATTGAGCTCGGCTCACTAAGGGCGACCCATTTGGGGTGTGGCTTGCGGGCGGTTTGTGGATATATTGGGCTACCAATGCAACTATGGTCTGACCCTAGTGGTTGTTGATTCAGTTCGGGGTAGTCTGAAAATAAATTTTTTGGGCTAAGTGGCATTACTAGAAAAGGCGCGTTCTGCGACACATTTTGTGCAATGGTTATGAAATCGTCGTTGAATATTTCAATTGGCGACGGTTATTTTATAACTGTTGTTGAAAGTGGCTTTATTTTCCAGCTCGGAATGGCGGGGAGAGTGAAATTTCATGTAATCGGCGACAACTTTATAACCGTCGCCATTTGCAATTGAGGATCATTTTTATTTATCGTCGTGGAAAATTACGCGAAATTTTCACTTCGCATGCGAGAGGCAAATTTTTTAATGAATTTGACGACTAGATTTTTAAACCATCGTTGATAGTCAATTAATTTAATAATAATATGGTGACAGTTATTTAGAAAAATAATTAAGTGTTGAGAGTTAGAGAAGATAAGAGGAGAGAGGTTGAGAAGAAAATAGACTAAGTGTTGGTGGAGGCTGCATGCCTTGGCTTAAGGCTAAAGAAGAGGAGAAATAAAGAGATAAAGAAGAAGAAAAGAATAAGAATTTAATTATGTTTATACATTTTGAGAATGTAAATTAAACCTTTATTTTTTCATTTTATGCATATGTTGTTTGAGGTAATTTTTTACATAAATCTCTCTTCTTGTTATTCTTATCATAATGCTTATTCTTGTATATAGCTAGTTGTAAATAAATAGATACTTATATATATTCTTACATGTACATAGCTGTAAGTAATCTAACCTAAATTCATGTTTTGTGCCTTTGCATTGTATGTATTCTTAAGCCATGTCTAACCTCTATTCATTTAATTTACTTGTATATAATTGACTTAGTGATTCCTTGTATGAATTGTATAGATTCTAACTCATTCATTTGTAAATGATTTCATGTTTTTTCAATAAAAGGTTGATTCTGGATCTTAGGGAGTGATGTATGTAAATATTTGCCTCCTAGTGAATGACTTAGAATAAAATGAGTAAAAATTATATAAATAAAATGACATTCGACTAGATTACAATGCTATACTATCGATACGATTGTGACGTTAAATAACCCTAATTAACAAGCGATCCTGTTGGCACACCACTTGCAATGCACTTGGTCTTTTAGGAGATGATAAAGATTGGCATGAGGTACTACTAGAAGCTTCTCAGTGGGCAATGGCTTTCGCACTTCGACATATATTAGTTGTTTTATTATTGCATTCTAAATTAAATTGAAAATCCAAATAATCTATTGGAAAATAATTAGACTTTACTATCAAAGGATTTTACCTATAAATTAAAAGGTGTTTCTATGTTGCCTAATAGATGGATAATTAAAGTATAATTAATGAAAGACTATAGTTTATTTGAGTTGGAAAATTTTTTGAATGAAAATTGTAATTCTCTTACTGAATATAATCTTTCATTATCAAAGAGAACACCTTTCGAAGACATTAACAACTGATTATTAATGAAAGAGCTAAACTATGATATCAATGAACTTTTTCTTGAATATACATGTAATGTGTAGCTTTTGAATACTAAACAAAGCATTATTTATGAAATAATTATAGAATCGGTTAATCTAAACAAAGGTAGATTCTTCTTTGTACATGGACATGGAGGAATCGGAAAAAAATTTTCCTTGGAGAACCATCATTTCAAATGTCAGATCTAATGGAAAAAATTGTGTTAGCAGTAGCATCATCGGGAGTTACTTCATTACTTTTACTTGGAGGCCGAACAACACATTCTAGATTCAAAATTGCACTAGAAGTAGATGAATTCTCAACATATGAGATAAAAAAGGGGACACAATTAGTAAAACTAATGGAAAGAACAAGCTTGTTTGTATGGGATGAAGCTCCAATGAATCATAGGCATTGTGGCGAGTCGATTTTTGAAGATTTATCGTTGTAATTCTAAGTGGTGGAAAAATGACTAATCAAAACAATTAGAATTAAAATTAAACCACTCATAGGAGAGTGGGTCATGTCCACAGGGAGGCAATGACCTATTTAAACTCACAATTAGGTAGAAATCGAGTTCGCTGAAATATTCATCAAATCGAACAACGATTATGTAGCTTTGAATGTAAACCTTAAATTTATGGAGAAGTTAAGGGTTGTTGATGTAATTTTCACGTAAGAAAATTATCCATGTGCAAGGGTATGCCATGTACTTTTCACTTGCATGCATACTAAAATGTAATTCAAAATTAAATATAATGCATACAGAGATGAATCAATAGGGCATAATAATTATCTAGAAGAATAAGCATAAAGCTGTAAATGCACCACAATTTAATTAATATGAAAAATCAAGAAAATAATTCTTGATAATGGCACTTTTTGTAAATAATAATACACTCTAACATAGAGGATTATACCTCTCTCCTCCTTGCGCACGGGAGAGAGGCTCATTCGAGGAGCTACTGTAAGAAAAGGTCGGCTGGAGTGAGACCTTTGCGGCGGTGGTGGCTGGCGCTGCTGCTCTTATGCGCGGGAATGGAGCTGCTGAAGGGCGCTGGAGGACGCACACTGCGCGGGCAGAGTGGCTGGAGTAGCGCGCGATCTTCTCACGTTGCTGAAGGCGATGACCAATGGCTGCGAGGAGCGTGCTGTTGCTACTGCTGGAGGGCACGCGGCGGGTGCTGTGGGTAGAGGTGTAGCAAGGGAGGCACAGGTGGAGGTGTGGATGCACGCCGGGAGGCGGGCACGGGCTGGAAGTGAGGCACGCTCTGCGCATGGGTGGAGTGGCTGGAGGGCACGTGCCTGCGCGCTAGCGAGTGTTGGAGGGTGGTTGTGCAGGTTGGAGGCGAAGAGGTGCGTAGGGGGATGCACGCGTGGTGGAGCTGAAGGACGGTGCTGCGCGTGGTGTGTATGGCAGGGATGAGGAGTGGGGATGGTGCTGGTGGTTGAGGAGAGGCCAGCTGTTGCTGGCCGCTTTGGCGTGAAGGTGGTCTGCGGTGATGGTGGTGGTGGGTTTGGTGAGGCTTTGCGTGGCCGATGAGACACACGCTCATGGTAAGTGGCCAAGCTCGCTGGCTTGGCGCCGCAGCCTGTCACTTTGCCGGCTTACGATGTGGCGAGGCTCGGTTGTGGAGACCACAGTGATGGGCGGATGCATGGTGATGGGGCAGGTGGCGTCTCTAGGAGCATGGCAGCCTCCACCTTTTCCTTATCCCAGTCGAGGAGACCAGATCCACTTTTGGCGCTCCTCCTTGACTGGGATCTTCAATGCGAGCTGGAGGAAGAAATGCAGCCATTACTCATAGAAGAAGAAGAATAAAATAATAATAAAATATTATGGTTATTTATACACAAATCCTTAACTTTTATGTTAACTTAAAATAATGCATGCAATGCACCTAACTGGTTAACTAATCAAATGAATGTAATTCTAAGTTAATTCTAAATGAATTTAGATATGGATGCCACACATGAATTATGCACTTAAGCTAAAAATATGAATTAATTTAATTACATCCTAATGTATGCTATCTAAATGTTAAAATTAACTTAATGTCGAGGAACTTAAATACTTAAATAGCCCACAAATATGGGCTAATCAAATACCCCCATGCCTAGTTTTTGCTAGTCCCTAGAAAATCTAAACAATAACCTAGCACTCCAAGTGGACTAGCCAACCCAATCGGTCTTCCTTTGGAAACATGTTAAGTTCAAACTTTAGACCTAAGGTTCTTGATAAGTCAGTTCTCGCTTTTGAATAATGTGATTAAGATGATTTGTCATTTAGTAACAAAGTAGTGGAAAACTGCTTAACAAAATAATTATAATAAGAATTACCACTCACAGAAGAGTGGGTCGTGTCCACAGGGAGACAATGATGCAATAAAATCTCGATTATTTCGTATTCTTTCAATCAAGTGCGAAATCCATAATCAAATCCGACATGAAATCCGATGGAAAGAAGATGCACAATAACTCAAAAATATAAGGGTATATGTGCAACTTTTCCTCACTGAAATATTCAATAAATATGTGATGATTTTATGTAATTTCCAATTGACATGTATTAGAGAAAATTGGTGCACATTTTAATCCCAAAACCAATGTTAAACATGTGAATATCAATAACCACGTAATTATCAGCAAGTATGAGTATGCAGTCACAATTTCACCATAATAAAATAATCATAAATTAAAATTGATTTTGGTGGCAATGTCATCGAATGTAATTATTAATGGGAAGAAAACAAAGGATTTCTCCTCTCTCTTCCTTGTGTGTGCGGCCGTGCACGGTTGGTTGCGAGAGTCGACGGGGAGGTGCGCCTCTACAAGGGCTACACAACGGCAGTGACGCGGTAGCCGGAGGTGGCCGACGGCAGTCGGGTGGAGGAGGATGGCCGCCGACCTATTGGAGGAGGAGGCTGCTGCTGCAGCCCGCGCGGCTGCGCGCTGGGCGTACGTGCGTGCAAGGCGTGCTGCAGGCCGCTGGAGTAGTCCTTTGTAGCGCCTGCAGGGCGCTTGTAGAGGGCGGTGCAGCGCAGGGACGCCTGTGGGCGATGGCGTAGGTGCGGGCTCTTGTAGAGGGCGGTGCAACTCCTGTGGGCTGGCGTGAGGCAGTGCCTGCGGGAGTATGGCGTGAGAGTGCCTACGGTGAAGGGTGCTGGAGGGGGCGCGCTGCGGTGGGCGGCTGCAGTGGAGAGGGCGCGGGCGCTTGCAGGCGGTCTAGCGGGGTGCTGGTGCAGGCGCGGTGAGGTGCAGTAGCTTCTAGCACGCAAGGGCGCTGAGCGCCTGCGGGCGGCTGAGGTGGGGCACCTGCGGGGTGCGGTGTAGCGCCAGCAATGAAGGATGGTTGGTCTGTAGCGCTTGCAGAGGGTGGTGAAGGGCAGCGAGCACCTGTGGGGCGTGGTGCAATGCGCGTCTGCTAGCCGTGGGTGCCGGTGTGGCTGGTGGGTGTGGTGAAGGGCGTTTGCGGTGGAAGGCTTGGTGCACAGTGCAAGCATGGTTGCACGGTTGATTGTTATCCCCTTAAGGGGGAGGAAGAAGATGACCCTCCTCTCCTGTGCTCCGCCTCCTCTTAACTCCTTTCTTCCGCCCTTCAAGGGATTTTCAAAATCCCCTCCTAATTTTAGCCGGCGTTTGTTGGATTTGGTGGAGATATTTGTGGGGGGGGGGGGAATATCTTTCCACCCACTGTTCTTTTCCACATTTGATCCTCCTCCCTCTTCTTCCCGATATTATTCCTGCAACAAAACATAAAATAATTACAGACTATAAAATGCAATAAAATAGATAAAAACTCAAGTAATGATGCATGCACTTATTTAATGAACAAATGTGATTATTAACCAACATATAATGTTAGAATTGAATTACTTAGGCGTAATAATAGTACATTAAAATGGAGTCATCAGTTCCTAAGTTGTTACTAAGTTACAGACTAGGTCGGTTAAAGACGAGTTGCAGGCATAGGTTTCCCTGATTTCTAACTCTACCCTAGGGTTTATTGATCCCCGAGATTAAAGCATCCGTGCATGTGCATTAGTCTGAGTTATTTGAGGTTGGTATGATTGCCAACCTAGAGAGGAAAAAGGATTTTTTTTTAAATATATATATTTTTTGTTTGATTCCTCTAAGTCTAACCTTGGATCAGCTATCAACACAGTCTGTGTCGGATTCATTGTCCCCATCACCGTACCTCGAAGGGTCCTTGGCTTTCGATGCTTCGAGATAGCACTGCCCATAGCGACCCCAAGAACTCCTGGCAATTGACACTTCGAGATAGTATCACCCATGGATTTCTTAAGCGAATTTAGGCCTGTGGCAATCAGCGCTTCGAGATAAGGCCGCCCATGGTACTTGAACCGCACAATGTGCTTACATGCCTCCAGTAGGATGGATATCCTAAGAGACAAGTGCCGAGGAGGTAACATGTTATCATCGCATCCTCAAGGTGAGTATATACTCCACCTCTCCTGCGACAGGAACTCTTCCAATCAAATTGTGTTTTCAAGCCTCTCCTAAGTCAAAACTAAGAGAACCAAATTTTCTTTTAAGAAAGGAATTAAGGTAATCATTATTTACACAAGACCAAGTGTGTGTGAAATGTGGATGCTTAGGTTGCAAGGACCCGCAAACCAAAAGGTAGAAAAAGACATTAGATACTACCCAACCTTTAACTCAAACCCTAGCTTTCCTTCCTTAACCTTTTGAGGAATGGTCCGCAACTTAACTCTTACTTAAGTTTTTAAGTCCACAAAGGACCCTAAAGGTCTAAAGCTAGTATCTCAACTTAGCTTCTAAATTCAGACACCTAGAGTCAACTTAGTCTAACCTAAAGCTTTGGTCTGCCTAAGAATGCATGGCCCAGCCAGTTAAGCTTAATGCAATTTTTTTTTCTTTTTCAATGCAAATGTATGCAATGCAGAATGCTTTAACTAAATGCATGAATGAACTATGTATAAATGCTATGTATATCCCCAAGTACACCCCCCCATGCCTAAAACCTGCAATGTCCCCATTGCATAGAAGGATAACCTGGGTTAGAGTTGGGCTGCTGTTGTTTTGTTAGTAGCTGAGCAGCCAAAGAACCTACAAATTAGGTTCAAGGATCGTAGAAATTGACCCTAAAAATGAGCAAAGTAATGCTAGCCTATAAAACAGGTAACCTAGGATATTGGCGAGCTGATGATGAATCCCAATAGCAAACGCTTGCCCAACCAAGATGGGAATGAAATCTTCCCAGGTCACCAGAGGCGATTCTAAAGGATATACTAGAATAGCAGCCTCTAAAGGGGTAGGAGGAGGATGACAAGGATCCTCCAAAGGAAATGGGGAAGGAATAGTGTAAAGATATACCCCTAGGATGATGGACTAACCATAGAAAGCATCAATCCATACCCGGTACCGCATTATAGGAAATATTGGCCTATTAAGCCCCCCAGTCAGAACAACAGTGAGCATAACTTTAAGCCAGGGATTGTCTAGGCTGTCTAAGTTTTGAGCTTGCGGAATGGCCATAAGATCTAAGTTGTGTTTAGTTGGCTCGGTGTCCATCCCTAACACTCTTCCTAATTCCTCAATTGCATCCCTAGCATCCCTAGTACTATCACAAGTATCTTTTTGTACTTCATCAGGAGTCAAAATTTCACCTTCAGACATAGGCGAATCAGAGGGTGACTTCGAATCAATTGAAGGCATGTTGGAAGCAACAGTTTAGGGATTATCCTATCAATGACATCCCCGGATTCTTGTTCTTTACTCAAATCCTCCCTGGAGTCTATATGTGAATCCACATAAGTCTCAGAAGTTGCTTCCACATTTTCCATTATTTCATCGTGAGGAGGGATATCATCAATTGGTGTGCTAAGGAAACCTAATTTGGTCAAATTTGTGACATCCTCAGGGGCTAATTCTTCAAATAAGACATAATCACCCTTAGTGTCACTCGAAATCTTGAATGTAGGTTCCTCATATAATTCATCCTCCTCATCATACGATTCATCATAAACCTGAGGTCTAGAATCATCTAAAATCTCAGTAGATCCCCTAGGGCACTCTATCTGGGGTAAATGGTTTACACTGGTAACATTGGACTCCTTAGATAGGTGAATTTCTTCGGGGTTAGGTTCCCTAACGGCGGGTTTGAGTTCCATCTCGTGATCAAAAGGGACGGCGGGATTAACAACTTAACGTTGACCCACTTCATCAAATGTGACGAAAATACTATCATCTGGGTTGAGGTCTTCCAATGGTACCATCATTTCCTTCTTTTGACTCCAATATAATTCAGGTGATCATCATCTTCCTTGGGTTGCTACCGTTCTTCATCCCATGTATAGCTACTTTCATACATATCCTCCTCCCACTTAAAGTGTGGACCTCTCAAGGAAGTGTCATCCAGCGAGGAGGTTTCAAAATCAATCCTCAAAAAGTATCTATTCTCCCTTACATAATCCCCAAAATTTCCTTCCAACTTAGGGTGTGGCTCTCCTACGGGGGATGCATCTAGCGTAGAGGGGTGCATGTCATCCTCAATGGGATAGGTTGGATTGCTAATGTCTTCTTTTTCTTATTGGCCCACTCTCGAAGATTCTCGTAACAATTCAATCATTTCATCTTGCATTTTCTGAATTTGCATCTTCAAGGAGGAGAGGTCATTTCTATCAGAATAGAAGTCAGGCTCAGGGTTATAGTACCTAGGAGTATCTGTCCAAACATTATATTCATTCAGGGAGGGTGGGTTGGGTATTTGCATGGTGTGCGGGATATTGGGCAAGGAAAATCCCGCTCCTAGGTTTTGCTCACTGATTTTGGGCTTAACCAAGCCAATACTCCTATAATAGGAGTAAAAAGGATCCCAATGATTATCATTATGTCCATCAAAGGATGGACCATCTCGGCATATGGGATCGAAGAGTGCAGAGTGGGGGTAAGGTGTGGGCAAGATGTGAAAGGATGAAAGTCAATGTGGTCCATTCTAACTCACACCTCAATCAGGATTCCCTAAGCAAAACACAATTCAAAAAGGACTTTTTTATTCTTTCCCAATTTAGGCTTTTGATTTTAAGTCAGATTGTAGGTAACAATACAATTTGTTCAATCAATTTATGTGCTTATTGTCGACCTACGGATTGCCTAAGAAGACCTAACTGGGACTTAGGTGATCCTCCCTAAAGCCCAAAAAGTTTAGTCACCACCAAACATGGAAAAGAAGGATGCGAGTAGGGTTAAACCCTTCCTTTGAAGCGTTGTTTCTGCAGTGCTTCTTAACTACCCTCAATTCGCAAGGTTTGGAGGAAACTTCACCTCTGAACTAAAGTTTGGGTCACTTTAGACTTCAGTAATAGGAGGCTCTAGTCCTAGCGGTTCCAAACCTGAGGAGTGTCTAAAAGTGTGCCTCGGTGCGTGAGATATAAGTGTGCATACACTGCAAAATATTTTGAATTTTGAATCACACGCCAAGTTTAAAAATCAAGTCCTTGATTTTTAAATGTCCCTCCTTTAATTAGTCCTTTTTCAAAAATTAAATGTGACCACTTTATTAGATTGCTTCAAGATAGATTATGTGGTCTAAAAATTAATCCAAATGCATTTGAATGATAGGTAGAAATGCAAAGTTAGAAGTGCATACTTGATTCCAGCATTCTTCATGCAATATGCAAGACAGGAAGTTAGATCTAGATGCTACTCATTCAATCCTAAATGATTCGACCTAAGGGTAGGCAGCTTCTAGCAGGTATCTCGTGTTTTTTTTTTTGTTTTTGTTTAGCTACTTATGCATAAGCAAAGAAAATGATAAACAACGACAAAATAAAATAAAAACCTAGATCTAAAGAAAAGGGAACAGGTACCTGAAAATTATCCACCCAACATGAGCTTAAAACAAAATCGGGGAACAAACCCCTAAAAATGTACCCCAGAACAAGGGTCTCAAACAAAATGTGCAAGAAAAATCAAACAAAATGTGCAAGAAAAATTAAGTCTAAAGGCTTAATCCTACTCAAATCAAATCATCGACTAAATGTACGGAGACAATCATCACGTCCTCGTCCTTCCCCTCCTAGCAATCGGGTTCCTTGTAAGGTGGCTCGAACAATTTCTCCTCTAGCGACGTCAAGGGTCGCCTCTCATGATGGCTGGTGTGATGGCGAGTCGTAGAATGTGTGTCGCAGATCGGTGCACTCGCATTAGAAAAAAAAATCCAAAGTTAAATATGATTCAAAATTTAAATCAATGTGAACAAATGAATGAATGCAATTTAATTAAGCCTGTTGCCTCCCCGGCAACGGCACCATTTGACGAGTCAATTTTTCGCTTTTGAAAAATGATGATTAAGAAGATTTATCGTTGTAATTCTAAGTGGTGGAAAAACGACTAATCAAAATAATTAGAATTAAAATTAAACCACTCATAGGAGAACCGGTCGTGTTCACAGGGAGGCAATGACCTATTTAAACTCACAATTAAGTAGAAATCGAGTTCGTTGAAATATTCGTCAAATCAAACAATGCCTATGTAGCTCTGAATGTAAACCTTAAATTTATGGAGAAGTCAAGGGTTGTTGACGTAATTTTCACGTAAGAAAATTTTCCATGTGCAAGGGTATTGACACGGATTTTTATGCGATTTGTAAAATACGTCGTTGTAACTCGCAAAACCGATCAACTCTTAAATTTATATTCTAAGATAGGGGAGTATCTAAGGTCGTCCAAGGAGGCCAAATGTTTACAAAATTGATTCTCTTGCTTGGAATACAAATCTCAACTTTCTTTTTGGTATTTTTCAATATATCATTTTTTTTTGTTTTTGAATTAAAGCAACATGCGAAATTGTGGCGGGAAAGTGATTTACACTTCAAATTCAATAAACTACTTCTAAAGTGGCAAGTAGAACCTCTCCCTAAGCTCACTCTAGGCAAGTGGGGGCCTAGAATAATTAGGAAGAGGGAGTGAAGAATGCTAGAAACAAAGTAATTAGAAATGCAAATAAGAAATTGCAAAGAAGGCAACTAGATTAATGAAAAAGTGTTTTACAAAAAGGCCTAGTAGAGGAATGCTTCTACTACTAGAAAATTGCAAATAAGAAAAGCAAACACAAATCCTCTAGATAGATGGTGAAGAAGAGGGCTTCTTGCTCCAAGCTTGGTAGCTTCCAAGATTGAAAAGAGTCCTCCAACTCCTTCCTTGTTGTGCTCCGCCAAGGTGATGTCCTCCAAGGCAAGCCCTAAGGGGGAGTGCCCTAGGCTTCTCTCCAAGGGTGGATGTCCACCCTAGTTCCTTCTCCTTTTCCTGGCCATCCTCCTTGAAGTAGAAAAGTCCTCCTCCTTGGCGTGGCCCAAGTTGAAGAGAGTGGGGAGAAGAAGTCACCAAAAGGGTTGGTGATGTGCCCCTTTAATCTCCTTCTCTACTCCTTCTTCTTGGCTATAGGTGTAGGTGGTATAGGTAGCTAAATACACTAATGGAGGATGAAGAAAATGTGGGAAGTTTGGTGGGTATATATAGTGTAGGAAGGGGGGCATAGGTGTAACGACCCGATTCCCGAGTCCCTACGAGACACGAGAACCGGACCGACTCGACTAATCCCAAGACCTAGTCGTCCAACGAGGAAGTAACCAAAAGAGCAGTAAAATAAACCACATTCAGCATGAATTTAACTAGCAGTAACAAAATATAGCAGTAAGAAAAGGAACTACTACAGTATATACCACCACAACAGTAGAACAACAATTATAACATAACATGAAGCTACAAGTAAAGAAGTACTGAGAGTAACAAGAACTACTCACTACAGTGGAACAAAAGGGATACAAAAAGAACTGCGGTAACTCTACTGGACCCTACTTGGCCCAGCGTCCTCTGCAGCCGCTGACCCTGGCTGCTCAACACCTGGTCCTGAAAAGTAACGAGTGTAACACGTCAGCGAAACGCTGAGTAGAGTGGCAGCTAAAAACTAAAGAAGCAGTAGAGTGTACAGTAGCTGTTATATTTTACTTTCTTTATTTACGTCCTTCTATTATTTCACAATTTATTTATTTCTTAGATCCTTCACTTGATCTCAAATGTTCCTCGTGGGAACGATCTTGATTGCAGTCTTTTCCGGAAAGTAGAAGTAACACGTGGTGCTCTCCTGACCGGGAGAGTCCCTGTGGTGATCCTACCCTCAGTCAACCACCCCAGGGTCGCTGACAGACGTAACGGTGACTACGGCAAGCTCGATAAGCGCACGGGTAGCTACCCTGCACTGGCACGCGGTCAGTCGTTTCCGTTAACGGGTGCGCCCAAAGCACAGCACAGAACCAGTATAGGGCAGAGCCCTCTCAGTAACAGGGGTCCAACCTCTCCACAGTCTGCGCACCCTCGCCTGACTACCCTGGTTTGCCCAGTGGGCCTAACAAGTCGGCGTAGGAGGCTAGCAGAACCCCGGGGCCTGTGGGGTAGCTAGTGCTCTCCCTACACTAGTAGCTCTCCTCGGTACTGCGTACGCGAGGGCCAGCAAGTCAGTGTACAGTGGCCAAACCCACCCCGGTCTCAACCTGAGGGCGGCAAGCTCCCCTCTACACTAAGAGGTAATGTGTGCTCTCGTTGGTACCACGTACCCCAGAGACAACACACTTCCACGTCTTTCTTTCTCAGCTCCATCCATTCTCTTTCCAGGAGTTCTACTCCTAATTCCCCGTAGGGTTCCAGCTCTTTTAACTCAGCACATTTGGGTTTCACCATTCCAGTTTTACGTTCATACAACCCATGTTCTCAATCATATTTATTTCTTCATAACAGGCAGCGGTTAAATCAATTTACAGGCAGCTATTATTTCCTTTCCACCTTTCCAAGATTGTAATATTTATACACATATCACTAGTTTTCCAGTCCTAGGATTCATGCCGTACCCTAGGATCTATCATTCAATCTAGTTTCCAGTCCTAGGTTTCATGCAATACCCTAGGATCTATCATTCAATCTAGTTTCTCAGTCCTAGTGTTCATGCAATACCCTAGGATCTATCATTCAATCTAGTTTCTCAGTCCTAGGGTTCATGCAGTGTCCTAGACTCTATTAATTATTCCACAATTGTAGCAATTTTGATTAAGTAAATTAAAAGCCACTCTACCAGCCACAACGAGAGTACTGGGGGCGTGGTCGGAAATCCTGCGCGCCTCCGCAATCCCCAAGACTGCAATGGAATGGGGTCCTAACATAAGGATCAAACACAAGGAGTTTCTCAGAACGGTATATAATTACTGTAAATGGGTAGAGGATTTTATTCTGGAAAGAACGCAACTCGAAATGCGGAAAACAGACTCCGAACGGGCCCTAAACGGGTCGAAAACGACGAAACTGCCCAAAATCAGACGTCTAGAACCTCTTCTAGACATCTTAAAATGTGGGTCAGAGCGTACCTTCGTTCTGTGTAGTCCCTCAGACGTCTAGAAGCCTACAGGGGCATTTGGCTTAGTTCTTAGACGTCCGATGGTCACCCCGAACGTCTGGAAGTCCTTCCCGTCGTCTGGCACTACCGCCAGACGTCCGACTCACGTGGGATGGTGAGCCCTTGCGCCCTCCCGAGCAGAACCTACACGTACCCACACCTGTTCTCAGTACGACGAGTCGCAGACGAAGGCGCGGCGGACGGTCGCATGGCCGTACACGCGAAAAAGGGAGAATATAGAAATATCTTACCGTCCAGATGTCTGGACAGTCCTCTAGACGTCTTCACTGTTGTCTGGTTGGAAGCCCAAACGTCTGATTCTGGAAAAACTTCTAGAATCAGAGCTCGACTCTTTCTCCGCCCGTGATGCACGGCCGCG
Organism: Thalassia testudinum; assembly: GCA_037157565.1. Lineage (NCBI taxonomy): Eukaryota > Viridiplantae > Streptophyta > Magnoliopsida > Alismatales > Hydrocharitaceae > Thalassia > Thalassia testudinum. The sequence continues at coordinate 138,895,149 of JAZHRO010000063.1, forward strand.
CCGCGCCCCGTCCACCTACTGCTCGAGCTGCAGCAGCCCCTCCACGACACTCCACGCCCGCTGCTCCCCCGCCGGCCGGCTCTAGCTGCCCCGGCAAGATCGGGCCCTCACGGTCAAGCGTCTCCTCCCTCGCGCAACACCTCCTCCCGCACACTTGCCACGGCCGCTGCTTCCGCCGCTCACTCGCTCGCTTGTGCTCTCGCACCGGTTGGGAGAACAAGAAGAGGGATACAAAGGAGATGAGGGTGAGGGCGAGGGCCCTTTTAAGTCCGCGTGGGGAGAGAGAGAGAAGTGCTGCGCCCTGCAGGAGGAGAGAGGGAAAAAGAGGGAAGAGAGTGGCGGGTGCAGGTCTGCGCGCGCATGCACGAAGACGCAACCCCGTACGCCGCAAAAATTAAATACCAGACGTCTGGAAAGGGTTCCAGACGTCTGGTCAGACGTCTGGGCCACTTCCCAGACGTCTTAAAAACCGTCTTGAGGCTGCGTTCGTAACAATATAACAAACTCAAAGGAAGTTTCGTCCCCGAAACTTGCGCTAGCTAGGGTGCGGGAAAGAACGACATATAAAAACATAACAAACTCAAAGAGGATCGAAGCCGATCCGAAAAGACGTACCCGCGAAGAGCTCCGGGTACCACTCCCGCATTGCCACCTCAGGCTCCCAGGTAGCCACCTCGTACCGCTGGCTCCTCCACAAAACCTTCACCAGGGGTACTTGCTTCCGTCTCAAACTGCGGATGGCTCGGTCAAGAATCTGCACTGGCCGCTCGGGGTTGGTCAGGTCATCGCCCACCTCGACGCCCTCGTGACTCAGGACGTGACTGGGATCGGCAACGTACTTCCTGAGGTTGGACACATGGAACACGTCGTGCACCCCAGAGAGCTGAGGAGGGAGGGCAAGTCTGTAAGCAATGGGTCAAACCCGCTCCAGGACCTCAAAGGGCCCCACGAATCTCGACGCAAGCTTCCCTCTCACCCCAAATCGCTGTAGGCCCTTCATGGGCGAAACACGAAGGAAGACGTGGTCCCCAACCTCAAACTGCACCTCTCTGCGTCTCCGATCTGTGTAGCTCTTTTGCCTGCTCCTGACAGTGCGGAGTCGCCTGTGGATCTGCTCGACTACCTCCTGACTCTGCCAGATCAACCTGGGGCCAACCTCCCACTTGGTCCCCACCTCAACCCAACTCAAGGGTGCCGTACACCTCCGTCCGTACAGAGCCTCGTAGGGAGCCATGCCGATGCTCGAGTGATAGCTGTTGTTGTATGCAAACTCCGCCAGGGGTAGGTGCTCCTCCTAAGAGCCCCTCCAGTCCAGTACACAGGCACGCAAAAGGTCCTCAAGTGTCTGTATCGTGCGCTCCGACTGTTCGTCCGTCTGGGGGTGGTAGGCTGTACTGAATCTCAACCGCGTCCCAGGGCCTGCTGAAACTCAGCCCAAAACTGGGACGTAAAGCAGGTATCTCGGTCGGATACGATCTCCCGCGGAACTCCATGTAGTCGTACCACGTCGCGGATATACCTCTCTACCAACTATGCTGGTCCCAATGTGACTCGAATCGGCAAGAATCGTGCCGTCTTTGTCAGTCTATCCACAATTACCCAGACTGCGTCGTGTCCTCGCTGGGTAACAGGTAAGCCCACCACCAAGTCCATGGTGATGCTCTCCCACTTCCACTCTGGCACTGGAAGTGGCTGTAGCGGCCCTGCAGGCCTTTAATGCTCGGCTTTCACCTGCTGGCACACTAAACACTGTTGCACGAATTCGCCCACACCCCGCTTCATCCCCCTCCACCAAAACTCGCGTCTCAAGTCATGGTACATCTTCATGTTTCCGGGATGTATGGTGAATCTGGAACCGTGTGCCTCAGTCAGGAGCTCTGTCAACAGCTCCTCGTCTCTGGGAACGCACAACCGTCCCCTCAGGCGCAGTACCTGGTCTGTGAAAGAGAAGTCCCCTGGGTCTCTTGACAGTACTCTGTCACGTAGGGACTGCAAGTACGGATCGGCCATCTGTCCTGTGATGATGCGGTCTATCAGCTCTGGCCTAGTCTGTCGTGTCACAGTCACTGCCCCACAGTGCCCCCGTAACTCTAGGGGTCGCCAACTTCCCACCTCCTCCAAAAGGCTCCAACTCTGTAACTGTAAACTGGCCAAGTGTGCGGGTGCCTTCCGGCTCAAGGCGTCAGCCACCATGTTGGCCTTTCCCGGGTGGTAGGAAATGCTGCAGTCATAGTCCTTCAGGAGCTCCAACCAACGTCTCTGTCTCATGTTGAGCTCCTTCTGATCAAAAAGGTATCTGAGGCTCTTGTGATCTGTGAAAATCTCGAAGGTCTCACCATACAAGTAGTGCCTCCAGGTCTTCAGTGCGAAGACGACAGCTGCCAGCTCCAAGTCGTGGGTAGGGTAGGTATGCTGATGGGGCTTCAGTTGCCGCGAAGCGTAAGAGACAACGTGACCCCTCTGCATGAGCACACCTCCTAACCCTTGCAAGGAGGCGTCCGTGTACACAACGAACCCGCCACTACTGTCAAGGATGGTGAGCACGGGAGCCAAAGTCAACCTCTCCTTCAGCTCCTGAAAACAAGCCTCACAGGCGTCTGTCCAAGTGAAGGGCACGTCCTTCCGGGTCAACTGTGTCAGAGGACGCGCAATCTGTGAAAAACCCTGATGAACCATCTGTAGTAGCCTGCCAATCTTAGGAAACTGCGAATCTCAGTGACTGAACGCGGTCTCTCCCACCTGAGCACTGCCTCGACCTTGGCTGGGTCCACCGCCAAGCCGTCCCCAGAGATCACATGGCCTAAGAAGGTCACCTCCCCCAACCAGAACTCGCACTTGCTGTATTTGGCGTACAGCCTACGTCGTCTCAATGTGTCCAGAACCATCCGCAAGTGCTGTCCGTGCTGTGTCTGATCTCGAGAATAGATGAGTACATCATCAATGAATACCACCATTAACTGGTCCAAGTACGACCTAAACACCCGGTTCATCAGGTCCATGAAAGCAGCAGGGGCATTGGTCAGCCCAAACGGCATGACCAAAAACTCGTAGTGTCCGTACCGGGTGCGGAAAGCTGTCTTGGAGATGTCTGCCTCCCTGATCCTCAACTGGTGGTATCCAGACCTCAAGTCGATCTTAGAGAACATCGTGGCACCTCGCAACTGGTTAAACAAGTCGTCGATCCTCGGCAACGGATATCTGTTCTTGATGGTGACCCTATTTAGCTGTCGGTAGTCCACATAAAGGCGTAGGGTACCATCCTTCTTCACAAATAGTACCGGGGCTCCCCAGGGAGACGCACTGGGCCTCACGAAGCCCTTCTCCAAAAGATCCTGCAACTGAGACTTGAGCTCTCGTAGCTCAAGCGGTGCCATCCAGTATAGTGCGGTGGAGATGGGGCTGGTCCCTGGTACTAGTGAGATCTCAAACTCGATCTCACGCTTGGGCGGTAGTCCTGGTAACTCGTCTGGGAACACGTCAGGGTACTCTCTGACCACCGGGATGCTTTGGAAGTCTATCACAGGGCTGGGCTCTGCCACCACACAAGCTAGGAAGCCCTCACACCCCTGGCTCAAAAGTCTCGCCGCCCGAAGTGCCGGAATGCACCTGAAGCCTCCGTCCACTGGCTGTCCGTGAAACTCGAAAGAAGGAAACTCCGGTATGGAGAAGACGATCTTCCTCTCAAAACAGTCCACCAAAGCGTGGTAAGCGAACAGCCAGTCCATCCCCAGAATTACGCCAAAGTCCTCCATCTGTATCATAATCAGGTCAGTTGGCAGGCTATCTCCCCCGACCTTGACCTTTCAACCCGTGTACACCTCCTCAGCCACAAACAACTGACCACTCGGACCTCTGATTACGAATGGATTCTCTAACAGCATATAGTCCTGGCCCAAACTAACTGCGAAGCTGGCTGCGACAAACGAGTGCGTAGCGCCGGAATCGAAAAGTGTGTAAACGAGTTTGCCGGAAACTGAAACCATACTTGCCACCACCAATCCCGAAGCTCTGGCATCCTTGTGTGTCAGGGCGTTGATATGCCCTTCAGCTCTAGGTGCGGACGAAGCAGCCACACTCTTTGTCGGATGGGTAGGTGCTGGCCGGTACCCTCCTCATGACTGCTGTCCTCCTCCTCGCGCCTGGGAACCGCGGCCTCCTGCGTGCCCTCCGGTGCTCTGCACGGGAAGTGTCTGCTGACCTCCTGCCCTAGACGGGCAGTCCCTCCTGATGTGGCCCGGCTGGCCACACTGGTAGCAGAGGGGAACCCGACTCCCGCCCTCCGTAGGTCCCTGCTGTCGGCTGGGCGGGGGTCCGGTGCTGGTGACTGGCCCCTGTCGAGGGCCCCCAAAGGCCACTGGTGGCCCTGCAAAACGTGACGGCTCTCCCGTGGACGCCACGTGCCTCCTCTCTCGCCGGCCCTGTGAAAAGTCTGGCTGGAAGGGCCTCTTTCGCCCGCCGTCAGTGTCTCGCACGGACGGGTTGGTCTCCTCGTAGGTCATAGCTGCCTCCACCACCCTCGAAAGCGTAGGCAGCTTCAGGGGTTTAACATACCCCCGAATTGCAGGCCGGAGCCCCTCGGTGAACCTCCAAAGGCGCTCCTCCTCGGTGGCTACCGTTGTCACTGCAAAGCGGGATAGCTCCAGAAAATGCGTGCGGTACGCGCTCACGGTCATCGTCCCCTGGCGGAGAGTGTGGAACTCCTGCCTCCTCTAGTCCTGGCACGTCTGGGGAAAGTACTGCTCGCAGAAGAGGGTGACGAACCGATCCCAGGTCGGCTCATCCCTCTCCTGTCCCCTGACAACCCTCCACCACCTGTGTGCCGCACTCTCCAGCTGGTATGTGGCAAAGGCCACGCGGCACTCCACCGGGGGGCGAAGGGTGTCGAAAATCCTCTCAAGCTTCTCGAGCCAGTCCTCTGCCTCGGTCGAGTCCTCATCCCCCTTGAAGGAGGGGGGCTTCAGCTTCCGGAACTGTCCGAAGAGCTCGAAGTGGTGCTACAGTGGATATGCTGGTGCACCTCCAGGCAAAGGTGCCTCGTGCACAGAAGTGTCGGAGGAAGGTGGGGGCGGCGGCGGCCCATCCCCTCCCCCGTGTCCAGCGCCACGTTCGTCGTGTGGTCCCACAGAGGACTCCCCCTCCGCAACCCCAGGGAGAGGTGCTCGGGGCAGTGGGTGGAGCTCCTCTCGCACAATATCCCGTATCAGTTGGGCGAGGTCCTGGGCCTGAATGCCCGGGAGCAGTGGCTGGTCCACCGAGGCGTCGACAGCAGCACCCCCACCTCGCTGACCTCGTCCTCGGCCGTGCCCACGGCCCGCCTCGCCAGTCCCGCGACGAGGCATCTCCTGCAAGGAGACGCGAGACAAAACGAAAACACGTCAATATGGAACGATACCTGACGAAAACGTCTAAGAGCTCATGTCAAAAGATATGTTGTGGTGGCTACTCTAGTTATAGACATGTGAATTGGTTATTTTCCAGTCAGTTGATTCACTTCTCGGGATGACCTTGCTCTGATACCATCTTGTAACGACCCGATTCCCGAGTCCCTACGAGACACGAGAATCGGACTGACTCGACTAATCCCAAGACCTAGTCGTCCAACGAGGAAGTAACCAAAAGAGCAGTAAAATAAACCACATTCAGCGTGAATTTAACTAGCAGTAACAAAAATACAGCAGTAAGAAAAGGAACTACTACAGTATATACCACCACAACAGTAGAACAACAATTATAACATAACATGAAGCTACAAGTAAAGAAGCACAGAGAGTAACAAGAACTAATAACTACAGTGGAACAAAAGGGATACAAAAAGAACTGCGGTAACTCTACTGGACCCTACTCGGCCCAGCGTCCTCTGCAGTCGCTGACCCTGGCTGCTCAAACCTGGTCCTGAAAAGTAACGAGTGTAACACGTCAACGAAACGCTGAGTAGAGTGGCAGCTAAAAACTAAAGAAGCAGTAGAGTGTACAGTAGCTGTTATATTTTACTTTCTTTATTTACGTCCTTCTATTATTTCACGATTTATTTATTTCTTAGATCCTTCACTTGATCTCGAATGTTCCTCGTGGGAACGATCTTGATTGCAGTCTTTTCCGAAAAGTAGAAGTAACACGTGGTGCTCTCCTGGCCGGGAGAGTCCCCGTGGTGATCCTACCCTCAGTCAACCACCCCAGGGTCGCTGACAGACGTAACGGTGACTATGGCACGCTCGATAAGCGCACGGGTAGCTACCCTGCACTGGCACGCGGTCAGTCGTTTCCGTTAGCGGGTGCACCCAAAGCACAGCACAGAACCAGTATAGGGCAGAGCCCTCTCAGTAACAGGGGTCCAACTACTCCACAGTCCGTGCACCCTCGCCTGACTACCTTGGTTTGCCCAGTGGGCCTAACAAGTCGGTGTAGGAGGCTAACAGAACCCCGGGGCCCGTGGGGTAGCTAGTGCTCTCCCTACACTAGTAGCTCTCCTCGGTACTGCGTACGCGAGGGCCAGCAAGTCAGTGTACAGTGGCCAAACCCACCCCGGTCTCAACCTGAGGGCGGCAAGCTCCCCTCTACACTAAGAGGTAATGTGTGCTCTCGTTGGTACCACGTACCCCATAGACAACACACTTCCACGTCTTTCTTTCTCAGCTCCATCCATTCTCTTTCCAGGAGTTCTACTCCTAATTCCCCGTAGGGTTCCAGCTCTTTTAACTCAGCACATTTGGGTTTCACCGTTCCAGTTTTACGTTCATACAACCCATGTTCTCAATCATATTTATTTCTTCATAACAGGCAGCGGTTAAATCAATTTACAGGCAGCTATTATTTCCTTTCCACCTTTCCAAGATTGTAATATTTATACACATATCACTAGTTTTCCAGTCCTAGGATTCATGCCGTACCCTAGGATCTATCATTCAATCTAGTTTCCAGTCCTAGGTTTCATGCAATACCCTAGGATCTATCATTCAATCTAGTTTCTCAGTCCTAGTGTTCATGCAATACCCTAGGATCTATCATTCAATCTAGTTTCTCAGTCCTAGGGTTCATGCAGTGCCCTAGACTCTATTAATTATTCCACAATTGTAGCAATTTTGATTAAGTAAATTAAAAGCCACTCTACCAGCCACAACGAGAGTACTGGGGGCGTGGTCGGAAATCCTGCGCGCCTCCGCAATCCCCAAGACTGCAATGGAATGGGGTCCTAACACAAGGATCAAACACAAGGAGTTTCTCAGAACGGTATATAATTACTGTAAATGGGTAGAGGATTTTATTCTGGAAAGAACACAACTCGAAATGCGGAAAACGGACTCCGAACGGACCCTAAACGGGTCGAAAAGGATGAAACTACCCAAAATCAGACGTCTGGAACCTCTTCCAGACGTCTTAAAATGTGGGTCAGAGCGTACCTTCGTTCTGTGTAGTCCCTCAGACTTTTAGAAGCCTACAGGGGCATTTGGCTTAGTTCCCAGACGTCCGATGGTCACCCCGGACGTCTGGAAGTCCTTCCTGTCGTCTGGCACTGCGGCCAGATGTCCGACTCACGTGGGATGGCGAGCCCTTGCGCCCTCCCGAGCAGAACCTGCACGTACCCACACTTGCTCTCAGTACTACCAGTTGCAGACGAAGGCGCGGCGGACGGCCGCATGGCCGTACACGTGAAAAAGGGAGAAGATAGAAATATCTTACCGTCCAGACGTCTGGATAGTCCTCCAGACGTCTTCACTGTTGTCTGGTTGGAAGCCCAGACGTCTGATTCTGGAAAAACTTCCAGAATTAGAGCTCGACTAGTTCTCCGCCCGCGATGCACGGCCGCGCCGCGCCCCGTCCACCTGCTGCTCGAGCTGCAGCAGCCCCTCCGCGACACTCCACGCCCGCTGCTCCCTCGCTGGCCGGCTCTAGCTACCCCGGCAAGCTCGAGCCCTCACGGTCGAGCGTCTCCTCCCTCGCGCAACACCTCCTCCCGCACACTTGTTGCGGCCGCTGCTGCCGTCGCTCACTCGCTCGCTAGCGCTCTCGCACCGGTTGGGAGAAGAAGAAGAGGGACACGGAGGAGATGAGGGTGAGGGAGAGGGTGAGGGCCCTTTTAAGGCCGTGTGGGGAGAGAGAGAGAGAAGCGCCGCGCCCTGCAGGAGGAGAGAGGGAAAAAGAGGGAAGAGAGCGGCGGGTGCAGGTCTGCGTGCGCATGCGCACAGACGCGACCCCGTACGCCGCAAAAATTAAATACCAGACGTCTGGAAAGGGTTCCAGACGTCTGGTCAGACGTCTGGGCCACTTCCCAGACGTCTTAAAAATCGTCTTGAGGCCACGTTCGTAACAATAGGTGTCTCTTGGAATGGATGGCTAGGATTGGATATGGGGGGTTGTTGGGGATCCTAGGGCTAAGAATAAGTGGTGCCACCTAAGGGGTGCTAAGGGGGGTATTTAAGGCTTTGGTTCCCTTTAGAATTGGTGCCAAAATGGCCCTTCTAGAAGGCCATTAGGTGGCGCCACCTTAGGGTTCTAGAAGGGGGTATGTGGATGGCTAGGATGGGTTATGTGGGTAGGTGTAGGGTGGATGAAGGGGCTGAAAGTTGGCACCAAAATGGAGGTGGTTAGGGTTAGTTTGGGTGCCAACTTTTGGTGGTTGGTTGAGGGGTGAAAGGTGGTGAAGCGGTGGCGCCAAAATGAGTAGGATAGCTAGCTTAGGTAGGGCTTAAATTGGTGGAGCTAGCTAGGGTTGAATTGAAGGTGGTGGATGGCCAAGGAGCTGGTTGCTAGCTAAGCTAAGCTAAGCTAAGCTAGCTTAGCTAGCTATGGAGTAGAGGAGGAGGTATTGGAGCTAGGGTTTGAAGAGAGGAGATGAGGAGAAGAAGTCTGGAGGTGGAACTGGAGCTGGCAACTGCTGAAGAGGCTGGCATGGAGCTACTCTAGCTGGCTTAGCTTGCTAGTTCTTTGCTAGCTGCTAAGCCAAGCTAAAGTGAACTGGCTTCTACCATAATGAGCTGAGGTGAGCTAGGTTTGGTGCTCTCAGGGTGGATCAAGCTGGTTGAGGTAGTTAAGGTAGCTTAGCTCAACTGAGTTGAGCTAAGCTGAATCCCCGGGAGCTGGACTTGAGCTTCCTGAGATGAGATGAGCTCTTCTTCAGCTGGCTGGAGTTGAGTGGAGCTGGATGTAGCTGGGTCTGAGCTGGGGTGAACTCCTGTCAACTTAGTTGAGCTAGCTAGAGCTCCCTGTGGACTAGTGGGAGCTGAGATGAGCTAGACTCAGCTAAGTTAAGCTGGATCTGAGCTGACTTGAGCTAGGGTGAGCTAAGATGAACTCTCTTGAGCTGCCATTCAGCTGAGATTAGCTGAATGGAGCTGGGATGAGCTAACCCTAGTTCAAGTGAGCTAGGTTCCAGCAGTGGTGAGCTGGATCAAGCTGAGTTCCAGCTAGTCTGAGCTTCTCCTTCACCATTTGCCTTCTTGAGTGTTAGGGTTTTAGGGATATATATCCATTCATCCCTAACACTCACAAAAACATATCGAAAAGACAATAAAAAATACAATGCATGCCTAACCTAATTTATGCCTAAATGCAGCCCAAAAACCCTTTTGCAGAGTAAAATCCTAAGAGCTAGGTTTGTTTTAATGCATAAGAATGATGATAAACTGGCATTTATCAGGTATGCCGTGTACTTTCACTTACATGCATACTAAAATGTAATTCAAAACTAAATGTAATGCATATAGAGATGAATCAATAAGGCTTAATAATTATCTAGAAGAATAAGCATAAAGCTGTAAATTCACCATAATTTAATTAATACGAAAAATCAAGAAAATAATTCTTGACAATGGCACTTTCTGTAAATAATAATACACTCTAAAATAGAGGATTATACCTCTCTCCTCCTTGTGCACGGGAGAGAGGCTCATTCGAGGAGCTACTCTGAGAAAAGGTCGGCTGGAGCAAGGCCTTCGCGGCGGCGGCGGTGGCGCGTCGCGAGATGGCCTAGGCCAGCTGGACGAAGGAGAAAAGCAGCAGCGGCTGTCGCTGCTGCTCTTATGCGTGGGAATGGAGCTGCTGAAGGGCGCGCACTGTGTGGGTGGAGCAACTGGAGTAGCACACACTACTGGAGGCGAGGGTCGGTGGTTGCGAGGAGCGCGCTGTTGCTGGAGGGCACGCGACAGGTGTTGTGGGCAGAGGTGTAGCAAGGGAGGTGCAGGCGGAGGTGTGGATGCATGCCGGGAGGCGCGCATGGGCTGGAAGTAAGGCGTGCTCTACGCACAGGCGGAGCGGCTAGAGGGTGTGCGCTTGCGCGCTACAGAGTGTTGGAGGGCGATCACGCAGGCTGGAGGCGAAGAGGCGCGTAGGGGGATGCACGCGCGGTGGAGTTGAAGGGTGGTGCTGCACGTGGTGCGTACGGTAGGAGATGAGGCGCGGGGATGGTGCGGGTGGTTGAGGAGAGACCGGCTGTTGCTGGCCGCTTTGGCGTGAAGGTGGTTTGCGGTGATGGTGGTGGTGGGTTCAGTAAGGCTTTGCGTTGCCAATGAGACGCACACTCACTATAAGTGGCCAAGCTCGCCGGCTTGGCGCGGTGGCTGTCACTTCGTCGGCCCACGATGTGGCAAGGCTCGGTCGTGGAGACCACAGTGATGGAGGATGCATGTTGATGGGGCAGGCAGCATCTCCAGGAGCATGGCAGCCTCCACCTTTTCCTTATCCCAGTCGAGGAGACCAGATCCACTTCTGGTGCTCCTCCTTGACTGGGATCTTCAATGCGGCAGTTGGAGGAAGAAATGCAGTCGTTACTCATAGAAGAAGAAGAATAAAATAATAATAAAATATTATGATTATTTATACACAAATCCTTAACTTTTATGGTAACTTAAAATAATGCATGCAATGCACCTAATTGGTTAACTAATTAAATGAATGCAATTCTAAGTTAATTCTAAATGCATTTAGACATGGATGCCACACATGAATTATGCACTTAAGCTAAAAATACGAATTAATTTAACTACATCCTAATGTACGCTATCTAAATGTTACAATTAACTTAATGTCGAGGCACTTAAATACTTAAATAGTCCACAAATATGGGCTAATCACATTGCTTAGAAACTTTAGATAGAACATTGCGACACATTATGAGTTCTAAATAACCAAATATGAAAGAAAATCATTTCAAAGGCATTACTGTCCTCTTTGGTGGTGACTTCAAATAAATCTTACCCATTATATATCACTGGTAGAAATAGAGAAAACACCGGTAATTCTTTTATCAATAAATCCAATTTATGGAATTGTTGTAGGGTGTTTACCTTAAAGAAAAACATGAGGCTGCTGTACGCTTCATTGGATGTCGAAACAAAAGTTGCATTAGTAGAATTCAAAAATTAGATTTTAGATGTTGGTAATGGCCTTTTACCTACAACTAAGATCATTGATCAAGAACAATCAACTTGGATTAAAGCCCCAGATGATTTATTACTACAACCTCATGATAAAAATATGGGAGCCTTTACTTCAATAATTTATAACAATTTCTCTTCTAATTTTAAATGAAGATTATTTAAGAAAAAGAGCCATCCTTACACACTAATGACGCTATTGATGTTATCAACACTTACATGCTTTCTTTAGTTCCATCTGTGGAGAAAACATACCTAAGCTCTAATATAGTATGCAAACATCAAATAATGACGATAATGAAGATCTTTTATACCCAACTGAATTCTTGAACTCTTTGAGATTCAATGGAGCACCTATTCATGTGTTAAAGTTGAAAGTTGGAGCTCTAGTAATGTTACTAAGAAATTTGAACCAAAGTTTTGGCCTCTACAGTGGTACACGACTAATAATAACTCAGATGAATATAAGTCATTAAGCTATCATTATGAGTGAAAAATGCAATGGAATTAAAGTCTACATTCCATGGGTTACCTTTCAAGTAAAAGAAACAAAATGGCCAGCCATCTTTCAAAGGTGACAATTCCTTGTTAGATTATCCTCTGGAATGACAATCAATAAAAGTCAAGGCCAAACCTTGGAAAAAGTTATATTATATTATAATAGACTAGTATTCTCCCACGATCAGTTTTATGTTGCTCTTTCACATGTTACATCAAGAGAAGGGATAAAGATATATATTGATATTGATGATCCACATATCGATAGATAAATAAGAAACATTGTATACAAAGAAGTTTTCACTAATTTACCTTAAGTCTTGCTTATCTTCTTCTTCATTCTTATTTTATTATACATATTATACATGCTAATAATGGTAGTAGTGTTCCTTCCAACCATTAACTTTACATTTAACCTTTTAGAAATAGTGTGTGCAAAGAACATCTCACTAATTATGTTCAAGTTTTGCTTGGCTTCTTTATTCTATACATGCTAACATTAGTAGCAATGCTCCTTCCCATTGCAACCTTTATGTTAAAACCTTTTACAATTTATTTCGATGCTATGGAAAAATTGATTTTTTCTTTAGAGCCCTTCATGCCAAATATGTATTCTTCTTTAAATAATATGATCATTTCATTGTAGCTTCAAAGAATTTATGAAAACCATTATGGACTACAAATTGCTACCTCACTTACATATAGCATAAAAAAGCTTTAAGATAATGATCCTAATTGGAAAGAAATCCAACCTAGCAAATACATATAACTCAATTTTCTTATTCAAATTATTTCATCTTAGCATTTAGTAGTATTTTGAAATTGAGTTCTTACCATCTTTTAGTTGTGAATATTTTAACTCTCAGTTGATTAATATTTTACTGAAACTAATAAGATAAAGTCGACTCACAATGGATTATCTTTCTTTTTGGATTTGAAGTTGCAACAAGGAAATTTGAAGCTCGAACTTACAAGAATTTGTGACTCAACAAATCCTTATGTAAATGATAGCCTCATAACTCTAGATTTTGTGATGGTTGATGAAAAGATAACAACTTTCAAACAACAATGTATATATCCAGAATTTATTTCAAAAAGATGTTATATTTTGTTATTTTCACCTAGGGTGATTCAATGCAAGGGATGATAAGACTTTAGGATGCAGAAAAGTACAAGATATTGTTAAAGGTCATGCTCACTTGCTCTTAAATTTTGTTGGGCTCCAAATAAATGCATGTTCAGAATTGTACCAAATGAACTCAACATTCGATTCACAAAAGCAACTTGTGTGGAACTAATAACTAATGATGTGCCTTCAATCCCATTACACAACTTATTCTTTGTTGATTATGATGGCATCTCAAATTGAGTGCACAATGATACTTCCCTAATTGGTACATAATTAAAAATATGCTAATTCCTCTTTGGAAATATACTCTTCAAAAATTGATTAACCTACATAATTCTCTCTTACTGCTTTAGATGTGATAGGCTATGTGACAATTGTCAGCCACATAGCAGAAATATATGTAAAAGGAAGATTGGCAAAGAAGAACATCAAAATTAAAGATCTTAAGTATTTCCATCTTCTTTTTACAATTTCTGCAAAGAAGCCTTCTCAATTATATGCTAATGCTATGATATATCTCATTTTGTTTTTGTAAAATTTAATGGAACCAAATTGTTGGTTACACTTTAGGGGAAATTTGATGAAGATTTTCCTGGAGATGAGATTCTTAAAAAATCTGTTGTTGTGATTCTGATTTTGGTTGGGGTGACAATTAGAACAGTCTCAGGTAAATGGCTATCAAAAAAATTGATTTCTTTCTATCATTCCATACACAGTTCATTCTATTATTTCTTTATATAGGAAATGTCTGCTTTTATTCATCATCAGCTTTTAGATTTTACAGAGATTTGGATATACCGGAAGTCATCGACTTTGAGAAAGGTGTGGTGTTCTTGCTTGTCTTGCAATCAGATCCTATATTTGCATATTATCTAATATTATTTTCTACCTTAATTGTAGTTTTAAACATGCAACAAAAGTAGTCTCCATGAAGTTCATTGAGAGGTATTCATTCTTATCTCCTAGGGGAGAAGCATGCGAAAATAGGAAAATAGCTCTTGAATTACTATCTTGAAATCTAGAAGAATATTAGGTCTTTTACCAACTTCAAGTTAAATATTTTAAGATATCTTTATATTATAATCTTCCAAATTAAATGATAACAATGTCTAAATTTACCAACTTATATTTATATATGCAGAGCATAAAGTTTAGTTGTAAAGCCTCAATTGTTGACATTGATGTATCAGATTGTTGGTGGTACAATACATGCCATCAATGCAAAGGCAGAGTAAGAGATCATGAATCATAATTTTGGTGTGATCATTGTATTTTGCAAAATTCTTTAGTCCCTTGGTAAGAATATCATATTTTTAACTTTAACTTTTTTTAAGTAGTTTCGTAAAGTTCAGCTATTGTCTTGTTATCATTAGGTACAAACTATATGTTATTATTCAAGACTCTAGCTCATGTGCCAATGTTATCATTTTTTGGAAAGTTAGTGTACAAACTCATTGGAGAAATACCAACTTCTCTTCTTGCCATGATTGTAAAAAATAATAGGTATGTCATCTTTCCTGTCCTTCAATCACTACAAGGAAAAACCTACATTTTTAGTGTTGTGTTGGGTTTACGCAACCAAAAAGGAGAGCTTCCAATATGAAAGTTGTGAAAATTCTAAAAGAAGAGAGCTTACACTAGCCAGAGAGTGGGGGCATATGATGAGGGACAAAAACCACACTTGGATCCAAAACTTCACACATAGTCTAGCAGAGAATCAATTACAGGGTAAACAGGCGGGTCCAGTACCACCTGACCCGCCTACAACCGGTTGTCCAACATGCTAAGAGATTCGGTGCAGCCATGGATAGAGTCAAGACAAAATGAAGGTGACTACCTACAAGCTGGCAGAAAATGTACCAAAGATCACTAGGCTAGGAATCTTTCTATGCTATAAATAGTGAGGAGAGACCCCCAGGAAAAGGGGGTGAGAGACCCTGTAACCTCACGAATACTAGTGCAGAGTTGGGAGTATCATCCTCCCCCCAGACGTACACCCTTGGCAGTGGAACTGGATCACCAACCTCTTCGATTGCTTGTAGGGCATAGAATCGGACCCTTCGGTCACTTAGGAGGCCCGGCTCCACATCCCTCATGATGGAATACTTGTGGCCACATGGAGTTCCTTACATTTATAAATCCTTTGATGGCCATTGGTGGCCTCGTCGGCGGCCTTCGGGGTCATCAATGCACAAATACTAATAGATCACTTTGAGTATTGCAAGGGAAGCACTCTTGATTTTTTCTATTCCTGTGACTTGGATGACGACGACTACTTGAGACATTGCATTTGGATGGATCAACTTTCTTTAGAGGATTACAAGATTTTTGGTGATGTCGTGTCATTTGATGTAACCTACAACACAAGCAAGTACAAACTCATATTTGCAACACTTTGTGGCGTCACTACAACCAAAAAGGGCTTTAGTCATAGTTGAAAATGGTGACTAAAAGCCTATAACTATCACCAGTTAGTGTCAGCAATTGTTACGTGGTGGAAGGATTTTGGTCACGATTCCACCCATAATTGTAAATAAGAGCCCTAACTTTTGACCATGGTTTTAGAATTGAGACCAAAAGCTTTTGGTGACGGTTCCATCCAAAAGTGTGACAAAAGGCCCCCAACTTGATTGGGTGATCATAGTTAAAAACTGTGACTAAAGACGTTCGGTCATGGTTTCAAACCGTGATGGGAAAAATTTAGTCACGGTTTGTAAACCGTGATGAGAAGTATTTTCCATAAAAAACATATACTTATTTTTTTGTATATTTCATTAAGAAACCTGTATATAACGTGCTATACACATTCATCACAAATACATACTCATGTAATTATTATAACATGGGAAAAAGTGGGTCACAATAAATTGACAAAATTAATCTTTGACATAATGCATCGATTTTATTGAAATTTAAATATAAGTACATGTTACACTATTGTTAAGAAATTACAAAAAAGAATGGAAAAAAATACATCAATTCTCAAATTTATTTTTTGCTCCAATCTAAGAGTTTGGATGCATCCTTAGCTTTAGCATAAGCCAACTTTTATGCATCACTCCTGCTTTCAGCCTTAGCCTTTCTCTTGCATTTTTGTCTTCGCTTGCATCCTGCCATCTTTCTTGGACCCCAAGTCACCCACTTTGAGTCCAACAACTTTAGCTTCTCTTTGTTCCTTAGAGACTTATTTTTCGTTGGCTTTTTGAACTGAAGGATCTTTTTCAATGTATATTGGTCTGATAATATCTTTCTACATTAACTTAGAAAATTCTCTACAAAGTGATTCATTACTAGCATCGAATAAAATATCATCTATATAAATTTGAACTAATAAAATTTCTTTTCCTTTTCTTTTAATAAACAAGGTGGAGTTGGCTTCTCCTATAGAAAAATTTTCACTTAACGAGTAATCTTTGAATCTCTCACACCAAGCCCTAAGAGCTTGTTTTAATCCATATAATGCCTTATTCAATTTGTAGATAAAATCCGATTTATCATGAGACTCAAAATCGGGAGGTTGTTTTATAAAAACTTCCTCCTTAATGAAACCATTAAGAAAGGTACTCTTAACATCCATTTGAAAGAGCTTGAAGCCAAGGAAGGCAACATAAGCAAGAAGCATGCGAATTGACTCAAGTCGAGCTACGGGAGAGTAGGTCTCATCGAAGTCAATCCCTTCTTCTTGGTTATAACCTTGTCTACCTGTTGGTGCTAGAGCACCACGATCATTTGTTTTGATGATAACAAAACACGTGTTATGTAACATTTGCAATTTGAGTCCTAGATTTCAGGTCAATTGCAAATGTGGACGTGTTTAGACGGAGTTCGAGCTCGCATCCAGGATGGATTGGAGGAGCTTGACGGAAAACAGAGGAGGTTCGCGTGGAGCGACAGATTGAAGATAGAAGACAAGAAGAATAAAAATCTTGTCTTTATTTTCTTTCTCTTTTTATTTTCCTTAGAATATTGTTAAAGAGCCTCAAAGAACCCTAACAGTAGTCCTAGGAACACCGGCACAACCCTAGGATACTTAGGTTTTCTGTAGAATACTTAGAAAACCAATATAGGGTTCAAACAGCACTTCCAGAGGTCTAATTCCAACATTAGACGTCTGATAAAGTATTTTAAGATGTCTGACTGTTGTTTCAGACGTCTGATAACTGTTAGGCTGGACATAGTTAGTTCTGTCTGATGAAATCAGACGTCTAGACCCTTATACCAGACGTCTTAGGAGACGTCTGATGGACTTGCCAGACGTTCAGATAGTGGACCGTTGGCTAGCTTAGCAGGCACTCAAGATTATGACCGTTAGAGCCTTATCAGACGTCCTTAGGCCTTTCCAGACGTCTGATAAATGACCGTTTTGCCTCGGCTGACCCAAAATCTCTTCTTAGAGATTTTCTAGCCGTTGCAACGTTTGGAAATCAATTCCCACAGTAGAAGTAGGTTTCCAGACGTCCAGACATAGTTCCAGACGTCCTGTATGTCGTCTGATGGACTTGAACAAAAACCCTGTTTAGATCTGATTCAAGTCAGGAGGAAACCCGCATAGAATCAGACGTCTGACCTTTAAATCAGACGTCTTAAAGTGGCCTTTCAGACGTCTGATGCAAGAGTTAGACGTCTGATAACCCTGTCAAATGTAATCATTGTCCTGATTTCGGCCTGATTCTCTTGGACTTTGTTCCCAACGGCTATAGAACCTTTCCTAAGCCTTCCAAAGCCTTCCTAAGGCCTCTATAAATAGAGGGGAACCTTTGCAACACCCATATACACTTAGAGACACAAGATACACACTAAGAGAAACAAGAGACACACCTAAGCAACTTAGTTCCACTCTTTTGTGTCCAAGAGAAGCCCTTGCTCTCCAAGCTCTAGTTCCTTTCTCTAGAGAGCATCAAGCTTCGCGCACCCGCTCTCCCGCCGTTGTTTACGAGAGCGAAGTTGCACCGTCGCGTGGCACACGCACCGCGTCACCAACTTGACGCACTCCTTGCAAAGGGGAGTTTCATTATTCCTATAGAAGCTAGGTTCATAATTTCTTTGTTGGCTCTATAGGACTTGTTGTTTATTTTATCTTTGTTTTTTGGTTGGGTATTCGCTTTGCGAATTCCCGTCTCCTTCGTGGGACAAAATCCTTCTCATGGAGAGAAGGGGTTGAGGAACGCTACCCTCGTACTTGTAGCGTGGTTGTACTGAGGTTGAATCACCCTCGTTTTAAAGTGATTCGGTTAGTGGATTTGATCAACTAGGTTGATCGGAAAATCCTAACTCGAGAGGGTTAGGTGGTGGTTTTCACCCGGTTTGGGTTTCCACCTAAAAATTCTTTGTGTACTTTGTGTATTTGTTTATTCTGTGATATTGTTTATTTCCGCATTTTATTACGTCACCCCTCCTCGTAGGGCGAAATCATCGAAGTCAATCCCTTCTTCTTGGTTATAACCTTGTCTACCAACCTAGCCTTATTGTGAATAACTATACTAGATTCATCTAACTTATTCCGGAATACCCATTTGGTTCTTATTACCGTTTGCCCTTCGGGCCTTGGTACTAGGTCCTAAACTTCATTCCTTTGGAATTTGTTGAGTTCCTCCTACATAGCCATCAACCAAGGCTCGTCGGAACATGCTTCCCCAACACTCTTCGAATCAACTTGAGATATAAAGGAGGAAATACCGAAAGAGCAATTAAATCTTGATCGGGTTTTAATGCCATCGGAAATACTCCTAATGACTTGACTTTTAGGATGATCCCTTTTGAATATCTAACCTTTATATAGATTATGGATATTGGAGTCTTGAATGTTAGACACATCAATAAAAGAACCATCCTCATCTTCAATATTAACCTGGTCAAAAGAAGAATTGGGTGATTCATCGAAAGAGACATGAAGGGTCTCCACTACTACCAATGTGATCTTCTTAAAAATCTGATATGCCATACTACGTGAAGAATAACTAACAAAAATGGCTTCTTCACCTTTGGCATCAAATTTATCTAAATTAGAGTGAGTATTCAAAACAAAGCATCAGCATCCAAAAACTCTAAAATAACTAATCTTGGGTACCTTCCCATAATAAAGTTCAAAACAAGTTTTTTGCAAACTGGATAGAATTAAGATGCGATTTAGCACATAACAAGTTGTGCTAACCACCTCAGCCCAAAAGTACTTCGGTAACCCAGTGTTTATAAGCCATGTTCGAGTACACTCTTGAAGAGTGCGATTCTTTCTCTTGACTACCCCATTTTGTTGAGGTGCATGGGAGAAAGAGAACTCATGAGCAATACCATGCTCTTTACAAAAATTATCAAATAAGAAATTTTCAAACTCGCCCCCATGATCACTATGAATCCAAGTGATATGGTAGCCTTTTTTAGTTTGAACCTTCCTATAAAAAATAGAACATGCGGAAAACACTCCATCTTTGGATCTTAAGATGGAGACCCATGAAATTTGAGAGAAATCATCTACAATGACAAGACAATACTTGCATCCACTAAGACTCATACTTTGTGTTGGTCCAATCAAATCTAAGTGAAACAATTCTAAAGGTCTAGATGTAGAGATTACTTTGTTTTTAAAGCTAGATTTCATGATTTTACTTAATTTACATGAATCATAAGTAAGGTCTTCTACAAGTTTCTTTTTAGGAAGACCTCGAACTAGTTCATGTTTGGCTAGTTTGTAAACTAACCTCATATGAACATGTCCTAGTCTCCTATGTCAAATATTTACTTCATTATTTGTAACAAGACATTCATATGCTCCATATTTGTCATATTCTACAATATAAATGTCTTTGTACCTAGTTCCCTTAAGAAGGGTTTCGTTGGTTAAGGCATGCATAATTTCAAACATCTTGGAAGTAAAAACTACCTTATATGCCTTATTATAAATTTGACTAATGATAAACACCAGTTTATCATCATTTTTATGCTTTAAAACTAACCTAGCTCTTAGGATTTTTCTCCGCAAATGGGTTTTTGGGCTGCATTTAGGCATAAATTAGGATAGGCATGCATTGCATTTTTTATTGTTGTTTTAATGTGTTTTTGTGAGTGTTAGGGATGTACAGATTCACAGATCCCTAAAACCCTAGCACTCAAGAAGGCAATTGGTGAAGGAGAAGCCCAGACTAGTTGGAACCCAGCTTGATCCAGCTCACCATAGCTGGAACCTAGCTTACTTGAACTAGGGTTAGCTCATCCCAGCTCCATTCAGCTAATCTCAGCTGGATGGCAGCTCAAGAGAGTTCACCTTAGCTCACCCTAGCTCAAGTCAGCTCAGATCCAGCTCAATTTAGCTGAGTCTAGCTCATCTCAGCTCCCACTAGTTCACAGGGAGCTCTAGTTAGCTCGGCTAAGTTGACAGGAGTTCACCCCAGCTCAGATCCAGCTACATCCAGCTCCACTCAGCTCCAACCAGCTGAAGAAGAATTCATCCCAGCTCAGGAAGCTCAAGTCCAGCTCACAGGGACTCAGCTTAGCTCAACTCAGTTGAGCTAAGCTACCTTAGCTGCCTCAACCAGCTTGATTCTCCCCGGGAGCACCAGACCCAGCTCACCTTAGCTCAGTATGGTAGAAGCTAGCTTACCTTAGCTCGGCTTAGTAGCTAGCAAAGAACTAGCAAGCTAAGCCAGCTAGAATAGCTCCATGCCAGCCTCTTCAGCAGCAGCCAGCTCCAAATTTCAGCTCCAGACTTCTCCTCAGCTCCTCCCTCCAAACCCTAGCTCCAACACCTTCTCCTCTACTCCTCCATTAGCTAAGCTAGCTTAGCTTAGCTTAGCTTAACTATGCTCCAACTTCCTTGGCTTGTACTACCCCAAAAACCCACCTACCAACTCCACCCAACTAGCTCCACCTAAGCTCCACATAAGCTAACCTACTTGGCACCAACCTAACCTACCCACCACCTCCAAAAGACACCTAAAAGTGGTGCCAAAAACTACCCATAACCACCCCTTAGTGGCGCCACTTTTCCCTCCAAAATCCCCCCTCATCTCCACCACACAATCCCCCTTGAATCCATCTCCACCATCCACCTAACTCCCCTTCTAGAGGACCCCATGTTGGCGCCAACATGGGGGTGTCTCTCCACCACCAAAAGACACCAACACCACCATAACCACCCCCTTTTAACACCCCTTGGGTTGGCGCCAACTCACCCTAGCCATAGGATCACCAACCACCCTCATCCTTCCATCCTAGCCCTCCATTTCAAGGGGCACCTTAACCCCCCATCCTATTCTATAAAAAGCCACCACCTACCACCATTTTGGGGCATCCTCCCTTAGTATATTTTCTACCTAAACCACCTATACCTACGGCCAAGAAGAAGGAGTAGAGAAGGAGATTAAAGGGGCACATCACCAGCCCTTTTGGTGCCTTCTTCTCCCCACTCTCTTCAACTTGAGCCACGCCAAGGAGGAGGACTCTCCCACTTCAAGGAGGACGGCCAGGAAAAGGAGAAAAGCTTAGGGTGGACATCCACCCTTGGAGAGAAACTTAGGGCACGCCCCCTTAGGGCTTGCCTTGGAGGTCATCACCTTGGCGGAGTTCTGCAAGGAAGGAGTTGAAGGATTCTTTTCAAGCTTGGGAGCCACCAACCTTGGAGCAAGAAGCCCTCTTCTTCACCATCTATTTAGAGGATTTGTGTTTTCTTTCTTTATTTCAATTATCTAGTAGTAGAAGCATTCCTCTACTAGGCATTTTTGTTAAACACTTTATCAATTATCTAGTTGCCTTCTTCGCATATCTTGTTTGCATTTCCATTTGCTTATTTTCAGCATTCTTCACTTCCTCTCCCTAATTATTCTAGGCATCCACTTGCCTAGAGTGAGCTTAGGGAGAGGCTCTACTTGCCACCTTAGAGTAGTTTACTTAATTGGAAGTGTAAACACTTTTCCCGCCATCAGTTCGCATGTTGCCTTAGTTCAAAAACAAAAAAAAAATGGTATATTGAAAATTACCAAAAAGAAAGTTGAGATATATTCCAAGCAAGAGAATCAATTTTGCAACCATATTGCCTCCTTGGACGACCCTAGATACTTCCCTATCTAGGAATATAAATTTAAGAGTTGATCGATTTTACGCGTTACAACGACGTATTTTAACAAACCGCGTGAAATCGCCATCACTTTTTGGCGCCGTTGCCGGGGAGGCACGGCTTTGCATTAACTCATTTTCTCTTTCTTGAAGTGGATCTCATCCCCTTCTCTTTCTTTCTTTTGTGTGTGCAGGAACTACAGCGGGAAGGCGGGAATCTGGAAGAGAGAGCTCAAAGGTCCTTTTCTTCCCGCGAAAATTCAGGTTGGTTCCTCTTTCTGGTCACATAAATAATTAAAACTACCAAAAATATATTAAACTTGGCTTTCAGGACCCTAAACACTTAAATTAAGTGGAGTGGTGCATTTTAAAATCCATTGTTTGCTTGTATGCTTCTTTAACACCACTCCATTGCAAGTATTGGTGTTCTATTTTTCGGGTCCAGATTTCTGTCCGGACTTGAAAAATCGATTCCTAACACCCCAGGCCTCCTAAAATCATAAAATTTCATAGAGTGATTACCAATTAAGTTAGGAAGATCTGTTCCAAATTTCAAATCAATTGGATTTGTATTTAATTTTTAAAAATTCGTGGATTGCAGAGAGGTCATACCCTCTTATCTTCCTGTTTTGCTACTGTCCGCGAATTTTCAGAATTTTTATACTCATCCAATTTTTGTGAAATTTATCTTGTTGGAATCCCTGTGAAATTTTACATATCATATAAAATCATAAAAATTTTCTGAGGTCGGTGGTAATACTGAAAAGTCTATAATACCCACGGGTATTATTTCTGGACTTTGACACCAGTACAATTAAAAATTCAAAACTATTATCAAACAAATTCCTAAAATCTTACAAAAATCTTTTCTGGAATCCTTGTTTGATTTTATTCAAATTAGTGGTGTTGTTTGACTTGTTTGGACCACTACGTAATTCTGAAAGCCTAAAAAATAACTCATTGGTAGTTAAATTTCTGTCTTAGGGATAATTGGCTTAGGGTTTCTTTCTTTCTCTTTTGAGGCTTAATTCAAAGGAAGTATACAATCACCCATACAACTTGTTTTTCTTTGATTGTGGGTTTTCAAACTTGTTTGAAAATTTAACTAGAGAAACCCTAAAATCATTTAATTAAATCAAATCCTAAAAGACAAAAATACAAAAAAATTGTGTGACAACTTGATTTTCATTGGAGCCACTGTCCAATTCCTGCACACACACACAAAAATCTAAATAACAGGGCAACATCCCAATAACGCCCTCCACATTCCATGTGCACTGTAGTATCCTATACCTAACTAAAATTTGTAGCAATTTGACCCTTAAGGTTTCATCAATTTAGGCTTGCTATATAGGATTTAAGTTTTCTCTAGTTAATACCAATTCTGTCATCTATATCTGGTGTTCAGGCTGAGGGGCCGTGTCAAACGACCAGGCGCAGGTTTGTACAAGCACTTGAGGATTTTCCTGGGAAACGCTTGGGCCCAAAACTCCCCTTAAGCAACTTGGTTAGATTTGTTGACAGAACGTGTATTCACTATTGATTACTTGTTTCCTAGGTAGACCAAGTCTTAGGTTAAATTCTAGGGAGTCACAATTAAGTTAGGTCTAGAATTTGATTGCTTGTGTGCACACTTCTCTCATCCCCATCTCTTCTCCTCCCCTGCCATTTCTTCCATTTTGCACGGGCGGCGGTCCAAAACTCCACACTTGGAGAGACCACTTGATTTTGCCTCCCCAAAAAAAGACTTTTCTTGCATTCTTCCTCTTCTCTCAAAATGGAAAATCAAAATTGGTCCTCTAACCCGCATGCTAATTTTTCTTTCCCCTATTTTTCCACCCAGGAGCTACTTAATCAGGCCCCTCCACCTAATCTCTACTCTATCATGGCTCAGCTACAAGTTAAGCAACAACAGTTGCATAAGGATTTAACAAACCTAGCCAACCAAGGGAGTCCTGCCACACCTACCCAAGCTCCACACATTCCACATCTCATCCCTTTAAACACCCGCAAGAGAGAAAATCTGCATAAATCTCGTGCTGAGTATAATTATTATTCTGAGGCTTTCTATGGTTCAACAGGGAATTATGTTTATCCCAATCATCACCCCACCCAAAATGTCCCTACTTTCCAGGAGAAATTGAAAAATTCCTCTAATAGGGGAAATTATCCGGCTCACTCTTGGACCAATCCGGTTCCACACCAACAACAAAACCCGTTTGGAGGGTATGATTCTAATCAGACTTATCAATCTGGGCAATCTCAAGAAGACATTAATGCCCAGATGATGAAAACCCTGCAGGAGTTACAAAGAAAAACAAAGGAAACAACCCGTCTTATTAACAATCTCAATGATCAAATTGGGGATATTCCGACTCAAAGACCTGCAGGACACTCACCATCCCAACCCACACCAAACTTTATTAATCCCAAGAACCAACACCTAGGTGGATACCAACATCAGAACCACATGGTTCAGCCTCCTATTAACCCAATATCACAGCACCAACCCAGTTTCTATCAAAATCAGCCCCCCCATCTCCTCCCAGTGACCACCAAGCTGCGTATGCAGAGACTTTGAGGAGTGAGGAAACCAACATGGATTTAAGGCCTTCACATTCAAATGATGAAACTGATTCTCAACCAATGCAGATTGACTCCCCTAACCTCAATAAGGAAGAAGAAAAAGAAATCCCAAAAACACCTGTTTCAAACCCTATTTCCCACTCTCAAAAACTGCAATCCAACAATCCAAAATCAGAGCCCTCTGACCACAATCCTTTGGACTTATTTGAGCAAGTCAAGAGGAATATTCCCCTCCTAGATTCTCCCCATGCCTCTAAAAAATTTACTTCAAAAGGTCATGATCAGAATCTAGAAAGGTTGGTCCTTTCTAAGACAGCCAGCTCAGTTTTTCAGAGCATGCTGCCTTTCACAAAAAAGGACAAGGGCACATCGCTCATCTCAGTTGTCATAACTGACACCATTTTTTCTCGCGCCCCTCTCAACTTAGGTACCTCTAGTAATCTCATCCCCCCAATCTTATTTGAGGAATTTCGATTCAGTGATTTAAAACCTCCTAAGGTTCAATTTCAATCGGAAGATCGATCTACCATTCAACCGCGGGGAGTTGTTGAGGATAGTATTATCAAGGTCCGAAATTGTTTATTTCCGGTAAATTTTCTGGTACTTAACATAGAGGTACCTAAGGCTCTCATTAATACCATTCTTGGAAGACCCCTTTTGATTACCGCAACATCTAATATCCATTCTCATTCTGGGAAAATGAATATAAGTTGTAGTAACCAGACCTTCTCATTAGATTTATTTCTAGCTTCCAAGAGGTCCAATGATCATAAAATTTTTGAGGATACTGATAATAAAATGGAAGTAGTATTTGAAAAGTATATGTTGATCCAATCTCATTCAGCTTTGACCACTATTGATATAGATTTTATTGATTCTTATTCTAAGGATAATTATGTGGTCCAAGACTTTCCAGATCAACTAGGGTTTGACTTTCCCCCTTTTCATCTTCCTGATTTTTCACCAAAAATATCCACACTAACTTCACCCATCTTGCATATCACTAACTCCTTTCCCCTCCCTTTTCTATTGGACCTACCACCTGATCCACCTGAGTTTGGCCTTCATCATCAATTCAAACCATGGCCAGACCGGGGTCCTTTTTCCATTTCTCTATTTTATTTTGATCCCTTTATCTTTACCACTCATCTTTTTAGGGATCTTGAGGAAGACACTTTTATTAAAGACATTCAAGTGTCCAATTATTTACATGATTTTCCGTCTTCCGTGCATACCTTCACGCCCGGCTGAATGGCGTAAAAGATAGCACTGGATGGGAGGTAACCCATCATTTTCTTGCATTCCTTTTTTCTTCTTTTTCCAGGTTTTGTTCATCCTAAACCCGACCGTCATCACTAAGGTGATCCCTTTTCCCTCCTAATGCATGAGGATGTGGCATATCTTAAGCATGGGGGGGTGTTTTTAAATTTTTACGATCGATTCAGGATTTTCAAAACCTAAAAACATGCATTTTTGTTTAATTTATTTCCTGCTTGCATACCCAAAAAAATAAAAATAAAAAAAAAATAAATAAAAGATGTTCAAAACTTTTTGAGGAAAAATTTTGAAATCGGGACTAAGGTCGAAAAATTCACTTTTGGTACAATGGATTTAATCCTTAACAAACTAAGGATGAGGATATGGATCTGATCATTAGAATTCCAGGGTCTATTTTAGACAAGATCAGATATCCTTCTCTAAAATTCCACCTGAACTCATGATAGTTCAGGTGACTTGATCCTATTTTGTAATATGGAAATTATTTGACTTAGCTCTGATTCAAAAACTTGCATGTTTTGAGAAACTTCTTGTGTCACTCTTCACACACAAGCCAACACTTAAAAATAACTAAAAATTTGAAAAACTCCCTTGTTTGGACTTAGTGAAAGTCTGAAGCAGATCATTGGTTTGAGTTCCCACCGCCGAGAAGGAGGAAAATGCCTCCTTTAAGGACGCGATGTCAACATGTTACCACCTCGGCGTTGCTCCATATCTATATTTCATATCTTTAGACGGAGCATTAAAGCGCATTTTAGCAGCTCAAGTGTCTTGGACGGTGCTTTACCTATAGCATCGGAGCAAGAGCTTGAGTTTGTTTGGAGCACCCCTTGTCACCGCATCGTGTTTTGGGGTTGTGAGCTCCTGGGTGGTGTCATGGACAGTGCTATCCCGAAGTACTGGCGCCAGAGCCCCCTCGAGGAATGGTAACGGGAATGATGATATCGACACATCTGTTGTAAGACTAAGCTAAAAATAAGCTTGGGGGAGAGAAAAAAAAAAATAATAATAATAACACGTCCTTATAAAGGTTGGCTTTTCACAAGCACAAACACAAGGTTTTAAAGGAATTTGCAAGTTGCGAATCAGATTCACGAGCCAGAAAAATCCTAAAAACAAACATTTCAAGTCATCTGAATTAACAAGGGGTTAATTTATGAATTTTCTGAGGATATATTGATCCCGTTCTATCTAATGGTTGGATCCAAAAACAAACCCTGATGTTTATCTTCAACAAATCCCGTATCTCCTGTGTTTTAATCTACCAAGGTCCCTTAATCTCTTTTTCTCCTCAAAAGTCAAAAAAAAAAATAGATTTCCCAAAAATTCCATTTTCCAAAAAAATTAATGTTTTGCTAAGAGACTAGCAAAAGATAAGCATGGGGGTGTGATAAACACCAGTTTATCATCATTTTTATGCTTTAAAACTAACCTAGCTCTTAGGATTTTTCTCCGCAAACGGGTTTTTGGGCTGCATTTAGGCATAAATTAGGATAGGCATGCATTGCATTTTTTATTGTTGTTTTAATGTGTTTTTGTGAGTGTTAGGGATGTACAGATTCACAGATCCCTAAAACCCTAGCACTCAAGAAGGCAATTGGTGAAGGAGAAGCCCAGACTAGTTGGAACCCAGCTTGATCCAGCTCACCATAGCTGGAACCTAGCTTACTTGAACTAGGGTTAGCTCATCCCAGCTCCATTCAGCTAATCTCAGCTGGATGGCAGCTCAAGAGAGTTCACCTTAGCTCACCCTAGCTCAAGTCAGCTCAGATCCAGCTCAATTTAGCTGAGTCTAGCTCATCTCAGCTCCCACTAGTTCACAGGGAGCTCTAGTTAGCTCGGCTAAGTTGACAGGAGTTCACCCCAGCTCAGATCCAGCTACATCCAGCTCCACTCAGCTCCAACCAGCTGAAGAAGAATTCATCCCAGCTCAGGAAGCTCAAGTCCAGCTCACAGGGACTCAGCTTAGCTCAACTCAGTTGAGCTAAGCTACCTTAGCTGCCTCAACCAGCTTGATTCTCCCCGGGAGCACCAGACCCAGCTCACCTTAGCTCAGTATGGTAGAAGCTAGCTTACCTTAGCTCGACTTAGTAGCTAGCAAAGAACTAGCAAGCTAAGCCAGCTAGAATAGCTCCATGCCAGCCTCTTCAGCAGCAGCCAGCTCCAAATTTCAGCTCCAGACTTCTCCTCAGCTCCTCCCTCCAAACCCTAGCTCCAACACCTTCTCCTCTACTCCTCCATTAGCTAAGCTAGCTTAGCTTAGCTTAGCTTAACTATGCTCCAACTTCCTTGGCTTGTACTACCCCAAAAACCCACCTACCAACTCCACCCAACTAGCTCCACCTAAGCTCCACATAAGCTAACCTACTTGGCACCAACCTAACCTACCCACCACCTCCAAAAGACACCTAAAAGTGGTGCCAAAAACTACCCATAACCACCCCTTAGTGGCGCCACTTTTCCCTCCAAAATCCCCCCTCATCTCCACCACACAATCCCCCTTGAATCCATCTCCACCATCCACCTAACTCCCCTTCTAGAGGACCCCATGTTGGCGCCAACATGGGGGTGTCTCTCCACCACCAAAAGACACCAACACCACCATAACCACCCCCTTTTAACACCCCTTGGGTTGGCGCCAACTCACCCTAGCCATAGGATCACCAACCACCCTCATCCTTCCATCCTAGCCCTCCATTTCAAGGGGCACCTTAACCCCCCATCCTATTCTATAAAAAGCCACCACCTACCACCATTTTGGGGCATCCTCCCTTAGTATATTTTCTACCTAAACCACCTATACCTACGGCCAAGAAGAAGGAGTAGAGAAGGAGATTAAAGGGGCACATCACCAGCCCTTTTGGTGCCTTCTTCTCCCCACTCTCTTCAACTTGAGCCACGCCAAGGAGGAGGACTCTCCCACTTCAAGGAGGACGGCCAGGAAAAGGAGAAAAGCTTAGGGTGGACATCCACCCTTGGAGAGAAACTTAGGGCACGCCCCCTTAGGGCTTGCCTTGGAGGTCATCACCTTGGCGGAGTTCTGCAAGGAAGGAGTTGAAGGATTCTTTTCAAGCTTGGGAGCCACCAACCTTGGAGCAAGAAGCCCTCTTCTTCACCATCTATTTAGAGGATTTGTGTTTTCTTTCTTTATTTCAATTATCTAGTAGTAGAAGCATTCCTCTACTAGGCATTTTTGTTAAACACTTTATCAATTATCTAGTTGCCTTCTTCGCATATCTTGTTTGCATTTCCATTTGCTTATTTTCAGCATTCTTCACTTCCTCTCCCTAATTATTCTAGGCATCCACTTGCCTAGAGTGAGCTTAGGGAGAGGCTCTACTTGCCACCTTAGAGTAGTTTACTTAATTGGAAGTGTAAACACTTTTCCCGCCATCAGTTCGCATGTTGCCTTAGTTCAAAAACAAAAAAAAAATGGTATATTGAAAATTACCAAAAAGAAAGTTGAGATATATTCCAAGCAAGAGAATCAATTTTGCAACCATATTGCCTCCTTGGACGACCCTAGATACTTCCCTATCTAGGAATATAAATTTAAGAGTTGATCGATTTTACGCGTTACAACGACGTATTTTAACAAACCGCGTGAAATCGCCATCAACTAACACTTAACAAGTTATGTTTTAATTCTTTAACTAAAGAGACATTTGCGATAGGGGAGGAAGGATTACCAATCTTACCAAGGCCAATAATATGGCCCTTGTGGTTGTTGCCAAAGGTAACCGTTCCTCCATACGTAGGTTGGAGGTTCAAAAACAGGTGCTCGTCTCCCATCAAATGCTTGGAACATCCTGAATCCATCACCCATCACCCTCCTTGGTGGTGGTCTCTTCGTCATTCTCCTTGTAGGTCTTCTTGTTCCTACAAAAGAACTTCTTTGGTGGCTTTGAGAACTCTTAGGTCTTTCTAATTTAAGTTGTTTTTCCTTCATCCTATAGACTCAATTCTTCACATTATTGTCTCCTTTGAACCCTACAAAACAAAGTTCGAGTTGCATTTTTTATATCCACATTAGTGTGGATCCAGATTTGTTAGTAGTCATCCTTGTGGAAGGAGCCATTTTTGACACATTTTGGCAACTACTAGCTTCATAGTAACCTAGTCCATATTTGTTAGAGGAGGGCTTTTGATGGGCAATAAGCTTGTCCAAGTTAGCCTTTCCTTTGGCAAATTTGTTTAGGTTTTCAAGCAATTGGTTTGACTTTTCTCTAAGGTGAGCTATTTCTACTTTCATTTTATCTATTTTATCCTCTAATCCTCTAATCTCAAATTTTAGCAAGACATTTTCATTTCTTTTAAAGGAGTTTGTTTTCTCAAGAACATGTATTTTGTCAAGTAACTCTTCCCTATCAAGAAATTTTTGTTAGCTCATTATGGTATACAAATCTTTAATTAATGATTCCTTTTTGATAGTTAAGGTTCCTACTTGCATATATAGTCCGGTTGCCTCATTAATAAGTGCTAAGTTCTTTTCCATAAGATCTTTAGTTACTTTCTTGGCTTCTAGATTTTCTACTTTTAATGCCTTGTTTTCTATTCTTAAGCTCTTTAAATTCTAGATATAAAGAATCAAAAGCATCTTGTAATTCATCTAGAGTATAAGAGGATACCTTGGTTTCTTCGGAGTTGGATTTGAAGTTGGGGTCTTCACCTATTGCCATGAGACCCAAGCATGCGGTTTCTTTATTTGAATCCTCCTCCTCTTCTTCTCTTTCGGAGCTTGTGTCATTCCAAGTAGTTTGGAATGCCTTCTTCTTGAAAGGTTTTGTCCTAGAAAATTTCTTGTGCTCCATTATCTTCTTTCCTTTCTTCTCTTCATCCCTTCTTAACAAGGGACATTCCTTTCTTATGTGGCCTCTCTTTTTGCAATTACAGCATACAAGAGGTTCATCTTCCTTTTTCTTTCCCTTGATATCTCTCCTATTCCTGAGAAACTTCTTAAATTTCTTAGCCAATAAAATGAACTCTTCGTCGTCGGTACTTATCTCATCATCCAATGTTGCTTTGAAGGTCAAGGTCTTCTTCTTCAACTCGAGTGTAATCGACTTCCGTCTTTGGTCTATCTCAGTCTCTTAAGCCATTAGATTCCCAAGTAGATCATCTATGTCTAGAACCTCTACTTGGTTGGCTTCTTTAATGGCTGTCACCTTTTGCTCCGGCCCATTCTGATTCAAGGAAGTGAAGAAGCTTGGCTTGAAATTCTCCTTGGATGAGAGCTTATCCAAGAGACTTGAGGTTATTCACAATCAATGTGAATTGAGTATACATGTCCCCAAGTCTCTCATTTTCTTTCATAATAAAAGGTTTGAACTCTTGAGATGGAAGGTTAATCTTAGAGGTTTTCACTTTAGACGTATCTTCATGAGTTACCTCTAAAGCTCTCCAAATCTCGAAGGCGGTCTTACATTGGCTGATGTGGTTAAACTCCTGCGAGCTCAGTGCGCAATAGAGTGAGTTCATTGCTTTGGCGTTGAGGTTGAGGTGGTGGATTTGGTCCATGGTATATCTCGTCTTGAGCTTCTCAGGAATCTCATAGCTGGACTCGTACTTCTCCCAATGGAGAAGTCATTAGCTTGGAGCCACATCTTCATCTAGAGCATTCAGTATGCATAGTTGCTCCTATCGAAGAGTGGTGGACAGGTGGTGGACTGCTCCTCCGTTTGGCTTGTGGGAATGACCTTCCCCTCCATTGATTTCCTACAGAAGTTACTCCCATAATGCGGGAACCTACTTGATGGGAACACCATCATAGGCCCTAACTGCCCACTTTTAGTCTATAATAAAAGATAAAAGCTCCTAAATATCCATCTGAGGGTCATAGCTCCACTTTGGGTTATGAGAAAAGAACAAGAAACTAATGTTAATTCTATAATTTTAACAGCATATCAGGAACATAGAATAACCAAGGGGTTTGCTAGGGGTGAAATAAAGGTCAATTGAGCATTAAAATCTAATAAGTGGGTCCATGCAGACAGAAACAGGGTTTCGTACATTTTGAGAAGTAATTCAGCACCCAAAACCCTAATTTTAGACCCACTTACATTACTGAGGTTCTGGTTAGGATAAAACCTATCTAAATCTTCTAAAATTCATATAAAAATATTTCATAATGTTTGGTACCTTTGATTTGATCATTGGAACCCATTTTGACCTTAAACAGAGTCATAGACACAATTCTACCCTAATTTGGATTTCTGCACAGTCAAACTTGGTCAAAACTCAAATCCAACTTCACAATTAGATTTCTTGGGTCTAAATTAGGTTTGTACCAAAATTTGGGTTCAATCAGAGTCCATCTTGACCTAGTTTGCATTTTGGTCCAATCTAACTCTTTCTCTCTCATTCATGCCCCAACTTTTGAAATATTTACAAATAGCCCCCTAACTTCTCTTCATCTTCTTCAAATGGATCCTTGCTGCCATGGTAGCTGTGAACCCATGAACCCAAGCTTCAATCTAGGATTCCTCCCTAATTGCTTAGTCAATCCCTTCCAAAATTGGAAGGGATGATCCTGAGGAAGTTTTAATTCGTTTAAACCTAATTCTAGACTCCAACTCCCCTCAACAAACTCATGCGAATCCTTGGATTTCAAGGATCTTCTTCTTAAAAATCCAAGCTTCTCAAGCTTGTTTGCAAGCTTGGAAGCTTGCTTGAAGCTCTATAAAAGCTTCCCCAATGCATAACTGTGCTCCTTAGTAAGTTTTGGCTAGAGAAATCCCTCTTCCTTCCCTCTTAGGCCACGTTAGCACCTTGCTCCGGCGACCCTCTCCGCTTTCCTCATTCAGCTGTCCAACAATCAAATTGGACAACCCTCTGCCTTCCTCTCCTTCCAAAGAGAGATTGCTCTCCGCCTCTTCATCGTCGCTGCCAACTCACTGGACTCCATCTTCTTCGGCTTTGGCTTGCCAATGCCGGCGCTCTTCGTCCATCTCCTTCCCCTCTCAACATCTCTATCCCTTCCTCTCTCCCTCTACTCTCTTCCCTTGCACTCACAACTAACTCACGACCACCATACCTCCTTCCACACCACCTTTGTCATCCGCTCCGGTGACGCTCCGACGAAGCCTCCCGACGCCACACACCTCCAAACACTATCGCTCCACGTCCACAAGCTCCACCTCAACTCCCTGTACAAAAGCCCTCAACCAATTTCACTTTCTACCCATTGAAACTCCTCGAACACCACCTTCTTTGCTCGTCGTCTCTGTCACCGTCAGCCCTCCATCGGCTCCCACACGCCATGAAACTACCACTACTGCACTCGTTGCTTCATGGCGAAGCTTTTGAGCACATTTGACATGGCCGAAAGGCCATATTCTTGGTTTCAGGTCTTCACCGGATGATGGCCGCCGCCCTTGACCTCTCCGATGACAGCTGCAGTCCTCCGACCATAATACCGCTAGGCAACACCCCCAGACGTTGCGGACTACCTCTAGGTGCATCTCCAGGCCCTCAATCAAAGCCATCATCCGTAGCTGTTGCCTCAATCAGAGCTCCATCTGTAGCACTTGCGCAAAGAAGAACTGTGGGATAGATAGTCCCACATTGTGGAACCTGAAGCTGCTCGAGCGAGATAAAGGGATTTTGTGTCCCCGACCCCTCGTCCAAGACACGGGGGTTGTGTTAAGACCATGACATCGAACGTCTTTTAAGACGTCTGGGAGTTGGTCCAGATGTCTGGTCAGACGTCTGGAAGCCTTCCTAGACGTTTGGAAATTAATTTTTGTGGCGTACGATTGCGAGTTTGCGTGCATGTGTGCGTAGATTGACCTGCCGCCCTCTTTTCTTCTCTCTCTTCCCTCCCCATCTTGCAGGCGCCTTCCTTTTTATTCCGCTCTCTCTCCCCAAGGTGCCTTCAAATACCTCCCCCCTCTCCTCTCCCTCACCACCATTCCACCGTCTCCTCCTTCTTCTTCCAGTGACAGCGTGAGAGTGAGAGAGCGAGGGCAGTCGTTGCTGCCAGGTGCGCGCGGGGAAGAGGAGGTGCAGCGAGAGGGAGAAGAGGTAGAGCGCATGAGGAAGAAAGGGAGAGATCGCCGGAGCAGCCAGGGCTAGCCGACGGGCGTGCAGCGGGAGCGCAGTGCTGGGGAAGTTGCCTTGGTGTTGCTGCAGTTCAGGCAATAGGCGAGCACGGCATGGCACGACCGTGCGCAGCAGGCGGAGGGCGAGGAGGTCCTGATTCTGGGAAATTTTCCCAGAATCAGACGTCTGGACCTACGTCCAGACGGAATGGGAGACATCTGGAGTGAGATCCAGACGTCTGAAAGGTACAATATTTCTTTTCCTTCTCCTTTCGCCTGTACGACCATGCAGGCCGTTCCGTCGAAGGTTCTGCTTCTTTGCCGTGCTGAGATCGATTGTGTACACATGCAGGGTTCGTTCGAGAAGGTGCAAGGGCACACCCTCCCACACAAATCGGACGTCTGGGCACAGTACCAGACAGCAGAGAGAGTCTCCACACGTCCGGAGTGACAGTCGGACGTCTGGAACTATGTCCAGACGGTTCAGTGGGATCCTGGACATCTGAAGAATAGCGTAGAAGTGAGGTATGATCTGAACCATCGTTTAAGGCGTCTGGAAGATGTTCCAGACGTCTGATTTAGGGTAGTATTGTCATTTTTGACCCGTTTAGGGTCCGTTCGAAGTCCGATTCCAGCGTTTGAAATTTCATTCTTCTTGGAATTAGTTCCTCTACTTGTTTAAAGTACTTGTATCCTATTCTGAGTAGTTCCTTGTGTTTGATCCTTGTGATAGGACCTCATTTTGTTGCAGCTCTGGGGGCTGCGGAGGCACGCGGACCTGCCGATCACGCCCCCAGTACTCTCGATTTTATGGGTAGAGTGGCTCCCCTTGATTATTTGTCAACATTTATGCACTTGTGAGATAAATGATAGATCCTAGGGTATGGCATGAATCCTAGGACTAGAAAACTAGATTGAATGATAGATCCTAGGGTATGGCATGAATCCTAAGACTGGAAAACTAGATTGAATGATAGATCCTAGGATGTGGCATGAATCCTAGGAACAGAAACACTGAAACGAATGTCGTGAATACATGAATTGCAGTCTTGGAAGAGTAGAAAGAACAATGAAAATTGCTTGTAATTGGATAACAGCTGCTTGTATATGAATGAATATTAAATGTTGGAAACACGGGCTATATGAGAATAAAACTGGATGGATGAAACTTAAAATGGCTAGGCTAGAGAAATATGAGCAAGAACCCTACAGGGAATTAGGAGTAGAGCTCCTGAAAGGTAAATGGAAATAGAATTGGGGAAGTGAGTTGGCCCTTGAGTACGGAGTACCAAGGAGAGCGACTTTCCCCCTTGTTTAGTGCAGAGCGGAGCTAGCTGCCCCAGGGACCCAGGGTTAGATCTAGCCACTTTGTACCAACTTTTGGCCCTCGTGTACACAGTACCGGGGAGAGCTACTAGTGTAGAGAGAGCGTTAGCCACCCCACAGGCCCCGAGGTTTTGCTAGCCTTCCTACACCGACTTGTTAGGCCCACTAGGCAAACCAGGGTAGTCAGGCGAGGGTGCGCGGACTTTGGAGGAGCAAGACCCCTGTTTGGTTACTGTGGAGGGGCTGGACCCCTGTTACTGAGAGGGCTCTACCCTATACTGGTTCCGTGCTGTGCTTTGGGGCACACCCGTTAACGGAAATGATTGACCGCATGCCAGTGCGGGGTAGCTACCCGTGCATTTATTGCGCGTGTCGTAGTCACCGTTACGTCTGTCAGTGACCTTGGGGTGGTTGACTGAGGGTAGGACCACCACGGGGGACTCTCTCGGCTAGGAGAGCACCACGTGCTACTTCTACTTTTCGAAAAAGACTGCAATCAAGATTGTTCCCACGAGGAACATTCAAGATCAAGAGAAAGATATGAGGAATAATTCGAGAACAAGTAAATGGAGGAATAAAGAAAGAAACTAAAAACAACAGCTACTTGTCCACTTTTACTGTTTTTCTTAGCTAGCTGGTTGCCACTCTACTCAGCGTTTCGCTGACGTGTCACCTTTGTCACCTTTTTAGGACCAGGTGTTGAGCAGCCAGAGCCTGCTGCTGTAGAGGGTGCTGGGCCTAGTAGAGCCCAGTAGTTTTACTTGTGTTGTACCTACTGTACCGTTTATTCTGTTGTAGTGAGTATTTTCTGTTAAAATTGTACTCTTTTATTGTAAGCATCATCTTTCTGTACCTGTTTAATTCTCTACTGTTGTGGTGGTGTGTACTGTAGTAGTTCTTTTCTTTACTGTTGTACTTTTGTTACTGTTAGTTACATGCATGATGAATGTGGTTTATTTTACTGCTCTTTTGGTTACTTTCTCGTTGGATGATTGGGTCTTGGGATTAGTCGAGTTGGTCCGATTCTCGTGTCTCGTAGAGATTCGGGAATTGGGTCGTAACAGGTCGGGTCCCCAGCCACCTCACATCTGCTTACTCGACCAAGCACTCCTCGCTTGCGACCCACGCTCGCAAGCCTGGTCCTGCTCACGACCGATTACTCGCCCGATTACCCAGCTAAAATCGGGTCTGTGAGAAAAGAAGAGGAGAGAAAGAGAGAGAAGGGGGGTTTTTCCCTTCCGCTCTCTCTGCACTTAGCCGATTTTGAGGCCTTCGCCTCTGTGCTGTTGTGCCATGGTTGCCTCTTCTCTAAGGCATGAAGGAAGAAGAGAGAGGAGGCCTTTGCCTCTTCTATTAAAGCTGAGCCTTGAGCAACTTAAGACATCTGCTGGGGCCTTAGTTCTGTTGGGATATTCATCTGGTTGACGTGGAATATTTGGTTGAGAATTACTGTTCATTTATTTGAGATACTTGAGCTTAATTTTAAAGGGTTAATTTGGTGATTGAAATCACCATTTTAACCCGTTCTTTTTGCACTTTGCTACTGGATTTCATATATACATCATTTTGAGTAGTTCTAAGTAAAGTTTTGATCATAATTGCTTATATTTCTTGTGATTAGTGAGATTGAATTGCCATTACTTGCTCCCTGTATTCGACCTTGGACTCTTCTTTGATTCTGAGCTATAAATTTAATTATTTTCGAGGGATTGAGGCTTTGCTACAATGGAACAACTTAAAACTCCTTAATAGCTAATCGACTTTCTGCGACATGTAATCAAACAATCACAATAAATTGCTTTTGTCGGGTCTTTGTCCTCAGCAACGGTGCCAAAAATATAATGCAACGACTACCAGTTCGTACAAAAATAAGTCATTATTTTAGTATATATAAATACAAACCGTTGTCGCATCAATTTTATTTATTTACTTAATTTTTACTTGTTTATTCCAGGTTGTTCACTAGGAGGCAATTATTGATATACATTACTCTCTAAGTCCAATATTATTCTTTAATTCCAAAAAAATTGATTTTATATACAATAGTGAATGAATGAATGAATAAAAGAATGAATCAATTGTATGCACAGGAATGAATTAGAAATCATTACAATGCTTGAAAATAACTATGTACAAACAAGCATAAAAAACTATAATTACATACTTTATACTATTTATTTACAACTTATATTAGTAATACTTATGTCTATATACAATAATTAGTAATGTATACTATACTAACTTAATTTAACATGCTAACATATATGGTAAC
This sequence comes from Thalassia testudinum, assembly GCA_037157565.1. Classification (NCBI taxonomy): domain Eukaryota; kingdom Viridiplantae; phylum Streptophyta; class Magnoliopsida; order Alismatales; family Hydrocharitaceae; genus Thalassia; species Thalassia testudinum. The sequence continues at coordinate 138,932,691 of JAZHRO010000063.1, forward strand.
ATATAATATATGTATAGCGACATATATAAGCGTCGCTAAACCTTAAAAAAATATATACATAAGCTAAGGTAAAAATAAGATCTATACTGACATTTATTCTATCTACAGTGACGGAGACATATGACACTAAAGCTATATTTTATTTATATACATAATAGCTCAAACATATTACTTATACTACGTATACTTCTTATTTACATATGCTATTTATATATATACTATATACTTATATATAAATATTTACATGTAATATATATTATATATAAACATATACTACACAAACATGCACAGAACATATATAACATATGTACATACTCTACACTTAGTTGAATTTTTCCTTTCTTCTTCTCTGTTTCTTTTCTTTCACTTAGACTTCGACGTTCTCAGCTCTCAACCCTCCTCAACACTTAGCTTTTTTTTTTTTCCTTTGGTTACTTAAGGCATGATTACTGTTCACTAATACAAAATTTTGGGTTTTTAATTGGCGGGTAACCTTTTCGAGGGATACACAGCATCCTCAAGGGGTGTGACCAGACCTCTATTAAGAGCCGCCCTAATTTCTTAATTAGGCACTTTAATCTCATTTTATGCTTGTTAATGGGCCCAATTAGGACCACGCATAGTGCATGGCTCCCAGCCTGCACCGCAAACTCAAGTGCCATATCAATTTCACGCTCAGATGTATAAGATATGTGTTAGTTTTGGCCGCTCGGCGTTCGTGACGACTGAAGAGCCAACTGACAAAAATAATAAAAGTGGCACCAGGCGTTTGTTCACTCACGATGTGGCACCTTCTTAGCACCCTACAGGCGTTGCTGCTTCAGTGTGGCTACGTGTGAAAAGTTTGATTTTGGCCATCGATTTGAGGGCCCAAATTAATTCCAAATTTAAAACAAAATATATTTTTAGAAAGCCCTTATATAGGGCTATATGATTATTTAATTTATTTGCAAAAATAATTATATTATTAACATTTATACAAGTTAAATTAAGATTTCATTTACTAATTACAGTATTAATTAGTTAATTTATGGTCAAATTGAACTATTACAGAGTTAATAAACATGTTAAAGTATTTATTACAGATTTTTATTATATTTTACACATTTTATTTTAATTTATATACATTTAAATATCTATTTTCAGGCTATTATACATATAAATTATGTATAAATAGTATAATACTTTATAAATATAATTAAATTAGTTTAAATTATTTAAAATACTATAATACAAATACACAATATAAGTTATTTCAATAATAACATAAGTTACTAATTTATTTTAAATTAATTTAATAACTTAGCTAATAACTTAATAAATTAATTATTTATTGTATATATATAATTAAATTACTTTGCAGGTATAAAAATGTACATTATATATACATAAAGACATATATGCAATATCACTTATAAGTAAGTTAATTTATTAGGGTTTCTATAATTATGTAGCTTATAGTACATATAAGTTAATATAATTAATAGATAATTATATAAATAAGTTATGTATATATTAATTTATCTTAAATACTTAACTTATGATATAGAGTACATACATAAGTTATATATACATATTTTGTGCATATTTTACATTATTTACGTAGATAGCTTAATATATAGCTTATATATACATGTATTTACATAGTATACATAGTGTTTTTGTGTATTTTTGGGGTTTTTCTGATTTTTATGGATTTTGAGTTTTGTAGAGGTTGGGGATGAGAGAGAAAGAAAGAGATGAGAGAAATAGAAATGTTTTTGGTGTTTTTGTAGTTGAGTTCTTTTCTTAAATTTTAAGGTATATTGAACCATCGACTGATATGTTCTACTAAGCCAGGGGCTCAGAATGCCATGAATCTTGGTGTGCACTTAGAAATATACCTAATCTTAACCAAGACAAGTTTATTTTAATTTTTTGTATTTTTTATGCTATTTTTATTTATTTACAAAAGAAGCTCATATATAAGGCCTAAAAGAGTGTTTAACATGAGAACCTAAGGCCCTAAAAAGCTCCTTAGTAGCTGGATAAGCAGTAAAATGCCTCAGATGTGTTCAGTAAATCATATAAAAGATACTTCCACAGATAAACATGATTTTCAACTTAATTTCTCCATTAATTACAAATTTGGACAGTTGGATACATATGCTAGTTGACAATGGATTAGAAATTAGATTACAAGTTAACAAATGAGATTAAAAGACATTTACTTATACATGAAAGCTTGCACATATAGCATACAACAATTAGAACACCTCAGTTGTTTAAAACAAACCAAATCCACCTACTGTCCGATCAATCTCAACCCATCTAGCAGGAGCAATAGCTGCAGTAGCAGCTCCAAACAACAGCAGCAGTGCTGCTGCTGGAATTCAGCAGAGCAACAGCAATAGCTCTAGACATCTTAAACTGATTTCCAAGGCTGCTGTGCTGCCATCAGGTCTCAATTTCAGTAGTTCTAAATTGGGGATTTCAGTAAACAACACCCAAGATCTGACTTAATGAAGTCTGATCTGGGTCACAATGTCCCAATAAGAAGTGATTTAAGTCTAAATACCATCTTAAGATCAAAGAAAAAGATCTGAAATCAATTCTACACCATGGAATTTTCACTCCCTTTTAAACTGAACTCAAATCTTCATTAAGAAGTCCTTTCAAATCTCAATCACAACCTCTAATATAAAATTAGGGAAAGTAAATATATGGAGGGTGAAATGTCACCCCAATTGGGCTTTTAATTTGGGTCTTATGGTAATTTCTCCACTTAATCTCCTTGAACACCATTGATGGGTGTTCAAGGTGATTGCGTGGATAGATAAGACCCGTTGGGTCCTTGTCCTATCTTAAATTAGGGAGACTGATTCTCCTTGATAGAACTCTCCAACATAGAGCTTGATTCAGGTGTATGCTCATCCACATATCAAAATTCAAATCCAAAGCGTGCAAATCATTGGAATCCTTGCATACATCCAATTCAAGCTCATAAAATCCTCAAACAACTCGATTAAATCCAGTGAAGCTCAAAATCGATTTCAAATCATTGATTTGAACAATTAAAATCATTTTCAAGCAAAATCGAGCCAATTGAGTTTGTGAACAAGATCGGGGGGTCTTGTGAATTTACAAAATGAGTGGGAGACCCCCCAAAGTGATTTATGGCGCTAATTTCAAATCTAAGAACCAAGGTTGGTTCTCAGGTCTGAAATTAGACCTTGATGAAGGGGTGATCAATGAATTTAAAATTGAGGGAAGAAGAAAGTGATAAAATGGAATGCAAGGGAAGAGTCATGATCAAGTGAATGTGAGTGGATTCTTCTCCTCTGATCTAAATTGATTAGAGGAGGTGCGGGATCTAAATTACCCTACTCCTAAACTAATCTAACAAGCACTTTACCTAGAAAGTAGTAAACTACACTAATTCTACTCCTAGAAAGCATGTAAAATCTATCTAATGGAAAGCAGGAGGTGTCTAAGGTCACTCGCCGTTGGCTGATGACGACAAAAGGGGAGGAGACCTATCAGCTGACCAAGGTGATGTCCAAGAGCCAACAATTGGAGGTGATTGAAAGGGGAGGGAAAGTCTGTGCTGTCACCGCAGACCGACGAACTTGAGGTGAGGGAAGCTAAGGGCGTGGAAGAATGGAATCACTCAGGGGGAGGGAGTAGTTCAGCTGTGCGCGCGAGCTGATGGAGTGCTTGAGTAGAGTGAGAGAGTGAATCAGGGCACCGTAGTGGTGCGATTAGCCACCTAGGTCATGGGAGGTGGAGATGAGAGGAGCGCGCGAAGATTCAAGCAAATCCTAGCCGCTGGATGGGATTTGGGCAAGGTGGTGAAGCTACATGCCGAATCGCGCGAAACTTCCAAAGGGTTTGGGCCACAAGATCAAGTAATCAATGATGGACAGCCACGATTGTTGGTGTTCTTCGGGTGCTACAGTGAGCACACGCGTCGCAGGTGTGTTGGGAGATTTGTAGGAAAAGCCAAGTAGCGAAACGGTAGAAAAATATCACCAAGGTCCATAAGTGGTATGAATGCTATGCAGAGCCATCCTTAGGATGCTTTAAATAGGTCCCTGCAGGTTACAAATAGGTCCTTGGAAGGTTTTCTATGCATGAAATGTGATATGTGAAGGACCTAAATGTGAAACTCTAATTGCAAGGTCCTAATGATGTCCAAATGCAACCAAGTTTTTATTGAAACTCAATTGAACATATTAGAAGTTAATTTCACTTTTGATTTAGAATTTTGAGCTCATTTGTGTGTTCAATTTGCAATTGGATCACCATTTTACATTTATTAATACAATATCTCACTAAATGACCTAATTATGAATTTTTAGCACAAAATTGATGTTTTAAGTCTTTTTCTCTATTTCCCACACTTAACCCATTTCATGTGTCAATTTGATAGTGTAACCTAGTTTCTAGCTTAACTTGGGCATTTTAGCTATGATGAGTCACAACTCATCAATAGCCCACTTAAACATTTTGGCATCGTTACTGGGGAGCAACACATAGTTTGATTTCACTGATTACAATTTCTGATCTGATTCTAACTTGCTTCATTGGATTTCTTATGGTTGTGCAAGGTACGAAGCGAAGATCAGCTGTACGGCAACCACTCCAGGGGCAGGTAATCTCATTTCCTTTTTCTTAAGCCCCTATTTTTGGAAATGATTAAAAAGAAAAAAAATAATTTGGATCAACTCGCTTTCTTTCCTTAGAATTAATCACTTGAGTTGCTTGATTTGATTGCTTTTGGACATCCCCATCCAGATTTCTGCACTTATTAAGGATCTAAGGTATCTAGGGCTATTTAACCTTCTTGATTAAGCCTTAGGTGCCATATTTGGAAAGGACTGATTGGACCAAAAGAGGCAAATTATGGTTTCCATCTTAGGGTTGAGAAAACACACTTGCTTGAAATAAAGAGAATTGATTTTCTCGCATTGTTTGTCACCCAAACTCTTGCTTGAATTGACCTAATTAAGAAAACCCTAAAAGAAGGCTCTATTATTCACTTGAATCCTTAAAATTTGTACTTAATAACCTATTTGCAAACCACTCAGGGTGATTTTGGGTCTGATGAACACACATAAATTCAAGATAAATTGCTTATTTTTGATAGTTCCTAGGCTTAGCATTGCATATCATGTTATAAATATTGCATAACATCCATTGCATGGCATTTAGGATAGTTGTATATTTTATATATTAATTCCTCCATTTTTTATGGCCAGGGGGTAATGCGACATCCATACAGGTTCTAGATGGAAAATCCGAATGTACGGATGGATCCGAAGCGACGATCGCAGTCCGGCATCGTGGGAATCATCTTGATCTGAGCACCGTAGCACCCTCTACAAGAAGAAGAAGATGGACGGCCCAGATGGTGCCACGTGGCACCATCCAGGCCGCCCAACACCAGCCAGCAGCATCGCCCAACTCCTTCATCCGCGCCCTTCAATCTGAGCCGTTGGATCAAGATCCAACGGCTGGGAGGCGGACGCACCGAAACACTCCATGCGACACAAAGGAAGGATTGCCGCAACGGTGGAGGCGCTAGTTTGTAAAGGAGGGGCGCGGGTTCGATTCCCCGCAGCCCCTCCAATTTGCAATTGGGCGGGCGCTTGGAGCGGAGTGGCAGCGCCAGCGCGAGCGTGCACGGGTAGGCCAGCGCATAGCAAGAGCGCATGCCAGCGCATAGCACACGCGCACACAGCTGGGCACGCGCGATCAGCCTGCGTGATGAGCGGGGCAGGCGGCGCGGGAGCAAGGGCGGTTAGCGCCAGCTTTCAGCGACAGCTGGACTGACCTACAGCGACGCTTACAGCCGTTGCTATTTCATTGCAAGCCGGCAGAGCCAGCTATGGGCGTGGTGGAGGTGAGCTGTTTACAGCAACGTTTCCAGCGACGGTCTGGAGGTCGCTAAAGGTCCTGTATCCATTTTTAGCCTCTTCTCCACCACTATAAGAGGACCTTCACCCCCTCTCTTCCAAGCCATCTCTACCTACTTTACTCCCACCTACTCCCAAGCTCTAGCAAGCCTACCAATGCTCCATTAGAGCTTATTCTTAAGCTCCCAAGGTGCCTATTAGTGTAGCAAACCTCTGCCCCACCAAATACTCCTCCAACTTCCCATCTCCCTTCATAGGTCACCTTGGAGCCGTCCTTCCACCTCCATTCCGGTAGCAGATCAACTCCATCTTCTCACCTCCATTCTGGAGCTACGTCGAAGCTTTCCTCAACCAGACGTCCTCCAACATCTCACCTCCATCGTCCCACTCCTCACCTCCTTCATCCGAGCTTCCACCAAGCGCTGTCGTCTTGCCGAACAGCCGATTCGGGAAATTTCCTCTCACCTCCCTTTCTTTTTATGCTTTTATAGTTCATTGTAATCGACATTGAATTGATATATATATCATATTTGTTCCACATTTCTATCTTGTGAATCATTTGCTTGTCTTTTATTTCAAAAACACAAAAAAATAACAAAACCCCAAAATACCAAAAAGAAACGAAATGAAGCGCGGTTTTCACGTAAAGTAAACGTCACCTCCCTGTGTTCGACTCGGGACTCCCTTGGAGTTTCGGTATAAATTTTATCTGATCGACATGTTTTGCAACTACGACGATGGGTTACTTGTAACCCCGATTTCTAAACACGCGAAGCACGCACGACAATTTTGGCACCGTTGCCTGGGAGGCAACGGAATTTACTTTATTGTTTATTGCGTTTCTTTGCATTTACATGGCACAAACCCTACTTGTCTTTGATCTGCTGTCTTGCAGGTACCCTAGCATGGAGATCCAAGTGTGGTAGATCGGGGTAAAGTGCGGGTAGAGTACTTTGTAAGTGTCCCCCACTCCCCCCCCACTAGTTCATTTCGCCACAATCATAACCAAGACTTAATCTACTTAGGTGTTTGCATAAACCCTAGGATAGACTTTGTTTGTCTTGTTTGCCACCTTCACCCATCTCACCCACATCTTATATAAAAAAAAAATAAAAAGATATTTCTGTGGGACAAATCAATTTACACATTCTATACACCCACATTTGAGGCACATAATCGGACTTGATTTTCATCTACTCAACCGGGCTTTCAACCTGTGGACCTGATAAACTAATTCAACACATAAAGGGGTAGAAATCATATTAGGTTAACCATCTTTTTGTGTGCCTTAATCGGTGGTGCATTTGAGCCAATTGAGTGAATTGTTTGGGCCACACCAGCTAATCTAAAAGAGGTTCATTTTCTAGCTACCCCATAGGATTCAATAATTAGGTCAAGCCAGGCACTCCATATTTTTCTTGATTTCTAAAGGAAGATACTTGAACACGCGCTTTCAACAACAAACTTGGTTTGCCTCACAAAACTTGGTTGAAAACACCTAATATTTGAATCCTAAAAGCTATTAAGTAATATTCGAATCCTAAAACTCACCTCATCATTAATAATTTTGCTTGAAAACCTCTTGGTTGTGTACATTCACACGTTCTCAAACAAATCATTAAGGGCACAACCCATTAAGGGCCCATCACATTCCAGAGCACCAATTTTCCAAGCCTAACTAAAATCAATTAGACGTTGGCCCTAAGGATTCATTCGTTCATCAGGATCTAGATTGAGATTATTCACGATTAACTTGCTTATGCTAGTTAATCTAATGTCTAGCTAGGGGAGTAGCGTCAAACGACCGTGGCTGGGGGGTACACTAGGAACTGGAGGCGCAAGCCAAAGGAAGAACCTTCTCCCCAGTCCCTCCTTCTAACTGGTTGGATTACTTGGACATAAGTAGAGTAAATCATCCATAACCTTAGGATGGGTTTTGAGAGTCAGTAGACCTTAGGCTACCCCATCTAAGGACAGGCTTGTATTCTTGTGCTGCAAGGTTCCCTTTTTTTCCTCGTCCTTCCCACTTCCTTCTAATGTATACTTGGGAGGAGGTCATTGAACCCTAGATTGGAAGGACCTTTAGACCATTCAAGGAGGCAGAGGTTGAGCTATAGCCAAGCAAATCCCATGGCTGATCAACAATTACCTCCCCCGCCTCCGAACCAGTAGGAGTTGATTTAGAGGCAGTTGGAAGAATTGCAGCAGATGCAGCAATGGTTCCAACACATGCATGGTCAGGGTGCTCAGCCCTTGAAGGATTTTTACGATCCTTCAAACTATGGGGAACGTCCCGGCGTCATGATTCCCGTTGGAGACATTGAAATCAAGCCCCAAGTCTTAAGTTTGATTAAGAATTTTCATGGGCTTGGCTCAGAGGACCCATTCCAGCACCTGGAAGATCTAACCACGTTGGTTCAGACCACTAGAGCAAGGAATGTGAACGAAGAGCAAATGATCATGAGGCTTTTCCCCCACTCTCTCAGGGATAAGGCTGCACATTGGTACTGGACTATAGGAAGGCCGATTGAAACTTGGGCTGCTCTTAAGTCGGCTTTCTTGAAGAAATTCTTCCCTATCGGAAGGACCAATGCTTTGCGACGGGCGATTACCACTTTCGCCCAGCGGTCGGGGGAACCATTTCATGGTGCCTGGGAGCGATTCCAGGAACTTTTGAGGAAGTGTCCACACCATGAGGTGTCGAAATGGCAACTCATGCAGATTTTCTATCACGGGTTGGTTGAGCAACTTCGTAATCATGTGGACGCCTCCTGTAGATAATTTTCTCAACAGGGATGCAGATAGCGCATACGACCTGTTTGAGGAAATGAGCAAGAACTCAATTAATCATGCCTCCATGGATGCATTCAACCAGTCCCAACAACCTAGGTCAAGTGCTAATGAGATCCAGGACTCTCATTCATTTGACATGGAATTAATTTGTAATAAACTGGATAAAATGGACTTGGTTGCTAAGAAAATGGAAGAATGGATGTCTGGGAATTCAGGAAACACTTCTTTACCCACTCAATCCCAGAATTCAGGATTCCATTCCTCACGAGTTCCCATGGGGCGGGAATTCATGAATCAACTCGATTCGGCTCAACCTGTGAGCCAAGATTTCTCGGAACCATATGGGTTCCAAACTGGGGCCTTTGATCCCAGTTTCTCTGATCCTTCCTTCTCTTCATCCTTGTTTTATGAGGATGCATATGCAATGCAGGAGAATGTTAGGTCCAACCCGTATTTCAACACTTTCAACTCGGGATGGAGGAACCACCCTAACTTCTCTTGGAAAAATCAGGGGCAACAGACCCAATCTCGACCCAGCAACTATGCATCTCAAAAACCCATGGGTTAGGGTCAAGTATACACCCAGTTGCCCTCGAGACCAGTTAATTAGCCATCTTGGAATGCCCAACAATCCGCAGGGTAGGCTGATTTGAACCGGCAGATGGTGGAAATGCAAGGGTCCATGGTTCAGCTTATGCAACAAATGAAGACATCCTTGGATAACTTGTAATTCGGGTTAATTGCAAACACCCGACAACCCGGATCCCTACCATCTCAACCCGTACCAAACCTGCGTAATGTGCAAAATCAGGGCAATAGAGTCCAAGGGTGCGAGAATCAAAGGGACCCACACGCGCATGCTCAGGTGGTTGAGCAGGGTCCCTCTTCTTCCTCTTCTGGTTACACGACCAACCAAGGCCCTCCAATCTTCACTAATCCACCTCAAGACCCAAACCCTTATGCCTCTGCAAACTCTGTCACCTTGAGAAGTGGGAAGCAGACCCAGAACCCAGAATTACCTTCTAGAAGTCAAAATCCTAGGGAGCTTGAGAAAGAGAAGGAGGCTGAAGAAGACAATAAGGCCTAGGGACCGAAAATTGAAAATTCCACCCATATTCCATTCCCTGAGGCCCTATTGAAACCCAAGAATAAGAAAACCCTAGACAGCAACGAGGAGCTCTTGAATTTATTCAAGAGCGTAGAGATCAATATTCCGCTCCTTGATGCTATTAAGCACATCTCGGCTTACGCTAAATTCTTGAAAGAATTGTGTACCCAAAAGCGTAAGCCGAGAGAACGCACTCCGAGGAAGGTGATTCTCTCTGAGCAGGCAAGTTCTGTAATCCTGCATCACCTTCCTCAAAAGAAGAAAGATCCAGGTGCCCCCTTGATCTCATGCATTATTGGGGAATACACTTTTGATAGGGCACTATTGGACCTAGGTGCATCCATCAACCTAATCCCCACTTCTATTTATGAGAAGTTTGGGTTAGGTGAACTCAGGCCAACCTCAGTAACGCTACAATTAGCGGACCGATCGGTCACCACACCGAGAGGCGTTATTAAGGATGTAATTGTCAAGGTCAAGGATTTCTATTTTCCTGTAGATTTCCTCATCCTCGGCATGGATGTACCCAATGATTTGAGGAACACGCCCATCATTCTGGGGTGTCCATTCCTAGATATCGCCAAGGCCAACATAAACTGTGAAAGCGGTAGTATGGAGATCGCCTTTGGGGATAAGAAATTAACTCTGGATATTTTTAAGGCGATAAGAGGATTTGAGAATTGTGGATTCATTGAGGAACTCGAGGATCAGGATCTTCAGATGTGTATGACAATCAATGCACTCAAGGACTCCATTAGCTTTAGCGAACCCAACCCACAACCCTCCTCCGTGGTAGACCTGCCACATCCTAAAGAGGCTGTTGATTTTGTTCATTCCCAGCCTCTTCCACTGGATCGTCCTGATGAATCTTCATCAGCATCCTCCCTTCCTTCGATTCTAAACCCACTCCAGCTGGAATTAAAACCATTGCCCAAAAATTTGAAATATGAGTTCTTAGGACTTGAAAACATGCTCCCTATGATTATTAGTGCTGATTTGACTAAGGAGCAAGAATTGAGGTTAATTAAGGTCCTTAAGAACAACAAGGAGGCAATTGGTTGGACCATCCATGACCTTAGGGGGATCAAGCCATCTTATTGTAATCATCATATTTTCATGGAAGATGGATCCCGCCCTTCTCGCGAAATGCAAAGGAGACTAAACCCGAATATGCGAGAAGTGGTCAAGAAGGAGATAATTAAGTGGCTTGATGCTAGGATTATTTACCCAATCTCAGATAGTTTGTGGGTTAGCCTCGTTCAGATTGTACCCAAGAAGGCGGGAATAACTGTTACGACTAATGGGAAAGGGGAAACCTTCACCACTCATTCAGCTTCTTCTTGGAGAGTCTGTATTGACTATAGGAAGCTGAACATTGCCACTAAAAAGGATCACTTCCCCTTGCCATTCATCGATCAAATCCTCGAAAGGTTAGCTAGGCAAAAATATTTTTGCTTCCTGGACGGTTATTCAGGATATAACCAAGTCCTTATCCATATCGAAGACCAGGAAAAGACAACTTTCACATGTCCCTACGGAACCTTTGCATTCCGTAGAATGCCGTTTGGGCTTTGCAATGCGCCTGCGACTTTTCAAAGGTGCATGATGGCCATCTTTTCTGACATGGTGGGAGATTTTCTTGAGGTGTTCATGTATGATTTCTCCATTTTCGGAAATTCTTTTGAGTCCTACCTGGCTAACCTAGAATTGATCCTTCAGAGATGCATCAAAACACGACTGGTCCTTAGCTGGGAAAAGAGCCACTTTATGACTCAAGAGGGCATCGTCCTAGGTCACGTGGTTTCTAATCGGGGAATTAAAGTTGATAGAGCTAAGGTGGATGCTATCTCTAGACTTCCTCCACCCACATCCGTAAAACAGATTCGCTCTTTTCTTGGGCATGTGGGTTTTTATAGAAGATTCATTAAGGACTTCTCAAAGGTTGCTCGGCCCTTGAGTAACCTTTTGGCTAAAGATGTGTCGTTCGAGTTTGATGAATCATGTCGTAAGGCATTTGATTTATTAAAAACAACCGTCACTTGTGCCCCGGTATTGCAACCACTGGTCTGGGCAGCCCCATTTGAGATTATGGTTGACGCATCTGATTATGCCGTCGGGGCTGTCTTGGGTCAAAAGATTGAGAAAAAGCCCTCTGTGATTTACTACGCTAGCAAAACTTTGGACGAGGCCCAGAGGAATTACACCGTTACTGAAAAAGAATTGCTAGCTGTAGTTTTTGCTCTAGAAAATTTTAGGGCTTATCTGTTAGGTTCTTGCATCATCATCTATACTGACCACTTGACCTTAAAACATCTCTTGGACAAAAAGGCTGCCAAACCCTGGCTTATTCGCTGGATTCTGCTGCTTCAAGAGTTTGATCTTGAAATCAGGGATAAAGTCGGGGCACAAAATGTAGTGGCGGATCACCTTTCGAGAATCCTAATTGATTCCCCTCATCTGGATGTTCCGATCTCTGATACTTTTCCCGATGAAACTATCCTAACAATCTCGGGAATCCAAACCCCTTGGTTTGCGGATATTGTCAATTATTTGGCCATTGGTCAAATCCCCAGGATTGGACCAAACAACAATGAGATAGACTTGTATCTGAGGCCAAATATTATTTTTGGGATGATCCTGAGTTGTACCGCATTGGCGCTGATCAGATTATTCGCCGATGCATCCCGGAAGTCGAGTTCCATAGCATACTTGAGTTCTGTCACACATCTGCTTGTGGTGGACACTTTTCTGGGAAAAAGACGGCCGCAAAAATTTTGCAATCCGGATTCTATTGGCCGTCATTATTTAAGGATGCCCAGGAATTCTCTAGGTCATGCACCCAATGCCAGACACTCGGGAACATGGCTAAGAGAGATATGATGCCCTTGAACCCAATTCTTTCCATCAAAATTTTTGACATTTGGGGCATCGACTTTATGGGACCCTTCCCTCCTTCATTTGGACACCAGTATATTCTGGTCACTATTGATTACGTGTCCAAGTGGATTGAGGCAATTCCTACTCGGACCAATGACCACAAGGTGGTCATCGATTTTGTGAAGAGAAATATCTTCAGTCGGTTCAGGGTTCCTAGGGCAATTATCAGTGATGGTGGCACACATTTCACTCATGCCCAGTTTCAGAATTTACTGGGGAAATACGGGGTGAGCTATCGGATTTCCACACCTTACCACCCTCAAACGAACGGACAGGCCGAGATCTCCAATCGGGAGATCAAGAACATTTTGCAGAAAACCGTTAGGCTTGATAGGAAGGATTGGACCCAAAAGCTAGATGATGCTCTTTGGGCTTACTGTACAGCGTACAGAACGCTTATCGGTATGTCTCCATTTCGTCTAGTGTTTGGGAAGGCATGTCACTTGTCCGTAGAACTTGAACACCGGGCATTTTGGGCCATCAAAAAATGTAATGTGGACCTTGAGTTGGCCGGGAAAACCAGGAAACTCCAACTATCTGAGTTGGAGGAGCTTTGAAATGATGCTTATGAAAACACTAGAATCTATAAGGCAAGGACCAAAGCTCTCCATGACCAGATGATTTCACATAAGAGCTTTGAGCCGAACCAGAAGGTCTGGCTTTTCGATTCTCGATTGAAGCTTTTCCCTGGTAAACTCATGTCTAAGTGGGGCGGCTCATTCGTTATTGAGCGGATTTTCCCTAATGGGACTGTCGAAATCTCTGACCCAAAGACGGGTAATATTTTCAAGGTCAATGGGCAGCGTCTCAAACCCTTTATTGACCATGTGCTCCTTGAACCCGTCTCGGACAAGGTTGCTCTTACCTTGCCATAACCACCGCAGGCTGATCATTACCTAGCTGAAAGTACTAAACTAAGCACATGTAAAGACTGTTCCAAGCTGACATGAGTCTCACGGAAACCAGGTGCTATTCTTCCACTTCTACTCTCTTGCATGCTTTCATTTTTTTCATAATAAGGACATTGCAATAGCTAAGCATGGGGGGGTGGACATAGTTTATAACCATTGTGTCAACTGTAACAGTGATTTCCTGTTATTCGATTCTTGTTTTTTTTTAAAAAGAAAAAATAATAAAAAATAATAAAATAAATCAATAATAATAAAAAAATGAAATGAAAATTTGAAAAAAAAAAATAGAATTAGGAGACGAGAACTTAGGCATTAGAGGTTGTGTAAACTTTAGGAATTGATTCTTTGAGACCTGAACACTTAGACTCTTTAGGTCTTCGAGCTTAATTAGCCTAGGTGCCCACTCGAATGTGGATTTAGTCTCGAGTCCTCGTCAATTAAATTTATTTTAATTTGATAAATAATTTGGGATGATAAGTATGCGACTTATCAACTCACCCTCTGATTTGGGGGGACTTTAAGCCTAAGCATCTACACACATTATTTTGCATTGACTCACTTTCCGGTGGCTTTTACAGAAATTGGGTAGCTAATGGACTGACTTGGGTGGTATGGCTGGCAAGTTGTCGGTGGTAACAGCTCATTGGCTGATTGTCCAGAACTCAGCCACAAGACCATTTTCGTTGTACTGCCTTTAGGTAAATTTTAGATTAGGGAAGCCACCTACTTAAAAAAAAAAAAATCACTCAAAGAAAAGAAGAGAGAAAAAAATAATAATAAAAAAAATAAAACCACACTTCACCGCACGAGTATGGCTGGCAAGTTGTTGTTGGTAACAACTTATTGGCCGGTTGTCCAGAACCCAGCTCACAAAAAAAAATTACACAATAATTCCCAAAATACTTAGGAAAGAAGTGGGGAAGTAGAATAAATCGGGGAGATATACATTGGATTCACCATTGTGTTGACCCCATAAATAAAAGAAGTAGGGAGAAAGCTACCAATAGTAAAGATAAACCTTTAGGCAAGGTCACTTAGGGTTGTAGAAACTCGAAGTCCGTCTTAACGGCCATTTTGTGAGTCTATCACTTTTTCACAAAGATGCTTAGCACTTAGAGTCCTTTTCGAGTCTTGGGAGGGTTGGGTAGCCGTAAAAAGTTATCCCGTAACTCTCAAACTCCAAAAGTACAAAAAAAATTAGAAAAGAAAAAAAAAATTATCTTCTCAAATAAGGCAAGGGCTCGAACGGTCTGTATTCTGGCAGGCACCCAGGCACTGTTGAGTTTTTGTAATTAGGTCTTGGGGATGAGATTTTCTAAAGCAATTAATGAATCTTGCCTAATTACTCGAACCCTGATTCTACTTTTATACATAGCATTTAGGTTAATTTTGCTAGGGACTAGCAAAAAGTAAGCATGGGGGTATGATGAACACACATAAATTCAAGATAAATTGCTTATTTTTGATAGTTCCTAGGCTTAGCATTGCATATCATATTATAAATATTGCATAACATCCATTTCATGACATTTAGGATAGTTGTATATTTTATATATTAATTCCTCCAGGGTCCATTACCCAACTCATCCAAAATCTTAGGGCAGGTTAGGTGAAATTGATCTACCTTGTTGGTCAACCAACCTTCAAATTAGGTCACAAATCACAATCAACTCTAAAGTTCAAGTGAAATTCTAAGCACCTTAATTCAAGATTAAAATTTGGAGGACTTAAGAGGTCAAGTTATTCATTCTGGTCTACTTGGATTCGCGGTGACAAGGAAGGTTGGGTGGGGGAAACCTTGTAACCTGTGGGGATGCTCTACCATGTAGGGGTCTTTGTGGGACTCTTCCTTCTTGGCTACCCAAATATTTCTCAGGTGGACGACTTTCTGATCAAGAGGTATCATCTGCCTCGAGCCTCCATAGTCATCCAAAGATTTTTTGGGAGCCTTAATTGGGTCCATCACATATTCTATCCCTCATCTGGTTCCTTAGTGCACATTTGGGAGGAGGTCCTTAAGACCACCCTTGAGGCCTTCATTAACTGTTCATTCCTGTCGAGGCCAAACCTCGACTCACTTGTTTGTGCTACCTCTTGACCAGATAGATATCTCTTCTGATTCATCTGTGCCTAGGTCTCCTTCATCTATAGTCATGGAACACCAAGCAGAAGAAGAAAACAATCTCTAGAATCAGCTTCAGCGACTCAACAATCTATTCCAGGCATTCATGAATCCACCGCAGCGTCCTATGATGTAAGATCATTACAATCCCACTACGGTAGCAATCGAACCTCGAGTTCAAATCCCTACTGGAGGACCTGATACTGAACTCATGCCGAACATGATTCATGCTATCCCTAAATTTCATGGGCTGAACTCCAAGTGAGTTGAGGCATGTGAGTCGAGGCCATGCCTCGACTCACTTGTTTGTGCTACCTCTTGACCAGATCGATATCTCTTTTGATTCATCTGAGCCTAGATCTCCTTCATCCATAGCCATAGAACACTAAGCAGAAGAAGAAAACAATCTCCAGAATCAGCTTCAGCGACTCAACGATCTATTCCAGGCATTCATGAATCCACCGCAGCATCCTATGATGTGAGATCATTACAATCCCACTACGGTAGCAATCGAACCTAGAGTTCAAATCCCTACCGGAGGACCTGATACTGAACCCATGCCCAACATGATTCATGCTATCCCTAAATTTCATGGGCTGAACTCCGAGGATCCCTTCCAGCATATCAAACAACTCAAGCATCTGGCCCAGACCTTTGGGACAGCTGCTCAAGATCAAAACATCCTGTTCATGAAGATGTTCTCCTTCTCCCTCATGGACAAGGCTGGCCACTGGTACCAAGCCCTAACTCGTCCAATCAAGACATGGGCTGAACTTCAATCCGAATTTCTGAAGAAGTTTTTTCCTATTGGTCGGACAAATGCTTTAGGGCACCAGATCACACACTTTACTCAGAATGTGGGAGAACCACTTCAATAGGCATGGGATCACTTTTTGGATCTCATGCAAAAATGCCCCCATTACGGAGTTCCTAAATGGGAACAAGTCCAGTCTTTTTACCAGGGACTCCGTGAAGATATCAGATTATTCATCAATGCGACTTGTGGTGGCAACATCATGGGTTAAGATGAGGACATCGTGTGGGAGATCTTGGAGAATATGTGTGATAACTCCATCAATAATGAAACCATTGGCATGTTTGACTAGACGACTGCCTGTGTATTGACGAACGCTCGGGGGGCACATGAAACCCAAGGCTTGTCTACACCTGTTGATCTGGAACTAGTGCCCAGTCGCCTGGACAAGGTCTTGATTATCGAGAAGGTGGACAAATTGACTCGGCACTTGCAGAGAGCCACCTTAGCACAGCAAAACCCATTTGCACAACCACCCTCTGGTAAAAAAGTTGTGCATAACATCTATCATCACTCTTATCTTGGTTTCGGAGGACACTCCGGAACTTCCTGCTCTAGTTGGGGGAACTCTGAACCCTCGTATTCTAACTTCTCTAGGGTTCCTCAGACTTGCGAGGACCTCAACGTTATTCAGGATGATTCATTCTAAACACTTATAATCCTGGATGGTGTAATCATCCCAATTTCATGTGGTCAGGGAACAATCAAAATTTGAGATCTCAACTCTAGCCCCGACCACAAGCTCCACATCCATATTAGCCTATTTAGCCTAGGCCCAATCTGAATTATCAATCCAAGCCAACACGGGAAGATCAAATGTCTCTAATCCTTCAAACCCTGGCTGACATTCAAAAGATGAATGCAGCTATGCTGAAATAACACAAGGATGAGATCACAGAGGTCCGTAATCAGCTCGCACAGATGGCGAATTCTCGCCAACCTGGTGCACTTCCTTCACAACCTTTGCTGAATCTGAATAACATTCCGAACCAGAGGCATGCTATGAACCCGAATCGGGGCCAAGCTTACTCTATCTATCAGGCCCCTTCTGCTCCATCACCTGACGGGATGGAGGCTTCGACATCATGATCGGGATATCAGTAGCAACCACCACTTCTACCAACTCCAAACCAAAACCAGGCAGGACTAAATTCTGTTACCACCCGAAGTGGCAAAACAACTCAAGATCCACCTTATCCGAGCCACTCTCAGCCTGGTAGTTCAAAGCCTAACCCTAGATTGGTTATCCAGGGCACCCCTATCCCAGAACCTGAACCAATCCTAGAGGAACCTACAGAGGTTCCATTTCGTGAGGCCTTGACTAATGGAAAGAGGAAACCCAACCTTGTGGCACTCGAGGAAGATCTGATCAAGCTCTTTGAGCAAGTTTAGATAAACATCTCCTTGATGGATGTGATCCACCACGTACCAGCATACGTGAGATTTCTGGAGGATTTGCGTACACCTAAGCGTAAGTCGTGAACCAAAGACGGGAGTCCAATCGTATTATCTGAGAAGTTAGATCGATTATTTTGAGCAAGCTCCCGAAAAAAGCAAAAGATCCTAGCACCCCTTTGATCTCCTACAAAATTGGTGATCTAGAGTTTGATCAAGCATTATTGGATTTAGGAGCCTCCATAAACTTGATACCTACATCCCTATTAGACCATTTCGAGGAAACTGAGCTCAAACCAACAGAGGTGACTTTGTAGTTAGTAGACCGATCGACCAAGTCACCTAGAGGAATTCTCGAGGATGTTCTTGTTCGGATTCGTGATTTCTACTTCCCAGTGGACTTTATTATATTAGATATGGATACTCTTGAGAATATGAAGAATACACCAATTATTTTAGAAAGACCATTCCTAGCCACATCTAGGGCTAATATAAACTACTAAGAGGACCAAATCGAATTAAAATTTGGGAACAAAACATTGAAGATTGATATATTTAAGGCCCAGAAAGGAATTAACTGTGGGGCAATTGAGCAAGTTTGCGATCTCGGTTCCGTGATTGAGGACCTACTTCTAGAAGAGAACCTGATTACCCTTGATCCTCAATCCCAAGTAGATCATGCCCCACAAATAGAGGAGCCTAGAGCTAATCCAGATTAACCCAAAGCTCCCGCCTTATCTTTTGAGGCCCATTTCGAACCTCCTTCCACTGCTGATAACCCTGTTATGGAGTTGAAACCTCTTCCTGATCATCTGAAATATGTCTTCTTGGGTTATAATCAAATGTTTCTTGTGACCATCAATTCCCGACTCACATCTGATTAGGAAACAAAGCCGATTTCTGTCCTCCAGCAGCATCGGAGAGTCATTGGATGGACTCTTGATGATCTGATTGGTATCAGTCCCTCCTATTGCACACACTGTATCTGCACTGAAGAGTGATCACGACCATCCCGAGAGATGCAGAGAAGACTCAATCCAAATTTGCAGGAGGTCGTGAAGAAAGAGATCATCAAGTGGTTAGATGCTGGGATCATCTACCCGATCTCTGACAGCCGCTGGGTGAGCCCGATCCAGGTTGTGCCTAATGATAAGTCCACTTTAGTGGATCATTATTTGGCCTAAGTACTCTCTAGTTAGTTATTCTTAGTTGTTAATTGATTAAGAGTTATATGATAATTTACCTTAGTTTGCATATAATTTTATACGTCAATTTTACATTTAATAACTTATAATATGGTAACATAATTTATTTGATGAATGCAGACTAGGTGCAAGAGTTTAGACGTCCATTTCTACGTCTATAAGACATTTGGAGATCAGTATGGATGTCTAGGAATTGCCATCACAAGCTCATTGATTCTACATTTTTTTAAGATGTCTGGAGACAATGTCAAACGTTTGATGGGAACTGCCAGAACTTATCCATCCGTTCCATCCACTCGCGATCCTCGCAAGTGGTTGGAGAAGCTTTCGGCTGATGAAACAAACAGGCGGGTCATTGTTTTTAAAAAAGAGGAAGATCATCTTCTCCCAGAGCCTGCACCATGAAGCATCGCTTGCACCGTGGACCCAACGCACGCTATGGCCTGAGCTCTCCACCGTCAACCTTTCCCTATCGTGGTGTGTGCGGTGACAGCATGCACACCATCACCTCCATCAACACCATCATCTACAGACCACCTGCCTCACCTTCTTCTTCCTCCAGTGCACCCAACAATCACCGCACGCACCACTGCCATCACCACACATGCAAGCAGCTGTTGTGCGCATGACCTCCACACTTGCACAGCAACAACCACAGCCACAGCCACAGCTGTGCATGCTAGCTTGTGCCACAAGCCTCCCACACGCACAACCCATGCGTGCATGCCCTTGCGCGCAGTCGGCCTTCTTCATCTTCTTCTCCAACAGAGAAGAACCCAAAGCCACTGTTGGTCCTCCTCCTTGCAGCCATCACTTCTGGCCACGAAACTTCATTCCGCTAATGCCATCGACCTCGCCTTGCCCTCGCAAGGCCACCCACGCCCGCTGTAGCCCTTCCTGCAGTCCATGCACATGCGCGCACAAGCCACCACCAGCCATCATCTCCTCGTTGCCAACGACAACTCCAGCCACCTCCGTCAATGCCACTGCTGCCATCCTAACCCTCTCATCATTGGCGACCTCCTCGAAGCTCTGTGCCTCCAACCGTGCCCTCTCCTTCACGTGCACACAAGGGGGCGAGTTCCCCTATTTCTCTATAGTCGAGGATCTATTTCTTATTAACATGAATGCCATTGCCAATTCCACTATACAATTATTTTGATTAATTTATTATGGTAAAATTGTGACATTGCACTTATCCTTTCGCATATTTGATTGGTTCCTATTATGCACATCATTTCACTTTGAAATTGAATTTAGATTTGCATGCAATTAAAAATTACCTCTACCACTACACCTGCATCATCCACATATTTTGGGAGATTGATTTCTAACGTAAAATTTACATAAATAGCCCTTCACTTCTCATGAAATTGAAAGTACATTCAGAGTAGCATATTCATTGAATTGATTTAACGAATGTTTTGTGAACATGATGGCTACATTCTAGTGAATTTATTGCAGTTGTTTCTCCTTGTGGATACGACACATTTTTATTGCAATCATCTTAATTAAGCATAAATCTAGTTGTCACCTAAGAAGGTAGGGCTTACCGTTATCATGACTGAATCCGAAGAGACCATCCCAACCCGCATCGTGAATTCGTGGAGAGTTTGCATTGATTACCGAAGACTAAATGCCTCCACAAAGAAAGATCATTTCCCACTATCATTTATTGATCAAATTCTCGAGAGATTGGTGGGAAATCGATTCTTTTGTTTCTTGGATGGTTACTCCAAGTATAATCAGGTGGTAATTCATCTAGAGGATCAGGAAAAGACCACCTTTAATTGCTCCTATGGTATGTACATGTTCCATAAGATGCCTTTTGGGCTATGCAATGCACCCGCCACCTTTCAGTGATGCATGCTAGCCATATTCTTCGACATGGTAGGTAAATACCTTGAAGTATTCATGGATGACTTCTCAGTATTTGGTGAATGTTTTGATGAGTGCCTCTTACATTTGGTCTAAATCCTCAAAAGATGCATTGATGTGAACCTAGTGCACTCTTGGGAAAAGAGCCACTTTATGGTTCCAGAAGGCATCATCCTGGGACATCATGTTTCCGAGATAGGTATTCAAGTCGATTGAGCCAAGGTGAATTTGATTTCCAAACTTCCTGTGCCTAACTCGGTCAAAGATATCGGATCATTCCTGGGGTACGTTGGATTTTATTGCAGATTCATATCTAATTTCTCCAAGATCGCCGCCCCTTGACAAACCTCCTCTTAAAAGACACGCCTTTCAAGATGACGAGTGAGTGCATTCATGCATTTGAGATCCTGCATGACCGAGTCACCAAGGCACCAATCTTGTAATCTCCTGACTGGTCTCAACCCTTTGAGATCGTGTGTGATGCGTCTGACTACGCAGTGGGAGTGGTGTTAGGGCAGAAAATAGACTGGAAACCCATGGTCATATATTATGCAAACAAGACATTAGACGAGGCTCAGCGTAACTATATAATTATGGAGAAAGAGCTGCTAGTTGTCGTATTTGGCTTGGAAAAATTCAGATCATACCTCTTGGGTTCCCATGTCATTATATACTCAGATCACACTGCAGTGAGGCACTTACTCACGAAGGATGCGAAACCTAGATTAATTCGATGGATCTTACTGTTGCAAGAATTCAATCTTGAAATTCATGACAAGGTGGGAAAGCAGAACGTGGTAGCTAACCATTTGTCTTGCCTTCCTTCTTCGGTCATTGACCCGTCCGGACCTATCACCGAGCATTTTCCGGATGAACTTCTATTGGCCATTAACGAACTTCCCTAGTTTGCTGACATGGTAACTACTTGGTTACGGGGAAAGTCCTACCATATTGGGCGACTTCCAGGTGGGACAAGTTGATTTTCGATGACAAGTACTACTTTTGGGAAGAGTCGTATCTTTTCCATATTGGAAATGATCAAGTCATCCAGAGATGCATTACTAACAATGAGGTGAATAACATCATCTCATTCTGTCATGACCAGGCCTGTAGTGGCCATTTCTCTAGTCAAAAAATCACAGCGAAGATCCTCCATTGTGGGTTCTTCTGTCCCACAATGTTCAAAGATGCACAAACTTATTGTAGGGCATGCACTCATTGTCAGACCTTAGGCAACATGGGCCCACGTGATATGATGCCCTTGAATCCGATCATTGTGTGTGAAATCTTTGACATTTGGGGAATTGATTTCATGGAACCTTTTCCAGGATCTAATGGCTTCGAATATATCTTATTCATTGTTAATTACGTATCTAAATGGATCGAAGCCATCCCCACCAGAATAAATGAGCATAAAGTTGTTCTTCGGTTCATTCAGGAGAACATCTTTTCCAGATTTGGGGTTCCAAAAGCCATTATTAGCGATGGTGAGTCTCCTTTCGCCAATGCGCACTTCCAGTCCCTGATTAACAAGTATGGGGTGTTGCATCATATCTCGACTCCTTATTACCCCCAGACTAATGGATTGGCAAAACTGTCAAATCGGGAGATCAAGATGATCCTTCAGGTAACTATTCGGCCTGACAGGAAGGATTGGTCTACCTGCCTTCCGGAAGCCTTGTGGGCCTATAGGACCGCCCATAAGACCCAGTTAGGTATGTCTCCCTTTAAACTCATGTACGGGAAGGCATGTCACCCCCCCATGGAAATAGAGCATAAAGCCTACTAGCCAGTACAGAAGTGCAATCTAGATATTGTGAAGGCTGGAATCCACCACTAGTTGCAATTGAGCGAGATTGAGGAGTTATGCAATGATGCGTACGAGAACTCATAAATCTACAAAGAGCAGGTGAAAGCCTTCCGTGATAGGCACATTTCAAGAAAAACCTTCCATCCTGGTCAGAAAGTACTACTCTTTGATGCTAAACTCAAGCTCTTCCCAGGAGAACTCAGATCTAAATGGATTGGACCATTTCTAGTTGGACGAGCGTTCGAAAATGGACCTGTCAAAATCAGTGAACTCAACCTTGATTCTGAACCTTTTGTTGTGAATGGTCAGAGACTCAAACCATTCATTGAACTTATTAACACAAACTTGGCTGCAATATCTTTTGATCTCCATTCTTCTTGAGCTTCATTGCGCCCAGCTAATGGTGTTAAACTTAGCGCTTATTGATAGACGACTTTTCGCTTAGCGTTATAGTATTTAAGTGGTGGAAAAGTCGACTAATAAAAAATAATGAAAATAACCACTCTCAGAAGAGCGGGTCGTGTCCATAGGGAGGCAATGATGCAATCAATACTTAATTTATTAATGTTATTTCGGGTAGTGAGAAATCCCTGTTCAAATCTGACTTAAAATGTGAAGGAAAGTAGATTTGCAATAACTTGAAAAGATAAGGGTATAAGTGTAGTTTTCCCTCATAGAAATCCTCAATAAATTTAGGATGAATTCATGCAGTTTTCACGTGATGTGTACTAAAGACAATTAGTACTTAAGTTAAGCCCAAAATCAATCTTTAAACTAGTTAATATCAATACCATGCAATTATAAAGAACTATGAGTATTTGAATGCAATTCTGCCATAATATAATAATAATAAAAAAATCAAATTGGTGGCTATGGCATTGAATGTAAATTTTAATTGAGAGGAAAATGGGGATTTCTTCCTCTCTCCTCCTTGCGAGAGAGAGAGAGACCCGCGGGGGTTGATGCGAGGCTCAAGAGGACGGCGAGGTCGAGAGCTCTCCGGTGGCGGCAGTTGTGGCGACGGAGGTGGCTAGAGGCGGCCGGTGGAGGTGGCCGGAGCGTCGGTCTATGGAGCAAGAAGGCGGAGGTGCTGCTGCGGTGCCTGCGGCTGTGCGAGCGTGTGCGCGCGTGCTTGTGCGCGGGCAGGTGCATGCATGATGCGGTCTGCAGTGGCTGGAGGGATATGGCGCGCTGTTGAGAGCACTTGCAGTGGCTGGAGATGACGTGCGGGCAGAGAGCTTACAGGCGTGCGAGCGTTGGTGAAGCGATGCGCCTGCAGATGGCTGGGGCGGAAGGTGATGAGGGGCACTGGAGATGGCGTGCGTGTAGGCGCTTGCGCTGCAGGGCAGGCTGGAGCGGTGGTTGGAAGGTAGGTGCGCGGGTGAGGTTGAGGCGCGGGAGAGGCGTGATGGAGAGGGCGCACGTTTGCGGGCATGCGGTGGGCGGTTTGGTGATGTTGAGCACACAGTGCATGCGGTGGAGAAGGAGCGGGCACCGTGTTGGAGAGCGCTAGGCAGTGAAGACTTGGTGATGAAGGAGCGGGCATAGGTGGGCGGTGTGCTTGGATTGGAGAAGTGGCTGGAGATGTACGCACGGAGAAGATGTAGATCCTGGTCCACAGTGCACGCTGGGTGTTGTTCCCCGCAAGGGGGAAGATAGATTTTTCAGTGCATGTCGCCTCTTCTCTTTTTAACTCCTCTCTCTCCTCACGTGCGCCAATCAAGGGATTTGCAAATCCTTTTTCTATTTTTGGCCGGCAGGCGTTGGAGGAGACGGCCGGAGGAAAGGGAAAAGTTCCTCCGGTTGTTGGGGAAATTTTCTCCGCAACCCTTGCTCTTTCTAAATATAATACCTGCACATAAAAATAACAAAATCATTACATATTAAGTTATAGAATGTTATAAACATAAATCATAATGCATGCAATTCTTCTACAACTTAATTGTAATTATTAACACACCTACAAGGTACGATTAAAGGTACTTAAGCTTAATATTAGTCCATTAAAATGGACTTATCAAATACCCCCATGCTTAAGATTTGCTAGTCCCTAGCAAAAATGAAAAATAATGGAAGTAATCAGAAGATTTCTTCTTTTCTTACTTCAAAACTTTAGAAATCCAGACAAATGTGAAGTGCTGATAGCCTAGGTAACAGATCCATGTGAAAGAGCCGATTCGCATTAGGAGTTCGTACATCACCCTTGGCAAAAATTTTTGTTGAGATAGGCAACTACTTCCCTCGGGGATAAAGCAGACGATAATATGAAATTTGACCCCGGTGTTTGGCTTAGGTAGGAGATATCAAGTTGAATGGATTTATATTTGGGGGCACACACTCAACTGGTGCTACATATAGTTTAGTACTGTAGACTCTAGCTCTCTAGACTATTAGACAAGTCAACTCTGAGAGAGGCTACACAATTGTGCTCTCTTGATGTTTCTAAGTACTCTCTTTTCTTTCTTTCTGAGATCACAATCTCGCCAGATTTAGAAATTGTAATGACTATTTGGTGGCCTCACATGGCATCCTCACTTCAATTAAAGTCCTAATA
Organism: Thalassia testudinum; assembly: GCA_037157565.1. NCBI lineage: Eukaryota > Viridiplantae > Streptophyta > Magnoliopsida > Alismatales > Hydrocharitaceae > Thalassia > Thalassia testudinum. Next base: position 138,958,115 of record JAZHRO010000063.1, read on the forward strand.
ACTCTACAACTAAGTTAGAGTTCTCAACCAGTATTCAGGCGATCAGAAATACTAGAAGGTAGGTATGAGTCATATTTAGTGGAACGCAATAGGTGTTTTGTTGCCTCAGAAACAGTGTTACATCATAGACTTGGATTTTTTTTTTTGTAATATAACTATTTCTTCTTTTTGTTCTTTCTGTTTCTTCTTTTTCTTCTTCTTTTCTCTCTCTTTTTTATTTTTATTTTTTATTTATTTCTTCTTGTTTTTGTTTCTTTTTCAATCAACACAACACGATACGAACTTTAATTTATGAGGCATTATTAGGGATGATGATGGTCAAGAGGAAGTTATGTGGCTTATTTGGTGGAAGTGCCTATTCTCGGCACCGGGAAGGAATGGATAGGACAGGCGTATTTCTGACCTTTGACACTATTACCCTCCTACAGCTGAGGACTCTATGAAGGACGTTCGTAACCATCCACCATAGTTATAGCTTTATTAAGACTCAATCTTTGTGTATCTGCCTTATTTGGTGACTCTCAGGAATTCACTCAAAGTACGTACATAGGAACAGAGAGTGAAAACTACGCCTAACTCTGAAGTATCATTATCTAATTGTCCAAAACTTAAGAGTCCTTGCACAAGACTTAGCGCACCAGTAATCTCTTTACTTCTTCTCACAAATATGAGGTGGATCTACTAAAAGATAGTATGCCTAACTCCCTATGAACTGTCAAAGGGTTCAGTAGACTTACAAATGCTCATTGGTTTTCCTCAAGGATCCATTACCAAATCTATGTGCACGTGAAATAAATACACTGGATTCTAAACTTAAGAAATAATTCCAGAAGGAGAACCTCCAATAACAAAGGTATTTTGCTAGGGACTAACCCATTCAGCTCAAAATTTTTTTTTTTAATACTAACCTAAATGCATAAATACTTCTTAAAATGCAAATGCACTCCCCCATGCCTAAATCCTACAATGTCCCCATTATAAAATTAAAACAGGAGGAGAAAGGAAAAATATCACCTGACACAGTTTGTTGGGTTGCCTCCCAACAACTGCTACATTTTCTGTCAGCAGCCAGACTTATAAGGAACCTGTAAGTCAAGTTCCAAACAGAAAAGGTTAGGCCATAAGAATATGCGTAACAGTGCAGGCCTAGAAAATAGGTAACCACGGATGTTGGCGAGCTGATGATGTAATGTAATTCCAAATGCTCGCCAGAAGAAATGAAAACAGAAAATCTCGTTGGCTACTTGGGGAGGTCTAGGAATAATAAACGGAATATGAAAAGGGACCTCCCGAAACGGAATAAGTGGAGGATAACAAGGATCCTCCAGAGCAGGATGGGTTTTAAAAGATATACACATAATTAGTTCAAACCCTTGAATGGCGAGAGTAAAAGTACAAGCATCAATCCATACTCGCCATTCTATCCTAGGATGTACTGGCCTGATATACTCTCCAGAAAGAATGTACATGAGCAGAAATCTGAGCCACGGATCGGTTAGGGAGTATAATGGTTGTTTATAGTGTTGGAAGGTAATGGTTAAGTCCAATGAGGGCTTAGTTGGGTCCAATTCCAACAATAATTTAGATTTTATACACTCCCTAACAGTAGTAGACAACTTCAAGTTATCCTGCCTAGCATTAATGATCGGAGTCATATTTGAATCAAGGGTAGACTCCAAATTACAACTTTTTGATGGCAGGGTCAAAATGTAAGAATCATTATCATTCAGCTCATCCCCAGATTCGTTTGGTTCACTGAAATATTTGTCGGGGTGTATATGTGATTCATTAGGAGTTGGATCAGTATCCTCAATTATTTCTAAAGGAGGATCAGTCTTAATATTTTGGAGGAAGCCTATATCATTGAATTCGTCATTCTTCTTGGGGTATAAATCCTTAATTGATGTTTTTTGTCCCTGAGAGTCTCCCATAGACTTCTGATTATTTTGTTCGTCCTCCTCTAATATCAACTCCTATTTTGATGGAGGATGACTCTTAAAAGAAAGGAGGAATCTAGATTTAATCATATTATTTCTACCCTCTGGAGGTAAATCCTCAAATGATAAATAATTCTCCTGTGAATCACTCCAGATTTTCAGTCCAGGTTCCTCTATTAGGGTATCGTCATCTTCAGAATTAGACTTGTCATATCCCTGAGACCAGAATTGATCATCCTCTATTCCCTTTGGGTCACATTCATTAGGTGCATTTGAATCCTCAGAATATTGAATGATAGGTGTTGATTCCCTAAGTGGAGGGTCAGGAGTAGGCTCACTAAGAGTAGAATGGGATTCCACCAAATAATCAAGAGGGGAAGTGATAGGAACAATATAACCTTGACCCGGGTTGGTAGGGGTAAGGAGAATACCATCCTTGGGGTCAAGGTCCTCAAGAGATACCATCTTCCCTTGCTTTTAACTGCAATATAATTCAGGTGGATAATCATTATGATCATTATCCTCTAGTGGCTGTGTCTCATTGGAAGAGTCTAAGTGATGGCTACCGAAAATTGAATCCCTATTGTCATTAGGTTCCTCAGAATTATTTTCATGATCATGGTTTATTGGGTAGGGATCAGGATTATTGGGAAGTGTGTAGCTAAGTTCTCTTATTTCATCATTTAAGTGTTGACTATTCCTTAACATCTCTCCCATTGATTCCATTATTTCCTTTTGCTGTTTTTGCATTTCTATCATAAACGAGGAGAGACTGCTATTATCAGGTTGGGGAGGATAGTCAATTTCAGGCTCTAATTGCCTAGGGGTATCGATCCAACCTCGATACGGAAAATCATGAAGGGTGGGAGGGTTGGTTGTTTGCATGAAAGTAGGGATTTCAGGATTGGAAAATCCTGCTCCTAGGCTCTGCTCAAAAGTGGGAGTTATCAAGCCAGTGCTCCCAGGGTAAGAATGAGAATGATCCCATGAATTATCAATGTATCCATCAAAGGATGGATACGCTCAGAGCATGGGATCCTGATTAAAAGATGGGAAGTATTGACTCTGATAATCTGAATGATAGGAGTAAGAGTAATCATTTCTTTAAGCAAAATAATTTTAACTCTCTTAGGATTTAGCAAAATTCAGAATATAAGCAGAAAACTTCCTAGAGAGTTCTATTGTCAAAGCAAACGCAAATTCAATGGGATCTGTTTTTAGTAGATTGCAGGTCTTAGAGTATATGTTTAGTTGGTGGCCAAACAAGTTTTGCAAAAATTACCCTTCCTAGGCCAACCTTCGCTGGTGCCTATAACCTACTCGCAAGGGATGGAAGTCTCGAATCGAGCCCACACACGAGGAACCGAAGTAACTTGGTGGATAGGCTTGTTGATTTTCGACTAACTTCCCTTGTGGTGCAAAAGAGGAGAGGTAGAAATTTATCTAGTGACCTTATGTGTGAGGTGCACAGTGTCTCAAGTGTGCAAGCATACGATCGTGTTTTGATTTTTTAAAATTCTGCAAACAGGATCCTTTTGCACATAATTTTCAGTCACAGATTTTAAAGTCCAACCTCTTAACAGTCTCAATTTTTTTAAAGTGACCACTGAATTAATTTGATTCAAGCACTTTAGTGGTCTTAGATTTTGGTTCAATGCATATGCATGACAAGTAATTAATGCTCAAGGGAAGACGTACCTTACTCCAGCTTTCTTTGTGCAATAATGAATGCAGTGCAATAAAAATAAACTAGATGCTACTCATTCAGTCCTTGATGGTCGTCCTACAGATATGCAGCTTCTAGCAGGCAGTTCGAAATTTTTTTTTATATAATAAACAAACAAAATTAATCTGACTAACTAATCGAAATTCAGTTCAAATAGTGCAAATAATCCTATAATCTAAATAAATGGGAACACGCTCCCAAAAATATGCTCCCGCATACAAGAGCGATCAGAAATAAAATGGCACTGGGAACACGTTCCCAAAAATACCCAACAAGGGCCCAAAAGACAGTAATTTAAATTCTAATGTCTATCTAACTAAATCTAACTAAATCTACTGCCTAAATCAGAAATAGGCTTCTCTGTAAGCCTAAATGCGTGGGATCAAGCCCACATGTTCCTATTGTCGCCCTCCAGGTGGCGTCAAGGTCCACCAAAAAGATCGTCTCCGCCGTGCACGTTGTTCACGTTCAAAGTCGTCGCTTTGCTACGCCTCATCGCCGTGTCAGATTCCTTGCACAATAATAAAAATGATTAGATAATTTCGCAACTCAAAAGATTTAAAAACAATAAAGTAAATCTATTGCGTTTGTTGCCTCCCCGGCAACGACGCCAATTTTGATAGACGACTTTTCGCTTAGCGTTATAGTATTTAAGTGGTGGAAAAATCGACTAATAAAAAATAATGAAAATAACCACTTGCAGAAGAGCAGGTCATGTCCACAGGGAGGCAATGATGCAATCAATACTTAATTTATTAATGTTATTTCGGGTAGTGAGAAATCCCTGTTCAAATCTGACTTAAAATGTGAAGGAAAGTAGATTTGCAATAACTTGAAAAGATAAGGGTATAAGTGCAGTTTTCCCTCACAGAAATCCTCAATAAATTTAGGATGAATTCATGTAGTTTTCACGTGATGTGTACTAAAGACAATTAGTACTTAAGTTAAGCCCAAAATCAATCTTTAAACTAGTTAATATCAATACCATGCAATTATAAAGAACTATGAGTGTTTGAACGCAATTCTGCCATAATATAATAATAAAAAAAAAATCAAATTGTTGGCAATGGCATTGAATGTAAATTTTAATTGAGAGGAAAATAGGGCTTTCTTCCTCTCTCCTCCTCGCGAGAGAGAGAGACCCGCGGGGGTTGATGCGAGGCTCAAGAGGACGGCGAGGTCGAGAGCTCTCTGATGGTGGCAGCGGTGGCGACGGAGGTGGCCGGAGGCGGTCGGCGGAGGTGGTCGGAGCTCCGGTCTGTGGAGCAAGAAGGCGGAGGTGCTGCTGCGGTGCTTGCGGCTGTGCGAGCGTGTGCGCACGCGCTGGTGTGCGGGCAGGCGCTTGCAGGATGCGGTCTGCAGTGGCTGGAGGGATATGGTGCGCGGTTGAGAGTGCCTGCAGTGGCTGGAGATGGCGTGCGGGCAGAGAGCTTGCAGGCGTACGGGAGTTGGTGAAGCGGTGCGCCTGCAGATGGCTGGGGCGGAAGGTGATGAGGGGCACTGGAGATGGCGTGCGGGCAAGTGCTTGCGCTGCAGGGCAGGCTGGAGCAGTGGCTGGAAGGTAGGCGCGCGGGCGAGGTTGAGGCGCGGGAGAGGCATGATGGAGAGGGCGCACGCCTGCGGGCTTGCGGTGGGTGGTCTGGTGATGCTGAGCACACAGTGCATGCAGTGGAGAAGGAGCGGGCACCGTACTGGAGAGCGCTAGGCAGTGAAGACTTGGTGATGAAGGAGCGGGCATAGGTGGGCGGTGTGCTTGGATTGGAGAAGCAGCTGGAGGTGTACGCACGGAGAAGATGTAGATCCTGGTCCACAGTGCACGCTGGGTATTGTTCCCCGCAAGGGGGAAGATAGATTTTTCAGTGCACGCCGCCTCTTCTCTTTTTAACTCCTCTCTCTCCCCGCGTGCGCCAATCAAGGGATTTGCAAATCCTTTTTCTGTTTTTGGCTGGCGGGCATTGGAGGAGACGGCCGGAGGAAAGGGAAAAGTTCCTCCGATTGTTGGGGAAATTTGCTCCCCAATCCTTGCTCTTTCTGAATAGAATACCTGCACATAAAAATAACAAAATCATTACATATTAAGTTATAGAATGTTATAAACGTAAATCATGATGCATGCAATTCTTCTACAACTTAATTGTAATTATTAACGTGCCTACAAGGTACGATTAAAGGTACTTAGGCTTAATATTAGTCCATTAAAATGGACTCATCACTTATCGGCAAGCAACCCATCATCTTTTGAAAATTCTAAAACCTTCCTAACATATCCTTTTGCTGAATTCATATTGCACTTTAGGGTTTGTCCATTAGAACAATTGACTCCTCCTTTGGTACTTGTATTAGAGCTAGAAATCGTCTGCAATAGTCACTCCAACCCGTTCACCACCCACCTATTTTAATGTACGATCTGAATTGAACTCGAACCCACCTAATTTACAATGGGGACATTGCAAACCTTAGGCATGGGGAGGTATTAAAGTGTAAAACACTGTGAAATCAATGCATGGAAGGGTTTATTAATAAGAAAAAAGAGAGAAAAGAGGAGAGGAGAGGTCATTTTGAGCTAAATGAAAAAAAGGAAGGGAAGGAAAAGAAAAGAAAGAAGAAAAAGGAGCAAATAAAAGAAAAAAAAAGAAAAAGAGAGTCCCTTAAAACTGAACATGGAACCTACCTAACTTCTAGGTTGGATCAGGTGATGAATTAAGACCTAGAAGGCTAAAACTTAGGGAATTAGTGGCGGATACCAACCTTAGGCCTCTTTGATCTATTTTAGGGTTTAAACACTCAAGTATTTGTTAATATCCAAATTAATCCTTAAGAGGTTGAGGAAAGTGTGAGGATGATGTAGTAGGCCTAAGGCTTAGGGATTATTTGGCTCCGTTGCCAGCCCTTTGGTTTGTGAGACTTGGTAACCTAAGTACCTAAAAATCACACACTTAGTCTTGTTCAGTATGCTTAATAAAGAAAAATCATGCCAAAAGTGTTATATTCTGAAAAGTCATCTCGAAGATCTAGCTTAGAAGTGGCTTGAAAACACAAATTGATTGGACGAGTTCTCGGCACGGAGAGGTGGAAAATTCCCCTTGAAGATGCGTAATAACATATTATCTCCTCAGTGCTTGTCTCCTAGGATATCTAAATATCTTACTGGGGGCATGTAAGTACCTTGTGCTGGTTCAGGTGCCATGGGTAGGATTATCCCAAAATGTCGATTGCTAGGGCTTGAATTTAGTTACAGAACGCCATGGATGACACTATCTCGAAGTGTCGAAAGCCAGGGTTCTGGGGGTTGCCATGGGCAGTGCTATCTCGAAGCATTAAAAGCTAGGGACCCTTCAAGGATTGATGGTGGGGACAAGGAATTCGATACAGACTGTGTTTAGGACCAATTCGAGGCTGGATTTATGGAAAAATAAAAAGAAAAGAGAGAAAACTTTCCAAATGAAAATCCTTCTCTATTTCTTTCTTACAAGAATGCACTGGCAAACTGAACTTGGACATGTTACATCTATGCACGGGTGCTTTAACCGTTGGGTCCAACGAACCACTAGGTAGTTTTTGTGGGCCTTAGAAACTGAAGCTGGTCAGGTCTGGATTTTGGTTGATACTTAGTACCTCTAGGTCTATTGTTGGTATTCTGATCTGATTTCTAGAGATGTAGCTTAGTAAGGCTCCCTGACGGTTACATCGACTTAGAGACCTGGTTTGACCCATAGGATATTTGCTAAGGGACTAGCAAAGGCTAGACATGGGGGTATGATGGGAACACCATCATAAGTCCTAATTGGCCACTTTTAGTCTGGAATAAAAGATAAAAGCTCCTAAATAGCCATCAGGGGGTCAAACTCCACTGGGCTGTTTTAAGAAGAGAATAATAAACTAGGATTAATTTTGTAATTTTAACAACATATCAGGTACACAGAATAACCAAGGGGTTAAATAAAGGTCAAATGAGCATTAAAATCTAATAAGTGGGTCCATGCAAATAGAAACAGGGTTTCGTGCATTTTGAGAACTAATTCAGCACCCAAAACCCTAATTTTAGACTTGCTTACATTACTAAGGTTCTGGTTAGGATAAAATCCATATAAATATTCTAAAATTCATATAAAAATATTCCATAAGGTTTGGTACCCTTGATTTGACCATTGGAACCCATTTTGACCTTAAACAGAGTCACAGACATAATTATACCCTAATTTGGGTTTCTACACAAATTACCTAATCAAACTTGGTCAAAACTCAAATCCAACCTCACAATTAGATTCCTTGAGTCCAAATTATATTTGTACCAAAATTTGGGCTCAATCAGAGTCCATCTTGACCTAGTTCACATTTTGGTCCAATCTAACTCTTTCTCTCTCATTGATGCCCCAACTTTTGAAATATTTACAAATAGCCCCCTAACTTCTCTTCATCTTCTTCAAATGGATCCTTGCCACCATGGTAGGTGTGAACCCATGAACCCAAGCTTCCAATCTAGGATTCCTCCCTGATTGCTTGGTCAATCCCTTCCAAAATTGGAAGGGATGATCCTGAGGAAGTCCTAACTCGTTTAAACCTAATTCTAGACTCCAACTCCCCTCAAAAAACTCGTGCGAATCCTTGGATTTCAAGGATCTTCTGCCTAAAAGTCCAAGCTTCTCAAGCTTTTTTCCAAGCTTGGAAGCTTTCTTGAAGCTCTATAAAAGCTTCCCCAATGCATAACCATGCTCCTTAGCAAGTTTTGGCCAGAGAAATCCCTCTTCCTTCCCTCTCAGGCCACCTTAGCACCTTGCTCCGGTGACCCTCTCCGCTCTCCTCATTTGGCCGTCCAACAATCAAATTGGGTGGTCCTCTGCCTTCCTCTGCCTCCTTCGCATCTCTCCGGCTGAAGAGAGACTGCTCCCTGCCTCTTCATCGTCGCCGCCAACTCACCGGACTCCATCTTCTTCGGCTTTGGCTTGCCAACGTCGGTGCTCTCCATCCATCTCCTTCCCCTCTAAGCATCTCTATCCCTTCCTCCCTCCCTCTACTTTTTTCCCCTCTCCCTGTACTCTCTTCCCCCTCACTCACAACTCACTCATGACCACCATACCTCCATCCACACCGCCTTCGTCATTTGCTCCAGTGACGCTCCGACGAAGCCTCCCCGACCCTATACACCTCCAAACATTACCGCTCCACGTCCACAAGCCCCGCCTCGACTCCCTCTACAAAAACCCTCAACCAATTTCACTTTCCACCCACTGAAACTCCTCCCCGAACACCACCTTCTTCGGTTGTCATCTCCGTTACTGTCAGCCCTCCATTGGCTCCCACATGCCACGAAACTACCACCATTGCATTCGCCACTTCATGATGAAGCTTTTGAGCACATTTGATGTAGCTGAAAGGCCGTATTCTTGGTTTTAGGTCATCACTAGACGACGATCACCGCCCTTGACCTCTCTGACGATAGCTACAGTTCTCCGACCATAATACCTCTAGACAGCACCTCCAGATGCTACAGATTACCTCCTGGTGCATCTCCAGGCCCTCGATCAAAGCCATCATCCGCAACTGCTGCCTTAATCAGAGCTCCATCTGCAGCACTTGCGCGAAGAAGAATTGTGGGACAGATAGTCCCACATAGTGGAACCTGAAGCTGCCCGAGCGAGATAAAGGGATTTTGTGTCCTTGACCCCTCGCCCAAGACACAAGGGTTGAGTCCCCAGCCACCTCACATCTGCTTACTTGACCGAGCACTCCTCGCTTGAGACCCATGCTTGCAAGCCTGGTCCTATTCACAATCGATTACCCACCAGATTACCTGGCTAAAACCAGGTCTCCGAGAAAAGAAGAGAGAAAGAGAGAAGGGGGGTTTTTGCCCTTATGCTCTCTCTGTACTTAGCCGATGCTGAGGCCTTTGCCTTTATGGTGTGGTGCTATGTTTGCCTCTTCTCTGAGGCACAAAGGACGAAGAGAGAGGAGGCCTTTGCCTTTTCTGTTGAAGCTGAGCCTTGAGCAACTTAAGGCATCTACTGGTGCCTTAGTTCTGTTGGGATATTCATCTAGTTGACGTGGAATATTTAGTTGAGAATTACTGTTCATATATTTGAGATACTTGAGCTTAATTTCAAAGGGTTAATTTGGTGATTCAAATCACCATTTTAACCCATTCGTTTTGCACTTTGCTACTGGATTTCATATATACATCATTTTGAGTAGTTCTAAATAAAGTTTTGATCGTAATTGTTTATATTTCTTGTGATTAGCGAGATTGAATTGCCATTACTTGTTTCCTGTATTCGACCTTGGACTCTTCTTTGATTCTGAGCTATAAATTTAAATGATTTGAGCAATTTTATCTTATACTATGACGCATCTCTTTAACAACGACAAATTCACTTAAACACTACTCTGATACCAACTGAAATAACACTAGAAGGGGGGGTGAATCGTGAAATTGAAATATAATAAGCAAATAAAAATTTAATCACACAAATAACACAATGATTTTTAGGTAGAAACCCATATTGGGAGAAAACCACCACCTAAGTCAACCTTGACTTAGGATTTATGATCACCAAGTGATCAATCCAAATCTAATTAGGCTAATAAAGACTCTGACATTAGAATTAGACAACTGATTTTTGGGCCAAACATCTAATATAAGTTTTAGTTGTTTGATCTAAAGGGTCAGTGTTCCTAGATTTAATTGGATGGAAACAAGGTTCTTGTTCCTAACGATCAGATGTCTGATCTTGCATTTTAAGACGTCTGAGGGTATTTTCGGACGTCTAATAATATGTGGGTTTGTTCCTGGATTAGATCAGATCCAAGTAGGGTTCTAGTATATAGAGGTGAGATGTCTTATTTGGCATCTAACCATATGTCTGGACGTCTGAAGGTCATAATGACCTCGACCTTTGGATTTGTTATGAATCCAAGAATCATGATAGCATTTGACAAATCTTTTCGTTAAGTTAAATTAGCCTAATGTTTCAATCCTAGATGTTTGGAAGCGTGTCCAGACGTCTGATGATAATATAAAAAGTATTCCTAATTATATATGCATTTATTTTATTCTGTCCAAGAAGGATGAGGCTCAACGGTCAGGTTATTAGACAACTAAGGGTGTATCCAAACGTCTGGGGTGATCTGTGGATGTTTGTAATAGTGTCTGGTTGTTTGAAGCCTAAGTGTTCATAATTCTAAGGCATTGTATATGGCTGTTGGTCGTTTGATGCATACATCATATGATTTATCTTTCAATATCAGACCTCTGGGAACACTTGCAGACGTCTGATTCTAAGGTATATGATTATTTCTAAGTTGGGTTTTGTTTCTAAGTTTTTTCAAAGTGTTGCGAGCCTAAGTCTAGTGATCCTATATCTAGATGGGGGCTCTTTACAACACATCTAGACTCGATAAATATAAAATTACAACTCTTTATAAGATTTATATGTCAGATCTTATGACCTAGACTAATGACATCTTCATCCTTCGTTCCTTGTCTTTAAGATCTTAGATGAGTGATTTGCGATGGGTTATAATAAAGAAAGAAAAATAGTGGTTTATCCAGTTTTAATTTTCTTTTAGGTATTTTGTAAAATCATCAAAACATAATTAGGAGAGGTTGAATTAACATTAATCCTACCTATGGGCATTCTAGTTTAGTTGCTACTCTTACAGGAATCAAACAAAAAACCTGGCTCTCCATTGACTAGTATTTACCTCTAGGACACTGACAACTCTCACCTATGAAAGCCCATAGATAATTTGACACTAACTATTTTTTTACATGCAAGCACACACATGATTTAAGTTATGTTTCCAAGAAGGTACAAATTGTTGGTACAACTAAACTAATATTGATTAAAATCAGAATATTCAAGAAAAAGTTAAGAAATGACCTTAAATAAGTATGTCAAAGAATCTGCTAGAACACATCAATCTCTTCTAGAGATAATTTTTGTTGCTCCAACTTCTTTTCACCATGAATAGGATCAAAGAGTGAATACAGTTATTATAGGTGCTAAAGACATAACAATTACAAATTTGCGTACCAAGAAGACAACCTGCAATTATTGAACATGGCCATACCATCACATCCTCAACTGCAAAAGGTACCATGCTCGAATAGTGTACTCAACTTTCGTGCATAGCCTCAAGAACTCAACACGATCAGTATTACACTTTACCAAACATCCCAAGTTAACATAAGCTACTAGAAACGAAAAAATTGAGTAGGAAAACGCAACCAACAAACTAATGAAAGCAGTATCATTTTGAATTGACAACAAGACACCTCTTCAAAGAAAAAAGATTTTGCTAAATTTCCAAGATAGTGAACCAAAAGAAGTAAAAAGATAGATCATTTATGTCACTTGCATTACAAAATTAATGAATGAATACCAGTCACACCAAGCAACGAACAATGATAGCAAGAGATGAACAGAATAAAATAAAAATATTGGAACTTGTTTGCAAAATCAAGTTTTTCACATAACAAATTGGCACAATGTTGATACCACCAAGATCAATAATTGGCAGCAGTATCCCCTAGTTTCAATTAGAACGTTATAGTTAGTAAAGCAATGAAATTAATTAACTACTTGAATTGCTCTATGCTAGAATGCTATAACCACTGACAACTACCATCTCAACACTCACTGTTGTCTAAGCACTATTGTCAAAACAATTTAACAAAATGCAAGTTGGAAAGTGTGAAGTGCTTGAGAAAGCCTAGTCAATGATTCAGCAAGTGTTGATTTGCCCCAATAGTTTACCTTAAGAGACAGTAAATGCACTTAATAATCCATGTGCTAAAAATAGATAAAATGAATAGCTACCATCAATTTATAGTAGCAGTATACAAGACTACCACTAGTGAACTAACACTCATAATTGAAGGTGGGCATATCCTGAATGAAACAAACATGTCAGATAATTGGAACATGTGTGACATTCAACTTAAAAGATAATGCCATCATGATAATATCAGTAATACCTTAACTCTGTAGTTTAATTGGAATTTGAGTCTTCCTAGTAATTACAAGAAAAATGGATAGCTTTACTATAAAGGGTAGGACTCGTATAACAAAATCTAATTCTGACATATCTTTAATAATTTTGTCGAATCTTGTAGTCATCTAATATTTACATCTGCTACCCATTAAACCCCATTGATGGAAGGGTTTATTTTGTTACTCAAAACTCAAAAATTTTTATGCTAATTGTTCAAAATAAAAAATTTCCTTACTAAAGATGTACAAAGAAAATCAACCACAAATCGAGTCTGTCGAATGCATCAACATGAGAAAAATATATAATCCCCCCTTAAACAACAATTTCCACTTCAAATGCGCAGCATATCATAGGACTTCTACAAATGTCCTGAAATTCAATTGTTTGATTTTGAGGAGCCAACCTCCAATGGACCTAAATATGATCCCATTGTTTTTGAGGATAACCCTGAGTCTGATATTGCAAGAATTTTGAGGGAACTTGAGGAAAGGAAGGATGAACAAGATCAAGATCAGGGGCAAGTAGAGGAAACATTTCAAGGAGACAGAGAGATTGATGATCTCGACACCCCTAACCAGGCACATCTGGGTAATGTTGATATGATTTTGTCCAACAATTTTCCTAATCATATGTGCTTGGAGGATTCATTCTCGATACTTGGGTTCAACTCCAATGATTAATCTGGCACACTTCCCACATGAAACTAATCCATTTCCACCTCCATACCTTCTGATTTCCTCCCTTCTCTCCCACTTCACCAAGATTCTGATGGACCTCTCTTCGAGGATTACAATATGGATATGGAGATACATGATTCTACACATTCCATCTCTGACTCTGAGCCCCAACATCATGTGAATGAATAAGACATTGAATCCCCTTATGAAAAAAACATTCTAGAAATTGCAGGACTTTTGGGGATGAATTTTGATGATTTATTTAAGGAATCTTCTTAATTATGGGATTTCGAGGAGCAATCTGTTGGTTCAATGAATGAGGAAAAAGAAGACACTTAAGATTGGGGAAGAAATTATGAACCAACTAGTTTAAATGGATGGCTTGGTTATGAGAAAGAGACAATTTCTGATGAGGAAGAGGTAATTTTTGATGAGGATTTTGAGGAATTCAACATAACTTTACCTCTATCTTTGTACGACCAACAATTTGGTGAAATTATAATCTTTGATATTAAGCACCATTACATGGACCCATATGATTTAGATCTCGAGTTAGACCTAAACTTCAATCCACTTCCTCCACTACCTCTTCTTGAACTTTGGAATTGGATCAATGAGAAGGCTCAACATCATGAACCTTGTTTCTGCTATCTCTATCTATCTCTGCCTAGTCTGTACCTTCGACCAGAAAAACTCTTTGGAGTGGGGCTACACCATCAACTGGTTCGCATTTGTGGATCACTAATTCTTGGACCACACGATCATATCTTCATACTAATCTTGTTCCTCTCTGCAATAATTATTGATCCTCCTCTTGACTCACACTATTGAATTGCATATTTCTTCTTTTGGAGTTTTGGTCTAGCTAATGTCGTAAAACTTAACGCTCGCTGGGAGGCAACCTAGTATTTTGTATAGGTACTTGTATCTTTTATTGTTCTAAGTTGACGTGGAATAACAAGCTCAGTAAGGTGATATCCGCTGCTCTTACTTATTTTATTTTGATTTTCATTTCCATGCATTCCAATGAGGACATTGTAATAAATAGGCATGGGATGGTGGACATTACATGTCTAATTTTTATATGCTAGATATTCTTGTCTTATTATTGTTTGAAGAAAAGGAGTTATAAATAGCATTAATTGTATGTCTCCAACTAAGTCGAGTAAAAAAACTAGGTGCTTCGAATTAATCAAACCAAGAGATTGGTTCAGAACTTTAGACCAAAAAGCTTTTCAGGCTATAGTTAGCTTAATTATTAGAGGATTGATGTAAACACATCTGTTTCACATAAAATGTCTATTTATGTGTGATCTTATGTGTATAATTGCATTCAACATTATAAATATTGCATAACATGTATCATTATGCAATTAGAATAGATTGTACAAATTATAGGTTAATTTGCTCTTTTTATGGTTAGGAGATAGGGTGATATTTATCTGGGCATCAGATTGAAGATCCAACTATATAGATTTGATCAGGGCGACGATCGGAGTCCAATGCCTCGAAGATTGCTCCAATCGGACCTCCGTAGCATCATATGTAGTCTGAGGAAGATCAAAGGCCAAGGGGCAAGGTGGTGAAAATCCAAACTTCAGATGACAAATCCAACTGCATGGATGGGTTCGGATCGACAATCGTAGCCTAATGGCATGAAAATCGACCTAATCTGACATCTGTGGCACCTCCTACGAGCAAAAGAATATGGACGACTTAGATGATGACACGTGTCACCATTTGAGCCACCCACAGCCACCAGCCTTCTCCTTCTTCATCCACACTAGCAAGATCTCAGCCATTGGATTCAAATCCAATGGCCACCGAGAGGCCATGTCACCCCTAACATCACTTGAAGAGAAGTGTGCCATCAGATCTCGACCATTAGATTGAGATCCAATGGTTGAGGGTGCGCGCGGTTTAAAACACAAATGCAACACAAGTGAGAATGTGGTGTAGTGGTCGTGCGCCTTATGCATGACGCGTGACACATGCTTGAATCGCTGGCAGTGGATTTAATCCGCGAGAAGAGGTGCACGAGAAAATTGGGCCACTTGATCGTCATTGAACGATAGTGGCGACATCAACGTAGCTACGCTGGATAAGCGATCGCGTGCACGCACGTGATGATGCGGTGAGGTGCAATATGAAGGCATGGCTGAGCGCACTCCTCAGCCCTTCGATCTTCATCCAACGATGTGGAAAGGGGCCTTGTCGCCCCTTAACTAACGAAGACGAAGCAGCATGCATATGATGTCCGCTCTCCGATCTTGATCAGATGACTATGATTAGCCCACACATCAAATGGTGGAAGGTGAGGCGGCATCGACATGGCCGCACGAGAGCGCTTCGATCCTCATCGCATAGTCGAGATCCCACGTGCAGCTTCAGCAACGTGCGACTACAGTGACACACTTATCTGTCACTAAAGACTTGTATTAAAAGTTTAAAGATGTGAAGTGCCTCTTTTTCCCCCATATCCTCAACTATAAAAGGGACCCCATACCCATTTGTCAAATCATCCCTTCCTTCTCTTCTTACCTTTCCTAAGAGCTAAGAACAAAGCTCGATCTAGTGCTCCCAAGCTATGGGAAGCTTCGCTAGAGTTAGAAAATAAAATTTTCCACTTCTCACCCCCTTCGCGGAGCTCTCGCCAGCCATCCTCTCGCCTTGTTCTGGAAGAGAATCTCGTGACATCGACGCCTTGCCTCATCCCTAGTTCTTCCATATTCGTCGTCCTGCCTCCATTTTCACTCTCCTTCCTCTAGGCGTCGATCGTCCGGCTCGTCCTCCAAGCATTCGTCTAGGAGGATAATTTCTCATCCCTATCTTTTTATCACTTTCTATTGTAGATTTTCAGCTTTATAGTTGTAACAAGTAGTTGTAATTGACATTATCCTAGTTATAAAAGTTGTTCTCTCTATCTCTCTCTCTCTCTCTTTTTCTCTCTCTTGTTTATATTGCAAGTAGATTAGCATTGTGAATGATTTCTTTATAAGAAAAATTATAAAAAAAAATTACGGATTTAGAATTGACGTAATCTCCCTGTGTTAGACATGGGACTTACCAGAGTTTCGGTAAAATTTATCTGATAGCGGATTTGTCGCACTACAACGATGGGTTTTTAACTCAATCCTTTTCACATACAAAATCTCGCTCAACAAGGATGTTCCGCTAGATTTGGGCTTATAGTCTAATTCCAGATAAATCCGACTAGCTGATACCTATAGTCATGGAGAAGAAAGTATAGGGCTCTGTTGTCTGCTCTCCGATTTGAGAGCTAAGTAACCTAAGCACTCAACTTTCACACACATTAGAATTGAGTTACACGCACCTAAAATGGTGAAAACACAGGCATCACTGGGATCAGGTTTAATTCCTTTTTAACCTAAAGATTTCCATGGGGTGGTTCTTGAAAGGTGGAAGGATGAGCCACTCACTTAGAAAAATGATTTGGAGCATAAAGTAAAAAAATGAGAAGTAGGAAATAACTGAATATGCACCTTGTTACAAATAGGTGCCAAAAGTTCCACAAATAAATAAAACACCTCACTACATATGGGTGTTCCTTCCTTTCCAAAAATTAAAAAGAAACAAAAATCAGAGAAGAAAAATTAGGAAAAGAGACCTAGAGTCTAGTCGGGGAGATATACGCCTAGAGTGTTGACCTCGGGATAGAAACAAGTGAGGAGAAAGCTACCATAATTTAAGTAAGGCCAAACCAAAGGAGAAGTGGGTTGACTTGGAATGAACTTCAATTTCTTGAGACCTAGATTTTTGCAACCTTGGAGGTCAGATCTATTACAGTTTGCACGATTGCTTTAAATTCATAGCTACCAAACCTTGAGCAGGTATTGGATCCTAAGAGATCAAACTTAAGGCTAAAGGTCAGAAGCTAAAAATTAACAAAAAGAGTTAGACTACTCGAGTCTAGATGTCTATCCTTGATGCTGTAGGCTTAATGGAATAAGGGTCTTAATTGATTCTTTGAATTTTGGTTGACAAGAAGTGTGTAAGTCTAACTACGAAACCTTAGTTGGAGACATTTCATTTATAGATATTTGTTTTGCTAAGGGCTAGCAAAAGACAGGCATGGAGGTGTGATAGAAACCTATTTTATATTCCTAATATGCTTTATCTCGGGTTAGTTCCTAGGTTAAAACATGCATTTAGGTTGTAAATAAAGTAGTACATGCATGTATGCATAATATAGGACCTAGTGTGTTTTGTAAATAAATATGACTAATTTGTGCTTTTGTGAATAATGTAGGTAGTAAGGTTGATGAATAAAGAATGAGGGACTTGAAGAAGTATTTTAGAGAAGAGAAGGATCCATGGGAAGCCCAAATAAAGAGGACTAAAGGACTTAAAGACAAGGACATTAGAAGAAATAAAGACAAGCAAAGAGAAGGAAGACAAAGAAGGACACATGGCACCACCCAAGCCCTCCTTATTCTTAGACATTAGGACACCTAATTCTTTACAAAACCTTGTCTTAAATCTAATGTAAAGAAACCTCGTCTACCCTTAGATTTCCATCTTAAGGACACCCATAACACAACCTATTTTTAGTAACCCTTTTCTCTCAACTCCCATAACCACATCTCCACCATCTACCCACCATCCTATGGTTCTAATTAGCCACCCAAAAACCTATCATTAGTACACTACCACAACTGCCCAAATTCCCTCCATTCACCATCCAATGGGCCATATCACCCTTAGTTTGATGACCTACCCATGCCACATCACCACACTCCATCTTAGTCCTTAATCTAGAAATCTAAGGCCTAGATTCATAGCCACCCAACCGAGCCTTCCCTACACCTTTAGATGTCCATTTAATGGCCTAAACCAAACCCTAAGTGTTGGCCCTACCACAACCATTAATCAAGATCCAAGGGTCCTCATTTACCTCCATTTCCTATAAAACACACCCCCCTTCCTACACCTACACAAAAAGTAGTTTTCTAGTTTAATTCCCTTAGCTTAGTAGTAGCCTTCCTACCTTAGTTCTACTATAGTACATGCCTACTTTCCCCACCTTCATAGCCGACCACCATAGAAGCTCCTCCACCTTCATGCTACTACCTTTACTCTACCTAGATAGCCTCCTTCTTCCTCCTCCTCGAGCCACTGCTCTCTGTCTTCTTCCTAGCGCCCTGGATTTGAAGCTCTTCCAACTTCCTCAAGCATGCCTCAAGCAGCTCCACCCCTCTCTCTTCATTCTTCTCCTTTCCTTTATTTTATTATGCTCTTCTTGTAATTTTTATAGCTATGTAAGACTTGCTATCATTATCAATAGAATTATCTTTTTGTGATATCTTCTCTTGCTTGATTAGTAGCTTGCTATCTATTCTGTTATATTGATTGCTACTCGATTCGAAAAGAAAAAGGAAAACAATCATATATAAAAAAGATAAAAAAATAATACCAAAGGTTTTGAAAGTAGTGACTGCCTCCTTGTGTTTGACTTGGACTCCTAGTAGTTCAGAATATTTTTTTTAATTAATCACTTTATTTCGCACTACAATGATTTCCAACCTTTAAAACTGTGATATTTAGTGTTGACAGAGCGAGATCGATGTTTATAAAAGCTACGTTGTAGTATAGTCGAAATTGCTTGAAAACAGATAAAATTTATAACTCGAATGAAAGTCCGAGGTCGAACACAGGGAGCAAATAGGAATTCACACACTAATCTCAATAAATATGTAAATGAGCATAAGAAATAACTCAGAATTGATAAGCAATATAAAGCATGAGTTTAACATATGGCAAAAAGAATCTCAAAATAAAAATAATGGTGATTTAGATCACCAATTATTCAATTTAAGCATATATGCAAATAATGCAACAGTACCATCAACCATCAAACTTAGGTACTTAGATAACCAGATAAAGCCTCAAATCAGACGTCGGGTTATTGAATCAGACGACTTATCCGACAAGTGCTACAGTGCTTCTCTAGCACTGTTCTTCTTCTTCTCTTCTTTAGCTTTTGCTCCTTCTTCTCTGTCTATTGTGGCTGTGCCTTCTCTTTTCTTCTTCTCTTCTCTTCTTTATGCACAAGCCTTCTTCTTCTGTTCTTCTTAGGTTCTTCTCCTTTTGTGCCTTCTCTTTTCTTCCTTTCTTCTTATGCACAAGGGAGGCACTTAGATTTGGCTAAGTGTCTCACAGGGCAAAACCCTCCCCTGCTCCGCACTATCTTTCTTTCTCTCCTCTTAGGTTCCACCCTCCTAGGGGCAGTCAGGGTAATCGGGTATACAGATCGAGTGTACTCGGGACCAAGATCATTGGTGTGGGTGGTGAGCGAGGTGTGGACAGGCTTAGACGGGTAATCGGGTGCACCATACCCACGTGTGAGGTGTTGCGGGTGAGGCACGTGAGGGCACGGGGACCTCACCTCCTGTGTGTTACTTGAGGCGATAAGCTCATGTGACAACAACAACTTATGCGGCTTCTACTACTCCTCAATCCATGATGTGGGACTAAATCCCACCGCCTTTTTCTGCGTGGAGCTGCTGCCGAAGGTGGACTCAATTGAGGTGATTGTCGTGGTCAATGGCTTCAATTGACCAGGTGAGTGTACTGCTGAGGCGAATTCGCGTCACCTAGAGGTGGCACCTGGAGCTACAGGTGCCGAAGAGAGCTCCAAGCTTTGCTTGAGCTTGTCGTTAATGGCGTTGGGAGCTTGAGTACCTGAAAACATGAACAAAGCCTTTTGGCCCAATCAAACAAGCTCAGGAGCGTCACCGTGAGGCGAGGAAGTGAACGGTGGTGTTCATGAGGGGTGAGAGTGCGTGAGGTGGCCGGATGGTGATGGAAGATGAAGTGTGTAGGTGTGGTGTTCAGCGTAGCAGCTAAGGGCGTAATAGGGAGAAATAGGATGGGGGTTTTGAAGAGTGGGACACGACAGAGGTCGTGAGGTGGTCGGCGAGGCGGATGGAGTTGTGTAGCAATGCAGCCGCCTCGTCAGAGGAGCGGTCAGAGACGGGGAAGACAGAGGTGAGCAGTGGTGTCAAAGGGTATTTTTGGGGTTTTTGGGTACGAAACTGAACCTAAGCACTAAAAGATACTAAGCTAACCCTAAAATAATGGACGAAGGAGGAAGAACAACACCGGCATTGGTAGGCTGACACTAGGGAAGAAGGTACTCTGGTGATGGGGACGACGATGACGATGGAGGTAGAGGGGCTCCTACTGGTATGGCCAAGAGCGCGTGAGAGAGAGGAAGAGAATCCAGCCACTGGTATTGTGGACGGACGACGAAGGAAGTCATAAGGAGTCACCGAAGCTTGTGGAGCTTCGTGGCCAGAAGAGGAAGGAGGAAAAGAAGGTTTCATAGCCAAAATCAAGTCTGAAGAACATGGTCGTGCCTTGGGGATCCTTTTATAGGCTCAGGAGGGAATTTTGAGCTTGGAAGCCAAGCTTCCAAGTTAGGAAATGTCGTTGGAGTAGGAATTCTCTAGGGTACCCTAATCTCTCATGCGTTCGCATGAGAGATTGGGAAAGTTTTAGGGCTCATGGAAGGATTCAATGGAAAGAAGACTCCTTAAGGAATCTCCCTTCCAATTTTGGAAGGGATTGATTGATCAGAGGAGTTCTCTTCAATCAAAGGTCGTCGGAATTGTAGGAATAGGATTCATGGTGGTAGGGACCTATGTGTGAAAATGATGACAAAGTTAGGGGCCATTTGCAAGGAATTCAAAAAGTTAAGTATCTGAATGATATAAAAAGAGTCTGATTGGACCCAAAGACTCCAATGATATAAAATGAAAACTTGGTTAAGATGATCTCAGATTGGGCCCAAATTTTGGTAAAAATCTAATTTGGACCCAAAGAATCCAATGGTGAAGTTAGATTTAGGTTTCGATCTCATTTGATAGGGTAATTTATGCAAAAATCCAAATTAGGGTAAATATTTGTCTAGGACTTTGTTTTGGGTCAAGATGGGTTCTAATGGTCAAATTGACGGTATCAAACCCTAGAGAATATTTTTCTATGAATTTTAGAGGGTTTAGGTGAATTTTATCCTGACTAAAATCTCAGTTAATTAAGCGGGTCTGTTTTTAGGGTTTCAAAAGTCATTTAATTCTCAAAATATGCGAAAACCCTTTTCTGTCTGTTCTAACCCACTTGTTAGACTTTTAAGACCATTTGACCCTTAATTACCCCTTGGGAAAACCTATGGTTGTTCTGCATTCAAGATATGATGGTAAAATTACAGTTTTAACCTTATTTTCTTATCTTTCCCTCAGAATGGATTTGCAGTGAATTAGGGCTCTCTGGCAATTATGTAGGAGCATTTATTCCTTGATAATGACTAAATTGAGCTAGTTATGGCTCATGATGGTGTTCCCATTATTTAGCATTATCAGCCACCAAGGTGGTGTGGAGGGGGAAGGACCAAGGAGGAAAAATGTGGCACTAAGGGAAGGTTTCTATCTAAGGTGGAGGGAAGGTGGTGGTAGCATGGAAGTAGAGGGTATCCTAGCTAAGGTAGTCTGACAATGTGATGACCTGAGTCCCACCAACTATCAAAACTTGAGTCATCTAGTGCTATTATACTACAACAATAAAAGTCTTTTGGTTATGGTTCCAAACCATGACCAAAAGCCTAAAAATCGTCACTAATTAACATGACCAATAGTTGCGTGGCAGAAAGTGATGTAAACATGTTTACATTGCATAAGATGTCTATTTATGCATGTTCTTAAGCATAGAATTGTATTGCATACTATAAATATTACATAACATGCATCATCTTGCATTTAGATTAGTTTGAATAAAATGGAGGTTAATTGTCTCCTTTTATGTTCAGGGATAGGGAAAAATTTTTATCGGGGCCTCTGATTGAAGATCCAACCGTACAGATGTGATTAGGGCGACGATGATTGGAATTCAACGACTCCAAGATCGCCCTAATCAGACATCTGTAGCATCAAATAGAGATTGGGGAACCCTAAAAGATCAAGGGCCAAGATGGTGTGAATCTACACTTCAAATGACAAATCCGATCGTACGGATGGATTCGGATCGATGATCGCGGCTTAACGACGCGAAAATCAACTTAATCCGACACCCGTGGCACCATCTACATCATCCAGAAGATGGACGACCAAGATGATGCCACGTGGGCCCATCTCGGCCGCCCAACCGGCAGCCCTCAACCGCTGAAGCTTCTAGCACCCACGCATCTTAGTCGTTGGATCAAGATCCGACGGCTGAGAGAGGAGCTCAACCAGTGCTTGAAGATTCTGAAGGATCGCTAGAAGGTGCAACCATGACCGTTGGATCTCAATCCAACGGTCCAGATCACGCGATCAAGGATTACTCTGCCTGCCCATCCATGCACATAGCACAGTGGGCGAGAGAGCTTAACCGCAGTGCGGAATAGAGCGTTCGAATCCTCGCGAGTTGCGGTTGGGCGAAGGTGTGCGGGTGCGATTGACCACCCGATGAGGATCGAGCGGCTGTGGGCGCTCGATGGCGCCCACATGCTATTGCACGCTCGCGCCTCACACGAGATTGCACGCAGGCGTTGTGCGCAGAGGAGGCGCTGCGAGGGGTGAGTTAAGCCATCCGATTGTGAGATCGGCAGAACGTGGAGCGTGCATCTCATGCATGGGAGGTGAGCGGCTGCCCCACTACGCCCACAATGGGGCTTTAGTGACGGTTTTATCTGTCACTAAAGACCCCTAATTTAATGTTTTTCAAATTAAAATGACCAAATTGCCCTCACTCCTTGCAACTATAAAAGGAGACCCCCTCCACATGAAATTCTCATCCCTTCCTTCTCTTCTCTCCCTCTCCAAGGCTCAAGAGAAGCTTGTCCCACACCCGGGATGCTTCTCAAGAGATAAAGTCAAATTTTTGTCCCCCTTTCGGAAGCAGATCCCGCGACGACGACGACGTGCTGCCCCATTCCCATTCTTCCCTCTTCGTCCTCTTTCGTCTTGCTCCGTTCCCCGTCTTCCAATTTTCGTCCCATCTGGCTCGTCCTCCAAGCGACCGTCGAGGAGGATATCTCTCTCCCCATTCTTTTTACTACTCTCTAGAGTAGATTTACTGCTTTCTAGTGTAATCATTTTCCTGCTTTCTAGTCGTAATGAGTAGTTTAACGAACAATCTATTTGGTAATGAATTCCATGCTCATTCTACATCTCGTTTTGGTTTTTGTCTGTAATATTCTCTCTCTCTTCTATTTATTGTAAATAGATAGATAGTTTCTAATCAATTATTCTACTTCATGACAAATAAAACAAACATGTGTTTTTGAATCCAATGTTCGCCTCCCTTAGTTCGACTTGGGATTTCTATTCCGGTATAAATTTTATTTGTTGAACATGAGTTCTTTGCTTTCATACTACGATGATAGGTTTTCAAAACTAAATATATTAGCGTAGTAACTCGTAGCTTGAATAGAAGGGTTTTGGTCATGGTTATATGCAAAACCATGATCAAAAGTCCCAACTTGTAGTCATAGTTTAAAAACCGTGACAAAATCATTTTTGGTCACAGTTCCACCCAAAACCGTGACTAAAGCCCCCTACCTTCATCTTAGCTTGAGAGGGTCACAGTTTTCAAACATCACGAAGGTCGAAGAACTTTGGTCAAGGTTTATGAATCGTGACCAAAGACCTTTGGTCACGATTTTCAAACCATTACTAAAGTCGAAGATCTTTGGTTAGGGTTCATGTTTAGCATGATTTCTATTCCTAAAGTTTTGAATTTGAAAACCTATCGTTGTAGTTGCGTAAAAATCTGTCAAACAGATAATTTAACCGAAACTGAAGGTGAGTCCTAGGTCGAACATGGGGAGGCAAATGTTTGATCAAAAATCGCGTTGGAATTATTTTCACGAAAGTAGATTAGCTAGTTGAAATTAATTTACTAGCTATTCTACTTAAAGAATAATTAATAGAAGAGAGAGAAAGAATAATACAAATAAAGAGAAAATAGAGAAAGAATAAACAAATGCTTCATAACCATAACATCATGTTCATTACATCTAATTACTACTACTAGAAATTGGGAAATCTACACTAGAAAGCGATAAAAAGAGAAGGGGGTGAGAAGTTATCCTCCTCTACGATTGCTTGGAGGATGAGCCGCGTTGACGGAGTACCTGGATGATGGAGATGAGATACTGGACGAAGAACGGAGCTGGAGGATGGAGGACAGAGCAGGGTGATGTCACAACGAGATCCACTTCCCGAATGGCGGTGAGAGGACAACCGTGGAATGCTCCAGGAAGGGGGTGAGAAGATGGAAAATTATTTTACTCTAGATCTAGTGGAGCATCTCGGGTATGGGACCAGCTTGTTGAGCTTTGGAGGGGGTGAGAGAAGAAGTGAAGGGATGGTGAAATGAGTAGTAGGGGTAGGCGCACGTTGCTGTTGGTGCGCATGCAAGGAGAGTCGCTCATCGCCAATCGCACTGCTCAAATTGAGCCATGTTGATGCCTTCTCACCTTCAGACGTTCACATGCCTTATCGTGCTCGCCCAGCCACAGCCGTCCGATCGCTCATCCGACAACCTAAAATCGCATGCTCTTCTCCTTTGCAATGCACACTGGGCTTGCGTACGATCACACGTGATCGCGCATGTGTGCGGAGCGCTCTCATCCGGCACTTGAGAGGGCTCTACGTCGTTGCTCCATTGACCATTCGCGTTGCATCCAACGATGCAATTTTGCACACAGCTCCTCTCTGCAGATTTAATCCGCTTACGCGGATTAGAGCACGCGTTGCGCTCTTCACAAGAGGAGAGTTCCTGATTTTCTCCAAGCACTCTCTCAACCTTTGGATCTCTTGGCCTCGCTCTTTAGAAGTGAGCAGGTGCGACTGGGATGCATCTCAATCGTTGGATGGAGATTTAACAGTTGAGATTGATCGTGCGATCGAAGAAAAGGCACTGCAGGCGGTGTTGGGTGGCTGTGATGGTGCCACGTGGTGCCATCTGGGCCGTCCACCTTCTCTTTCTTATAAGTGGTGCCACGGATGTCGGATTGGACCGATTTCACGTCATTAGGCTGCAATCGTCGATCTGAACCCATCCATGAAGTTGGATTTGTCATTTGATGTACGGATTTACACCACCTTAACCCTTGGCCTCTGATTTTCCTCAGACTGCATCTGATACTACGGAAGTCTGATTGGGGCGATCTTGGAGTTGAACTCTGATCATCGCCCTGACAAATCCATATGGTTAGATCTTCAATCTGAGGCCCTGATAAATATTGTCATGTCCCCTAGCCACAAAAAAGGAAAATTAATCTATATTTTATACAAACTAGTCTAAATGCAGAATGATGCATGCTATGTAATATTTATAATGTTGAATGCAATTATATACCTAAGAACATGCATAAATAGATAGTTTATGTGACATAGATGTGTCTACATCAGTTCATGAATTGTGACCAGGTTAATGAACCGTCACCAAAGACCTCTTAAAAAGGAAAAAGAAAGCTAACACTCAGCCAAATGAATAGAAGTACCTTTTGTGATCTCATAATTGCATTGAATAATTTTACAAAAAGTACAATGTAATTTTCATCTAACTAATGAAGAAAATGAAAAGAAATAAAGAAATCATTTGACAATCTTAAATACATGGGCCTCCATATCCTCAATTACAATCAACTTTGTGTCCTTATCCTTCATTGAGCCAAATAGTTATGCCCTGAACACTAGAGACTATGCTGCTTGGACCAACTTGTGGGTAGAAAAAGCTCCCCATCTACCTGGAATCTCATGTTAGTGGCCTCCCCACTCTTCAAAAGCTCCTTGAAATGTTGGGCGATGCTGGGAGGCAGGATAGGTCTTTGACATTTGTGGCATCCTCCGCGAGGGCCACGAATATTGACATGTATGCAACGTTGTCCTCCTGATACATTAAAAAAATAGACCTGAAAAAATCATTATACAATTGACACTAATTGGAAATTTAATGATAAGGTTAGGCAACGCCATGGTTTAGAATAAAATTAATCCGAATGAATTGGTGCAACACAAAAACTATTGATACATAGAATGGAAGTAAAAGAGATTGATAGGATGCAATTGAGGGGTAGCTTTTGAAAGATAAAAACTAGTATATTACAATGTGGAAGACAAGCATCATAGGATAAAGCACTTGAAGATGTATCAGGTATAGATGGCACAAGCTTCTAGATGACATTAGGATCATCTCTTCTAACCATTTCCTGTATTTAAAATATAATTACTTCAAATACATCATAAACCACATGAAAGAAAAGGCAAATAGTACTTTAAGGAAATTTCAAAACTGTCCAATGGTGTTTATGAAGATAGTAAGTGATTAGACTATCCTGTTTCTAATGCTCTATGCAATTCTTCTAGTGGCTTCAAGAATGCTAGCCATTAGTCATGCAACAAGGTCTGCAGTCCCCATGGCAATGCCTTTATGGAGAAGACAATTTGTTCACACTATGTGGTATCAATAAGAAACTGGGAGCATCGTACAAGAGAGAATTAGATGCCTACCAGAAAGTACTCTGGGGGAGCCCATGTGTTATGAAAACTAGGCCTAAAACTCTAACTATAAGATGGGATAAACCTAATGAACAAAGAAATAATTTAAGCAGCCATTGTACATAGGTTTTTAGCCATGAAAAGATGTCTTCTAGAATGAGGTAGTCATCCCACTTTGGGGATTTAATTAAAAACTATTTTGCATTATGTTATGCATGAGCTACTTTGTTATCCTAAATCTAGCTATGTGTGCATGAAAGTAGCTGGAAAGCTACAGTGACGTGGCCCAAGCCTCCTCTTAGTCATCCAATATCCATATATGTTTTTATTTACATGTCTAGAGCATAGTCTAATTATTTCCATTCAGAATTTCTAGCCTGGCATGTGTAATTTCAAATGCTTTCAACAACTCTTATATGTAATTTTTCATCTGGTAATTAGCTTTGGAGTTGATATGCATTGTATCCACTTAACTCAAGCTTGACTCAACAGCCTTATCAAGCTTGAATTTCACACACATTCCAAACTAGTTTGACTTGGACCCTTAAGCTCATTGGAAATGTGTATGAATTGATCGACATCCTCAAGTCCATATTGAACTACGAAATTTTGTTGTGATATCGATTCTGCATTCAAGCTGATCAATCAAAAAATAGACATATTATTAGGATAAAAAATAAGAAAAAGCCACCCGCTGACCTGAATATTTGAACACATTTTTCAATTTCAAATTGGTTTGGAAGGAGATTTGGATCGAGGTATCTTGGTGGTCCAAACGACTTAGTGGTATATAGATACATTTGCCTCAGTCATTTCATTAACATTATCTTGGATGGTCCTTTCCAGAAAGAAAAAGGGATGGAAAGCATATATAGTTCCTTAATCAATTTTTTATGCA
This sequence comes from Thalassia testudinum, assembly GCA_037157565.1. Lineage (NCBI taxonomy): Eukaryota > Viridiplantae > Streptophyta > Magnoliopsida > Alismatales > Hydrocharitaceae > Thalassia > Thalassia testudinum. The sequence goes on from JAZHRO010000063.1 coordinate 138,985,846, forward strand.
CATGCAGAGACTAGTTACATATTTACACAAGATTCTTGATGAACTGAACATAGAAGATATTTCAGAGGGACTGAAGGTAACAACCACATTCAGTGAATTTCTATCAAAGTTGAAGAATGGTGAATATGATTCCAAGACAATTGCTATAACATTAAAGGTTGTGGTTTGTCTATGACAGTTCTACATCTATACCATATGGATGTAATTAGATGCATTCCAATTTTTCATGGGCTTTGTGAACATGATGCTTATAGATGCATGCATTATAATCCATATGGTTTCTTTTTGAATCATATTTTCTTTCCTTTTTCTAAGGAGGGCTTTGTGTGCTCTTGAGCAGAAGCTTCTACTGCCCCAACTTAAAAGTTTTTATTCTCAAGCAAAAATCATTTTATGTGAACATGCGCAATGTATTTTATTGAAGCATCATTTCAATAGTGATTAGAAGCCATGGATTCTTAACTGGTGGACTCAAGACCAAGTATATGACTTATAGAAGTTTCTAGTCTAAATAGTCTTGCTAGTGAAACATAGCTATTTATGTATTTTTTCTTGGAAAAAAATCTTAGTATTTCTAGAAGTAAATCCATGGGCTAAACACTGCACATCCTCAGGTTAGATGGTTCTAAGTTCAACTTAGATTGTGATTTGGCTTGTGATTAACATCCTGAAAATCTGGTGGAAATTTGGCAATCCATTGATTGGTAGGATGCTGAAATGATTTCGATGATGCTGAAATTTTTCAGCAATGTTGAAATGTTGTTTATTTGATTAGGAAAACAACAAGAGGCATTAATTGCTTGGAAAGCTGACAAGGGGTTCATTTCCCTTTAAGTTTGGAAGTGCTGTTTGATATCAGTGTATAACCAAAATAATAAAAATACGCTCAAAATTCTATGAAATGAATATGTATTACTTGGAATATTTTTTGTGTGTTTGGTTGTTGATTATCTTTCAAACTTTATGACTTTGGATTACATTTGGTACTTGAATTATCCAAATTTTCCTTTTCAGCCCATGATTTGTCCTAAAATGCTTCAATCTAGATCAGAAGATTATCTATCGATAACATAGAAAAGTACCAACCAACATATAGGCATAATACATTCCACCCATATCCACTACGAATTTAACATGTTTGCATGTCTGAAATAGGAAGAATATTGCAAATAAAAGAAAAAGTAAAATGGAGAATATGGTACCTTTATTGCTTGGTATGCTTTTTCTCCTAAGCAAGGAGCCTCTCCAACATAGTGCACTGGTTCTCTCGCCCACTGGAGTCCAGTGCCGCCATAGATTCTAAAAACAATGATCAAATGACTTGATTAGCATATTTGCATATATATATATATTTGATATGATTATCATAAAACCAGAAATTTGGCACTCTGTTAGGTTGGGAGATCGTCCAACTTGAAACCAACTACCAATGAGTGGAGAGTTCTAACCACTGCAGTTAACCATGTCACAATTTCCACTCTCATCAGGACGACAGTAAAAATGCCTTATACATGCATTTGTTCCTGCAATCACACCCTTTGCATTCCACAAGCAAAGCCAATTAATAATCTACATAAAACCAATATGGAAACCTACTTATGCCAAATCGGAACAAGGGCACAATATATTCTATTACTTATTAGTTTGTTATCCATAATCTGAATGGCTCCTAAATCATCCTTATCCTGAGAACTAATTGCTACTTCCCTTTGTTGCTTACATTCTGTTGGGATAGGCAGCAATAGCATCAAGCTTATCATTTGCACTAGACCATCCCACTGGCTGCCTAAGCAAAGTCTTAGACACTCACCTATCATGAATTACATAGCTTTGAACAACGATGAAAAGTGAAATTGGTTGACCTTGATTAATGGTTCTTACGTAATGGATTGTAAAATTAGATTGTAAAGCTAATGTAAAGTCAATAATAATAGTGGGAGAATAGAATCCGTCAACTTTATTATGAGAGCCCTGCACCTCTTTATAAAGAGAAGAGGTGTGAGAAAATAACAACTTGGTCCATAAGAAATAAAGAAACATAAAATAAACAAGATATAACACCACCATCTAACACTCCCCCTCAAGCTGGAGAATGAATATCTATCATGCTTAGCTTGGAACAACACACCTCAAAGGTAGATCTCGCTAGGGGCATTGTGAAGACATCTGTAGCCTGCTCCTCAGAAGTGACACTCATGGTATGTAATGTCCCACGTTGAATGAGATCCCGAGTGTAGTGGCAGTCAATCTCTACATGATTTGTCCTCTCATGGAACATAGGGTTATTGGCAATGTAGGTCGTTGCTCTATTGTCACAGTGCATCTCCATAGAGTTATCCAGAGGAACATGAAGATATGACAAAACTGACTTGACCCAAACCATCTCAATGGCTATCTAGGCCATGACCCTGTACTCTGACTCTACACTAGATCTAGATACTTGATAAATGACAGTTTATCATCGTTCTTATGTATTAAAACAAACTTAGCTCTTAGGATTTTACTCCGCAAAAGGGTTTTTGGGCTGCATTTAGGCATTAACTAGGTTAGGCATGCATTGCATTTTCTTTTGTTGTTTTAATGTGTTTTTGTGTGTTAGGGATGAACAGATATACAGATCCCTAAAACCCTAGCACTCAAGAAGGCAAATGGTGAAGGAGGAGCTCAGACTAGCTGGAACTCAGCTTGATCCAGCTCACCACAGCTGGAACCTAGCTCACTTGAACTAGGGTTAGCTCATCACAGCTCCATTCAGCTAATCTCAGCTGAATGGCAGCTTAAGAGAGTTCATCTTAACTCACCCTAGCTCAAGTCAGCTCAGATCCAGCTCAACCTAGTTGAGTCTAGCTCATTTTAGCTCCCACTAGTCCACAGGGAGCTCTGGCTAACTCAGCTAAGTTGACTGGAGTTCACCCCAGCTCAGATCTAGCTACATCCAGCTCCACTCAACTCTAGCCAGCTGAAGAAGAACTCATCCCAGCTCAGGAAGTTCAAGTCCAGCTCCCGGGGACCCAGCTTAGCTCAAGCTAATTGAGCTAAGCTACCTTAGCTATCTCAACCAGCTCAATCCTCCCCGGGAGCACCAGACCCAGCTCACCTTAGCTCCATTCAACAGAAGCCAGCTCACTTTAGCTTGACTTAGTAGCTAGCAAAGAACTAGCAAGCTAAGCCAGCTGGAGTAGCCCCATGTTGACCTCTTCAGCAGCTGCCAGCTCCACTTCAGCTCCGGACTCTTCAGAACCAGCTCCTCCCTCCAAACCCTAGGTCCAACACCCCCTCCTCTACTCCACCATTAGCTAAGCTAGCTTAGCTTAGCTATGCTCCAACTTCCTTAGCTTGTACCACCCAAAAACCCTACCTAAAAGTTCCACTAACTAGCTCCACCTAAGCTCCACATAAGCTAACCCTACTTGGAGCCAACCTAGCCTACCCACCACCTCCAAAAGGCACCTAAAAGTGGCGCCAAAACCACCCTAACTACCCCTTGTTGGTGCCACTTTTCCCTCCAAAAACCCCCTTCATCTCCACCACACATCTCCCCTTAAACACATCTCCACCATCCACATAATCCCACCTTCTAGAAGCCTCAAAGTTGGTGCCAACCCATGGCACCTCTCCATGGTTGGTGCCACTTTTAGGTGCCCCTTGACCAACCCTAACTACCCCCCCTACACCCCTTAGGTAGTGCCAACCATCCTTAACCCTAGGATCAACTAACCACCTCCATCTTCCCATCTTAGCCCTCCATTTCAAGAGTTACCTTAACCCCCCATCCTACCCTATAAAAAGACCACTACCTACCACCATTCAAACCATCCTTGGCTAGCAAATTCACTCTCATACTCTACCTAGAGCCCACACCCAAGAGAGAAGAAGAAGAAGAAGAAGAAGATTAAGGGGATATTCTATCCCCTTGGTGCCTTCCCCTCTTCCCTTCTCTCTTGAGCCATGCTAGCCAAAGGAGGAGCCAGGCAAGGAAGATCTTTGGAGGAGATCTTGAAGGTGGTCCATGCCACCTTGGAGGAGAATCTGAGGGTGGTGCATGCCCACCCCTTGGAGGAGAGCATTGAAGGTGGTAGCATCCACCTTGGAGGAGCTCTTAAGGAAGGAGAAGAAGGAGGCCCTCTTTTCAAGCCAAGGAGCAGCTAGGCTTGGAGCAAGAAGACTCCCTTCACCAAATTTTGTAAGAGGATTTGTGTTTCTTTTATTTCTTTTAGATTTTTTTCATTTCTAGTAGAAGCATTCCTCTACTTGTCTTTGAAAAGAACACAAATTCTAGTTAATCAAATTGCCTTCTTTTTACTTTTCTATTGTAATTGTTGTTTTTGTTCTAGTACTTGTTTCACCTCTTCTTCCTAATTACTCTAGGCCTCCACTTGCCTAGAGTGAGCTTAGGAAGAGGATATATTTATCTCTTAAGTTTTAGTTAAGTAATTATAGGTGTTAGTACTTTCCGCCATAATTCGCATTTTGCCCTCATCTTTTCAAAACAAAAAAAAATTACATATTTAAAGTACCAAAAAGAAAGTTGAGATCTATTTTGTAAGCAAGAGAATTAATTTTGCAAACATTTGGCCTCCTTGGACAACCCTAGGACAAATTTAAAAGCATATGCGAATTCGCGTATTACAACGACATTAAAAACCTACTTTTATAAATCATGCAACTTTTCGCATCTTGCTTCTTACTATTCCATGTAACCAGATTGCTCACAACAAAGGTGAAAAACCCTGTGCTAAATTTTCTGTCCCCAGCACAACCAACATATTCAACATCAAAATATGCTACAATCCCCTTGGGCATTCCCTTACGGAACAATAATCCTCATCCTGATGCTTTCTTCACATACCTAAGCACCTGCATTGCAGCCTCCCAGTGTTGCCTAGTTGGCTTATCCATAAACTGGCTATGCCTACCAATAGACAAAGATAAGTCTAGATGAGTGATGGTGAGGTAAAGGAGCCTACCCACCGGCTACCTACATGTCAACCACCTTAGATTTCTCATCATATAAATGGACCTTGGGATCCTTGGGAATATTTGTAGTTGATTGCGCAGCAATCATAGGTCTTAATTGACCTAAATTAGGCTAGGACTTAGCATAAGTTAGGGTAATTCATGCATGCATAAGAAATACTAGCACCTTTACTGCTTTCTTTAAGCTATGCATAAAATAATGCTATAATGTACTGATTAGGTGCATTATGTCAATTGCAGGAAATAAGCTGATAAGAAGCTAGATCTGAAGTTGGATCTAAAGCTAGATCTAAAGAATAACTGGTGTTGCAACAGAGCTGGAGCAGAAGACCTAGATTAGATGCAGTAGATAATAATGTAAGGGAGTTAAGGTATGCTATTCTATTAAGTAGGAATAACGCAATAAATTGTGAAGAACTTAGGTCCATCCTAGCCCTAGGACAACCTAGAAGCTTCCCCAAGCCTTAGCCACCCTTAAATTAGGTCACCGCACCCTAGGAAACCTTAAAACCCTACTTCTAGCCTCTATCTGGACGTCCAGATGAGTTATAGGACTTCCATAACCCTTAGCCAACTCCCGCACACCTTAAACCCACTTCTGTAGTGTTTTTGGACGTCCAGACACTTGGTCAGATACCCAATTTCTACAGAATACCCAAGACAGAACCTAGAATCCCTCCTAACTCTGATTGGACGTCCAGACAATAAGTCTGGACTTCTGATTTTTCACTATAAGATGTTTGACACTACTATTAGATGTCTGGAACTGCTCTCTAGTTCCTCTTTTTGAATTCAAGCTTGGATCTTGAATTCCTAGGTCCCTAAACCCAATTCTAACCCCCTAGGAACCTAAATTTAGGTGCCCCAACCCTAGTACATCACCTCTAGACCTCCTTAAGGACCTAATTAGGCCCTCACTAAACCTAATTGACTTGGATCATAGTTAATTTCATTAGCCTATTCAATTGGACTCATTGAGTCCAATTGAACCCTAATCTTAGCACACACTGTCCAATTGGACTCAGTGAGAGTCTAATTAAACTTGACCTAACCTAATTGAGTTATTTTACTCTTAATTAGTTTTCCACACACCTAATTAAACTTGTATTAAATTTAATTGCACTTTACCTAAGTGAATTAGGGTTTACAACCCTAATTTGAGACCTACCTTGACTTAAACCCACTAGAACCTAACCTAATCAGCCTAGCCACCTAAGTTTCGACCCACACACACCCACACACACCATCCACATGAAAATACCTAGCTTAGAGTTCTCTAGAACTCTCTACCATGTGTTATTGTTTGGGTTGCTAAAATTAGCAACCAAGAGCCATTCAATTTTTAGATTCACATTTGGTGGATCTAAAAACCACCATCCATCCTCTCTCTCACTCTCCCACGAGCTCCCGCCATAGGCCCCTCTAGAGAATTCCATAATTCTCTAGAGAGCTTCCCTTAAGTCTATAAAAAGACCTAAGTGGTGACACTTTGCACCCATTCACTCTTGACTCCATTTTGGCTTAGCTTCATTCCACCTCCACTCCACCTTCACGAGTAGCTTCACCATGGCCATCACCATCTCCACGCCAAGATGTTGGATCACCTCCTCAACCTCTCTCCAAAAGTCGGCCTAAGCACCATTGGCTGCCCCTCCTCCTCTTACCCAAGTAAAAGGCCATCGGAGCCCGCCTCTGAATGCCCTTAGTTCTGATAGATTAGATTATAGTTCTTCATAGTTTTACTGCTTTATTTACTGCTTAATCGTGTAGCTCTAAATTCTCCCCCAATGATGCATGCATAATCCCTCCTTAGATTCATGTATGTAGTCATTTTCTGATAGATGTTAGTTTTTACATTCCTTGTACAAGCATTCCGCTACCGGTGCTTTGCAACTCTGTTATCATCATATTTATATATATATATGTTAAAAATCACCATGTGCCTGATTATCTTCTTTTGGTGTGACTAAAGTTGCATGTTTTCAATTTTTGATGTTCTGGCAACAGCATGTCATGTATCAATACATATTTAGTATAAGTCAACATGCTATTTTGAGCAAGTAGAGTGAGTGAGATCGATTTCAAATCTACATTTTCATAAACGCCTCCCAGAGACGAATGACCAGGACTCAAGTCTTGTTATCTTTATAAATTATTTTTGATGAGCATTTTCGCGCACTATACTACGACGAAATCTCTGTTTTCAAAACACGTGCAAGAACCGCGATCTTGTTAGTAGCCTTAGATGCTAACATGCCAGTCTCCTGAAGAAGATCAAGAGCATACTTCCTCTGCAAGAGTACCACTCCATCCTTGCCACGTGCAACCTTAATGCCCAAGAAATACCTTAACTATCCCAGATCCTTCACAACAAACTTCTGATAGGTGCCTCTTGACTTTGTCTATCCCATCTCTGTCATCCCCAGTGATGATAAGGCCATCAATATCTACTAGGAGTGCCATTATCCCCTTGTCAGTCTTCTTGGTAAATAAGAAGTGATTTGAAGTAGAACGCCTCATACCAATCTAGTGGAGCACCTTTGATAACTTCTGGAACCAGGCCTTTGGACTCTGCTTCAATCCATAATTGCCTTCCCCAATCTGCATACACACTTCCCCTAAACCTCGAAACCCAGGGGCTGCATCATGTAAGCCTCCTCCTGAAGATCGTCGCAGAGAAATGCGTTCTTCACATCAAGCTGGTATAACGGCCAGTCTCTGTGAGTAGGAACAAAAATAAGTATTTGGATAGTGGTAAGCCACACAATGGGGGAGAAAGTATCAAAGAAGTCCACCCCATATGTCTGGGTGAACCCCTTTGCTACTTGCTTGGACTTATGCCTCGAAATAGACCCATCAGGGTTGTATTTCAAGGAAAAGACCCATCGGGAACCAACTAGTCGTGCGCCAGTGGGAAGTGGGGTGAGATCCCAAGTCTATCTACTTTGAAGAGTTGTCATCTCACCCTCCATGGCTTGATGCGAATTTGGATCAAGCATGGCCTGTTGGTAGGTATACGACATATGTGACACTATAAGTGCTTGACAGAAGCTACTAAACTGAGGAGTAAGACCATCGGTAGCCAAACTACCTGCAACCCGATATCTGGACTCACATGTGTGCTGTACCCTCCTAATGGCACTAGGGAGATTTGAATCATCTGGTATCTCAGACTGAGTCACTGTAGAAGGACCCTTACTACTATGATGATCTACACTGTCAGGGGAATCAGGTTTAACCAAACTATCACTAGCATCAGGTACACTCTCAACTACCTGGGAACCATTAGCTACTGGTGAAGAAGGAGGTCTCTGAAATGTAGTGTGATGCCTGTGATAGGTACGTAATGACCCGAGCATTCTCTCAAAGTCATCCAGGGAGGAAGAGTTTATCTGTCTATTAGTTTGAGGTTTGGATTGAGATGCGGACACATGAGTCTCTACATACGGAATAGGCAAGGGAAGAAAGGCAACATCATCACAAGAGCTCCTCTATCCAGTGACTGTAAGTATGGCGTATCCTCGTGGAAAGTCACATTAGTGCTAACATAATGTCTGTTCTCTAGAGGATCATAGCAACGGTACCCCTTCTGTCATAGAGTACCCCAAAAATATGCACTTGATAGCATGAGAAGCCAGCTTGTCATGACCAAGTAACGGTACATGGATGAATGCAACACATCCAAAAGTCCTAGGAGACATATGAAATAACTCATCATCTAGATGCAGAAGTAGAACTGGTATCTGCTTGTGAAGAACTAAGCTGGGCATTTTGTTGATGAGATAAGTCACTATCAGAACTACGTTGCCCCAATATCTCAGTGGCACATTGCGATGAATCAATAGTGTACAGGAAACATTCAACAAGTGCTTGTGCTTCTGCTCTGCGACTCCGTTCTGCTGTGAAGTGTGAGAATAGGTGGTCTAGTGGACAATCCCACGGGCCTTATAGAACTCCTTAAGTCTGGCAGTGTAGAACTCAAGGGCATTATTAGTCCACACCATCTTCACTGTTGCTAAATACTATGTGTTGATCTCCAGAAGAAGAGTCTCTATGCATCCTCGAACCTCTGCCTTGCTCTTCAACAAGAACACCTACGTGGCTCTAGAGAAATCATCTATGACAACCAGGTAGTACTAGTGTCCCATCCGGTCTGGGACTCTGCTCGGTCCCTATACATCCATATGCAGCAATTGAAATAATGTCGAAGATCCAGGAGAGGTGCTAGCTGGAAAAGAGGATCAATGGTGCTTACCTAATTGGCAAGCATCACACTGTATGGTTCCAGCTTGGGAAATATGTGGTATCACCCTCGTAAGGTGATCCAGAGACAAGTGGCTAAGATGAACATGCCATTGTAGAACACTTCCGCTACCATACCGAGTAACTCTTGCAAATGCCTCCTGTCCCAGATGGTAAACACCATTATCCTCTGTACCTTTGAGAACAATCCTCCCGGTGAGCTCATCTTGGACAATGCATCTGACATCATCGTTGACCACTCTACAGTTGAGATCCTTCGTTATTCTGCTTACGAACAATAGACTCAGTGGGAATTCTACCACATGCAACGCATCGGACAGCTACAAATTGGGGGTCACAGACACCTTCCCCTTACCCCTAACTAGGGTGTATCTACCATTATCCACTTGTACAGTCCTTCTTGGGGGAACGGATTGTTGCGAATGAAAATAAGTCTAATCATTGCACAGATGCTGTGAAGCACCAAAGTCAATCAGCCACCCTTCTCCATGGTGGCTCCTGTAATGCTCCTAATGCACTAGACTCACAGATTCTGCCATTGGTGTCAAGCAGACCACATCCAAAGAAAATAAGGAATTGACACCCCAAGAATCATGCAATACGGGGAATACACATCCCACAAAACATTAATAAGGAGAATACACAACCTAAAATCAGTCCATAAATCTAGAGAAAACCATACCACTGTTCGACGAACACCAATGGATCTGAAACAGTATGTGTTTAGATCTACATCTTTGATAAGAAGCCCCCTTGGACAGGCGTTGGCCTAACCTGGGTGTGGGGAGAACACCCGAGATAGCCCCAAGGAGACCTAGGTCTCTCTCCCACCGTTTGGAAGGGACGTAGCCCTAGAAAGGAGCTACAAACCCTTCACATGTGCTGCGCTACCTATGCACATGTTCCTGCCCACTCGTCATCACTGGAGCAGCCGCCACGCCGCTGCAGCTCTGCCGCCGTTGCACTGCGTTGCTGCTGCTTTGCCACTTCATGTGCTTTGCTGTAGCATTGCCAGATGCCGAGCTTTGCTATTAGGAGTGTCATTGCATGCACTACACGCTGCGCACGGTCGCTGAGGGCGCTGCAGCATGCGTGCACCACTGCGCATGGCTATTGGGGACGTCACCGACGAGCTCTGGCGCCGCTGTCACTGGGAACTAAAAGGAGAGGGCGTGGGGTGTAGGGTTTGGAGGCCTTAGGGGTAGGATAACGAGAGCCATTGTCGAGGACTGATGCTCTGATACTAAGAGGGAGAATAGAATCCATCAACTTCATTATGGGAGCCCTACACCTCTTTATAAAGAGAAGAGGTGTGGGAAAATAACACCATGGTCCACAAGAAATAAAGAAACATAAAATAAACAAGACATAATACCACCATCTAGCAATAATATTGATGGAGCTACTCTCGATTTTATTGCCCTAGTTGCCACACAAAAGGAAAAATTAGACTATAGAGCTAATATCAAGTTAATAACATTGACACATATCAATCATGCATGCACGTTAATTTATCACATAATAGTTCCATGTCTCAGCACCACGGACAATCCTAAGAATCCAACATTACCAATTTCCTAGGATATGCAAACAAGATTTAAAGAAAGCATGACTGGTGATTCCAAAATTGTAAACTCGATCTTTTTCATACTTAGAAATTTTTAGAACACTGGAAAGAATGACTTCAAGAGCTTTCTATCCAAAAAAGTAATGCAGTGAGTGTTGTCACCTCATCAAGAGGCTTTCCAAATTGGAGATTGATACTTTCAGCATGGCCATGCATGACAGGCACTCTGATGCAAGTGGTGGTCACTTTAACATATGAGCCATTTTGTTAAGGGTAGTATTATATATACTCTTTTACGTACCCCATAATATACCCCAATCCTAGTTGTAATCCTACTAGGATTCCATGTGTAACCCCTCCCCCCTACCCCCCGTCTCCTATGGGGTCCACCGATTTTGAATTCGAATTTTGCCTATAAAAGAAGCATCCCACCTACTTCCCCCCCTCCCACACCACCCACCCACCACCCACATCCATTGCTACCCCTACTAGCAACTCCCCGGTACACAACATCGAGCTCTGGTGAGCTCCTCCTCCTCTGGCGAGCTCCTCTTCCTGTGACCTCTACCTCCATCGACTGAGCTCCTCCTCCACCAGTTGAGCTCCTCAAGGATTTTCCTCCTCCTACCTCGAGCTTGACCGAGCTCCTCCTCCGACCTCGACCTCATCCCAGCCCCAACCGAGCTCCAACGAGCTCCTCCAACAAGCTCCTTCGACTACAATCAAGCTCCTCCAACAGAGCTTGGTCAACTTTGGCTCCAATGAGATCCTCCGACTCTGACCTCCTTTGACTTTGGCTCCAACGAGATCCTCTGACTCCAACATTTATATGCTTTCCTTCGCCCGTGACATATATCCACTCTGGTTTACAACTCTATAAACTCAATGATGCTGTCTTTGGCACTGACATTGATGCTGACAGCATTTTCGTGCAACTGCATTGTTGATGCCAACGACACTAACCTTCGATGCTGACTGCATCTCCATGTACTACATGTAACACTTTAGAAGTAAATAAATGCTGATAACTAATTGATTAATGGTCTGGAATACTTTTTTGTCGTAATGGAACTAACCTCCGGATGAGATGGATTGATAATCTTAGTTATAGTAAGATATTCCTTACAAGTTTTTGAATGCTAACCACTAATGCTACCCATTCTTATGTCCTTTTCATTTGTCATTTTTTTTGGCTGCATGGTACAACTCATTGTTCATTCGTTTTCACAACTAAACACATAATAGCAGTATATTTTGCTCATAGTTGTGATGTAGTCTTGATAAAAAGAGCAGCATTCATTGTCTATTTGACCAATCAGCAATAAGCTTGACTTGTTGGGCAGAATCAAAAGGGTAAGCTTGATATGTCAGACAGAATCAGAATGCATGTGATGATGTTGGTATTTAAATTTATGTTTTTATGATTCTTACCTTTTTTGTTTGAGGTGTTTGATTGGTCGGTCCGGATAGGTTGTTAATATGGTGACTTTATTGTTGAAATGTGTATAGTGGTTAACCTAAATCGGACCTAACCATCTCTTTACAAAATTTTTAACTTGACCTACTTGATTTTATCTTGTCACTTTTAGGCCCAGGGTGGAACTCAGGGAAGTGGGGTATAAGTCGAGTTTCTACACCTTTCCTATAACGAGTCTCTTTCGTTCGTTTATTGTGTTTTTGGTGTTTTTCTTATTTAGATTTTTTTTCTGGTAATCTATCCTTGAGGCACACCCTCAAAATTGGGTTCTTGGCTTTGAGCCAAAACATAATAAAAAATGGGTCTTGCTATTCGCAAGACAAGGTACCTGCAAGTCAAAGATTATCTTCTCTTTTATATATATTTTTTATCTTTTTACTAATAGAAAAGTGAAACAGAAATAGCGTAAATACAATATACATATATATATGTAAATATTATGTATATAAAGGGGTGGGGGTGGAGGCGACGATGGAGTGTAGCACGATGTCGAGTCGGTCGTCGTCTAGAGGGACGCAACCAACAAGACTAGGTGCCGCAAGGAATGTGGGATGGATGGTGGAAGATGTATGCGACCACGCTTTTTGTAGGCGTGTATCGGGGAATATCAGCAACTGGTGCGGATATTCCCGCGAAACAGCGTATGGTAAATAATGTGAAAATATATATATATGTATATATGTAAATATATCTATATATATATGTATAACTATATAGAGGTATATATATATATATGTATGTATAGTAATATATGTATATATAGATATATATATGTATATATATATATGTATAACTATATAGAGGTATATATATATATGTATGTATAGTAATATATGTATATATAGAGGTATATATATATATTTATGTATATATGTAAATATATATATATATATATATATATAAGTATGTATATATACTAATACATAAGTATATAGGTACTACTATATGTATAAATATAAGTATATATATATATAGATATATGTAAGTATATATATATGTATATATATGTCACTATATATAAGTATACGTATATATATATAAGTTTATAATAGTGTTTATGTGTGTGTGGGTAAGTGTTGGTGAAGGTGTGTGTGTGCGTCGGTGTTAAAGTACTGTGAGTGAGTGAAAGAGAGAGAGAGAGAGCAGGAGAGAGAGGGCAGGAGAGAGTGGGAGAGAGTGGGAGAGGGAACGCAGCCGCTCTGTAGGAGGATCGTTAAGTCGTCTGCGGATGGCGGGCGTCGTCTAGAGGTCGCGCGCGCACGGGCGCATACTCACGCAGAGGAGATGGCCTGCGTCTGCCGGCTGCGAGCGCGAAGGGCTCGTGACAGAGCGCTTGGAGAGGGAGGTGGGGTGTCTGCAGGCGCGCATGGACGCTTGCAGAGGCTGGCAGGGAGGCGAGAGGCATTTGGCCGGCCGCTGCAGAGGCGCGCAGTGGCCGGTTGCGGGCGCGAGCGGCGTGCGGGCATGAGCGGCATGCGATAGAGCGAGGAACTGAAGCGGAGAAGGTCCTGCAGGCACGCGCGGAGGGGCTGACCGCCTGCAGGGAAGCTCCTGGAAGCTGCGGGGGCCGCTGCTGCTGCTGCTTCAAGCTTCAGACCTTGAAGCGGCAGCAATGGTGGGAAGGAGCGGGAACGAAAAAAGTGAAAAAGAGAGCCACCACGCCCACTGTCTCTTTGAAGAGCTGGGCAATGGTGGTCTCACTGTGGTGGTGTGCACCATAGTGAGAGCTCCTGCTCGTCGGGTTTCTCCTCGGAGGAGGACCGACGTATGGAGGGGAGAGGGAGGAGGGGAAGGTGGTAGCCTGCTGGTGGTGTTTATTTCTTGCTGCAGCCAGCCTCCAGCCTCTTGAAGAGAAGAAACCATGGCATTTTATAGGAGGAGAAGGCATGGCCATGCAGCATGGCTGCTGCAGGTAGAGGCTGCAGCAGGGATGGGCATGGCAGGGAGAGGGCTGGCAGGGAGAGGTTGCGGAGAAGAAGTTGCAGCAGCCGTAGGAAAATTAAAAATCAAGTGGAATAAAAATAGAGGTGGTGGATTTTTGCAAAGAGGCACTTGAGGAAAAAAGGTAAAATGTAAGTCACTTATTTCATTCTCCTCTCCTCTCAATTAAATGCATGAATGCATGTATTTTTACAAATGCAACTACGGAATCCTAATATGCATAGTTAATGCTAGGAAATAGCACAAGAAGGCATTATTGCAGGCATATTTTGAGGTGCAATCATACCCCCATGTCTATCTTTTGCTAGTCCCTAGCAAAATAGTATTTAGAAATGATCTTAAGCTGAAGATTTTCTTCTGAGGTAATATAGGTGTGTTTATTGTCGGATATTGTGAGAACCAATTTGTAGAGAAGACTACCAGTACTTTAAGTCTCACATGACAAAGATCATCTCTCGACTAACTAGGACTCTTGATATTTAAACCTTAAGTACGATTTCCAGGACCAAGGAGGTTTTTGCCGTACTCGAGAGCTCAAGAGATTATGGCTTGTGCTTAGTGACGGATCAAGACTGACCAGATGAACATTGAGACTCAAGCCCAGGGTTTCAGGAATCATTAAGTATAGGTTGGTCCCAATTTCAGCTCGTGTTTTCGGATTGACTCGTAAGAAGATGACGAAAAACTCAATTCCCATTTTCTGATTTATGTGGCTCACAGGAAAACAATGTATGTGTAACCTACCCTGAAGAACTTCTTGTAGGGCGAAGACTTTACAGACATTTATGAGATATACTGACTCTTTTGCAACTTTTCTTTTTTTGAAACACGTGTCAGTATATCTCTTACAACATTTTTTTTTTTGAAGGAGCACACTTTTTTTCCTTTTGGTGGGAGAGTTTCTTTTTGGTGGAAAGAGTTGCTCCTAAACACAAGACTAAAGCCTGGGATAAAAAGTCTACCTGCGTGCACAGGTAAGGACTCCACCTTCCCTAATGAACACTAGGGTTGGATCTTATATTCACCAGGTCTTTCCTGATATGTGTAGTGTGAACCAAGTTTACTTAAGCTCTCAAGTAAAAGTAAACCAATGGATCCTGTACTGGTGTCTCAGGTACAAGAATACGTCCTTAGTTAGGAGAGATTCTGATCTATTTTGTCAATGCTTTAAGTGAATTAAGCCGAGCTTGAGCGAATCAAGCTTCTGTGGCCTGGAAAGTCTTCAAAACAGGTTGAATATCCATAAACACTTATTGTATTTTTGTTTTAGCTTTCAGATCATTACTAAACACATTTATTATTATATATATCTATATTTTTTTTTCTTTTTTTTTCTTTTTCTTGCATATTTATAAATAGGTGGGAATTGTATGATACCATAAAATACCTGGATCCTATGGATGCCTATCCACCCCCCATGCCAAACAATGCTATGTCCTCATATGCATGCAGGGAAAGGTAGAGAAAGGACGAAAGATCGGGTAACGAAAGCTGATGTGCAGGGTATATAGCAGGGTGGTAGGGTGGGTGGTTGGTGGGTGGTGAAGAGAAAAGTGAAGTGATCGCGATAGAGAAGTGAAAAGTGATGGTGGATGGTGAGAGATTTGGCATTTCTTGGGACGAGAGTGTCCCAGGCGGATCAGAAAACAGATCAGGAAGAAGAAGTTGGCCCTTAGATTGGCCAAGAAGAGGGGCTCTTTGGATAGATGGATCCAAAAGGGAATAGCCCCAGTGAGTAGGATGTGGGCTCAAGGTCCCAGTGTGGAGTTGCAAATCTGCCTGATTTGGCAGGAAAGAAAGGGCAATCCGATCTTCAAGAGTGTGGACTGGCGGTGAGTAGCCCGGAGATGACTTAGACCACGAGGTATGGGAAGCGGAGAAAACCTTGTCAGAAGTCTGGTTAGGAGAAGGTACGGGAATAGGGAGGGATTGGGGAACGTCACAATTTGTGTTGGTCAGGCAGTCGTCAGGTAATTCGCCGCAGTCTGAATAGGTCCCAAATAGTCCGATATACGCACTGACAGTCATGTCCTCGTCAGATGTGTCATCCTTGATGCAATCGCAATCAACATAAGAGTGCGGTGTTGCAGCGGGATTAGCCTGAAATCCCGGTGGAATGCTCGGAGCTTGCAGAATTTGATGAACCTGTCCCTGAGAAGGTTGTACCTGTGGTTGCGGATCACAAGGTATGAAGTTTCGCGGGTTTGGAACAGGTTGGGCGGGAAGAGTGCCCTGAGATCGAGTCACCATGCGTAGTTGATTGATCTCAGCATTCTGTTGTGCCAAATGGTGCTGAAGAGAGGTCATGTTCTCTTTATGGTGCTTTGACATTTCCGTCATCATTCGCATCAATTTATCAAGAGGCCTTGATGCGTGTTTGGTTTGCGGTACGCAAGGGCCTGATGGCGGATTTGCCATAGGATTAGACTGGGCCCTTGGGATGACGGGTGCGGACGATCGCATTGGTCCACCAGCAGGGTTTTGGCACTGCGGGTTGTTGGACCATGCGAAATTCGGGTGATTGCGCCACCCTGGGTTATACGTGGCAGAGAATGAGTTGTTCCCCAGGGCGCAAGCATCTTCTATGTCAGAAGACGCGTCCGCATGTAAGTATGTGTCCGAGCACATGGAGGCTTGGTCCTCCGTGTCGAAATACTGGCTCACAAAAGCCAGTTCCACATGACTTATTGAGTCGCTTGGTGCGACACTCGGTAAGGAAGGTCTTACAGGGTTTCTCAGGATAAGCCTGGTGTTGAAAGAATTGGAATTGTGACGAAGTGGTGAGGTGGGGGTGTTTGCCATGTTTGTGGAGGAGGACGATTCGGCTTGTTTTGTAGATTTAGTAGTCAATTCAAATAGTTCAGGGTTGTGTGACCTCCTCCCAAACATGCACTACCGCAGGAAGAATTGGGGGATAAGAGGGGAAAAGAGATGAGAGAAATGACGCCGCAAAGGTACACTTCATTACAAATCAATACAGTCAAGTTCCTAACCTCTACAGTTTGTCCTTAGACCTAAAGATCTAAGTTACCTACTATCACGAACTACGGAACCGAATGCGAGCACCGCAGAACCATCGAGCCAGATTGAAAGGCCGTTTGCCCCAGTCTTAAACACCCGATAGCACGCGGGAACTCTCACCAGCACGTAGATGCTACACGCAAGTAGTTAGATCTCCAATCCTTAGTAAGGGTCAAGTTACTACCAATTTTAATTAGAGGCTTAGGGTCGAGTGTTTTTGGAATGTGAAGGGCGTTGTTTACGGGTAATGCCCAAGTGATTGATTTTAAGAGAGTGTGGAAAACAAGCATGCAACGGGGAAATCTCCCCGAATTGAAGTTCTTAATTGGTGAATAGTTTTTAGAGTTCAGCCTTAAGTAGTATGAATTTTAGGATTTTACTGAATCACCAATTCAACCAATCTCCAGATTTTTGTGAGAATACAAGTTTTCTTTCTAAGCCCAAGAAACCCTTCTTCAATATTAGTTAGTTAATGCATGCTAAAATGCAATGGGCTACCCTAAATGGAGATTTCTATGTGTGGATGCACGAATCAATTTTAAATTAGTGTGAAAGGGAGCCAAGCACTTCAATTCAAGTGCTCCTAATTACCAAGAAAAAATGTCCACACAACGCTAAACCAACAGATAAAGAAACTAAAGTTGTTGGTGTTGAAGTATTCGAGATCGAATCTCAGGCAAGTTGAAAAGTCGTGGTAGGGTTGGAATTAACTCAATTCCAAGTTTCCCCACCAAAAATGTGATCTCGAATTGAAAATAAGTGAGGCAAAAGAGGGGTGCAATCAATCTTTTTATATTTGCCTCAAAGAATACTTCACACGACAGGAAATTCAAGAATCAAGATTCTCAAATTTTCGCTATGCGAAGTAGAGCGGGAAATCCCAGGGCGGTGGGAGTGAAGACAATCAATCAAACAAGTGAATTTTAATCCACTTGCCCCAAGAGATCCCAAGAAGTTTTTCTCATTTTTTTAGTTTTAAATTTTTTTTTTCTTTTTTTTCTTAAGGTGACAAGTTAACCCTAGTTTGCTAAGAAAAGACAACCTACTTGTTCGGCAATGTGTGCAAAGCTCCAATGCGATGTCGGCATCTTCACGCTCTTGTTCCCGCCTTGGATCTGCCCTCGTTCCCAACTTCGTCTGCCTGTCTTCTCCTTGCAACCAAGTTCACCTGCACACCAAAAAACAGAAATACCCGTGAAGAGAGAAGAGAAAAATTGAAAGGAATTGAATAGAAACTTACTTGAAGGCGCACTTCCCCGGCAACGGTGCTAGAAAAGGATGATTGTTAGGTCCGGATAGGTTGTTAATATGATGATTTTATCGTTGAAATGTGTATAGTGGTTAACCTAAATTGGACCTAACCATCTCTTTACAAAATTTTTAACCTGGCCTACTTGATTTTAGCTTGTCACTTTTAGGCTCAGGGTCGAACTCAGGGAAGTGGGGTACAAGTCGAGTTTCTACACCTTTCCTATAATGAGTCTCTTCCGTTCGTTTATTGTGTTTTTGGTGTTTTTCTTATTTAGATTTTTTTTCTGGTAATCTTTGTCCTTGAGGAACACCCTCAAAATTGGGTTCTTGGCTTTGAGCCAAAACAGAATCAAAAGCAGGTCTTGCAATTCGCAAGATGAGGTACCTGCAAGTCAAAGATTATCCTTTCTCTTTTATATATTTTTTTATCTTTTTACTAACAAAAAAGCGAAATAGAAATAGCGTAAATGCAGTATATCTATATATGTAAATATTATGTATATAAAGGGGTGGGGCTGGAGGCGACGATGGAGTGTAGCACGATGTTGAGTTGGTTGTCGTCTAGAGAGATGCAACCAACATGACTAGGTGCCGCGTGGAATGTGGGATGGATGGTGGAAGATGTATGCGACCACGCTTTTTGTATACGTGTATCGGGGAATATCAGCAACTGGTGCAGATATTCCCGCGATACAGCGTATGGTAAATAATGTGAAAATATATATATGTATATATGTAAATATATCTATATATATATATCTATATATATATGTGATCATAAATATATATATATATATGTATGTATAACTATATAGAGGTATATATATATGTGTATGTATAGTAATATATGTATATATAGATATATGTAGCTAAGTATATATATATATGTATATGTATGTATATATAGTTATATATATATATAATACTATATGGATGTATATATAGATATATATATATATATATGTATATGCATAGTAGTATATGGATATATATATATATGTATATATATATGTCACTATATATAAGTATACGTATATATATATATAAGTTTATAATAGTGTTTATGTGTGTGTGGGTGTGTAAGTGTTGGTGAAGGTGTGTGTGTGCGTCGGTGTTAAAGTGTTGTGAGTGAGTGAAAGAGAGAGAGAGAGAGAGCGGGAGAGAGAGGGTAGGAGAGAGCGGGAGAGGGAACGCAGCCGCTCTGCAGGAGGCGCGTTAAGTCGTCTGCGGATGGCGGGCGTCGTCTGGAGGTCACGCGCGCATGGGTGCGTACTTGCGTAGAGGAGATGGCCTGCGTATGCCAGCTGTGAGCGCGAAGGGCTCGCGATAGAGCGCTCGGAGAGGGAGGCGGGGTGTCTGCAGGCGCGTGCGGACGCTTGTAGAGGCTGGTAGGGAGGCGAGAGGTGCTTGGCCTGCCGCTGCAGAGGCGCGCAGTGGCTGGTTGCGGACGCGAGTGGCGTGCGGCAGAGTGAGGAACTGAAGCGAAGAAGGTCCTGCAGGTACGCGTGGAGGGGCTGAGCGCCTGCAGGGAAGCTCGCGGAAGCTGCGGGGGCCGCTGCTGTTGCTGCTTTAAGCTTCAGACCTTGAAGCGGCAGCAATGGCGGGAAGGAGCAGGAACGAAAAAAATGAAAAAGAGAGCCACCACGCCCACCGGCTCTTTGAAGAGTTGGGCGGTGGTGGTCTCATTGTGGTGGTGTGCACCACAGTGAGAGCTCCTGCTCGCCGGGTTTCTCCTCGGAGGAGGACCGGCATATGGAGGGGAGAGGGAGGAGAGGAAGGTGGTGGCCTGCTGGTGGTGTTTATTTCTTGCTGCAGCCAGCCTCCAGCCTCTTGAAGAGAAGAAACCATGGCATTTTATAGGAGGAGAAGGCATGGCCATGCAGCATGGCTGCTGCAGGTAGAGGCTGCAGCAGGGATGGGCATGGCAGGGAGAGGGCTGGCAGGGAGAGGTTGCGGAGAAGAAGTTGCAGCAGCTGTAGGAAAATTAAAAATCAAGTGGAATAAAAATAGAGGTGGTGGATTTTTGCAAAGAGGCACTTGAGGAAAAAAGGTAAAATGTAAGTCACTTATTTCATTCTCCTCTCCTCTCAATTAAATGCATGAATGCATGTATTTTTACAAATGCAACTACGGAATCCTAATATGCATAGTTAATGCTAGGAAATAGCACAAGAAGGCATTATTGCAGGCGTATTTTGAGGTGTAATCAGTGTTGTGGGCATCTCAATGCGAGTGATGGTGATGCCATTAGCATCAATGGTGATACCGTTAGCACCTATGGTGGTGCCGTCAGCACCACAATAGGTGTTTACATAATTGATGCCAACAATAACAAGATAAGTTGTAAGTGTTTGTAGTAGATACTTGAGCATTATAAATGTTATTGAATAGGTTCCAAGGGCACCAACATGAAAATGTATGTGGTGACATTGGTATTTAAACTTACATTGATGTGATTCTTATCCTTTTTATTTGAGGTGCTGTTGGCATCTCAATGCGGCTGGTGGTGATGCCATTAGTACTAATGCCAACAATAGGTGTTTACATAATTGAGGCCAACAACACCAAACAAATGATAAGTGTTTGCAGTAGATACTTGAGCAGTATAGAAGTTATTGAATAGGTGACAAGGGTACCAACATAAAAATGTTCGTGGTAACATTGGTAGCTAAACTTACTATTGGTTCTTCATAGTGATGACCTAAAATTGGTAGAGAGTAAGGGCTTCATCCAAAGCCTACGAGTAAGGGCTTAATCGAAATCCCTTACTACCTACTTTTTCTTGCTGTCCTCAATTGCTTGAAAGGATCACAATTATTTCTTCATAATGATGCTTACATGATACTTACGTGATGCTGTCAGCATTCGGTTACCTTATGCTGTCAGCACTTAACCATCAATGATCTTCTCCTTGCATGACCTTATCTTCATCACCAATGATGATGCCATTAGCATCCACTTACATGATGCTGTCATGTTATTGGTGTGATGTTGTCGGCATCTGCTTACATGATGTTGCCAACATTCACATCCATTTTGTTTCTTCATATTGATGTTTTAAAATTGGCAGAGAGTAGGGTCTTCATCCATAGCTTACGAGTAATGGCTTGATCGAAAGCCCTTCTTTCCTACCTTTTCTTGGCATCCTCAATTGCATGAAAGAATTACAATTGTTTCTTTATAACGATGCTTACATGATATTTACATTATGTGTCGGCATTCGCTTACATGTTGCTGTCAGCATTCACATCCATTTGTTTCTTCATAATGCTGATTACATGATTTTTACGTGATGCTGTCGGCATTTGCATACATGATGCTGTCAGCATTCGCAACCATTACTTTCTTCATAATGTTGTTGACATGATTTTTACGTGATGCTGTCAGCATCTGCTTACATGACCTTACCTTCAATACTTAACCTTCAATGAATAAAAGTGCAATGAACGTTTATTGAAGGATGGTGCTGAGGACATTATGAGAAGTAATTGAGAGAAAAAAATTCATAAAGAATGTAGTAAACAAAAATGTCTTAACCATCAAAGGTGGTGCTTAGTAGAAGAAATTAATATAGAGTTTATTTATGGTTGTTTGAAGTTTATATTATCCCAGCAATCATCTAAGATAATGCTATTAACATTTATATAATTGTAAAATACTACATATAGGACGTAGATAAGGTGTTAGCACCAACAGTGAATGCCGTTAGCATCAAACGTATGTACTGCGCACAGATGCTGTTAGGTCACTTACATCCATTTGCTTCTCCTTGCTCTCTTCAAGTTCTTCAGATTCCTCTCAACACTTAGGTAATTTCACTTCTCACTTAGGCAAAAATTTAGACTTATATGGGTGGGCTCACTTTTCGGAGGATCTACGGCCCAATGGGTTAGATCAATACCTATACTAGGCGATACCCTAGTTTTATTAGTATATTTTTGTGTATATTTAGGCCCAATTAGGCCTACAAGCTTACACCTGGGCCCACATGCCTTGCACACACGTGTCCATGCGCACGTGCACACACACATGCTAGATAGGTACCTGTATTATCGGTTTTCTCATTTCAGCATATCTAGTATGATACGCGATACATTTTGTTCGGGTGAATGAGCATCTTCTCTCTCGAGGTGGGTCTATACATTCCAGGTCTCCTTTAGAGCCATGTCATCTCCAGCCAATCTTCGAACAATGATTCTAATCGCTTCACAGCTCCATTTCAAGCGTATAAGAGCTTATTGGAAAGCTCTATAGGTTTTCTTTCGATTGGACTAATTAATTTGGAGATTGGATCTCATTTGATTCATGAAATCGAATGATGAACATGGCTCTGTCGCCATGCATCTATACATGTTGCTGATGATGAAATCAGGTCAATTGACCTGTAGATCTTAGTTAAAACTCTCGATTGAGAGTTCAGAAAGAATCAAGTAATCAATCCGCACTCAAATGAGTGGGAGAAGAGTATCAGGGAAGCTTGGAGAAGCTTCGAAGCTTCAGAGCTCTTAGATTCAGCATTCCGGACTCTGATTTAGAGTTAAATAACACAACAGATGTATTAAAGCATCAGCTTACATGATATTTACGTGATGCTGTCGGCATTCGCAACCATTTCTTTCTTCATAATGAGACTTACATGATATTTATGTTATGCTGTTGGCATCCGCTTACATGATGCTGTTAGCATACGCATCTATTTGTTTCTTCATAATGCTACTTACATGATTTTTACGTGATGCTGTCGGTATCCATGTACATGATGTTGTTAGCATTCACAACCATTTCTTTTTTCATAATGATGTTGACATGATTTTTACGTGATGCTATCAACATTCGCTTACATTACCTTACTTTCAACACTTAACCTTCAATAATTAAAAGCGCATTGAAGGTTTATTGAAAGATGGTGTTGAGAACATTATAAGAAGTACTTGAGAGAAAAAAGTTCATAAAAAATGAAGTAAACAAAAATTCCTTAACCATCAAAGGCGATGCTTAGTAGAAGAAATTAATATGGAGTTTATCTATGGTTGCTTGAAGTTTATATTATTCCAGCAATCTTCTAAGATAATCCTATCAACATTTATATAGTTGCAAAGTACTACATATAGAATGTAGATATGCTGTCAGTACCAACGGTGGATGCCGTTGGCATCAAATGTATGTGTTGCGCGATGCTTTCAATATAAAGGATAATGTCATGAGCATCAATAAGACTGCTAAAGGCATGACAATTGATTTTCAAATCAGTCATTGCATGTGAGTGATCTAAAGGTTTCATGTTGACAGAGAAAGAAGACTGACACCATTCACAATTATAGCAATGTTACCTAAAAGAGGTAACATGTAGGGACACATGTTCAACCGTTAGGATGTAGTGGTCAACCATTGAGGCATGGATCGGTAGGCTCAACTGTAGGGTAGGATGCCAAATCATCATCAATGTGGCTGACACGTTAGCCAGGTATGATTCTAGGTAAATGGAAGAGTATCTCTCCCATTTTTCTTTTGTTAAATTGATATTAGTACAAAACATACAATTTCTAACAACAGGTAAAAGAGCCATGGACTAAATAACATGCATATAAGAAAAGAACTTACCCATATTTTCCTGGTTTTGTTCACCATCTTTATTTCCTCATTATATCCATTTTCTTGAATGGACACATTACGAGAGAATAAATTAAATGCATATTGCATAAAAGGAAATATCACAATGGATCATTAGTCAGATTAAAAAATATTCATTCATGATCCACTCATAGGAATTAAAAAATTTAGCAAAATTCGAAAATCCCATCAAACCAAGAAGCAAAACCAGCATCCCTCCCACTATTTAAAGGTGTAGTGCAGTGGCGATCATTAGAGGAACTCTTTTGCAGGTTGTGTCTAATCCCTGTCTAGGTATGTAAAAGAATACAACAACAATAACAATTAAGTCCTTTCCCACACTAAGTGAGGTCGGCTATATAGATTCCTTGCCTCCACACAGGTCGATTTTGAGCCATTTCAGGACTTAAATTAAAGTAATTGATGTTATACTTAATAGTTTTCTTCCAACACTTATTTAGTCTTCCTCACCTCTTTTTAATAGGTTAAACCTCCAGCTTCTCACATTTCCTAACTGAAGCATCTAGTGGTTTATCTAGGTATGTAAAAGAATATCCAAAAAAAAATTCACATTCATTACTAGCATACTCAATTCCACATTCATGATTTATATTACGACATATGTGATTTGCTTTCCAAACTTTGCAACACTTTATGGCAACATGAATGCTGTCAATTTACATAAATTTGATGAATATCTCGGGATTCCTTTTCTAAATTATACTACGAAACGATTATCACTGCACATTGAAGTCGACGTGCTCAAAGGCCCCACGGAGACCTTTCTAATAATAAAATAGTGGACAATATATATTCTTCCCTATATAGACTTACAATTCACCCAAACTCATCTTATAATTTTTAAAGAGAAAATAGAAACCATCACGGATTATCTTTAGCTAATACGTGAAGTATACTTAACAATGCGCCCAAACTCATACGTCCTCTCGATGTGTATTTCTCACGGACCTTAATTTTTGAAGAGTCTAACACGAGTTCTGCACTAGTTCTTGCCTGGATATATATGAACTTTGATGTGCGGTAAGGGCTATTGGTTTGGTTCGAGGGATTTGTATATTCAAGTGGGTGTGCAATTAATTCTCAATTCAAATCATTAAGTAAGCAATGAACCTCAATATTTATCGAGGGTAGCTTTTTAATTAGCCTGAAGCTATATTCCACGAGGGCTCAACCCAAATAGTCAACTTTGGGATCATCTATCATATTAGTCGACCAATGGTAGTGACCAATGTCACTACTCCTATATTTAAACTATATCACAATTGTAGTACAATAAAAATGTGATGGTAACACAATCAATCAATTAATCCATAGCTCAATAAAGTAAACATAATATTTGTCAACATCTAATAGGAATTTATCTTAAGTTAAGCTTCTAGAAAATCTAAATATTAAGATCACAATTACCTCAGTTACAAGTTATTGAGAAATTAATAAAACATCCTTTTCTCGGTGGTAACGCTTCCTTCCGAACATTGATTTTTGCACATAGAGAATCCTTAGGCAAGAGAATTAAGTATTTAATATAAAGTGTTTTTTTTGTTACTTGTATCGTGTCTTCTAGAGGCTTCATATGCCTGCTATTTGTAGATGTTGAGGGGCCTTGCAATAGACTCAGAAAGCTCTTTATAATAGCCACATTATGAGAATACCTAAATAACAGGATCATATCTTTTCTTTTCTTTTTTCAAGTACCCCCAACAACCAATTTACTTGACTTATTGGTGGGTCCTACTTATTTTGCAAAAGGGCAAATCATTTGAATTCAAGCCACATGTGATTCTTAAGTAGGTAAATAGATCATTAAGTATTTTTAAACAATGTTTACACATGATTTGCAGTTAGTTATAATAATCTTGGGTCTAAACTACTTGATTCAATCCTATCTATCATGGTTTAAGTGTTGAATTGCACAAGGAATTATTGGCTTTAACAAATTTCTAAAAATTAAAACTTCAAATGTATAGTTTGTTTCTTTGTATTTTAATCGAATTTCTTCGCATCACATACATCAAATTTTCAGTTTGTGGTATTCAATCTAGATAAAATTCTCTTTGATCTTCACAAAATTGTTTCAGTAGGAAGTTTGTGACTTTTATAAGCATATTTGCATGCATAATTATATATATGATAATCAACATGATCACTGTAGTTTCTCATCAAATGATATCAAGCTATGAGTGTATCGAATAATTTATCAGGAAAATGTCTAACCAAATATTTCTCAAATTTCGTAAACATAAAATCACAGAATTCATGTCCCCTAATGTCTCAACATCCTAGGACTCCATCATGCTTGTTGGTTCCAATGATGAGGTTGTCCCTTAATTTGCTGCTGCTTAAATCAGGAACACCTCAAAAGAGGTACGCCAAGAATGGAGAAATGAGAGAGAGGGTACATATGTAGGCCAGTACCTGTACTCCACCAACACCACGACCAAGCTTTGATGATCTTAGACATGATGTTTTGGTCATGATTTGCTCGGTGATAAATATGAACAGTGACTGCCTACCGACCAGTAGTAATCCTCCAGAAAGTATGAATGAAGGTAAGAGATATATAGGCCAATGATCATGATTTTAATCCAACATGTAGCTTTGATATGAATCTTTTTATTTTTTTGATAACGCTATGAGTTTGATGGTATTGATTCTCCTTTAACTTAATTTACATAACTTCAGGAGTTTATGCATGTACAACTATGGGCTTGTACGTATGCATCGTGAGCTCTATTTTACCTTTGTATCAATTAGTTGATTTTTTTCCTTCTCTTCTCATCAAAATAAAGAGAAAGGTAAAAATTGATGTAAAAGAATAAGAAAAGATGGTGTGAATGTATATTTATTTGATAATTGATATTTAATGTAAAAAAATAAAAAAATATAAGGATTGTTACGTGGTAGATTTCATCACATTAAAAAAAAATATCACATTACTTTAAATTAAGATATACACGTGATAAATAAGTTTACATCGATAATAAATTATTTTGAATGATTTTACGTAAGTGATAAATTATTTTAAGGTATCTTTACATTAGTGTAAAATTATTTCAAAGGTGATATGGTGGTTTTGTTTCGGCACTTTACACCCGTGCAAAGTGATTTTGACCATGAGTTTAGGGTTTAAGTTTATGAAAAATAGTTTCACATATAAGAAGAGATTTTTCACTTAGGTTTAGAATTTAACTTTAGCAAAGGTAAACCCTAAATGCTAAATATTAAAGTCTAAACCCTTAGGTAAAAAATTATTTTTCAAATGGAAAATCACTTGCTATAGGTGAAGAAATATTTGAAATTTAATTTTACAACGGTGCAAAATCACTTTGTACCTTTGAAAATAATTTTACACAGGTGCAATCTTATTTTCATCAGTGCAAAATAATTTTCGAAAGTGTAAAGTAGTTCCAAAAGTAATTTGAGTGGTTTGAATCCCTACAAAAGTGATTGTTGTTAATTTTAACAGTGGTGGATCCCATCACATGTGAGTATTTTTTTTATATAAAAAGGAGACATATCATATAAGGATCACGTTTACATCTTTTTACGTCATTTTTTGCATTAACTTTTATGTATCCCAATTTACATCTTGTTTTTTTATATATGACGGTATCTTTTGTGAGTTGGTTAAAAAAAGTGCATTGATTCCTATATTAAGGTTTGTTGCTAATGAAAGCTTGATTAGTAGTGGATACCATTCCATGCAATTTGATGGCCTGCATTTGTTACTTGTAGGCACTCGGTTTCAGTTATGCCACATATTTATTGTCACTGGCAGCCGTTTGGTTTCTCGATTTCATAGGAATTTGGCTTCTCAAGAAGCTAGTTCTCTTCAAGCTGCTTTTAGTGAATTCTCCTCTTGAAGAAGGAAGTTCTTTTGCAGCACCATGTCGGACTCCACTTTTACAAAGCAAGGCCTTTCTAATTGTTGAAATTTCTTGCCTCTTCCAGAGGCAATGCATTAGAGTTGCGAGATATTAGTTTTACGGCGACATGTTTCGGTGCAGAGGCAATTACATTAGGGTTTTGAGAAACTAAACAACTTTACAAGCCACTTACTTGCATGACTGAGATCCTCGTAGTCCCATCGCTAGTGTGTAGGTATGGTAGCTTCTCTCGCAATATCGCTATAATCACGACACAAATGAATTGCATTATTTAATTTTTTTATTGAAAATAAACATTTGGAAAAGTATTCTATATAAGAGGATATATTTCAAAAAGAGAAAAAATAGAGAATCCTTACCCACGAAAAGGGGGAAATATATCCCATAGAAATGTGGAATGCAAAACATAAAAAGTAAGATAAAAAATAAAGGAGAAAGAAAAGAAAGTGTCTTGAGATCTAAAATCTGATGAACTCCCAAAGGAGAATGATTCCACGCTCGTAGAACGATAAACGAGAAACCAAATAAATCGACCATTTACTTGTGTTAGGGATTTCAGCTGTAATAGCACGAGGTTACACATGATTTTCAACAAAACAACCTAAACTAAATATAAAGAAAAACAATGAATCAAAACACCAACATTGAACAAGAACAAACAATCGTTGAGACACGACTCAATCGCAAAATAGAGACAACGCAACGGACTCTTGCTTCGGACCACCATAGCCCCACGTCGATCGGAGATCGCTGCGCTATCGCCGTTGCAGCTTACGTCGGCCACCGACTATCGTACCTGCTGAAACACACTTCTAACGCTAATGAAGATCCATCACCTCCGAACCCACTGACCGACCACGAACGAAGATGCATGTCATCCAATGCACACCCCGTTGTAGCACGAGCCGATTAGAGGTGTATTCCAACCACGCAAGCGATGCTTGAAGTAGCAGCATCCTCCACAACCTCTCTCACGATCGATCACTATATATCACCATTGGCTATGCATGTCACGATCGACGAAGGTGAATCGATTCAAAGGGAGAAGAAGAAGTTTCGGCAAGAGAGGGGGCCTCGATTAGCCTCTGGTGACCGATTGGAGTCCTAGATGAACAAATACTTTTCTTTTCTCACTTGAGACGAAGAGGTGGAGACGAAACTACAAAACTTCATTATTCTAGTTGTGGCTTGAAAATATGAACATATATAACCCTCCTCCCCGTAGAATAAAAGAAAAAAATCTACTGAGAAAAAGTGACTAAATTCCACCAATAAAACGTGCGTGAACTCAACTACGAACATAGACAATTGGGAAGAAAATTTGGCAACAAATACAATAAGAATTTTAGTTTTGTCCATTGTCTTTCTGACGGTGACCTGGTCCCTAAAACACCTGCTGTTCAGGAATTAGATCTCTTGCGAGAGGATGTGGAAAATGATGTCTTCATCACGTCAAAGTAGGGTTGAATTCTATTTAGTACAAAGGAGCACTATCGGTTAAATAATCTAAGTAATAAAAATAAAATAAAATGTACGCAAATGTATCATACGATATATTTTGTAATGTATTGAGGTAACACATCGGTGTAAAGTGATTTTATATCGATGAAAAATGATTCTAGATTATTCTGCTCTAGTGCAAATATTTTTATATCGATGTATCACATTAGTACATTACAAAACATGTTGAGTTTTACGTTTTTATGCCAGCATCCTAAAAATGGAAGGACCAAATTGAAATATTTCCCAAAGTTTAAGAGCTTAATGACCATTCTCCAAAACCTCGTAAAGTGCTTCATCGTTGTCTCGCTCGCAAAAGTAAAGAAATGCACATACAACTAAGCTTTTTTTTTTTTTTTAAAATAGAGCTTCTATTATTCATCCCCCGCTCCAAGAGGCAAAACACGATAGAAGGACCGAACCAAAACCTGTTGGTACAAAAAACCAAGACTCAATGCTAGGGGCAAAAGATAGATCCTCAAAATCAAAATACAACATAAGGGCACTGAATACTATCCATCTGAAGAACTCCCTGAAGACGTCGTGGAAGATCAGAAATACCTGTAAAAACCTATCAATCATCACTAGCAATTTCTGCAAGCTTGGAAGCCAAGGGATTAATAGCATAGTGAATATAAGAAAAGGATAGAATTTGATTTTTTTTTTTTTTATGTAAAATGAATTGAAACTTCCCGTATGCTTGCCAAGCTACCTGAATCTTTCCTTTCCACCAATAATAGAGCGGGGTAGAGTCCATCTCGACCTGTAAAGGATAATTAACCAAGGGGGATGATAGAGCATGATGGAGAGCTTTAAGGATGC
Source organism: Thalassia testudinum (assembly GCA_037157565.1). Taxonomy (NCBI): domain Eukaryota; kingdom Viridiplantae; phylum Streptophyta; class Magnoliopsida; order Alismatales; family Hydrocharitaceae; genus Thalassia; species Thalassia testudinum. The sequence goes on from JAZHRO010000063.1 coordinate 139,016,183, forward strand.
CCATTTCACAGGAGATTAGAAAAGTTCTAGATGAAGCAGTCAAAATAAATTTACCCTCCTGATCCCTGACAACCCATCCCAGAAAGGAATTTTGATTATCAGATCGAGCAGCCACATTAATTTTGAATTCGCAAGTGGGTCGGATCCACAAAATAACCATCTTCGCAGGCCACTATCTCTTCAGCCACAGGGCCATCTGAAAATTTTGCCAACCATGTTCAAGGAAACTAAGAAGGCCTTTCCAATTAAGATTATCGTGACGGAATTTATTTCTGGCCCACCAAATATAATACCAAATGAAACATATCATAGCATGGACTTTGTTATCTTGTCTCTAGCAAGAAGCATCCTGCATAATCAAGAAGAACATATCAAGATCAATGGGGGAAATGAAACTTTTATGGAACACCCGATTTGCTATTTTAGAGGCTAACTCATTATGACAAAAGAGATGCTTGATAGTCTCCTTGGTGGGACTCCGAAGATAGCAAGAGCATTTAGAGACAATAAGATGCCAAGTTTAGAAATATTTTCATCAGTGGGGAGTCTATAATGCAGAATTCTCCAAGCACAAAGGCAGATGCGAGTAGGGAGCTTAAGACACCACAAATGCCTAAACATGGGGATAGGATTGGCATTAATAGCATGGAGATGATATGCTGAGGAGATCGAAAAGGACCCCGAAGGGTGAGGAGACTAGATGGGTTTGTCCTTGGTGTCATCAAGCGAGATGGCAACAATTGTATCTAAGATATGTTGGGGTAGGAATCTTCTAAGAGGATTAGAGTCAAAGGTGGGGATGACCTCTCTCAGAGGGATGCTTTGGATAGAGATGTCATTCGAGATGAACTCAAGCACCGAGTTCCCAACCCAAATGTCGAACCAAAAATCCAAACTACCTTCATGAATCTTTGAACGGATGTACGGTTTCATATCCGTATAGTCCTTATAAAGAGCATGAAATCTGGAGGGGAGGGTGGAGAGTCCACCAGTTTTCTAGAGATCCCAGGCCAGTGTAGAGAAGATGGACTCCTCGTGGATGATGTTCCACACTCTCTTCATCCTTGAGTCTTTGATAAAATTCGATAGGTTTCTAATGCCAAGGCCTCTCAAATCAAGAGGAGAGGTGATCGTGCTCCAAGAAATCAAGTGATGTTGAGAATGATTAGGATTATTCCCCTAGAAGAAATTGGCAAATAGAGAGTTGATCTTCTTAATAACAGAGGAAGGAACATCCAGGACGACCAAGATGTGTATAGACACAGAAGTGAGGACATGCTTGATCAGGAGCATTCTAGCAGCAGCAGAGAGGAGGTTTGCTTTCTAGCTGGCAACTTTAGATTGGATCTTATTAATGATGCCAGCGTAGTAGTAGATTTTAGACCTCCCAGAAAAGATGGGGCAACCTAAGTAAGTGAACGGGAAAGATCCATTCTAAAAACCAGTGATGGAGAGGAGGCGGGGAAGTCGTCCAATAGGAAAGTGCTTCCCAACAAAGCAGAAGCTCTTATGAAGATTGACTTTTTGACCAAAAGCCTCCTCAAAGGAAGAGATGTGGTTAGACAAATTTTGAATAGAGTTCAGGTTCCCATTAGTGAAGATAATGATGTCATCGGTGTAAAGGAGGGCAATTGGAGTGCCTAAGAGAGAAAGGCTGAATTCTCCCTAAATTGACCAAATATTTGAAGTTCCTAATGAAAGGTTCCAAAAATATGTCAAAAAGAAAAGGAGAGATAGGGTCTCCTTGTCTCAAACCACAAGATGTCTTAAAAAAGGAGTGGAACTTTCATCAATCAGAATAGAAGATCCTTCATGGTAGACAAAGGCCTTGATCAAATTGATGCAATGGTTGGAAAAGCCAAAGGCATCAAGAATTTTGAAAAGAATTTTCCACTCCACTCTATCATACGCCTTTTCAAGATCCAGCTGAAGGATAACATTCGAGCTGTGGACCTTCTTATTAAGGCGTTGGGAAAGTTCGAAGGTTCTGGCAATGTGATAAAAAATGGATCTCCATTTGATAAAACCTACTTGTTCAAGAGAAATTAATCTATGAAGGTGAGTTTCAAGCCGTTTGGCAAAAATACCCGAAGCAATTTTGTAAGTGACATTGCACAAGCTGATTGGCCTGTAGTTAGCAAGCTTCGGGACATCCGCTTTTTTGGGAATCAAGGTGATAAAAGTATTGTTGAAAAAGTGGGGGCCGTGCAAGTGTTGAAGAAGAAGCATATTGCTTCCATAAGATCGATTTCAATCAGATCCCAACAGTGTTTGAAGAATTCATCATTAAAACCATCAGGCCAAGGGGTCTCATTAGGGGGCATTTAGGATAGGATCTAATAGATTTCTGTTTTAGTTGGTTCCTTAACCAATTCCGTGGAATCAATAGCCGAAATCACGTGAGGGATATGATGAATGAAGAGATCGAAACAGGAAGGCGATTGAGATGTAAGTAGATTCTCAATATAGGAAGTGGTTTTCTTAACGGTATCAACCCTAGACCCAAAACCAATTTTATCAACCATAGAAGATCTAGCACGCTATGCACATTTTCTTTTAATAGTCGTGAAGAAAAACTTATTGCAATCTTCGCCATCTCTAAGCCATTTAATTTTAGTTTTTTGCATATAAAGATCATTGCATTTAAGAATAGCATCATCAAGTTGAATGCGAACATCGTTGAGCTCAGTGGAAGTGTTATCATCCCAATTAGATGCAAGGGAGGCATCTAGATCATCATAGCGAGACTCAAGGCTAGCAACCAACTTCTCAATGTCCCCAAAAGTCATTCTATTCCAGGTCTTTAGAGCCCTCTTAAGGGAAACAAGTTTCAAATAGAGGCGTGTAATGGGATCACCCTAAAAATTGGGCAACGCATTGGACCAGATTGATTGGACCAGCTCATTGAAACTATCATCCCTTAACCACATGTTCATGAAATGGAAAGGACAGGAGTGGAAGGTGGTCGCCTGATTAAAAGCGAGGAACATGGGTGAATGATCAGAGTCATGGTGAGAGAGATAACAGCCAGAAAGAGGGAGATTCATAGCTTGTGGAGTAAGAAGAATGCGGTCCAACTTTTGGTATATACTGGAGCTCCTTCTACACCCATTACACTAGGAGAATTGGTTGCCTCCCAAAGGAATATCAATCAGAGCTAAATTATCGATGAAAGCCTAGAACTCAAAAGATTGAGAGTCACGATAAGGGGCGCCTCCACACAGTAGCACTAAGAATGCAATTAAAGTCTCCACCAAGAATCCAAAGGGTGTAAATATTATTAACAACACATACAACTCAGCTTACTGTACAAGAACATATATATATTATATAAAGCCATGTTTGTGCACACGTGCGCACTTTGTTAAAGGGAGGATGAGATCGTATCTTGGAACGGTTGAATGACAGTTAATGGTGGCGATAGAGTAAGATCGCAAACTAAAGCACATGGGAACGAGATGCAGTAAGGATTATCGGCCTCCTGATTGCCGCAGAACCTTATATAATCCATCTATATATATTAAATAATTTCTGTTGATCTCACATGTGTATCCTTGGAAGTTCTTCATGGTTCCACCTTTGTTGTGTTCTGGATGAAACTAATTAAAATCTTGGTTTTGAAGGGAAGATTTGGACATGGAAACTTGTAAGCGAACCCCGGATTGGTTGGCTCTCACATTTAGATGTGCTGAATCGGAGTCTATGAATAAGCCTAAGCATGCACCTAAAATTTCAAATTAGGAGTCTACGCTACGATTGGTTCTTTTATATGTAAGATGTGATGACCCACTGGTGTGCAAAGCCTAGTTAACTGGTTTGTTGGTTGAGTTAAGTGGAATCCCATCTCATAAAACCAAGGTTCGAATCTTATCTTACCATAACAAAAAGCCCAGGATACATCACAAATGGCAATGTTAGGCATCACATGGAATAGCGCATTCTGTGGAAAATTTCACCTGTACTGGTGTTATTCTATATATGTATATACCATGCTTCTTTTGTTTTTTTGGAGTAATTTTGAAAAGGATTTATCAGGCCAAACTCAGTTTCAATGCTGACACTGGTGTCTGGAACACTTACATTGGAAATCATTAGCATCCAGACATTTGCATTTATTAAACAGCCAAAATTTGGTAATTCTGAAATTTGGTATGTCTGATAAGGTATCGAGAGACGTAAAAATCAACCTAATATTTTTTTTTTGACGTGTGTTGGGAATGTAAAAGTTAAGGTAAAAAGTGATGTAAATGATTGTGAATGTGATTTTTATTTGATATATTTTTTTTTAATGTAAAAAAAGTACTTATATGTGATGGGATCCATCACTGTTGAAATCAACAACAAATCACTTTTCTGCAGGTATAATCTACTGAAATCACTTTCAAAATTACTTTACATCAGTGTAAAATTACTTTACATATTTGAAATAATTTTACACTGGTGTAATTTTACTTTCCACCAGTACAAAATAAGATTGTACTGATGTAAAATTAAATTCTAAGTATTTCTTCACTTATGATAAGTGATTTTACACTTGAAAAGTGATTTTTCACTTTAAAGTTTAGGGTTTAGTCTTTTGTGTTTAGGATTTAACCCTAAACCTTTAACCCTAAACACTAAAGACTAAACCATAAACCGTAAGATGAAAAATCATTTTTCATATGTGAAACCAGTTTCCATAAACCTAAATCCTAAATCTTAAATTCTAAATCCTAAATACATAGATCAAAATCACTTTTCATCGATACAAAACTACCCGATCACCTTTGGAATAATTTTACATCATGTAAAGATACCTTAGAATAATTTATAATTGATGCAAAATGATTTTACATAGGTATAAGATCATCTAAAATAATTTAGCACTAGTGTAAAATTATTTATTTCTTGTACGTTTTAATTTAAATTGGTGTAGTAATTTTTTTCAATATCCATCGTATAACAAACCTTACATTTTTTTATTTTTTATATTAAATATCAATTATCAACTGGGACTCATGTTCACACTACATTACATCATCTTTAGGTCAACTTGTATATTTCTTTACATTTTAACTTTTTTTTTTATACAAAGTTAAATGTGATGTCCATGGGATTACATTTCATAACCTTTTGAATGACAGCGGAGGACTCTTATCGCTTTGTCAATTCTTTGGTAACCAAGGTAATCTATTTTAATATGTTAGTGACAAACAATATATTGATTTTTGAGAAAATTAAGGAAAAAATTAGTATGCTTTGAAGTTAAAGGATAACGAAAAGTAGACCAATATCTTGGTGATCTTTTTACATAAAGTAGGTCAACAAATTAAAGTTTGGCAATAGAGTAATGGTTTGCCAATATCAGGTGGAAATTCACGTCAGATTCCAAGCCATCCGATTGCGGGCCGTGGAGACGGTTGGGTGGGTGGGGGCGCGCGTGGAAGCATGCATGAAAATGGGTTTATACTTTACATTTTCCTTGACATATATATGCATGTAGTTCCAGGAATCTCAACTCGTCTCATTAACAGGTCTCTTTTCTTTAAATGACGTTAAAAGCCATGGTGCGATCCTAAATTAAACGATTGATTGTCTTACTTTCGAGTTCAAAGATTTTCTCGAAATTAATAATTAAGACCCACCTAGCATTTGGAGGACAACCATAATTAATCCATGTCAAGATATAAGTGGGGCCCATATCAAATGGAGCTTTTGTTCATCACAGGGAAGCCATCCACTCAGGAGGTCTTGGTTTCTGCCCTTGGCTTAGTTTATGGATAATTGAAGCTTAAGTTTAAGATATGGTTGACGATGATATTGCTGGTCTGCCGCAATGGAAAAGTGTCGGTAGGATAATCAACTGAATTGGTTTATTAACTTTAAATCACAGTTGGCTAAGCGGAAAGGTGTACTTACTTTTGAGGAGAAAGAAAAGGAGAATCAGCTGTGGATAGATTATTTAAGAGAAAGGCTTTGCATAGGTTTTTCCTTAAGTTTTTCTTCAAGTTCCTTCTGTATCAAAAGAAGGTATACATCCCAAATAGATTAGGATGGAAGGTTTGAAAAAAAACTTGAATTATAACTTGTCTTAACTATTGCTCGTTATTTAAGCACCAACATGACCTTGTCACAATCAATTTTCATTTCGAATAGAAGGAGACTCGCTGCTTGCGTTGGGTTTCTTTGCCTAAACTGGTTTATTTGTTCGACCACCTGCTCGATTGTTTGATAGTATAGTTATCATCTCAGGTTTGCAAATGTTGTTTAGCCCTCTAAATAATAAGCACGCATGTTATTTATACCCTATTGTATATATCCATGCTCCCTCATGCTTTCCCTTGCTTTTGTAACCACATGGTAATGGTTAATAATACTGTTGTTACAAATGGTGGTTGCGAACGAGAATGATACAGAGATGCATGGGTTGGGGAGGTTCGTTTAAGCTCATTCTCTCTACGTTTTAAGAAAAGAATGGTTTTCATATGTAGTAGGTGAGACAACTGTGTGATCCCATTTTCCTTATGTTTGAAGAAAGGAAAGATTGTCATATTCAGTTATATATCAATTGGAATAGATTTAATGCACATGAGTCGTCAAAGGGAATGCGAATGATAATATATATATATATATATATATATATATATATGAATGCATGCAAGAAACTAATGTTTTTATTCTTTTTCCTCCAAAAGGCAAGAAGTACTTAAAAGAGCCTAACCATGGTATAGCAGGCCATGGAGATAATGATGCGGGGAAGGGGTGGCTAGGAAAGGCATGCCTCTAAGGAGTCTTGGGCAGACATTCACACTTTTGTATGAAAAAAAAATCAACATAAAGTTCTCACTTTACAGATGCCCTCTAATTGAGCTTTTTACTTGCATATAAACAGTATATTCTGTGCGTGATTGCCTATGAGAAAAAGCATATAAAGAACAATTTTATGGGAAACTCTTTGCTATACCCGCTCACTCTCCCTTTCTTTCCTTTGATCCTTTTAGCTTTGATTGAGTATTTCTCTTTAATGATTACAAATGCTTCCAATTTTTTTTTTATATGATGTGTGAAAGATGACCATATCAAAAATGAATATGTTAAGATGAATATGGTGTCATATTAGATTCTTCAGTAGATTCTCAAGCAAAAGACTTGACAGACATCGATAAAAGATAAAATGACAAACACATGTTTAAGGTTGTTTGCACATTTTTGTATAGAAGATCGGTTATTGCTTTAGTCAGGAGATGTGTGGAGTCAGATGTTGAAGCTCTTAGAAGGTGTTGCACAAGGCTAAAGAAATGTTGGAATAAAACTATTATGTTAAGTATGATCTGAATTACTTTAAGCCAAGAAATGCTAAAAATAGATGAGATTCAGTAAAAAATCCATGTTGTTGATTTCACTTAATATGGGAAAAGGCTTTCTTGTTATTGTTTGTAGCAACTCGCCATCAAGTAGAATTGGATTGTTGATTTGAACCTGAATCGCATATTACCTGACACATAAACATGGGAAACATAACTACAATCACATCAAATAACTAACCAAAATATAAAATATGAGATTATAAGTAACAATAACTCCATCTCCAAGCAAAAAAGTAAAAGAGTCTATTGGTTTGATTACATCACGAAGAAAGCTAAGAAAATAACCACTAAAACTAAAGCTACTAAGGGAAAGCTGTTATAATTTGAAATCTATATCCAAGCCTAAATCTGGATCGAGTGTGTAGGTGGAGTGTGTATAGCATGCGCACGAAGGATGTATGTGTGAATGCACGCTAACACTTGTGTCTGCATGATTTGATGCTTGAGATCGCATGGGTGGTGATTTGCGGGTGCACGTGTACTAGTGTAGATGCGGTGTGTGCGAGTACACGCAGAGGAGACACACAGTGTGCTTGGGGGAGGCACGCAGTGGAGATGAAGTGCACAGTCGACACAGGCAGTGCGTGTGCCAAGGACATGTGTGTTATCATGCACGTGTCTACGATTCGATGGCTGAGATCGCACAAGCAATGATCCGCAAATGCGCGTGTATGCCAATATGAGGTGACACTTGTCCAGGGACCCCGTGGCCTTCTTTTGAGCGGTTAAAGGCCTCCCAAACCTTGGAATCACACAAATAAGGTACCGTTGGATACACTTTTTCATAAGATATGTTTTTGTACCCACCAAAGTATATTTTGACCACGATTCTGACCTGATAAATACAAAATAGTCTCTTAGTGATTGATTGACCCATAATTTAGGGGTTTATAGGGCTTCGATTTTGTTGAACCACATGCTTTTGGAATCATATTGAGATGAACAACAATTTGGTGGCTCCTAAATATACATTAGAGGTGGTAAATTATGTTTTTTTCCTCTAAATGCTCTAATAATTACGTTTTAATCATGTCCTCTCTTGTCCTATATAAAGTTAGATGCCTGGAGCGTGTATAAAGTTTGAGAAGCCTCCAACCTACTTTCTCGGAGTTACCATGACTCTTTGGTGACCCTAGGTAGAGTAATTTTGTATATTCTCTTTGTGGTATTAAATGTGCACTAAATGTTTGCCTTGATTAGATGCCTATTTGAAATTATTATCTTGATCTATTTATTTTCTTTGTTACGTACTTGAGTCCTACATTATTGAAAATTGATCATAATTGGGTACTTGATTAAGTAAATTGATAATTGAAGTTGCATGATTAAATGACCAAACAATTGATGATACATGTCTCTATTAATAAAAATAAGGCACATAAACCTCTTTTGTTTAAATGAATGAGAATATTTGCCTAGCAAACCAAATGGAATAAATGACATTCTGAATAAGTGAGCTTACAAGATCTACTGACACATGAAATTACTGTACAAATACGAAAAGATGGAAGTAACTAACGGATAAGAATTATTCGTTGTACTCGTAAGAGAACAAATGATAGACATATGGATAGAAACTGGTTGGTGAGTTTGAACTCGTAAGGACAGTTTGGAAGTTAGTTTCATGTCTGATATCAACGATGTGACCAACTACACCTATTTAGAGGTAGAGACTGGCTTAGGGAGTGAGCTAGCCTCCCTACTACTTTTGGTTAGGATGTTTGGCTAACCGGCTAGCTAGGTGTAATGGGTACGTGTTATTGTTGTGAGGAGTTAGTGTTGTTTACTTTCGTATCCTATAGTTGAGATGACTGACCACGTGCCAGTGTAGGGTAGCTCCCCTCATGCATATCACACGAGTCGTAGTCACCACTTCCCCTATGATGGGACCCCATAATAGTTAACTAGGTAGTAGAGAGGGTGCTGGCCATCCTCTCGACAACTTTACCATTTAGGATTCTGCAGTAAGATCTCCTCAAGCTTTTTAAGGGAATTGATTTGGACAGGTTAGCAATAGAAATATAGGAAGGCATAGATAAATGGAATTAATAAATGAAAAATTAGAATAATTAAGAATAATACCTGCTTTCCTTATTTTTTACAGCTATCCTAGTTCTTGTTTTTCTTTTCCATTGTTTCTACTACTTTACTTAGTTTTTACTAACATTACCTGTGGACTCTATACTTAGGTCTTGGTGAGCTACAACCAAATTCTGCAACTATACTAGGCAGTCTGAGGATAGCACCATAGTCGTGGTAGTTGTTGTGGTGTTTCAGTTCCAGTTTTCTTTACTAGTACTTCCAAGTTTGTTTTCTCTAGTTCTGTACTTGTGAATGATGATGGATATGACTGATTTCTTTTGGTTTGGAACCGTTCAATTCAATTGTTGCTTCTTTTATTGTGATATATGTGATGTGATATGCTATGCACATGAATGTTGTTTTATGTTTATACATGTTGGACGACCAGATCTTGAGAATTTACGAAATTGACTTGGGCCTCTACTAAAGTGGGGGCTTTAGTCATAACAGATTGTATCAGAATAAGGTCGTCTCGTAGAAAGATAGAATAGATTGAGTAGACTCATCATATTAGTCATACATCACAAGTCATAGCCATCTATTGAGTCATGATTTAGAATCCTTGAATCATTCCTTGTTTCTTTGAGTCTTGTGTGGTTGATCTGGCAAAAACACACTCTATTGAGAAGAGAACTTGAGAAATCCTAGTAAGTGTATTACTACCATATTATTATCTCAATTATGATGAGATTGGTGCAATTCTCTTTGTACCCACTATGAAACCTACCTATTTGAGTTATGAGTCTCATGACCTTCAATGTCATAATGAGTAGTCTCTCATCATGCTCGTTTAGTATTCTACTTAAGGATTCTATCGACTCCTTTCTGAAACAAGGACGATTGGTTCAAGTTGTGGGTTCTTAGGTGGCCATTGTCCATACTTCATTATTTTAGTTTCCTTTGCTCTCGAGTCTTTCCCATTTTTTTCTTTGAGATAAGATGTACTAAAGTCTCCTCGGTCCTTGGTTATAGTGCAATTGGAGATTTTAGAACTCAAGGGCCAAGAATACGTATTCTCTTGAAGCTATGAACGAACTGATTAAGATAAAATCTAAGTGATAAAGTTGGCCATTAAGCTACTTATTCCCCTTTGGTCAACAAAATATTAGATTGATTGAAGATGACATGGGTATTCAAGATAGAATGTTAATGTGTCTAGGATATCCCTACACTTGACCTTGTATATCACTAACAATGTTCACATGATGAGAGTATGAAGGAGTGGAAGCTTACCACTAGGACAAATCAGATGCCTTACGATCTCAACATGGTGAATCAGAGATGATTTCATGTAGACAATGCTTCCAAGTGGAGTACCTCCATAAGATAGTGGGAGGAATCGATGGGTACCACCTTGCTTACAAGCAACCCTTGTCAATGGAGGTAAGAATGCAAGCCTAACGCACCTGGCCTTGGGTCAAGAAAAGATGCTTGGCATGAATTGGTGTGTTTTGAACTTGAGCGTGTCTACCCATCCCACCAGTAACATCTTAAGGACTCTTAATTACCTACAAACTATATTGATAATCTTAGCATTGTATTGATGCTAGTCTACTACTTGGGTTGGAGTTGTTGACTGGAGGTTTTGGTCAGGACTTGAATATTATTTTAACATATGCCAATCTCCATATGGAAGGGGAAGGTAGACCCTCATTGTAGTGACTATTGGGAATTGAAATTCAACACTACTTTGGGTGCAATTGGCTACCTACCATCTTGCACTTGCAAATTGCTATCACGAAGCAGTGGTTACTCAGTTTCGAGCTTGCCTTTATTGAATATATGAAAGGAATTCCTAAGTACATCCTAGCTTAACAGATAGTAAAAGATATGACATATAGCCCATTGGATGACACTTGCTAAGTTGAGAAAAATCAAGTCTCAGTCATGGGAGTTGTTGGAGAGAAGGGATTTATCAAGCCTCATGCTTCACCTTGTGGAGCTCTAGTATTCCGCATTAAAAAGAAGGGCAAGCTAGTGTCGAGATTCATTGGATTGTCCAAGATTCTAGAGCGGGTCAGACCCATTGCTTATTGGCTTGCCTTATGATGAGAGACTCGTCATGGCTCCTAATTATCATTAATTAACTAGTTTTTCCTAGCTAATTACCTAAGAATACATTAAATACAGGGTAATTATATTATAGGGGTTAAAGTACCAAGGACCTGAAAATAAGTTAAAAATACAAAATTAATGATCAAATAATCTTAGTAATAATTTAATTAATAATTTGGACTCAAAATAATAATAATTGGCTATATAAAAAGTATTTTATTTAACTTAATTAATTTAAAGACCTAAGTATGTAGTTAACTTAATTAAATTAATCATTTAAATAAATAAAGCTGAAAAGGGCAAAAATGTAATTTTAAGGCATAACTATAATATTTACCTAAAAAGTTGAAAAAGAAATAAATTAAAATAAGCCTCAAAACTCACTATTTAAGTTTAGGTCCCTATCTTTTATTTCAATTGAGTCCTTTTTATTTTTATTTAGGTCCTTCAATATTTTCATTTATACCCCTGTGAGCATAGCTCTTCTTCATCTTCTTCTTTGGCTTCAGACGGATGAGGACAGTCGGTGTCTAGACCTCCCGATCACCACCTATCCTACGTTGGAAAACCTTCGCCATTGTTGCAGATACCCCACTCACCTTCCTAAATCCATTTGATGGACCAGATTTGTCCCTAATCCTATTTGACCAAGGCGACTAACTTTACCGGCATCGGAGACGACGCCGGTAAGTATAATGAATCTAAACATGTTCCTGTCTAGGTACAGACCCCTTAACCTCTAGCTCTGCCTATAAATAGACCCTCTAACCTCCGATCAAGGTTAGCAACTCCCTAGCTTTCTTCCCCAAACTGAGTTGCGTAGGCTATTTGTCTCCTTCCTTCAGTGACTTTTAATCCCTTCCTTCAATTTTCTCTGAGGAGATCGACGTCTTCCTTGCCTTCGTTGTCCACTGCTGCGTCTTTAGACGAGGCTGCATCGCCATCTTCTTCCTTAGCACGATGTGTTCATCTTCGCTGGAGATCTTCCTCCTCCTCTCGGATTTCATCCTTCGTTAAGCATCTTTGACGAAGATTCCTAGCCCCTTTCATCTAGATAATCGTAGAATTAGATTCCTAGAGTATCATAGCTTAGATTAGAGTAGTTAGATAGTTAGTTTTAGTGTAGTATCAATGTTGATTTCATGCCATCTTTTCCAACTTCGGCAAGCTCCTTGAGCTTGCTTGGAGCTCTATTTCATCTTTTGAATACACACATCACCTTCTTTACTTGTTCACACTCATTTCTAGTTCATCAATTGCATGATTTACTCACCTATGCATCTAATTCATCTCACCTTCAACTGAGGACTTCCGCTATCCATGGTGAAGGTTCTAGATCTATTTCACACACATCAGAGGTCCTCCACCACTTCCTCGTCTCATAAGGACCTCATTTCACTATTCAATTAGATATATAATAGCTTAAATCAGAAATGCCTAATTTTCACCTTCAACTTCTTAACTCGCTGTCAATAGCGAGTTAAGAAGAGTTTTTCCACCTAATCAGATACACACACCATCGCCTCACTTCTCGAAGACATTCCCCTCACTCAATTGAGTGAAAGGGCTTATCTTGAGTTCCATCGAACTCAAGATATGATTCTACTGTATTCTTGATAAATCCATGCTTCTGATCCTCAATTGATATAATTGTTATGTTTCTAAGGTTCATAACAACCTTAGGAATCATTCTAGACCTTTCTTGGTCTATTTCATGGAGATTCATTCTCCTGTGTGCAACATCGGTACCCATTGGAGCTCCGGCGAGCTCCGGTGAGTTGAATGTGTACCTCAGCCATTAGAACTCTGCGAGAAGCTCTAGATTGCTTCTCTGTGATCTTAGGATCAGAAAACACTAATTAGATTTGTGTGCAAGTGTTTATTTCTCTTTGTCGATCTTCGTTTTCTCCAACTCCAACGGAGTTGAAGAGCCGTGTATATTGAGGTTTAGAGTTTAAAATTAGGTTCTGAATCTTGAATAGACTCTAGGGATTCTACTTAAGCTCTCATTCAGTTCTAAAAATCACTGAGTTGTTTTGTCGATCAAACCACCGTCTGAGCTCAGGCGGAGAGGTTTGAGAGCATTTTTTGAGTGTTCCAAACATGATTTTGATGTATTGAATCAATTCCTGAGGTTGAATTAAACCTATTCACACTTTTAATTTGAACTAAGAAGCTCTAATCCGGAAAGTCAAATTTTGACCTTTAGAAGTCAACGTAGAGCTGCTCTTGAGGAATGAGGATTCGAGACTCTAAATTAAGGGATTATTTGAGTTTCTTACTTGATTTAGAATAATTAAGAATAGATTTGATCATATTTTATTGAGGTTTGTTTGAGATTTTATGATCTATCCAGTTTGGGTTCAAACTGGAAATCAACACTGTTCCTTATGTTTTTGATTAGATTTCAACTCCATTTTAGCTCATATTAGACCTTTATGATCTTCTGAATTAAGTCATACCTCATCTTGATGTTAAAAGTTCTCTGTTAGACTGATTGATACTTGAATCAAAGCTCCGAGCTTCAAGTTCGAAGCTCTCAAACTTCTGGGCTCTCCCAGGCATTCCTTGACTTCAATCTCTTCTTCATTTAATGCGGAAACATCTTTAGAACATTTCTCAACTCTTAGCTAAGAGAATTAATGGATTCTTCAGGTTATTTGACCTAAATTCTAACTCTAAGGCATGTTCCAGGCATTTGTCAATAGTGCCATGTTCCTTCTTAGAATCCACGGATCAAATTTGATCCAAACATCAAATTGACTCTCTGAATCGAGAGAGGATCTAAACAGCCTCTAATCAAGCTATTACTTGCTCGATTTGATCCATGGAGCTGGTTGGAATCAACATTCGAAGTCGATGGCCGCGGATGCTACGCTAAGTGGAGAGTTGCTGGTGATAGACCCACATTGGAAATGAGTGGCACACTGCAGATGTATAAAATGATTTAGGTGCTCCCAGCGCTTGACAACCTATACCCTCTAAGAATTTGATCAGAGCATATGCGTGCACATGCATGTGTGTGTGCATGTACATGCTTCTGTGAGTGCACACCTGTGTGCATGGGCCTAGGTGGGCGTGAGTGGATTTGTGGGCTTGAATACGTCCGATATTATGCAAAATGGTTAAAATCCACCTTTAATAAATGAGAATTCAATTCAAGTAGGGTTTAGTCCCACCTTTTGGGTGCTGTGTATCCTTGAAAGAATTGGTCCACCAATTAACCAAATTTTTGGTTAAGTAAAAAAAAGTGGGTTAAAGGCTCTAAAATTGGTTAAGTATGGAGAGGTGTGCACAGGGAATTAAAGAGAGAAGAGAAGAATTAAAAGAGAAGAGTTGAGGGAGAGAGAGAGATGCACGAGCAGAGAAAATTAAAGAGAAGAGTGAAGAAAAAGAGAGAATTAATAATAAATGAAGAAATGAAAGAGAAAATGAGACGTCTGATGAGAGCTTTAGAAGTCTAATTTTAATTCTTAAGTTGTCTAATTTTCTGACGAGAGGTTTGATGAAGGCTGACATTAAGCATGTAGTGTTTGAGCTTTAATTGTAACAAAGGCATTTGTATTCATGTAAATATTTTGTTTATGCCTTATTTTGTAATACTTGATGTAATAAATGTTTCATTTCATGCTAATCAATGTAAAATCATTCATGTACATTTCTCATATAATGGAATAATTGTAAGTTCTTAGTTCAATTCTTTACACAATTATTCTTGTGCTTAATGTATTTTGTAATTAATGTAGTAATTATTTATTTGTTAATTTAAAATAATAAAAATGGTGAATTGATTAAATTTATGCATTTCAGTGAATAACCTGAACTCAATTAGTTAAATGAATTAAAATCTAAAATGTTAGGTTAGCTTAATCCCATACTGCAATCAACGACAACGATTTAACTAATTAAGTTAATCTAAGTCCATTCTTTATGTGATTAATTAAGACTAATAACCTTAATTAACTGTATTGAGAATTGAACGAACAATTTACTGGCACTGTTGCCAGGGAGGCTAAACACCTGTAATTATATTCACCATTATCATTTTAATTATTTGATTTGTAAATATTTCATTCCTAATTAGTTTGTTTTTGTTTTGTTTTTGTCTTCTTTCAGGGATATCTTTATAGCTATTCTCAGGAGGAAGGCTTGTTTTCTGTTTCGCATTTTCTCACTTAGTCGCTATATATAGCATTGTGAGACTTTCTTTTCCTTAGTCTTTAGTTAGATTTGTTTGTTGCATATAGTTAGAAATATAAAAAACTACCAAAAAGGCATACTTTTCTAACTAGTAGTGGCATACTACTAGGCATACACTCTTAGGAGTACATATACCTACTAGTAGTTACCGATCTGACTTGAGATTTTTGAGATTTTGCATTAGTGGTAAAAACATGTGAAAGAAAAAGCTGCGTAGATCCATGTCTTTGAACAAAAAGAAAGACCATATACTTGTTTGAAAAGATTTAAAAAGCAGTCATATTTACTTCTTTCTAACATTTGAAAAAAAATTTAACTGAAAAGAGGATTCATAAAAACTTGTGACATAAATTATGTTTGCAGATTGCATGAGGGTTTTTATCGATCACGTCTGTTGCATGCTATTGCATACATAGTGCGATCACTGGAGTCACACGGGTCTTATACTTCTACCTCTCCTTTTTACACCTTTTAGGACTTTGGTCGAAGATCAATAAGTCTGTCTCACTACTAGAGCCTCGGGGAGCCAGTAGGGAGCGGTCTCGATCCTAGACCTTAGACCTTTGAGCTTGTAGGATACGCACATATGTAGACACGTATAGGATGCATATTTGTATTGACATACTGTTGTCAACGTTTCTGTGCGGATTTAAAGGCGTATTACGTTGCAGTAGAACCGACAAAACGTTTAAACAAATAATTTTATTACTCGAACAACTAGAGTATCCGAGGTCGAACACAGGGAGCAAACTCAGTACTTTGTAAAACCCAAGAATACAACTGTTTAATGCAAATATAATTGATTCAAAGAGTTTTTAAGAAAGATGTAAAAAAAATAGAATTAGACGTCTGATTTATGTATCAGACGTCTTAAATGTGATCTTTCTTTCTCTTTTTCTTCTTCTGCTTTGCCCTTCGGATCTCTTTGCAATCTTCCCTTGTCCTTCTTCTTCTTCTCTTGCGAAGACTTCTTTCTTTCTTCTTCTTCTGTCTTGCTTCTCCTTTCTTCTGCAGCGGCCACGTCCTTCTCCTGCAATCAGCCTGCCTGCACAGGGGAACAAAACCTAACCCTTCTCCCTCTACCCGCGCGTCTCTCTCTCAAGCAATTCACTCTAACCGCTCTACCAGAGCCAGTCTCAATCGGGTCGGATCGTACCCGGGACCAGGCGCACCTGCAGGTGTGTGATGCGCGAGGAGTGCGTAGGTCTAGGTCGGGTCGGATCCGCCAGGTCCGCGTGGTCAGGCCGCGGACGAGGCGGGTGGGGTCAGTGAGGGACCTCACCCCTGTGCTTTCGAGGCGATAAGAATAAAGCGTAAAAACAACTTATACGGTACCTGCCGGTTGCAATCCCACGATGTGGGACTATCTGGTCTCGCCTTCACGCGCGCCTGCAGACACCTCGTCGTGCGATTGCCCCGCAGCTGCTGGCTCTGCTAGCGCTCCTCGGCTGGATTCGTTCACCTCGCGACACTTGCGTTAGTATGCAGCACCTGTAGTCTGGAAGACCGGGTGCCTGGAGCTTCGCGGGAGCTTCATCAGAGGTCGTCCATGGCGGCAGCAGCTCGAATCCTGTCGTACACAAAACGCGCCTCTCGGCCAAATCAGAATAGATAGAGACCTTCGCCGTGGCACGGCGAAGGCGGTGGGCAGTGCAGCAGGCCGCAGGTCGGCCTAGGCGTGCGTGCCTAGGTCAACCTGTGGCCGGAGATGGTGGGTTGGTCGGGGGGTGGTTGTGGAGGGCTGGAGTGGCAGTGGGAGGGTGGAGTGTGTTCCTGGAGGTGAGGCGGAGCTTCCGAGGTGGTTGGCGAGCCGTGTGGAGGGCTGGAGTGGTGTGGGCGGCTCGCCGGAGTGCGGTCGGAGGCGAAGACGATGGAGGTGGTTAGCGTCTGTCGAGGGTTGATCAAGGGAGATAACAGGGGGAAAAGAGAGAGGAGAGGATGGAGAACGTATCTGGGGTTGTCTGGAGTGAAGGGAGGCAGTGGAGAGGACGGCTCGTGACTGCCGTCGTCGGGGAAGAAAGACCCTGGGGGAGGAAGCGGCGACGAAGATGAGGTCAGGAGCTTGCGCGCAGGGTACAGCGCGCCGCGGGAGGAAGAGGCGGAGAGGACTCTGCTGCTGGTATGGCAGCAGAGTGACGAGAAGGAGGGACAGCGGTCGCCGGAGCTTGTGGGTCGTTTGGCCGGAGATGGGAGAGAAGAAATTTGGAGGGGATCTCCGTCAAAATCAAGCTTAAGATGAGTGGTCGGGTCCGAGGGGTGTTTTATAGGTGCTGGCCGCTCCTATCAGAGCGTGAAAGACGCGCAATTAGGTCAGCCGGTTCGCCGGAGTTGGAAGGAAGAAAGATACCCACATCTCTCGTGCGTTCGCACGAGAGATTGGGTTCACACCAGCGAATTTGATTGGCTTTAGAAGGAAGGGAATTCCTCAGAGAATCTCCCTTCCATTTCTGGGAGAGAATCTCTGAGGAATTAGAGAGCCATCTCTCTCGAAACTTCGTCGGAGCTCGGTTCTGCCCTAGTAATGGCGGCAGGACCGGTTTGCAAAGAAGGCGAGGAACCTAGGGGGCTCTCTGCAAGGATATTCAAAAGATAGGGACCTCTTTGTGATTTGGGTGTACTAAATTGCAAAGTAGGTCAAGATGACCCCTCCTTAGGTCCAAATTTTGGTACAAACCTAATTTGGACCTAAGGAATCCAATGGAGAAGTTAGATTTCAGGTTTGACCTTGTTTGACTGGATATTTTGCGTAAAAACCCAAATTAGGTTAATTGAAGAGCTATGACCCTAATCTAGGTCAAACTAGGTTCCAAAGGTCAAATTAAGTGTTATAAACCCTAGAGTATGTTTTTTTCATGATTTGTAGAGGGTTTACTTGCTTTTTGTTCTGACCGAAACCTTGTTAATTTAAGCGGGTCTGTTTTAGGGTTACCAAGTGTCTTTTAGTTCTTAGATTGCACATGAACCCATTTCTGCTTGACTCAACCCACTTTTTATCTCATTTAGACCATTTGACCCATGTTTTGCCTCTAAGAAATCCTGTTTATCTACTGCAATGGCAAAATTGCAGTTTTAACCTTTATTTCATGTTTTCTTCTCAGAGCACTTGTTCCTTTAGTTAAGCCTTCTTCTAGGTTATGTAGGAGCTTTTGTCTTCTTTATTAGGTCAAAATGAGCTAGTTATGGCTCATGATGAGGCTCTCATCATACCCCCATGCCTAGCTTTTGCTAGTCCCTTAGCAAAATTTCAAAGTTTTAACTTCCATTCTAGACCCAAAGTGTCCTTAGTTATGATAAGTGCTTCTTTTGTGATTAGGTAGGAATGCCGACAATAGGCCTAGAGGTACTCAAGTACCAACCAAAATCTGGACCTGTTCTGCTTTAGCCTCAGTCCTTCGCAAAGGTTTCTATGGCCCACAAAAACTATCCTAGGGTTTGTTGGACTCTGCGGTTAAAGCACCCGTGCTTGAGACATTTTTAGCCTACGCTCAGTTTGCAGTGCGTTTTTTTTTTTGTAAGAGAGAGATAGAGGATTTATTTGTTTGGAGAGCTTTTCTCTCTCTTTTCTTTTTATTTCTAGCTTCG
Organism: Thalassia testudinum; assembly: GCA_037157565.1. Taxonomy (NCBI): domain Eukaryota; kingdom Viridiplantae; phylum Streptophyta; class Magnoliopsida; order Alismatales; family Hydrocharitaceae; genus Thalassia; species Thalassia testudinum. The sequence goes on from JAZHRO010000063.1 coordinate 139,035,448, forward strand.
GATTAGCTTCTCAACACGGTCTGTATCGGATTCCTCGTCCCCATCATCAATCCTCAAGGGTCCCTGGCTTTCGAGATTTCGAGATAATCCCGCCCATGGCAACCCCCGGAACCCTGGCTTTCGAGATTTCGAGATAATCCCGCCCATGGCGTTCCGTGGCCGAATTCAGACCCTGGCGATCGACATTTCGTGATAATGCCACCCATGGTATCTGAACCAGCAGAGTGCTTACATGCCCCCAGTAGGATATTTAAATATCCTAAGAGACAAGCACCGAGGAGACGATATGTTGTTACGCATCTTCGAGGGGAATTTCCCGCCTCTCCGCGCTGGGAACTTGTCCAAATCAACTTGTGTTGATTGGCCGCTCCTAATCTAGGTGACTTTTTCAGAATATTAAACGCTCTTGCGTGTTTTGAATATTTATGCGCACTGAACCAGACTGTGTGTGAATTTGGGTGCTTAGGTTACCGAATCCCGCAAACCGGAGGTCAGTTAACGAGGCCGAATACTTCCTAAGCCTTAGACCTAATACTTAAGCTTCGCATTTTCCTCAACCTCTTGAGGATTGTCCAGATTTTAACGGATACGTGAATTTTTAAGCTAAAAATCTAGCCCAAGAGGCCTAAGACCAGCGTTCCCGCTAATCTCTTGTTATATCTCTGTAGCATTTTTCTTTTCTTTTTCTTGACTCGGTCTAGAACTTCAGTTAACCCCTTAATCTTTTACTAATGACTTTTTCTTTGTCTTTTCCTTTTGTGCTCCTTTCTTTATTTTTTGCTCTTTTTGTCATTTTTCTTTCTTTTCCTCCTCTCATTTGTATGACCCAGAATTGTTCCTCCCCTCTATCAAGTCCCTTTTTTTTTTTTTTTTTTTTTGTAAATGAAACCCTTTCTTGATATGAATTTTCTGACATTTTGCACTTTCATACACCCCCATGCCTAAGATTTGCAATGTCCCCATTGTAAATTAGGTGGGTTCGAATTCAGCTTAGTTCATGTGTTAGGACAGGTGTGTGGTGAGTGAATGGGTCGAAGCGACTTGTTGCGAACGATTTCTAATCTCGGGTAGATATACCTGAGGTGAAGTCGGCTGTTCTAATGGATGAACCCTAAAGTGCAATATGAGTTCCGCATAGCGATGTCAGAAACGGTTTCTGGGTTTTCAAAGAATGACGGGTTGCCTCCCGTTAAGCGCTGAGTTTTACGCCATCGGCTGGGCGTAATGAGCTCAAGAGGAAAGGAGGGTAAAGGATGACTCAGTCAAATCTATATCGGTCATGTCAATGAACGGCTTGAGTCTCTGCCCATTCACGAAAAATGGTTCAGAATCGTGGCTGAGTGGGCTGATTTCAATAGCTCCATTTCCGAAGATTTGGCGGACTAGGTAGGGTCCGACCCACTTGGATCTTAGCTTTCCTGGGAATAGTTTGAGTCGAGCATCAAAGAGTAAAACTTTTTGACCAGGATGAAAGACCTTTCTAGAAATGTGTTTGTCGTGAAAAGCTTTAACCCGTTCTTTGTAAATTCGCGAGTTCTCATATGCGTCGTGGCGTAATTCATCGATCTCGCTCATTTGAAATCTTCTGTGGGTTCCAGCCTTAGAAAGGTCGAGATTACAGGTCCGTACTGCCCAATAGGCTTTATGCTCCAATTCGACGGGGAGGTGACATGCCTTCCCGTACACTAGTCTGAAGGGAGACATTCCTAATTGGGTCTTGTGGGCGGTCCTATAGGCCCACAATGCTTCCGGAAGCCGAGAAGACCAATCTTTTCTATCAGGTCGAACAGTAACCTGAAGGATCTTCTTGATCTCTCGGTTAGATAGCTCAGCTAGACCATTAGTTTGGGGGTGGTAAGGAGAAGAGATTCGGTGTGACACCCCGTATTTGATCATCAGTGACTTGAACTGAGCGTTTGTAAAATGGGTCCCTCCGTCGGAAATTATAGCACGCGGAATCCCGAACCTTGAGAAAATGTTTTGATGAAGGAATTTTATAACGGCTTTATGATTGTTGGTTCGGGTCGGAATGGCTTCTATCCACTTGGAAACATAATCAACTGCGAGTAAAATGTATTCGAAGCCATCCGAGGTAGGAAAGGGTCCCATGAAATCAATCCCCCAAATATCAAAAATTTCGCATACCAAGATCGGCTGTAGAGGCATCATGTCTCTATGGCTCATGTTGCCTAGAGTTTGGCAATGGGAGCATGCCTTACAGTGATTGTATGCATCTTTGAAAATTGTGGGCCAGTAGAAACCACACTGGAGGACTTTCGATGCGGTTTTATGTCCTGAAAAATGTCCACCGCATGCCTGGTCATGGCAAAATGAGAGTATGTCTTTGATTTCCACTTCCGTGACGCATCGTCGGATTATCTGATCAGCACCAATGCGGAAGAGATACGGGTCTTCCCATAGGTAATACTTGGCATCGGAACGCAATTTGTCCTTTTTGGCCTTCGGCCAATCGGGCGGAATCTGATGTGATGCCAGGTAATTAACAATATCGGCGAACCATGGAAGACTTGTACTGATAGTCAGGAGGTGCTCATCAGGAAAATGTTCTGTAATAGGTCCGGACGGATCAATAATTTCAGGAGGAAGGCGGGATAAATGATCAGCTACCACATTGTGCTTTCCCGCCTTGTCACGAATCTCGATGTCAAATTCTTGCAACAGCAAGATCCAGCGGATTAATCGAGGTTTCGCGTCCTTCTTGGCTAGGAGATGCCTCACAGCTGTGTGATCCGAGTATATGATAACACAGGAACCCAGAAGGTATGATCTGAATTTTTCCAGGGCAAATACTACGGCCAGCAGCTCTTTCTCAGTAACCGTATAGTTACGCTGAGCCTCATCCAGTGTTTTGCTGGCGTAGTAAATGACCACAGGTTTCCCGTCAATTTTCTGCCCCAAAACCGCTCCTACAGCGAAGTCAGATGCATCGCACATGATCTCAAAGGGTTGAGACCAATCAGGGGACTGTAGGATTGGGGCTTGGGTGACTCGGTCACGTAAGATCTCAAATGCTTGAGTGCATTCCTTGGAAATTCCGAAAGGCACATCCTTGGACAGCAGATTGGTCAGGGGGCGCGCGATTTTGGAGAAATCAGGGATGAATCGACGGTAGAAACCGACGTGCCCCAAAAAAGATCGGATGTCCTTAATCGAGATAGGCATAGGGAGCTTGGAAATCAGGTTAACCTTAGCTCGATCCACTTGGATGCCTTTTTCTGAGATTAAATGTCCCAGGACAATTCCCTCAGGCACCATGAAATGGCTCTTTTCCCAGGAAAGAACCAAATTCACCTCGATGCACCGCCTGAGTATATGGACCAAGTGTTGGAGGCAATCGTCAAATGATTGTCCAAAAACTGAAAAGTCATCCATGAAGACTTCCAGATAGTCACCTACCATATCTGAGAATATGGCAAGCATGCACCGCTGAAAAGTTGCAGGTGCATTGCAGAGACCGAACGGCATCCTTCGAAACGCGTATGTCCCGAAGGGGCAGGTGAATGTGGTCTTTTCTTGGTCCTCTGGATGGATTGCCACCTGATTGTAACCGGAGTACCCGTCAAGAAAGCAGAAGAATCTATTTCCCGCTAGTTTCTCGAGGATCTGATCAATAAACGGTAGTGGGAAATGATCCTTCTTCGTGGAGGAATTTAGTCTTCTGTAATCAATGCAGACTCTCCACGAATTAGCTATTCGGGTAGGAATGACTTCCCCGGTTTCTGTCGTGATGATGGTAAGTCCTGCCTTCTTAGGTACCACTTGTGTTGGACTCACCCAACGACTGTCGGAGATCGGGTAGATGATCCCTGCATCTAACCACTTAATGATCTCCTTTTTTACGACCTCCTGTAGGTTCGGGTTTAGTCGCCTTTGCATTTCTCTTGAAGGTCGTGAGCCTTCTTCTGTATAGATTCGATGCGTGCAGTATGAAGGGCTTATACCAGTCAAATCATCTAAAGTCCATCCAATGGCTCTACGATGTTGCTGGAGAACAGAAATCAAACGGAGTTCCTGGTCAGGTGTGAGTCGAGAATTGATAATCACAGGAAACGTTTGATTGGAATCCAAAAAGACATATTTTAGATGTTCAGGAAGGGGCTTGAGTTCCATGACAGGATTGTCAGCAGCAGCGGTTGGTTCAGGGTTTGTATCGGGAGCAATGGTAGGAGTCATAGGTGTGTCTAGATTGTGTTCGCACTCCTCTGTTAGCAGTTTTTGATTTTCTAGTGGTTGATCAGAAATAATCAGGTTGTCCTCTATGTGCAGTTCATCAACCACGGTTTTGACATCACAAATTTCCTCTATAACCCCGCAATTAATCCCTTGTTGGGCTTTGAAAATGTCGATCTTCAGATTTTGATTCCCAAATTTTAATTCTATCTGGCCCTCTTCGCAGTTTATATTGGCCCTAGCAGTGGCCAGAAAGGGTCTCCCTAATATGATTGGTGTGTCCCTTGGGTTCTTAGGTGCATCCATGTCCAGTACTATGAAGTCCACTGGGAAATAAAAATCTCGTACCCTAACAATGACATCCTCGAGTATTCCTTTGGGTGACTTGATGGATCGATCAGCTAACTGCAATGTCACGTCAGTGGGTTTAAGTTCAGATTCTTCAAGGTGGTCAAGGAGGGATGTAGGTATTAAATTTATGGAGGCACCTAGGTCTAGTAGGGCTCTATCAAGTTGGGTTTCACCAATTTTACAAGAAATCAAGGGGGTTCCTGGGTCTTTAGCCTTGGGTGGGAGTTTGCTCAGGATGACAGAGCTGGCTTGCTCTGATAGTACAATCGGATTCCCATCCTTGGTTCGCGGCTTACGTTTAGGTGTACATATGTCTTTCAAGAATCTTGCGTAAGCCGGTATGTGGCGGATTGCATCCATCAACGGGATGTTTATCTGGACCTGTTCAAAGAGCTTGACCAGATCCTCCTCAGGAGCCACAGGTTTGGTTGTCCTTTTTCCTTTGGTCAAGGCCTCAGGAAATGGGATCCTAGCTGGTTCCTCTAGGATAGGTCCAGGTTCTTGATCTGGGACAGTGGTATCTTGGATGACTACCCTAGGGTCTTGGCGATTATCAGGCTTGGAGTGGTTCAGATTGTGGATAGGGGCTCATCCCCTTGGCAGGTTGGTGATAGATGTTTTGCACTGTTTCCCTTGCCAGAGGAGGTCGTGCAACAGAGTTTTGTGCAGAGGTGGCTTGCTGCAAATGTCGAGTTAGCTCGTCCACCTTCTTTTCTATGATAGAGACCTTGTCCAACCGACTGGCCATCAATTCCAAGTCAACAGAAGTGGACAGGTCCTGCGTCTCATGTGTCCCTCTTAGATTCGTCGATGCGCGGGCATTCGTCCTGTCGAATAAGCCCAAGGAGTCATTGTTTATGGAGTTCTCGCACATATTTTCGAGAATCTCCCACACCGTGTCCTCGTGTTGGCCCATGATGTTTCCTCCACATGTTGCATTGACGATTAGACGAATATCCTCACGGAGTCCTTGGTAAAAAGACTGGACTTGTTCCCACTTAGGAACTCCGTGATGGGGACATTTTCGCATGAGATCTAGGAATCGATCCCAAGCTTCGTGAAGAGGTTCTCCCTGTTGTTGAGTGAAATGAGTGATCTGGTGGCGCAAGGCATTCGTCCGGCCAACAGGGAAGAATTTTTTCAAAAATTCGGACTGTAATTCCTCCCAAGTGTTGATCGGGCGGGTCTGAGTCTGATACCAGTGCGCGGCCTTGTCCAAGAGGGAGAACGAAAACATTTTCATGAGTAGGATATCCCGGTTTTGTACATCTGACCCGAAAGTCTGGGCCAGATGCTTGAGTTGTTTAATGTGTTGGAATGGATCCTCAGAGTTAAGCCCATGGAACTTTGGTATGGCATGAATCATATTGGGCTTTAGATCAGAATCGGGTCCTCCAATTGGGATTCGTACTCGGGGTTCAATTGCCACCGCAGCGGGATTATAGTGATCTCGCATCATAGGTCGCTGTGGTGGGTTTACAAAGTTCTGAAAGAGATCGTTCAAGCGTTGAAGTTGGTGTTCAAGGTTATTCTCCTCTTCAATGGGTTGTGCCATGATGGGAGAAGAAGGAGAATCAGGGTCTGAATCAGATGAAAGATTTATGTGGTGGGGTTGCTGCACAAACAAGGGCGTCGAGGCTTGGCCTCGGCGAGAATGAATTTCTAGAGGAGGTCTTAAAGGTGGTCTTAAGGACCTCCTACCAAACATGCACCGGAAGATGTGATGAGATTAGAAGGTGCTGGACCCAATCAAGACACCCAAGAATTGTTGGGTGACTATAGAGGTTCGGGGCAGATGGACCCCTGGATCAGAAGATCGTCCACCTGAGAAATACCTGGGCAGCCAGAGAGGGAGAGTCCCGCAAAGACCCCTACACGGTAGAGCGTCCCTACGGGTTACAGGGTTTCCCCCACCCGACCTCTCTTGTCACTGCGGTTCCAGGTAGACCAGAATGGGGATCTTGACCTCTTAAGTCTACCTTTTTTTTATTTTAAGATCAAGGTGCTTAATGTTCCACTTGAATTTTTAAGTATTTTGAGTGCAAAAAGTGACCTAATATTAAGGTTGGTTGACCCGAGGGATCAACTTCACCTTTGAGAGCTTTTAGGTCCTTCCTTTTATGATTCAAATGAATTATCAGCCTGATTTGCTTAGGGTTCCTCTTGTATAAATATTTTCAAACACGGTTTAGGCACACTTCTTTTTGGAAAGTTTGTTTCTTTGTTTTAGAGAAGATGTGTCTCTAAAAACCCTAGCTTTGCAATCCTAACTTGGCTCTAATGGGTCCAATTTAGTTGCCTTAGAATTTAGCACCTAGGGCTCAATCAAGAAAGTTTTAGCCCTAGTTGCCTTAGTTGGATGACAGACAAAAATATGTTGAAATGAAAATCAGGCAACTTGATGAGTTACTAAATATAAGACAGGTAGCCCTAAGTTGACTTCTCCCTTTTTTTTTTTGTCTTTTAGATTGTGAGAGGGTTAAGGGGGAGGGCTTATGGAGATTACCTGCTCCAGTCTGTTGTGCAGTTGCTATTCTTTCCTTTTTGTTTTGCTTTCCCTGTTTGAACACAACAAAAGAGAAGTTAAGTCAGATATTAAATAGAAAAGTTGTACTCAAAAGCTTCACAAGTGCCCGTTGCTCCCCGGCAACGGCGCCAAAATGTTGTCAACGTTTCTGTGCGGATTTAAAGGTGTATTACGTTGCAGTAGAACCGACAAAACGTTTAAACAAATAATTTTATTACTCGAACAACTAGAGTATCCGAGGTCGAACACAGGGAGCAAACTCAGTACTTTGTAAAACCCAAGAATACAACTGTTTAATGCAAATATAATTGATTCAAAGAGTTTTTAAGAAAGATGTAAAAAAAATAGAATTAGACGTCTGATTTATGTATCAGACGTCTTAAATGTGATCTTTCTTTCTCTTTTTCTTCTTCTGCTTTGCCCTTCGGATCTCTTTGCAATCTTCCCTTGTCCTTCTTCTTCTTCTCTTGCGAAGACTTCTTTCTTTCTTCTTCTTCTGTCTTGCTTCTCCTTTCTTCTGCAGCGACCACGTCCTTCTCCTGCAATCAGCCTGCCTGCACAGGGGAACAAAACCTAACCCTTCTCCCTCTACCCGCGCGTCTCTCTCTCAAGCAATTCACTCTAACCGCTCTACCAGAGCCAGTCTCAATCGGGTCGGATCGTACCCGGGACCAGGCGCACCTGCAGGTGTGTGATGCGCGAGGAGTGCGTAGGTCTAGGTCGGGTCGGATCCGCCAGGTCCGCGTGGTCAGGCCGCGGACGAGGCGGGTGGGGTCAGTGAGGGACCTCACCCCTGTGCTTTCGAGGCGATAAGAATAAAGCGTAAAAACAACTTATACGGTACCTGCCGGTTGCAATCCCACGATGTGGGACTATCTGGTCTCGCCTTCACGCGCGCCTGCAGACACCTCGTCGTGCGATTGCCCCGCAGCTGCTGGCTCTGCTAGCGCTCCTCGGCTGGATTCGTTCACCTCGCGACACTTGCGTTAGTATGCAGCACCTGTAGTCTGGAAGACCGGGTGCCTGGAGCTTCGCGGGAGCTTCATCAGAGGTCGTCCATGGCGGCAGCAGCTCGAATCCTGTCGTACACAAAACGCGCCTCTCGGCCAAATCAGAATAGATAGAGACCTTCGCCGTGGCACGGCGAAGGCGGTGGGCAGTGCAGCAGGCCGCAGGTCGGCCTAGGCGTGCGTGCCTAGGTCAACCTGTGGCCGGAGATGGTGGGTTGGTCGGGGGGTGGTTGTGGAGGGCTGGAGTGGCAGTGGGAGGGTGGAGTGTGTTCCTGGAGGTGAGGCGGAGCTTCCGAGGTGGTTGGCGAGCCGTGTGGAGGGCTGGAGTGGTGTGGGCGGCTCGCCGGAGTGCGGTCGGAGGCGAAGACGATGGAGGTGGTTAGCGTCTGTCGAGGGTCGATCAAGGGAGATAACAGGGGGAAAAGAGAGAGGAGAGGATGGAGAACGTATCTGGGGTTGTCTGGAGTGAAGGGAGGCAGTGGAGAGGACGGCTCGTGACTGCCGTCGTCGGGGAAGAAAGACCCTGGGGGAGGAAGCGGCGACGAAGATGAGGTCAGGAGCTTGCGCGCAGGGTACAGCGCGCCGCGGGAGGAAGAGGCGGAGAGGACTCTGCTGCTGGTATGGCAGCAGAGTGACGAGAAGGAGGGACAGCGGTCGCCGGAGCTTGTGGGTCGTTTGGCCGGAGATGGGAGAGAAGAAATTTGGAGGGGATCTCCGTCAAAATCAAGCTTAAGATGAGTGGTCGGGTCCGAGGGGTGTTTTATAGGTGCTGGCCGCTCCTATCAGAGCGTGAAAGACGCGCAATTAGGTCAGCCGGTTCGCCGGAGTTGGAAGGAAGAAAGATACCCACATCTCTCGTGCGTTCGCACGAGAGATTGGGTTCACACCAGCGAATTTGATTGGCTTTAGAAGGAAGGGAATTCCTCAGAGAATCTCCCTTCCATTTCTGGGAGAGAATCTCTGAGGAATTAGAGAGCCATCTCTCTCGAAACTTCGTCGGAGCTCGGTTCTGCCCTAGTAATGGCGGCAGGACCGGTTTGCAAAGAAGGCGAGGAACCTAGGGGGCTCTCTGCAAGGATATTCAAAAGATAGGGACCTCTTTGTGATTTGGGTGTACTAAATTGCAAAGTAGGTCAAGATGACCCCTCCTTAGGTCCAAATTTTGGTACAAACCTAATTTGGACCTAAGGAATCCAATGGAGAAGTTAGATTTCAGGTTTGACCTTGTTTGACTGGATATTTTGCGTAAAAACCCAAATTAGGTTAATTGAAGAGCTATGACCCTAATCTAGGTCAAACTAGGTTCCAAAGGTCAAATTAAGTGTTATAAACCCTAGAGTATGTTTTTTTCATGATTTGTAGAGGGTTTACTTGCTTTTTGTTCTGACCGAAACCTTGTTAATTTAAGCGGGTCTGTTTTAGGGTTACCAAGTGTCTTTTAGTTCTTAGATTGCACATGAACCCATTTCTGCTTGACTCAACCCACTTTTTATCTCATTTAGACCATTTGACCCATGTTTTGCCTCTAAGAAATCCTGTTTATCTACTGCAATGGCAAAATTGCAGTTTTAACCTTTATTTCATGTTTTCTTCTCAGAGCACTTGTTCCTTTAGTTAAGCCTTCTTCTAGGTTATGTAGGAGCTTTTGTCTTCTTTATTAGGTCAAAATGAGCTAGTTATGGCTCATGATGAGGCTCTCATCACATACTAAATTGCGTCTCTATATATTTTATGCGTATTCTAGGTCTTTTCCTTTGAAAAGAAGAAATCCATTTTTTCGTGCTGTATTTGGTTTTGCTGTTTCACGCAGTGGTGTGAGTATGCCTTTGCACATTTTTTGCAGTTTATGCATGGGAGGAAATCGCCTCTCGTCTCTCCTTTAACAAGTCTACCCAGACCAGTTGCACTGAGGCAACCAATTTTTCTGTCTGTTTCCTCTGCATTTTCTGTATTTGATTCTATGGATCATCCGCAAAACCTGAATCCTGAGATCCCTTCTTTTGACCAAGGGGAGATGCTGCCTTTTGTTAAGACCCGCTCTGTCTTGAGCCTTTTAAGAAGTCTGGACTGTCGATCAGATGTCTGGACACCTTTCCAAACGTCTGAAAATCAAAATTTTTGGGTACGAGCTCGTGTCTGCATGTGTGCTGCACGCAGACAGTACCCACTTGTTCCTTCCCTTCCTCTCTCTCTCTCCCCGCCTCCAACGAACCCTAACCCACCAACCTTATAAACCCCTTCCCCCTCTCTCGTTCTCCCCACTCCAGCCACCTTTCTCTCTTCCTCTCCACACCAACGAGAGGGCTAGCGCGAGCAAGTGAGTGCAAGAGCGGCGACGAGGAGGAGCAGTGTGAGGAGAAGAGGAGGAGTTGAGATCGCGAGCTCATGTGGGAGCTCACCGGAGGGCTCATCGCTGGAGCGGCGCATGCGGGAGGAGGAGTGCGTCAGGGGGGAGTCATCCCCGACACTACTGTAGCCGGAGCTGTAGGCGAGGAGGAGAGCCGCGACCGCGCGCGGTGAGAGCGAGCGGGAGCAGGTTCTGGTTCTGGGTTTTTCCCAGAATCAGACGTCTGAGGTTATGTCCAGACGACAGAGCGGACGTTTGGAGGCGGTTCCAGATGTTTGAAGAGAGATCTTCACGAAGGTACGTTCCCTTTGCGGATACGGCCATGCAGGCCGCTCTACAGCTACTCTTCGCATGGCCATTTTGAGAAGATTCTGCTGGTGGCATGCAGGATTTGCTTCGGGAAGGCGCGGGGCACGCCCTTCCATGCATTTCAGACATCTAGGCGGCTTACCAGACTACTAGAAGCACTTCCAGACATCCGGAGAGGAGGTCGGATGTCTGGAGCTGGGTCTAGACGATTCAGAAGAGTTCCTGGACATCTGGGGTGGACGTAGAGCTTGAGGTGCATTTCTGGACACTTTTAAGACATTTGGAAGTCATTCCATACGTTTGATTTAAGTCAGTAGCCCAGTTTTTGACCCGTTTAGGGTCCGTTTAAGGTCCGTTTTATGCAAATAAGATATCGAAGTATTCCTTGTGAGTTCCTCTACTTGTTAGAAGTCTTTCTATACTATTCTGAATGTTCCTTTATGTTGGTTCCTTGTTATAGGACTTCATTCCATTGTGGGTTTGAGGCTTGCTAAGGCATGTGAGCCTGCCGTTAGAGCCCCCAATACTCCTGGGTTGACTGGTAGAGTGGCTTCCCCTAATTTAAATACAAACCTGAATGCATGTGTGGAATGAATGATTAGAAACTAGGATATGGCATGAATCCTAGGACGAGCCCCCAATACGACTGCCCGTTTCCCCACTACAGTGACACTACGAGCTTTTCAGATAGTTCTGGAAGTTGAAGCCCCCCTCCTTCAAGGGGATGAGGACTCAACTGAGGCAGAGGACTGGCTCGAGTAGATCGAGAAGGTGTTTGACACCCTTTGCCCCCCTGCGGAGTGCCGCGTGGCCTTTGCCACGTGCCAGCTGGAGAGCGCGGCACACAGGTGGTGGAGGGTAGTTAGAGGTCAGGAGAGGGTGGAGCAGACGTGGGACCAGTTTGTGACCCTCTTCTGCAAGCAGTACTTCTTGCAGACCTGGCAGGATCAGAGGAGGTGGGAGTTCCACACTCTTCGCCAGGGGACGATGACTGTTAGCACGTATCGTACGCATTTCCTGGAGCTGTCTCGTTTCGCTGCGACAATTGTGGCTACTGAGGAGGAGCGCCTGTGGAGGTTCACTGAGGGGCTTCGGCCTACCATTCGGGGGTATGTCAAACCCCTAAAGCTGCCCACATTCTTGAGAGTAGTGGAGGCAACTATGACATATGAGGAGACTAACCTGGCCGTACGTGACACTGACAGCAGACGGAAGAGGCCCTACCAGCCATAGTACTCACAGGGTTGATGGGAGAGGAGGCACGTGGCGCCTGCAGGAGAGCCGTCATGTTTTGCAGGGCCGTCAGTGGCCTTTGGGGGCCCCCGATAAGGACCAGCTGCCAGCACTGGACCCCCGCCCAGCCATCAACAGGGACCTATCGAGGGCGGGAGTCGAGTTCCCCTTTGCTACCAGTGTGGCCAGCCAGGCCACATCAGGAGGGACTGCCCGTCTAGGGCTGGAGTGCAACAGATGCTCCCCGCACCGAGCGCCGGAGGCCGAGCAGGTGGCCGTGGTTCCCAGGCACGTGGGGGAGGACAGTAGTCGCGGGGAGGGTACCGGCTAGCGGCTACCCGTCCGACGCAGAGTGTGGCTGCTTCTTCCGCACCGAGAGATGAGGGGTGTATCAACGCCTTGACACACAGAGACCCTAGAGCTTCGAGTTCTGTGGTGGCAGGTATGGTTACAGTTTCCGGCAGACTAGTTTATGTACTTTTTGATTCCGGCGCCACGCACTCGTTTGTTGCTACGAGTTTTTGTCAGTTTGGGACAGAACTGTGTGTTGCTAGAGGATCTGTTTGTGATCAGAGGTCTGGGTGGTCAGCTGTTCGTAGCTGAGGAGGTCTACACAGACTGTGAGGTTAGTGTTGGGGGACACAGCCTCCCTGCTGACCTGATTGTGATATCGATGGAGGATTTTGGTGTGATTCTGGGGATGGATTGGTTGTCTGCTTACCACGCTTTGGTGGACTATTTTGAGAGGAAGATTGTCTTCTCCATACCAGAGATGCCTTCTTTTGAGTTTCATGGACAGTCGGTGGACGGAGGTTTCAGGTGCATTTCTGCACTTCGGGTGGCGAGACTTTTGGGCTAGGGGTGTGAGGGCTTTCTGGCTTGTGTGGTGGCAGAGCCCAGCCCCGTGGCAGACTTTCAGAGCATCCCGGTGGTCAGAGAGTACCCCGACGTATTTCTAGAGGAGCTGCCAGGACTACCGCTTAAGCGTGAGATCGAGTTTGAGATCTCACTGGTACCTAGGACCAGCCCCATTTCCACAGCACCTTATAGGATGGCACCCCTTGAGCTGCGTGAGCTCAAGTTGCAGTTGCAGGACCTATTGGAGAAGGGCATTGTGAGGCCCAGTGCGTCCCCGTGGGGAGCCCCAATGTTGTTTGTGAAGAAGGATGGTACCCTACGCCTTTGTGTGGACTACAGACAGCTGAATAGGGTCACCATCAACAATAGGTATCCGCTGCCGAGGATTGATGATTTGTTTGACTTGTTGCGAGGTGCCACGATTTTCTCCAAGATAGATTTGAGGTCTGGCTACCACCAGTTGAGGATTAGGGAGACCGATGTCTCCAAGACAGCTTTCTGCATCCGATACGGACACTACGAGTTTCTGGTCATGCCGTTTGGGCTGACCAACGCCCCCGTTGCCTTCATGGATTTGATGAACCGGGTGTTCAGACCGTATCTAGACCAGTTTGTGGTGATATTTATTGATGATGTGCTCATTCACTCGCGGGATCAGGCGTAGCACAGACAACACTTGCAGATGGTTTTGGACACGTTGAGACGACGTAGGCTGTATGCCAAATACAGCAAGTACGAGTTTTGGTTGAGATAGGTGACCTTCTTAGGTCATGTGATTTTAGGGGATGGCTTGGCTGTGGATCCAGCCAAGGTAGAGGCAGTACTCAGGTGGGAGAGGCCACGCACAGTGACAGAGATCCACAGTTTCTTGGGACTGGTAGGTTACTATCGGCGATTTATCAGGGGTTTCTTGTAGATTGCACGTCCTATGACTCAGTTGACCCAGAAGGACTTGCCCTTTGCTTTGACAGAAGCTTGTGTGGTGTGTTTTCAGGAGTTGAAGGAATTCGGCTCCTGTGCTTACCATCCTGGATAGCAGTGGTGGTTTTGTTGTCTACATGGACGCTTCGTTGCAGGGGTTAGGGGGTGTGCTCATGCAGCGGGGCCACGTTGTCGCTTACGCTTCGCAGCAACTGAAGCCCCATGAGCATAGCTACCCTACCCATGACTTAGAGCTGGCAGCTATTGTCTTCGTGCTGAAGACATGGAGGCACTACCTGTACGGTGAGACTTTTGAGATATTTACGGATCATAAGAGCCTCAGGTACCTGTTTGATCAGAAGGAGCTTAACATGAGATAGAGACGTTGGTTAGAGCTCCTGAAGGACTATGACTGCAGCGTCTCCTACCATCCGGGGAAGGCAAATGTGGTGGCTGACGCCTTGAGCCGGAAGGTGCCCGCCCACTTGGCCAGTCTACAGGCACAGAGTTGGAGACTCATGGAGGAGTTGGGCAGTTGGCAACCCCTAGAGTTATAGGGGCATTGTGGGGCAGTGACAGTGACACAAAAAATGAGACTAGAGCTGATCGATCGCATCATCACAGGACAGATGATAGATCCGTACTTGCAGTCGTTGAGAGACAGAGTACTATCTGGGGACCCAGGAGACTTCTCCTTTACAAACGAGGTACTATGCATGAGGGGACGTTTATGCGTTCCCAGTGACGAGGAGTTGTTGAGAGAGCTCCTGACCGAGGCACATGGGTCCAGGTTCACCATACATCTCGGGAACACGAAGATGTATCATGATCTGAGATGTGACTTTTGGTGGAGAGGGATAAAGCGGGGTGTAGGTGAGTTCGTACAGTAGTGTTTGGTGTGCCAGCAGGTGAAGGCTGAGCACCAGAGGCCTGCAGGGCCGTTGCAGCCACTTCCTATGCCAGAGTAGAAGTGGGAGAGCATCACCATGGACTTGGTGGTGGGCTTGCCCGTTACCCAGCAAGGACATGACATAGTCTGGGTGATTGTAGACAGATTGACAAAGATGGCATGTTTCTTGTAGATCCGAGTCACTTTGGGACCAGAGTAGTTGGCAGAGAGGTATATTCGCGACATGGTACGTTTGCATGGAGTTCCGCGTGAGATTGTATCCATCCGGGATACCTGTTTTACGTCCCAGTTTTGGGTTGAGTTTCAGCAGGCTTTGGGGACACGGTTGAGGTTCAGTACGGCGTACCGCCCCCAGACGGATGGACAGTCAGAGCGCACGATATAGACACTTGAGGACCTTTTATGTGCCTGTGTACTGGACTGGAGGGGCTCTTGGGAGGAACACTTGCCCCTGGTAGTGTTTGCATATAATAATAGTTATCACTCGAGCATTGGCATGGCACCCTACGAGGCTTTGTACAGACGGAGGTGTATTGCACCCTTGAGTTGGGTTGAGGTGGGGACCAAGTGGGAGGTTGGCCCTAGGCTGATCCGGCAGAGTCAGGAGGTGATTGAGCAGATTCATAGATGACTTTTGCACTGTTAGGAGCAGACAGAAGAGTTATGCCGATCGAAAGCGCAAAGAGGTGTAGTTTGAGGTTGGGGATCACGTCTTTCTTCGCATTTCGCCCATGAAGGGCCTGCAGTGTTTTGGGGTGAAAGGGAAGCTCGTACCGAGGTTTGTGGGGCCCTTTGAGGTCCTGGAGTGGGTAGGACCCGTTACTTATAGGCTTGCCCTTCCTCCCCAGCTTTCCGGTGTGCATGATGTGTTCCACATGTCCAACCTCAGGAAGTACGTCGCCGATCCCAGTCGCGTTCTGAGCCAAGAGAGTGTCGAGGTGGGTGACAACTTGACCTACCCTGAGCGACTAGTGCAGATACTAGACAGAGCCGTCCGGAGTTTGAGACGGAAGCAGGTACCCCTAGTGAAGGTCTTGTGGAGGAGCCTGAGGCGGCGATGCGAAAGCGATACTCGGAGCTTTTTGAGGGTACGTCTTTTAGGACCGGCTTCGATCCTCTTTAAGTTTGTTATGTGTATATATTTCTTTTCTGCACCATAGCTAGCTCAAGTTTTGGGGATGAAACTTCCTTTAAGTTTGTTATGATGTTAAGACTCGTTCTGTCCTAAGCCTTTTAAGACATCTGGACTGTTGGTCAGATGTCTGGACACCTTTCCATACATCTGGAAATCAAAATTTTTGGGTATGAGCTCGTGTCTGCGCACGTGCTGCGCGTAGACAATACCCTCTTTTTCCTTCCCTTCCTCTCTTTCTCCCCGCCTCCAGCGAACCCTAACCCACCAACCTTATAAACCCCTTCCCCTTCTCTCGTTCTCCCCACTCTAGCCACCTTCCTCTCTTCCTCTCCACCCTAGCGAGAGAGCTAGCACGAGCAAGTGAGCGTGAGAGCGGCGACGAGGAGAGACGTAAGGAGAAGAGGAGTTGAGCTTGTGAGCTCATGTGGGAGCTCACCAGAGGGAGCATCGCCGGAGCGGCGTGTACGGGAGGAGTGCATTGGGGGGGAGTCATCCCCGACACTGCTGCAGTCGGAGCTGCAGGCGAGGAGGCGAGCCGCGACTGCGCGCGGTGAGAGCGAGCGGGAGCAGGTTCTGGTTCTGGGTTTTTCCCAGAATTAGACGTCTGGAGTGATGTCCAGACAACGGAGCAGATGTCTGGAGGCGGTTCCAGACGTCTGAAGAGAGATCTTCGTGAAGGTACGTTCCCTTTGCGGATACGGCCATGCAGGCCGCTCCGCAGCTACTCTTTGCATGGCCATTTTTAGAAGATTCTGTTGGTGGCGTGTAGGATTTTCTTCTGGAAGGCGCGGGGCATGCCCTCCCACGCATTTCAGACGTCTAGGTGGCTTACCAGACGACTGGAAGCACTTTCAAACATCCGGAGAGTAGGTCAGATGTCTGGAGCTGGGTCCAGATGGTCCAGAAGAGTTCCTGGACGTCTGGGGTGGATGCAGAGCTTGAGGTGTGTTTCTAGACACTTTTAAGACGTCTGGAAGTCGTTCCAGACGTCTGATTTGAGTCAGTAGCCCTGTTTTTGACCCTTTTAGGATCCGTTTGAGGTCCATTTTATGCAAATAAGATACCGATGTATTTCTTGTGAGTTCCTCTACTTGTTAGAAGGCTTTCTATACTACTCTGAATGTTCCCTTATGATGGTTCCTTGTTATAGGACTTCGTTCCATTGCGGGTTCGGGGCTTGCTGAGGCACGTAAGCCTACCATTCGAGCCCCCAATACTCCTGGGTTGACTGGTAGAGTGGCTTCCCCTAATTTAAATACAAACCTGAATGCATGTGTGGAATGAATGATTAGAAACTAGGATATGACATGAATCCTAGGACGAGAAACTCTTGAAATGTTTGTATGCGTGTTTGAATTGCAGTCTTGAATGAGTAGATAGAAAACAACTGCCTGTTAATGAACAAGAGTTGCCTGTGAAATATGAATTAACTATGCTAGCGAAATAGTTGCATGTAACCTTACCTGTTGTATCTGTTAAATGATGGAAACACGAGCTGCATGTGTACGACCTGAGATTAGAAATGTGAATGATAGCAATATGAGCTGCATGTGGATAACCTAAACACGGAAATGGGAATGATGAAACCTGGAATTGGAATGGTATGAGAAACATGAGCATGAACCCTACGGGGAGTTAGGAGTAGAGCTCTTGAGAATATATGGAATGGATTGGAAAATGTGAGTGGGGAAGTGTACTGGCCCTTGAGTACGTAGTACCAAGGAGAGAGACTATCCCCTGTTTAGTGTAGAGTGGAGCTAGCCGCCCTTGGGTTGGGACCCAGGGTTAGGATTGGCCACTTTGCACCGACTTCTTAGCCCTCGTGTACACTGTACCGAGGAGAGCTACTAGTGTAGGGAGAGAACTACCCACCCCATCGGGCCCGGGGTTCAGCTAGCCACCCTACACCGACTTGTTAGGCCCATTGGGCAACCCAGGGTAGTCAGGCGAGGATGCACGGACTGTGGAGGGGCGAGACCCCTGTTTGGTTCTTCGGGGCTAGACCCCTGTTGTTGAGAGGGCTAGGCCCTATACTATTCCATGTTGTACTTGGGCACACCCATTAGCGGAAATGACTGACCGCGTGCCAGTGTGGGGTAACTACTTGTGCGCTTATCACACGTGCCGTAGTCACCGTTACATCTGTCCGTGACCTTGGGGTGGTTGACTGGGTGTAGGACCACCATGGGGGACTCTCCTAGCCAGGAGAGCACCACGTGCGACTTCTACTCTTCGGAAAAGACTGCAATCAAGATTGTTCCCATGAGGAATATTTGAGATCAAGAAAGAGATCTAATAATAAACCAAGGGGTGAAAAGGAATAATTTGTGAAATAAAGTAAATGGAATAAACAGCTACCTATTCACTTTTACTACTTTAGTTAGTTGGTTGCCACTCTACTCAGCGTTCGCTGACTTTGTGTACTTCTAATCCTTTTCAGGTCCAGGTGTTGAGCAGCTTGAGTCTACGGTTGCAGAGGGTGTTGGGCCCAGCAGAGCCTAGTAGTAGTAGCTTCTTTTGTTGTACTTCTTTGTAGTAGTGAGTTCAGACTCCTATACTTTATGTTTTGTACATTTACTTTTCTGTACCTTTATGTTCCTGTACCTTGTTACTATTCTATTGTTGTGGTGGTGATATGTACTGTAGCAGTTTTTACTTTCTTTACTGCTGTACTCTTTTACTGTTAGTTGCTTAGCATAGTGAATGTGGTTTACTTTCCTACTTTTAGTTATTTATCATTGGATGACTGGGTCTTGGGATCAGTCGAGTTGGTCCGGTCTTGGGTCCTACAGGGATTCGGGAATCGGGTCGTAACACCTTTTGATATCCACGAGGCTCTCCTGAGCTAGGCAGATGCTTTAGCCTTAAGGATAAAGCCACCTATTGGTACCGCACCATCGCACAACCTATCTCTAAATGGACTGAACTTGAATCTGCATTCTTAAAGAAATTCTTTCCTAAAGGTTGAACTAATGCCCTTAGGCGAGCTATTATGACTTTTACTCAAAACCAAGGAAAACCAATTCATGAAGCGTGGGAGCGCTTTCATGAATTATAAAGGAAATGCCCACATCACAATATCCCTCATTGGCAACTCATGCATATCTTTTATTATAGATTGCAAGAGAGCATTTGCAATCTGGTCGATGCCTCTTGTGGAGGGAACTTTCTGAACACCTCAGAACTGTTTGAAAGGATGGCAGAAAACTCTATCAATAATGCATCTATGTCACAATTCACGAGGGGAAATTCACACACACACATCAAAATAGGCATCAAAAGGTCATTCATGAGATCACAAATCTGTCCAGTTCAAAGGATCTAGAGATTATAGCTGAGAAACTAGACAACGTCGACATCGTAGTGAAGCATCTCGACGAGGTCTAAAATTCGATGAAGACTCTTACGCCTCTACTCGCTACATAGAATCCCACCTGTTACCCTGTTTCGCAAATTCTTGCAGGGAGGGAATTTGTAAATAATTTAGATTTGAGAGATCCTTCTTCCTTGGGTTTTCTCCCTACTCATTCACCAACCTAAGGAGAGACCTTTGTCCCATCATTCCCACCTCTTTCCCCACTTCCTTCTTTTGGTGAAAACTAGCCATATCCTTATGATTTGCACGCTATTTAGGGATACAATACAAGATCAAACCCATATTCAAATACCTACAATCCTGGATGGAGAAACCACCCCAACTTCTCTTGGTCTGAACATTCCCAAAGACCACAATATCCGAATCAGACCCAACAAAACCCGCCTATGTTGCCGTTTCAGCAGCCAAATGCAAGGCCCTTTCTCGCGAGTACACAGAACTACTCATGACTGAATAGAGACACATAGCTCGATCAGATTTTGCGAGCTATGACTAAGAGCTAGTGACAAAATGCTGAGGCTATCGCTAAAGTCCAACGTCAATGTTTTACAGAATTGGCTGACCTTAGGGGCCAAATCACACAGTTAGTTGAATCTTATCAGCTAGGGGTCCTTCCATCCCAGCCAATTCCAAACCCTAGAAATATCCAAAGCCATAGGTTTAACCCAGGAAGTTAACATTCGAATCAGGGACAAGCTCATTTTGTGAATCAAATTCTCCTGAATCCAAATCAAAACCCACCCTCTGCACCTCTCGAATACAAGTATCAGAATCAACAGCAATCACTTCCAAATCAAATGAATCAATCTTGCTACTAAATCCATCTTTCCAAAATCAAGCATCACATCTTCTCTTGCTTCTTCACATGCAGGTATTAACTCTGTTACAACCCACCGTGGGGCTTCCACGAGGGACCCCGTAGATCCACGTTTACAATCCCAAGACCCTAGTACATCTAGAACAGCTTTTGTTTTTACACCTGTGAGAGGTGATTCACCTGATCCTGCTATTTTCGTTAATTCTTGTGATTAGGGTAACCTTTCAGTAGAATAGGATATCCAAGTCCCATTCCTCGAAGAATTGTAGAAATCTAGGAAACAAAAGCAACCTGTTACATTAGATGACGATTTAATTATGATTTTTGAACAGGTTCACATTAACATCCCACTCCTATATGCTATCAAGCACATTATGACTTACGCGAGATTTCTCAAGGAATTATGTACTCCTAAGCGTAAGTCGAAGAAAGGAAGCACTAAGGTATTCTCTGAGCATGTGAGCTCAATTATTTTGAGTACGCTTCCTTTGAAAAAGAAAGATCCAGGATTTCCACTTATTTCCTATATAATTGGGGATTAGTGCTTTGATAGAGCCCTCCTTGATTTAGGAGCCCTTATTAACCTTATTCCATCCTCTTTGGTAGAACACATTGACATAGAAAACCTTAAGCCTACCAATGTGACTTTACAATTAGTGAATAGATCTATTAAGTCACCAAAGAGAATTTTGGAGGATATCATAGTTAGAGTTTGAAACTTCTACTTTCTAGTGGATTGTATTGTACTTGATATGGAAGTACCCGAACACATTAGAGATACCTCAATTATCTTAGGGAGACCCTTTTTGGCCATTGCAAAGGCCAATATAGATTGTGAAATAGGAAAGATGGAATTAAAGTTTGGGGAGATGACACTTAAACTTGATATATTTAGAGCTTCATGAGGATTGAATTGCAAATGAAATGAGGAGATGAAATTTATTTTTGTTCTTAAGGATGAGTCTTGTTCCTTAGAACTTGAAGACCCTTCTTTTGATATCATCAACCGTTAGGACAAAATCCGCTTTCAGAATCTCTACTCGATCTAGAGGTTGAATCACTTGACTCATCTTTACCCCTCTTTGCAGTAGAAAATCCCGTCCCAAATTTTGTTGTTGATTCTACTCAAAAGGTTGAACTTAAACCATTGCCTGATACACTTATAAATGTCTACTCGAACCTAATCAAACCTTTCCTGTAATCATTAATTCACATCTTTTTGAATCTCAAGAATAAAAATTGATCGCAATTTTGAGAGATCATAAGAAGGCAATTGGGTGGGCTTTACACGATCTCACTGGGATTATCCCCAATTATTGTACTCATCTCATCTATATTGAAGATGGGGCACGACCTTCCCACGAAGCACAGCGGTGACTAAATCCGAATCTTAAGGAGGTCGTAAAGAAAGAGATAATGAAGTGGCTAGACACTGAAATTATATATCCTATATTTGATAGCCCTTGGGTGAGTCCAATTCAAGTGGTGCCTAAAAAGGCAAGACTCACCATAATCAAGACCGAATATGGAGAAACCATTCCCACACGAATTGCGAATTCGTGGTGGGATTGCATTGACTATCACAGACTCAACACAGTTATAAAGAAAGACTACTTTCCTTTGCCATTCATTGACTAAATCCTTGAAAAACTTGTTGGTAATAAGTTCTTCTGCTTTCTCGATGGTTACTCTAGATACAATCAGGTTGTGATCCATCTCGAAGATTAAGAGAAAATGACATTCATCTACCCCTTTGGAACCTTTGCTTTCCAAAGGATGCCATTTGGGCTTTGCAACACACCTACGACTTTTCAGAGGTGCAGGCTAGCCATCTTTTCTGAGATGGTGGAGTAATATATGGAGGTATTCATGGATGATTTTTTAGTCTTTGGAGAGACTTTTGATATTTGTTTAGATAATTTGTCGAAGATCTTAAAATGCTATATCAAAGTGAATCTTCTCCTCAGCTGGAAGAAGAGCCATTTTATGGTTCAAGAGGGCATTGTACTTGGCCATCTCATATTTGAGTGAGGTATCCAAGTAAATTGAGTCAAGATCAATCAGTTCTCAAATTTACAAATTCCCAACTCGATCAAGGGCATTCGATCATTTCTCAGGCATGTTGGATTTTACAGAAGATTTATACTTGACTTTTCGAAGATTGCCCGGCCACTCATGAATCTCCTCACAAAAGATGATTTTTGAGATGAGTGAGGAGTGTATATTGGCATTTGAGACTTTGAGAGATAGAGTTACACAGGCTCCTATTCTGCAACCTCCTGATTAAAATCTACCCTTTGAAATCATGTGTGACGCATCTGATTATGCAGTAGGAGTTGTGTTAGGACAAAAAATCAAGAAGAATTCCATAGTGGTTTACTACGCTAGCAAGACACTGAATGATGCACAAAGGAATTAGACTATTACTGAGAAGGAGTCGCTAGGGATAGTATTTGGATTGGAAAAGTTCAGACCTTATATCCTCGAGTCTCGAATTATTGTGTACTCTGATCATTCAGTGATCAAACACCTTCTATCGAAGGACACGAAACCTAGGTCGATCAGATGGATCTTGCTCTTACAAGAATTTGACTTAGAAATTCGTGACTTTACAGGAATTTGATCTAGAAATTCGTGACAAGGCAGGACGATAGAATGTTGTTGCCGACCACCTTTCCCGCCTTCCTTCTAAGAGTATAGGACATCTCCTCTAATCACTGAACACTTCCCTGATGAACATCTTTTGACTATATTTTCTAATCCTCCTTGGTACGCCGACATCATTAATTATTTGGTTACACATCAATTCCTACCCGACTGGGACTGGAATCGCAAATCACGACTCAAATCAAAAGCCAAATACTATTTTTGGGAAGATCCATATCTGTTTCGACTTTGCAATGGTCAAATCATCAAGTGTTGTGTTTCATCTTCTGAGATTGACTCTATTCTGTCTTTTGTCATGACTAGGCTTGTGGCGGTCATTTTTCTGGTTGCAAGACCACTGCAAAAGTTTTGCAGTGTGAGTTTTATTGGTCCACTCTTTTTGTGGATTATAGGTGTATTTTAAGGCATGTAGTCACTGCCAAACTCTTGGTAGCATGTTACGCAAAGACATGATGCCTCTAAACCCGATCGTTGTCTGTGAAATCTTTGACATTTGGGGCATAGATTTTATGGGTCCTTTTCCATCTTCTTCTAGCTTCGATTACATTTCTCATTGGGTCGAAGACATACCCACACTCGAAGCCGTACCCAAACACGCAAATGATCATAGAGTTGTCATTCCTTTTGTTCAGTCATATCATCTCTTGTTTTGGGGTACCACACGCTATCATTTCTAATGGAGGATCCCATTTTAATAACGCCCAATTTAGGAATTTACTTAGAAAATATGGGGTCACACATCGTATTGTTACACCTTATCATCCCCAAACTAATGGGTAAATTGAGGTCTCTAACCAGGAGATCAAAAAGATCCTTCAAATGACAACCTGACTCGATAGGAGGGATTGGTCTTCCTGATTAGATAAGGCTTTGTGGGCTTATAGGACTGCTCACAAGACACCCATAGGCATGTCACCATACAGACTTATGTACGAGAAACCCTACCATCTTCCTGTAGAAATCGAACACAAGGCCCATTGGGCAATTAAAGCCTATAATCTTGACCTCGCGAAGGCTGGTGATCATCGTAGGTTGCAACTTAGTGAACTTGAGGAACTCCGAAATGATTCCTATGAAAGTTCTAAGTTGTATAAGGAAAAATTGAAAGCCTTCCATGACAAACACATTTCCCACAAATCTTTCACACCTGGTTAGAAGGTGTTGCTATTTGATGCCCATTTGAAACTCTTCCCTAGTAAACTTAGATCCAAATGGATAGATCCATTTGAAGTCATTAGAGTCTTCGACAACAAAGTTATCGAAATCATCGAACCCAACAAGAATCAACCCTTCAAAGTCAATGGTCAACGCCTCAAACCTTATCTTGAAATGCATGTTTTGGGTCTTGTTGGAGATTGTTATATGCTCCATTAATTCTCTAGGGTTTACGCCTAACTGAAGGCGTAAAACTTAGCACTCTTTTTTTTTTTTTGAGAAAAACTTAGCACTCTTGTATATAGCTATTTCCTACTTTCCACACTTTCATCTACCTCTACACTTGAGTCTATACTGTATCAGTCACTTCCTTATTATCCTACTCTTCACTTAGTCCGATTAATCACTCTGACTTAAGTCGGACTTGAAATCATATGTACAGAGATTTTTGATCTCCTCTATATGACTCCTTCTGTCACCCTATACTAAGTGATGTGTAGGGTCCTTTTCACCTTTATTACAATGAGGACATTGAAAAATTTTGGCTTAGGGGGGTGTGAAGTGAAATCTTTATACTCTAAGTGTATTGGTATATAAAAGATAAGAAAAATGTAAAAATGTATAAAAAATTAAAATTTTTGAAAAATACATAAAATTTGAAAAATTGATAAAGCATGAAAAAAATAATAATAAAAAAACAAAAATAGTAAAATAAAATATATAGGGTGATTACATTAATTTCAAGAAGAATTGAAGAAGAATAAAAAAAATAAAATACATATTTAAATATTTATACTAGTAATTAAAGAGTTTGATTTTCTTTCTAAGGTCAGAAATCATAAATAAATAAATAAATATATATATATATATTGTAAAATTAGTAAGAGCATTGAATCCTTACATTGGACTTTATCTTGAATACCTTTTCAAAACACGTATTTGTTTGTGAATTTTGAACGAGATTTTTCTTGAGTTAGAGTCTGAAACCTTATATGATCTATTTTTTTCCGCTCTTTATTCTGAAACAAAGTAACTAAAATGTTATCAAGTTTTATACAAGACTTAAATTTTGGAACTAAATTGTAACTTTCTTGGTCAATAAGACTAGGTTAGATCCTTCTGATATTTGAATATCTGTTTTTACCACCAAGTTGAGTAAAGAGACTAGATACCTAGAGTTGATTAAGTAAAGAGGTAGTAGAATCCTTAGCCATAAGGTCTAACGGGCTATAGTTAGCTTAATCAATCAAGGACGTTCGGCTAGACTTGGCAAGTTGCATCTTAACAGATCCTGCGGGTTCATATTAATGGTTTAAGGGACCTGAGAGTGAAAGGCTTTGCTGTCCACGCTCTGGTTTGCAAGCTAAGTAACCTAAGTGTCCAAAATTCACACACATTAGAATTATCTTGTTGGCATCTGAGACCGCGAAAACATAAAGGTTTAGAGATCGATTATAAATCCTCTTTAGTCCAAGGATTTTCGCGAGGCGACTCTTGAAAGGGTGAAGGATGTGCCACTCACCTAGAAAAAGGATTTGGAGTATTTAATTTAGTAAGAAAAATGAGAAGAAGAAAAATAAATTATTGAAAAAAAAAAATATTAAATACACCCTGCAGTTAAGAATCTCAATATAAATGGATACTTATGCAGTTTTTATCCACCAAATAAAGCATCTCGCTACATATGGATGCTACCCCTTCCTCCATCATTAAAAACACCTTGCTACAATGGGTGTTTTAACCTATAGAAAATGGATTGAAAAAAATATGGAGATAAAATATAGGAATAAGAGACCCAGTGGTCCATCGGGGAGATATACACCTAGAGTGTTGACCTCAAGATAAAAAATCGGTGCGGGGAAAGAAACCAAATCTGAGTAATGCTAGGCCAAAGGCTTGGATTGGAATAACCTGGATTGGAAATTGAGGTCATAGGACCTAGACTTTTGCAACTTCAGATGCCTTTAGGACGGGTCTATTTCATGAGCACGGATGCTTTAAAATCATAGCTACTGAGCGTTGCAGTGGGAAGTGAAGCTTGAAAAATCAGGTTTTGGAGGCTAGCGGTTGAGGCCTAAAGGAGATAGATTGACAAGGCCCTAGGTCTAAATGTCCGTCCTTGATGCTGTAGACTGGTTGGTTTAGGGATTTTACTCTTCTCTGAATTTGCCTAATAAAAGGTGTTTAGTTGATTTGCAAAAGCTTAAGATGGTAAAAATTAGATTTCACGAGCTTAAGGATTAACCTGTGTCTATTGAATTTTTGAGTTAGAATTTAACTTCCAATCTTTGAGTCTTATTACCTTATTCATCTTGACTTCTTTCATTTTTAGAGTTTAGAGTGGTTACAGAGATTAAATGGGTTTTCAATGTTCTGATTCGAAAGAAATTTTCGTTGAGATTTTGTTTTTAACAAATATGTATTTCTGAAAGGCATTTAGGGTTTTGAGTCCATCATAAGTGGATTCTCGCAAATGCTTTGTCTATTTATGGATATTTATTAAAAATATAAAATAAAAAAATGAATATTAAAAAAATTATGATCTAAGCATTCCTCTACTATAGAATTATTTATAATTATTTAATCACCCTGGTGCTTAAATCATCATATTTCTTGGTTAATTTTGCTAGGGACTAGAACAACCTTAGTTTGGGGTATGATAAGAGATTCATCATGACTCCTAATTATCATTAATTAGCTAATTTTTCCTAGCTAATTACCTAAGAATATATTAAATACATGATTAATTATATTATAGGGGTTAAAATACCAAGGACCCGACAAATAAGTTAAAATTACAAAATTAAAGATAAATTAATCTTAGTAATAATTTAGTTAATAATTTGGACTGAAAATAATAATAACTGGCTATATAAAAAGCATTTTATTTAACTTAATTAGTTTAAAGACCTTAGTATGCAATTAACTTAATTAAATTAATCATTTAAATAAATATAGCAAAAAAGGGCAAAAACATAATTTCAAGGCATAAATATAATATTTACCTAATTTATAATAATACATAAAAAGTTGAAAAAGAAATAAATTAAAATAAGCCTCAAAACTCACTGTTTATGTTTAGGTCCCTATCTTTTATTTCAATTGAGTCCTTATTATTTTCATTTAGGTCCTTCAATATTTTTATTTATACTCATGTGAGTACAACTCTTCTTCTTCATCTTCTTCAGTTGCAGACTGATGAGGACAGCCAGTGTCCAGACATCTCGGTCACCACTTATCCTACGTTGGAAAACCTTCGCCGTGGTTGCAGATGCTTTGCTCACCTTCCTAAATCCATCCAACAGATCGGATTTTTCCCTAATCCTATTTGAACTAGGCAACTAACTTCACCCGCATCGAAGACGATGCCAATTGTTGCTGGAGCAAGAATCGTCTTTTAAGGAATGTGTTGTGTTGTAGTATAGTCGACGAAAATCACTTTACAACATTTAAAATTTATAGAGTGCTCGAAAATCACAATTGAGTCTGAGGTTGTTCGCAGTGAGCAAATGTGGAATTCACTTACTAATCATAATATAAATCAATGAGCACAATAATAAAGATATGCAATGACTATGAAATGTACTTAGGAATATATTCATTCTACTCAAAATGATATCCATTTGTATCACAAGTTATTGAGGTAAAAAGAAATCAGGAATCTAAAAAGAATGATGATTTGAATCACCACTTAATCAAGCATGTATCCCATGTTTCAAGCCAATTCAAATATCTTAATGGTGGTTAGAACCGCTTAAATAGCCACGTCAGATTCAGAGCCAATATCTCCCAAATAATCCCATAGAACCTTCAATCAGACATCAGACCCTAAGGTCAGATGGCTTAATTGTTCAAAGCACAGCCAAGGCACAAGGCCTCAACAACCTCAAGGATTAAGCCTCTCAAAATCTCGCTAAGTATTCAACATATACGGGTATGAATTTTGAGGCTTCAGTGCAAAACCTACCCCTATTGCCATTCAGAATTTCTCCCTATTTCTCTAATCGGCTGTGCAATTAGGTAATCAGATGCAGGTAAGGGGTCCAGGCTCACTAGGTGTGGGGGTGAGCGAGGAGTGGAGAGGTGAGCGGTGACCTCACCCCTAGGTGTCGAGGCTACCAGGTAAGGGTATGAAATGCCTTTATTCGCTATTGCGTGCCTTTGCCTTTTTGAGGTGGGACTAAAAGTCCCTCTTCCTTTGTGCATAGCTATAGGTGAAAGTTTCGATGAATTGGAGTTTTCGTTGCTGCTGCTTTGGCCGATTGAAGGCCCTGGTATCTTCGTGAGGGAATTCTACAGTTTCCGAAGTGATACGAGGAGTATTGATGGCCTGAGCAGTGTGGTCGGTGACGAAGAAGATGAAGGCGGCGACATGGCTCCGACTGAACCCTGAAAAACATGAACACAGGCTCTAAGCCCCAATTAGCAAGTTCATGAGCATCACTGGAGCTTGGCAAAGATGATGGTGGTGCCCTTGTGATGATTAGGGGTGTGTGGAGGTGTGACGGAGCTAGAGAAGGTGGCGGTGGTGTGTGGTGTTTGACAGAGTTATGAAGTGTGCAAAACCCCAAATTGGATGAGGGCTTTTGGTTGGAGGTGTATGGTGGAGCTTCTGGGAGTTGTAGCAGGTGGATTGGGTGTCTGTGGCGGTCACACGATGTCGCTGGAGCTTCGCCGACGCTAGGGAAGAGGAAGGGGCGGAAAGGCGATCGTCAGCTGAATTTGGGAGATAAGGGTCCTAATTTAACCTAAAGAAGGAGGGGAGGAAGATCGACTACCTAAGAGGGAAGAAAGGGGAGGAATTGGCACCTATTGTGATTGGCCATCGTCGAAGAGGGTGAATGCCCTGGTGGGAAAGATGGTGAGAAAGAAAGGTTGAGGCAGCTCCTGCTTGGTACTGCGAGGAGTGGAAGACTTTGGGGAAGATGTTCCCTCTACCTATTGTATGTGGTAGAGGGTGACGAAGGGAGATCAAGGAGCTTGCTGGAGCTTGGTCGGAGTAGGCTGGAGGAAGGAGAGGAAGAAGTGTTTTTGGTCTAAAACCTTGCTAAGGAGAATAGTCAGGAGTTGGTGGTTCTTTTATAGGGCTCAGGATTGAGCCTTAAAGATCGGAAGGAGGCTTGATTTGCTTGAAATTTAGGGAAAAATATCCCCAAAATCTCTCATGCTCGTCTGATCTTTGGGGATCGAATCAAGTCTCAAAAGGCAGTTCAATAGATTAGGGAAGACCTTGCGATCAATCACTCCAAGTTTGGAGGAGTTTGGCCCTGATTTGAGGGAGAAAACCTCCCTCGAATCTCACTATAGAAGTTGCATTCACACCAATGGTGGTAGGGACATTTTGCGAAGAAGATGAGAAAGTTAGTGACCTGATCGCAATAAAATAGAAAGTTAGGGGTTTAGTGAGAGAAATAGAGTTTTAAGGGACTAGATTGCAAGCTAGGTCAAGATGAACTTTGATTGGGCCCAAATTTTGGCCTTAGCCTAATTTGAACCCAAGGAATCTACTAGTGAACTTGGATTTGAGTTTTGATCATGTTTGAGTTGGCAATTTGCATAAAAGGCCAAATTAGGCTAAAATCTCGTTTGAAGCTCTATTTTAGGTTAAAATGGGTTTAGATGGTCGAACCAAGGGTACTAAACCTCTCAGAATATTTTTCTATAAATTTTAAGAGGTTTAGAAGAATTTTATCTTGACCAGACTGTCTTCAATTCAAGCAGGTTTGAAATTAGGATTTTGTGTATTGTTCGAAATGCATAAAACCCTATTTCTGTCTTGTGGACCAACTTTTTAGTCTTTTATGTTCAATTGACCTTAGATTAACCCCTAGGTGACCCGATGGTCACTCTGCATTTATGATGTGATGTTAAAAGTGTAGAATTAGCCCTATTTTAGTATTTTATCCTTAAAATGAATTTGAGTGGAATTACTATCCTCAAGCAATTATTTAGGAGCATTTGTCACTTGATTCTAAATAATTTAAGAAAGTTATGGCTAATGATGGTGTTACCATCACCAATGAGTACAATGAATCTAGACATGTTCTTATCCAGGTACAGACCCCCTAACCCCCAGCTTTGCCTATAAATAAATCCTTTGACCTCCAACCAAGGTTAGCAACTCCCTAGCTTTCTTCCCCAAATTGAGTTGCGTAGGCTATTTGTCCCCTTCCTCCAGCGACTTCTAACCCCTTCCTTTGTCTTCTCTGAGGAGATCAACCTCTTCCTTGTCTTCGTTGTCCACTGCTGCGTCTTTAGACGAGGCTATGCTACCATCTTCTTCCTCTACACGACATGTTTGTCTCCATAAGAGCTCTTCCTCCTCCCCTCTGATTTCTTCCTCCGTTAAGCATCTTCAATGGAGATTCCTAGCCCCTTTCATCCAGGTAATCATAGAATTAGATTCCTAGAGTAGCATAGCATATATTAGAGTAGTTAGATGGTTAGTTTTAGTGTAGTATTAATGTTGATTTCATGCCATCTTCTCCAATTTCGGCAAGTTCCTTGAGCGTGCCTGGAGCTCTATTTCATCTTTTGAATACACACATCACCTTCTTTACTTGTTCATAATCATTTCTAGTTCATCAATTGCATGATTTGCTCACTTATGCGTCTAATTCAACTCACCTTCAACAAAGGACTTCCACTATCCATGGCGGAGGTTCTAGATCTATCTCACACACATCACAGGTCCTCCACCACTTCCTCGTCTCACAAGGACCTCATTTCACTATTCAATTAGATATATAATAGCTTAAATAAAAAACACCTAATTTCACCTTCAACTTCTTAACTCACTGTCAATGGTGAGTTAAGAAGAGTTTTTCCATCTAATTAGATACACACACACCATCGCCTCACTTCTCTAAGCCATTCCCCTCACTCAATTGAGTGAGAGGGCTTATCTTGAGTTCAATCAAACTCAAGATATGATTCTACTGTATTCTTGAAAAATTCATGCTTCTGATCCTCAATTGATATAATTGTTATGTTTTTGAGGTTCATAACAACCTCAGGAATCGTTCTAGGCCTTTCTTGGTCTATTTCATGGAAATTCATTCTCCAGTGTACAACATTGGTACTCATCGGAGCTCCGACAAGTTGAATGTGTGCCTCAACCTTCAAAATTTTGTGAGAAGCTCTAGATTGCTTCTTTGTGATCTTAGGATCAGAAAATACTAATTAGATTTGTGTGCAAGTGCTTATTTCTCTCTGTCAATCTTCATCTTCTCCAACTCTAGTGGAGTTGGAGAGTCATGTATATTGACGTTTAGAGTTTAAAATTAGGTTCTAAAGCTTGAATAGACTCTAGGGATTCTATTTAAGCTTTCATTTAGGTCTAAAAATCACTGAGTTGTTCTGTCAATCAAACCACTGTCTGAGCTCAGGCAGAGAGGTCTGAGAGCACTTGTTGAGTGTCACAAACACGATTTTGATGTGTTGAATCAATTCCTGAGGTTGAATTAAACCTATTCACACTTTTAATTTGATCTAAGAAGCTCTAATCTGAAAAGTCAAATTTCAACCTTTAGAAGTCAACATAGAGCTGCTCTTAAGGAATGAGGATTTGAGACTTTGTATTAAGGGATTATTTGAGTTTCTGACTTGATTTAGAATCATTAAGAATAGATTTGATCAGATTTTATTGAGGTTTATTGGAGATTCTATGATCTGTCCAGTTTGGGTTCAAACTGGAACCCAACACTATTCCTTGTGTTTTTGATGAGATTTCAACTCCATTTTAAACCATATCAGACCTTTACAATCTTTTGAATTAACTCAGACCTCTTCCTGATGTTAAAATATCTCTGTTAGACTAATTTATACTTGAATCAGAGCTCTAAGCTTCAAGTTCGAAGCTCTCAAGCTTCTAAGCTCTCCCAAGCATTTGTTGACTTCAATCTCTTCTTCATTTAATGCAGAAACATCTTTAGAACTTTTCTTGACTCTCAAATAAGAGAATTAGTCGATTCTTCAGGTCATTTGACCTGAAATCTAACTCTTAGGCACATTCCAGGCATATGTCAATAGTGCCATGTTCCTCCTTAGAATCCATAGATCAAATTTGATCCAAACATCAAATTGACTCTCTTAATCGAGAGGGGATCTAAATAGCTTCTAATCAAGCTATTACTTACTCGATTTGGTCCATGGAGCTAGTTGAAATCAACATTCGAAGTCGACGACTGTGGACGCTATGCAGAGAGGAGAGTTGCTGGTTATAGACCCACATCGGAAAGGAGTGGCTCATCGTGCATGTATAAAATGATTTCAGTGCCCCATTGCTTCAATTGTTAAGAATTAGGTGCACCAAAATCCTATACCCTTTAAGCATTTGATCTGATCGCGTGCATGCACATGCATGCGTGTGTGAGTGCTCACCTGTGTGCTTGGGCTCGGGGGGCGTGAGTGGATTTGTGGGCCTGAATGGGTTAAAATCCACCTTTAATAAATGAGGATTCATTTTGAGTAGGGTTTGGTCCCACCCTATGGGTGCTGTGTATCCTCAAAAGAATCGGTCTGCCAATTAACAAATTTTTTTGTTAAGGAAAAAAAATGGGTTAAAGGCTCTAAAATCAGTTAAGTATGGAGACGTGAGCACGGTGAATTAAAGAGAAGAGCTGAAGGAGAGAGAGAGATGCACGAGTAGATAAAATTAAAGAGATGTTTGAAGAAAAAGGGAGAATTAAGAATAAATGAAGAAATGAAAGAGAAAGTGAGACGTTTGATGAGAGCTTTGGAAGTCTAATTTTAATTCTTAAGTCATCTAATTTTCTGACGAGATGTCTGATGAAGGCTGACATTAAGCACGTAGTGTTTGAGCTTTAATTGTAATAAAGGCATTTGTATTCATGTAAATATTTGGTTTATCCCTTATTTTGTAATACTTGATGTAATAAATGTTTCATTTCATGCTAATCAATGTAAAATTATTCGTGCACATTTCTCATATAGTGGGATAATTGCAAGTTTTTGGTTCAATTCTTTATGCAATTATTCATGTGCTTAATATATTTTGTAATTAATGTAGTAATTATTTATTTGTTAATTTAAAATAATAAAATGGTAAATTAATTAAATTTATGCCTCTCAGTGAATGACGTGGACTCAACTAGTTAAATGAATTAAAATCTAAAATGTTAGGTTAGCTTGACCCTATACTACAATCAACAACAATGATTTAACGAATCAATTTAACTTAAGTCCATTCTTTATGCGATTAATTAAAACTAATAATCCTAATTAACTGTGTTGAGAATTCAACGATCACTCTACAACGACAATTTCTTGGCATTCATGATGTGTTTCATATCTCCAAGGTGAGAAACTATGTCTCAGATTCGAGCCATATCCTGAGCTATGAAGATGTGGGGATCGAGGAGAATTTGACCTATCAAGAGCAGCTTGTGCAGATCTTGGACCAAGGTAAAGAAGCAGAGGAAGAAGGAAGTTCCATCGATCAAGGTGCTCTGGAGGAGCTAAAGTATGAAGAGGCAACCTAGGAACCCAAGGCAACACCCAAAGTTATTCACTGGTGAATCCTAAAATACTACTTTTGTCTTCTTTAATATTATTATGCCTCTTTAAGGTTGTTATGGATTTCCTGTTTACCCACTTCATTTATGTGTATAACATTACTCGAGTTTTAGGGGTGAAACTCTCTTCAAGGTTGTTATACTTGTTATGGCCCAAAATCTAGATTTGAGCCCAAATCTAAATCGAGTGTGTAGGTGAAGTGCGCGTAGCATGCACGAACAAAGGATGTGTGTTACCACGTGTGCATGTGTAGGTGCATGTAGGTAGGGGGAGTAAGGCGCATAGTGAAGGCGATATGTGTGGCTAGTGTTGGAGATATGTTCCCTTAGCGAACCAACTTGAGTCGAACCATTCGATCAGTGATTCAGACCTGATTGTCAGATCATATGAACACACGAATATGGTTAGATGAGTCCCCCAATACAATTACGATAGTGCATTGTGTAATGTTAGATGTACTGATGATGGGTATTGAAGGATCTAAACGGTTTGGATTAACGATTTTGATAAATCATTAAGAACCATCATGATATCCAACTATTGTCTCTGGTTTAAGAAGAGTGAAAATTTTCTCTAGATAATGTTGCCTAACTTTGCTCTTGATGCATATCCTCTACATGGCTATAAAGATTCAAAGCTGTCACACAAGTTGAGTCAATGAGTTGACTCGATGAGATGGATATGCGGAAGTCCTCTTATCACTATCACAGAGAAGGCGTATCCTTTGATCTAAGACAGATTTGTGTCTTTGTGTTTGAACATGCACATTTGGTGGATTGTTAGTTGATGCACCCACCTTGGGTGTTGAGATTGGAAAGCTGGTGTGCATATGAGGGCACAAGAGGAACATGATCTCTTGAAGGGATCACATAGATCGGTTGTCATAGGTGTGCACAACGGATCATGAGACTTGAGCTTGCTCGCCGTATATTGGGAAGTACAAAATTCTATATATGGTTGTATTGGTCCTAATCAAACCCATACATGAAAGAGAACAATATCGTCTTTTGGGAAAAGATTTGATCTTTATTCTAATCCCAATGATATAAGGAGAACATCATGAGATTTAATCATAGGGGATACATATGTCTTTCAGTGTGAATGATTCACGGGTATTTGGAATACTTGAGGGCGGCGTAGCACCATAATTTCACTAATCCTGAACTCTTCATTATTGGTGTGATGAAACTAATAATGATTTTGTTGTGTTCCTACTTATAGATTAATTAAATGTGTTTTAAGGAGTTAAATTGCATTTAATTTAATGATTAATTGCACTTAATTTGATTAGGTACAAGATTTAAGTTTTGGATACTAGATCCTAATATCCCAAAATATATTTTGGGCCAATCATATAACAATCAAGTAGGATTATATCACAACCCTTGGATGGAGGTCCAAGGGTTCACACCATATTAGGATTACTCTTAGAAATCCCTATAATATCTCCCCTAAGTAGAGCATATTATTGAGCAATCCCACAACTGCCAGAAGAAGAAGAGTCAAAAGAAGGCTTGCCCTTCTCTAGGGTTCTATCCAACAAGAAGGTTGGACATCTGGCTCCATTGTAGCCAATTGTCCAATTTCATTATTGGATGTTTGGCTACATAAGTTTGAGCACTGCATGGGCCTTTCCTCTTATAGCAGGACAACCAACAAGTGTTGTTGGTTGATTGGTGATGAGAACCTCATCATGAGCCATAACTAGCTCATTTTGACCCAATACAAAGGATAAAAGCTCCTACATAACTCAAGGAAAGGCTTAACTCAGAGAATTCTGAGTTTAAGGAGAAAACAAGTCATAAGGGGTAAAAATGCAATTTTACCAGTATAATCTGCATACAGGGTAATTCAGGGTCCAAACATAGGTCAAAGAAACCTAATAAGAATAAAAGTGGGATGAGATGATCTGGCAAGGGCTACAGCAATTCCAAGGAACTAAATAATAATCTGTAACCCTAAAACAAATCCACTTCAATTCACGAGGTTCAAGGCAAAGAAAAAATGGAATAAACCCTCTAAAATTCATAGAAAAATAATCTCTAGGGTTTAGAACCTTCAATTTGACCTTAGGAACCCATCTTGACCTACATTGAGAACCATACCCAATTAATAACTTAATTTGGGTTTTTGCGTAAATTGACAAGTCAAACAAGGTTTAATCTAGAAATAAAATTCACCATCAGATTCCTTAGGTCCTAATTAGTCATGTATAAAAACTTTAGCCTAAGAAGAAACCTTCTTGACCAACTTTACACTTTGGTCCTCATATATTTACTTTTTCGCCCTCAACTTTTGAACCCTCGCATTTTGGCCCCTAACTCTCCTTCGTTCTTTGCGTTCAGGTCCTCCCTGCAAAACCTGCCAGCACCATGCTCCGGCGACCTTGCGCGGAGCATGGCGCCGCGCAGGGTGAGGGGGAGAGTCTGGCAAGTAAACCGAGGGTAACACCCCCCTGGTCGCTGTAACCCACCATACCGGCCGTGCGAACGCACGGACGGTATGGGTTTCCATCTCCGGCGTCCTCCGGCGAGGGAGACACGTCGTCTCCCTCCGCCTTCCTCCCTGATTCGGTCCCTATAAATACCCCCGTCGCTCCACCGTTCTTCCCAGCTTGGATCTGACGGAGAAAACCCCCAACTTTCCTCTCTTCTCACTCCGGCAGACGCCCACCAGCTCCGGCGGTTCTTCCTCCTCCTCCTCTTCGCTCTGCCGCAATACCAGCAGCAGAGACTTTTTCCCCTGCTCTTCCCGCGCCACGCCGCACCCAGTTGGCGCCTCTCCGGCCCTCTGCTCGCCGCCGCCCCTTCCCCCGGGCATCTTCTTCTCCGGTGACAGTCGATACGACTGTCGCCCGCTCCGGCCCCTCCTCGTCCTGCTAAGTAGATAGAACTCCTCCTCTTCCTCCCCTCTTCCTTTTCCTCACTTTAAACATCTACTGTCGCCCTCGATTCCGACCAATCACCCTCACCTTCTCCGCCTCCGGCCATCCTCCGGCGAGCCGCTTCCATCACTCCAGCATCCCACATGGCTCGCCGACCTGCACATAATCTCCGCCTCCTCACCCTGATCCATTTCCGCCCCTCCACTTCCCCCAAATCACCCCTGCAACTCCACCGAACAAACCCATCTCCCGACCCACAGTCCGACCTAGGGCAGCCCTTAGGCTTCCCCCCGCCGCCTGCACACCCCCCGACCACCTTCGCCGTGCCACGGCGAAGGTCCTCCGCGTTTCTGATTGGGCCGAGAGGCCATTTTTCTGTGGGCAGGTACCTGCGCTTGTCGCCGCCATTGTTGAAGCAAAGCAGCTTCTTCACCTGCTGCCCCAGGTGAGTCACGCCCAGGTTACACTCCCAGACAGCGCAAGGCGCCTTCGCGAAGCACCAGGCTGCAGTCGAGTCGAAGCCCTCGCGCGAAGGTCTCGCGTAACGCTGCGATTACCGGCTGCTTCCTCCACGCAGGCGCGAAATTGGGGTGGGACATTTAGTCCCACCTCGGAAGGCTCTGAAGGAACGCAGCGGTATAAAGCGAAAAGTGCTGGAGGCTTATTGCCTCAGCACACGGGGTGAGGTCCCCTTCACCCGCCCGGTTACCCGGTCTCGTCCGCGCTCACGCCCCGCGGACCTGGCCCGACCCGACTTAGACTGACCTGCACTCCTCGCCCACCACGCACGCCGGTGGGCCTGGACCCGGGTGCGACCCGTACCCGGCTACCCGGCAGCTCTGGGAGAGCTATCCCATGAGCGGATTCTGTGAGAGAGAGACGTGGGGGAGGGTAGAGATAGGTTTTGCCCCTCTCTGATCAAGCTGTGTAAGTGTGCAGGCACAGGTGAAGAAGAACCGTGGAAGAAGACGAAAGCTGAAGGAAGGAGGATCACCGAGCGGCACTGTAGCAGCTGCGGTTTAAGTCGTCTGATTGGAAAATCAGACGACGTCCTGAAGGCAAAGAAGGAGAAGGAAGGCGAGGCAGAGGAGAACGCAGAGAGGCCAAGACAAGAACTGAAAGAATAAGAAGAACACGAGAAGAAGAAGGTCTGAAGAAAGGAAAAGAAGAAAGAAAGAAGAAGAAGAAGAACAGGACCTCAAGGGAGAAGAAAAAGAAAGAGACGAGCAGAAACAAGAACTGAAAGAAGAAGAAAAGCATCACTACTGCTGCAGATAAAGCAGAAGAGTCAAGCAGAAGAAGATAGGCAAAGAGAAAAGAAGAGAAGAAGAAAGAAGCCAACAAATTCTCTCTCTCTCTCTTTCTTTATTTTTGTAAAAGAAACTTGTACCCCTAGAATACAACTTGCTCCCTGAGTTCGACCTCGGGAACTCTTTATTTCCGAGTAACAAATTGTATTAAACTGGTAATCACCTCCCTCTATACTATACTACGACGGAATAATAAAACTATAGAGGAAGTCAGCTACGCCAGTTTTTGGCGCCGTTGCCGGGGAGCGACGGCTATTCTAGAGGTAAACATTCCTGTTTCTTTTTAGTTTCTGATAATCTCCTCTCTTTTGTTCAGAAAACTACAGGAAATCAAGAAAACAAGCAACCGCACGACAACCACTCCGAGGACAGGTAAATTTTTTTTTTTTCCTCTTGCTATTAACCCCTAAACTCTAAAGAGGAAAAGAACAAGCAATATAGGGCTAACCTGTCTTCCATACTTAGTAACCATAAAGAGTTGCATGTTTTCAACTCATTACTCCTGCACACTATTAAGGGTATTTAAGGGCTAACACATTCTTGCTTGAGCCCTAATTACCCAACAAAGAATTAACTGGACCAAGTAGAGCCAACCTAGAATCCAACACTAGGGATTTAGAGACACACTCCTTAAGCAAGAATTGAGAAAACCAAATGAAGTGTGCCCAAGCCCTTGTCTGAAAATACCTATTCAAAGAAAACCTAAAACAATTGGCTCTCTAAACACTTGAACCCTAAAAGACAGGACCTAAAAGCTCTCAAAGAAAACAAGAGGTAAAGTTGACCCCTTGGGTCAACCACCTTAAATTAGGTCACTCTTGGCACTTAAAAGACTAAAGTTCAAGTGAAACCTTAAGCACCCTGATCTTAAAATAAAAATTGGTAGGACTTAAGAGGTCAAGATCCCCATTCTGGTCTACCTGGAACCGCAGTGACAAGAGAGGTCGGGTGGGGGAAACCCTGTAACCCGTGGAGACGCTCTACCGTGTAGGGGTCTTCGCGGGACTCTCCCTCTCTGGCTGCCCAGGTAATTCTCAGGTGGACGATCTTTCTGATCAAGGGGTCCATTTGCCCCGCACCTCTATAGTCACCCAACACATTTGTGGGTGTCTTGATTGGGTCCAGCACCTTCTAAACTTACCTCTTCCAACAATGCATGTACGGAAGGAGGTCCTTAAGACCACCCTTAAGACATCCTTTAGAAATTTGCTCTCATCAAGGCCAAGCCTCGACGCCCGTGTTTGTGCAGCAACACCCTCACATTATTCTCTCTTCTGATTCAGAACCAAGTTCTTCTTCTTCCCCCATCATGGCTCAGCCAGTTGAGGAAGAAAATAATCTGGAACACCAGCTCCAGCGACTCAATGACCTCTTCCAAAACTTCGTGCACCCACCACAGCGTCCTATGATGCGGGGACCACTACAATCCTGCTGCGGTGGCCATTGAGCCTCGAGTCAGAATCCCGACTGGAGGACCTGATTCCGAATTAAAGCCCAACATGATCCATGCTATACCTAAATTCCATGGGCTTAATTCTGAAGATCCCTTCCAGCACATCAAACAGCTAAAGCATCTGGCCCACACTTTTAGATCAGATGCGCAAAATCGGGATATTCTTCTCATGAAGATGTTCTCCTTTTCTCTTATGGACAAGGCCGCCCATTGGTATCAAACTCAGACCCGGCCGATCAACACTTGGGAAGAACTTCAATCCGAGTTTTTGAAAAAGTTTTTTCCCGTTGGTCGGACCAACGCCTTGCGCCATCAGATTACACACTTCACTCAACAATCAGGAGAACCTCTCCATGAGGCATGGGATCATTTTCAGGATCTCATGAGAAAGTGCCCCCATCACGGAGTTCCTAAATGGGAACAAGTCCAATCTTTTTACCAGGGACTCCATGAGGACATCCGCCTTTTCGTCAATGCAACTTGCGGAGGAAACATCATGGGTCAACATGAAGACACCGTATGGGAGATTCTTGAAAACATGTGCGAGAACTCCATCAACAATGACTCCATGGGATTATTCGACAGGACGAATAGCCGCGCAGCGACGAATCTTAAGGGAGCACATGAGACGCAGGGCCTGTCCGCATCAGTCGACCTGGAATTAATGGCCAGTCGATTGGACAAGGTCTCAATCATTGAGAAGAAGGTGGATGAGCTGACTCAGCACTTGTAGCGAGCCACCTCCGCGCGTAACTCCTTTGCACAACCTCCTCCCACACAGGAGACTGTGCAAAACATCCTTCACCGATCTTCCCCTAGGATGGATCCATATCCATCCCCATCTGATTCTCGGATCGGAGGATCATCCGATCCTTTCTACACCAGCCCGGGGAACTCCATTTCCCCTTTCCCTGATTCTTAAGAGGTTCCTCAGACCTGCGAGGACCTCAACGCCATCCAGAACGACCCATTCTCCAACACTTACAACCCTGGATGGCGAAACCATCCCAATTTTCAATGGGCGGGAAATTCCCAAACCCAAAGACCACCTTTTCAGTCCCGCCCACAGCCCTCTAGTCATTACCAGCCGCCTCAGCCTCGGCCCAACCCTACTTATCCATCAGGGCCAAATCAGGATCAAATGTCCCTAATCCTTCAGACTCTGGCTGACATTCAAAGAACGAATGCGGCTATTCAAAAACAGCACAAGGACGAACTTACAGAGGTTAAAACTCAACTGGCCCAGTTGGCAAATTCTCGCCAGCCGGCACACTCCCTTCCCAACCTCTTCCTAACCCGAATAACGTGCCAACCCAGAAGCGCGTTATGAATCCAAATTTAGGCCACGCACAATGGATTTATCAGGCCCCTACTGCTCCATCTCCAAACGAGATGGAAGCTTCAACTTCTTATGCGGGATTTCAGCAGCAGCCACCCCTCTTACAAAACCCAAACCAAAATCAGGCCGGATTAAATTCTGTAACAACACGTATTGGTAAAACAACTCAAGACCCGCATTATCCAAACCACTCCAAGCCTGATAACCATGACCCTAGGATAGTTATCCAAGATACCACTGTCCCAGATCCACAACCTGGACCTATCCTAGAAAAACCAACCAAGATCCCGTTTCCCGAGGCCTTGACCAAGGGAAAGAAGACCACCAAACCCGTGGCCCCTGAGGAGGACCTGGTCAAGCTCTTTGAGCAGGTCCACATAAACATCCCCTTGATGGATGCAATCCGCCACGTACCAGCTTACGCACGATTTCTAAAGAATATATGTACACCCCAGCGTAAGCCGCGAACCAAGGGAGGGAGCCCAATTGTTCTGTCAGAGCAAGCCAGCTCTTTAATCCTCAGTAGACTCCCACCCAAGGCAAAAGATCCTGGTACTCCCCTGATTTCCTGCAAGATAGGTGGTACCCAATTTGATAGAGCATTGTTAGACTTGGGTGCATCCATAAACCTGATACCCACATCCTTACTTGACCATCTAGAAGAATCTGAGCTAAAACCAACCGAGGTGACATTACAATTAGCAGATAGATCTATAAAGTCACCAAAAGGGATTCTCAAGGATGTTATCGTAAGAGTGCGGGATTTCTATTTCCCAGTGGACTTTATAGTCCTAGATATGGACGCACCTGAGAACCCTAGGGATACACCAATCATTCTAGGGAGACCTTTCTTGGCTACTGCTAGAGCCAACATCAGCTGTGAGGAGGGCCAAATAGAGCTTAAGTTTGGAGATCAAACACTGAAAATTGATATATTTAAGGCCCAACAAGGAATTAATTGCGGCGTCATCGAACAAATTTGTGACATCAGGACCTTGGTTGATGAATCACACTTCCAGAATGACTCGATTATGCCTCATCAACCACAGAAGGATCTTGACCCGCAAACAGAGGAGTCGAATCCAGATATGAATAACCCAGTAACTCCCACCCTTGAACCTCACATCTATACTGAACCACCCGCTGCTGCTGATAACCCCATCCTCGAACTGAAACCCCTTCCTGCTCACTTGAAATACATCTTTTTGGGTTCTAATCAGACCCTTCCTGTGATTATCAATTCCAACCTCAGTCCTGAACGGGAATCTCGTCTGATTGTTGTCCTCCAGCAACATCGCAGAGCCATCGGGTGGACTCTCGATGATTTGACTGGAATAAGTCCCTCTTATTGTACTCATCATATCTATTCAGAAGAGGGCACACGACCTTCTCGTGAAATGCAGAGATGCTTAAACCCCAATCTGCAGGAGGTCGTGAAAAAGGAGATCATCAAGTGGTTAGATGCCGGAATCATCTACCCGATCTCCGATAGTCGTTGGGTGAGCCCAATTCAGGTTGTGCCCAAGAAGGCAGGACTCACCACTATAACGACTGAGACCGGAGAAATCATTCCTACCCGATTAGCCAACTCGTGGAGAGTCTGTATAGATTACCGCCGACTCAATTCCTCCACAAAGAAGGATCATTTCCCACTACCCTTCATTGATCAAATTCTCGAAAAACTTACGGGAAATAGGTTCTTTTGCTTTCTTGACGGGTACTCCGGTTATAACCAGGTGGCAATCCATCCTGAGGACCAAGAAAAGACCACGTTCACCTGCCCCTTCGGAACATACGCTTTCCGAAGGATGCCTTTCGGTCTTTGCAATGCACCTGCTACTTTTCAGCGATGCATGCTTGCCATATTCTTAGATATGGTAGGTGATTATCTGGAAGTCTTCATGGATGACTTTTCAGTTTTCGGAGCATCATTCGACGATTGCCTCCAGCACTTGGTCCAGATACTCAGGCGGTGCATCGATGTGAATTTGGTTCTTCCCTGGGAAAAGAGCCATTTCATGGTGCCTGAGGGAATTGTCCTGGGACACTCAATTTCGGAAAAAGGTATCCAAGTGGATCGAGCTAAGATTAATCTGATTTCTCACCTTCCTATGCCTAGCTCGATCAGGGACATCCGTTCCTTTTTAGGGCATGTCGGTTTTTATCGACGATTTATCCCAGATTTTTCAAAAATCGCGCGCCCCCTAACCACTCTTCTCTCCAAGGATGTTCCTTTCGAAATTTCCAAGGAATGCACTCAAGCATTTGAAATCCTGCATGACCGAGTCACCCAAGCCCCGATCCTACAGTCCCCTGATTGGTCTCAACCCTTTGAGATCATGTGCGATGCATCCGACTTCGCTGTAGGAGCGGTTTTGGGGCAGAAAATTGACGGGAAGCCTGTGGTCATTTACTACGCCAGCAAAATACTCGATGAGGCTCAGCGTAACTATACGGTTACTGAGAAAGAGCTGCTAGCTGTAGTATTTGCCCTAGAAAAGTTCAGATCGTACCTTCTGGGTTCCCGTGTCATCATATACTCGGATCACACAGCTGTGAGGCATCTCCTTGCAAAGAAGGATGCGAAACCTCGATTAATCCGATGGATCTTGCTGTTGCAAGAATTTGACCTTGAGATTCGCGACAAAGCGGGAAAGCAAAATGTGGTAGCTGATCACTTGTCCCGTCTTCCTTCTGAAATAATTGACCCTTTTGGACCCATCACTGAACATTTTCCCGATGAGCACCTATTGACTATTGGTACTAGCCTTCCATGGTTTGCTAATGTAGTAAATTACTTGGCATCTCATCAGATCTCGTCCGATTGGCCGAAGGCCAAGAAGGACAAATTACGCTTCGATGCCAAGTATTACATTTGGGAAGACCCGTACCTCTTCCGCATAGGTGCCGATCAGATCA
This sequence comes from Thalassia testudinum, assembly GCA_037157565.1. NCBI lineage: Eukaryota > Viridiplantae > Streptophyta > Magnoliopsida > Alismatales > Hydrocharitaceae > Thalassia > Thalassia testudinum. The sequence goes on from JAZHRO010000063.1 coordinate 139,078,697, forward strand.
TCCGGAGATGTGTCCCGGAAGAGGAATTCAACAATATCCTCTCTTTCTGCCATGACCAGGCATGCGGTGGCCATTTCGCCGGGCATAAAACCGCATCAAAAGTCCTCCAGTGCGGCTTTTACTGGCCCACACTGTTCAAAGACGCATACAATCACTACAAGGCATGCAGTCGTTGCCAGACTTTGGGCAACATGAGCCATCGCGACATGATGCCTATGCAACCGATTCTAGTATGCGAAATCTTTGATGTTTGGGGGATTGATTTTATGGGCCCCTTTCCTGTTTCAGATGGTTTCGAATACATTCTGTTGGCTGTGGACTACGTGTCCAAATGGATCGAAGCCATACCGACCCGAACCTGTGATCACAAAATCGTTCTCAAATTCATTCATCAAAACATTTTCTCAAGGTTCGGGATTCCTCGTGCAATAATCTCTGATGGGGGGACCTATTTCACAAATGCTCAGTTTAGGTCTCTGATGACCAAATACGGGGTGTCTCACCGAATCTCTACTCCTTACCACCCCCAAACTAATGGTCTAGCTGAGCTGTCTAATCGGGAGATCAAGAAAATCCTGCAAGTCACTGTTCGACCTGACAGGAAGGACTGGTCGTCCCGACTTCCGGAATCATTGTGGGCCTATAGGACCGCCCACAAGACCCAATTGGGCATGTCTCCCTTTAGACTGGTGTACGGAAAGGCATGCCACCTTCCTGTAGAACTGGAGCATAAAGCCTATTGGGCAGTACGGAACTGTAATCTAGATCTTTCCAAGGCTGGGACCCACAGAAAACTCCAAATCAGCGAGATCGATGAATTACGCCTAGACGCGTACGAGAACTCGCAAATCTACAAGGAGCGGGTTAAAGCCTTCCACGACAAACACATCTCGAGAAAGATCTTTCATCCTGGTCAGAAGGTCCTACTCTTTGATGCCCGACTAAAACTCTTCCCAGGAAAACTGAGATCCAAGTGGGTCGGACCATATTTGGTCCGACAGGTTTTTGGAAATGGAGCAATCGAAATCAGTCCACTCAGCCACGATTCTGAACCTTTCATCGTGAACGGTCAGAGACTCAAGCCGTTCATTGATGTAACTTCTACTGATTTGGCTGAAGCATCTTATATCCTCCATTCCCCTTGAGCTTATTGCGCCCAGCGATGGCGTAAAACTCAGCGCTTAACGGGAGGCACCCCGTCATTTTCCTAAAAATCCAAAACTTTTTCTGACACCTTTTTGCACTTAAGGTTCACCCTTGTAGACAGCCGACCCCACCTCTGATGCTTGCATCTGGGATTAGAAATCGTCCGCAAAAATTCAACCCGACCCATTCACACATCCAAATTTCTGTCTTAAGGAATGAACTAAGCTAAATAAAAACCCCCTAGGTTACAATGAGGACATTGCAAATCTTAGGCATGGGGGGGTATGAAAGTGCAAAACTGGTAAGAAAAGGTTTCAAACAAAAAAATTCACATATGCCAAAAACACCATAAAAATTAAAAATTTTCGAAAAAGAATAAGAGAGGAGAAGGAAATTTTGTGAAGGAGAAGGAGAAAAGAAACAAAATGAAAAAGGAGCGCAAAATTATGAGAAAAAAGTGATAGTCATTAGTAAGGAACTAAGGAATTAACCTAAGTTCTAGACCTCATTCAAGAAAATAACTGAAAAGTACACAATGAGATTAGTAAGAATGCAAACCTTAGGCATTCTTGAATAGACTCTTAGTACCCATTAAGATCTGGACACTCCTCAAGAGGTTGAGGAAAATGAAAAGCTGAAGTATTAGGTCTAAGGCTTAGGAAGTATTTGGCCTCGTTAACTAATTTTTGGTTTACGGGACTCAGTAACCTAAGCACCCTAACCTCACACACAGCCTGGTTCAGTAAGCGTAAAAATCAGAATCACGCAGAAGCATCGCAAAATTCTGAAAAGAACACCTAGAATAGGAGCGGCCGATCAACACAAGTTGATTCGGACGAGTTCCCAGCGCGGAGAGATGGGAAATCCCCTCGACGATGCGTAACAAAATATCATCTCCTCGGTGCTTGTCTCTTAGGATATTTACATATCCTACTGGGGGCATGTAAGCACTCTGCTGGTTCAGATTCCATGGATGGCATTATCTCGAAGTGTCAATTGCCAGGGTTTGAATTCAGCCACGGAACACCATGGAGGGGATTATCTCGAAATCTCAATAGCCAGGGTTCCGGGGGTTGCCATGGGCGGTGCTATCTAAAAGCAGCGATCGCCAGGAACCCTTGAGGATTGATGATGGGAGCAAGGAATCTGATACAGACCGTGTTGAAAAGCCAATCCTAGGCTAGAACTAAAAAAAAAAAAAGAGAGAGAGAAAACTCTCCAAACAAAATAACTTTCTATCTCTCTCTTACAAAACGCACTGCGAACTGAGCCAGGGCTAAAATCATTTCAAGCACGGGTGCTTTAACCACAAAGTCCAATAAACCTTAGGTTAGTTCTTGTGGGCCTTAAAAACCTTTGCTAAGGACTGAGGCTAAGGCTAGACAGATTTGGATCTTGATTGGTACTAGAGTACCTTTTAGGCCTATGGTCAGCATTCTAACCTAATCTGAGCTCAAATGAAAAAGCACTTATCTAAAGCTATTAAGAACTTCATGGTCTAGAACAAGGGTTGAAACCTTAAGTTTTTGCTAAGGGACTAGCAAAAGCTAGGCATGGGGGTATGATGAGAACCTCATCATGAGCCATAACTAGCTCATTTTGACCCAATACAAAGGATAAAAGCTCCTACATAACTCAAGGAAAGGCTTAACTTAGAGAATTCTGAGTTTAAGGAGAAAACAAGTCATAAGGGGTAAAAATGCAATTTTACCAGTATAATCTGCATACAGGGTAATTCAGGGTCCAAACATAGGTCAAAGCAACCTAATAAGAATAAAAGTGGGATGAGATGATCTGGCAAGGGCTACAGCAATTCCAAGGAACTAAATAATAATCTGTAACCCTAAAACAAATCCACTTCAATTCACGAGGTTCAAGGCAAAGAAAAAATGGAATAAACCCTCTAAAATTCATAGAAAAATAATCTCTAGGGTTTAGAACCTTCAATTTGACCTTAGGAACCCATCTTGACCTACATTGAGAACCATACCCAATTAATAACTTAATTTGGGTTTTTGCGTAAATTAACAAGTCAAACAAGGTTTAATCTAGAAATAAAATTCACCATCAGATTCCTTAGGTCCTAATTAGTCATGTATAAAAACTTGAGACTAAGAAGAAACCTTCTTGACCAACTTTACACTTTGGTCCTCATATATTTACTTTTTAGCCCTCAACTTTTGAACCCTCGCATTTTGGCCCCTAACTCTCCTTCTTTCTTTGCGTTCAGGTCCTCCCTACAAAACCTGCCAGCACCATGCTCCGGCGACCTTGCGCGGAGCATGGCGCCGCGCAGGGTGAGGGGGAGAGTCTGGCAAGTAAACCGGGGGTAACACCCCCCTGGTCGCTGTAACCCACCATACCGGCCGTGTGAACGCACGGACGGTATGGGTTTCCATCTCCGGTGTCCTACGGCGAGGGAGACACGTCGTCTCCCTCCGCCTTCCTCCCTGATTCGGTCCCTATAAATACCCTCGTCGCTCCACCGTTCTTCCCAGCTTGGATCTGACGGAGAAAACCCCCAACTTTCCTCTCTTCTCACTCCGGCAGACGCCCACCAGCTCCGGCGGTTCTTCCTCCTCCTCCTCTTCGCTCTGTCGCAATACGAGCAGCAGAGACTTTTTCCCCTGCTCTTCCCGCGCCACGCCGCACCCAGCTGGCGCCTCTCCGGCCCTCTGCTCGCCGCCGCCCCTTCCCCCGGACATCTTCTTCTCCGGCGACAGTCGATACGACTGTCGCCCGCTCCGGCCCCTCCTCGTCCTGCTAAGTAGATAGAACTCCTCCTCTTCCTCCCCTCTTCCTTTTCCTCACTTTAAACATCTACTGTCGCCCTCGATTCCGACCAATCACCCTCACCTTCTCCGCCTCCGGCCATCCTCCGGCGAGCCGCTTCCATCACTCCAGCATCCCACACGGCTCGCCGACCTGCACATAATCTCCGCCTCCTCACCCTGATCCATTTCCGCCCCTCCACTTCCCCCAAATCACCCCCTGCAACTCCACCGAACAAACCCATCTCCCGACCCACAGTCCGACCTAGGGTAGCCCTTAGGCTCCGCCCCGCCGCCTACACACCCCCCGACCACCTTCGCCGTGCCACGACGAAGGTCCTCCGCGTTTCTGATTGGGCCGAGAGGCCGTTTTTCTGTGGGCAGGTACCTACGCTCGTCGCCGCCATTGTTGAAGCAAAGCAGCTTCTTCACCTGTTGCCCCAGGTGAGTCACGCCCAGGTTACGCTCCCAGACAGCGCAAGGCGCCTTCGCGAAGCACCAGGCTGCAGTCGAGTCGAAGCCCTCGCGCGAAGGTCTCGCGTAACGCTGCGATTACCGGCTGCTTCCTCCGCGCAGGTGCGAAATTGGGGTGGGACATTTAGTCCCACCTCGGAAGGCTCTGAAGGAACGCAGCGGTATAAAGCGAAAAAGTGCTGGAGGCTTATTGCCTCAGCACACGGGGTGAGGTCCCCTTCACCCGCCCGGTTACCCGGTCTCGTCCGCGCTCACGCCCCGCGGACCTGGCCCGACCTGACTTAGACTGACCTGCACTCCTCGCCCACCACGCACGCCGGTGGGCCTGGACCCGGGCGCGACCCGTACCCGGCTACCCGGCAGCTCTGGGAGAGCTATCCCATGAGCGGATTCTGTGAGAGAGAGATGCGGGGGAGGGTAGAGATAGGTTTTGCCCCTCTCTGATCAAGCTGTGTAAGTGTGCAGGCACAGGTGAAGAAGAACTGTGGAAGAAGACGAAAGCTGAAGGAAGGAGGATCACCGAGCGGCACTGTAGCAGCTGCGATTTAAGTCATCTGATTGGAAAATCAGACGACGTCCTGAAGGCAAAGAAGGAGAAGGAAGGCGAGGCAGAGGAGAACGCAGAGAGGCCAAGACAAGAACTGAAAGAAGAAGAAGAACACGAGAAGAAGAAGGTCTGAAGAAAGGAAAAGAAGAAAGAAAGAAGAAGAAGAACAGGACCGCAAGGGAGAAGAAAAAGAAAGAGACGAGCAGAAACAAGAACTGAAAGAAGAAGAAAAGCATCACTACTGCTGCAGATAAAGCAGAAGAGTCAAGCAGAAGAAGATAGGCAAAGAGAAAAGAAGAGAAGAAGAAAGAAGCCAACAAATTCTCTCTCTCTCTCTTTCTTTATTTTTGTAAAAGAAACTTGTACCCCTAGAATACAACTTGCTCCTTGAGTTCGACCTCGGGAACTCTTTATTTCCGAGTAACAAATTGTATTAAACTGGTAATCACCTCCCTCTATACTATACTACGACGGAATAATAAAACTATAGAGGAAGTCAGCTACGCCAATTGGTTACTTTTGAGCCAAGTTTTTGTGGCTTTCTTGGTGGTTTTGTGGATGTGCGAAGGTGTTTTTGGGGCGAGGGTTGCCTTGGGGATTGCAAAGAAGTTCGCGAGGCGTGAAAGGTTTAAGCCACACATGAGAATTGGGTGTTCTCAAAATTGAGAGTCTCATCCACTTGCCAAGAAGAAGGTCCCAGGGTGCACTGAGACTTTTTTTTAATGATCGATTTCACGCTTTTGTGATGCCTTAAGGATTCATGGTTCAAATTTTTTGAGTCCCAACCCCCTTTGATTGTGGATTAGGGTTTGAGATATTCCCCAATAGGTGGTGCATGTTGCATGCATATGAGCATGCGGGTGGAAAGCGTGTAGAGTGCGCACGAAGGAAGGACATGCATGCATGTATCACAAGTGTGCATGTGATTTGGTGGCTGAGATCGTACAAGCGGTGACCATGGGTGCGCGTGTCTGCCAATCATGAGGTGACACATGTTTGAACATGTGGGAGGCAACAATCAACTTGAATTAGTAGTCTAGGGTTGGTTCAGGGACCCTTAAGCCTTCTTTTAAGCGATTCGAGGCCATCTCGATCTCAAAATCGTGTAAATAAGGTACTGTTGGATTTGTATTTTCATAATATACATTTTTGTATCCTCCAAAGAGCATTTTGACTATGTTTTGATGTGATAAATCCAAAGTACCTTTTTAGTGGCTTATTGACCCACAACTTGTCATTTTGGTTAAGGGGTCTACAGAGGTCCGATTTTGATGAGCCAAATGTCGGTGGAATTGTATCAAGACAAACTTTGATATAGTGGGTTCCAAATACATGTTAGAGGTGGTAAATTATGTTTTTACCCCTAAATACTTTAATAATCAAATTTTAATCATGTCCCTTCCTTTCTCGTATTTTAGATGCCCGAAGCATGCATGAAGTTCAAGGAGCCTTTGACCCATTTTCTTGGGTCACCATTACACTCCAGTGACCCTAGGTATGTAGAGTAGTCTCATATATTCTCGTTGTGGTATTGAATGTGCATTAAATGTTTGCCTTGATTAGATGCCTATCTGAAATTATTATCATGATCTACTTATTTTCTTTGCTGAGTACTTGAATATTATATACTTGAAATTTGATCATAATTCCGTACTTGGTTAAGTAGGTTGATAATTGAAGTTACATGATTAATGACTAAACAATTGATGATACATGTATACATTAATAAAAATAAGGCACCTCTTTTGTTTAAACGAACACGACCAATATTTGACTAGAAAATTAAACCAAATGGAATAAATGGCATTGCGAACAAGTGATCTTACAGGACCTACTGACACAAGAAATTATTGTGAAATTACGAAAAGATGGAAATAACTAATGAATCAGAATTATTTGCTATACTCAAAATAGAACAAATAATGAAAATAGGGATGAAAATTAGTTGGTGAGTCTAAACTTGTGAGGATAGTTTGAAAGTTAGTCCTATACCTGGTATCAACGGCATGACCAACTATACGTGGTATCAGCAGCGTGACTAACTATAATTGCTTAGAGGCAGAGATTAGGTTAGGGAGTGAGTTTGCCTCCCTGCGACTTTTGTTTAGGATGCTTGGCCAATAGGGTAGCGAGGTGCATAGAGTATTTGTTACTATTGTGAGGGGTTGGTGTTATTTCTTTCGTATGTTGTAATGGAGATAATTGGCCATGTGCTAGTGTCGGGTGTGTCTCCAAATGTGTATCACATGGGTCATAGTAACCATTTTACTTAGTCTGGGACCTTAGGGTAGTTAACTAGGTCGTAGAATGAGTGGAGGCCATACTCTCGGCCAAGAGGGTGTACTATATCAACTCTATTATTTAGGATACCGCAGTGAGATCTCCTCAAGCCTTCCGAGGGAATTGATTTGGACAGGTTAACGATCAAAATATAGGAAGGCATAGATAAATGGATTTTTTTTTTTAAAGAAGGAAAGGAATGCTATCGAATCACCAATAGAAAACCAGGAGAGCTTTTATTTATAAAAAAATAATGAAACAATTACATGATCGAACCCCATTGATGTATGAGATTCTAGCAACTATTGACAATCTTATCCACATTTACTGGACTCTCCTGAAACACACACACTCATTTCTAGCCCTCCAAATAGACCATAAAACAGCCACCATAGATAAACATGGGTTATTCACCCTCATAAGAGAACTCCAGAGATTCTCCCACGTGGGAAGAGAATCTCTACAAACTCTCCTCTAGACATAATCTGTGTTCACACAAGAAGAAAAAATATGAGTGCTGGAATCGTTATGCATCCCACATAAATGGCAAAACTGGGTAGGAGTTCCCATTCTCCTATGCCTCAGATCTCCAGTAATCAAGCCATCCCTTCTGCATAGCCACAAAAAAATTTGTATCTTTAGTGGTACCTTCAATTTCCATAACCTCTTCCCCACCTCATCAACTTCCACCATCCTGGATGAGTTAACTAGCTTGTCGTAGGCAGCCGCTGAAGAAAACTTACCCTCCTACTTGTATGTGTCGTATTCATCAGGTGTGGGTTTGAAAGCAGCAAGTTCTTGCATGAGGCACTCATTTCTGCTCGTGTTCTTGTTTCATGATTATTCCACATTGCATTGTTCAAAGACCACTTTTCAGAAGCCGTGTCCCAATAATCATAAACCACAACATTCTTATCAGAAGCAGCTGCAAAAGCAAGGGGGTACCTATCTTTAATCACCCCCCAGGCAACCAATTCTCCAGCCAGAATTTGAAGCTTTTTCCATCACCTAAAACAGATTTGAGAATCAGAATAATTGAGAATGCTATCCTCTTTTCTTATTTTTTACAGCTACCCTAGTTCCTATTTTTCTTTTCCTTTGTTTCTACTATTATACTCAGCTTTTGGTGATGTTACACATGGACTCTATACTTAGGTTTTGGCGAGCTACAACTGAATTCTGCTGCTACAAGAGTTGACAATGCCAATCCAAGGATAACTCCATAGTCGTGGTAGTTATCATTGTGTTTCGATTTCAGTTTTCTTTGGTAGTACTTTCAGTTTTTATTTTCTCAGTTTTGTACTTGCAAATGATGATGGCTATGACTAATTTTATTTTTGTACCATTTAGTTCTGTTGTTGATTCTTTTATTGTGATATATGTGATGTGATGCGTTATGCACGTAAATGTTATTTTATGTTTATATGTTGGAGAGCCAAATCTTAAGAGTTTATTGATAAACGCTAGTTTATCAACATTCTTATGCATTAAAACAAACCTAGCTCTTAGGATTTTGCTCCGCAAACGGGTTTTTGGGTTTCATTTAGGCATAAAATAGGTTAGGCATGCATTGCATTTGTTATTTTATTTTTGATGTGTTTCTTGGAGTGTTAGAGATAAGCAGAGAGTCAGATCCCCAGAACTCTAGCACTCGGGAAGGCAACTGTTGAAGTGGAAGCTCAATCAGGCTAGGACTCAGTTAATTCCAGCTCATCATGGCTGGATACCAGCTCCCTTGGACTAGGTTAACTCCATTCAGCTCATCTTAGCTGAATGGTAGCTCAAGAGAGCTCATCTTAGCTTACCCTAACTCAGGTCAGCTCAGATCCAACTCAACTCAGCTGAGTCTGGCTCATCTCAGCTCCCACCAGTTCAATGGGAGCTCTAGCTAGCTCAACTGAGTCGACTTGAGTCCACCTCAGCTCAAGCTCAGCTCACCTCAGCTCCAGCCAGCTCACAATAGCTAGACTCTAAGCTAGTTGAGCTACTACTTGTCAACTAGTAGCTTAGCTAGCTTTAGAGCTCTCATCAGAGGTAGTTCCAGCTCAACTGAGCTTAGCTACCTAAGCTTGGCTACTTGCATAAGAACTAAGTAGCTAAGCTCAGTAGTTGAGCTCCCCTTGAAGCTACCTCAGCAACCTCAGCTCCAGAGTACCTGGTACCAGCTCTAGAATACTTTTCCTCAGCTCTCTTCCATGAAACCCTTGCTCCTCCAGCTCTACTCTACTAGCTAAGCTAGCTTAGCTAAACTCTACTCTACCAAAAACCTCCATGGCCGTCCATTCTTCAACCCTTAACCCTAACCAAACCCTAACCCAACCTATCCTTGGCGCCAACCCACACCAACCACCACCACTCACACCCTTTCAAGTTGGCACCAAAAACACCACATGCACCCCTTCCTTTTGGCACCGACTTCGCCATAAATCCTAACCCCACACATCACCACCTAAAGCCATCCCTACCACCCACCTAACCCCTTCTAGAAACCTACACTTGGCGCCAAACCTAACCCTCCATAACTACCCTAAACCCTACCTTAGTTGGCACCAAAAATCACCCCCTACATCCCTTCGTTTGGTGCCAACACTTCCTCCCATCTACACCCTACATATTACCCCCCAACCTATCCTAACCGTCCATCTAGTGACGCCACCTAACTCCCCCCCTTAACCCACCTAAAGTGGCTCCAACTACCTTAACTCCACCACAACTACCACCTGAAGCATCCTTGCTCTTTGGCGCCACCCTATATCAACCCTCCATCACATAACTACCACCATATAACTCCATCTCCACCCTACAACACACCTAACCAAACCCTTAACCCTAGCTACCACTTAGGGTTGGCGCCAACCACCAAGTACCCTTCCATTTTGGCACCAACAACCCTAGCCCTATTATCCTATAACTACCAGCTAACCCCCATCATAGCCATCCATCCTATAACCACCCTTAACCCCCTACCATTCCTATATAAACCCCCTACCACCACCATTAAATCTTCACCCTTGGCTACAATTTTCTACCCATATTTCCACCTACATAGAAGGTCAAGAGAAGAAGAAGAAGAAGATTAAGGGGATACTCTATCCCCTTGGTGTCTTCCCCTCTTCTCTTCTCTCTTGTGCCCAAGCCAGCCAAGGAAGGAAGCTAGGCATTGAAGGACAACCTAGGGTGCACGCCTACCCTAGGAAGTGGAGGATTTAGGGGTGGTACACTACCACCCTTGGAGGAGGAATCAAAGGTGGTCCATGCCACCTTAGGAGAAGCCTTTGAAGGTGGAATTCCATCCACCTTCGAGGAGTCAAGCACGCCCCCCTTGGGCTTGCTAGGAGGAGTTCATCAATTGCGAGAAGGAGCTCTTTTTGATTGCGGGAGCAGCTGCAACTGGAGCAAGAGCCTTGCCATCTTCACAATCATTTTAGAGAATAACTATTTTTATTTTATTTTTGTACTTTTAATTCTAGTAGTTGAAGCATTCCTCTACTAGGTTTTTGTGTAAAATAATTCCTCGTTTTTATTAAAGTTGCCTTCTTTGCAATTTTGTCGCATTTGGTTGCTTTATCTTTGTTCTAGCACTTTTTTAGTTCCACTTCCTAATTACTCTAGGCCTCCACGTGCCTAGAGTGAGCTTAGGGAGGGGTCATATTTGTCACTTTGGTTTTAGCTTAGTGATTGTAGGTGTTAGTTGCTTTTCCATCAATAATTCGCATTTTTCCTTCATTATTTCAAAACATAAAAATTATATATTTAAAAGATTGACAAGAAAGTTGAGTTCGATTTCCAAGCAAGAGACATAATTTTGCAAACATTTGGACTCCTTGGACGACCTTAGATACTCCCTTAGCTAGGTTATAAATTTTAAAACTGAAGTGGATTTACGCATTGCAGCGACTTAAAACCCTAACCTTAAAAATCGCATAATTTTCCGTATCACTTTTTGGCACCGTTGCCGGGGTGGCACGACTTTGCTTAATCTTTTTCCTGCTTGAAGTGGATCTCATCCCCTTCTATCTTTTTCTTTCGTATGTGCAGGCATTGCAGGAAGAAAGCAGGTTTCTGAGACGATTGCAATATCTTATCTTCTCGTGGATTTTCAGGTTGGTTCCCTTTTCTGGTTATATAATTTACTAAAAACTACAAACAACACACTAAACTTGGCTTTCAAAACCTTAAACAACTTAATTAAGTGGAGTGGTGAAATTTAAAATTCATTGTTTGCTTGTATGCTTCATTAAACACCACTCTAATTCAAGTGTTGGTATTCTATTTTTCGGGTCTAGATTTCTGTCCGGAGTTGGAAAATCAATTCCCAACACCACAACCCTCCTAAAATATTGAAATTTCACCCAAGGATTGGATTCCAAATCAAGTAGGGAACATTTGTTCCAAATTTCAAATCAATTAACTTAGTATTTAATTTTTAAAAATTCATGGTCTACAGAGGGGTCACACCCTTTATTCTTTCTATTTTGTTACTATTTCTAAATTTTTAGATTTTTTTACTTAGCTAATTTTTATGAAATTTATATTTCTGGAATCCTTGTGAAATTCCACAAATCATATAAAATCACCAAAATTTTTTGAGGTCGGTGGTGGTACAGAAAGTTCAAAATACCCACGGATATCATTTCTGGACTTTGACACCAGCATAAATAAAAATTCAAAACAATTATCAAAGAAATTGTAAAATCTTAAAAAAATCTTTTCTAGAATCCTTGTTTGATTTTCTTTAGAGTAGTGGTGTTGTTTGCCTTATTTGGACCACTACTTAATACAGAAAGTCTAAAAACAACTCATTGGTAGTAATTTTCTGCCTTAGGATCAAATTGCATTAGGATTTTCCTTTGTATTTCTAGAAAACCACTTTTGAAGGAAATTGACCATCACCAATACAACTTATTTTCCTTTGATTGTAGAAGTTTCAAACTTATTTGAACATTTAAAAAGAGAAACCTTAAAACACATTAAATTAAATTGAATCCTAAAAGACAGAAATACAAAAATTATGTAACTTGTTTTTCATTGGAATCAACTTCCAATTCTTGCACACACACAAAAAATTGAAATAACAGGGCAATACCCAAATCAACGCCCTCCACATTCCATGTGCACATTAATATCCTAGACCTAATTAAAATTTGTAGCAATTTGACCCCTAAGGTTTCATCAACTTAGGCTTGCTATCTAGGTCTTAAGTTCTCTTTTGTTGATATCAATTCTGTCATCTATATCTGGTGTTCAGGCTGAGGGGCCCTGTTAAACGACCAGGCGTGGGTTTGTACAAGCACCTGGGATTTTCCTAGGAAATGCTTGGGCCTAAACCTCCCCTTAAACAACTTGGCTAGATTTGTTGATAGAATGGGTATTCACTGGTGATTACTTATTTCCTAGATATACCAAGTCTTAGGTTAATTATCTAAGGAGTCACACTTAAGTTAGGTCTAGAATTTGTTGTTTGAATTGCACACCTTTTATCATCTCCATTTCTTCTCCTCCCCTCCAATTCTTCCAAAAAAGTGCATGCACGGGCGAAGGTCCCAAAAACCACATCTTGAGGGACCATCTGATTTTGCCCTCTGCATCAGAAAATCTTTATTTTCTTCTCCTACCTCTTCTAAAAATATGGAAAACCCAGGAAACCGAGAAAAAAATTCTTCTTTCGCTTCTAACCTGTTAGTTGACTGATGAGAACCTCATCATGAGCCATAACTAGCTCATTTTGACCCAATACAAAGGATAAAAGCTCCTACATATCTCAAGGAAAGGCTTAACTCAGAGAATTCTGAGTTTGAGAAGAAAACCAGTCATAAGGGGTAAAAGTGCAATTTTACCAGTATAATCTGCATACAGGGTAATTCAGGGCCCAAACACAGGTCAGAACAGCTTAATAAGAATAAAAGTGGGACGAGATGATCTAGCAAGGGCTACAGCACTTTCAAGGAACCAAATGATAATCTGTAACCCTAAAACAACCCACTTCAATTCACAAGGTTCGAGGCAAAGTAAAAATAGAATAAACCCTCTAAAATTCATAGAAAAATAATCTCTAGGGTTTAGAACCTTCAATTTGGCCTTTAGAACCCATTTTGACCTACATTGAGAACCATGCCCAATTAATAACTTAATTTGGGTTTTTGCGCAAATTGACCGGTCAAACAAGGTTTAATATGAAAATAAAATTCACCATCAGATTCCTTAGGTCCTAATTAGTCATGTATAAAAACTTGAGCCTAAGAAGAAACCTCCTTGACCGACTTTACACTTTGGTCCTCATATATTTACTCTTTGGCCCTCAACTTTTGAACCCTCGCATTTAGGCCCCTAACTCTCCTTCGTTCTTTGCAAACAGGTCCCTCCTGCAAAACCCTGCCAGCACCATGCTCCGGCGACCTTGCGCGGAGCATGGCGCCGCGCAGGGTAAGGTGGAGGACCTGGCATGTGTACCGGGGGGTGCCCTGCGTCGTCAGCCGTCGCAGGAGCACCCCCATGGTCCTTGCAGCCCCCCCTACCGGCCGTGCGAACGCACGGACGGTATGGGTTCGAATTCCGACCATGCTCCGGCGAGGGAGACACGTCGTCTCCCTCCGCCTTCCTCCCTGCTTCAACCCTATAAATACCCCCCGCCGCTCCACCGACGAAGACAGTCTGGACCTGACGGAGAAAACCCCCAGCTTTCTTCTCTTCTTTCTCCGGCAGACGCTCACCAGCTCCGGCGACTTCCTCTCCCTCCACCTCTTCGCTCTGCCGCACTACCAGCAGCAGAGACCTCCTCCCCTGCTCTTCCCGCGCCACGCCGCACCCAGCTGGCGCCTCTCCAGCCTTCTGCTCGCCGCCGCCCCTCTCCCTGAGCATCATCTTCTCCGACGACAGTCGATACGACTGTCGCCCTGTTCCTCCCCCTTCGTCCCTGCAGTTAAGTTAGACTTACTCCCCTTCTCCTCCTCTTTCTTTCCCCGCTTTCGATTTAGTCAATTAAGCCCTCTACCGACCCTGTTCACCCTCATCCTCTCCGCCTCCGACCACCCTCCGGCGAACCGCTCCCATCACCTCAGCGACCCACACGGCTCGCCGACCACCGCAGAACTTCCGCCTCCTCACCCTGATCCTCTTCCGCCCCTCCACTTCCCACCAAACACCCTCTGCAGACCCACCGAACACACCCACTCCCTCGCTCACAGTCTGACCTAGGACGACCTAACAGCTCCATCTCGCCCCCTGCAGACCCCCTGACCACCTTCGCCGTGCCACGGCGAAGGTCCCCCGCCTGTCTGATTTGGCCGAGAGGCCGTGCCATTGGTTTCAGGTTCCAGGCCTTGGCCGCCATTGGCGGGGAAGCTCGAAGCCTGCTCGAGGTTGCTCCAAGCCGAGATATCCCAGATTGAATAGCCACGGCCAGCGCGGAAGAGTCTCACGCACACACCCTGGCCCTCGATTGGAGCTGTACGCCTCAACAGCCGATGCAATTGGGAGCACCATCCCTGCTGCAGGCGTAAGAGAATTGGGGTGGGACATTTAGTCCCACCTCGGAATCTCTCAAAGACGCGCGGACACATAAATTGAAAAACTGCCATACGCTGGTTGCCTCAGTTACCACGGGGTGAGGTCCCTCTCACCCGACCCGACCCGACTCGGCCTCGTCCGTGACCACGCTCCGCGGACCTGGCCCGACCCGATTAGACTGACCTGCACTCCTCGCCCACCACGCACGCCGGTGGGCCTGGACCCGGGCCTGACCCGAACCCGATGACCCGATAGCGCTCTGGGAGAGCTTCCGAGGAGTGATTTCAGAGAGAGAGATACGCGGGGGAGGGGGGTAGAGTAGGTTTTTGTCTTGACGAATAAACTCTGAAGTGTGCAGGCCAAAGAAGAAGAAGCAGACCCGCTGAAGAAGAAGGAGCTGCTGCACTGTAGCGAAGGCATTGTTAAGTCGTCTCAGCACCGGGGCAGACGACGGAAGATCAGCAGCCAAAGAAGAAGAAGACCCGCTGAAGAAGAAGGAAGAGCAACGGCCATCGCAAGAGAAGAAAAAGAGAAGTCAAGGCAGGTGAAGACAAAGAAGAAGAAGGAATGAAGAGAAGCAAGAAGCAAGAAAAGAAGAAGATGATCTGACGAAAAAGAAAGAAAGGAAACAAGAAGAAGAGCACGAGGGGAAAATCTGAAGAAAGCAGAAGAAGAAGAAGAAGAAGAAGAAGAAGAACAGGAAGAACCAAAGACAAAGAGGAAGAAAGAAGAAAAGAAGAAGAAGCCAATTTTTCATCTCTCTCTCTCTCTCTCTTTATTTTTGTAATAGAACTTGTATATCTCTAGAATACAACTTGCTCCCTGAGTTCGACCTCGGGAACTCTTTCAGTTTTCCGAGTAATAAAAATTTTATATGAAACGTTGGTGACAACCGGCTTTACTACAACGATATAACTGAAACCGGCTCACCCACCATTTTGGCGCCGCTGCCGGGGAGCAACGGCTATTCTAGAGGTAAACATTCCTGTATCTTTTAAGTTCTAATAATCTCCTCTCTTTTGTGCAGCTATAGGAACTCAAGAAGACAAGCAACCACACAACTACTCCGAAGACAGGTAAATTTTTCCTCTCAACCCCTAAGCTCTAAAGAGGAAGAAAAGAAAAGAACAAGCAACATAGGGCTAACCTGTCTTCCATATTTAGTAACCATAAAAGTTGCATGTTTTCAACTCATTATTTCTGCACACTATTAAGGGTATTTAAGGGCTACCACATTCTTGCTTGAGCCCTAATTACCCAACAAAGAATTAACTGGACCAAGTAGAGCCAACCTAAGATCCAACACTAGGGATTTAGAGACACACTCCTTAAGCAAGAATTGAGAAAACCAAATGAAGTGTGCCCAAGCCCTTGTCTGAAAATACCTATTCAAAGAAAATCTAAAACAATTGGCTCTCTAAACACTTGAACCCTAAAAGACAGGACCTAAAAGCTCTTAAAGAAAACAATAGGTAAAGTTGACCCCTTGGGTTAACCAACCTTAAATTAGGTCACTCTTTGCACTTAAAAAGACTAAAGTTCAAGTGAAACCTTAAGCACCCTGATCTTAAAATTGGTAGACTTAAGAGGTCAAGATCCCCATTCTGGTCTACCTGGAACCGCAGTGACAAGAGAGGTCGGGTGGGGGAAACCCTGTAACCCGTGGGGACGCTCTACCGTGTAGGGGTCTTCGCGGGACTCTCCCTCTCTGGCTGCCCAGGTAATTCTCAGGTGGACGATCTTTCTGATCAAGGGGTCCATCTGCCCCGCACCTCTATAGTCACCCAACACATTTTTGGGTGTCTTGATTGGGTCCATCACCTTCTAAACTTACCTCTCCCAACTGTGCATGTACGGAAGGAGGTCTCTAAGACCACCCTTAAGACCTCCTTTAGAAATTCACTCTCGTCAAGGCCAAGCCTCGACGCCCGTGTTTGTGCAGCAACACCCTCACATTATTCTCTCTTCTGATTCAGAACCAAGTTCTTCTTCTTCCCCCATCATGGCTCAGCCAGTTGAGGAAGAAAATAATCTGGAACACCAGCTCCAGCGACTCAATGACCTCTTCCAAAACTTCGTGCACCCACCGCAGCGTCCTATGATGCGGGACCACTACAATCCTGCTGCGGTGGCCATTGAGCCTCGAGTTAGAATCCCGATTGGAGGACCTGATTCCGAACTAAAGCCCAACATGATTCACGCTATACCTAAATTCCATGGGCTTAATTCTGAAGATCCCTTCCAGCACATCAAACAGCTTAAACATCTGGCCCACACTTTTGGATCAGATGCGCAAAATCGGGATATTCTTCTCATGAAGATGTTCTCCTTTTCTCTTATGGACAAGGCCGCCCATTGGTATCAAACTCAGACCCGGCCGATCAACACTTGGGAAGAACTTCAATCCGAGTTTTTGAAAAAGTTCTTTCCCGTTGGTCGGACCAACGCCTTGCGCCATCAGATTACACACTTCACTCAACAATCAGGAGAACCTCTCCATGAGGCATGGGATCGTTTTCAGGATCTCATGAGGAAGTGCCCCCATCACGGAGTTCCTAAATGGGAACAAGTCCAATCTTTTTACCAGGGACTCCGTGAGGACATCCGCCTTTTCGTCAATGCAACCTGCGGAGGAAACATCATGGGTCAACATGAAGACACCGTATGGGAGATTCTCGAAAACATGTGCGAGAACTCCATCAACAATGACTCCATGGGATTATTCGACAGGACGAATACCCGCGCAGCGACGAATCTTAAGGGAGCACATGAGACGCAGGGCCTGTCCGCATCAGTCGACCTGGAATTAATGGCCAGTCGATTGGACAAGGTCTCAATTATTGAAAAGAAGGTGGATGAGCTGACTCAGCACTTGCAGCGAGCCACCTCTGCGCGTAACTCCTTTGCACAACCTCCTTCCACACAGGAGACTGTGCAAAACATCCTCCACCGATCCTCCCCTGGGATGGATCCATATCCATCCCCATCTGATTCTTGGACTGGAAGATCATCCGATCCTTTCTTCACCAGTCGGGGGAACTCCATTCCCCCTTTCCCTGATTCTCAGGAGGTTCCTCAGACCTGCGAGGACCTCAACGCCATCCAGAACGACCCATTCTCCAACACTTACAACCCTGGATGGCGAAACCATCCAAATTTTCAGTGGGCGGGAAATTCTCAAACCCAAAGACCACCTTTTCAGTCCCGCCCACAGCCCTCTCATCACTACCAGCCGCCTCAGCCTCGGCCCAACCCTACTTATCCATCAGGGCCAAATCAAGATCAAATGTCCTTAATCCTTCAGACTCTGGCTGACATTCAAAAATCGAATGCGGCCATTCAAAAACAGCACAAGGACGAGCTTACTGAAGTTAAAACTCAGCTGGCCCAGTTGGCAAATTCTCGCCAGCCAGGCACACTCCCCTCCCAACCCCTTCCTAACCCAAATAACGTGCCAACCCAGAAGCGCGTTATGAATCCAAATTTAGGCCACGCTCAATGGATTTATCAGGCCCCTACTGCCCCATCTCCAGACGAGATGGAAGCCTCTACTTCTCATACGGGATTTCAGCAGCAGCCACCCCTCCTACCAAATCCAAACCAAAATCAGGCCGGATTAAATGCTGTAACAACACGTAGTGGTAAGACAACTCAGGACCCGCGTTATCCAAACCACTCCCAGCCTGATAATCATGACCCTAGGATAGTTATCCAAGGTACCGTTGTTCCAGACCCACAACCAGGACCTATCCTAGAGGAACCAACCAAGATCCCGTTTCCCGAGGCCCTGACCAAGGGAAAGAAGACCACCAAACCCGTGGCCCCTGAGGAGGACCTGGTCAAGCTCTTTGAGCAGGTCCACATAAACATCCCCTTGATGGATGCAATCCACCACGTACCAGCTTACGCACGATTTCTAAAGAATATATGTACACCCCAGCGTAAGCCGCGAACCAAGGGAGGGAGCCCAATTGTTCTGTCAGAGCAAGCCAGCTCTGTAATCCTTAGTAGACTCCCACCCAAGGCAAAAGATCCTGGAACTCCCCTGATCTCCTGTAAGATAGGTGGTACCCAATTTGACAGAGCATTGTTAGACTTAGGTGCATCTATAAATCTGATACCCACATCCTTACTTGACCATCTGGAAGAATCTGAGCTGAAACCAACTGAGGTGACATTACAATTAGCAGATCGATCTATAAAGTCACCAAAAGGGATTCTCGAGGATGTTATCGTAAGAGTGCGGGATTTCTATTTTCCAGTGGACTTTATAGTCTTAGACATGGATGCACCTGAGAACCCTAGGGATACACCAATCATTCTAGGGAGACCTTTCTTGGCTACTGCTAGAGCCAACATCAGCTGTGAGGAGGGCCAAATAGAGCTTAAGTTTGGAGATCAAACACTAAAAATTGATATATTTAAGGCCCAACAAGGAATTAATTGCGGCGTCATCGAGCAAATTTGTGACATCAAGACTTTGGTTGATGAATCACACCTCCAGAATGACTTGAGTATTCCTCGTCAACCACAGAAGGATCTCGACCCGCAAATAGAGGAGTCAAATCCAGATGTGAACAACCCAATAACTCCCACCCTTGAACCTCACATCTATACTGAACCACCCGCTGCTGCTGAAAACCCCATCCTCGAACTGAAACCCCTTCCTGCTCATTTGAAATACATCTTTTTGGGTTCTAATCAGACCCTTCCTGTGATCATCAATTCCAACCTTAATCCTGAACAGGAATCCCGTCTGATTGTTGTCCTCCAGCAACATCGCAGAGCCATCGGATGGACCCTCGATGATTTGACTGGAATAAGTCCCTCTTATTGTACTCATCATATCTATTCAGAAGAGGGCACACGACCTTCTCGTGAAATGCAGAGACGCTTAAACCCCAATCTGCAGGAGGTCGTGAAAAAGGAGATCATCAAGTGGTTAGATGCCGGGATCATCTACCCGATCTCCGATAGTCGTTGGGTGAGCCCAATTCAGGTCGTGCCTAAGAAGGCAGGACTCACCACTATAACGACTGAGACCGGAGAAATCATTCCTACCCGATTAGCCAACTCGTGGAGAGTCTGTATAGATTACCGTCGACTCAATTCCTCCACGAAGAAGGATCATTTCCCACTGCCCTTCATTGATCAAATTCTCGAAAAACTAGCGGGAAATAGGTTCTTCTGCTTTCTTGACGGGTACTCCGGTTATAACCAGGTGGCAATCCATCCTGAGGACCAAGAAAAGACCACATTCACCTGCCCCTTCGGAACATACGCTTTCCGAAGGATGCCTTTTGGTCTTTGCAATGCACCCGCTACTTTTCAGCGATGCATGCTTGCCATATTCTCAGATATGGTAGGTGATTTTCTGGAAGTCTTCATGGATGACTTTTCAGTTTTCGGAGCATCATTCGACGATTGCCTCCAGCACTTGGTCCAGATACTCAGGCGGTGCATCGACGTGAATTTGGTTCTTTCCTGGGAAAAGAGCCATTTCATGGTGCCTGAGGGAATTGTCCTGGGACACTCAATTTCGGAGAAAGGTATCCAAGTGGATCGAGCTAAGGTTAATCTGATTTCTCGCCTTCCTATGCCTAGCTCGATCAGGGACATCCGATCCTTTTTAGGGCATGTCGGTTTTTATCGACGATTTATCCCTGATTTTTCAAAAATCGCACGCCCCTTGACCACTCTTCTCTCCAAGGATGTTCCCTTCGAATTCTCCAAGGAATGCACTCAAGCATTTGAAATCCTGCGTGACCGAGTCACCCAAGCCCCGATCCTACAGTCCCCTGATTGGTCTCAACCCTTTGAGATCATGTGTGATGCATCCGACTTCGCTGTAGGAGCGGTTTTGGGGCAGAAGAATGACAAGAAACCTGTGGTCATTTACTACGCCAGCAAAACACTCGATGAGGCTCAGCGTAACTATACAGTTACTGAGAAGGAGCTGCTAGCTGTAGTATTTGCCCTAGAGAAATTCAGATCATACCTTCTGGGTTCCCATGTCATCATATACTCGGATCACACGGCTGTGAGGCATCTCCTTGCAAAGAAGGACGCGAAACCTCGATTGATCCGATGGATCTTGCTGTTGCAAGAATTTGACCTCGAGATTCGCGATAAAGCGGGAAAACAAAACGTGGTAGCTGATCACTTGTCCCGTCTTCCTTCTGAAATGATAGACCCTTCCGGACCCATCACTGAGCATTTTCCCGATGAGCACCTGCTGACTATTGGTACTAGCCTTCCATGGTTTGCTAATATTGTAAATTACTTGGCATCTCATCAGACCCCGTCCGATTGGCCGAAGGCCAAGAAAGACAAATTACGCTCCGATGCCAAGTATTACATTTGGGAAGACCCGTACCTCTTCCGCATAGGTGCCGATCAGATCATCCGGAGATGTATCCCGGAAGGGGAAGTCAACAATATCCTCTCTTTCTGCCATGACCAGGCATGCGGTGGCCATTTTGCCGGGCATAAAACCGCATCAAAAGTCCTCCAGTGCGGCTTTTACTGGCCCACACTGTTCAAAGACGCATACAGTCATTGCAAGGCATGCAGTCGTTGCCAGACTTTGGGCAACATGAGCCATCGCAACATGATGCCTATGCAACCGATTCTAGTATGCGAAATCTTTGATGTTTGGGGGATTGATTTTATGGGCCCCTTTCCTGTTTCGGATGGTTTCGAATACATTCTGTTGGCTGTGGACTACGTGTCCAAATGGATCGAAGCCATACTGACCCGAACCTGTGATCACAAAATCGTTCTCAAATTCATTCATCAACACATTTTCTCAAGGTTCGGGATTCCTCGTGCAATAATCTCTGATGGGGGGACCCATTTCACAAATGCTCAGTTTAGGTCACTGATGACCAAATACGGGGTGTCTCACCGAATCTCTACTCCTTACCACCCCCAAACTAATGGTCTAGCTGAGCTGTCGAATCGGGAGATCAAGAAAATCCTACAGGTCACTGTTCGACCTGACAGGAAGGACTGGTCGTCCCGACTTCCGGAAGCATTGTGGGCCTATAGGACCGCCCACAAGACCCAATTGGGCATGTCTCCCTTTAGATTGGTGTACGGAAAGGCATGCCACCTTCCCGTCGAACTGGAGCATAAAGCCTATTGGGCAGTACGGAACTGTAATCTAGATCTTTCCAAGGCTGGGACCCACAGAAAACTCCAAATCAGCGAGATCGATGAATTACGCACAGACGCGTACGAGAACTCGCAAATCTACAAGGAGCGGGTTAAAGCCTTCCACGACAAACACATCTCAAGAAAGATCTTCCATCCTGGTCAAAAGGTCCTACTCTTTGATGCCCGACTCAAACTCTTCCCAGGAAAACTGAGATCTAAGTGGGTCGGACCATATTTGGTCCGACAGGTTTTTGGAAATGGAGCAATCGAAATCAGTCCACTCAGCCACGATTCTGAACCTTTCATCGTGAATGGTCAAAGACTCAAGCCGTTCATTGATGTAACTTCTACTGATTTGGCTGAGGCATCTCATATCCTCCTTTCCCCTTGAGCTTATTGCGCCCAGCCGATGGCGTAAAACTCAGCGCTTAACGGGAGGCAGCCCGTCATTCTCTTTGAAAACCTGAAACTTGTTCTGACACCTTTCAGCACTCGAAGTTCACCCTTATAGACAGCCGACCCCAACTCAGATGTTCGCATCTGAAATTTGAAATCGTCCGCAAAAATTCAACCCGACCCATCCACTCACCCAAATTTCTGTCTTAAGGAATGAACTAAGACCCCCTAGGTTACAATGAGGACATTGCAAATCTTAGGCATGGGGGGGTAGGAAAGTGCAAAAACTTGTAAGAAAAGGTTTCAAACAAAAAAATTCACATATGCCAAAAATACCATAAAAATTAAAAAAAAAAAAAAAAAAAAAAAAAAAAAAAATTCGAAAAAGAATAAGAGGAAAAGAGGAGAAGGAAAATTTTGTGAAGGAGAGAAGAAACAAAATGAAAAAGGAGCACAAAATTATAAGAAAAGTTGATAGTCATTAGTAAGGAACTAAGGAATTAACCTAAGTTCTAGACCTCATTCAAGAAAATAACTGAAAAGTGCACAATGAGATTAGTAAGAATGCAAACCTTAGGCATTCTTGAATAGACTCTTAGTACTCATTAAGATCTGGACACTCCTCAAGAGGTTGAGGAAAATGAAAAGCTGAAGTATTAGGTCTAAGGCTTAGGGAGTATTCGGCCTCGTTAACTAATTTTTGGTTTACGGGACTCAGTAACCTAAGCACCCTAATCTCACACACAGCCTGGTTCAGTAAGCATAAAAATCAGAATCACGCAGAAGCGTCGCAAAAATCTGAAAAGAACACCTAGAATAGGAATGGCCGATCAACACAAGTTGATTTGGACGAGTTCCCAGCGCAGAGAGGCGGAAAATCCCCTCGAAGATGCGTAACAAAATATCATCTCCTCGGTGCTTGTCTCTTAGGATATTTACATATCCTACGGGGGGCATGTAAGCACTCTGCTGGTTCAGATTCCATGGATGGCATTATCTCGAAGTGTCAATTGCCAGGGTCTGGATTCGGCCACGGAATACCATGGATGGGATTATCTCGAAATCTCAATAGCCAGGGTTCCGGGGGTTGCCATGGGCGGTGCTATCTCGAAGCATCGATCGCCAGGAACCCTTGAGGATTGATGATGGGAGCAAGGAATCTGATACAGACCGTGTTGAAAAGCCAACCCTAGACTAGAACTAAAAAGAAAAAGAGAGAGAAAACTCTCCAAACAGAAAAAACTTTCTATCTCTCTCTTACAAAACGCACTGCGAACTGGGCCAGGGCTAAAATCATTTCAAGCACGGGTGCTTTAACCACGAAGTCCAATAAACCTTAGGTTAGTTCTTGCGGGCCTTAAAAACCTTTGCTAAAAGACTGAGGCTAAGGCTAGACAGATTCGGATCTTGATTGGTACTAGAGTATCTTTTAGGCCTATGGTCAGCATTCTAACCTAATCTATGCTCAAATAAAAAGGCACTTATCTAAAACCATTGAAAACTTCATGGTCTAGAACAAGGGTTGAAACCTTAAGTTTTTTTGCTAAGGGACTAGCAAAAGCTAGGCATGGGGGTATGATGAGAACCTCATCATGAGCCATAACTAGCTCATTTTGACCCAATACAAAGGATAAAAGCTCCTACATATCTCAAGGAAAGGCTTAACTCAGAGAATTCTGAGTTTGAGAAGAAAACCAGTCATAAGGGGTAAAAGTGCAATTTTACCAGTATAATCTGCATACAGGGTAATTCAGGGCCCAAACACAGGTCAGAACAGCTTAATAAGAATAAAAGTGGGACGAGATGATCTAGCAAGGGCTACAGCACTTTCAAGGAACCAAATGATAATCTGTAACCCTAAAACAACCCACTTCAATTCACAAGGTTCGAGGCAAAGTAAAAATAGAATAAACCCTCTAAAATTCATAGAAAAATAATCTCTAGGGTTTAGAACCTTCAATTTGGCCTTTAGAACCCATTTTGACCTACATTGAGAACCATGCCCAATTAATAACTTAATTTGGGTTTTTGCGCAAATTGACCGGTCAAACAAGGTTTAATATGAAAATAAAATTCACCATCAGATTCCTTAGGTCCTAATTAGTCATGTATAAAAACTTGAGCCTAAGAAGAAACCTCCTTGACCGACTTTACACTTTGGTCCTCATATATTTACTCTTTGGCCCTCAACTTTTGAACCCTCGCATTTAGGCCCCTAACTCTCCTTCGTTCTTTGCAAACAGGTCCCTCCTGCAAAACCCTGCCAGCACCATGCTCCGGCGACCTTGCGCGGAGCATGGCGCCGCGCAGGGTAAGGTGGAGGACCTGGCATGTGTACCGGGGGGTGCCCTGCGTCGTCAGCCGTCGCAGGAGCACCCCCATGGTCCTTGCAGCCCCCCCTACCGGCCGTGCGAACGCACGGACGGTATGGGTTCGAATTCCGACCATGCTCCGGCGAGGGAGACACGTCGTCTCCCTCCGCCTTCCTCCCTGCTTCAACCCTATAAATACCCCCCGCCGCTCCACCGACGAAGACAGTCTGGACCTGACGGAGAAAACCCCCAGCTTTCTTCTCTTCTTTCTCCGGCAGACGCTCACCAGCTCCGGCGACTTCCTCTCCCTCCACCTCTTCGCTCTGCCGCACTACCAGCAGCAGAGACCTCCTCCCCTGCTCTTCCCGCGCCACGCCGCACCCAGCTGGCGCCTCTCCAGCCTTCTGCTCGCCGCCGCCCCTCTCCCTGAGCATCATCTTCTCCGGCGACAGTCGATACGACTGTCGCCCTGTTCCTCCCCCTTCGTCCCTGCAGTTAAGTTAGACTTACTCCCCTTCTCCTCCTCTTTCTTTCCCCGCTTTCGATTTAGTCAATTAAGCCCTCTACCGACCCTGTTCACCCTCATCCTCTCCGCCTCCGACCACCCTCCGGCGAACCGCTCCCATCACCTCAGCGACCCACACGGCTCGCCGACCACCGCAGAACTTCCGCCTCCTCACCCTGATCCTCTTCCGCCCCTCCACTTCCCACCAAACACCCTCTGCAGACCCACCGAACACACCCACTCCCTCGCTCACAGTCTGACCTAGGACGACCTAACAGCTCCATCTCGCCCCCTGCAGACCCCCTGACCACCTTCGCCGTGCCACGGCGAAGGTCCCCCGCCTGTCTGATTTGGCCGAGAGGCCGTGCCATTGGTTTCAGGTTCCAGGCCTTGGCCGCCATTGGCGGGGAAGCTCGAAGCCTGCTCGAGGTTGCTCCAAGCCGAGATATCCCAGATTGAATAGCCACGGCCAGCGCGGAAGAGTCTCACGCACACACCCTGGCCCTCGATTGGAGCTGTACGCCTCAACAGCCGATGCAATTGGGAGCACCATCCCTGCTGCAGGCGTAAGAGAATTGGGGTGGGACATTTAGTCCCACCTCGGAATCTCTCAAAGACGCGCGGACACATAAATTGAAAAACTGCCATACGCTGGTTGCCTCAGTTACCACGGGGTGAGGTCCCTCTCACCCGACCCGACCCGACTCGGCCTCGTCCGTGACCACGCTCCGCGGACCTGGCCCGACCCGATTAGACTGACCTGCACTCCTCGCCCACCACGCACGCCGGTGGGCCTGGACCCGGGCCTGACCCGAACCCGATGACCCGATAGCGCTCTGGGAGAGCTTCCGAGGAGTGATTTCAGAGAGAGAGATACGCGGGGGAGGGGGGTAGAGTAGGTTTTTGTCTTGACGAATAAACTCTGAAGTGTGCAGGCCAAAGAAGAAGAAGCAGACCCGCTGAAGAAGAAGGAGCTGCTGCACTGTAGCGAAGGCATTGTTAAGTCGTCTCAGCACCGGGGCAGACGACGGAAGATCAGCAGCCAAAGAAGAAGAAGACCCGCTGAAGAAGAAGGAAGAGCAACGGCCATCGCAAGAGAAGAAAAAGAGAAGTCAAGGCAGGTGAAGACAAAGAAGAAGAAGGAATGAAGAGAAGCAAGAAGCAAGAAAAGAAGAAGATGATCTGACGAAAAAGAAAGAAAGGAAACAAGAAGAAGAGCACGAGGGGAAAATCTGAAGAAAGCAGAAGAAGAAGAAGAAGAAGAAGAAGAAGAACAGGAAGAACCAAAGACAAAGAGGAAGAAAGAAGAAAAGAAGAAGAAGCCAATTTTTCATCTCTCTCTCTCTCTCTCTTTATTTTTGTAATAGAACTTGTATATCTCTAGAATACAACTTGCTCCCTGAGTTCGACCTCGGGAACTCTTTCAGTTTTCCGAGTAATAAAAATTTTATATGAAACGTTGGTGACAACCGGCTTTACTACAACGATATAACTGAAACCGGCTTACCCACCATTGACCCACAAGCTGACTTTCCCATCCCTAACATCCCTCATCTGGAGCAACCAGAAATTCCTACAGGGCCAGGTGGCCCTCAAATCCAAACTCAAAATACAAACCCCTTTGCCTTTATGGTCGACCATTTGGTTCGGCTATAACAAAATCAAGAGAATTTGGCTAGGACTATGACAAACCTAGCTAACCAAGGGCAAAACCCACCACCCCGCCAGCAGCCTATCGTTCCTTTTATGGATTTCTATGATCCTTCCAACTATGAGGAAAGACCTGGGGTGGTCATACCATAAGGGGATTTTGTGATCAAACTAGCTATTTTGAACCTGATCAAGCATTTCATGGTCTTCCAAGAGAGGACCCTTTTTGTCATCTCGAGGAATTAACTGTCCTCACTCAAACCACTCGTTCCCATAATGTGCAGGAAGATGTGTGGTTGATGAGACTTTTTCCTCTCTCTCTAAAAGATAAAGCTTCACATTGGTTTAGAATAGTTGGATGCCCGATCACCACCTGGCCCCAATTAAAGAGCGCTTTTCTAAAGAAATTTTTTCTGATCGGTTGAACTAATGCTTTAAGAAGATCCATAATGACCTTTCAACAAAAAATTGGTGAACCCCTCCATGAAGCTTGGGAAAGACTCCAAGAACTCTTAAGAAGTTGTCCCCACCATGAAATTCTGCAATGGCAGTTAGTGCAGATCTTCTATCATGGATTAGAAGATCAATTGAAGTGATTTGTGGATGCCTCATGTGGGGCAATTTCCTTAATAAAGATGCCGAAAGTGCCTATCTCCTCTTTGAAGAAATGAGTGAAAGCTCATTTAATATGACTTCAATGGACACTTTTGGTAGAACACAAAACCCCAGACATGGAGTCAATGAAATTGACTCCAAATCCACCTCTGCTCCAGTCACTCAGGATGATCTATATATGTTAGCCCAATGACTAAACCAGATGCAAATTCACCAAAAAAAAATAGAAGAAAAGCTCACAAACAAACAAGCTCCACACCTTAATGCTCCACACGTTAACTCTCCACACACTAACACTCCACAACTTCTCCGAAGAGAACATTTGCACAATATTGATGCCACACCTGCTGGTCGGCAATTTCCAGCTGATTTCCCACAAGAATTGACTGGGAATTTTAATTATTTGAATCAAAATATTCTTGATCCCACCACGGAAAATATTTATGCTCTCCAGGAGTGACAGGAACCGTTCTCGCACATTTGAAAGTCGTCGAAATTGTAGTATAGTCACACAAAAACATTCGTCAAAAATTAAGTTTGTAAAAATAACGAGACTTGAGTCCCGGTCGTTCGTCTCTGGGAGGCGTTGCTTTTACTTTTGAAATCAATCTTACTCTACTTTGTTTAGAATCGCATGTCGGTTCGTGATTATTATGCATTTAGGTATGACAGGCTTAGTTGCAAAAATATTAGGAATTGGAAACAGGCAACTTGAATCACACAAAAAGAATGACAATTATTAAGCTCATGGAGATTTCAAACATATAGAGAGAAATATATATATAAAAGCATTTTTCATTCATTCAGCGGGAGAGTTGTTTTCAACATAAAACGTAGAGGAAAGCTTGTACATAAATGCTTGAAAATTAAACCTAGCTACCAGAAAATGATCGCATAAAAGAATCTACGGGGGGATTTTGCATGCATCATTGGGGGAGAAGTTAGACTACACTATTAAGCAGTAATAAAAGCAATAAAATTATAAAGAACATGAATTAAATCTAGAAGAATAAAAGGGCATTTAGGGGTGGTTCCCGATGGCCTTGGAGTGGTCAAGAGGAGAATGAGGGGCGACCAATGTAGCTTAGGCCGACCCTTGGAGAGAGATAGGGTTGATCCAGCATCCCGGCATGGTGTCCTCCATGATGGTGGTGAGCTCGTGGAGGTGGACTAGCTAACCTAAGTGAAGGTGGGCGTGTATGGAGCTAATGAGGTGAGTGGTGCCAATGAAGCCAAGGGATGTGAATGGGTGCAAATGGCCACCTCTTAGGTCTTTTGATAGACCTCAGGGAATCTCTCTAGAGAATTATGGAATTCTCTAGAGAGGCTTATGGTGGGAGCTCGTGGGAGAGTGAGAGAGAGAGGATGGATGGTGGTTTTTAGATCCACCAAATGTGGATCTAAAAATTGAATGGTTCTTGGTTGCTAATTTTGGCAACCAAGGCAACCACACATGGTAGAGAGTTTTAGAGAACTCTAGGCTAGGTATTTTCGTGTGGATGGTGTGTGTGGGTCAAAACTTAGGTGGCTAGGTTGATTAGGTTAGGCTCTAGTGGGTTTAGGCCAAGGTATGTCTCAAATTAGGGTTATAATTCCTAATTCACTAAGGTAAAGTGCAATTAAACTTAATACAAGTTTAATTGGGTGTGTGGAAACTTAATTGAGAGTAAAACAACTCAATTAATTTAGGTCTAGGTCAATTGGACTCTCACTGAGTCCAATTGGACAGTGTGTGCTGAGATCAGGGCTCAATTGAACTCAATGAGTCCAATTGAATAGGCTGATGGAATTGACTAAGATCCAAGTCAATTAGGTTTAGTGAGGATCTAATTATGTCTTTAGGGAGGTCTAGAGGTGATGTACTAGGGTTAGGGCACCTTAATTTAGGTTCCTATGGGGTTGGAATTGGGTTTATGGACCTAGAGATCCAAGATCAAGGCTTAAATCTCAAAACAGGAATTGGAGAGCAGTATCAAACGTCTAATAATAGTGTTAAATGTCTTATACTAAAAAATCAGAAGTCCAGACTTGTTGTCTGGATGTCCAATTAGAGTCAGGAGGGATCTTGGGTTCTGTTTTGGGTATTCTGCAGAAATTGGACGTCTGACAAAGTGTCTGGATGTCCAATAACACTGCAGAAGTGGGTTTGAGGTGTGTGGGAGATGGCTAAGGGTCCTGGATGTCCTATAACTTATCTGGAGGTCCAAATAAGGGTTGGAACTAGGGTTTTAGGGCTTCCTAGGGTGTTGTGACCTAATCTAAGGGTGGCTAAGGCTTGGGGAGGTCTCTAGGCTATCCTAGGGCTAAGATGGACCTAAGCTCTTCACATTTTACTGCTTTATTTCTACTTAATAGAATAGAAAACCTTTAACCCCCTTACATTATTATTCCTACATCTAAACTAGGCCTTCTGCTCTAGCTCTGCTACAACTCCCGTTATTTCAGATCCAGCTTCAGATCCTGCTCCAGATTTAGCTCCAAATCTGCTTATTGCTTGCAATCGACATAATATACTTAATCAGCACATTATAACATTATTTTACGCATAGCTAAGGAAGAGCAGTAAAGATGCAGATAATGCATATGCATGCATGAATAACCCTAACTTATGCTAAGTCCTATCCTAATCTAGGTCAATTAAGACCTATGATTGTTGCGCAATCAAGGAGAAATTTAGAAACCCCTCCAACACTTATAATCAGAACTGGAGGACCAACCTGAATCACTCCTGGAAAAACCCGAACCCGATTCCATTTCCCAAACAAAATAATTTTGGAAATTATGGGCAACTTGCATATCAACCTAGACCATCCCAGGAAGATATTAATATTCAGGTCATGAAAACTTTGCAAGGTATGTAGAATCAAATGATAGAAGTAACCCACATGATTACCAACTTGCAACACCAAGTTAAGGTTAGTCCTGATCATCGACCTGTTGGGAATTTACCTTCCCAACCCATGCCCAACCCGAATAATCAATGGAATCAGTTCCAAGGTGGATATCCCAATCAACCCAAGGTGGTTGATTACTTTGAGGAATGGGAAAACCACTCAAGACCCCCTGCCTGTTAAAGAAACCCATTTCAATGAAAAACTAATCAACTCTTCCCTATCTTCCTCTAACACTGTTCATGAACCTAATAATGCAAAATAGGGAAACCCTGCACCATTTCCACAAGCCCTCCATTCTTCACAAAATAAGAAAAAGAAGAAATCCGAGCCCACTGATAAGGAATTAATGGATTTATTTGAGTAAGTTGAAATTAACATCCCTCTCCTAGATGCCATAAAATACATCCCTGCCTATGCAAAATTTCTAAAGGATTTGTGTACCCCAAAAAGGTAGCCCAAAAATTTAGGAAAGGTGATCCTTCCTGAGACAGTTAGCTCTGTTGTGCAGAGCTGACTACCTCTTAAGAGAAAAGATCTAGGCACCCCCTTGATTCAAGTTATCATTAATGATACTTCTTTTGATCGTGCCTTATTGGGTCCAGGTGCCTCAATTAATCTTATCCCCACAATTATTTTTTTGAGGAATTTAAGATTGGAGAATTAAAGCCTGTTGAGGTTACTCTTCAATTAGCAGACCGGTCTACAATTAAACCAAAGGGGAATTGTTGAGGATGTTCTTGTCTCGGTCAAAAATTGTCTATTTGTAGTAGACTTTTAGTCCTCGATATAGAGGTACCGGAAGCATTAAAGTTTAGCCCTATAATTCTTGGAAGACCATTCTTAGCCCCCGCCCACGCAAATATTGATTGTGATTCTGGTAAAATGAAGATCATGTGTGGTAGTGAATCTGTAACCTTAGATATTTTCCAATCTTCTAGGAGGTTCCAAGGACCTAATTTCTTTGATGACTCGGATTCAGAAATGAAAAATATAGTGGAGGAGACTTTGCAGATTTCATATTTAGGTTCCTATTTTGCCATTAACATGGTTTCTGAACAATCCACTTCCTCTCACCCTTCCACCCTAACCACACATTTAGCTAACACTCCAGTTGACCCTTTCACTCTCACGTCACCACTAACACAAAAAGCAGAAATTCTTTCGGAGTCGGGCCCACAACTGGAATTAAAACCCTTGCCCGACTCCCTTAAATATGTTTTCCTGGGTCCAAATCAGACCCTGCCCTTGATTATAAATTCTAGACTTACTGGGGCACAAGAACACAAACTTCTCCAGGTTTTGAGTAAATATAGAAAAGCTATTGGCTGGACCCTTTTTGATCTTAAGGGTATTCATCCGTCCTACTGTACACATCGTATCTATTCAGAGGATGATTCTTGCTCCTCCCACCAACCACAAAGCCGCTTGAACCCTAATATGCAGGAGGTGGTAAAAAAGGAGATTATTAAGTGGCTTGATGCCAATATCATCTACTCCATTTTTGCCTCTTCCTGGCGTGTGTGTATTGATTACAGAAAATTAAACACCGCCACCAAGAATGACCATTTTCCACTCCCCTTTATTGATCAAATCTTGGAGCCGTTAGCCAAACGGGATTTTTACTATTTTTTGGATGGTTTTTCCGGCTATAATCAGATAGCGATTCATCCTGAGGACCAAGACAAAACTACTTTCACCTGCCCCTTCGGAACCTTTGCTTTCCGAAGAATGCCCTTCGATCTTTGTAATGCACCTATGACTTTTCAAAGGTGTATGCTTGCAATATTTTTGAACTTGGTAGGTGAATGCTTAGAAGTCTTTATAGATGACTTCTCTGTTTTTGGAGATTCTTTTGACCATTGTCTCAAGAACCTTGAAAGAACTCTCCAAAAATGCATAGAAGTCAATCTGGTCCTCAGTTGGGAAAAAGTCATTTCATGGTCCAGGAAGGTATTGTCCTAGGCCACGCTATTTCAAAACAAGGAATTATAGTAGATAAAGCAAAAATAGATGCTATATGTAAGCTCCCACTGCCCACTACTGTAAAACAGATCAGATCCTTTTTCGGCCATATGAGTTTCTACCGTAGATTCATACAAAATTTTTCCCACATATCCAAGCCCTTAAGTCAGCTTCTTACTAAAGATCAGCCATTCGATTTCAATGACAAATGCCTGGAGAGTTTTTTGAGGTTAAAGAAGGAAGTTACTGAGGCACCAATTTTGCAGGGACCTGATTGGAATAGTCCCTTTGAATTAATGACAGATGCCTCAGATTTTGCTGTGGGGGTCATTCTAGGGGAAAAAATTGGCAAAAAACCCTTTGTGATCTATTATGCTAGCAAAACTCTTGATGATGCACAACGGAATTACACGGTTACTGAAAAAGAACTTCTTGCCATTGTATTTGCCTTAGAAAAATTTAGATCTTATCTTTTGGGGACACATGTCATTGTATATACCGACCACTTAGCACTTAAATATTTGTTGACCAAAAAAGATGCAAAACCCCACCTAATTCGTTGGATCCTGCTGCTCCAGGAATTTGACCTTGAAATCAAGGATAAGGCGGGATCACAAAATGTAGTGGCCGACCATCTCTCTCGTCTTATGACGAATGACATAATGACCCCCCCTAATCAATTCCCTGATGAAAGCATTTTAGTAGCCACCACCCTCCCTTGGTTTGTGCCCATTGCGAACTATTTAGCAACAGAACGAATCCCCGCTGATTGGCCAAAAACAAAAAGGGATAAGTTCTTTGCTGACATTAAATACTATTTTTGGGAGGAGCTCGACCTTTTCCACATTTGTGTCGATCAGGTCATTCGATGATGTGTCCCTGATTCTAAAATCCATGATATTCTGACACATTGTCATTCAATGGCCTGTGGCGTACATTTTCCGGGCAAGAAAACTGTAGCTAAAATCCTTAATGCGGGATTCTTTTCTTGCACAAAGATGCTCATAATTTTATTCGGTCTTGTGTGCATTGCGAGATCATCGGCAACATGACTCGGAAGGATATGATGCCCCTTAATCCTATTTTAGAGGTTGAAATTTTTGATGTATGGGGCATCGACTTCATGGGACCGTTCATCAACTCTAGTGGGTATTTATATATACTAGTTGCAGTCGACTATGTTTCTAAGTGGATAGAAGCAATACCCACCCACACTAATGATCACAGTGTGGTTGTCGAATTTCTTAAGAAAAATATTTTCTCAAGATTTGGCATTCCTAAGGCCATAATCAATGACAGAGGCTCACATTTCACTCGCAATTCTGTCACCTTCTTTCTAAATATGGGGTTGATCACAAAATTTCCACACCTTATCACCCCCAAACAAATGGCCAGCCAGAAGTTTCTAATCGGGAAATCAAAAATGTTTTATAGAAGACGGTTAGGCTCGACTGTAATGACTGGTCCACCAAATTGGATGACGCTTTATGGGCCTACCTACCACTTTCAAAACCCCGCTCGGCATATCCCCCTTCTGCCTGATTTTTGGGAAGGCATGCCATCTCCTGGTAGAACTAGAACATAGGGCTTTCTGGGCAATAAAACAATTAAACATGGATTTATCTGACGCCGGTATCCATAGAAATCTACAATTAACTAAATTGGAAGAATTACGTAATTTTTCATATGAAAACGTGTGGATTTATAAAGACTGAACAAAGAAATTTCATGATAAATACATTGTTTGGAAACACTTTGATGGTAATCAATGCGTTTGGCTTTTTGATGCAAGATTACATATTTTTCCTGGAAAATTAAAATCCAAATGGACCGACCCCTTTATTGTCCTCAAAACATATTTGTACGGCGCTGTTGATCTTTTCGACCCTAAATCTAATATGACATTTCAAGTCAACAACCAACATTTAAAGACCTATTTTGATCATACCCCGAATCTTCTGTCTGAATCTTTCGATTTCCCTAAACCAACCATGGTGGATCACTAATGCACACTACACCCGGCTGAATGGCGTAAAAGATAGCACTGGATGGGAGGTAACCCATCATTTTCTTTCTGCTTCTTTTTCTTTTCCCCAGGTTTTGACTGTCCTAAATCCGACCGCCTTTTACTAAGGTGATGAGCCCATATTTGTGGGCTAATTAGTTACTTAAATGCCTAGGAAGTAGATTAATATTGGCATATAAATAGCATACAATAAGATGTAAATAGATTAGTCTAATTATTCATTTATTTACATATTTCAGGCATTGCATTCATACTTAGAATTCATTTAGAATAGCATGCATCAGAATAGTTAATCTTTTAGGTTGCATTACATGCATTATTTTTTTTCACATTTCTTTTAAGGGCTTACAAATAAATAACCCTCATTTAATTTCTTTATTTTCTCTCCAACGGATGCATGCAGGAGAGTTGCGCCAGCTAAATGCACAAACGACAATCGTGGATCTCTGTTCCCTCGATCTGCGTCGCTTCACCTCTTCTTCAACCAACGTTTGCCTGTGCCCGCACTCCTCTTGTAGCATAAAAGAAGGGTTCCTACATCCTTAGCGCACAGGTCATCACCCTGGATCCACTACTACGTAGAGAGTCAAGCTCTCTTCCATTTTGCCACCGCCAGCCTCCTACCGTGTGCACAACTCCACACCACTGCAGGCAAGAAGGGTGATAGACTGCTGCGCCATCGTTGGACTATGCAGATTACCATTAGCATCTCAGCATGCATTACCACCCTCACCACCATCACTGGCAAACACCACCGCAGCCACACGCTAGCAGCCATTCTCGCAAGTTTAACACGTCTGGGAATGCTCCCAGACGTTTGAAGCCCCTACAGTACCACCTCCATCTTGTTCCTTATTTTCCTCTTCCTCTGTTTTCTCCTCCAACTCAACGAACCCACCACCACAGTTACCAACAGCCATCACCTTCACCAACACCTGCTTCGCCACTGCCACCTCTCCCATGCGCACACAACAACAGCGTGCTGCATCACTCTCCAGCTCCACCGCGTGTAGTCGCGCATCAGCTCCAACAGTCACACCTTCTCCTCCACGCACGTGCGGCCCCCACTTGCATGTAGCCCTTGAGCAGCACTGCGCACCCTCGCTATAGACTGTGTGCATAGCACCCCTCCGTGCGCGTGCGACCTGCACACGCTCCGCCAGCAGTCCTGCGCCCCCTTTCAGCAGCGCGCAGCACCACTTCCGCCACTTGCAGCCCGCAGCAGCAGCACCGCAGCCGAGCCCAGCAGTACCCGCGCGCACCTGTACGACTCGTGCACGCCTTCGCCGACTCGTCCAGCAAGCGCGTGGGTGTCTGATGCCCCTTCCATGCGCGCCTTCGTGAGCGCAACACTAGTAGTAGCAAAGAGCTGTAGCCACCGCCGACTGCTGCCGCTCCTCTCCTCGCTGCCACCGCCTCCGAACATCATTGGCCACGAGACCACCACCGCCGAATAGCCCTTGGCTCACTCAACCTCCAGTGAACTTCTCACCTTCAATCGCGGCCTCCTCCTCGCGCACGGATAAGGGGAAGAATTTCCCCTATTTTGCTACAGTAAGGCTCCTATTATAATTTACATTTAGTGCCATTGTGAACTTTTATTATTATTTTATTGAGTTGCATTGCAAAATATATCCTTTAGTTGGGCAAAATTGCTATTTCATCATTAGCTCTTATTGTTTACCTAATCTGAAAGCGATTTTGATTCGATTTCTGGATGAAATTAACAGTAAACATCGATTTTTGACCCTTGCAAGTTTAAATAGGCCATTGCCTCTCTGTGGACATGACCCACTCTCTCGAGTGGTTTATTTTCAATTTAATACTTTGATTAGTCAATTTTCCACCACTTTAAAATATAATGAAAAATCATCTTAATCATCTTATTCGAAAGTGAAAATTGACTTGTCAAATGGCGCTGTTGCTGGGGAGGCAACAGGCTTAATTAACTTGTAATTATTTATTTGTTCATGTTGATTTAAATTGAGGCATATTTAACTTGTTTTATCTGATTTACTGCGAGGTATGCATATTACACGAGTTGTTGCATCTGCCTCAGCAACGCCGTGATGGGCCTTGTTTCCACCACTTGGAGGAGGAACTGAGCTTCGCATCTTGGTGGATCTTGCGGCCACCTCCATGATAAACAAAGGAGCTTGTGGGCCTTGACCCACACGCATAGAGATGCACGGAGGACCATCTAGGAGGAGTCTTCCTCTTAGAATTTTGATTCTGTATTTTAGAATAGACTCTTTAGGTTTAGTTTAGTTATTTGTTTTTTTGCCCTTGTACTCTGGGGCTAGTTTTAGGGGTTTGTTCCCCGATTTTGTTTTAGGCCCGTGTTGGGTAATTTTTGGGAGTCTGTTCCCTCTTTCTTTAGATTTAGGTTTTTACTTTCTTTTGTGGATTGATTTTATTTTTTCTTGATTGTGCATAAGTAGCTATAAAAAAAAAAACACGAGCTGCCTGCTAGAAGCTGCCTACCCTTAGGACAAACCATTCAGTTTGTATGAGTAGCCTTTAGATTTATTTCTTTGCATTGCATGCATTTTCACATCATTGATTGCTGGAAGCAAGGTACGCATTCTCTTACTTTGCATCCATATTTTGATCACGCATTTGCATTTGGACTTAATTCCAAGATCACATAAGTTGTCTTGAAATGACTTAACAAGTGGTCACATTTTCTGAAAGAAGGACTAATTAAAGGAGGAACATATAAAACTCAAGGAGTTGATTTGAGACATTGTGTTGCAGTTAAAAAATTCAAACTTTTATGGTGAATGCACACGTGCATGACTACGCACTAAAGCACGCAATTAGACACTCCTAGGTTTTCAGCTACTAGGAAAGAACTCTCCTACCATTGGATACCAAAGTGTTTGAAACTTAAGTTCAAAAGTTTTGTAACTTCAAGGAGGGGGATACCCTGTCGCGGATTTTTGAGGGTAGTTAAGAAGCACCGCAAAAGCACAGCTTCAAAGGAAGGCTTAGGCCTACTTGCATCCCTTGATCTTCTGTCCTTGGAGTACTTTACCAGTTGAACTTTAGGGCAAAGCACCTAAGTTCCAATTAGGTCTTCATTAAGGCATTTCATAAGTCAACAATAGGCACGTAATTGATTGAGAAATTTGTATTGTCACTTGACTAAAATCTCAAAGGCCTTAATTGATTAAAGACATAAAAGTCCCTTTGAACTTTGTTTGTTTGTGTATGCTTGGTAGGCGATCTTTGAGGAGACAACTTGTGTTTAATTCAGAACCTGAAAGGATCCTTAGGAGAGCCAACCAAAAGAGAAGAGAGATGGCCGAGGAAGGTGAAAATAGAATTGTGGAGAACCAACAATCTCTGAGGGATTATTTTATCCTTACTAACCAACCTGGCCATACACTGAGAAGACCTGGGGGGAACAATCCATATGAAATCAAGAGTAGTACCATATCTCTGTTGCCCTCATTCTATGGTACTTCTAGGGATGACCCCTATAGGCATCTGGAGAAATTCACCGAGGTCTGTTCCACGGTGAGATCGTAGGGTGTTACTGATGACGCCCAAATGCGAATCTTCTTTCCTTTCTCCCTCAAGGATAAGGCGAAGCATTGGTATCACACTCTAGATGGTAGAGTGGATAGTTGGGATGCCTTGAAGGGAGAGTTTTTAAAAAATACTTCCCCATGAGCAAGACTAATCACTATAGGAGGGAAATCATAGGTTTTGCTCAACAAGATGGAGAACAATTTCATGATGCATGGGAATACTTCAAAGATTTGTTACGCTTATGTCCCCATCATCAAGTGCCAAGATGGCAACTTGTAGAAAGGTTCTACACTGGATTAAATGATAAGCACAGGTAAATAGTGGATGGAGCCTGTGTAGGAACCTTTCTTACAAAAATTGAAGATGAGGCTTGGGATCTTTTTGAGACCTTGAGTGAGAATTCTATACATCTAAATTCTGCCTATTTGGATAGGAAACCCACTCTTATGCAGCGAAAGATTGAGGCAAATGAGGCTAGGGATACCTAGAATTTGGCCTTCCAGATTCAATTGTTGAACCAAAACATGGAAAGGCTTATGACTAACTCTAGCCAACTCATGCCAACTGCCTCTGCTTCCCAAGCTTCTGAATGCTCCATTTGCAACGGCAATACGCACGCTACTGTGGATTGTCATTTGGCCTCCCAATTCCTTGACCTTGTACAGGCGGACCTGAATGCTGTCGAAGGGTTTCAATCCAGACCTCGTAATGACCCTTTTTCCAATACTTATAATGAGGGATGGAGGAACCACCCCAATTTTTCATGGAGACAGGGGAATGTCTCTAATTCAGGGAATTACATACCCCAACCCTTTCAAACTCAACAGTATAATCAACCTCCTATGCCCTCCCAACCATCCAAGACTTCTGAGATGGATGAGCTTAAAGCCATGCAGGAGAATCAAAGCATGATTATCCAATCTCATGACAAGGCAATCAATGAGATGAAATCACAAATTGGACACCTTATCGAGCCCATGAGTAAAAGAGAGATTGGGAAGTTTCCTAGTTCATCTGTGGAGAACCCTAAAGGGAAAGGGATTGTTTTTAGGGAGCATGCCCAGGTGGTGACTATTCTGAGGAGTGGGAAAGAAATTTCCAGTCCTGATGCTCGTATAGTCCTACCTTTTGAGAACCCATCCACCTCGACTTACGCCCCCACTGAAGAAGTGCCGCCCAACTCTTCTCCACTTAAAATCACCTAACCGGAAGAGGTTGTCTCCGTTCCCCCACTTACTTGACATGACAACCCTTCCACCCAGAGACCGAGAGTGCCCTTTCCAGAGCGCTTATCTGACTCTGGGTAGACTTTTGCTGGCTGATCTAGAGCCAAAGATAGGACGGACGAAATCATGGAGACTTTCAAACAAGTGAAAATTAACCTGCCTTTGCTTGAAGCTATCAGGCAGATTTCATCCTATGCCCACTTTCTCAAGGACTTGTGCATGAAAAAGCGGCAATCGAGGAAATAGGTCTAATTAAAAGTTATCCTGCCTGATTCTGTTAGCTCAATTATACAACATGGGATGCCCTAAAACTTAAAGACCCAGGAGCCCCATACATCTCAGTGGTCATTGGCGACCTACAAATAGACGAGGCTCTGCTTGATCTGGGTGCGGGGGTAAACTACCTTCCGAACTATGTATTTGAACAACTTGGAGGAGGCAATTTGAAGCCTTCCCTTGTAATCCTCCAAGTTGCAGACCGTTCTTTGAAGACACCACGGGGCCTACTGGAAGATTTCCTCGTGAGAGTTGAGGATTTCTTCTTCCCCGTTGACTTTCTAATACTGGACATTGACCCTACCAACAAACCAACCAAGCCTTCAATCATCTTGGGTCGCCCTTTTCTTGCGACTTCTAATGCTTCAATTAATTGTCACACTAGGGCATTAAAAATGGGCTTTGGGAACAGAAAAATTTGGCTGAATGTGTTTGATGCTTATAAACAAGCTAGATTTTAGGATTGTTCCCAAGTTGAGGTGGTAGATGATCTGATTGAACAGACAACTCCTGCAATTTTATGTGATGACTCCCTTCAGCATGTCATGCTAAATGAGCATTCCCATCTCTTAGAGGAATGTGAAGGGGATGTGCTAGAACTTGAGGAATTGCTTGGAGTTTCTACTGAGTCTCTTTCCCCATCATGTCTGCCTAAGGTAGATCTGCTACCTGAGATGGGGACTTCTATTTTGAAACCTACAACCATACAAGTCCCTGACCTTGAGCTGAAACCCCTCCCAGACTCTCTCAAGTATGTATTCCTTGGGCCAAATGATACACTCCCTGTAATCATCTCATCTTCACTATCTGAAGTGCAAGAGGGAGCCTTGTTAGGCTGTTTATCAAGGCACAAGGAAGCCATAGCTTGGACAATTGCTGATATTAAGGGTATAGACTCTACGCTCTGCATGCATCATATTTATACTGATGATTCCATCAAACCCTTTCGAGACATGCAGAGACGTCTTAACCCCAACATGAGGGAGGTGGTTAAAAAGGAAATTCTGAAGTGGTTGGACGCTGTGATCATTTATCCCATTGCAGATAGCAAATGGGTTAGTCCAATCCATGTGGTGCCAAAGAAGGTAGGCTTCACGGTAGAAACAAATGACTAGGGTGAATAAGTGGTGACCAGACCCTCAACTGGTTAGAGGGTCTGCATTGATTACCGCAAATTGAACACCACTGCCCAGAAGGATCACTTTCCCTTGCCCTTTATTGATCAAATCCTAGAGAGATTGGCAGGGAACAAGTATTTCTGCTTTTTAGATGGATATTCTGGGTACAACCAGGTTGCAATCTTCGCTAATGACCAGGATAAGACAACTTTTACTAGTCCTTACGACACTTTTGCATTTAGGCATATGCCGTTTGGATTATGTAATGCACCTGCAACTTTCCAGCAGTGTATGATGTCCATTTTCTCGGACATGATTGATGAGTGCGTCGAGGTTTTTATGGATGACTTCTCCACTTACGGCTCGTCTTTCGAACAGTGTCTCCTGCACTTGGAGAATGTGCTGAAGAGATGTAAGGAGACTGGTTTAGTCCTCAACTAGGAGAAAAGCCACTTCATGGTACAGAAAGGCATTGTACTTGGGCATGTTGTGTCTAAAAGAGGCTTGAAAGTAGATAAGGCTAAAGTTGATTCTATTTCCAAACTTCCATTGCCCACGAATGTCAAACAGATTAGATCCTTTCTGGGCCATGTAGGATTTTATAGGAGATTCATTAAGAATTTCAGCAAAATTTCTAGGCCACTTTGCGACTTATTGGAGAAGGAATCTTCCTTTGATTTTGATTCAAAGTGTGCCGAGGCTTTTCATACGCTGAAGGAGGCCTTGACCTCTGCACCTATTCTTCGAGCTCCTAATTGGACACTCCCATTTGAGCTGATGTGTGATGCTTCAGATTGTGCAGTGGGAGCTGCTCTTGGACAGAGGGTTGAGGGAAGACCACATGTGTTGCATTATGCTAGCAAGACTTTAACTGAACTGCAACAAAACTACACAGTCACTAAAAAGGAATTACCTACTATAGTTTTTGCTCTAGAGAAGTTTAGGTCTTATCTTGGATCCAAGGTGGTCATTTTTACTGATCATGCAGTAGTGAAACATCTCATTACCAAGAAAGACTCTAAGCTACGATTAATTAGATGGATTCTACTCCTTCAGGAGTTTGACTTAGAAATTCGTGGAAAGAAAGGAATGGAAAATGTAGTGGCTGACCACCTGTCTCACCTTCCCCTTAATGACTCTCAATCTGGAGACATCTGCGAGACATTTCTCGATGAAACCCTCATGGCGGTAACACCAACTCCACCCTGGTATGCGGATACAGGTAATTACTTGGTCACTTGAGAAACCCCTGGCTCTTAGGATGTGCAAAAATGGAAGCGATTCATTTCCCAAGGTAGATTTTTTCATTGGGAAGAGTCAGAGTTATTTCATACTGGACAAGACCAAGTTTGGAGACGATGTGTGCCTGAAGAAGAGCAACAGAGTGTGTTGAGATTTTGCCATAAGCTTCATTATGGAGGACACTTTGGTGCTAAGAAAATAGCTTTTAAGGTTCTCTAGTCCAATTTTTGGTGGCCTTCTTTATTTAAGGATTCCCATAACTTTGTTAAGGCCTACCTTAGATGTAAACAGACTTGAACAATTGGGAAGCGGAATGAAATGCCCCAACATCCTATCCAACTTGTGGAAATTTTTGATGTTTGGGGGATAGACTTCATGGGTCCCTTCCCTTCGTCCCATGGATTTGAATATATCTTGGTGGCAGTGAATTACGTCTCCAAGTGGATAGAGGCCATTTCTACGTGCACAAATGACTACTATGTGGTTTTGAAATTTGTGAAGGCCAATATCATTTCTCGCTTTGGCTGCCCCAAGACAATTATAAGTGATGGGGGACATCATTTCTGGAACCATCACTTCAATCGGCTACTCAGGAGTCTGGGAGTAACTCACAAGATTGCTACCCCTTATCATCGTCAGACAAGTGGCCAATTTGAAGTGTCAAATAGGGAGCTCAAGAACATTTTAAAAAAGATTGTTAGGCTAGATAGGAAGGATTGGTCCCAAAAGCTCGATGACGCTTTATGGGCTTATTGAACGGCCTACAAAACCTCTTTGGGTATGTCTCCCTTCTAGATTGTGTATGGGAAAGCGTGCCACTTACCCGTTGAACTTCAACAAAGGGCACTCTGGGCTATCCGAAGTGTCAACATGGATTTAGAGCAAGCTGGTAAAGCACGTTTATTGGAGTTTACTGAGCTTGAGGAGCTGAGGAATGATGCTTATGACACCTCCCAAGCTTATAAAGAGAGAACTAAGGTCTTGTATGATAAATATATCCTTAGAAAGACCTTTAAGCCCAACCAACAAGTCTGACTTTTTAATTCCTGACTTAAGTTGTTTCCTGGAAAATTGAAATCATGTTGAGATGGGCCTTATATTATCACCAAAGTATTTCTACATGGGGTTGTGGAAATCAAGAGACCTTCTTCTTCAGCAGCACCCTTTACCGTCAATGGCCAACGATTAAAACCTTATGTTACTTTGGATGGCCATTTGGTTGACAAGGTCACTCTCGAGGAGCCTTAGCTCCTTTCTTTCTCATCTCAGGTAACATTTTCCCTTGGCCATTTTATTTTCAATGAGGACATTGTTTGAACTAGGCTTGGGGGGATAGGACCTGAGGCATCTGTACATAACATCTGCACATAGTGCATTCATGCATTTAGTTTAAACATTCTACATTGCATACATTTGTTAAAAAAGAAACAACATTTTGCATTATTGAGCTTAACTGGCTGGGTCCTGCATTCTTAGGCAGACTAGAACTTTAGATTAGACTAAGTTGACTCTAGGGTTTGACTTAGAAGCTAAGTTGAGCTACTAGCTTTAGACCTTTTGGGTCCTTTGTGGACTTAAAAAAACTCAAGTTAGAGTTAAGTTGCAGACCATTCCTCAAGAGGTTGAGGAAGGAGAGCTAGGGATTGAGTTACAGGTTGGGTAGTACCTGATGTCTTTTTTTGCCTTTTGGTTTACGGGTCCTCGTAACCAAAGCATCCATAATTCACACACACTTGGTCTTGTGTAAATAGTGATCACCCTAATTCCTTTCTTGGAGAAAAAATTTGGTTCTTTTAGTTCTGACTTAGGAAAACCTTGAAAACATAAGTTGATTGGAAGAGTTCCTACTGCAGGAGAGGTGGAGTATATACTTACCTTGAGGATGCGATGATAACATGTCACCTCCTTGGCGTTTGTCTCTTAGGATATCCATCCTACTGGGGGCGTGTAAGCGCATTGTGCGGTTCAGGTACCATGGGTGGCCCTACCTCGAAGTGCCAATTGCCACAGGTCTGAATTCACTTTAGAAATCCATGGGCGATACTATCTCGAAGTGTCTATTGCCAGGAGTTCTTGGGGTCGCTATGGGCAGTGCTATCTCGAAGCATCGAAAGCCAGGCACCCTTCGAGGTTCGGTGATGGGGACAATGAATCTGACACAGACTGTGCTGATAGCTTATCCAAGGTTAGACTTAGTGGAATCAAACAAAAAAAAATCATATATTAAAAAAAAATCTCTTTCTTACTCTCTCTCCTGGTTGGTAATCAAACCAACCTCAAATAACTCAGACCAATGCATATGCACGGATGCTTTAATCCCTAGGACCAATAAACCCTAGAGTAGAGTTAGAAATCAGGGAAACCTGTGCCTGCAACTCGTCTTTAGCCGACCTAGTCTGTAACTTAGCAATTACTTGGGAACCTTAGGTCTAAAGTTTGAACTTAACATGTTTATAAAGGGAGACCGATTGGGTTGGCTAGTCCACTTGAAGAGCTAGGTTATTGCTTGAATTTGCTAGGGACTAGCAAAAACTAGGCATGGGGCATTTGATGAGCCCATATTTGTGGGGTAATTAGTTACTTAAAGGCCTAGGAATTAGATTAATATTGGCATATAAATAGCATATAATAAGATGTAAATAGATTAGTCTAATTATTCATTTATTTACATATTTCATGTATTGCATTCATACTTAGAATTCATTGAGAATAGCATGCATTAGAATAGTTAATCTTTTAGGTTGCATTACATGCATTATTTTATTTCACATTTCTTTTAAGGGCTTATAAATAAATAACCCTCATTTAATTTCTTTATTTTATCTCCAACTGATGCATGCAGAAGAGTTGCGCTGGCTAAATGCATAAGCGA
Source organism: Thalassia testudinum (assembly GCA_037157565.1). Lineage (NCBI taxonomy): Eukaryota > Viridiplantae > Streptophyta > Magnoliopsida > Alismatales > Hydrocharitaceae > Thalassia > Thalassia testudinum. The sequence goes on from JAZHRO010000063.1 coordinate 139,123,210, forward strand.
CAATTGTGGATCTTTGTTCCCACAATTTGCGTCGCTTCACCTCATCTTCAACCAACGTCTGCCTGCGCTCGCACTCCTCTTGCAACATAAAAGAAGGGTTCCTGTGTCCTTAGCGTACAGGCCATCACCCCCGATCCACTACTGCGCAGAGAGTCAAGCTCTCTTCCATTCCGCCACCGCTGGCCTCCTATCATGTGCGCAACTCCACGCCACCGCAGGCAAGAACGGTGACAGACTGTTGCGCCACCGTTGGAATGTGTAGATTACCGTGAGCACCTCAGCGTGCATTACCACCCTCACCACCATCACCAGCAACCACCACCGCAGCCACATACCAGCAGCCATTCTCGTAAGTTTAAGACGTCTACGAATGTTCCTAGATGTCTGAAGCACCTACAATACCACCTCCATCTTCTTCTTCCTCATTTTCCTCTTCCTCTGTTTTCTCCTCCAACTCAACGAACCGACCACCACCGTTACCAACAGCCATCACCTTCACCAATGCCCACTTCGCCACTGCCACCTCTCCCGTGCACGTGCAACAATAGCGTGCTACATCACTCTCCAGCTCCGCTACGTGCAGGCACGCATCACCTCTAGCAGTCGCACCTTCTCCTCCGTGCGTGTGTGGCCCCCACCTGCATGCAGCCCTTGAGCAGCACTGCGCCCCCTCGCTATAGACTGCATGCATAGCACCCCTTCGTGCGCACGCGACCTGCATATGCTCCACCAGCAGTCCCGTGCCCCCTTTCAGTAGCATGTAGCACCACTTCCCTCACCTGCAGCCAGCAGCTGTAGCACCTGTGGCCAAGCCCAGCAGTGCCCACGTGCACCGCATGACCTACGCACGCCTTCGCCAACTTCTCCAACAAGCGCACGGGCGTCTGACGCCCCTTGCGTGCGCGCCTTCGCGAGTGCAACACCAGCAGCAGCAGAAAGCTGCAGCCACTGTCGATCGTCGTCGCTCCTCTTCTCGTCTCCACTGCCTTTGACCATCGTTGGCCACGAGAACACCACCGCCGGATAGCCCTCGGCTCACTCAACCTCCAGTGAGCTTCTCGCCTTCAATCGCGGCCTCCTCCTCACGCACGGACAAGGGGAAGAATTTTCCCTGTTTTGCTACAATAATGCACCTATTAAAATTTACATTTAGTGCCATTGTGAGCTTTTATTATTATTTTATTGAGTTGCATTACAAAATATATCCTTTAGTTGTGCAAAATTGCTATTTCAGCATTAGCTCTTATTGTTTACCTAATCTGAAAGCGATTTTGATTCGGTTTCTTGACGAAATTAATAGTGAACATCGATTTTTGACACTTGCCAGTTTAAATAGGCCATTGCCTCCCTATGGACACGACCCGCTCTCTCGAGTGGTTTATTTTCAATTTAATACTTTGATTAGTTGATTTTCCACCACTTTAAAATATAATGACAAATCATCTTAATCATCTTATTCGAAAGTGAAAATTGGCTCGTCATAAGGTAATCCCTCTTTCCCTCCTAGTGCATGAGGACATTGCAAATCTTAAGCTTGGGGGGTGTTTTTAAAATTTTGACGATCGATTTAGGATTTTCAAAACCTAAAAACATGCATTTTTCTTTAGTCATTTTTATTTTTTGGCATGCATACCCAAAAAATAAAAAATATTGAAGACTTTTCGAGGAAAATTTTGAAATCGGGACTAAGGTTGAAAAACACACATTTGGTACAATGGGATTTTATCTTTAACAAACTAGGGATGAGGATACGGATATGATCATTTGAATATCAGGGTCTATTTTTAGACTAGATCAGATATCCTTCTCCAAATTCCACCTGAACTCGTGATAGTTCAGGTGACTTGATCCTCTTTTGTAATATGGAAAGTATCTAGTTTTGTTTCTGATTCAAAAATATGCATTTCTTGTGAAACTTCCTGTGTCAAATTTCACATACAAGCCAACACCTAAAAATCACTAAAAATTAGAAAAACCCCCTTGTTTGGACTTAGTAAAAGTTTGAAGCAGATCAATGATTTGAGTTTCCACCACTGAGAAGGAGGAAAATACCTTCTTTGAGGACACGATGTCAACATGTTTCCGCCTCGGTGCTGCTCCATATCTATATTTCATATCTTTAAACGGAGCATTAAAGTGCATTTTAGTAACTCAAGTGTCTTGGATGGTGCTCTACCTATAGTGTTGGAGTAAGAGCTTGAGTTTGCCTGGAGTGCCCCTTTACACCACATTATGTTTAGGAGTTGTGAGCTCCTGGGTGGTGTCATGGACAGTGCTATCTTGAAGTACTGGTGCCAAAGCCCCCTCGAGGATTGGTAATGGGAATGATAATCCCAACACATCTGTTGTAAGACTAAGCTAAAAATAAGCATGGGGGAGAGGAAAAAAAGTTTTAAACCAAAAACACGTCCTTATAAATGTTGGCTTCTCACAAGCACGACACAAGGTTTTAAAGGTCTTTGCAGGTTGCAAATCAGATTCAAGAGCTAGAAAAATCCTAAAAACAAAAATTTCAAGTCATCTGAATTAACAAAGGGTTAATCTGTGAATTTTTTTGGAGGATATATTGATCCTGTTTTTGTCTAATTTTTGGATCCGAAAATAAATCCTGATGTTTATCTTTAACAAATCCCGTGCCTCCTATGTTTAGATCAACCAAGGTCCCTTAATCTCTTTCTCCTCAAAAGTCCAAAAAAATTAGATTTCCCAAAAATTTCATTTTGTAAAAATTAAAGTTTTGGTAAGAGACTAGCAAAAGATAAGCATGGGGGTGTGATAAACACTAGTTTATTATCATTCTTATGCATTAAAACAAACCTAACTCTTAGGATCTTTCTTAGCAGATGGGTTTTTTAGATTTCATTTAGGCATAAAATAGGTTAGCCATGCATTGCATTTGTTATTTTATTTTTGATGTGTTTCTTGGAGTGTTAGGGATAAGTAGAGAGTTAGATCCCTAGAACCCTAGCACTCGGGAAGGCAACTGTTGAAGTGGAAGCTCAATCAGGCTAGGACTCAGCTAATTCCAACTCATCATGGCTGGATACCAGCTCCCTTAGACTAGGGTTAACTCCATTCAGCTCATCTTAGCTGAATGGTAGCTCAAGAGAGCTCATCTTAGCTTACCCTAGCTCAGGTCAGCTTAGATCCAGCTCAACTCGGCTGAGTCTAGCTCATCTCAGCTCCCACCAGTTCAATGGGAGCTCTAGCTAGCTCAACTGAGTTGACTTGAGTCCACCTCAGCTCAAGCTCAGCTCACCTCAGCTCCAGCCAGCTCACAATAGCTAGACTCTAAGCTAGCTGAGCTACTACATGTTAACTAGTAGCTTAGCTAGCTTTAAAGCACTCATCAGAGGTAGTTCCAGCTCAACCTAGCTCCATCAAGGTTAGGGCCAGCTCAACTGAGCTCAACTACCTAAGCTTGGCTACTTGCATAAGAACTAAGTAGCTAAGCTCTGTAGTTGAGCTCCCCTTGAAGCTACCTTAGCAACCCCAACTCCAGAGTACCTGATACCAGCTCTAGAATACTCTTCTTCAGCTCTCTTCCATGAAACCCTTGCTCCTCCAGCTTTACTCTACTAGCTAAGCTAGCCTAGCTAAACTCTACTCCACCAAAAACCTCCATGGCCGTCCACTCTTCAACCCTTAACCCTAACCAAACCCTAACCCAACCTATCCTTGGCGCTAACCCACACCAACCACCACCACTCACACCCCTTCAAGTTGGCGCCAAAAACACCACATGCACCCCTTCCTTTTGGCATCGACTTCCCCTTAAATCCTAACCCAACACATCACCACCTAAAGCCAAACCTACCACCCACCTAACCCCTTCTAGAAACCTACACTTGGCACCAAATCTAACCCTCCATAACTACCCTAAACCCTACCTTAGTTGACACCAAAAATTACCCCCTTCATCCCTTCATTTGGCTCCAACACTTCCTCCCATCTACACCCTACATATTACCCCCCAACCTATCCTAACCCTCCATCTAGTGATGCCACCTAACTCCCCCCCTTAACCCACCTAAAGTGGCGCCAACTCCCTTAACTCCACCACAACCACCACCTCAAGCATCCTTCCTCTTTGGCACAAACCCTATATCTACCCTCCATCACATAACCACCACCATATAACTCCATCTCCACCCTACAACACACCTAACCAAACCCTTAACCCTAGCTACCACTTAGGGTTGGCGCCAACCACCAAGTACCCCTCCATTTTGGCACCAACCACCCTAGCCCTAGGATCCTATAACCACCAGCTAACCCTCATCATAGCCGTCCATCCTATAACCACCCTTAACCCCCTACCATTCCTATATAAACCCCCTACCACCACCATTAAATCTTCACCCTTGGCTACAATTTTCTACCCATATTTCCACCCACATAGAAGGTCAAGAGAAGAAGAAGATTACGGGGATACTCTGTCCCCTTGGTGTCTTCCCCTCTTCTCTTCTCTCTTGTGCCCATGCCAACCAAGGAAGGAAGCTAGGCATTGGAGGACAACCTAGGGTGCACGCCTACCCTAGGAAGTGGAGGATTTGAGGGTGGTACACTACCACCCTTGGAGGAGGAATCAAAGGTGGTCCACGCCACCTTAGGAGAAGCCTTTGAAGGTGGAATTCCATCCACCTTGGAGGAGTCAAGCACACCCCCTTGGGCTTACTAGGAGGAGTTCATCAATTGTGAGAAGAAGGAGATCTTTTTGATTGCGGGAGCAGCCGCAATTGGAGCAAGAGCCTTGCCATCTTCACCATCATTTTAGAGGATAACCATTTTTATTTTATTTTTGCACTTTTAATTCTAGTAGTTGAAGCATTCCACTACTAGGTTTTTGTGTAAAATAATTCCTCATTTTCATTAAAGTTGCCTTCTTTGCAATTTTGTCGCATTAGATTGTTGTATCTTTGTTCTAGCACTTTTTCACTTCCACTTCCTAATTACTCTTGGCCTCCATGTGCCTAGAGTGAGCTTAGGGAGGGGTCATAGTTGTCACTTAGGTTTTATCTTAGTGATTGTAGGTGTTAGTTGCTTTTCCATCAACAATTCACATTTTGCCTTCATTATTTCAAAACAAAAAAATTATATATTTAAAAGACCAAAAAGGAAGTTGAGTTCGATTTCCAAGAAAGAGACATAATTTTGCAAACATTTCGCCTCCTGGGATGACCCTAGATACTCCTCTATCTAGGTTATAAATTTTAAAAGCTAAAGTAGATTTGCATGTTGTAGCGACTTAAAACCCTAACCTTAAAAACCATGTAATTTTCCACTTGGCCGTCCTCTCATCTTCATCCGTGAAGATGATCTTCATTCGCGACCTCCATTCCCAGCCGTTGGATCTTGATCCAACGGTTGAGAGGTCTTCGCACCGCTCTCCTCTTCATGACACAAAGGAGGGCTTAGCACGTTGGCTAAGCATTCACCGCAGATCAAGTGGCGCGGGGTTGAATCTTGCTAAAGTGTCCTCATCGCATCAATTGAAATTCCACCGTCAGATCTTCATCGGGCGACCACGAAGCTTCCAAGCGATGCAATTCCGTGGGCTAGATTCGCATACGTGTGCGGTCACGCGAAATCATCCGTGTGATCAAACACGGGCGCGTTTTTAAGACATCTGCTAGCGTTGTCAGCCATCCGATGCTGATCCAGCGGCGCGTGCGCATCTCCTCAACGCAAACAGGTGCGCCTTCAAAGTGGCACGATCAGTGGGTGCAACTGAGCCCACAGATCTCGATCCAATAGCTACGCCTCCTCTAGTAGATTCTAGCGTGGATAGAGCACGAGTGTCAGCAAACTTTAGAGACATTTGGGGGATTGGCTGGCGTGGATCTATAGCGATGCCTTTGATGTCACTAAATGCCCTCTACACGAATTGCCATCTTCCCTTCACTATAAAAGGACCCCTACACCTTCTCTTCTTCTTCATCTCTTCCTTTCTTCCTCTCACCACCTCCAAGGCTCTAGAGAGAGCTTGTCCCAAGCCTAGGATGCTCCTCTAGAGTAGAAAAGAAAATAGTTTTCCCACCTCTCATCCCCATCGCAGAGCATCCCGTGACCATCCTCTCATCGCCTTTTGGGAAGAAGATCCTCGCTGCGACGTCGTCCTGCGCCATCCTCCATTCTTCGGCTCCATCCTCGTTCGTCCTGCTCCTCACCACCTTCTTCCAGGTGACATTAGAACGAGTCATCCTCCAAGCGACCGTCGAGGGGAATTCTCTCACCTCTTTCTATCTTTTTCGCTTTCGTAGTGTGGTTTTTCTGCTTTCGTAGTTGTAGTAAACATTTATTCATAAATAGATGATTGTTCTTCTCTCTCTCTCTCTTTTTCCTCTATATTCATCAACCTAATCTCTTTCTCTATTAATATACCAAAAAAAATTATAAAAGATAAAAATGACAAAAACAAATAAAAAGAGAAATGCGTATCTTTCAAAACCAAATGGTTGTCTCTCCGTGTTCGACCCGGAACTCACTTTTCGAGTTTCGGTTATAAATTTTATCTAATTGATGGATTTTCTCGCTAATCAAACTACGACGATGGGTTTTCCAAATCCAATCCTTTTCACGTGCGAATCAGCCATTATTATTTTGGTGCCGTTGCTGGGGAAGCAACGCTCTTTGTTTTTTTTCTCATGTTTTCCCGCATTACTTGCATATTTTTCTAACCTATCTTTCTTCTTTGATTTATTGTCTTGTAGGAACCCCATCGAGGAGCTGAGGGTGGTAGATTGGAGTAAAGTGTGGGTAGAGACATTTGTAGGTTTTCCCCCACCACCCCCACCCTAGATTTCATTTCACCACACTAATAACTCAAACCCAAATCAACTTAGGTGCTTTTTTTATAAACCCTAGGATAGATTTGGTTGTTTGTTTGCCACCTCCACCCATCTCATCCCCGTATATATATATATATAAACTCTTCTCTTGTGGGATTTACTGAAAGTGACACACATTAAACACCCACAACTTCCGACTTAAGGCACACCATTCCACTTTGATTCTACCACTTAACCGGGATCTGACTTGTGGACCCGGTACACTTCAACTCAATACAAATAAGTGAGTAGAAATCTGAATAGGTTAAACATTCTTGTGTGCCTTAAGTGGTGTAATAGGCGAATTGATTGAGATGTTTGGGCCGTACCACTCAATTTAAAACTGATCCATCAAGTAGCTTGCCTCTTAGGATTGATTTTTAGGGTTGAACCAGGCACTCAACATTTTTTTTTTTATTTCTAAAGGAATATATCATCACCAGTGCTTTCAAAAGTTGGAGTGTTCTACTGAACCTTGATTGAATACACTTAAAGATTAAACCCTAAAAGCTACTAAACAAGATTGAATCCTAAAAGACACATCATCAAATAACCTTGTTTGCAGATCCTGGTTGTGCACGCACACACATTTGAATTGATCATTAAGGGCATAACCCATCTAAAGGGCCCATCACATTCCAAGAGCATAATCATCCCAAGTTTAATTAAAATTGAGTAGACGTTGACCATAAGGATTGATTCGCTCTTCAGGGCTCAGACTGAGATTTTTTTTTTATTAATCTGCTTTGTTGGTCTATCTGATGTCTAGCTAGAGGAGTAGTGTCAAACGACCACAGCTGGGGGGTACACTAGGAACCAGAGGCGAAGCCAAAGGAAGAACCTTCTCCCCAGCCCCTCCCTCTAACTAATTGGATTGACTAGATAGAAGTAGACCAAATTGTTTATAATCTCAAGATGGGTCCTGGGAGTCTATAGGTCTTTAGGCTACCCACATAAGGATAGGCTTGGTTGATTGTATTGTAGGGCTCCTTTCTTTCTTTTGGTTTCCCCTCCTATTCTACCATGTATCCTTCCACATCCTACACTCATTTCTCATCCTACCCTCCTACCATCACTTATACCCAAGATGATTACTATCTCGTCTCAACTTATAATTACCCATCCACTAATCGAGATAACTTTGATTGGGGATACGATACCGGACCTCAATGTCCAGGGCCTAACCCTGGACAACAAAACTATGATCGTTATCCTTCCCACACCTACAATGATTATAGATCTCCATCCTTTAATGATCAACCTAACTCGATCTACAATCAAGAAGGATATGTTGACTATAACACCTACCCTCCCCAGTATTCCACTGAATATAGGTCACCACCATTATTTGAACAACTCGAGATGACCTACTATCAGGGAGAGACTCGAGAACCTTACTATCTTAACTCCCCTAGATTTAACCTGAACCCACCCAACCCTGAATCGAACCAGTCGGTTCAGGTGAACCAGATCCAGGATAGGGTGTTGTTTAATTTGAAGAAGACTATACAATCTTTAGAAGCTTAGCCAACACCATGCATTGAAGCATTGGAGCTTATGATCAAAATGATTGATGAATTTAATAGTTCTCTATTAGATTTGCTCCAAAATGTTAGGGATAGGGACCTGGGTGAGTTTCTTCTTGGGAAATTGTCGAGGTTGAGGATACATTCGTGGTTGCATTAGTCCAATCTTGGGATGATTCCCAGGATGGACCCCTTTCAGGAGAGCCAATGTTTGAACCCGCTCAGGCTCCTATCGAGGGGGATACTTTTTCTAAGACTAGGGATGAGCAAGTTTGGCTAGAGCAACCCATTGAGGATGAACCGATTGATTCACCTGAGATCACTAAGCAAGGGAGAGAGGAAAAATATGTCTCTTTGAACCAAGAAATGACAATCGATTTTGAGACATATATAAATGAGGATCATGAATTCTTTGACTCCGAGGGTGAAGAATCTCTTAGTGAAGTCTCACTTGAGCGTAAGGAAGATTATTTTAGTGAGACAAATAGGATTGAGGAATTCGACGAACCATTTGATAGCCCAATTATTGAAGATTTGGATTCAGTTGGGGCTAAGTTGGAGGATTCGAATCCTCATTTACTAGAAGATTCAATCAATAGCCCCATTTTTCAACCACACCCCAAAGGGATTGATTTTGATTTGGAAATCATTGTACCCAAGTCAATTTTGAGTCAGCCATGATTTCTTGACTTGGGTAAATCTTATGGGGTGAACGGTATGCTAGAGGTCCCAGAGCCTAAGCACTTGATGTTGGAGGATAGAAATGTTGAAATGAAAATTTGGGAGGTTAATTCTGAGGGAAAAACAAATTTGGATTTAAGGGTTCCTATTGACCTAAAACCACCTACTTTCTACTAGGACCCTTACGATATCTTTCATGTGCAACCCAAGCTCGGAATAACTGATTATTTTTTTGAGCTGAACATTAAGTGGACATCTGCACCTATTGAATCATCTTTACCTGTTGTCCGACACTTTGGTCTTGGATTGCACACCACCAAACTGCAGGCCCAGCCTCGTAAATACAATAATCATTGGTTCTGGGTGATTATCATCCAGAACCTTAGAACCACTTGACCCTGGGGCATGGGTCTGCACCATAACTTGGTCCACATCTATGAACATCTTCTATTGGCAGGTCTGAGGATCAATATTTTTATTTTGATTCTGACCCACACTTGTGAATTCTCATTTCTTCCATGTATGTATTTTATGCCTACCTAAAGGCATTAAACTTAGCACGTGTGTATACTCTCTTCTCTCTGCAAAGTTGATCGGGTTGTCACAAAATTCAGGTGATATTCGATTTACTCTGCCCTTTTCATATCTTTATTTTTACAAGGACATTGCATCATTTCGGCACGGGGGGTGGATAATTAATTCCTGAAATTATTTCGTTAGCTCTGCAGAATTTCTTTTATTTTCTTTAAATAAAATTGAAAATTCAAAAAGATAAAAAATAAGAAAAAATAGAGTTTGGAAGAAGCGAACTTAGGCATTTGAACTTTAGGAAATGATATGATAGGACTTAAATACTTAAACTCTTCAGGCCTTCGGGCTTAATTAGCCTAGGTGTCCTCTCGAATGTGGACTTAGCCAAAGTCCTCACCAAGTAATTCTATTTTAAAAAGGTTAATAAATTGGGGTGATAAGTATACAACTTATCAACCCGCCCTCTGATTTGAGGGGACTTTAAGCCTAAGAATCTACACACTTTTTGGCACTAACTCACTTTTCGGCAGTTTCTTCGAAAATTGGGTAGCTAATGAACCATGTATGGTGGTGATGAGAGCCTCATCATGAGCCTTAACTATCTCATTTTGACCTAAGAAAGAGAATAAGGGCTCCTACATAACCTAGAGAAGGGCTTAATTCAAGGAATAAGTGTTCTGAGAAGAAAACATGAAATGAAGGTTAAAATTGTAATTTTACCATTACAGTACATAAACGAGATTTCTCAGAGGAAAAACATAGGTCAAATGGTCTAAATAAGATAAAAAATGGGTTGGTTCAGTCAGAAATGGGTTCATGTGTAATCCAAGAATTAAATGACATTCTGTAACCCTAAAACAAGGCTCGCTTAATTCAATAAGGTTTTGGTTAGGATAAAAATCAAGTAAACCCTATAAAATTCATGAAAAAATATCCCCTAGGGTTTATAACCTTCAATTTGGCCTTTGGAACCTATTTTGACCTAGATTGGGGTCCTAGCTTATTAATTGACTTAATTTAGGTTTTTATGCAAAATGTCCAATCAAACATGGTCAAACCTAAAATCCAACTTCACCATTAGATTCCTGAGGTCAAAATTAGGTTTTTACCAAAATTTGGACCTAAGGGAAGGTCATCTTGACCTACTTTGCAAAATAGTACACCCAATTATATTTTGGTCCCTATCTTTTGAAAATCATTGCACTGACCCCCCTAACTTCCTCGCCACTCTTACAAACAGGTCCCTCCACCATTAATGGGGAGAAATCCTACTCCGGCGAGGAATGGAGGGGGAGTACTCCCTAATTCCTCAGAGATCTCCCAGATTTGGAAGGGAGATTCTCTGAGGAATTCCCTTCCATCTGAGTGTGGTCCTAATCCCCGATTCACACCCAATCCCTCGTGCGAACGCACGAGAGATTTGGGTATCCCATATATTTCCTACTCCAGTGAGTACTCTTGCGTTTGGAAGCTTGTCTTCCAAGCACAAGAGCCCCTGCCAGTGCCTATAAAATGATCCTCAACCCTGGCCGCAGCTCTTCATCTTGACTTGGCCAGAGATCCACCCCAATTTCTTCTTCTTCTCCTTCAGCCAAGTAGTCCAGCGAGCTCTGGCGAGCCTCCCTCCTCTTTCTCATTTCTTTGCCACAATACCAGTGGCAGGGCTGTCCTCACCATCTTCCTCTCCGCATCGTGCAACACCCGTGCGAGCATCTTTATTCCTATCGTCGCCGCCGTCTCCCTCCACTAGACACCTTCTTCTCCGACGACAGCAGGTACTGCCAGTCACCATCTCTCCCCCTTCGTCCACTTAATTAGGTTAGACTTACTCCTCTCTATCCCCTCTTAAATTCCCCTCAATCTATTTCACAAATTGCCCCTCGATAGCCATTGTCCACCGCCATCTTCCCCATCTCCGGCCAACCTCCGGCGAGACGCACCCATCACTCCACACCTCCACACGTCTCGCCACCAACCTCTTCACCTCCTCCATCGACCACTGAACATCTTCCACCCATCCATCGACTGCCTACACCTCCCTAAATGCCCCTTACCTAACCCATAAGCCTGGCCACAGGGTGACCTAGGCACGCACGCCTAGGCTGCCCTGCGGCCTGCCACCTACCGTCCCACCTTCGCCTTGACACGGTGAAGCTTCCCATGTATTTTAATGGGGCTGCAAGGCCGTGATTGTGTGTGACAGATCTGACCCCTCTGCCGCCATTAGCGATAGCTCGAGAAGGCCGCAAGCTTGCTGCAGGCTGGAGCACTCCAGGGTCCTAGGTCCAGAAGGCGCGGGTTGGTCACGCGCATTCATCTGTCCATGCAATTAGCTCTGCGAGGCCTCCAGCTGTAGCAATTGGAAGAAGACATCCGCTTGCAGGTGCGAGCAAAAGTTGGTGGGACATTAGTCCCACCTTGTGAATGCAGGAGTGAGGCACGTGGGATAAATTGATTTTGTGTTTTACTCTATTCGCCTCGAGACACACATGGGGTGAGGTCCCTCGCCCTTACCACGCCTCATCCGTGACACTCCCCCACGGACCTGGCACTCAGATCTGACTAACCTATCCGTGCACTCCTCGCGCACCACACCCACACAGGTGTGCCTGGACCTGGACACGCGACTGACTTGATTACATAGCTCTAGGAGAGCGTATCGAAGAGAGATTTACAGAGAGAGAGAGATGCGAAGGTGGGTAGAGGGGTAGGTTTTGTTCTTCAGTGTGTGCAGGGAAGAAGAAGGAGATGGAAGGTGCAGCTGAAGCTGAGGCACGGTGAAGCGAGGCTAAGCAGACTTAGCTAACACTTAGCCGCAGATAGACAGTAGAAAAGGAAGAAGAAGGAAGGAAAGCTAAAGGAAGAAGAACAGAACGTCAGAAGAAGGAAAGACAAAGGCCAAAGCTAAGGGAAGCAGAGCTAAGGAAGAAGAAGGAAGAAAGTCAATGTGCAGAGGAAGGAGAGAAGGAAGGAAGCAATAAGCTAAGAAGGCAAGCAACTGGAGCAGAGCAAAGAAAGGAGTTGCAAAGAAGAGACAAGGAAGGAGAAGCAGACAGCCAAAGTCAAAGAAGAATAGAAGAAAAAGATCTAAGGAAAATTAGGGAAAGAAAGAAAGAAGAAGAAGAGAAAGCAGACAGGAGAAGAAATAAGAGAGAGTTAAAAGAGAAAAATATCTTTTTAAAACGTATGATTCTATAATCAGACATCCAATTCTATTTTGCTACAATTTTAACTCTTAAACTCTTGCATTTATATTCTGAATTAAGTTTTGAGTAATTCTAAGTGTTCAATTACATTATTTAGATTAGTGAATCAATTCCATTTGCTCTTTGTGTTCGACCTTGGATACTTAGGTTTTCGAGTAATAAATTCTTATTTGTTTTCAATGCTTGGTCACCTATACTACGACGCAATTGACTTAAAAAACACGATCAAGTGCTGCAAACATTTTTGTGTCGTTGCCGGGGGGCAACTCACAATTTATCACTAGTCTCTACATTCTTTTTGATCATATTGAACACTAACTTGCCCTACTTTGCTTTGTTGTGATCTTGCAAGGTATTTCACGAGAAGATCCCTCCTGCAAGTCAACTACTCGAGGGTAGGTAATCTCTTTTCTTCCTTAAACCATCCCCTAATCCTTGAAAGACAAAAGGAAGCAATTAATTTAGGAATCAATTACCTTCTTTCTATAGTAATCACCATTTTTTTTTTAGATCCTATCCCGCAAAATTCCTGTACCTAATAGAAATCACACTTAATCTCCACGGACAACACATTTCTTTCTTTTAAGTCCAAAGAGAGCCTTTTTCAAGAAGAAAAGAGGATGGGAAATAGAACTAAATTAGGGTTTCAATAGTAGGGTTTTTGGAGTGCTAGTCACATATGCCTGTATAAAAGGAAATGAACCCTCCCACATTAGTGTGCGACCTAAGCCCTTGATTGAAGAGATCTAAACAACAAACCCTAAAAAAAAAGTTGAGCTCTAAAATCACTTGAATCTTAAAATCTTGGACCTAATAAACTGGGAGTCAAATCAGGGTGGTCTCTAGGTCCCGAGCCTAGAATCATTCTGCCATCTTTAGGACAGGTTAGGTGAAGTTGACCCCTTGGGTCAACCAACCTCCAATTTAGGTCACAACATCAAAACATCTAAAGTTCAAGTGAGAACCCTAAAGCACCTTTGAAATAAAAGTGGTAGACTTAAGAGGTCAAGGTCCCCATTCCGGTCTACCTGGAATCTCAGTGACAAGAGAGGTCAGGTGGGGGAAACCTTGTAACCCACGGGGATGCTCTACTGTGTAGGGGTCTTTGCAGGACTCTCCCTCTCTGGCCTCCTAGGTAATTCTCAGGTGGATGACCTTCTGATCCAGGGGTATCATTCTCCTCGAACCTCCATAGTCATCCAAACGTCTTTGGATGTCTTGATTGGGTCAAAAACATCTCCAGTCCCTCATCTTTTCTCTTTAAAGCACACACATACATTTTCAATGGGACTCTTTATTCAGATCTAGTCGCTTCATAACTTGATTCTACATCTTGATTCAAACTCTGATTCTACATCTTGATTCCACCACCTGATCCAAATATGCAGCCAAACCACTTAGGACTACCATTCAAGAAACCTGAATATCGGAGATCCATGAGAGATAGGGTGATTGAGGATGCCCTGAAATTCTATGAAAAAGAAGACAAAACCTCAACACTAGTAGAAAACATTTAGGTTGATGTCCCAACAACCATAGCCTTCATCATAACTTGCGCTCGCAGAAGCCACAAAAGGATCAACCCGAGACATGCTCATCACAGGATACATTGAGATAGAAAAACTGCACAATCTTGAATACCTTCAATGTATGACAAAGCCTATACTTTGGGAGCGACACCAAGATGATCTTGAAAAATGGGAAGAGATAATGAGATTGTTAAAACAAATTATCGACCAGAAGTACCTGTATATACCACAAACAGAGGATGAACCATCTTGGGACAACATCGAGGATTAATCTGGTCTCGGGTTTGAGGCACAAAATGATTGTGGATTCCCAACCCAGATGGAGTACAATGTGCCTAAGATTGAAGAAGGTTGGGAAGCTCCAATTGCAAGAGAACACAATGTTGAGCCCACTCTAGACCATGAATCACCAGGCTTAGAATCCCCAAACTCGTGCAATAATGAGAGTAGAACTGAACCTCGCAAGGGTGTAAATTCTGCCCCTTATTCTGATAAGGTGACCCTTGAAGGTTATTCAGACCTAGATTCTAGTGATTCAACCCACATCCTAAGCCCAGAATCTAGATCTGAAACCTATTGGGAAGATTTCAAGGTCCCATATGAGGAAGATCAAATTTTTAATGAAGAATATGATTTTGGGTCTCTATTTGATGAATATCCCTTGCCAACATCCTCAGAGGAACCAATCGATTTTTCGGAAGTCATGCCAATTTACGATACAGAAACTGAGGAGTTGGACGAGTGGGGTTTCAATTGGGTCTGTCCTACCAGCTTGGAACCTGAGCCTCTAGCAGATAAGGACACCTTTTTAAGCTCAAAATTGACATCTAGGATAGACCCCAGTCAGGTTGCTGAATGTACAGCATATGATTTATTCTATGGTGGAACTCATGATCTTGAATCTCATTCAGATTTTGATTTTCGCAAACTCTTCGATGATTTCGAATCTGACCATAACATCAGAGAAAATCTGCTTCTTGATTATAACAAGCCAATCTACAACCTCAGCTCACATCACTCATTCTCTAACTTCGATTTTGAAAGTTACTATGAGTCTCTACATGAAACCACCAGTCATTCCTTTCTAGAAGAGCACTCATACACGATTCTCATTGAAGCCACCTCTTCCACACATACAGAACCGATCAAAACCCGTTCTCTACCCCGACCTGCAACCGGACTCAATTTCTATTCTGATTCACCTCCCAATGAGCCGTTTGTAAATGATTCAACTCCACATCTATACCGGGCATCGGGTATTGATTAGACTAAAAAACATGATCCATCATTCTCTGATCACCCTTGTAGGGTTTCCACACCATGCACTGATTATTTTTCAGAACCCTACTCTGACCAGGCTGATTCGACTCAGCCTAAACCTTAGTTTTCACTTCCATATCCATCCAAGCCACATTGTATATGGTGGGTTTCGCATCTGTTGATCTACATCTATCAACCCACCAGACTGATTGGGTTTGGGCTGCATCATCAGCCTGTTGATCTTAACAAGCACCTAGTTGGACCAACCAGGCTCTTAATCAAGGTGCTTGTTTTACAAAACTCTGCTGATTTGACCACTCCCTCTCCACCCCATTTTTCGCTCGGCTGAAGGTGTTGAATTTAGCACTTAACGGGAGGCAACCCGTCATTCAAAAAATAGAGACCCATTTGATTATCCGTCTGTACTCCACATCCATTACACCTTGAGTTCAGCCTTAGACAGTTGACCCCACCTCTGGTACACGAACCAGAGCTTGAAATCGTCCACATCAGTCATTTCCGACCCATTCACCCACCCGATGTATCATGTTCTAAGTCCTTGACCTCAACACTATTTCACACTCTCCATTTATAATGAGGACATTGCAAAACTTAGGTA
This sequence comes from Thalassia testudinum, assembly GCA_037157565.1. NCBI lineage: Eukaryota > Viridiplantae > Streptophyta > Magnoliopsida > Alismatales > Hydrocharitaceae > Thalassia > Thalassia testudinum. The sequence goes on from JAZHRO010000063.1 coordinate 139,139,392, forward strand.
TGGGGGGGTGATAAAGTGCATACATACAGAACCAAGAAAAAGTCAGAAGGATTCTCACAAAAAAAATTCACATATGTCAAAAACACAAAAAAATTGAAAAATTATGAAAAAGAACAAAAAATTGGAGGAGGGAGGAAATTTTGTAAGCCACATAATTATAAGGAGGAGAAAAAGAGCAAAATGACAAAAAGGGGCACAAAATGAAAAAGAAAAAAAGATAGTCATTAGTAAGAGATTAAGGAATTAAACCAAAATTCTAGACCACATCAAGAAAAGAGAAAAAAAAAGTGCTAAGGAGACACAAAAAGAGATTAGCAGGAACGCTGATCTTAGGCCTTTTGGGCTAGACTCTTAGGCTTAAAAATTCACGTATCCACTAAGATCTGGATAATCCTTAAGAGGTTGGGGAAAATGCGAAGCTTAAGTATTAGGTCTAAGGCTTAGGAAGTATTTGACCTCGTTAAATGACCTTTAGTTTGTGGGATTCGGTAACCTAAGCACCCCAATTCACACACAGTTTGGTTCAGTGCGCATAAATATCAAAATCACGCAAAAAGCATTTCAATGTTCTGAAAAAGTCGCTTAGATTAGGAGCGGCCGATCAACATAAGTTGATTTGGATGAGTTCCCGACACGGAGAGGTGGGAAATTCCCCTCGAAGATGCAGAACAACATATCGTCTCCTCGGTGCTTGTCTCTTAGGATATTTAAATATCCTATCGGGGGCATGTAAGCACTCCGCTGGTTCAAATACCATGGGTGGCACTATCTCGAAATGTCGATTGCTAGGGTTTGGATTTGGCCACGGAATGCCATGGGTGGGATTATCTCAAAATATCAAAAGCCAGGGTTCTGGGGGTTGCCATGGGTGGTGCTATCACGAAGCATCGATTGCCAGGGACCCTTGAGGATTGATGGGAACGAGGAATCTGATACAGACCGTGTTGAGAAGCCAATTCGAAGCTAGAAATAAAAAGAAAAGAGAGAGAAAGCTCTTCAAACAAATAAATCTTCTATCTCTCTCTTACAAAAATGCACTGCAAACTGAACCTAGGCTAAAACTGTCTTAAGAACGGGTGCTTTAACCGCGGAGTCCAACAAACCCTAGGTTAGTTTCTACAGACCTTAAAAACCTTTGCGGAGGATTGAGGCCAAAGCCGGTCAGGTCCGGATTTTGGTTGTACTTGAGTACCTCTAGGCCTATTGTTGGCATTCTGAACTAATCACAAGAAAAATAAAAGCACTTATCACAATTAATGACAAACACTAAGGGTTTAGAACAGAAGTTAAAACCTTGAAATTTTGCTAAGGGACTAGCAAAATCTAGGCATAGGGGTATGATGAAAGCTTCATCATGAGCCCTAACTAGCTCATTGTGACCTAAGAAAGAGAATAAGAGCTCCTACATAACCTAGAGAAGGGCTTAATTGAAGGAATAAGTGTTCTGAGAAGAAAACACGAAATGAAGGTTAAAACTACAATTTTACCATTTCAGTACATAAACGGGATTTCTCAGAGGAAAAACATAGGTCAAATGGTCTGAATAAGATAAAAAGTGGGTTGGTTCAGTCAGAAATGGGTTCATGTGCAATCCAAGAATTAAATGATATTCTGTAACCCTAAAATAGACCTTCTTAATTCAACAAGGTTTTGGTCAGGATAAAAATCAAGTAAACCCTCTAAAATTCATGGAAAAATATCCCCTAGGGTTTTTAACCTTCAATTTGGCCTTTGGAACCTATTTCAACCAAGATTGGGGTCCTAGCTCATTAATTGACCTAATTTGGGTTTTTATGTAAAATGTCCAGTCAAACGTGGTCAAACTTAAGTCCAACTTCACCATTGGATTCCTGAAGTCAAAATTAGGACCTAAGGGAAGGTCATCTTGACCTACTTCGCAAAATAGTACACTCAATTACATTTTGGTCCCTATCTTTTGAAAACCATTGCACAGACCCCCCTAACTTCTTTGCCACTCTTACAAACAGGTCCCTCCACCATTAATGGGGAGAAATCCTACTCCATCAAGGAATGGAGGGGGAATACTCCCTGATTTCTCAGAGATCTCCCAGATTTGGAAGGGAGATTCTCTGAGGAATTTCCTTCCATCTGAGCGTGGTCCTAAACCCTACTTCACACGCAATCTCTCGTGCGAACGCACGAGAGATTTGGGTATCCCAATCTTCGGCGAGGACTCTTGCATTTGGAAGCTTGTCTTCCAAGCACAAGAGCCCCTGCCAATGCCTATAAAATGATCCTCAACCCTGGCCGCACCTCTTCAGCTCGACTTGGCTAGAGATCCACCCCAATTTCTTCTTCTTCTCCTCCGGCCAAGTAGTCCAGCGAGCTCCGATGAGCTTCTCGTTGCTCTGCCACAATACCAGTGGTAGGGCTATCCTCACCATCTTCCTCCGCATCGCGCAACACCCGTGCGAGCATCTCTATTCCCATCGTCGCCGCCGTCTCCCTCCACTAGACACCTTCTTCTCTGGCGGCAGCAGGTACTGCCGGTCACCATCTCTTCCTCTTTGTACACTTAATTAGGTTAGACTTACTCCTCTCTATCCCCTCTTCAATTCCCCTCAATCTATTTCACAAATTATCCCTCGACAGCAACTATCCACCGCCATCTTCCCCATCTCCGGCCAACCTTCGGCGAGACGCAGCCATCACTCCACACCTCCACACATCTCGCCACCAACCTCTTCATCTCCGCCATCGACCACTGAACATCTTCCACCCATCCATCGACTGCCTACATCTCCCTAAATGCCCCCCGACCTAACCCATAAGCCTGGCCATAGGGTGACCTAGGCACGCACGCCTAGGCCGCCCCGTGGCCTGCCACCTACTGTCCCACCTTCGCCTTGACATGGCTAAGCTTCCCATGTATTTTAATGTGGTCGCAAGATCGTGATTGTGTGTGACAGACCTGACCCCTCCGCCGCCATTAGCGACAGCTTGAGAAGCTCGCAAGCTTGCTCCAAGCTAAAGCACTCCAGGGTCCCAGGTCTAGAAGGCGCGGGTTGGTCACGCGCATGCATCTGTCCAGGAAATTAGCTCTGTGAGACCTCCAGCTGCAGTAATTGGAAGAAGACATCTGCCTGCAGGTGTGCGCAAAAGCTGGTGGGACATTAGTCCCACCTCGTGAATGCAGGAGTGAGGCGCGTGGGATAAATTGATTTTGTGTTTTACTCTATTCACCTCGAGACACACATGAGGTGAGGTCCCTCGCCCTTACCACGCCTCATCCGTGACACTCCCTCGCGGACCTGGCACTCGGATCCGACTAACCTATCCATGCACTCCTTGCGCACCACACCCACACCGGTGCGCCTGGTCCCGGGCATGCGACCGACCCGATTACCTGGCTCTGGGAGAGAGTACCGAAGAGAATTTACATAGAGAGAGAGATGCGGGGGTGGGTAGAGGGGTAGGTTTTGCTCTTCAGTGTGTGCAGGGAAGAAGAAGGAGAAGGAAGGCGTGGCTGAAGCTAATGCACGGTGAAGCGTGGCTAAGCAGACTTAGCTGACACTTAGCCGCAGACAGACAGCAGGAAAGGAAGAAGAAGGAAGGAAGGCTAAAGGAAGAAGAAGAAAATGTCAGAAGAAGGAAAGACAAAGGCCGAAGCTAAGGGAAGCAGAACTAAGGAAGGAAGAAGAAGGAAGAAAGGCACTGTGCATAGGAAGAAGAGAAGGAAGGAAGTAATAAGCTAAGAAGGCAAGCAACTGGAGCAGAGTAAAGAAAGGAGCTGCAAAGAAGAGACAGGGAAGGAGAAGCAGACGGCCAAAGTCAAAGAAGAATAGAAGAAAAAGATCTAAGGAAAATCAGGGAAAGAAAGAAAGAAGAAGAAGAGAAAGCAGACAGGAGAAGAAATAAGAGAGAGTTAAAAGAGAAAAATATCTTTTTAAGACGTCTGATTCTATAATCAGACGTCCAATTCTATTTTGCTACAATTTTAACTCTTAAACTCTTGCATTTATATTCTGAATTAAGTTTTGAGTAATTCTAAGCGTTTAATTACATTATTGAGATTTGTGAATAAATTCCATTTGCTCCCTATGTTCGACCTCGGATACTTAGGTTTTCGAGTAATAAATTCTTATTTGTTGTCAATGCTTGGTCACCTATACTACAACGCAACTGACTTAAAAAGCACGATCAAGCACTGCAAATAGGTGGTATGGCTGGCAAGTTATCGGTGGTAATAGCCCATCGGCTGGTTGTCTAGAGCCCAGCCACAAGACCATTTTCTTCGTACTGTCTTTAGGTAAATCTTAGATCTGGGAAGCAACCTACTTAAAAAATGAAAAAAGAAAGAAAAATAAACAAATAAAATCACATTTCACCACACGAGTATGGCTGGCAAGTTGCCGTGGGTAATAGCTCATTGGCCGGTTGTCTAGACTCCAGCTCACAAACATGCACAATAATTCCCAAAACACTTATGGAAGAAGCAGGGAAGTAGAATAAATCGAGGAGATATACACTGGGTTCGCCCTTGTGTTGACCCCATAGATAAAAGAAGTAAGGAGAAAGCTACCATTCGAAAACATAAACCTTTAGGCAAGGTCACCTAGGGTCATAGAAACCTGAAGTCCATTTTAACGGCCACCTAATGAGCCTTTCACTCTTTTCAATAGATACATAGCACTTAGAGTCCTTTTTGAGTCTTGGGTGGGCCAGGTAGCCGTTAAAAGTTATCCCAGAACTCTCAAACTCCAAAAGTCCAAAAAAATTAGAAAAGAAGAAAAAAGGGTATCTTCCCTTTTCAAATAAGGTGAGGATTTGGGCGATCTGCATTCTGGCAGACACCCAGGTACTGTTGAGTCTTCATAGTTTAGGACCTTAGTTGAAATTTTCTATTGTTAATAAATAACTTAGTCCTAAGCGATTAAGACCTAATTTTATTTTTATGCATAGCATGTAGTTTAATTTTGCTAGGGACTGGCAAAAGATAGGGATGGTGGTATGATATAGACACATCTATTTAGGTTAAAATGCCTAATCATGCATGTTCCTAGGCTTAGATTTGCATTTCATATTATAAATATTGCGTAGCATGCATCATTCTGCATTTATAGTAGTTGTATATATATTAGGTTAATTAGGTCCTTTTTATGGTTAGGAGAGGAGGATTTATTTCAGGGCCTCGGATGGATGATCGGACTGTACGGATTTGATTAGGACAACGATCGGAGTCTAATGCCTCCGAAATCGTCAAGATTGGAGTCCCGTAGCATCATATGAAGTCTGAGGAAGATCAACGGCCAGGGGGCAATGCGACATCCATGTGGACTTCGGATGAAAAATCTAATCGTATGGATGGATCCGGAGCGATGATCGCAGTTCGACAATGTGAAAATCAACTCGATCCAAGCATCGTGGCACCCTCCACAACAGAAAGAAGTTGGACGACCTAGATGGTGCCACGTGGTGCCATCCAGGCCACCCAACACTGGTCAACAGCAACTGAAGGTGCCCACTCTTCATCTGCGACCTCCATTCCCAGCCATTGGATCTTGATCCAATGACTGAGAGGCCTTTGCACAGCTCTCCTCTTCGCGACACAAAGGAGGGCTTAGTGCATTGGCTAAGCACTCTCTGTAGATCAAGTGGCGCGGGGTCGAATCCTGCTGAAGCATCCTTGCCACATTAATTGAAATTTGACTGCCGGATTTTCATCGGGTGATAACGAAGCTTCCACGTGGCGCAATCCCATGGGCTAGATTCACATATGCGTGCGATCATGTGAAATCACTTGCGTAATCAAACGTGGGTGCATTTTTAAGACGTCTGTTGTCGTTGTCAGCCATCTGATGCTGATCTAGCAGTGTGTGCATCTCCTCAACGCCAGCGGGCACGCCTTCAAAGGGGTGCATCAATGGGCACAGCTGAGCCCTCAGATCTCGATCCAATGGCTACGCCTCCTTCAGTAGATTCCAGCGGGGACAGAGCACGAGCGCCAGCAAGCTTTAGTGACGTTTGGGGGATAGGCTGGCGCGGATCTACAGCGACGCCTTTGATGTCAGTAAATTCCCTCTACACGAATTGCCCTCTTCCCTTCACTATAAAAGGACCCTTACACCTTCCCTTCTTCATCTCTTCCTTTCTTCCTTTCACCACCTCCAAGGCTCTAGAGAGAGCTTGTCCCAAGCTTGGGATGCTCCTCTAGAGTAGAAAAGAAAATAGTTTTCCTACCTCTCATCCCTATTCGTGGAGCATCTCATGGCCATCCTCTGACCGCCCTTTGGGAAGAAGATCCTCGCCGCGACGCCGTCTGCCCAATCCTTCGTCTTCCGGCTCTGTCCCCGTTCGTCCCACTCCTCACCACCTTCCTCCAAGCGACGTCAGAGTGAGTCATCCTCAAAGCGACTATCGAGGGGGATTCTCTCACCTCTTTCTATCTTTTTCTCTTTCGTAGTGTAGTTTTTCTACTTTCGTAGTTGTAACAAACATTTATTCATAAATAGATGATTGTTCTCTCTCACTCTCTCTCTTTCCTTTATATTTTGCAATTAGATTAGCTAGAATTCATCAACCTAATCTCTTGCCCTATTAAAATACCAAAAAAATTATAAATGATAAAAACAACAAAACAAATAAAAAGAGAAATGCGTATCTTTCAAAACCAAACGTTCGCCTCCCCGTGTTCGACCCAGAACTCACTTTTCGAGTTTTTGTTATAAATTTTATCTAATCGAAAGATTTTCTCGCTAATCGAACTACGACGATGGGTTTTCCAAATCCAATCCTTTTCATGTGCGAATTAGTTGTTATCACCTACGAATACAAGAGCGTCGTTTGTGCCCTTATGTGGTTCATGCACTTCGCATCAATAGCCGATGCACTTCCATTAAAGGGAATTTTCCTTAGCCTATAGTAGCAGATTCACTTATTTACTTTGTGGCTCTAGAGGATATTTCGTTATTGTCTTTGTTTGGGTATTCACCTTGTGAATTCTTGTCTCCCTCGTGAGATAAAATATTCCTCGTGAAGAGGGGGGTTTTGAGGTTATGCTACCCTCAAGTAAAAAGTAGCATGGTTGTAAGAGGTTGTACTACCCTCGTTGAAGTAGTACGCTAGTGAATTTGATCGACTAGGTCAATCGGGAAATCCTAGATCGAGAGGTTTAGGTGGTGGTTTTTACCTGGGTTTGGGTTTCCACCTAAAATCTCTTGTGTACTTGTGTGATTGCTATTTTTGTGAGATTGTTATTTCATTTCCATATTTTATTTTATATCACGCAAATCTCACCCCCTCCTTTAGAACCTACATTTGATATTAGTGTAGATCTCGCATCTTTGACGTTACACACCCTTGAGTAAACATGGAGGGAAGCATGTTTGCGATGAGAACATCCGAGAGGCAGTCTACTACCCATCTGCCATTTTTCAACGGGAGCAACTACCCTTACTGGAAGCTTTGTATGAAGACTTGGCTCCAAGCAAATGACTACACGATATGACAGCGGTGCGAAGTGCCATATGCCATCTTGGAAAGGCCTAAGGTAAGTTACTCCCAACAACAAACTCAAGAACGTTCACTCAACGCGAAGACAATGAACACGTTGTGTTGAGCATTGAACCTGGAGGAATTTAACTAGATCTCTCAATGCACTACCGTATATGAGATTTGGTATACATTAGAGGTAACTCATGAGGGTACCTCAAAGGTAATGGCTTTTAAGATTAATACTTTATCTCAAGAATTTGAATCTTTTTCTATGAAAGCTAATGAAACTTTAAGTGAGATGAACACTAGGTTCACTCTCATAGTGAATAATTTGAAAGCTTTAGGGAAGACCTTTATAAAAGGGGAGCTTTAAGGAAAGCTTCTTCGTTTCCTTAGACCGGAATGAGAACAAAAGGTCACTGATGAGAGCCTCATCATGAGCCATAACTAGCTCATTTTGACCTAATAAAGAGAATAAAAGCTCCTACATAACCTAGAAGAGGGCTTAATTGAAGGAATAAGTGTTCTGAGAAGAAAACATGAAATAAAACTTAAAACTGCAATTTTACCATTGCAGTAATAAACGGGATTTCTCAGAGGCAAAACATAGGTCAAATGGACTAAATGAGATAAAAAGTGGGTTGATTCAATCAGAAATAGGTTCATGTGCAATCTAGGAATTAAATGACATTTGGTAATCCTAAAACAGACCCGCTTAATTCAACAAGGTTCTGGTCAGGATAAAAATCAAGTAAACCCTCTAAAAATCATGGAAAAATATCCCCTAGGGTTTAGAACATTTAATTTGGCCTTTGGAACCTAGTTTGACCTAGATTAGGGTCCTATCTCATCAATTGACCTAATTTGGGTTTTTACACAAAATGTCAAGTCAAACGTGGTCAAACATAAAATCAAACTTCTCCATTGGATTACTTAGGTCAAAATTAGGTTTGTACCAAAATTTGGAGCTAAGGGGAGGCCATCTTGACCTACTTTGCAATTTAGTACACCCAATCACATTTTGCTCCCTATCTTTTGAAAACCATCACATTGAACCCCCTAACTTCCTCGCCAATCTTACAATCAGGTCCTTCCACCATTATTGGGGCAAAATCCTTCTCTGGCGAGGATTAGAGAGGGAATACTCTCTGATCCCTCAGAGATCCCCTCCCAGAAGTGGAAGGGAGATTCTCTGAGGAATCCCCTTCCATCTGAGCCCGACCATGATCCTAGATTTGCACCCAATCTCTCGTGCAAACGCACGAGAGATTTGAGTATCTAACCACCTTCCATCTCCGGCGAGATGTTGGTGGCAGAAGACGTGCCCTCCACGCACCAGAAGCATGCCCAAGCACCTATAAATTAAACCCTAACTCCGGCTGCACCTCCTTAGCTTGACTTGGCTCGGATTCCACCTCAAATTCATCTCCTTCTCCGGCCAAGGTGTCCAGCGAGCTCCGGCGAACCCCCCTCCCCTTCCTCTTCGCTCTGCCACAAAACCAGTGGCAGAGCCGTCTTCCTCATCCTCCTCCGCATCGCGCAACACCCGCGTGCGCTGCCCTAGCCTCGTCGTCGCCGCCGTCTTCCCCCACTGGGTATCTTCTTCTCCGGCGACAGCAGGTACTGCCATCCGCCTCCTCGTCCCTTCGTCCCTTTAATTAGGTTAAAACTCTTCTTCTCTATCCCCTCTTTCATTCCCCTCATTTTATTTCATCAAAAACCCCTCGATCGCCGCTATTCACCATCACCTTCCTCATCTCCGGCCACCCTCCGGCAAGTCGCTCCCATCGTTCCGCAGCCCCACACGCCTCGCCAACCATCACATAACCTCTGCCTCACCTCACTGAGTAACATCTGCCCATCCACCATCCCTCTACGCCTCCGCAACAGTCCCCTGAATACACCCATCCATCTGGCCACGGGGCGACCTAGGCACGCATGCCTAGGCCACCCCACAGCCTGCCACATAGCTCATCACCTTCGCCATGACACGGTGAAGGTTCCCCGTGACACGGCGAAGGTTCCCCGGTGATCTGATTAGGTCGCGAGGCTCTTTTCGTGTCTGACAGGTTCCATGCCCCGGCCGCCATTGACGGCAACTCGAGGAAGCTCCACGCTCGCTCCAGGCTTCAAGATCGTAAGGCTCTAGGTGCAGCTCACTCGGGGAGGCATTGCTAAGATATCTGACCCAGCAAGAGACGCTGCGAAGTCCGCAGCTATGGAAATTGAACGATAGACTTCTGCAGGCACGCGCAAGAGAAGGCCGGGAGTTTTAGTCTCACATCGGTAACTTACAAAACGCTGCCATGGTTTATATTATTTTCGTGATTGCAGTTCAGTGCCTTTGAACGCACTTGGGGTGAGGTCCCTCACCTTATCTCACGCTGCCTCGTCTGTGAGTTCACCACGCGGATCTGGCGTGACCCGACCCGACCTTATCCTGAGCACACCTCGTGCACCACCCTCACGCCGGTGCACCTGGTCACGGGCGCGTGATCTGACCCGTTTGTTTATCCGGCTCTGGGAGAGCGTCCTGAGAGTGGTCCACAGAGAGAGAGAGAGAGACGCATCTGTGTGGGTAGAGGGTTAGGTTTTGCTTTGCTGTGGTTGTGCAGGGAAGGAAGAAAGAAGGAAGGAGTGAAGCCAACACTTGGCCGCTACTAGCAAGGGAAATGAAGAAGTAAGGAAGCCTTCGCAGAAGAAAAAGAGAGAAGAAAAGGAAGAGGCAAAGGGAAAAGAGAAGAAGAACTGAGGAAAAAGAAGAAGAGGAACTGAAGTAGAGACAAGTAAGAAGACCCGTAGAAGATAGAAGAAAATAGAAAGAAGTAAGGCAGAAGAAAAGCAAGAAGCACTGCAGAAGAGAAAGAACAAGCACAAAGAAGAAAGGAAGAAAATGAAAAGAAGAATCAAAGAAGGGAAAACACACTTTTAAGACGTCTGATCCCATGATCAGACATCCAATTTCTCCTTTTTGCCTCAATTACTTTTCAAACTCATACATTTATATTTGAATTAAGTTTTGAGTAATTAAAGTGTTCAATTACATTGTAGAGATTAGTAATGAATTCCAATTGCTCCTTGTGTTCGACCTCGGATACTCCGATTTTCGAGTAATAAAACTTTTATTTGTTGACGATGCTTGATCACCTATACTACGACGTAATTAATTGTGAAAACACGATCGAGAATATGCGTCAACATTTTGCCGCCATTGTAGGGGAGCAACGTGCAATTTATCACTAGTCTCTACATTCTTTTTATCATATTGAACACTAACTTGCCCTACTTTGCTTTGTTTTGGTCTTGCAGGTATTTCACGAAGATCCCTCCCGCAAGTCAACCACTCCAGGGCAGGTAATTTTTTTTTCTTCCTTAAACCATCCCCTAAGCTTTGAAAGACAAAAGGAAGAAATTAATTTAGGAATCAATTGCCTTCTTTCCATAGTAATCACCATTTTGAGGCAAACATTTCCTAATTTTGCGAAAATTTTTTCAAATCTTCTTGAAGTTGGAGCAATTTTTTAGATTCTATCCCACAAATTTATGTGCCTAATAGAAATCACGCTTAATCTCAGCTGACAACACACTTCTTGTTTTTAAGTCCAAAGAGAACCTTTTCAAAAAGAAAAAGAGGATTGGAAATAAAACCAAATTAGGGTTTCTACAGTAGGGTCTTGAAGTGCTAGTCACACATGCCTGCATAAAAGGAAATAAACCCTCCCACATCAGTGTGCTACCCAAGCCCTTGAGTGAAGAGATCTAAACAAGACAAAGCCTAAGAAAAATTGAGCTCTAAAATCACTTGAATCTTAAAATTTTTGGACCTAATAAATTGGGAGTCAAATTAGGGTGATCTCTAGGCCCCAAGCCTAGAATCATCCTGCCACCTATAGGACAGGTCAGGTGAAGTTGACCCCTTGGGTCAACCAACCTCTAAATTTGGTCACAACATCAAAACATCTAAAGTTCAAGTGAGAATCCTAAATCACCTCTGAAATAAAAGTGGTAGACTTAAGAGGTCAAGGTCCCCATTCTGGTCTACCTGGAATCTCAGTGAAAAGAGAGGTCGGGTGGGCGAAACCCTGTAACCCGTGGGGATGTTCTACCGTGTAGGGCTCTTTGCGGGACTCTCCCTCTCTGGCTGCCCAGGTAATTCTCAGGTGGACGACCTTCTGATCCAGGGGTACCATCTGCCTCGAACCTCCATAGTCATCCAAACGTATTTGGGTGTCTTGATTGGGTCAAAAATATCTCTAGTCCCTCATCTTTTCTCTTTAGAGCACACACACACATTTTTAGTGGGACTCGTTATTCAGATCTGATCGCTTCATAACTTGATTCTACATCTTGATTCAAACTCTGATTTTACATCATGATTCCACCACCTGATCCAAATATGCAGCCAAACCACCTAGGACTACCTGTCAAGAAACCTGAATATCAGAGATCCATGATAGATAAAATGATTGAGGATGCCATGAAATTCGATGAAAAAGAAGAAACCTCAACACCAGTAGGAAGCTTTCAGGTTGATGTCCCAACAACCACAACCTTTATCATAACTTGTGCCCAAGTACTATTAGCAGAAGCCACAAAAGGATCAACCCGTGACTTGATCATTATTGGATACATTGAGATAGAAAAACTACACAATCTTGAATACCTCCAATGTATGACAAATCTTTGACTTTGGAAGCAACACCAAGATATTCTTAAAAAATGAGAAGAGATAATGAGATTAGTAACACAAGTTATTGACCAAAAGTACCCGTATATACCACAAACAGAAGATGAACCACCTTGGGACAACATTGAGGATCAATCTGAGCTCAGGTTTGAGGCACAAAATGGTTGTGGATTCCCAACCCAGATGGAGTATAACGTGCCTGATATTGAAGAAGGTTGGGAAGCTCCAAATGCAGGAAAATACCATGTTGAGCCCATTCTAGAATCCCAAAACTACTGCAATAATGAAAGTAGAACTGAACCTCTCGAGGGTGTAAAGTCCGTCCGTTATTCTGATAAGGTGACCCTCGAAGGTTATTCAGACCTAGATTCTAGTGATTCAACCCACATCCTAAGCCCAGAATCTAGATCTGAAATCTATTTTGAAGATTTCAAGGCCCCATATGAAGAAGATTAATCTTTCAATGAAGAATATGATTTTGGGCCTCTATTTGATGAATATCCCTCGCCAACATCCTCAGAGGAACGAATCGATTTTTCGAAAGTCATGCCAATTTACGATACAGAAACTGAGGAGTTAGACAAGTGGGGTTTCAATTGGGTTTGCCCTACTAGCTTAGAACCTGAGCTTCCACCAGATAGGGACACCTTTTTAAGCTCAGAATTAACATTTAGGCTAGACCCCAGTCAGGCTGCTGAGTATACAACATATGATTTATTCTATTATGGAACTCACGATCTTGAATCTCATTCAGATTTTGATTTTCGCAAACTATCTGACGATTTCGAATCTGACCATAACATCAGAGAAATCTGCTTCCTGATTATAACAAGCCAATTCTCTTTGAAGCCACCTGCTCCACATATACAGAACCAATCAAAACCCGTTCCCTACCCTGACCCGCAACCGGACTCAATTTCTATTCCGATTCACCTCTCACTGAGCCGTTTGCAGATGATTCAACTCCATATCTATACTAGGTATCGGGTATTAATTAGACCAAAAATCAAGAGCCATCATTCTTTGATCACCCCTGTAGGGTTTCCACACCATACATTGATTATTTTTCGGAATCCTACTCTGACCAGGCTGATTCGACTTAGCCTAAACCTGAGTTTTCATTCCACATCCATCAGAACTTCATTTCATATGGTGGGCTCCGTATCTGTTGATCTACATCTATCAACCCACCAGACTTATTGGGTTTGGGCTGCATCATCAGTCGACTGATTTTAACAAGCACCTGGTTGGACCAACCAGGCTCTTAATCAAGGTGCTTGTTTTACAAAATTTCGCTGATTTGACCACTCCCTCTCCACCCCATTTTCCGCTCGGCTGAAGGCATTAAATTTAGCGCTTAACAGGAGGCAACCCGTCATCCCAAAAACAGAGACCCGTCTGATTATTCGTCCGTACTCCACATCCATTGCACCTTGAGTTCAGCCTTAGACAATTGATCCCACCTCTGGTATAGGTACCAGAGCTTGAAATTGTCCGCATCAGTCATTTTCGACCCATTCACCCACCCGATGTATCCTATTCTAAGTCCCTGACCTCAACACTATTTCACACCCTCTGTTTACAATGAGGACATTGCAAAACTTAGGCATGGGGGGGGTGATAAAGTGCATACATACAGAACTAAGAAAAAGTCAGAAGGAGTCTCACACACAAAAAAATTCACATATGTCAAAAACATAAAAAATTGAAAAATTATGAAAAAGAACAAAAAAATTGGGGAGGGAGGAAATTTTGTGAGCCACATATTCATAAGGAGGAGAAAAAGAGCAAAAAAATGACAAAAAGGAGCACAAAATGAAAAAGAAAAAGAGGTAGTCATTAGTAAGAGATTAAGGAATTAACTGAAGTTCTAGACCAGCTCAAGAAAAGAAATAAAAGAAAAGTGCTAAGGAGACATAACAATAGATTAGCAGGAACGTTGGTCTTAGTCCTCTTGGGCTAGATTCTTTAGCTTAATAATTCACATATCCACTAAAAGCTGGATAATCCTCAAGAGGTTGGGGAAAATGCGAAGCTTAAGTATTAGGTCTAAGGCTTAGGAGGTATTCGGCCTTGTTAACTGACCTTCGGTTTACGGGATTCGGTAACCTAAGCACCCCAAATTCACACACAGTCTGGTTCAGTACGCATAAATATCCAAATCACGCAAAAGCGTTTAATGTTCTGCAAAAGTCACCTAGATTAGGAGCGGCCGATCAACGCAAGTTGATTTGGATGAGTTCCCGGCGCGGAGAGGCGGGAAATTTCCCTCGAAGATGCGTAACAGCATATCATCTCCTCGGTGATTGTCTCTTAGGATATTTAAATATCCTACTGGGGGCATGTAAGCACTCTGCTGGTTCAGATACCATGGGCGGCATTATCACGAAATGTCAATCGCCAGGGTCTGAATTCGGCCACGGAACGCCATGGGTGGGATTATCTCAAAATCTCGAAAGCCAGGGTTCTGGGGGTTACCATGGGCGGGATTATCACGAAATCTCGATGGCTAGGGACGCTTGAGGATTGATGATGGGGATGAGGAATCTGATACAGACCGTGTTGAGAAGCCAATTTGAAACTAGAAATAAAAAGAAAAGAGAGAGAAGGCTCTCTAAACAAATAAATCTTCTGTCTCTCTCTTACAAAAACGCACTGCAAACTGAACCTAGGCTAAAAATGTCTCAAGCATGGGTGCTTTAACTGCGGAGTCCAACAAACCCTAGGTTAGTTTCTGTGGGCCTTAAAAACCTTTGCGGAGGACTGAGGCTAAAGCGGGTCAGGTCTGGATTTTGGTTGGTACTTGAATACCTCTAGGCCTATTGTCGGCATTTTGACCTAATCACAAAAGAAAAAGAGAAGCTCTTATCATAATTGATGACAGACACTCAGGGTCTAGAATGGAAGTTAAAACCTTGAAATTTTGCTAAGGGACTAGCAAAAGCTAGGCATGGGGGTATGATGAGAGCCTCATCATGAGCCATAACTAGCTCATTTTGACCTAATAAAGAGAATAAAAGCTCCTACATAACCTAGAAGAGGGCTTAATTGAAGGAATAAGTGTTCTGAGAAGAAAACATGAAATAAAAGTTAAAACTACAATTTTACCATTGCAGTACATAAACAGGATTTCTCAGAGGCAAAACATAGGTCAAATGGACTAAATGAGATAAAAAGTAGGTTCATTCAATTAGAAATGGGTTCATGTGCAATCCAGGAATTGAATGACTTTTGGTAACCCTAAAACAGACCTGCTTAATTCAACAAGATTCTGGTCAGGATAAAAATCAAGTAAACCCTCTAAAAATCATGGAAAAATATTCCCTAGGGTTTAGAACATTCAATTTGGCCTTTGGAACCTAGTTTGACCTAGATTAGGGTCCTATCTCATCAATTGACCTAATTTGGGTTTTTACACAAAATGTCAAGTCAAACGTGGTCAAACATAAAATCAAACTTCACCATTGGATTCCTTAGGTCAAAATTAGGTTGTACCAAAATTTGGAGCTAAGGGGAGGTCATCTTGACCTACTTTGCAATTTAGTACACCCAATCACATTTTGGTCCCTATCTTTTGAAAACCATCACATTGAACCCCCTAACTTCCTCGCCAATCTTACAATCAGGTCCTTCCACCATTATTGGGGCAGAATCATTCTCCGGCGAGGATTAGAGAGGGAATACTCTCTGATCCCTTAGTGATCCCCTCCCAGAAGTGGAAGGGAGATTCTCTGAGGAATCCCCTTCCATCTGAGCCTAACCATGATCGTAGATTTGCACCCAATCTCTCGTGCAAACGCACGAGAGATTTGGGTATCTAACCACCTTCCATCTCCGGTGAGACGTCGGTGGCAGAAGACGTGCCCTCCACGCACCAGAAGCACGGCCAAGCACCTATAAATTAAACCCTAACTCCGGCCGCACCTCCTCAGCTTGACTTGGCCGGGATTCCACCTCCAATTCATCTCCTTCTCCGACCAAGGTGTCCAGCGAGCTCCGATGAGCCCCCCTCCCCTTCCTCTTCGCTCTGCCACAAAACCAGTGGCAGAGCCGTCTTCCTCATCCTCCTCCGCGTCGCGCAACACCCGCGCGCGCTGCCCTAGCCCCGTCGCCGTCGCCGTCTTCCCCCACTAGGCGTCTTCTTCTCCAGCGATAGCAGGTACTGCCGTCCGCCTCCTCATCCCCTTTGTCCCTTTAATTAGGTTAAAACTCTTCTTCTCTATCCCCTCTTTCATTCCCCTCATTTTATTTCATCAAAAACCCCTCGACCGCCGCTGTTCACCATCACCTTCCTCATCTCCGGCCACCCTCCGGTGAGTCGCTCCCATCGCTCCGTAGCCCCACACGCCTAGCCGACCATCACATAACCTCTGCCTCACCTCACTGAGTAACATCTGCCCATCCACTGTCCCTCTACTCCTCCGCAACAGTCCCTCGAATACACCCATCCATCTGGCCATAGGGCAACCTAGGCATGCATGCCTAGGCCACCCCGCGGCCTGCCACATAGCTCATCACCTTCGCTGTGACACAACGAAGGTTCCCCGGTGATCTAATTAGGCCGCGAGGCTCTTTTCGTGTCTGACAGGTTCCACGCCCCGGCCGCCATTGACGGCAACTCGAGGAAGCTCCATGCTCTCTCCAGGCTTCAGGACCGCAAGGCTCCAGGTGCAGCTCACTCGGGGAGGCATTGCGAAGATATCTGACCCAGCAAGAGACGCTGCGAAGTCCGCAGCTGTGGAAATTGAACGATAGACTTCTGCGGGCGCGTGCGATAGAAGGCCGGGAGTTTTAGTCCCTCATCGGTAACTTACAAAGTGCTGCCATGGTTTATATTGTTTCTGTGATAGCAGTTCAGTGCCTCCGAATGCACTTGGGGTGAGGTCCCTCACCTTATCTCACACCGCCTCATCCACGAGTTCACCAGGCGGATCTGGTGCGACCCGACCCAACCTTGTCTTGAGCACACCTCGTGCACCACCCTCACACTGGTGCGCTTGGTCACGGGAGTGCGATCCGACCCGTTTGTTTATCCGGCTCTGGGAGAGCATCCTGAGAGTGGTTCACAGAGAGAGAGAGAGACGTGCTTGTGTGGGTAGAGGGTTAGGCTTTGCTTTGCTGTGGTTGTGCAGGGAAGGAAGAAAGAAGGAAGGAGTGAAGCCAACACTTGGCCACTACTAGAAAGGGAAATGAAGAAGTAAGGAAGCCTTTGCAGAAGAAAAAGAGAGAAGAAAAGGAAGAGGCGAAGGGAAAAGAGAAGAAGAACTTAGGAAAAAGAAGAAGAGGAACTGAAGTAGAGACAAGTAAGAAGACCCGTAGAAGACAGAAGAAAATAGAAAGAAGTAAGGCAGAAGAAAAGCAAGAAGCACTGCAGAAGAGAAAGAACAAGCACAAAGAAGAAAGGAAGAAAATGAAAAGAAGAAGAATCAAAGAAGGGAAAACACACTTTTAAGATGTCTGATCCCATGATCAGACGTCCAATTTCTCCTTTTTGCCTCAATTACTTTTCAAACTCATGCATTTATATTTGAATTAAGTTTTGAGTAATTAAAATGTTCAATTACATTCTAGAGATTAGTAATGAATTCCAATTGCTCCCTGTGTTCGACCTCGGATACTCCGATTTTCGAGTAATAAAACTTTTATTTGGTGACGACGCTTGATCACCTATACTATGACGTAATTAACTGTTAAAACAGGATCGAGAATACACGTCAACAGTCACCACCATCAAGGAGGCAAATGAAGTTGAGGAGCTCAATATGGAGGATCTCTTAGGCAATCTCATGTCCTATGAGACAAAGATGAAGCAGAAGGACACATCGGAGCCAAAGCCAAGGAAGACCCTTGCCTTCAAAGCTACTTTGGATAGTGAGGTAAGTTCCGACGATGAAGACCTTAGGATTTTATTTAAGAAATTTTCTAAGTTTTGCAGAAACTCAAAGAAAGAGAAGGAAAAGGAGTAAGATAGCCTGAGACGTTGCTATCATTGCAACGAAAAAGGGCATCTTTGACCCGAATGTCCCCTTCTCAAGAAGGAGAAGAAGGAGAAGGAGAAGAAATACAAGAAAAAGGCATTCCAAGCTACATGGGATGACTTGAGCTCGGAAGAAGAAGATCTCGAAGAGAAGAATGAAGTCGCTTGCATGAGCTTATGGCCATCACAAGCGATAGTGAGGATGAAGATGACAACAAAGTAAATTCTGAATTACAAGATGCTTTTTATGAACTTTATGAAATTAGTAAGTCATTAAAAGTAGAAAACAAAAGCATTAAAAAGAATCTTAGTTTTCTAAAATCTGAAAATGAAAGATTAGAGATTAAAATTAAGGATCTAGAAAGTAGTTCTAGTTGTAACAATTTTGAAAAAGATAATTTGTTGTTAGATAATAAAAACCTAATCAATGAAAAAAGTAGATTGGTTGAGGAGAATACTACCTTAAAAGCTGAAATTTCTAGTTCAAAAACTAAGATGCATGTTGTAGAAAAAGAACTTGCATGTCTTAGGGAAGATTCTATTAACTTGATGAATAAATTAGATAATTTCTCTAATGATAAAATTTACACTAGTCCTAAGATTGATCACCTATACTACGACGTAATTAACTATTAAAACACGATCGAGAATACGCGTCAACAGTCACCGCCATCAAGGAGACCAACTAACAAATCCAGATCCAAGCTAACTTGGATACTGAAAGATCAATTAGAATCTTGTTTTGTAGGTTTCAAGGGAGACTTCAAGATAAGGGATTGGACTTACAAGATAAAGGATGGACTACTCAAATTGGGAGGACCAAGGAGTTGACCAAAGAAGAAGATGAGAAGACCAGCGGGTGATCAAACCGCCACGCATCGACTGTATGATTGGAGACTGGCTCTGATGCCCAGACCTCCAAGCTATAGATGGGAGCCCCATTCATTTTGGCATCAACCTCCATTTGGGCCATGCTATTGGCCATGGTAAGTGAGGTACATCTGTTACCCTATCTTTTCATCTATAGCATTTAGATAGGGGGAGTTAAAATTTGATAAAGCTATTTTTCCATCATTAAGGGGGAGGTTTTAAATGAACATAGGTATATTTCCATTAGAAAGGGGGAGTTAATGGATAAATGAATAGCTAGCTTGTTATGTCAAAAGAAAGGTAAATTAGAAGAGGATGTTTTAAGGGGGAGTATAGGATAACTAAAATTGATTAAACCTTTTTCATAATGTCAAAAAGGGGGAGAATTTTTTGGATTGATATTTATGGTTTTGTCATTATCAAAAAGGAGGAGATTGTTGGTTAATGGTGCCATGATCATTAATTTTGATGATAACAAAACACTTGTTATTTAACATTTGCATTGAGTTTAAGCTTTCAGGATAATTGCAAATGGATACGAGTGTGAAGGAGCTCAAGCTCGTGTCCATGGTGGATTGGAGGAGCTTATTGGAGCAGAAGGTAGCTTCGCGTGGAGCGAGAGCTTGAAGAAGATGAAGAATATGATAGAAGTTCTTTCTACTTTTCTATGTATTTATCTTTTTGTTATTTGCTTTTTATTTCCTTAGATCATTTGTTAAAGAACCTTAAAGTAACAACAGTAGTACTAGGATCACATACTCAACCCTAGGATACTTAGACAACTCTTAGAGATCTTAGAAAATCAAAGAAGACATCAGACAGCCTGATCAAACGTCCAATCTGGACATAAGACATTAGATCTTAGACTTTAAGACATATGACTGTTTGATCAAATGTTGAAAACACTTAAGCTTGAAACCCGCTCTCTGTCTGCCAGTTTCAGATGTCTAGTCCTCAGCCCAGATGTCTTAGAAGATGTTTGAGGTCCTTGCCAGACATCCAACTAGAGGATCGTTGGCTTATCTTAGAGGATTAACCCTTAATCTGATTTACATCTTCTTTCAGACATCCTTAGAGCTTCCCAGATGTCTGATAAATGGACGTTAGTCTAAGATATGACCCTAACTACTTCTTGTCAGATGATTATAGCCATTTGTGCCTCGGGAAATCCATTCTTGAAGTGATTTGTGTTTCCAGACATCCAGACCTATTACTAGATGTCTGATCTGTCATCTATGCAACTTAACACTAGAACCTTATTTCGATCTTGACAAAATAGTAAGGAAACCCATTTAGAATTAGACGTCTGATTAAATTCCTAGATGTCTTAAAGCACCACTTTAGACGTCCATCTTGATCTAACCCTGTCTAGAAGATCCACCCTTCTAGATCAGATGACCAATCCCTAGATTAGACGATGGCCCAGACGTCTGACCTTAGAACCAGACGTCTGATAACCCTATCAGAATCATTAATGACCCTTATTTCGACTTGTTTTGCCTTGGATCTCTTCCCAACGGCTATAGAAGCATTCCAACAGTTAGAAGTGTCTTCTAAACCCTTCTTAGGGCTCTATAAATAGAGGAGGACCCTTTCTTTGTCAAATACACCTAAGGATACTACTTCCACTCATGTTGTGTCCAAGAAGAGATTATCAAGTAGAGAAGTGTTGTTGCTCTCCAAGATCTTCTAGACTACACTCTTGAGAGCATCATCCTTATTGTGCATCCGCTCTCCTGCCTATGAATATGAGAGCATCATTCGTGCCCTTGCATTGTTCATGCACTTCGTGTCAATAGCTGATCCACTTCCATCAAAGGGAAGTTTCCTTAGCCTATAGTAGCTAGATTTACTTATTTACTTTGTGGCCTTATAGGATATTTTGTTATTGTCTTTGTTCGGGTATTCGCCTTACGAATTCCCATCTCCCTCGAGAGACAAAATACTCCTCGTGAAGAAGAGGGGTTTTGAGGTTACGCTACCCTTGGGTATAAAGTAGCATGGTCGTAAGAGGTTGTACTACCCTCGTTGAAGTAGTATGTTAGTGGATTTGATCGACTAGGTCGATCGAGAAATCCTAGACCGAGAGGTTTAGGTGGTGATTTTTACCCGGGTTTGGGTTTCCACCTAAAAATTCTTGTATATTTGTGTGAATGCTATTTTGTTTCCACATTTTATTTCATATCATTCAAATCTCACCCCTCTCCGTCAGAACCTACACTCTTGAGGGTGGATGTCCACCCTAGGTCCTCCTCCTCTTCTTAGCCATCCCCTTGAAGCATTCCTCCTTGGCTTGGGCACAAGAAAGAAGGGAAGAAGAGGAAGGCACCAAGGAGGCGGGTGCTGCCTTCTTAATCTTCCTCTCATCTTCTTCTATCTTGGCCGAATTATGTAGGTAGGAATATAGGTGGATATGCTAAGATAATAATGAAGCCAAGGGTAGGTTTATTTGGTGGTAGGATGGGGATATGTATAGGTCTGGAAAGGGGGGTTGGAGTGCCTTTTAGATAGAGGGCTAAGATGAATTTAGGTGGTGGTTATGGGGATCTTAGGGTGGAGACTTCTTGGCGCCAATTGAAGGGTCATGGAGGGGGTTGGTTACGGGTGAAAACCAACCCTTGGTGGCCATCCAAGGTGGTGGTTGCCACCAATTTTGGCGCCAAGGGGTTGGCTTCTAGAAGGGCTTATTAGTGCTAATAATTGGGTGGTTGGGATTCGATTTGGTGGTGGATGAAGGGTGGACATGGAGGCTAGATTTGGCACCAATTGGAGGTGGTTGTGGGAAAGGTTTTGGTGCCAAATTGATGGTGCCTTTTGGTGGTGGTGATGGGTTGAAGAGGTGGATTTAAGGTGGTGCCAAGTTAGCTTAGGAGTAGGTGGAGCTATGTGGACTAAGTAGGATTGAGGTGGAGGCTTTATGTAGGTGGAGCTTAGGGTTAACTATGGTGGGAAGTAGGAGGATCTAAGCTAAGCTAGCTAAGCTAGCTAGCTAGCTAGTAGATGAGTGGAGGAAGTAGGAAGATCAGGGTTTGTTGGAGAGGAGTTGAAATGGAGTTGCATCGGAGCTTGCCGTAGTAGACTGTTGTTGAAGATAGCTGAAGTAGAGTTCAATAGCTAGCTAGTTCTTTGCTAGCTGCCAAGCTTAGCTAAGTTGAGCTTGTTTTCTTTTGTCTTGTGCTAAAGTGAGCTGGAGCTGGTCTTCTCGAAGAATACCCATCTAGTTAAAGTAGCTAGCTTAGGTCAAGTAGCGTAGCTCAACTAAGTTGAGCTGATTTGAGTCTTCGGGAGCTGGAGTTGAGCTGACCTGAGCTGGTTAAGGGCTTCTTTAGCTGACTAAGCTGAGCTAGTTGATGGCAGTAGTTAACCCTAGTATGGTAGAGCTTCCAAGCTGGATGGAGTTCAGAAGAACTGGGATCAACTAAGTTGAGCTTGCTTGAGCTTCCATTCAACTAAGGTGAGTTGAATGGAGCTAAGATGAGCTAAACCCAACTAAGTTGAGCTAGAATCCAGCTATATTTGGGCTTCTTGTTCATCTTCTTCCTTCTAAGGTGCCAGGGTTTGTGGGATCTAACTCTCTACTTATCCCTGACACTCAAATAAGCACATTAAAAGCACAAAAATAATGCAATGCATACCTAATCTAAGAGAATGCCTAAATGCAGCCCAAAAACTCGATTGCGGAGTTAAAATTGTAAGAGCTATGTATGTTTTAGGGCATAAGAATGATGATAAACTGTTGTTTATCACACCCCCTTGCTTATCTTTTGCTAGTCTCTTAGCAAAACTGATTTTCACAAAATGATTTTTTGGGAAGGACTAATTTTTTTGACTTTTGAGGAGAATATTACCATGAGACTTTAGTTGATTGAAAACAAGAAAGGTACGGGATTTGTTAAAGATAAAACATTGGGCTTTGCCTTTGGATCCATGGGTTAGATGAATCAGGATCAGTGTATCCTTCAAAAATTCACAAATTAACTTAAATGACTCGAAATCATTTTCATAGCTAGGATTTCCTTGGCTCACAAGTCCAATTCGCAACTTACCTAATTGTTAAAAATCAAGTGTCAGTGCTTATGATATGCCAACATTATTGGGATTTATAAGGTCGTGTTATTGAAACATCCCCCCCATTTTTTTTTTGACTCCCCCATGGTTATCCTTGGATCAATCCTACTACAGATGTGTCAGGATCATCATTCTCATTACCAATCCTCTAGTGGGCTCTGGTGTCGGTATTTCGAGATAGCATCGTCCATGACACTCCTTAGGAGCTCACAACCCCAAAACACAAAGTGGTGTAAAGGGGTGCTCCAAGTGAACTCAGGCTCTTGATCAGACACTATGGGTAGAGCACCGTCCAAGACACCTGAGACACAAAATTGTGCCTTAACGCTCTATCTAAAGGTATGAAATATACATATGGAGCAGCACTGAGGTGGTAACATGTTAACATCGCATCCTTAAAGGAGGTAATTTCCTCGTCAGCAGTGGGAACTCACACCAATCGTCTATCTCGGATTTTCACTAAGACTAAATAGGGGGCTTTTTAGATTTTTTTAGTTGCTTTTGGGCTTGGGTTGTGTTGGCTTGTGCGTGAAATATTGACACAAAATTTGCAAAAAGAGACGCAAGTTTTTGAATCAGAAGCTAAGCCAAGTACTTTCTAGGTCGCTAAATATGATTAAGTCACCTGAATCATCAAGAGTTCAAGAGGAATTTTTCAAAAGATACTTGATCTAGTCTAAGATAGACCCAAAAATTCTAACAATTGGATCCACATCCTTGTCCCTAGTTTGTTAAAGGTTAAATCCAGTGTACCTTGAAATGATTTTCAACCATAGTCCTGAGTTTTCAAAATTTCATCAAAAAGTATTTTATTATTTTTATAATTTTTATGAGAATGCATGCAAAAAGAAAAATTTTTGAATGTTTTTAGGGTTTGAAAATCCTAAAATGATTGTCAAAATTTAAAACACCCCCCCATGCTTAAGATATGCTATGTCCTCATGCATTAGGTAGGGAATAGAGATCACCTAAGTGAAAGGCAGTTGAATTCAAGATGATTAAAACCTGTGAAAAGAAAAAGAAAAGGAAAGCAGGAAAAATAATGGGTTACCTCCCATCCAGTGCCATTCAGCTAGGCATGAAGTGCATCAAGGGTCATTGGGTAAGTCATTTAAATTAAGAGAGTTATAAGGAAGATTCAGGGAGTTATCCAAATAGGGCTTCAATCGTTGGCCGTTGACTTGAAAAGAAGTATTTATTTTCAAATCCAAAATATCAATCGCGTTGTAGGGATAACTTTTTAGGACAATATATGGGTCAGTCCACTTGGATTTGAGTTTTCCTGGAAAAATACGTAATCGTGCATCGAAAAGCCAAACACATTGATTGGTTTCAAAATGTTTCCGAATAATATATTTATCATGAAAATGGTTAGTTCGATCTTTGTAAATCCGTGCATTTTCATAAGCAAAATTACTCAGCTCTTCTAGTTCAGTTAATTTCAATTTCCTATGTTTATTGGCTTCAGATAAATCCATATTAAGTTGTTTAATTGCCCAAAAGGCCTATGTTCGAGTTCTACCGGGTGATGACATGCCTTTCCAAAAATGAGGCGAAATGGGGACATGCTAAGAGGAGTTTTAAAAACCATATAGTAGGCCCATAGAGCATCATCCAGTTTACTAGACTAGTCCTTATGATTGGGTCTAACCATTTTTTGTAAAATATTTTTGATCTCCTCGTTAGAGATTTCAGCCTGGCCATTAGTTTGGGGGTGGTAAGGAGTAGAGATTTTATGATTATCCCTGTATTTAGAGAGAAGATGACAAAATTGAGAATGGGTAAAGTGAGATCCAGCATCACTGATAATGGCCTTAGGGACTCCAAATCTTGAGAAGATGTTGTTCTTGATGAATTCAATGACTACCTTATGATCGTTGGTGCTAGTGGGTATTGCTTCTATACATTTAGAAACATAGTCAATTGCGACTAGAATGTACAAATACCCACAAGAGTTGATGAACGGTCCCATGAAATCAATGCCTTTAACAACAAAAAATTTAACTTCCAAAATGGGGTTAAGGGGCATCATATCCTTTTTTGTCATGTTACTGAGGCTTTGGCAACGCACCAGGACCTTATAAAAGAGTGAGCATCTTTGTGTATGCTGGGCCAAAATAATCCAGAGTTTGAGATTTTATTTGCAGTTTTCTTGCCTGAAAAATGTTTGCCACAGGCCATTGAATGACAATGTGTCAGAATATTGTGAAATTCTAAGTCTGGTACATATTGCCGATGACCTAATCAGCACAAATGCGGAATAAATCGGGCTCCTAAAAATAGTATTTGATGTTAGCAAAGAACTTATCTTGTTTGGTTTTTGGCCAATCAGAGGGGATTCGTCTTGTTACCAAGTAGTTTACGATAGGGAAAACCATGGGAGGGTGTTGGCAGCTAGGAAGGTTTCATATGGAAAGACATCTGGTGGGGAAAGCACGTCGTTCGTCATAAGATGAGAGAGATGATTGGCCACTACATTTTACGAACCTACCTTATCCTTGATTTCTAGGTCAAATTTCTGGAGTAGAAGGATCCAACAAATAAGGCGAGGTTTGGTGATGAGGTAGATTTCGCTGCTAAAAGTTTTGGAAATCCCAAATTATTGTAAAATTTGCAAGAAAATCTGCAATCAAATAAACTTTATAATCGAAACTCTGGTGAGTCTCGAGTCAAACACAAGGAGGCGAATGTTTGATTAAAAGCTAAGTTTGAAATTATTGTTACAAAGAAGAATAGCTGGTCAAAATTAATCTATGCAAGCTAAACTACTTAAAGAATAAACAATAGAAGACAGACAGAAAATTTACAAGGAAAGTGAAAAATAGAGAGAGAATGAACAAATATTATTTTTAAATATTCTAGAGTCTATTACAACTACTTAAAGAAAACAAAACTACACTAAAAAGTAGTAAAAAGATAGGGGTGAGAAAATCCTCCTCGACGGTTGCTTAGAGGACAAGACACGTTGACGGAGTGCCTGGAAGAGGGTGGTGAGATGCTGGACGAGGGAGAACGGGGTTGGAGGACGGAGGATGAAGTAGGGCTGCGTTGCAGTGGGATTTGCTTCCAGAATGGTGGTGAGAAGACAACCACGAGATACACCACGAAGGGGGTGAGAAGATTGACAAAATTATTTTACTCTAACTCTAGTGGAGCATCCTAGGTATGGGACCTGCTCGTACAACTTTGGAGGAGGTTAGAGAAGAGAGAAAGGGATGAAGAAATATGTGGGGCATAGGGTCTTTTATATAGGTGAGGTACAAGGGCAAAATGGTCCTTTAAAATCTTTAAAATTAAATGTAGGGCCTTTAGTGATGAGTACATGCGTCACTGTAGGTAAACATTGCTGAAGGCATGCGTTCAATCTTCTCCACTTGCCACTGATTCGACGCACCTCACGTAGCCATGTTAGTGGTTGTTGCTCTTCAGTCATTGCGCCTCATTGTGCTGCACGAAATCTTGGCTGTCGATCGTTCGATCGAACAATCGAGAGAGTGTGAGCATGCTTTGTCTTCCGCCATTGCGTGAGCCCGTGCATGATGGAGCGAACGATCGCACATCATCTCACATGTGTGTGCAACCATTCATCTGGTGCATGAGAGGGCACCACATAGCCACTGCCGCTACTGCTCGATCTTGATCGAGCAGTCAAATTTCACCTCACCCACTCGTGCTCTTGATTTGAGGTGGATTGAGTCTCGAACGCACGTCGTGAGTTGGTGAACAAAGGCACTAGGCAATGCGCCTTCCTCCCCTTTTTATCACATTTTTGTTTTAAGGTTAGAGCGCTCTCAACCATTGGATCTCGATCCAACAGTCGAGATCTCGCGAGCGTGGTCGAAAGAGGAGGTCAGTGCCTGTGGGCGACTTGGATGGCGCCATGTGGCGCCATCCAAGTCATCCATCTTCTATTGCTCATAGGTGGTGCCATGGTTGTCGGATTGAACCGATTTTCATGTTGTTGGGCTGCGATCGTTGATCTAAACCCATTCGTGTGGTTAGATTTGTCATCTGAGGTACAAATTTTACACCACCTTGCCCCTTGGCCTCTAATCTTCGTCGACTACATCTGATGCTACGGAAGTCTGATCGGGGCGATCTCGGAGGTATTGAACTCCGATCGTCACCCTAATTAGATCTGTATGGTTGGATCTTCAATCTGAGGCCTAGATAAATATCACCCTGTCCCCTGATTACAAAAAGAGGCAAATTAACCTATAATTTGTACAAACTAATCTAAATGAGTGATGATGCATGCTATGCAATATTTATAATGCATGATGCTTTTATAGACCTAGGAACATGCATAAATAGGCATTTTAGGCCAATTAGATGCGTGCACATCAACCCTCATGCCTATCTTTTGCTAGTGCATAGAAAAACTATATGCTATTTATAAAAGAATTAGGATCAAATTACTTAGGCAATAGTTATTTCTCAATGCTACGAAATTTCTACTAAAGACCTGAATTTTAGAGACTCAACAGTGCCCGGGTGTCTGCTAAAATACAGACTACCCAAGCCCTTGCCTTATTCAAAAGCAAATACATTTTTTTATTTCTTTTTCTCCTTTTCTAATTTTTTTGGATTTTTGAGTTTAGAGTTTTGGGACAGCTTTCTACAGCTACCCAACCCACCCAAGACTCGAAAAGAACTCTAAGTTCTAAGCATCCTTTTGTGTGAATGTGATATACTCACTGATTGACAATCATAATGGACTTCAGGTTTCTACGCCCCTAGGTGTCCTTGAAAAGAAATTTTTCCTAAATGTGTATCTATTCGACTGGTAGCTTTCTTCCTACTTTTTATCTTTATGGGGTCAACACAAGGGTGAACCTAGTATATATCTCCCCAGCTTATTCTACTTCCCTGCTTCTTTCTAAGTGTTTGGAATTAAATGTGCATTTCATGAGCTGGGTTCTGGACAACCGGCCAATGGGTTGTTACCCATGACAACTTGCTAGCCATGTTCATGCGGTGAAGTGTGGCTTATTTATTTTTTCTTCTTTTATATTTCTCAAATTTTTTTTCGAGTAGGTGGCTTCCCTGATCTAAGATTTACCTAAAGGCAGTAGAAAGAGAATGGTCGTGTGGCTGGGCTCTGGACAATCGGCCAATTGGCTGTTACCCACGATAACTTGCCAGCCATACCACCTTAGAAGGTTCATTAGCTACCTAATTTCCGTTAAAGTCCCTGAAAAGTGAGTTAGTGAAAATAGTGTGTAGATGTTTTAAACTTAAAGTCCCCTCAAATTAGAGGGCAGGTTGTTAAGTTGTATACTCTACACCCCAATTTATTTAACCAATTAACAATGAAAATTTGAATGGCGGGGACTTGAGAAACAAGTCCACATTTTAGTGGACATCCAGGCAAATTAAGCCCAAAGACCTGAAGGGTCTAAGTGTTCATGTCCTATTGTATCATTTCTTAAAGTTGACAAATTTCTAATGCCCAAGTTTTCTTTTCCTAATTCAATTTTTTTTTCATAAATAAAGAGAAAATAAAAAGAATCTATGGAGCTAACAAAATAATTCAGATAAGGAATCCACCCCCATGCCTATCTAATGCGATATCCTCATTGTATAAAAAAGACATGAAAAAGAGAGGGGTAGAGAAGAAAGCACCTGAATTCATGATTAACAGGTTGGTTCTGAGATAAAAATAGACTGTATACATTCTAAGTTTAGTGCCTTCAGCTAGGCATACTATCCAAACGAAGAAGAAATCAAGAACTCACAAATGTAAGTTAGGATTAGAAGAAAAAGATCGATCCCAACTCCCACAAGGATATGTCCACATATGTGGACCAGATTGTGGTGCAGCCCTAGGGTCGATTTCATCTAAGGTTTTGGATAAAAATTACCTAGAACCGAAGATCATTATGCAAGCGGGCCCGGGCTTGCTGTTTATGAGGATGCAACCCAAGTCCAAAAAGTCAGACGATAGGAAAATTTGTATTAAAATGATAATAAGTTAATTTGTACTTGGGTTGGACACCCTCAGAGTTGAAAATGTCAAGGTCCTGGTAGAAGGTTGGTGGTTTAACGCAAATAGGAACCCTTAGACTCAGACTTCTGCTTCCCCTGGAATTGGCTTCCTAGATCTTCATTTCCAGATTCCTATCCTCCATAATTAAAGTGTCTAGGACCTCGAAAGTGTTATCAACCCCATCTAAAATATCCAAGTCCAAAATTTGTGGCTCAATCAAAATTGACTTAGGTTTGGTAATCTCAAGAAGATAATTATTATTATGCTCAATGGGGTGTGATTGAGGAATGTGGCTATGAATTGAATCCTTTATGAAATCAGGATTTGAATTCTCCATGCTAGCCCCGGTGGGATCATGATCCTCAATTATTGGGCTATGAAATGATCCATCATACTCCTCAAGCCCGTATGTCTCACTAAAATTATCTTCCTCAAACTCAGGTGAGACTTCACATAAAGATTCTTCACCTTCAGAATCAAAGACTGGATCCACATTTATATATGTTTCAAAATCATCTATCATTTCTTGGTCCATGGAGACATACTTTTCCTTGTACCCTAGTTTAGGGATCTTGGGTGAAGAAATTAATTCATCCTTAATTGGTTGCTCTAGACCAACCTGGTCATCCCCGATCTTGTAAAATGTGTCCCCCCTACAGGTGTTTGAGCAGGTTCTAACATTAGCTTTCTTGAAGGGGGTTCATCTTGAGAATCATCCCAAGATTGGAGTAGAGCAATTACAAATCTCATCCTCAATTTTGAAAATTTCCTAAGTAAAAACTCACCCAGGTCCTTATCCTTAACATCTTGGAGCCAATCTAATAAATACTTGTTAAGATCATCAATCATTTGAATCAAAGGCTCCAATTCTTCAGTGTAGGGTGTTGGTTGAGCTTCTAAAGATTGTATGGTATTCCTTAAGTTAGCCAACACCCTATTTTAGACCTAGTTCATCTGAACCAAATGGTTTGATTTAGGGTTGGGTGGGTTTGGGTTCAGTCTAGGGTCATCAAGAAATTGAGGTTCCTGGGGGCCTCCTTGGTAATAGGTCATTTTTGATTGTTCAAAGAGGGGTGGTGACCTATATGCAGTGTAATCCTGGTGAGGGTATGTGTTATAATTATCATATCCTTCTTGATTGTAGATCGTATTAGGTTGTCCATAGGAGGGTGGTGATCTCTAATTTGTGTAGCTTGGAGAAGGATAAAAATCAAAATCATGGTGTCGAGGGTTAGACCTTGAGCATAGAGGTCTGAAATTTTATCCCCAATCCAAGTTATCCCAACTAGTAGATGGTTGATTATAGTACAGGTCAGGATAATAATCATCATATTAGGGATAAGATGTGTCTGAAGGGTAGGAGTGGAAATGTGTATACAATGGTGTGCGCATGTTGCGCGCATCTGCATATGATGGCACGTACGATCACGCGTCTTTGCGTGCATGCACGTAACCATTCATTTGGTGCATGAGAGGGTGCAATCTAGCCATTGCCGCTGCCGCTTGATCTCGATCGAGTGGCCAAATTTTGCAGCACCCTCTCGCCCGCTTGATTTGAGGCATGGTGAGTCTCGAATGCTCGCTACAAGTTGGCGAATGAAGGCGCTGGCCAATGTGCCATCCTCCCCTTTTTGTCACATTTTTGTTTTAAGGTCACGGTGCTCTCAACCATTGGATATCAATCCACCGGCTGATATCTCATGAGCATGGTCGAAGGAGAAGGTCGGTGGCTATGGGTGGCTTGGATGGTGCCACGTGGCACCATTTGGGCTGTCCATCTTCTATTGCTCATAGGTGGTGCCATGGTTGTTGGATTGAATTGATTTTCATATCGTTGGGCAGCGATCATCGATCTGAATCCATCTATGCAGTTGGATTTGTCATCTGAGGTACGGATTTTACACCACCTTACCCCTTGGCCTCTAATCTTCCTCGAACTATATCTAATGCTATGGAAGTTCGATCGGGGCGATCTCGGAGGCGTTGAAATCCGATTGTCACTTTGATTAGATTCGTATGGTTGGATCTTCAATTCGAGGCCTAAATAAATATTGCCCTATCCCTTGATCACAAAAAGAGGTAAATTAACCTATAATTTGTATAAACTAATCTAAATGCTTGTTGATACATGCTATGCAATATTCATTATGCATGATGCTTCTATAGACCTAGGAACATGCATAAATAGGCATTTTAGGCCAATTAGATGTGCGCACATCATTTGGCATCTTTTTTGTTTAGCAAATATTTAAGTGCTAAGTGGTCAGTATAAACAGTGACATGCGACCCCAATAGATAAGAGTGAAATTTCTCTAGGGCAAAAACAATGGCAAGATGTTCTTTTTTAGTTTTACGGTGTAATTTCATTGTGCATCATCTAAAGTTTTGCTGGCATAGTAAATGACAATGGGTTTCTTGTTAATGCATTGTCCTAGAACGACCCCCACAGCATAATTAGAGGCATCAATCATTAATTCAAAGGGACAATTCCAGTCAGGTCCCTGTAAGATAGGTGCCTCAGTGACTTCTTTCTTTAATTTATTGAAACTTTCTAGGCATTTATCGTCAATGTCAAAGGGTTAGTCTTTAGTGAGAAGCTAGCTTAAAGGTTTTGAGATCTTGGAGAAGTCTTTAATTAAATGACAGTAGAAACCTATATGCCCCAAAAATGATCAAATTTGTTTTACAGAGTTGGGTGGTGGGAGACTAGAGATGGCATCAAGTTTTGCATTATCTACCGCAATTCCATTCTTAGATATAACATGGCCCAGGATGATGCCTTCCTAGATCACAAAGTGACTTTTTTCCAAGCTGAGGGCCAGATTGACTTCTATGTATTTTTGGAGTGTCTTTTCAAGAATGCGAAGACAAATCAAAGGAGTCTCCAAAAATAGAGAAGTCGTTCATAAAAACTTCTAGGCATTCACCTACTAGATTTGAAAAAATTGCAAGCATGCACCTTTGAAAAGTCGCAGGTGTGTTGCACAAACCAAAGGGCATCCTTCAGAAAGCAAAGGTTCCAAAGGGGTAGGTGAATGTGGTTTTTTCTTAATCCTCAGGGTGGATTGCTACTTGATTATAGCTTGAGTAACTATCAAGAAAATAGTAATAGTCTCGTCTAGCTAAACGCTCCAAGATTTGATCGATAAATGGAAGCAAAAAATGGTCCTTCTTGGTGGCATTTTTTAATTTTTGGTAGTCAATGCACATGCACCAAGAAGAAGCAGTCTGAGTAGCTATATTTTCCCCATTTTCGTTAGTAATAACAGTTAATCCTACTTTTTTTGAAACAACTTGTGTAGGACTAACCCAAGAGCTATCAGAAATGGGGTAAGAAATAGGGTAAATGATGCCAGCGTCAAGCCACTTAATGATCTCCTTTGTTACCACCTCTTACATATTAGGATTCAATCTCTTTTGTGGTTGGCGGGAGGGGTGAGAGTCGTCCTTACGGTATATTTGATGGGTACAGTAGGATGGGTTTATTCCTTTAAGATCTAATAAAGTCCAACCAATGGCTTTTTTATTTTTGCTTAAGACCTGGAGAAGTTTTTCCTCTTGTGCCCCAGTGAGATTGGCATTGATAATCAGGAATATGGTTTTATTGGGACCCAAGAAAACATATTTCAAGGTGTCGGGCAAAGGTTTTAACTCTAGTTGCAGGTCTGACTTTAAAAGTATTTCTGATTTGTGGTCCATGGGGGAGGGGAGAGAGGAAGAGTTAGGTGGAGAATTAGACGTCGAAGGTAAAGTTAGGATGAGAAGGTGAGGTGAATTAGAATTAGATTCAGGACTATTTCAACTGCAAAACAAGTGCCCACATGTGAAATTTGCATGGTTTCCTCCACTAGGTTTTCTATTTCTGAATCTGAATCATCAAGGAAATTAGGTTCTTGGAATCTCTTTGAAGCTTGAAAGATATCTAATGTGATAGATTCACCACCACACTTAATCTTCATCTTTCTAGAATCATAACCAATGTTTGCTTTTGCAGTAGCTAGGAAAGGTCTTCCAAGAATAATTGGGGCATTCTTTAGAGTTTCTGGCACCTCAATATCTAGGACCAAAAAGTCTACAACAATAGACAGTTCTGGACCCGGACAATGACATCCTCAACAATCCCTTTTGGTTTGATTGTAGATTGGTCAATTAATTGTAATGTAACCTCAACAGGTTTTCATTCACCGATCTTGAATTCCTTAAAGACAACTGTGGGGATAAGATTTATAGAGGCACCAAGATCCAGAAGAGCACGATCAAAGAATGTGTCATTAATGATCACTTGAATTAAGGG
Organism: Thalassia testudinum; assembly: GCA_037157565.1. NCBI lineage: Eukaryota > Viridiplantae > Streptophyta > Magnoliopsida > Alismatales > Hydrocharitaceae > Thalassia > Thalassia testudinum. The sequence goes on from JAZHRO010000063.1 coordinate 139,172,732, forward strand.
AACACCCGATTCTTTCTTTTTAAGAGGCAGTTTGCTCTAACAACTAAGCTAACTATCTTGGGAAGGATCACCTTTCCTAGGTTTTTAGGCTGCCTTTTCGGAGTGAATAAATTTTTTAAGAATTTAGAATAGGCAGGGATGTATTTTATTGCATTGAGGAGAGGGATGTTTGATGTAAACACATTTATTGAGGGTAAAATGCCTATTCATGCATGCTCCTAAGCTTAGATTTGCATTTAATGTTATAAATATTGCATAGCATGCATCATTCTGCATTTAAAGTAGTTGTATATAATTTAGGTTAATTGTGTCCTTTTTGTGGTTAGGAGAGAAGGATATTTATTTTGGAGCTTGAATTGACGATTCGACCATACGGATCTGATCAAGACGACGATCGGAGTCCAACGCTTCTGAAATCACCTCGATCGGAGTCCCGTGGCACCATATGCAGTCAGAGGAAGATCAACGGCCAAGGGACTAGGAGACATAATTCGAAGCTTCAAATGATAAATCCAACTGCGCGGATGGATTCGAGTCGATGATTGCAGCCTAATAGCGTGAAAATTGACTCAATCCGACCTTTGTAGCAGCCCCTACAACAAGAAGATGGACGACCCAGACTGCACCACGTGGTGTAGCCCAGGCCGCTAGTGCATGCACGCAGCACCGCACGCGCGTAGCAGCGTGGGTGCGTGCATGCATGGCAAGGCAGGGGAGCAGCGCCAGCTATGCGTGAGCTGGACCTACGACGCATGAGCTGGACTTACAGTGACGTTTATAGCCGTCGCTAATTCTTCGCGTGCCAGCAAAGCCAACTATGGGTGTGAGCAGGCATGAGTGGGCATGAGTTGCCTACAGTGATGCTTCCAGCGACAGTCTAGATGTCACTAATGGTTCCATACCTATTTTTGCCTCTTCTCCTCCACTATAAAAGGAACTACACCCCCTCCCTTCCAAGGCATCTCTACCTACTCTACTCCCACCTACTCCCAAGCTCTAGCAAGCCTACCAATGCTCCATTAGAGCTTGTTCTCAAGCTCCCAAGGCGCCTATTAGTGTAGTGAACCTCTGCCCTACTAAATACTCCTCCAACTTCCCATCCCCCTTCATAGGTCACCTTGGAGTCGTCCTCCTACCTCCATTCCGATAGCAGATCACCTCCGTCTTCTCACCTCCATTTCGGAGCCACGTAGAAGCTTTCCTCAACCCGACGTCCTCCTGCATCTCACCTCCGTCGTCCCGCTCCTCACCTCCTTCGCCGAGCTCAACACCATGCACTGAAGCACTAGTGCCTATGATCAAAATGATTGATAAACTTAATAATTCTCTATTAGATTGGCTCCAAAGTGTGAGGGATAGGGACCTGGGTGAGTTTCTTCTTGGGAAATTGTCGAGGTTGAGGATGAAATTTGTGGTTGCACTAGTCAAATCTTGGAATGATTCTCAAGATGAACCCCCTTTAGGAGAGCCAATGTCTGAACGCACTCAGGCGTCTATCGGGGGGGAATACATTTTCTGAGACTGGGGATGACCAGGTTGGTGACGAGTCGATTGTTCACTTTAAAGTCATTTGCAGTTTTATGTGGTGGAAAAATTGACTAATCAATATTTAAAAAGAAATAACCACTCTCAGAAGAGCGGGTCATATCCACAGGGAGGAAATGACGTATTTAAATTCTCACTGGTTAAAAACGTTTGTTCGTAGTTAGTTTAGACAAGAATCAAGCTAGAATTGCCTTCAGATTAAGGTTGAATCAAGAAATCATGCTGAAATAGCAATTCTTAATAACTAGAGGATATTTGTTACAATGCAGAATCAATAAAATATCATTAAAAATTGACAATGGTAGAAAATGTAATTATTAATGGCAATGCTACTATAGCAGAAAAGGGGATTTATTCCCCTTGGCCGTGCGCGACGAGGAGTGGATGGCCGGACGCGGGAAGCTCGGAGGAAGTTCTTTGGACTGAGGGCTTCGAAGCGGTGGTGGCGGTGTGTCGCATGGTGGCTGGAGCCAGCTCGACGGAGCTTCGACGGAGGTGGCTGCAAACGGTGCTGCAGCTGCTGTTGGCGGAAGCTCTGTAGGCGGGAGAGTGCGCTGTTGGCGGAAGGCGCTGCAGGTGGGTGCGTGCGCTGGAGGAGGGCAACTCTGCTGCAGGCGTGCGGGTGGCGTGGATGTGCGCGGCCTATTGCTGCGTGCACAGGCGGGAGGCGCTGCAGGCGCGGAAGGAGGGCGGCTCTGCTGCTGCGTGCGGTTGAGCACTGCAGCCCGTGCTGCACGTTGGCGTGGGTGCACAGGCGGGTGCGCGCGAAGGCTGGAGGGCGCAGGTGAGTGTGGTTGTTGCAGGAGTGGGAGTGAGTGTGGCTGCAGGCTGTGCATGCCTTGCATGCGGCTGGAGGGCGTGCAGGCGGACATGGAGTGAGCGGGCGAGGGCTGCGGTTCAGGTGCTGGAGGTGAAGTGGGAGAGGGTGGTTGCTGCTGGAGTGGGGGGTGGGCTTCAGACGTCTGGGAAATTTCCCGGACGTCTTAACTGACCGAGAAGATGAAAATATAGTGGTTGTGGTAGTGGTTGTTGGTGACGACGGTGAGGGAGATGCACGCTAAGGTGCTCACGGTAATGCGGACGATCTCCGGATGGCGGTGTGGCCTGTCACACCACACGCCCACGGTGGTGGAGGGTCATCGCCGTGGTTGAAGCCGGCGGTGTGGAATGGAAGAGAGAAGAACTCTCTGCACAGTGGTGGGTCGGTGGTGGAGGCCTGCCCCGCTCGGCAACCTCTCTCCTCTTTTTGTAGTTGACTTCACGAATTTGAATGGAGAGGCGGGAGTTGATCCACCTTGTCCACTGATCCATGAATGTGCTTTAGTGCGGCCAGAGGCGTTGCAACGGCAGCCGAGCCGTTGCTGAGAAGAAGAAGAATAAAGGATATTGTTAAAATATTATGGTTATTTATATACAAACCCTCAACTTTTATGTTAACTAAAACAATGTACCTAATTGGTTAACTAATTAAATGAATGCCATTCTAAGCTAATTCTAAATGCATTTAAAATATGAATGCAATGCATGGATTATGTAATTAAATTAAAAATATGAATTAATCTATTTACATCCTAATTTATGCTAAATAAATGTTAGAATTAACCTAATGTCTAGACACTTAAATACTTAAATAGCCCACAACTATGGGCTAATCAAATACCCCCATGCCTAGTTTTTACTAGTCCCTAGCAAAATTAAGCGACACCTAGCACTCCAAGTAGACTAGTCAACTCACTTGGTCTTCCTTCAGAAGCATATTAAGTTTAGACTCTAGACCCAAGGTTCCTAAGTAGTTGCTAAGTTACAGACTAGGCCGACTAAAGACGAGTTGCAGGCATAAGTTTCCCTGATTTGTGACTCTACCCTAAAGTTTATTGATCCCTGAGATTAAAGCATCCATGCCTGTGCATTTGTCTGAGTTATTTGAGTTAAAGGAAATTTATATATATATACATATATATATTTTTTATTTTTGTTTGATTCTTCTAAGTCTAACCTCAGATTAGCTATCAACATGGTCTGTGTCGGATTCATTGTCCCCATTACCATACCTCGAAGGGTGCTTGGCTTTCGATGCTTCAAGATAGCACCGCCCATAACGACCCCAAGAACTCCTGGCAATCGACACTTCGAGAGAGTATCGCCCATGGATTTCTTAAGCGAATTTAGGCCTATGGCAATCGGCACTTCGAGATGGGTTACTACCAGACCAAGTGCGTGAAATTTGGATGCTTGGGTTACAAGGACCCATAAACCAAAAGGTAGAATAAGACTCCAGGTACTACCCCACCTTTTAACTCAAACCCTAGCTTCCCTTCCTCAACCTCTTGAGGAATGGTCCGCAACTTAACTCCTACTTAAGTTTTTAAGTCCACAAAGGACCCTAAAGGTCTAAAGCTAGCAGCTCATTTAGCTTCTAAAGTTTGACCCTAGAATTAATTTAGTCTACCCTAGAGTTCTGATTTGCTTAAGAATGCAGGACTTAGCCAGTTAAGCTCAAAACTTTTTTTTATTTTTTATTTTGTTTTTTTTTATTTTTATGCAAATGTATGCAATGAATGCACTATGCTATGTATATCCCCAAGTACACCCCCCATGCTTAAAATCTGCAATGTCCTCATTGCATAGAAGGATATTACCTAGGTTAGAGCTGGGCTGAATAGCCAAAGAACCTGCAAATCAGGTTCAAGAATTACAGAAATAGGCCCTAAAAATGAGCAAAGCAATGTTGGCCTAGAAAATAGGTAACCTAGGATGTTGGCGAGCTGATGATGAATCCCGATAGCAAATGCTGGCTCAACTAAAATGGGAATGAAATCTTCCCAGGTCACCAGAAGAGGTTCTAAAGGATAAACAGGTATAACAACCTCCAAAGGGGTAGGGGGAGGATAAGATGGATCCTCCAAAAAGAATGGGGAAGGAATGGTGCAGAGATAAATCCCCAGGGTAATGGACTGACTAAAGAAATCATCAATCCATACCCGATACTCCATTACGGGAAATATTGGTCTGTTAAGCCCCCTGGTCAGAACAAAAGTGAGCAATTCTCTAAGGCAAGGATCGTCTAGGGTGTCCAAGTTACGAGGTTGCGGGATGACCATAAGATCTAGGTTGGGTTTAATCAGCTCGGTGTCCATCCCTAACACTCTTTCTAAATCCTCAATTTCATCCCTATCATTCCTTGCACCATCACATGTATCTTCCTGCTCTTCATCAGGAGTCACAATTTCGCTTTCAGATATAAGCGAATCAAAGGGTGACTTCGAAATGAATGAAGGCAGGTTGGAAGCAACAGATCTAGGGATTATCCTATCAAGGCCATCCCTGGGTTTTTGTTCTTTACTCAAATCTTCCCCGGAGTCTATATGTGAATCCACATAAATCTTAGAAGTTGCTTTTAAATTTTCTATCATTTCATCATGAGGAGAAATATCATCAATGGTTGCGCTAAGGAAACCTAATTTGGTCAAATTTGTGACATCCTTAGGGGCTAACTCTTCAAATCAGACATAATCACCCTTAGTGTCATTCCAAATCTTGAATGTAGGTTCCTCATATAATTCGTCTTCCTCCTCATCACACAATTCACCATATACCCGAGGTCTAGAATCATTTAATATCTCAGCAGATCCCCTAGGGTGCTCTATCTGAGGTAAATGGTTTACACTGGTAACATCAGACTCCTCAAATAGGTCAATTTCTTTAGGGTTAGGTTCCCTAAGGGTGGACTTGAGCTCCATATCGTGATCAGAAGGGAGGGTAGGATTAACAAGTTGACTTTGACCCACTTCATCAAATGTCACAAAAATACTATCATCTGGGTCGAGGTCTTCCAATGGTATCATCATTCCCTTCTTTTGACTCCAATATAATTCAGGTGGATACTCAACCTTATCATCATCTTCCTCGGGTTGCCACCTTTCTTCATCCAATGCATAGCTACTTTCATGTGTATCTTCCTCCCACCTAAGGTGTGGATTTCTCAAGGAAATGTCATCTAATGGGGAGGTTTCAAAATCGATCGTCGAAAAGTAGCTATTCTCCCTAGAATTTCCCCCCAACTTAAAGTGTAGCTCTCCCATGAGAGATGCATCTATTGTAGAGGGGTGTACGTCATCCTCAATGGGGTAGATTGGGTGGCTAATTTCATCTCTTTCTTGTTGGCCTGCTCTCGAAAATTCTCTTAACAATTCAATCATTTCGTTTTGCATTTTCTGTATTTCCATCTTCAAAGAGGAGAGGTCATTTCTATCATGAGAGAAGTCAAGCTTAGGCTTATAGTACCTAGGAGTGTTTTTCCAACCATATAATTTTTCAGGGAGGGTGGGTTGGGTATTTCTATGGTATGTGGGATATTGGGCAAAGCAAATCCCGCTCCTAGGTTCTGCTCACTGATCTGGTGCTTAACCAGGCCAATACTCCTATAATAGGAGTAAAACGGATCCCAATGATTGTCATTATGTCCATCAAAGGATGGACCATCTCGACGTCTGGGATCAAAGGATGCAGAGTGGGGGTGAGGGTGTTGGCAAGATGTGAAAGGATGAAAATCAATGTGGTCCATTCTAACTCACACCTCAATTAGAATTCCCCAAGCAAAACACAATTCAAAAAGGACCTTTTAGGTCTTTCCCAATTTAGGCTTTTGATTTTAAGTCAGATTGCAGGTGACAATACAATTTGTTCAATCAATTTACGCGCCTATTGTCGACCTACGGCTCGCCTAAGAAGACCTAGTTGGAGCTTAGGTGTTCTCCCCTAAATCTCAAATGGTAGAGCAACTCCAAAGACAGAAGATCGAGGGATGAAAGTAGGCCTAAGCCTTCCTTTGAAGCTGTGCTTTCGTGGTGCTTCTCAACTACCCCCAAAAATCCATGATAGGGTATACCCCTCTTTGAATTTACAAAACCTTTGATCTCAAGTTCCGAACACTTCAGAATCCAATGGTAGGAGGGCTCTTGTCCTAGTATTTCCAAACCTAAGGAATGTCTAGAAGCGTGCCGTGGTGCAAGCGAAATAAGTGTGCATACACCGCAAAAGATTTTGAATTTTGAATCGCACGCCAAGTTTGAAAATCAAATCCTTGATTTTTAAAATGTCCCTCCTTTAATTAGTCCTTTTTCTAGAAAATATGTGACCACTTGTTAGATTTATTCAATACAGATTAGGTGGTCTTCGCATTAAGTCCAAATGCAATGCCTGATCAAGAATAGGATGCAAAGTAAGAGAATGCGTACCTTGCTTCCAGCAATCAACAATGCAAGAATGCACGCAATGCAGAGAAATAAATCTAGAGGCTGCTCATACAGACTTAAATGATTCGTCCTAGGGGCAGGCAGCTTCTAGCAGGCAGCTCATTTTTTTATTTTTTTATATTTTCACTACTTATGCACAAGCAAATAAAAGTAATCAATAAACTAAAAACTTAAATCTAAAGAAAAGGGAACATGCTCCCAAAAATTACCCAACACGGGCCTAAAACAAAATCGGGGAACAAACCCCTCAAAATATACCCCAGAACAAGGGTTTCAAATAAAATGCAATTAAAAATTAAATCTAAAGTCTTAATTCTATTCTAATCAAATTAGCGACTAAATATACAATGATGTCCGACGCGTCCTCATCCTTCTCTTTCCAAAATAGCTCGTCCAATCCTCCTCTGGTGACGTCAAGGGTCGCCTCTCACAATGGCTGATTCTTGCATAAATTTTCTCTCACAGAAAAGAAAATAATAAATGGTCAAATCACTGTGCAATTGACAAATAATCAAAATAAAATCAGGTGAAATTATTGCGTCTGTTGCCTCCCCGGCAACGTCTCCATTTGACAAGTTGATTGTACGCTTTAAAGTCGTTTGCAGTTTTATGTGGTGGAAAAATCGACTAATCAATATTTAAAAAGAAATAACCACTCTCAGAAGAGCGGGTCGTATCCATAGGGAGGCAATGATGTATTTAAATTCGCACCGGTTAAAAATGTTTGTTTGTAGTTAGTTTAGACAAGAATCAAGCCAGAATTGCTTTCAGATTAAGGTTGAATCAAGAAATCATGCTGAAATAGCAATTCTTAATAACTAGAGGATATTTGTAGCAATGCAGAATCAATAAAATATCATTAAAAATGTAATTATTAATGGCAATGTTACTGTAGCAAAATAGGGGATTTATTCCCCTTGGCTGTGGGCGACGAGGAGTGGATGGCCGGATGTGGGAAGCTCGGAGAAAGTTCTTTGGACCAAGGGCTCCGAAGCGGTGGTGGCGGCGTGTCGCACGGTGGCCGGAGCCGGCCGGATGGAGCTCTGGCAGAGGTGGCTACAAACGGTGCTGCAACTACTTTTGGCAGAAGCGCTGCAGGCGGGAGCGCGCGTTGTTGGCGGAAGGCGCTGCAGGTGGGTGTGCGCGCTGGAGGAGGGCGGCTCTGCTGCAGGCATGCCGGTGGCGTGGATGCGCGCGGCCTGTTGTTGCATGCACAAGCTAAAGGCACTGCAGGTGCGGGAGGAGGGCAGCTCTGCTGCTGTGTGCGGTTGAGGGCTGCAGCCGGTGTTGCACAGTGGCGTGGGTGCGTAGGCGGGTGTACGTGAAGGCTGGAGGGCGCGGGCAAGTGTGGTTGTTGTAGGAGTGGGAGCGAGTGTGGCTGCAGGCTGTGCATGCCTTGCGTGCGATTGGAGGGCGTGCGGGCGGACGTGGAGTGAGCGAGCGAGGGCTGCGGTTCAGGTGCTGGAGGTGAAGTGGGCAAGGGTGGTTGCTGCTAGAGTGGGGGGTAGGCTTCAAATGTCCGGGAAATTTCCCGGACGTCTTAACTGATCGAGAAGATGAAAATACAGTGGCTGCGACGGTGGTTGTTGGTGACGACGGCGAGGGAGATGCACGCCGAGGTGCTCACGGTAATGCGGACGATCTCCGGATGGCGGTGTGGCCTGTCACACCACACGTCCACGGTGGTGGAGGGTCGTTGCCGCGGTTGAGGCCGGCGGTGTGGAATGGAAGAGAGAAGAACTCTCTGCACAGTGGTGGGTCGGTGGTGAAGGCCTGCCCCGCTCGGCAACCTCTCTCCTCTTTTTGTAGCTGACTTCACGAATTTGAATGGAGAGGCAGGAGCAGATCCACCTTGTTCGCTGATCCATGAATGTGCTTTAGTGCGGCCGGAGGCGTTGCAGTGGCAGCCGAGCCGTTGCTGAGAAGAAGAAGAATAAAGGATATTATTAATATATTATGATTATTTATATGCAAACCCTCAACTTTTATGTTAACTAAAATAATGTACCTAATTGGTTAACTAATTAAATGAATGCCATTCTAAGCAAATTCTAAATGCATTTAAAATATGAATGCAATGCATGGATTATGTAATTAAATTAAAAATATGAATTAATCTATTTACATCCTAATTTATGCTAAATAAATGTTAGAATTAACCTAATGTCTAGGCACTTAAATACTTAAATAGCCCACAACTATGGGCTAATCAGTTGGGCTAGAACAACCATTTGAGGATGAACCGATTGATTCACCCGAGATCCCCGAGCCAGGGAGTGAGGAAAAAATATGTCTCCATGGACCATGAAATGACATATGATTTTGAGACATATATAAATGGGGATCATGGATTCTTTGACTCTGAGGGCGAAGAATCTTTTGGTGAAGTCTCACTTGAACTTAAGGAAGAGGATTTTAGTGAGACAAATGGGCTTGAGGAATTTGACGAACCTATTGATAGCCCAATTATTGAAGATTTGGATTCGGTTGGGGCTAACTTGGAGGATTTGAATCCTCATTTACAAGAAGATTCAATCAATAGTCCCATTCCTCAACCACACCCCAAAGGGATTGATTTTGATTTGGAAATCATTGTACCCAAGTCAATCTTGAATCAGCCACGATTTTTGGACTTGGGAGAATCTTATGGGGTGAATGATATGCTTGAGGTCTCGAAACCTGAGCACCTGATGTTGGAGGATAGGAATGTTGAAATGAAAATTTGGGTGTTTAATTTTGAGGGAAAAACAAGTTTGGATATAAGGGTACCTATTGACCTGAAACCACCTATCTTCTATGCGGACCCTTATGATATCTTTCACGTGCAACCCAAGCTCGAAATAACTGATTATTTTTCTGAGCTTGATGTTAAGTGGACAACCGCACCTATTGAACCATCTTTACCTGTTGTCCGACACTTTGGTCTTGGGTTGCACACCACTAAACTGTAGACCCAGCTCCACAAACACAACAACCTTCGGTTCTAGGTGATTTTCATCCAGAACCTGAGAACCACTAGACCCTAGGGCATGGGTCAGCACCATAATCTGGTCTACGTCTGTGGACATCTTCTGCTGGTGATTTTCAGAATCAATATTTTTATTTTGATTCTGACCCGCACTTGTGAATTCTCAATTTTTTCCTTGTATGTATTTTATTCCTAGCTGAAGGCATTAAATTTAGCACGTGATTATATTTCACATTCTCTGCAGAGCTGACCGGATTTTCACGACACTCAGGTGATATTCTGTTTACTCCACCCTTTTCATGTTTTTATTTTTACAATGAGGACATTGCATCATTTAGGCATGGGGGGGTGGATAATCGATTCCTGAAATCATTATGTTAACTCTGTAGAATTTCTTTTAGTTTCTTATAAAATTAAAAAAAAATTGAAAATTTGGAAAAAGATAAAAAAAAAGAAATTAGGAAAAGAGAACTTAGGCATTTGGAAGTTATTAACTTTAGGAAATGATACGAGAGGACCTAAACACTTAGACTCTTCAGGTCTTCGGGCTTAATTAGCCCCGGTGTCCACTCGAATGTGGACTTAGTCTCGAGTCCTTGCCAATTAAAATTCATTTTAATTTGGTAAATAATTTGGGATGATAAGTATGCGACTTATCAACCCACCCTCTAAGTTGGAGGGATTTTAAGCCAAAGCATCTACACACATTTTTTTTACACTGACTCACTTTCCGGTGGCTTTTACGAAAATTGGGCAGCTAATGGACTGACTTGGGTGGTATGGCTGGCAAGTTGTTGGTGGTAACAGCTCATTGGTCGATTGTCTAGAACCTAGCCACAAGACCATTTTCGTTGTACTACCTTTAGGTAAATCTTAGATCAGGGAAGCCACCTACTTAGAAGAAAAAGGAGAAACACTCAAAAAGAAAAGAAAAAAATAGAAAAAAGAGAAAATAAAAAAAATAAAAAATAAAACCACACTTCACCGCACGAGTATGGATGGCAAGTTATCGGTGGTGACAGCTCATTGGCCGGTTGTCCAGAACCTAGCTCATAGAAAATGCACAATAATTCTCAAAACACTTAGGAAAGAATCGGGGAAGTAGAATAAACTGGGGAGATATACACTATGTTCGCTCCTATGTTGACCCCATAAATAAAAGAAGTAGGGAGTGATAGATGACTTTTCGCTTAGCGTTATAGTATTTAAGTGGTGGAAAAATCGACTAATCAAAAATAATGAAAATAACCACTCGCAGAAGAGCGGGTCGTGTCCACAGGGAGGCAATGATGCAATCAATACTTAATTATTTAATGTTATTTCGGATAGGGCGAAATCCCTTTTCAAATCAGACTCAAAATGTGAAGGAAAGTAGATTTGCAATAACCTAAAAAGTTAAGGGTATAAGTGTAGTTTTCCCTCACAGGAATCCTCAATAAATTTAGGATGAATTCATGCAGTTTTCATGTGATGTGTACTAAAGACAATTAGTACTTAAGTTAAGCCCAAAATCAATCTTTAAACTAGTTAATATCAATACCATGCAATTATAAAGAACTATGAGTGTTTGAATGCAATTCTGCCACAATATAATAATAATAATAAAAATCAAATTGGTGGCAATGGCATTGAATGTAAATTTTAATTAAGAGGAAAACAGAGGATCTCTCCTCTCTCATCCTTGTGTGTGTGGCTGCGCACGGTTTGCCGTGAGAATCGGCAGGGAGGTGCGGCTTGATGAGCACTACGCAATGGTGGCAGCGGCATGGCTGGAGGTGGCCGCCGGCGACCGATGAAGGTGGCTGGAGCACTGACCTGTTGGAGGAGATGGAGGCTGCTGCTATGGCTGTGCAGATGTGCGTGCGCACTTGCGCTGGTGCGCGGGCGTGCGTGCTCTGGTGCGCCTGCAGATGGGCGGTGGAGAGTACAGGCGCGTGCCTGGCGTGGAGAGGTGCTTTGCAGTTGGCGCTTGTGGGTGCGCTGCTGGGGTGCACCTGCGGGGAAGCTTGCTTGTAGGTTGCGGTCTGCAAGTGGTTGGAGGCGCGCGGCGTGGATGCACGCAGGCGGAGAGCGCCTGCAGTGGCTAGAGATGGCGCGCCGTTGAGAGCGCCTATAGATGGCGGTGGAGCACTCTTGCAGATGGGCGGCGGTCTGCAGGAAGGTCGAGTGGTGGGGCACGCTGGTGCGCTCATTGGAAGATGGCGAGCGGGTGGCAGTGCGGGTGTGCCTGTAGGGTGCGAAGGAGGGAAGGCGCGCTGGAGATGAGGAGTGCGGCTTGGTGTGTGCGGGTAGAGAGCTTGCAGGCGTGTGGGTAGTTGGTTAGTGCTTGTGGCAGGAAGCGGCCTGCAGTGGCTAGAGATGGCGCACGCTGGTTTGGTGGATGCACCTGCTGTGGCTGGAGGGAGAGGCGCACGGGTGGAGGTGTGTGCGCTGGTATTGTTCCCCACATGGGGGAAGATGGCATAGTGCACACTGGAATTGTTCCCCGCAAGGGGGAAGATGGATCTTTTGTGCACGCCGCCTCTTCTCTTTTTAACGCCTCTCTCTCCCTCCGTGCGCCAATCTAGGGATTTGCAAATCCCTTTTCTGTTTTTGGTTGGCGAGCATTGGAGGAGACGGCCGGAGGAAAGGGAAAAGTTCCTCCGGTTGTTGGGGAAATTTTCTCCCCAACCATTGCTCTTTCCGAATATAATACCTGCACATAAAAATAATAAAATCATTACATATTAAGTTATAGAATGTTATAAACGTAAATCATGATGCGTGCAATTCTTCTACAACTTAATTGTAATTATTAACACACCTACAAGGTACGATTAAAGGTACTTAGGCTTAATATTAGGTCATTAAAATGGACTCATCAAATACCCCCATGCCTAAGATTTGCTAGTCCCTATCAAAAATGAAAAATAATAGAAGTAATTAGAAGATTTCTTCTTTTCTTACTTCAAAACTTTAGAAATCGAGACAAATGTGAAGTGCTGATAGCCTAGGTAACAGATCCAAGTGAAAGAGCCGATTCGCATTAAGAGTTCGTACATCACCCTTGGCAAAAATTTTTGTTGAGATAGGCAACTACTTCCCTCAGGGATAAAGCAGACAATAATCTGTAATTTGACCCCAGTGTTTGGCTTGGTAGGAGATAACAAGTTGAATGGATTTATATTTGGTGGCACACACTCAACTGGTGCTACATATAGTCTAGTACTGCAGACTCTAGCTCTTTAGACCATTAGACAAGTCAACTCTGAGAGAGGCTACACAATTGTGCTCTCTTGATGTTCCTGGGCACTCTCTCTTTTCTTTCTTTCTGAGATCACGAATCTCGCTAGATTTAGAAATTGTACTCACTATTTGGTGGCCTCACATGGCATCCAGACTTCAATTAAAGTCCTAATAACTCTACAACTAAGTTAGAGTTCTCAACCAGTATTCAGGCGATCAGAAATGCTAGAAGGTAGGTATGGGTCATATTTGGTGGAACGCGATAGGTGTTTTGCTGCCTCAGAAATAGTGTTACACTTAGACCTTTTTTTTATATATAACTATTTTATTCCTTTTCTTCTTTTTCTTCTTATTTTCTCTCTCTCTTTTTTTTTTATTTCTTCTTGTTTTTGTCTCTTTTTCAATCAACACAACACGATACGGACTTTTATTTACGAGGCATTATTAGGGATGATGATGGTTAAGAGGAAGTTGTGTGGTTTATTTGGTGGAAGTGCCTATTCTCGGCACCGGGAATGAATGGATGGGATAGGCATATTTCTGACCTTTGAGACTATTACCCTCCTTCAGCTAAGGACTCTATGAAGGACGGTCGTAACCATCCACCATAGTTATAGCTTTATTAAGACTCAATCTCTGTGTATCTGCCTTATTTAGTGACTCTCAGGAATTCACTCAAAGTACATACACAGGAACAGAGAGTGAAAACTACGCCTAACTCTGAAGTATCATCATCTAATTATCCAAAACTTAAGAGTCCTTGCACTAGACTTAGCGCACCAGTAATCTCTCTACTTCTTCTCACAAATATGAGGTGGATCTACTAGAAGATAGTATGCCTGACTCCCTATGAACTGTCCAAGGGTTCAGTAGACTTACAAATGCTCATTGGTTTTTCTCAAGGATCCATTATCAAATCTACGTGCACGTGAAATAAATGCACTGGATTCTAAACTTAAGAAATAATTTCAGAAGAAGAACCTCCAATAACAAAGGTATTTTGCTAGGGACTAACCCATTCAGCTCAAATTTTTTTTTTTTTATACTAACCTAAATGCATAGATACTTCCTAACATGCAAATGCACTCCCCCATGCCTAAATCCTACAATGTCCCCATTGTAAAATTAAAACAGGAGGAGAAAGGAAAAATATCACCTGACACAGTTTGCTGGGTTGCCTCCCAACAAGCGTTGCATTTTCTGTCAGCAGCCAGACTTAGAAGGAACCTATAAGTCTGGTTCCAACCAAACAAAGTTAGGCCCTAAAAATATTCGTAACAGTGCAGGCCTAGAAAACAGGTAACCACGGATGCTAGCGAGCTGATGATGCAATGTAATTCCAAATGCTCACCAGAAGAAATGAAAACGGAAAATTTCATTGGCTACCTTGGGAGGTCTAGGAATAAGAAACGAAATATGAAAAGAGGCCTCCCGAAACGGAATAAGTGGAGGATAACAAGGATCCTCCAAAGTAGGACGGGTTTTAAAAGATATACACATAATTAGTTCAAACCCTTGAATGGCGAGAGTAAAAGTACAAGCATCGGTTATATCATTGAATTCGTCATTCTTCTCGGGGTATAAATCCTCAATTGACATATTTTGTTCCCAAGAGTCTCCCAAAGACTTCTCATTATTTTGTTTGTCCTCTTCTAATATCAACTCCTGTTTTGATGGAGGATGGCTCTCAAAAGAAAGGAGGAATCTAGATTTAATCATATTATTTCTACCCTCAGGAGGTAAATCCTCAAATGATAAATAATTCTCCTGTGATTGACTCCAGATTTTCAGTCCAGGTTCCTCTATTGGGGCATCCTCATCTTCAGAATTAGACGTGTCATATCCCTGAGACCAGAATTGATCATCCTCTATTCCCTTAGGGTCACCTTCATTAGGTGCATTTGAATCCTCAGAATATTGAATGGTAGGTGTTGATTCCCTAAGTGGAGGGTTAGGAGTAGGCTCACTAAGAGTAGAATGGGATTCCACCAAATAATCAAGAGGGGAAGTGATAGGAACAATATAACCTTGACCTAGGTTGGTAGGGGTAAGGATAATATCGTCGTTGGGGTCAAGGTCCTCAAGAGATACCATCTTCCCTTGCTTTTGACTATAATATAATTCAGGTGGATAATCACTATGATCATTATCCTCTAGTGGCCGTGTCTCATTGGAAGAGTCTAAGTGATGGCTACCTAAAATTAGATCCCTATTGTCATTAGGTTCCTCAGAATTATTTTCATAATCATGGTTTATTGGGTAGGGATCAGGATTATTGGGAAGCGTGTAGCTAAGTTGTCTTATTTCTTCATTTAAGTGTTGACTATTCCTCAACATCTCTCCCATTAATTCCATTATTTTCTTTTGCTGTTTTTGCATTTCTATCATAAAAGAGGAGAGGCTACTATTATCAGGTTGGGGAGGATAGTCAATTTCGGGCTCTAGTTGCCTAGGGGTATCGGTCCAACCTCGATACGGAAAATCATGAAGGGTGGGAGGGTTGGGTGTTTGTATGGAAATAGGGATTTCAGGATTGGAAAATCCCTCTCCTAAGCTCTGCTTAAAAGTGGGAGTTATCAAACCAGTACTCCTAGGGTAAGAATGAGAATGATCCCATGAATTATCAATGTACCCATCAAAGGATGGATACGCTCGGAGCATGGGATCCTGATTAAAAGATGGGAAGTATTGACTCTGATAATCTGAATGATAGGAGTAAGAGTAATCCATTTCTTTAAGCAAAACAATTTTAAATTTCTTAGGATTCAACAGAAAACTTCCTAAAGAGTTCTATTGTCATAGCAAACGCAAATTCAACGGGATCTATTTTTAGTAGATTGCAGGTCTTAGAGTTATATGTTTAGTTGGTGGCCAATCAAGTTTTGCAAACATTACGCTTCCTAGGCCAACCTAGGTAATCGGGTCTGGTGCCAGGTCCGCGGGGGCAGGTCGTGGATGAGGCGTGAGCCAGTGAGGGCGAGGGACCTCACCCCTGTGTATTGGAGGCGATTAGTTGAGAGCACAAATTCAATAAATATCGCACCACTCACTCTTGAGTTTACGAGGTGGGACTAAATGTCCCACCCACTTCTGCTAGCGCCCGCAGGAGGAGATCTTCACTCAATTGGCGCAGCTGAAAGCCTCACAACTACTGCTCTCAGGCTGGATACACTCGCACACTCAACTTGCATAGCCTGGGGTCCTGAAGCCTGGAACACGTGGCCTAGAGCTCGGAAGCAAGCAAGCTTGCTTGTGCGTTAATGGAGGATGGAAGCTCGGATCTGCACAACACAAGAACAGCCTTGTGGCCTTGTCAAACAACAGGAAAACCTTAGCTGTATCACGGCGAAGGTGAGGCAGGGGTGGGTGTGGCTTAGAACGGCCTAGGCGTGCGTGTCTAGGTCGTACTGTGACTGTGTGTGTGGGTTTGTTCGGTGGAAGTGTGGGGCATGTGTGGCGGTCAGTGGATGGGTGGAGAGTGATCAGTGGGCGATGGTGGAGGTGATGTGGTTGGTGGCGAGACGTGTGGAGGTGCGGAGTGATGGATGCGTCTCGTCGGAGGTCAGCCGGAGATGAGGAAGATGAGGGTGGATAGTGGCAGTCGAGGGGTGGCTTATGAAATAAAAGGAGGGAAAATAAAGAGTGGGAGAAGAGAAACTTATCTGTGGTGATTGGATCGAAGGGGAGGTAGAGGAGACGAACGACGCGTATGTGCCATCGTCAGGGAATACATCCCTGAGGAGGAGATGACGGCGATGAGGAGGAGGTTAGAGAAGCATGCGCTGGTGCGGTGCAACGCGAAGGAACGAGGCAAAGCTAACCCTGCCACTGGTATGGTGGCAGAGTGATGAGAGGAGGGAGGGAAGGTCGCCGGAGCTTGCAGGCATTTTGACCGAAGATGAGGAGGGAATAAATTGAGAGGGTATCGACGAACAAATCAAGCTTGGGAGATGCATAGAGGACCGGGGATCCTTTTATAGCCGTTGGCCGAGCTTCTTATGCTTGGAGGGCAAGCCTTCCAGCGCAAAATCCTCGCTAGAGAAGGAAGGTGCTTAGGACACCCAAATCTATCGAGCATTCTCACGAGAGATTGGGTGTAAATTTGATCTGGAGATCGTGTTCAGACGATGAAGAAATCCTTAGATAATCTCCATTCCAAATCTGGGAGTAGATCTTTGAGGATTTGAGGAGATATCAGCCTTAAATCCTCACCAGAGTGGGATTCCTCCACTGTAATGGTAGAGGGACCTAAATGTATGGGTGGCGAGGAAGTTAGGGGGCTTTGTGCAAGGGTTTTCAAAAGTTAGGAGCCAAAATGTAATTAGGTGGACTAGTTTGAAAAGTAGGTCAAGATGACCTTCTACTAAGCCAAAATTTTGGTAAAGCCTAATTTGGACCTAAGGAATCCAATGGTGAAGTTGGATTTTAGGTTTGACCCCGTTTGACTAGACATTTTACGTAAAAACCCAAATTAGGTTAAATACTGAGTTAGGACCCAAATATAGGTCAAAATAGGTTGCAAAGGCCAAATTGAAGGTTTTAAACCCTAGGGGATATTTTTTCATGAATTTTAGAGGGTTTAGTTGATTTTTATCTAGACCATAACCCTTTTGAATTAAGCAAGTTTTTTTTAGGGTTATAGAATGTCATTTAATTCTTAAATCTCGCAGCAACCCTTTTCTGACTGAACCATCCCACTTTTCCTCTTATTAAATCCAATTGACCTATGTTTAACCCTTGAGGAATCCTGTTGATGCACTGCAATGGTAAAATTGCAGTTTTACCCTTTAGTTCATGTTTCCTTCTCAGAATAGTAAACCCTTGACTTAAGTCTTCGTTTAGGTTATGCAGGAGCTTTTATTTACTTTCTCAGGTCAAAATGTGCTAGTTAGGGCTCATGATGAGGCTCTCATCAGTGAGTTTCCTTTATAATTGTGGGACTAAAGAAATGAAAGTAACCCTAGTTGAATTGAACCCTAGTCAGACAATTGACTATCAAATAAGTTTCTTTTAGGTTTTTCTTTTTAATTAGTGGTTCAAATAGGGCAAACAGTACCACTAAGGAAGGCAAATCAAACAACGATTCCAAAAATGATTTTTTTGTAATTTTAGGAATTCATTTGTTATTTTTTTTGAATTTTTCTTTGTACTGGTGTCATTGTCCAAAAATGATACCTGTAGGTAAATTGAATTTTCAGTAACATTGCCTGCCACCAGAAAGCTAAATTTCACAAAAATTAGATGAGAAGAAAAATTCCTAAAATTCATGAATAGTGGAAAAATAATGAAATCAGAAGGTCTGACCCAGCTGTGGTCCACGAATTTTACAAAATTCTCTACAAATCTAAACGCTATGAAATTTGAAAGTATGTTCCTGACTTGACTTGGAATCTTGGGGTAGAATTTCAAGATTTTAGGAGGCTTGTGGTGATGGGACTTGATTTTGGCTTCGAAAATAAGTGCACCAGGGTGGTGGTGACTAAAGCAATCAAGCAAGCAAATTGATTTTAAATATTTTTTACCTTATTTAAATATTTTTTTGATAGTTTTTTTAGAATTTTTATGTGACAAGAAAAAGGGACACCGACCTCAAAATACGTGGGAAGAAAAGGTTCTTTCAGTGCTCGCTCCAAAATCCTACCTTTTTGTGTATGTACCTATCACTGCACACATGAATCAAAAGAGAGAAATGGATGAGATCAAAATATCAAGCAAGAGTACTATGCAAAGCAGTGCCTCCTCAGCAATGGTGCCAAAAAGTGATACGAAAAATCACACAATTTTAAATTTTGATTTTTATGATGTAACGTGCAAAATTGATCACTTTTGAATTTGTAAAAATTGAGTACTTGGGAAATATTAAGGTTGTCCCAAGGGAGGCAAGATGCAAAATGAAATAATATCCTTGCTTGTTTGATAAAGAAATCTCTCTTTTTGAATTATATATATGTAATTTTTTTGGGACTTTTGATAGGGTTAATCACACTAAAATACCCTAACTAAGAAGAAGCGAAAAAGAGTCAAGCTAATATGTGCTCTACTCTTCCAACTTACTCCAAGCATGGGTGACTTGGAGTAATGAAAGTCTAGAGACAAGGAAATAAAATTACAAAGCCAAATATGTAAAGGAAAGCTTGTATTAAAACTGTGAATCTGGTTTACAAAATCGGACAGCTCAAAAGTGGGAGGGATTTCACACTTGTAATCTCCAAAAAAGTTCAACTAGCTAATCAATGCAAAAATGAAACAATTGCTAATGCTAGAGAAAAAATGAAAGGCTTAGTAGAAGATGATGTTGCGACGAACTCTCGGTCCAACTCCGGTTACCCCGAAGTTGAAGAGTGCTCCTCCTCCAAGAAAGTCCTTCCTAGCAAACCCTAGATGGGCGTGCCTTCTCCTGAGGGTGGACGTCCACCCTAGGTCCTCCTTTGCCTGGCTGTCCCCGTGAAGTGTTCCTCCTTAGCTTGGGCATAAGAAAGAAGTGAAGAATGATCACTCACGACGATCACTAGTGAAGGTTGTCATCCCAACTCTGACAAAAAATAAATGATCGAATATGATACGATGGTTTTCTTGAGGTGCTATCGGATCCTCTAAACTATTTAGATTTTCAATTCAACACACATCTTGTTTATTCAATTTGCTAGGTACGTCACCCTGTTTGTACCAAGGGACCAAATTTATGATCAGAAATAATCCAATTCTCATTTAGATGAAAAGATCAAGTCAATGTAACTCTTTACATTGTTTGGATGGCTCGTTAAGGGAACACAAAATCTAGCACTTGCCTATACTAAACAATGCCAATTGTGTAACCCAAGGCACATGGTAAGCTCATATTTAATTGGATAGTTCTTGCTTAACCTAAGTTGATTTGAGGGTATTTTAGGCATAATTGCATTAGGTTAGTGCATTATAGTCATTGATGCATCATACTATAAATAATGCATTTTAGGTTCAATTGTTTATTGTATAGTTTAGTTTTATATTGTTCATTGATGTGCATTTGTTAATTTTTGTAGGAGTCAATTTTAGGTCTCAGATGGAGCTCCATGATGCGAAAAATTGCATGATTTGTAATTAGGGTTTTTAAAGTCGTTGTAACACGCGAAATCGCATACGCTTTTAAATTTCTATTCCTAGATAGGGGAGTATCTAGGGTTGTCCAAGGAGGCAAGTTTGCAATTCAAATCTCTTGCTTTAATGGAAACTCAATCTTTCTCTTTGGTATTTTAAATATATAATTTTTATGTTTTGAAATAATGAAGGCAAAATGCGAATTGTTGACGGAAAAGCAACTAACACCTACAATCACTAAGCTAAAACCTAAGTGACAAATATGACCCCTCCCTAAGCTCACTTTAGGCACGTGGAGACCTAGAGTAATTAGGAAGTGGAAGTGAAAAAGTGCTAGAACAAAGATAAAGCAATTGCAATAGAAAATGAAAAGAAGGCAAATTGATTTAGTAGAATTTGTGTTTTACAAAAACATGTAGAGGAATGCTTCTACTTAAAATGGAAAATATAAAAGCAATAAAAAAAAACACAAATCCTCTTGCAGAATCTGATGAAGAAGGGAGTTCTCTTGCTCTAAGCCTAGTTGCTCCTTGGCTTGAAAAGAATGTCTCCTTCTTCTCCTTCCTTGAATGTTCCTCCAAGGTGGATGCTCTCCACCTCAATTCTTTCCTCCAAGGGTGGGCGTGTACCATCCTTAAGCTTCCCCTCCAAGGTGGCGTGGACCACCTTCAAGACCTCCTCCAAAGGTCTTCCTTGCCTGGCTTCTTCTTTGGCTGGCGTGGGCGCAAGAGAGAAGGGAAGAGGGGAAGGCACCAAGGGGATAGAGTATCCCCTTAATCTTCTTCTTCTTCTTCTCTCTTGGGCGTGACCTTTAGGTAGAATATGAAAGGTATTTTGCTAGCCAAGGATGTGTTGTAAGGTGGTGGGTGTTGGTCTTTTTATAGGGTAGGATGAGAGGGTTAAGGTGACTCTTGAATTGGATGGCTAAGATGGGAAGATGGGGGTGGTTAGGTGATCTTATGGTGGAGAATTGTTGGCGCCAAATAGGGGGGTGTGAAGGTGGTGGTTATGGTGGTGAAGAGACACCTAAAGGTGGTGCCAACCATGAAGGGATGCCTTGGTTTTGGCGCCACCATGAGGGCTTCTAGAAGGGGGGTTAGGTGGATGGTGGAGATGGGTTTAAGGGAAGATATGTGGTGGAGATGAAGGGGGTTTTGGAGGGAAAAAGTGGCATCAAAAAGGAGGGTGGTTAGGGTGGTTTTGGTGCCACTTTGTAGTGTCTTTTGGAGGTAGTGGGTAAGCTAGGTTGGCACCAAGGTGAGGTGGAAGTAGGGTTAGCTTATGTGGAGCTTAGGTGGAGCAAGTTGGTGGAGTTGTTAGGTAGGGTTTTTAGGTGGTAAAAGCCAAGGGAGATGGAGCATAGCTAAGCTAGCTTAGCCAGTAGTGGAGTAGATGAGGAGGTATTGGAGCTAGGGTTTGAAGAGAGGAGTTGAGGAGGAGAAGCTTGGAGCTTGAATTGGAGCTGGCAGTTGCTGAAGAGGGTGGCTTGGAGCTACTCTAGCTTGCTTAGCTTGCTAGTTCTTTGCTAGATGCTAAGCCAAGCTAAAGTGAGCTGGCTTCTACCATAATGAGTTGAGGTGAGCTGGGTCTGGTGCTCCCGGGGAGGATCAAGTTGGTTGAGGTAGCTAAGGTAGCTTAGCTCAATTGAGTTGAGCTAAGCTGAGTCCTCGGGAGCTGGACTTGAGCTTCTAGAGTTGGAATGAAGTCATCTTCAGCTGGCTGGAGTTGAGTGGAGCTAGATGTGGCTGGACCTGAGTTGGGGTGAACTCCAGTCAACTCAGCTGAGCTAGCTAGAGCTCCCTGTGGACGAATGGGAGCTGAGATGAGCTAGACTCAGCTAAGTTGAGCTGGATCTGAGCTAACCTGAGCTAGGGTAAGCTAAGATGAGCTCTCTTGAGCTGCCATTTAGCTGAGATGAGCTGAATGGAGCTAGGATGAGCTAACCCTAGTCCAAGTGAGCTGGATTCCAACTATGGTGAGCTGGATCAAGCTGAGTTCCAGCTAGTCTGAGCTTCTTCTTCACCAATTGCCTTCCTGAGAGCTAGGGTTTTAGGGATCTGTGTATCTGTTCATCCCTAACACTAACAAAAACAAATTAAAAAGGCAAGAAAAATGAAATGCATGCCTAAACTAATTTATGACTAAATGCAACCCAAAAACCCATTTATGGAGCATAATCCTAAGAGCTAGGTTTGTTTTAATGCATAAGAATAATGATAAACTGGAATTTATCACACCCCCATGCTTATCTTTTGCTAGTCTCTTAGCAAAACTTTGATTTTTTTGAAAAATGAAATTTTTGGGAAATCGAATTTTTTTGACTTTTGAGGAGAAAAAGATTAAGGGACCTTGGTTGATCTAAACACAGGAGGCATGGGATTTGTTAAGGATAAACATCGGGATTTATTTTTGGATCCAAAAATTAGACAAAATAGGATCAATATATCCTCCAGAAAATTTACAAATTAACCCCTTGTTAATTCAGATGACTTGAAATTTCAGTTTTTAGGATTTTTCTGGCTCTTGACTCTGATTCGCAACTTGCAATATCCTTTAAAACCTTGTGTCCGTGCTTGTGAAAAGCCAACATTTATAAGAGCGTGTTTTTGATTTAAAACTTTTTTTTTCTCCTCCATGCTTATTTTTAGCTTAGTCTTACAATAGATGTGTCGAGATCATCATTCCCGTTACCAATCCTCAGGGGGTTCTGGTGCCAGTACTTTGGGATAGCACTGTCCATGACACCACCCAGGAGCTCACAGCCCCAAAACACAATGCGGTGTAAAGGGGTGCTCCAAGCAAACTCAATCTTTTGCTTCGACACTATAGGTAGAGCACCGTACAAGATACTTGAGCTACTAAAATGCACTTTAATGCTCTGTCTAAAGATATGAAATATATATATGGAGCAGCGTCGAGGCGGTAACATGTTGACATCGCATCCTCAAAGGAGACATTTTCCTCCTCAGCGGTGGGAGCTCAAACCAATGATCTGCTTCAAACTTTTACTAAGTTCAAACAGGGGAGTTTTTCTGATTTTTAGTAGTTTTTATTTGTTGGCTTGTGTGTGAAATTTGACATAGGAAGTTCCGCAAGAAATGCAAGTTTTTGAATCAGAAACTAAGCCAGATACTTTCTATATTACAAACGAGGATCAAGTCACCTAAACTATTATGAGTTCAGGTGGAATTTTAGAGAAGGATATCTGATCTAGTCTAAAAATAGACCCTGAAATTCTAATGATCAGATCCGCATCCTCATACCTAGTTTGTTAAAGATTAAGTCCCATTGTACCAAAAGTGAGTTTTTCAACCTTAGTCCCGATTTGAAATTTTTCCTCAAAAAGTTTTCAACATTTTTATTTTTTTGGTTATGCAAGCAGGAAAACAAATTGACTAAAGAAAAATGCATATTTTTAGGTTTTGAAAATTCTAAATCGATCATCAAATTTTAAAAACACCCCCCATGCTTAAGATATGCAATGTCCTCATGAATTAGGAGGGAAAAGGGATCACCTTAATGAAGAGCGATCGAGTTTAGGATGGTCAAAACTTTGAAAAAGAAAGAAAAAAGGAAAGCAAGAAAAATGATGGGTTACCACCCATCCAGTGCTATCTTTTATGCTATTTAGCCGAGCATAGTTTGCATTAGTGATCAAAGGTGGTTGGCTTAGTGAAATCAAAGGATTCAGACAGAAGATTCGAGGTATGATCAAAATAGGGCTTTAAACGTTGGCCATTGATTTGAAATGTCATATTAGTTTTAGGATCAAAAAGATCAACAGCGCCGTACAGATAAGTTTTGTGGACAATAAAGGGGCCGGTCCATTTGGATTTTAATTTGCCAGGAAAAAGATGTAATCTAGCATCAAAAAGCCAAATGCGTTGATTAACGTTAAAGTATTTCCGAACAATGTATTTATAATGAAATTTCTTTGTTCAGTTTTTATAAATCCTCGCATTTTCATAGGAAAAATTACGTAATTCTTCCAATTCAGTTAATTGTTGTTTTCTACGGATACCGGCATCAGATAAATCCATTCTTAATTGTTTTATTGCCCAAAAAGCCCTATGTTCTAGTTCTATCGGGAGATGACATGCCTTCACAAAAATTAGATGGAAGGGAGACATGCCGAGCGGGATTTTAAAAGTGGTACGATAGGCCCATAAAGCATCGTCCAATTTGGTAGACCAATCTTTGCGGTCGGGCCTAACCGTCTTTTGTAAAATATTTTTAATTTCCTGGTTAGAAACTTCTGCCTGGCCATTTATTTGGGGGTGATAAGGTGTGGAAATTTTGTGATTAACCCCATATTTAGAAAGAAGGTGACGGAATTGTGAATGAGTGAAATGTGAGCCTTCGTCACTGATAATGGCTTTTGGAATGCCGAATCTTGAGAAAATATTTTTCTTAAGAAATTCGAAAACCACACAGTGATCACTAGTGCGGGTGGGTATTGCTTCTATCCACTTTGAAACATAACCGACTGCGACTAATATATATAAATACCCACCAGAGTTGATGAACGGTCCCATGAAGTTGATGCCCCATACATCAAAAATTTCAACATCTAAAATAGGATTAAGGGCCATCATACCTTCTGAGTCATGTTGCCGATGCTCTGGCAATGCACACAGGACCGAACAAAATTATGAGCATCTTTGTGCAAGCTGGGCCAAAAGAATCCCGCATTAAGGATTTTAGCTGCAGTTTTCTTGCTCGAAAAATGTCCGCCACAGGCCATTGGATGATAATGTGTCAGAATATCATGGATTTCAGAATTATTGACACATCGTCGAATGACTTGATCGTCACGGAAAAGGTCGGGCTCCTCCCAAAAATAGTATTTAATGTCAGCAAAGAAGTTATCCCGTTTTGTTTTTGGCCAATCAGCAGGGATTCGTTCTGTTCCTAAATAGTTTGCGATGGGTGCAAACCAAGGGAGGGTAGTAGTAGCTAAAACGCTTTCATCGGGGAATTGATCAGGTGGGGTCATTATGTCATTCGTCATAAGACGAGAGAGATGGTTGGCCACTACATTTTACGATCCTGCCTTATCCTTGATTTCCAGGTCAAATTCATGGAGCAGCAAGATCCAACGGATAAGGTGGGGTTTCACATCTATTTTTGTCAGCAAATATTTAAGTGCTGAGTGGTCGGTATAAACAGTGACATGTGACCCCAAAAGATAAGATCTAAATTTTTATAAGGCAAATACAATGGCAAGAAGTTCCTTTTCAGCAAATCGTGTAATTCCATTGTGCATCATCAAGAGTTTTGGCAGCATAATAGATCACAACGGGCTTCTTGCCAATTCTTTGCCCTTGAATGGCCCCCATAGCAAAATATGGGGTATCTGTCATTAATTTAAAGGGACTACTCCAATCAGGTCCCTGCAAAATTGGTGCCTCAGTAACCTCCTTCTTCAACCTCAAAAAACTCTCTAGTCATTTATCATTAAAATTGAATGGCTGGTCTTTAGTAAGCAGCTGACTTAAGGGCTTGGAGATTTGGAAAAAATTTTGTATGAATCTACGGTAGAAACCCACATGACCCAAAAAGGATCTGATCTGTTTGACAGTAGTGGGCAGTGAGAGCTTAGATATAGCATCTATTTTTGCTTTATCTACCATGATTCCTTGTTTTGAAATAACATGGCCCAAGACAATACCTTCCTGGACCATGAAATGACTTTTTTCCCAATTGAGGACCAGATTGACTTCTATGCATTTTTGGAGAGTTCTTTCAAGGTTCTTGAGACAATGGTCAAAAGAATCTCCAAAAATAGAGAAGTCATCCATAAAGACTTCTAAGCATTCACCTACCAGGTCTGAAAATATTGCAAGTGTACACATTTGAAAAGTCGCAGGTGCGTTGCAAAGACCGAAGGGCATTCTTCAGAAAGAAAAGGTTCTGAAGGGGTAGGTGAAAGTTGTTTTGTCCTGGTCCTCAGGATGAACCGCTACCTGATTATAGCTGGAATAACCGTCCAGAAAATAATAAAAATCTTGTCTGGCTAATCGCTCCAAGATTTGATTAATAAAGGGGAGCAGAAAATGGTCCTTCTTGGTGGAGGTGTTTAATTTTCTATAATCAATACACACCCTCCAAGAAGAGGCGGTTTGAGTGGCCATATTCTCCCCATTGTCATTGGTGACAACTGTTAGTCCAGCCTTTTTGGGCACAACTTGTGTTGGACTAACCCAAGAGCTGTCAAAAATGGGGTAGATGATATTAGCATCAAGCCACTTAATAATCTCCTTTTTTACCACCTCCTGCATATTAGGGTTCAAGCGCCTTTGTGGTTGGCAGGAGGGGCGAGAATCATCCTCTAAATAAATACGATGTGTATAATAGGACGGATGAATACCCTTAAGATCAGAAAGGGTTCAGCCAATAGCTTTTCTGTATTTAGTCAAAAGCTGGAGAAGTTTGTGTTCTTGTGCCCTAGAAAGTACAGAATTTATAATTAGGGGTAGGGTCTGATTTGGACCCAGGAAAATATAATTAAGGGAGTCGGGCAAAGGTTTTAATTCCAATTGTGGGCCCTGCTTCGAGAGAATTTTTGCTTTTTGTGTTAGTGGTGAGGTGAGAGTGAAAGGGTCAGCTGGAGGGTTAGCTAAATGTGTCGTTAGGGTGGAAGGGTGAGAAGTGGATTGTTCAAGAACTGTGTTAATGGCAAAATAGGAACCTAAATGTGAAATCTGCAAAGTTTCCTCCATGATATTTTCTATTTCTGAATCCGAATCATCAAAGAAATCAGGTTCTTGGAACCTCCTAGAAGCTTAGAAAATATATAGGGTTACAGATTCACCGCCACACATGATCTTCATTTTTCCAAAATCACAATCAATATTTGCACAGGCGGTGCCTAAGAATGGTCTTCCAAGAATTATAGGGGCAAACTTTAATGCTTCCGGTACCTCTATGTCCAGGACTAAAAAGTCTACTGTAAATAGACAATTTTTGACCCGGACATGGACATCCTCAACAATTTCCCTTTGTTTAATTGTAGATTGATCAGCTAATTGAAGAGTAACCTCAATAAGCTTTAATTCATCGATCTTACATTCCTCAAAAATAATTGTGGGGATAAGATTAATTGAGTCACCAAGATCTAACAAAGCACGATCAAAAGAAGTATCATTAATGATAACTTGAATTAGGGGGGTGCTTGGATCTTTTCTCTTAAGAGGCAGTCGACTCTGCACAATTGAGCTGACTATCTTAGGAAGGATCACCTTTCCTAAATTTTGGGGCTACCTTTTCGGGGCTTCTACCATAATGAGTTGTGGTGAGCTGGGTCTGGTGCTCTTGGGGAGGATCAAGCTGGTTGAGGCAGCTAAGGTAGATTAGCTAAACTGAGTTGAGCTGAGTCCCTGGGAGCTGGACTTGAGCTTCCAGAGCTGGAATGAAGTCATCTTCAGCTGGATGGAGTTGAGTGGAGCTGGATGTGGCTGGACTTAAGCTGGGGTGAACTCCAGTCAACTCTGCTGAGCTAGCTAGAGTTCCCTGTGAACTAATGGGAGCTGAGATGAGCTAGACTCAGCTAAGTTGAGCTGGATCTGAGCTGACCTGAGCTAGGGTGAGCTAAGATGAGCTCTCTTGAGCTGCCATTCAGCTGAGATGAGCTGAATGGAGCTAGGATGAACTAACCCTAGTCCAAGTGAGCTGGATTCCAGCTATGGTTAGTTGGATCAAGCTAAGTTCCAGCTAGTCTGAGCTTCTTCTTCACTAGTTGCCTTCCTGAGTGCTAGGGTTTTGGGGATTTGTATATCTGTTCATCCCTAACACTCACAAAAACACATTAAAAAGACAAGAAAAATGCAATGCATGCCTAACCTAATTTACGACTAAATGCAACCCAAAAATTTGTTTGTGAAGCATAATCCTAAGAGCGAAGTTTGTTTTAATGCATAAGAATAATGATAAACTAGCATTTATCACTCCACTTCAGAGGAAATTCAATTAAGCTTACATACCTCCAAGTTCACTGTGATAACCCGAGTTCTGCCAATCGATGAAACCTAAGTCGCCTTGTGCTAACAGCTAGTATAACCCAACCACAAGACTGTAGTCACCTAGCACATATCATAAAATATAAACATAGCCAAACAAACTAATCATATTGCGTTAACTAAATGAACAGAAATTTAGTATTGAATAATTGTAAAACATAAGTATATATGTAAAGAGATGCACATCAGAAATCACCTTACGAGCTGCCAATTGCACTTGAGTATGGATCCTAAAAACACGTCAATAAAAATTGAGTAGAGTAGAAACAATAATAACAGAGCACAACAGTAACAGAGAGCAAGAGAAAATGGGTACTATAGCTTTAATTTATCCATTTATTAGACATCTTGTTATCTAGTTCTATTTTGTATATTGGAAGCCCAAGTTATTATAGTCCACAATCTATCAATCAATATCTCAGGGCATGAGATGATTTTGTGTAACTTCCTGTAGCGCAAGACCACTATAAACCACCCTCTTGGCCAAGAAGACATCTTATACCCATCAAGTCATCACTCTCCGTCACCTTGGGCTTATTGCCGAAGGGGTGGCGGCTATGTTGTGCAGCATGAACACGTATAAGTGCTTATTGTTGGTGCAAGAGCACCATGATCGTTGATTTTGATGATAAAAAAATACTTGGTATTTAACATTGTTGAAGCATAGAATCATTGCAAAAAGGTTTTAGTTTGGAAAACTCGTCGTTGTAGTGTGATTTGCAAGAAAAACTGTCAACAGATAAATTTTACCGAAACTCAAAAGAAATTTTGGGTCGAACATAGGGAGGTGGACATTTGATTAAAAATCATGTTTGTTTTATTATCATGAAGCAAATTAACTGGTCGAATTGAATCTAAACTAGCTATCTACTTAAATAATAATGAATAGAAGAAAGGGAGAGAGAATATTACAAATAAAGACAAAATAGAAATAGAATAAACATGGATTTCATAATCACAAAATGATGTCTATTGCAACTAACCACTATAGTAGACAACGGGAAATCTTACAACTAGAAAGTGGTCCTCCTCGACGGCTGCTTGGAGGACGAGCCATGTTGACAGAGCACCCAAACGAAGGTGGTGAGATGCAGGACGAAGGAGAATGATGACGGACGATGGAGGATGAGGCAGGGTGACGTCTCAATGGGATCTGCTTTCCGAATGGCAGTGAGAGGACCGTAGCGGAATGCTCCATGAATGGGATGAGAAGGTGGAAAATTATATTTTTAACTCTAAAGGAGCATCCCAGGTTTGGGACAAGCTTTTAGAGCTTTGGAGGGGGTGAGAGAAGAGAGGAAGGGATGATGGATATGTGGGGGTTGTAGGGCTATTTATAGATGAGGTTTAAAGGGGCAAAAAGGTCATTACATGTTTTAAAACATTAATTCAGGGTCTTTAGTGACAGATTTAAGCCTCACTAAAGACCATAAACGTATGCTTAGTGCGCTCGCACCCGCCACCTCTTCCTCTCCTGCATTAAAAATGCCCACGATAAAATGATCGGACAGCCGAGAGACGCACGCGCCCACTTCATCTTCAACGCCTCAATGCATGCGCATATGATTGCGCCTGCATCTTGGCGTGTGATTGCATGTGCGTCCACTCGCTCATCAGATAGTGCCACATAGTGTCCTCCAGAGTTGCTCGATCGCCATTGCGCAAGCGAATTTCACTCGTGCCCACTCTTACACTAGATTTAAGGCGAGGTGGGGCTCGAACTTGCACCTCCCTCTTCGCATGAAGGTGCGTGACCACTGCGTTACATCAGCGTTTGAGGCGTGTGGGCATTTTTGAGCACACGCACCAGATCTGATGGCCGGTTGAGGAGAGCAAGGGCAGCAGCGAGTCCTTGGGCCGGTTGGGCGGCTGGGATGGCGCCACATGGCACCATCTTAGCTGTCCATCTTCTATGTCATGTAGATGGTGCCACGGATGTCGGATTGGACCGATTTTCACGTTGTTGGGCTACGATCGTCGATCCGAACCCGTCCATGCGGTCAGATTTGTTGTTTGAAGAACAGATTTACACCACCTGGCCCCTTGACCTCTAATCTTTCTCGGATTGCATCTGATGCTACGAAAGTCAAATCGGGGCGATCTTAGAGTCTTTGAACTTCGATCATCACCCTGATCAGATCCGTACGGTTGGATCCTCAATCTGAGGCCCCGATAGGATATTGCCCTATTTCTTGACCACAAAAAGAGAAAATTAACCTAAATTTTATACAATCTAATCTAAATGTAGATGATGCATGTTATGCAATATTTATAATGTATGATGAACATATGCCTAGGAACACGCATAAATAGACAGTTTATGTGATATAAACATGTTTGCATTAAACATTTGCATTGAGTTTAAGTTTCAATAATAATGTTGGTAAGCGTGTTTTTGCGAGTGAAAATCAAGGTTTGGGGAGAACCCATCATCGTAGTCGCAAAAATTGCTAACCATATAAAATTTACTGAAACTCAAAGGGAGTCCCGGGTCGAACACAGGGAAGCGACCGTTTGGTTTTGAAATTCGTACTTTCGATTTTATTTGTTTTTGTTATTTTTGTCTTGTATGATTTTTTTGGTATTTTTATAAAGCAAGTGATCAGATCGACAAAACTTTATCTAACTAATCTACTTACAACATAAGAGGGAGAGAGAGAGAGAAACAATCACATATATTTTCAATATAAAGTTTTCTACAGATAGAAAAGCAAAAAATTACACTAGAAAGCAAATAAAAGATAAAGAGAGGTGAGAAGAATCCCCCTCGATGGTCGCTTGGAGGACGACTCGCTTTGATGACACCTTGGATGAATGTGACGGGAAGCTGGATGAAGAAGAATGACATTGAAGGATGGAGGGCAGGATGGGACGGCATTGCAACGGGGATCTACTTCATGAAGTGGTGAGAGGGCGACCATGGGATGCTCCACTAATGGGGGTAAGAGGTACAAAAATATTTTGCTTTTCTACTCTAGTGGAGCATCTTGGGCTTGGGACAAGCTCTCTCTAGAGCCTTGGAGGTGGTAAGGGAGAGAAAGGAAGAGATGATGAAGAATGGGAGGGGTAGGGGTTCTTTTATAGTGGAGGGGATGCATTTCGTACATAGGACATTTAGTGACAGCCATAAACGTCGCTGAAGAT
Organism: Thalassia testudinum; assembly: GCA_037157565.1. Classification (NCBI taxonomy): domain Eukaryota; kingdom Viridiplantae; phylum Streptophyta; class Magnoliopsida; order Alismatales; family Hydrocharitaceae; genus Thalassia; species Thalassia testudinum. The sequence continues at coordinate 139,203,964 of JAZHRO010000063.1, forward strand.
TCACTTCAAGCATCGCTAAAGGTCTAGCTCACGCACTCCATGTGCGCCGTCCACGTGCCTGTTGGTGCTCGCTGCTGTGTGCCTTCGCGTGCTACGTGCTCCGCCTGGGTGCTGTGTGTTGTGGCTACGCTAATGCACGCCTGCACTGGTGCACGCGCTCATGGTGTTGTGCGCGTGCGGTGCTACAGGACTTTGATTAAGGTGATTTCAGAGGCCTTGGTCTCCGATGGTCGTCCTGATCAGATCCGTATGGTCGGATCATCAATCTGAGACCTTGAATTAAATCTTCTTCTCTCTTGGCCATAAAAGGATGCAATTAACCTAAAATTTATACACACTATTCTAAATGCAGAATGGTGCATGCTATGCAATATTTATAGTATGGAATGCATATCTAAACCTAGGAACATGCTGAAATAGGTATTTTATCCTAAATAAATGTGTCTACATCTTACCCTCATGGCTATCTTTTGCTAGTCCCTAGCAAAATCAAACTAAATGCTATGTATAAAAATAGAATTAGGATCTAATCACTTAGGCAAGATTTGTTGATTACATTAGAAAATTTCAACTAAGGACCTAATCTACGAAGACTCAACAGTGCCCGGGTGCCTGCCAAAAAGCAGACCAACCAAGTCCTTGCCTTATTTTGAAAAGGTAAGATACATTTTTTTTTGTTTTTCTTTTTTTCTAATATTTTTGGATTTTTTAGTTTAGAGTTTCGAGGCAGCTTTTTACGGCTACCCAACCCACCCAAGACTCGAAAAGTACTTTAAGTTCTAAGCATCTTGTGAAAAAGTGATAGATTCACTAGGCAACCGTTAAAACAGACTTCAGGTTTCTACGACCCTAGGTGACCTAAAAAATTCTGCCTAAAGGTTTATCTATTCAACCGGTAGCTATCTCCCTACTTTTTTTTATGTTTTTTGGGGTCAACACAAGGGCGAACCTAGTGTATATCTCCCTGGTTTATTCTACTTCCCTGCTTCTTCCCTATGTGTTTTGGGAATTATTTTTGCATTTTCTTGAGCTAGGTTCTGGACAACCGGTCAATGAGCTGTTACCACCGACCACTTGCAAGCCATACTCATGCGGTGAAGTATGGCTTTTTTATTTTTTTCTTTTTTTTGGGTATTTCTCTATATATATTTCTTTTTTTAAGTAGGTGGCTTCCCTGATCTAAGATTTACCTAAAGGAAATAGGAAGAAAACGGTCATGCGGCTGGGCACTAGACAACTGGCCAATGAGTTGTTACCACCGATAACTTACCAGCCATATCATCCTAGAAACAACCAGACTGCAATTGCAGTTACTTTGAGGAATGGGAAAACCACTCAAGACACCTTGCCTATTAAAGAAAATTATTTCAATGAAAAATAGATCAACTCTTCCCCATCTTCCTGTAACACTTTTTAGGAACCTAATAATGAAAAACAAGAAAACCCTGCACCATTTCCACAAGGCCTTCATTCTTCACAGAATAAGAAAAAGAAGAAGTCCGAGCCCACTGATAAGGAATTGATGGATTTATTTGGGCAAGTTGAAATTAACATCCCTCTCCTAGATGTCATAAAATACATTCCTGCCTATGCAAAATTTCTAAAGGATTTATGTACCCCAAAAAGGCAACCCAGAAGTTTAGGAAAAGTGATCCTTCCCGAGATAGTCAACTTAGTTGTGCAGAGTCGACTGCCTCTTAAGAGAAAAGATCTAGGTGCTCCTCTGATTCAAGTGATCATTAATGACCTTTGATCATGCCTTATTGGATCTCGGTGCCTCAATTAATCTTATCCCCACAATTATTTTTGAGGAATTTAAGATCGATGAATTAAAGCCTGTTGAGGTTACTCTTTAATTAGCAGACCGATCTACAACTAAACCTAGGGGAATTGTTCAGGATGTCCTTGTCCGGGTCAAAAAATTGTCTATTTGCAGTAGACTTTTTAGTCCTGGACATAGAAGTACCGGAAGCTTTAAAGTTTGCCCCTATAATTCTTGGAAGACCTTTCTTTGCCACGACCCATGCAAATATTGATTGTGATTTTGGAAAACTGAAGATCATGTGTGGCGGTGAATCTGTAACCCTAGATATTTACCAAGCTTCTAGAAGGTTCCAAGAACCTGATTTCTTTAATGACTCAGATTCAGAAATGGAAAATGTAGTGGGGGAAACTTTGCAGATTTCACATTTGGGTTCCTTTTTTACCATTAACATGGTTCCTAAACAATCCACTTCACCCCACCCTTCCACCCTAACCTCACATTCAGCTAACACTCCAGCTGATCCTTTCACTCACACTTCACTACTAACACAAAAAAGCAGAAATTCTTTCGAAGCCAGGCCCACAATTGGAGTTAAAACCTTTGCCCGACTCCCTTAAATTTGTTTTCCAGGGTCCAAATCTGACCCTGCCCCTGATTATAAATTCTGGACTTACTGGGGCACAAGAACACAAACTTCTCTAGGTTTTGCATAAATATAGAAAAGCTATTGGTTGGACCCTTTTTGATCTTAAGGGTATTCATCCGTCCTACTGTACACATTGTATATATCTAGAGGATGATTCTCGCCCCTCCTGTCAACCACAAAGGCACCTGAACCCTAATATCTAGGAGGTGGTAAAAAAGAAGATTATTAAGTGGCTTGATGCAAATATCATCTACCCCATGTCTGACAGCTCCTAGGTTAGTCCCACACAAGTAGTGCCCAAAAAGGCTGGACTAGCAGTTGTTACCAATGAAAATGGGGAGAATATAGCCACTCGAATCACCTCTTCTTTGCACGTGTGTATTGATTACAGAAAATTAAACACTGATTAACCTATATTTTTAGGCTATTTAAGTATCTAAATGTCTAGACATTAAGTTAATTTTAATAATTACATAGCATACATTAGGATGCAAATAAATTAATTCATATTTTTAGCTTAAGTGCATAATTAATGCATGTAGAATTAACCTAGGGTTGCATACATTTAATTAGTTAATTAATTAGGTGCACTATTTTAATTAACATAGAAGTTAAAGAGTTATGTATAAATAACCCTAATTATTTTATTCTTTTATTCTTCTTCTCCTTTGCAGGTAACTCCTCCGACTCTGCCTCCTCCTCCTGCGCATCACATTGATTCCACGGTGTTTGGAATTTCAAATCTTGGTAGCCGTGGCTACAAAAGAGAAGGAAGAGCTGCCGTTGAGGGGAGGCCACCACCCCTTTGTTCCTCACTGTGCTTAGAGGACCTCGCTCCTCTTCCATTCCATACCACCGGCCTCCCACCGCGGCAGTACGACTCCACCACCATTTGTGTGTGGGGTGACAGCCCACACCGCCAAAGAGTCTTTGCAACTCCTCACCTCAGCCAGCAACTCACGCCAGCCTCTACGCATCCCACCTCCAGCGCACCCACCTCCACTGCACGCGCCTACCCCTACACACCTTCATCTCCAATCCACCCACGCACCAGCACCTGCATGCGCAGCCCTCACCACTGACGACCTTCTTGCGCGACCACGCCTCCAGCTGATCCTTCCTCTTCTCACGCACGCCAAGGGGAGTTCTCCCCTATTTTGCTGTAGGAAACTCGCAATTAATAATTAAATTTCATGCCATTGCCACAAAAATGAATTTTGATTTATTATTATTTTATTGTGGTGAAATTGCAACTTCATACTCATGCTTTCTTATAATTGCGTGGCTTTTGTTATTCACAACTTTTGACATTGATTTTGGATTAAGATGTCCACAAATTCTCTCTAATGCATGTCAATTGGAAATTACATAAATTCATTACATATTTATTGAATATTTCAGTGAGGAAAAATTGCACATATACCCTTACATTTTTGAGTTTTTATGTATCTTCTTTTCGTCGCATTTCATGTCAGATTTGACTATGGAATTCGCACTTGATTGAAAGAATACAAAAAAAAATATTCGTGATTTTATTGCATCATTGCCTCCCTATGCACACGACCCGCTCTTCTGTTAGTGGGTTAATTTTTATTTTAATTATTTTGTTAAGCGGTTTTCCACCACCTTGATCCTACAACGACAAATCATCTTAATACATTATTCAAAAGCGAAAACCATCTTTTCAAATGGCACCGTTGCTGGGGAGGCAACAGATGCAATAATTTCACCTAATTTTATTTCTGATTATTTCTCATTGCACAGTGATTTGACCATTTATTATTTTTTCTGTGCGAGGAATTTGAGTGAGGAAATTGAGAGAGGTGACAGGCACATCTAGGAGATGACGTCGACCTTGAGTGATGCTTACATGAGGGGAAGATGAAGGAGACCTGGATTCCGCCTCTCTAGGAGATTCTCTATTTCATAAGTTTTATTTCTGTTTTCTTGCCCTTGTAGTAATTGGGGCTGATTTTTGGGAGCATGTTCCCTTTTCTTTAGATTTAGGTTTTTAATTTATTTTGTGGATTGTTTACCCTTAATTTGCTTGTGCATAAGTAGCTAAAAAAAAAGCTAAAAAAAACACGAGCTACCTGCTAGAAGCTGCCTGCCCTTAGGTCGAATCATTTAGGACTAAATGAGCAACATCTAGATTTAATTCTTGTCTTGCATATTGCATGAAGAATGCTGGAATCAGGTATGCACTTCTAACTTTGCATTTCTACCTATCATGCAAATGCATTTGGATTAATTTCAAGACTACCTAATATGTATTGAATAGATCTAACAAGTGGTCACATATTTTCTAGAAAAAAGGACTAATTAAAGGAGGGACATTTTAAAAACCAAGGATTTGATTTTCAAACTGGCGTGCAATTCAAAAATTCAAAATCTTTACGGTGTATGCACACTTATATCTCTTGCACCACGGCATGCGTTTATACACTCCTTAGGTTTCGAAATACTAGGACAAGAACCCTCCTACCATTGGACTCTAAAGTGTTTAGAACTTGAGATCAAAGGTTTTGTAACTCCAAAGAGGGGGATACCCTGTCACAGATTTTTGAGGGTAGTTGAGAAGCACCGCGAAAGCACAGCTTCAAAGGAAGGCTTAGGCCTACTTGCATCCCTCGATCTTCCATCTTTGGAGTTTCTCTACCATTTAAGATTTACGGAAGAACACCTAAGCTCCAACTATGTCTTCTTAGGTGATCCATAGGTCGACAATAAGCGCGTAAATTGATTGAACAAATTTTATTGTCACCTACAAACTAACTTGAAATCAAAAGCATAAATTGGGAAAGTCCTAAAAAGTACTTTTTGAATTGTGTTTTGCTTGGGGAATTCTAATTGAGGTGTGAGTTAGAATGGACCACATTGATTTTCATCCTTTCACATCTTGCCCACACCCTTACCCCCACTCTGCACTCTTCAATCCCATATGCCGAGACGATCCATCCTTTGATGGACATAATGACAATCATTGGGATTTGTTTTACTCCTATTATAGGAGTATTGGCCTGGTTAAGCCCCAAATTAGTGAGTAGAACCTAGAAGCAGGATTTGCTTTACCCAATATCCCACACACCAAAGAAATACCCAACCTACCCTCCCTGAATAATTATAATGGTTCGATAGAAACTGCTGGGTACTATAAGCCTGAGCCTGACTTCTCTTCTGATAGAAATGACCTCTCCTCCTTGAAGATGGAAATACAGAAAATGCAAGACGAAATGATTGAATTGTTAGGAGAATCTTCAAGAGTAGGACAACAAGAAAGAGATGAAATTAGCCACCCAATCTACCCCATTGAGGATGACATGCACCCCTCTATGCTAGATGCATCTCCCGTGGTAGAGCCACACTTTAAGTTGGAGGGAAATTTTAGGGATTATGTAAGGGAGAATAGCTACTTTTCGAGGATCTATTTTGAAACCTCCCTGTTAGATGACACTTCCTTGAGAGATCCATGCCTTAAGTGGGAGGAAGATACATATGAAAGTAGCTATGCAATGGATGAAGAAAGGTGGCAACCCGAGGAAGATGATGATAAGGTTGAGTATCCACCTAAATTATATTGGAGTCAAAAGAAGGAAATAATGGTACCATTGGAAGACCTCGACCCAGATGATAGTATTTTCGTGACATTTGATGAAGTGGGATGAAGTCAAGTTGTTAATCCTACCCTCCCTTCTAATCACGAGATGGAACTCAAGCCCACCCTTAGGGAACCTAACCCTGAAGAAATTGACCTATCTGAGGAGCCCGATGTTACCAGTGTAAACCATTTACCCCAGATAGAGTGCCCTAGGGGATCTGCTGAGATATTAAATGATTCTAGACCTCGGGAATATGATGAATCGTATGATGAGGAGAAAGATGAATTATATGAGGAACCTACATTCAAGATTTGGAGTGACACTAAGGGTGATTATGTCTTATTTAAAGAGTTAGCCCCTGAGGATGTCACAAATTTGACCAAATTAGGTTTCCTTAGCACACCCATCGATGATATTTCTCCTCATGATGAAATGATGGAAAATTTGGAAGCAACTTCTAAGATTTATGTGGATTCACATATAGACTCTGGGGAAGATTTGAGTAATGAACAAGAACCTGTGGATGACATTGATAGGATAATCCTTAGATCTATTGCTTCCAACCTGCCTTCATTTGATTCAAAGTCACCCTTTGATTCGCTTATGTCTAAAGGAGAAATTTTGACTCCTGATCAAGTGCAGGAAGATACTTGTGATAGTGCAAGGAATGCTAGGGATGCAATTGAGGATTTTGAAAGATTGTTAGGGATGGACACCGAGCTAATTAAACCCAACCTAGATCTTATGGCCGTCCCACAACCTCGAAACTTGGACACCCTAGACAATCCTTGGCTTAGAGATATGCTCACTTTTGTTCTGATCGGGGGGCTTAACGGAATAATATTTCCTGTAATGGAGTATCGGGTATGGATTAATGATTTCTTTAGTCAGTCCATTACCCTAGGGGTTTATCTCTGCACCATTCCTTCCCCATTCCTTTTGGAGGATCATTGTCATCCTCCCCCTACCCCTTTAGAGGTTGTTATGCCAGTTTATCCTTTAGAACCTCCTCTGGTGACCTGGGAAGATTTCATTCCCATCTTGGTGGGGTGAGCATTTGCTATTGGGATTCATTATTAGCTCGCCAACATCCTAGGTTACCTGTTTTCTAGGCTAGCATTACTTTGCTCATTTTTAGGGCCTATTTCTGTGATCCTTGAACCTGACTTACAGGTTCTTTGGCTACTCGGTTGCTAACAAAAGAACAGCAACCCATCTCTGACCCTGGTAATATCCTTCTATGCAATGGGGACATTGCAGATTTTAGGCATGGAGGGGTGTACTTAGGGATATACATAGCATAGTGCATTCATGCATTTAGTTCAAGCATTCTACATTGCATACATTTGCATTGAAGAAAAAAAAAAACATTTTGTATTATTGAGCTTTACTGGCTGGCCCTACATTCCTAGGCATAAGATCAGAACTTCAGGTTTGACTAAGTTGATTCTAGGGTCGAACTTTAGAAGCTAAGTGAGCTACTAGCTTTAGATCTTTAGGGTCCTTTGTGGACTTGAAAACTTAAGTAGGAGTTAAGTTGCAGACCATTACTCAAGAGGTTGAGGAAGGAAAGCTAGGGATTGAGTTAAAAGGTGGGGTAGTACCTGGAGTCCTGTTCTACCTTTTGGTTTACGGGTCCTTGTAACCCAAGCATCCAAATTTCACACACTTGGTCTTGTGTAAGTGATCACCTTAATTCCTTTCTTAAAAGAAATTTGGTTCTCTTAGTTTGGCTTAGGAGAGGCTTGAAAACACAATTTGATTGGAAGAGTTCCTACCGCAGGAGAGGCGGAGTATATACTCACCTTGAGGATGCGATGATAACATATTACCACCTTGGCGCTTGTCTCTAAGGATATCCATCCTACTGGGGGCATGTAAGCGCATTGTGCAGTTCAGGTACCGTAGGCGGCCTTATCTCGAAGTATGGGTTGCCACAGGCCTGAATTCACTTAAGAAATCCGTGGGTGATTCTATCTCGAAGTGTCGATTGCCAGGAGTTCTTGGGGTCGCTATGGGCGGTGCTATCTCGAAGCATCGAAAGCCAGGCACCCTTCGAGGTACGGTGATGGGGACAATGAATCCGACATAGACTGTGTTGATAGCTGATTTGAGGTTAGACTTAGAGGAATCAATCAAAAAATATATATATCCTTTTTTCCTTTCTAGGTTGGAAATCATACAAACCTCAAATAACTCAGACCAATGCACATGCACGGATGCTTTAATCTTAGGGATCAATAAACCTTTGGGTAGAGTCAGAAATCAGGGAAACTTGTGCCTGCAAGTCATCTTTAGCCGACCTAGTCTGTAACTTAGCAACTACTTGGGAACCTTAGGTCTAAAGTTTGAACTTAATATGTTTCTAAAGGAAGACCGATTGGGTTGGCTAGTCTACTTGAAGTGCTAGGTTTCGCTTGGATTTGCTAGGGACTAGCAAAAACTATGCATAGGGGTATTTGATTAGCCCATATTTGTGGGCTATTTAAGTATCTAAATGTCTAGACATTAAGTTAATTTTAACAATTACATAGAATACATTAGGATGTAAATAAATTAATTCATATTTTTAGCTTAAGTGCATAATTCATGCATTTAGAATTAACCTAGGGTTGCATACATTTAATTAGTTAATTAATTAGGTGCACTATTTTAATTAACATAGAAGTTAAGGAGTTATGTATAAATAACCCTAATTATTTTATTCTTTTATTCTTCTTCTCCTTTGCAGGTAACTCCTTTGACTCTGCCTCCTCCTCCTGCGCATCACATTGATTCCACGACGTTTTGAATTTCAAATCTTGGTAGCCGTGGCTACAAAAGAGAAGGAAGAGCTGCTGTTGAGGGGAGGCCACCACCCCTTTGTTCCTCATTGTGCTGAAAGGACCTCACTCCTCTTCCATTCCATACCACCGGCCTCCCACCGTGGCAGTACGACTCCACCACCATTTGTGTGTGGGGTGACAGCCCACACTGCCAAAGAGTCTTTGCAACTCCTCACCTCAGCTGGCAACTCACGCCAGCCTCTGCGCATCCCACCTCCAGCGCACCCACCTCCACTTCACACGCCTACCCCTTCACGCCTTCATCTCCAATCCACCCACGCACCAGCACCTGCACCACCGCACGCCCTCACTTCATCACCAATAGCACCAGTGCCCTCACCAACCACTTGTGCATCGTGCGCTCTCACCCCAGCGCCCTCTCCTCAGCCAGCGCATGCGCCAGTAGCCCCCCCTGCTCCATCAGATCTCACCGCGCTCCTCCACCCAAGCCAGCATGCCTGTGCCTCCTCGCCTTCACCAGAACCTCCAGCGCCCCTGCACTTCTTCCACCTCTGCTCGTGCACAGTGCACATTCCTCAGAGCCTCCCACCTGCAGCAGCCAGCACGCCCACACGCCTTTGCATTTGCGGAGTGCCCTTCAGCAGCGCCTTCAGTGTGCCCCAGCACCCCTGCTTCAGCCCTTATTCGCGCCTCTCTGCAGCACCTGTAGACGGTGCCATTAGACTTACCTGCATGCCTTCCTGCAGCCACTTCAGCCCGCGCGCACCTCCCTGCGTGCATTTGCGCCTCAACCCCTGCTGCCCGCAGCACCCGCACACCCACCTCTAGTTGTAGCACGTGTAAGAGCAGCAGCAACAACCACTGCTGCCGTCGCTTCATCTCCTTCGGCTGGCTGCCATCGACCACCAATGACCATGCCATGACCTCCACATGCAGCCCTCACCACTGATGACCTTCTCGCATGACCACGCCTCCAGCCTATCCTTCCTCTTCTTGTGCACTCCAAGGGGAGTTCTCCCCTGTTTTGCTACAGGAAACTCACATGGCAAGCGTGCACACAGCAGGGCGCACGCGATCAGCGCGCATGATGAGTGGGGCAGTGTGGTGCGGGCGTAAGGGTGGTTGGTGCCAGCTTTCAGCGACAGCTGGGCTGACCTACAGCGACGCTTATAGCCATTGCTATTTCATTGCAAGCCAGCAGAGCCAGCTATGGGAGTGGGTGGAGGTGAGCTGTCTACAGCAATGTTTCCAGCGACGGTCTAGAGGTCGGTAAAGGTCCTTTATCCATTTTTAGCCTCTTCTCCACCACTATAAAAGGACCTACACCCCCTCCCTTCTAAGCCATCTCTACCTACTCTACTCCCACCTACTCCCAAGCTCTAGCTAGCCTACCAATGCTCATTAGAGCTTGTTCTCAAGCTCCCAAGGTGCCTATTAGTGTAGCGAACCTCTGCCCCACCAAATATTCCTCCAACTTTCCATCTCCCTTCATAGGTCACCTTGGAGCCGTCCTCCCACCTCCATTCCGGTAGCAGTTCAACTTCGTCTTCTCACCTCCATTCCTGAGCTACGCCGAAGTTTTCCTCAACCCGACGTCCTCCAGCATCTCATGTCCGTCGTCCCGCTCCTCACCTCCTTCATCCGAGCTTTCGCTAGGCACCGTCGTCTCACCAAACAGCCGATTCGGGAGATTTCCTCTCACCTCCTCTCTTTATATGCTTTCATAGTTTCTTGTAATTGACATTGGAAGTAATATATATCATATTTGTTCCACATCTCTATCTTGTGATACATTTGCTTGTTTTCTTTTATTTCAAAAATACAAAAAAATAACAAAACCCCAAAATACCAAAAAGAAACAAAACGAAGCACGATTTTCAAGTAAAGTAAACATTGCCTCCCTGTGTTCGACCTAAGACTCCCTTGGAGTTTCGGTATAAATTTTATCTAATCGACGTGTTTTGCAACTACGGCAATGGGTTACTTGTAACCCCAAATTCTCACATGCGAAACACGCACGACCATTTGGCGCCGTTGCCGGGGACAATACGACCATTTTGGCGCCGTTGCTAGGGAGGCAACGGAATTTACTTTATTGTTTATTGCGCTTCTTTGCATTTACATAGCACTAACCCTACTTGTCTTTGATCTACTGTCTTGCAGGTACCCTAGCATGGAGATCCAAGTGTGGTAGATCAGAGTAAAGTGCAGGTAGAGTACTTTGTAAGTGTCCCCCACTTTCCCCCCACTAGTTCATTTCACCACAATCGTAACCAAGACCTAATCTACTTAGGTGTTTGCATAAACCTTAGGATAGACTTTGTTTGTCTTGTTTGCCACCTTCACCCATCACACCCACATCTTATATAAAATAAAAAAAATAAAAAGATATTTTTGTGGGACAAATCAATTTACGCACTCTATACACCCACATTTGAGGCACATAATTGGACTTGATTTTTCATCTGCTCAATCGGACTTCCAACCTGTGGACCCGGTACACGAATTCAACACATAAAAGAGTAGAAATCATATTAGGTTAACCATCTTTTTGTGTGCCTTAATCGGTGGTGCATTTAAGCAATTGAGTGAATTGTTTGGGCTACACCACCTAATCTAAAAGTGGTTCATTTTCTAGCTACCCCATAGGATTCAATAATTAGGTCAAGCCAGGCACTCCATATTTTTCTTGATTTCTAAAGGAAAATACTTGAACACGTGCTTTCAACAACAAACTTGGTTTGCCTCACAAAACTTGGTTGACAACACCTAATATTTGAATCCTAAAAGCTATTAAGTAAGATTCGAATCCTAAAACTCACCTCATCATTAATAATCTTGCTTGAAAACCTCTTGGTTGTGCACATTCACACGTTCTCAAACAAATCATTAAGGGCACAACACATTAAGGGCCCATCACATTCCAGAGCACCAATTTCCCAAGCCTAACTAAAATCAATTAGACGTTGGCCCTAAGGATTCATTCGCTCATTAGGATCCAGATTGAGATTATTCACAATTAAACTGCTTATACTAGTTAATTTGATGTCTAGCTAGGGGAGTAGCGTCAAATGACCGTGGCTGGGGGGTACATTAGGAACCGGAGGTGCAAGCCAAAGGAAGAACCTTCTCCTTAGTCCCTCTTAACTGGTTGGATTGCCTGGACATAAGTAGAGTAAATCATCCATAATCTTAGGATGGATTTTGAGAGTCAGTAGACCTTAGGCTACCGCATCTAAGGACAAGCTTGTATTCTTGTGCTGCAGGGTTCCCTCTTTTCCCCATCCTTCTGACTTCCTTCCAGTGTATGCTTGGGAGGAGGTCATTGAACCCTAGATTGGAAGGACCTTTAGACCATTCTAGGAGGCAAAGGTTGAGCTATAGCCAAGTAGATCCCATGGCTGATCAACAGCTATCTCCCCCACCTCCGAACCAGCAGGAGTTGATTCAGAGGCAGTTGGAAGAATTGCAGCAGATGCAGCAATGGTTCCAACGCATGCATGGTCAGGGCGCTCAGCCCTTGGAGGATTTTTACGATCCTTCAAACTATGGGGAATGTCCCAGCATCATGATTCCCGCCGAAGACATTGAAATCAAGCCCCAAGTCTTAAGTTTGATTAAGCATTTCCATGGGCTTGGCTCAGAGGACCCATTCCAGCACCTGGAAGATCTGACCACGTTGGTTCATACTACCAGAGCAAGGAATGTGAACGAAAAGCAAATGATCATGAGGCTTTTCCCCCACTCTCTCAGGGATAAGGCCGCACATTGGTACTGGACTATAGAAAGAACAATTGAAACTTGGGCTGCTCTTAAGTTGGCTTTCTTGAAGAAATTCTTCCCTATTAGAAGGAACAATGCCTTGCGATGGGTGATTACCTCTTTTGCACAACGGTTGAGGGAACCGTTTCATGGTGCCTGGGAGTGATTCCAGGAACTTTTGAGGAAGTGTCCACACCACGATGTGCCGAAATGGCAACTCGTGCAGATTTTCTATCATGGGTTAGTTGAGCAACTCCGTAATCACGTGGTCGCCTCCTGCGGAGGTAATTTCCTCAATAGGGATGCAGATAGTGCATACGACCTGTTTGAGGAAATGAGGAGAACTCAATTAATCATGCCTCCATGGATGCATTTAACCGGTCCCAACAACCTAGGTCAAGTGCTAATGAGATCCAGGATTCTCATTCATTTGACATGGAATAATTTGTAATAAACTGGATAAAATGGACTTGGTTGCTAAGAAAATGGAAGAATGGATGTCTAGGAATTTAGGAAACACTTCTTTACCCACTAAATCCCAGAATTCGGGATTCCATTCCTCACGAGCTCCCACAAGGCGGGAATTCGTGAACCAACTTGATTTGGCTAAACCTGTGAGCCAGGATTTCTCGAAACCATATGGGTTCGAAACTGGGGCCTTTGATCCCAGTTTCTCTGATCCTTCCTTCTCTTCATCCTCGTTTTACAAGGATGCATATGCAATGCAGGAGAATGTTAGGTCCAACCCATATTCCAACACTTTTAACTTAGGATGGAGGAACCACCTTAACTTCTCTTGGAAAAATTAGGGCAATAGACCCAATCTCGACCCAGCAACTATGCATCTCAAAAACCCATGGGTCAGGGTCAAGAACCAGTTAATTAGCCATCTTGGAATGCCCAACAATCTACAGGGTAGGCTGATTTGAACAGGCAGATGGTGGAAATGCAAGGGTCCATGCTTTAGCTTATGCAACAAATGAAGACATCCTTGGATAACTTGCAATCTGGGTTAATTGCAAACACCCGACAACCTGGATCCCTACCATCTCAACCCGTACCAAACCCCCGTAATGTGCAAAATCAGGGCAATAGAGCCCAAGGGTACGGGAATCAAAGGGACCCACACGCGCATGCTCAGGTGGTTGAGTAGGGTCCCTCTTCTTCCTCTTCTGGTTACATGACCAACCAAGGCCCTCCAATCTGCACTAATCCACCTCAAGACCCAAACCCTTGTGCCTCTGCAAACTTTGTCACCTTGAGAAGTGGGAAGCAGACCCAGAACCTAGAATTACCTTCTAGAAGTCAAAATCCTGGGGAGCTTGAGAAAGAGGAGGAGGCCGAAGAAGACAATAAGGCCTAGGGATCGGAAATTGAAAATTCCACCCATATCCTATTCCTTGAGGCCCTATTGAAAACCAAGAAGAAGAAAACCCTAGACAGCAATGAGGAGCTTTTGAATTTATTCAAGAGCGTAGAGATCAATATTCCGCTCCTCGATGCTATTAAGCACATCCTGGCTTACGCTAAATTCTTGAAAGAACTGTGTACCCAAAAGCATAAGCCGAGAGAACCCACTCTGAGGAAGGTGATTCTCTCTGACCAGGCAAGTTCTGTAATCCTACATCACCTTCCTCAAAAGAAGAAAGATCCAGGTGCCCCCTTGATCCGATGCATTATTGGGGAATACACTTTTGATAGGGCACTATTGGACCTAGGTGCATCCCTCAACCAAATCCCAACTTCTAATTATGAGAAGTTTGGGTTAAGTGAACTCAGGCCAACCTCAGTAACGCTACAATTAGCGGACCGATCGGTCACCACACTGAGAGGTGTTATTGAGGATGTAATTGTCAAGGTCAAGGGTTTCTATTTTCCTATAGATTTCCTCATCCTCGACATGGATGTACCTAATGATTTGAGGAACACACCCATCATTCTAGGGCGTCCATTCTTAGCTACTGCCAAGGCCAACATAAACTGTGAAAGCAGTAGTATGGAGATTGCCTTTGGGGATAAGAAATTAACTCTGGATATTTTTAAGGCGATAAGAGTATTTGAGGATTGTGGATTCATTGAGGAACTTGAGGATCAGGATCTTGAGACGTGTATGACAACCAATGCACTCGAGGACTCCATTAGCTTTAGCGAACCCAACCCACAACCCTCCTCCATGGTAGACCTGCCACATCCTGAAGAGGCTGTTGATTTTGTTCATTCCCAGCCTCTTCCACTGGATCGTCCTGATGAATCTTCATCAGCATCCTCCCTTGCTTCTATTCTAAACCCGGCCCAACTGGAATTAAAACCATTGCCCAAAATTTGAAATATGAGTTCTTAGGACCTAAAAACATGCTCCCTGTGATTATTAGTGCTGATTTGACTAAGGAGCAAGAATTGAGATTAATTAAGGTCCTTAAGAGCAATAAGGAGGCAATTGGTTGGACCATCCACGTCCTTAGGGGGATCGATCCATCTTATTGTAATCATCGTATTTTCATGGAAGATGGATCCCGCCCTTCTCGCGAAAAGGAGACTAAACCCGAATATGCGAGAAGTGGTCAAGAAGGAGATAATTAAGTGGTTCGATGCTAGGATTATTTACCCAATCTCAGATAGTCCGTGGGTTAGCCCCATTCAGATTGTACCCAAGAAGGCGGGAATAATTGTTACGACTAATGAGAATGGGGAAACCTTCACCACTTGTTCAGCTTTTGCTTAGAGAGTCTGTATTGACTATAGGAAGCTGAACACTGCCACTAAAAAGGATCACTTTCCCTTGCCCTTCATCGATCAAATCCTCAAAAGGTTAGTTGGGCAAAAATATTTTTGCTTCCTAGATGGTTATTCGGGATATAACCAAGTCCCTATCCATCTCGAAGACCAGGAAAAGACAACTTTCACATGTCCTTACGGAACCTTTGCATTCCGTAGAATGTTGTTCGGGCTTTGCAATGTGCCTGTGATAACACTGCACAAGGGGGTGATAATTATGTTGAATATGGCCCATCTTAAGAATAAAAGGCACAACAGAAGTAGAATGGGAGCATTGCATGCATCATGTACCAAGATTACTTATAAAACTGTATTAATGGCCATTTGTGTAAGCACTTTTCAAAGTAGGCCTCAGATGAGCAATCGGATCGTACGGATGGATTCAGAAAGACGAACGGAGTCCAACAGACTCAAGATCGGCCAAATCCGACATCTAGAGCTCCTACAATGGGCCCAAGAAGTTCTGACCGTTGATCTAGAGATCAACGGTCCTCATTGTGCTACATCACCCCCACTCCACCGCACGCCACCTCTTCATCCAGCCAAGATCAGATCTCAGCCGTCGATCTTCGATCGGATGGCTGAGACTTGCGCGCCCACCCGCAATCGCCCGACAAAGCGCGGGTGTGGTGCAATAGTTAGCGCGCACGCCTGCACTCATGCGACGCGGGTTCGAGCCGCGCGGTGCGTGAAATTGAAGACGAAGGAGTGCGTGGCGAAATTGGGCCGCCCGATCAACAGCGGGCGACCGAGATTGCACCATGCGGCGTGCCCACGGATCGTGAGTGCCCACGCGCTCGCGCACGCCGGGCGACGACGCGCGCACACACGTGCTCCTGAAGTGAGATCCAAGTGCAGCCAAGAAGAGATCTCAGCCATCCGATCTTCGATCGGACGACTCTCACACAGCGGCCACGGATTGAGCGCGAAGAAGAACGACGCGCGCGGTTGACCGGCAGGCTGGAGGGCTTCACCAATGCTTTTGGAGTTGTTTTAGCGACGTTCTGGACGTCGCTAAAGCCCCTTCCTCTTTTAGAAAGCCCTTAACCCTATTTAAACCCCCTCCAACCACTCATTCAAGGCATTCACTTCCCTTGCAACTACTCCACCCCTCTTTTAGTTAGCTTTAGGCCCTTTTATAATCGTCGGAGACGAGCCACTGACGAAGGCTCCTCCACTGTCGTGGCTGCCTCGTCACTCTCCCTCCTCTCTCTCTCTCGCTTTTAAGCTTTCCATTACTTTTGTTTGAGCATGTATTTAGTGTTGTAAGCTATGAACTAAAAGTGCATGATTAATGAAGTTATTTTCTGTCCAATTGTTACTTTAATTTCTGTTTAAGTTGCATGATCAAACAAGAAACACTCTAACCCTAATCTCTCTCTCTCGCTTTACAACCACGCCTCCGCAGGCAAAAACTTCGTGCTTTCCGTAACAAGTGATAGGAGAAATCCGATTTTCACGCCTCCCTGAGACCGACACTCGGACTCACCTCCGTTTATTTACTTTAAAATCGACGTTGCAAGTGCGACTATAACGACACTTCTTAACACACATGCACAACTGCACGTTAGCCTGCAACTTTTCAAAGGTGCTTGATGGCCATCTTTTCTGACATGGTGGGAGATTGTCTTGAGGTGTTCATGGATGATTTCTCTATTTTCAGAGATTCTTTTGAGTCTTGCTTGGCTAACCTGGAATTGATCCTTCAGAGATGCATCAAAACACGACTGGTCGTTAGTTGGGAAAAGAGCCACTTTATGACTCAGGAAGGCATCATCCTGGGTCACGTGGTTTCTAATTGGGGAATTGAAGTTGATAGAGCTAAGGTGGATGCTATCTCTAGACTTCCTCCACCCACATCCGTAAAATAGTTTTGCTCTTTTCTTGGGCATGTGGGTTTTTATAGAAGATTCATTAAGGATTTCTCGAAGGTTGCTCGTGAGTTTCGCTTGAGTAACCTTTTGGCCAAAGACGTGCCGTTCAAATTTGATGAATCATGTCGTAAGGCATTTGATTTATTGAAAACGGCCATCACCTGTGCCCCGGTATTGCAACCATTGGTCTGGATAGTGCCATTTGAGATTATGGTTGACACATCTGATTATGCCGTCGAGGCTGTCTTGGGTCAAAAGATTGAGAAAAAGCCCTCTGTGATTTACTACGTTAGAAAAACTCTGGACGAGGCCCAGAGGAATTACACCGTTACTGAAAAAGAATTGCTAGCTGTAGTTTTCGCTTTAGAAAAATTCAGGGCTTATCTGTTAGGTTCTCGTGTCATCATCTATACCGACCACTCGGCCTTGAAACATCTCTTGGCCAAAAAGGATGCCAAACCCTGGCTTATCCGCTAGATTCTGCTGCTTCAAGAGTTCGATCTTGAAATCAGGGATAAAGCTGGGGCACAAAATGTAGTGGCGGATCACCTTTCGAGAATCCTAATTGATTCCCCTCATCTGGATGTTCCGATCTCTGATACTTTTTCAGATGAAACTATCCTCACAGTCTCGGGAATCCAAACCCCCTGGTTTGCGGATATTGTCAATTATTTGTCCATTGGTCAAATCCCCCAAGATTGGACTAAACAACAACGGGATAGACTTGTATCTGAGGCCAAATATCATTTTTGGGATGATCCCGACCTATACCACATTAGTGTAGACCAGATTATTCACCAATGCATCTCGAAAGTCGAGTTCCATAGCATACTTGAGTTCTGTTAGACATCCACGTGTGGTGGACACTTTTCTGGGAAAAAGATGGCTGCAAAAATTTTGCAATCTGGATTCTATTGGCCGTCATTATTTAAGGATGATGAGGAATTCTCTAAGTCATGCACCCGATGTCAGACACTCGAGAACATGGCTAAGGGAGATATGATGCCCCGGAACCCAATTCTTTCCATCAAAATTTTTGACATTGGGGCATCGACTTTATGGGACCCTTCCCTCCTTCATTTGGACACCAGTTTATTCTGGTCGCTGTTGATTACGTGTCCAAGTGGATTGAGGCAATTCCCACCTGGACCAATGACCACAAGGTGGTCTTCGATTTTGTGAAGAGAAATATCTTCATTCGGTTTGGGGTTCATAGGGAAATTATCAGTGATGGTGGCACACATTTCACTCATGCCCAGTTTCGAAATTTACTGGGGAAATATGGGGTGAGCCATCGGATTTCAACACCTTACCACCCTTAGACGAATGGACAGGCCGAGGTCTCCAATCGGGAGATCAAGAACATTTTGCAGAAAATCGTTAGGCCTGATAGGAAGGATTGGACCCAAAAGCTAGATGATGCTTTTTAGGCTTACCATACGGCATACAAAATGCCTATCGGTATGTCTCCATTCTATCTGGTGTTTGGGAAGGTGTGTCACTTACTCGTAGAACTTGAACACTGGGCATTTTGGGCCATCAAGAAATGTAATGTGGACCTTGAGTTGGCTTGGAAAACCAAGAAACTCCAACTATCTGAGTTGGAGGAGCTTCGAAATGATGCTTATGAAAATGCCAGAATCTATAAGGCAAGGACCAAAGGTTTCCATGACCAGATGATTTCACGTAAGAGCTTTGAGTCAAACCAGAAGGTCTGGCTTTTCGATTCTTGATTGAATCTTTTCCCTGGTAAACTTAGGTCTAAGTGGGGCGACCCATTCGTTATTGAGTAGATTTTCCCTAATGGGGCCGTCGAAATCTCTGACCCAAAGACGGGTAATATTTTCAAGGTTAATGGACAGCGTCTCAAACCCTTTGTTGACCATGTGCTCCCTGAACCCATCTTGGACAAGGTTGCTCTTACCTTGCCATAACCACCGTGAGCTGATCATCGCCCAGCTGAAGGTACTAAACTCAGCATATGTAAAGACTTCCAAGCTAACTTGAGTCTCACGGAAACCAGGTGCTATTCTTCCACTTCTACTCTCCTTCATGCTTTCATTTTTTTCACAATGAGGACATTGCAATAATTAAGCATGGGGGGGTGGACATATTTTATAACCATTTTGTCAGCTGTAACAATGATTTCCTGTTATTTGATT
Organism: Thalassia testudinum; assembly: GCA_037157565.1. Classification (NCBI taxonomy): domain Eukaryota; kingdom Viridiplantae; phylum Streptophyta; class Magnoliopsida; order Alismatales; family Hydrocharitaceae; genus Thalassia; species Thalassia testudinum. Next base: position 139,223,333 of record JAZHRO010000063.1, read on the forward strand.
CTTGTTTAAAAAAGATAAAAAAAAGGAAAAAATAATAAAAAAATGAAAATTTGAAAAAAAAGAAATAGAATTAGGAGACGAGAACTTAGGCATTAGGAGTTGTAAACTTTAGGAATTGATTCTTTGAGACCTGAATACTTAGACTGTTCAGGTCTTCGGGCTTAATTAGCTCGGGTGTTCACTTGAATGTGGATTTAGTCTCGAGTCCTCGTCAATTAAAATTTATTTTAATTTGGTAAATAATTTGGGATGAAAAGTATGCGACTTATCAACCTACCCTCTGATTTGGGGGGACTTTAAGCCTAAGCATCTACACACATTTTTTTTACACTGACTCACTTTTCAGCGGTTTTTACGGAAATTGGGTGATTAGCCCATAGTTGTGGTCTATTTAAGTATTTAAGTGCCTACACATTAGGTTAATTCTAACATTTATTTAGTATAAATTAGGATGTAAATAGATTAATTCATAGTTTTAATCTAATTACATAATCCATACATTGCATTCATATCTTAAGTGAATTTAGAATTAGCTTAGAATAGCATTCATCTAATTAGATAACCAATTAGGTATATTGTTTTTATTAACATAGAAGTTGAGGGTCTATACATAAATAACCCTAATATTTTAATAATATTTTCTTTATTCGTCTTCTTTCAGAATGGCTGGCTGCCGCTCCAACGCCCGGCTGATGCAGTGAAGAAGCCATTCAAGGGGGAGCGGATGTGGTGGATCTGGTCGGCCGCTGATTTCAAATTTGTTCAAGACACTACAAAAGGAGCAGGGAGGCAGCCGAGCTCAGGAGGCCTCCGCCACCGACCCACCACTGTGCAGAGAGAACCTCTCTCTTCCACTCCATACTGCCGGCCTCTACCGTGGCGGCGAGTCTCCACCACCGTGGGTGTGTGGTGTGACAGGCCACACTGCCATCCGGAGCTCGCCTGCATTACCGTGAGCACCTTAGCGTGCAACTCCCTCGCCGTCGTCGCAGACCACCACCACCGAGCTACTGATCAGCCACCCTCTCAGTAACTTAAGACGTCTGGGAAATTTCCCAGACGTCTGAAGTTACCCGCTCACCTCCACTTCCTCAGCCTGCACTCTCCAACCGGCCACCAGACCGCCTGCACCCTCCACCGCTCACCGGCTGCAGACCTGCGCACGCTTGCAGATCAGCCCGCGCTCTCCTCCAACGCCTGCAGACCAGCCTGCAGCATCCTCCAACAGCCGCCTGCAGACCACCGCCCACGCACAACCGCGCGCCCTCCTGCAGACCCTCCGTGCACCCATGCACAACCGCCTGCAGACCGCCCAACCGACCACCGCGCACGCCAGCCGCACACGCCAGCCGCAGCAGCCACCCCCGCAGCAGCAGCAGGCGGCGGACTTCACGCCAATAGGCTGCGCAAGCTGCCGGCTGCAGCACCTCCGCCGGAGCTCGTCCGGCCACCTCTGACCGCCGCGCGACTCGCCGCCACCACCGATTCGAAGCCCTTGATCCAAGGGACCTCCTCCGAGCTTCCCGTGCCCGACCATCGGCTCCTCGTCGCGCAAGACAACGGGGAAAAATTCCCCTGTTTTGCTACAGTAAAACGTTAATTAAAATTTACATTTTCTACCATTGCCACATTTTAATCATATTCTATTCACTCTGCATTGCAGAAAATATCCTGTAGTTTCTCATAATTGCCATTTCAGCATTGTTTCTTGCTTAAACCTTAATCTAAAGGCAATCTTGGCTTGGTTCTTGTCCAAATTGACTACGAACAAACATTTTTAAGTAGTGCGAATTTTAATACGTTATTGCCTCCCTGTGGATACGACCCGCTCCTCAGCGAGTGGTTATTTCTTATTAAAAATTGATTAGTCGATTTTTCCACCACATTAAACTACAAACGACTTAAAAGCGAAAGATCGACCGGTCAAATGGCGCCGTTGCCGGGGAGGCAACAGACGTAATAATTTTGCCTAATTTTAGTTTGATTATTTGTCAATTGCACAGAGATTTGACCATCTATTATTTTCTTTTCTGTGCGAGAAATTTTGTGCAAGAATCAGCCACTGTGAGAGGCGACCCTTGACGTCGCCAGACGAGAAGTGGACAAGCAATTTTGAAAGGAGGAGAAGGACGAGGACGCGACGGACACCATTGTATTTAATCGCTAATTTAATTAGAATAGAATTAAGACTGAAGACTTAATTTTTCATTACAGTTAGTTTGAAACCCTTGTTCTGGGGCAAATTTTGAGGGGTTTGTTCCCCGATTTTGTTTTGGACCCGTGTTGGATAATTTTTGGGAGCCTGTTCCCTTTTCTTTAGATTTAGGTTTATTTTATTTTTATTATTTCTTTTATTTGCTTGTGCATAAGTAGTTCTAAACAAAACAGAAAAAGAAAAAAAATGAGCTGCCTGCTAGAAGCTGCCTGCCCTAGGACGAACCATTTAGGTCTTTATGAGCAGCCTCTAGATTTGCTTTTCTGCATTGCATGCATTTTTGCATCGAAGATCGCTGGAGGCAAGGTACGCATTCTCTTACTTTGCATCCTATTTTTGATCACGCATTGCATTTGGGATTTAATGCGAAGACCACCTAATCTGTACTGAATAAATCTAACAAGTGGTCACATTTTTTTTAGAAAAAGGACTAATTAAAGGAAGGACATTTTGAAAACCAAGGATTTCATTTTCAAACTTGGCGTGCGATTCAAAGTTCAAAATCTTTTACGGTGTATGCACACTTATTTCACTTGCACCACGGCACGCTTCTAGACACTCCTTAGGTTTGGAAATACTAGGACAAGAGCCCTCCTTTCGTTGGATTTTGAAGTGTTCGGAACTTGAGATCAAAGGTTTTGTAAATCCAAAGAGGGGGATACCCTGTCATGGATTTTTGGGGGTAGTTGAGGAGCACCGCGAAAGCACAGCTTCAAAGGAAGGCTTAGGCTTACTTGCATCCCTCGATCTTCCGTCTTTGGATTTACTTGACCATTTGAGATTTAGGGAAGAACACCTAAGCTCCAACTAGGCCTTTTTAGGCGAGCCGTAGGTCGACAATAGGCACGTAAATTGATTGAACAAATTGTATTGTCACCTGCAATCTGACTTAAAATCAAAAGCCTAAATTGGGAAAGACCTAAAAGGTCCTTTTTGAATTGTGTCTTGCTTGGGGAATTCTGATTGAAGTGTGAGTTAGAATGGACCACATTGATTTTCATCCTTTCACATCTTGCCCACACCCTCACCCCCACTTTGCATCCTTCGATCCCAGACGCCGAGATGGTCCATTCCTTGATGGACATAATGACAATCATTGGGATCCGTTTTACTCCTATTATAGGAGTATTGGCCTAGTTAAGCCCCAAATTAGTGAGCAGAACTCAGGAGCAAGTTTGCTTTGCCAAATATCCCACATACCAAAGAAATACCCAACCCACCCTCCCTGAAAACTTATAATGGTTGGACAAACACTCCTGGGTACTATAAGTCTGAGCCTGACTTCTCTTATGATAGAAATGACCTCTCCTCTTTGAAGATGGAAATACAGAAAATGCAAAATGAAATGAGTGAATTGTTAGGAGAATCTTTGAGAGCAGGCCAACAAGAAAGAGATGAAATTAGCCACCCAATCTGCCCCATTGACGATGACGTACACCCCTCTACAATAGATGCATCTCCCGTGGGAAAGCTACACTTTAAGTTGAAGGGAAATTCTGGGGAGAATAGCTAATTTTCGAGGATCGATTTTGAAACCTCCCCATTAGATGACACTTCCTTGAGAGATCTACACATTAGGTGGGAGGAAAAAACACATGAAAGTAGCTATGCATTGGATGAAGAATGGTGGCAACCCGAGGAAGATGATAAGGTTGAGTATCCACCTGATTTATATTGGAGTCAAAAGAAGGGAATGATGGTACCATTGGAAGACCTCGACCCAGATGATAGTATTTTCGTGACATTTGATGAAGTGGGTCAAAGTCAAGTTGTTAATCCTACCCTCCCTTCTGATCACGATATGGAACTCAAACCCACCCTTAGGGAACCTAACCCTAAAGAAATTGACCTATCTGAGGAGTCTGATGTAACCAATGTAAATAATTTACCTCAGATAGAGCACCCTAGGGGATCTGTTGAGATATTAAATGATTCTAGACCTCGGGTACATGATGAATTGTGTGATGAGGAGGAAGATGAATTATATGAGGAACCTACATTCAAGATTTGGAGTGACACTAAGGGTGATTATGTATTATTTGAAGAGTTAGCCCCTGAGGATGTCACAAATTTGACCAAATTAGGTTTCCTTGGCACACCCATTGATGATATTTCTCCGCATGATAAAATGATGGAAAATTTGGAAGCAATTTCTAAGATTTATGTGGATTCACATATAGACTCCGGGGAAGATTTGAGTAAAGAACAAAAACCTGGGGATGACATTGATAGGATAATCCCTAGATCTGTTGCTTCCAACCTGCCTTCATTCACTTCGAAGTCACCCTCTGATTCGCTTATATCTGAAAGCGAAGTTGTGACTCCTGATGAAGAGTCGGAAGATCCACGTGATGGTGCAAGGAATGCTAGGGATGAAATTGAGGATTTAGAAAGAGTGTTTGGGATGGACACCAAGCTGATTAAACCCAACCTAGATCTTATGGCCATCCCACAACCTCGTAACTTGGACACCCTAGACGATCCTTGCCTTAGAGAATTGCTCATTTTTGTTCTAACTAGGGGGCTTAACAGACCAATATTTTCTGTAATGGAGTATCGGGTATGGATTGATGATTTCTTTAGTCAGTCCATTACCCTGGGGGTTTATCTCTATACCATTCCTTCCCCATTCTTTTTGGAGGATCCTTGTCATCCTACCCCTACCCCTTTGGAGGTTATTTTAACTGTTTATCCTTTAGAACCTCTTCTCGTGACCTGGGAAGATTTCATTCCCATTTTAGTTGGGCGAGCATTTGCTATCGGGATTCATCATCAGCTCGCCAACATCCTAGGTTACCTATTTTCTAGGCCAACTTTGCTTTGCTCATTTTTAGGGCCTGTTTCTGCAATTCTTGAACCTGATTTGCAGGTTCTTCGGCTATTCAGCCCAGCTTTGACCCAGGTAATATTCTTCTATGCAATGAGGACATTACAGATTTTAGGCATGGGGGGGTGTACTTGGGGATATACATAGCATAATTGCATACATTTGTACATATAAAAGAAAAAAAGTTTCGAGCTTAACTGGCTAAGTCCTGCATTCTTAAGCAAATCAGAACTCTAGCGTAGACTAAATTAATTCTAGGGTCAAACTTTAGAAGCTAAATAAGCTACTAGCTTTAGACCTTTAGGGTCCTTTGTGGACTTAAAAACTTAAGTAGGAGTTAAGTTGCGGACCATTCTTCAAGAGGTTGAGGAAGGGAAGCTAGGGTTTGAGTTAAAAGGTGGGGTAGTACCTGGAGTCTTATTCTACCTTTTCCTTTACGGGTCCTTGTAACCCAAGCATCCAAATTTTTCACACTTGGTCTGGTAATTAACTTAATTTCTGAAAAGAGATTTGGTTCTCTTAGTTTTGGCTTAAGAGAGGCTTGAAAACACATTTTGATTGGAAGAGTTCCCGCCGCAGGAGAGGTCGAATATATACTCACCTTGAGGATGCGATGATAACATATTACCTCCTCGACGCTTGTCTCTTAGGATATCCATCCTACTGGGGGCATGTAAGCGCATTGCGCGGTTCAGGTACCATGGGCGGTTCTATCTCGAAGTGCCGATTGCCATAGGCCTGAATTCGCTTAAGAAATCCATGGGCGATACTATCCCGAAGTGTCGATTGCCAGGAGTTCTTGGGGTCGTTATGGGCGGTGCTATCTCGAAGCATCGAAAGCCAGGCACCCTTCGAGGTATGGTAATGGGGACAATGAATTCGACACAGACCGTGTTGATAGCTGATCTGAGGTTAGACTTAGAAGAATCAAACAAACAAAAAAAAAAAAAAAGAGGGTGTATATATAAAAAAATTTTCCTTTAACTCAAATAACTCGGACCAATGCACAAGCACGGATGCTTTAATCTCAGGGATCAATAAACTTTAGGGTAGAGTCAGAAATCAGGGAAACTTGTGCTTGCAACTCGTCTTTAGCCGACCTAGTCTGTAACTTAGCAACTACTTAGGAACCTTGGGTTTAGAACCTGAACTTAATATGCTTCTGAAGGAAGACTAAGTGAGTTGACTAGTCTACTTAGAGTGCTAGGTTTCGCTTAATTTTGCTAGGGACTAGCATTGGGTAACTAATGGACTAACTTGGGTGGTATGGCTGGCAAGTTGTCGGTGGTAATAGCTCATCGGCCGGTTGTCCAGAGCCCAGCCACAAGACAATTTTCGTTGTACTGCCTTTAGGTAAATCTTAGATCAAGGAAGCCACCTACTTAAAGAAAAAAAAAAGGAAAAAAAGGAGAAAATAAAAAAAACAAATAAAACCACACTCCATCACACGAGTATGGCTGGCAAGTTGTTGGTGGTAACAGCTCATCGGCCGGTTGTCCAGAACCCAGTTCACAAAAAAATGCACAATGATTTCCAAAACACTTAGGGAAGAAGCAGGGAAGTAGAATAAATCAGGGAGATATACACTGGATTCACCCCTGTGTTGACCCCATAAATAAAAGAAGTAGGGAGAAAGCTACCGATCGTAAAGATAAACCTTTAGGCAAGGTCACCTAGGGTCGTAGAAATCCGAAGTCCATTTTAACGGCCATCTAGTGAGTCCTTCACTTTTTTTCACAAGATGCTTAGCACTTAGAGTCCTTTTCGAGTCTTGGGCGGGTCAGGTAGCCGTAAAAAGTTATCCCGTAACTCTCAAACTCTAAAAGTATAAAAAAAAATTAGAAAAGAAAAAAAAATATCTTCTTAAATAAGGCGAGGGCTCGGACAGTCTGCATTCTGGCAGGCACCTGGGCACTGCTGAGTTTCTGAAGCAATCAATGAATTTTGCCTAATTATTCGAACCCTGATTCTACTTTTATACATAGCATTTAGGTCAATTTTGCTAGGGACAAGCAAAAAGTAAGGATGGGGGTATGATGAACACACATAAATTCATGATAAATTGCTTATTTTTGATAGTTCCTAGGCTTAGCATTGCATATCATGTTATAAATATTGCATAACATCCATTGCATGGCATTTAGGATAGTTGTATATTTTGTATATTAATTCCTTCATTTTATATGGCCAGGGGCAATGCGACATCCATACAAGTTTCGGATGGAAAATCCAACCGTACGGATGGATCCGAAGTGACGATTGCAGTTCGACAATGTGGGAATCATCTCGATCTAAGCACCATAGCACCCTCTACAAGAAGAAGAAAATGGACGGCCCAGATGGTGCCACGTGGCACCATCGAGGCCGCCCAACAAAAGCCAGCAGCACCGCCCAACTCCTTCTTCATCCATGCCCTTCAATTCTAGCTGTTGGATCAAGATCCAACGGCTGGGAAGCGGACGCACCAAGCCGCTCCACACGACATAAGGGAAGGTTTTCTGCAATGGGGGGAGCGCTGGTTTGCAAAGGGGAAGTGCGGGTTCGAATCCCCGTAGCCCCTCCAACTCACAATTGGGCGGGCGCACGGAGCGACAGCGCAAGGCTATGCGCGCATGCATGTGCACGACAGCACATGGCAAGCGCGCACGCCAGCACATAGCAAGTGCGCACACAGCTGGGTGAGCACGGTTAGCGCACGTAATGAGTGGGGCAGAGCAACGCGGGCGCAAGGGCGGTTGGCGCTAGCTTTTAGTGATAGCTGGACTGATCTACAGCGATGCTTACAGCCGTCACTATTTCATTGCAAGTTAACAGAGCCAGCTATAGGTGTGGATGGAGGTGAGTTGTCTACAGCAACATTTCCAGCGACGGTCTGGAGGTCGCTAAAGTTCTTTTATCCATTTTTAGCCTCTTCCCCACCACTATAAAAGAACCTACACCCCCTCCCTTCCAAGCCATCTCTACCTACTCTACTCCCACCTACTCTCAAGCTCTAGCAAGCCTACCAACGCTCCATTAGAGCTTGTTCTCAAGCTCCCAAGGTGCCTATTAGTGTAGCGAACCTCTGCCCCACTAAATATTCCTCCAACTTCCCATCTCCCTTCACAGGTCACCTTGGAGCCATCCTCCCACCTCCATTCCGGTAGCAAATCAACTCCATCTTCTCACCTCCATTCTAGAGCTACGCCGAAGCTTTCCTCAACCCGACGTCCTCCAGCATCTCACCTCCATTGTCCCGCTCCTCACCTCCTTCGTCTGAGCTTTCGCCAGGCACCGTCGTCTCACCAAACAGCCGATTCGGGAGATTTCCTCTCACCTCCTCTCTTTATATGCTTTCATAGTTTCTTGTAATTGACATTGGAAGTAATATATATCATATTTGTTCCACATCTCTATCTTGTGATACGTTTGCTTGTTTTCTTTTATTTCAAAAATACAAAAAAATAATAAAACCCCAAAATACCAAAAAGAAACAAAACGAAGCGTGATTTTCAAGTAAAGTAAATGTCACCTCCCTATGTTCGACCTGGGACTCCCTTGGAGTTTCGGTATAAATTTTATCCGATCGACGTGTTTTGCAACTACGACGATGGTTTAGTTGTAACCCCGATTTCTAACACGCGAAACACGCACGACCATTGTGTATCTTCTTTTCATCGCATTTCATGTCAGATTTGACTATGGATTTTGCACTTGATTGAACGAATACGAAAAAAAAATATTCATGATTTTATTGCATCATTGCTTCCCTGTGCACACAACCCGCTCTTCTGTGAGTGGTTTAATTTTTATTTTAATTATTTTGTTAAGCGATTTTCCACCACCTTGATCCTACAAGGACAAATCATCTTAATACATTATTCAAAAGCAAAATCCATCTTATCAAACACTGCCACCAAGAAGGACCATTTTCTGCTCCCCTTTATTGATCAAATCTTAGAGCGGTTAGCCGGACGGGATTTTTATTATTTTCTAGATGGTTATTTTGATTATAATTAGGTAGCAGTTCATCCTAAGGACCAGGACAAAACAACTTTCACCTACCCCTTCGGAAACTTTATTTTCCGATGAATGCCCTTCGGTCTTTGCAATGCACCTACGACTTTTCAAAGGTGTATGCTTGCAATATTTTCGGACTTGGTAGGTGAATGTTTAGAAGTCTTTATGGACGACTTCTCTATTTTTGGAGATTCTTTTGACCATTGTCTCAAGAACCTTGAAAGAACTCTCCAAAAATGAATAGAAGTCAATCTGGTCCTTAGTTGGGAAAAAAGTCATTTCATGGTCCAGGAAGGTATTGTCCTGGACCATGTTATATCAAAACAAGGAATTGCGGTAGACAAAGCAACGATAGATTCTATATCTAAGCTCCCACCACCAACTACTGTAAAACAAATCAGATCCTTTTTGGGTCATGTGGGTTTCTACCGTAGATTCATACAAAATTTTTCCTAAATCTCTAAGCCCTTAAGTCAGCTTCTTACTAAAGAGCAGCCATTCAATTTCAATGATAAATGCCTGGAGAGTTTTTTGAGGTTGAAGAAGGAAGTTACCAAGGCACCAATTTTGTTGAGACTTGATTGGAATAGTCCCTTTGAATTAATGACGGATGCCTCAGATTTTGCTGTGGGGACCATTCTAGGGCAAAGAATTGACAAGAAGCTCGTTGTGATCTATTATGCTAGAAAAACTCTTGATGATGCACAACAGAATTACACGGTAACTGAAAAAGAACTTCTTGCCATTGTATTTGCCCTAGAAAAATTTAGATCTTAACCTTTGGGGTCACTTGTCACTGTATATATCGACCACTCAGCACTTAAATATTTGCTAACAAAAAAAGATGCGAAACGCCTCCTTATTCGTTGGATCCTACTGCTCCAGGAATTTGACCTAGAAATCAAGGATAAGGCGGGGTCGCAAAATGTAGTGGTCGACCGTCTCTCTCGTCTTATGACGAATGACATAATTGTTGGTGCTAGAGCACCACGATCGTTTGTTTTGATGATAACAAAATACGTGTCATTTAACATTTGCACTTGGAGTCTTAGATTTCAGGTCAAATTGCAAATGGAGACGTGATTAGACAGAGTTCGAGCTCACATCCAGGATGGATTGGAGGAGCTTGATGGAGAATAGAGGAGATTCGCGAGGAGCGATAGATTGAAGATGGAAGGACAAGAAGAATAGGATAGAATTCTATTTATTTCTTTCATGTACTTTTGTCTTTATTTCCTTGCTCTTTTTGTTCCTTAGAACATCATGTTAAAGAGCCTCAAAGTACCCTAATAGTAGTCCTAGGAACACCTGTACAACCCTAGGACACTTAGGTTTTCTGTGGAGAACTTAGAAAACCAATATAGGGTTCAAACAGCTTTTTCAGACATCTAATTCCAAAATCAGACATCTGATAATATGTTTTAAGATGTCTGACTGTTGATTCAGACGTCTGATAACATTTAGGCTGGACTTAGTCATCTCTGTCTAATGAAATTAGACGTCCAGACCTTGGACCAGACGTCTTAGAAGACGTCTGATATTTTTGCCAGACGTCCAATTAGTGAACCGTTGGCTGGCTTAACAAACACCAAAGAATAAGACCTTAGAGCCTTATCAGACATCCTTAAGCCTTTCCAGACGTCTGATAAATGACTGTTTTGCCTCGACTGACTCGAAAATCTCTTCTCAAAGATTTTCTAGCTGTTGCACTCTCTTGGAATCCATTCCCGCAGAAAAGTAGGTTTCCAGACGTCCAGACATAGTGCCAGACATCCTATATGTCGTCTGATGGACTTGCACTAGTACCCTGTTTAGATTTGATTCAAGTCAGGAAGAAACTTGCCTAAAATCAGATGTCTAACTTTATTCCCAGACGTCTTGAACTGATCTTCCGGACATCTGATGCTAGGATCAGACGTCTGATAACCCTATCAGTACAATCATTGTTCCTAATTTCGACCTGATTCTCTTGGGCTTCGCTCCCAACTGCTATGGAAGCTTTCCAAAGCCTTCCAAAGCCTTCCTAAGGCTTCTATAAATAGAGTGGAACCTTTGCCACTCTACATACACTAAGACACACCCAAGCAACATACTTTCTACTCTTTTGTGTCCTAGAAAAGCTCTTGCTCTCCAAGCTCAAGTTCTTCATCTTGAGAGCATCAAGCATTTTTGCACCCGCTCTCCCGCCGTAGTTCACGAGAGCGACGTTGCGCCATCGCGTGGCTCATGCACCTGCGTCATCGATTCGACGTACTCCTTGCAAAGGGGAGTTTCCTAATTCATATAGAAGCTAGGTTTAAATCTTTGTTGGCTCTATAGGACTATATTTGTTATTTTACTTTGTTCTTTGGTTGGGTATTCACTTTGCGAATTCCCGTCTCCTTCGTGAGACAAAATCCTTCTCGTGAAGAGAAGGGGTTTGAGGTACTCTACCCTCGTATAAAGTAGCGTGGTTGTAATTGAGGTTGAATCACCCTCGTTTAAGTGATTCGTTTAGTGGATTTGATCAACTTGGTTGATCGGAAAATCCTAACTCAAGAGGGTTAGGTGGTGGTTTTCACCCAGTTTGGGTTTCCACCTAAAAATCTTTGTGCCTTTTGTGTGATTGATATTTTGTGAGATTGTTTTATATTTTATTTCCGTAATTTATTACGTCACCCCCTCCTAGTAGGGATTCTACAATAATGACCCCCCTGATCAATTCCCTGATGAAAGCATTTTAGTTGCCACCACCCTCCCTTGGTTTGCACCCATTGCAAACTATTTAGCAACAGTACGAATCCTCGCTAATTGGCCAAAAACAAAAAGGGATAAGTTCTTTGCTGATAGTCAGTACTATTTTTGGGAGGAGCCTGACCTTTTCCACATTTGTGTCGATCACGTCATTAGACGATGTGTCCCTGATTCAGAAATCCACGATATTCTGATGCATTGTCATTCAATGGCCTGTGGCGGACATTTTTCGGGCAAGAAAACTGCAGCTAAAATCCTTAATGCGAGATTCTTTTGGCTCAGCGTACACAAAGATGCTCATAATTTTGTTCAATCCTGTGTGCGTTGCCAGAGCATCGGCAACATGACTCAGAAGCATATGATGCCCCTTACTCCTATTTTAGAGGTTGAAATTTTCGATGTATCGAGCATCGACTTCATAGGACCGTTCATCAACTTTGATGGGTATTTGTATATACCAGTCACAGTCGACTATGTTTCTAAATGGATTGAAGCAATTCCCACCCACACCAATGATCATCATGTGGTTGTCGAATTCATTAAGAAAAATATTTCCTCAAGATTCGACATTCCAAAGGCCATTATTAGTGATGGAGGCTCACACTTCACTCACTCACAATTCCATCACCTTCTTTCTAAATATGGGGTTAATCACAAAATTTCCACACCTTATCACCCCCAAACAAATGGTCAAGCGAAAGTTTCTAACCAGGAAATCAAAAATATTTTACAAAAGACAATTAGGCTTGATCGTAAAGACTAGTCCACCAAATTAGACGATGCTTTATAGGCCAACTGTACCGCTTTCAAAACCCCGGTTGGCATGTCTCCCTTTCGTCTGATTTTTGGGAAGGCATGCCATCTCCCGGTAGAACTTGAGCATAGGGCTTTCTGGGCAATAAAGCAATTAAATATGGACTTATCTGACACCAGTATCCACAGAAAATTACAATTAACTGAATTGGAAGAATTACGTAATTTTTCATATGAAAATGCGTGGATTTATAAAGATCGAACAAAAAATTTTCATGATAAAAACATTGTTTGGAAACATTTTGACGTTAATCAACGCGTTTGGCTTTTCGATGCACGACTACATATTTTTCCTGGAAAGTTGAAATCAAAATGGACCAACCCCTTTGTTGTCCAAAAAACATATCTGTACGGCGCTGTTGATCTTTTTTATCCTAAAACTAATATGACTTTTCAAGTCAATGACCAATGTTTAAAGCCCAATTTTGATCATGCCCTAAATCTTCTGTCTGAATCTTTCGATTTCACCGAACCAACCACAACTGATCACTGATGCACACTACGCCCGACTGAATAGAGTAAAAGATAGCATTGGATGGGAGGTAACCCATCATTTTTCCTACTTTCTTTTCCTTTCTTTTCCCCAGGTTTTGACTATCCTAAATCTGATCGCCTTTTACTAAAGTAATCCCTCTTTCCCTCCTAATGCATGAAGACATTGCATATCTGAAGCATGTGGGGGTGTTTTTAAATTTTGATGATCAATTTAGGATTTTCAAAACCTAAAAACATGCATTTTTTTCTTTAGTCATTTTGATTTTCCTGCTTGCATACCCAAAAAAAATAAAAATATTGAAAACTTTTTGAGGAAAAATTTCAAATCATGACTAAGGTTGAAAACTCACTTTTGGTGCAATGGGACTTAATCTTTCACAACTAGGGATAAGGATACAGATCTTATCGTTAGAATTTTAGGGTCTTTCTTTAGACTAGATCAGATATCCTTCTCCAAAATTCCACCTGAACTCACGATAGTTCAGGTGACTTGGTCCTCTTTTGTAATTTCGAAAGTATCTGGCTTAGTTTTTGATTGAAAAACTTGCATTTCTTGTGAAACTTCCTGTGTCAAATTTCACACACAAGCCAACACTTAAAAAACTACTAAAAATTAGAAAAACCCCTTTTTGGCCTTAGTAAAAGTCTGAAGCTGATCATTGGTTTGAGTTCCCACCACCAAGAAGGAGGAAAATTCTTCCTTTGAGGACGTTGTTTGTTGCTTGAAATTGGGTTTTAAATCATTGCATTGCAGTATAGTCGAAATCTCACGAAAAATAGATAAAATTTATACTAAAAACGTCCTAGGTCGTTCACTGGAAGCAAGTAGGAATTCGATTATCAAGATTGCAATTTTAAATAATAAAGATAAGAAATTATGATCAGAAATTGATTGAAAATAATGTGGCAATAATATCAAGTGTCAAATTGCAAAAAGAATGGAGTAAATTGGTGATTTGAATCACCAATTACTCCCTACAATAATAGCAAGTGGAACTCAATAGCTATGAATGAAATAAACTCAGATCAGACATCTTAAATATCTGATTGAACAGTGATTCTGTGGACGTTTCTTCTTCTCTTGTCTTTTTCTTCTCTTCTTCTTTGCTTTCCTTCTTTTTCTTCACAGACCCTTCTGCTTCTCTTCTTCTTCCTTGGCTTCCTCTTCTTAGGCTCTATCTTTTATTCCTCTCTTTTCTTCTTTCTTTCTCTGCTCTTCTTCAACTGCTCTCCTCTTCTTCTTCACGTAGAGGGGGAAGGATCCTCAAATTTGTCCAAGTGATAGCCAACTCATAAGAGAGCAAAAACCCCCTAACCCCTATGCACTCTCTCTCTCTTTCTCTCCTTGGGTCACGCTCTCCCAGAGCCTTCAACAATACCAGATATACAGGTAATCGGACCTAGAGTGCACCTGGGTTCAGGCTCACCGGCAATGGGAGGTGAGCAAGGAGTGGATAGCGTAGGCAGGTAATCGGGTCTGCACCAGGTCCGCGGGGGTAGTGTCGCGGAAGAGGCACGTGAGAGGTGAGACCTCACCCCTTGTGTCTGAGGCGATAAGCCCCAGGCACAAATTCAATTTATGTGGCCGCACCTGCTCCTAATCCCACGATGTGGGACTTTCTTTAGTCCCCTTCTTCTCATGCACTACCGATGATGCCTTCATCCAATTCGCGTGCAAGGAGCAGTCAACGGCTCCAATTGACCCTACGAGCATGTTCCTGGACCAAATCCACTTCGTCTGGGCTCATGACCTGGAGCTATCGGCTGGGAAGCAAGCTTTGAGCTTGCTCGAAGCTTTGACGATAATGGTGCTATGACCTGAGACCTTAAAAAAGATGTATACGGTCTTTCGACTTCGTCAAACAAGCTCAAAAGGTCCGTTGGAGCATGGCGGACATGGTGGAGGTGGTTTCGCAGTGTGGCGTGGTCTGTGTGTGTGGGGCGAAGTCGGACTGTGCTTGTGAAGGTGGTGGTGTTCGGGGGAGTGTGAGATTGATCAATAGCCCTAACTAAGTTAGGGCTTTTGATCTACAGTGAATGACGAAGGTGTGGAGTGTGGGAGCGGTGGTGTAGGTGGTCTGTGGTGGCCGCTAGCGCTTGCCGAAGGTCTGTCGGCGAGATGGAAGACGGAGTCGCAAAGGGCGTTGGCGGGGTCGAAGCGGTATGTTGGAGATGCTGTTGTGATGAGGAGAAGCTACCGAGTCGATTGAGAGAGGTAGTGGACGACGGGGAATGGAGATGGCACTGGTTGCGGTATGGTTGATACCAGAGAAGGAAGCTACTCCGGCAGGGGTTGGAGGATGAGGATGAAGAGGATAGGGGTGCCAGCTGGTACTACTCGATGCAAAAGAAGGCAGGGAAGAAGGATCTACCATCAGTATCACGGTTAGATGATGAGGAGAGGCAGTGGGAGTCACCAGACATCGAGGAGTAGTTCGACAAGAAAATAAGAGAAGAATTGGAGGTGGTTCTAGCTGAATTCAAGCTCGAGAGGTCTGGTATGATCCGGAGGTCTTTTTGTAGGTCATCAGGGGGCGAACGAAGCTTTAGAATCAAGCTCTCAAGCTTGGAAGGCTTTGTCGAAGATAGAAACCCAATTTTCAATTGATTCGCATGACACTTTGGGCAAGTCTTGGAGCCCAAGATGTGGCTCAAATGGAAGGCAACTTCGTCAAAAATCTATCTATTTTAGGACTGATTGATTGAGAATCGAGCGAGAAATCCTCTCTCGATCTCAACAGTGAAGCTAAAAGTTGCCTTTAATGGCACCAGGGACATATTTGTGAAGATGATGAAAAAGTTAGGAACCTTTTTGTAAGGATTTTGAAAGTTAAGGGCATATGTATGATCAGACAGAACCAAGTTGCAAACTAGGTCAAGACAATCTCAAATTAGGCCCAAATTTTGGTATAAACCTAATTTCTACATAAGGAATCCAATGGTGAAGTTGAATTTTGGTTTTGACCACATTTTTCTAGGTAATTTATGCAAAATCCCAAATTAGGGCAAATGTCTGTCTAAGACTCTATTTTGGGTGAAGACGGGTTCTGATGGTTGAATTGAAGGTACCAAATCTTAGAGAATATTTTTTAATGAAATTTAGAGGGTTTAGGTGAATTTTATCCTGACCGAAATCTCAGTTAATTAAGTAGGTCTGTTTTTAGGGTTTCAGAAGTCATTTAATTCTCAAAACACGTGAAAATCCTTTTCTATCTGTTCTAACCCACTTGTTAGCCTTTTAGGACCATTTGACTTTTAATTAACCCCTGAGAAAACCCGTGGTTGTACTACATTCATGATATGATGGTAAAATTATAGTTTTAACCTTGGTTTCTTGCCTTTCTCTTAGAATGATTATGCAATGAATTACAGTCCTAAGGCGATTATATAGAAGCATTTAATGACTTAATCAGATCAAATTGAGCTAGTTATGGCTCATGATGGGGTTCCCATCATACCCTCATGCCTAGCTTTTGCTAGTTCCTTAGCAAAATCTTAATGAATTTAACTCAAATTCTAGACCATATGTCGTTTTATGCTAAGAACTCTGATGTGTGCTTTCTTTTGTAGATTAGGTCAGAATGCCGATAGTGGGCTTAGAGGTGCTCAACTACCAACCAAGACCCGGACCTGACTAGGTCTAGCCTCAGTCCACCGCATAGGTTTCTAAGTCTCATAGGAACTAACCTAAGGTTCGTTAGACTCCATGGTTAAAGCACCCGTGCTTGTAATATGTTTTAACCTAAGTTCAGTTTGTAGTGCATTTTGTTAAGAGAGAGACAGAGGATTTTTTCTTTGTTTTTGTTGAGTTTTCTCTCTCTTTTCCTTTTATTTCTAGCTTCGGATTGGCTTTACAACACAGTCTGTATCGGATTCCTAATTCTCACCATCAATCCTTGCAGGGTCTCTGGCAATCGATGCGACGAGATAGCATCGCCCAAGGCAACCCATAGAACCCTAGATTTCGAGATTTTGAGATAGTCCTACCCATGGCATTCTGTAGCTAAATCCAGACCTTGGTGACAAAAAGCCATTTTCACGCATTTGGAAGTCGTCGGAAATCGTAGTATAGTCGCGCAAAAACGTTCGTTAAAAATTGATTTCTAAAGATAACGAGACTTGAGTCCCAGTCGTTCATCTCTGGGAGGTGTTGCTTTTACTTTTGAAATTGATCTTTTTGCTGCTCTACTTTGTTTAGAATTACATGCTGGTTCGTGATTATTACGTATTTACGTACGACATGCTTAGTTACAAGAATATTAAGAGTTAGAAACAGGCAACATTAATCACGCAAAAGATAATAGCAATCATTAAGCTCATGGTAATTTCAAATAGATATATATATGTGTGTGTGTGTGTGTGTGTGTGTGTGTGTGTGTGTGTTTTCATTCATTCATTTGGGAGTTGTTGCACAAGGAATCTAGAGGAAAGCTTGTACATAAATGCTTGAAAATTAAATCTAGCTACCAGAAAATGATCGCATACAAGAATCGATGGGGGGAGAAGTAAGACTACACTACCAAGCAGTAAATAAAAGCAGTAAATATACGAAGAGCATAATCTAAATCTAGCAGAATGGAAGGGCATTCAGGGGTGGTCCCCGATGGCCTTTGAGTGGTTGAGAGAAGAAGGAGGGGCAGCCAATGGAACTTATGACGGCCTTTGGAGAGAGGTTGGGGAGCTGATCCAGCTTCCTGGCGTGGAGATGGTGGCCTCCATGGTGGTGCTCAACTCGTGGAGGTGGAGTGGAGATGGAAGTGGCTATTCTAAGTGGAATGGATGCCAAGGAAGTGAATGGGTGCAAATGGCCACCCAAGGGGCCTTTCTATAGACCTAAGGGAAGCTCTCTAGAGAATTATGGAATTGTCTAGAGAGGCCTATGGTGGGAGCTCGTGGGAGAGTGAGAGAGAGAGGGTGGATGGCGGTTTTCAGATCCACCAAATGTGGATCTAAAAATTGAATGGCTCTTGGTTGCTATTTTTGGCAACCAAGGCAACCACACATGGTAGAGAGTTCTAGAGAACTCTAGGCTAGGTATTTTCATGTGGATGGTGTGTGTGAGTGTGTGTGGGTCAAAACTTAGGTGGCTAGGTTGATTAGGTTAGGTTCTTATGGGTATAGGTCAAGGTATGTCTCAAATTAGGGTTATAAACCCTAATTCACTAAGGTAAAGTGCAATTAAACTTAATACAAGTTTAATTGGGTGTGTGAAAACTTAATTGAGAGTAAAACAACTCAATTAAGTCAGGTCTAGGTCAATTGGACTCTCACTGAGTCCAATTGGACAGTGTGTGCTGAGATCAGGGCTCAATTGGACTCAATGAGTCCAATTAAATAGACTGATGGAATTGACTAAGATCCAAGTCAATTAGGTTTAGTGAGGACCTAATTAGGTCCTTAGGGAGGTCTAGAGGTGATGTATTAGGGTTATGGCACCTTAATTTAGGTTCCTATGGGGTTGGAATTGGGTTTAGGGACCTAGAGATCCAAGATCAAGGCTTAAATCTCAAAACAGGAATTGGAGAGCAGTATTAGACGTCTAATAATAGAATCGGATGTCTTATACTCAAAAATCAGAAGTCCAGACTTGTTGTCTGGACATCCAATCAGAGTAAGGAAGGATTTCAGGCTCTATTTTGGGTATTCTGCAGAAATTGGACGTCTGACAAAGTGTCTGGACATCCAATAACACTGCAGAAGTGCGTTTGAAGTGTGCGGGAGTTGGCTAAGGGTCCTGGACGTCCTAAAACTTATCTGAACATCCAGAGAAGGGTTGGAACTAGGGTTTTAGTGCTTCCTAGGGTGTTGTGACTTAATCTAAGGGTGGCTAAGGCTTGGGGAAGTCTCTAGGCTATCCTATGGCTAGGATGGACCTAAACTCTTCACATTTTATTGCTTTATTCCTAATTAATAGAATAGCAAACTTTTAACTCCCTTACATCATTATTCCTACATCTAATCTAAGCCTTCTGCTCCAACTCTGCTGCAACTCCTGTTATTCCTTATCCAGCTTCAGATCCAGCTCCTGATCAGCTTATTCCCTGCAATCGACATAATGCACTTAATCAACACATTATAACATTATTTTATGCATAGCTAAAGGAAAGCAGTAAAGATGCAGATAATGAGTATGCATGCATGAATAACCCTAACTTATGCTATGTTCTAGCTTAATCTAGGTCAATTAAGACCTATGCTTGCTGCACAATCATACCCCCATGCCTAAATCTTACTAGTCCCTAGCAAATGCAAGACTAAATTATTTACAGCAAGGGTCCCTAAGGGACTGGTTATTTTATCAAGTGTTTGCATAGAGATTTTTCTCCTTTTTGTTTTCATCCTATGCTCTAGAAATCCAGACAATCGTGAAGGTGTAGCTATGTAGCTTTTGCAACGGATTCGAGTGAAAACTAATACACCTCTAAAGCCTGTACTTGACCCCTAGTAAAAATTCTAACGGGATAGGCGGACTCTTCCCTCGGGGTATTCAAGATATTTTATGAATTCCACCTCGGCTTTAGGCTTAAGTAGAGAATCTCTGAGGGAAAGGATTATATATTTGGTGGCTCATTCTCACTTGGTGCTACATAGAGACTAGTACTATAGAATCCAGATTCCCGGATTACTAAGTAACTTAACTTAGAAAAAGATGAGAAAAACTATGCTCCCTTTTGATTCCTTTGTATTCATTCTCTCTTACTCTTTTTCTTTCTTTTTCTTAGAGTTCACAACCTCACCAGATTCACACATAAGTTCTGTATTTGGTGGTCTCACTAGGCATTAACACTTTAATTGAGTTCTCATAACTTTAACACTAAGTTGGAATTCCTTAGCCATTATTCAGGCGGTCAGAAACATAAGAAAAATAGGTTAAGGCCATATTTGGTGGTATTGCCTCAATGAAATAAACACTAAATATTCATTCTTTTCTTTGCTTTTTCTTCTTTTTCTAATTTTTTTTTTCAGTTTTTTCTTTCTTTTCATCATTCTTTTTCTTTTTCTCAATTTTTTTTAATATTTTTTTTTTCAATATAACACAACTAGCATACATCCATGAACTTTATTGAGGAGGCATTATTAGGGATTGGTGGTACTCAAGAGACAGTGGGTGGCTTATTTGGTTGAAGTGCCTACTCACGGCATCGGGAGAGACAGAGAGGATGGTGTATTTCTGACCTTGACATCAATACCCTCTTTCAGCTGAGGATTCCATAAAAAATGGTCGTAACCATCCACCTTAGCCTTAGTTTTATGAAAACTCGCTCTCCGCGTATTTTCCTTATTCGGTGGCTCTCACAATTTCGCACAAAAATGTATACGTAGGAACCGAGAGTGAAAACTATATCTAATCTCAGAGTATCATTACCTAATTATCTAGGATTCCAGATTCCTTGCACTAATCTTAGAGCACCAATACACTCTACTCTCTCACACTATTTGGTGGATTTTTGGAAGAAAATCAGCCTGACTCCCAAAACACTGTCCAGGGGTTCAGGAAAAGAAGCACTGCTTCTTCTCGACAGACTGAAGACGTTTATCAGCCTTCACCATGAATCCATTGCAAATTCTACGTGTGTGTGGAAAGTTGTACTGGATTCCAGATTACAGGAATCAACTAAAGGATAAAACCACCAATGCATTCTCTTAATAAAATAATCTTATTCATGAATGCAATATCTATATATGCTATAAACATGTAACCTCATATAATTTGTACTTCGTGAATTTCCTGTATCGGGTTACAATCATCTTGACCCTAAATTTAGAACAAAAGGTGAGCAGGTGAGTCGGAAGTGGCTATTGCGAACGATTTCTAGCTCCAATGTGAGCATTGGAGGTGGAGTCGGTTGTTCTTTTATTTAAGGTCCTAAAGTATGTTTTGCATGCAGCTCCGAGGTTTTCCTAAGTGTTGGCACAAAATATTTTTTTAGTTTTTCTGTATCTACCCCCACATGCCTAAGTTCTTGCATGTCCTCATGCATGAATGTAAAAGAAAATAAATGCTGCAGGGAGAGAATGGGTAGAAATCACCTGTAATTGCTCCTGAAATTATATTCAGCACCGGCCAACCTGTTAATATGCAATATAAAAGGGAAATATGCTAAAACAAAAATATGCTATGTATAAAAATGGTTATATATAAATGATGGTGGAATGTGGTGTGAATGGTATCTATATGTGCTGAGTTTAATGCCTCCAGCTGGGCGAGCACTCAATCAGATGTGTCATTTCTAGCATAGGATTCAGCTAAGATTAAGAGAAAGATATGCTCGTATGCTTCTAGAATCAGTGGTCCGGATACACGAACCAGCTGATTATGCACCCCTACTCCAAAAAGTCTAGCTATAAGAAAGTGTGGAGTGGTGGTGGAAAATAGAGGATAATCAGAGGGGGGATCATGATGTTGATTCAGCTGATTTATCATGTCCCACAATTCAGCAAGAAGTTGCTGAGGGAGTAGATCAAAATGTACCTCAGAACCAGAATCTGAGTCATAGGGATACTCATAATGATAATTGACATCAAAGATCATTCCCTCTCCAGGCTCTGGGTCATACAAGGGTATTTGTGAAAGTAGAAAATCTGTGGGGAGGTCACTGAAATCCTCATCATAAATTACTTCGTCCTCATCAGTACCCATCTCTGATTCATCAGAGGCTATCTCCTCAGGCTCAAAGTCGAGCCATCTACTAGGATGAAAGGTGCGTCCCCAGCTCCTTCTGCTCAAAGCTTCACCCTCATATGCATTGGGTTCCTCAGTAATTCCTACCTCAGGTAGCATATTTATTTCTTTAGTTAAGTCAACCATAGCTACTTCTGGTTTTCGGATGATAGGATCAGGGATAGAAAGTGTCATCTCAAAATCTCTAATATCTGAATTAGGGATGTAGGTGAAAGAAGAAGAGTGCAGATCAGAAGATGTTGGCTCTAGCATAGGTTCACCTAAAATGGGAAGTGGTCTAGATTGATCAGTAGTGTCGCATGTAATGTCTGCCTTAGGATCCATATCCTCAATTAGATCTGCTTCCCTTATCTCGATTGGGTTATCCAACCCAAAAGGTGTCTCCCAGGATTCAGGATAATCTAATTGTGGCTCAGTCCTGGAGATATCAGTCCTTTCCTCAATTTTCTAAATGGAGTTCTCAAATGAACCCATTCGGCATGCTTCCTGCTCCTGTCTCATATCCACGCTAGATTCTTTTTCCCCTAAGTGATCTTTGGGCATCTGCTCCCGAGAATCTTCTGTGTGTTCTTCCGACGTAGTTGTTTCAGATTCTTCGAGGTCTTCAATGCTATTTTCCACTTGATATCTCAAAAGCAATAATTCTTGACTTTCCCAATTTTGTCCCATTCGCCTTGTTATCTCTGTTGTTTCCTGAAGGAGCTCCATCACAGCTTGTTGATGCGGAATCCGGCTTTGTCTTTGGTTTGGCTCAATGATAGCCTGGATTTCGCATAAATAGGATGCGGCCTTTTCCTTAGCGCTCACTATAGCTCTCTGTATTCTATAATGTGGTCGCATATGCACCGGTAGCTCTTCAGGGGTTCCAGGGGGTGAATCAGGTCTACCCATGTTCCATGGGTGAGAAGTAGGAGAATGAAATCCATATCCTGGGTTATAAGATGCGATCCTTTGAGGGACCGACTGGTATGGGTCATAATATCCAGGGTTAGGATATGGGTTAACCATTTCGGTAACCAGAGGAGAAGGATCAGGCGAAGTGAAAAGTCATCTTCGCCACCTTGGGTTCTGATCCCAAGGTTGAGCTGATTTAGTGACCCGAGCTCTTAGATAAGCTCGTGGGTCCAGCTCTTCTGGATCCTGATTAGGTCCAAATCCAATGTTAGCCATCGCGGCTCAGCAGATAGAAGAAGTGACTCGCCTCCTTAGAAGCGGCTCCCAAGGTCCAACCAAGTGAGGTCGAAGTGACCTTCCGTGCATACACCGCCCAACCCCTGGGTTGGTGTAGCCAAGTAGGACAAGGCTAAGGCCCTGTCAATCAAATGGTCCTTATAGATCAGGTGACCAGATTTTTCATTAGGGATTTGAATTCCTGAAGATAAGTTCGTCATAAAACCGACTGAAAGTGAATCCTGCCTCTCAAGCTAACCCAGCCAGTCTAGTTACGAGGGGACTAAGGGGAAGGTTCTTCCTTTGGCTTACGCCTCCGATTCCGTTGACCCACGAGCTGCGGTCGTTTGACACTACCCCACAGACTTAGTCACCAGGTTTGTCAAGAGAGATTAAACTCACCTAGTAGTACGACAACGAACTCGGGTTGATTTCATATTTTAAAGTTAATTTTAACCCATTTTCTTCAGTGGGGTTTGTGGTGAGTGGCCCACAAGGTGACCAAGTTCACTGGCTAACTAGGCTTGATTAAGTCTAAGTTAGCCCAATGTGTGGTCTCTTGTTGTAACCCTAAGGTTTTGACCTAGGTTGCATGCACTTCTAGGGTTTTCCTCTGTTTCAGCAGACCACAAAATTAATGTTGATTTTATACTAATAATTGGAATCAAATTAATTTGAAATTTTTCGAGTAGATTAATTTTTAAATCAGTTTTTTAGAGAATATTTTTTTGGAATTTTTACTGTTTCAACCGAATTTTTAGAGAATTTTGAATATCAGGGGGTCAGATCTGGAATTTTCACCCCTGATCGGTTTTTCACTTTGAAACAGTAACAAATGATCTTAAAAAATTAGAGAAAAATATGAAAAATAAAGCTAATGAGATCATCTTTCACATCCCCCATTTTTAGTCAAAACAGATTCGCGAATTGCTTGGAATCTCTTTTTGAAATTTGAAAATTTTTGAATCTGGGTCAATCTGACCCTTGTGCACTTTGCGAATTTTTTAAAATTTTATACTTGAAATTCTTTCAAAGTAACGGTGGCAATTGAAAGATGGTTTGAAAATGAAAGTTATCCCAAATTTCAAAATTTTTCACTAACGAATTTTTTGGCAATCGAATTTTTAAGTTAGATTTGAAATCTGGCCGAAAATCAGAAGATGGTGGAAAAGCATTTTAAAGAGGTTTGAATTCAAATCTAGGCTTTCCACCAAAAAGGATGTTTTTTTTTCAAAACTTTTGCATGTTTTTTTTTTTCGAAAAGCATTTTTCAAAAGATTCACAAAAAATATATATTTTTTTCAAACTAACCTAAGCTCGAAAAGAAATCTAATCTAGATTTTTTTTTTCAAAATTTTCCTTTTCGATTTTTTTTCTTTTTCACGAAAATGAGAAAAATCCTTTTTTTTTTCAAAAGAGATTGTAGAAATTAGATCTAATACTAGGGTTCAGAAAATAAACCTAATCTACGATAGATGATGTGCACCTGGTTTTTCTTTACCGCGCTCAATGTGTGCGCGGATCCCATTTTTGTTCCGTGTTGTCTTGCACATCAAAAACAAAGTAGAGGTAGATTTGTCAGTGATAGATTAAAAGATCGAAATCAAGAAAAATGACGTTGCCTCCCCGGCAACAGTGCCATTTGACAAAAAGCCGTTTCGCGCATTGGGAAGTCATCGGAAATCGTAGTATAGTTGTGCAAAAACGTTCGTCAAAAATTGATTTCTAAAGATAACGAGACTTGAGTCCTAGTCGTTCATCTCTGGGAGGTGTTGCTTTTACTTTTGAAATCGATCTTTTTGCTGCTCTACTTTGTTTAGAATTACATGCCGGTTCGTGATTATTACGTATTTACGTACGACATGCTTAGTTGCAAGAATATTAAGAGTTAGAAACAGGCAACATTAATCACGCAAAAGATAATAGCAATCATTAAGCTCATGGTAATTTCAAATAGATATATATATATATGTGTGTGTGTTTGTGTGTGTGTTTTCATTCATTCATTTGGGAGTTGTTGCACAAGGAATCTAGAGGAAAGCTTGTACATAAATGCTTGAAAATTAAATCTAGCTACCAGAAAATGATCGCATACAAGAATCGATGGGGGGAGAAGTAAGACTACACTACCAAGCAGTAAATAAAAGCAGTAAATATACGAAGAGCATAATCTAAATCTAGCAGAATGGAAGGGCATTCAGGGGTGGTCCCCGATGGCCTTTGAGTGGTTGAGAAGAGGGGCGGCCAATGGAACTTATGCCGGCCCTTGGAGAGAGGTTGGGGAGCTGATCCAGCTTCCTGGCATGGAGATGGTGACCTCCATGGTGGTGCTCAAATCGTGGAGGTGGAGTGGAGATGGAAGTGGCTATTCTAAGTGGAATGGATGCCAAGGAAGTGAATGGGTGCAAATGGCCACCCAACGGGTCTTTTTATAGACCTAAGGGAAGCTCTCTAGAAAATTATGGAATTCTCTAGAGAGGCCTATGGTGGGAGCTCGTGGGAGAGTGAGAGAGAGAGGGTGGATGGTGGTTTTCAGATCCACCAAATGTGGATCTAAAAATTGAATGGCTGTTGGTTGCTATTTTTGGCAACCAAGGCAACCACACATGGTAGAGAGTTCTAGAGAACTCTAGGCTAGGTATTTTCATGTGGATGGTGTGTGTGGGTGTGTGTGGGTCAAAACTTAGGTGGCTAGGTTGATTAGGTTAGGTTCTAGTGGGTATAGGTCAAGGTATGTCTCAAATTAGGGGTATAAACCCTAATTCACTAAGGTAAAGTGCAATTAAACTTAATACAAGTTTAATTGGGTGTGTGAAAACTTAATTGAGAGTAAAACAACTCAATTAAGTCAGGTTTAGGTCAATTGGACTCTCACTGGGTCCAATTGGACAGTGTGTGCTGAGATCAGGGCTCAATTGGACTCAATGAGTCCAATTGAATAGGCTGATGGAATTGACTAAGATCCAAGTCAATTAGGTTTAGTGAGGACCTAATTAGGTCCTTAGAGAGGTCTAGAGGTGATGTACTAGGGTTAGGGAACCTTAATTTAGGTTCCTATGGGGTTGGATTGGGTTTAGGGACCTAGAGATCGAAGATCAAGGCTTAAATCTCAAAACAGGAATTGGAGAGCAGTATCAGACATCTAATAATATAATCAGACGTCTTATATTGAAAAATCAAAAGTCTAGAGTTGTTGTCTGGACGTCCAATCAGAGTCAGGAAGGATTTCGGGTTCTGTTTTGGGTATTCTGCAGAAATTAGACGTCTGACAAAGTGTCTGGACGTCCAATAACATTGCAGAAGTGCGTTTGAAGTGTGTGAGAGTTGGCTAAGGGTCCTGGACGTCCTAAAACTTATCTGGACGTCCAGAGAAGGGTTGAAACTCGGGTTTTAGGGCTTCCTAGGGTGTTGTGACCTAATCAAAGGGGGGCTAAGGCTTGGGGAAGTCTCTAGGCTATCCTAGGGCTAGGATGGACCTAAGCTCTTCACATTTTATTGCTTTATTCCTACTTAATAGAATAGCAAACCTTTAACTCCCTTATATCATTATTCCTACATCTAATCTAAGCCTTCTGCTCCTGCTCTGCTGCATGATTAGCCCATAGTTGTGAGCTATTTAAGTATTTAAGTGCCTAGACATTAGGTTAATTCTAACGTTTATTTAGCATAAATTAGGATGTAAATAGATTAATTCATATTTTTAATTTAATTACATAATCCATGCATTGCATTCATATTTTAAGTGCATTTAGAATTAGCTTAGAATGGCATTCATCTAATTAGTTAACCAATTAGGTACATTATTTTAGTTAACATAAAAGTTGAGGGTTTGTGTATAAATAACCATAATATTTTAATAATATCCTTTATTCTTCTTCTTCTCAGTAACGGCTCGGCTGCCGCTGCAACACCTTCGGCCGCACTAAAAGCACATTCATGGATCAGCAGAGAAGGTGGATCTGCTCCCGCCTCTCCATTCAAATTTGTGTAGGCAGCTACAAAAGGAGGAGAGAGGCTGCTGAGCGGAGGAAGGCCTCCACCACCGACCCACCACTGTGCAGAGAGATCTCTCTTCCATTCCACACCACCAGCCTCAACCGTGGCGACGAGTCTCCACCACCATGGCGTGTGGTGTGACAGGCCACACCGCCATCCGGAGCTCGTCCGCATTACCGTGAGCACCTCGCCGTGCACCGCCCTCGCCGTCGTCATCAACAACCACCGCCGCGGCCACTGTGCAATCACCTTCTCAGTCAGTTAAGACATCTGGGAAATTTCTCGAACGTCTGAAGCCACCCCCCCACTCCAGTAGCAACCACCGTCCGCCCACTTCACCTCCAGCACCTGAACTACAACCTCACCCGCTCACTCCCGCATGCCTCCAGCTGCACGCAAGGCGTGCACAGCCTACAGTGCCTCACCGCTCACGCCCGCTCACCTTCCGCCTGCAGCCGCACCCGCACAACCACACTCGCCCTCTTGCCTCCCACCTACAGTCTCACCACTCACTCCCGCATCCACTCCAGGCCACACACGCCCTCCGCCCGTGCCTGCAGCACTCGCTCTGACTGCCAGCAGAGCGCACACCCACGTCCTCCAACCTTCGCGCGCACCCGCCTGCGCACCCACGCCAGCTGCAGCACCAGCTGCAGCGCTTCCGCCAACAGAGAGCGCACCCACGCCTCCAGCCAGCTGCAGCACCGGCTCTAGCCCTCACCCGCACACCTGCGGCAGGATCGGCTGCTCCAACACCACCTTCGCGCGCGCACAGTCCCGCTTGCACGGCCAGCAACCTTCCCGCGACTGGGCACTCTCACTTCGCCAACAGGACCTACAGCACCGACTGCAGCCACCTTCGCCGGAGCTCCGCTCGGACGAATCCGACCACCGCTCGACGTGCGGCTGCCACCATCGCGACGGCCTCGCTTCATCCACCCGCCCGTGCATACCTCTCCTCGATTGAACCTCTCTCCCGATCGTGAGGAGGAGAGAGGTAAAATTCTCTGTTATTGATTTAATTAGTTATTACATTTCATGCCATTGCCAAGAAAAAGAATTTTTGTTTATGAATATTTTATTGTGGTAAAATTTACAACTTTATACTCAAGTTCTTTTACAATTGCATAGCTTTTGTAATTAACATTGTTTGACATTAATTTTGGAATTTAAATGTGCACAAATTTTCTTTAATACATGTCAATGGAAAATTGCATAAAATCATCACATGTTTATTGAATATTTCAGTGAGGAAAAATTGCACATCTACCCTTATGTTTTCAAGATATTGTGCATCTTCTTTTCGTCCATTTCATGTCAGATTTAACTACGAATTTCTCACGAGACTAAACGAATACGAAATAATTGAGATATTATTGTCTCATTGCCTCCCTGTGGATACGACTCGCTCTTCTGCGAGTGGTTATTTCTTTTTAAATATTGATTAGTCGATTTTTCCACCACATAAAACTGCAAATGACTTTAAAGCGAATAATCGACTCGTCAAATGGCGCCGTTGCCGAGGACGCAACAGACGCAATAATTTCACCTGATTTTATTTTGTTTATTTTTCAATTGCACAGTGATTTAACCATTTATTATTTTCTCTTCTGTGCGAGAAATTTGTGCAAGAATCAACCATCGTGAGAGGCGACCCTTGACATCGCCAGAGGAGAATTGGACGAGCTATTTTGGAATGGAGGAGAAGGACGAGGACGCGACGGACATCATTGTATATTTAGTCGCTAGTTTGATTAGAATAGAATTAAGACTTTAGATTTAATTTTTCATTGCATTTGGTTTGAAACCCTTGTTCTGGGGTATATTTTGAGGGGTTTGTTCCCCGATTTTGTTTTGGGCCCATGTTGGGTAATTTTTGGGAGCCTGTTCCCTTTTATTTAGATTTAGGTTTCTAGTTTATTGATTACTTTTATTTGCTTGTGCAAAAGTAGTTAAACAAATTAAAAGAAAAAATGAGCTGCCTGCCCTAGGACGAACCATTTAGGTCTATATGAGCAGCCTCTAGATTTATTTCTCTGCATTGTGTGTATTCTTGCATCGTTGATTGCTGGAAGCAAGGTACGCATTCTCTTACTTTGCATCCTATTCTTGATCATGCATTGCATTTGGATTTAATTCAAAGACCACAAAGTTTGTCTTGAAGCGATCTAACAAGTGCTCACATATATTTGAAAAAAGGACTAATTAAAGGAGGGACATCTAAAAATCAAGGACTTGATTGTAAAACGTGGTGTGCGATTCAAAATTCAAAATCCTTTTGCGATGAATGCACACTTATATCTGTTGCACCACAGCACTCATTTAGACACTCCTAAGTCTTGAAACAACTAGGACAAGAGCCCTCCTACTGTTGGATTCTGAAGTGTTTGGAACTTGAGATCAAAGGTTTTATAAATCCAAAGAGGGGGATACCCTGTCACGGATTTTTGGGGGTAGTTGAGAAGCACTGCGAAAGCACAGCTTCAAAGGAAGGCTTAGGCCTACTTGTATTCCTCGATCTTCCATCTTTGGATTTACTTGACCATTTGAGATTTAGGGAAGAATACCTAAGCTCCAACTAGGTCCTTTTAGGCATTTCGTAGGTTGACAATAGGCGCGTAAATTGATTGAACAAATTGTATTGTCACCTGCAATCTGACTTAAAATCAAAATCCTAAATTGGGAAAAACCTAAAAGGTCCTTTTTGAATTGTGTTTTGCTTAGGGAATTCTGATTGAGGTGTGAGTTAGAATGGAACACATTGATTTTCATCCTTTCACATCTTGCCTACACCCTCACCCCCACTCTGCATCCTTCGATTACAGACGCTGAGATGGTCCATCCCTTGATGGACATAATGACAATCATTGGGATCCGGTTTACTCCAATTATAGGAGTATTGGCCTGGTTAAGCCCCAAATCAGTGAGCAGAACCTAGGAACGTGATTTGCTTTGCCCAATATCCCACACACCATAGAAATAACCAACCCACCCTCCCTGAAAAATTATAATGGTTGGACAAACACTCCTGGGTACTATAAGCCTGAGCCTGACTTCTCTCATGATAGAAATGACCTCTCCTCTTTGAAGATGGAAATACAGAAAATGCAAAACAAAACAATTGAATTGTTAGGAGAATCTTCGAGAGCAGGCCAACAAGAAAGAGATGAAATTAGCCACCCAATCTACCCCATTGAGGATGACGTATACCCCTCTACAATAGATGCATCTTCCGTGGGAGAGCTATACTTTAAGTTGGAGGGAAATTCTGGGGAGAATAGTTACTTTTCGAGGATCAATTTTGAAACCTCCCCATTAGATGACACTTCCTTGAGAGATCCACACCTTAGGTGGGAGGAAGATACACATGAAAGTAGCTATGCATTGGATGAAGAAAGGTGGCAACCCGAGGAAGATGATGATAAGGTTGAGTATCCACCTGAATTATATTGGAGTCAAAAGAAGGGAATGATGGACCCAGATGATAGTATTTTCGTGACATTTGATGAAGTGGGTAAAAGTCAAGTTGTTAATCCTACCCTCCCTTCTGATCACGATATGGAACTCAAGCCCACCTTTAGGGAACCTAACCCTAAAGAAATTGACCTATCTGAGGAGTCTGATGTTACCAGTGTAAACCATTTACCTCAGATAGAGCACCCTAGGGGATTTGCTGAGATATTAAATTATTCTAGACCTCGAGTATATGATTAATTGTGTGATGAGGAGGAAGACGAATTATATGAGGAACCTACATTCAAGATTTGGAGTGACACTAAGGGTGATTATGTCTTATTTGAAGAGTTAGCCCCTGAGGATGTCACAAATTTGACCAAAATATGTTTCCTTATCACAACCATTGATGATTTTTCTCCTCATGATGAAATGATGGAAAATTTGGAAGCAATTTCTAAGATTTATGTGGATCCACATATAGACTCCGGGGAAGATTTGAGTAAAGAACAAAAACCCAGGGATGACATTGATAGGATAATCCCTAGATTTGTTGCTTCCAACCTGCCTTCATTCATTTCAAAGTCACCCTCTGATTCACTTATATCTGAAAGCGAAATTGTGACTCCTGATGAAGAGAAGGAAGATACATGTGATGGTGCAAGGAATGCTAGGGATGAAATTGAGGATTTAGAAAGAGTGTTTGGGATGGACACAGAGCTGATTAAACCCAACCTAGATCTTATGGCCATCCCGCGACCTCGTAACTTGGACACCCAAGACGATCCTTGCCTTAGAGAATTGCTCACTTTTGTTCTGACCAGGGGGCTTAACAGACCAATATTTCCCGTAATGGAGTATCGGGTATGGATTAATGATTTCTTTAGTCAGTCCATTACCCTGGGGGTTCATCTTTGCACCATTCCTTCCCCATACCTTTTGGAGGATCCTTGTCATCCTCCCCCTACCCCTTTAGAGGTTGTTATACCTATTTATCCTTTAGAACCTCTTCTGGTGACCTGGGATGATTTCATTCCCATTTTAGTTGGGCGAGCATTTGTTATCGGGATTCATCATCAGCTCGCCAACATCTTAGGTTACATATTTTCTAGGCCAACATTGCTTTGCTCATTTTTAGGGCCTATTTCTGTAATTCTTGAACCTGATTTGCAGGTTCTTTGGCTATTCAGCCCTGCTCTAACCCAAGTAATATCCTTCTATGCAATGAGGACATTGCATAATTTAGGCATGGGGGGGTGTACTTGGGGATATACATAGCATAGTGCATTCATTGCATACATTTGCATAAAAAAAAGGGAGTTTTGAGCTTAACTGGCTAAGTCCAGCATTCTCAAGCAAATCAGAACTCTAGGGTAGACTAAATTAATTCTAGGGTCAAACTTTAGAAGTTAAATGAGCTGCTAGCTTTAGACCTTTAGGGTCCTTTGTGGACTTAAAAACTTAAGTAGGAGTTAAGTTGCGGACCATTCCTCAAGAGGTTGAGGAAGGGAAGCTAGGGTTTGAGTTAAAAGGTGGGGTAGTACCTGGAGTCTTATTCTACCTTTTGGTTTACGGGTCCTTGTAACCCAAGCATCCAATTTTCACACACATGGTCTGGTAATTAACTTAATTTCTGTCTTTCTGAAAAGAGATTTGGTTCTCTTAGTTTTGACTTAGGAGAGGCTTGAAAACACATTTTGATTGGAAGAGTTCCCGCCGCAGGAGAGGTGGAGTATATACTCACCTTGAGGATGAGATGATAACATATTACCTCCTCGGCGCTTGTCTCTTAGGATATCCATCCTACTGGGGGCATGTAAGAGCATTGTGCAGTTCAGGTACCTTGGGCAGCCCTATCTTGAAGTGCCAATTGCCATAGGCTTGAATTCTCATAAGAAATCCATGGGTGATACTATCTCAAAGTGTCGATTGCCAGGAGTTCTCGGGGTCGTTATGGGCGGTGCTATCTCGAAGCATTGAAAGCCAAGCACCCTTCGAGGTATGGTAATGGGGGCAATGAACCCGACACAGACCGTGTTGATAGCTGATCTGAGGTTAGACTTAGAAGAATCAAGCAAACAAAATATATATATATATAATTTCCTTTAACACAAATAACTCAGACCAATGCACAGGCACGGATGCTTTAATCTCAGGGATCAATAAACTTTAGGGTAGAGTCAGAAATCAGGGAAACTTGTGCTTGCAACTCATCTTTAGCTTATCTAGTCTGTAACTTAGCAACTACTTAGGAACCTTGGGTCTAGAGTTTGAACTTAATATGCTTTTGAAGGAAGACTAAGTGAGTTACTAGTCTACTTGGAGTGCTAGGTTTCGCTTAATTTTGCTAGGGACTAGCAAAAACTAGGCATGGCGGTATTTGATTAGCCCTTAGTTGTGGGCTATTTAAGTATTTAAGTGCCTAGACATTAGGTTAATTCTAACATTTATTTAGCATAAATTAGGATGTAAATAGATTAATTCATATTTTTAATTTAATTACATAATCCTTGCATTGCATTCATATTTTAAGTGCATTTAGAATTAGCTTAGAATGGCATTCATCTAATTAGTTAACCAATTAGGTACATTATTTTAGTTAACATAAAAGTTGAGGGTTTGTGTATAAATAATCATAATATTTTAATAATATCCTTTATTCTTCTTCTCAGTAACGGCTCGGCTGCCGCTGCAACACCTCCAGCGGCACTAAAAGCACATTCATGGATCAGCAGAGAAGGTGGATCTGCTCCCGCCTCTCCATTCAAATTTGTGCAGGCAGCTGCAAAAGGAGAGAGGCTGCTGAGCGGAGGAAGGCCTCCACCACCGACCCACCACTATGTAGAGAGATCTTCTCTCTTCCATTCCACACCGCCGGCCTCAACCGTGGCGATGAGTCTCCACCATCGTGGGCGTGTGGTGTGACAGGACACATCGCCATCCGGAGCTCGTCTGCATTACCGTGAGCACCTCGCCGTGCACCTCCTTCACCGTCGTCATCAACAACCACCGCCGCAGCCACTGTGC
Organism: Thalassia testudinum; assembly: GCA_037157565.1. NCBI lineage: Eukaryota > Viridiplantae > Streptophyta > Magnoliopsida > Alismatales > Hydrocharitaceae > Thalassia > Thalassia testudinum. The sequence continues at coordinate 139,256,744 of JAZHRO010000063.1, forward strand.
AATCACCTTCTCAGTCAGTTAAGATGTCCGGGAAATTTCACGGACGTCTGAAGCCACCCCCCCACTCCAGCAGCAACCACCGTCCGCCCACTTCACCTCCAGTACTTGAACCGCAACCTCACCCGCTCACTCCCACACGCCTCTAGCCGCACGCAAGGCATGCACAGCCTGCAGTGCCTCACCGCTCACGCCCACTCACCTTCCGCCTACAGCCGCACCTACACAACCACACTTGCCCGCTCGCCTCCCACCTACAGTCTCACCGCTCACTCCCGCATCCACTCCAGGCCACGCACGCCCTCCTCCCGAGCCTGCAGCACCCACTCTCACCGCCAACAGAGCACGCACCCGTGCCCTCCAGCCTTCGCGCGCACCCACCTGCGCACCCACTCCAGCTACAGCATCGGCTGCAGCGCTTTCCGCCAACAGAGCGTGCACCCACGCCTCCAGCGAGTTGCAGCACCGGCTCTAGCCCTCACCCGCACGCCTGCAGCAGGACCGGCTGCTCCAGCACCACCTCCGCGCGTGCACAGTCCTGCTCACAAGGCCAGCAGCCTTCCCGCGACTGCGCACGCTCACTTCGCCAACAGCAGCTGCAGCACAGGCTGCAGCCACCTTCGTCGGAGCTCTGCCCGGTCGACTCGGACCACCGCTCGACGTGTGGCTGCCACCATCGCGATGGGCTCGCTTCATCCACCTGCCTGTGCAAACCTCTCCTCGATTGAACCTCTCTCCCGATCGTGAGGAGGAGAGAGGTAAAATGCTCTGTTATTGAGTTAATTAGTTATTACATTTCATGCCATTGCCAGGAAAAAGAATTTTTGTTTATGAATATTTATTGTGGTAAAATTTACAACTTTATACTCAAGTTCTTTTATAATTGCATAGCTTTTGTAATTAACATTGTTTGACATTGATTTTGGAATTTAAATGTGCACAAATTTTCTTTAATACATGTCAATGGAAAATTGCATAAAATCATCACATGTTTATTGAATATTTTAGTGAGGAAAAATTACACATCTACCCTTATGTTTTTAAGATATTATGCATCTTCTTTTCGTCGAATTTCATGTCAGATTTAACTACGGATTTCTCACGAGACTAAACGAATACGAAATAATTGAGATATTATTGCCTCATTCCCTCCCTGTGGATATGACCCGCTCTTCTGCGAGTGGTTATTTCTTTTTAAATATTGATTAGTCGATTTTTCCACCACATAAAACTGCAAACGACTTTAAAGCGAACAATCGACTCGTCACTGCAACTCCTGTTATTCCTGATCCAGCTTCAGATCCAGCTCTTGATCAGCTTATTCCCTGCAATCGACATAATGCACTTAATCAGCACATTATAACATTATTTTATGCATAGCTAAAGGAAAGCAATAAAGATGCAAATAATGAGTATGCATGCATGAATAACCCTAACTTATGCTAAGTTCTAGCTTAATATAGGTCAATTAAGACCTATGATTGCTACGTAATCACTTGGCAATCAACATTTCATGATAATGCCGCCCATGGCATCTGAACCAGCACAAGGTGCTTATATGTCCCTAGTAGGATATTTAGGTATCATAGGAGACAAACACTAAGGAGACGGTATGTTATTGTGCATCTTCGAGGGGAATTCCCCGCCTCTCCGCGTCGGGAACTCTTCCAAATCAACTTGTGTTGATCAACTGCTCCTAATCTAGGTAGCTTTTTTAGAATAGATTTAACGCATTTACGTGATTTTGATAATTAAGTGCACTAAAGCAGACAGTGTGTGGATTAGGGTGCTTAGGTTACCGAGTCCTGCAAACCAGAGGTCAATTAACGAGGTCAAATAATCCCTAAGCCTTAGACCTAATACTTAAGCTTCACATTTTCCCCAAACTCTTAAGGACTATCCAAATCTTAACGGATACTTGAATTCTTTTAAGCCTAAAATCACAGGCCAAGAGGCCTAAGATCATCATTCATACTAATCTTTTTTTGTCTCTTAGCAGTTTTTGCCTTCCATTTTCTTTCTTTTTGATTTGGTCTAGAACTAAGTCAATTCCTTAATCTTTTACTAATGACTATCTCTTTTTTCTTCTCAAATTATGCTCCTTTCTGACATTTATATTACCCCCCCTTTTCCTCCTCAAAAAGGATATGCAATTGATTCACTCAAAATTTCCTCTCTTCTCCATTTTTTTTGTTTTTCAGTTTTTTATTTTTTTGGTTTTTGGAATATGTAATTTTTTTGATGAAACCCTCTCTTGTGAAGTGATTCTCATAGCGTTTTGCACTTTGATACCCCCCATGCCTATGATTTGTAATGTCCTCATTGTAAATTAGGTGGGTTTAAATTTAGCTTAGAACGTACATTAGAATAGGTTTTGGGTGGGTGGATGGGTCGAGGTGACCATTGCGAATGATTTCAAGTTTGGGTACGGGTACTAGAGATGGAGTCGGCCGTTCTAATGGATGAACCCTAAAGTGTAATATTAGTTCAGCATAAGATGTGTCAAGAAGGGTTTTGGGTTTTTCAAAAAGATGATGGGTTGCCTCTCGTTAAGCGCTGAGTTTAACGCCATCACCGGGCACAATGAGCTTAAGGAGAATGGAGATTAAAAGATACCTTAGCCAAGTTCGTATTGGTGAGTTCAAAGAATGGATTAAGTCGTTGGCCATTCATGATAAAGGGTTCGGAATCAAGGCTGGGTTAGCTGATTTCAATGGCTCCATTTTCAAAAATCCATTTGATAAGATATGGTCCAATCCATTTTGATCTAAGTTTTCTTGAGAACAGTTTGAGTTTGGCATCAAAGAGTAGGACTTTCTGACCAGGGTGAAAGATCTTTCTAGATATGTGCTTGTCGTGAAAGGCCTTAACCTGCTCTTTGTAAATTTGTGAGTTCTCATACACATCATTGTGTAATTCATCGATCTCGCTCATTTGAAGCTTTTTGCAGGTTCCCACCTTAGAAAGATCTAGATTACACTTCCGTACAGCCTAATAGGCTTTGTGCTCCAACTCGATGGGGAGGTGACATGCCTTACCGTACACCAATTTGAAAGGGGACATTCCCAAGTAGGTTTTGTGGGTGGTCCTATAAGCCCACAAGGCTTCCGGAAGTTGGGATGACTAATCTTTTCTGTCAGGTCATACAGTGACCTGAAGGATCTTCTTGATCTCCCGATTCGATAGCTTAGCTAGACCGTTGGTTTGGGGGTGATAAGGAGTGGAGGTTCGGTGTGATACCACTATTTGCAAGGCGAAATCGGGTTTTAAAATAGAACGTTGTAATATAGTCGAAATCGCTCTGAAAACAAATAGATTTTATTACTCGAAGTTTAAGTTCGAGGTCGAACACAGGGAGCAAATGGAATTTATGCACTAAGCTCATTGAATGCAATTTGAACACATAATATTACTAAAAAATCTAATGAAAAATGTAAAGCATGAGTATATGGATAATAAAATGTAGCTAAAAATATAAATGAGGACTTATGAAGAATTGGACGTCTGATTTTGTAATCAGATGTCTTAAAAATGAAGTGCTACGGTATTTTTCCTTTGATTTCTTGATCTCCTGATTCGATAGCTTAGCTAAACCATTGGTTTGGGGGTGATAAGGAGTAGAGGTTCGGTGTGATACCACTGTTTGCAAGGCGAAATCGGGTTTTAAAATAGAGCGTTGTAATATAGTCGAAATCGCTTTGAAAATAAATAGATTTTATTACTGAAAGTTTAAGTCCAAGGTCGAACACAGGGAGCAAATGGAATTCATGCACTAAGCTCATTGAATGCAATTTGAAAACATAATATTACTCAAAAATCTAATGAAAAATGTAAAGCATGAGTATATGGATAATAAAATGTAGCTAAAAATATAAATGAGGACTTATGAAGAATTGGACGTCTGATTTTGTAACCAGACGTCATAAAAATGAAGTGCTACGGTATTTTTCCTCTGATTTTTCCTTCTTCTACCTTCTCTTGCAATCTCTCTTATTCACTTTCTTCTTCCTTTCTCTGTCGTTGGCTCTTTCTTCTCTTTGTCTTCTCTTTTCTTTACCTTCTCTATCTTCTTTCTCTTCTTCTAATTCCTGCCTTAGCCTTTCTCTTCCTCTACTTTCTTCTTTAGTCTTTTCCTTCCTTTAGTTCCTTCTTTCTCTTTCTTTGGTGGCTCCTTTTTCTTCTGCCTTCAATCCTTCCTTCTCTTTCTTTCTCTTCAGCTCTTTTTCTTTAGCCTTGTCTTCTCCTTCCTTAGCTTCCTCTTCGGCCTCCTCCTTCTTCCTTGGCTTCAACCCTTGGCTTCTTTTTCTTCTTTCCTTGCAGAGGAAAACCTACCCCTACCCACGCGCACTCTCTTCTCCTCTTTCTCTCTTAGGTTCACTCTCCCAGAGCCACCATCTTAGGTAATCGGGTCGGGTATGTGCTTGAAACCAAGCCCACCAGCATTCGGTGGTGGACGAGGAGTGCTGGGTCGGGTAAACGGGTCAAGCCAAGTCTGCAGAGGCAAGGTCACGGACGAGGCAGGTGAAGGGTGAGTGGGACCTCACCCCGTGGTATTGAGGCGATAAGGCATATGCAAAAAAATAATTTATGCAGCTACGCCTGCTCGCCCACTTCCGAGGTGGGACTAAATGTCCCCCTTCCTTTTGTGCACACAGCAGCAAAGTTGCCGAGTTTGTTTGGCAAGGTTGCACAGGCTATCGACTCCAATTGGTAGCCTAGACACACTCGCGCCTTAAATCCGCATCACCTGGGACTTATGCCTGGAGCAAATGGACCTGGAGAAGCTCGCAAGCAAGCTCCTTGCTGTTCATCAATGGTGGTGACCCTCCTATACCTGCAGTCATGCAAACGGCCTTACAGCCACGTCAAAATGCATAGGAGGCTTTGCCGAGGCACGGCGAGTATACTGTGGTGGTCGACGTGGTGTGGGACCGCCTGAGTGTGCATGTCTAGGGCAACCTGTGTGCGTGTGAGTGGGTGAGTGATGGCATGTATGGAATGAGGGGTTATGTTCAATGAGGTGTTGCAGAGCTTATGGGGTGGTTGGCAAGGCGGATGGAGGTGTGGAGTGATGAGTCAATTTTAATGGACTATTATTACGCCTAAGTACTTCAATTCTAACATAGTATGTTTGTTAATAATCAAATTAAGTCATTAAATAAGTGCATGCATCATTACTTGAGTTTTTATCTATTTTATTGCATTTTATAGTATGTAATTATTTTATGTTTTGTTGCAGGAATAATATCAGGAAGAAGAGGGAGGAGGATCAAATGTGGAAAAGAATAGGGGGTGGAAAGATATTTTCCCCCCACAAATATCTCCACCTACAGCCAACAGAACCCAACAACTGCCAGCTAAAATTAGGAAGGGATTTTGAAAATCCCTTGGGAGGCAGAGGAGAAGAGATATAGAGGAGAGGCGGAGGGGATTGGAGGGCTATCCATCATCAATCATCCATAGCATGCACTGTGCACACCACGCACCTGCACCCTCTGCAGGCACAGGCCACAGCCAAGCCCTTCACGCACTGCCCTTCATCGTGCCAAACCTTCCAACCTCCCACCGCAAACGCCCTTCCAGCTACACTGCTCACCGCTCGCACCCGCGTAGGCCAGCTTGCACCCAAGCCTTCCATCGTACGCAAGAACCAGCCCCACCCGCACCCACGCCCTCTGTAGCAACAGGCCACCCTCCGCCTGCCCTTGCACGCCCGCAGGCACTGTGCCCTTTCCACTGCACACGTCCACCGCAGCGTGCCCCCCCTCTCTAGCGCCATCACTGCCTTCAGGCACGCCCCCTCCAGCACCCTTCACTGCAGGCATGCCACCAGCTCTCCTTCCTATAGCGCGCCCTCGCCACCAGCGCTCCCACCGTAGGCGCTCAATGCCCTTGCACACCCTCTACAGGTTCTACAAGCCAATCGTCCTCCACTGCAAGTGCTCGTGGGCGCCACGCCCACAGCCACTGCCTCACGCCAGACCGCAGGCGATGCACCACTCCTATGTAGGTGCACACTCGCGCGTACCTGCGCCATCACCCCAAGCCAGCAACCGCCTGCAGGCGCTGTGCCTCTGTGCAGAATGCCTCGCACATGCGCGCAGTCGCATGGGCTGCAGCAGCGGCCTCCTCCTCCAATAGGCAAGCAGCCATCTTCCTCCATCCGGCCGCCATTGGCCACCTCCGATAGTCGCGTCACTGCCGTTGCGTAGCCCTCATCGAGGTGCACCTCCCCATCGACTCTCGCGGCCAACCATGCACGACCGCACACGCGAGGAAGAGAGTGGAGAAATCCTCTATTTTTGTCTCAATTACTAATTGCATTCAATGCCATTGCCAATTTTATATTCATATTTCATTCAGGCCACATTGCATTGATGCACTCAAACTTTCCTGAAATTACTTGTGTAATGTGCATGATTTAACCTTGAATTTCAAATCAGAATTGCATGAAAGTTGAATTTACATGATAAGCCATTACACATGCATCATACACATATTTTTGGAGCTTAATTCCTGATGTGAAATCTGCATAAATACCCCTAAACCTCTAAGGAAATTGCGAGCTTCATTTAAAATAGCATATTCCTCGCATTAAAGTTGCGGAAGAGTCTGCGAACTGTGTATTCCTCGACTCGTGAATTTATTGGTCTATTCTTCCCTGTGGATACGACATCCTTTATTGTGGTTTATATTCATATCTATGTTAATTTTTTATTGAGAGATTTCCACCACATTAATTATAATGACATATCCTTCTAGTGTTTTCATAACTAAGCGAAAATCTCTCCATCAAATTGGCGTCGTTGCCGGGGAGGCAATAGATGCAATAGATTCACATCATTATTTTTGAATATTCTGAGTTGCGTAGTTATCTGATCAATTTTTTTTTATTGTGCGAGGAATCTGACGAGGCGACGAGGCGCAACGGAGCGGCGACAGCAACCACGAGCTAGGCCACACGAGGAAAAGATGTAGGAGACCAAGATCCCACTTTCACAAAGGATTCTCCATCGTCACAAAATTTATTTTTGTCTTTTCGCCCATGTAGTAATTAGGGCTGAATTTTCTGGGGTTTGTCCCCACATTCTTTAGCTACTAGGGTTTACAATTTTTTTGTTTTTTGCATGCGTGATTATATTTTCTGCTTGCTTGACTTTAAAACCAACAAACGAAAATATCGAGCTGCCTGTTTAGAAGTTGCATGCCCTTAGGTGCGCGCATTTAGGGGTGATTGAGCAGCACATTAGATCTTATTATTGCATTGCAAGCAGACTAGCACGAAGATTGCTGGAGACAGGTACACCTTTCTAACTTTTGCATCCAGCTCCTGTTCACGCATTTGCATTCAAATTAAAATTCAAGACCACCAAGTTGTTTGAATTTGCTAATTCAGTGGTCGCATAACTAAAAGTGGGACTGATAATTAGATTCAACCCTAAAATCAATTCACATTTGATCTAATTCTAAGGGACTTGTCTACGATTTCAAAAGAAATTACAAATATTTGCGGTGTGTTGCACACTTCTGACATTGAGCATTTACATTAGACACCGCACTGAGGCTTGATCCTCTAAGGCTATAGGCACTGATCTCTTTATCGGTGCAAACCCTCCTATTGTGCTTTGTAGTGGTGGTGATACTATCTTTCGACCAAGTGTTTTTATACTCCACGGAGGGGGACACCCCTTAAAGGAACAAAAGGATAGTTAAGGGGCACCGCATACGCATCGCCTCAAAGGAAGGGTTCGCCCTACTCACATCCCTTTGTTCATCCTTGGAGTAACTTCTCACTTGATCACCTGGGAGTATCATCCAAGCAAAGTATAGGTCCTAGGGTACTCGAAGGTTGAATTAAGGCATGTAATTGCAGTGAAAAACTTGTTTGGCCATTTATATTAACTAATTCAACCTCCACAATAAAGAAGGTTAAGATTTCAAGTCCACACCCCTCTTATACCACTTACATTGGAAGGGAGGGATAAGTCTTGATCTTTTGACTGATCTTTGGAGTGGAGGCTTCACTTACTTCATAAGAACCTGAATTGTGTTTTGTATGCTTGGTAGACGCTCTCTTGAGGATAGTCTAGTGTTTGATCCTGAGCCCGAGAGAATTCTTAAGAGAGCTCACCTAGGAGAGAAAAGAGAAGGAATGGCTGATCAAGGAGCAAATCAACAAAGGACCCTAAGGGACTATTTTATTCCAACTAACCAACCCGCACAAGCACTAAGACGACCAGTAGGGGATAATTCGTATGAGATCAAGAGCAGTACCATATCCTTATTGCCCTCCTTTTATGGTACTACTAGGGAGGACCCCTACCGGCATTTGGAGGAATTCACCGAGGTCTGTTCCACGGTGAAGATTCAGGGCTTTACTGATGAAGCCCTGATGAGGACTCTATTTCCTTTCTCCCTAAAGGATAAGGCCAAGCACTGGTATCATACCCTCGATGCAAGGGCAAATGATTGGGCCACCCTTAAGGGAGAATTTTTGAAAAAGTATTTTCCTATGAGTAAAACCAACCATTACAGAAGAGAGATTATGGGTTTTACTCAACAGGAAGGGGAGCAATTTCATGAGACTTGGGAGCGCTTTAATGACCTTATTAGGTTATGCCCCCACCATCATGTGCCAAGATGGCAGTTGGTCGAAAGGTTCTATAACAGATTATCTGAAAGGCATAGGCAAACCATCGATGTAGCCTGTGCAGGAACCTTCATGACCAGAACTGAGGATGAAGCCTGGGCATTATTTGAAACATTAAGTGACAATTCCATACATCAATCCTCTGCCTATCAAGAAAGAAAACCATCAATCTTGTAAAGGAAGATAGAGGCCCATGAAGCCGGGGCTTCTCAGGATTTGGCTTATCAAATTCAACTATTGAATAAAAACTTTGATAGGCTTTTACTAAACCCTGACATGAACCCGCAAGCAGCCTCTATCTTTCAGGCTTCAAGAGAATGCTCCATTTGCCAAAGCACAACGCACGCCACTGCGAAGTGCCATCAGGAAAATCAATTCCCTTAGTTGATTCAGGCCGACTTGAATGTGGCCCAAGGTTTCCGCCCCCCTCGCAATAACCCTTATTCCAATACCTATAATCTAGGGTGGCGGAACCATCCAAACTTCTCTTGGAAGCAAGGTGATGCTTCTAACTCAGGGAATACAAGACCCTTACCTCCCCAACCCATATAGAAACATTCTTATGAAAACCCTCCTCAGAATAAGCCCTCTGAGATGGATGAACTGAAGGCCATAATGAAAGTAATGCAAGAGCATCAGAATATGGTCATCCAATCTCAAAATAAGATGATTACTGATATGCAATCCCAAATTAGTCATCTTACTGAGGTAGTTAGGCAACGTAATCTAGGGAAGCTGCCTAGCTCTTCTGAGGAGAACCCTAAGGGCAAGGGGGTTGTATTCAGGGAGCACACCCAAGCAATGACCATGTTGAGGAGTGGAAAAAAGATTGACAAGCCTGATAACATTCCTACGGTTACATCTCAGAATTCCCCTTCCACACCTGACCCGACTTCCATCTCCACCGAGGAAGAGCCACACTGCTCTCCCTTGCACAAAATCACCCACAGTGAGGATGTCGTCCTTCCACCACCCCTTTCCCGCCATGACGACCGCTCTACCCAGAAGCCGAGGGTGCCCTATCCAGAGTGCCTATCTGCTCCTGGGGAATCTTCTATTGGCTCATCTGGAGACAAGGATAGGATGGAAGAGATTATGGATACTTTTAGGCAAGTCCAGATTAACTTGCCTCTGTTGGGAGCTATTAAATAGATCCCATCCTATGCCAAGTTTCTGAAGGACCTATGCACCCAAAAGTGTCGATCTAGGAAATAGGTCCAAACCAAGGTCATCCTGTCTGACCATGTTAGCTCGGTTCTCCAGCATGGAACACCCCCCAAAATGAAAGACCCAGGGGCCCCGTATATTTCAGTGGTTATAGGTAACCAACACATTGACAAGGCTCTGCTCGATTTGGGTGTAGGGGTGAACATTTTACCGAGCTCTATCTACGACCTTTTGGGATGAGTCAAGCTAAAGCCTAGTCCAGTAATCCTCCAGGTTGTAGACAAATCACTTAAGACACCACAGGGATTGTTGGAAGATGTCCTTGTGAGAGTGGAGGATTTCTTCTTCCCTGTTGACTTTCTAGTGCTTGATACGAACCCATCTAATAAGCCCACAAAGCCGTCCATTATTCTAGGACTCCCCTTGTTGGCCACAGCCAATGCCTCTATAAATTGTAGATCTGGGGCTCTTAAAATGGGCTTTGGGAACAAGAAGATCCAGTTGAATGTTTTTGATACTTACAAGCAATCTAGATTTGAAGATTGTTCTTAGATTAAGGTCATTGATGAAATAATTGAAGAGACTACTCTAGCACTCTTATGTAGAGATCCCCTTCAGAAGGTCATATCTAAGGACCATCCCTCGATTATTAAAGAAACTGAAAGAAAAATACCCGAATTAGAAGAGTTGCTGGGGATACACACTGAGTCTCTGTCCCCACCATGGACTGTGAAGGTAGATCCGCTACCTGAGGTGGGGACATTTCAACTAAAACCCTCAATCCAAAAGGCTCCTGAGTTGGAGTTGAAACCCCTCCCGAGCACATTGAAATATGCTTTCATTGGCCCTAATAACACACTCCCCGTTATTATCTCGTCTGCATTATCTGAATTGCAGGAGGGAGCTCTACTTGAGTGTTTACAAAGGCACAAGGAAGCAATTGCCTGGTCAATTACTGATATTAAGGGTGTTGATCCCTCTCTTTGCATGCATCATATATACACGGATGAGTCTGTGAAGCCTTTCCGAGACATGCAGAGAAGGCTCAATCCTAATATGCGGGAGGTTGTTTAAAAGGAGATTCTGAAATGGCTGGATGCAGGGATTATCTATCCCATTTCAGAAAGTAAATGGGTTAGTCCTATTCATGTAGTTCCCAAAAAGGTAGGAATCACTATAGAGGAGAATGACCAAGGAGAACTGGTGACCACTAGACCCTCAACTGGTTGGAGGGTCTGCATCAAATACCGCCTTTTAAACATGGCTACCCAGAAAGACCATTTCCCCTTACTGTTTATCGATCAAATTCTGGAACGATTGGCGGGGAACAAGTACTTTTATTTTCTTGACGGGTACTCTAGGTATAATCAGATAGCCATTTTTCCTGACGATCAGGAACATACCACCATCACGAGTCCATATGGCACATTTGCGTTCTGTCGAATGCCATTCAGGTTATGTAATGCTCTTGCCACTTTCCAACGTTGTATGATGGCTATCTTTTCTGATATGATCGACGAGTTTGTTGAAATTTTCATGGATGACTTCTCCATTTATGGCTCGTCATTTGACCTATGCCTTTAGCACCTTGATAAAGTCTTAACCCGTTGCGAAGAGGCAAAGCTGGTGCTTAGCTGGGAGAAAAGCCAATTTATGGTCCAGCAGGGCATTGTGTTAGGGCATATAGTTTCCGAGAGAGGATTAGAGGTGGACACCGCAAAAATCAATTCCATCTCTAAGCTTCCATTGCCCACCAATGTTCGTCAGGTTAGATCTTTCATTGGCCATGTTGGATTTTATAGGTGCTTCATTAAAGACTTCAGTAAAATCTCTAAACCACTCTGCGACCTCTTAGAGAAGGATGTCTCCTTCAATTTTGATGATAGATGTGGCGAGGCTTTCCAAGTTTTGAAGAAAGCCCTCATTACCGCATCGATTCTCCAAGCACCAGATTGGACCCTCCCATTTGAGCTTATGTGCGATGCTTCTAATTTTGCAGTAGGAGCGGTCTTAGGTCAAAGGGTTGATGGCAAACCTCATGTGCTACATTATGCTAGCATGACCCTTACGGATCCTCAGCAAAACTACACGGTCACTGAAAAGGAACTACTTGCTGTAGTATTTGCTTTGGAAAAGTTTCAGTCTTATCTTTTGGGATCCAAGGTTGTGGTGTTCACTGATCATTCTGCCCTAAAGTATCTTCTGGCTAAAAGGACACCAAACCTCACCTAATTCGTTGGATTCTGCTACTCCAAGAATTTTACCTGGAAATTAAAGACAAGAAAGGAGTTGAGAATATGGTAGCAGATCATTTGTCTAGGATCCCTATTTAGGCATCAAACCCTACTGGCGGTATTCAAGAGACTTTCCCTGATGAGTCTCTGATGGCCGTGGAAGCTAAAACTCCTTGGTTCGCTAACATAGTGAACTATCTGGTCACGGGCATTACCCCCAGTACTTGGGACAAGCAGAAGCGAGACAGGTTTCTCGCCAATGCTAAATTTTATCAATGGGAGGAACCCAAGCTTTTTAGAGTAGGCCTGACCAGCTTTTTCGCCATTGCATCCCTGATGAAGAACAAAAAAGTGTTCTGAGTTTCTGCCATGACCTCCATTGTGGGGGACATTTTAGTGGGAAGAAGACTGCCCATAAGGTTCTTCAGTCTGGCTTTTGGTGGCCCACATTATTCTGAGATGCACATACGTATGTGGGTGCATGTTTACATTGCCAGCAGATAGGAACCATTGGAAAAAGGGATGAGATGCCCCAACAACCTATCCTCCCTGTTGAAATCTTTGATATTTGGGGCATTGACTTCATGGGTCCCTTTCCTGTGTCCTTCGAATATGAATACATTCTTGTGGCTGTAGACTATGTATCAAAATGGATAGAAGCCATACCCACATGAACCAATGACCATTCCGTAGTCTTGGGCTTTGTTAAGGCTAATATCATTTCTTGGTATGGGTGCCCAAGGATGAACATAAGTGATGGAGGACCTCACTTTAAGAATGTACACTTCACAAGACTACTCCAAAATTTGGGAGTCAACCACATGATAGCCACACCTTATCATCCCCAAACAAGTGGACAAGTTAAAGTGTCTAATAGAGAGATTAAGCTAATTTTAGAAAAGACTATCAGGCCTGATCAGAAGGATTGGTCTAAAAAACTAAATGATGCTCTTTGGGCCTACAGAACTACGTATAAGACTCCCTTGGGCGTGTCTCCTTTCCGTCTCGTCTACGGAAAAGCATGCCACCTTCCCGTTGAAATCCAACATAAAGCTTATTGGGCTATTAAAAATGTTAAGTTGAATCTGGATAAAGCGGGAAAGGCACGTATGTTAGAATTAAGTGAGCTTAAGGAGCTTCGTAATGAAGCTTATGAAACTTCTCAAGCTTACAAGCAACGTACAAAAGTCTTCCATGACAAGCACATCATTAGAAAGACTTTTGAGCCCAACCAGTGGGTCTGGCTTTTCAATTCTAGACTTAAATTATTTCCTGGAAAGCTCAAGTCCCGCTGGGATGAGCCATACGTTGTTATCAATACTTTCCCTCATGGAGCTGTAGAAATTCGAAACCCTATTTCAGATGTGAGCTTTAGGGTAAATGGCTAGCGACTTAAACCATATATTACTCTTTCAGATGGCCAGGTTTTGGATGCATTTCGGCTTGAGGAGCCTTAACTCCTCCCACTCTCCTCCTCAGGTGATATTCTTCTATGTTTGTTTTGTTTTCCAATGAGGACATTGTCAGTTTTAGGCATGGGGGGGTACAACCTGAGAATGTTTATAGCATTTATAAATATTTGCATACATATTTATATATATATATATATTTCTTTTCTTGAGCTTAATAGGTTAATCCCTAGCAGAATACCTTTGTCATTGGAGGTTTTTCTTCTTGAATTATTTCTTAAGTCTAGAATCCAGTACATTTATTTCATATGCACGTAGATTGGGTAATGGATCCTTGAAGAAAACCAATAAGCATTTGTAGTCTACTGAACCCTTGGATAGTTAATAGGGAGTCAAACATATTATCTTCTAGTAGATCCACCCAATATTTGTGAGATGAAAGTAGAGCGATTACGGATGCGCTAAGTCTAGTGCAAGGACTATTAAGTTTTGGACAATTAGATGATGATACTTCAGAGTTAGGCGTAGTTTTCACTCTCCGTTCCTGTGTGCGTACTTTGTGTGAATTCCTGTGAGTCACCAAATAAGGTAGATACACAGAGATGGAGTCTTGATAAATTTATGACTATAGTGGATGGTTATGACTGTCCTTCATAGAGTCCTTGGCTGAAGGAGGGTAATAATGTCAAAGGTTAGAAATACGCCTGTCCTATCCATTCCTTCCTGGTGCCAAGAATAGGTACTTCCACCAAATAAGCCACACCATATCCTCTTGACCATCATCATCCCTAATAATACCTCATAAATAAAGTCTGTATCATGTTGTGTTGATTAATAAAGAAGAAAAAGAAGAAAAAGAAAGAAGAAAAAGAAGAAACAATTATATTACAAAAAAAAAAGAAAAAAAAAGAAAGGAGGAAGAAGAAGAAAAGAGGGAGAGAGAAAAGAAAAAAGAAAAAGAAAAGAGTCCCGGGTTATCGTTGTAATATTATTTTTGTGGCAACAAAACACCTTTCGCGTTCCACCAAATATAACCCATACCTACCTTTGAGTACTTTTGATTGCCCGAATATTGCTTGAGGACTCTAACTTAGTTGTAGAGTTATTAGGACTTTAATTGAAGTGTGGATGCCATGTGAGGCCACCAAACAATGAGTACAATTATCTGGCGAGATTTGTGATCTTAGAAAGAAAAGAAAGAAAATAGTGTGCGCCCAGGAACATCAAGAGAGCACAGTTGTTTAGCCTCTCTCCGAGTTGACTTGTTTAATAGTCTAGAAATCTACAGTCTGCAGTACTAGACTACATGTAGCACCAGATGAGTGTGTGCCACCAAATACAAATCCATTCTACTCGATATCTCCTACCTAAGCCAAAAGCCAGGGTCAAATTACAGATTATCTTCTGCTTTATCCCTGAGGGAAGTAGTTGCCTATCCCGACAGAAATATTTACCAAGGGTAAAGTACGAACTCCCAATGCGAATCGGCTTTTCACATTGATCTGTTACTCAGGCTATCATCACTTCACATTTGTCTGGATCTCTAAAGTTTGAAATAGGGAAAGAAGAAATCTTCTTATTACTTCTATTATTTTTCATTTTTGCTAGGGACTAGCAAATCTTAGGCATGGGGGTATATGATGAGTCCATTTTAATGGACTATTATTACGCTTATGTACTTCAATTCTAACATAGTATGTTTGTTAATAATCAAATTAAGTCATTAAATAAGTGCATGCATCACTACTTGAGTTTTTATCTATTTTATTGCATTTTATAGTATGTAAGTATTTTGTGTTTCGTTGCAGGAATAATATCGGGAAGAAGAGGGAGGAAGATCAAATGTGGAAAAGAACCTACGGCCAACAGAACCCAACAATTGCCAGCTAAAATTAGGAAGGGATTTTGAAAATCCCTTGGGAGTCAGAGGAGAAGAGATATAGAGGAGAGGCGGAGGGGATTGGAGGGCTATCCATCATCCATCATCCACAGCATGCATTGTGCACACTATGCACCCGCGCCTCTGCAGGCGTAGGCCACACCCAAGCCCTTCCATGCACTGCCCTTCATCATGCCAAACCTTCCAACCTCCCACCGCAAACGCCCTTCCAGCTACACTGCACACTACCTGCACCCGCGTAGGCCACCCTGCACCCAAGCCTTCCATCGCACGCATGAACCAGCCCTACCCGCACCCGTGCCCTCTGCAGCAACAGGCCACCCTCTGCCTGCCCTTGCACGCCACAGGCACTATGCCCTTTCTACTACACGCGTCCACCGCAGCGTGCCCCCCCTCTCCAGCGCCATCATCGCCTTCAGGCGCACCCCCTCCAGCACCCTTCACCGCAGGCACGCCACCAATGCTCCCGCTTAAAGTGTGCCCTCGCCACCAGCGCTCCCACCGCAGGCGTTGCACTGCTCCTCTGCACGCACGCACCCGCGCGCACCTACACCATCGCGCCAAGCTAGTAGCCGCCTGCAGGTGCGGCGCCTCCCTGCAGAATGCCTTGCGCGCGCGTGTGCCCAGTGCGCAGCCGCGCGGGCTACAGCAATGGCCTCCTCCTCCAATAGGCCGGCGGCCATCTTCCTCAGTCTGGCCACTGCTGGCCACCTTCGGCCGTCGCGTCACCGCCGTTGCCTAGCCCTCGTCTTGGCGCACCTCCCCGTTGACTCTCGCGGCCAACCATGCACGGCAACACACGCGAGGAAGAGAGAGGAGAAATCCTCTATTTTTGTCTCAATTAATAATTACATTCAATGCCATTGCTAATTTTATATTCATATTTTATTCAGGCCACATTGCATTGATGCACTCAGACTTTCCTAAAATTACTTTACTTGTGTAATGTGCATGATTTAACCTTGAATTTCAAATTAGAATTGCATGAAAGTTGAATTTACATGATAAGCCATTACACATGCATCATACACATATTTTTTAGCTTAATTCCTGATGTGAAAAATGCATAAATACCCCTAAACCTTTAAGGAAATTGCAAGCTTCATTTAAAATAGCATATTCCTCCCATTAAAGTTGTGGAAGAGTCTACGAGCAATATATTCCTTGACTCGTGAATTTATTGGTCTGTTCCTCCCTGTGGATACGACATTCTTTATTATGGTTTAAATTCATATCTATGTTAATTTTTGATTGAGAGATTTCCACCACATTAATTACAACAACATATCCTTCTAGTGTTTTCATAAATAAGCGAAAATCTATTCGTCACGGAGCAATGGGAATGCCTCGCCGAAGGTCTGGCCGGAGGTGGAGAAGGTGAGGGTGATTAGTGGCATCGAGGGGTATTTTCGAGAAATAAAGAGGGGAAACGAGAGTAGGAGGGACAGAGAAGTTAACTAACCTAACCTAAGGACAGAGACAAGAGAGGCGTCTGGGCTGGTACGGTCGACATCAGAGATGAAGATTTCCGTAGGTGAAGCGACGGCGAAGATGAGGGCAGAGGTGGCGTCAGGGCTGGTATGGCCGACGTAGATGAACGAGAGGAAGGCAACCCAACCACTGGTATTGTGGTTGGGCGACGAGAGAGAGAGGACGGAGCCACCGGAGCTTGCGGAGAGGTTGTGACCGGCGAAGGGAGAAGAAAGTGGGGGAATCAGCCCAATTCCAAGCTGAGGAGATGCGAATTGAGTTGGGGTTTCTTAAATAGGTCAGGGAGGTTCGGTTTCAAAAGGACCCAAATATCTCATGCGTTTACATGAGAGGTTGGGTACAAATTAGGGCTCATCAATGGGTTTAGATTGAAGAGGATTACTCAAAGAATCCCCCTTCTAATTTTGGGAGGGATTCTCTGAGCAATCAAGGAGAATCCTTCTTTTAAAGCTTGTTGAAGTAGGATTTCCTCTGCTATAATGATAGAGGAACCTATTTGCAAAGAATGAATAAGAAGTTAGGGGTGTTTCTGCAGAGGTTTTCAAAAGATAGGGGTAGAAATGTAATTAGGTTGGACTTATTTACAAAGTAGGCCAATATGAGTTCCCCTTAAGTCCAAATTTTGGTACAAACCTAATTTGAACCTAAGGAATCCAATGGTGAAGTTGGATTTTGGGTTTGAGCATGTTTGTCTGGGCAATTTACACAAAAACCCAATTTAGGGCAAATATATGTCTAAGATCCCTATTTAGTAAAAATAGGTTTCAAGGGCAAAATTGAAGGTTCTAAACCCTAGAGAATATTTTTATATGATTTTTAAAGGGTTTAGGTGAATTTTATCTTGACCAGAACCTTGTTGAATCAAGTGGGTCTATTTTAGGGTTACATGAAGTCATTTAATTCTTAGAATTCACATGAACCCTTTTCTATTTGAACCAACCCACTTTTTATCTTGTTAAGACCATTTGACCTGTGTTTAGCTCATGAGAAAACCCGTGGTTGTACGGCAATGGTAAAATTACAGTTTTACCCCTTGTTTCTTGCTTTTATCTTAGAATGATTATTCAGTGAATTAGGATCTCCAGTTGGTTATGTAGGAGCTTTTGTTCTCTTTTATGGGTCAAAATGAGCTAGTTAGGGCTCATGATGGTGTTTCCATCAACCACATATTTGGTCATTAGTGATCTGAATTGAGTATTCGTGAAATGGGTCCCTTCATCAAAGATAATCGCATGTGGAATCCCGAACAGAGAAAAGATGTTCTGATGAATGAATTTGATTACCACCTTATGATCGTTGGTTCGGGTTGGGATGGCTTCGATCCATTTGGACATGTAGTCAACAGTAAGAAGAATGTATTCGAAGCTGTCCGAAATAGGGAAGGGTCCCATGAAATCAATCCCCCAGATGTCGAAGATTTTGCATACGAGAATCGACTGTAAAGGCACCATATCGTGGTGGCTCATATTGCCCAAGCTCTGGCAACGAGTGCATGCCTTACAGGGATCGTATGAGTCTTTGAAAATTGTGGGCCAATAAAAGCCGCACTGGAGGACTTTTGCTGTGGTTTTATGTTTGGAAAAGTGTCTGCCACAAGCTTGGTCATGGCAGAAGGACAAAATGTCCTAAATTTCCACTTCCAGGATGCATTGTCTGATGATCTGATCAGCACCAATGTGGAAGAGGTATGGGTCTTCCTAGATGTAGTACTTGGCATCGGAAAGCAATTTGTCTTTCTTGGCCTTCGGCCAATCGGACAGAATCTAATGTGATGCCAAGTAGTTCACAAAATCAGCAAACCAAGGAAGTCCTATACTAATAGTCAGGAGGTGCTCATTGGGAAAGTGTTCTATGATGGGTCTAGAAGGGTCGATACTGTCAGAAGGAAGGTAGGATAAGTGGTTAGCTACTACATTCTGCTTTCCTATTCTATCGTGAACCTCGAGATCAAATTCTTGCAACAGCAAGATCCAGCGGATTAGTTGAGGTTTCGAGTCCTTCTTCGCAAGGAGGTGCCTCAAAGCAGTGTGATCTGAGTATATGATAACACGAGAACCTAAAAGATATGATCTAAATTTTTCCAGGGCAAATACTACGGCTAGTAGCTCTTTCCTAGTAACTATGTAGTTACGCTGAGCCTCGTCAAGTGTCTTGCTAGAGTAGTAGATGACCACGGGTTTCTCATCTATTTTTTGCCCCAGTACCACACCTATAGCATAATCAGATGCATCACATATGATCTCAAAGGGTTGAGACCAATCAAGGGATTGCAGATGGGTGCTTAGGTAACTCAATCATGTAGGATCTCAAATGCCTGAGTGCACTCCTTGGAGATTTCAAAGGGGACATCCTTACATAGAAGATTTGTTAGGGGGTGCACGATTTTCGAAAAATCAGGAATAAATCGACAGTAAAAATTAACATGCCCAAGAAAGGATTGGATGTCGTTGACCAAGCTAGGCATAGGGAGTTTGGAAATCAAATTCACCTTGGCTTGATCAACCTGGATGCCTTTTCAGAGATGAGATTTCCCAGGACAATTCCCTCAGGTACCATGAAGTGGCCCTTTTCCCAGGAGAGAACCAAATTCACATTGATGAATCGCTTGAGGATTTGGACCAAGTGCAGGAGACAATCATCAAATGATTCACCAAACACCGAGAAGTAGTCCATGAAGACGTCAAGGTATTCACCTACCATATCTGAGAATATTTCAAGCATGCACCGCTGAAAAGTAGCGGGTGCATTGCAGAGACTGAACGAAATTTCTAGAATGCGTACGTCCCAAAGGGGCAGATGAAGGTGGTCTTCTCTTAGTCCTCGAGATGGATTGCGACCTGGTTATAATTGGAGTACCCGTCCAAAAAGTAGAAGAATCGATTTCCCGCTAGTTTCTCAAGGATTTGATCAACGAACGGTAGTGGGAAATGATCCTTCTTCGTGGAGGAATTGAGTCTTATGTAATCAATGCAGAATCTCCACGAGTTCGCTATATGGGTCGGTATGGTTTCTCCGATTTCAGTTGTGATGACGGTGAGCCCTACCTTCTTAGGCACAACTTGGATTGCACTCACCCACCGACTGTCGAAGATTGGGTAGATGATCCTTGCATCTAACCACTTGATGATCTCCTTTTTCATGACATCCTGCAGATTTGGATTTAGGCGTCTCTGCATTTCACGAGATGGTCGTGAGCCCTCTTCAGTGTAGATGTGATGTGTGTAGTATGAAGGGCTGATACTAGTCAGATCATCGAGAGTCCATCCAATGGCTCTCCGATGCTGTTGGAGAATAGAAATCAGGCGTGTTACCTAATCAGGTGTGAGTCGGGAGTTGATAATCATAGGAAACGTCTAATTGGAACCCAACAAGACGTATTTAAGATGATTGGGAAGAGGCTTTAATTCCATAACTGGGTTGTCAGCAGCAACAAGTGGTTCACGGTGGGTGTATGTTCAGTGCGTAATTCGCATTTTAAAAGTTGTTTAGTTGTAGTATAGTGCGAAAACACGTCGACAAATAAATTTATAAAACTCCAGTGAGTACTAAGACGTTCGCAGGGAGACAATCTAGATTTTTAATGGAAGCTTTCCAGAAAACTAGTTCTAACAGGTATTTATATATGTATATATATATAAAGAGGAGATATCAAGCATTCAGAATATCAGAATTCTATTACATTCATAAATAGTTTTCAAAGTAGAAAGTACTATGCTAAAGAAAGAAAGAGCAGATAGAAAGAAAGAGAGAGAGAGAGAGAAGAAAGTGGCAGAGGAATGACACTGCTTGTGGGATGCTTATGCGAGATGCGGGCAGCACCTCAGATCCAGAGTGACGGGATGGAGAATTGCAAAGAAGACGGTAGAAGAGATCTAGAGTTGATGGGGAGAGAGATTTTAAGTTGATGCCTTCAACTGGGGGTCCCTAGCCTTCTTTTATAATTTTGATGGAGGGAAAAAGGGTATTTTAACCCTAAATCTCGTGCAACAACCCTTTGGCTAATCAGACTCATTGATTGGGAGATCAACGACTCTGATTTGGCCTCAAAATGGCCTTCAAAAAGCCTTCTGCACTCGGATTTGTTCTGGTGGCGACACGTGGCATGCCGTGTATCGTCAATCCTCCATCGCACATCTCTGGATCCTCCTTGCCCATGCCTTCATCTTTTCCTTCTCTCCACTCAAGCCTTAATCCTGCTTAACGTCAATCGTTCGATCATAACGAGCACCGCTGCCTTAGCGTCGAAGCAACTGCGTGAGATCATGCGTACCCGGTATGTGCTCTGATCGCACCACGTCACGGCGCTTCAACGCATCCAATCGTGCGCAATTGCACCCGCATGCACTTGGTTCAATTTCGCGCAGTGCAGGGCTCGAACCCGCACCCCGCGCATGCCTGCGCGTGCTCGAGCCTTTGCGCTACACAAACCTTTTGTTATATATACTTGTTTATTTGTATTTATGCTTATCTAGTCTGGGCGGACAATGTGGCACGCTCGTGGACGTTGGTTGAAGATCCAACGGCCCATTGCATGCGGTGCGGCCTTCCTAGATGGGTGGTGGTGTGGGAGCGACTGTGATGGTGCCACGTGGTGCCATCATGGACGTCCATCTTTTCTTTGTATTTGGTGCTGTAGACATCCAATCGAGTTGATTTTTGCACCGTTGGACTGCGATCGTCAATCTGATTCATCCGTGTGGTTGGATTCTTCATCTGAGGCTCAGATCTTTGTCCTTTGGCTCCATCATCTCCGTTCTTCCTTGGACTGCACATGATGCTCTAGTTGTTTGATCGGGATGATTTCGAAAGCATTGGACTTCCATTGTCGTTTTGATCAGATCTGTCTTGTCTGATTTGACATCTGCAACTTTGAATCATCTGCGATTAAAATCATCTCTATTTTAGGTCATAAAATGATGATATTATCTATATGACTAATAAACTAACTAGTATGCAAATTATGATTATGCATGCATTGACTCGAAGTTATGCTAGAATCTAGCTCAATTTAGTTGATTTAGGTTGCATGATTGCTGTGCAATCACACCCCCATGCCTAAATCTTACTAGTCCCTAGAAAATGCAAGACTAAATGCAAAGTGGTCCTTCATGATAGATTTTTATCAAGAGTTTGACTAGAGGTTTATGTCTTTTTTTTTCATCCAATACTTTAGTAATCCAGATAATCGTGAATGTGTTTTGTTGTAGTCTATGCAACGAATCCAAGTGAAAAGTCAATCCACATCTAAAGCTCATACTTGACCCTTAATAAAAATCTATTGGGATAGGCAAACTTCTCCCCTCGAGGTTATAAGGTAACCTGTATATTTAGTTCTAACGTTTGGGTTAGGTAGAAGATTTTTTCTTTGAGTCAGGTGGATTTATTTTTGGTGGCTCACACTCATCTAGTGCTACATATAGACTAGTACTTTAGAATATAGATTTCCAGATTATTAAATAATTCAACTTAGAGAGAGGCGAGAAACTGTGCTCTCTGTAATTCCTTTGTACTCGTTCTCTCTCTCTTTCTTTCTCTTTTTCTTTTTCTTTTTCTTTTCTTTCTTTTTAAGCTCATAATCTCACCAAATTTATCAATATATTTGGTGGTCTCTCCTGACACTAACACTTTGATTAGGTTTTGATAACTCTACGACTAAGTTAGCATTTCTCAGCCTGTATTCAATTGGCCAGAATACAGATAAGTAGGTCAAGGATGTATTTGGTGGATTATGAGGGTGATGGGTGTTGTTGCCTTAATACACTTGAAATAAACTCTAAAAATACTTTTGAACTCTTTTCTTTTTTTCTACTCCTCTCTCTCTCTTTTGTATATGTATATTTTTTTCTATATGCATAGACATATATATCTTTTTTTCTTTTTTAGACATCTACTAACACAACACAGTAACACATACGACTTTTATTCACGAGCCATTATTCAGGATTATGGGTGTTCAAGAGGATATCGGGTGGCTTATTTGGTAGAAGTGCCTACTCTTGGCACTGGGAAAGGAATGGATAGGATAGTGTATTTCTGACCTTGACATTAATAACCTCCATATTCTGAGGATTCTGTAAAGGACGGTCATGACCATCCACCGTAGTCTTAGTTTTATCAAAACCCGCTCTCTATGTATTTACCTTATTTGGTGGCTCTTATTCAGGATAAGAACTTGTCGCAGAAGCTGAGAGCGAAAACTATGCCTAACTCCGAGTATCATTATCTCATTATCCAGAGTTTAAGATTCCTCATACTAGCCTTAGAGCACCAGTAGACTTTCTACCCTCACCTCACACTTGTTTGGTAGATCTGTTAGAAGATAGTTTGCCTGACTCCCTAATTACTATCCAAGGATTTTAGGAGAAGAAGCATTGCTTCTTCTCGACAAACTAAAGATGTTTATTGGTCTTCACAGAGGATCCATTGCAAATTCTACATGTAAGTGTGAAATTATGCATTTTTTTTCTGACATAAAGATAAGATATGCAATGTCCACCCCACGATGCCTATTCATTACAATGTCCTCATTGAAATGTATGCATGAAAACAAAATATAATAAGCAAAAGGAGGGGATATCACCTGACTATGCTTGTTAATCCAGTCAGCGTGGATGCTAAAGATGTAGAGCTACTTGTAATGAATTCTGGGTTGCCTCCCAACTAGCGCTAAGTTTAACATCATTTGTCGGACTTAAACCCAAAAATATGTAGTTCAATACTGTGGGTTAAGAGAAGAAGAAATAACAATTGCGGGGGAATTCGAGATTAGTAGAAAGATATGATCATTTGGTCCCAGAATCAATGATCCACAAATGCGGACCTGCTGATGATGCAACCCTATTCCAAAGAGTCTTTCTGATTTGGAATATGAAATAGGGTCAGGTGGATGAGGTTGAAGATGTAGAGCATGTTCGTTAATCCAGTTCCATAGATCAAAAAGAGGTCGTAAAGGGTCTGGATCGAGATCATGATTGAGATTTAGATCTGGTTCAGAATCAAAATCATAAGGATCTTCATAATGGTAGTTGATATCGAAAATCATGAGTTCTCCAGGCTCTGGTTCATATGAAGATAGGGGTAGAGTTGTGTGGAATTCATCAAAATCTTCATCAGAAATTTCCTCTTCCTCATCTGAAGTCACTTCTTCTGAGTCAAGCCATCCATTTGAACCAGTTGACTTATAAGTTCTTCCACAGTCCATTATGTGTTGAACTTCTTCTGGGGTTACTTCCTGGTTCATGTCCTTAGATTGCCCATTTTCTTGAACTCCCTCAGAATTTGAAAGTTCTTGAATTTCAGGGTGGATGTATTGAGGATTCTTTATATTATCATCTAATTCATCATAAGTTACTCCTAGAAGTTTCTCAATCTCACTAATGTCCTGTTCAATTTGATTTTCCATGGGAGATGGTAGATCAGAATTATCCTCAAGTACATTCCCTTCTTTCCCTTCGTGCTGGTCTTGAGCTTTGGCAGGATTTGGATCATCTTTAGTATGGATGGCCAACACTTGTTCAATTGTTCCTACAACCTCAATGGAACCACAATTCACCTTATTCTTTTGGGAAGTTTTAAAGATATTGAGTTGACAATTTTTCTTTCAGAGGTGATGTGCATAATCCCCATCTCACAGTTGATTAGGGCCTTGGCTATGGCCAAGAAAGGTCTCCCTAAGATTATCGGGGTGTGGTTCAGGTTTTTTGATGACTCCATATCTAGAACAAGGAAGTCCACAGGGTACTCAAAATCCCTCACTTTTATAATTACATTCTGTAGAAGGCCCTTTGGAATTTTGGTTGATCTATCAGCAAGCTGAAGGGTCACATCAGTGTGTTGCAAGGGGCCTAAATTCAATTCTTCATATAATTCTGTGGGGATTAAGTTGATGGAGGCACCAAGGTCTAGTAAGGCTCGATTCAGGATGAATCCATCTATTTCACATGAAATTAAGGGGGTCCCTGGATCTTTCCTTTTAGGAGGGAGCTTGTTTAAGATGATGGAACTGGCTTGTTTAGAAATTACTATCCTTTTTTATCATTTGGCCTGGCATTTTGGTGTGCACATTTCCTTTAAAAATTTTGCACATGTTGGGATATTCTCAATAGCCTCAAGGAGTGGTATATTTACCTGGACTTGCTTTAGAATCTCAAACCACTCCTTGGATTGATCTGTTTTCTTTTCCCTGGGTTTGATTAAGGCTTCAGGAAAAGGTGCTTGAGAAAAATGATGAGTATTTAAATCCTGAGTCTTGTTTTCTAAATTAGTTTGTTTTCCCAAGTCAGATTCTGGCTCCTCAAGATCTTGGAAAGATTTTGATGTAGAAGGATCTTGGATTTGTTTCCCACTTCTCAAAGTGACAGCATAGGCATGTGCATTAGGGTTAGAAGGGTAAGGTGGGTTTTACAAAATGGGTTGAGCCTGGGTTTGGTTAGGGTTAACAAAACCTGGTGGGTGCTGGGGAGTAGGCTGAATTAGGTGTGCTTGTTGCTCCTATGCTTTGTGCTGATTAACCCTATTGAAGTTTCTTGGATTTGGGACAAGTTGGGATGTGATTACATAGCAAAAATGCACCAACAATTGTGCCATCTTGTGCTATTTCCAAGCATTACCAGTGTATATTAGGTATACATAATCGCATTTGTAAAAATAGACGCATGCATGCATTTATTTGAGAGGGGAGGAGAGTGAAATAAATGGCCTTGTAATTGACAAATTCTTCAAGTGCTGCCTCGCAAAATTTCCATCTTTATTTTTTATTCTATTTGAATTTGACTTTCTTCTCCGTGGCTGCATGGCATGGCTAGCCTTCCCCGCGCCATTCTCTACAGGAAGCACTCCCTGCCAGCCATGTAGAGCCATGCACAGCCAAGGCATGGCTATGCATGGCTCTTTCGTCTTTAAAAAGATCATGGCTTCTTCTTTGCAAGGAGTGCCGGGTCCACACAAGAAAGACCAACAGCACTTCCTTCCCTTCCAGGCCGTCTCCTCTCTCCCTCCATACGCGGCCTCTCCTCCTCTGAGGAGCTACTCTGCAGGCAGGAGCACCTCACTGTGGTGCACAACCACCACTGTGAGTCTCACCACTACCCAGCTCATCAAAGAGCCGGTGGGCGTGGTGGTTCTCTTCCCTGTTTCATTGTTCCAAGCCAACCCCGCCATTGCTACAGGAGCTTCAAGCTTTGAAGCTCAAGCTCCGCAGCAGCAGCAAGGCGGCAGCAGCAGCGCAGGCCACTGCACGCCCGCACGCAGGCCACCGTGCGCGCCTGCAGGCCACCCTCGCCCCTCTCCACGCGCTCTGTCACGAAGCACCACCCACAAGACAGCAGCCGACGCAGCTTCTCTGTGCATGCGCCCGCTGCCCGCACTCACGGAACTGCTGGCACCCGGTCGCGCAAACCGAGAGGCACTGTAGCCACTATTCACGCTAGTCAGCGGAACACTGTGGCTATAGTGCGGTGACCGGTAAGTTTCTCACTTATCCGGTCACCCGACGCGCCGCAACCGTCTGTAACCAGTCTACGCATGCCCACGTCTCTCCTCATGCCCGCTCCAGCGCCTGCTCTCGCATACATCCGCCCGTTTCCACGCCCGCTTCAGCGTCCCCTCAGCGCATAGTGCCATCGCATGCACCCGCCTCTCCACGTAGCGCACTGCGCTGCGGTCTCTCCCCTGCACCCGCTCCCTCCTGCGTGCGTGCCTCTTCACACGCCTACATGCTTGCGCGTGCGCGTGAAGCACCAGACGATGCTTGGAGGCTGCAGACGACTTAAACTCGCCTCCTCCACTCTAGCAATCTCTCTCTCTCTCTCTCTCAGTACTCTCTCACTCTCACTACAGACACATACACACACATACACACACACACACTCTCATACACACACTCTCACTTATACACTACTATATACTTATATATATATATACATATATATATATATAAGTATATAGTAGTGTATAAGTGAGAGTGTGTGTATGAGAGTGTTATATATTTATATCTATATATTGTTATATACATATATTAGTACCTATATAACTAAGTATAAGTATATATACATATATATACACATATATTTATACATATATACAAATATACGAATATACATACATATATATATCTATAACTATATATACATATATATATATATATATACATATCTATCTACATATATCTATATACATATATTACTATATATATATACATCTATATTGTTATATATACATACATATACATATATATATATCTATACATATATTTATCTCTCTATATATATATACATATATATATATATACATATATAAATACATTTACACCTATATAATTATAACCATATATATATATACATATTGACATATATTTACAAATACGCATATATATATTTTTTCATATCACTTACCATACGTTGTATCGTGGGAATGTCTGCACCAGTTGCTGATATTCCCCGATACACGTGTACAGAAAGCGTTTTCACACACAAATTCCACCATCCATCCTACACTCCACGTAGCACTTTGTCCTGTTGGTTGCATCTTCCTAGACGATGACCGACTCGACACCGTGCTACATGCCATCTCCACCCCCACCCCTATATACATATATATATGCTATATTTACCTTATTTCTATTTCTCTTTTCTTTCCATTAAAAAGATAAAAAAAAATACTCAAAAGAGAAAAGATAATCCTTGACTTGCAAGTACTCAGTCTTGCGAATAGCAAGACCAGTTTTGGAACCCTAATTTGGCTCAAAGCCAAGAACTTGATTTTGAGGGTGTACCTCAAAGACAAAAATTATCAGAAAAAGAAGTATTAAATAGAAAAATACCAAAAACATAATAAACTAACGGAAGAGATTTATTGTAAGAAAGGTATAGAAACTTATTTACTTCTAATCCCACTTCCCTTAGTTCGACCCTGGGCCTAAAAGTGGCCAAGATAAAATCAAGTAGGCCAGGTTAAAAATTTTGTAAAAAGATGGTTAGGCCCAATTTAGGTTAACCACTTTACGCATTTCAACGATGAAATCACCATATTAACACAGCCTATCCGGGCCCGACCATACAACCTTTTCAGGATGGTAGCATCCCGTGTTGTCTAGCATTTACTAGCTGGTCCAGGCGTCCCATCAATTCTTTCCTCAATTGATTCATTTCTTCCTTATGTCTCAAATTCATCTCTCTCATTTCTTTGAGGACCGGACTCAAATCAGAGGGCTAGTTTTCCTGAGTAGGTTGTGGTTGATATGTGCATGGTTGTGTATACCTGCTAGGTTTCCCATAAGTGTTTGGCTTAGTCAAGTTAAGACCCTAGGCAGGTTTCTGACTTGACCAAGCAAAGTTAGGATGGTTGCGCCATCCAGGGTTGTAAGTGTTTGAATAAGGCTCATTTCTAGTGTAACCGTGGAGTGCATTCACATCCTCAGGATAACTAGGCATCGAGCTGCCTAGTTCAGAATTCGAGGGCATCAAGGTCCCTCCTTAGCACCCAGAAAGAGATGGGTCCAAGTACAGTTGGCTCATAGGTGGAGTCATTGTTAGGTCATTGATGCTGTGCATTGATTCTTGACCTAGTGGGTTGGGGAGTTGGTTGTGGGTTAACATATTCATTCCTTGGGTAGGCATAGGGTTTAATCTAGATTGTATACCTAAGGAACTCCCACCTTTTAGAAGACTATCTAGTTTCTTATCCAAGTTCTCCACATTCTTTCGCACGAGTTCCACCTTATCTAAACGTTGTGCAATTAGCTCTAAATCAACCAAGTTTGAATTGTTGTTAGCTTCATAAACTCTGCTTCTTGGTTGATTAGTTATGTTAAAGGTGGACATTGAGGCATTGTTGAGGGAACTTTCACTCATATTCTCAAACAATTGAAAGGCTCCCTCAGCATCTCGACTCAGGAAATTACCCCCACATGCCGCATCAACAAAATTCTTTAGATTATCACTCAACCCATAATAGAAAATATGGGCCAAGTGCCACTTCGGAATCCCATGATGAGGGCATTTCCTAGCTAAATCATTGAACCTCTCCCAAGCCTCATGTAGTTGTTCCCCAGGGTTCTGCTTAAAGGTTGTTATGGCACATCTACGGGCATTAGTTTTTCCTATCGGGAAGAATTTCTTTAGGAATGTGCTTCTCAATTCTTCCCAAGTTAGGATTGGTCTACCAATTGTTCTCAACCAATGTGTAGCTCTATCTTTCAAGGAGAATGGGAACATCTTCATCATTAGAGTACCTTCATTCATGTTCCTAGGGCCAAAGGTTCTTCCTATGTGCAAGAGCTCTTCAAGGTGGTGGAAGGGGTCATCTGATTCACGGCCATGGAAGTGGGGAATCAAGTTAATGATCTGAGGTTTGAGTTCAAAATCTTCCCCATCTTGAGGTACCCTAACAAAAGGTTTAGTTTGGGCATTAAGAGGGTTATAAAAGTCACAGAGAGGCTAGTTTGCCGTTTCGTTTTGAAGTCAAGTGATGGCCTGCACTATGACTTCCATCTGTCAGTCATGATGCTGACCCTGCTTAGTGATCTGCCTTTGTAAGAGAGTCATAGGATCCAGATTTTGTTCATCAATCTCTTCTTCCTCGTGATGACTAGCCATTGCAGAGGGTTTAGATTCAGATCCTGGATAAATATGTCTTATAGGATTTTTTTCTAATGGTGGTAGAAAATCAGGATTTTGAGATCTTCTACCTTGCATGCACCAGAAGAATGTCTGTAGATGAAAGACAAGACATATGAGAGAAACCTCTCCCTCTCAATGCAAGCAATCAAACTGGTCCTTAGAGTGTCAACCCTAATTAGCCTGATCCTGGCTCCCCAAAACACGACTGGGTTAGATCAACCCTTGAATTACTTGGCTAGCCAGAAGGGTGGGACCCCTTAGGACACCCCGCATGGCAGGACACCACTAAAGGTTAACGCAGTTACCGCATCGACCTTTCTTGTCACTAGTGGGTCCAAGTAGACAAGGCCTTGACCTTAGCCTAATCTAGTTTCAAGTCCCCAAGTCTATTAATCCTTCCAAGGGCATGTCTACTCAATTTTAGGTTTGTGTTTGATGTGCTTTTAGAATATGATGGGCATTAGGGGGGTGTTTGCCCTTAAAGTTGATTTTAGAGATGTGAAGTGCGCAGGCAAAGTGTTCACAAGTAAATTTTTATGATGAAGTATCTTTTAAGATTCAAATGCTTGTGTTAGCATGTTTTAGGGTTCACTCGATTAAATATTTTCAACCAAGGTTCTGATGAGGCACACAATAGTTTTGCAAATCCCAATTTATTTGATAGATTTTCTTTAAGTATGGAAATGCAAGTGTGCTCTATCCTTAGCATGAAACCCTAAGCACAGATTGTTCTAAATGATTCTTTTAGGTCCAAAATGATGAGTGGTGTGACCCAAGCAATGCAATCAATTGGTATTCTTGCACCACTAACTAGGAACTCATAAAATATTTTTTTTAAGAATTTTAGTGTATGTTTTCTATTTTTTTCATATTTAAACTATACTGGGGGTTTTGTAGTCTATTTTGACCCCCAGTTCGTGATCAGATAATTCGTGCAATCAAACAAGCAAAAGAATATTTTTCTCAGATTTTTCTAAAATTCTTGACTTTCTTAGAAATCCAATGCCACAAATTTCACTTCAATTGAAGTTATATAAAAATTCTTATGATATTTTAAACTCCAAAAAATCAGGAACAAAATCTGTACTGATAATAGATCAGTGAGTGAATTTTCAAAATTTTTCTATAACTCTGATTGCCATGAAATTCGAATATGTTGTTCCTAACTTTGAAATCTATGTCTAGCAAAACTTTGAGAATTTTTGGACATGCAGATCTTTGGGAATTGAATTTTTAATATAAAGTTTTATTTCAACCCGAAATCAAGAGAATATATTTTTTTATTTTTTTTGTTTTTAATAAGAAAAAAAATTCTAACTAGTCCTAGGGCTCAAGCAAATCCTAAATCTAACTAATCTATCTTCGAGTACTTACCTAAGGTTCGAACCTACACTTTCTCCGTCGTTGTGTTTGGTTTAGATTTCTTCGTTTCCTACACACACGAAATCAACGAAAAATGTAGTAAGTTAGAAATCTCAAATATGCACTGAAAAGCTTCAAAAATTTTCGTTGCCTCCCCGGCAATGGTGCCAACTTGTTCAGCGTGTAATTTGCATTTTAAAAGTTGTTTAGTTGTAGTATAGCATGAAAACACGTCGACAAATAAATTTATAAAACTCTGATGAGTACCAAGTCGTTCGCAGGGAGACAATCTCAATTTTTAATGGAAGCTTTTTAGAAAACTAATTATAATAGGTATTTATGTATGCATATATATAAAGAGTAGATATCAAGCATTCAGAATATCAGAATTTTATTGCATTCATAAATAATTTTCAAAGTAGAAAGTACTATGCTAAAGAGGGAAAGAGCAGATAGATAGAAAGAGAGAGAGAGAAGAAAGTGGCAGAGAAACGATGCTGCTTGTGGGATGCTTATGGTAGATGCAGCAGCACCTCAGATCCAGAGTGCCGGGATGGATAATTGCAGAGAAGACGGTAGAAGAGTTCTAGAGTTGATGGGGAGAGAGATTCTAAGTTGATGCCTTCAACTGGGGGGCCTTGGCCTTCTTTTATAATTTTGATGGAGGGAAAAAAGGGTATTTTAATCCTTAATCTCGTGCAACAACCCTTTGGCCAAATCATAGTCGTTGATCGCTTTTATAATTTTGATGTAGGGAAAAAAGGGTACGACTCTGATTTGGCCTCAAAATAGCCTTCAAAAAGCCTTCTACGCTCAGATTTGTTCTGGTGGCAACACGTGGCACGCCGTGCATTATCGATCCTCCATCGCACGCCTCTGGATACTCCTCACCCATGCCTTCGTCTTTTCCTTCTCACTGCTCAAGCCTTAATCCCGCCTTAACGTCAATCGTTCGATCGTAATGAGCGCCGCTGCCTTAGCATCGAAGCAACCGCGTGAGATCACGTGTACCCGCTACGTGCTCTGAACGTTCCACATCACTGTGCTTCAACACATCCAATCACACGCAATTGCACCCACGCGCGCTTGGTTCAATTTCGCGCAGTGCAGGGCATGAACCTGCACCCCGAGCATGCCTATGCATGCGCGAGCCAATATGCTACACCAACCTTTTGTTATATATACTTGTTTATTTGAATTTCTGCTTATCTAGTCTGGGCGGGTGACGTGGCGTGCTCGTGGACGTTGGATGAAGATCCAACGACCCACGACGTGTGGTGTAGCCTTCCTAGATGGGGTGGTGGTGTGGGAGCAACTGTGATGGCACCGCTCGTGGACGTTGGATGAAGATCCAACGACCCACGACGTGTGGTGTAGCCTTCCTAGATGGGGTGGTGGTGTGGGAGCAACTATGATGGCGCCGCGTGGCGCCATCATGGTCATCCATCTTCTTTTCTTTGTATCTGGTGCTGTAGTCCTTCGATCGAGTTGATTTTTGCATCGTTGGACTGCGATCATCTATCTGGATTCATTCGTGCGGTTGGATTCTTCATCTGAGTCTCGAATCTTTGTCCTTTGGCTCCATCATCTCTATTCTTCTATGGACTGCATACGATGCTCTCGTTGTCTGATCGAGACGATTTTGGAAGCGTTGGACTTCTGTCGTTGTTCTGATCAGATCTATCTGGCTTGATCTGGCTTCCACAGCTTCGAATCATCTGTGATTAAAATCATCTCTATTTTAGGTCATAAAATGATGATATTTTCTATATGACTTAAAAACTAACTAGTATGCGAATTACGATGCTTATGCATGCATTGACTCAAAGTTATGCTAGAATCTAGCTTAATTCAGGTTTTTAGGTTGCATGATTGTTGTGCAATCAGTGTCGAGAGCAAAGGAAGGAGCTATGGGTGTGTCGAGGTTAGGTTCAGACTCCTTTAATTTTGGGTTTTGATCTTCTTGTGGTTGATCAGAAATAATTGGGTTTTCCTCAATACATAGGTCGTCAACCACAGCCTCGATATCACAGATTTGTTGTATAACTATGCAATTGATTCCTTGTTGGGCCTTAAAGATGTTGATCTTCAGCATCTTGCTCCCAAATTTTAATTCAATTTGGCCCTCCTCGCAATTAATATTGGCCCTAGTAGTGGCCAGAAAGGGTCTCCCTAATATGATCGGTGTATTCTTCACATTCTCAAGTGCATCCATGTCTAAGACAATGAAATCCACTAGAAAATAGAAATCATGTACCCTAACTATGACATCCCCGAGAATTCCTTCTGGTGACTTAATAAATCGATTTACTAACTACAAAGTCATCTCTGTAAATCGATCTGCTAACTGCAAAGTCATCTCTATTGGTTTAAGCCTAGATTCCTCAAAGTAGTCTAGTAGAGATATAGGTATCAAATTTATGGAAGCTTCTAGGTCTAGTAAGGCTCAATCGAACTGCATATCACCGATTGCACAAGAGATCAGAGGGGTGCCTTTGCCTTATGCAGGAGTTTGCTCAAAACGATGAAGCTGGATTGCTCTGATAGTATGATCGGGTTCTCACCTTTGGTTCGTGGTTTACGCTTAGGTGTACACACATCTTCCAGGAATCGTACGTAAGTTGGTACGTGGCATATCACATCCATCAAGGGGATGTTTATATGGACCAGCTCAAAGAGCTTAACCAGGTCCTCCTCAGTTGCCATAGGTTTGGCTGTCCTTTTTCCCTTGGTCAAGGCCTCAGGAAATGGAACCTTAGATGGTTCCTCTAGAATTGGCTCAAGCTCTTTATCAGGGACGGGTGTGTCTTGGATGACCAAACTAGGGTTAGGGTTAATGGTCTCAAGCATGTTGTGGCTAGGAAAGGGTGGGTCTTGTGTTGCTTTGCCACTATGGGTGGTGATGGAATTTAATCCTGCCTGATTTTGGTTTGGGTTGGGCAAAATAGGTGTTTGCTGCTGAAATCCCAAGTATGAAGTTGAAGCATCCATAGCGTTAGGTGGTGGAGCAGAAGGGGTCTGATAGACAAAGTGAGCTTGGCCTTGAGTCGGGTTCATAATGTGCCTTTGGTTCGGCACGTTATTTAGGTTTGGAAGAGGTTGAGAAGAAAGTGCACCAGCCTGGCGAGCACTTACCAGCTCGGCCAATTGATTTCGTAACTCAGAAATCTCCTTTTTGTGTTGATTTTGCATGTCAACCAAGGTCTAGAGAATTAGAGATGTTTGATCTCCTTTAGGTGGTCCAGGTTGGAAGTTTTGAGTGGGCCTTGGTTGGGTGGGTTGATAAGGTCGCGGAGCCTGTGATCGGGGTTGGAATTGAGGTCTTAGATTCAGGTTATTTCTCGACCACGAAAAGTTAGGATGATTACACCATCCAGAGTTGTAAGTGTTGGAGTAAGGATTATTCTGGATGGCGTGAAGATCCTCACAGGTCTGAGGAGCTCGAAGATAATCAAGGTATGGGGGTTCAGAGTTCCCCCAACTAAGGTGGGCTGACCCGGAGTTGCCTCTGAAGCCATAATCAGACGGAGGTGGATATGCGTCCATCCCCAGGTAGTGGAAGATGTTGTGCGTAGCCTCCCTCCCCGTGGGCAGGTGAGCATATGTGCTTTAAGGTGTAGAGGTGGATTTGTGTATATGACAAGTAATGTTGTCCACCTTCTTTTCTATAATGGAGACCTTGTCCAATTGACTGGCTACCAACTCCAGATCAACGGCGGAAAGGCCTCGGGATTCGTGTACCCCCTATTATTTGCCAATGCACGGGTGGACGTCCGGTCGTACCCACCCAATGACTCATTGTTCAGGAAGTTCTCGCACATGTTCTCGAGAATTTCCCAGATCGTGTCCTCATGTTGACCCATGATGCTACCACCACAGGTTGCATTAACAAAGAGCTTGATATCTTCATAGAGTCCGTGGTAAAAGGATTGGACTTGTTCCCACTTCGGAACTACGTGATGGGGGCACTTACGCATGAGATCCAGAAAGCGATCCCATGCTTCATGTAGAGATTCTCCCATTCCTTGGGAGAAGTGAGTGATTTGGTGCTGCATCATGTTGGTACGACAAATGGGGTAGAATTTTTGCAGGAAGGCGGTTTGAAGTTCTCCCCATGTGTTGATCGTGTGTGGTTGAGTTTGAAACTAGTGAGAGGCTTTGTCAGCCAGGGAGAATGAGAAGAGCTTTAAGAGTAATCCATCCCGATTCTGTACATCTGCCCCAAAGGTGTGGGCTAGATGTTTTAGGTTCTTGATGTGCTAAAAAGGATCCTTGGAGTTCAAGCCATGAAATTTTGGGGTCATATGAAGCATGCTAGGCTTGAGATCTACCTTGGGTCCTCCCACAGGAATGTATATTCGGGGTTCGATCTCCACCGCTATGGAATTATAGTAATCTCGCATTTGAGGACGCGGTGGTGGGTTGATGATGGCATTGATTCGATTTGGAAATCATGGAATTGTTGCTCAAGATTAGGTTGTTCTTCTTGGTGATCCATAGCTAATTAAGGGGAAATAGGTTCTGAATCAGAGGATATGTCAATGTGATCAGGTTGTTGCACAAACACGGAAGTCAAGGCTTGACCTCAATGAGAATGAATATCTAATGGAGGCCTCAAGGATGGTCTTAAGGACCTCCTCCGAAACATGCACCAATGGATTAGATGAGAGATAGAATGTGATGGACCCAATTAAGACACCCAAAAATTTTGGATGACTATAGAAGTTCGGGGCGGATGTTACCCCTTAGTCAGAAAGCCGTCCACCTGAGAATTACCTAGGTAGCCAGAGAGGGAGAGTCCCACAAAGACCCTTATACGGTAGAGTGCCCCCATGAGTTACAAGGTTCCCCCACCCGACCTCTCTTGTCACTGATGATCTAGGTAGACCAGAATAGGGACTTGACCTCTTAAGTCTACCAGTTTTTAATTAAGAGCAAGGGTGCTTATGATTTCACTTGAACTTTTAAGATGTTGTTGTGCAAAGTGACCTAATTTGAAGATTGGTTAACACAATAAGGTGGGTCAACTTCACCTGTATTGTCCTTTGAGAAATTTAGGTCCCTCTTTTAGTGTTCAAATGAATTTAAGATCCTGATTTTAGGGTTTGCTTGTATAGATCAATTCAATCAAGGCTTAGGCACATATTGTTTTGAAAGATCAATTCTTGATTAAGCAAGTGTGTCTCTAAAAATCCTAAATTGGAAATCTTAATTGGCTTTGATTTGGTCCAATTTAATTTGTCCAAATGTAGTACCTAGGGCTTCAAGCAAGAAGGTGATAGCCCTAGATACCTTGAGATCTTAAGTAGGTGCACAAATCAGGGTTTGAATGTTGTCTAAATAGAATGTATCAAATCAGGAAACTTGATGATTAATCTAAAATTGGAATGCAAGTAGCCCTAATTGATTTTTTCCTTTTTTAGCTTTTTCAGAATTAGGGGCTTAGAAGAAGGTAGATGGAGTTTACCTGCCCCTAGAGTGGTTGATGTGCGGCTGATCTTCTTTCAATGATTCTCGCTGAAATTGATCACAATCAAAAGAGATGTAGCAAGTTAGTACCCAATCTGATATTGCAATCAAGAGATCTAATTGCACATTACTCCCTGACAACAACGCCAAAATGTTAGTCGCTTGAAATAGGGTTTTAAATCGTTGCATTGCAGTATAGTCAAAATCTCATGAAAAACTGATAAAATTTATACTCGAAAAGTTCGAGGTCACTCGCTGGAAGCAAGTAGGAATTTGATTCTCAAGATTACAATTTTAAACAACAGAGATAAGAAATTATGATCAGAAATTGATTCAAAATAATGTGGCAATAATATCAAATGTCAAATTGCAAAAAGAATGAAGTAAAATGGTAATTTGAATCACCAATTACTCCCTACAATAATAGCAAGTGGAACTCAATAGCTATGAATGAAATAAACTCAAATCATACGTCTTAAATGTCTGATTGAACAGTGATTCTGTGGACGTTTCTTCTTCTCTTGTCTTTTCCTTCTCTTCTTTGCTTTCCTTCTTCTTCATAGACCCTTCTGCTTCTCTTCCTCTTCTTCGACTCTATCTTTTATTCCTTTCTTTTCTTCTTTCTTTCTCTACTCTTCTTTAACTGCTCTCCTCTTCTTCTTCACGTAGAAGGGGGAGGATCCTCAAATTTGGCTAAGTGTCAGCCAACTCTTAAGAGAGGAAAAACCCCCCTAACCCTCACACACA
Source organism: Thalassia testudinum (assembly GCA_037157565.1). Classification (NCBI taxonomy): domain Eukaryota; kingdom Viridiplantae; phylum Streptophyta; class Magnoliopsida; order Alismatales; family Hydrocharitaceae; genus Thalassia; species Thalassia testudinum. The sequence goes on from JAZHRO010000063.1 coordinate 139,293,787, forward strand.
CTCTCTCTCTTTCTCTCCTTGGGTCCTGCTCGCCCAGAGCCTTCAACAGTACCGGGTATATGGGTAATCGGACCTAGAGCGCACCTGAGTCCAGGCTCACCGGTAGTGGGTGGTGAGTGAGGAGTGGATAACATAGGCGGGTAATCGAGTCTGTGCCAGGTCCATGGGGGCAGTGTCACAGACGAGGCATGTGAGGGGTGTGAGGGATCTCAACCCTTGTGTCTGAGGCGATAGGCCCCAGGCACAAATTCAATTTATGCAGCCACACCTACTCCTAATCCTACGATGTGGGACTTTCTTTAGTCCCCTTCTTCATGTGCGCTGCTGCTGATGCCTTTGTCCAATTCGCTTGCAAGGAGCAGTCGATGGCTCCAATTAACTAGGCGAGCGTGTTCTTGGACCAAATCCGCTTCGTCTGGGCTGGCTGCGAAGCAAGCTTTGAGCTTACTTGAAGCTTTGGCGTTAATGGCGCTATGACTTGAGACCTGACAAAGATGAATACGGTATTTCGACCTCGTCATCCAAGCTCAAAAGGTCCGCCGGAGCATGGCAGACGTGGCAGAGGTGGTTTCGTGGTGTGGCATGGTCTATGTGTATGGGCAGAAGTGGGACTATGCTTGTGAATGTGGTGGTGTTCAGGGGAGTGTGGGATTGATCTATAGCCCTAACTAAGTTAGGGACTTTGATCTACGGTGAATGGTGAAGGTGTGGAGTGCGGAAGTGGCGGCGTAGGTGGTCTGTGGTGGCCGCTAGCGCTCACCAGAGGTTTGCCAGCGAGATGGAAGACGGAGTCACGAAGGGCGTTGGAGGGGTCGAAGTGGTATGTTGGAGAAGCTATTGTGATGAGGAGAAGCTGAGGAGTCGATTGAGAGAGGTAGCGGACGACGGGGAATGGAGATGGCACCAGTTGCGGTATGGCCGGGTGCCGGAGAAGGAAGCTGCTCCGGCTGGGGTTGGACGGTGAGGATGAAGAGGATAGGGGTGCCTGCTGGTACTGCTCGACGTGGAAGAAGGCAAGGAAGAAGGATCTGCCACCAGTATCACAGTCATATGACGAGGAGAGGCAGGGGGAGTCTCCGGAAGTCGAGGAGCACTTTGGCCGGAAAAGAAGAGAAGAATTGGAGGTATTTTTGGCTGAATTCGAGGGTGAGAGGTTTGGTATGATCTGGAGGTCTTTTTATAGGTCATCAGAGGGTGAACGAAGCTTGAGAATCAAGCTCTCAAGCTTGGAAAGCTTCACCGGAGATAGAAACCCAATTTTCAATTGATTCGCATGGCACTTTGGGCAAGTCTTGGAGCCCAAGATGTGGCTCAAATGGAAGGCAACTTCGTCAAGAATCTGAATATCTTTTTTGGGACTGATTGATTGAGAATCGAGCGAGAAATACTTAATCTTAACGGTGAAGCTCATAGTTGCCTTTAATGGTGCCAGGGACCTATTTGCGAAGACGATGACAAATTTAGGGGCCTTTTTATAAGGATTTTGAAAGTTAAGGGCATATGTGTGATCAGACAGGACCAAGTTGCAAACTAGGTCAAGACAATGTTAGATTGAGCCCAAATTTTGGTATGAATCTAATTTGGACTTAAGGAATCTAATGGTGAAGTTAGATTTTGGTTTTGACCACCTTTTCCTAGGTAATTTATGCAAAAGCTTAAATTAGGGTAAATGTATGTCTAAGACACTATTTTGGGTCAAGACCGGTTCTGATGGTCGAATTGAAGGTACCAAACCCTAGAGAATATTTTCTATGAATTTTACAGGGTTTAGGTAAATTTTATCCTGACCATAACCTTAGTTAATTAAGCAGGTCTATTTTTAGGGTTTTAGAAGTCACTTAATTCTCAAAGCACGTGAAAACACTTTTTTGTCTGTTCTAACCCACTTGTTAGCCTTTTAGGATAATTTGACTTTTAATTAACCCCTAAGAAAACCCGTGGTTGTACTGCATTCATGATATGATGGTAAAATTACAGTTTTAACCTTGGCTTCTTATCTTTCTCTCAAAATGATTATGCAATGAATTACAGTCCTCTGCTGGTTATGTAGGAGCATTTAATGACTTAATCAGATCAAATTGAGCTAGTTATGGCTCATGATGGTGTTCCCATCAAACGCGATGACAACATGCTACCGCCTCAGTGCTGCTCCATATCTATATTTCATATCTTTAGACCGAGCATTAAAGCGGATTTTTGTAGCTTAAGTATCTTGGACGGTACTCTACCTATAGTGTTGGAGCAAGAGCTTGAGTTTGCTTGGAGCGCCCCTTTACACTGCATTGTGTTTTGGGGTTGTGAGCTCCTGGGTGGTGTCATGGACAGTGCTATCTCGAAGTTCTGGAGCTAGAGCTCCCTTGAGGTTTGGTAACGGGAATGAAGATCCTGACACATCTGTTGTAAGACTAAGCTAAAAATAAGCATAGGGAAAAAAAGTTTTAAACCAAAAACACACCCTTATAAATGTTGGCTTTTTACAAGCATGGACACAAAGTTTTAAAGGTTATTGCAAGTTGCAAATCAGATTCAAGAGCCAGAAAAATCTTGAAAACAAAAATTTCAAGTCATTTGAATTAACAAAGGGTTAATTTGTGAATTTTTTAAAGGATATATTGATCCTATTTTTGTCTAATTTTTGGATCCAAAAACAAGTCCCGATATTTATCCTTAACAAATCCCGTACCTCCTGTGTTTGAATCAACCTATGTCCCGTAATCTCTTTCTCCTCAAAAGTAAAAAAAATTAGATTTCCCAAAAATTTCATTTTGTGGAAAGTAAAGTTTTGCTAAGAGACTAGCAAAAGATAAACATGGGGGTGTGATAAACACCAGTTTATCATCATTCTTATGCATTTAAACAAACCTACCTCTTAGGATTTTGATCTGCAAATGGGTTTCTGGGTTGCACTTAGGCATAAATTAGGTTAGTCATGCATTGCATTTGTTATTTTATTTTTTATGTGTTTCTTGGAGTGTTAGGGATAAGTAGAGAGTCAGATCCCCAGAACCCTACCACTCGAGAAGGCAACTGATGAGGAGGAAGCTCAATCAAGCTAGGACTTACCTAATTCCAACTCATCATGGCTGGATACCAGCTCCCTTGGACTAGGGTTAGCTCCATTCAGCTCCATTCAGCTCACCTTAGCTGAATGGTAGCTCAAGAGAGCTCATCTTAGCTCACCATAGCTCAGGTCAGCTCAGATCCAGCTCAACTCAGCTAAGTCTAGCTCATCTCAGCTCCCATTAGTTCACAGGGAGCTCTAGCTAGCTCAACTGAGTTGACTAGAGTTCACCTCAGCTTAGATCCAGCTCAACTTAGTTGAGTTTAGCTCATCTCAGCTCCCATTAGTTCACTAGGAGCTCTAGCTAGCTCAACTAAGTTGATAGGAGTCCAGCCCCAACTCATCCCAGCTCCATCCAGCTCATGGTAGCTGGACTCCAAGCTAGCTGAGCTACTACTTGTCAACTAGTAGCTTAGCAGCTCTAGAGTTCTCATTAGAGGCAGTTCCAGCTCAACCTAGCTCCAGATAGGTTAGGGCTAGCTCAACTAAGCTCAACTACCCAAGCTTGGCTACTTACATAAGAACTAAGTAGCTAAGCTCAGTAGTTGACCTCCCCTTGAAGCTGCCTCAGCAGTCCTAGCTACAGAGTACCTGATACCAACTCCAGAATACTCTCCTTCAACTCTCCTCCATGAAATCCTAGCTCCTCCACCTCTACTCTACTAGCTAAGCTAGCTTAGCTAGTTAGCCAAACTCTACTCCACCAAAAACATCCATGGCCGACCACAACTCCACCTTAACCCTAACCTAACCCAACCCCCTTTGGCGCCAACCCACCATAACTACCACCCTAAACACCCCTTCAAGTTGGCGCCAAAATTCCATAGCTACCCCTTCATTTTGGCGCCAACACAAGCCCTCATCCTAGCCCTACATTTTTCCATTTATCCCCATCTAAACCCTACACCTAACCCCTTCTAGAAGCCCACTAGTGGCTCCAACCTAAGCCACCATAACCAACCCTAAACCACCACTACTTTGGTGCCAAAAACACCACCCACACCCTTCCATTTTGGTGCCACCTATATCCACCCTTAATACCATAACCACCATCATGAAAAGCCATCCTAGCCTTCCCTTATGTCCACGCCAACCCTTCCCCCTTAACCACACTAAAGTTTGTGCCAACTCTCCCCTAACTACACCTACACACAACCCTTAAGTCCACGCAAATAACCCTAGCTCCTCATCTCATAACCACCACCATATAACTCCATCTCTGCCCTACAACACACCTAACCAAACCCTTAAACCTAGCAACCACCTAGGGTTGGTGCCAACCACCAAGTACCCTTCCATTTTGGTGCTAACAACACTAGCCCTAGGATCCTATAACCACCATCTAACCCCCATCATAGCCATCCATCCTATAACTAACCCTACCCCCCTCCTACTCTTATAAAAACCCCCTACCACCACCATTAAAATCCAAACTTGGCTACATTTTTTCTACCCATATTCCCACCTACATAGAAGGTCAAGAGAAGAAGAAGAAGAAGAGTAAGGGGCTACTCTGTCCCCTTGGTGCCTTCCCCTCTTCTATTCTCTCTTGTGCCCATGCCAGCTAAGGGAGGAAGCCAGGCATTGGAGGACAACCTAGGGTACACACCTACCCTATGGAGAGGAGGATTTGAGGGTGGTATGCTACCACCCTTGGAGGAAGAATCAAAGGTGGTCCACACCACTTTAAGGAGGAGTTCTTGGAGTGGGAGCCATCTACTCTAGGAAGGAGAAGGCACACCCATCTAGGGTTTGCATTTGGAGGACGTCCAGGAAGGAGAAGGAGGAGCCCTTTTCAAGCCTAGGAGCCACTAAGCTTGGAGTAAGGAGTTTCCCTTCTTCACCATCATTTCAGGAGGATTTGTGTTTCTTTTGTTAATTGTTATATTTATTCTAGTAGTAGAAGCATTCCTATACTAGGGTTTTTGTAAATCACTCTTTCTCAATTAAAAGTTGCCTTCTTTTTAATATAGCTTTTGTCGCAATTCCTTTTGTTGTTTTTGTCACATTATTTCTAGTGCACAAACACTCTTTCTTTCTAATTACCCTAGGCCTCACATGCCTAGGGTGAGCTTAGAAAGAATTAATTTTTGTCACGTAGATATTAGCTATTGGGGTTATTCTTTTTCAACAAAACTCTAGTGTTCCCATTATTTCAAAACCTAAAAAAAAAAATCATATGTATAAAACACCAAAAAGAAAGTTGAGTCCCCTTTAAAGCAGGAGACTTGATTTAACAAACAATTTTGGCTCCTTGGATGACGCTAGATACCCCACTATCTAGATTAGAAATTTCAAAATGAATCCATTTTTGTGAGTTGCAACAATTTAAAATCTTAAATTAACAAACCGTGCAAAAACGTGATCAATGGCAGCATCCTGTGTTGTCTAGCATCAACTAATTGGTCCAATCATCCCGTCAAATCAGTCCTCAATTGATTCATTTCTTCTTTATGTCTCATATTGATTTCTCACATTTCTTTGAGGACCAGACTTAGATCAGTAGGCTGGGTTTCTTGAGTAGTTGTGGCTAGTATGTGCGCGGTTGTGTGTACCTACTAGGTTGCCCATAAGTGCTTGGCTTAGTCAAGTTGGGACCTTGGGTGGGTTTTTGACTTGACCAAGCAAAGTTAGGATGGTTACACCATCCAGGGTTGTAGGTGTTTGAATATGGGTCATTTCTAGTGTATCCTTGAATTACATTAGCATCCTCAGAATAATTAAGCATAGGGATGCCTAACTTATAGTTTGAGGGCATTAAGGTCCCTCCTTGGTACCCAAAAAGAGATGAGTCTAAGTGAAGTTGGCTCATAAGTGGAGCCATGGTCAGGTCACTAATATTGTGCGCTATTTCCTGACCTAGAGGATTGGGGAGTTGGGTGCGGGTTAGCATAGAAGTTCTAGGTAGGCATAGGGCTTATTCTGGAATGTGTACCTAAGGAATTCTCGCCCCTCAGTAGGTCATCCAATTTCTTATCCAAACTTTCTACATTTTTCCCAACGAGTTCCACCTTATCCAATCATTATGCAATCAGTTCTAAATCAACTAAATTTGAATTATCTTTAATTTTATAGACTCTACCCCTTGGTTGATTGGATTTGTTGGAAGCGGACATCAAGGCATTGTTGAGGGAATTTTCACTCATATTCTCAAATAATTCAGTCTCCCTCAGCATCTTTACTTAGGAAATTTCCCCGACATACTGCATCAACAAAATTCTTCAAATGGTCACTTAACCCATAATAGGAAATATGGGCCAAGTGCCACTTGGGAATCCCATGATGAGAGCATTTCCTAGCTAAGTTATTAAATCTCTCCCAAGCCTCATGCCATTGTTCCCCAGGGTTCTTCTTGAAGGTTGTAATGGCACATCTAAGGGCATTTGTTTTTCCTATGAGAAAGAATTTCTTCAGAAAAGTGCTTAAATCTTCCTAAGTTAGGATTGGTCTACCAATAGTCCTCAACCATTGAGTAGCTTTATCTTTTAAAGAAAATGGGAACATTTTCATTATTAAGGTATTTTCATTCATGTTCCTCGGGCCAAAGGTCCTTCATATGTGTAGAAGTTCTTCAAAGTGATGGAAGGGGTCATCGGAGTTATGGCCATGGAAGTGGGGAATCAGATTGATGATTTATGGTTTGAGCTCAAAATCATCCCCATCCTGAGGTACCTTAACAAAAGGTTCTGATTGGACATTAGGAGGACTGTAAAAGTCTCTAAGAGGCTGGTTCATTCTCCCAATTTGGAGTCCGGTAATGGCCTGTACTACGACTTGCATTTGTTTGTCATGATGACAGCCCTGCCTATTAATCTGCCATTATAAGAGAGCCATTGGATCCAGATTTTGTTCCTCCTCTTCAACCTCATCTTCCTTGTGGTGACTTGCCATTGAAGAGGGTTTAGATTCAGATCTTGGACAATTAGGTCTTCTCCTAGGATTTCTCTCTAAAGGTGGTAGCAAATCAGGATGTAGAGATCTTCTACCTCTACCTTACATGCACCAGAAGAATGTCTATGGATGAGAGAGAGAAAATAGATGCAAGAATACCCACCCTCACAGTACAAACAATCAAGCTAGTCCTTAGAGTGTAATCCCTAATTAGACCTAATCTTGGCTCCCCAAACACGACTAGGTTAAATCAACCCTTGAATTACTTGGCTAGCTAGATGGGTGGGACCCCCTAGGACATCCCACATGGCGGAACACCACTAAGGGTTAACACGGTTACAACACCAACCTTTCTTGTCACCAGTGGGTCCAAGTAGACAAGGCTTTGACCTTAGCCCAATCTAATTTCAAGTTACCAAGCAAATTAGTCCTACTTAGGGCATGTCTACTCAATTGTAGGCTTAGGCTTGAGGTGCTTTTGGAATATGATGGGCGTTAGGGGGGTGTTGCCCTTAAAAATTAATTCTAAAAGTGTGAAGTGCACAAGCAAGGGATTCACAAGCAATTTTTTATGATAAAGTGAATTTTAAGGTTTAATTGCTTGTATAATTATGTTTTAGGGTTTCGTAGTTAGATAAATTCAATCAATGTTTTGATGAGCACATAAGAGGTTCTTTGTAAGTCCCAATCTATGAGATAGATTTCCTCTAGAAGTATGCAATGCAAAGGGAGCTCTACCTTAAGGTTTGGAAACCCTAGAAACAAGTAGCTACTAAGATGACCCTTTTAAGTCCAAAATCTAGGAAGTGGTCTAACCCAAATAATGAAATCTATTAGTCTTGTTGTAACACTAACTAGGCAGTCAGAAAATATTTTTTCAAGAATTTTAATAAATGTTTTCTATTTTTTTCAGATTTAAAGTTTATTGGGTATTCTGTAATCTATTTTAACCCCCAATTAGTAATTGAATTGTACGTGTAACCAACATTGTACAAAATATTTTTTTCAGATTTTTTCTAATTTTTTTTTCATAGGAACTCAATGCCATAAATTTCAAGCCAATTGGACTTATGTAAAAATTCTTGTAATTTTTTGATTTCTGAAAAGTCAGGAGCAATAATAGATTTGATAATATTTCAGTTAGTGAATTTTTAAAATTTTTTTCTAATTCAGAATGGTCCGAAATTTGGATATGTTGTTTCTAACTTTAAGACTCATGTCTAGTAAAAATTTTAGAATTTTTTGATGTGTAAATTTTGGGTAATTGAATTTTTAGGATCAGAGTTTATTGCAGCCTGAAAATTTAAGAGGTGGCTTTGTTGATTTTTTAAAAAATAATATCCACCAAAAGAGTTTTTTTTTTCAAAAAGCAAGTAAATGCAAACCTAAGGATCAAGCAAGCACCTTTTTTTTTTTGAATTTTTTTTTGAAAGAAAATCTAACCTAATCTAAGATATGAGTACTTACCTGAGATTAGAAGCTTGCAATTTTTCGTTGTTGCATTTCTTCTCAGATTTTTACGCTTCCTATACACACAAAATCAATAGAAATAACAAATAAGCACTATGGAGAAAAGCTTCAAGAGTAACTCCATTGCCTTCCCAGCAACAGTGCTAACTTGTTCGCCGCAAAATGCATGAAAATATTTCGATATCACTATAGTTGCAAATCATGTCGAAACAAATAAATTTATAAATATTTTGGTAAGTACCGAGTCGTTCACAAGGAGGCAAAATGTGATTTTCAAAACTTTTCGTACTAACTAATATATCCTAATGAAAGCATAGAAATAATGACCAGATATTCAGAAAATCAGATTTGTATTACTACTTGGAAACAATTCTAAAACTAGGAATTAAAACAACTATGATAAAGAGTAGAGAGAAAAAAAAATAGTTGAAGGATGGCATTGCTTGAGGAATGCTTGTGTGAAGTACGGTAGCACTTCAGATTCAGAGCGCCAGGACGAAGACCAGAAAAATGCTGTAGAGAGAGGCTGGAGATGTGTATGGTGGAAGTTGAGATGCTTTCAGATGGGGGCTCTGGAGTCATTTTTATAGCAAAAAATGAGGGGCAAAGCTGGTATTTAAGTCCAACTCGTGCAACACCCTTAGAGCCATTAGATCCGTCGATCGAGAGATCAATGGACCAAATCGTGCCTTAAAATAACCTTCCACGTGCCTTAAATGCATGGAACTCACTGGATGGTGACACATGGCATGCGCTCGACTGCTGGATCACGATAGCGTGCCCTTCCTCATGCTCGCGTGCGCTTTGAATCTTAGCTGTCCAATCTCATGATCGGATGGCTTAAAGGATCGCAACATCGCCTTTCTTCGAGCGCCCGCTCCGCGTCTGAAGGGGCATCTGTTTGGGTGTCCGATTATGTGTGCACCGCATCGCCACATCAGTTAATTCTCCTTGCACCATGCAGTCCATCATGTGCCGCTCAATTTCCATCACATGGCTTGATTTCACGCGAACGCACCACCTCTTTGATTTGGCACTAAGCACAATTCGAACGTGGGCCTCACACTCTCATGCAAGCACGTTCTCCACTATGCTACACCGCCTTTTGAGTCACAGTTTGATTTTAGCGTGCACCTACTCTCAGCCATTTGATGAAGATTGAACGACCGAGATGGACTCCTCCTTGATGAAGGGTGTGTAGAGAGGGTGACGTAGCCTCTTCATGGCCATTGGATGATGATCCAACGACACACATTTTTCCTTCAGTGGTTGGGCCATGGTGGTGAGCCGTTGGGATGGTGCTACATGGCACCATTCTAACCATTCATCTTCCTGCCTTTCTAGTTGGTGCTATAAGGCTCCGATCGGGTTGATCTTTGCATTGTCAAAATGCGATTGTTGATCCGGATCCATTTATGCGGTTGGATTTGACATTTGAGGCTTGGATTTGTGCTATCTTGGTCCTTGGCCTCTAATCTTCTATGGGTTGTATGTGATGCTACTCTAATCAAGATGATTACGGAAGCATTGGACTCCCGGTGTCATCTTGATTAGCTCCGTACGGTCTGATTATAATTTGCAGCCCTCAATCATGTGCAATTTATATAGCCTCTCTCTTAGAGCATAAAATATCATTATTATCTATAAAACTAACAAATTAACTATGATGCAAATTATGATGCTTATGCATGCATTGTTGTTCCTAAGTTAAGCTAAAATGTAACTTAATTCAGGTAGATTAGGTCATATGATTGCTGCGCAATCACGCCCGAGGTAGGATATGTAGATATCCTAGGAGACAAGCACTGAGGAGACGATATGTTATTACGCATCTTCGAGGGGAGTATTTTTCATTCAACTTCTCCACGCCGGGAACTCATCCAATTAACTTGTGTTTTCGAGCCTCTCTTAAGCCAGATCTTCGGGAAAACATTTTTCATAACAGAACACTTTTGGCATTATATTTCATTAAGTGTACTGAACCAGACTAGTGTGTGATTTTTGGGTGCCTAGGTTGCCAAGTCCCACAAACGACAGGTAAATATTCCCTAAGCCTTAGACTTAATACATCAGCCTCACACTTTCAACCTTTCGAGGATTAATTTGGATCTTAACAAATACGTGAGTGTTTAAGCCCTAGAATAAGCCCAAGAGGCCTAAGGTTGGTATCCATTACTTATCTCCTTGTCTTTAGCACTTCTGGACTTAATCCTTGTTTTGATTTGGTCTAAAACTTAAGTAGATTCCACCAGTTGCTAAGACTATCAATTATTTTTTATTTTGCTCCTTTAACATTCTTTGTATTTCCTCCTCTTTTTCTCCCCTCAAGAAAGATTTTTCATTTAGCTTACAAAATTTTCCTCACCTTTTCTTGATTATATATAGATAGAACCCCTCAAAGAATTGAATTTCCATTTGTTTTGCACTTTAATACCCCTCATGCCTAAGTTTTCCAATGTCCTCATTGTAAACTAGGTGGGTTCGAATTCATCTTAGTTTAAAGGTTAGAACAGGGTCAAAGGGTGAGTGAACAGGTCGGGGTGACTGTTGCGGATGATTTGTAGCTTTGTTATAAGTATCAAAGGTGGAGTCGAAAATTCTAAAGTTGAACCTTAAAGTGCAATATGAATGCAACTAAAAAAGAATCAGAAGGGTCTCGGGTTTTCGGAATGATGGGGTGCCTCCCGTTAAGTGCTAAATTCAATGCCTTCAGCCAAGCATAAGGTGGTCAAGGAGAACGGGTGGTCAGATTGGTGGAAATTTGTAGAACAAACACCTTGATGAGTAGTCTAGTTGGTCTAGCTAGGTGCTTGTTTAGATAATTGGCTGATGATGCAGACCAAACCCTTTCAGATTGGTGGGTTGATGAATGTGAATCAATAGGTGTGGAGCCCACCAGATGCTCTGTGGCTCAAATAGATGTGGAAATGCGAATTGAGGGTTTTACTGTATCAGCTCAGCCAAATCAGAGTAGGGGTCCTCAAAAGATAATGGTTGTGTGAAGGATGTAGGAACCCTACTAGTAGGATCAAAGGGGGACAAAAAGTAAACGTTGGTTTGATCAGTGCCCCATTCCCTATCAAATCGTGGTAGTGAATCATATGCGACTGGATCAAAAAGAGGTGAATCAGAATAGAAATTAATTCCGGTGGGGGATCGGGGTTGGGATCGATTTCTGAATAACTCTAGCTCCAGAGTAGGAGGTAGGGCTACTTTGAGTTCCAAATCATTGGCCTCAGAATTAGAATCAAAGAATGGATCATGGATACTGAGGTTGTAAACTGACTCGTAATCATTTGGAAACAATGGTTCTCCAAAATCAGAGTATGATTTGAAATCATCGGAGAATTTGCGCACTCTTCTTCTGAATCGATTCAAGATTAGGATTTCTACCACAGAATAAATCAAGATGCATGGAGTTGTCAACCTGACATTGGTCTAACCTAGTCTCAAATTCCAAGCTCACTAGGATATCCTTATTAGCCATAAGCTCGAGTTCAGGGCATCTAGGGTAGATTCAATCAAATCCCAACTCTTCCAACTCCTCTGATTCTATATCGTAAATCAGTTAGACTTTCGACAAATCAATTTGTTCTTTTGAGGAGTCTGGAGAGGTATAATCATCAAATATAGGCCCAAGATCATAGTTGAAATCTAAAATCTTGATCTCATCACATTGAACCTCATGATCATCCCAACTAGGTTCAGATTTGGATTCTAGGTTAGGTGTAGAAATTGGGTCACAAGAATCTGGACTTGGCTCTATTGGGAGTCAGAATTACTCTTGAGGAATACCTTAATAGGATAAGATGCAGGAGTTACATCCTCGAGAGATTTGTGGGCTCAAAAATCATCGTGGTTTAGAAAACCACGTTGAAGTATAGCAATGAAAATTGAATCGACATTTAAATTTGTAATTGCTCGAAAAATCATGAGTTTCGAGGTCGTTTGCAGGGAGAAGTATAGCAATTTAATCCAATAATCGAAATGATAAGCAATGAGCACAATAATTAATCACAAATATAATATGCAATGAATCAATCAACTAAAAAGATATTCAATCATAATTCAAACCATATCTCAAGAATCAAAGGACAAAAATATAAAGTGAAGCCTAAAAATGGTGGTTGAAACCACCAATTAAGCCCCATTAATTCTTAGCACAATTCCCAATCAATTGTTAATTTCTCAACAATGCTAGAGGTAATTTACCTCACAAATCATATGTCGGGCCAAAGCATCAGATGACTTAACTATCAATCCCCAATTCTCTGAATTTTTCCTAAGTGTAGGCATGGATCCCAATGATGCACAGTGCAAAACCCCCTCCTTCCCTTAGAAAATCCCCTCTTCTCTCTCTTTCCTAATCTGGTCAAGTAAATGAATCTAGGACCAGGCCTGCCAATGTGTGTGGTGGGAGTGGAGTGCACATGTGAGGAGGGACCTCACCTCGTGATCAGAGGCAGTAAGCCCATGCAACAAAAATAATATATATCAATTTCAAATTTAAAAGCTGCTGATGTTGGACTAAATTCCTACACTTTTTCCGCACACTAAAGTAGTTGAGGGTTTAAGCATTTGAGGCTGTTGCAGCTTTGCCTTCATCCAATTGAAGGCTTGGAAGTCTTTGTGGATGTATTCCGCTTCTACTGGTGGTTGAAGAAAGGTCGGAGGATGACATATGGTGGCGGCGAACAGCGAAGGTCCGGCGGATACCTACAAGTTAGAATACGAGTTGTAAGCCCAAGTTAGAAAGCTCAAGAGCTTCCCTGTACCTCAAGGAATGTCGTGGTGGTGGTTATGGATTGTTTGGAGGCATCTGGTGATTAGACGAGGACGGCAGGGGTGACTAGAGTATGGGTTGTTTGGGGGAGCGAATCATAGGTCAAAAGCTTCAATACTTTGAAGGATTTTGACCTGTGAGGTAAGAGGGAGGTTTTGGCAGTGGTGGCTAGTTGTTTCAATGTGTGTAGTACGGTGGTGGCCTTGTCGAAGGCATGACTAGAGTTGGGGAAGACAAAGTGGGAGAGGGTGAACAAGCAATCGAAACTACAAGTTAAGAACCTAAGCCTAACCTAGGAGGTGAGGGGAAGATAGAACGATAGTTTATTAGAGGAAAGGGAGGAGATTCCACAGCAACTTGCTTCGTCGGATGATGAGAACCTCATCATGAGCCATAACTAGCTCATTTTGACCTAATACAAAGGATAAAAGCTCCTACATATCTCAAGGAAAGGCTTAACTCAGAGAATTCTGAGTTTGAGAAGAAAATAAGTCATAAGGGGTAAAAATGCAATTTTACCAGTATAATCTGCATACAGGGTAATTCAGGGCCCAAACATAGGTCAAAGCAGCTTAATAAGAATAAAAGTGGGATGAGATGATCTAGCAAGGGCTACAGCACTTCCAAGAAACTAAATGATAATCTGTAACCCTAAAACAACCCACTTCAATTCACAAGGTTCGAGGCAAAGCAAAAATAGAATAAACCCTCTAAAATTCATAGAAAAATAATCTCTAGGGTTTAGAACCTTCAATTTGGCCTTCAGAACCCATTTTGACCTACATTGAGAACCATGCCCAATTAATAACTTAATTTGGGTTTTTGCGTAAATTGACTGGTCAAACAAGGTTTAATATAGAAATGAAATTCACCATCAGATTCCTTAGGTCCTAATTAATCATGTATAAAAACTTGAGCCTAAGAAGAAACCTCCTTGACCGACTTTACACTTTGGTCCTCATATATTTACTCTTTGGCCCTCAACTTTTGAACCCTTGCATTTTGGCCCCTAACTCTCCTTCGTTCTTTGCGATCAGGTCCCCCCTGCAAAACCTGCCAGCACCATGCTCCGGCGACCTTGCGCGGAGCATGGCGCCGCGCAGGGTGAGGGGGGGGACCTGGCAAGTAAACCGGGGCTGCCCTGCGTCGTCAGCCGTCGCAGGGACACCCCCCTGGTCGTTGTAACCCACCATACCGGCCGTGCGAACGCACGGACGGTATGGGTTCTTGTTTCCGGCCATCCTCTGGCGAGGGAGACACGTCGTCTCCCTCCGCCTTCCTCCCTGTTTTGATCCCTATAAATACCCCCCGTTGCTCCACCGACCGGGGTAGCTCGGGTCTGACGGAGAAAACCCCCAACTTTCCTCTCTTCTCTCTCCGGCAGACGCTCACCAGCTCCGGCGGTTCCTCCCCCTTCTCCTCTTCGCTCTGCCGCAATACCAGCAGCAGAGACTTCCTCCCCTACTCTTCCCGCGCCACGCCGCACCCAGCTGGCGCCTCTCCGGCTCTCTACTCGCCGCCGCCCCTTTCCCTGAGCATCGTCTTCTCCGGCGATAGTCGATAGGACTGTCGCCCTGTTCCTCCCCCTTCGTCCCTGCAAGTAAGCTAGAACTACTCCCCTTCTTCTCCTCTTTCTTTCCCCGCCTTCAATTTATTCAATTAAGCCCTCGACCGACCCTGACCATCGTCACCCCCTTCGTCTCCGGCCACCCTCCGACGAGATGCTCCCATCGCTCCACAGCCTCACACACCTCGCCGCCCCTCACCGAACCTCCGCCTCATCACACTGAGCACCCCCCACCCCTTCACTGCCACTCCACACCTCCGTAACGCTTCCCCCAACAAACCCATCCTCCGACCCACAGTCCGACCTAGGGTAGCCCTTGCACGCCGCCCCACGCCTCGCCACCACCCACACGAGCTTCGCCGCACCCTGGCAAAGCCCCCGGCACTTTCTGATTAGGTCGAGAGGCCTTTTTTCTGTGAACAGGCCACCCGACCTCCGCCGCCATTGCCGTGCAGAAGGAGCTGCTTCCGCCTGCAGCTACAGGCGCGCCACGCTCAGCGCCACGCCCAGATTCGACTCCCAGGCCTTGCGAGGCGTTTCGACAAAACACCAGGCTCGCAGCTAAGGCAGAAGGCTTCGCGTGACGCCGCGATCTCCCGCTGCTTTCCCCGCTGCGGGCGCGCAATTGAGGTGGGACATTTAGTCCCACCTCGGAAAAGTCTGAAGAGGCGCAGCGATATAAGATGCAAAAGTGCTGGAGGCTTACTGCCTCAGCACACGGGGTGAGGTCCCCTTCACCCGCCCGGTTACCCGGTCTCGTCCGCGCTCACGCCTCACGGACCTGACCCGACCCGACCCGACTTAGACTGACCTGCACTCCTCGCCCACCACGCACGCCGGTGGGCCTGGACCCGGGCACGACCCGTACCCGATTACCCGGCAGCTCTGGGAGAGCTTTCCCAAGAGTGGTTTCAGAGAGAGAGAGACGCGGGGGAGAGGGTAGAGTAGGTTTTGTCCTCTGACGTAAGCTCTGAAGTGTGCAGGAACAGGTGAAGAAGAAGGAAGCTGAGGAAGACACTGTAGCAACAGGCAGTTTAAGTCGTCTGATTTGGAAATCAGACGACGGCCTGAAGGGAAAAGAAGAAAGGAGGGGCGACGTCCCTGACTGGAAAAAGAAAAGAAGGAAGAAGGAGATCTGAAGAAAGAAAGAAGAGCATCACCTCTGCAGAACAAAGAAGAAGAAGATCACCTCTGCAGAACAAAGAAGAAGAAGATCACCTCTGCAGAACAAAGAAGAAGAAGATCACCTCTGCAGAACAAAGAAGAAAGAAGGAGATCTGAAGAAAGAAAGAAGATCACCTCTGCAGAACAAAGAAGAAGAAGATCACCTCTGCAGAACAAAGAAGAAAGAAGGAGATCTGAAGAAAGAAAGAAGAGCATCACCTCTGCAGAACAAAGAAGAAGAAGATCACCTCTGCAGAACAAAGAAGAAGAAGATCACCTCTGCAGAACAAAGAAGAAAGAAGGAGATCTGAAGAAAGAAAGAAGAGCATCACTTCTGCAGAACTAAGAAGAAGAAGATCTGAGACGAGGAGAAACAAAGAGAAAAAAAAAAGAGACACCAAATTCTTTCTCTCTCTTTGTTTATTTTTGTAAAAGAAAAATGTATATCTCTAGAATACAACTTGCTCCCTGAGTTCGACCTCGGGAACTCTTTTCCGAGTAAAAAAGTTTATATATTTGAAATGATGGCAACAACTGGCTATATTACAACGACATAACAATCAAACCCGGTTATCTCTCGAAGCCATCGTTATCATCGGACACGGAGGGGATGAACTTCTTTGGTGGGGGTAGATGGTGAGGAAGATGGGGTTGAAGACTCCTGCTTTGGCTTGCGAGGAGTGGAGGAAGGCAAGGAAGAAGGAGGGCCAGGCAATTTGGCAGTTGGTTGGCCTAAGGAAGGAGTTGAGGTAGCTCATCGGAGCCACGGTCGAAGGTGGTCAGAGAAGAGAGGAAGAAGATTTTTTGGGCCTAAATCAGGCTAAAGAAGATGTGGGAAGTTAAGGGAACTTAAATAGATGAAGAATGAGCCTTAATTTGGAAGGTTTCAAAAGTTTGAAGTAGGAATTAGGCTTGTTTCCTAATTTTGATTCTTACGGTCGATGGAGCTTCTCAAGCTCCAAGTTGGGCAGGAAATCAAGTCCACATCGTAGAGAATCCCTAAATGAACAATCCTCTAAATTTGGAGGGATTTGAACTTAAAATGAGGGAGATATGCTCAGTCAAAGTTAGGTTTAACTCAGTTTAGGAGTTGCAGTCAGTAGGGACCTGATTGTGAAGAATATAATGTTAGGGGTTTTTTTGTAATAAACTTGAAAGTTAGGAGTCTAAATGTGAGAAAGAGTTTTTAGGGCCCAAAATGCGAAGTAGGTCAAGATGGACTTTGATTGAGACCAAATTTTGGTATTAACCTAATTTAGACCCAATGAATCTAATTGTGAACTTGGATTTGAGTTTTGACCACATTTGACTAGGTAAATTCCACAAGAGCCTAAATCAAGGCAAATTCTCATCTAAATCTCTATTCTAGGTCAAAATGGGTTCAAATGGTCAAAAAGAAGGTATTAAACCTCCTAGGATATTTTTCAATTATTTTTAGGAGATTTAGATTGAATTAATCTTGACTAGAACCCTTTTAATTTAAGTGCAACTGATAATTAGGGTTTTTAGTACTATTTTCATCCTCGAAATGCATGAAACCCTAATTCAGTCAATGTAAGCCCACTTCTTAGATATTAAAGTTCATTTGACCTTTAATTATTCCTTGAGTAACCCCTTGATTAATCTACATTTATGATTGAATGTTAAAATGATAGAATTAACCCTATTTTCTTATTTTCTTCCAAATCAGATCAGTGCAGAATTATGATCCTTAAACGATCATTTAGGAGCATTTATCATTTGATTTAGACTAAATTAAGTTAGTTATGATGAATGATGGCATCACCATCAAGATTCTGAGTCTAATTCTTCACAAGTGTTTGGAAAATCTAGGCATGATGGGCCAGCTTCACAACTTCCTATGGCTGGCTCATAATTGGGAACACCTAGATCCACCAAACCTATAGGTTGATCAGGTATTTCATTCTGCTCACAATCACAATTCAATTCCATTTGGGTTGAGGGTCCATAACAACCTCCATTTACGTACTTGGGTTTTGTGGAATTGTATTAACCCTCAAAATTGCTCCAAGATGCATCATTAATTTTTGGGTGGGAATTTGGGTACTTTTAATCAATGGCTTGTTGTACCATATTTAGCATATTCCCATGTTTCTTAATGACATTCTAGTGTATTTCCCAAAGTGGTGGATTTGTCAAACATTGTAGTTACTCAGGGTTATCTCCACAATTCACTATACACTGATAAAAGAGCATCCTGGGTTGAACCACATATCATTTGTGCTAACATCATCTTGGCATGGTCCATAATGAGGTTTGTTGTTTCTGGTACATTAACCTGAATGCCACTAAAGGGATCTAAGGTCCTGCCAAATTCTTCCCTATGCCTAAGAGAAGCCTTGATCATTTTCTCTTTTATGCTCATACAGGATTCAAGTTTATCAAACATATTTCCTATATTGTCAGGTTGCATCTCCAAATTAGTTGGTGAATCAGGATGAAGAATCAAATTTAGGTCCAGATTGAATTGATCATATCAGATCAGATTTCACCCACAAGATTAATTCTGGTGGAGGCCTCTAAGTCAAACCTAGGGACCTCTCATGTGTTTGTGCACTAAAAAATAGATGAGGGACTGGATGTGTATTGGACCCAATCAAGGCACCCAAAAATTTTGGATGATTAGGGCTATTTAAGGCAAATGGGACTCTTGATAAAAAATCCACACACCCAAGAATTACTTGGGCAGCCAGGAAGGAAGAGTCCCACAAAGACCCATACACGGTAGAGCATCCTCATGGGTTATAGGGTTTCCCTCACCTGACCTTCCTTGTCACTACGGTTCCAAGTAAATTGGAATGTACGAATTGAGACCTAAGTCTACCAATTTTTGCCCTAATTGTGCCTTGAATTTCACTTGATTTAGAAGTTATTTCAAATTGTGACTTAATTTGTAGTTTGATTGATTCACAAAGTGAACCAACTTCACCTGACCTGTCCTAAGGTTAAGGATGAATTTTGGGTTAGAGCACCTAAATCACCCTAAATTGGTTCTCAACAGGTTATTAGGTCCCAAATTTTAGGGTTTAAGTGAATCTAGAGCCTTGATTTTAAGATTCACTTGATGAGATTAATTTAGACAAGGGCTTGGGTGGCACACAATTGCGGGAAGATCAATTTCCTTAATTGCAAGCAAGTGTGTACTAACACTTCGAAATCCTAATGTGGAAACCCTAGATTGGCTCTATTTCCAAGTCCAATTTGATTCCAAATATGACACTTTGACTCAGACAAGAAAGTGAGTAGTCCAAGATGTTTGAGAAATTTAACACGAATCTCTAATAGGTACAGGCAGTAGGGATGGGGAATCTCTAATCAAATCGCATCAGCATTAATATGATTTCCATTAATCTTGCAAATCAGGAAACTCTTTGCCTTTAGATGATAATTATTAGGAAAGTAAGGCAAGTGGATCCAAATTGGTTTTTTTTTCTCTTTCCAAGATTAGGAGGTGATTAGGGAAGAAGAGAAATTTCACCGACCCCTGGAGTGGTTGATTGCGTGAAAGATTTCTTCATGATTCACTTTGCAACAACAAAACAAAGTAGATAGGGCAAGTTAGAAATCAATTCAATGATAAAAAAAAATATGACTAGTGGTGAATTGCGTGTTGCTCCCCAGCAACGGTGCCAAAATATTGAGGTAAAAAATCATAGTGATGAAAATTGCATTGATATTTAAATTTGTAATTGCTTGAAAGATCATGAGTTCCGAGGTTGTTCACAGGGAGCAAATATAGCAATTCAATCCACCAATCACAAATAATGATGTATGCAATTAATCAATCAACTAATGAGATATTCAATTAGAATCAAGAATGTATCTCAAGATTCAATGACAAAAAATATAAAGAGAACCCTAGAAATGGTGGTTGAAACCACTAATTAAGCCCCACTGATACTCAGCACAATACCTAATTCAATCTCAATTTCTCAACACTAGTCAGAAGCCAAATTAAAGTCAATCTCCCATAAGTTAGACGTCGAGACCAGGGCCTCAGACCCCTTAAGCTTCAAGCCCAACACCTTATGAATATGCTTAACTGTAGGCATGAATCCCGAGGCAACACAGTACAAAAACCCCCTCCTTCCCTCAGAATTTCCCTTCTTTCTCTCTCCTCAAATCCGGGTAATGGGTGTACAGGTAATCGGATCTAAATTAGGGACCAGGCCCATTCGGGTGTGGGTGGCGGGTGAGGAGTGAGAGGGCGAGAGTGAGGGACCTCACCCCATGTGTTGAGGTGATAAGCCTACACACGCTATTTAATTTGTGCCAAGATCCTTTTTAGCTTTTTATGATGTGGGAATATCCATGCATCCTTCTTTTTCATTGCCTTTGCGATTGCAGTCGATGGAGCTCATTCTCAATTGGAGCTGCTATGGTGCTTCAAGCTTCGATTGTCGCTACATGTGCCTTCGTGGTATTGTGCCGTGTCTGCTGGAGGTGAAACCGAAGCCGTAGATGGGTGGTGAACGATAGACGATGGCGGAGTTGAAATCGACGGTGGCGAAGACCTACAACAATGAACATGGGCTCTAAGCCCTAATTACAAAGTTGATGATGATTGCCATGCTGTGAGCAATGTAGTGGTGGTGGTGATTAGGTGTTTGGATGTGTGTGGCGATTGGTAGAAGTCGACGGATGTGGTGGAGTGGGTTCTTCGGCTAAGAGATACAGAGATCAAAGCTCTCAATAAATTGAGGGTTTTTGATATCTGAGGCTCAAGGAAGGTTTTGGTGGTGGTAGAGTGTGGGTTGTGTGCGTGTAGCGACCAGATGAAGCTTGCCGAAGCTACACCGACCCAAAGAAAATGGAGAAGGGGCAAGTGATATAAGGATCAAATTAGAATTCTAAGGTCATATACCTATGCTTTATATAGTGAGTGAGTGAGAGGATGACCTAGTTAATGGGATGAAAGGGAGAGGATCTATGTTGGTGTGGCTTGCTAGACACAGAGGGGACAAAGTCCTCTGGAGGGATAGACGGCAAGGAAGAGAGGGGGTGAAAGCTCTTTCTGTGGCCGGTAACGAGCAGAGGAAGGTGTGGAAGAAAGAGGGCCAACCAATTTGGCGGTTGGCCGGCTTGAGGAAGAAGTCAAGGAGGCTCACTGAAGCCATAGTCGGAGGTGGCCGGAGGGAGAAGGGGAAGACATTTTGTGGTCTAAACCGGGCTAAATTCGACGTGGGACGATGCTAAGACTTAAATAGGAGAGGTTGCGACCCTCGATTTCTTGAATTCACCATGAATTCCTTGCGATTTGTCAAGAGATGCTCATCGATTTCTCATGCTCCACCGATGGCTCTTGAGCTAAAGATGGATCTCAAAACCTAGTCCAATCGATACGTGTTGATCTTGTGACTAATCCCTCCAAATTTGGAGGGATTTAGTGCTAATTTGAGGGAGATCTCCCTTGAATCTTGGTAGGAGGTGGGTTTAAGATCTGTTCAGACTTCAATGGTGACAGGGGCATATTTTTTGAGAACGATGAGAAGTTAGGGGCTTTTTGGAAATAAACTTGAAACCTAAGGGTCTGGATGTGAGAAACAATGTTTTTAGGGGTCAAAGTGCAAACTAGGTCAACATGGACTCTAATTGGCCCCAAATTTTGGTGTTAACCTAATTTTGACCCAAGAAATCTAATGGTAAGCTTGGATTTTTATTTTAGCCACGTTTGTATAGGTAAATTGCACAGGAGCCCAAATTAGGATAAATTCTCGGTTGAATCTCTATTCTTAGTCAAAATGGCATCAGAAGGTCAAAGTGAAGGTACCAAACCTCTTAGAATATTTTTAAATGATTTTTAGGAGATTAATATTGAATTTATCTCAACCATAACCCTTTCAATTTAAGTAGAGCTGATAATTAGGGTTTTCAATGATATTTTAATCCCTGAAATGCGTGAAACCTTGATTCAGTCAATGTGAGCCCACTTATTGGGATTTTAAGTTCATTTGACCTTGAATTAACCCCAAATCAATTCCTTGGTTAATCTGCATTTGTAGTTGGATGTTAAAATGGTAGAATTAACCCTATTTTCTTCTCTTCTTAGATCAGTTCAGCATAGAGTTATGATCCTCATATGATCATTTAAGAGAATTTATCATTGGATTTCAACTAATTCAAGTTATTTATGATGAACGATGGTGTTACCATCATATCCTAGGATACTCAGACAATCTTAGACAATCTTAGAGATCACTTAGAAAATTGAAATAGGCATCAGGCAGCCTTATTAGACATCTAATATGGACATCAGACGTCTGATTATGGACTATAAGACGTCTGATAGTTTGTACGAACATCCAAACCCTTAGGATGGACTTAGTATCCTCTGACCATTGCTTTTAGATGATAGCTTATAGTCTAGACATCTTAGATGATGTCTGATGAACTTGGCAGATGTTTAATTAGAGGATCATTGACCTGTCAGATCATTACCTTCGAGGATTGCCTTTTAATCATATTAATGTGTTTTCCAAAAGTCTATAGAGCCTTCCAAACGTCTGATGAAGAAACATCAAACATAATTTGACTCAAATCTTAATTTGTCAGATGTATCTGACTATTAGAGCCTTGGGAAATTAATTCCTAGAGAGAAATTTCATTCTAGATGACCAGACTTTATGTCAGACATCTACCCTATTGTATGACCTATAAACACTAGAACCCTATTTCTATTTGGTCCAACTCCAGGAACTAAACCTACCTAGAATTAGACATCTGATAATATTCCCAGACATCTTATAATGATCTCTTAGACATCCATTTAGATCCAACTTTGTCCAAGATCATCAACCCTTCTAGATCAGACATTTGACCTTCATATTAGACGATGACCTAGACGTCCGACCAAAAAACTAGACATCTGATAACTCTTTCAGACTCTTTAATGGCCCTAATTTCAGTGGGTTTTGTACCACTCTCTTGAGCCTTGTTCCTAAAGGTTACAGGAGGCTTCCATAGCCCTCCAAAGCCATCTAGGCACTCTATAAATAGAGGAGCACCCTTCCTTGGCCAAACACACCTTGAGAAACAATTTCCACATCTATTTGTATCCAAGAGAAGAGGGAAATTACTTAGAGAAGATCTTGCTCTCCAAGTTCTACATTGCAAATTTGAGAGCACCAAAACTCTGTCGATTTCATGTCAATTTTCTTCCATTTTAGGGAAGTCCTTGCCTATAGAAGCATAGATTTATCTCTACTTTGTGGCTCTATAAGTATTTATTTTTGCTTTTGTTTTTAGTAGGGTGATCACTTTACGAATTCCCGTCTCCTTCGTGAGACAAAATACTCCTCATGAAGAGGAGGGGATTGAGGTATGCTACTCTTGGTTCGAAGTAGCATGGTTGTAGGAGGTTGAACTACCCTTGGTTAAGTAGTTCGTTAGTGGATTTGATCTACTAGGTAGATCAGGAAATCCTAAATTGAGATGTTTAGGTGGTGGTTTTTACCCAGGTTTTTATTTTCACCAGCCCTAGAAAAATCAGCCTAAAAGACCAAAGCTACAACCAAATCTGGTGAGTAGTGGGGCTAAAACCAGTTATCCAATCCTCTTAATTCCCGATAAATCCGTTGTACTAATTAATGAATCAATTCCAAATAGCTGAGTTGCCAATTTAGGCTATCCAACTTATAATCAATCAATTAAGCCCATTGATTTAGGAATTATGAGTTACTT
Organism: Thalassia testudinum; assembly: GCA_037157565.1. Lineage (NCBI taxonomy): Eukaryota > Viridiplantae > Streptophyta > Magnoliopsida > Alismatales > Hydrocharitaceae > Thalassia > Thalassia testudinum. The sequence goes on from JAZHRO010000063.1 coordinate 139,317,424, forward strand.
TCCAAATTAGCCAATTACAATTAATTCCCCAAAAAGTGATAGTGGTCCTATATTATTTACCAATTAATAAGCATAATAGAACTTGTTTCATGAAAATCGGAGTTCGTTTCACCCATGCAATAATAAGGTCACTTTTGAGCACTTAATAACAAATATTCCAGTTATATCCATTCAATTCACGTTTAAGAACCTAAAACATGAATCATGACCCCTACCGAGTTCCAAACTCAGCAAGGACAGGAAACACATTAATACTGTAAGGCACGTGAAGGAGTACGCGAAACGGGTTCGTAATACCTAAAAACAAAGTAGAAACAAAGGAAGGGTAGACTAGTCTACCTAATGATGTTAACACCATCATCCATCATAACTAGCTTAATTTATCCAAAATCAAATGTCAAACGCTCCTGAATAAACTTCGGATAGACATAACTCTATTCTGAACTGAATATGAGAAGATGGGAAATCCTGTTAATTCTACCATTTTAACGTATAAACATGAATGCAGGATAAATGAGGGGCCAATCAATGTCCAAATAAGCATAAATTCACAAGAATTGGGCTCAAACTGACTAAAATAGGGTTTTTTGCATTTTGAGGATTATTTTATTAATAAAAACCCTAAATACAGCCTTACTTCAATTAAACAAGTTCTAGTAGAAATAAATGCAATCAAAACCTCCTAAAAGTCACTTAAAAATATTCCATGAGATTTGGAACTTTCACTTTGATTAAAGGAACCCATTTTGACAAAAACAGAGACGTAGGCAAGAATCTACCCTATTGTTGGCTTCTATGCAATTTACCCAACCAAACTTGGTCAAAACCCAAATCCAAGGTTACCACTTGATTCCTTGGGTCAAAATTAGATTAACCGTAAATTTTGAGCCCAATTGAAGTTTATCTTTACTTAGTTTGCATTCTAGCCCAAGAGCCCTTATTTATTGCATAAAGACCCCTAAGTTTCAATTTGTATTACAAATGGGTCCTTATCCTTCTTCTTCAACGTGCCAAAGATAGCAACTCCAGCAGTGTGAAGCACCCAAATCCACTGAACTTCATGAGAAGATTGCTCCCTCAAATCAAGATCAAATCCCTCCAAATTTAGAGGGATTGATCACAAGATCGTTCAATTCCAATTGCACAAGATCATGGGTCCCAATTTGGAGTGTAGATCTCCAACGAGCTCGAGAAATCCGTGGGCCAATTGTGCCAAAATTCACAAGGAATCTCATGAATTCCTTAAAATTAAAGGAGAAATCCTCTCCTAAATAAGTCCTAACACCTTCCCGCATGCATCTTAGTTGAGAATTGGCCTTGATTTCCCCTCTTGTTCATCATCACGGCCATACATCCTCCAAATCTGGAAACCTTCTTGAATCCCCTCCTCCGTACATGCATCTGCCCATCGAGCACCACCATCATCTTCCTCCCGATGCTAACCAACCATAGCTAGGTCGCCCTAGCCCCTTCCTCGTCATCGTAACCTCCATTGGACCTCCTTTCTTCCTCACGTCCGTCCGGTCAACGTCGAACATGATTCCTCCCTCGTCATCCCAATTGGGTAGCTAGTCCCCTTTTCCTCCTCCCATAGTCTATTTTAGGACCTTTAGATTTAGTATTAGACTTCATACCCTCTCTGTCCTCTTCCTTCTTCCTTGCAGTTGGCAAGAGCTCCAGTGAGCTTAATCTATGCAACCATGCCACCTCGCACCTCACCACCTACACCAAAACTACCGCACGGACATGTAGATCAAAAGCCTTAAAGAAATTGAGGGCTTTGACCTATGAATCACCTCACCAGACAACCCAACATTCTATCGCCCTCTTCTCCTCTATCCAGTCAAATCGTGCCTCCGTTTGCCAAATCACCTGCACCACCACCTTTGTCGATACATGGTGAAGGTTTTAGGCAATCTAATTAGGGTCGAAGGCCTAAGTTTGTGCAAGTAGGTGACCCACCAAATGCAGGTTTCTTCTTCGACGTGAAGCTCTCTCTCTAACGAGCTCTTGGCAAGGAAGTCTCTCCTCCCCACACGGATTCATCTAAGGAACAAAGATTGGCCATTGGATTAAAGGTGATTGCTTCCAATTGATGCATAGTTGGCCACTGGATTAGTCATCAATGATCAATCGTAAATCAATTCGAAGGAATCACCTCCATGGGTGGAAGATGAAGAAAAAGGAGAGGAAAGTGCCACATCGTGGAATGAGGAACCGGATTTGCGAATAAAAGGGATTACATTCCTGATGTGCATACATCTTATTAACCTAAAATGTCTATTAATGCATGTTCTTAGTGTCACATTGGTATCATACATTGTAAATAGTGCATAACATGTGTAATCATGCATTTAGATCAAAGTGTATAAATTGTATAGTACTTGTCTCCTTTTTATGGTCAGAGACAGGGTGACTTTTTTATCGGGACCTCAGATCGAAGATCCAACCATATGGATCGAATCAAGGTGACGATTGGAGTTCAACGACTCCATGATCGCCCTAATCAAACATCCATAGCACCAGATAGAGACCAAGGAACCCTAAAGATCAAGGTCCAAGATGGTGTTAATCCGCACCTTAGATGACAAATCCAACCACACGAATGGATTCGGATTTACGATTCAGCCTAACAGCACAAAAATCAGTCCAATCCGACACCCGTGGCACCATCCACAATACTAAAAAGATGGATGGTCAAGATGGTGCCACATGGTGCCATCTCAGCCACCCAACCAGCCCCAAGGAACTGCGGTTGCCTTTCCTTCTTCACCCGTCAGCTCGATCTCGACTGTTGGATGCTCATCTAACAATCATGAAGCCGCACACACAAAACAAGTGCGCGACACAAAAGTGCCCGTAGTGCATTGGTTGAGCGCGCTATGCGAGAGGAGAAGATGTGCGTTGGAAGCTGCAGGCGCCTCAAATTGAAGAGTGGATGAGTGGGCATGCGAGGAGTGGAGCCGTGCGATGAAGATCGTGAGGCGCTAAGTGGCCGATAGCACCCACGCACTGTCAGACGCGCGGCGCTGATGTGAGATTACACGCGGGAGCGTGGCGCGAGCGAGGATTGTTTAAGCTGTCTGATCTCTTCATTGGATGACTGTAGTGCACGTATGTGCACGTGCGTTGCGCGACGGGGAGGCGAGGAGGCGCACGGCGCTTGCACATGAAAACCACCTTTAGGCCTTCAGTGACGGATTTATCCGTCACTAAAGGTTCTGAATTAATGCTTTTCAAATTGTAATGACCAAAATGCCCCCACTCCTTGCAACTATAAAAGGAGACCCCCTCCATACGAATTTCTCATCCCTTCCTTCCCTTCTCTTCCTCTCCAAAGCTCAAGAGAAGCTTATCCCACACCCGGGATGGTCCTTAAGGGATAAAATCAAATTTTCGCCCCCATTCCGGAAGCGGATCCCGTGACGACGATGACGTGCTACCTCATTCCTGTTCCTCCTACTTCGACCTCCTTCTTCCCGCTCCGTTCCTCATCTTCCAGGCATTGTCTCGTCCAGCTCATCTTCCAAGCGATCGTCCGGCTCATCCTCCTGCTTTCTAGAGTAGAATTTTCCAGCTTTCTAGTTGTAATAGTTTTCCTGCTTTCTAGTGTAATTTCTCGATTTCTTAGATGTACAAACATTTTGCAACTTCAAGTGAATGTTTTCTCTCTCTCTTTCTTTAATTATTTATATTGATTCCATTGCATTGTAATTACTCTACTCTTTAAACAAAAACAAAAAATACATATAATTGCGAATTTTGATCGACGTCGCCTCCCAGAGTTCAACCCGAGATTTCTATTTTGGTATAAATTTTATTTGTTGAACCTGAGTTCTTTGCTATTCAAACTACAATGACAGGTTTTCAAAACCAAATCCGATAGCGTAGTCCTCCGACGTTTCAACATTTTGGCGTCGTTGCTGGGGAGGCAATGATTTTCTAATCTTCTTTTCGCATTTCACACACTTTACTGTCTTCTAACTTGCTTTAACTCTTGTGTCTATTGTTTTGCAGAAACCTCTATCAAGGAACCGTCAAGCAGTAGATCGGAGTAAAGTGCAATTGAAGATAACTGTAAGTGGTCCCCATTCTTCCCCCTCCATGGATTTCATTTGTCACATTAAATTCAAATTCCAATTAACGTAGGTGTTTGCATAAATCCTAGGACTTCCACTCACACTCACATTTCACCCTTGCTTATATAAAAAATAAAAAAATAAAAAGATAATTTTGTGGGGTAATTTTCAACATACACACAACATACACCCACATTCAAGGCACTTAACCTACTTGATTTTCTTCTACTCAACTGGATTCTGATATGTGGAACCGGTACACACAAATTAACACATAAAAGAGTAGAAATCATTCTAGGTTAACCATTTCTATGTGCCTAACCTAGTGGTGCAATTGTGGCCAATTGTTTGAGTTGTTTGGGCCGCACCACTTAACCTAAAATCAACTCACCAAGTAGCTTCCTCATAGGATTTTCAATCTAGGTAATACCAGTCACTCCACTTTATTTTTCGTTTTAAAGGAAAGCAATCTTCACCCGTGCTTGAAAACCTAGTTTGCCTTAAACTTGATTGAAATCAACCTAATTCTAAACCCTAAAAGGTACTTAAGCAAAATTTTAACATTAAAATCTACGCATCACAAATAATCTTGCTTGGAAACCCTGGTTGTGCATGCACTTACACATACTCAATCAATCATTGAGGGCACAACCCATTATGAGGGCCCATCACATTCCATAAGTACTGCAATCCCAGGCCTTAATAAAATCGAGTAGACTTTGGCCTTAAGGACTTATTTGCTCTTCGGGGTCTAGTCTGAGATTATTTACGATTAACCTACTTGTACTGGTTAATCTGATATCTAGCTAGGGGAGTAGCATCAAACGACCACGGCTAGGGGTACACTAGGAACTGGAGGCACAAGCCGAAGGAAGAACCTTCTCCCCAGTCCCTCCTTCTAACTGGTTGGATTGAGCAGACACAAGTAGAGTAAATCGTTTATAATCTTAATGCAGGTTCTGGGAGTCTGTATATCCTTAGGCTACCCCACTTAAGGACAGGCTTGTTTTGTTGTGCTGCAGGGTCCTTATCCCCAGTCCTTCCGACCTTTTCCTAGTTTATGTTGGGAAGGTCATTGAATCGCCGATTGGAAAGATCACTAGAGTATTCTAGGAGGCATAGATTGGATTTTGGCCAAATTGATCCCATGGCCGATCAACAGCCTCCTCTGCCTTGGGATCCACAGGAGGAATTTCGAAGGAAGCTGGAACAAATGCAGAGAATGCAAGAATGGTTCCAGAGAATGTAGGGCGCTCAACCCTTGAAGGATTTTTATGATCCTTCAAATTACGGGGAACGTCTTGGTGTCCAGATTCCTGTCGGAGATGTAGAAATCAAGCCCTAGGTGTTAAGCTTGATCAAACATTACCATGGGCTTGTCTCTGAAGACCCATTTCAGCATTTGGAGGACTTGACCACTTTGGTCCAGACCACCAAGGCGCGAAACATGAATGAAGAGCAAATCATTATGAGGCTCTTCCCCCACTCTCTTAGGGATAAAGCCGCTCATTGGTACAGGACTATAAGAGGACCAATTGCAACTTGGAATGAGTTGAAATCGACCTTTCTAAAGAAATTCTTCCCTGTCGGATGTACCAATGCTTTGAGATGGCAATCACTACCTTTACGCAGCAGCAAAAGGAGCAGTTTCATGTGGCTTGGGAGCGATTCCAGGACCTATTGCTGAGGTGTCCACACCATGAGGTGCCGAAATGGAAACTCGTACATATCTTTTACCATGGGTTGACTGAGCAACTCAAAAATCACATGGATGCTTCTTGCGGAGGCAATTTCCTCAACAAAGATGCAAATAGCACGCACGATTTGTTTGAGGAAATGAGCAAGAATTCAATCAATCATGCCTCCATGGATACTTTTAACCGGTCCCAGCAGCCCAGATCGAATGTTAATGAAGTCCACGACTCTCATTCATTCAATATGGAATTGATTTGTAATAAACTTGATAAGGTGGACTTGGTTGTTAAGAGAATGGAATAGTGGATGGCTGGAAATTTAATGAACAACTCTCGATCCACTCAATCCCAAAATTTGGGATTGCATTTGTCCCGAGCTCCTTCTGGACGGGAGTTCGTGAATCAACTTGATGTGGCTCAACCTGTGAGCCAGCATTATTCAGAACCCCATGGGTTCCAAACTAGGGCCTTTGATCCTAGTTTCTCTGATCCTTTCCTTTCTTTCTCTCCATCCTCACTCTATGAGGATGCTTGTGCTGTATAGGAGAATGTTAGATCCAACCCCTACTCCAATGCTTATAATCCGGGTTGGAGAAACCACCCTAACTTCTCCTGGAAAAACCCAGGGCAGCAGACCCAATTCCGACCCAGCAACTATGCTCTGCAATGACCAATGGGTCAGGGTCATGTTTATACTCAATTGACCCCAAATCAGCTCAATCAGCTAGCTTGGAATGCCCGTCAACCCATAGGGCAGGCTGATTTGAACAGACAAATGGTAGAGATGCAAGGATCCATGCTCCAGCTCATGTAGTAAATGAAAACCTCGCTGGAAAACTTGCAAACTGGGCTGATAGCTAACTCTTGTCAACCTAGATCTCTACATCCCAACTCGTACCCAACTTGCGAAATATCCTGAATCCGGGCAATCAAGTCCATGGGTACGGAAATTAGAGGGACCCACATGCACATGCTCAGGTGGTTGAGTAGGGTCCTTCCTCTTCTTCTTCTTCTACAAATCAACAATTCTTGGCTAATGAAGTCCCTCCAATCTTTCCTAACCCTCCCCAAGACCCAAACTCATATGCATCTGCAAATTCTGTTACCTTAAGGAGTGGTAAACACACTCAGGATCCACAACCACACTGTTTTGATTTACCGAATCCTGAAGAACCTAAGGAGAGAAAGGAGAACTCTGGAGAAGAAATCAAGGCTCAGGAACCTAATTCCAAAGATCTGGCTCATGTTCCTTTTCATGAAGCCTTGATTAGATCAAAGAAGAAGAATTCTGTTGATAGTAATAAGGAGCTTCTGAATATTTTCAAGAATGTCGAGATCAATATCCTGCTCCTCGATGCTATCAAGCATATACCAACTTACGCGAGATTTTTAAAGGATTGATGTACACAGAAGCATAAGTCAAGAAAATCTATTCCAAGGAAGGTGGTACTCTCCGAGCAGGCTAGTTCTGTTATCCTGCACCACCTCCCTCAGAAAAAGAGAGATCCAGGTGCTCCATTAATTTCATGTGTCATTGGAGATTACACTTTTGATAGAGCACTACTGGATCTGGGTGAATCCATCAACCTAATTCCAACTTCTCTTTACGAGAAGTTTGGATTAGGTGAACTTCAGCCGACTTCAGTAACACTGCAGTAAACAAACCGTTCGGTCACAAATCTGCGAGGTGTTGTTGAAGAAGTTATTATTAAGGTTAAGGATTTCTATTTTCCTGTAGATTTTCTTGTCCTTGACATGGATGTACTTGAAAATCTGAGGAACACACCCATCATTCTGGGGCATCCATTCTTGGCTACTGTTCAGGGCATAGATCGCGTAAAAGATGGATACATCATAGTATAGCGTGAAATACGTCTCGACAAATAAAATTAACTATACTGGGAGTCCCTATTGATCATAGGGAGGCAGAAAAAATGCTTTTAATTTCATGCACTTGTTCTAAATCTAATTACTAAATAGTAGAGGTAATGAACCACAATATATATATCACATCATGAATTACATACATGGAATTGAAACAAACTATAACATGAACATAAACTACTTATGTAATAGAATGAGGGCACCACGGGTGGTTCGTGGTGGCCTTTTGAAGAGGTTGAGGAGAGCAACGACAATCCAACAGGGTGGCCCAATGGATTTTTCAGATGGAGGCAAAGAAGACAGGAAGAAGAAGAAGAGAGAGGTAGAAGAAGGAAGAAGAGAATGAGAGAGAGTTAAGAGAGTTGGTTCTCTACTTGAATACTACTTGAATGACTTTGAAAGAGGACCCTTAGGCCTCTTTTATAATTTCTTGGAGGGGCAAATAGGGCATTGTAGCCCCTTATTTTGCGCAACAAAAAGCCTTCAAAATCCTTCTCCACGCTTGGATGTTCTCTAGTGCTGCCACGTGGCGCAACATGCAACCTCGGATTGAAATCGTGCGACTGTGCACTCTCCTATGGCTTCGCATTTTTGCTTTTGCTGCATGCCTTTAAATCCTTCCTTAACACGATCGGATGGCTTAGACAGCTGTAGCATCGCACCTTCCTGATTTCGTACAACCCGCGCAATCATGCGTCTCGCCCGCAGTGTGTTCTGATTGCGCCACATGGCACGCTCTACATTGTCCAATCACGCATACGTGCTTGCACGCGTCTGCCCGCAACCCGCACCAATTTCTGTGCAGTGCTGGGCTTGAACCTGCACCCCACGCATAAGCAGGCACGCATGTGAGCCAATGCGCTACGCAGAGCCTTTGTAATATATACTTAACTATATTTATATTAATCTATTCTGGGTGGCGATGTGGCGCATTCGTGGAAATTGGATGAAGATCCAATGGCCCACGTTGTGAGGCGAGGCGCCTTCAGGGGTTGAGGGTGCGGCGAGGGGTGGCTGTGATGGTGCCACGTGGTGCCATCATGGTCATCCATTCTTCTACTCTTTATATCTGATGACGTATGCCTCCGATTAAGTTGATTTCTACACTGTTGGACTGCAAACGTTGATTCGGATCCATCCGTATGGTTGGATTTGCCATCTGAGGTTCATATGATCGGATGGCTTAGACAGCTGTATTTGGTGGTTCTTTAGGGTGGTAGGTGTTTTTGTCTAAAAACATTTTAAAACATTTTACTTGACTCACATTACACAATTGTTTTACATAACACCCTTTTTTTTTCTTTTGTTTTTTTTTTATTTTTTTTTCTTTTTCTCTCTTCTTTTCTTTTTTTTGAGCAAACAACTCTTTTGTATGCAAATCTATTGGCACAACACCATAACACGACATACTATTGTATTTATCAGCACAACATAACATGACATACGTACTTTTATACGTGAGGCATTCTTAGGGAATTTTGGGATGACCAAGAGGATTTTGGGTGGCTTATTTGGTGGAAGTGCCTCTTCTTGGCACCGGGTAGGGGACGGATAGGACGACGTATTTCTGACCTTGACATCTATACCCTCCTTCAGCCAAGGATTCCGTAGAGGACGATCACCTCAGACATAGTTTTATTAGAACCCGCTCTCTATGTTCTTGCCTTATTTGGTGGCTCTCGTATGGAATTTATCACAAATTTAGTACGCAAGAATTGAGAGAGAAAACTATGCCCAACTCCAAGTGTCATTATTCAATTATTAAATATTCTTTATACTAGCCTTAGAGCACCAGTACTCTCTACTCTCACCTCGCATATGTTTTGGTGGATCTACTAGAAGATAGTTCACCTGACTCCTTGATTGCTATCCAAGGGTTTAGGAGAAGAAGCGATGCTTCTTTTTGACCAACTAGAAATGTCTATCGATTTTCATAGAGGATCCATTGCAAAATCTACAAGAAAGTTTGAAATTATACTAGATTCTAAGTCTAGGAATTTACTAAAGAATACATCTTTAATAAAACCTCTTGATAAAATGATCTAATCCCCCCAATTGTTGGCAGAAAATTTTCAATTTTTTATGAACTACCCCCCTTGCCTAAGTGTTTGCATGTCCTCATGCAAGAATAAAAGAAATTGGAATAAGGCTAGGTGTATGTGGATAGAAATCACCTGGAACTGCTTTTGAGTTATCATTTAGCTCACGCCATTGCTGCAATGCCATACACAATATGCAGAACAATATGCAAAACATTATGTGAAAATGAAATATGCTATGTATATATGGTATGTATATATGTATACGTGCTAAGTTTAATGCCTCTAGCTGGCCAACTCATCAGTCATACATCCTCAAGAAGATGTATCATTTCGTCAGTAGGAGGAGGTTCCTGAGCAAAGAATGGCTTGAGGCCCTGGCCATTAACCGTGAAAACGTGCCCAGATTTTGGGCCTCTAATTTGGATCGCCCGTTAGGATATGGGTGGACCACTAGAAATGACCCAGTCCACTTGGACTTGAGCTTTCCTACAAAGAATTTGAGTTGGGAGTCAAACAACCAAACCTACTGGTTAGGTGCAACCATTCCTCAAGGTTAAAATTACACTTCTGCAACGCCCGAAAGGCACGGTGCTCCAGCTCCACAGGAAGGTGACAGGCCTTTCCAGACACCATGCAGTATGGTGACATTCTGAGCGAGGCCTTGTACATGGTCCGATATGCCCATAGTGCATCAATCAACCGATCAGACCAATCCTTCCTATCAGGTCTAACCGTCTTTTGAAGGATAAGCTTGATTTGACAGTTTGATACTTCAGCCTGCCCATTGGTCTATGGATGATACGGGGTAGCAATGCGATGCTACACCCCATATTTCTTCAATAATGATCTGAAATGGGCATGGATGAAGTGGCTTCCCCCATCACTTATCAGGGTGTGGGCAACTCCGAATCTCACAAAAATAAATTCCTAGACAAAGGGTATAATAGTCTTATGATCAGCTCATCTTATCGGGATGGCTTCTACCCACTTTGAGACATAGTCTACTGCAAGGAGTATGTACTCAAAGCCATGCAAATTTAGGAAGGGGCCCATAAAGTTGATGCCCCAGACATCAAACACTTCTATGACCAGAATGGATTGGAGAGGCATCATGTCTCTTCGGGTCATAAAACCAACTGCTTGGCATCTCTTACAGCACTTGGCAAAATCGTGTGTATCTCTGTAAATGGTCGACCAGAAAAATCCCGACTACAAAATCTTTGCAGCGGTTTTTCGGCCAGAGAAATGACCCCCACAAGTGTCGCTGTGGCAGAAGGATAGCACACTAGAAAATTATGAATCAGGGACGCATCTATGGATGATCTGATAAGCCCCAATGTGAAAGAGCAATGGGTCATCCCAAAAATGGAACTTAGCCTCAGATATAAATTTGAGCTGTTGATCCTTGGATAATCCCGCAGGTAGCCTACCTGTGACTAGATAGTTTGCTATATCAGCATACTAAGGAAACCCCACAAAGTTGATAGATAGTAGAGACTCATCTGGAAATCGGTCTGATATCGGTGGGGAGTTTGAAATGTAGTCTGGGTCTAGCCGAGACAAGTGGTTTGCCACAACATTATGTGCTTCGACTTTGTCGCGGATTTCAATATCAAACTCTTGCAACAGAAGGATCCATCTGATAAGGCGGGGTTTGGCATCCTTCTTTGCCAACAAATGCCGGAGGGCGGAATGGTCAGTGTAGATGATAACTTTGGACCCGAGTAAGTATGACCTAAATTTCTCCAACCTAAATACTACGGCCAGCAATTCTTTCTCAGTGACTGTATAGTTACGCTGAGCCTCATTCAACATTTTGTTGGCATAGTATATTACAAATGGATGGCGCTCCTGACACTGGCCAAGAACAGCTCCAACAGCGAAGTCGGAGGTGTCACACATCATCTCGAAGTCGAGCGATTAGTCGAGGGGTTAGAGAATAGGTGCACTGGAGACAGTGTTTCGCAAGGTTTGGAAGGCACTGAGACACGAGGAGTCGAATTCACAAGGCGTGTCAGTTACTAGAAGATTCGTTAATGGACGAGCAATTTTCGAGAAATCTCGAATGAATCTTCGATAAAATCCGACATGCCCTAAGAATGATCTGATTTACCTGACAGAGCTAGGCGGAGGTAATCGCAAAATGATTTCGGACTTAACTCGGTTGACCTTGAGTCCATTAGAGGAGATCCTATGACCTAGTACGATGCCATCCCTCACCATAAAATGGCTTTCTTCCCATGAAAGTACTAGGTTAACTTCTATACATCTCCTTAGAATCTTTGTGAGGTTATCAAGACAAGATGAGAAATCATCTCCAAACATTGAGAAGTCATCCATGAACACTTCTACGCAATCCCCGAACATGTCTGAAAAGATGGCCATCATGCATCGCTGAAAAGTAGCTAGTGCATTGTAGAGGCCGAAAGGCATCCGCTTAAAAGCGAATGTTCCAAAGGGACACGTAAAAGTCATCTTGTCTTGGTCTTCCAGGTTGATTGTGACTTGATTGTACCCGAAGTATCCATCCAGAAAGCAGAAGAAACCATCCCAGCTAGCCGTTCTAGAATCTGATCAATAAAGGGAAAAGGAAAATGATCCTTTTTGGTAATCGAGTTTTGCTTCCTGTAGTCAATGCAAACCTGCCAAGAAGTTGTGGTGCGGGTTGGGATGGATTCGCTCAATTCATTTCTTATTACGGTGAATCCTGCCTTTTTGGGCACTATTTGAATCGGACTCACCCATTGGCTATCAAAAATTGGATAGATAATGTTTGCATCCAGCCATTTAATGATCTCCTTCTTAACAACCTCCAACATATTTAGATTTAGGCGTCTCTGAGGTTGTCTCGATGGTCTCACCCCTTCATCACTGTGGATATGGTGAGTGCAATATGAGGGGCGAATTCCATGGAGATCAGTAATGCCCAACCCGATAGTGGCCCTATGTGCTCGCAAAATGGAGATCAACTGGTGTTCCTGATCTGGAGTCAAGTGAGAATTGATAATCACTGGATATGTCTCACTTTCTCCCAGAAACACGTATTTGAGAGAATCAGGTAAGGGCTGTAGCTCTAGTGGCAGAGGGTGGGGAGGAGAGGAAACAATAGCAGAAATTTGTTGATCCTGATTTATGAAGAATCAGCCTGCAGTGGTCATGTAATCTTGTCTTAAGATATCAGTGTTGGATAGGACAAGATAGTCAGGATCAGGGGTGTTAGGAGTAGATGAACACCCATGACAACCAGATCCATGGGATGAAATGTGTATATCAGTAGTCTTAGTCCCATGTGGATCGTGATCAATGACCCTTAATAGTGATGATGAATGTGCCATTGGGTCGCTGCAGAGGAGCCTAATGTTCCCACAGAAAGCTGAATCTTCATCGTCACTATCCTCCTCGATCAAGTCACAATCAAAGTTCTTTGATGCCCTGAAAATGTCCAGTCTAAGCTTTTCATTTCCCAGGGCAATATCCATGCACCCTGATGCACAATCGATGTTTGCACGGGCTGTTGCTAGAAACGGGCGACCTAGGATAATCGATGCATCACAGAGATTAGGAGGAAGCTCCATATTAAGAACAAAAAAGTCCGCTGGAAAGCAGAATCCTTGGACTTTTATGATCACATTTTCAACCACCCCCCTTGGTGTTTTTACAGATCGATTAGCCAACTGTATGGTAACCGAGGTGGGCTTTAACTCCCCAAATCAAAATTGATCAAATATTGCGGTGGGAGTTAGGTTGATGGACAATCCCAAGTCAAGAAGGGCGCTATCAAAAGGGGAATCCTGCAATAAGCAGGAAAGCAATGGTGTGCTCGGGTCCTTCTTCTTGGGCGATAAGTTAGCTAAAATAACTGCACTGGCTTCCTTAGATAATATCGTTTGTCATCCAATCCTCTGCTGCCGCTTAAGAGTACAACAGTCCTTAAAGATCCTAACGACAGCTAGGATGTGATCACTTCGAGGAGAGGGACCTGAATGTGAACTTCCTTGAACATAGATTTCAGGTCCTCAAAATTCCACGTGTCCTTTTTCCGTGCTGAATCTCATGTTAGGGCTACGGTGAAAGGGACAGGAATTTCAGGGTCTAAAGGCTTCTTTCCTTTATCTAATGAAGACAGCTTGTTAGAGGAAGAGGGTTATGGGCCATCTCGTGGTATGGCACAAAAAAAATCATTACTCGCTTGCCTTAGCGGGTCCTGTGTAGTCTTTCTACTCCTTAAGGTAACAGCTTTTGCATCAACGTGCTGTCCATGTAGGGGCAGAGGAGCGGGTTGGTCTGGATACACAGGGTTTGGCAACAGAGGTGGCTGACCAAGCCCATAACCAGGAGGTGCGGGAGGTGCTTGCATAACCACGTGTGCCTGCCCCTATGGTGCTTGGAATCTAGGCGGGGCACCCTGATTCTACACATATCTTGGGTTCGGGATAGGTTGGGAGGGTAAAGCTCCCTATGATCTGCGTGTTCTGTATGCTCTGTATTTGGTGAGTCATTGCCTTCATTATTTGGAGGTTGTCATGAGTAGATTTCCGAATAGATGCCTGCAGTTCCTCCTTCAGCGACTCCAAAGGGTTGGCCCACTTTGGAGGGTAGTTGGATGCTTGGTGCAGCGGCTGACAGATAGAGCATGTCTATTGCTGCTGAGATGAGAATGGTTGCTACCTAGGATACGTGTTCTGCACATTCCCATATTGTCTGGTCTGGTAGTATGGAACTTGACTCGGTCTCTGTGGATTACCAGACCAGGCGAAATTGGGATGTTGGTGCCAACCAAGATTATATGTTTCAGAATACGGGTTGTTACGCCCGTATCCCTGAATGGCATTTACATCTTCGTAAGTCGAAGATGTCTCAGATGTGAATTCATCAAAAGAATGCAGACTTGCATCATCATGTGGTGCGAAACCTTGATTGTACGGTGCCAGATCCATATTGTTCACGGGTTCCTGGTATGCAGGATCCCGCGAAGATAGAGAAAACATCCCGAGTAATCGGATATGTACGAGTAGAGGGGGCTCGGGATGCTTGAGAGGAGTAAGATGGAATAGTGTTGCCAGAAGATCCAGATCTTGCTCACATCAATTCATTGAGCTTCATATCGAGCAGATCCACCTTATCCAGCTTATTGGTGATAATGTCCATGTTGGCTCAGGCATATTCGGCTTGAGTTTCGTGGACATTAACTCATTGCTGTCCAGGTCACTGGAATTGGTTCATTGAGGCGGCGTTCATCGAGTTCTCTACTAAGGACTCGAACAGTTCAAATGCGTTATTCTCGTCCTTCGCAAGAAAATTCCCACCGCTAGATGCATCGACCAGGTATTGATGTGTGTCATCCAGCCCATGGTGAAATACTTGCGCAAGGTGCCATTTGGGTACACCATGATGTGGGCACTTCCTTAGAAGATCATGAAATCTATCCCAGGCATCATGTAGCTTCTCTCCAGGGCCTTGAGCAAAAGTCGTGATTACACGCCTCATGGCATTTGTTCGACTGATTGGGAAGAACTTTTGGAGGAATTTACGATGTAATTCCTCCCAGGTTCCAATTGGCCTCCCGATGGTCTTGAAGCAATAAGCAGCTTTATCCTTGAGAGAAAAAGGAAAATGCTTCATGAGAATAATTCCAATATCAATATTCCTGGGTCGAACTGACTTTGCAATCCGACTCAGGTCTTTGAGGTGTTGGAAGGGATCCTCATTCGAGTTTCCATGGAAATGAGTCTGAATTAGACTTATGATATTCAATTTTAACTCAGATGCATCTCCGTCTACGGGAATCTAGACCTGAGATGCTATGATTGTTGCTACCAGATCATAGAAGTCCCGTAGTTGTTCTTCACGTGGTGGGTGCTTCATCCTATCGAGTGTCGTGTGAATCCGGTCGATGCTTTGCTCATATTTTTGTTCCATTTCCTCAACCCTAGCTTCCAGATGAGCCATTGGGTCTTGATTTTCAGGGTCCTAACGAATTCGAGGATCGAGATTAGCCATTTCAGCTAATCGGGTGGAAGAAGGTTAAGATGAGAGGTTGGACGAAAATCACCTCTACTGCCTTGGGTTTGGCTCCCAAGGTCCTATGAGGTTAGGTCTTAATAACCTTCTTCCTTGCATACACCAACTCAAAGGGTTGGTGTAGTCAAGCAGAACAAGGCTATGACCTTGTTAATCAGAGTGGTCCTTAAAATCAGATTACCAGATTTTACGTTCAAGTTCAAGTTGAAGAAAATTCGGCAAGAGACTGACTACAAGGAATTCCTGCCCCTCAGGCTAACCCGACCAGGCTGGTTACGAGGGGACTATGAGGCAAGTTCTTCCTTCGGCTTTTGCCTCCGGTTCTGTTACCTCGCAGCTGCGGTCGTTTGACGCTACCCCGCAGCCTTAGACACCAGGTTTTGTAAAAGAGGTTGAAACTACTCAATAGTTTCAAGCCAAATGCAGGTTATTTGATGTGTTCATTGTGAATTTTAACATGTCTTTTCAATGTAGTATTTATGGTAGCAGTCCACAAGGTGACTCACCTCACCGAATAACTTTTGGACTTGTTAGGGTCCAAGTTAGTCCAATGTGGTCTAATTGCACAGCGATCATGGGTCCTAATCAACCTAAATAATGTTTGAACCTAACTTAATTTGTGGATATTGCACTCATATCTTGCATATCATGCATTGCATCAGTCTATTTAGAATAAGATGAGATATCCTGTTATTTAATGGTTTTCATTACTATTTGCAGGTAATAAAGTGATCTAGGATGGAGATAGTGGAATAAAGCAATAAAGAAAGAAGATTGATCCAGATAAGAGGAGTGAGGAGGATAGCCTTATCCCTACCCTTAGAAACCCTAGGACAGCCTTCCCAAACCCAAAACCACCTCCATTAGGACACCTTAGCCTCAAAACCCAAACATGGATAGCACTATCCATGGTCTTATCCACCCTATCCCTCTCCTAAACACTTTGGAACCAAAATCAACCTTAGAAAACCTAAAACCCACTCTCCAGCACCTTTTAGGACGTCCAGACATCTGGCTGGACGCCTGATTTTTGCAGAATAATAATCCAGGAAGCCAAAACTCATACTGACACAGAATTGGACATCTAATTTAATATCCAGATGTCCAATTTTGTAGTATAAGATGTCTGACCACTATCTTGGACGTCTGATACTGCTTTCTGGCTCCTGATTTTGGTGTTGGAGGCCCTAGCTTGCCTATTTTGACCTAGGAACCCCACCGGACACCCTAGGAAACCTAAGTAGAGACCTCCTAAGCCTAATCCACTATCCATAGCCATACTTGTCCTATCCCTAACCCAATTGAATCATCCCATACCTAATTGGGTGCATCTACAGTTGATTGGGTGCACCCGAGCCTAATTAGATCCACCTAGGATCTAATTAACTCATACCTATTAGGGTTACCCTAGCCTAATCACATGCACACATCTAATTAGATTTGACCTAGACCTAATTAGGTCCACTCCTACCCAATTAGACTTTCCTAAGCCTAATTAGGTCCACACCCACTTAATCTAGATTGACCCAACCTATTTAGCACCTAATCCTACCAAAACTCACAACCTAGCCCTACAAAAAATACACACCCACACACGCACGCACACCTTCCCATTTTACTCCCACCAAACCCATGCACACTCTCTTGGAAACCCTAAAAACTTGTGTCAAACCTAGATCCAAAAATTGTGGCATTGGCTATTTTTGGAGCCACCAAAAGTGGCAACCAAATGGAGCCTTCCATAAGGGCAAAGAGAGAGCCACGAAATTGGACTATCTCCATGCACTCTCCCATCCATACTCTCCACTCTAAACTTGCTTCCACCCTCCAAAACCTTAAGGCCATCCTCCTCATCCTCCTCCAAGGCTCCATGGACGGCTAGCTAGGGAAGCTTCTCTCCGAAGAGTCAAGGACGACCATTGGTAGAGAAAGGGTGCAACACCCTCCTCTCTCCACTTGGGTGCACTCTCCCCCATCTTCTTCTCTTCTTGGACGACCAGGAAGGCTCACCTGTAGCCTCTTGTGGCTGGCCATCTCTTTCGGTAGGCGTGTAGACAGGTTTGCATACCTAAGGTCTAGCCAACACCCTCACACAAGGCCGATGGCCCTAGTGGCAAGTTTCCAGCATGAGGGATTTCTTCTATTTATTTGCTTTCTAGTGTAGATGATATGTGATAATCTTTTATGCATAAATAATGTCATGATGTTTCTATGATTGAGATTGTCATCATGTTTGCTTGCCTATATGATACTTAGGTTTGATAACATCATGCATAGCCACCATGTCCTCATTCACATGCACCTAGTCACTTGGGTTTTTGCTAGTTTATCTAGATCTAGGTTTCATTTTGCTTTCCAAAATAAATATAAAAAACACAAAAAAAGCGCAAAAGACAAAAAGACAAAAAAATATTAGGGTAAATTTAGGTTATAAAAGCCGATTCAAATCTCGATTCATTTTCACGCCTCCCACAGACGAATGACCGAGACTCAAGTTCTAAAAAGAATAAAATCTACGTGAGTTTCGTTATCACAAATACCTTTGACGAGTGGTTGATTGCGCAGCAATCATAGGTCTTAATTGGCCTAGATTAAGCTAAGACTTAGCATAAGTTAGGGTTATTCATGCATGCATACGCATTATCTGCATCTTTACTGCTTTCCTTTAGCTATGCATAAAATAATGTTATAATGTGCTGATTAAGTGCATTATGTCGATTGCAGGGAATAAGCGGATCAAGAGCTGGATCTGAAGCTGGATCAGGAATAACGGGAGTTGTAGCAAAGCTGGAGCAGAACACCTAGTTTAGATGTAGGAATAATAATGTAAAGGGGTTAAAGGTTTTCTATTCTATTAAGTAGAAATAAAGCAGTAAAATGTGAAGAGCTTAGGTCCATCCTAGCCCTTGGATAGCCTAGAGACTTCCCCAAGCCTTAGCCACCCTTAGATTAGGTCACAACACCCTAGGAAGCCCTAAAACCCTAGTTCCAACCCTTCTTTGGACGTCCAGATAAGTTTTAAGACATCCAGGACCCTTAGCCAACTCTCGCACACTTCAAACCCACTTCTGCAGTGTTATTGGACGTCCAGACACTTTGTCAGACGTCCAATTTCTGCAGAGTACCCAAAACAGAACCTGAAACCCTTCCTGACTCTGATTGGACGTCCAGAAAACAAGTCTGGACTTCTGATTTTTGAGTATAAGACGTCTTATTCTATAGTTAGACATCTGATACTGCTCTCCAATTCCTGTTTTGAGATTTAAGCCTTGATCTTGGATCTCTAGGTCCCTAAACCCAATTCCAACCCCATAGGAACCTAAATTAAGGTGCCCTAACCCTAGTACATCACCTCTAGACCTCCCTAAGGACCTAATTAGGTACTCACTAAACCTAATTGACTTGGATCTTAGTCAATTCCATCAGCCTATTCAATTGGACTCATTGAGTCCAATTGAGCCCTGATCTCAGCACACACTGTCCAATTGGACTGAGTGAGTGTCCAATTGACCTAGATCTGACTTAATTGAGTTGTTTTACTCTCAATTAAGTTTCCACACACCCAATTAAACTTGTATTAAGTTTAATTGTACTTTCCCTTAGTGAATTAGGGTTTATAACCCTAATTTGAGACCTACCTTGACCTAAACCTACTAGAACCCAACCTAATCAACCTAGCCACCTAAGTTTTGACCCACACACACCCACACACACCATCCACACGAAAATATCTATCCTAGAGTTCTCTAGAACTCTCTACCATGTGTGGTTGCCTTGGTTGCCAAAAATAGCAACCAAGAGCCATTCAATTTTTAGATCCACATTTAGTGGATCTAAAAACCACCATCCACCCTCTCTCTCTCACTCTCCCACGAGCTCCCACCATAGGCCTCTCTAGAGAATTCCATAATTCTCTAGAGAGCTTCCCTTAGGTCTATAAAAAGACCCCTTGGGTGGCCATTTGCACCCATTCACTTCTTTGGCAATTGCACTCCATTGGTGCCATTCACGCCACCTCCATAGTCACTCCACCTCCACGAGCTCACTACCACCACCATGGAGGACACCATGCCGGGATGCTGGATCAACCCTACTTCTCTCCAAGGGTCTGCCTAAGCTACATTGGCCGCCCCTCATTCTCTTCTCGACCACTCCAAGGCCATCGGGGACCACCCCTGAATGCCCTCTATTCTTCTAGCTCTAGATCATGCTCTTCATAATTTTTATTGCTTTCATTTACTGCTTAGTAGAGTAGTCTTACTTCTCCCCCAATGATGCATGCGAAATCCCCCCATTGATTCTTGTATGCAATCATTTTCTGGTAGTTAGATTTAATTTTAAGCATTCATGTATAAGCTTTCCTCTAGATTTCCTTGTGGAACAACTCTCCCACAATGAATGAAATTTCATTATATATATATATATCTCTTATGTGTTTGAAATCACCTTGAGCTAAATGATTATCATATTTGCGTGATTTAAATGCCTGTTCTTTAACCGCCTATATATTACGCACCAGCATATCGTTTAAATAAAGTAGAGCGGCTTTAAGATCGATTTCAAAAACAAAAATGCCTCTCAGAGACGAACGACCGAGACTCAAAGTCTCGTTATTTTCAAAATAATATCATTGTTGGATCGTATTTCGCAACTATACTACGATGCTTTTATCAAAAATGCGATCTACGATAACTCCCAACAAAATGGCGCCGTTGCCGGGGAGGCAACGTCATTTTTCTTGATTTCGATCTTTTACTTATCATTGACAACTCTTCCTCTACTTCATTTTTCTTGATGTGCAGGACAACAGGGAAGAAAAACGGGATCTATGCACAAAACGAGCGCGGAAAAAAAAAATCTAGTGCACATCACATTCTTTTAGATTAGGTTTATTTTCTGAACCCTAAGACTAGATCTACTTCCTGCAATTTCTTTTGAAAAAAATAAAAACAAAAAAAAATATATTTTTCTCATTTTCGTGAAAAATAAAAAAAATCAAAAAGAAAAATTTTGAAAAAAAAATCTAGATTAGGTTTTCTTTCGAATCTAGGTTGTTTTGAAGAAAAAAAGAGATATTTTCGTTGAATCTTTTGAAAAAAATTCTTTTTGAAAAAAAAAAGTGCAAAAGATTAAAAATAAAAAAAAAGCATTTTTGGTGGAAGGCTTGAATTTCAAATTCAAACCTCTTTAAAAGCTTTTCGACTACTTTCTGATTTTTGGCCAGATTTCAAATCTCACTTAAAAATTCGATTGCTGAAAAATCCGTTAACGAAAAATTCTGAAATTTGGACAAACCCTTCATTTTCAAACCATATTTCAAGTGCCACCGTTACTTTGAGAAAACTCCAAGTATAAAATTTTTAAAAATTCACGAAGTGCACGGGGGTCAGATAGACCCAGATTCAAAAATTTTCAAAGTTCCAAAAGCAATTCCAAGAAATCTGCGAATCTGTTTTGACTAAAAATGGTGGGGTTTAAAAGCTGATCTAATTGTATTTATTTTCCATATTTTTCCATAATTTTTGAAGATCATTTGGTACTGTTTCAAAGCGAGAAACCGTTCAGGGGTCAAAGTTCCAAATCTGACCCCCTGATATTTAAAATTCCCTAAAAATTCGGTTGAAACAGTAAAAATTCAAAATAAATATTCTCCGAAAAACTAATTGAAAAAGGAATCTAGTCACAAAATTTTAAATTAATTGGATTCCAATTATTATTAGAGAATCAACATTATTTTTGTGGTCTGTTAAAATAGAGAAAAACCCTAGAAGTGCATGCAACTTAGGTTGAACCTTTAGGGTCACAAATAGAGACCACAGTTTTGGCTAACCTAGACTTAATCAAGTCTAGTTAGTCGGTGAGCTTGGTCACCTTGTGGGCTGTTTGCACCTCAAAACACGCCTATAATAATGCCTTCTTGTGCTATTTTCTAGCATTAACTATGTATATTATAATCCTGTAGCTGCATTTGTAAAAACGCTTGCATGCATGCATTTAATCATGAGAGGAGGAGAAATGAATAAATGGCTTCGTAATTCACATTTTATCTCAAGTGCCTCCCTGCAAATTCCAGCTTTTTATTTTTCCTCTTGATTTCTTCTTTTCTCTCCTTCCCGCGGCTGCACCCTTCCCGCGGCTGCACTCTTCCCGCAGCTGCATGCAGCAGCCAAGCAGCACTTCTTCCCGTCACTTCTCCCTACCAACGCCGCTCCCTATAGCTGCAACTCGGACACCCTCTCCCTGCTGCAGCCGGCACGCCACTCTCCCCTCCTCTATAAGTAGCTGCAGCTTCATCCTCGCAAGGAGACGGAGCTGCTGCAAAGACCCCGCAGCCACCACCTTCCTCTCCACCGTTCTCCCCTCCCATACGCCGGCCCTCCGTCGAGGAGGCACCCGGCGAGCAGGAGAACCCACTGTGGTGCACACCACCACAGTGGGAGCACCACAGCCCAGCTCTTCAACGAGCCGGTGGGCGTGGTGTTTTCTTTTCTCTTCGTATTCGTCTCCACGCCATTGCTGCCGCTTCAAGCTCCGAAGCTTGAAGCAGCAGCAGCAGCAGCTAAACCGCGGCGACAGCAGCAACTGCACCCCCCGCCTCCTCCGCGACCTTCCCCACAGGCGCGCAACCCTCCGCACGCGCCTGCAGGCCCGTTCCCCGCCTCCGTCTCCGTTCTGTCCACCCCGCATTGCACCCGCAGCCGGCCGCCGCGCGCACTGCAGTGGCCGGTTACGGCCTCGCGCCGACCTCCGCGACCCTCCGCGACCCTCTGCGACCACCTGCAGACCTCCTCCACGCTCGCTCGTCCACGCCTTCGCCCGCCCGTCGCCTTCGCGCACGCCTGCAGGAACCCTACGCGAAGGCGCGCCCGCACCCGCCGTCTTCAGAAGTCCGCCTCCGCCTTCAGACGACGCAGAGTCAGACGTCTGCCGCCTCCGGCAGACGTCTTAACTCGCGCGTCCGCGATCACTCCTTCGCCCGCTCTTTCTCTCTGCCGATCTCTCCCGCCCGCTCTCTCTCTGTCTGGCGCTCTCTACTCTCTCTCACGTACTCTCTCTCTCTCTCACGTATTCTCTCTCTCTCTCTCTTTTTTTTACTCACAGCAACACACACACACATTCACCGACACACACACACCTATACCAGCACATACACACACATTCACCGACGCACACACACACACTCACTCACTTATAGTAACATATATACATATATATATATATATACATACATATATCTATATATATATAGTTATATACATAGTATAGCTATATAGTTATGTATACATACATATATATATAATATACATATATATATAATATATATATATATCTACTTATATATACATCTATATACTTATACATATACTTATATATATATAGACATATATACTTATATACATATATATATATATACATATCTATATACATATATATATACATATATATATAGTAATATATATATATACTTATATACATATATATACACATATATATCTATATATATATATCTATACATATATAACTATACATTTATATATATATAGATATATTTACTTATATACATACATATGTACATATATTTTCATGTTATTTATTATACGCTGTATCGCGAGGATATCTGCACCAGTTGCTGATATTCCCTGATACATGCGTACAAAAAAAGCGTGGTCCCATACATCATCCATCCTCCATCCACACTCCACGCGGCACCTAGTCGTGTTGGTTGCGTCTCTCTAGACGTCGACTGACTCGACATAGTGCTACACTCCATCACCACCTCCACCCCCACCCCTTTATATATATACTACATATATATATACATACTATATTTACTTTCTGTCTATTTGCTTTTCTGTTAGTAAAAAGATAAAAAAAATACATAAAAAAGAAAAGATAATCTTTGACTTGCAGGTACCTCGTCTTGCGAGTAGCTAGACTTGTTTTGGGACTCTGTTTGGCTAAAAGCCAAGGACACAATTTTGAGGGTGTGCCTCAAGAACAAGGATTACCAGAAAAGAAAAAACCTAAATAAGAAAAACACCAAAAACACAATAAACGAACGGAAGAGACGCGTTTTAAGGAAAACGTAGAAACTCGACTTTAACCCCACTTCCCTGAGTTCGACCCTGGGCCTAAAAGTGACAAGATAAAATCAATTAGGCCAGGTTAAAAATTTCTGTAAAGAGATGGTTAGGTTCAAATTAGGTTAACCACTATATATATTTCAACGATAAAATCATCATATTAACAACCTATCTGTGCTGACCCATCATGACTTTTCTGGCGCCGTTGCTGGGGAAGTGCGCTTTCGAGTAAGTTTCTATCCAATTCCTTTAGATTTGTCTCTTCTCTCTTCACGGGTATTGTTGTTTTTGGTGTGCAGGTGAACCTGGTGGAAGGAGAAGAAGGTTGATGAAGTCGAGGACGTGAGCAAATCCAAGGCGGGAATGAGAGCGTGAAGACGCTGACATCGCATTGGAGCTTCGCACACGTTGCCGAACAAGTAGGTTTTCTTTTCTCATCAAATTAGGGTTAACTTGCCATCACAATAAAAAAAAAAAAAAATTTTAAAACTAAAAACTAGAAAAACTTCTTGGGATTTCTTGTGGGCAAGTGGATTAAAATTCACTTGATTGATTGGTTGTCTTCACTCCCACTACCCCGGGATTTCCCGCCTTACTTCGCATAGCGAAAATCCGAGAATCTTGATTCTTAGATTTTTCGCCGTGGGAAGTATTCTTTGAGGCAAAGAAAAATATTGCTTGTATCCCTCTTTTGCCTCACTTATCTTTAATTCAGGATCACATTTTTGGTGGGGAGACTTGGAATTGAGTTGATTCCAACCCCACCACGACTTTTCAAACTTACCTGTGATTCGATCCTGAATACTTCAACCCCAACAATTTTATTTTCTTTATCTTTTGGTTGAAGCCTTGTGTGTGGAAATCATTTCTGGTGATTGGGAGCACTTGAATTGAAGTGCTTTGGCTCCCTGTCACATTGATATAAAACTGATTCGTGCATCCACACTTAGAAATCTCCATTTAGGGTAGCCCATTGCATTTTAGCATGCATTAACTAACTGATAATTGAAGAAGGGTTTCTTGGGTTTTAGAAGGAAAACTTGTATTTTTGCAAAAACCCGGAGATTGGTTGAATTGGTAATTCAGCAAAACCCTAAAATTCATACTACTTAAGGCTGAACTCTAAAAACCATTCGCCAATAAAAACTTCAATTCGGGGAGATTTCCCCGTTGCATGCTTGTTCTTACACACTCTTAAAATCAATCACTTGGGCATTACCCGTAAACAACGCCCTTCACATTCCAAAAGCACTTGACCCTAAACCTCTAATTAAAACTGGTAGTAACTTGACCCTTACTAAGGATTGGAGGTCTAACTACCTGTGTGTAGCGACTACATGCTGGTGAGAGTTCCCGCGTGCTATCGGGTGTCTAAGACTGGGGCAAACGGCCTTTCAATCTGGCCCGGTGGTTCCGCGGTGCTCGCATTCGGTTCCGTAGTTCGTGATAGTAGGTAACTTAGATCTTTAGGTCTAAGGGCACACTGTAGAGGTTAGGAAGTTGACTATATTGATTTGTAATTAAGTGTACCTTTGCGGCGTCATTTCTCTCATCCCTTTTCCCTTCTCATCTCCCCAATTCTTCCTGCGGTAGTGCATGTTTGGGAGGAGGTCACAAAACCCTGAACTATTTGAATTGACTGATAAATCTAGAAAACAAGTCGAATCGTCCTCCTCCTCCACAAACATGGCTGCACGCCCACCCCCAAATCCCGAGGTAGGAAACCGCCCTCAGAACCCACCAGGTGGTGGAGCCTTAGATCCCATAACCCTCCTCCAAGCCCAAATGGAAATGTATAATGAGCAAATCGAAGCCATTTGGGAAACATTGGAGGAAATGCAGAACCCTCCCGAACGGGAGGAGCCTAGGTCTCTTAGCTCTTATCAGAATCCCGCTGCTACAGAGACCATAGGACAAATTCGGGTCCCCATGGGCGGGGACGACTTTGAATTAAAACCAAACATAATTGGCCTAATCAATTTTCACTTTCATGGTCTTGCAAGTGAAGACCCATTTCTCCACTTGGAAGACCTAACCCGACTTGCTGAAACCGTTAAACCAAGAAATGTCGGGTTATCTATAGTCCTCATGAAGATGTTCCCGTTTTCATTACGGGATAAAGCATCGCAATGGTTACGCACCCTTGGGAGAACCATCCACTCTTGGGAAGAGATGCGAACAGCGTTTCTCAAGAAGTTCTTCCCAATCGGGTGGACCAATGTGCTTCGTTGTGCTATCACTTCATTTACGCAACAAAACGGTGAACAATTTCATGAGGCATGGGAGAGGTATAACGACCTCCTCAGGAAGTGTCCGCACCACGGTCTGCCTAAGTGGCATATAGCCCAGATTTTCTACTATGGGCTAAATGAGACTTTGAAGCAGATTGCAGATGCTTCCTGCGGAGGGAACTTTATGAATAAAGACGAGAATGGAGCATTCGAGCTGTTTGAAAATATGAGTGAAAACTCGATGAACAACGCTTCCATTGTCGCCTTTAATCGTACCAGCCAGCCCCGAAATGTCCACGAAGTTGACACGGGACCCTCCCATTCATCCACTGATCTAAGCCTTATTGCACAAAAACTGGATGAAGTCTCCGTCGTGCACAAGAAGCTGGACGAGCTTCTGGCCAACCCTGCCCGATCTATGGCAAACACCACCTCTTCACCACTTCGTCACAATCCAAGTTCTTCTAATACCAGGCTTATCCCGAGAAACCCCGTTAGACCTTCCTTACCGAGTGTCGCGCCAGGCGACTCGGTAAGTCATGTGGAACTGGTTTCTGCGATCCAGTATTTCGACACAGAGGACCAAGCCTCCGTGTGCTCAGACGCATATCTACATGCGGACGCGTCTTCTGGCATAGAAGATGCTTGCGCCCTGGGGAACAACCCGTTCTCTGCCACTTATAACCCAGGGTGGCGTAATCATCCGAACTTCGCATGGTCCAACAACCCGCAGCGCCAAAACACCACGGGTGGACCAATGCGACCGTCCGCACCCGTCATCCCAAGGGTCCAGTTTAATCCTATGGAAAATCCGCCATCAGGCCCTTGCGTACCACAAACTGAACACGCATCAAGCCCTATTGACAAATTGATGCGAATGATGACGGAAATGTCAAAGCGCCATGAAGAGAACATGACCTCTCTTCAGCACCAATTGGCGCAGCAGAACGCCGAGATCAGTCAACTACGCATGGCGACTCGATCTCAGGGCACTCTTCCCGCCCAACCTGTTCCAAACCCGCGAAATTTCGTGCCCCGTGGTTCTCAACCACAGGTACGACCTTCTCAGGGACAGGTTAATCAAGTTCTGCAAGCTCCGAGCATTCCACCGGGATTTCAAGCTAATCCTGCTGCAGCACCACACTCTTATATCCCCATTGCAAACCCTCCTCCACCGTATGATCCCACTGGACCCGCATCGTCCAATGCTATCACTACGAGGAGCGGTAAGCAGACCGTCGATCCGCCTCGACCTGATCCTGGCCCATCTTCTTCTTCGCCCTCTCATTCGGGAGGCATACCGCATTCGCGAGAGGATGATGCACCAAAACTTGTGCCAGAATCAGTCCCATTCCCTGAGGCTCTACTAAGGGAGCCAAAAGGCAAAAAGAAAAATACGCAGGCCTTTGACAACCTACGTAATTTGTTCAGGGATGTAGAAATCAAGGTACCCCTACTCGAGGCAATCGACCACATACCTACTGTCGCTCGATTTTTCAAAGACTACACAACACCCAGGCGACAGTCAAAGAAGACTAAGAATCCGGTGGTTCTCTCGCCTCATGCGAGTTGTGCTATAGTGTCAAACTTACCACCGAAGCAGAAAGATCCGGGCACACCACTGATTTCCTGTAGCATCCAAGGCTGCAGTTTTAACCGTGCCTTGCTTGATCTAGGATCTTCCATCAATCTCATACCGACCATCATGCTCAAAAAATTTTCCTTGGGAAATCTGAAACCCACCCCTGTCACGTTACAGTTGGCAGATCGTTCTGTCAAAATCCCGAAGGGTGTGGTGGAAGACGTGGTGGTTAGGGTCAACAGTCTCTGTTTTCCTGTTGACTTTCTTGTTTTAGATATGGAAGTTCCTAGTTCACTTTCTGATTGTCCGATCATCCTCGGTCGACCTTTCTTGGCCACAGCCCGCACCCACATCGACTGCGAGTCGGGCTGTATTGAGATTGCCGTTGGATCTGAGAAGCTCAAGCTTAACATATTCAAGGCAGCTAAGAACTTTGATTGCGATTGCATTGAGGATGACACGTCTGACGAGGACATGGCCGTCAGCGCGTGTATCGGACTAATTGGGACCTATTCGGACTACTGCGGATTACCTATAAACACTGATAACTGCCTGACCAACGCATACTGTGACGTTCCCCAATCCCTCCCTTGTCCAGTACCTTCTCCTGGCCAGACTTCTGACGAGGTTTTCTCCGCTTCCCATACCTCGTGGTCTGAGTCATATCCGGGCTACTCACTGTCGGTCCATACTCATGAAGACCGAATTGCCCTTTCTTCCCTGCCAAATCAGGTGGATTTACAAATCCACACTGGGACCTTGAGCCCATATACTTCTCACTGGGGCTATTCATTTTTGGATCCATCTATCCAAGAAGCCCCTCTTCTTGGCCAATCTGAAGGCCAGTTTCTTCCTCCTAACTTGTTCTCCTACCCGTCTGGGACACTCTCGTCCCAAGAAATGCCAGATCCTTCCCCATCCACTCCCGAGCTAAAAGTGCTGCCTAATACACTCAAGTATGTTTTCCTGGGACCAAATGAAACGCTCCCTGTAATCATCAGTTCAAAATTAACCATGGAGCAGGAGTGCAAACTAACTAAGGTCCTCCTAGAACACAAGGCAGCTATTGGATGGTCTTTATCAGACTTATCTGGTATTAGTCCCTCCTACTGCACTCATCGTATATATACGGAGGAGGAGGCTCGACCTTCTCGCAAGATGCAGCGACGTCTCAACCCTAACATGCGGGAGGTCGTTAAGAATGAAATCATTAAGTGGCTGGATGCGGGTATAATCTACCCGATCAGCGATAGCCCCTGGGTGAGTCCGATTCACGTTGTGCCCAAAAAGGCAGGACTCACCATCCGTGTCAATGACAGGGGCGAATCCATCCCTACACGCACTCCTACATCTTGGAGAGTGTGTGTAGATTATAGGAAACTCAATGCTGCAACCAAGAAAGATCAATTCCCGCTACCATTTATTGACCAAATCCTGGAGCGGTTAGCGGGAAATAAATTTTTCTGCTTCCTGGATGGATTCTCAGGATATAACCAGGTGGCAATAGACCCCCGAGACCAAGAGAAAACCACTTTTACCTGCCCTTTCGGCACCTTCACCTTTAGAAGGATGCCGTTCGGACTTTGTAACGCGCCAGCAACTTTCCAGAGATGCATGCTGGCGATATTTCATGACATGGTGGGTGACTTTCTCGAGGTCTTCATGGATGACTTTTCAGTCTTTGGACCATCTTTCGACGAATGTCTTGCCAACCTGACTCGCATCCTTAGGAGATGTATTGATGTAAACCTCGTGCTTTCCTGGGAAAAAAATCATTTTATGGTGCACGAGGGAATTGTTCTTGGACATATCATCTCCGATAGGGGTATCGAGGTTGACAGAGCTAAGCTCGATATCATTGCTGATTTACCTGTGCCTGGTTCTGTCAAACAAATCCGCTCCTTCTTGGGACACGTCGATTTCTATAGGAGATTCATCAAAGACTTCTCCAAAATTTCTCGACCCTTAACTCATCTCCTATCAACCGACGTGCCCTTCGACATGGGCCCTGACTGTATACAAGCATTCACGCAGCTGCGTAATGCTGTCACCAAGGCCCCTGTTCTCCAGCAGCCTGATTGGTCCCTCGACTTTGAACTTATGTGTGACGCTTCAGACCTTGCAGTCGGAGCCATCCTGGGACAAAGACGCGATAGACACCCCTTCGTGGTATACTATGCCAGTAAGACGTTGGACGAGGCCCAGCGTAATTATACTACCACTGAAAAGGAACTACTGGCAGTCATCTTTGGGCTGGAAAAATTCCGTTCTTACCTTCTGGGCTCTCACGTTATTGTTTTCACTGATCACACGGCCATTCGCCATCTCATGCACAAGAAGGATGCCAAGCCTAGACTGATTCGTTGGATCCTTTTGCTCCAGGAATTTGACATTGAGATTCGTGATAAGGTCGGAGCCCAGAATGTTGTGGCTGATCACCTTTCCAGACTGGACCCTGACCATATTGGACTTACTCTGCCAATTAATGAAGTTTTTCCTGATGAGCACCTATTGGCAATAAATGTGGCAAGTGGACCGTGGTATGCCGACATTGCCAATTACCTTGCTTCTGGATCTCTTCCACGTGGCTGGCCTAAAAACCAGCGCGAGCGTCTCATGGCAGAAGCAAAGTATTATTTCTGGGATAATCCACTTCTTTTTCGGATAGGTGCTGATCAAATCATCCATCGCTGTATTCCTGACAGTGAGTTCCCCAGTGTGCTATCCTTCTGCCACGATCAGGCCTGTGGAGGCCATTTCTCTGGGAGGAAAACTGCAGCCAAGGTGTTGCAGTGCGGTTTCTTTTGGCCCTCCCTTCACCAGGACGCGCACACTTATGCCAAACATTGCACTAGGTGCCAGTCATTAGGGTCAATGGCACGTCGTGACATGATGCCCTTGCAGCACATCCTAGCTGCGGAAATCTTCGACATCTGGGGAATTGACTTCATGGGTCCCTTTCCTCCATCCAACGGCTTCGAATTCATCCTCGTGGTCGTCGACTATGTTTCAAAATGGATCGAGGCTATTCCCGCGCGCCGTGCTGACCATGTTATCTCCACCCGATTCGTCAAAGACCATATCTTTGCGCGTTTTGGGATCCCTCGGGCCATTATCTCGGATGGAGGAAGCCACTTTACCCATGCTTCTTTTCGGGCACTTCTGAGAAGGTACGGAGTCCACCATCGTATCGCATCCCCGTATCATCCTCAGACGAACGGCCAAGCGGAAGTGTCGAACCGGCAAATCAAGCAGATTCTCCAGAAAACGGTTCGGCCTGACCGTAAGGATTGGTCTGACAAGCTGACTGACGCACTTTGGGCGTATCGGACCGCCTTCAAGGCTCCCCTTGGTATGTCTCCATATAGAATCGTTTACGGGAAGCCTTGTCATTTGCCTGTGGAGTTGGAGCACCGCGCTTATTGGGCGGTTCGCCAATGTAACCTCGACCCAGACTTGTGTGAACGAGAAAGGAAACTCCAACTCCAAGAGCTGGAAGAGCTCCGTCGTGAAGCCTATGATTCTGCTCTAACCTTTAAACAGCGCACTAAGGCTTTTCACGACAGCCATGTTCGGCGGAAGGAATTTGAGCCATCTCAGCAAGTTTGGCTCTATAATGCCCGACTCAAATTCTTTCCTGGGAAATTAAAGTCCAAATGGACTGGTCCTTTTCTGGTCTCAAGACCATTCCCCAATGGGGCCGTCGAAATCGAATATCCCAAATCTGGGTGTAAATTTACGGTCAACGGGTAGCGTTTGAAACCCTATCTGACTCATGAACCTGCCCCCGTTGGAGAAACCGTTGCCCTGCTGGAGGGTAACTAATTCTTTGCCTCATTCTGAGTCCAGCTGGGGACATTAAATTCAGCACTTGTTGGGAGGCACCCTAACAGCACTCACCATCCACCATCACTTTTCACACCTCTATCGCAATCACTTCACTTTTCTCTTCACCACCCACCATCCACCCACCCTTCCACCCTGATCTATACCCTGAACCTCAGCTCTTGTTACTCGATCTTCCATCCTTCCTCTGCCTTTCCCTGCATGCATATGAGGACATAGCATTGTTTGGCATGGGGGGGTGGATAGGCATCCATAGGATCCGGGTATGTTATGGTATCATACAGTTCCCACCTATTTATAAATATGCAAAAAAAAAAAAAAAAAAAAGAAGAAAAGAAAAGAAAAGAAAAAAAAAAAATATATATATATATTATAATAAATGGTGTTTAATAATGATCTTGAAGCTGAAACAAAAAGGCAATAAGTGTTTATGGATATTCAACCTCTGTTTTGAAGACTTTCCAGGCCACAAAAGCTTGATTCGCTCAGGCTCGGCTTAATTCACTTAAAGCATTGACAAAATAGATCAAGATCTCTCCTAACTAAGGATGTATTCTTGTACCTGAGACACCAGTACAAGATCCGTTGGTTTGCTTTTTCTTGAGAGCTTAAGTAAACTTGGTTCACACTACACATATCAGGAAAGACCAGGTGAACATAAGATCCAACCCTAGTGTTCATTAGGGAAGGTGGAGTCCTTACCTGTGTGCGCAGGTAGACTTTTTATCCCAGGCTTTAGTCTTGTGTTTAGGAGCGACTCTTTCCACCAAAAAGAAACTCTCCCACCAAAAAAAAAAAAAAAGTGTGCTTCAAAATGTGTTGTAAGAGATATACTGACACGTGTTTCAAAAAAAAAAAAAAATCAGAAAAGAGATGTTTTAAAAGAGTCAGTATATCTCATAAATGTCTGTATACTTTGTTTTTCGATGAGTCACAAAAAAAAAAAAAAAAAAATCAGAAAATGGGAGTTGAGTTTTCCGTCATCATCTTAAGGGTCAATTCGAAGACATGAGCTGAAACTAGGACCAACCTGTACTTAAAAATTCGTGAAACCCTGGGATTGAGTCTTAATGTTCATCTGGTCAGTCTTGATCCTTCACTATGGACAAACCATAACCTCTTGAGCTCTCGAGTACGGCAAAAACCTCCTGGGTCCTGGAAATCGTACTTAAGGTTTAAATATCAAGAGTCCTGGTTAGTTGAGAGATGATCTATGTCATGTGAGACTTAAAGTACTGGTAGTCTTCTTTACAATTGGTTCTCACAATATTCCATAGTAAACACACCTGTATCACCTCAGAAGAAAATCTTTAGCTTAAGATCATTTCTAAATACTATTTTACTAAGGACTAGCAAAAGATAGGCATGGGGGTATATGTTTGCACCTCAAAACACGCCTATAATAATGCCTTCTTGTGCTATTTTCTAGCATTAACTATGTATATTATAATCCTGTAGCCGCATTTGTAAAAACGCTTGCATGCATGCATTTAATCATGAGAGGAGGAGAAATGAATAAATGGCTTCGTAATTCACATTTTATCTCAAGTGCCTCCCTGCAAATTCCACCATTTTATTTTTCCTCTTGATTTCTTCTTTTCTCTCCTTCCCGCGGCTGCACCCTTCCCGCGGCTGCACTCTTCCCGCAGCTGCATGCAGCAGCCACGCAGCACTTCTTCCCGTCACTTCTCCCTGCCAACGCCGCTCCCTATAGCTGCAACTCGCACACCCTCTCCCTGCTGCAGCCGGCACGCCACTCTCCCCTCCTCTATAAGTAGCTGCAGCTTCATCCTCGCAAGGAGACGGAGCTGCTGCAAAGACCCCGCAGCCACCACCTTCCTCTCCACCGTTCTCCCCTCCCATACGCCGGCCCTCCATCGAGGAGGCACCCGGCGAGCAGGAGAACCCATTGTGGTGCACACCACCACAGTGGGAGCACCACCGCCCAGCTCTTCAACGAGCCGATGGGCGTGGTGTTTTCTTTTCTCTTCGTATTCGTCTCCACGCCATTGCTGCCGCTTCAAGCTCCGAAGCTTGAAGCAGCAGCAGCAGCAGCTAAACCGCGGCGACAGCAGCAGTAGCAGCACCCCCTGCCTCCTCCGCGACCTTCCCCGCAGGCGCGCAACCCTCCTCGCGCGCCTGCAGGCCCGTTCCCCGCCTCCGTCTCCGTTCTGTCCACCCCGCATTACACCCGCAGCCGGCCGCCGCGCGCACTGCAGCGGCCGGTTACGGCCTCGCGCCGACCTCCGCGACCCTCCGCGACCCTCCGCGACCACCTGCAGACCTCCTCCACGCTCGCTCCTCCACGCCTTCGCCCGCCCGTCACCTTCGCGCACGCCTGCAGGAACCCTACACGAAGGTGTGCCCGCACCCGCCGTCTTCAGACGTCTGCCTCCGCCTTCAGACGACGCAGAGTCAGACGTCTGCCGCCTCCGGCAGACGTCTTAACTCGCGCGTCCGCGATCACTCCTTCGCCCGCTCTTTCTCTCTGCCGATCTCTCCTGCCCACTCTCTCTCTGTCTGGCGCTCTCTACTCTCTCTCACGTACTCTCTCTCTCTCACGTATTCTCTCTCTCTCTCTCATTTTTTTACTCACAGCAACACACACACACATTCACCGACACACACACACCTATACCAGCACATACACACACATTCACTGACTCACACACACACACTCACTCACTTATAGTAACATATATACATATATATATATATATATACATACATATATCTATATATATATACTTATATACATAGTATAGCTATATAGTTATGTATACATACATATATATATATAATATACATATATATATATAATATATATATATATATATCTACTTATATATACATCTATATACTTATACATATACTTATATATATATAGACATATATACTTATATACATATATATATATATACATATCTATATACATATATATATACATATATATAGTAATATATATATATATACTTATATACATATATATACACATATATATCTATATATATATATCTATACATATATAACTATACATTTATATATATATAGATATATTTACTTATATACATACATATGTACATATATTTTCATGTTATTTATTATACGCTGTATCGCGGGGATATCTGCACCAGTTGCTGATATTCCCTGATACACGCGTACAAAAAAAGCGTGGTCCCATACATCATCCATCCTCCATCCACACTCCACGCGGCACCTAGTCATGTTGGTTGCGTCTCTCTAGACATCGACTGACTCGACATAGTGCTACACTCCATCACCACCTCCACCCCCACCCCTTTATATATATACTACATATATATATATATACATACTATATTTACTTTCTGTCTATTTGCTTTTCTGTTAGTAAAAAGATAAAAAAAATACATAAAAAAGAAAAGATAATCTTTGACTTGCAGGTACCTCGTCTTGCGAGTAGCTAGACTTGTTTTGGGACTCTGTTTGGCTAAAAGCCAAGGACACAATTTTGAGGGTGTGCCTCAAGAACAAGGATTACCATAAAAAAAAACCTAAATAAGAAAAACACCAAAAACACAATAAACGAACGGAAGAGACGTGTTTTAAGGAAAACGTAGAAACTCGACTTTAACCCCACTTCCCTGAGTTCGACCTTGGGCCTAAAAGTGACAAGATAAAATCAATTAGGCCAGGTTAAAAATTTCTGTAAAGAGATGGTTAGGTTCAAATTAGGTTAACCACTATATATATTTCAACGATAAAATTATCATATTAACAACCTATCTGTGCCGACCCATCATGGGCCACTCACCACAAACCCCACTAAAGAAAATGGGTTAAAAACTAATTTTAAAACACGAAATCAACCCGAGTTCATTGTCGTACTACTGGATGAGTTTAATCTCTCTTGCCAAACCTGGTGACTAAGTCTGCGGGGTAGTGTCAAACGACCGCGGCTCAGGGGTCAACGGAACCGGAGGCGTAAGCCAAAGGAAGAACCTTCCCCTTAGTCCCCTCGTAACCAGACTGGCTGGGTTAACTTGAGAGGTGAGATTCATGTTCAGTCGGTTGTACGACGAGCTTATCTTCGGGAATTTAAATCCCTAACGAAAAATCTAGTCACCTGATCTATAAGGACCATTTGATTGATAGGGCCTTAGCCTTGTCTGGCGTGGCTACACCAACCCAGGGGTTGGGCGGTGTATGCACGGAAGGAGGTCACTTCGACCTCACTTGGTTGGACCTTGGGAGCCACTCCCAAGGAGGTGAGTCACCTCGCCTGGACCATCTTCTTGCCCCATTTCTTCTATCTGCTGAGCCGCAATGTCTAACATCGGATCTGGACCTAATCAGGATCCAGAAGAGCTGGACCCATGAGCTTATCTGAGAGCTCGAGTCACTGAATCAGCTCAACCTTGGGATCAAAACCCAAGGCAGCGAAGGCAACTTTTCGCTTCGCCTGATCCTTTTCCTTGGGTTACCGAAATGGTTAACCCATATCCTAACCCTGGATATTATGACCCATACCAGTCGGTCCCTCAAAGGATCGCATCTTATAACCCAGGATATGGATTTCATACTCCTGCTTCTCACCCATGGAACATGGGTAGACCTGATTCACCCCCTAGAACCCCTGAAGAGCTACCAGTGCATATGCAGCCACATTATAGAATACAGAGAGCTATAGAGAGCGGTAAGGAAAAGGCAGCATCCTATCTACGCGAAATCTAGGTTATCATTAAGCTGAACCAAAGACAAAGCCGGATTCCGCATCAACAAGCCGTGATGGAGCTCCTTCAGGAAACAGCAGAGATAACAAGGCGAATTGGACAAAATCGGGAAACTCAAGAACTATTGCTTTTGAGATATCAAGTGGAAAATAGCATTGAAGACCTTGAAGAATCTGAAACAACTACGCTGAAAGAACACACAGAAGATTCTCGGGAGCAGATGCCCGAAGATCACTCAAGGGAAAACGAATCTAGCATGGATATGAGACAGGAGCAGGAAGTATGCCGAATGGGTTCATCTGAGAACTCCATTCAGAAAATTGAGGAAAGGACTGATATCTCCAGGACTGAGCCACAATTAGATTATCCTGAATCCTGGGAGACACCTTTTGGGTTGGATAACCCAATCGAGATAGGGGAAGCGGATCCAATTGAGGATATGGATCCTAAGGCAAACATTACATGCGACACTACTGATCAATCTAGACCACTTCCCATTGTAGGTGAACCTGTGCTAGAGCCAACATCTTCTGATCTGCACTCTTCTTCTTTCACCTACATCCCTAATTCGGATATTAGAGATTCTAAGATGACACTTTCTATCCTTGATCCTAACATCCGAAAACCAGAAGTAGCTATGGATAACTCGAACAAAGAAATAAATATGCTACCTGAGGTAGGAATTACTGAGGAGCCCAATGCATATGAGGGTGAAGCTTCGAGCAGAATGAGCTGGGGACGCACCTACCATCCTAGTCAATGGCTCGACCTCGAGCCTGAAGAGACAGCCTTTGATGAATCAAAGATGGGTACTAATGAGGATGAAGTAATTTCTGACGAGGATTTCAGTGACCTCCCCACAGATTTTCTACTTTCACAAATACCCCCGTATGACCCAGAGCCTGGAGAGGGAATGATCTTTGATGTCAATTATCATTATAAGGATCCCTATGACTCAGATTATGGTTCTGAGATACATGTTGATCTACTCCCTCAGCAACTTCCTGCTGAATTATGGGACATGATAAATCAGCTAAATCAACATCATGATCCCACCTCTGATTATCCTCTATTTTCCACTACCACTCCACACTTTCTTATAGCTAGACTTTTTGGAGTAGGGGTGCACAATCAGCTGGTTCACATCTCCGGACAACTGATTCTGGGAGCATACGAGCATATCTTTCTCTTAATCTTAGCCGGCTCCTTTGCTAGAAATGACACATCTAATTGAGTTTTTGCCCAGTTGGAGGCGTTAAGCTCAGCACATATAAATACCATTTCACCATCATCTATACATAACCATTTTTATACATAGCATATTTTTGTTTTAGCATATTTCCCTTTTGTATATTGCATGTTAACAGGTTGGCCGGTGCTGAATGTATAACTTCAGGAGCAATTACAGGTGACTTCTACCCACTCATCCTCTGCTAGAGTTATTTTCTTTTATATTCATGCATGAGGACATGCAAGAACTTAGGCATGGGTGGGTAGATATAGCAAAAACTGAATTTTTTTTTTTTTGTGCCAACACTTAGGAAAACATCGGAGCTACATGTAAAATGTACTTTAGGACCTTAAATAAAAGAACAACCGACTCCACCTCCAATGCTCGCATTGGAGCTAGAAATCGTTCGTAATAACCAATTCCGACTCACCCGCTCACCTTTTGTTCTAAATTTAGGGTCAAGCTGATTGTAACCCGATACGGGAAATTCACGAAGTACAAATTATATGAGGTTACATGTTTATAGCATACATAGATATTGCATTCATGAATAAGATTATTTTATTAAGAGAATGCACTAGGGATTTTATCCTTTAGTTGATTCTTGTAATCTGAAATCCAGTACAACTTTTCACACACACGTAGAATTTGCAATGGATTCACGGTGAAGGCTGATAACGTCTTCAGCTTGTCGAGAAGAAGCAGTGCTTCTTTTCCTGAACCCTTGGACAGTGTTTTGGGAGTCAGGCTGATTTTCTTCCAAAAATCCACCAAATAGTGTGAGAAGAGGGTAGAGTGTATTGGTGCTCTAAGATTAGTGCAAGGAATCTGGAATCCTAGATAATTAGGTAATGATACTCTGAGTTTATACATAGTTTTCGATCTCGATTCCCGCGTATACATTTTTGTGCGAAATTTTGAGAGCCACCAAATAAGGCAAATAAGCGGAGAGCGAGTTTTCATAAAACTAGGGCTAAGGTGGATGGTTATGACCATTCTTTACAGAATCCTCGGCTGAAGGAGGGTATTAATGTCAAGGTCAGAAATACACCGTCCTATCCATCTCTCCCGGTGCCGTGAGTAAGCACTTCCACCAAATAAGCCATCCAATATCTCTTGAGTACCACCAATCCCCAATAATGCCTCCTTAAACAGTTGTGCTATGCTAAAAAAAAAAAAAAGAAAAAAAAAGAAGAATGATGAAAAGGAAGAAAAATTGAGAAAAAGAAAAAGAAGAAAAAAAAAATTTTGACGGCGAAGAAAAAGAGTTTGTGAATATTTAGTTTGCATTAAGGCAATACCACCAAATAAAAGTGAGCGCCACCAAATATGGCCTTAACCTATTTTTCTTGTGTTTCTGACCGCCCAAATACCGGCTGAGGAATTCTGACTTAGTGCTAGGGTTATGAGAACTCAATTAAAGTGTTAATGCCTAGTGAGACCACCAAATACAGAACATATGTGTGAATCTGGTGAGGTTGTGAGCTCTAAGAAAAAGAAAGAAAAAGAGCAAGAGAGAATGAATACAAAGGAATTAAAGAGAGCATAGTTTTTCTCGTCTTTCTCTAAGTTAAGTTACTTAGTAATTCAGGAATCTAGATTCTGTAGTACTAGTCTCTATGAAGCACCAAATGAGAATGAGCCACCAAATATATAATCCTTTCCCTCAAAGATTCTCTACATAAGCCCAAAGCCGGGGTGAAATTCATAGAATATCTTGAATACCCCGAGGGAAGAAATCTGCCTATCCCGCTAGAATTTTTATTAGGGGTCAAGTACAGGCTTTAGAGGTGTATTAGTTTTCACTCGAATCCATTGCAAAAGCTACATAGCTGCACCTTCACGATTGTCTGGATTTTTAGAGCATAGGATGAAAACAAAAGGGAGAAAAATCTCTATGCAAACACTTGATAAAATAACCAGTCCCTTAGGGACCCTTGCTGTAAATAATTTAGTCTTGCATTTGCTAGGGACTAGCAAGATTTAGGCATGGGGGTATGATTGCGCAGCAATCATAGGTCTTAATTGGCCTAGATTAAGCTAAGACTTAGCATAAGTTAGGGTTATTCATGCATGCATGCGCATTATTTGCATCTTTACTGCTTTCCTTTAGCTATGCATAAAATAATGTTATAATGTGCTGATTAAGTGCATTATATCGATTGCAGGGAATAAGCTGATCAGGAGCTGGATCTGAAGCTAGATCAGGAATAACGGGAGTTGTAGCAGAGCTGGAGCAGAATGCCTAGTTTAGATGTAGGAATAATAATGTAAGGGGGTTAAAGGTTTTCTACTCTATTAAGTAGAAATAAAGCAGTAAAATGTGAAGAGCTTAGGTCCATCCTAGCCCTAGGATAGCCTAGAGACTTCCCCAAGCCTTAGCCACCCTTAGATTAGGTCACAACACCCTAGGAAGCCCTAAAACCTAGTTCCAACCCTTCTCTGGACGTCCAGATAAGTTTTAAGATGTCCAGGACCATTAGCCAACTCCCGCACACTTCAAACCCACTTCTACAGTATTATTGGACGTCCAGACACTTTGTCAGACGTCCAATTTCTGCAGAATACCCAAAATAGAACCCGAAACCCTTCCTGACTCTGATTGGACATCCAGACAACAAGTCTAGACTTTTGATTTTTGAGTATAAGACGTCTTATTCTATAATTACACGTCTGATACTGCTCTCCAATTCCTGTTTTGAGATTTAAGCCTTGATCTTGGATCTCTAGGTCCCTAAACCCAATTCCAACCCCATAGGAACCTAAATTAAGGTGCCCTAACCCTAGTACATCACCTCTAGACCTCCCTAAGGACCTAATTAGGTCCTCCCTAAACCTAATTGACTTGGATCTTAGTCAATTCCATCAGCCTATTCAATTGGACTCATTGAGTCCAATTGAGCCCTGATCTCAGCACACACTGTCCAATTGGACTGAGTGAGAGTCCAATTGACCTAGACCTGACTTAATTGAGTTGTTTACTCTCAATTAAGTTTCCACACACCCAATTAAACTTGTATTAAGTTTAATTGCACTTTCCCTTAGTGAATTAGGGTTTATAACCATAATTTGAGACCTACCTTGACCTAAACCCACTAGAACCCAACCTAATCAACCTAGCCACCTAAGTTTTGACCCACACACACCCACACGCACCATCCACACGAAAATATCTAGCCTAGAGTTCTCTAGAAATTTCTACCATGTGTGGTTGCCTTGGTTGCCAAAAATAGCAACCAAGAGCCATTCAATTTTTAGATCCACATTTAGTGGATCTAAAAACCACCATCCACCCTCTCTCTCTCACTCTCCCACGAGCTCACACCATAGGCCTCTCTAGAGAATTCCATAATTCTCTAGAGAGCTTCCCTTAGGTCTATAAAAAGACCCCTTGGGTAGCCATTTGCACCCATTCACTTCTTTGGCAATTGCACTCCATTGGTGCCATTCACACCACCTCCATAGTCACTCCACCTCCACGAGCTCACTACCACCACCATGGAGGACACCATGCCGGGATGCTGGATCAACCCTACTTCTCTCCAAGGGTCTGCCTAAGCTACATTGGCCTCCCTTCATTCTTTTCTCGACCACTCCAAGGCCATCGGGGACCACCCCTGAATGCCCTCTATTCTTCTAGCTCTAGATCATGCTCTTCATAATTTTTATTGCTTTCATTTACTGCTTAGTAGAGTAGTCTTACTTCTTCCCCAATGATGCATGCGAAATCCTCCCTGCTGTTT
Source organism: Thalassia testudinum (assembly GCA_037157565.1). Lineage (NCBI taxonomy): Eukaryota > Viridiplantae > Streptophyta > Magnoliopsida > Alismatales > Hydrocharitaceae > Thalassia > Thalassia testudinum. Next base: position 139,358,573 of record JAZHRO010000063.1, read on the forward strand.
CTTGTATGCAATCATTTTCTGGTAGTTAGAGTTAATTTTAAGCATTCATGTATAAGCTTTCCTCTAGATTTCCTTGTGCAACAACTCTCCCATGATGAATGAAATTTCATTATATATATATATCTCTTATGTGTTTGAAATCACCTTGAGCTAAATGATTATCATATTTGCGTGATTTAAATGCCTGTTCTTTAACCGCCTATATATTACGCACCAGCATGTCGTTTAAATAAAGTAAAGCGGCTTTAAGATCGATTTCAAAAACAAAAACAACGCCTCCCAAAGACGAACGACCGAAACTCAAAGTCTCGTTATTTTCAAAACAATATCTTTGTTGGATCGTATTTCGCAACTATACTATGATGCTTTTATCAAAAATGCGATCTACGATAACTCCCAACAGTGGTTTTGTGACTATACTAGGATTTCCAAAGATTTCAAAATACGCAATTTCCATGCTCATCATGGTCCTATTGGCTCATGTGCTTCTAAGTTGTTTCAAATTAAGGACCACAAATTAAATATAATCACTCAAGTAAAGATGGAATTCAAATGATTTGAAACTTAGCAAGAAGATTCCTTTTTCAATAAGCTTTTCAAAGAGTTTTTTTTCAGAATTTTTACTATTCCCAACTAATAGTTATGAATTTTTAACTAGCAAGGAGTCAAATCTGGGATTTAGACCCCGTGTTGGTTTTTCTGTTGGAAACGATACCAAATATGATCCAAAAATTTTATAAAAATATGATATTGAAAGCTAATTTGATTATCTTTCACACTCGAGAAATTTTGAGTCAATCTGATTTGTATGGTTGTCAGAATTGATTTTCAAAGTTCATAAAAGTTCTATTTTTAAGTAATCTGACACATATGTACTCCACAAATTTTTAAAAATTCCACAGATAGAAACATGGCTATTGAATCCAAATTTGAGAATGGTGGCATTGGAAAGATAATTTGAAAATATAATTTCAATCCAAATTTTAAAATTTTTGGAGCAATAGAAACATGGCTATTGAATTTTGAAGATAACACTTACTTTTTGGCTGAATTTCTAATAGCAATGTGTGCACCTAATTTCCGCAGCTTCTACTTTGATTCATTCGCCACTTCTCCGGTTTAATCCTACACACAAAAATAGTATGCTATAGATGAAATTAAAAGTTGCCTTGCCTCCCCAGCAATGGTGTTAATTTGTTCGGGGCGTAGATTACGTAAAAGATGAATATGTCGTAGTATAGCGCAAAATACATCTCAACAAATAAAATTAATGGAACTGGGAGTCCCAGTCGATCACAGGGAGGCAGAAAAATGCTTTTGATTTCATGCACTTGTTCTAAATCTAATTACTAAATAGTAGAGATAATGAACCACAATATATATATCACATCATGAATTGCATACATGGAATTGAAACAAATTATAACAAGAACATAAACTGCTTATGTAGTAGAATGAGGGCACCACGGGTGGTTAGTGGTGGCCTTTTGAAGAAGTTGAGGAGAGCAACGACAATCCGACAGGGTGGCCCAATAGATTTTTCAGACAGAGGCAGAGAAGACAGGAAGAAGAAGAGAGAGGTAGAAGAAGGAAGAAGAGAATGAGAGAGTTAAGAGAGTTGGTTCTCTACTTGAATACTACTTGAATGCCTTTGAAAGAGGACCCTTAGGCCTCTTTTATAATTTCTTGGAGGGGCAAATAGGGCATTGCAGCCCCTTATTTTGCGTAACAAAAAGCCTTCAAAATCCTTCTCCACACTCGAATGTTCTCTGGTGCTACCACGTGGCGCAACGTGCGCCCTCGGATTGAAATCGTGAAGTTGTGCGCGCTCCCACAGCTTTGCATTTTTGCTTTTGCTGCATGCCTTCAAATCCCGCCTTAACACGATCGGACGACTTAGACAGCCGCAGCATCGTGCCTTCCTGATTTTGCACAACTCGCGTAATCGCGCATCCCGCTCGCAGTGCACTCTGATCGTGCCACATGGCACGCTCTACACTATCTAATCGCGCATTAGCGCTTGCACACGCCCACCCGCAACCCACACCAATTTCTACACAACGCTAGGCTTGAACCTACGTCTCACGCATACTTGGGCGCACGCGTGAGCCAATGCACTACATAGAGCCTTTGTAATATATACTTAATTATATTTATATTAATCTGTTCTGGGTGGCAATGTGGCGCATTCGTGGCTGTTGGATGAAGATCCAATGGCCCACGCTACGAGGTGAGGCACCTTCAGGGGTTGGGGGCACGGCAAGGGGTAGCTGCCATGGTGCCACGAACGGCCACGATGGTGCCACGTGGCACCATCGTGGCCGTTCGTTCTTCTTCTCTTTATATCTGATGACGTAGGCCTCCGATTAAGTTGATTTCTACACCGTTTCGTTTGGATCCATCTGTACGGTTGGATTTGTCATATGAGGTTCGGATCTTCTTCAATTTGCCCCTTGGCTCTTGCTCTTCTGCAAACTCCCTAGGGTGCTACAGGAGTCTGATTGATGCGATCTTGGATGCATTGGACTCCCGTCATTATTCCGAACATATCCATAAAGTTGGATCGGTCATCTGTAGCCCTGGGTTACCTGCAATCATTAATACCTTTCAAATAACATAGTTTAATACATAAAACACACATATCAACTACGATGCAAAACACAATGCGTATGCATGCAGAATGTTCATGTTAAGCTAAGTTCTAGCTCAATTCAGGCAAGTTAGGACCTATGATTGCTGCGCAATCAACTACCGCTAAGGCCAGCATTAACTGTGAAAGTGGTAGCATGGAAATCACCTTTGTGGATCAATGAATGAAATTGGATATTTTTAAGGCGATTAATAAATTTGAGGATTGTGGATTTATCAAGGAACTTGAGGACGATAATGTGAATATTGAAACTTGTATGATGGTTTCTGCAATTGAAAGTTCCTCCTTTGATGATGAATTGGACCCGCAACCCTCTATGGCAGACCTGCCATCTTCTGAAGAGGTTATTGATTTTGTTCACACTCAACCTCTTCCTCTTGATGAGTCATCAGCATCTTCCTTACCTTCCATCATCAACCCACCCCAGCGTGAACTGAAACCATTGCCTGAGAATTTGAAATATCAGTTTTGAGGACCACACAAGATGCTCCCTGTGATTATCAGTGCTAAATTAACAAAGGAGCAGAAGATTAAATTTATTAATGTCCTGAAGGAACACAAGGAGGCAATTGGTTGGACCATTCATGACCTTAGGGGGATCGAGCCATCTTATTGCAATCATAGAATATTTTTGGAAGATGGATCCCTCCCTTCTCGCCAGATGTAGAGGAGATTAAATTCAAATATGCGAGAAGTGGTCAAGAAGGAGATTATTAAGTGGCTCGATGCAAGAATCATTTATCTGATCTCTGATAGTCCCTGGGTAAGTCCCGTGTAGATTGATCCCAAGAAAGCCAATATTACCGTTGTGACTAATGAGAAAGGAGAGTCTGTCACAACTCGTTCAGCTTCCTCTTGGAGGGTTTATATCGATTACAGGAAGATGAATACGGCCATAGAAGAGGATCATTTCCCTCTTCCTTTCATTGATCAAATCTTTGAAAGATTAGCCGGGCAGAAGTACTTCTATTTTCTTGATGGCTACTCGGGATACAACCAAGTTCCTATCCATCTTGAGGATCAGGAAAAAACTACTTTCACCTATCCCTACGGAACCTTTGCTTTCCATACGATGCCATTCGATTTATGCAATGCACCTGCGACTTTTCAAAGCTGTATGTTAGCCATATTCTCTGACATGGTGGGAGAGTTTATGGAAGTTTTCATGGAAGATTTCTCTATTTTTGGAGAATCGTTTGACTCTTGTCTAGCTAATCTTGAAATGATTCTTAAACGATGCATCAGAATAAGATTGGTCCTTAGTTGGGAAAAGAGTCATTTCATGACACAAGAAGGCATCGTCTTAGGGTCATGTAATCTCTAAATGGGGAATTGAAGTGGATAAAGCTAAGGTTGATGCTATCGCTAAACTTCCTCCTCCCACATCTGTTAAACAAATTCAATCATTTCTTGGTCATGTGGGATTCTACAGAAGATTCATCAAGGACTTCTCGATGGTTGCTCGTCCTTTGAGCAATCTTCTCGCCAAAGAAACGTCGTTTGATTTCGATGAATCATGCCATAAGGCATTTGATTTTCTTAAAACGGAAGTCACTTATGCTCCGGTGCTGCAACCACCAGTTTGGACAGCCCCTTTTGAGATCATGATTGATGCTTCTAATTACACGGTTGGGGCTGTTTTAGGTCAGAAAGTTGACAAGAAGCCCTCTGTCATCTACTACACTAGTAAAACTCTAGACGAGGCCCAGAGGAATTATACTGTTACTGAGAAGGAATTACTAGCCGTATTATTTTCTTTGGAGAAATTCAAGGCTTATCTCTTAGGGTCTCATGTCATTATTTATGCTGACCACTCGGCCTTCAGACATCTCTTGGCCAAAAAGGATGCCAAATCCTAGTTTATTTGTTGGATTCTTCTGCTTCAAGAATTTGATCTTGAAATCAAGTATAAATCTGGGGTACAGAATGTGGTGGCAGATCATTTGTCAAGACTTCTAGGTGATTCTTCCCATCAGAACATCCCGATTGCTGATACTTTTCCAGACGAAACCATCCTTACAGTTTTAGGTGTCCAAATCCTGTGGTTTGCTGACATTGTTAATTATTTGGCCGTTGGTCAAATCCCCCAAGATTGTACCAAGCAACAATAGGATATACTCAAATCTGAGGCCAAATATTACTTTTGGGAGGACCTTGAACTGTACCGCATCGGTTCTGATCAGATTATTCGCCGATGCATTCCGGAGAACGAATTCAACAGTATACTCGAGTTCTGCCATGCATCTGCGTGTGGTGGACACTTCTCCGGGAAAAAGACGGCTGCAAAAATTTTCCAATCTGGGTTCTATTGGCCATCTTCTCAAGGTCGTGTTCCCGATGTCATGCACTCTGGAGCATAACTAAGAGAGATATGATGCCCCTAAACTTAATTCTTCTTGTTGAAATCTTCGATGTTTGGGTCATCGATTTCATGGGACCCTTTCTCCCTTCATTTGGACATCAGTACATTCTCATCGCTGTTGATTACGTGTCCAAATGACCATAAGGTGGTCATCAATTTTGTCAAGAAGAACATCTTCAGCAAGTTTGGGATTCCGAGGGCCATCATCAATGATGGTGGCACTCATTTTACTAATGCCCAATTCCATAATTTGCTGGCTAAATATGGGGTTAATCACCGAATCTCCACACCTTACCATCCCCATACAAATGGACAGGCCGAGATCTCCAATCAGGAGATCAAGAATATTCTATAGAAAACAGTTAGGTTTGATTGTAAAGATTAGACTCAAAAGCTTGAGGACGCTCTTTGGGCCTACCGAACGGTGTATAAAATGCCCATCAGCATGTCTCCATTTCATCTGGTGTATGGAAAGGTGTGCCATTTACCCGTAGAGATTGAACATAGGGCATTCTGGGCAATCAAGCAATGTAATCTAGATCTGATTTTAGCCGGGATAATCCAGAAACTCCAACTATCTGAGTTGGAGGAGCTTAGAAATGATGCATATGAGAATGCCAAGATCTACAAGGTTTGGACCAAAGCTCTACATGACCAATTGATTTCCCGTAAGAGCTTTAAGCTGAATCAGAAGGTTTGGTTATTCGATTCTTGACTTAAGCTCTTTCTCGGCAAACTTAGATTGAAATGGAATGGTCCATTCATTTTCGATCAAATTTTTCCAAATGGAGCCGTTCAAATCTCTAACCCAAAGACGGGTAATTCATTCAAAGTCAACGGTCAATGTCTGAAGCCTGTTATTGACCGTACTCTTCCAGAAGCCATCTCAGACATGATTACTCTAGCCATGTTGTGACTTATTTGGCTGGACTTCGCCTAGCTGACGGCATTAAACTCAGTAGTTGTACATATGACTCAGAGCTGACCCGAGCTTCATACTCAGGTGATATCTTCCATAGTCTACCCTTCCTTTCATGTCTCTTTTTCTCAATGTGGACATTGCATCAGCTAAGCATGGGGGGTTGGATTCATTTTTGAATCATTTGTCAACTCTATGAAATTCTTATAAATTCTATTTCTCTTTTTATTTATACATTAAAAAAAATTGAATTTGGAAGGAATACTTGGACATTAGGACTTTTCAATCTTAGGAAATATTACATTAGGATCTGAACACAAAGACCCTTCAGGTCTTTGGGCTTAATCAGTCCGTGTATCCACTAAAATGTGGATTTGCTTTTCGAGTCCTCACCATCTTAATTCTATTGTAATTTGATTACATAAGTTTGGGTGATAAGTACACGACTTATCAACCCACCCTCTGATTTGAAGGAAATTGAAGTCTAAAGCATCTACACAATATCTTTTAACTGACTTATTGATCAGTGATTTTAATGGAAATTGGGTAGCTAATGAACCTTCTAGGGTGTTATGGCTGGCAAGTTATCGTGGGTAACAACCCATAGGTAGGTTGTCCAGAGCCCACTCACTGGACCTTTCTTTTCTTGCTGCCTTTAGGTAAATCTTAGACCAGGGAAGCCACCTACTTAAAAAGAAAAAAAGAAAAAAGAAAAACAAGAAAGTCAAAAGGAAAAGAAAAAGAAAAGGAGAAAAGAAAAAAAGAAAACAAAAGAAATAAGCCACACTTCGCCGCACGAGTATGGCTGGCAATTTGTCGGTGGTAACAGCTCATCGACCGATTGTCCAAAACCCAGCTCAAGAAATGCACTGAAAATTCCCAAAACACTTAGGAAGAAGCGGAGAAGTAGAATAAATCGGGGAGATATATACTGGATTCACCCTTGTGTTGATCCCATAAAAAAAAAAGTAGGGAGAAAGCTACCGGTCGTAAAGATACACCTTTAGGCAAAACTCTCTTTTTAAGGTCACCTAGAGGCATAGAAACCCAAAGTCCATTCTAATTGCTGATCAACGAGTTTATCACATTCACAATAAGATGCTTAGAACTTAGGGTTCTCATCAAATCTTGGGTGGGTTGAATGGTCGTAGAAAGCCACTCTTTAACCCTAACTCAAAAAATCCAAAAAAGAAAAATTAGAAAAGAAGAAAAAGAGAAAGAAATTTTTCTTTGAATAAGGCGAGGGCTTGAGGCGGTCTACATTTTGATAGATACCCAGGTGCTGTTGTGTCTTTGAAAGTTCAGATCTTGAGTAAAAAAATTTCTTAATATTGAAAATAACTTATGCCCAAGTAATCCAACCTAATTCTTTTATAAATAGCATGTAGTTTCTGCTAGGGACTAGCAAAAAATAGGCATAGGGATGTGATGTGAATACATCTAATTAACCTAAAATGTCTATTAATGCATGTTTTTAGTGTCACATTAGCATCATACATTGTAAATAGTGCATAACATACATAATCATGCATTTAGATCAAAGTGTATAAATTGTACAGTAATTGTCTCCCTTTTATGGTTAGGGATAGGGTGACTTTTTATCGGGGCCTCAGATCAAAGATCCAACCGTACGGATTTGATTAGGGCGACGGTTGGAGTTCAACGACTCCAAGAATGCCCTAATCAGACATCCGTAGCACCAGATAGAGACCAAGGAACCCTAAAGATCAAGGGCCAAGATGGTGTTAATCCACACCTTAGATGACAAATCCAACTGCACGGATGGATTCAAATCGACGATCGCAGCCTAATAACGTGAAAATTGATCCAATCCGACACTCGTGGCACCATCCACGATACTCAGAAGATGGACGGCCAATATAGCACCACGTGGTGCCATCTCAACCACCCAACCGACCCCAAGGAACCGCAGCTGCCTTTCCTTCTTCACCCACCCGCTCGATCTCGACCGTTGGATGCTCATCCAACGGTCGCGAAGCCGCGTGCACAAAACAAGCGTGCGACACAAAAGTGCCCGCAGTGCATTGGTTAAGCGCACTATGCGAGAAGAGAAGACATGCATTCGAAGCTGCAGGCGCCTCAAATTAGAGAGCGGGCGAGCGAGCGTGCGAGGAGTGGAGCCGTGCGATGAAGATTGTGCGACGCTAGGTGACCGATAGTGCCCACGCGCGGTCAAATGTGTGGCGCTAACTCTAGATCACACACAGGTGCGCGGCGCGAGCGAGGATTGTTTAAGCCATCCGATCTCTTGATCGGATGGCTGTAAGCTCGCAGACATGTGTGTACATTGTGCGATGCTGAGGCAAGGTATGTGGTGCACGCACACGAAGGCCATGTTCAGGCCTTTAATGACGGATTTATCCGTCACTAAAGGTTCTGAATTAATGTTTTTCAAATTGTAATGACCAAAATGCCCCCACTCCTTGCAACTATAAAAGGAGACGCCCTCCATACGAATTTCTCATCCCTTCTCTTCTCTCCCTCTCCAAAGCTCAAGAGAAGCTTGTCCCACACCTGGGATGCTCCTCAAGAGATAAATCAAATTTTTGCCCCCATTCCGGAAGTAGATCCCGCGACGACGACGTGCTGCCTCATTCTCGTTCCTCCTGTTTCGGCCTCCTTCTTCCCGCTCTGTTCTTTTTCTTCCAGGCATTATCTTGTCCGGCTCATCCTCTAAGCCATCGTCGAGGAGGATAACTTCTCTCTCCCATTCCTTTTTCCTACTTTCTAGAGTAGAATTTTCCTGCTTTCTAGTTGTAATAGTTTTCATGCTTTCTAGTGTAATTTCTCGCTTTCTTAGATGTACAAACATTTTGCAACTTCGAGTGGATGTTTTCTCTCTCTCTCTCTCTTTCTTTGATTGTTTATATTGATTCCATTGCATTGTATTTACTCCACTCTTTAACCAAAAATAAGAAAAAATATAATTGCGAATTTTGATCGACGTCACCTCCCTGAGTTCAACCTGAGATTTCTATTCTAGTATAAATTTTATTTGTTGAACCCGAGTTCTTTACTATTCAAACTACAATGATAGGTTTTCAATACCAAATTCGATAGCGTAGTCCTCCGACGTTTCAACAGTTCCCTTACATCCTTCTCAGTACCGAGGGTCGGGTCCCCATCTCACCCACTCCTTGCGCATGTCCCTCCCTCGCCACTCAAGCCAGGCAAGTCTGGGTTAGGTTATGGATCCAATTAGAGAGAGAGAAGAGAAGGGGTTTGCTTAGGCTTAGAGAGAAGGGCCGGCTTTGCTTGCCCAAACTTTGGTTCGGACGTTTGATTTCCCATTTTAAGATGTCTGAGGAATAAGGCAGACATCTGATGGTCGTGAATTTAATTAAGTGCTTAGGCTATTTATGCTTAGTTAAAATCAAATTTTTTAGCCTTGCAACTTGTTTATTTTTTACTCTTAAGAACTCAAGTTTTTATCTATTTGAGAGTTGTATTCATTACAAATTATATTTCTCTTTATACCAAATTATTGAGTTCACTTTACATTCGTTGATTAGTGGCTGAATTGCACATTATTTGCTCTCTGAGATGACCTCGGACTCACAATTCGAGATTATAAATTTTAAATGTTTTCGACGCTTTAGTTACTATGCTACGATGCGTATTTCAAAATCGACTTTAGCGCGTTAACACCTAACGTCACTGGAGGGTTACAGTGACTTCGAACTGTGCACATAGGACTTGGGGGTAGTCTCCACACCTGCCTCAAAATCCATGCACGCACTGAGGGCAAGCCCGATTCAAACAGACCAACAATAGTTCGGTGACACCTAATCACGTTTTTGATTTTCCACTAAGGAAACAGTACTCAAAAATAAAAATAAGTACACCAACACATAGTATGTGTCAATATGATTCCAAAGGTACCTTATTTGTCAAAATCTGAGGTCGAGAAGGCCTCGAACCAATCGAAATAGTGTGAGGGGGTCGCTGAACCAACTAGTTCAACCAGACCTGTCAACCACTCAACTCAGGCTCACATGCGACACGTGTTGCACCAAGATTCGATTGTCTGCATGCTCTAGGATCATGCCTCACCACGCCGTATCCATCCAATCGCGACATGCGTTGTAATTCAAGGACGCTTGTGCCTTGCTTATTCTTGCAACCGCACGAGAGGCGCATGCCACGCGTCAGCTGCCTACGCACAGCCGCTGCCACATGTTGCTCGCCCACTGCGCGTCACCAACGCCACTACAACTTTTGGGGTCGGAAGCCCGAGTTTTGCGGATTCCCAACAGGGTCCCTACGAATCCTAATTTGAAATCCTAATTGATTTTTTCTACTTTCTTCTCTCTTTTCTCTTAGGTTTTAGTGGCTTAAAGACTAATGATGACCCAAAGACCCAAGGGGGCCCTTTTATAGAGCCAAATTCACTTTAGGTTTAGGATTAGCAGAGTGAAATACCTAAAATACCCCTAAGGTTGGGTCCGCATTACATTTAGGTCCTTTACAACTTGTTTTAGCCATAACTTAACCTATACAACTTGGATTCATGCAAAACAAGTGTCATTGGAAAGCTTGCAATGAGAGGAATCCAACAGTATCATACATCACATCCTTTTGATGGTGCTTGACTGGGGTTTAACTCAAAATATGCATTTTTTGGCAATTTCAAGAGGTGCTAGTACTAGCACCGAGTTGCAATCATGTTTTCGAGTTTGAATTGACTCGAACCACTTTGAAATGACTCAGAGACTGACTTTTGGGATGTTACATTCACCTAACCTAATTCTTAACATAAATAAACCTATTTGTCTACCTAGCCCTAGGTCCACACGAAAATTGCCACCTAAGCTAACCCTTCAACAACCCTAATGTCCAACCAACCTATCACTGATGTCCTCCCTATGGCCGGCCAACCTAAAAACTTTATCCCCACCATTCAATCATCATCCAAAGATCATATCCAATCTAACAAAACCTAAAGATTGGAGCCACCTTATCCCCTCTCGAACCAACCTACTTGGTCGGACACCTTGTGATTAATCCACACCATTCGACCTCCACCCAGTGGCCACCAAAAATCTAGCCAACCTAGCCTAACAACCCCCATGGTCGTCTAGTTATCCCTGACAAGTTATTTTCGCCTTCGAATAAGATGATTAAGATGATTTGTCATTGTATTTTAAAGTGGTGGAAAATCGACTAATCAAAGTAATTAAAATAGCCACTCAATTAGGAGTGGGTCGTGTCCACGGGGAGGCAATGGCCTATTTAAAATTGCAAAAATCAAGAAACTAATGTTCACAATTGGAATTGCAGAAAGTTGATGCCAAAAAACCTCTCAAATGAGGAATATAGGGCTCACATATGCTAATAAATAAATTAAGACAAGGAGGGAGGTTCTCTTCACAAAATGGCCATCATATAATAATAATATCATAAATCTTAAAATCCCACAATGGCATCTAAATGTAATAAGAAATGGGAACTTTACTGTGTAGAAATAGGGCATTTGGTTTGCCTTGGCTCACGCATGGAGGAGACCATGGCTGAAGGCGTGAAGCTCACTGGAGGTCAAGTGGGTCGAGGGCTACTCAATGATGGTCGTGGTGCGGCGAATGGTGGCTGGTGGTAGTTAGAGTTATCACCGACAAGGAGGAAACTACTGCCGGTAGTGGGTGTGTGCAGACTGCGGGAGAGCTTGCCGTGGGCGTGGGTGAGTTCCTGAAGGCAAGGCGAGGTTGATAGAGTTGATGGGACGGAGTTTCGTGGTCGGACGAGGCGGCTGCGTGTTGAGATGGACAATGGATAATGGGTTCTTCCTGGAGAAGAAGAACAGTGTTGAAGAAGAAGATGGACTATGGCCGTGCGCACATGCAAGGAAGATGGCCTGTGCGCACGGAGTCTGTGGAGGATGCACGGGTGGTGGTCGAGCGTCGAGGAGAGGGTGCGCCAAGGGGTGATGGTCGCACGAGGTGTGGTTGCTACTGTGCACGTGCTGCTGAAGGGGGGCGTGCGTTGGGTGCCTACTGCTGCGTGTGAGACATCGAAGGAGAGGCACGCACGAAGAGGGGAGGGGGTACAGGAGGTCGCACGGTCTAGAGGTGAGGAGGTCTGCGTGAGGAGGAGATTAGTGCATGCGGGCGTGCATGGAGCATGAGAGGCACGAAATCAAGGGTGATGGTCACACAAGGTGTGCGTGGAGATGCTGGTGGTGCACAATAGCTGGGTGCAGGCGAGAAGGCTGTGGGTGTGCTGCTGGCCGTGTGTAGTGGGTGCACGTGGGCGAGAAGGAGGGTAGTGAGTTGGCGTCAGATGGCCAGGAAATTTCTTGGACGTCTTAACTGGTGCGGGGTTGAGCTGGAGGTGGTTGCTGGTGATGGCGGTGAGGGTGATGCTGCATGCTATTGTTGCAATGTGGAAGGGTGCACACTAAGGTGCTCATAGTAACGCAACTGCTCCAATTTGGCGGAGCGTCCTGTCACAACGCACGCCTATGGTCGTGGAGCAGACTGCCGCCGTCGGGGCCGGTGGTGGTGGAATGGAGGAGAATTTGATCTCTGCATAGTTGTGGGTCAAGAATGATGGCCTCCTCCTGATGGTGTGGTTGAGGTCTTCTTTTATGGCTGTAGGAACATGGAGAGGAAGAAGCGTTGTGGAGAAGAGGGATCGTCGACGACATGCAGTATCCTCTTTCCTCAGCAATTAAGACGTGCATTCAGCGTGAGAAGCCGTTGCTTCGAAGAGAATAAAAATAAAAAAATGACTATTGGGTTATTTATATGTAAGACCTTAACTTCTTTGTTAAATTCAAAACACTAATTGTAATGCAACCTATTTCAATGCATGATATTTTAAATAAATTCTAAATGATATTATCAACGCATGTGATGCATGAAATGCATGAGATTTTATGTTATCCTATTTACACATTAATGTATGCTATATAAATGTACATGTTAATTTAATGTCTAGGCATTAAGATACATACTTAGCTCACAAATATGGGCTCATCAATCCCCTCCAAATAACCTATGGTTAGCCATCATATCCATCCATCTCACCCTCCATTCCACCTCCATTTAAACTCCACCCTCCATCATAGACCCTAACCAACTTATCCTATCTAAATTCCACACCAAACTTAGCATCTAATACTAGAAGTCCCCTAATCCAAACTCCATCCTATCCCTCCAAATGTTTTGATCCATGGCCATTTACATTCACCAATCAAATCTAATTCCACATTCTATTTAATGACTCCTATGGCTGGCCATTAGATCATTCCTTCCTCTCCTTTGACGCTCGGATACCCGAATTTTGCAAGAAATAAATTAAGCGATTGTTGTAGGGCTAAATACAAGATCAAAATAAAAATTGAACTCACGAATAATTTGAAATTAGAACCTGTGAGTTTGGATCAAACATAGCGAGACGAGGTATCTAGTTATGCAACTATGAACTAGACTAACTAAGCAATCACAATATCAAATAGTAAGCAAGAAAAGAGAACTATAATATATCTTGAAGAGTGTTTACAATTAATGGTAATGAAGAAAAAACAAGAAAAAAAAGAAGTCTAAAGAAGAAATTTGGCCCCGAGAGTAGTGCAGAGGATGAAGCTTGGAGGTGGAGAATGCGATGACAAAGACAAAAGCATTGACATGTAGAACATCACCAAAGATTGGCACAGTATCCTCTAGTGCAAGAGACTTCCACTCGAGTAGAGAAATGCTTGAGTGGAAGAAGGGCACCAACACATGGATTTGATAAGAGGAAGAAGTAGTCCCTCCATGATTGTCCACTAGGGTATATATAGAGAGCTAGGAAGAATATGATTGGTGGATATAGGTAGGTTTGGATTAAGGATGTGTAGGTCTAGGATTAAGTCATAGGAAATCAAGGGCTAGGAATGGAAATTGAAGTAGATAAGTGGGTCGATTTTTGTTAGAATTGAAGAAGGGTTAGGATTTAATTGAGGGAGAGATCAAGGGTCATGATGGAGACACAAGTGGCCAGCCAAACATGGTGATTTGTTGGGATTAATGGTCAGCCACATGGAGGTTAAATGGTGGCCTTTGGATCTTGGTTGGAGGGTTGGGATTGGCTCAACTTAGGTAGATGACAAAGTGTTTTTCTTAGGAAGGGATTAGGATAATATTTTGGAGGTGAATTAATGGCCCCAGGATCAGATTTTATTGGTGAGGATTGGGCCCATAGCAATCGGCCATATGATGTGGGATTGAAAGGATAAGGGGGTGGCTAAGGTGGGTTAGTTGTAGGGATTTGTTCTTAGGTTTAGGTGGTAATTAAGGACCCTAGGTTCTAAGATCAAGGGAGAGGATCAAAGGCTATGATGTCACCGTCCAAAAAGGGTTTTCCTAGTGGCTAGGGGACGACCACAGAATGTACTATAGAGGTGCCTGGATGGCTAAAGTTAGGATTAGGTTGGGTGATTTAGTGGTTAGGGTTTTAGTGTGTGTTGGCCTGAAAATTCAAAGCACCTTGGCCAGCCAACAAGGGTCTAATTGGGATAGATTGGCTAGGGTTTAGGTGTGGGGAATTGGGCTCCTAATTAGGCTAGGTCTAGGGTTTAATTGGGCTAGGTTATATGAAATTGCCTTGGCCTAAATAGGCTAGGTTAGCCTAAACTGATTCGGCCATGGAGAGGAGCTCCATTTAAGTCAATAACTGACACCTGCATAGACATAAATGCAAACATCAAGGCACTAAATATAGCTAACAAAAATTTGCGTAAACATCCTAAAAAATGTAATATTTACAAAATGATGCAATATGACTAAACTAACATATTCTAATGTAATCAGACCCTCAAACTAGCAATAGTTAAGAATGAATTACTTAATTAAATAAATATATTAACTCCCATGCCTATCGTTTGCTAGTCATCCGACAAAACCAAAATTGAAAATAGTTGGAAAACAAATACGAGTCTGAGTTGAGACAAATATAAAATCCTGGCCTTAATTCTTCACCAATTCAAAAGAAACCATACATAAAATTTTAATCTCAAAGACTCAACAATTCTAAGGTACCAACTCAAATACAAACTGCGTAAATCCAATTAGAGACTCTATTAGCCTTAGACTTGGGTCTCATGAGAAACTTTTTATGAATTAGTCAGCCCAGCAAAGATTTGAATTAGACTCAAAATTTAAGCATCTAGTGTGTGTAGAAGGTTACTCATCAAAAGGGAAACCAAGCTGAACTCATCAACGAGGCTATGACTATCTCTTCGCTTTAATGGACCCTATTTTGGATTTGCCTTACTAACAACTAGTAGCTTTCTCCCTACCCTTTTCTATTCCAAGCTTGACATAAGGATAAATCCAGTATATATCTCTTCAATTGTGCCTCTTTGGCCTCCTATTTTTTACCTCACTCATTTTGTTATTTTTGGAATATTTTGGAGCATAGACTTATATATATATATATAGATTTCTACTTCCTCCTACTACCTTAGTTTCATGTTTTCTTCTTTTTTGTTCATTTTTCGAGGTAGGTGGCTACTCTGAGTCCCTTTCAAAAACAACTTCTAAACAAGGGCTCGAAAAGCTGAAGAAGCAAAGTTGAGATCTAGAGACCCTATAGTTGGGGGCGACCCAAGTACAACATGCCATTGATACCTTAATCTAAGCCCTATTGACTACTCGATTTTCAATGGGTGGTCACTCAAAAGATGAGTCAATGCATAAGTGCAAGGGTAGATAGCTTAATTTTTATAAACTTGCCAAATGAGAGGGTGAGAAGACAAGTCACATACTTATTGCTCCTTCGATGTAATACTTCGAATTTTTCAAATCTCGTTCAAGGATTCAGGAAACAAGTTTGTATTTTAGTAAATACCTAAGCTAACTAAGTCAACATATGACTTAAGGAGTCTAAGCGAAAAGATTTTGATTATGCATTTCTTAAGGCTGGTAAATTGTTAAAGTTAATAATTTTTTCTTTTCCTATCTCAAGACTATAAAAACATTGATTTTTTTTTGCAATTTTATATTTTTATTTTTTTTAGAAAATAGGGGAAGGAGAAATAAACAAACATGCAGGAAAACACAGGAAACAAAAATAGGTAGTTAGATTTGGATAAAATTACACATCCCTCTCATGCCTATTTCATGTATTGTCCTTAATGTATGACTAAAGCTAAAAAGTACAAAAAATAGAATGAGAAAAGAATGATTGAACCTGTTGTGCTTGTCGAGGAATCCAACTACTCCCACTCAAACCTAAGATGTCGTTAGATAAACTTAGCATAAATCAGTGTTGGGTTGCCTCCCAATAAGCACTAAATTTTACATCTACAGCTAAATGCAATCCCATCAAATTAGAGGTCCAATAGGGCAGACTCTTCAATCACATTTTCCTAGGTTGGGTTCTCAATAAAATGTTTTAGTCTCTGTCCATTGACCAAAAATGTATGCCCAGCCTTGGAATCTGAATTCTCTAGAATCGCATTATCAAAAGGTTTAATCACAGTATATGGGCCAATCCACTAAGATCTGAGCTTGCTCAGGAAGAGTCTAAGTCTAGCATCAAAGAGCCAAGCTTTTTGATTTGGCTAAAAGTTTTTTCTAATAATGTACTTGTCATGAAAGGGCTTAGTCTTTTATTTATAAATCTTTGTACTTGCATAAGCCTCATGAACGGGAGATTTCATTTTTTAGAAAAATATGTCGTCGTAGTAATGTAAATCGTGGTGGAAAAATCCTGAACAAAAATATTTATTAGTAAAACTAACCACGGTGGATTAGGTCGTATCCACAAGGAGGAATAGACCAATAAGGTCATAGATATGTAATAATCATGTTCGTAGAAATATTTGTCCAATCAATCAATGGATATGCTACTCTGAATGTGAACCATTAATTTATAGAGAAGTCAAAGGATGTTTATGTAAATTTCACGTAAGAAATCAAAGCTACAAATATGTGAATAAGGCATGTGCAGTGGCATCCCATGTAATTTTCACTTGCATGAGTATTATAGTGCAAATCTGAGTCCTAATTAGGTGCAATCAAAAGTGATTAACAAGAGTGCTATAATAATGCAATTCTGCATGTGCTACCTAGCAATTTCTCTGTAATAAAATAAAACATCAAATTTATAAATAGTGTTTGGAAATGGCATATGTAGTAAATATTGATTGCACCCAAAATAGGGGATTCTTTCCCTTTGCATGCGCGTCCGTGTGAGGTCACGGTGAGGGTCGAGAAGCTCGAAGAAGGCCAACCAAAGCGAGAGCTCTACATTGGTGGTGGCTTTGATTATGGAAATTGGAGCTGGCTGGTTGGTAGCTTGGAGGTTGCCAATGGTGGGCGATTTCAGGCCACGTGCGGGCTGTAGTGCACTGCCACTTGAGGTCGATGGTTGGTTGTGGAGGTCGAGGAGGAGCGGGCAGTCGTCTGCTGAAGCTGAGGGGGAGCGAGCAGCCGTCGGCATGGAGGAGGTGGTCGATGGTGATGGCTCTGAGCAGATGGCGGTTGATGAGGTTTGCTGGAAGGAGAAATAGAGGAGGAAAAAGAATGAAGAAGAAGAATGATGGGCTATTGTTGGACATCTAGAGGAGAGGCTGGACAGCTTATGTCCCCTTTGGTAGGCTGCAAGTGCAGTTGGTGATGATGGCGTAGTCATGAGGGTGTCGGAGAATGGTTATGGATGTTGACACAATAGCGACGAGATGTAGTGGTGAGTTGAAGATGCAATAGCATGCACAGTGGTGGCATAGAGGTTGTCATGGTGAACGTAGTCGATGACAAGTCATTGTGGTTGCAGACGCCAATGCTGTCACCAATGACCGCGATGATGGGAATGTCGTGCGAGAGACGCGATGGTGGTCGTGGCCGTGGTCATGGAACTCATAGTGATGGAGTCGGGTTTGTGCTTGGAGAGAAGGTTCTCCTCCTCCATGGAGGAAGATAACATTTTTGTCTTCTTCGCCTATCCTGTTATATCAGGAGAGAGAAAAGATAATGAGAGAGATTATCGAGAAGAGAGAGAGGGAAAATGAGGAATGAAATTAGAGAAGAATATGCACTCTGATTTGCTTGTTATCAAAATTTGAGAGACATCATTTCCTTCTTAAATTTAGCTTGGCAAAAATAGTCAAAAGAGATTATAATAACGTATAGCTCTCCCACAGAATATTTGATTATCTTCCTTCCAAATAAACTTCTTTTCTAAATATTTTGGTTCCAATGATATTCCCAATTTTGTCTCTCTATTATTCTTACACACGTAATTAATGTATTAGTCTACATACAGAGTACCAAAAAAAATGTAGGAATAGTAAATCATGAACTTACTCATTTCTTAATGTAATACATTCTTGAAATCTATTCCTAACTCCATATAAAATTCTTTGAGGCATAATTTGAATCCAATAAAGTGGACCTATCAAAAACCCCATGCCTATGATTTGGTAGTCCCAAACAAAATCATATTAAATAGACCAGGTCTCCAGGCTAGAATTTATCGTCGAGACACCTTATCATGCCACACTGCTAGAGACTAGATTGAAATACCCACTATAGACCTAAAGGTACTCAAGTACAGGACAAGATACAAACCTGACCAGCCTCAGCCTTGGGTCCGTTGTGCAGGTTTCTAAGGCTTGCAAAAACTACCCAAAGGTTTGTTGACTTATGAGCCCATATTTGTGGGCTATTTAGGTATTTCAATGCCTAGATATTAAGTTATCTTTAACATTTATTTAGCATGTATTAGGATGTAAATATATTAGTTTATGTTTTTAACTTAATTGCATAATTCATGCATTGCATTCATAATTAAATGTATTTAGAATTAAGTTAGAATAGCTTGTAAGTACATTACATGTATTGTTTGGTTTTAACATAGAAAGTAAGGGTTTGCATATAAATAACCCCTCATTTCTTTTCTTTATTTTATCTCCAATGGATGCATGCACGAGAGTTGCGCTACCTATAATGCACAAGCGACAATCGTGGATCCCTATTCCCCACGATGTTCGTCACTTCACCTCTTCTTCAACTAACGTTCGCCTGCATGCCTCCTCCTGTAGCATAAAAGAAGACTCCAGCTACACCATCACCGGCAGGCCATCACCCTCGATCCACTACTGCACAGAGAGTCAAGCTCTCTTCCATTCCACACTGCTGGCCTCAACTGCAAGCACGAGTCCACACCACCACAGGTAGGTAGGTGACAGACTGCTG
The DNA here is from genome assembly GCA_037157565.1 of Thalassia testudinum. NCBI lineage: Eukaryota > Viridiplantae > Streptophyta > Magnoliopsida > Alismatales > Hydrocharitaceae > Thalassia > Thalassia testudinum. The sequence continues at coordinate 139,377,703 of JAZHRO010000063.1, forward strand.
TGCCACCATTGGCTTGTGTAGATAACCGTGAGCACCTTAGCATGCACTACCACCATCACCAACACCAGCAACCACCAACATAACCATGTGCCAGCAACCATCCCAGCTTATTTAAGACATCTGGGAATGTTCCTAGACGATTGACCTCCCAACAGCCACCTGTTCATCTTCTTCCTCTTTTCGTTCTCTATTTCCTTTCCACCAAAAAGAACCCATCACCACCAGCCACTACCTCCTTCCCATGCACGACGCTCGTCACTGCCATCCTTCCACGTCCACCAGTAGTGCTTTGATGTAAACACATTTACACTACTTAAAATGTCTATTTATGCATGTTCTTAAGCATAGGATTGCATTTCATGATATAAATATTGCATAACATGCATCATCTTGCATTTAGAGTAGTTTGAATAAAATGGAGGTTAATTGTCTCCTTTTATGTGCTTGGACAGGGCAAACATTTTATCGGGGCCTCGGATCAAAGATCCAACCGTATGGATGTGATCAGGACGATTGGAGTTCAACGACTCCAAGATCGCCCTAATCAAGAATCCGTAGCATCAGATAGTGACCCAGGAACCCTAGAAGATCAAGGGCTAGGATGGTGTAAATCCGCACTTCAGATGATAAATCCGACCGCATGGATGAATTCGGTCGACGATCGCAGCCCAACGACACAAAAATCAAGTCAATCCGACATCCGTGGACCATCTACAACTTCCAGAAGATGGACGGCCAAGATAGCACCACGTGGCACCATCTCAGCCACCCAAACGGCCGCTTGCATCTTGTGAAGGCCCCACTCCCGATCGCTCTCTGCTATTGGATCTTAATCCAACGGCTGTGGTCGCTCGCGCTTAAAAGCGTCCGCTCGACCATCCGCGCCCCATAGTGCAGTGGTCGAGCATGCTTTAGCAAGCGGCAGGCGCGGGATCGAGCCGTGGTGAGGGGCTGGAAGGTGCGGGCGATTGGGCGCGGGTGGAGCGTCAGATGGAGATCGAATAGCCGCGCACGCCCGATAGCGTCCACGCGCAATTGAACGCGCGGCGCGGACGCACGATCGCACGCAGGTGGGCGTGCAACGCAGCGGGCGGAGATGCATCTTAAGCTGTCCGATCTCGCAATCGGACGGCTGAAAATCGACGAATGTGCGCAAGCCGTTGAGCGTACGAGCCACCCACGACGCCCACGTTGAGGTCTTTAGTGACGGATTTACCCTCTTTTATTATTTTGAAGTTGTAATGTCCATTTTGCCCCCACTCCTTGCAACTATAAAAGGAGACCCCCTCCATGCAAAATTCTGATCCCTTGTTTCTCCTCTCTACCCTTCCAAAGCTCAAGAGAAGCTTGTCCCACACCCGGGATGCTTCTTGTGAGATAAAGTCCAATTTTCGTTCCCCTTTGGAAGTGGATCCCGCGACGACGACGGCGTGCTGCTCCGTTCCCGTTCTTCTGCTTCGTCCTCCTTCGTCCTGCTTCGTTCTCCTTCGTCCAGGCATCGTCTTGTCCGGCTCGTCCTCCAAGCAATCGTCGAGGAGGATAACTTCTCTCTCCCATTCTTATTTACAGCTTTTCTAGTGTAGAATTTTCCTACTTTATAGTGTAATTGATTTTCCGCTTTCTAGTGTAACTTTTATTTAGTTTGATTATATAAACAATTGAAATATTGAATGCATGTTCTCTTTCTCTCTCTCTTTCTCTCTCTCTCTCTCTCTCTCTCTCTCTCTCTCTTTCTTTTAGTCTGATAGCTCCATTGTAATTATATCGCCTTGCTTATCAAAAATCCTAAAAAATATAATTCCGAATATAGATCAGCGTAGCCTCCCTGTGTTTGACCCAGAATTCTTTTTGGTATAAATTTTATTTGTTGAACACGAATTCTTTGCTTTCGAACTACAACGACAGGTTTTCCAAAACCAAACATGTAAGCGTAGTGATTCGCGTACGTTTCAACATTTTGATCTATGGAGGGGGGGTGAATGGGTGGATTCATTCTTGAATTATTTGGTCAGCTTTGTGAAATCCATATAAATTGTCTCTCTTCCTATTTAAAAAAAAAAATTAGGAAGGATTAGTTGGACATAGGACTTTTCAATCCTAAGAAATTTTACATTAGGATCTGAACACAAAGACCCCTCAGGTCTTTGGACTTAATTAGCCTGTGTATCCACTAAAATGTGGATTTGTTTTTGAGTCCTCGCCATCTTAATTCTATTATAATTGGAATAAATAAGTTTGGGTGATAAGTACACGACTTATCAACCCGCCCTCTGATTTGAGGGAATTTTGAGTTTTAAGCATCTACACACTTTCTTTGCACTGACTTGTTGTTCGGTGATTCTAACGAAAATTGGGTAGCTAATGAACCTTTTGGGGTGATATGGCTGGAAAGTTATCATGGGTAACAGCCCATAGGTAGGTTGTCTAGAGCCCAGTCACTGAACCTATCTTAGTTTGCTGCCTTTAGGTAAATCTTAGACTAGGGAAGCCACCTACTTAAAAAAAAAAAAAGGAGAAAAGAACAAAAAGAAATAAGCCACACTTCGCTGCACGAGTATGGCTGGCAAGTTGTCGGTGGTAACAGCTCATCGATCGATTGTCTAGAACCCAGCTCAGAAAATGCACTAAAAATTCCCAAAACACTTAGGAAGAAGCGGAGAAGTAGAATAAACCGGGGAGATATACACTGGATTCACCCTTGTGTTGACCCCGTAAAAAAAATAAAAGTAGGGAGAAAGCTACCGGTTGTAAAGATACACTTTTAGGCAGAATTCTGGTTAGGTCACCTAGAGGCGTAGAAATTCGAAATCCATTTTAATTGCCGGTCAACGAGTCTATCACAATCACAATAAGATGCTTAAAGCTTAGGGTTCTCATCAAATTTTGGGTGAGTTGAATGGCCGTAGAAAGCCACTCTTAAACCCGAAAATTTGAAAATCCAAAAAATTAGAAAAGAGAAAAAGAGAAAAGGAAAATTTTCTTTTAATAAGGCGAGGGCTTGAGGCGGTCTGCATTTTGGCTGATACCTGAGCACTGTTGTGTCTTTGAAAGTTCAGTTCTTAAGTAGACAATTTCTTAATGATTGAAAAATAACTCAAGTCAAAATAATCCAACCTAATTCTTTTATAAATAGCATATAATTTTCACTAGGGACTAGCAAAAGATAGGCATGGGGGTATGATGTAAACACATTTACACTACTTAAAATGTCTATTTATGCATGTTCTCAAGCATAGGATTGCATTTCATGATATAAATATTGCATAACATGCATCATTTTGCATTTAAAGTAGTTTGAATAAAATGGAGGTTAATTGTCCCCTTTTATGTGCTTGGACAGGGCAAACATTTTATCGGGGCCTCGGATCAAAGATCCAACCGTATGTATGTGATCAGGGCGACGATTGGAGTTCAACGACTCCAAGATAGCCCTAATCAGGCATCCGTAGCATCAGATAGTGATCCGGGAACCCTAGAAGATCAAGGGCCAGGATGGTGTAAATCCGCACTTCAGATGATAAATCCGACCGCATGGATGAATTCGGATCGACGATCGCAGCCCAACGACACAAAAATCAAGTCAATCCGACATCTGTGGCACCATCTACAACTTCCAGAAGATGGACGGCCAAGATAGCACCACATGACGCCATCTCAGCCACCCAAACGGCCGCTTGCATCTTGTGAAGGCCCCGCGCCCGATTGCTCTCCGCTGTTGGATCTTAATCCAATGGCTGTGGTCGCTCGCGCTTAAAAGCGTCCGCTCAACCATCCGCGCCCCATAACGTAGTGGTCGAGCACGCTTTAGCGAGCGGCAGGCGCGGGATCGAGCCATGGCGAGGGGCTGGAAGGCGTGGGCGATTGGGCGCAGGTGGAGCGTCAGATGGAGATCGGACGGCCGTCCTTGCCCGATAGCGTCCACGCACAATTGAACGCGCGGCGCGGATGCACGATCGCACGCGGGCGGGCGCGCAACGCAGCGGGTGGAGATGCATCTTAAGCCGTCCGATCTCGCAATCGGACGGCTGAAAATCGACGAACGTGCGCAAGCCGTTGAGCGCCCGAGCAGGCGAGGAGGCATGCACGAGCCGCCCACGACGCCCACGTTGAGGGCTTTAGTGACGGATTTATCCGTCACTAAAGACTCCTCTTTTATTATTTGAAGTTGTAATGTCCATTTTGACCCCACTCCTTGCAACTATAAAAGGAGACCCCCTCCATATGAAATTCTGATCCCTTCTTTCTCCTCTCTACCCCTCCAAAGCTCAAGAGAAGCTTGTCCCACACCCGGGATGCTTCTTGCGAGATAAAGTCCAATTTTCGTTCCCCTTCGGAAGTGGATCCGGCGACGACGACGGCGTGCTGCTCCGTTCCAGTTCTTCTGCTTCGTCCTGCTTCGTTCTCCTTCATCCAGGCGTCATCCCGTCTGGCTCATCCTCCAAGCAATCGTCGAGGAGGATAACTTCTCTCTTCCATTCTTATTTACAGCTTTTCTAGTGTAGAATTTTCCTGCTTTATAGTGTAATTGATTTTCCACTTTCTAGTGTAACTTTTATTTAGTTTGATTATATAAATAATTGAAATATTGAATGCATGTTCTCTTTCTCTCTCTCTCTCTTTCTTTTAGTCTGATAGCTCCATTGTAATTATATCGCCTTGCTTATCAAAAATCCTAAAAAATATAATTGCGAATATAGATCAACGTAGCCTCCCTGTGTTCGACCCGAAATTCTTTTCGGTATAAATTTTATTTGTTGAACACGAATTCTTCGCTTTCAAACTACAACGACAGGTTTTCCAAAACCAAACACGTAAGCATAGCGATTTGCGCACGTTTGAACATGCCCCTTCGTGTGCAGCAATGCACCACGTGCGTCCTGTGCACCTGCCCCTTGTGCCTCCAGCATGCCCGCGCACGCATGCACAGGCCATTACCCCCTCGTTGCACCTCCGCATCGTAGCAACAGCGAGTAGCCACGCCCCGGCCAACCCTCCAGTGCACGTAGCCCCCTCGCTTGTGCCTCTGCCACGCTTGCAGCATGCGCCTGTGCACCCTTTAGCAGCGTGTAGCACCGCTTCCTCTGCCAACCCGCAGCAGCAGCATCTATGACCGCACTCAACAACTTCCACACGCATGCCCGTATGGCCTGCGCATGCCCTCGCCGATCCCAGCAGCACGCGTGCGTGCTACTGCACCTCCTCGCTTGCACACCTTCACAAGCATCAGACCATCAGCAGCGAGCAACCACCACCACCCATTGCCACTCCTCTCCTTCATGCAGCTGGCTCAGACCACGCTAAATCTCATCGCCACCGCTGCCAAGTGGCCCTCGACCCACTCGACCTCCGGTGAGCTTCACGCCTTTGGCCATGGTGTTCCCCATGCACGACGAAGAGAGAGAGGCATTCAATATTTTGGGTGAGATTAAAATTTACATTTGTGTGCCATTGAAAGGGAAGGGATTTTTTAGGTATTAATATTTTATTTTCTTGATTTTATGGGCATCTCCCTCTTGTTTTGCATAATTACAATATCAGCATGATAATGTCTTATTATCTCAATTGAAAAGTGATTTTAATTCTATTTCTTGACGAAACTAATGGTGAACATCTATTTTTAACCTGTGAGAGTTTAAATAGGTCATTGCTTCCCTGTGGATATGACCTGCTCTCCTATGAGTGGTTAATTTCAATTCAATACCTTGATTAGTCGATTTTTCCACCACTTAGAAATACAACGACAAATCATTTTAATCATTTTCTAAAGCAAAAATTGACTCATCAAATGGCACCGTTGCCGGGAAGGCAACGAGTCTAATAAGTTTGTAATTATTCATTTGTTCATGTTGATTTAAATTGAGGCATATTTAACTTGTTTTATCTGATTTGGTGCGAGGTACGCATATTACATACGAGTTGTCGCATCGACCTCAGCAATGCCGTTGTTGACCTTGTTTCCACCACTTGGAGGAGGGACTGAGCTTCGCATCTTGGTGGACCTTGACGCCACCAACCCGAGGAGAAGAATTTAAAAAAAGAATAGATCATCTTTATTCTCTACTTTTTCATTTAGATAAATTTAAACTTTAGGATTTCTTGCATTCATTATTTAGGACCCTTGTTCTGGGGTACATTTTTAGGGGTTTGTTCCTCAATTTTATTTTAGGCCCGTGTTGGGTAATTTTTCAGGTGTCTGTTCCCATTACTTTAGACTTAGGTTTTTCTTCTCTTTTGTGAATTGATAATATTTGTGCATAAGTGGTTAAAAAATAAATAAATCAAAACACGAGCTACCTACCCCTAGGATGAACCATTTAGGTGTGTATGAGCAACCTCTAGATTTATTTTTGGCATTGAGTGCATTCTCGCATCGTTGATTGTTGGAAGCAAGGTACGCATCCTCTTACTTTGCATCCATATCTTGATCACACATTTGCATTTGGACTTAATTCCTAGAGCACATAATTTGTCTTGAAATAATCTAACAAGTGGTCACATTAAATTTTTGAAAAGGACTAAGTAAAGGAGGAACACAATAAAACCCAAGGAGTTGAATTGAGACATTGTGTTGTGATTCAAAATTCAAATTCAAACTTTTACGGTGAATGCACACGTGCATGACTGTGCACTAAAGCACACAATTAGACACTCCTAGGTTTTGACCTACTAAGAAAGAACTCTCCTACCGTTGGATACCAAAGTGCTTGAAACTTAAATTCAAAGGTTTTGTAACTCCAAGGAGGGGGATACCCTATCACAGATTTTTGAGGGTAGTTAAGAAGCACTGCAAAAGCATAGCTTAAAAGGAAGGCTTAGGCCTACTTGCATCCCTCGATCTTCCATCCTTGGAGTACTTTACCATTTGAACTTTAGTGTAGAGCACCTAAGTTCCAATTAGGTCTTCATTAAGGCATTTCATAGGTCGACAATAGGCACGTAATTGATTGGGCAATTTGTATTGTCACCTACAACTAGACTAAAATCTCAAAGGCCTTAATTGATTAAAGACATAAAAGTCCTTTGGAATTGTGTTTGTTTGTGTATGCTTGGTAGGCAGTCTTTGAGGAGACAACTTGTGTTTAATTCAGAACCTGAAAGAATCCTTAAGAGAGTCAACCGAGAGAGGAGAGAGATGGCCGAGGAAGGTGAAAATAGAATTGTGCAGAACCAACGATCTTTGAGAGATTATTTTATCCCTACCAACCAACCTGGCCATACACTGAGAAGACCTGGGGGGAACAATCCATATGAAGTCAAGAGTAGTACCATGTCTCTGTTGCCCTCATTCTATGGTACTTCTAGGGAGGATCCCTATAGGCATCTGGAGGAATTCATTGAGGTATGTTCCACGGTGAGATTGCAGGGTGTTACTGATGACGCCCAAATGCGAACCCTCTTCCCTTTCTCCCTCAAGGATAAGGCGAAGCATTGGTATCACACTCTAGATGGTAGAGTGGATACTTGGGATGCCTTGAAGGGAGAGTTTTTAAAAAAATACTTCCCCATGAGCAAGACTAATCACTATAGGAGGAAAATCATAAGTTTTGCTCAACAAGATGGAGAATAATTTCATGATGCATGGGAGCCCTTTAAAGATTTGTTATGCTTATGTCCCCATCATCAAGTGACAAGATGGCAACTTGTAGAAAGGTTCTACACTAGATTAAATGACAAGCACAGGCAAACAGTGGATGGTGCCTGTGCAGGAACCTTTCTTGCAAAAACTGAAGATGAGTCTTGGGATCCTTTTGAGACCTTGAGTGAGAAGTCTATCCACCTAAATTCTGCCTATTTGGATAGGAAACCCACTCTTATGCAATGAAAGATTGAGGCAAATGAGGCTAGGGATACCCAGAATTTAGCCTTCCAGATTCAATTGTTGAACTAAAATATGGAAAGGCTTATGTCAAACCCTAGCCAACACACGCCAAATGCCTGTGCTTCCCAAGCTTCTCAATGCTCCATTTGCTAAGGCAATACACATGCTACTGTGGATTGTCATTTGGCCCCCCAATTCCCTAACCTTGTATAGGAAAACCTGAATGCCGCTCAAGGGTTCCATCCCAGACCTCGTAATGACCCTTTTTCAAACACCTATAACGAGGGATGGAGGAACCACCCCAATTTTTCATGGAGATAGGGGGATGTCTCTAATTCATGGAATTACATACCCTAACCCTTTTAGACTCAACAATATAATCAACCTCCTATGCCTTCCCAACCATCCAAGACTTCTGAGATGGATGAGCTTAAAGTCATGCTGAAGGCCATGCAGGAGAATCAAAGCATGATCATCCAATCTCATGACAAGGCAATCAATGAGATGAAATCACAAATTAGACACCTTGTTGAGGCCATGAGCAAAAGGGAAACTAGGAAGCTTCCCAATTCAATTGAGGAGAACCCTAAAGGGAAAGGGATTGTTTCTAGGGAGCAAGCCCAGGCAGTGACTATTTTGAGGAGTGGGAAAGAAATTTCCGAACCTGATGCTCCTATAATCCCACCTTCTAAAAACCCATCCACCCCGACTTTCTCCCCCACCGGAGAAGAGTAGCCCAACTCTTCTCCACTTGAAATCACTTCACCGGAAGAGGTTGTCCCCATTCCCCCACTTACTCGACATGACAACCCTTCCACCCAACGACCGAGAGTGCCCTTTCCAGAGTGCTTATCTGACTCTGGGCACACTTCTGCTGCCTCATCTGTAGCCAAAGATAGGATGGATGAAATCATGGAGACTTTCAAACAAGTGCAAATTAACCTGCCTTTACTTGAAGCTATCAGGCAGATTCTGTCGTATGCCTACTTTCTAAAGGACCTGTGCACGAAAAAGCAGTAATCGAGGAAACAAGTTCAATCAAAAGTTGTCCTGCCTGATTATGTTAGCTCAATTATACAACACAGGACACCCCCAAAACTTAAGGACCCAGGAGCCCCATACATCTCGGTGGTCATTGGTGACCTACATATAGACGAGGCTCTACTTGATCTGGGTGCAGGGGTAAACATCCTTCTGAGCTATGTATATGAACAACTTGGAGGAGGCAATCTGAAGCCTTCCCCTGTAATCCTCCAAGTTGCAGACCGTTCTTTGAAGACACCATGGGGCCTACTGGAAGATGTCTTTGTGAGAGTGGATGATTTCTTCTTCCCTGTTGACTTTCTAGTACTGGACACTGACCCTACCAACAAACCAACCAAGCCCTCAATCATCTTGGGCCACCCTTTTCTTGTGACTTCTAACGCTTCAATTAATTGTCACACTGGGGCATTAAAAATGGGCTTTGGGAACAGGAAAATTCAGCTTAATGTGTTTGATGCTTATAAACAAGCTGGATTTGAGGATTGTTCCCAAGTTGAGGTGGTAGATGATCTTATTGAAGAGACAACTCCTGCAATTTTATGTGATGACCCCCTTCAGCGTGTCATGCTAAATGAGCATTCCCATCTCTTGGAGGAATGTGAAGGGGATGTACTAGAACTTGAGGAATTGGTTGGAGTTTCTACTGAGTCTCTCTCCCCATCATATTTGCCTAAGGTAGATCTGCTACCTGAGATGGGGACTTCTGTTATGAAACCCTCAACCATACAAGCCCCCAATCTTGAACTGAAACCCCTCCCAGACTCTCTCAAGTATGTATTCCTTGAGCCAAATGATGCGCTCCCTGTAATCATCTCATCTGCACTATCTGAAGTGCAAGAGGGAGCCTTGCTAAATTGTTTATCAAGGCACAAGGAAGCCATAGCTTGGACGATTGCTGATATTAAGGGTATAGACTCTACACTCTGCATGCATCACATTTATACTGATGATTCCATCAAACCATTTCGAGACATGCAGAGATGTCTTAACCGCAACATGAGGGAGGTGGTTAAAAAGAAGATTTTAAAGTGGTTGGACACTGGGATCATTTACCCCATCGTAGATAGCAAATGGGTTAGTCCAATCCATGTGGTGCCAAAGAAGGCAGGCTTCATGGTAGAAACAAATGACCAGGGTGAACAAGTGTTGACCAGACCCTCAACTGGTTGGAGGGTCTACATTGACTACTGCAAACTAAACACCTCTACCTACAAGGATCACTTTCCCTTGCCCTTTATTGATAAGATCCTAGAGAGATTGGTAGGAAACGAGCATTTCTACCTTTTAGATGGATATTCTGGGTATAACCAGGTTGCAGTCTTCCCCGATGACCAAGATAAGACAACTTTTACTAGTCCCTACGATACTTTTGCATTCAGGCGTATGCTGTTTGGATTATGTAATGCACCAGCAACCTTCCAATAGTGTATGATGTCCATTTTCTCGGACATGATTGACGAGTGCATCGAGGTTTTTATGGATGACTTCTCCATTTACGGCTTGTCTTTTGACCAGTGTCTCCTGCACTTAGAGAATGTGTTGAAGAGATGTAAGGAGACTGGTTTAGTCCATAGCTTAGAGAAAAGCCACTTCATAGTACAAAAAGGCATTGTACTTGGGCATGTTGTGTCTGAAAGGGGCTTGGAAGTAGATAAGGCTAAGGTTGATTCTATTTCCAAACTCCCATTGCTCACGAATGTCAAACAGATTAGATTCTTTCTGGGCCATGCAGGCTTTTATAGGCAATTCATTAAGAATTTCAGAAAAATTCATAGGCCACTTTGCGACTTATTGGCAAAGGAATCTTCCTTCAATTTTGATTCAAAGTGTGCTGCAGCTTTTTATACGCTGAAGGAGGCCTTAACCTCTGCGCCTATTCTCTGAGCTCTAGATTGGACACTCTCATTTGACCTGATGTGTGATGCTTCAGATTACGTAGTGGGAGCAGTCCTTGGACAAAAGGCTGAGGGAAGACCACATGTGCTGCACTATGCCAGCAAGACTTTAACTAAACCACAACAAAACTACATAGTCACTGAAAAGGAATTACTTGTTGTAGTTTTTGCTCTGTAGAAGTTTAAGTCTTATCTTCTTGGATCCAAGGTGGTCATTTTTACTGATCATGCAGCAGTGGAACATCTTATTGCTAGGAAGGACTTTGAGCCACGTTTAATTAGGTGGATTCTACTCCTTCAAGAGTTTGACTTGGAAATTCGTGAAAAGATAGGTGTGAAAATGTAGTGGCTGACCACCTATCTCGCCTTCCCCTTGACGATTCTCCATTTGGAGACATCCGCGAGACATTTCCCGATGAAACCCTTATGGCGGTAACACTGACTTCACCCTGGTATGTGGATACAGTTAATTACTTGGTCACTAGAGAAACTCCTGGCTCTTGGGATGAGCAACAATGGAAGCGATTCATTTCCCAAGCTAGATTCTTTCATTGGGAAAAGCTAGAATTATTTCATATTAGACAAGACCAAGTTTGGAGACGATGTGTGCCTGAAGAAGAGCAACAGAGTGTGTTGAGATTTTGCCATGAGCTTCATTGTGGATGACACTTTGGTGCTAAGAAAATAGCTTTTAAGGTTCTCTAGTCTGGTTTTTGGTGGCCTTCTTTATTTAAGGATTCCCATTACTTTGTTAAGGCCTATCTTAGATGTCAACGGACTGGAACAATTGGGAAGTGGAATGAGATGCCCCAACACCCTATCCAACCTGTGGAAATTTTTGATGTTTGGGGGATAGACTTCATGGGTCCCTTCCCTTCGTCCGATGGATTTGAGTATATCTTGGTGGTAGTGGATTACGTTTCCAAGTGGACAAAGGCTATTCCTACATGCACAAATGACCACTCTATGGTATTGAAATTTGTGAAGGCTAATATCATATCTCGCTTTGGCTGCCCCAAGATGATTATAAGTGATGGGGGACCTCATTTCTGGAACCATCATTTCAACTGGTTACTCAGGAGTCTGGGAGTAACTCACAAGATTGCTACCCCTTACCATCCTCAGACGAGTGGCCAGGTTGAAGTGTCAAATAGGGAGATCAAGAACATTTTAGAAAAGATTGTTAGGCCAGATAGGAAGGACTGGTCCCAAAAGCTCGATGATGCTTTATGGGCTTATCGAATGGCCTACAAAATCCCTTTGGGTATGTCTCCCTTTCAGATAGGGTACGGGAAAGCATGCCACTTACCTGTTGAACTTCAACATAGGGCACTTTGGGATATCCAAAGTGTCAACATGGATTTAGAGCAAGCAGGTAAAGCACGTTTACTGGAGTTGACTGAGCTTGAGGAGCTGAGGAATGATGCTTATGACACCTACCAAGCTTATAAAGAGAGAAATAAGGTCTTGCTTGATAAGTACATCCTTAGAAAGACCTTTGAGCCCAACCAAAAAGTCTAGCTTTTCAATTCTAGACTTAAGCTTTTTCTAGGGAAATTGAAATCACATTGAGATGGGCCTTACATTATCACCAAAGTGTTTCTGCATGAGGCTGTGGAGATCAAGAGCCCTTCCTCTTTAGCACCTCCCTTTACCGTCAATGACCAATGATTAAAAGCTTACATTACTTTGGATGGCCATCTGGTTGACGAGGTCACTCTCGAGGAGCCTTAGCTCCTTTCTTTCCCTCCTCAGGTAACATCTTCCCTTGGACATTTTATTTTCAATGAGGACATTGTTTGAACCAGGCATGGGGGGATAGGACCTAAGGCATCTATACATAGCATTTATACATAGTGCATTCATGCATTTAGTTAAAACATTCTGCATTACATACGTTTGCATTGTTAACAAAAAAATAAAAAGAAAAACATTTTGCATTATTGAGCTTAACTGGCTAGGCCCTACATTCTTAGGCAGACAAGAACTTTAGGTTAGACTAAGTTGACTCTAGGGTTTGACTTAGAAGCTAAGTTGTGTTACTAGATTTAGACCTTTAGGGTCCTTTGTGGACTTGAAAAAACTCAAGTAGGAGTTAAGTTGCGGACCATTCCGCAAGAGGTTGAGGAAGGAAAGTTAAGGATTGAGTTAAAGGCTGGGCAGTACTTGATGTCTTTTTCTACCTTTTGGTTTACAAGCCCTCATAACCTAAGCATCCACATTTCACACACTTGGTCTTGTGTAAATAATGATAACCTTAATTCCTTTCTTGGAGAACAAAAAAGAATTTGGTTCTTTTAGTTTTGACTTAGGAGAAGCTTGAAAACACAAGTTGATTAGAAGAGTACCTACCGCAGGAGAGGTGGAGTATATACTCACCTTGAGGATGCGATGATAACATTTCACCTCCTCGGTGCTTGTCTCTTAGGATGACCATCTTACTGAGGGCATGTAAGCACATTATGCGGTTCAGGTACCATGGGCGGCCCTATCTTGAAGTGCCGATTGCCATAGGCCTGAATTCGCTTTAGAAATCCATGGGCGATACTATCTTGAAGTGTCGATTGCCAGGAGTTCTTAGGGTCGCTATGTGCGATGCTATCTCGAAGCATCGAAAGCCAGGCACCCTTCAAGGTTCGGTGATGGGGACAATGAATCCGACACAAACCGTGTTGAGAGCTGATCCAAGGTTAGACTTAGATGAATCAAACAAAAAATTATATATGAGTGAAAAAAAAATCCTCTTTTTAGGTTGGCAATCATTCCAACCTCAAATAAATCAAACCATTGCACATGCACGGATGCTTTAATCTCTGGGACCAATAAAACTTAGGGTAGAGTTAGAAATCAGGGAAACCTGTGCCTACAACTCATCCTTAGCCAACCTAGTTTGTAGCTTAGCAACTACTTAGGAACCTTAGGTTTAAAGTCTGAACTTAACATGTTTCTAAAAGAAGACCGACTGGGTTGGCTAGTCGACTTGAAGAGCTAGGTTATTGATTGAATTTGCTAGGGACTAGCAAAAACTAGGCATTGGGGCATTTGATGAGCCCATATTTGTCGGCTATTTAGATATTTCATTGCCTAGATATTAAGCTATCTTTAACATTTATTTAGCATGTATTAGGATGTAAATATATTAATTTATGTTTTTAACTCAATTGCATAATTCATGTATTGCATTCATAATTAAATGCATTTAGAATTAAGTTAGAATGGCTTGTGAGTGCATTACATGTATTGTTTGGTTTTAACATAGAAAGTAAGGGTTTGCATATAAATAACCCCTCATTTCTTTTCTTTATTTTATCTCCAACAGATGCATGTAGGAGAGTTGCGTCAGCTATAATGCACAAGCGACAATAGTGGATCCTTATTCCCCACGATGTTCGTCATTTCACCTCTTCTTCAACCAACGTCCGCCTGCATGCTTCCTCTTGCAGCATAAAAGAAGACTCCAGCCGCACCATCACCAGCAGGCCATCACCCCCAATCCACTAGTACATAGAGAGCCAAGCTCTCTTCCATTCCACCACTGTCGGCCTCAACCGTAAGCATGAGTGCACACCATCGCAGGCAAGTAGGGTGACAGACTACTGCGCCACCGTTGGCTTGTGCAGATAACCATGAGCACCTTAGCGTGCACTGCCACCATCACCAACACTAGTAACCACCGACATAACCATGTGCCAGCAACCATCCCCGCTTATTTAAGACTTCTGGGAATGTTCCCAGACGTCTGACCTCCCAACACCCACTTACTCATCTTCTTCCTCTTTTCGTTCTCTGTTTCCTTTCCACCGAAAAGAACCCATCACCACCAGGTGCTACCTCCTTCCCACGCACGACGCCCATCATTGCCATCCTTCAACGCGCACTAGTAGCGCCCCTTCGTGTGTAGCAGTGCACCACGCGTGTCCTGCACATCTGCCCCTTGCTCCTCTGCCATGGCCTTGCCCGCACATGCCTGCATAGGCCATCACCCCCTCGCTGCACCTCCGCATGCACAGCAGCAATGAGCAACCATGCCCCAGCCAACCCTCCAGCACATTCATCCCCCTCGCTTGCACCTCCGCCACACCCACAGCATACTCCCGCGCACCCTTCAGCAGTGTGCAGCACCGCTTCCTCCTCCAGCCAGCAGTAGCAGCACTTGCAGCCATGCTCAGCAGCATCTACGCATGCGCCTGCATGACCTGCACACGGCCTCGCCGACCCCAGCAGTACGCATGCGTGCTACTGCACCTCTTCGCGTGTGCACCTTCACAAGCGTTACATCAGCAGTAGCGAGCAGCCACCGCCATCCACCGTCACTCCTCTCCTCCATGCAGCTGGCTTTGATCATGCCACGTCTTGCCACCACTGCTGTCGAGTAGCCCTTAGCCCGTTAGACCTCCAGTGAGCCTCACACCTTCGGCCATGGTCTTCCCCATGCACTTCGAAGAGGGAGATGCATTCCTCTATTTTGGGTGAGATTAAAATTTACATTTGTGTGCCATTAAGGTGGAAGGGATTTTTTAGGTATTAATATTTTATTCTGTTGATTTTATGGGTATCTCCCTCTTGTTTTTCTTAATTACAATATCAACATGATAATGTCTTATTATCTCAATTGAAAAGTGATTTAGATCTGATTTCTTGACGAAAGTAATTGTGAACATCTATTTTTAACTAGTGTGAGTTTAAATAGGCCATTACCTCCCTGTGGATATGACCCACTCTCCTCTGAGTGGTTAATTTCAATTCAATACCTTGATTAGTTATTTTTTCCACCACTTAGAAATACAAGGACAAATCATTTTAATCATTTTTGAAAGCGAAAATCAACTCGTCATTGACCCTAGCGGTTAAAGCACCCATGCGTATGTGCATCAAGTCTTTAGTTTTCCAGTGCATTTTTTATAAGAGAGAGATTTATTTTGAGAGTTTTCTCTTTTTTCTTTTCAAATTCCCCTAATGCCAACATGGAATTGGCTTTAAACATGATTTGTATGAAATTCCTTGTCAACACCATCAATCGTCACAGGGTCCTTGGCAATTGATGCTTCGAGATAACATCGCCCATGGAAACTCCTAGAACCCTTAGCCTTCAACACTTCGGGATAGTGCCTCCTATAGCGTACTATAGCTAAATTCAGATCCTAACAATCGACATTTTGGGATAATGTCACTCATGACATCTAAACTAGCACAAAGTGCTTTTGTACCTCCAGTAAGATATTTAGATATCCAAGGAGTCAGACACCGAGGAGACGGTATGTTATAATGCATCTTCGAGGGGAGTATTTTTCATTCCTCCTCTCCGCGTCGGGAATTTATCCAATCAACTTGTGTCTTCGAGTCGCTCCTATTTTGTACGCGAAATAGGTACGCAAAAAAATGTGTTCGTCATAGTAAATGCACGTAGAAACTTTTGAATTTGTACGTAAAATTGAACTCATAAGGATTTTCGAATAAAAATATGAGAGTCCGAGTCATAAGCAAGGAGGTAAATAGATTACAATTGCTTTCCTAATTAGAACTAGAATTAAATATCAAGTAGGATGATTATTAAAACTAATACTAAATCTAATAGCATGCAACTACTAGAACTATAATATACTACTACTAGAAAGCATACAACTTAAAGGCAAGTTGAAAAATAACTAGAACTTTATTGAATAAAATGAGAGTTTAGCAGAGATAGTAGTATTGCAACTAAAGGAATGCTTGGAAAATTATAACTAGAACTAGATTACTACAGCTCTAACTAGACTAGAAAAATGAAGAAATTTTGTGCTTCGAAGGTGAAGTATGGAGCATCGATGTAGATACGGATGCGAAGGTGCACCCGCCAGAACCATCAGAGTTGGCGTGGACTAGTACTAGTTAGTAGAGACTACATGGAAGTAGGAAATTTTATGTAGGAGATATGGTTTCAAGGGAGGTGGCTAAGTGTATCTATAGGAAATAGGGATGCTTCCTATTGGTTGATTTAGGTTACCTAGGATCACCAAGTTGTAAGGCTAGGATTTAATGGGTTAAGGATTAATGGATAGAATTAAATGATAGGGATATTGTGAATTAAATAACTAAATCGAGGAGGATAAATAGGTTACGTAAGGTGCATGTGGAATGTTGACGTAAGGTGTGCATGGGATTGGTTTGGGATTTACGTGGGTGGCTTTCGGTGGCACACGATGATGGGATTTATTTTGGTGGGTTAGGGTTTTGCATGGGAATAGGAATTTGTTGTGTGTTTTTCGGGTGTGGGTATTTGTTAGTTGGGATATTAGACGTGGGAATTTGTTGCATGGCTGCATTTGACGTGGGGTGTTTTTTTTTTTACGTGGGATTATGGGAATTGCTGGGGAAGTCATGGTCGTGGGTTGTTGGGATTTGGGTTTGTTTCGATGGAAAGTTATGCGTTCGCTGCATGGGATGGGTTTTTAAATTGAGAGGAGGGGGGTTGACGTGGGTGAGTGCACGGGGGTAGGTACGTAAGGGATAAGTTGGAAATTGTATGGGTTGGTTTGGAAATTTAGGAAAATAAGTGTGGGATTTTTAGTGATAAGGTGGGTGTGGGAATTTACGTATAGGCTGTTAGGCTTAGGTTAGGGCAAGATAAAAGGGCTAATTAAGTTAGAAATAAGTCTACCAAACTAGGTTCAATTCTCTTCCAAGTAAGCTCAATTTTGATAATCCAATCAACCTGAAATTTTGTATCTGTACATATAAAAATATAAACACATCAAGGTACCCGATACAATTGTACATAAAAATTGCACAAAAGCTCACAAGTATGCATTATTTACAGAATGATCTAAAATAACTAATCTAACCTAACTAAATGCAATCTAACCCAAATTACCTTTTGACTAACATTAATTAGGCATTAATTAACATAAATAAATATAGAAATATCACAACCCCATGCCTATCTTTTACTACTCCTCAAGCAAATGCAAGAATAAAAAATGAATGCAAAATATACGATCCATGCTAATTATAACTCAGCCCCCAATGGACTGCTTATTCCTTTTTATCAATGATTTGACAAAAGATTTCTTCTTGTCTTCTTTCAAAGATTTAGAGATTCAAAGAAATGTGAAAATGATGTGATAGTAGCCTAACGGATCCCAGTGAAAAGCCAACTTGCATTTAAAGTTCGTACTTGACCCTCGGTAAAAATTCTATCGGGATAGGCAAACTTCTTCCATCGGGGATACAAATAAATTGAAATTTCTATCATAGCTTTTTGGCTTAGGTAGAAGATATCTGAGTCAAATGATTTTATATTTGGTATCTCGTACTCATCTGGTGCTACATGTAGACTAATACTACAGACTCTAGATCTCTAAACTATCAAACAAGTCAACCCAGAGAGAGGCTAAAAAAATTATGCTCTCTTGGCATTCCTTTGCACTCACTTACTCTCTTTTTCTTTTCTCTCTTTTTTTTTCTTTTCCTTTTTGAGCTTTTCTTTAGAGAGATCACGATCTCACCAGATTTTGTAAATGTACTAAATATTTGGTGGCCTCACATGGCATCAATTAAAGTTCTGATAACCCAATAACTAAGTTATAATTTCTCAACCCATATTCAAGCGATCAGAAATACATAAAAAGTAGGTCAGGGCCATATTTGGTGAATCACAAAGGGAGTGGGTCTTGTTGCCTCAATGAAATAAACACAACTATGAACTTAACACTTTTTTTTTTCAAACATTTTCTGCTTTTTTTTTTTGAAATTTTTTTTCTTCTCTTTTTCTTCTATTTTCCTTTCTTTTTTTTCTTCTTTCTTTTTTCATTTCTAGCAACGCAACACACATAGCATAAATTTTTATTGACGAGGCATTATTAGGAATGATGATGTTCAAACGGCTAATGTGTGGCTTCTTTGGTAGAAGTGCCTACTCTCAGCATCGGGAAGAGATGGATGGGATAAACGTACTTCTAACCTTTGATACTAATACCCTTCTTCAGCTGAAAATTTCACAAAGGACAATTGTAACCATCCACTTTAGTCATAGTTTATTAGAACTCTATCTTTGCATATCTACCTTATTTGGTGGCTCTTAGGAATTCACGCATAATGTTCGCATGCAGG
Organism: Thalassia testudinum; assembly: GCA_037157565.1. Classification (NCBI taxonomy): domain Eukaryota; kingdom Viridiplantae; phylum Streptophyta; class Magnoliopsida; order Alismatales; family Hydrocharitaceae; genus Thalassia; species Thalassia testudinum. The sequence goes on from JAZHRO010000063.1 coordinate 139,396,549, forward strand.
AACTGTGAGCAACAACTATGCCTAACTCTTAGGTATCATTATCCAATTATCCATAACTTAAGAGTCCTCACACTAGACTTAGAGCACTGCTAGACACTCTACTCTCACCTCACAAATGTTTGGTAGATCTAATGAAAGATAGTTTTCTTGATTCCCTATCTAACTATCCAAGGGTTCAGAAAAAGAAGCAATGCTTTTCTTCGACAAACTAAAAATGTCTATTGGTTTTCATAAAGGATCCATTACAAAGTCTTCATGCAAGTGAAATAAATGTACTAGATTCTAAACTAAGAGACAATTCAAGAAGAGAATCTTGAATAAAAGCTCTTTGATAAAAAATGTTTTGAATAAATTCATGAATGCAATTTATATAAATGTTATGTATAAATAGGTTTTTTTTTTCAAAAACACATACTACTTTTTGATGACACAACTAATTCAAGAAAATCCACTAAAAACTTATAATTTTGGAGATAAATAAGAATGACTCTCAAAAATATTATCTACCTCCCATGCCTATTTCATACAATGTCCTCAATGCATGTAATGAACATAAAAGAAGAATAGATGTTACCTTGAAATCAGAGAATTCTAAAGAAATCATGACTCGATCAACTCCAAGCCTAAATAAAATTTCTAAGCAAATAACAAGATTATCTACAAATGTTGGGTTGCCTCCCAACAAGCCCTGAATTTTATATCTACAGCTAGACTTAGTCAAATCCAGCTTGAAAAGATTCCAGAAGCATTGTACTTTCAATCAGAGGTTCCTAGTCAACATTCTCATAATAAATCTTCAATCTCTATCCATTCACCACAAATTGTTGCCCAGTTTTGGGATCACGAATTTCAATAACTCCATTAGAAAATGGCTGAACCACAGTATATGGTCCAATCCATTTGGATCTAAGCTTGCTAGGAAATAGTCTAAGTCTAGCATCAAAAAGCTAGACTTTCTAATTAGGTTCAAAAGATTTCCTACTGATGTGCTTATCATGAAAGTCCTTAGCCTTTTCATTATAGATCTTAACACTCTCATAGGCCTCTCTTCTGATTTCGTCTAACTCATTGAGTCGGAGTTTCCTTTGTTGTCTAGCCTTATCCAAATCAAGATTATAGTTCCTGATAGCCCAGTAAGCTTTATGTTCCAACTGAACAGGAAGATGACAATATTTACCATAAATTAATTTATAAGGAGACATCCCAATCGAATTTTTGTAGGCTGTCCTACAAGCCCATAAAGCATCATCTAATTTCAGGCACCAATCCTTTCTATCAGGTCTAACAGTCTCTTGGAGTATGTTCTTAATCTCCCGATTTGAGAATTCTACCATTAGTCTAGGGATGATAAGGTGTAGCAATCTTGTGTTGCAACCCATATTTATTCAATAACCCTTGAAATTGGGCTTTAGTAAAATGAGTCCCACCATCACTAATTATAGCTCGAGGCATCCTAAATCTTGAGAATATATTTTTCTTCCCAAAGTCAATAACAATCTTATGGGCATTTGATCTAGTGGGAATTGCCTCAATACATTTAGAAATATAATCCATAGCAAGTAATATATACTGAAATGCATGTGATGCTGTGAAAGGACACATAAAATCTATACCCCATACTTCAAATATTTCAATAATCAGAACTGGTTGAAGGGGCATCATATCTCTTCTTGTCATACTTCCTAAAGATTGACACCGAATATAGGCATTATAGAAACTATGTGCATCTTTAAATAAAGTTGGCCAATAAATTCCACACTGCAACACTTTTACAGTAGTTTTCTTTCCTGAGAAATGTCCTCCACAGGCCATATTATGACAAAAGGTTAAGATACTTGAAAATTCATATTCAGGCACACATCTCCTAATAATCTGATTTGCACAAAGCCTGAATAATAAAAGATCCTCCCAAAAATAATGTTTAGCTTCAGAGATAAACCTTAGTTTCTATTGTTTAGTCCATTCATTGGGTATTTTTCCTATAGCTAAGTAATTTTCCAATTCAGCATACCAGGGAAGTCCTTTATGGCCTATGGTCAAGATTTGTTCATATGAGAATTGATCTCTGATTGGAGGTGCAGGGCAAGATTATCCAGATTGAGTCATGAAAGATTGGCAACCACAACATTCTGAGAACCAACCTTGTCTTTGATTTCAAGGTCAAATTCTTGTAAAAGTAAAATCCATCTAATTAACCTTGGTTTAGCATCTTTCTTTATCAGCAAGTGTTGCAGAGCTTTATGATCAGTATAAACAACCACATGGGATCCAATAATGTAAGATCTAAACTTCTCAAGTCTAAAAACCATAGCTAGCAATTCTTTCTCTATAGTTGTGTAATTTCTTTGAGCATCATCTAGAGTTTTGCTAGTATAATAAATTACCATGAGTTTTTTCTCAATCTTTCGTCCAAGGACGGCACCAACAGCAAAATCTGATGCATCACAAATTATCTCAAAAGGATGGGACCAATCAGGTGGTTGCAAGATCAGGGCTTTGGTCACAGAGTCCTTAAGAGTTTGATAAGATCGGGTGCAATCAGGAGTAAAATCAAAGGTGTTATCCTTAGGCAAAATATTTATCAAGGGTCTAGAAATCTTGCAGAAATCCTTTATAAATCTTCTATAAAAGCCAACATGCCCCAAGAATGATCTAACTTGTCGAACCAAGCTGGGAGGTGGTAGATTGGAGATCAAAGTAACTTTAGCTCGGTCAACTTCCAAACCTCTTTCAGACACAATATGTCCAAGTACAATCCCTTCTTGAACCATAAATGGCTCTTTTCCCAACTCAAGACCAGATTTACCTTCTATACTTCTCCTCAGAATCTTTTCTAAGTTTCTTAGACACTCATCAAAGGAATCTCCAAAAATTGAAAAATCGTCCATGAAGACTTCTTAGTAATAACCGATCATGTCCAAAAAGATCGCCATCATGCACCTTTGAAAAGTCGTAGGTGCATTGCAAAATCCAAAAGGCATTCTACGGAAAGCAAAGGTTTCGTAGAGACATGTAAAAGTCATCCTTTCTTGGTCTTCTGGACTGATTGCAACCTAGTTATATCCAGAATATCCATCCAAGAAATAGAAAATTTTCCTTCCCGCCAATTTTTCTAGGATCTGATCAAAAAAAGGTAGTGGGAAGTGATCATTTTTAGTGGCAGAATTGAGTCATCTATAATCAATGCAAACTCGCCATGTAGTTGTGGAGCGGATCGGGATGGATTCGCCCTTGTCATTAGTCACCACAGTTAGCCCTGCTTTCATAGGTACAACTTGAATTGGGCTTACCCAAGGACTGTCATATATGGGGTAAATAATGCCCGCATCAAGCCACTTAATTATTTCCTTTTTGACAACTTCCTGCATATTCGAGTAAAGTCTCCTATGTAATTCATGAGAAGGTCAAGCATCTTCTTCCAAGTATATCTTGTGGGTGTAGTAAGTAGGACTAATACCCTTCAAATAAAAAATGGTCCATTCAATAGCTTTCTTATTTGCATTTAGGGCCATAGTCAATTTAAGCTCTTGATCCCTAGTCAGATGGGAGTTAATAATCACAAAGAGGGTCAGATTAGGTCTTAAGAAGACATATTTCAAACTACTTGGGAGGGGCTTTAACTCCAATTCAGGTGGGACCATGAGTGAGACTAGTTGAGTAGGAGAAGATGGCGTAGGTAGCCTCTCCATAAGAGGATCAATTCTGAGTCTTGAGTCAGGTGCTAGAATCAGATACTTGCAAACTTCCTTGCACTTAGGTTCCAAATCAGTTTCTTTTCTTAGTTGAGTCAAACATGCTAGCAGAGGATCCTCAATAAGGTTAATTGCCATGCTTTCATCAATATCATCATCTTTTAAGTCCTCAATAGCTCCACAATCATCAAAGTTTTTCATTTCCTTAAAAACATTTAATTTCATCTTTTTATCTCTAAAGGCAATTTCCATTTTTCGCGATTCACAATCAATGTGGGCTTTAGCAGTAGAAAGGAAGGGTCTGCCTAAGATGATTAGGGTATTGTAGAGTCATTCAGGCACCTCCATATCAAGGGCTAGAAAATCAACAGGGAAGTAAAAGTCCTTGACACAAACAATCACATCCTCTAGAATCCCGCGTGGCTTGGTGATAGTCCGATCGACTAGTTGAAGTGTCACATTAGTGGGCTTCAGGTCACCTATGGCGAATTTCTCATATAATACAGTCGGGATTAGATTAATGGAGGCACCAAGATCCGATAGAGATTTATCCAAAGTAATATCCCATTCGAACAAGAAATCAGAGGGGCTCCTGGATCCTTCTTAGAGGGAAGGTTATTTAAGATGATTGAGCTAGCTTGTTCAATTAAGATACTTTCCTAGGATTATTAGATTTCGACCTGTGCTTTGTGGTAGTCAATTCTTTTAAAAATTTAGACAGGTTGGGATATGTTCAATGGCTTCCAAGAGCGAGATATTAATCTATACTTGTTTGAACACATCCAACCAAGTCTCAGTAGTAGATTCAGGCTTCTTCTTCCTAGGCCTATTTAAGGCCTGAGGAAAAGGTATTTGGATCTTTAGGTCCTCAAAATCATGAGCCTGATCCTCCTCCACAATAGGCTCCTTTCCCAAGTTAGGTGTACAAGGATCCCTAGAATGTAGAGTAGGAGTCATAATAAGATCCTGGGTAGTCTTTCCACTTTTCAGAGTGATCGAACTTGCTAAAGCAGGTGGATACTGATTCGGATTTTGGGAAGAGCTGGTCATAGAGTACATATTCGATTGAGGAACCTGATTATAAATAGTTCCCAGATTAGGAGGAAGATTGAAACCAAGTGGAGTCATAGGAGCTTGCTAAATCAAATGAGCTTGATTTTGAATAACCCTTTGAGGGAAATTTCCTTTAATTGGTGCATTTCTAGGGCTTGGAAGGAGTTGTGAGGGTAGGGTACCAATAGGCCTATCATTAGGCTTAGGCCCTATCTGGTTCTTCATATCCCTAATGGACTAGGTCAACTACTGCATAGCTTGCAACATGAAAGTATTTGTGTCCATCAGTTGCTGGTTCTAATTCAATATAGCCAATTTAGTTTGGCTAGGCTAGTTAGGGGGCAAGGGTTGATAATTTTGACCCTGGTTATAAGTGTTAGGTAAGCTAGGGTTCATCTGATAGGGTCTAGGCTATGTAACTTGTTGATTTACTTGCCCCTGGCTTTTCCAAAGGAAATTCAGGTGGTTTCTCCAACTAGGATTATAGGTGTTGGAGAAAGGATTGTTTCTATTCCCTTGGATAGCCGACCCATCCTCATATCCATATGAGGATGAGGATAGGAGTGTGGAGTTAGGATAGCAGGGATCAAAGGTTCCTGCTTAGGTCCCATGTAAAGGGCCCCGGGTTAGTTGGCTTGCATCTTGAGCCATGTGTAGCTTGTTCACAAACTCCCTCCATGAGGAAGCTTGGATAGTGGGTGATGGGAGGGTTGCTCCCTTCCTATTGTGGCTCATCAATTCATCCATACTACTAGAAAAAGCTATTTTACTGTCGGTTATTTGCCGTCGGTTTTCCAAGTGATGGCAGAAATATTTTTGCCATTGCTTATTTATATAAGCAACTGTGAATACATCATTAAAACTAGCCCCCTCCATCCCTTGCAAAAAAGTAATATGTGATAAATATTTGCCATCGTTTATTGTAAAAAGCGACGACAAAAATCCAGATAAAATTTACCCATGGAAGGCACCAAAATTTGGGCATGAGTTTAGAATTAATTTAGACATTTGCTGTTGCCTTCTAACATAACCAACAACAAATTTTGGTCCATCTAAACCCACGCAAAGCCCTCTCCTCCCACACATTTTGCATAAACCCTTCTCTTCCTCCTCACTGCCCCTCCTATAGTGTCAATTGTCATCCCTCCTCAATCTTCGGCTGTCGTTTTTTATCGTCGCTCATCTTCCCCCTCCTCAAGTAACTCCTCCCAACCCTCCTCCTCTTCCTCATTTCCCTCCTCCTTGTCCTCCTCCTCCATGACTCCTCGTCTTCCTCCTCCCCACTGCCCTCCTGCCAGCATGCCCCCCCCTCCTCCTCCTCCTCGCCCCTCTCCTCTTTCTCCTGCCTGCTTCCCTCCAACATCTCCTCCCCGCCCTCCTCCTCCTCATCCTCCCCATCCCCCGTCTCCTCCTCCTCCTACTGCGACATCCTCTTCCCCGTCCCCCGCCTCCTCCTCGTCCCCCCTCCTCCTCTCCTCCTACTGCCTTCCCTCTCCTCATCTCCTCTTGCCTTCCCCCTCCTCCTTGTTGACCCTCCCCTCCTCCTCCTCCTCCCTACCCTACTGTTGCTACTGCTCGCCCCCTTCCTCCTCTCCTCCTCCTACATACCCCTTTTATGCTATACTTACATATACGCAAATGCCCTTCCATAAGTGAGTTATTGGGTGGTTAGTTGTAATTCATGTTGAATTTAACCAAAGGTTTACAGTAGGATGTGGCATTAATTTGAACTATGTAATAGAAATGCCAACTGGATCTTATAACTGATAGGTATGGCAACCATTTAAGTGATTGAATTGCTTTGGTACTACAATCAAAATGTAAGATGTCATCAACTTGAAAACTCACTTAAATATAGTTCCATGTTAACTTGCCATTAAAGGGCATACAACTAGATGAAAATTTATTTTTTCAAGCATACAAATTCATAGGTGCATCTAGGAAGAAATAAAAAAGGGTAAAAGTATACATGCAATTCCAAAGTTTAAACATTACAGAAGATCTATCTAAACAACCTTGGGAATTTATGATTCATTATTAATTAGACCTCCTAAAATGATAGTTGATGACATGTGTAATTTATTACAGGTAAATATCTTGAAAAGAATTCACCATAGAAATTTGGTGCCTTTTATCAGCTATTGTGAGGATGGGAACAATCTTGCCCTTGTTTCTGAATACATGCCCCAAGGAAGTTTAGAACATTTATCAGGTACCACATAGAAAGCCTGTTTGATGCTTACGTGAATTTTATTATTTGGAAAAGAACCTTTTACAACTATGTTGCAAAATGAATTTAGCCATTCTAGAATTTCCAAAGGCTAGTATTCTATAAAGTAAGAATAGGATTCTAAAAAGATTGGAAAATCATCCATGAATGGAAGTTTAAAAAACACAGGAAAGGAAGTACGTGCTAGTCAATTACTTCGCCATCCTCACCTCATCCTGGATGACACGGAGATTGTGAATTACATTACAATTGTTATTATTGTGCTAATTTTATGTTTTAAATTAATTTGTGCCATGCCATTTTTATGCTGTGGTTTATGAGCTTAGGACTTGGTATGATGTTTAAAAATTTCTATTAATGGATTTTTGGATGGCTATCACTACTGGGTGTCTTTATCACTGAAGGAGATTGGGGTGGGGGGAGGAGGGGAATTGTTGCTGTATTTGGCACCAATAATGCCGAAATAAGTAGTAGTGCCTATATAAGTATTAGGTTTTATGAATTGCTCAAATGCCTTCATAAGTTTGAGGCATATGCATTGCTTTAGAAGCATTTGCATGCAACAAACTACTCTTCTTTATTCATGTTGTACAGGGGTGTTCTGTAGACCAATGTGGTCGCAAGTGTTTTAACTCATTTGTTTTAGAGTTTTTTTGGTTGCCTTTAGGCGAAGAGTCTTGGAAAGTGGAGGGAGAAAAATGTGGCTTTCTGGTACATTCTATGGGCTTTCAGAGGAATAGGATAGCTTTTGTAGGGGAAAAACTTGGGTTGAAAAATGTAATAGATGGTTTCAATTTTTTCAACTTTGGTTTGAAAAACCTTGGTTTGGCACAAATACATGGAGTGTTAAACATATATCCATAGATAGTTTTCAATTTTTTCAACTTTGTTCCCTCCTATAAAGCATTTTATATATCTCTTGATGTAGTTCCAGTTTATCATGTAAATCATGTTTTTGGGCCCACAATAACCACAAGACATGTGTATGATGTGGCTGCTTAATATGTTGTTAGTGGTGCTATGGAGGGAATCAATGGTAAGTCTATGGGTTCTAATTTTTTTATTTAGCTAATTTTCTCTGCTAAGAAGAAGTATATAGACATTGTTGCATTCTTACTTGACAATTTTCTATTCTTCTTGACAATGTTTTGTCATGTTCTCACATTTTAGGGATGAATTCATTCATGGCAAGCAACTATTGATCTATCAACCGTGCTTGCGAATTATCATGACTGGACTTCTGTATTCCCGTAGGGATGATCTTTTCTTCTATGTGTCTCTCATCTGGAAATATACAATGAGATATGGTGTCTTCCCCATTCTATTTTTCTTCCTCTTTTTAATATTTCAGGCCTTTGCTTTAGAAAAACAATTCATTGCTTCTCTGTTTGTAGTCCTGCTTTGGATTGTAACATGCATCAACAAAAAACTTATGTAGAAGAATATGCTATATACAATTTTACATTATGACATCTATATTTTTTACATGTTGTCTCAACCTTTTTGTTGATTTTTTCATTTACGTAGGAACTTAATTCTTCATAAAGTGGTGCTTAGGATTCTTCATAAGGTTTGAAAGATTGACATAATCAAGCACTTTTATCATTTGCTCAATATTCTGATACATTGCAATGCCTATATTCTTATTGTCAATGATCTCTGTCAATGAATATATTTATTCTGCATATATTCTTTAATTTGAAAAACATTTGGTACATCAGAAAAGATGGCATTCCACATAAGCAGCCCAAATAGTTAGTAAGATTCCACTTTTTATATGGACACCCTTCCAAACACCTCTTCCCTCGTAATATTGCAGAGCCAGCTCTTCAACATTGCAATGCATACCTTCATAACCGTAATGGTATTTTTTGGCATTGGTTCATAAGTTAATGGTCTTCCTTGAATTTGAACCTAGTCATAGATATCAACGGATGACATCATTTTAGCAATATGACCCAAAATCCCTACATGAGTGGCATGCTTGTTTGATCTTCTAATTGATAGATGCAACAAAAGTTGGTACTTTCCAGTGTCTAGGTGGTTTTCCCAAGTGTAGAAGCCATCTCTATAGTGATATTCTTGAAAATTTAAGATATCAATCACCCCTCTTTCCAAATAATACCCTATCTGTGGGTATAGTCAATATTTTACTACTAACATGTAGCAATGTGGAAAAGATACCAGACTGAACTTGTGTTCTTGTTACACTTTCTAGCATAAATGTGTTATACATTTTAATGGAGTATATCAATAACCCCTCTGTGGGTTATATATGTTAGATAAGCTTTTCTTCTGAATTGGGAAAGAAAAGGGAAGACCCAATGTTTTTCTCTGCATGCAGATTGGAATTCTTGCAGAAGCAAGTGAGACTTGATGTTGTAGAAGTGACACAATTTATCTTACTAGTTTGTTTATCTTTCCTGCTTGATTTTTGTGGGGTCATCTGAATGAAATGTGATTTTTTGTTCATAATTATTAAAATGTAAGTATAGTTTTAACTTTGTCGTTAGGCTGCGGATGAATTGTGATTTAGCTACATGAAACTGCATCATAATGTGATCCAATTATGCTTGAGTAGAAGGTAATTAAAAGGTCACAGTTTACACAAAGTAATTAACAATTAAATAATGGTTATTTCCAACAAAATATTTTTAAAAAGAAATGGTAAGCTACATATTATAATAGGAACCTTGATGTGAATTCCCTATTAGACACTAGGCTGCACACCTATCATGCCATGTCACTACTGCAGGCAACTGCATCAAGCTCTTCCCATGCTTCTTCAAAAAAGAAAAAAGTGTGGTTGCACAACACAAAAATGTTCTTTTGTTACCATTCTATACCATGTGATTGAGTGTTTGTCAAAAATGTATGAAATCATAAGAAAATGTTGTGTAGTGCTGGGAAGTTAGTACATGATTTGGAACTTTTGGTTTTTCCAAGGATGAATATAATGTATAGTATTGATGTCCATCTTACCATGCTGTGAGTTTTGTGCCATGTGTATTTGTGTTACCTCTCCAATTCTCCCTCACTCTCTTCAACAACTCCAACTGAACCACCATAAGTTTACACCTCCACCATGCCACACACCTCCGGCAGGCCATCTGCAACACCTCAAGTCGATATAACCAACACCACTACTCTCAATGACATCTATAGTCATCATCCCATGACAATTGCAGCCAACATCCTAATGGCAATCAACTGAGGGTAATTGAGATTGAGGGGACTTTGGTGGCCTTTTCTTGTTAGCGGGTGTTTAGGGTGGGGTGGTGGAATGTGAAGGGAGAGGGGAGTTGGGCAATGTTATACCCGCTTTCTATCTGTGGGTATAGTCAATAACCACTCTTTCCAAGAGGATTGTACAAGGATCTTAATTTTCAGAATTTTTAAAAAAAATATCCCTACCTTTGCCGTCAGTTTTTGTAATAACCGAAAGGTAATTTTTTTGAATAAAGGTGACTGTTGACCGTCACTTATTATAGAAGTGATTGCAAAATTATGATATATGCTGTCGTTTATTTTTTGAAAGCGACGTCAAAAATATGAAACTGTGTCCTTGCATATAAGATATATGCTGTCGCTTATTTCATAAAGTTACGACAAAAATCTTTTTACCATCACTTATCAAAGTGACGACGTTGTCATTTAAACAATGGCAATGCTTAAAAGACAGTGCATTAACGTGGGAAAAAAATGGCATACAAACCCCGTCGCTTAATTTATAAATGACGGGAAATACAATTGCCATCGGTTATAAATTGACGGAAAAAGATCCAATCCGTTCACTGGGCAAATGATATTTCGACGTCAAATGTTCCTTGTAACTAACGGCAAAAAGATACAGCAACGCTACTTACGTCGGCATTAAAAGGTAATTTTTTGAACAAAGGTGACTATTTACCATTGCTTATTATATAAGCGATGGCAAAAATATGATATACATCGTTGCTTATTTGAAAGCGATGGAAAATATATGAAATTGTGTCCTTGCATATAAGATATATGTTATCGCTTATTTCATAAAGCGATGGGAAAAATCTTTTTACCGTCACTTATCAAAGCGACGACGTTGTCATTTAAATGACGGCAAAGCTCAAAGACATTGCATTAACGTGGGAAAAAGCGACATACAAACCCTATTGCTTAATTTATAAAAGACGGGAAATACAATTGCCGTTGGTTATAAACCGATGGAAAAAGATCCAATCTGTTCATTGGGCAAATGATATTTCAACGTCGGATGTTCCTTGTAACTGACAGTAAAAAGATACAGCGACACTACTTACGCAGGCATTGAAAGGTAATTCTTTTGAATAAAGCTAACTATTTACTGTCGCTTATTATAGAAGCGATGGCACAAATATGATATATGCCATTACTTATTTTTGAAAGCAATGACAAAAATACGAAATTGTGTCCTTGCATATAAGATATATGTCGTCGCTTATTTCATAAAGCGACGGCAAAAATGTTTTTACCATCGCTTATCAAAGTGACGACATTGTCATTTAAACAACGACAAAGTTTGAAAGACAACACGTTAATGCTGGAAAAAGCAACATAAAAACCCCGTCGCTTAATTTATAAAAGACGGGAAATACAATTGCTGTCGATTATAAACCGACGGAAAAAGATCCAATCCATTCGCTGGGCAAACGATATTTCAATGTCAGATGTTCCTTGTAACCGATGGCAAAAGAATACAGCGACACTACTTACACCGTCACTTTTTGGCATTGGTTAAAATGGCTTTGCCGTCGGTTTTCAACTGACGACAAAAGTAGAATTTATTGTAGTGCCAGTTTTTTAGATACAACCTCAACTTTGTCCAGCCTTTCACAGATCAAGTTCATATCCACATTGTTGGAGTTATCTTGGACCTCATAAATTCCACCTCTAGGTTGCATGGATCTTCCATAAGTTTCCACGGAGGCATTGTTCATGGAATTCTCACTCATATTCTCAAATAAATCAAAAGCACTGTTTTCACCTTTGCTCATAAAATTGCCTCCACAAGTGGCATCCACAAGGCTTGTCATATGATCATGATAAAAGATCTACACTAGTTGCCATCTAGGAACCTCATGATGCAGGCATTTTCTAATTAAATCCATGAACCTCTCCCAAGCTTCATGCAATGGTCCTTTAGGGTGTTGGGAGAAGGTGGTGATAGCTTTTCTAAGTGCATTGGTTTTCCCAATTGGGAAAAGTTTTTTCAGGAAGGCGCTTCTTAGCTCTCCCCATGTGTTAACGAGTCTTCGTATAGACCTAAACCAATGGCTAGCTTTCTCTTTTAGGGAAAAAGGGAAGAGTTTCATTTTAAGCACATCATCATGTAGATTGGGAATTCTAATTGTCTCACTAATGGCTACAAACTCTTCTAAGAATTGGAAGGGATCTTCATCATTATTGCCCTTAAAATGAGGTAGGAGCTGTATAGTGGAGTGCTTAATCTCAAATTGAACTTCTACAGGTGGGACCCTAACATAAGGTTGGTGTTGATACTGGGCAGGGTTGTAAAAATCCCTCAAAGGTCTAGCCTGCGGATGTTGGATCTGTAAAATCTCAAGCATCTCTTGCATTTGGGTCAGATGATCTTGTTGAAACTAGTTCAGTTGGAGTTGAAGGTCTTGGATCTGAGCCTGAGGAACCATTTGATTCGATTGTGGATTTAGGTCGGCTAGGTTTGCCATCAAATCAAGATCAGAGTCCAGGTCAGATGTAGAACTGGATTCACCAATAATCAGTCTCCACCTTGGTTCTCTTTGCAAAGGTGGCACGAAGTGTGGATTTTGTGATCTAGTTCCGTGCATACACTTGTAAGAATGGTATAGATGCAAAGAGAACAGGAGAGGGAAGTGTGTGTACAATGCAAGCAATCAAATTTTATCCCTAAAGGGTTGCACCTATTGGACCTAGTCCAAATTTTGCTAACCCTAGCTAAATGACCTGACCCTTGAATTACTTGGCTAGCTAGAAGGGTGGGAGTGCCTAGGACACCCTGCACAGCGGGACACCACTAGAGGTTAACACGGTTACAACACCGACCTTTCTTGTCACCAGTTGGTCCAAATAGATAAGGCCTCAGATACAATCAACTAAGTATAGCTCCAGTTTGGAAAATAAAATCCAACCTAGTTGACGTGTCTATCAAGTTACTTAGGGCTTAGGATTTAAATTGCACGGCATTAGATGATGGGCGTAAGGGGGGTGGTTGCCCAATTAGATTAATTGAATTGTGTTTGCATGCCAAACAAGGGTTCACAATACTAGCTTAATTGACGTGGTTGCTTTTAAAGTTCAAGTGCTTATATTAGTGAATTTTAGGATTCACTTGGTTAAATAGATTTAGACAATGGTTCTGATGAGGAACATAAGAAGTTTTGCAAGTCTCAATTGTTTGATAAATTTCCTTTAAGTATGGGGATGCAAGTGTGCTCTACCTTAATGTGAAACCCTAAGAGTAGATAGTGCTATATGATCCATTTTAGCCCAAAGAATCAAACGTGGAGCAACCTAGTCAAGGAAATCAATGGCCCTATTGTACCACCAACTAAGGCACCTAGAAATTTTTTTTTCAAATTTTTTATTGCATGTTATGTAATTTTTCTAGATTTAAAGTATACTGAGGGTTCTGTAGTCTGTTTTGACCCCCAGTTAGTAATCAAACATTCCATGTAATCAAATGTACACCAAATATTTTTTAAAAATTTTTCAGAGATTTTATATTATTATAGGAATCTAACACAACAAATTACAAATAAATCAGATTATATAAAAATTCTCATGATTTTTTGAAGTCTGAAAGTTAGGAATAATAATAGATTTGATAATAGTTTAGTTCACAAATTTTTAAAATTTTTATGTAAATCAGAATTGCATAAAATTTGGATATGTTATTTGTGACTTCAATACCGACATCCTGTATAAATGTCAGAATTTTTGAATGTGTAAAATTTCTAGAATTGAATTTGGAAAATCAAAGTTTGTTGCAACTTGAAAATGTAGAAGGTAGTTTTATTGGTTTTCAAAAGATAATACCCACCAATAAGAGCTTCTTTTTTTTTTTATGCAAACAACTCAAGTAAATGACTAACCTAAGGATTAAGATAGACACATAACCTAGATGAACAAATATATTTTTTTTTCAAACAATACTAAATGCAATTACTCCTAAGAGTCATGAATCTACCTAAGTCTAAGATGTAGATGGCTTACCTGGAGATCTTCACTTGCACTTTTTTTCTCATCGCTTCGCAATTCGTTCTTCTACGACTGCACGATCTTGTACGCAAAACGACAAAAAAGAAAACAAGTTAGATCTTACAAATGCAAATCTAGATGAAGTTATTGAAAGTGAAATAATCGCGTAGCCTCCTCAGCAATTGCACCAAAAAGTGTTTTATACGTGGAATAGGTACGCAAAAAAATGTGTTCGTCATAGTAAATGCACATAGAAACTCTTGAATTTGTAAGTGAAATCTAACTCGTAAGGATTTTCGAATAAAAATATGAGAGTCTGAGTGGTTTGCAGGGAGGCAAATAGATTATAATTGCTTTCCTAATTAGAACTAGAATTAGGTATCAAGTAGGGTGATTATTAAAACTAATACTAAATCTAATAGCATGTAACTACTAGAACTATAATATCTACTATTAAAAAGCATACAACTTGAAGGCAAGTTAAAAAATAACTAGAACTTTATTGAATAAGATGAGAGTTTAGCACAGATAAAAGTAGTATTGCCACTAGAGGAATGTTTGAAAAATTATAACTAGAACTAGATTACTGCAGCTATAACTAGACTAGAAAAATGCAGAAATTATAGGCTTCGAAGGCAAAGTCTGGAGTATCGACGTAGATGCGGATGCAAAGGCTTACCTGCCAAAACCATCAGAATTGGCATGGACTAGCACTAGTTAGTAGAGACTACAAGAAAGTAGGAAATTCTAAGTAGGAGATATGGTTCCAAGAGGGGTGGCTAGGTGTATTTATAAGAAATAGAGATGCTTCCTATTGGTTGATTTAGGTTATCTAGGATCACTAAGTTGGACTAGGGTTTAATGGGTTAAGGATCAATAGATAGAATTAAATGATAGGGATATTGTGAATTAAATAACTAAATCGAGGAGGATAAATAGGTTACGTAAGGTGCATGTGGAATGTTGACGTAAGGTGTGCATGGGATTGGTTTGGGATTACTTGGTTGGCTTTCGGTGGTATAGGATGATGGGATTTATTTTGGTGGGTTTTTGCATGGGAATAGGACTTTGTTGTGCGTTTCTAGGGTGTCGGCATTTGTTGGTTGGGATATTAGTCGTGGGAATTTGTTGCGTGGCTGTATTTGAAGTGGGATGTTCTTTTTTTTGCGTGGGATTACGGGAATTGTTGGGGAAGTCGTGGTCGTGGGTTGTTGGGATTTGGGTTTGTTTCGATGGAAAGTTATGTGTTCGCTGCATGGGATGGGTTTTTAAATTGAGAGGAGGGGGGTTGACGTGGGTGAGTGCATGGGGTAGGTACGTAAGGGATAAGTTGGAAATTGTATGGGTTAGTTTGGGAATTTAGGAAAATAAGTATGGGATTTTTAGTGGTATGGTGGGCATGGGAATTTACGTGTAGGCTGTTAGGCTTAGGTTTGAACCAGATAAAAGAGATAATTGGGTTAGGAAATAGGTCTACCAAACTAAGCTCAATCATCTTCCAAGTAAGCTTAATTTTGATAATCCAATCAACATTGCTTTGATCAACTTGAAATTTTGTACCTGCACATATAAAAATATAAGCACATCAAGGTATCCGATTCAATTGCAGGAAAAAATTACACAAAAGCCTACAAGTATGCATTATTGACAGAATGATCTAAAATGACTACTCTAACCCAAATTACCCTTAAACTAACATTAATTAGGCATTAATTACCATAAGTCAAATTTTCGTGAAAACATTTTTAGAACAGATACATTTTGGCATTATTCTTCATTATATGCACAAAACGAGGTTGGTGTGTGATTTTTTTGGGTTCCTAAGTTACCAAGTCCCGCAAACCAAAGGGCAGGCAATGGAGCCGAATACTCCCTAAGCCTTATACTTACTACATTAGCCTCGCAACTCCCTCAACCGCTTGAGAAATAGTCCAGATCATAACAAATACGTGAGTGTTTAAGCCCTAAAATAAACCCAAGAGGCCTAAAGTCAGTATCTCTCACCTATCCGCTCTCTAGCACTTCAGAAATTAATTAATCATTCATTCTAGCCTAGAAATTAGGTAACTCTCCCATAATCAAATGCTGGGACCAGCATAATTTTTGCACCTTTTCCTCTTTGTGTCTCTCTCTTTTGCTCCTTATTTTTCCTTCTTAATATACTTGCAATTCAACTCACAAAGATTCCATCTTCCTTTTTTTTAATGAAATATGGATGCCCTAACTGCATGTAAAATATATATACATATGCTATGAACAACCTCAGGTTATACCCTCCATGCCTAAATCTGACAATGTCCTCACTGGAAAGCAAAGATAAGGAAAGATATTACTTGAGGTGGAGTTACGATGTCCCCTAATGGGTGATTCTCGCAAATCGGGCTCTAGAAGTGAAGCAAGAGACCCAAAGAAGATATGTAACAAACCAGGCCTAGTGACTAAGTACCCCTTAATGTTGGCGAGATGGTGATGAAGAGTAATGCCAAATGCTCGCTAGATGTAGGTGAAAATAGGGTACTCCTCAGCTATTATTGGAGGTTTCACATAATACGCATGAGTAGTGACCTTCAGGAGTGCACGGTGAGGAGGCAAAGGCTCCTCAAGCAGATATGTGTGGGAAAAAGAGGGTGAGAAGAAGGACACCCTAAGGATGATGGCCTGACATGGACAAGAGTCGATCCATACTTGCCACTCTACCACAAGATGTATTGGTTTGGTTATCCCCCTATAAAGTAGGAATGTGAGAAGAGACTTCAGGAAGTTGTTTCTGAAGGAGTGTAGGTCTCTCAGTTGCAGGGTAGGGAAGCAAGTCAAAGAGAGCTTGAGAGGTTCAGCATTTATCCTCAACAACCATTCCAATTCCTAAATGCCATCAGAAGCAACCTTGGTAACTGATTGACTTTTATGCTATCTATCATTAGTGTGTGCATCTTGGAATGGGCCCAAATGTTCATCTTCCAAATTGAACTGATCAAGGGTGTCGCCCATTTCATTATCATGTAAAGGTGGGTTGAAAGCAATAGGAGTGTGAGTGTCCTCAACAATGACATCCCCAAGTTCTTGTTCGATTCTAGGATCTTGCCCCTGGGGTATATAGATTCCTTCATTAAAAGTATTAATTGCTTCCATTTCTTCCCAATGTTTGAGAGGATGATCATTGTAGTCAAAAGTCGGTAGGTACCCAAATTTGGATAAATCAGTAAGATCCTCAGGGGGTAAGTCCTTGAACAAAACATATTCCCCCCTGGAGTCACTCCATACTTTGAGTCCGGGCCCTTCAAAATCATCATCATCCTCATAAGTGCTTCTTCCCTCTTGCCCTAAGACTCAGGAAAATTTTCAAAACCAGGATCAATTGTTTCCTTATCCTTCTCAAAAATCAAATCTTCACATCCTTGAGACCAATATTGATCCAAGTCTTCCAATTCAGTATCAATTCCCTCAGTGTTACCTATATTGGGTACCTGTAAATCCTCAAAATGTTCAATGATAGGTGTTGGTCCCCTAAGTAGAGGATCATGTCCTTCCAATATGATTTCATCCGATATCCAAGACTCCTAGGATTCGTTAACTTTCGAATTATAATCCTCAGGGAGATCTAACTGAGGTGCAAGGTCCTCAGAGGTGTAAGGTATAGGTTCAGCATCCCTAGGATGTGGTCCAGATTCCACCTCAAAATCCAGAATGGGAGTTGGATTGACTATTTGACTACGACCTGTTTCATCAAATGTAACAAAGATACTATCATTCGGGTCGAGTTCATCTAGTGGGACCATTTTCCCTTTCTTGTGACTCCAATTAAGATTAGGTGGATAATCACTAGGATTGCCTTCTGGTGGGCATATCTCATGGGGGACATTTAAGTGATAGCTACTCCTCAAAACAACATCCCTGTTGTCATTGTTTTCCTTGAAATTGTCTTGGTAATTGGTGGTATAAAGGTAGGGATTAGAATTGACTGTAGGAGGGTCGGTCAGTCAATCTTTGATTATTCCTCAAAATCTCTCCCATAGAATTCATCATTTATTTCTATTATTTTTGCATGTCTATCATAAAAGAGGAGAGGCTACTATCAGATTGGTGAGGATAGTCAATCTCAGGTTCAAGTTGCCTAGGAGTGTTAGTCTAACCTCGATAAGCAAAATCGTTAAGGGTGGGTGGGTTGGGTATAGTCAAGGGAGAGCTAGGGCTGGGATACCCTTCTTCTAAGTTATGCTCATAATCATTGGGTTGGAGATTAATCAGACTAATGCTCTTATAGTAGTAGAAAGGATCCCAATGCTCATCAGATGATGGATAGCTCTACGACATGGGATTGGGATTTGGTGTTCTGGGGTGAAAGTAAGAAGTGAAGTAGCTATTGTAATCCATTTGCTATACGACTTGAAAAACACACCCCAATCAAATGCAAGGCAATGGGACTCCCCTTTTTCTTAGAGAAAATTTGAGCCAACCTCTAACCTACCCCTTAAAGTTGTCAAATGAGGTCAAGTCTTCACCCATCTGTTTCCACTTTAGTGGTATAAGAGGGGGTTGTGACTTGAGATTCTTGACAAGCTCTTTGGAGAAGAATAGAGGTCAGTTACATTCTTTCTTGGTGGCCAAAGAAGTTGCACAATCAATTACGGGCCCTAAGTCGACCTTCGTGTGCCCTAGGACCAATACCTTGCTTCAATGATACTCTCAAATGACCTAGTGAGAAGTTACTCCAAAGACGGAACTAACGGATGCAAGTAGGGCGAATCCTTCCTTTGAGGCAATACGAATATGGTGCTTCTTAACTACCCTTTTGTTCCTTTAAGGGGTGTCCCCCTCATTGAAGTATCAAAACACTTGGTCACAGGATAGTACCACCACCATCAAGTGAAATAGGAGGGTCTGCACAGACAAAGAGATCGATGCCTATAGCCTTAAGGGACCATGACCTAGTACGGTGCCTAGTATGCATGATCAGTGTTAGAAGTGTGCATCACACCACAAATCAGTTTGATTTTGAGAAGAATCGCACACAAGTCCCTTTTGATAAGATCAAATGTGATTTTGATTTTAAGGTCGAATCTGATTAGTAGTCCTAATTTCAGTTAGACGACCACTGAATTAGGTCAATTCAATCAATTTGGTGATCTTGAGATTTAATCCACATGCAATGTGTGAACAGGAGTTAGATGTAAAGATAAAATGATATACCTGACTCTAGTGATCTTTGTGCAGATATGTATGCAATGCAAGGAAAGAGATCTAGTATGTTGCTCAATCACCCCTAAATGCATGCACCTAAGGGTATGCAACTTCTAAACAGGCAGCTCAATATATTTTTTTCTTTTCTTTTTAGAGCAAGCAGGTGGAAACTAAATTGCTCACACACAGAGAAATATCCCTAAATGCCAAATAAAGTGGGGACAGACCCCTGAAAATTAACCCTGATGCTACAAGGGTGAGAAGACTGAAATGAAATAAAATCGACAACGAAGGAGAATCCCCTATGAAAGTAGGATCTAGATCTTTTCTTCGCGTCCTCTCTGCATGTGTGGGCATCGCACAAGGTCGATGTTGTCGCTCTGCTGCACCTGTTGTGTCATCAATTTCCATGCATAGAAGAATAGAGAACGGTCAAATAAATGCACACCTCAGAATAATCAGAAATAAAATTAGGTGAATCTATTGTATCTGTTGCCTCCCCGACAAAGACGCCATTTGAACAGGAGATTTTGCTTTTCAGAAAAATATGTCATCGTAGTATTGTAAATTGTGGTGGAAAAATCTCAAACAAAAATATTTATCAGTAAAACTAACCACTGTGGACTAGGTCATATCCACAGGGAGGAACAGACTAATAATGTCATAGATATGTAATAATCATGTTCGCACAAATATTTATCCAATCAATCAATGGATATGCGGCTCTGAATGTGAACCCTCAATTTATAGAGAAGTCAAGGGCTATTTACATAAATTTCTTGTAAGAAATCAAAGCTTCAAATATATGAATAGTGCATGTGCAGTGGCATCCCATGTAATTTTCACTTGCATGCGTATTATAGTTCAAATCTAAGTCCTAATTAGGTGCAAACAAAAGTGATCAATAAGAGTGGCATAATAATGCAATTCTGTAAGTGCTACCTATCAATTTCTCTGTAGTAAAATAAAACATTAAATTTATGAATATTATTTGGCAATGGGATATGCGGTAAATATTAATTGCAACCAAAATAGAGGATTCTTTCCTTATGAACGCACATGTGCATGAGGTCGCAGTAAGGGCCGAGAAGCTCGAGGAAGGTCAGCCAGAGCGAGAGCTTCGCGTTGGTGGTGGTGGCTTCAACGATGGCAGTCGGTGGTGGCCGGTCTGTGGCTTGGAAGTCGTTGGTGGTGGGTGGTTTCGAGCGATGCATGGGCTATCTGTTGGTGGTGCGGATGGCATGGAAGTACTCATGTGGACGAGGGGAGAGATTGGCATGGATGGCGTGAAGCTTCGTGGCTGGAGTTAACAACTACGAGGAGCTACACGGAGGTTGGTGGGTTCCATTGGAGAAGATGATGAATAGTGCACAAGGAGGAGACATTGCATACATTGCGAGTGGTCATGCAAGGGTGCACATGAGGTCGATGGTGCATGTAGGAGAGGGTGGTGTGGCCGTGAGGGAAGTTCATGAGTGTGAGGGCACGCGTAACAATGGAGATGAAGATCGATGGCATTGGGTCCTGCCGGCGGTAATGGATGCCATGTGTGGCCACTTGAGGCCGATGACTGGTTGCTGAGGTCGAGGAGGAGCAGGTAGCCATCTATTGAAACCGAGGAGGAGTGAGCAACTGTCGATGTGGAGGAGGTGACAAACGGTGATGGCTTTGAGAGGATGGCCGTTGATGGGGTTTGCTGGCAGGAGAAACAGAGGAGGAAGAAGAACGAAGAAGAAGAACAATGGGCTATTGGTGGATGTTCGGAGAAGAGGCTAGACAGCTTATGTCATGGGCAAGACATAGTAGTGGTAGTGGTCGTGGTCGTGGAACTCGCAGTGATGGAGTCGGGTCTGTGCTTGGAGAGAAGGTTCTCCTTCTCCATGGAGGATGATATTATTTTTGTCTTCTACACCTGTCCTATTATATAAGGAGAGAGAAAAAGAATGAGAGACATTATCAGGAAGGGAGAGAAGGAAATAAGGAATGAAATTAGAGAATGAATATGCACTTTGATTTACCTGTTGTCAGAATATAAGAGATATCATTTCCTTCTTAAATTTAGCTTACCAAAAATAGTCGAAAGAGATTATAATAATGTATAACTCCTACAAAATATTTAATTATCTTCCTTCCAAATAAATTTTTTTCTAAATATTTTGGTGCCAATGATATTCTCAGTTTTGTCTCTCCATTATTCCTACACATGTAATTAATGTATCAGTCTACATATGAAGTACCAAAACAAATGTAAGAACAGTAAATCACGAACTTACTCATTTCTCAATGCAATACGTTCTTGAAATCTATTCCCAACTCCATATAAAATGCTCTTAGGCATAATTTGAATCCACTGAATTGGACATATCACCTCATGTCTAATCTCATCAAGCTCAGTGAGCTAGAGTTTCCATTGTTGTCATGCCTTATCCAAATCCAAATTACATTTCCTTATAGCCTAATAGGCTTTATGTTCCAGCTCAACAGGTAGATGACAAGGGTTTCCATAAACTAATCAATAAGGTGACATGCCAATTGGAGTTTTATAGGCGATCCTGTAAGCCAAAAGTGCATCATCTAATCTACGGGACCAATCCTTCTTGCCAGGTTTTACTAGCTTTTGCAAAATGCTCCTGACCTCTATATTGGAGACTTTAACTTGCCTATTTATTTAGGGGTGATAGGTATAACAATTATGTGTTGCACCTTGTATTTATTTAATAAGGCTCTGAACTAGGCATTAGTAAAGTGAGTTCCACCATCACTGATTATAGCCCAAGGCATCCTGAATCTACAAAAGATAGTCCTTTTAACAAAGTTAATTATGATCTTGGTCATTAGTATGGGTTGGGACTGCCTCAATCCATTTAGAATCATAATCCACAACCATTAAAATATATTCAAAACCTACAGATTGCAGAAAAGGACCCATAAAGTCTATGCCCCAAATCTCAAATATTTCAACAATTAAGATCGATTGGAGGGCATCATGTCCCTTTTCATCATACTTCCCAACGATGAACATCTTGTGCAACCTCTAGCAAAGTTATGTGCATCCTTAAATAGTGTGGGATAATAAAACTCACTTTGTAGAATCTTTGCAGTAGTATTTTTTCCGGAAAGGTGGTCTCCACAATCTAAAGAGTGGCAAAAGGTCAAGATACTAATGAATTCAGACTTAGGCACACATCTTCTAATGATCTGCTGTGCATGAAGCCTGAATAATAAAGGGTCCTCCTAGAAATAGTACTTAGCCTCAGATAGGAATTTATCTCTTTGTTGATTATTCCAATCATATGGTATTCTTCCTGTGGCTAAGTAATTGGCTATATTAGCATACCAAGGAAGTCCTTTTTGAGTAATTACCAAAATTTGCTCATCAGGGAAGTGGTCCCTAACTGGGGGCATAGGCCTAATATTATCCAAGGGTAGTCTTGAACGGTGGTCAGCTGATGAGGTGTGCTCATCATAGCTAAAATGCCCAAGTTAAGCTAGAAACTAGGTTAAACACTATATAATTAACACAAGAAATGGGTTAAGTGTGAGAATTAACAGAAATGACCTAAAACATCCAATCAGTGTTAAAAATGCACAATTAGGTCACAAATTGAGATATTCTATTTAAAAACATAATTTGATAATCTAATTGCAAATTGAACACATCTTTGGGTTCAAAAGAGCAAATTGAAAGTGAAATTATATTCCTAAAGGTTTAATTATGCTTCAGTAAAAACTTGGTTGTATTTGGACATCAATAGGACCTTATATTTAAAGTTCTTCACTTAGGTCCTTTAAGCATATCATTTATTCACATTAAACCCTCCAGGGGAATGTTCGCAAACTGATAGGGACCTTTTTATTGGCTTAAAGGACCATTCTGCATCAATTCTTCGCCACTAATGGGCTTGCATGCAATCTTTTTACCGTTTCACCTATAAGGGCATCTGTGTAAAATCTCCTAACAAACCTGAGGGAGTAGCGGTCCACTGTAGCTCGCAAGAACAACTGTAGTAGCAGCTGTTGATCTTCACCCAGGCTTATCTTGCGGCCAATCATCATCCAAATTGTGCGTGCACCTGAGCATAGTTTAACCACATCTCCTAGATCCCATCTAATGATGGGATTTGACTCTAAACCTTCCCATGCATTATCCCTCTCCATCCCACCGTTAGACTTAGGAGCACCTAATTCCACCCTTACGGTGACCACAATCACTAAAGCACCTACTTAAGGACCTTCCCAAGCTCGCACGCATGCCATTGACTCCCTACCACCAGAGCCGATCACCTCGTCCACATCTCTAGTTTGTCCTCCTTCATCAGAGTTGTTTGTGACAGGGGCGACTCTTCCCTCCCAATTTCATTGCCAAAGTAACCTGTTGTGGATCTAGGGACCTCATTCCTCACTGGAGATCTCCTCATCACCCTTCGTCCCTACAGTGACTAGCTACAGTCCAGGCATCTCGTTCTTCCCTTTAGATTAGGATTTCCTTGCTTTCTAGAGTAGTTTCGAGTAGTAATTAGTGAATGTAGTTTAGTTAGAGTAGATTAGATGATGAATTTGGTGACGGATTAGCATAGGTTAGAAGCAATTTAGTTAGACCGACCTCACCCTCTCTGATCAGTCTAGATCAAAGAGGTCTTTCCACATCATTCACGATTCAGGCAGTTCCCCCAACACTCCGTATCACTGTCGCAATCTTCCCTCAATAATTTCCTTCACAATCCACCCATTCATCAGGACCTTGGCAGATCTAGAGCTTTGAAGCTCTTAGATCTGTTATAGGTGCTAATTTCACTTAAGGGTCATATCATCCATTCCATGAACTCACCAATGACCCTATGCTAATTTGAAATGAGCTGAACTGTCGATTTCTCAAATGTGGTTACGATTTTATGATTGTTGTGGATTTTTAGTTCTTCATTGAAAGCTAGAACCAAGGAAAATCAATTTTACTGATTTGAGGTTCTAATAAGGATTGAATTGCCCAATCGGATGAGATTTAGATTTTAATCTAAAGGCTTTCATGCATGCTTTTGGATTTTGATTCAGATTGAGAGAAATGAAGGTTTGGGATGCAATACTAGTGGATTTCAATGTTTGATTTAATTCCTTTCTTCATGCTATCTATGGCATAAGAAGGGGATTAGATTAGAGTACATTCTTTGAGCTTCAATCTGATTTTGAATGCTTCTAAATTTGATTTAAATGCTTTTGCAATCCTAATATAACTGTTTATCAAAGCGAAATCAGGTTTTAAAATAACACGCTGTAATATAGTTGAAATTGCTTTGAAAACAAGTAGATTTTATTACTCAAAGTTTTAAGTTCGAGGTCGAACACAGGGAGCAAATTAGGGTTTAGAAATCAAGAGTACAACTTGAGAAATTGAATATAATATGCAATAGAAACCAGAGTTATAATGCAATAGTGTAGACACACAAGATTAAATAAATCAATGTAAACAAGCACAAAAATTGGACGTCTTGATTGAGGAATCAGACATCTTAAACTATGGGTGCTACTGTGCTTTTATTTCTTCTCTTTTTCTCTTCTCTGATCTCTGTCTCAGCTGCTTCTCTTCCTTCTTCTTTCTTTCTTTTCTTCTATTCTCATGCCTGTGCCTTAGCCTTTCTTTACCTTCAGCTGCATATCTTTCTTTTTCTTTCTTTCTTTCTCTGGCGGCTCCTTCGTTTCTTCTACCTTCAGTCCTTCCTTCTCTTTCTTTCTCCTTCCTTAGCTTTCTCTGGCCTCCACCTTCTTCTTCCTTGGTTTCTTCTTCTTCTCCTTTCAGCCCTGCAAAGCAAAACCTACCCCTCCCACATGCACTCTCTTCTCCTCTTCCCCTCTTAGGTTCGCTCTCCCAGAGCTACTTTCTTGGGTAATTGGATCGGGTACGCGCCTGAAACCAGAGCCATCGGCATGCGGTAGTGGGCGAGGAGTGTTAGGTCAGGTATACAGGTCACGCCAGGTCCGCAGAAGTTAGGTCACGGATGAGGCGGGTGAAGGTGAGTGGGACCTCACCCCGTGGTCAAGAGGCGATAAGCCTTATACAGTTTTGAGAGTTATTCAGCTGCAGATGATCAAGAGTTTCCAAGGTGGGACTATCTTCCCACCTCCCTTCACGTGAGTCCGCAGCAGGCAACGGTGCTTGATTGCAGTTGATGCTTCGACCCTCGAAGCCAATTGGTTGCCTAGAGCTGTGCACGAGGGAAGTCCGTGCAACCTGGGACAGTTGGCCTAGAGCGGGCAGACCTAGAGGGAGCTTGCAAGCAAGCTTCTCAAGGTCGTCAATGGCGGCAAACCTCCTATACCTGTTAACACGCAAACGGCCTCGCAGCCTCATTAGAAAGATCAAGAGGCTTCATCGAGACATGACGAATGTGTTGCAGGGGTCGACGCGACGTGGGGCTGCCAGAGTGCGCGTGCCTAGGGCACCCTGTGTGCGTGCGAGTGGGTATGTTTGAGGGCCTTTATGGGTGAGTGATGGCGTGTATGGAATGAGGGTTTACGTTCAGTGGAGTGTTGCAGAGCTTATGGGTGGGTTGGCGAGGCAGATGGAGGTGCGGAGCGACGGGGACGTCTCACCAGAGGTCTAGTCGGAGTTGGAGAAGGTGATGGTGATTGAGTGCGTCGAGGGGTGTTTTTGAGAGATAAAAGTAGGAAAAAGGGGTAGAAAGGAAAAGGGACTTATCTGGGCGTAAAGAGATGAAGGAGGAGGCAGAGATGGCAGCCAACTCGTATTTCCGTTGCTGGAGATGAAGCGCTCAGTGGGTGGAGGACGGTGATGACGAAGAGGCTGCAAAGGCGTTGACGCGACGTGGATGAGTAGGAGGAAAGGAAACCTACCACTAGTATTGTGGCTAGGCGACAAGGGAAAGAGAGGGAGGTCACCGAAGCTTGCTGATCCACTAGCCGGAGGAGGAAGAGATGAATTTTGAGGGATTCTCCAGCCAATTTCAAGCTTTGGAGATGCGGGGTGACTTGGGTCTGCTTATGTAGGCTCTGGAGGATGGATTTGTGCTTGGAAGCCAAGATTCCAAGCACGGCAATCTCACCAGAGATGAAAATTTGGAGGAGACCCGAATCTCTCATGCATTCGCATGAGAGATTGGGTACCACATAGAGCCTCAAATTGTGTTCATACTGAAGGAGATTTCTCAAAGAATCTCCCTTTAAATTTTGAAGGGGATTCTCTGAGAGATCAGGGAGATCTTGCCCTTGAAATCTCGTCGGAGTAGAATTCCCTCTGCTATAATGGTGGAGGGACCTATTTGCAAAGAACATAGACAAAGCTAGGGGTTTTCTGTAGAGGTTTTCAAAATAAAGGGGTAGAAATGTAATTAGGCTGGACCTATTTGCAAAGTAGGTCAAGATGAATTCCCCCTAGGTTTAAATTTTGGTACAATCCTAATTTGGACCTAAGAAATCCAATGGTGAAGTTGGATTTTGGGTTTGACCACATTTTACTAGGTAATTTATGCAAAAACCTAATTTAGAGCAAATATTTATCTTTGACCCCAATTTAGGTCAAAATAGGTTCTAAGGGCCAAATTGAAGGTTCTAAACCATAGAGAATATTTTTCCATGATTTTTAGAGGGTTTAGGTGAATTTTATCCTGACCAAAACCTTGTTAAATAAAGTGGTTCTATTTTAGGGTTACAAGAAGTCATTTAATTCCTAGAATTCACATGAACCCTTTTCTATTTGAACCAACCCACTTTTTATCTTGTTAAGACAATTTAACCTATGTTTAGCCCATGAGAAATCCCATTGTTGTACTGCAATGGTGAAATTACAGTTTTACCCCTTTTTCTTTCTTTTATCTCAGAATGATTATTCAGTGAATTAGGACCTTAAGTTGGTTATGTAGGAGCTTTTGTTCATTTTTTAGGTCAAAATAAGCTAGTTAGGGCTCATGATGGTGTTCCCATCATACCTCCATGTCTAGCTTTTGCTTATCCCTTAGCAAAATTTTAAGGTTTTAACTTCTTTTCTAGACTATGAGTTGCTTGATGTTCACAAATTATGATGAGTATTTTTTTCTTTTTGATTAGGTTAGAATGCCGATAGTAGGCCTAAAGGTACTCAAGTACCAACCAAGATCCGGACCTGACCAGCTCTAGCCTCAGTCTATAGCGAAGGTTTTCAAGGCCCATAGGAATTATCCTAAGGTTCATTGGACTCCGCGGTTAAAGCACCCGTGCTTGTAACATATTTTAGCCTTGGTTCAGTTTGCAGTGCATTTTTTGTAAGAGAGAGACAGAGGATTTTCTTTGTTTGGAGAGTTTTCTCTTTCTTTTCCTTTTATTTCTAACTTCGGATTGGCTTCTCAACACGGTCAGTATCGGATTCCTCGTCTCCTTCATTAATCCTCGAAGGGTCCTTGGCAATCGATGCTTCGTGATAGCACCACCCATGGCAACCCTCAGAACCCTGGCTTTCAAGATTTTGAGATAATCCCCCCATGGCATTCTGTAGCTAAATCCAAACCCTAGCAATCGACATTTTGTGATAATGCCACCCATAGCATCTGAACCAGCACAGGGTGCTTACATGCCCCCAGTAGGATATGTAAATATCATAGGAGACAAGCACCAAGGAGACAATATGTTATTGTGCATCTTCGAGGGAAATTCCCGTCTCTCTGCACCGGGAACTCATCCAAATCAACTTGTGTTGATCGGCCGCTCCTAATCTTGGCAACTTTTTCATAACACTTAAATGCTTTTTGCGTGATTTTGATAATTATGCGCACTGAACTAGACTATGTGTGGATTGGGGTGCTAAGGTCACCGAGTCCTACAAACCAGAGGTTAGTTAACAAGGCCGAATACTCCTTAAGTCATAGACCTAATACTTAAGCTTCGCATTTTCCCCAACCTCTTAAGGACTATCCAGATCTTAGCAAATACTTGAATTTTTAAGCCTAGGAGTCTAGCCCAAGAGGCCTAAGATCAGTGTTCCTACTAATCTCTTTTGTGTCTCATTAGCACTTTTTCCTTTTATTTTCTTTTTCTTGATATGGTCTAGAACTTAGTTAATCCCTTAATTTCTTACTAATGACTATCTCTTCTTTTTTTCTTTTCATTTTGTGCTCCTTTTTTGACATTTTTCACTTTTCCCCTTTTCCTCCTCATGATTTGTATGGCCTCAAAATTTTCTCTTCCCTCAAAAATTTTTTTGTTCTTTTTCAAGATTTTTTTCATTTTTTTGGTGTTTTTGTGATATGTGATGTTTTGTTGAAACATTTTCTTGTGAGATGAGTTTTCATGGTGTTTTGCACTTTCATACCCCCCATGCCTACGATTTGCAATGTCCCCATTGTAAATTAGGTGGGTTCGAGTTCAGCTTAGATCATTCATTAGAACAGGTTTTGGGTGGGTGAACGGGTCGAGGTGACTGTTGCGAATGATTTCAAAACTCGAGTATGGGTACTTGAGGTAGGGTCGACTGTTCTAATGGATGAACCCTAAAGTGCAATATGAATTTAGCATAGGAATGTCAAGAAAGGTTTCGGGTTTTCTTCAAAAATGACGAGTTGCCTCCCATTAAGCGCTGAGTTTTATGCTATCGGCTGGGTGCAATGAGCTCAGGGAGAATGGAGGGTAAAGGATATCTCAGCTAAATTTGTATTGGTCAAGTCAATGAATGGTTTGAATCTCTGACCGTTCACGATGAAAGGTTCTGAATCGTGGCTGAGTGGACTGATCTGAATGGCTCCATTTCCAAAGATTCGTCGGACGAGGTAGGGTCCAATCCATTTTTATCATAGTTTTCTTGGGAACAGTTTAAGCTTGGCATCAAAAAGTAGGAATTTTTGACCAGGATGAAAGATCTTTCTAGATATGTGCTTGTCGTGAAAGGCCTTAACCTGCTCTTTGTAAATTCGTGAGTTCTTATACACGTCGTGGCGTAATTCATCGATCTCACTCATTTGAAGCTTTCTGTGGGTTCCTGCCTTAAAAAGATCTAGGTTGCAGTTCTGTACTGCCCAATAGGCTTTGTGCTCCAATTCGACGGGGTGGTGACATGCCTTCCCGTACTCCAATCTTAAGGGAGACATACCTAATTGGGTTTTGTAGGCGGTCCTATAAGCCCACAAAGCTTTTGAAAGTTGGGATGACCGGTCCTTCCTATCAGGTCGAATAGTAACCTAGAGGATTTTCTTGATCTCCCGATTTGATAGCTCAGCTAGACAATTAGTTTGAAGTGGTATGGAGTAGAGATTCGGTGCGACACCCCATATTTGGTCATCAGTGACCTAAACTGAGCGTTAGTGAAATGGGTCCCTCAATCAGAGATTATAGCACGTGGAATCCCGAACCATGAAAAGATGTTCTGATGAATGAATTTGATAACCACCTTATGATCATTGGTTCAGGTCGAAATGGCTTCAATCCATTTGGACACGTAGTCAATAGTGAGTAGAATGTACTCGAAGCCGTCTGAAACAAGGAAGGGTCCCATAAAATCAATCCCCCACACATCGAAGATTTCGCATACAAGAATCAGCTGTAAGGGCATCATATCACGATGGTTCATGTTGCCTAAGGTTTGGCAATGAGTGCATGCCCTATAGTGATTGTATGCATCTTTGAAAATCATGGGCCAATAGAAGCTGCACTAGAGGACTTTCGCTGTGGTTTTATGACCTGAGAAATGTCCACCGCATGCCTGGTCATGGCAGAAAGACAATATGTCCTGAATTTCCACTTCCGCGACACATCGTCGAATGATCTGATCAGCACCGATGTGGAAAAGATACGAGTCTTCCTAGAAGTAATACTTGGCATCAAAAAGCAATTTGTCCTTCTTGGCCTTCGACCAATCGAACGGGATCTGATGTGATGCCAGGTAGTTTACTATATCATCAAAACATGGAAGCCCTGTACTGATAGTCAGGAGGTGCTCATCAGGAAAATGTTCCGTGATGGGTTCGGAAGGGTTGATGATTTCAGAAGGAAGGCGGGACAGGTGATCAGCTAGCACAGTCTGCTTTCCCACTTTATCACGAATCTCAAGGTCAAATTCTTGCAATAGCAAGATCCAGTAGATTAATTGAGGTTTCGTGTCCTTCTTTGCAAGGAGATGCCTCACATCTGTGATCTGAGTAAATGATAACACGGGAACCCAGGAGATAAGATCTGAATTTTTCCAGGGCAAATACTACAGTTAGCAGCTCTTTCTCCGTAACTGTGTAGTTACGTTGAGCCTCGTCAAGTGTCTTGCTAGTGTAGTAGATGACCACAGGTTTCCCATCAATTTTTTGCCCAAGTATCGCTCCTAAACCGAAATCAGATGCATCGCACATGATCTCAAAGGGTTGAGACCAATCAGGGGACTGTAGGATCGGGGCTTGGGTAACTCAATCATGGAGGATTTTAAATGCTTGAGTGCATTCCTTGGAGATTTCAAAATGTACATCCTTAGAAAGCAGAGTGGTTAGGGGGCACGCGATCTTGAAGAAATCAGGAATGAATCGTCGGTAAAAACCAACGTGCATGAGAAAAGATCGGATGTCCTTGATCAAGATAGGCATAGGGAGTTTGGAAATCAAGTTCACCTTGCCTTGATCGACCTAGATGCCTTTTTCTGATATGAGATGTCCCAGGACAATTCCTTCAGGCACCATGAAATAGCACTTTTCTCAGGAAAGAACCAAATTCACATCAATGCATCGCCTGAGGATTTGGACCAAGTGTAGGAGGCAATTGTCAAATGATTCTCCAAATACTGAAAAGTCATCCATGAAGACTTCTAGATAATCACCTACCATATCTGAGAATATGGTAAGCATGCACCGCTGAAAAGTAGCAGGTGCATTGCAGAGACCGAACGGCATCCTTCGAAACGCGTACGTCCCGAAGGGGCAGGTGAAAGTGGTCTTTTCTTGGTCCTCAGGATGGATTTCCACCTAATTATAATCGGAGTACCCATCCAAAAAGCAGAAGAACCTATTTCCTGCTAGTTTCTTGAGGATCTGATCAATAAACGGTAGTGGGAAATGATCATTCTTCGTGGAGGAATTGAGTCTTCTGTAATCAATGCAGACTCTCCACAAGTTTGCCACATAGGTTGGTATGATTTCTCCAGTTTCAGTGGTGATCACGATGAGTCCTACCTTCTTCTGCACAACCTAGATTGGACTCACTCACTGACTATTAGAGATCGGGTAGATGATCCCTGCATCTAACCACTTGATGATCTCCTTTTTCATGACCTCCTACAGATTGGGATTCAAACATCTTTGCATTTCACGAGAAGGTCATGTGCCCTCTTCGGTGTAGATACAGTGTGTGCAATAAGAGGGGCTGATACCAGTCAAATCATCGAGAGTCCATCCAATGGCCCTACGATGTTGCTGAAGAATAGTAATCAGACGGGATTCCTGGCCAGGTGTGAGTCTGGAGTTGATAACCATAGGAAACGTCTGATTGGAAGCCAAAAAGACATACTTTAGATTATCGGGAAGAGGCTTGAGTTCCAGAATGGGGTTATCAACAGCAGTGGGCGGTTTAGGTTGTGTGTCAGGAGCAAGGGAAGGAGTTAAGGTTGTATCTAAGTCAGATTCAGACTCCTCTACTTGTGGGTTTTGATCCTCTTGTGGTTGATTGGAAGTTATCAGGTTGTCCTCAATATACGGTTCATCAACTACGGCCTTAATATCACATATCTATTCTATAATACCGCAATTAATCCCTTGTTGGGCCTTAAAGATGTTAATCTTCAGTGTTTGGTTTCCGAACTTCAGTTAAATTTGGCCCTCCTCACAATTTATATTGGCCCTAGCAGTGGCCAGAAAGGGTCTCCCTAGTATAATTGGTGTATCTCTTGGGTTTTCTGGAGCATCCATATCTAAGACTACGAAATCCACTAGGAAATAGAATTCCCGTACCCTAACGATGACATCCTCAAGAACTCCTTTAGGTGACTTAATAGATCGGTCAGCCAACTGCAATGTCACCTCTGTCGGTTTAAGCTCAGATTCCTCAAGGTGGTCAAGGAGGGTTGTAGGTATTAGGTTTATGGAAGCTACTAAATCTAATAAAGCTCTGTCAAATTGGGTATCACCAATGGTACAGGAAATCAGGGGAGTACCTGGGTCTTTTGCCTTAGGTGGGAGTTTGCTCAAAATTACAGAGCTGGCTTACTCTGACAGTACGATCGGACTCCTACTTTTGGTTCACAGCTTATGCTTGGGTATACACACGTCTTTCAGAAATCGTGCATAAGCCGATACGTGGAAGATTGCATCCATCAAGGAGATGTTTATATGGACCTATTCAAAGAGCTTGACCAGATCCTCCTTAGGAGCCATGGGTTTGTTTGTCCTCTTTCCTTTGGTCAAGGCCTTGGGAAATGGAACCTTGGTTGGTTCCTCTAGAATAGGTCCAGGTTCTTGATCTGGGACAGGGGTATCCTGGATAACTATCCTAGGGCTTGGGTTACTACCAGGCTGAAAGTGCTTGGATGAGGTGGGTCTTGTGTTGCTTTGCCACTACGGGTTGTTACATAATTTAGTCCTACCAGGTTTTGATTTGGAGTTGGTAAAATAGGTGGCTGCGGCTAAAATCCTGCATATGATGTCGAAGCTTCCATCCTGTCAGGTGATGGAATAGAAGGGGCCTGATAAATCATGTGGGCTTGGCCCAGATTTGGGTTCATAATGAGCCTCTGGTTCGGCAAAGATTGCAAAGGGAGTGTGCCAGGTTGGCGGGAATTAGCCATCTGGGCGAGTTGATTACGAACCTCTGTGATCTCGTCCTCGTGCTATTTTGTATAGCGGCATTCATCTTCTGAATGTCAGCCAAAGTCTGAAGGATAAGAGTCATTTGATCTGTTTGGGTTGGCCCAGATTGATAGGTGGGGTTGGGTCGAGGCTAAGGAGGCTGATATGGACAAGGAGCTTGTCGACGGGGTTGATATGGTCGTCTTTGATTCTAATTATTTCCTGCCCACAGGAAGTTGGGATGATTCCGCCATCCAGGGTTATAGGTATTAGAGAATGGGTCATTCTAGATGGCGTTGAGGTCCTCGCAGGTTTGAGAAACCTCAGGAAAGTCAGAGTACGAGGGTTCAAAGTCCCCCCAACTAGAGTAGGTTAGATCGGAGATTCCTCTGATCCTAGAGTCAGACAGGGGTGAATACAGGTCCATCCCCTGAGAAGATCAGTGATAAATGTTATGCACAACTTCCCTCCTAAGAGGCGCTTGTACAAACGGGTTTTGCGGAGAGGTGGCTTGCTGCAAATGTCAAGTCAGCTCATCCACCTTCCTCTCAATGATAGAGACCTTGTCCAACCAACTAGCCATCAATTCCAAGTCGATGGATGAGGATAAACCCTGCGTCTCATGTGCTCCCCATGGATTCATCGATGTGCAGCCATTCGTCCGGTCGAATAAGCTCATGGAGTCATTATTGATGGAGTTCTCACACATATTCTTGAGAATCTCCCACACAGTGTCTTTGTGTTGACCCATGATATTTCCTTCGCAGGTTGCATTGACGAATAAGCGAATATCTTCACAGAGTCCCTGGTAAAAAGATTGGACTTGTTCCTATTTAGGAACTCCGAGATGGGGGCACTTTCGCATGAGATCCAAGAAATGGTCCCATGCTTCATGAAGAGGTTCTCCAGATTGCTGGGTGAAGTGTGTGATCTGGTGTCATAAGGCATTCGTCCGACCAACTGGGAAGAACTTTTTCAATAATTCGGATTGTAGTTCAATCCATGTGTTGATTGGATGCAATTGAGTCTGATACCAGTGAGCTACTTTGCCCATGAGAGAGAAGGAGAACATTTTCATAAGAAGAATATTCCAATTTTGGACATCTGACCCGAAGGTCCGGCCCAGATGTTTGAGTTGTTTGATGTGCTAGAAGGGATCCTCGAAGTTAAGCCCATGAAACTTTGGAATAGCATGAATCATGTTGGGCTTGAGTTTAGAATCAGGACCTCCAGTCGGGATTTGGACTTGAGGTTCAATTGCCACCGCAACGGGATTATAGTGATCTCACATCATAGGATGCTGCAGTGGGTTTACGAAGGATTGAAATAGATCATTCAGGCACTGGAATTGGTTTTCAAGGTTCTTCTCTTCTTCTACTGGTTGTGCCATGATGATGGAAGAAGGAGAATTGGGTTCTGATGAATCAGAGGAGATGTCTATGTGGTGGGGTTGCTGCACAAACATGGATGTCGAGGCTTGGCCTCGGTGGGAGTGAATCACTAAAGGAGGTCTTAAGGATGGTCTTAAGGACCTCCCACCGAACATGCACCGATGGTTTGGACAAGATTGGAATGTGCTGGACCCAATCAAGACACCCAAAAATTTGGATGACTATAGAGGTTCGGGGCGGATGATACCCCTGAGAGGGAGAGTTCCGCAAAGACCCCTACACGGTAAAGCATCCCCACTAGTTACAGGGTTTCCCCCACCCAACCTCTCTTGTCACTGAGGTTCCAGGTGGACCAGAATGGGGACTTTGACCTCTTAAGTCTACCACTTTTATTTAAGAGCAAAGGTGCTTAGGATTCCACTTGAACTTTAGATGTATTGAGTGCAAAAGTGACCTAATTTCAAGGTTGGTTGACCCAACAAGAGGTCAACTTCACCTGTTTGTCCTTTGAGAAGTTTTAGGTCCTTTCTTTTAGGATTCAAGTGAAATTAAGAGCCTGAATTTAAGAGTTTCTCTTGAATAAGTCTTTTCAACTAAGGCTTAGGCACACCTCTTTTTGGATAGTTGATTCTTGCTTAGAAAGATGTGTCCCTAAAACCCTAGATTGAAATCCTTAATTTGGCTCTAATTTTGGTCCAATTTAGTTGCCAAAAATATGATATCTATGGCTCAATCAAGAAGGTGGTAGCCCTAGTTACCTTAAATGGATGCACAAATCAGTATTTGTGGTTGAAATCAAATCAAGCAACTTTGGTGACTTAGCTAAAGATGGAAAGTAGGTAGCCCTAATTGATTTTATCTTATTTTTCCTTTTCAGAATGAGGGGGTTAAGAGAAAGGACTAATAAGAGATTACCTTCCTCGGGTGTGTTTGCTGTGTGGCCGTCTTCCTTTAAATCTTCTCCCCTGAAATAATCACAACAAAAGAGATATATCAAGTTAGTACCAAATCAGAAATTGTAATCAAGATTTCTAAATTGTCCGTTGCTCCCAGACAGTGGTGCCAAAATGTTTGTCAAAGAAAAATCAGGTTTTAAAATAACGTGTTGTAATATAGTTGAAATCACTTTGAAAATAAATAGATTTTATTACTTGAAGTTTTAAGTCTGAGATAGAACACAGGGAGCAAATTAGGGTTTAGAAATCAAGAGTACAACTTGAGAAATTGAATATAATATGCAATAGAAACCAGAGTTATAATGCAATAATGTAGACACACAAGATTAAAGAAATCAGTGTAAAAAGCACAAAAATTGGATGTCTTGATTGAGGAATCAGACATCTTAAACTATGGGTACTATAATGCTTTTATTTCTTCTCTTCTTCTCTTCATTGATCTCTGTCTCAGCTGCTTCTCTTCCTTCTTTTCTTCTGTTCTCGTGCCTATGCCTTAGCCTTTCTTTGCCTTCAGCTTCTTCTCCTTCCTTTGATTCCTTCAGCTGCTTCTCTTTCTTTTCCTTTCTTTCTTTCTCTGGTGGCTCCTTCCTTTCTTCTGCCTTCAGTCCTTCCTTCCTCATCTTTATCTAGCCTCTGCCTTCTTCTTCCTTGGCTTCTTCTTCTTCTCCTTTCATCCCTGCAGAGCAAAACCTACCCCTACCTGCGCATGCTCTCTTCTCCTCTTTCTCTCTTAGGTTCACTCTCCCAGAGCCGCTTTCTCGGGTAATCGGATTGGGTACGTGCCCAGGACCAGGCCCACTAGCATGCGGTAGTGGGTGAGGAGTGCTAGGTTAGGTATACAGGTCACGCCAGATCTGCGAAGGTCGGGTCATGGATGAGGCGATTGAAGGTGAGTGGGACCTCAAATCGTGGTCAAGAACCAATAAGCCCTATGCAGTTTTGCAACTTATTCAGCTGTGGGCGGTCAAGAGTTTCCGAGGTGGGACTATCTTCCCACCTCCCTTCGCATGCATCCGCAACAGGAAACGGCGCTTGATTGCAGCTGATGCTTCGACCCTCGAAACCAATTGGTTGCCTGGAGTTATGCGCGAGGGAAGTCTGCACAACCTTGGACTGTTGGCCTGGAGCAGGTAGACTTGGTGGGAGCTCGCAAGTAAGTTTCTCGCAGTCGTCAATGGCGACGAACCTCCTATACCTGTTAACACGCAAACGGCCTCACGGCCTCATCAGAAAGCTCAAGAGGCTTCGCTGAGACACGGTGAATGTGTTGCGGGGGTCGACGCGGTGTGGGGCTGCCGAAGTGCACGTGCCTAGGGCACCCTGTGTGCGTGCGAGTGGGTATGTTCGGGGGCCCTTATGGTTGAGTGATGGCGTGTATGGAGTGTGGGTTTATGTTCAGTGGAGTGTTGTGGAGCTTATGGGTAGGTTGGCGAGGCAGATGGAGGTGCGGAGCAACGGGGATGTCTCGTTGGAGGTCTGGCCGGAGTTGGAGAAGGTGACGGTGATTGAGTGCGTCGAAGGGGTGTTTTTGAGAGATAAAGGTGGGAAAAATGAGTAGAAAGGAAACAGGACTTATCTAGGTGTAAAGAAATGAAGGGGGAGGCAGAGATGGCGACCGGCTCGTATTGTTGTCGCCAGAGACGAAGCGCTCAGTGGGGGGAGGACGACAACGACGAAGGGGCTGCAGAGGCGTCAGTGGGTGCGGCACGACGCGGACGAGCAGGAGGAAGGGAAACCTGCCATTGGTATTATGGCTAGGCGATGTGGGAAAGAGAGGGAGGTCGTCGGAGCTTGCTGAGCCACTGGCTGGAGGAGGAAGAGACGAATTTTGAGGGATTCTCCAACCAATTTCAAGCTTAGAAGATGCGGGGTGACTTAGGTCTGCTTATATAGGCTCTAGAGGATGGAATTGTGCTTGGAAGCCAAGCTTCCAAGCACGGCAAGCTTGTCGGAGATGGCAAGTTGGATGAGACCCGAATCTCTCATGCATTCGCATGATAGAATGGGTACCAAATAGAGTCTCAAATTGTATTCGTACTAGAGGAGATTTCTCAGAGAATCTCCCTTTCAATTTTGAAGGGGATTCTCTGAGTGATCAGGGAGATCTTGCCCTCAAAATCTCGTCAGAGTAGGATTCCTTGTGCTATAATGGTGGAGGGATCTAATTGCAAAGAACGAAAACAAAGCTAGGGGGTTTCTGCAGAGGTTTTCAAAAGATAGGGGTAGAAATGTAATTGGGCTCGACCTATTTGCGAAGTAGGTCAAGATGAATTCTCCCTAAGTCCAAATTTTGGTACAAACCTAATTTGAACCTAAGGAATCCAATGGTGAAGTTGGATTTTGGGTTTGATTTCATTGTCTGGGCAATTTACGTAAAAACCTAATTTAGGGTAAATATTTACCTTTGACCCCAATTTTGGTCAAAATAGATTCTAAGGGCCAAATTGAAGGTTCTAAACCCTAGAGAATATTTTTCCATGATTTTTAGAGGGTTTAGGTGAATTTTATCCTGACCAAAACCTTGTTAAATCAAGTGGGTCTATTTTAGGATTACAAGAAGTCATTTAATTCTTATAATTCACATGAACTATTTTCTGTTTGAACCAACCCAGTTTTTATTTTGTTAAGACCATTTGACTTGTGTTTAGCCCATTAGAAATCCTGTTGCTATATTGCAATGATAACATTGCAGTTTTACCCCTTATTTCTTGCTTTTATCTTAGAATGATTATTCGGTGAATTAGGACCTCCAGTTGGTTATGTAGGAGCTTTTGTTCACTTTTCTGAGTCAAAATGAGCTAGTTAGGACTCATGATGGTGTTCCCATCAGTAACCCACATCATACACTGTCTATAATGTAAGATGGGGATCATAATAACATTGCAAGGATTAATGGGAGTTTTATTTGGATTACCTTGGATTTTAGAAGTGTTAAGGAAGAGTTTGAGATGATTTTTCATGGATTTAACTCATTTATTTCATATCTGGGATGTGACATTTCAAGAAAAAAAGCATTCAACACTGATTTTTATGCAGATAAGTGCTTTTGAAATTGAGTTGGTTTTGAATCCTCCATTTCAACACATCAAAGGCTGCATAGTAACTACATTCAATGTTTTCATCTCTGTTTTAAGAGAATGTGGCTCTGAGGTGTGTCTGTGAGAATTATCAGACCTGAAGTGGCTTAAAGAGGCATTAGATCAGAATTGATGGGTCTGGCCTTTGCATCAAGACAGTAATAGCAGCACTCAACTACTAATGTTGGGCAGAAATTGTTGCCATTGGAAAGAGCAGCAACAACAATTTGGCTGCTTAATAGTAGCTTCAGCAGGACTGAACCAAGGGTTTAAAATGGGAATTTGGGTTTATTTGAGGATTTAAGGAGGTGGCACTATTTTATTATGATAAAGCTCACGTGAACAAGCATTCATGTACCTTAAATTGATTGAAATTCAATTAGAATTACTTGTAGATTTTAGTTGAAACTTTTGTCAGCTACTTGAACTTGTATAACTGTCCAAGTTGATTTATTAATGAAATTCAATGTGAAAATATTGTTTAATGTTTCATATACCTTCCATATTATATGCTGGCCATTTCTGAGCTATTAAACTCATTCTCTAGCCACTAGGTCTAACTTTGAAGCCTTTAGGTTCATTGTTTCATCCCTTTTAAGGCTCATTTGTGTGAGTTTGAATATATAGAAAAAAAATCTAAAATACCATAGAAAAAAATAAACCTGTCTTGAGTAATATCAGGTATCTTTCTAAGTGTTCACCAAATTTCAAAGTATTTTGAACCCTTGGCTTGGTAGAATATACCAGCCGATGGTTTAGTATACCTTAGAACTTAATAATAGAACCTAACTCAAAAATCCCAAAAAGAAACTTCTTCTCTCTCATCTCATCCTTTCTCTCTCATCGCCTACCTCGTTTATACCTAAAAAAACTATAAAAATCAGAAAAAGCCTAAAAATGCCTAAAAATACCTTGTATATACTTGAAAATATAATTTAAAATTAAGCTAAATGTATATATTGTAAGATATGTATATAATGTATATAAATAACTTATATATGTATTCTATACATTAAATTAAATATTTAAAATGATTTATTGTACATATAACTTTATTGTATAATTATATATTAATTTATATTAACTTAATGTATATTAACATAAGTAATTATACAAACCTATGTATATGCACATAATTAAATCTCATACTGTACACACGTACTTAAGTAAATAATATATACTATATAATACTTGTAATTTAGTTTAATTATGTATTTACAGTAA
The DNA here is from genome assembly GCA_037157565.1 of Thalassia testudinum. Classification (NCBI taxonomy): domain Eukaryota; kingdom Viridiplantae; phylum Streptophyta; class Magnoliopsida; order Alismatales; family Hydrocharitaceae; genus Thalassia; species Thalassia testudinum. The sequence continues at coordinate 139,436,292 of JAZHRO010000063.1, forward strand.
ATATTAAGTTATTAAGTTAAAAAAGTAAATTATTAACTTAAAATAAAATGAATTAGTAATTTAAGTTAATACTGAAGTAATTTATCATATATACTTATATAGTATTATCTTAAGTATTTTTAGCCTATTTGTACTATATTTGTAATATACTATAGTATTTATAAATTATTTATGTACATATCTATCTAAAACATCTATTTAATTGTAAATAAATTAAAATAATGTTTCTAAAATAAATTAAAAATGTGTAATAAATAATTCATTATATAAATTAACTCTGTATAGGGTCAATTGTATAATTAACTTAACATTTTGCATACTAATTAACAAATTAAACCTTAATTTAATATGTATAAACAGCCAACTTCAACTAATTATATATAATTAACTAAGTTACAATTCTAAATTAATTGTACCATTATATAGAACTATATAAAATCTTTGCAAAAATATAGTTTATTTTTAATTTAAGGTTATTTATGGGCCTCAAATCAAGGGCCAAAACCCTCGCAATCGAATGCTACAATGCCCTGCACAGCGCATAGAATTGCCACATGGGTGAGTCCCACATCATGGATCGCGGATGCGTTTCTGTGGTATAAGTTGATTTTGCTCCAACGACTCCTCAGCCGTCAGGTGCTGGGCACCAAGAAAAGCCATTACCCCATCCCCTCGCCCAGTAGTAGTGGTCTGGTCCCACCTCTTCGAGGTGGTGTGCATCCGACAAAAATGGGTCGATCCACCCATTAAAATGAATTTTTGGCATATGAATAGTGATTCATGTGTGTGAGAGAGAGAGAACATCCTAAAAATTTCTAAGTGTTAAAGAAGAGAGGTGAAGTAGTGAAAGTGGCTAAGTGTAAGGCTGTGTGTGTGTTGCATGTGTATGTATGTACATATATAGAATATGTATAGTATAGTATAATGTAAGTAAGTATATGTAAATAACATATATAAGTAGTATATTTGTATAGTATAAATGTAAACTAAGTATTGTTTGACCTCTTATGTGTATAAATAACCTTAGACCTTTAGGGATGAATGTATTCATTACTGTATGCATGTATATATGTTAGTATAGATAGCCATGTTTGCCTTATGTTATGTAAATATTTTACTGAAGCTATAGCGACGAATAATATGTTACTGTATATAGAATATATGTTACTAAAGATATTAGTATGGTAATGTAACTTAGTATAGTATATATTAGTAGCTATTTTTGTACTTGTAATTGGGTATTGCTTAGAGTAGCTATATATAACCAACTTGGTGTAGTTGAATAGAGTTTTTGATGCCTATTAGTTGTATATATGTTTAAGGCATTATAGATAGAAATAATTAGTTCTTTTGTATATAATTAACCCATTCATTGTTTAATTCATTTTGTACATAAAATTAGCATTTTTGGAATAAGAGAACATTTTTGGACCTAGAGAGTGATGTTTATCAATAACCACCTCCCAATGAATGACTTGGAAGCTAACTAGAAAAAATTGTAATTAAATAAAAATGATGCGATATCGATTTGCATTGTGACAAATATGCTACAACAACAACACCTAATATAACATTTTTATTACAACAATAATGTCTGTGATCAATTTTTAGCACTATTGTCCAGGAGGCAACTCTCTATACGCCAAAACTTTTCTTTTATTCTTTATTTGTATATCTTTTTTTATTTCTTTGTATATAACCATTCTTTTATTCATATTCTTTGTTTTATATAGATTCTTTTATTTAATTCATTCTTTGATTTGTTTTGTATATAATTGTCTTACTCATCATTTGGTGTTTTTGCAGCACTTGAGGAGGACTAGGAGTAGTGTCTTCTTCCTAGCAGATTCGCTATGCTTCATACTCGACTTCCTAGAGGAGTGTTTCCCGTAGGAGCAACATTTGCCCAGTTTTTAGTAGATTAAATTAGTATAGTGGTGGTTTAGACTTAGGTATATTAGTAGGATATTGTGTTCGGCATAAGTTGTGAGAGCCTGTTCTCACACACCCTTATATTAACTTGGATTCTCTAGACTCTCTCTATCTCACTCTACTCATCTCTCATCAACTCGGTTTTCCCGTATCGATTTCTCTTTCGATTTGATTTTATTTGTTGCAATAGAAAAAGCAAAAAAAAATTATAAAATCAAAAAATACCAAAAAGATTTCATCTCTTATCTAGTAGCAACATCTTCTAGGCATCCATATTTAGGTTGCATTCTTCCTTTTAGATTTCAATTCAAGTCAAATTGCATTATTTGTAGAATTGTTGGAGTTAGGTACGTATTTCTATCTCTTCTGAGGTTCTCCCATCTTTGCATTTGACTTAAAACTAAAAAGACCATATCTTGTGTGAAAAGAACTAAAATGTGAGACCAGCTGCATGGAAAACATCTTTTAAATATCAAATCAATTTCAAAAGGAGACATTTAAAATTGTTTGAAACCCTATCTGAGTTTTTCATCTCCACTTTGTTGATTGCTTATCGTATACACACTGCACGATCACACAAGTTCACAAATACATGGGTTTCTATCTTGTCCCCTTAAGAAACCATAGGGTCTAGATTATGATGGGAACACCATCAGGAGCCATAAACTAGCTCAATTTAGCCATTATCAAGGAATAAATGCTCCTACATAACTGCCAGAGAGTCCTAAGTCACTACAAATCCATTCTAAGAGTAAGACAAGAAAATAGGGCTAAAACTACAATTTTACCATCATATATTAAATGTAGAACCACAAGTTTTCTTAGGGGGTAATTAAGGGTCAAATGGCCTTAAATGTCTAACAAGTGTGTTAGTACAAACAGAAATGGGTTTTCACGCGTTTCAAGAATAAAATGACATCTGAAATCCTAAAAATAGACCCGCTTAATTAATTGAGGTTCTGGTAGAGATAAAATTCACCTAAACCCTTTAAAATTCATAGAAAAATATTCTCTAGGGTTTGGTACCTTCAATTTGACCATCAGAACCCATCTTGACCTAAAATAGTCTCAAACTGACATTTGCCCTAATTTGGATTTTTGCATAAATTACCCAATCAAACTAGGTCAAAACCAAAATCCAACTTCACCATTGGATTCCTGAGGTAAAAATTAGATTTGTACCAAAATTTGGGCCCAATCTAAAACTGTCATGACTTAGTTTGCAATTTGATCCTGTTTGATTTTTTTATATCACACATATGCCCTTAAATTTTAAAATCCTTACAAAAAGACCCTTAGCTTTATCTTCATTTTCACAAAAAGGTACCTACCGCCATGAATCCTATTCCTACAAACTCTGGAAACCTAAATTTGGCAAGTTCTCCTCGATTCCTTGACAAATCCCTCACAGATTTGAAAGGAAAGTTCATTAAGGAGTTCCCTTCCTTTCGAGCCGATTCCCAAGCTCTCAAACTTTCCCAACCTCTCATGCGAGTGCATGACATATTAGGGTATCCTAGAATTCCTATCTCCGACGAAGCCAAGCTTCCCAAGCTCAAAACTCCCTCCAAAGGCCTATAAAAGGACCTCTAGATCATACCGAACTTCTCACAGTCGTTCTCTGCCTGGAATACCCCTCCTTCCTCCCTCCTCTCTGACCAAGAAGCTCCACGACGTCCGACGACCTCCTCTGACTCCATTCCTTATCCATTCGCAATACTAACGATGGATCTACATTTCTCCTCTTCCTCTGCACCTCGCAATACCTACAGCCGCTCCAATCTACATCTTCGTCGCCGTCTCCCACTCACCGGAGCCTTCATCTTCTCTAGAGCCGGCGTACCACCGGTAAGGAAAATCCTCCCCTTTCGTCTGATTATCCTTGGTTAGATTAATTCCTCTCCACTTTTAGGTTAGATTTCCCTCTCCCTATCCCCTTTTCAACCCCTCGACACCGTCGCAAGTCACCTTTGTCTCCATCTCCAGCGATCACTCTGGCGAAGTCATCTGCTTACTCCACTGTTCCAAATACTTCGCTGACTACCTCATAACCTTTGCTGCACTCCACTCTTCAAAACCCCTCTCTCCATTTGCTTTCTCATCCACCCAAATCCGTCGTCGACCAACCCACCTTTCCATCGTCATTCCTGACACCGTCCGGCCACCATAGCCACCTTCACGCCACGCCGCACACACCACCACATCCGTCATGCTACAGGGAAGCTTGCTGAACCTTCTAACGAAGCCACAAGGTTGTATTCTTTATTTCAGGTCTTCACTCCTCTCCACCATTAATGAGCGAGTTCAAGCTCACTTGAAGCTTGCTTCAGGTCTTGCATTCCCCAAGTCTCGACTCTAGCTGCTGCGGAATCATCCCAGGATCACTCTTGGGTCATCTATTGGAGCAGTTGACCACAACTTTGACAGCAATTACAAGAAGGAGCTGTTGTTGTTGCTATGCGAAGGAAGGGTGGGACTTTAGTCCCACCTCGAAAGCGGGTAACCAGACGAAGGCACATATATTGATTTTGTCGTATAGGCTCTTCGCCTCCTAGCCACGAGGTGAGGTCCCATACACCCACATGCACCTCGCCCGTGACACTACTCACACGGGTCTGGTGCATCCGATTATTTGTCTAACCAAGCACTCCTCGGCTGCCACGCATGTCCGGCAACCCTGGTCTCGAGTGCGTGTGTACCCGATAACTCAATTATCCTGACTGTGGCCCTAAGAGGGTGGATTATAGAGAGAGAAGGAGAGTGCGCGGGGGCATGGGGTTTTGCCCTTAGGACTAACGATCGACACTTACCCGTTTAAGAAACCTCCCCCTTGTGCGTGAAGACAAAGCAGGCAAGGAAGCCAAAAGAGAAGAAGAGAGAAGGCATAGCCAGAAAGTAAAGAAAGAAGGAGCTGAAGAAGAAGAAGACAGAACCCAGAGAAGGAGGCGCAGAAGAAGAGAAGAGGAAAGGGTGCCCTCTTGGCACTATAGCAGAGAGTAGGATAAGTCATCTGACTAACTGAGCAGACGTATGAGCTTCATTTGAAGTGCACTGTGCACTTATATTACGTGGAATTGAATTGCTTGGTACTGTTGAAATATTTGAGATAATTGTTAGGGGTAATTGGTGATTCAAATCATCATTTTACCCCATTCTTTTTACATTATTTGTCATTCACTTTCATTCATATTTGCTTGGAATTATATTGATTATATATTTTTGTTGAATTGCAATCTTGAGAAGTATTTTTTGCCAATCGCTTCTTGTGTTCAACCTCGGACTTCATTTCTGATATTTGAGCTATAAATCTTATTTGTTTTTCGCACTGATTCAACCTATACTACAACGCATTGATTTTAAAACACGTTTCAGAGAGACTAACATTTTGGCGCCATTGCTGGGGAGCAATGGTCGTTTAAATTCCCAACACAGTTAATTAAGTTAATTAGGATTAATTATGTGTAAGAGAAAGTAACTTAGGTTAACTTGAATAAATGTCGATTGAGTAGTATATGGTCAAGCTAACCTAACATTTTAGATTTTTAATTTTTTTTTAACTGGTTGAGTCTAGGTCGTTCATTGGGAGGCATAACTTAATTTGATTCACCATTTAATCTTAAGCATTAATTACAACTTAATTAATTAGAATTATAATTACAATACCTTAAGATCATGAATCTTGCACAAAAGATATTTAATTAAAAGCATGCAACATTTCATAAGACAAACATATTTACACATGAGATCAATTATTAAAAACAAGTAAACATGTTTATTTTTACTAATTTCTTTTCATTTACAAAAATTTAAGGTAAGCAAGAGAAATGCAATTAAGTACAAATGCCTTATTTATCAATTAAACTCTAAAGAAAAAAATTGTATTAGAGTAAGGTACAAAAATTGGACATATTAAAAAATGAGCTTGAATTATCAGACGTCTAAACTTTGCTTTCCCTTTTATTAGTCTTCTTTTTCAGCCTTCATCCTTCTCTTTCTTCTTCTCTTATCACTTTCTTTCTTTGTTCTTTTCTTTTGTTCTCTGTTTACTTCTCTTTCCTTTTTCCTTTATTTTTCCCTTAAGCTCCACGAGATCTTCTCCTCTTCTCTTTCTTTTCCTCTTATCTTTCAACTGTGCATTTGAACCACATTTGAACCAAACCAAAAATTTGGTTTTATGGTTGGCGACTCGGACCAGTCGGGGATACACAACACCCCTCTCAGGGTGGGACCAGACCCTACTGGGTCCAAGCCTAGTTTATTACAATCGGTTTATTTCTGGTTTAATCATCACATATGCACAGTCTCCGACCTCCCAGGCCCACATGCACACGCCCGCTTACGGGCCCACGTTTGCATGCCCACAGGCGCACACACACCCGAGCATGTGCATCGCACACACCCACACACACACAATGCTCTTTATGCACCCTGCGCTGACCACCGAATAGCCCTATACACTTTTCACTTTTATCCCATGTCGCACGCTCTTTTCTTACCGATGTGGGACTATTCTTATCCCTTCTAGACTGGTCTTTGGCTAGAGGCACAGGCCGGCTCAAAGCTCCAAATCGAGCAAACTATAGCTCTTTGGAAAGCTCTAGAGTAGATCTAAATGATTGCAGCATCAATGTGATGCTAAGGACAGATTTCACCCTTCAATTTGAAGGTGAAGATCGACAGTTTCCGTGGACATTTTGGCCTGCAGACAAGTAACATAGGTCTAAGGACCAGCAGACAGAGTCTTTGACCTCAGGTGAGGTACTGAAGAGGTTCAAGAGCTAGTTCCACTCCTAAAGGTGAAGGGAAGAGGTATAGGAAGGCTTTAGGAAGGTGGAGAAACTCAAAAGCTTCAAACAGAAGCTTTAGAGCTTCAAATTAAGCTTTGAAAAGCTTCACAGATATCTTAAGGTCAGCTGCATCTAATTCAACAACCTCTAAAGATTGTTAGGAGTCTATCTGGGTAGTGTTTGCATTGAAATCTCATTGAAAAGGCACTGAAGTCAGTATTGGGTTCAAATGAACCTAAATTGAATAGCAGTTAGATTCTTCTAAGACCTTGATTAAAACTCATTTAAATAAAATCAAATCTATCTAAAATCATCCCTGAAGTAATTTGAACTCATCAATTTCTTGAATTGAAACTTAAATCATCAGATCAGACCTAATTTTGACCACTGAACCTCGAAATTTGACTTTCATCATTGAGCATTCTCAGATGAAATTAACACTTCAATTCATCTCTATTTAACATCAGGAACATGTTCAGGGTATCAAAAAGGAGTTTTGACCTAGAAACTTAGGGCTTCAGGTCTATCGCCTGGGCTCTACAAGTAGTTTGTTCGTCAGAACAAACTAAGGCCTGTCTGTATGAAAGGTCTTCAAATTTAATCTTAGGGCATCCATCTAATGCTTCTAAACCTCTAAAATTAAGATTATCCCTATTGGATAGACTTCTCCAACTCTACCAGAGTTGGAGAAGACAAAGGTCTAAATCTTGCTCCAGGTCTTAAAACTTTGAATACAATGTTGCAGAATAATCATTGAGCCTCAAATAAGTGATCTTGAGCTTTTGAGGGAATTCCATAGGATGAAGAGTACATCTTGACTCGTCGGAGCTCACCAGAGCTCTGGTGAGTTCAGACATGGGCTAAAAGTTAGTAAACAACATCAAAACATGCCATAGACATTCTAAAAAGTTTCCTGAGGTCACAAGGAACCTCAGGAACACATTAATTTCTTCAATTATTAATTATATTGAAAGATATGCATTGAATTCACAGTGAGTGAAATCTGAGTTTGATAGAACTCAGGACATGTTCTCTCACTCAATTGAGTGGAGAGATCATGTTAGTGAAGTGTGACGAAGGTGAATAGGTGATTAATTAGGTGGATACACTCCTCCTGAGCCGCCATTGACAGCAAGCTCAAGAGGTTGAATGTATTTTAGGCATTTTAATTATAGGTGATTGTTAATCTAATTAAAGTGAGGATAGGGTCCCTTAAATGATGATTAAGTGATGGAGGGCCCTTGTGGAGGTGAATTACCCTCAGATACTTCCTCCATGGACAACGGAAGCAGCTGGTGAAGGTGGAGATGGATTAGGTGATTAGGTATTCAAATTAGGGAAATAAAGTGTTAGAAATGATCATGGAGGATTAAGGAAGATGATCGATGAAATTAAAAGACAAAAGAGTGCTCCAGTCAAGCTCAAAGAGCTCGTCGAAGCTGAGGAAGACGATGGAAAATCAAGCATTAAATCTAACTAACCTACCTAATTAACTACTCTAATTCAACTACTTACCTAACCTACTATTACCTGGATGAAGGGGGCAGAGGATCTTTGTCGAAGGATCTTAACGGAGGAGGAAATCAAAGGGCGGAGGAAGAAGTCCAACAAGTGTAGGTGAAGCGTAGAGGTGAAGCCTGACGTTGGCACTGCGTCAGAGGACTCAGTGACGACGGCGGAGATCAGGAGCAAGCGAAGACGAACGGAGGAAGTCGGAGGAAGGTCGCTGGAATTGTAGTGAATAGCCTATCTGCTAGCTCAGTGGGGGAAGAGGGAAGGGAGCTAACTTGAAATCGGAGAGGTGGAGGGGTATTTATAGGTTGTGGCGGTTGAAGAGGAGGGCGAATCTGGATGGAAAGAGATCTAGGAGTGAAATAACCACCGACGTCTTCTCCGACGCCGGTGAGGTTCACTTCAAACCCTAAACAGGATTTAAGCTTCATCCAGGCCGATGGAGGATGGTGAGTGCAAGCTCCAGGAGCTTGGAAGGGAAGGGTGTGGATACCTCCTATCGTCAGCCGTCGAAGAGGCTGAAGAAGAAATGAATATGAAGAAGATGTTTACAGGGACTTTTCAGCAATGAAAACTAAGGACCTAAGTGAAGAAGAAGGACTCGATTGACATAAAGCTTAAGGACTAAAATGTAAACTATGGTTTTCAAGGTCTATTTTAATTTAAATCTTTTTCAAATTTTTATATATGATTATAAATTAGAAAAATAGTATATTTAAACCTTGGATTTACATTTTTGACCTTTTTAGCTTAATTTATTTAATTAAGTAAAGTTACTTAAGTTATTACATACTTAGGTATAAGTTATAGTTAAGTTAGTTAACACATTAATTAGGTAAATTGTTGATGATATTTTGAGTCCATTTATTAAATAAATTATTAATAATGTTAATTGGATAATAATATAGCATTTTGAACTTATTTTAAGGTCCTTTAATATTTTATCCCTTATTCTATAATTAACCCATATATTTACATATTCTTAGCTAATTAACTAGGAAGACTAGTTAATTAGGGGTAATTAGAAGCCATGATGAGCCTCTCATTATACCCCCAAGCCAAAGTTTTACTACTCCCTAACAAAATTAACTAGAAATATGATTTTTAAACACTTGGGTTTAAATTAATATAAATAGAAACTAAGTAGAGGAATGCTTAGGTCAGAATTTTGAACATTCATTTTTTTTAGATTTTATGTATATATAAATAAGTATCCATAAATATTCAAAGCATCCTGTGAGAATCTCCTTAGTTAGACTTGTAACTCTAACAACCTCTCAAAACACATTATATTAAGAACAAAGTTTTTAATGAGAATTTTACCAAAAATTAGATTCCCAAAAATCACTTATTCTCTGTAATCATTCTAAACCCTAGAAACTCAGAATTCAAAGTGATTTAAGAAAACAAAGCTTAAGAGTTGGAAATTAAATTTTAACTCAAAAACTCAATAGACCTAAGTTAATCCTTAAGTTAATGAAATTTGATTTTTATCAATCTAAGTTTTAGCAAATTAGCCAGATACTCATTATTAACCAAATTTTGAGTAGTAAAACCCTAATCTGCCAGCCTACAACACCAAAGATAGACTTCTAGACCTAGGGTTTTGTCAATCTTTCTCCTTTAGGCCTCAACTGCAAGTCCTCAAAACCTGATTTCTTAGGCTTCGCTTCCCAATACAAAGGTTCAGTAGCTATGATTTTAAATCATCCATTCTTGTGAAGAGAATTATCCTAAAGGCATCCAAATTTGCAAAAATTCAAATCTTAAGACATCAATTTCCAATCTAGGTTATTCCAATTCAAGCCTTTGGCTTGGCCTTACTCAGGTTTGGTTGCTTTCTCCTCACCAGTTTTTTATCCTGAGGTCAACACTTTTTGTGTATATCTCCTCGATGGACCACTGGGTCTCTTATTCCTAATTTTTATCTCTATATATTTTTTTTCAACTTTTTCTATAGGATAGAACACCCATATGTAGTGAGGTGTTCTTTTATTTGATGGAAGGAATGGTAGCATCCATTTATACCGAGATGCTTTATTTGGTGGAAAAACTGCATAAGTACCCATTGGTAATGAGGTACTTAACTGCAGGGTATTTTATTTTACTTTTATTTCTCTTCTTTTTTATTTTTCCCCCCTTCTCATTTTTCTTACTAACATTATACTCCAAATCCCTTTTCTAGGTGAGTGGTACATCATTCACCCTTTCAAGAGCCACCCCGCAAAAATCCTTGGACTAAAAAGGATTTAGAATCGGTCTCTTAACCTCTATGTTTTCACGGTCTCAGATGCCAACGAGACAACTCTATGTGTGAATTTTGGATGCTTAGATTACTTAGCTCTCATACCAGAGCTTGGACAGCAATGCCATTCTCTCCCAGGTCCTTTGAACTTTTAGTTTCCTCCTATAGGATCTGTCAAGACATAACTCATCAAGTCTAGCCGAATGTCCTTAGTTGATTAAGCTAACAATACCTAGATAGCCTTTAAGACTAAGATTCTACTAACGCTTTATTTAATTAATTCTGAATATCTGGCTTTTTTACTTAATTTGATAAAAACAAATGTTCAAAAAACGAAAGGATTATTTAGCCTAATTGATTAAAAAGTTACAATTTAATTCTAAAACTTAAGTTTTGAACTTAATACACCTTAGTTACTTAATTTCAGGGTAAAGAATAGAAAAACAAATCCTTAGGGTTTAAGATTCTAACTTAAATAAAAATCCTGTTTATAATTTCGCAAACAAAAGTGTGTTTTGAAAAATGTTATAAGTAAAAATCTAAATAAGGATTTAATGCTCTTATAAAATACTTTTTACAATATATATTTTTATTTTTATTTTTTTGTATTTTTATTTTTACTAGTTTTTTAGTTTCTAACCTAAAAGAAAAGTTAAGCTCTTAATTACTAATATAAGCAATTATAAATATTTTTTATATCTTCTTCTTCTTCTTTTCTTTATTATAGATGTAAAATCCCTTTATTATTTTTATAATTTTACAATTTTCAAAATTTTATATTTGTATATATATTTTTTATGTTTTATAAAATTTTCCAATTTTTATGAATTTTTCAAAATTTTTCAAATTTTTATGGTATTTTTTATTTTGATGATTTTTTTAAATTTTTTTTTGATATTTGCATTTTTTAAATTCCATGGATATTTAATTTTTATGTGTTTTTTTATATTTTCTCTACAAATACACTTGAAGTGAAAATTTCACTTCACACCCCCCCAAGCCAAGATTTTACAATGTCCTCATTGTAAGAAGGGTGAAAAAGATATTACACTTCACTTAGTGTAGGGTGACGGAAGAAGTCGGATAGAGGAGATCAAAGATCTCTGTGTGGATGATTTCTATTCTGACTAAAGGTCAGAGTGGTCAGTCGAACTAAGTGAAGGTAATCAGTGTAGAATGAAGTGAAAAATCAGATATAGATTCAAGTGTATAAGAAGAGAAAAGTGTAGCAAATAGGAAATAGCTATATACAAGGTGTGGATGGAAAGATGACAAACCCTAATGGAGCATGTAACAGTCTCCAACAAGACCCAAAGCATGTGATTCCAAGAAAGGTTTTAAACTTTGACCATTAACTTTGAAGGGTTGATCTTTGCTGGGTTCAGTGATTTCGATAGCTCCATTTTTGAAGACTCTAACAATAAATGGTCTTTGCCATTTAGATCTAAGTTTCCTAGGGAAGAGCTTTAAACGGGCACAAAAAAGCAACACCTTCTGACCATGTGTAAAAGATTTGCTGGAAATGTGTCTATCATGGAAGGCTTTAAGTTTTTCCTTATACAGCTTTGAACTCTCATAGGAATCATGATGTAATTCCTCAAGTTCACTAAGTTGTAGCCTACGATGATCACTAGCCTTCGCGATGTCTAAATTACAGGCTTTAAGTGCCTAATAGGCCTTGTGTTCAATTTCTACAGGAAGATGAAAGGGTTTCCCGTAAATAAGTCTGTATGGTGACATGCCTATTGGTGTTTTGTGGGTAGTCTTATAAGCCCACAAAGCCTCATCTAAATGGGAAGATCAATCCTTCCTATCGGGTCAGATTGTCATTTAAAGGATCTTTTTGATCTCCTGATTAGAAACCTCGGTTTTCCCATTAGTTTGGGCGTGATAAGGTGTAGAAATACGATGTGTAACCCCATATTTTCTAAGTAAATTCCTAAATTGGGCATTATTAAAATGGGAATCGCAGTCATAAATGATAGCGCGAGGTACCCCAAAACGAGCGATAATATGACTCTAAATAAATGGAATGACAACTCGATGATCATTTGTCCATTTGGGTATGGCTTCAATCCAATGGAAAACATAATCAACAGTAAGTAAAATATACTCGAAGCCAAAAGAGGACGGAAATGGACCCATAAATTCTATGCCCCAAATATCAAAGATTTCACAGACAACAATCGGATTCAGAGGCATCATGTCTTTTCAGGACATGCTACCAAAAGTTTGGCAGTGACTACATGCCTTACAATATGTCTGTGAATCTGCAAATAAAGTGGGCTAATAAAACCTGCATTGTAGAACTTTTGCAGTGGTCTTTCGACTAGAAAAATGACCACCACAAGCCTAGTCATGACAAAAAGAAAGGATAGAATCAATCTCAGAAGAAGTAACACAACACTTGATGATTTAATCATTACAAAGTCAGAAAAGATATGGATCTTCCCAGAAATATTATTTGGCTTCTGATTTGAGTCGTGACTTGCGATTCGCATCCCAATCTGGTGGGAATTGATGTGTAACCAAATAGTTAACAATATCTGCGTACCAAGGAAGATCTGAGGATATAGTCAAAAGATGTTCATCAGGAAAGTGTTCAGCGATTGGAGGAGATGATTCAATAGTATCAGAAGGAAGGCAGGAAAGATGGTCGGCAACAACATTATATCTTTTCACCTTATCACGAATTTCTAGGTCAAACTCTTGCAAAAGCAAGATCCATCTTATCAACCTAGGTTTCATGTCCTTTTTGGATAGAAGGTGTCAAATAGCTGAGTGATCAGAGTACACAATGATTCGAGATCTGAGTATATAAGATCTCAACTTTTTTAATCCAAATACTATCACTAGTAATTCCTTTTCTGTAACTGTGTAATTCCTTTGTAGCTCATTCAAAGTTTTACTAGCGTAGTAAATCACTATCGGATTCTTCTCAATTTTCTGTCCCAAAACAGCTCTAATTGCATAATCTGATACATCACACATGATTTCAAATGGTAAATCCCAATTAGGTGGTTGCAAGGTCGGAGCCTGTGCAACTCTATCTCTCAATGTTTCAAATGTAGAAATACACTCATCACTCATCTCAAAAGTCGTATCCTTTGTAAGGAGGTTTGTGAGTGGTTGGGAAATCTTTGAAAAGTCAAGTATAAATATTCTATAGAATCCCACATGCCCGAGAAAAGATCTAATACCTTTGATCGAGTCAAGAATTGGAAGATTTGCTATTTGAGTAATCTTAGCTCGATATACTTGGATACCTCACTCAGACACAAGGTAGCCAAGTACAATGCCCTCTAGAATCATAAAATGGCTCTTCTCCCAACTAAGGACAAGATTACTTCTATGCATCTCTTGAGAATCTTCGACAAATTATCCAGACAGATATCAAATGCTTCCCTGAAGACTGAAAAATCATCCATAAAAACTTCCATATATTCACCCACCATTTCGGTAAAAATGGCTAACATACAATGCTAAAAAGTCGCAAGTGCATTGCAAAGCCCAAATGGCATTCTTCGGAAAGCAAAGGTTCCGAAGGGGCAGGTGAAAGTTGTTTTCTCTTGATCCTCAGGATAAATTGCTACTTTATTATATCCAGAGTAACCATCCAAAAAGCAGAAGAACCTATTACAAGCTAATCTCTCAAGGATCTGATCAATGAATGGCAAAGGAAGGTGGTCCTTCTTTGTAATTGTGTTGACCTTGCGATAGTCGATACAAACCTACCACGAATTCGCAATTTGTGTGGGAATGGTTTCTCCATATTCAGTCTTGATTATGGTGAGTCCTGCCTTTTTAGGTACCACTTGAATTGGACTCACCCAAGGGCTATCAGATATAGGGTAAATAATGTCAGTATCTAACCACTTAATTATTTCTTTCTTTACGGCCTCCTTTAAATTTGGATTTAAACATCTTTGAGCTTCTCTTGAAGGTCGTGCCCCATCTTCAATATTGATACGATGAGTACAAAAATTAGGGCTAATCTCGGTGAGATTGTGTAAAGTCCACCCAATTGCCTTCTTGTGATCTCATAAAACCTTGATTAATTTTGATTCTTGTGATTGAGAAAGATGAGAATTAATGATTACAGGATATGTTTGATCAGGTTCTAGATAAACATATTTAAGATTATCAGGCAATGGTTTCAATTCTAATACAGGAGTAGAATCAACAACAAGATTTAGGGTGGGATTTTCGACTACAAAGACTAAATTAAATGATTCGTGAGATTTAGATTCAGGATCGAGTATAGATTCTAATAACGGGCTTTCGTTTTGAGGGTAAAAGATATTAAAAGATGTATTCTCTAATTCTAAGGAACTAAGGTCATCCTAAAAAATTAAAATAGCTCTAATTTCCTCAATCCAATTGCAATTCAATCCTCTAGAAGCTCTAAATATAACGAATTTAATTGTCTTCTCCCTAAATTTCAACTCAATCTTTCCAGATTTACAATCTATGTTGGCCTTTGCAGTGGCCAAAAAGGGTCTCCCTAAAATAATTGGGGTATCTCTAATGTGTTCGGGTACTTCCATATCAAGTACAATAAAATCCACTGAAAAATAAAAGTCTCGAACTCTTACAATTATATCCTCCAACATTCCTTTAGGTGACTTAATAGATCTATCAGCTAATTGCAAAGTCACATTGGTAGACTTAAGGTTTTCTATTTGGAAATGTTTTACCAAAGATGAAGGAATGAGGTTAATAGATGCTTCTAAATCTTGGAGGACTCTATCAAAACACTGGTCCCCAATTATACAGGAAATAAATGGAGATCCTGGATCTTTCTTTTTCAAAGGAAGCATACTCGAGATGATAGAGCTCACATGCTTTGAGAGTACCACAGTGCTTCCTTTCTTCGGCTTACACTTAGGAGTACACAACTCCTTAAGAAATCTAACGTAAGTTGGAATGTGTTTGATAGCATCTTGGAGTGGGATATTAATGTGTACCTGTTCAAAAATTTTAATTAAATCCTTATCTAATGTAACAGGTTGTTTTTGTTTCCTAGTCTTCTTCAAAGCTTCAGGAAATGGGACTTGGATTTCCTATTCTACTGAGGTATTTCTCGGATCTCACGAATTAGCGAGAATTGCAGAACCGGGTTCTGCACATCTTACAGGTGTAGAAACAAGGGTCGTTCTAGATGTACTAGGGTCTTGGGATAGGTTCCTTGGATAAACTGGATCCCTATTGGAAGTTCCACGGTGGGTTGTAACAGCGTTAATACCTGCATGTGAAGAAGTTGATCAAGAAGAAGATGCTTGTTGATGCTGGAAAGATGGATTAGAAAGTAAAGGCTGATTTCCTTTATTTAAAAATGATTGCTGTTGATTAAGATACTCGTAATCATGATTAGCAGAGGGTGGATTTTGATTTGGATTTTGATTCAGATTTTGATTCAGGGGTAATTGATTAAGGAAATGGACATGTCCCTGATTCAGATTTTGAACTCCCGGGTGTGGTCTCTGCTGGATATTCATAGGATTTGGAACTGGCTAGGATGGAAGGGCCCCTAGCTGATGAGATTCAGCTAATAGAGTGATTTGGCCCCTAAGATTAGCCAATTCTGCCGGACATTGCCGTTGGACTTCAGCAAGAGCCTCAACATTTTGTCGCTAGCTCTCAGTCATAGCTTGCAAAATCTGGTCGAGCTGCGAATCCTTATTTGGCCCTATGAGGTTCTGCGAACCTGCATAAAATGTCCTCACGTTAGGTTACTGAAACGGCAACGTAGGCGGGTTTTGCCTGGTCTGAGTCGAATATGGAGGTCTTTGTGAATGGTCAGACCAAGAGAAATTGAGGTGATTACACCATCCAGAATTATAGGAATTAGAATATGTGTTTGATCTTGGTGCATATCCCTGAATGGTGTTCAAATCTAAAGGATAAGGCATGTTTTCCATAAAAATAGGAAGTAGGGAAAGAGGTGGGAAAGATTGTGGGCCAAAGGTCCCTCCTTGGGTTGGTGCAGGAGTAGATAGAAAACCCAAGGAAGATGGATCTCTAGAATCTAGATTATTCACAAACTCCCTCCCCATGGGAATTTGTGAAACAGGTAAATGCACGGGATTTTGCGTAGCGAGTAGAGGTGTAAGAGATTTCATTGTGTTTCGGACCTCGTCGAGATGCTTTGCTACGATGTCAACTTTGTCTAGTTCTTCTGCAATAATCTCTAAATCCTTGGAACTGGATGGATTACCGATCTCATGAATGCCTTTATGCGGATTTTGATGTGTTGTATTAGTACCCCGCGTGAATTGCGATGTATATGCATTATTGATCTAGTTTTCCACTGTTGAAATAGTGAAGTACTACGCTATCAAATTCGATTTTGAAAACCTGTCATTGTAGTTTGAATAGCGAAGAACTTGGGTTGAACAAATATAATTTATACTGGAATAGAAATCTTGGGTCGAACTCAGGGAGGCTACATCGATCCAAATTCGCAATTATATTTTTTCCTATTTTTATTAAAAATCAGAGTAATTACAATGAAATGAAGCACTATAAACAATCGGAGAAAGAGAGAGAGAGAGAGAGAGAAAGAGAGAAAACATCCAGTTGATATTTCAAAATGTTTATACAACTAAGTAAGCAAAAAATTACATAAGAAGGCAGGAAAACTATTACAACTAGAAAGTAGGAAAAAGGAATGGAAGAGAGAAGTTATCCTCCTCGACGATTGCTTGGAGGACGAGCCGAGATGATGCTTGGAAGACGAAGAACAGAGTAGGAAGAAGGAGGTCGAGGCAGGAAGAATGGGAACGAGGCAGCATGTCGTCGTCGTCGCGAGATTCGCTTTCGAAATGGGATTAAAAAATTGATTTTATCTCTTAAGGAGCATCCCGGGTGTGGGACAAGCTTCTCTTGAGCTTTGGAGAGGGAGAGAAGAGAAGGAAGGGATGAGGAATTCGTATGGAGGGGGTCTCCTTTTATAGTTGCAAGGAGTGAGGGCATTTTGGTCATTACATTTTGAAAAACATTAATTTAGGACCTTTAGTGACGAATAAATCCGTCACTAAAGGCCTGAACGTGGCCTTCGTGGGCGGTGCTTGCACGCCCGCTTGCCTTCCACACCTCAAACACGCTCTCCACGTCCTTCAAATCTTGGTCGTCCGATCGTGAGATCGGACGGCTAAGATCTCTCCTCGCTGCGCCTCATCTATGCGTGCCTTGTGCGTGTGATCCCACATTACGCGGGGGCATCAGATAGCGCGTGGGCGCTATCTGTCACGAGGCGTCGTTGGAGCTCGATCGCGCGGTTGATCATGCCCGTGTGCCCACTCCAATTTGAGGTGTGCGGGGGCTCGAACCGACGCCTCCTCGTCTCGATAGGGCGCCCGACCAACGCACTACAGGTGCATTTGTGGTGAGCACTGATCTCAAGCACGCGTGCCCTGCAGCCGTTGGATCTCGATCCAACAGTGGAGAAGTGTTGGCCAGATGAGCTAAGGCAGGTGCGTGCGGCCAGTTGGGCGGCTGAGATGGTGCCACATGGCACCATCTTAGCCGTCCATCTTCTGAGTGATGTAGATGGTGCCACGAGTATCTGATTGGATCGATTTTCACATCGTTAGGTTGAGATCATCGATCCGAACCTATTCGTGCGGTCGGATTTGTTGTTTGAAGTGCGGATTAACACCATCTTAGCCCTTGATCTTCTAGGGTTCCTCGGTCTCTCTCTGATGCTACGGATATCCAATTAGGGCGATCTTGGAGTCGTTGAATTCCAATCGTCGCCATGATTAGATCTGTATGGTTGGATCTTCGATCTGAGGCCTCGATAAAAAGTCGCCCTGTCCCTGACCATAAAAGGGAGATAATTAACCAACATTTTATTCAGACTAATTTAAATGCAAGATGATGCATGTTATGCAATATTTATAGCATATAATGCAATTTTATGCTTAAGAACACGCATAAATAGACATTTTACGTAATATAAAAATGTTTACATCACACTCCCTATCTTTTGCTAGTCCCTAGCAAAAACTACATGCTATTTGTAAAAGAATTAGGTTGGATTACTTAGGTATAAGTTATTTTCAACATTAAGAAATTTTTTTACTTAGGATCTGAACTTTCAAAGACACAACAGCGTCCGGGTATCTGCCAAAATGCAGACTGCCTCAAGCCCTCACCTTATTCAAAGAAAATTTTCTTTTTCTATTTTTCTTCTTTTCTAATTTTTTTTTGGATTTTTGAGTTTAGGGTTAAAGAGTGGCTTTCTATGGCCATTCAACCCACCCAAGATTTGATGAGAATCTTAAATTCTATGCATCTTATTGTGAATGTGATAGACTCATTGATCGGCAATTAGAACAGACTTTGGGCTTCTACACCTTTAGGTGACCTTAAAAAGAGAGTTCTGCCTAAAGGTGTATCTTTACGATCAATAGCTTTCTCCCTACTTTTATTTTTATAGGGTCAACACAAGGGTGAATCCAGTATATATCTCCCCGGTTTATTCTACTTCTCCTCTACCTCCTAAGTGTTTTGGGAATTTTCAGTGCATTTCATGAGCTAGGTTCTGGATAACCAATCGATGAGCTATTACGACCGACAACTTGCCAGCCATACTTGTGTGGTGAAGTGTGGTTTATTTCTTTTGTTTTATTTTTCTTTTCTCCTTTTTTTTCTTTTTGTCTTTCTTTCTTTTTTTTAAGTAGGTGACTTCCCTAGTCTAAGATTTACCAAAAGGTAGAAAGAAGAGAATGGTCCGGTGACTAGGCTCTGGATAACAAATAACGATGTAAGTGTTGTAATGGCTGTGTAATGGATTGTTGATTGTTATGATGGTGTGTTGTAGTTTGAAACACCATGAGTGTTATTGTGGTGAGTTGTATGGAATACCAGTCATTACAACCATTATTATTTACTTATCTAATTTTTACTGGTTTTATTCCAGGTCATTCACTGGGAGGCAATTTATTGAATTACATCGCTTTTTGATCTCAAAATTATCCGCTAATTCCAAAAAGAAGCTTTACGTCTTATTAAAGAATGCATGAATGTGGACATGGTTTGTCCACTTGCTAAGAATTAATTGTAATGCTTGCAAAAACTAACTATAAACAAGCACCAAATAATTTATCACTATACTTTAAACTATGTCTTTACAAGTTAGAGTATTAATACTTACATGAAAGCACATAATAGACTAAGATGACATAGTATATTAACTTAACTTACTAGTCTGTTATCTACAGTAACACATACAATAGTTTTAATGAAGACGTAAGCGTCGCTAGATCCCAGAAAACACTATATATAAACCTAAGGAGGGAAACTGAGGTCTGTAGCGACACTTATGGTGACATTTTATTCTGTTAGTAAATATATGGGTTTATTTATAAAAAATAATTGGCTATACTTCGTATACATATATATATTTATATTTTTATTGTGTATGTATTTACTTACGTATATACATCGTCTCTCTCTCTTCTCCTTCACACAAATCTTCATTAGTTGTTCTTCTTCTATGTTTTCATTCAGCCTTAATGACTTTAACACGCTGTGGCAGAGAGGCGCTTAACAGTCATCATTAACTCTCTTTAATTAATTAAAAATGTGTTTAATTTGCGGGCGCACTTTTCGAGAGATACACAGCACCCAGAGGGTAGGACCAAACCTCTACTAAGTGCGCCCTAATTCTCATTAGGCCGCTTAATCACGTTTTTCTTAACTCAGCACAGGGCCTACTCAACCCCACGCACATGCCTCTCCAGGCCCCCGGCCCCACACAAATCATGCTCAGATATGCTAAATGGTATGCTCAGAAGTATGCTCAGAATCTGTTGTTTCGGGCACCCAGTGGCTGTGACGACTAATCGGCATATGCACAAATTCAATATAAACCGCTGCGTGCGGTTTGCAGCGCAAGATGTGGTGCTATTCGAGCGCCACATCTACGCTGGAAACCGCATGCAGCTGTGGGCTGGAAGCGATTTTGGCCCTCAATTCGAGGGCCATAATTTATTTAAAAATAAAAATAAATTATGGAAAATAAAGTATTTACATAATACTATATAATTGTTCAATTAATTTTAAATTTTAATTAGATTTACTATATAAATAAATTTACTAAAGTGGACTATTTTTATACACTGATTTTGGTGTTTTCTTGGTTAATTACTTATAGATTAGTTACTAGATGGTCTAATCAACCTCATACAGAGTTATAATACATATATAAATATTTTATAGACATTTTTATTATATTTTTCCTAATTAATATATGTGTTTTTTATATTTAATAGCAATTTCAGTTGTTCTGCTTATAAATTAAGTTAAACTTAATGTAATCAGGTATGAATATACGTAGATTAGCTTAAATTACTTAATGTATTTTAGTCTTAGTATACAGATTCGATTTAACTTAATTATAATTCTAAATTACTAATTTAACTAATTTAATTTAACAACTTAGCTATAAACTTAATAAATTCATTATTTATTATCTATAAAGGATTAAATTAAGATAAATGATTTTATTTACTTATAATCTACATATACATAGATATAAATATAGTTTTATAGTTTAAACAACTTAATGATCTATTCAGTTTAATATTACATATAACTTAGTTCAATTTATATATAGTTATATAATTATTGTATTTATTGTCTAAACTAGATCTAAAACCTAAATTATAGCATTATATTTACATAGTTAAGTACATAGTATATATATATATTTACACTATCTATTTACATACGTAGCCTAATATATATAGCTTAAGTCTATATAAGTATACTTAATATATAAAGTAATTTATATCTATACATATATAGATATATAAATATTTTTATTTCTCTTTTGGGTGTTTCATTCTAATTAGTTTACTGTTGTTATAGGTTTAACAGAAGTAGGAGAGAAGAAGGGAAGAGTTAACTGAAGAGAGAGTCCTCAGTTCAGTTTTCTCCTTTAAAACATGTTTAGGATGGTGATTTCTGACTAAACTAGCTGACAGAGTTGAGAAAGAGTAGACATGTATGTACCGAAATTAGAGCTCAAGTATTGAACAAGAAAATTTGTTTACATATGAGATGAAATACAATCTACTGTCAGCTAAGATCAAACTAGAGTCTATAAGGTTTAGCACTAGAACCTAGCTGTTACAACCTATAATAACTAGACAGTAGCAGCTCAAGACCTTCCAGACTCTGCAGCAGCTTAAGTCACTGTCCAAATGGGCTAACTGCTGCTACAGTTAGTCCATTTGAGAAGAAATGTGACTTTGGAGAGAAAAAAAACATGTAGCTGCAAGATGCAGCACTTTGCTTTGTTTACTTGGATCAGAGTCAAACAAATCCAAACTGAAAAGAAAATCAGTCAATCCCAAATCTTACAAGGGTTTAATTTCTCATTAGATCACTAAATACCCCAATTCAAATGCCAAAAACCCTTATCAAAAACTTCATTTCAGATGAAATCCACGAATATCACTGAATTAACTCTTCCTAATGCTATAGACAGCATGAAGGAAGAATCAATTCAATCAATTAAAGCCCTTAATTCAGATCCCAGTTTCATGAAACCTTAAGGAGTATTGAGAACTCCTTACGTTAGGAAATCACCAAACAGCCATTAACAAAACTTATGAATGTGAGATCAGACTTCAAATTACCACAGTAATTATCCTTAGATCTGACTTGCATTTAATGCATTCAAGACATTATCAAACTAGAATTATGTATGGCTCTTCTGAGATGATTTCTGTCACCAGAAATCCTCTCAGATTCCTTGCCAACAAGGAATTCAAATCAACTTCATTCAATTCGTCAGATCAGGCAGTAAAACCAAAAAGAAAAATCCTTAAAATCCAAATTGAGGAGAAATATGACAAACTGAAAATTTCATCCCAAAACTAGGGGCTTTTGTGACCAAGAGTGAGGTGAGTAGGAAGCCCCTTAAGTGCTTGTTGACGCCAATTTCAGATCTGAGGTTGAAAACCAATCAGATCTGAAATTGGGTCAGAGTGTATGGGTGGAAGATGAGAAAACAAATCGTGGAAAATAAGAACTGGATATGAAAATATGGAGAGGCAGATAGTTTGAAAACATGGTCTTATGAAGTCTTCCCCTCTGATCTGGAATGATCAGAGGAGGTGAGGGGGGGGGGGGGAATTTAAGCCTAATTCTACTACTACAGCTACTTTATCCTACAGCGAAATTAAACATTAACGACTATATTAATTCTACTCTAAACTATTTAACTACAGCTAAAACTAATATGCACAATTATAAACCTAATCTAACAGGAAGAATGGGACCTATGGTTCCTTAGCCGGTGGCTAAGGAGGAAGAAAGGAGGAAGATGACTCCAGCGGAGGGAAGAGTCTACTAGTGAGGCTCCAAGGTTATCCTTAGGTGATACGAAGTCCTTAGCGACGAGGAGGTCGAGAGAAGGTGATGATTTCATAGCCGGTGGCTGTGAAATCAGAGGCTTGATGGGGAGGAGGGACTAGAGTGGACGAATGATCGCTAAGAGGTGTAGGAGGGAGCGATCCCTTGCACGCGACACCACTGAGGTGCTTAAGTAGCATGTTCAGTGGGTGAGATCACCGCGCAGGTGAGAATAATCAAGATGCAACCGGCGGTGAGGATGAGAGGGGCGGAGCACGCGGTGAGCTAAGCACAAAATCTGACCGTCAGATGATATCTGGGGAGAGGGGTGATCGCATGCGTCGAATCACGTGAAACTTCCATTCGAATCTAACCGCAGATCAAGATCATGAAGAGCGACGGACGACTGAGGTTGGCCGTGTTCTTCGTGCGCTACAGTGCGTGCGAAGAGCAGCAAGCCTCTCTCTGAAATAAAGGAAAAGTTGCAGACAGACCCTTGAACGAAGGGGTAGAAGCATAGCGTGCAGGCCCATAAGTGAAAAGAACTACAACTGGAAGGGCCCTGCAGCCTTTCAAAAGGGTCCCTGCGGCTTACAAGTAGGTCTAAAGAGGAGTTTCTAAGGGTAAGAGTGTAATGCATGAAGGACCTAAGTGTAAACTACCTATTTTATAACCTAAATGATGTCCAATTGCCTTCAAATTTTTATATGTGCTTAATTGAACATTTAAGACATTGATTATACTTCTGATTTGGCCTTTCAAATTTATTTATGTGTTCAATTGACGCATGGATCATCATTTGTACTTTGCTTTCAGAATATCTCATTTTGTGACCTAATTATGAAATTTTAACACAGAGTAAAGATTTTAGGTCTTTTTTTTAATTCCCACACTTAACCCTTTTTATCTGTTAATTTGATGTTGTTTTACTTAGTGTCTAGCTTAACTTTAGCTTTTTAGCCATGATGAGTAGCCACTCATCATACCCCCATGCTTACGTTTTTCTAGTCCATTAGCAAACAATCCATTGAAGTGTAAAGCAATTTGAGTATTAGCAAGGTAAGTGTGAAGAGATATCTTTTTCTTCTTTCAAAAAGTTTTAAGTGTTTGATGATGATCTTTAGGTTGAAAGAATTTTTTTCAATAAACCAACTATGTTTTGGACATTGTGAGAACCTTACTACTAAGGATAACCTACCAGAACTCGAGGCTTAAATGACATAGACCATCTCTCAACCAACAAGGACTCTTGATATTTAAACCTTAAGTCAAATTCCAGGACTCAGGGGGTTTTATAGAGACTCAGAATGCTATGAGGTTATGGTTGTGCTTTGTGATAAGTCAGGACTAACCAAGTAAATTCTAAAGCTCACTTCCAGGGTTTCACTTCTTTTTAAGTCCAGGCTGATCCTAACTTCAGGTCATGTTTTCAGATGACTCTCAAGAATTGATGGATATTCAAACCCAACCCTTATTGTGTTTGTGGCTCAGAGCACTTTTTTTTTGGTGGACAAACAGGGTATTTGTTTTGAACCCTGAAAATAATTTTTGGTGGAACAAGAGTATTTCCAGATTTTTGGAGAACATACTTGACTTTTTTTTTTTTTTAAACAGTATGTCTCTGGAACTTATTTGGTAGAGCGCACTGTATTTGGTAGGTGAATTTTTTTTGTTGAAAGAGTTTCTCCTAGACACCAGACTAAAGATTAGGACAAAGAGTCTACCTACACGCACAGGTAAGGACTCCACCTTCCCTAATGAACACAAGGGTTGAAGTTTAGATTCATGTGGTCTTTCCTAACATTGTGTAGTGTAAGCCAAGGTTACTTAGACTCCTTAGTCAAAGCAAACCAACAAATTCTGTACTGGTGACTCAGGTACAAGAATATGTCCTAAAATTAGGAGAGACTGTGGTCTATCTTGTCAAGGCTCGAAGTGTATTAAGCCCAAGCTTGTATCAAGCTCTTATGACCCAGCAGGTCAAAACAGTAATGGTTGAATGTCCATAGACACTTATTCTAATTTTTGTTTTCAGCTAGAAGATCATAGTTAAACACTTATCTTTTATCTTTTTCTCCCTCCCTTCTTGAAATTAATGTCCTCCCTTGACAATAGAGTACATGTCCCTTATTGTATTTTTGGAATTTTTTTGTAATTTATTATTTTTTTGTATTTTTAGCTTTGTAATTTTTTTCAAATTTTTTTTTTCCAAAATTTTTCAATTTTTTAAAGTATATATTTTTTTGATAATACTATATGTACTATAGGTGTGTCTATAATTGCATTTCAGTTTAAATAGTTCACCATTTACACCCCCCCATGCTTAAATGTTGCAATGTCCTCATTGAATGAATAGGGTGGATGCAAATGCATGCTCTGCCTTTCACTATCCTAGACTGGGTTTTGGAAGGAAGTCGGAATGAGGAGATAAAATCTCTGTGCGGACGATTTTAAGTCTGATCTAGGATTAGAGTGAATAGTCGGGCTAGGAAGTGAAATGCATGACGTGTGTCAATGAAAGTATGCTCAAAATGCAAGGGTAGACACTATATACAAATAAAGGCAAGAGTAAGAAAGGTGAAAAACAACTATATACAAGGATAGGTTTTTGCTAAGTTTAACGCCTTCAGCTAGGCGAAAACTTAGTTGGTAGTTCAAAATGTAGGAGCGAAATGGTGGAATTGACAAGTCTGAGATCATGCGGCTCAATGAAAGGTTTTAGTCTTTGACCATTTACAGTAAAAGGTTCAGATTTGTCAATTGCAGTGATCTCAACGGCTCCATTATCAAATATTCTTAAGATTTTGAAAGGTCCAGTCCATTTTGATCTTAGTTTCCCAGGAAAGAGTTTTAGTCTAGAGTCGAAGAGAAGGACTTTTTGACCAGGGTGAAATGATTTCCTAAGAATGTGACGGTCATGGAAGGCCTTAAGTTTATCCTTATAAATCCTTGAGCTTTCATAAGATTCATTCCTTAACTCATCAAGCTCAGAAATTTGCAATTTCCTAAGATCACTGGCCTTCTCTAGGTCCAAGTTACACTTTCTGATGGCCCAATAGGCTTTGTGCTCTAGTTCTACGGGAAGATGACAGTGTTTCCCATACATAAGTCTAAAGGGAGACATGCCTAAAGGGGTTTTGTGGGCTGTCCTATATGCCCACAATGCATCAGAAAGGCGGGAAGACCAATCCTTTCTATCTGGTCGGATGGTAGTCTGTAAAATCTTCTTGATCTCTTGATTGGACAATTCAGTAAGTCCATTGGTTTGAGGGTGATAAGGTGTAGCAATCCTATGTGACACCCCATACTTTTGAAGTAGGGACTGAAAATGTGTGTTTCTAAAATGAGACCCTCCATCACTAATGATGGCTTTTGGTACCCCAAATCTAGAGAAGATGAAATCTTGAATGAATTGTGTCACAACTCTATGATCATTAGTCCTCGAGGGGATGGCTTCAATCCATTTTGAAACATACTCAACTGCCAACAATATGTACTTGAAGCCATAAGATTTAGGAAAAGGTCCCATGTAGTCAATGCCCCAAATGTCAAAGATTTCGCACACCATGATCGGATTCAAGGGCATCATGTCTCGGCGGCCAATACTGCCGAGAGACTGATAGCGTGAACATGCCCTACTATATTCGTGTGCATCTTTAAAGATTGTGGGCCAATAAAAATCGCTCTGCAAAATCTTTGCAGTGGTCTTTTTTCCAGAGAAGTGACCGCCGCACGCCTGGTCATGGCAAAATGATAAGATGTTTCTAATCTCCTTATCTGGAACACACTTCCTAAAGATCTAGTCTTTGCAGTGTTTGAAAAGCCAGGGTTCTTCCCAGTAATAGTGCTTGGCCTCGGATCTAAGTCTGTCTTTTTTATGTCGAACCCAATCAGTGGGGAGGATTCCAGAAGCCAAGTAGTTGACAATGTCAGCATACCAGGGAAGATCAGAATGAATGACCAGCAATTGCTCGTCAGGGAAGTGGTCAGAAATGGATGAAGAAGGAGAAATCGCTTCAGAGGGAAGGCGGGATAAGTGGTCAGCTACCACATTCTGCTTTCCAGCCTTATCACGAATCTCTAAATCAAATTCCTATAAAAGTAGGATCCATCTAATCAGACGAGATTTCACGTCCTTCTTGGCAAGAAGATGTTGAACTGTCGTGTGGTCAGTGTAGACTATAATGTGGGAACCTAAAAGATAAGGTCTAAATTTCTCCAGTGCAAATACTACAGCTAGCAATTCCTTTTCCGTGATGGTGTAATTCCTCTGGGCTTCATCTAAGGTCTTGCTAGCATAATAGATGACTGTGGGTTTCCCGTTCAATTTTTGACCAAGGATAGCTCCTACTGCATAATTAGAGGCACCACACATGATCTCAAAAGGGTGAGACCAATTCGGGGGTTGCAGTATGGGTGCCTTGGTAACCAGATCACGAAGTGTCGTATAGGCACGAACACAATCGTCAGAGATCTGGAAGTCTACATCTTTAGAGAGGAGAGTAGTGAGAGGTTGGGCTATTTTCGAGAAATCCGCTATAAAGCGGCGATAAAAACCAACATGCCCGAGAAAAGATCGAATCTGTTTAGCGGACGAAGGTAGTGGTAAATCAGAAATCAATTTTACCTTCGCGCGGTCAACCTCAATTCCTCTCTCAGAAATAAGGTGACCTAATACTAGTCCTTCTGTTACCATGAAATGAGATTTCTCCCAGGAAAGTACCAGAATCACATTTATGCATCTTTGCAGGACCATAGTCAGGTGGTCCAAACATGCATCGAATGTGCTCCCGAAGATCGAGAAGTCATCCATGAAGACTTCTAAGCAATCACCTACTGAGTCGGAAAAGATTGCAAACATACACCACTGAAATGTAGCAGGTGCGTTGCACAATCCAATAGGCATCCTACGGAATGCAAAGGTTCCGTAGGGGCAGGTGAATGTCATTTTTTCCTGATCGTCGGGGTGAATTGCTACCTGATTATATCCTGAATAGCCATCCAAAAGGCAGAAAAATCTATTCCCCGCCAGTCTTTCCAGTATCTGATTAATGAAGGGCAAAAGGGAAATGATCTTTCTTCATGGCTTGGTTGAGTTTTCGATAATCTATACATACTCGCCACGAACCAGCAATGCGTGTAGGGATGACTTCTCTAGAATTAGTGGTGATGATGGTAAGTCCGGCCTTCTTTGGCACAATCTGAATAGGACTTACCCATCTACTGTCAGAAATTGGGAAGATAATTCCATTGTCCAACCACTTAATCATTTCACTTTTTACCACCTCTTGTAATGTAGGGTTCAATCTACGCTGGGGCTGTCTAGTAGGTCTAGATCCTTCTTCAGTAAAAATCCTATGTGTACAAAAAGGACTGATGCCAGTTAGGTCAGAAAGGTTCCATCCTATAGCCTGTCTATGTGCTCTTAGGACATATAAGAGTCGTGATTCTTGATCAGATGTTAAGGAAGAGTTAACAATCACCGGATAGGTCTGAACAAGTCCTAAGGAAACATATTTGAGAGAGTCAGGAAGAGGTTTGAGTTCAACAGGCACAGGATCAGAAGGAGCAGGTGTGAAAGTTTTAGGAGATCCTAGAGATACTAAAGGAATAGGAGGTAGGTCCTCAGTCTCTAAATTTGGCATTTCAGTGGAAGTCAAGTCAAAGTCTAAAGAGTGTTGAGGTTCTAAATTTAATGAATTGATTAAGGTATCCTCAACCAACTGATCCAAAGAATCCAGAGAAAAGATTTCTTCAATTAAACTACAGGTCGGTCCTCTTTGGGCCTGAAAAATATCAATTTTTATTTTCTGATCTCCGAACTTCAATTCTATAAGGCCCTCCTCACAATTGATGTTTGCCTTGGCCATAGCCAAGAAAGGTCTTCCTAAAATGATAGGTGTGTTTTGGATATTTTCAGGTACTTCCATGTCAAGGACTATAAAGTCTACAGGAAAGTAAAAACCCTTGACCCGCACTAAGACATCTTCCAACACTCCCTGAGGTGTCTTAACTGATCTGTTAGCTAATTGCAGGGACACCTCGGTTGGCTTCAGATTGCCAACCTCAAAATGTGTCAATAGAGAAGTTGGGATAAGATTGATGGAAGCACCTAGGTCAAGTAGTGCTCTATTAAATGTGGTGTTACCTATCATGCAGGATAAGAGAGGGATGCCTGGGTCTTTCATCTTAGTTGGGAGGGTACTAGAGATGATGGAACTAGCTTGTTCTGAGAGGATGATTGGACTACTCCCTTTTTGAATTCTTGCTTTACGCTTAGGTGTGCATAGGTCTTTTAAAAACTTAGAGTAAAGAGGAATGTGGCGGATTGCATCCAACAAGGGGATGTTTATTTGGACTTGTTCAAAGAGCTTAAGCAAATCCTTAGGTGCCACACAGGTCTTTTCTTTCCTTTCTCCTTCTTCTTTAAAGCTTCAGGAAAAGGTACTGGATTGGTGATAAGAGGTTCAGTCCTAGGTAGAGGAGAAGTAGGAAGTGGAGGAGTAGAACTAGAAGTGGTAGGTGTTGGAAGAGGTGGATCTAGTGTGCTTTTACCACTCCTAGTGACTATGGCATTTAGTTCAGCCCTAGAGGTAGATGGTAAATTAGTGTTAGGTAGCAGAGGTGGTTGTGTTTGTGCAAGAGACGAACTTGAGTCAATGAAGAATTCAGTGTTGTGCAAAGGTTGTGAAATGACATGTGCTTGGTCTTGCATTGCTGGTCTAGGTTGGACATACCTCTGTGCAGGTATGTTCCTAGGGTTGGGTTGTGCTTGAGATGGGAGTGAATGTGGTTGACGGGACTCCGTCAAGTGTGATAGCTGGGCTCTCATCTTAGTTAAGGCCGCATCCTGTCTCTGCTGCATAGCAATATTCTGTTGTTGCATATCAGCAAGAGCTTTCTTGATAGACCCCAACTGGTCATCTCGTGTAGGCCCAGATTGAGAGTATTGGGTGGGCCTGGGTTGGGGTTGCTGGTAGGCACGCGGTGGATATCCGTGTGATTGTGGAGGTGGTGCTCAGATCGGGTTGTGCAGTGGTCGTGCAGAAGGTTATTAAAAAGGAGGTCTCTGTGAATTTCCCAACCATGAGAAATTTGGATGATTGCGCCATCCAAGGTTGTAGGTTTGTGCGAAAGGGTCATTATGAATGGCATGGAGCTCCTCTGAAACTCTAGAAGGTGCAGGGAAGTCAGTGTAGGGAGGAACAAAGGTTCCTCCAACCGGTGAAGGATACGGAAATGGAAAATCCGGTAATGCAGTTTGTGTCACAGAAAGGTTATTCACAGTTTCCCTCCCTGTGGGAAACTGAAAAGTGTTTTGTGCTGGTGACTGAGAAGAAGAAGATGAGGGTTTTGAGAGAAATTTCCATACTTCATCTACTTTCTTCTCAATTAAGCCCACTTTGTCCAGTTGACTAGCCACTATCTTTAAGTCTTTGCTACTGGATTGGGCTTCGTGTACCCCAGTGTGTGAGTGGGAATGTGAGGACTTTCTATTAAACACGCTCATTGAAGCATTATTAATAGAGTTTTCGGCCCTGCCTTCAAAGAGCTCAAAGGCTGAGTCCTCATCCCGACATAGGAAATTGCCTCGACAAGCGGCATCTACGAAATTACGTGTGTCATCATGGAGCCCATGGTAGAAGATCTGGACCTGTTGCCAGCGTGGGACACCATGGTGGGGACATTTTCTCAGAAGCTCGCGGAATCTCTCCCAAGCCTCGTGCATTGGTTCTCCTGAATTCTGAGTGAATGTAGGCATGGCACGCCTTAAGGCATTAGTGCGGCCTACAGGAAAGTACTTCTTTAAGAACTCATGTTTTGAAGAAGCCCAGGAATCTATAGGTGTAGTCCGTGCAAGTGTTCGAAACCAAAAGGCTACCTTATCTTTCAATGAAAAGGAGAACATTTTCATTAAAAGCGTGTGCTGATCATGTCCTTGCGGACCCAAAGTTTGGGCAAGATTCTTCAACTCCTCTAAATGCTGAAAAGGGTCCTCAGAAGCAAGTCCATGGAAGTGAGGAATGAGTGCTATAATGTTTGGCTTCAGTTCAGCAGCACGACCCCCATTGGGATAACGTACCATAGGCATTAGTTGGGCAACTGCGGGATTATAATAATCCCATAGTTGAGGTCTACGGGGTTGGGGTGGTGCTTGGAGATTTCTAGGTTGAAGTGGTTGTGGTTGGGGGTTAGCTAAAAGATTAACAGCTTGAGCAAGCTGTTGCACCTGTTTGGTTAGGGTATTCATTTGTAGTTGTGTGTCGAAAAGGTGCTGAAGATGAGGCATAGGTCCTCTCTCTGGTGGTGGGTTAGGAAAATTAGGATAAGGTGGAGGTTGGAACCTAGGGATAGGTGGTTGCTGTGGTGGAGGATGTGCAACTAAGTCTGGAGGAAGTTCTTCAAAATCCTCGAATTGTGACAACTCAAGATCATCCTCTTGGTGAATGGGATTGTGAATAGGATTTTGAGACTCGGGAGGTAAAGTATTAGAAGTGGAGGGCAAAGAGAAAGATGCAGTAGCTTGGGTACTAGTACCCAAGGGGAGTACAAGTTCTGGGTTTTGGGATCTCCTACCTTCCATTGAGTTGGCTTTTGAAAACACGTTTACTACAACTCGTTCCAACTCAATGGAAAATTTTTAACCAAGTTCACAAAAAGTGAAAAAATCACAATTAAATCTCAATTCATTCAGAAGACCAATCAAGCGAGATAAATCGGAAAAAAAATTTCCTAGAGGCTGCTATGCAAAATTATGTTGTACGCAAGCAATTGTTTCAAACAATTGTACATGCCCTAAGATAATCCTAGCGATGTGCAGACCTCTAAAATCCATTGGGAATCTGGATAAGACTTAGCGTGCGAATCCAAATCCTGTGGTCGCAGAAAGAGATGAGGTAGAAACCCGTGTGTTGTGACCTTAAGTGATCGTGCTGTGTGCACGATAGCAATGAACACAAGGCGATGAAAATCTCAATCAAGGTTTCACCCAAAGTTAATATCTTCTTTTTGACTTAATTCAAGTGATTATGATATTATTTATATGCTGCTTGTCTCACTTTTTACTCAGTTCAGTACATGAGATGGTCTTCTTAATTTTAAATCAAATGAAATGATGACAGGAGTTAGAGTAAGGTAAAGAATGCGTACCTGACTCCAGCAATCTTCTAAATGCAGATTTGACTTGAATTGAAATCTAGCAGAAAAATATGCAACCTAAGATGGATGCCTAAGGTTATGCTACTGCTAGATAAGGATGAGATCTTTTTGATTTTTGATTTTTTTTTTTATATGCAAGAAGCAAAAACAAGGAAAGAAATCGATTCGGAAAATTGCAATGGAAAAATCGTATCGATAAGGGAGAAGTAGAAAATAAAAGTCTAGACAGTCCACAATTATTACAACGAATGTGTGAGAATAGGCTCTCACAACTTATGACTAACAATTTATCCTAGTTAATATACCTAAATCTATCTAGACTATACTACTGTTATTACTAATCCTACAGCTACTCTGAGGGCAAACTCCACCAGGAAGACGGGTCAGGAGTGTAGCGACTCCACTAGGAAGATGACCTCTACTTGGATGATGATACTGCTTCTCCTCCTCCTCAAGTGCTGTGAAAATAACAAATGATTAGTAAAAGAATAAAAGAATGTAAACACATTAACAAATAAATCAATGGAAGAAAGCAATTACAATCAATAAATTTATATGAAATGAAGAATTTCTATATACAAAAGAATTAAAGGGTAATTTTGGTGTAAAGAGCGTTGCCTCTCCGGCAACGGCGCCAAAAATAATAATGATGTAACTATTGTAATGGCTGTGTAATGGATTTTTGATTGTTATAATGATGTGTTGTAGTTTGAAACACCATGAGTGTCATTGTGGTGAGTTGTATGGAATACCAGTCATTATAACCATTATTATTTACCATCTAATTTTTACTGGTTTTATTCCAGGTCGTTCACTAGGAGGTAATTTATTGAATTACATCACTTTTTGATCTCAAAATTATCCTCTAATTCCAAAAAGAAGCTTTACGTCTTATTAAAGAATGCATGAATGTGGACATGGTTTGTCCACTTGCTAAGAATTAATTGTAATGCTTGCAAAAACTAACTATAAACAAGCACCAAATAATTTATCACTATACTTTAAACTATTTCTTTACAAGTTATAGTATTAATACTTACATGAGAGCACACAATAGACTAAGATGACATAGTATATTAACTTAACTTACTAGTCTATTATCTACAGTAACACATACAACAGTTTTAATGATAGACGTAAGCGTCGCTAGATCCCAGAAAACACTATATACAAACCTAAGGAGGGAAACTGAGGTCTGTAGCAACACTTATGGTGACATTTTATTTTGTTAGTAAATATATGGGTTTATTTATAAAAAAAATTTGGCTATACTTCGTATACATATATATATATATTTATATTTTTATTGTATATGTATTTACTTACGTATATACATCGTCTCTCTCTCTTCTCCTTCACACAAATCTTCATTAGTTGTTCTTCTTCTGTGTTTTCATTCAGCCTTAATGACTTTAGCACGCTGCAGCGGAGAGGTGCTTAACAGTCGTCATTAACTCTCTTTAATTAATTAAAAATGTGTTTAATTTGCAGGCGCGCTTTTCGAGGGATACATAGCACCCAGATGGTGGGACCAAACCTCTACTAAGCGCGCCCTAATTCTCATTAGGCCACTTAATCACGTTTTTCTTAACTCAGCACAGGGCCTACTCAGCCCCACGCACATGCCTCTTCGGGCCCCCGGCCCCACACAAATCATGCTCAGATATGCTCAATGGTATGCTCAGAATCTGTTGTTTCGGGCACCCAGCGCCCATGATGACTAATCTGCATATGCACAAATTCAATATAAATCGCTGCGTGTGGTTTGCAGCGCACGATGTGGAGTTATTTGAGCACCATATCTGCGCTGGAAACCGCGTGCAGCTGTGGGTTGGAAGCGATTTTGGCCCTCAATTTGAGGGCCATAATTTGTTTAAAAATAAAAATAAATTATGGAAAATAAAGTACTTACATAATACTATATAATTGTTCAATTAATTTTAAATTTTAATTAGATTTACTATATAAATTAATTTACTAAAGTGGACTATTTTTATACACTGATTTTGGTGTTTTCTTGGTTAATTACATATAGATTAGTTACTAGATGGTCTAATTGACCTCATACAGAGTTATAATACATATATAAGTATTTTATAGACATTTTTATTATATTTTTCAAAATTAATATATGTGTTATTTATATTTAAATAGCAGTTTCAGTTGTTCTGCTTATAAATTAAGTTAAGCTTAATGTAATCAAGTATGAATATACGTAAATTAGCTTAAATTACTTAAAGTATTTTAGTCTTAGTATACAGATTCGATTTAACTTAATTATAATTCTAAATTACTAATTTAACTAATTTAATTTAACAACCTAGCTATAAACTTAATAAATTCATTATTTATTATCCACAAAGGATTAAATTAAGATAAAATAGTTTATTTACTTGTAATCTACATATACATAGATATATATACAGTTTTATAGTTTAAACTACCTTCTGATCTATTCAGTTTAATATTACATATAACTTAGTTCAATTTATATATAGTTATATAATTATTGTATTTATTGTCTAAACTAGATCTAAAACCTAAATTATAGTATTATATTTACATAGTTAAGTACACAGTATATATATATATATATTTACACTATCTATTTACATATGTAGCCTAATATGTAGCTTAAGTCTATATAAGTATACTTAATATATAAAGTAATATATATCTATACATATATAGATATATAAATATTTTTATTTCTCTTTTGGGTGTTTCATTCTAATTAGTTTACTGTTGTTATAGGTTTAACCGAAGTAGGAGAGAAGAAGGGAAGAGTTAACTGAGGAGAGAGTCCTCAGTTTAGTTTCTCTTTTAAAACATGTTTAGGATGGTGATTTCTGACTAAACTAGCTGACAGAGTTGAGAAAGAGTAGACATGTATGTACCGAAATTAGAGCTCAAGTATTGAACAAGAAAATTTTTTTACATATGAGATGAAATACAATCTACTGTCAGCTAAGATCAAACTAGAGTCTACAAGGTTTAACACTAGAACCTAGCTGTTACAACCTATAATAACTAGACAGTAGCAGCTCAAGACCTTCCAGACTCTGCAGCAGCTTAAGTCACTGTCCAAATGGGCTAACTGCTGCTGCAGTTAGTCCATTTGAGAAGAAATGTGAGTTTGGAGAGAAAAAAACATGTAGCTGCAAGATGCAGCACTTTGCTTTGTTTACTTGGATCAGAGTCAAACAAATCCAAACTGAAAATAAAATCAGTCAATCCCAAATCTGACATGGGTTTAATTTCTCATTAAGTCACTAAATACCCCAATTCAAATGCCAAAAATCCTCATCAAAAACTTCATTTCAGATGAAATCCACGAATATCACTGAATTAACTCTTCCTAATGCTATAGACAGCATGAAGGAAGAATAAATTCAATCAATTAAAGCCCTTAATTCAGATCCCAGTTTCATGAAACCTTAAGGAGTATTGAGAACTCCATAGGTTAGGAAATCACCAAACAACCATTAACAGAACTTATGAATGCGAGATCAGACTTCAAATTACCATAGTAATTATCCTTAGATCTGACTTGCATTCAATGCATTCAAGACATTATCAAACCAGAATTATGTATGGCTCTTCTGAGATGATTTTTGTCACTAGAAATCCTCTCAGATTCCTTGCCAACAAGGAA
Organism: Thalassia testudinum; assembly: GCA_037157565.1. Classification (NCBI taxonomy): domain Eukaryota; kingdom Viridiplantae; phylum Streptophyta; class Magnoliopsida; order Alismatales; family Hydrocharitaceae; genus Thalassia; species Thalassia testudinum. The sequence continues at coordinate 139,471,951 of JAZHRO010000063.1, forward strand.
TTCAAATCAACTTCATTCAATTCGTCAGATCAGGCAGTAAAACCAAAAATAAAAATCCTTAAAATCCAAATTGAGGAGAAATCTGACAAACTGAAAATTTCAACCCAAAACCAGGGGCTTTTGTGACCAAGAGTGAGGTGAGTGGGAAGCCCCTTAAGTGCTTGTTGACGCCAATTTCAGATCTGAGGTTGAAAACCTATCATATCTGAAATTGGGTCAGAGTATATGGGTTAAAGATGAGAAAACAAGTCGTGGAAAATAAGAACTGGATATGGAAATATGGAGAGGGAGATAGTTTGAAAACATGGTCTTATGAAGTCTTCCCCTCTGATCTGGAATGATCAGAGGAGGTGGGGGGGGGGGAATTTAAGCCTAATTCTACTACTACAGCTACTTTATCCTACAACGAAATTAAACATTAACAACTATATTAATTCTACTCTAAACTACTTAAATACAGCTAAAACTAATATGAACAATTATAAACCTAATTTAACAGGAAGAATGGGACCTATGGGTCCTTAACCGGTGGCTAAGGAGGAAGAAATGAGGAAGATGACTCCAGCGGAGGGAAGAGTCTGCTAGTGAGGCTCCAGGGTCGTCCTCAGGTGCTACGAAGTCCTTAGTGACGAGGAGGTCAAGAGAAGGTGATGATTTCCCAGCCGGTGGCTGTGAAATCAGAGGCTTGATGGGGAGGAGGGACTGGAGTGGACGAATGATCGCTAAGAGGTGTTGGAGGGAGCGATCCCTTGCGCGCGACACCACTGAGGTGCTTAAGTAGCATCCTCAGTGGCTGAGATCACCGCGCAAGTGAGAATAATCAAGATGCAACCGGCAGCGAGGATGAGAGGGGTGGAGCACGTGGTGAGCTAAGCACAAAATCTGACTGTCAGATGAGATCTGGGGAGAGGGGTGATCGCACGTGCTGAATCACGTGAAACTTCCATTCGAATCTAACCACAGATCAAGATCATGAAGAGCGACGGACGGCTGAGGTTGGCCGTGTTCTTCGCGCGCTACAGTGCGTGCGAAGAGCAGCAAGCCACTCTCTGAAATAAAGGAAAAGTTGCAGACAGACCCTTGAACGAAGGGGTAGAAGCATAGCGTGCAGGCCCATAAGTGAAAAGAACTACAACTGGAAGGGCCCTGTAGCCTTTCAAAAGGGTCCCTGCGGCTTACAAGTAGGTCCAAAGAGGAGTTTCTAAGGGTAAGAGTGTAATGCATGAAGGACCTAAGTGTAAACTACCTATTTTATAACCTAAATGATGTCCAATTGCCTTCAAATTTTTATATGTGCTTAATTGAACATTTAAGACATTGATTATACTTCTGATTTGGCCTTTCAAATTTATTTATGTGTTCAATTGACGCATGGATCATCATTTGTACTTTGCTTTCAGAATATCTCATTTTGTGACCTAATTATGAAATTTTAACACAGAGTAAAGATTTTAGGTCTTTTTCTTTAATTCCCACACTTAACCCTTTTTATCTGTTAATTTGATGTTGTTTTACTTAGTGTCTAGCTTAACTTTAGCTTTCTAGCCATGATGAGTAGCCACTCATCAATAACCTACCTATGGGCTGTTACCCATGATAACTTGCCAGCCATATCACCCTAGAAGGTTCATTAGCTACCTAATTTCCGTTAAAACTGCCGATCAACAAGTCAATGAAAAGAAAGTGTGTAAATGCTTTAGACTTAAAGTTCCATCAAATCAGAGGGTGGGTTGATAAGTCGTGTACTTATCACCCAAACTTATTTAATCAAATTACCATAGAATTAAGATGGCAAGGACTCGAAAAATAAATCCACATTTTAGTGGATACATAGGCTGATTAAGCCCAAAGACCTGAAGGGTCTTTCTGTTCAGAACCTAATGTAATATTTCCTAAGATTGAAAAGTCCTAATATCCAAGTATTCCTTCCTAATTCAAAATTTTTTCTTTATGTATATATAAGAAGAGAAATACAATTTACAAGAATTTCACAGAGTTGACAAAATGATTCAAAAATGATTCCACCCCCCCATGCCTAGCTGATGCAATGTCCACTGATAAGACAATTTTTGCTTTCGAATAATGTATTAAGATGCTTTGTCGTTGTAGGATCAAAGTGGTGGAAAATCGCTAAACAAAATAATTAAAATAAAAATTAAACCACTCACAGAAGAGCAGGTCGTGTCCACAGGGAGGCAATGATGCAATAAAATCATGAATATTTTTTTTCTCGTATTCGTTCAATCAAGTGTGAAATCCATAGTCGAATCTGATGTGAAATGCGATGAAAAGAAGATACATAATAACTCAAAAATGTAAGGGTATATGTGCAATTTTTCCTCACTGAAATATTTAATAAATATGTGATGAATCTATGTAATTTCCAATTGACATGCATTAGAGAGAATTTGTGCACATCTTAATCCAAAACCAATGTCAAAAGATGTGAATAACAAAAGCCATGTAATTATAAGAAAGCATGAGTATGAAGTCACAATTTCACCATAATAAAATAATAATAAATCAAAATTCATTTTCCTGGCAATGGCATGAAGTGTAATTATTAATTCCAACATTAACAGAGGATTCTACCTCTCTCCTCGCACATGGGAGAGAGGACTGTTCAAAGAACTCTTCTGGATGTAGATTGGCTGGAGCGAGGGCTCCACAATGGTAGCAGCGGCAAGTTGTGAGATGGCCGGAGCCGACCTACCGGAGGAAAGAAGTGGCAGCTGTGGAGGAGGCTACTGCTAGCCACACGTGCTGCAAGGGTAAGGAGGGCAGCGTGCGAGCACTGCAGGTGCTGCAAGCACGCGTGGGGTTTGGGCGCGTGGAGGCGCGAGCTCTGCAAGGTGCACAGGTATGCACAGGCTGAAGTGGTTGCAGGAAGGCGTGCGGGCGTGGTCTGATGTCGCCGGCCATAGGTGCTGCAGAGAGGCGCGAGGAAGGACTAAAACTGGGGCGTTGGGGCACGCTGAAGGCGCTGCTAGAGGGCACTCTGCAGATGCAAAGGCGTGCAGGCATGCTAGCTGTTACGGGCAAGAGGCGTTGAGGAACGCACGCTGTGTGGGAGCGGAGGTGGAAGAAGTGTAGGGGTACTGGAGGTTCTAGTGAAGGCGAGGAGGCACACGGTGGGGACTGATGGAGCGGGGGTGGCTGCTGGCGTGTGTGCTGGAGGTGGGATGCATAGAGGCTAGTGTGAGTTGCTGGCTGAGGTGAGGAGGAGTTGCAGAGACTCTTGGCGGTGTGTGATGAGAGCCTCATCATGAGCCCTAACTAGCTCATTTTGACACAAGAAAGAGAATAAAAGCTCCTACAAAACCTTGAGAAGGGCTTAATGGAAGGAATAAGTGTTCTGAGAGGAAAACATGAAATAAAGGTTAAAACTACAATTTTACCATTGCAGTACATAAACGAGACTTGTCAGAGGTAGAACATAGGTCAAATGGTCAGAATAAGATAAAAAGTGGGTTGGTTTAATTAGAAATGGGTTTTTGTGCAAACCAGGAATTAAATGACATCTTGTAACCCTAAAACAGACCCTCTTAATTCAACAAGGTTCCAGTCAGGATAAAAATCAATTAAACCCTCTAAAATTCATGAAAAAATATCCCCTAGGGTTTAGAACATTCAATTTGGCCTTTGGAACCTAGTTTGACCTAGATTGGGGTCCTAGCTCATCAATTGACCTAATTTAGGTTTTTATGCAAAATATATAGTCAAACGTGGTCAAACCTAAAATCCAACTTCACCATTGGATTTCTTAGGTCCAAATTAGGTTTGTACCAAAATTTGGACCAAAGGGGAGGTCATCTTGACCTACTTTGCAAATTAGTACACCTAATTACATTTTGGCCCCTATCTTTTGAAAACCATTACACAAATCCCCCTAGCTTCCTCGCCACTCTTGAAAGCAGATCCCTCCACCATTAATGGGGAGGAATCCTTCTCCAGCAAGGAAGGGAGGGGGAATACTCCCTGATCCCTCAGAGATCTCCCAGATTTGGAAGGGAGATTCTCTAAGGAATCCCCTTCCATCTGAGCCCAATCACAATCTTTGATTTCTATCCAATCTCTTGTGCGATCGCACGAGAGATTTGGAATCCCAACTACTTTCCTTCTCTGGCGAGACGTTAGTGGCAGAAGGCTTGCCTTCCACGCACCAGAATCTCGGCAGCACTTATAAAAGGACCCCCGACCCTCTGCGAATCTCTCAGACTTGTTTTGGCCGTAGAATCCTCCAAATTTCATCTCCCCTCTCTCCGGCCAAGTAGCCCGCAAGCTCCGACGATTCTTCCTCCTCCCTCTCGTTGCTCTGCTGCCATACCAGCAGCAGGGTTCACTCTGCCTCGTCTTCCCGCATTGCACCGTTCCAGCGCACGCCTTCTTGACCTCCTCCTTGTCGTTGTTATCTCCCTCAAGGCCGTCTTCTCCGATGACGGCACAAATGAGCCGTCCATCTCCACTGCCCCCCTTCAGTCCCAACAATCCAGATAAGCTCCCAGTCTTCCACTCTTTCATTTTCCTCATTCTATTTCACACAACACCCCTCAACCGCCACTGTTCGCCCATCTCTTCCCCATCTCCGGCCACCCTCCGGTGAGACGCCTCCATCACTCCGCACCCCCACACGTCTCGCCACCCACCTCACAACCTCCGCCTCACTCCACTGAACATCCTCTACTCATCCACAGACCCTCTACACCACGACAACCACCCCCTCGACCTAACCCATCAATCCGACCACAGAGCGACCTAGGCACGTAGGCCTAGGTCGCTCCACAACCTGCCACCTATTGCCTCACCTTCGCCGTGACACGACGAGGGTCCTCCGGTGGTCTGATAGAGCTGCAAGCTTCTTTTTGTGTTGAGCAGGGTCTGATCTCCAACCGCCATTAGCAGTGACTCGAGGAGGTTGCAAGCTCGCTCTAGGCTGAAGGACTTCAAGATTCCAGGCCCAGCAGATTCGGGGAGGTCTCGTGAAGTCAGCTGTTCTAGCAAGTGGTGCTATAAGGCCTGTAGCAGGTGCAATTGGAGGAACGATTTCCTGCGAGCGTGCAAGCAAAAGCAGTGGAACATTAGTCCCACCTCAGTAAGTCGTAAGGCACTTGAGTAGTTTAAATTGATTTTGTGATATTGTCTGGTTGCCTCCAATACACTGGGGTGAGGTCCCTCCTCACCTATATATGCACCTCGTCCGTGACTTCATCCTGCGGACCTGGTGACCCGACTCGACTACCCTCCTGAGCACTCCTCGTGCACCACACCCACGCCGGTGCACCTAGACCCAGACGTGCGACCCGACCTGATAACCCAGCTCTGGGAGAGTGTACCGAAGAGAGATAGAGAGAGAGAGAGATGCGTGGGAAGGGTAGGGGAGTAGGTTTTGTTGCGTGGTGCTTATGCAGGAAGAGGACGTTGAGGAAGTAGCAAGAGAAGGAAGCAAGGACTTAGCCGCTCCAAGCAATGAAGAAGGACTCCCTGTAGCAGAGGTGCGGCAGACCAAGAGAAAGAAGAAGAGAGAGATCAAGGGGCAGACAAAGAGGAGAAGCAAGAAAGCAATGGAAGAAGAGGAAGAAAAAGAAGAAGGCAACCTAAGAAGAGGCAAAGCCAAGACTTAGCCGCAAGAAGAGAATCAAGAAGAGAAGGAAAAAGAAGAGGAGAAGAAGCAGCTATGGAAGAAAAGGAAAAGGAGCAACCATAGCTACAGTAAAGCAAATCACCAACAGAAGAAAAGAATCTGAGAGATAACTTTCAGACGTCTGATGCAATATCAACCATCCATTCTTTTTGAGCAATTTCCTTCCATATCATTATCATGTCACTTTTATTGAACTAGTCATTTCTTTTTATTTAAAAGTTGTGTTCTCAAGTTTTAGAATACTCAGATTGCTCTCTGTGTTCGACTTCGGATACTCTAATTTTTGAGTTATAAATTTTTATTTATTTTTGCAGAAAGTTCATCTATATTACAACGAGATATCTATTAAAACACGATCTAGCTGCGTGAACATTTTGGCACCGTTGCCGAGGAGCAACGGGCACTTCTAAAGCTTTTGATCATAACTTCTGATCCAATATTGACTTAATTCCTCTCTTTTGTTGTGCTTGTCTCAGGGAAAGTAGAGAAAAGAAGGGCAGCTGCACAACAGCCACACCATGAAATAGGTAACTTTCATTAGCCCTCTCTCTTAACCCCCTCAAAGTATGAAAGGGAACAAAGAAGAATCAACCTAGGGCTACCTATTTCATACTTAGTAATTCATCAAAGTTGCTTGATTTTCATCTTGAACTGCACATCCAACTAAGGTAACTAGGGCTAAAACTTTCTTGATTGAGCCCTAGATACCAATTTTTGAGGCAACTAAATTGGACCAACTAAAGCCAACCTAAGGATTGCAAAGCTAGGGTTTTTAGAGACACATCTTCTCTTAAACAAAGAAAAAAAATTTTTCCAAAAAGATGTGTGCCTAAACCTTATTTGAAAAGATCTATACAAGAGAAACCCTAAGCAAATCAGGCTTTCAAATCCATTTGAACCCTAAAAGAAAGGACCCAAAAGCTCTCAAAGGAACAAGACGTGAAGTTGATCCTTTGGGTCAACCAACCTTAAAATTAGGTCACTTTTTCACTCAAAAGACCCAAACGTTCAAGTGGAACTTTAAGCACCTTGATCTTAAAGTAAAAAAGGTAAACTTAAGAGGTCAAGGTACCCATTCTGGTCTACCTGGAATCTCAGTGACAAGAGAGGTCGGGTGGGGGAAACCCTGTAACTCGTGGGGATGCTCTACCGTGTAGGGGTCTTTGCAGGACTCTCCCTCCTTGGCTGCCCAGGTACTTCTCAAGTGGACGACCTTTCTGACTAAGGGGTATCATCCGCCCCGAACCTCTATAGTCACCCAACAATTTTTGGGTGTCTCGATTGGGTCCAGCACCTTCTAATCTCATCACATCCTTCGGTGCATGTTCGGTAGGAGGTCCTTAAGACCATCCTTAAGACCTCCTTTAGAAATTCACTCTCATCGAGGCCAAGCCTCGACGCCCTTGTTTGTGCAGCAACCTCACCACATAAATCTTTCATCTGATTCAGAACCAAGTTCTCCTTCTTCCATCATGGCACAACCCATTGAAGAAGAGAGCAACCTTGAGCACCAGCTTCAATGCCTGAATGATCTCTTTCAAAACTTTGTAAACCCACCGCAGCGACCAATGATGCAAGATCACTATAATCCTGCTGCGGTGGCAATCGAGCCTCGAGTCTGAATCTTGATTGGAGTTCCTGATTCTAAACTGAAGCCCAATATGATTCATGCCATACCAAAGTTTCATGGGCTTAACTCTGAGGATCCATTCCAACACATTAAATAACTCAAGCATATGGCCCAAACCTTCGGTCAGATCCACAAAACTGGGATATCATACTCATGAAAATGTTTTCTTTCTCCCTCCTGGACAAGGCCGCCCATTGGTATCAAACTCAGGCCCGTCCGATCAACACATGGGAGAACTTCAGTCTGAATTCCTGAAAAAGTTCTTCCCCGTTGGCCGGACGAATGCCTTGCGCCACCAGATCACCCATTTCACTCAACAAACGGGAGAACCTCTTCACGAAGCATGGGACCGATTCTTAGATCTCATGCGAAAGTGCCCCCATCACGGAGTTCCTAAATGGGAACAAGTCCAGTCTTTCTACCAGGGACTCCTTGAAGACATTCGATTATTCGTCAATGCAATGTGCGGAGGAAACATCATGGGTCAACATGAGGACACGGTGTGGGAGATTCTTGAAAACATGTGCGAGAACCCCATTAATAATGACTCCATGGGCTTATTCGACAAGACGAACGCATGCTCACCGACGAATTTGAGAGGGGCACATGAGACACTGGACCTGTCTACTTCCATCGACTTGGAACTGATGGCTAGTCAGTTGGACAAGGTTTCTATCATAGAGAAGAAGGTGGACGAGCTAACTCGGCATCTGCAGCGAGCCACCTCGGCACAGAACTCTTTTGCACGACCACCTCTGGTGAGGGAAACTGTGCAAAACATCTACCACCAATCTTCTAAGGGGATGGACCCGTATCCACTCCCGTCTGACTCTCGGACCGAAGTGACCTCCGATCCATTCTACTCGAGTTGAGGGAACTTTGAACCCTCGTATTCTAACTTTCCTAAGGTTCCTCAGACTTGCGTGAACCTCAACGCAATCCAGAATGACCCATTCTCCAATACCTACAACCCTGGATGGCGAAATCATCCCAACTTTTAGTGCATGGGAAATTCTTAGACTTAAAGACCATCGTATCAGCCTCGTCCATATCAGCTGCCTAAGCCTCAGCCCAATCCCACCTATCAAACCAGGCCAAACCAAGATCAAATGACTCTTATCCTTCAAGCATTGGTTGACATTCAAAAGATGAATGTGGCAACGCAAAAGCAACACAAGGATGAGATCACAGAGGTTCGCAACCAACTGGCACAAATGGCAAATTCCCACCAACCTGGCACCCTTCCTTCACAACCTCTGCCAAACCCAAATAACGTGCCGACCCAGAGGCACGTTATGAACCCAAATTCAGGCCATGCACATTTGATTTCTTAGGCCCCTACTGCTCCATCACCAGATGGGATGGAAGCTTCGACATCTTATGTTGGATTTCAGCAGCAGCCACCCTTCTTACCAAACCCAAACCAAAACCAAGTCTGATTAAACTCTGTAACGACACGTAGTGGTAAAATAACCCAAGACCCATATTATCCGAACCACCCCAAGCCTAATAGTAGCCAAAACCCTAGGATAGTTATCCAAGATACCCCTGTCCCAGATCAAGAACCTGGACCTATTCTAGAGGAACCAACTAGGATTCCATTTCCGAAGGCCTTGACCAAAGGAAAAAGGATAACCAAACCCGTGGCCACCGAGGAGGATCTGGTCAAGCTCTTTGAACAGGTCTAGATAAACATCCCCTTGATGGATGCAATTCGCCACGTACAGGCTTACGCAAGATTCTTGAAAGACGTGTGTACACCTAAACGTAAGCCGCGAACCAAGGATGGAAATCTGATCGTACTATCAGAGCAAGCCAACTCTATCATCTTGAGTAAACTCCCACCCAAGTCTAAAGACCCAGGAACTCCCCTGATTTCTTGTAAAATTGGTGAAACCCAATTTGATAGAGCCTTACTAGATCTAGGTGCCTCCATAAATCTAATACCTACATCCCTCCTTGACCACCTTGAAGAGTCCGAACTTAAACCGACTGAGGTGACGTTGCAGTTAGCTGATCGATCCATCAAGTCACCTAAAGGATTACTCGAGGATGTCATTGTTAGGGTACGGGATTTCTACTTCCCGGTGGACTTCATAATTCTGGATATGGACGCACCTGAGAACCCAAGGGACACACCAATCATATTAGGAGACCCTTTTTGGCCACTGCTAGGGCCAAATAGAATTAAAATTTGGGAATCAAACTCTAAAGATTGACATCTTTAAGGCCCAACAAGGGATTAATTGCAGGGTTATAGAGCAAATATGTGATATTAGAGCTATGGTTGGTGAATCGCATACAGAGGACAACCCGATTATCCCTGATCAACTGCTAGAAGATCAAAACTCGCAAACAGAGGAGTGCGAACATGATCTAGACACACCCATGACTCTGACCCTTGTTCCTAACATAAACCCCGAACCACCCGCTGCTGCTGACAATCCTGTCATGGAACTCAAGCCTCTTCCCGAGCATCTGAAGTATGTCTTTTTGGGTTCCAATCAGACGTTTCCTGTGATTATCAACTCTCGACTCACACTTGATCACGAATCTCGTCTGATTACTGTTCTCCAGCAACATCGTAGAGCCATTGATGGACTCTCAATGATTTGACTGGCATAAGCCCTTTGTATTGCACACATCGAATCTACATAGAAGAGGGCACACGACCTTCAAGAGAAATGCAGAGACGTTTAAACCCTAACCTGTAGGAGGTCGTGAAAAAGGAGATCATAAAGTGGTTAGATGCAGGGATCATCTACCCGATCTCCGACAGTCGTTGGGTAAGTCCAATACAGGTGGTGCCTAAAAAGGCCAGACTTACCATCATCACGACTGAAACTGGAGAGGTCATTCCTACCCGAATAGCTAACTCGTGGAGAGTCTGCATTGATTACAGAAGACTCAATTCCTCCATGAAGAGGGACCATTTCCTACTACCGTTTATTGATCAGATCCTCGAGAAACTAGCAGGAAATAGGTTCTTCTACTTTCTTGACCGGTACTCCGATTACAACCAGGTGGCAATCCATCCAGAAGACCAAGAAAAGACCACATTCACCTGCCTCTTCGGGACGTATGCGTTTCGAAGGATGCCTTTTGGTCTCTGCAATGCACCCGCAACCTTTCAGTGATGCATGCTTGCCATATTCTCAGATATGGTAGGTGATTATCTGGAAGTCTTCATGGATGACTTGTCAGTTTTTGGAGCATCATTTGACGATTGCCTCCAACACTTGGTCCAAATACTCAGGCGATGCATCGATGTGAATTTGGTTCTTTCCTGGGAAAAGAGCCATTTCATGGTGCCTGAGGGAATTGTCCTGGGACATCTAATCTTGGAGAATGGCATCCAAGTCGATCGAGCGAAGGTTAACCTAATTTCTAAGCTCCCTATGCCTAGCTCGATTAAGGGCATCCGATCCTTTTTGGGGCACATCGATTTTTACTGTCAATTTATCCCTGATTTTTGAAAAATCGTGCGCCCCCTGACCACTCTTCTCTCCAAGGATGTGCCTTTCAAAATTTCCAAGGAATGCACTCAAGCATTTAAGATCCTTCGTGACCGAGTAACCCAAGCCCCGATCCTACAGTCCCCTGATTAGTCTCATCTCTTTGAGATCATGTGCGATGCATCTGACTTTGCTGTAGGAGCGATTTTGGGGCAGAAAATTGATGGGAAACCCGTGGTCATTTACTACGCTAGCAAAACACTGGACAAGGCTCAGCGTAACTACACGGTTACTGAGAAAGAGCTGCTAGCTGTAGCATTTGCCCTAGAAAAATTCAGATCATACCTTCTGGGTTCCCGTGTTATCATATACTCGGATCACACAGCTGTGAGGCATCTCCTTGCAAAGAAGGATGTGAAACCTCGATTAATCCAATGGATCTTGCTATTGCAAGAATTTGACCTCGAGATTCACGACAAAGGGGGAAAGCAAAATGTGGTAGCTGATCACTAGTCCCGCCTTCCTTTTGAAATAATTGACCCTTTCGGACCCATCACAAAACACTTTCCTGATGAGCACCTCCTGACTATCAATACAGGCCTTCCATGGTTCACAGATATAGTGAATTACCTGGCATCACATCAGATCCCATCCGATTGGCCGAAGGCAAAGAAGGACAAATTGCATTCCGATGCCAAGTATTACGTATGGGAAGACCCGTATCTATTCCACATTAGTGCTGATCAGATAATTTGACGGTGTCTCGCGAAAGTAGAAATCAAAGACATACTCTCCTTTTGCCTTAACCAGGCATGTGGTGGACATTTCTCAGGACACATAATCGCATCAAAAGTCCTCTAGTGTGGCTTTTATTGGCCCACAATTTTCAAGGATGCATACGATCACTATAAGGCATGTACCCATTGCCAGACCTTGGGCAACATGAGCCATCGAGACATGATGCCTCTACAGCGGATCCTGGTATGCGAAATTTTTGACATCTGGGGAATCGATTTCATGGGACCCTTCCCTATCTCGGATGGCTTCGAATACATCTTACTCGCCGTTGACTACGTGTCCAAGTGGATAGAAGCCATTTCGACCTGAACCAATAATCATTAGGTTGTTATCAAATTCATTCATCAAAACAGCTTCTCAAGGTTCGGGATTCCATGAGTAATAATTTTCGATGGAGGTACCCATTTTACAAACGCTCAGTTCAGGTCACTGATGACCAAATATGGGGTGTCGCATCGAATCTCTAGTCCCTACCACCCCCAAACTAATGGTCTAGCTGAGCTATCAAACCGAGAGATCAAGAAAATCCTTCAGGTTACTGTTCGACCTGATAGAAAAGATTGGTCTTCTCGACTGCCGGAAGCATTGTGGGCCTATAGGACCGCCCACAAGACCCAATTAGAAATGTCTCCCTTCAGACTGGTGTGCGGGAAGGCATGTCACCTCCCTGTCGAATTGGAGCATAAATCCTATTGGGCAGTATGAAATTGCAATTTAGATCTTTCTAAGGCTGGAACCCACAGAAGGCTTCAAATAAGCGAGATCGATGAATTACGCCACGACGCGTATGAGAACTCGAGAATTTACAAAGAACGGGTTAAAGCTTTTCATGACAAACACATTTCTAGAAAGATCTTTCATCCTGGTCAAAAGGTTTTATTCTTTGATGCCCGAGTCAAATTATTCCCAGGAAAGCTACGATCTAAATTGGTCGGACCCTACCTAGTCTGACAAATCGTTGGAAATGGAACCATTGAAATCAGCCCACTCAGCCACGATTCTGAACCCTTTGTTGTGAACAGTCAGAGACTCAAACTGTTCATTGACATGACTGATACAAATTTGGCTGAGTCATCCTTTACCCTCCATTCTCCTTGAGCTCATTGTGCCCACCCGATGGCGTAAAACTCAATGCTTAACGGGAGGCAACCCATCATTCTTTGAAAAACTAGAAACCCTTTCTGACATTTCTATGCGGAATTCATATTGCACTTTAGGGTTCATCCATTAGAACAATCGACTTCACCTTAGGTTCCCCTACCTGGGATTAGAAATCGTTCGCAACAGTCACTTCGACCCATTCACTCACCCAACACCTGTCCTAATGCATGAACTAAGCTGAAATCGAACCCACCTAATTTACAATGGGGACATTGCAAATCTTAGGCATGGGGGGGTATGAAAGTGCAAAATGCCAGGAAAATTCATATCAAGAAAAGGTTTCAACTCAAAAAAAAAAAAATCTTGGAAGAGAAAAAAAAGAAATAAGGAGGGGGGAGAAACAATTCGGGCCATACAAAATGAGAGGAGGAAAAGAGCAAAATGCCAAAAAAGGAGCACAAAATGAAAAAGAAAAAGAGATAGTCATTAGTAAAAGATTAAGGGATTAACTGAAGTTCTAGACCAGATCAAGAAAAGAGAAAAATAAAAGAAAAGTGCTAAGGAGACATAACAAGAGATTAGCAGGAACGCTGGTCTTAGGCCTCTTGGGCTAGATTCTTTAGCTTAAAAATTAACGTATCTGCTAAAATCTGGATAATCCTTAAGAGGTTGGGGAAATAAGAAGCTTAAGTATTAGGTCTATGGCTTAGGAAGTATTCGACCTCGTTAACTGACCTTCGATTTGCGGGATTCAGTAACCTAAGCACCCCAATTCACACACAGTCTGGTTTAGTGCGCATAAATATCAAAATCACGTAAAAAGCATTTCAATGTTCTGAAAAAGTCACCTAGATTAGGAGCGGCTGATCAACACAAGTTGATTTAGATGAGTTCCCAGTGCGGAGAGGCGGGAAATTCCCCTCGAAGATGCGTAACAACATATCATCTCCTCTGTGCTTGTCTCTTAGGATATTTAAATATCCTACCGAGGGCATGTAAGCACTCTGCTGGTTCAGATATCATGGGCGGCATTATCACAAAATGTCGATCGCCAGGGTCTGAATTCGACCACAGAACGCCATGGGTGGGATTATCTTGAAATCTCGAAAGCCAAGGTTCTGGGGGCTTCCATGGGCGGTGCTATCTCGAAGCATCGATAGTCAGGGACCCTTGAGGATTGATGATGGGGACGAGGAATCCGATACAGACCGTGTTGAGAATCCAATCCAAAGCTAGAAATAAAAAGAAAAGAGAGAGAAAACCCTCCAAACAAATAAACCTTCTGTCTCTCTCTTACAAAAATGCACTGCAAACTAAACCTAGGATAAAAATATCTCAAGCACGGGTGCTTTAACTGTGGAGTCCAACAAACCCTAGGATAGTTTTTGCAGGCCTTAAAAACCTTTGCGGAAGACTGAGGCTAAAGTGGGTCAGGTCCGGATTTTGGTTGATACTTGAGTACCTCTAGGCCTATTGTCGGCATTCTAACCTAATCACAAAAGAAAAGAAATGCACTTATCATAACTGATGACAGACACTCAAGGTCTAGAATAGAAGTTAAAACCTTGAAATTTTTCTAAGGGACTAGCAAAAGATAGGCATGGGGGTATGATGAGAGCCTCATCATGAACCCTAACTATGTCATTTTGACCTAAGAAAGGGAATAAAAGCTCCTACATAACCTAGAGAAGGGCTTAATGGAAGGAATAAGTGTTCTGAGAGGAAAACATGAAATAAAGGTTAAAACTGCAATTTTACCATTACAGTACATAAATGGGATTTCTCAGAGGCATAACATAGGTCAAATAGTCTGAATAATATAAAAAGTGGGTTAGTTTAATCAGAAATAGGTTTATGTGAAAACCAGGAATTAAATGACATCTTGTAACCCTAAAACAGACCCGCTTAATTCAACAAGGTTTCGGTCAGGATAAAAATCAATTAAACCCTCTAAAATTCATGGAAAAATATCCCCTAGGGTTTATAACATTCAATTTATCCTTTGAAACCAACTTTGACCTAGATTGGGGTCCTAGCTCATCAATTGACCTAATTTGGGTTTTTATGCAAAATGTCTAGTCAAACGTGGTCAAACCTAAAATCCAACTTCACCATTGGATTCCTTAGGTCCAAATTAGGTTTGTACCAAAATTTTGACCAAAGGGGAAGTCATCTTGACCTACTTTGCAAATTAGTACACCCAAATACATTTTGGCCCCTATCTTTTGAAAACCATTACACAAACCGCCCTAGCCTCCTCGCCACTCTTAGAAACAGATCCCTTCGCCATTAATGGGGAGGAATCCTTCTCCGGCGAGGAAGGGAGGGGGAATACTCCTTGATCGCTCAGAGATCTCCTCCCAGATTTGGAAGGGAGATTCTCTGAGGAATCCCCTTCCATCTGAGCCTAATCACAATCTTTGATTTCTATCCAATCTCTCGTGCGAACGCACGAGAGATATGGAATGCCAACTACCTTCCTTCTCTGGAGAGATGTCGGTGGCAGAAGGCTTGCCCTCCATTCACTAGAAGCCTGGCCAGCACTTATAAAAGGACCCCCGACCCTCTGCGAATCTCTCAGACTTGTTTTGGCCGTAGAATCCTCCAAATTTCATCTCCCCTCTCTCCGGCCAAGTAGCCCGCAAGCTCCGACGATTCTTCCTCCTCCCTCTCGTCGCTCTGCTGCCATACCAGCAGCAGGGTTCACTCTGCCTCGTCTTCCCTCATCGTGCCGCTCCAGCGCAAGCCTTCTTGACCTCCTCCTTGTCGTTGTTATCTCCCTCAAGGCCATCTTCTTCGATGACAGCACAAACGAGCCGTCCGTCTCCACTGCCCCCCTTCACTCCCAACAATCCAGATAAGCTCCCCATCTTCCACTCTTTCATTTTTCTTATTCTATTTCACACAACACCCCTCGACCGCCATTGTCTGCCCATCTCTTCCCCATCTCTGGCCACCCTCCGGCGAGATGCCTCCGTCACTCCGCACACCTACACGTCTTGCCACCCACCTCACAACCACTGCCTCACTCCACTAAACATCCTCCACTCATCCATTGACCCTCTATAACACCACAACCACCTCCCGACCTAACCCATCAATCCAGCCACAGAGCGACCTAGGCACGCACGCCTAGGCTGCTCCGCAGCCTACCACCTACCGCCTCACCTTCGCCGTGACACGGCGAAGGTCCTCTTGTGGTCTGATAGAGCTGCAAGCTTCCTTTTGTGTTGAGCAGGGTCTGGGCTCCAACCGCCATTAGCGGTGACTCGAGGAGGTTGCAAGCTTGCTCCAGGCTGAAGGACTTTAGGATTCCAGGTCCAGCAAATTCGGGGAGGTCACTTGAAGTCAAATGTTCCAGCAAGTGGCGTTGCGAGGCCTGCAGCAATTGCAATTGGAGGAACTATCTCCTACGGGTGCGTAAGCAAAAGTAGTGGAACATTAGTCCCACCTCAGTAAGTCGTAAGGCGCTTGAGTAGTTTAAATTGTTTTTGTGATATCGTCTGGTTGCCTACAATACACTGGGGTGAGGTCCCTCCTCACCTATACACACACCTCATCTGTGACTTCATCCCGTGGACCTGGTGACCCGACCCGACTACCCTCTTGAGCACTCCTCGCGCACCACACCCAAGCTGGTGTGCCTGGACCCAGGGGCGCGACCCGACCCGACCCGATAACCCGGCTCTGGGAGAGCGTACCGAAGAGAGATTCAGAGAGAGATAGAGACGCGCGGGAAGGGTAGGGGAGTAGGTTTTGTTGCATGGTGCCTGTGTAGGAAGAGGATGCTAAGGAGGAAGCAGCAAGAGAAGGAAGCAAGGACTTAGCCGCTGCAAGCAAAGAAGGACTCCCTGTAGCAGAGGTGTGGCAAACCAAGAGAAAGAAGAAGAGAGAGATCAAGGGGTAGACAAAGTGGAGAAGCAAGAAAGCAAAGGAAGAAGAGGAAGAAAAAGAAGAAGGCAACTAAGAGGAGGCAAAGCCAGGACTTAGCCGCAAGAAGAGAATCAAGAAGAGAAGGAAAAAAAAGTGGAGCAGAAGCAGCTAAGAAAGAAAAAGGAAAGGAGCAACCATAGCTATAGCAGAGCAAATCACCAACAGAAGAAAAGAATCTGAGAGATAACTTTAAGAGTCTGATGCAATATCAGCCGTCCATTCTTTTGAGCAATTTCTTTCCATATCATTATCATGTCACTTCTATTGAACTAGTCATTTCCTTTTATTTAAAATTTGTGTTCTCAAGTTTTGGAATACTCAGATTACTCCATGTGTTTGACCTCGGATACTTTGATTTTCGAGTTATAAAATTTTATATGTTTTTGCAAAAAGTTCATCTATATTACGAGATATCTGTTAAAACACGATCTAGCCGCATGAACATTTTGGCGCCGTTGCCGAGGAGCAACGGGCACTTCTAAAGCTTTTGATCACAACTTCTAATCCAATATTGACTTAATTCCTCTCTTTTGTTGTGCTTGCTCAGGGAAAGCAGAGAAAAGAAGAGTAGCTGCACAACAACCACACCATGGAACAGGTAACTTTCATTAGCCCTCTCTCTTAACCCCCTCAAAGTTTGAAAAGGAACAAAGAAGAATCAACCTAGGACTACCTATTTCATACTTAGTAATTCATCAAAGTTGCTTGATTTTCATCTTGAACTGCACATCCAACTAAGGTAACTAGGGCTAAAACTTTCTTGATTGAGCCCTAGATACCAATTTTTGAGGGAACTAAATTGGACCAACTAGAGCCAACCTAAGGATTGCAAAGCTAGGGATTTTAGAGACACATCTTCTCTTAAACAAAGAAAAAAAATTTTTCGAAAAGATGTGTGCCTAAACCTTATTTGAAAAGATCTATACAAGAGAAACCCTAAGCAAATCAGGCTTTTAAATACATTGAACCCTAAAAGAAAGGACCCAAAAGCTCTCAAAGGAACAAGAGGTGAAGTTGATCCTTTGGGTCAACCAACCTAAAATTAGGTCACTTTTTCACTCAAAAGACCGAAACGTTCAAGTGGAACCTTAAGCACCTTGATCTTAAAGTAAAAAAGGTAGACTTAAGAGGTCAAGGTACCCATTCTGGTCTACCTGGAATCTCAGTGACAAGAGAGGTCGGGTGGGGGAAACCCTGTAACTCGTGGGGACGCTCTATCGTATAGGGGTCTTTGCAGGAATCTCCGTCTCTGGCTGCCCAGGTACTTCTCAAGTGGACGACCTTTCTAACTA
The DNA here is from genome assembly GCA_037157565.1 of Thalassia testudinum. Lineage (NCBI taxonomy): Eukaryota > Viridiplantae > Streptophyta > Magnoliopsida > Alismatales > Hydrocharitaceae > Thalassia > Thalassia testudinum. The sequence continues at coordinate 139,489,801 of JAZHRO010000063.1, forward strand.
AGGGGTATCATCCGCCCTGAACCTCTATAGTCACCCAACAATTTTTGGGTGTCTCGATTAGGTCCAGCACCTTCTAATCTCATCACATCCTTCGATGCATGTTCGGTAGGAGGTCCTTAAGACCATCCTTAATTCCTCCTTTAAAAATTCACTCTCGTCGAGGCCAAGCCTCGACGCCCTTGTTTGTGCAGCAACCTCACCACATAAATCTTTCATCCGATTCAGAACCAAGTTCTCCTTCTTCCATAATGGCACAACCCATTGAAGAAGAGAACAACCTTGAGCACCAACTTCAACACCTGAATGATCTCTTTCAAAACTTTGTAAACCCACCGCAGCGACCAATGATGCGAGATCACTATAATCCCGCTGCGGTGGTGATCGAGCCTCGAGTCTGAATCCCGATTGGAGGTCCTGATTCTGAACTGAAGCTCAATATGATTCATGCCATACCAAAGTTTCATGGGGCTTAACTTCGAGGATCCATTCCAACACATTAAACAACTCAAGCATCTGGCCCAGACCTTCGGGTCAGATCCACAAAATCGGGATATCCTACTCATGAAAATGTTTTCTTTCTCCCTCCTGGACAAGGCCGCCCATTGGTATCAAACTCAGACCCGTTCGATCAATACATGGGAGAACTTCAGTCCGAATTCCTGAAAAAGTTCTTCCCCGTTGGCCGGACGAATGCCTTGCGCCACCAGATCACCCATTTCACTCAACAAAAGGGAGAACCTCTTCACGAAGCATGGGACCGATTCTTAGTTCTCATGCGAAAGTGCCTCCATCACGGAGTTCCTAAATGGGAACAAGTCCATTCTTTTTACCAGGGACTCCATGAAGACATTCGATTATTCGTCAATGCAACGTGCGAAGGAAACATCATGGTTCAACATGAGGACACGGTGTGGGAGATTCTTGAAAACATGTGCGAGAACTCCCTTAATAATGACTCCATGGGCTTATTCGACAGGACGAACACATCCTCATCGACGAATTTGAGAGGGGCACATGAGACGCAGGACCTATCCACATCCATCGACTTGGAACTGATGGTCAGTCGGTTGGACAAGGTTTCTATCATAGAAAAGAAGTTGGATGAGCTAACTCGGCATCTGCAGGGAGCCACCTCAGCACAGAACTCTTTTGCACGACCACCTCTGGCGAGGGAAACTGTGCAAAACATCTACCACCAATCTTTTAAGGGGATGGACCCGTATCCACCCCCGTCTGACTCTCGGACCAGAGTGACCTCCGATCCATTCTACTTGAGTTGGGGGAACTTTGAACCCTCGTATTCTGACTTTCCTGAGGTTCCTCAGACTTGCGAGGACCTCAACGCAATCCAGAATGACCCATTCTCCAATACCTACAACCCTGGATGGCGAAATCATCCCAACTTTCAGTGTATGGGAAATTCTCAGACTTAAAGACCACCGTATCAGCTCTGTCCACAAGCCCCTCGTCCATATCAGCCGCCTTAGCCTCAGCTCAATCCCACCTATCAAACTGGGCCAAACCAGGATCAAATGACTCTTATCCTTCAAGCACTGGCTGACATTCAAAAGAAGAATGCGGCAATGCAAAAATAGCACAAGGATGAGATCATAGAGGTTCGCAACCAACTGGCACAGATGGCAAATTCCTACCAACTTGGCACCCTTCCTTCGCAACCTCTACCAAAGAGAGATTCAGAGAGAAATAGAGACGCACGGGAAGGGTAGGGGAGTAGGTTTTGTTCCGTGGTGCTTGTGTAGGAAGAGGATGCTAAGGAGGAAGCAGCAAGAGTAGGAAGCAGGGACTTAGCTGCTGCAAGCAAAGAAGGACTCCCTGTAACAGAGGTGCGATAGACCAAGAGAAAGAAGAAGAGAGAGATCAAGGGGCATACAAAGAGGAGAAGCAAGAAAGCAAAGGAAGAAGAGGAAGAAAAAGAAGAAGGCAACTAAGAAGAGGCAAAGCCAGGACTTAGCCGCAAGAAGAGAATCAAGAAGAGAAGGAAAAAAAAGAGCAGAAGTAGCTAAGGAAGAAAAAGAAAAGGAGCAACCATAGCTGCAGCAGAGCAAATCACCAACAAAAGAAAAGAATCTGAGAGATAACATTAAGACGTCTGATGCAATATCAGCCATCCATTCTTTTGAGCAATTTCTTTCCATATCATTATCATGTCACTTCTATTGAACTAGTCATTTCTTTTTATTTAAAAGTTGTGTTCTCAAGTTTTGGAATACTCAAATTGCTCCCTGTGTTCGACCTTGGATACTCTAGTTTTCGAGTTATAAATTTTTATTTGTTTTCATGGAAAGTTCATCTATATTACAACGAGATATCTGTTAAAATACGATCTAGCCACATGAATAGTGTGGGCTATCACCCCACACGCCCATGGTGGTGGAGTTGTACTACCACGGTGGGAGGCCGATGGTATGGAATGGAAGAGGAGCAAGGTCCTTTAAGCATAGAGAGGAACAAAGGGGTGGTGGCCTCTTTCTCAACGGTAGCTCTTCCTTCTCTTTTGTAGCCACGGCTACCAAGATTTGAAATTCAAAACATCATGGAATCAATGTGATGCGCAGGAGGAGGAGGCGATGTAGGAGGAGTTACCTGTAAAGGAGAAGAAGAATAAAAGAATAAAATAATTAAGGTTATTTATACATAACTCCTTAACTTCTACGTTAATTAAAATAGTGCACCTAATTAATTAACTAATTAAATGTATGCAACCCTAGGTTAATTCTAAATGCATGAATTATGCAGTTAAGCTAAAAATATGAATTAATTTATTTACATCCTAATGTATGCTATGTAAATGTTAAAATTAATTTAATGTCTAGACATTTAGATACTTAAATAGCCTACAAATATAGGCTAATCATCCACATTGAGAAAATGAGACATGAAAGAAAGGGTAGAGTATGAAAGATATCACCTAAATATGAAGCTCAGGTCAGCTTTGTGTCATATGTACAACTGCTGAGTTTAATGCTGTCAGCTAGGCGAAGTTCAGCCAAAGAAGTCACAATATGGCTAGAGCAACCGTGCCTAAGACGGGTTCTGGAAGAGTACGGTCAATAATAGGCTTCAGACATTGACCGTTGACTTTAAATGTATTACCCGTCTTTGGGTCAGAGATCTGAACGGCTCCGTTTGGAAAAATCTGGTCGATAATGAATGGGTCATTCCATTTTGATCTAAGTTTGCCGAGAAAGAGCTTAAGTCGAGAATCGAATAATCAGACCTTTTGGTTCGGCTCAAAGCTCTTGCAGGAAATAAATTAATCATGTAGAGCTTTGGTCTGAGCCTTGTAGATCGTGGCATTCTCATATGCATCATTTCTAAGCTCTTCCAACTCAGATAGTTGGAGTTTCCTAGTCTTCCCGACTAAACTAAGATCTAAATTGCACTGCTTGATTGCCCAGAATGCCCTATGTTCAATCTCTATGGGTAAATGGCACACCTTTCCATACACTAGACGAAATGGAGACATGCCGATGTGCATTTTGTACACCGTACAGTAGGACCAAAGAGCATCCTCAAGCTTTTGAGTCCAGTCCTTGCGATCAAGCCTAACCATTTTTTGCAGAATATTCCTGATCTCCCAATTGGAGATCTCAGCCTGTCCATTTGTCTGGGGATGGTAAGATGTGGAGATTCGGTGATTAACCCCGTATTTAGCCAGCAAATTACGAAATTGGGCATTAGTAAAGTGAGTGCTAGCATCATTGATGATGGGCCTCGGTATCGCGAACCTGCTGAAGATGTTTTTCTTGACAAAATTGATGACCACCCTGTGGTCATTGGTTCGGGTGGGAATCACCTCAATCCATTTGGACATGTAATCAATAGCGACAAGAATGTACTGATGCCCAAATGAAGGGAGAAAGGGTCCCATGAAATCGATGCCCCAAACATCGAAGATTTCGACAGGAAGAATTGGGTTTAGGAGCATCATATCTCTCTTAGTTATGCTACCGAGTGCCTGACATCGAGAACACGACCTTGAGAAATCTTGGGCATCCTTGAATAAAGATGGCCAATAGAAGCCAGGTTGCAAAATCTTTGCAACTGTCTTTTTCCCGGAGAAATGTCCACCACACATAGATGCATGGCAGAACCTAAGTATACTATTGAATACGTTCTCCGGAACACATCGGCGAATAATCTGATCAGAGTCGATGCGATACAGTTCAGGGTCCTCCCAGAAGTAGTATTTGGCCTCATATTTGAGTCTATCCTGTTGTTTCTTGGTCCAATCCTGGGAGATTTGACCAACGGCCAAATAATTAACAATGTCAGCAAACCACGAGGTTTGGACACCTGAAACTGTAAGGATGGTTTTGTTCGGAAAAGTAACAGCAATCGGGATGTTCGAACGAGAAGAATCACTTAGAAGTCTCGACAAATGATCTGCCACCACATTTTATACACCGGATTTATCCTTGATTTCAAGATCAAATTCTTAAAGCAGAAGAATCCAACAAATAAGCCGATATTTGGCATCCTTTTTGGCCATGAGATGTCTCAAGGCTGAGTGGAATGATGACATGAGACCCTATGAGATAAGCCCTGAATTTTCCAAAGCAAATACTACGGCTCGTAATTCCTTTTCAGTAACAGTGTAATTCCTCTGGGCTTCATCCAGAGTTTTACTAGTGCAGTAGATGATAGAGGGCTTCCTGTCAACTTTCTAACCCAAAACAGCCCCAACTGCGTAATTAGAATCGACAGTCATGATCTCAAAAGGGGTTGTCCAAACCAGTGGTTGCAACACTAGAGCACAAGTGACTGCCGTTTTCAGGAAATCAAATGCCTTACGACATGATTCTTCGAAAACAAATGGTGTTTCTTTGGCAAGAAGATTGCTCAGAGGATGAGCAACCTTCGAGAAATCCTTGATGAATCTTCTATAGAATCCCACATGACCAAGAAATGATTGATTTATTTAACAGATGTGGAAGGAGGAAGTTTAGCGATAGCATCAATCTTAGCTTTATCCACTTCAATTCCCCGTTCAGAGATTACATGACCCAAGACGATGCCTTCTTGTGTCATGAAATGACTCTTTTCCCAGCTAAGGACCAATCGTGTTTTGATGCATCGTTTAAGAATCATTTCTAGATTAGCTAGACAAGAGTCAAACGATTCTCCAAAATAGAGAAACTGTCCATGAAGACTTCCATAAACTCTCCCACCATGTCAGAGAATATGGCTAACATACACCTTTGAAAAGTTGCAGGTGCATTGCATAAATCGAATGGCATCCTACAGAAAGCAAAGGTTCCGTAAGGACAGGTGAAAGTAGTTTTTTCCTAATCCTCGGGATGGATAGGAACTTGGTTGTATCCCGAGTAGCCATCAAGAAAACAGAAGAACTTTGATTGCACAGTAATCAAGGGTCCTAATCAACCTAAATAATGTCTGAACCTAGCTTAAATTGTGGATATTGCACTCATATCTTGCATATCATGCATTGCATCAGTCTATTTAGAATAAGATGAGATATCCTGCTTGTTAATGGTTTTTATTGCTATTTGCAGATAATAAAGTGATCCAGGATGGAGATAGTGGAATAAAGCAATAAAGGAAGAAGAAGACTGATCCAGATAAGAGGAGTAAGGAGGATAGCCTTATCCCTACCCTTAGAAACCCTAGGACAGCCTTCCCAAACCCAAAACAACCTCCATTAGGGCACCTTAGCCTCAAAACCCAAATATGGATAGCACTATCCATGTTCTTATCCACCCTATCCCTCTCCCAAACACTTAGGAACCAAAACCAACCTTAGAAAACCTGAAACCCACTCTCTAGCACCTTTTAGGACGTCCAAACATCTGGCTGGACGTCTGATTTCTACAGAATAACAATCCAGGAAGCCAAAACTCATACTGACATAGAATTAGGTGTCTAATTTAGTGTCCAAACATCCAATTTTGTAGTATAAGACGTCTGACCACTATCCTGGACATCTGATACTACTGTCTGGTTCCTGATTCTGGTGTTGGAAGCCCTAGCTTGACTATTTTGACCTAGGAACCCCACCGGACACCCTAGGAAACCTAAGTAGAGACCTCCTAAGCCTAGTCCACTATCCATAGCCCTACTTGTCCTATCCCTAACCCAATTGAACCATCCCATACCTAATTGGGTGCATCTACAGTTCATTGGGTGCACCAGAGCCCAATTAGATTCACCCAGGATCTAATTAACTCATACCTATTAGGGTTACCCTAGCCTAATCACATGCACACATCTAATTAGACCTAACCTAGACCTAATTAGGTTCACTCCTACCCAATTAGGCTTTCCTAAGCCTAATTAGGTCCACACCCACTGAATCTAGATTGACCGAACCTATTTAGCACCTAATCCTACCAAAACCCACAACCTAGCCCTACGAAAAACACACACCCACACACACACGCACACCTTCCCATTTTACTCCCACCAAACCCATGCACATTCTCTTGGAAACGCTAAAAACTTGTGTCAAACCTAGATCCAAAAATTGTGGCATTGGCTATTTTTGGAGCCACCAAAAGTGGCAACCAAATGGAGCCTTCCATAAGGGCAAAGAGAGAGCTACGAAATTGGACCATCTCCATACACTCTCCCATCCATACTCTCCACTCTAAACTTGCTTCCACCCTCCAAAACCTTAAGGCCATCCTCCTCCAAGGCTCCATGGACGGCTAGCTAGAGAAGCTTCTCTCCAAAGCTTCAAGGACGGCCATTGGTAGAGAAAGGCTGCAACACCCTCCTCTCTCTGCTTGGGTGCACTCTCCCCCAAGTTCTTCTCTTCTTGGATGACCATGAAGGCTCATCCATAGCCTCTTGTGGCTGGCCATCTCTTTTGGTAGGCGTGTAGATGGGTTTGCATATCCAAGGTCTAGCCTACACCCTCACACGAGGTTGATGGCCCTAGTGGCAACTTTCCAACTTGAGGGATTTTCTTCTATTTATATGTTTTCTAGTGTAGATGATATGTGATAATTTTTTATGCATAAATAATTTCATGATGTTTCTGTGATTGATTGTCCTCATGTTTGCTTGCCTATATGACACTTTGGTTTGTTCACACCATGCATGGCCACCATGGCCTCATTTAGATGCATATAGTCACTTAGGTTTTTGCTAATTTATCTAGATCTAGGTTTCAATTCACTTTTCAAAATAAAAAATCAAAAACACAAAAAGACAAAAATAGCAGCTTAGGTTAGATTTAGGTTATAAAAGCTGATCCAAATCTCGATTCATTTTCATGCCTCTCAGAGATGAACGACCAGGACTCAAGTTCTAAAAAGAATAAAGATCTATGCGAGTTTCGTTATCACAAATGTCTTTGATGAGTGATTTTTGCGACTATACTACGATTTCAAAATACGCGATTTCCACGCTCGTCAAATGGCGTTGTTGCCGGGGAGGCAACACGCGAGTTTAGATTTGTATTTGCTTAACTTCTGTTTGTTTTGATTGTAGGGTGTCAAGATGAGGATCCGCGCACACATCGACCCGTGGTGAAGACCGCAGGTATTTTCTTCGTCCTCTAGTTTGTTGCTTCCTTAGGTTAAATATATATATATATATATATAAATTCAAATTCAAATTTTCGTATCTGAATTTAAAAAAAAAAATTCTTTCTTTGGTGTGTGTTTTAACTTGGAAACTATTTAAACACACCAAAATCAGATTTGGAAATTCAGCCAGCAAATATTAACGATTTTCACAAATTTATTGCTGTGAAATTAGCAATCCAAAAATCTTGGGATTTGGTATGATATTAGGTTTTCAAACTAGCTTCTAGTGCCACCTTTTATTAGGAAAAATTCTCACTGTACAAATTTTAAAAATTCGCATAGTGGAAGTGGGTCAGAACAGTCTGCACTCTGATTTTTTATAACTTTAAATGTTAATTTTGACCTCCACATAAATCAGATCTCTTTGAAATTTGTGGGGATGGAAAGCCATTGAAACCTAGTTTTTTCTATGAATTTTCAAGAATTTTTGCATTTCTTTGATACTGTTTCAAACTGCACTTCTCGTAGAGTACCACCTTCCTCGGAATAGATTCTCTCAACTTACGCTTTTGTGTACATAAATCCTTTAAAAATCTCGTGTAAGCCGGTATATACTTGATAGTGTCGAGGAGTGGGATATTGATCTCAACATTCTTGAAAATGTTCAGAAGCTCGTCATTACTATCAATGGACTTCTTCTTCTTGGATCTGATCAAGGCTTCAAGAAAAGGAACATGGGTCAGATCTTTGGAATCAGGTTCTTGAGCCTTGATTTCTTCTCTAGAATTCTCCTTTCTCTCCTCAGGTTCTTCAGGATTCGGTAAATTAGAACAGTGTGGTGGTAGATCTTGAGTTTGTTTACCAGTCCTCAAGGTAACAGAATTTGCGGATGCGTACGAGTTTGGGTCTTGGGGAGGGTTAGGAAAGATTTGAGGGGCTTGATTAGCCATGAATTGTTGATGTGCAGAAGAAGAGGAGGGACCCTACTCAACCACCTGAGCATGTGCGTGTGGGTCCCTCTAATTTCCGTACCCATGGGCTTGGTTGCCCGGATTCAGGATATTTCATGAGTTGGGTACGAGTTAGGATGGTAGAGATCCTGGTTGACGAGAGTTAGCTACGAGCCCGGTTTGCAAGTTGTCCATCGAGGTTTTCATTTTCTACATGAGCTAGAGCATAGATCCTTGCATCTCTACCATTTGTCGGTTCAAATCAGGTTGCCCTACGGGTTGACGGCCATTCCAAGCTGGCTGATTGACTTGATTTGGGGGCAACTGAGTATAAACATGACCCTGACCCATTGGTCGTTGCGGAGCATAGTTGCTGGGTCAGAATTGGGTCTGTTGCCCTGGGTTTTTCCAGGAGAAGTTTGGGTGGTTTCTCCAACCTAAATTATAAGCATTAGAGTAGGGGTTGGATCTAACGTTCTCTTGTACAGCACAGACATTCTCATAGGGTGAGGATGGAAAGAAAGGAAGGGAAGGATCAGAAAAATTGGGATCAAAGGCCCCAGTTTGGAACCCGTGGGGTTCCGAATAATGCTGACTCACAGGTTGAGCCACATCGAGTTGATTCACGAACTCCCGTCCAGAAGGAGCTTACGACGAATGGAATCCCAAATTTTGGGATTGAGTCGATCGAGAGTTGTTCATTGAATTTCCAGCCATCCACTCTTCCATTCTCTTAGCAACCAAGTCCACATTATCATGTTTATTACAAATCAATTCCATATCGAATGCATGAGAGTCATGGACTTCATTAACATTCAATCTGGGCTGCTGGGACTGGTTAAAAGTATCCATGGAGGCATGATTGATTGAATTCTCGCTCATTTCCTCAAACAAATCGTGCATGCTATCTATGTCTTTGTTGAGAAAATTGCCTCCGCAAGAAGTGTCCACGTGATTTCTGAGTTACTCAGTCAACCCGTGGTAGAAGATCTACATGAGTTGCCATTTCGGCATCTTGTGGTGTGGACACCTCTACAATAGGTCTTGGAATCGCTCCCAGGCCACATGAAACTGCTCCCCCAACCGCTGGGTAAAGGTAGTGATTGCCCGTCTCAAAGCATTGGTACATCCGACAAGGAAGAATTTCTTCAGAAAGGCCGATTTCAACTCATTCCAAGTTGCAATTGGTCTTCCTATAGTCCTGTACCAAGGAGTGACTTTATCCCTGAGAGAGTGGAGGAAGAGCCTCATGATCATTTACTCCTCATTCATGTTTCATGCCTTGGTGGTCTGGACCAAAGTGGTCAAGTCCTCAAAGTGTTGAAATGGGTCTTTAGAGCCAAGCCCATGGTAATGTTTGATAGGCTTAACACCTGGGGCTTGATTTCTACGTCTCCGGCCAGAATCTGGATACCGAGACGTTCCCCATAATTTGAAGGATCATAAAAATCCTTCAAGGGCTGAGCATCCTGCATTCTCTAGAACCATTCTTGCATTCTCTGCATTTGTTCCAGCTGCCTTCGAAATTCCTCCTGTGGATCTCGGGGCAGAGGAGGCTGTTGATCGGCCATGGTATCAATTTGGCCAAAATCCAATCTACGCCTCCTAGAATACTCTAGTGGTCCTTCCAATCGGGGATTCAATGATCGTCTTCCTAGCATAAACTAGGAAAAGGTCGGAAGGACTGGGGATAAGGACCCTACAGCATAACAAAATAAGCCTGTCCTTAAGTGGGGTATGATTGGCCCATAGTTGTGGGCTATTTAAGTATTTAAGTGCCTACACATTAGGTTAATTCTAACATTTATTTAGTATAAATTAGGATGTAAATAGATTAATTCATAGTTTTAATCTAATTACATAATCCATACATTGCATTCATATCTTAAGTGCATTTAGAATTAGCTTAGAATAGCATTCATCTAATTAGATAACCAATTAGGTATATTGTTTTTATTAACATAGAAGTTGAGGGTCTATACATAAATAACCCTAATATTTAATAATATTTACTTTATTCGTCTTCTTTCAGAACGGCTGGCTACCGCTCCAACGCCCACGTGATGCAGTGAAAGCCATTCAAGGGGGAGCGGATACGGTGGATCTGGTCGGCGGCTGATTTCAAAATTGTTCAAGACACTACAAAAGGAGCACGGAGGCAGCCGAGCTCAGGAGGCCTTCGCCACCGACCCACCACTGTGCAGAGAGAACCTCTCTCTTCCACTCCACACTGCCGGCCTCTACCGTGGCGGCGAGTCTCCACCACCGTGGGCGTGTGGTGTGACAGGCCACACCGCCATCCGGAGCTCGCCCGCATTACCGTGAGCACATCAGCGTGCATCTCCCTCGCCGTCGTCACCAACCACCACCGCCGAGCCACTGTGCAATCACCCTTTCAGTCACTTAAGACGTCCGGGAAATTTCCCGGACGTCTGAAGTCCACCCCCACTGCAGCAGCAATCTCCGTCCTCTCACTTCACTTCCACCACCCACGCCGCAGCAGCCCGCTCATCTCCAACCGCATGCAAGGCGTGCACAACCTCCAGCCCTCACGCCGCTCACGCCACCTTCCCTGCGCCTGCAGCCTTCGCCATCTCCACGCGCAACCACCGGCGCACCCGTCTGAAGTCCACCCGCAGCACCTTCCCGCACCGACTGCAGTGCGCACCCCACCATCTGCAACAGCACCTGCAGAACCACCCCCCTACGCCCTCTCGCCAGCAGTCCCGCGCACGCCTCACTACACACGCCCTCTTCCCCGCGCCTGCAGACCACCGCAGCCACGCCTCCGCGCGCCAGCGCCCTCAGCAGACCCTCCGCGCGCCCACGCACAGCCATCTGCAGACCGCCCAACCGACCACCGCTCACTTCACCGCACACGCCAGCCGCAGCAGCCACCCCTGCAGCAGCAGCAGGCGGCGGACTTCACGCCAACCAGCTGCGCAAGCTGCCGGCTGCAGCACCTCCGCCGGAGCTCGTCCGGCCACCTCCGACCGCCGCGTGACTCGCTGCCACCACCGATTCGAAGCCCTTGATCCAAGGGACCTCCTCCGAGCTTCCCGCGCCCAGCCATCGGCTCCTCGTCGCGCAAGACAACGGGGAAAAATTCCCCTGTTTTGCTACAGTAAAGCGTTGATTAAAATTTACATTTCTGCCATTGCCAGATTTTATTCATATTCTATTCACTCTGCATTGCGGAAAATATCCTGTAGTTTCTCATAATTGCCATTTCAGCATTATTTCTTGCTTAAACCTTAATCTAAAGGCAATCTTGGCTTGGTTCTTGTCCAAATTGACTCCGAACAAACATTTTTAAGTGGCGCGAATTTTAATACGTTATTGTCTCCCTGTGGATACGACCCGCTCCTCTGCGAGTGGTTATTTCTTGTTAAAAATTGATTAGTCGATTTTTCGACCACATTAAACTACAAACGACTTAAAAGCGAAAGATCGACTTGGTCAAATGGCGCCGTTGCCGGGGAGGCAACAGACGCAATAATTTCGCCTAATTTTATTTTGATTATTTGTCAATTGCACAGTGATTTGACCATCTATTATTTTCTTTTCTGTGCGAGAAATTTTGTGCAAGAATCAGCCACTGTGAGAGGCGACCCTTGACGTCGCCAGACGAGAAGTGGACAAGCAATTTTGAAAGGAGGAGAAGGACGAGGACGCGACGGACACCACTGTATTTAATCGCTAATTTAATTAGAATAGAATTAAGACTGAAGACTTAATTTTTCATTACAGTTAGTTTGAAACCCTTGTTCTGGGGCAAATTTTGAGGGGTTTGTTCCCTGATTTTGTTTTGGACCCGTGTTGGGTAATTTTTGGGAGCCTGTTCCCTTTTCTTTAGATTTAGGTTTATTTTTTTTATTATTATTATTTCTTTTATTTACTTGTGCATAAGTAGTTCTAAAAAAAATAGAAAAAGAAAAAAAAATGAGCTGCCTGCTAGAAGCTGCCTGCCCTAGGACGAACCATTTAGGTCTGTATGAGCAGCCTCTAGATTTGCTTTTCTGCATTGCGTGCATTTTTGCATCGAAGATCGCTGGACGCAAGGTACGCATTCTCTTACTTTGCATCCTATTTTTGATCACGCATTGCATTTGGGATTTAATGCGAAGACCACCTAATCTGTACTGAATAAATCTAACAAGTGGTCACATATTTTCTTTAGAAAAAGGACTAATTAAAGGAAGGACATTTTGAAAACCAAGGATTTGATTTTCAAACTTGGCGTGCGATTCAAAGTTCAAAATCTTTGACGGTGTATGCACACTTATTTCACTTGCACCACGGCACGTTTCTAGACGCTCCTTAGGTTTGGAAATACTAGGACAAGAGCCCTCCTTTCGTTGGATTCTGAAGTGTTCGGAACTTGAGATCAAAGGTTTTGTAAATCCAAAGAGGGGGATACCCTGTCACGGATTTTTGGGGGTAGTTGAGGAGCACCGCGAAAGCACAGCTTCAAAGGAAGGCTTAGGCCTACTTGCATCCCTCGATCTTCCGTCTTTGGATTTACTTGACCATTTGAGATTTAGGGAAGATTACCTAAGTTCCAACTAGGTCTTTTTAGGCGAGCCGTAGGTTGACAATAGGCGCGTAATTGATTGGGTAACTTGTTTTGTCACCTACAAATTGAATTAAATTCAAAAGCCTAAATCTGTAAAGACCAAACAAGTCCGTTTGAATTGTGTTTGTAGTGCATGCTTGGTAGGCGTTCTCTTAGGAGACAACTTGTATTTGATCCTGAACCAGAAAGAATCCTAAGAAAAGACCTCCCAAGGGTAGAAATGGCCGGTCAAAGGAGCCTTAAGGAATATTTCATCCCAACCAACCAAGCTGGCTCAGCACTACGTAGACCTGGAGGGGATAATCCATATGAGATCAAAAGTAGTACCATATCCTTGCTACCCTCTTTTTATGGTACTACTAGGGAAGACCCTTACAGGCATATTGAGGAATTCACCGAGGTCTGTTCCACGGTGAAGCTGCAGGGCGTTACTGATGGCGCTCAAATGCGGACCCTTTTTCCCTTCTCCCTAAAGGACAAAGCCAAGTATTGGTATCACACCCTTGATAATTTAAATACTTGGGATGCCCTGAAAAAGGAGTTTTTGAAGAAGTACTTCCCCATGAGCAAAACAAATCACTTTAGGAGGGAAATCATGAGTTTTGCTCAAAAGGATGGGGAAGCTTTCCATGATGCGTGGGAGCGCTTTAACGATTTGCTGAGACTTTGCCCACATCACCAGGTGCCTAAATGGCAACTGGTTGAAAGGTTCTACACCGGACTTAATGATTCTCATAGGCAAACTGTGGATGGTGCCTGTGCAGGAACCTTTCTATCTAAGACTGAGGATGAAGCTTGGAACTTATTTGATACTTTGAGTGAGAATTCTATTCACTTGAATTTTGCCTACATGGATAGAAAGCCCTCTCTCATGCAAAGAAAGTTGGAGGCGAATGAAGCAAGGGAAACCCAGAATTTAGCTTATCAAATTCAATTACTGAATCAAAACATGGAAAGGCTTATGTCGAACCCGAGTTCATTCACACCTAACACCTCCACATCCCAAGCTTCCGAATGTGTAATTTGTCAAGGCAATACACACGCCACTGTGGATTGCCACTTAGCCTCCCAATTCCCTGAGCTTGTACAAGCAGATTTGAATGCCGCTCAAGGGTTCCGTCCAAGACCTCGTAATGATCCTTTCTCCAACACTTATAATGAGGGATGGAGGAACCACCCAAACTTTTCATGGAGACAAGGAAATGTCTCAAATTCAAGGAATTACAAACCGCAATCCTTTCAAAACCATCAAATGAACCAACCTCAGACCTTTGCCCAACCTAAAACCTCTGAGATGGATGAATTGAAGGCGATCTTGAAAACTATGCAAGAAAGTCAAAGTGCCATCATCCAATCTCATGACAAGGCTATACATGAGATGAAATCACAAATTGGACACCTTGTTGAGGCCGTTAGACAGAGGGAGACTGGGAAGTTTCCAAGTGCTGCTGAGGAAAATCCTAAAGGAAAAGGGATTGTCTTTAGGGAGCATGCTCAGGCGGTGACTATTCTGAGGAGTGGGAAAGAAATTTCCAAACCCGATGCTCCTATAGTCTCACCCCCTAAAAAAACATCCACCCTGACTTTCACCCCCACCGAAGAAGATTTGCCCAAATCTTCTCCGCTTGAAATCACCTCACCGGAAGAAGTTGCCCCCGTTCCACCCCTTACTCGACATGACAACCCTTCCACCCAGAGATCGAGAGTGCCATTTCCAGAGCGCTTATCCACCTCTGGGCAGACTTCTGCTGGCTCATCTGGAGCCAAAGATAAGACGGATGAGATTATGGAAACTTTCAAGCAAGTGCAGATTAACCTGCCTTTGCTTGAAGCTATCAGGCAGATTCCGTCTTATGCCCGCTTCTTAAAGGACTTGTGCACGAAAAAGCGGCAATCTAGAAAACAGGTCCAGTCTAAAGTTGTCCTGCCTGATTCTGTTAGCTCAATTGTTCAACATGGCACACCTCCGAAACTTAAGGACCCAGGGGCCCCATATATCTCTGTAGTTATTGGTGACTTACAAATTGATGAGGCTCTGCTTGATCTGGGTGCGGGGGTGAACATCCTTCCAAGCTATGTATATGAACAACTTGGGGGAGGCAATCTGAAGCCTAGCCCTGTAGTCCTTCAAGTTGCTGATCGATCACTTAAGACACCACGGGGAATTTTGGAAGATGTCCTCGTAAGAGTGGAGGATTTCTTTTTTCCCGTTGACTTCTTAGTTTTGGACACTGACCCTACCAACAAGCCAACCAAACCCTCCATCATTTTGGGCCGCCCCTTCCTTGCAACTTCCCATGCTTCAATTAATTGCAATACTGGGGCATTGAAAATGGGCTTTGGGAATAGGAAAATCCGGCTTAATGTGTTTGATGCTTACAAACAAGCTGGACTTGAGGATTGTTCTCAAGTTGAGGTGATAGATGACCTGATTGAAGAGGCAACTCCTGCAATGTTATGTGATGACCCCCTTCAGCATGTCATGCTAAATGAGCATTCCCATCTCTTGGAAGAATGTGAAGGGGATATACTATAACTAGAGGAATTGCTAGGAGTTTCTGCTGAGTCTCTTCCCCCATCATTTCCGCCGAAGGCAGATTTGCTACCTGAGATGGGGACATCTATTATGAAACCCTCAACCATACAAGCCCCCAACCTTGAGTTGAAACCCCTCCCTGACACTCTCAAGTATGTTTTCCTAGGTGCCAATGATACGCTCCCAGTTATCATTTCGGCTGTGCTGTCTGAGGCACAGGAGGGAGCCTTGATTGAATGCCTGTCTAGGCATAAGGAAGCTATTGCTTGGAGCATTGCTGACATTAAGGGTATAGACTCTACACTCTGCATGCACCACATTTATACTGATGATTCCATCAAGCCTTTTAGGGACATGCAGAGACGTCTGAACCCTAATATGAGGGAGGTTGTAAAAAAGGAAATCCTGAAGTGGTTGGACGCTGGGATCATATATCCCATTGCTGATAGTAAATGGGTCAGTCCCATTCATGTGGTGCCAAAGAAGGCAGGCTTTACTGTGGAACTCAACGACCAAGGTGAACAAGTTGTCAGTAGACCCTCAACTGGATGGAGGGTCTGTATTGATTACCGCAAGCTGAACACCGCTACCCAGAAGGATCACTTTCCTTTGCCTTTTATTGATCAAATTCTCGAAAAATTGGCAGGGAATAAGTATTATTGCTTTCTCGATGGATATTCTGGGTACAATCAGGTGGCAGTCTTTCCTGATGACCAGGAAAAGACGACATTCACGAGTCCTTACGGTACTTTTGCATTCAGGCGTATGCCATTTGGATTATGTAATGCCCCTGCAACTTTCCAGCGGTGTATGATGTCTATCTTTTTGGACATGATTGACGAGTGTGTCGAAGTATTTATGGATGACTTCTCTATTTATGGCTCGTCTTTCGACCAGTGTCTCCTGCACCTGGAGAATGTGTTGAAACGATGTAAGGAGACTGGTTTAGTCCTCAGCTGGGAGAAAAGTCACTTCATGGTACAGAAAGGAATTGTACTTGGGCATGTTGTATCTGAGCAAGGTTTGGAAGTAGATAAAGCCAAGATTGATTCTATTTCCAAACTTCCATTGCCTACGAATGTCAAACAGATTAGATCCTTTCTGGGCCATGCTGGCTTTTACAGGCGCTTTATTAAAAATTTTAGTAAGATTTCTAGGCCACTTTGTGACTTATTGGCGAAGGAATCTTCCTTCAGTTTTGATTCAAAGTGTGCCGAGGCCTTTCAAACTCTAAAGGAGGCCTTGATCTCTGCGCCTATTCTCCAAGCTCCTGATTGGGCACTCCCCTTTGAGCTTATGTGTGATGCTTCGGATTATGCAGTGGGAGCAGTCCTTGGACAAAGGGTTGAGGGAAGACCTCATGTGCTGCATTATGCAAGCAAGACTTTAACTGAACCTCAGCAAAACTACACCGTCACTGAAAAAGAATTACTTGCTGTAGTTTTTGCTCTGGAGAAGTTTAGGTCTTATTTACTTGGGTCTAAGGTGGTTATTTTTACTGATCATGCAGCAGTGAAACATCTCATTGCTAAGAAAGATTCTAAGCCACGTCTAATTAGGTGGATCTTACTCCTTCAAGAATTTGACTTGGAAATACGTGAAAAGAAAGGAGTAGAAAATGTTGTGGCTGACCACCTGTCTCGTCTTCCTCTTAACGACTCTATTTCTGAAGACATTCGCGAGACATTCCCCGATGAAACTCTGATGGCGGTAACACCAACTTTACCTTGGTATGCAGACATTGTAAATTACTTGGTCACTGGACAAACTCCTGGCTCTTGGGATAAGCAGAAAAGAAAGAGATTCATTTCTCAAGCAAGATATTTTCATTGGGAAGAGCCAGAATTATTTAGAATTGGACAAGACCAAGATTTGAGACGTTGTGTGCCTGAAGAGGAACAACAAAGTGTGCTGACATTTTGCCATGCACTTCATTGTGGAGGACACTTTGGTGCTAAGAAAACTGCTTTTAAGGTTCTCCAGTCTGGTTTTTGGTGGCCTTCCTTATTTAAGGATTCTCATAATTTTGTTAAGGCCTGTATTAGATGTCAACGGACTGGAACGATTGGGAAGAAGAATGAAATGCCTCAACATCCTATTCAATCTGTTGAAATTTTTGATGTGTGGGGAATTGACTTTATGGGCCCCTTCCCGTCGTCCCATGGTTTTGAATATATCTTGGTGGCAGTTGATTATGTCTCTAAATGGATAGAGGCCATTCCGACGCGCACAAATGACCACTCTGTGGTTTTGAAATTTGTGAAGGCCAATATCATATCCCGTTTCGGCTGCCCCAAGACTATTATAAGTGATGGGGGACCTCATTTCCGAAACCACCACTTCAATCGGTTAATTAAGAGTTTGGGAGTGACTCACAAGGTTGCTACCCCTTACCACCCTCAGACAAGTGGTCAGGTTGAAGTATCAAATAGGGAGATAAAAAATATTTTGGAAAAGACCGTTAGACCTGATAGGAAAGATTGGTCCCAAAAGCTCGATGATGCTTTGTGGGCTTATCGAACGGCCTATAAGACCCCTTTGGGTACTTCTCCCTTTCGGATTGTGTATGGAAAAGCGTGCCATTTACCTGTAGAGTTGGAACATAAAGCACTTTGGGCTATTCGAAGTGTTAACATGGATTTAGAGAAGGCAGGTAAGGCACGATTTCTAGAATTAAGTGAGCTTGAGGAGCTGAGGAATGATGCTTATGACACCTCTCAAGCTTATAAAGAAAGAACTAAGGTCTTGCATGACAAGTTTATTCTTCGAAAGACCTTTGAACCCAACCAACAAGTCTGGCTTTTCAATTCCAGACTTAAGCTTTTTCCTGGGAAATTAAAATCTCGTTGGGATGGGCCTTACATAATCACCAAAGTATTCCCCCATGGAGCTGTGGAGATCAAAAATCCTTCTTCTTCAGCAACTCCCTTTATCGTCAACGGTTAACGGTTAAAACCGTACATAACTTTAGATGGCCATCTAGTTGACGAAGTCACTCTTGAGGAGCCTTAGCTCCTACTATTCTCCGCCTCAGGTAATATCTTCCTTTAGCTATTTTTGATTTTCAATGAGGACATTGTTTGAACCAGGCATGGGGGAGAGGACCTGAGGCATTTTGTTTATAGCATGCATTTATAAAAAAAAAAAAAAAAAGAAGAAGAAAGAAAAAAAAAAAATATAGATATATATATAAAAGAGAAGTTTTGAGCTTAACTGGCTAGATCTTGCCGTCTTAAGCAAATCAGAACTCTAGGGTAGACTAAGTTAATTCTAGGGTCAAACTTTAGAAGCTAAATAAGCTACTAGCTTTAGACCTTTAGGGTCCTTTGTGGACTTAAAAACTTAAGTAGGAGTTAAGTTGCGGACCATTCTTCAAGAGGTTGAGGAAGGGAAGCTAGGGTTTGAGTTAAAAGGTGGGGTAGTACCTGGAGTCTTATTCTACCTTTTGGTTTACGGGTCCTGGTAACCCAAGCATCCAAATTTTTCACACTTGGTCTGGTAATTAACTTAATTTCTGAAAAGAGATTTGGTTCTCTTAGTTTTGGCTTAAGAGAGGCTTGAAAACACATTTTGATTGGAAGAGTTCCCGCCACAGGAGAGGTCGAGTATATACTCACCTTGAGGATGCGATGATAACATATTACCTCCTCGGCGCTTGTCTCTTAGGATATCCATCCTACTGGGGGCATGTAAGCGCATTGCGCGGTTCAGGTACCATGGGCGGCCCTATCTCGAAGTGCCGATTACCATAGGCCTGAATTCGCTTAAGAAATCCATGGGAGATACTATCTCGAAGTGTCGATTGCCAGGAGTTCTTGGGGTCGTTATGGGCGGTGCTATCTCGAAGTATCGAAAGCCAGGCACCCTTCGAGGTATGGTAATGGGGACAATGAATCCGACACAGACTGTGTTGATAGCTGATCTGAGGTTAGACTTAGAAGAATCAAACAAAAAAAAAAGTATATATATTAAAAAAAAAAAAAAAATTTCCTTTAACTCAAATAACTCAGACCAATGCACAAGCACGGATGCTTTAATCTCAGGGATCAATAAACTTTAGGGTAGAGTTAGAAATCAGGGAAACTTGTGCTGGCAACTCGTCTTTAGCCGACCTAGTCTGTAACTTAGCAACTACTTAGGAACCTTGGGTTTAGAACCTGAACTTAATATGCTTCTGAAGGAAGACTAAGTGAGTTGACTAGTCTACTTAGAGTGCTAGGTTTCGCTTAATTTTGCTAGGGACTAGCAAAAACTAGGCATGGGGGTATTTGATTAGCCCATAGTTGTGGGCTATTTAAGTATTTAAGTGCCTACACATTAGGTTAATTCTAACATTTATTTAGTATAAATTAGGATGTAAATAGATTAATTCATAGTTTTAATCTAATTACATAATCCATACATTGCATTCATATCTTAAGTGCATTTAGAATTAGCTTAGAATAGCATTCATCTAATTAGATAACCAATTAGGTATATTGTTTTTATTAACATAGAAGTTGAGGGTCTATACATAAATAACCCTAATATTTTAATAATATTTGCTTTATTCGTCTTCTTTCAGAATGGCTGGCTGCCGCTCCAACGCCCGCGTGATGCAGTGAAAGCCATTCAAGGGGGAGCGGATACGGTGGATCTGGTCGGCGGCTGATTTCAAAATTGTTCAAGACACTACAAAAGGAGCACGGAGGCAGCCGAGCTCAGGAGGCCTCCGCCACTGACCCACCACTGTGCAGAGAGAACCTCTCTCTTCCACTCCACACTGCCGGCCTCTACCGTGGCGGCGAGTCTCCACCACCGTGGGCGTGTGGTGTGACAGGCCACACCGCCATCCGGAGCTCGCCCGCATTACCGTGAGCACATCAGCGTGCATCTCCCTCGCCGTCGTCACCAACCACCACCGCCGAGCCACTGTGCAATCACCCTTTCAGTCACTTAAGACGTCCGGGAAATTTCCCGGACGTCTGAAGTCCACCCCCACTCCAGCAGCAATCTCCGTCCTCTCACTTCACTTCCACCACCCACGCCGCAGCAGCCCGCTCATCTCCAACCGCATGCAAGGCGTGCACAACCTCCAGCCCTCACACCCGCTCACGCCACCTTCCCTGCGCCTGCAGCCTTCGCCATCTCCACGTGCAACCACCGGCGCACCCGTCTGAAGTCCACCCGCAGCACCTTCCCGCACCGACTGCAGTGCGCACCCCACCATCTGCAACAGCACCTGCAGAACCACCCCCCTACGCCCTTTCGCCAGCAGTCCCGCGCACGCCTCACTACACACGCCCTCTTCCCCGCGCCTGCAGACCACCGCAGCCACGCCTCCGCGCGCCAGCGCCCTCAGTAGACCCTCCGCGCGCCCACGCACAGCCATCTGCAAACCGCCCAACCGACCACCGCTCACTTCACCGCACATGCCAGCCGCAGCAGCCACCCCTGCAGCAGCAGCAGGCGGCGGACTTCACGCCAACCGGCTGCGCAAGCTGCCGGCTGCAGCACCTCCGTCGGAGCTCGTCCGGCCACCTCCGACCGCCCGCGACTCGCCGCCACCACCGATTCGAAGCCCTTGATCCAAGGGACCTCCTCCAAGCTTCCCGCGCCCAGCCATCGGCTCCTCGTCGCGCAAGACAACGGGGGAAAATTCCCCTGTTTTGCTACAGTAAAGCGTTGATTAAAATTTACATTTTCTTCCATTGCCAGATTTTATTCATATTCTATTCACTCTGCATTGCGGAAAATATCCTGTAGTTTCTCATAATTGCCATTTCAGCATTATTTCTTGCTTAAACCTTAATCTAAAGGCAATCTTGGCTTGGTTCTTGTCCAAATTGACTCCGAACAAACATTTTTAAGTGGTGCGAATTTTAATACGTTATTGTCTCCCTGTGGATACGACCCGCTCCTCTGCGAGTGGTTATTTCTTGTTAAAAATTGATTAGTCGATTTTTCCACCACATTAAACTACAAATGACTTAAAAGCGAAAGATCGACTCGGTCAGGGTAGCCTAAGGATCTACCAACTCCTAAAACCTGCCTTAAGATTATAAACGATTTACTCTACTTGTGTCTGCTCAATCCAACCAGTTAGAAGGAGGTACTGGGGAGAAGGTTCTTCCTTTGGCTTGCGCCTCCGATTCCTAATGTACACCCTAGTCACAGTTGTTTGAAGCTACTCCCCTAGCTAGACATCAGATTAATCAGTATAAGTAGGTTAATCGTAAACAATCTCAGACTAGGCCCCGAAGAGTGAATCAGTCCTTAAGGCCAACGTCTACTTGATTTTATTGAGGCCTGGGATTATAGTGCTTATGGAATGTGATGAGCCCTTAAAATGGGTTGTGCCCTTTGAAAGTTCCCTACTTGGAGGGGTGAGATCAGCGTGACAAAAAAATGCGGAATTGAACTATATAAAGCAATATCAACAAAATAAGCAATCACAAAATGTACACAGGTATTTTTAGGTGGAAACCCAAACCGGGTGAAAACCACCACCTAACCCTCTCGAGTTAGGATTTTCCGATCAACCTAGTTGATCAAATCCACTAAACGAATCACTTTAAAACGAGGGTGATTCAACCTCAATACAACCACGCTACAAGTACGAGGGTAGCGTTCCTCAACCCCTTCTCTCCACGAGAAGGATTTTGTCCCACGAAGGAGACGGGAATTCGCAAAGCGAATACCCAACCAAAATAACAAAGATAAAATAAAACAACAGGTCCTATAGAGCCAACAAAGTAATTAAGAACCTAGCTTCTATAGGAATAAGGAAACTCCCCTTTGCAAGGAGTGCGTCAAGGATGATGCGGGTGCGTGAGCCACGCAACGGCGCAATGTCGCTCTCGTGAACAACGGCGGGAGAGCAGGTGCGCGAAGACTTGATGCTCTCAAGAGAATGAAACTAGAGCTTGGAGAGCAAGGGCCTCAATTGGACACAAGAGAGTGGAAGTATGTTGCTTAAGTGTGTCTTGTGTTTTTCTAGGTGTATATCTTGTGTATTTTTGTGTTGCAAAGGCTCCCCTCTATTTATAGAGGCCTTAGGAAGGCTTTGGAAGGCTTAAGAAAGGTTCTATAGCCGTTGGGTGCAAAGCCCAAGAGAATCAGGCCGAAATCAGGACAATGATTACATTTGACAGGGTTATCAGACGTCTAACTCTGGCATCAGACGTCTGGAAGGCCACTTTAAGACGTCTGATTCCAAGGTCAGACGTCTGATTCTATGCGGGTTTCTCCCTGACTTGAATCAGATCTAAACAGGGTTTTTGCGCAAGTCCATCAGACGACATACAGGACGTCTGGTACTATGTCTGGACGTCTGGAAACCTACTTTTACTGTGGGAATTGATTTCCAAACATTGCAACGGCTAGAAAATCTCTGAGAAGAGATTTTGGGTCAGCCGAGGCAAAACGGTCATTTATCAGACGTCTGGAAAGTCCTATGGACGTCTGATAAGGCTCTAACGGTCATAATCTTGAGTGTTTTCTAAGCCAGCCAACGGTCCACTAATTGGACGTCTGGCAAAGTCATCAGACGTCTCCTAAGACGTCTGGTCTAAGGTCTGGACGTCTGATTTCATCAGACATAACTAACTATGTCCAGCCTAACAGTTATCAGATGTCTGAAACAACAGTCAGACGTCTTAAAATTCTTTATCAGACGTCTGATTTGGGAATTAGACGTCTGGAAGTGCTGTTTGAACCCTATATTGGTTTTCTAAGTATTCTACAGAAAACCTAAGTATCCTAGGGTTGTGCCGGTGTTCCTAGGACTACTGTTAGGGTTCTTTGAGGCTCTTTAACATAAAATATCTAAGGAAATAAAGAGCAACAAAAGAAACGAAAAATACAACGAGTACAAAAGAAGGAAATCTATCCTATTCTTCATTTCCTTCCATCTTCAATCTGTCGCTCCACGCGAACCTCCTCTGTTTTCCGTCAAGCTCCTCCAATCCATCCTGGATGCGAGCTCGAACTCCGTCTAAACACGTCCACATTTGCAATTGACCTGAAATCTAGGACTCAAATTGCAAATGTTAAATAACACGTGTTTTGTTATCATCAAAACAAATGATCGTGGTGCTCTAGCACCAACAATCTCCCCCTTTTTGATGATGACAAAACCGTAAATAGTAATGCATAAAAATCCTCCCCCTTTTTGTAACAACAAGATAGCTATTATTTTTCTCCCCCTTACTAAAGGAAATTTAGTTACCTTATTTCTCCCCCTTAAAAATTGACAATTAGCTCATAAACTTTAACTCCCCCTATCTAAATGCTACTGATAAACAAAGATAGGGTAAAGGGTTTTACCTCACCTACCATGGCCAATAAAATGGCCCGAATGGTGGTGGTGGATGCCACATCGGATGGGGCTCCCATCCGTAGCTTGGAGGCCCGAGCATTGGCGCCGGTCTCCAATCTGGTGGTCGACGTGCGGCGGGTCCGTCGTTTGTTCGCCGTCTCGTCGGTCTTCTTGTTCTCCTCCTTGGTCTACTCCTTAGTTCTCCTAACTCGAGTTGA
Source organism: Thalassia testudinum (assembly GCA_037157565.1). NCBI lineage: Eukaryota > Viridiplantae > Streptophyta > Magnoliopsida > Alismatales > Hydrocharitaceae > Thalassia > Thalassia testudinum. The sequence goes on from JAZHRO010000063.1 coordinate 139,513,894, forward strand.
CCAGCCTTGAGTTTGTAGGTCCAGTCCTGTGTATTGTAGTTATCCCTGAATCCTACAAAACAAGATTCCAAATTTTTCTTCGGTATCCAAGTAAGCTTGGATCCGGATTTGTTAGTGGGTCTCCTTGACGGAGATCCTATCTCAACCTTAGGGCTATAAAACTTGTCTACTTTGTTGATTAATTTGTTAGAATTTTCCCTAAGACATGCAATTTCTTTTTCTATAGTTTGCATCTTAGTCTTTAAATTAGAAATTTCTAACTTTAGACTATCATTTTCCTCAATCAATTTAGTATTTTCATTGATTAAATTTTTATTTTCTAAAAGCAGGTTATTAGGACTAGAGCAACTTTCTAGGTCCCTAAGCTTTATTTCTAACCTATCATTTTCACTTCTAAGAAAACTAAGATTCTTTTTAATGCTATTATTTTCTCTTTTTAGTGATTTACTAACTTCAAAAAGTTCATTAAAAGCTTCTTGAAGATCGAGATTTACCTCGTTGTCTAAGTCGCTTTTGCTTTCGCTGTCGCTTCCTCTGGCCATGAAACCGAAGCAAGCGGTTTCTTCTTCTATGGTCTTTTCTTCTTCTTCCTCCGAGCTAGAATCGTCCCAAGTGGCTTGGAACGCCTTCTTCTTAGATTTCTTCTCCTTTTCCTTCTTCTTCTCCTTTTTCAGAAGAGGGCATTCTGGTCGCAGATGCCCTTTCCCATTGCAGTGGTAGCAACGTCTCGGGATTTCCTTCTTCTCCTTTTTCTCTTTCTTTAATTCCCTACAAAACTTGGAAAAATTTTTAAGTAAAATTCTAAAGTCTTCGTCGTCGGAACTTACCTCGCTATCCGACGCGGCTCTGAAGGCGAGAGTCTTCTTTGGTTTAGGCTCCGGTGTATCCTTCTTCTTCTGCTTCAACTTAGTCTCGTAGGCCATCAGATTGCCTAAGAGATCTTCCATGTTGAGCTCCTCCATTTCGTTCACCTCCTCGATGGCGGTGACTTTCTGTTCCAACTCCGGTCCAAGGGAACGAAGAAGCTTCCCTTGAAGCTCCCCCTTGATGAAAGTCTTTCCTAAAGCTTTCAAGTTATTTACAATGAGAGTGAACCTAGTGTTCATCTCACTTAAAGACTCGTTAGATTTCATTGAAAAAGATTCAAATTCTTGAGAAAGTAAATTAATTTTTGAGGTTTTTACCTTAGAGGTACCTTCATGAGTTACCTCGAGTGTGTGCCAAATCTCGTATGTGGTGGCGCACTGCGAGATTCTGTTGAATTCTTCCAAGCTGAGCGTGTAGTAAAGGGCGTTCATGGTCTTTGCGTTTAAAGAGAGCTCACGGATTTGTTGCTGCGAGTAGCCTCCCACGGGTTTTTCTGGGATCTCAAATGGCGTCTCGCATCTGGCCCAGACTGTGAAGTCGGTGGCTTGAAGCCATGTCTTCATCCGCAACTTCCAGTAGCTGTAGTTGTTCCCGTCAAAGTAGGGTGGTCGGACGGTGGACTGCCCCTCGGAGATTCTGATTGTGGCTATGCTTCCCTCCATGATCTAGATCCTCGCCGGTTTGTAACGCTGATTTCGCGAGACCTGCTCTGATACCAATTGAAAGTTCCCTACTTGGAGGGGTGAGATCAGCGTGACAAAAAAATGCGGAATTGAACTATATAAAGCAATATCAACAAAATAAGCAATCACAAAATGTACACAGGTATTTTTAGGTGGAAACCCAAACCGGGTGAAAACCACCACCTAACCCTCTCGAGTTAGGATTTTCCGATCAACCTAGTTGATCAAATCCACTAAACGAATCACTTTAAAACGAGGGTGATTCAACCTCAATACAACCACGCTACAAGTACGAGGGTAGTGTTCCTCAACCCCTTCTCTCCACGAGAAGGATTTTGTCCCACGAAGGAGATGGGAATTCGCAAAGCGAATACCCAACCAAAATAACAAAGATAAAATAAAACAACAGGTCCTATAGAGCCAACAAAGTAATTAAGAACCTAGCTTCTATAGGAATAAGGAAACTCCCCTTTGCAAGGAGTGCGTCAAGGATGATGCGGGTGCGTGAGCCACGCAACGGCGCAATGTCGCTCTCGTGAACAACGGCGGGAGAGCGGGTGCGCGAAGACTTGATGCTCTCAAGAGAATGAAACTAGAGCTTGGAGAGCAAGGGCCTCAATTGGACACAAGAGAGTGGAAGTATGTTGCTTAAGTGTGTCTTGTGTTTTTCTAAGTGTATATCTTGTGTATTTTTGTGTTGCAAAGGCTCCCCTCTATTTATAGAGGCCTTAGGAAGGCTTTGGAAGGCTTAAGAAAGGTTCTATAGCCGTTGGGTGCAAAGCCCAAGAGAATCAGGCCGAAATCAGGACAATGATTACATTTGACAGGGTTATCAGACGTCTAACTCTGGCATCAGACGTCTGGAAGGCCACTTTAAGACGTCTGATTCCAAGGTCAGACGTCTGATTCTATGCGGGTTTCTCCCTGACTTGAATCAGATCTAAACAGGGTTTTTGCGCAAGTCCATCAGACGACATACAGGACGTCTGGTACTATGTCTGGACGTCTGGAAACCTACTTTTACTGTGGGAATTGATTTCCAAACGTTGTAACGGCTAGAAAATCTCTGAGAAGAGATTTTGGGTCAGCCGAGGCAGAACGGTCAATTATCAGACGTCTGTTAAGCCCTATGGACGTCTGATAAGGCTCTAACGGTCATAATCTTGAGTGTTTTCTAAGCCAGCCAACGGTCCACTAATTGGACGTCTGGCAAAGTCATCAGACGTCTCCTAAGACGTCTGGTCTAAGGTCTGGACGTCTGATTTCATCAGACATAACTAACTATGTCCAGCCTAACAGTTATCAGACGTCTGAAACAACAGTCAGACGTCTTAAAATTCTTTATCAGACGTCTGATTTGGGAATTAGACATCTGGAAGTGCTGTTTGAACCCTATATTGGTTTTCTAAGTATTCTACAGAAAACGTAAGTATCCTAGGGTTGTGCCGGTGTTCCTAGGACTACTGTTAGGGTTCTTTGAGGCTCTTTAACATAAAATATCTAAGGAAATAAAGAGCAACAAAAGAAACGAAAAATACAACGAGTACAAAAGAAGGAAATCTATCCTATTCTTCATTTCCTTCCATCTTCAATCTGTCGCTCCACGCGAACCTCCTCTGTTTTCCGTCAAGCTCCTCCAATCCATCCTGGATGCGAGCTCGAACTCCGTCTAAACACGTCCACATTTGCAATTGACCTGAAATCTAGGACTCAAATTGCAAATGTTAAATAACACGTGTTTTGTTATCATCAAAACAAATGATCGTGGTGCTCTAGCACCAACACCCTTAATGATTGATTGAGTATGTGTAAGTGCGTGCACAACCAGGGTTTTCAAACAAGATTATTTGTGATGCATAGATTTTAATGTTCAAATCTTGCTTAAGTAGCTTTTAAGGTTTAGAATTAGGTTGATTTCAATCAAGTTTGAGGCAAACTAGGTTTACAAGCACGGGTGAAGATTGCTTTCCTTTAAAACCAGAAATAAAGTGGAGTGCCTAGTATGAACCTAGATTAAAAACCCTAAGAAGAAGCTACTTGATGAGTTGATTTTAGGTTGAGTGGTGCGGCGCAAACAACTCAAACAACTGGCCACAACTGCACCACTAGGTTAGGCACATAGAAATGGTTAACCTAGAATGATTTCTACTCTTTTATGTGTTGATTTATGTGTACCGGTTCCACAGATCAGAATCCTGTTGAGTAGAAGCAAATCAAGTAGGTTAAGTTCCTTGAATGTGGGTGTATGTTGCGTGTATGTTGAAAATTACCCCAAAAATTTATCTTTTTATCTTTTTTTTTATATAAGCGAGGGTGAAAGGAGTGTGAGTGGAAATCCAAACAACCAAACTAATCCTAGGATTTATGCAAACAGCTAGGTTAATTGGAATTTGAATTTAATGTGACAAATGAAATCTATGGAGGGGGAAAAATGGAGAGCACTTACAGTCGTCTTCAACTGCACTTTACTCTGGTCTACCGCTTGATGATTCCTTGATGGAGGTCTCTGCAAAACAATAGACATAAGAGAAAGCATGTTAGAAGACAATAAAGTGCGTGAAATGCGAAAAGAAGATTGAAAATCGTTGCCTCCCTAGCAACGGCGCCAAAATGTTGAAATGGCGAAGTACTACGCTATTGAATTTGGTTTTGAAAACCTGTCGTTGTAGTTTGAATAGCAAAGAACTCGAGTTCAACAAATACAATTTATACCGAAATAGAAATTCCGGGTCGAGCTCAGGGAGGCTACGTCGATCCAAATTTGTAATTATATTTTTTCATATTTTTGTTAAAAAGCGGAGTAATTACAATGAAATGAAGCACTATAAATAATCAGAGAACGAGAGAGAGAGAGAGAAAACATCTAATTGATATTTCAAAATGTTTATACAACTATGTAAGAGAGAAATTACACTAGAAAGTAGGAAAACTATTACAACTAGAAAGCAGGAAAATTCTACTCTAGAAAGCAGGAAAAAGAAATGGGAGAGAGAAGTTATCTTTCTCGACGATCGCTTGGAAGACGAGTCGAGACGATTCCTGGAAGACGAAGAACATAGTGGGAAGAAGGAGGTCGAGGCAGGAAGAATGGGAATGAGGTAGCACGTCGTCGTTGTCGTGGGATCCGCTTCAGAAATGGGGGCAAAAAATTGACTTTATCTCTTAAGGAGAATCCTAGGTGTGGGACAAGCTTCTCTTGAGCTTTAGAGAGGGAGAGAAGAGAAGGAAGGGATGACAAATTCGTAAGAAGGGGGTCTCCTTTTATAGTTGCAAAGAGTGATGGCATTTTGGTCATTACATTTTGAAAAACATTAATTCAGGACCTTTAGTGATGGATAAATCTATCACTAAAGGCCTGGACATGGCCTTCGTGGGCGGCGCTCATGCACCCACTCGCCTTCCGTGCCTCAAACGCGCGCTCCACGTCCTTCAAATCTTGGTTGTCCGATCGTGAGATCGAACGGCTAAGATCTCTCTGCGCCGCGCCTCATCTGCACGTGCCTTGCATGTGTGATCCCGTGTCACGCGGGGGCATCAAATAGCGTGTGGGTGCTATCAGCCGCGTGGCGCCGTTGGATCTCGATCGTGCGGCTGATTGCACCCACGCACCTGCTCCAATTTGAGGCATGCGGGGGCTTGAACCTGTGCCTCCTCATCTCGATAGGGAGCCCGACCAACATGCTACGGGCGTGTTTGTGTCAAGTGCTCATCTCAAGCACGCGTGCCCCGCAGCCGTTGGATCTCAATCCAACGGCGGAGAAGCGTTGGGCAGATGAGCTAAGGTGTGTGAGTGCGGCCGGTTGGGTAGCTGAAATGGCACCACGTGGCGCCATCTTGGCCATCCATCTTCTGAGTGATGTAGATGGTGCCACGGGTATCAGATTGGATCGATTTTCATGCTGTTAGGCTGCTATCATCGATCCGAACCCATTCGTGTGGTCAGATTTGTCGTCTGAAGTGCGGATTAATACCATCTTGGCCCTTGATCTTCTAGGGTTCCTCGGTCTCTATCTGATGCTGCGGATATCGGATTAAGGCGATCTTGGAGTCGTTGAACTCCAACCGTCGCCCTGATCAGATCCATACGGTTGGATCTTTAATCTGAGGCCCTGATAAAAAGTCGCCCTGTCCCTTACCATAAAAAGGAGACAATTAACCTACATTTTATTTAGACTAATCTAAATGCAAGATGATGCATATTATGTAATATTTATAGTATGTAATGCAATTCTATGCTTAAGAACATGCATAAATAGACATTTTATGTAATATAGACATGTTTACATCATCCGTCATCGCTTCAAACAGTTATGAGGCAGATTCTGCGTCATGATTTAGAAAATTCCCTCCATAGGAGGCATCGACTAGATAGCGAATGCCCTCTTGCAATCCATAATAAAAGATGTGCATAAGTTTCCAACGAGGGATGTCGTGATGTGGGCATTTCCTTTGTAATTCATGAAAGCATTCCCATGCTTCATGAATTGGTTCTCCTTGGTTTTTTGTAAAAGTTGTGATAGCTCGCCTTAAAGCATTGGTACGACCATTAGGGAGGAATTTCTTCAAAAATGCAGATTCGAGTTCAGCCCAAGTTGAGATTGGTCTTGCAATAGTTCTATACCAATATGCAGCTTTATCCTTAAGGCTAAAGGAGAACATTTTCATTAGTAGGATTTCCCTATTTTGATTTTGAGGTCCAAGAGTTTGAGATAGATTTTTAAGATCTTCAATGTGTTGAAATGGATCCTCGGATGCAAATCCATGGAAGTATGGGATTAGACCTATAATGTTTGGCTTTAATTCTAGGTCATTTTCCCCATTGGGAATCCTAACATTAGGCACTACTTGTGCATTAGATGGATTATAATAGTCTCGGAGTAGAGGCCTAGGACGGGAGATCGACAAATCAGGGATATCAAAAACTACCTCAGGTTGAGGTGGAGGACGGGCTTGCAGATTCTACAGATTATGGAGAGCAGCCGTCAACAAATTAATTTGGTGGTTCTGCTAGAGCATTTGGAGATTCTAGTTTAGGAGTGCCTCATGAACATAAAAAGGTGGCATCTCCCCCTAACCAGAAGAAAAAGGGATCTCGGGATTTTGGTTCTGCAATTGATCCATAGGATCAAATGCAGAAAAGGCAGCTGAATCAGATGGGAAATTAATTGGTTACTTAGGTGCAACCGGTCTAGGTATACCAGTCAACGGAGATACGAGAGGCGATTTCAAGGATCGCCTCCCGTGCATAAACCAAAAAAAAAAAGTGCAAAGGCACACTCACGCCACTAAAATAGCGGCAAACAAGACCCGCAAAACAGCACGAAAAAGAGGGTTTTGTCTTCTTTCAAAGGAAAGAAGAAAGTCCTAGAATATGCAAAATAATTTAGACGCAAACAAGTATAATATCAGTATCAAAATACGTTTCCTAAACCCATGTCTACGCAAGTGCGTATCCTAAGAGCTCAAAGGTCTAAAGTCTAGGATCGAGATCGCTCACTACAGGCTCCCCAGGGCTCTAGTAGTGAGACAGACTTGTTGATCTTCGACCAAGGCTTTAAGGGGTGCAAAGAGGAGAGGTAGAAAATTCAAACTCGTGTGACTCTAGTGATCGCACTGTGTGCGCGATAGCATGCAACATACAATAGTGAAAAAAAAACCGCAAGCATTCTGCAAACAGATTTAAGTCACAAATTTTATTATCCTCTTTTTACTTAATCTTTTTCAAAAATATGATAGAAAGAAGTAAAGTGACTGCTTTTTTAAGTATTTTCAACAAAAATATGGTCTTGTTTATTATCTCCAAGACAAAGATGTACACAGATTTTTGTGTGTTTTCCCGCTGATGTGAGAAAAATAGTACAAAAATTTTCCTGAGTTAGATCGCAACAAGAACTAGTAGGTATATGCACTCCTAGGAGTGTACGACTAAAACGTGCTACTGCTAGTTAGAAAGTATGCGTATTTTTGTATTTTTTTAATTTTTTTGAGCTAGTTAAATGCAGAAATACAAACTACACTAGAGACTAAGAAAGAAATACTCACAATGGTATTTATAATAGCCAGAAAAGTATAGAATAGAAAAAAGAAAACCTGCCTCCTTTCTTGAGAATACCCGTAAAGGTAATCTTGAAAAGAAGATAGAAAATAGAACAAAACAAAACTAATTAGTACAAAACAAAACAAATAAACAAAAATAGTAATGGCGAATATAATCTAGAGTTACCTCCTCGGCAACGACACCATTAAAATGGTCGTTTAAATTCCGAACACAGTTAATTAAGTTAATTAGGCTTAATTATGTTCAAGATAAAGTAACTTAGGTTAACTTAAATTAATGTCGATTGAGTAGTATAGGATCAAGTTAACCTAACATTTTAGATTTTTAAATTTTTTTTAATTGGTTGAGTCCAGGGGGAGACATAACTTAATTTGATTCACCATTTAATCTTAAGCATTAAATACCACTTAATTAATTAGAATTATAATTACAATACTTTAAGATCATGAATCCTGTACAAAAGATATTTAATTAAAAGCATGCAACATTCCATAAGACAAATATATTTACACATGAGATCAATTATTAAAAACAAGTAAAAATGTTTATTTTTACTAATTTCTTTTCATTTACAAAAGATTTAAGGCAAGAAAGAGAAATGCAATTAAGTACAAATACCATATTTATCAATTAAACTCTAAAGAAAAAAATTTTATTAGAGTAAGGTACAAAAATTGGATGCCTTAAAAAATGAGCTTGAATTATCAGAGTCTAAACTTTGCTTTTCCTCTTATTAGTCTTCTTCTTCAGCCTTCATTCTTCTCCTTCTTCTTCTCTTATCTCTTTCTTTCTTTCTTTATTCTTTTCTTTTGTTCTCTGTTTACTTCTCTTTCCATTTTCCTTTGTTTTTCCCTTAAGCTCCACGAGCTCCTCTCCTCTTCTCTTTCTTTTCCTCTTATCTTTCAACTGTGCATTTGAACCACATTTGAACCGAACCAAAAATTTGATTTTATGGTTGGCGGCTCAGACTGGTCGAGGATACACAGCACCCCTATCAGGGTGGGACCAGACCCTACTAGGTCCAAGCCTAGTTTATTACATTCGATTTATTTCTGATTTAATCATCACATATGCACAGTCTCCGGCCTCCCAAGCCCACATGCACACTCCCGCTCACGGCCCCACGTTTGCATGCCCACAGGTGCACACACACCCAGGCACGTGCACCGCACGCACCCACACACACACAATGCTCTTTATGCACCCTACGCTGACGACCGAACAACCCTATACACTTTTCACTTTTATCCCATGTTGTGTGCTCTGTTCTTACCGATGTGGGACTATTCTTTTCCCTTCCAGACTGGACTTTGGCTAGAGGCACAGGCCGGCTCAGAGCTCCAAATCGAGCAAACTATAGCTCGTTGGAAAGCTCTAGAGTCGATCTAAATGATTGTAGCATCAATTTGATGCTAAGGACAGATTTCACCCTTCGATTTGAAGGGCGAAGATCGACAGTTTCCACGGCCATTCTTGCCTGCAGACGAGTAACACAGGTCTAAGGACCTGCAGATAGAGTCTTTGACCTCAGATGAGGTACTGAAGAGGTTCAGGAGCTAATTTTGCTCCTAAAGGTGAAGGGAAGAGGTACAGGAAGGCTTCAGGAAGGTGGAGAAACTCAAAAGCTTCAAACAGAAGCTTCAGAGCTTCAAATTAAGCTTTGAAAAGCTTCATAGACAGCTTAAGGTTAGCTGCATCTAATTCAACAACCTCTGAAGGTTGTTAGGAGTCTATCTGGGTAGTGTTTGCATTGAAATCTCATTGAAAAGTCACTGAAGTCAGTATTGGGTTCAAATGAACCCAAACTGAACAGTAGTTAGATTCTTCTAAAATCTGATTAAAACTCATTTAAATAAAATCAAATCTATCTAAAATCATCCCTGAAGTAATTTGAACTCATCAATTTCTTGAATTGAAACTTAAATCATCAGATCAGACCTAATTTTGACCACTGAACCTCGAAATTTGACTTTCATCATTGAGCATTCTCAGATGAAATTAACACTTCAATTCATCTCTATTTAACATCAGGAACATGTTCAGGGTATCAAAAAGGAGTTTTGACCTAGAAACTTAGGGCTTCAGGTCTATCGCCTGGGCTCTACAAGTAGTTTGTTCGTCAGAACAAACTAAGGCCTGTCTGTATGAAAGGTCTTCAAATTTAATCTCAAGGCATCCATCTGATGCTTCTAAACCTCTAAAATTAAGATTATCCCTATTGGACAGACTCCTCCAACTCTGCCAGAGTTGGAGAAGACAAAGGTCTAAATCTTGCTCCAGGTCTTAAAACTTCAAATAAAATGTTGCAGAATAATCATTGAGCCTCAAATAGGTGATCTAGAGCTTTTAAGGGAATTCCATAGGCTTAAGAGTACATCTTGACTCGCTGGAGCTCCGGTGAGTTCAGACATAGGCTAAAAGTTAGTAAACAACATCAAAACATGCCATAAACGTTCTAAAACGTTTCCTGAGGTCACAAGGAACCCCAATAACACATTAATTTCTTCAATTATTAATTATACCGAAAGATATGCATTGAATTCACAGTGAGTGAAATCTGAGTTCGATAGAACGTAGGACATGTTCTCTCACTCAATTGAGTAGAGAGATCATGTTGGTGGAGTGTGGCAAAGGTGAATAGGTGATTAATTAGGTGGATACACTCCTATGTCGCCATTGACAGCAAGCTCAGGAGGTTGAATGTATTTTAGGTGTTTTAATTATAGGTGATTATTAATCCAATCAAAGTGAGGATAGGGGCCCTTAAATGATGATTAAGTGATGGAGGGCCCTTGTGGAGATGAATTACCCTCAGATACTTTCGCCATGGACAGCGGAAGCAATTGGTGAAGGTGGAGATGGATTAGCAATTAGGTGTTTAAATTAGGGAAATAAAGTGTTAGAAATGATCATGGAGGATTAAGGAAGATGATCGATGAAATTAAAAGACAAAAGAGTGCTCCAGTCAAGCTCAAAGAGCTCACTGGAGCTGAGGAAGACGATGGGAAATCAAGCATTAAATCTAACTAACCTACCTAATTAACTACTCTAATTCAACTACTTACCTAACCTACTATTACCTAGACGAAGGGGCAGATGATCTTCGTTGAAGGATCTTAACGGAGGAGGAAATCAGAGGGCATAGGAAGAAGTCTGGCAGGTGTAGGCGAAGCGTAAAAGTGAAGCCTGACGTAGGCACTACGTTAGAGGACTCAGTGGACGACGGCAGAGATCAGAAGCAAGCGAAGACGAATGGAGGAAGATGGAGGAAGCGGAGGAAGGTCGTCGGAATTGGAGCAAATAGCCTATCTGCTAGCTCAATGGGGGAAGAGGGAAGGGAGCTAACTCCTTGAAATTGGAGAGGTGGAGGGGTATTTATAGGTTGTGGCGGCTAAAGAGGAGGGTGAATCTAGATGGAAAGAGATCTAGGAGTGAAATAACCACCGGCGTCTTCTCTGACACCGGTGAGGTTAACTTCAAACCCTAAATAGGATTTAAGCTTCATCCAGACCGATGGATGAATAAGGACAGTGAGTGCAAGCTCTAGGAGCTTGGAAGGGAAGGGTGGACATCAGATGGACGGTATCGGTGGGTGTGGATACCTCCTATCGTCAGCTGTCGAAGAGGCTGAAGAAGAAATGAAGAGGAAGAAGATGTTTACAGGGACCTGTCTGCAATGAAAACTAAGGACCTAAGTGAAGAAGAAGGACTCGATTGATATAAAGCTTAAGGACTAAAACATAAAATAAGGTTTTCAAGGTTTATTTTAATTTAAATCTTTTTCAACTTTTTATATATGGTTATAAATTAGACAAATAATATATTTAAACCTTGGATTTACATTTTTGACCTTTTTAGCTTAATTTATTTAATTAAGTAAAGTTACTTAAGTTATTACATACTTAGTTATAAGTTATACTTAAGTTCGTTAACACATTAATTAGATAAATTGTTGATGATATTTTGAGTCCATTTATGAAATAAATTATTAATAATATTAAATGTATAATAATATAGCATTTTAAACTTATTTTATGGTCCTTTAATATTTTATCCCTTATTCTCTATAATTAACCCATTTATTTACATATTCCAAGCTAATTAATTAGGAAAACTAGTTAATTAGGGGTAATTAGAAGCCATGATGAACCTCTCATCAAACAACGTGCAATTTTGATCTCTTGATTGCAATATCTGATCTGATACTAACTTGCTCTATCTCTTTTGATTGTGATCTGTTTCAGGGGATTCATTGAAGAAAGATCAACTGCACATCAGGCACTCCAGGGGTAGGTAAACTCCATTCACCCTCTTCTAAGCCTCTGATTCTGATAAGCTAAAACAAAAGAAAAAAAATCAATTAGGGTTACTTGCATTTTATTCTTAGATTAATCATCAAGTTGCCTGATTTGATACATTATAGAGAAACATCAAAACCCTGATTTGTGCACCTACATAAGGCTTAAGGTATCTAGGGTTATCACCTTTTTGCTTGAGCCCTAAGTACCACATTTAGACAAATTAAATTGGACCAATCAGAGCCAATTAGGGATTCCAGCTTAGGGTTTGAGAGACACACTTGCTTAAATCAAGAATTAACCTTCCCAAACAATGTGTGCCTAAGCCTTGGTTGAATTGATCTATCCAAGAAAATCCTAAAAACATGCTCTTAATTTCATTTAAACACTAAAAAAGGGACCTAAATTTTTCAAAGGACAAAAGCAGGTGATGTTGACCCACCTTGTTGGGTTAACCAATCTTCAAATTAGGTTAATTTGCACAAAAACATTTTAAATTTCAAGTGAAATCATAAGCACCTTTGCTCTTAATCTAAAACTAGTAGACTTAAGAGGTCAAGTCCCCATTCTGGTCTACCTGGATCCTCAGTTACAAGAGAGGTTAAGTGGGGGAAACCCTGTAGCTCGTGAGGGCTCTCTACCGTGTAGGGGTCTTCGCAAAACTCTCCCTCTCTGGTTGCCCAAGTAATTCTCAGGTGAACGGCTTTCTGACTAAGGGTATCATCCACCCCAAACCTCTATAGTCATCCAAAATTTTTGGGTGTCTTACTTGGGTCCATCACCGGCCATCCCTCATCTATTCCATCAGTGCATGTTTAGGAGGTCCTTAAGACCATCCTTGAGGCCTCCATTAGATATTCACTCTCATCGAGGTTGAGCTTCAACTTCCGTGTTTGTGCAACAACCTAATCACATTGACATATCCTCTAATTCAGAACCTACTTCCCCTTCATTAGATATGGATCACCAAGAAGAACAACCTAATCTTAAGCAACAATTCCATGATTTCCAAAATTGAGTCAATGCCATCATCAACCCACCACCACGTCATCAAATGCGAGATCACTATAATCCCATAGCGGTGGAAATCGAACCCCGAATCAACATTCTCGTAGGAGGACCCGAGGTAGATCTTAAGCCTAGCATGCTTCATATGACCCAAAAATTTCATGGCTTGAACTTCGAGGATCCTTTCCAGCACATCGAAAACCTAAAACATCTGGCCCACACTTTTAGGGCAGATGTACAAAATCAGGATGAATTACTCTTGAAACTCTTCTCATTCTCCCTAGCTCACAAAGCCGCTCATTGGTTCCAAACTCAACCACACACGATCAACACATGGGGAGAACTTTAAACTGCCGTCTAGCAAAAATTCTACCCTATTGGTCATACCAACATGATGCGGCACTGATGAGTCCATTTTAATGGACTAATATTACGCCTAAGTAACTTTAATTATATCTTTTAGGTTTGTTACTAACTATATTAAGTTATAGAATGTTTGCATGCATCATAAGTTAGGTTTACATCTATTCTATAACTTAATATGTGCTTTGTATGTGCAGGAAAAATAAGTGGCAAAAGAATGAGGAAAGGGTAAATTACCCTTTCAAATAACCGGCGGCTGCTCTTTTCCCTTTCCATCGGCCACCCTCAACAGCTGCCAACCTGAAGAATGTCTACCCAACAGCCTCCTGACAAAATTAGAAAAGGGATTTGAAAATCCTTTGATTGGTGCACGCGCAAAGGAGAAGAGTTAAAAGAAGAGGCAGAGAAAGAAGAGAGGATCATCCAGGGAGAGAAGAACTTTCGCCATCTTCCCCCTTGTAGGGAACAACCCCAAGCGTGCACTATACACAACCTCTCCAACGCCACTGCCAAAGCCTCCTCCCCTCGAACCCAAAGCTGCATCGCCTCACCTTGCATGTGCCTGCAGCCGCGCCGCACCAAGCCTGCACCTGCCAGCACCATCTCAAGCTCCCATCTCCCTTCCAGCGCCTCCTCTTTCCCACTCCTGCAACGCACTGCCCACACTACCAGACACCCGTGCCATCTGCAGGCGCGCCCCCTCCTTCTTGCAGGCGCGCACCCTCTCGCTCGCACGCCCGCAGGCACGCCTCAACCTTACCGCCTTCAGGCGCACTACCTGGAGCCCGCTCCTGCACCGCACCGCCCTCACCTGCGCCCTACTGCAGTGCGCTGACACCCTCTGCACGCACCCGCAGACACACCAGCGCCTGCCTTCGCATCCATCCTGCAGGCACATCTGCAGACCGCCTCACCCGCGCTCTCTCCTTTAGGCAGCCGGGCACGCCTCAATCTCCAGCGCCAGCACCCTACGTGCTCACCCACCACCGCCACGCCACCGCAGGTGCGTGCCTCAACCATCAGCACCTTCACAGCAGGCATGCGGCTACAGCAGGCAACCTCCTCCGGCCACTCCTCCTTCACCGGCTGACCACCTCTGTCGACGTCACAACCTCCATCGGAGAGCCCTCATCCTCGCCAACCTCCCTAGCCTTTCCAACGACCGCCGGTGCTCTCTCTCTCGCAAGGAGGAGAGAGAGAAAATGCTCTGTTTTGAAGTTAATTAAAATTTACATTCACTTCCATTGCCACAGAATTTGATTTTTTATTTATTATTATTTTATTATGGTAGAATTGCACATGCACACTCATATTTCCTTACAATTGCATGTTATTGATATTCACTAGTTTTAAGATTGATTTTGGGATCAACACGTGCACCGATTCTCTCTAGTATATGACACGTGAAAATTACACAAAATAACCATATATTTATTGAAGATTTCAGTGAGGGAAAAGTGCACATATACCCTTATCTTTTTAAGTTATTGCGAATCTACTTTCCTTCGCATTTTATGTCAGATTTGAATAGGGATTTCGCACTTATCCGAAAGAATATAAAATAATTAAGAGTTTATTGCATAATTGCCTCACTGTGGACACAGCCCGTTCTTCTGTGAGTGGTTATTTTCATTTTTTTTATTAGTCAATTTTTCCACCACTTAAATACTACAACGCAAAGCGGAAAGTCAGCTCATCAAATTAGCGCTGTTGCTAGGGATGCAATAGATTTACTTCATTATTTTTAAATCTTCTGAGTTGCAAAATTATCTGATCAATTTTTTTACTGTGCGAGGAATCTGAAAAGCGACGAGGCACAATAGAGCGACGACAGCAATCACGAGTTGGTTACACGAGGAAAAGACGAAGGAGACCAAGATCCTATTTTCGTAAAGGATTCTCCATCGTCACAAATTTATTTCTATCTTTTCGCCCTTGTAGTAATTGGGGCTGAATTTCTGGGGGTTTGTCCCCGCATTCTTTAGCTACTAAGGCTTACAATATTTTTGGTGCATGCGTGATTATATTTTCTGCTTGCCTGCTTTTAAAAACAAACAAAGAAAATATCGAGTTGCCTATTTAGAAGTTGCATGCCCTTAGGTGCGTGCAATTAGGGGTGATTGAGTAGCACATTACATCTTATTATTGCATTGCAAGCATATTAGCATGAAGATTGCTGGAGATAGGTATATCTATCTAACTTTTGCATCCAGCTCCTGTTCACGCATTTGCATTCAAATTTAAATTCAAGATCACCAAGTTGTTTGAATTTACTAATTCAGTGGTCACATAACTAAAAGTGGAACTAATAATCAGATTCAACCCTAAAAGCAATTCACATTTGATCTCATTCTAAGGGACTTGTCTGCAATTTCAAAAGAAATTACAAAGATTTGCGGTGTGTTGCACACTTCTGACACTGAGCACGCACATTAGGCACCGCACTAAGGCTCGATCCCTTAAGGCTATAGGCACCAATCTCTTTATCGGTGTAGACCCTCCTATTGTGCTTTGTGGTGGTGGTGATACTATCTTTTGACCAAGTGCTTTGATACTCCACAGAGGGGGACACCCCTTAAAGGAATAAAAGGGTAGTTAAGGGGCACCGCATACGCATTGCCTCAAAGGAAGTGTTCGCCCTACTTGCATCCTTTTGTTCGTCCTTGGAGTAACTTCTCACTTGATCACCTGGGAGTATCATCCAAGCAAAGTGTAGGTCCTAGGGCACTCGAAGGTTGAATTAAGGCACGTAATTGCAGTGGAAAACTTGTCTAGCCATTTATATTAACTAATTCGACATCCACAATAAAGAAGGTTAAGATTTCAAGTCCACACCCCTCTTATACCACTTACGTGGGAACGAAGGGATAAGTCTTGATCTTTTGACTTGTCTTTAGAGTGGAGGTTTAACTTACTCAATAAAAAAAAATCTGAATTGTGTTTTGTATACGTAGTAGACGCTCTCTTGAGGGTAGTCTAGTGTTTGATCCTGAGCCTGAGAGAATTCTTAGGAGAGCTCACCTAGGAGAGGAAAGAATGGCTGAGCAAGGTGCAAATCAACAAAGAACCCTAAGGGACTATTTTATTCCAACTAACCAACCTACACAAGCACTAAGACGACTGGCAGGGGATAATCCGTATGAGATCAAGAGCAGTACCATTTCTCTATTGCCCTCTTTTTATGGTACTACTAGGGAGGACCCCTACCGGCATTTGGAGGAATTCATCGAGGTCTGTTCCACGGTGAAGCTCCAAGGCATTACTGATGAAGCCCTGATGAGGATGATATTTCCTTTCTCCCTAAAGGATAAGGCCAAGCACTGGTATCATACCCTCGATGCAAGGGTAAATGATTGGACCACCCTTAAGGGAGAATTTTTAAAAAAGTATTTTCCTATGAGTAAAACCAACCATTACAGAAGAGAGATTATGGGTTTTATTCGACAGGAAGGGGAGCAATTTCATGAGACTTGGGAGCACTTTAATGACCTTCTTAAGTTATGCCCCCACCCTCAAGTGCCAAGATGGCAGTTGGTCGAAAGGTTCTATAACAGATTATCTGAAAGGCATAGGCAAACCATTGATGCAGCCTGTGCAGGAACCTTCATGACCAAAACTGAGGATGAAGCCTAGGCATTATTTGAAACATTAAGCGACAACTCCATACATCTGTCCTCTGCCTATCAAAAAAGAAAACCATCAATCTTGCAGAGGAAGATAGAGGCCCATGAAGTTGGGGCTTCTCATGATTTGGCTTATCAGATTCAACTATTGAATAAAAACTTTGATAGGCTTTTAGCAAACCCCAGCATGAACTTGCAAGCAGCCTCTATTTTTCAGGCTTCAAGAGAATGCTCCATTTGCCAAAGCACAATGCATGCCACTACGGAGTGCCATCAGGCAAACCAATTCCCTAAGTTGATTCAGGTCGACTTGAACGTGGCCTAAGGTTTCCTCCCCCCTCGCAATAACCCTTACTCCAACACTTATAATCCATGGTGGAGGAACCATCCAAACTTCTCTTGGAAGCAAGTTGATGCTTCTAACTCAGGGAATACAAGACCCTTACCTCCCCAGCCCACATACCAACCTTCTTATGAAAACCCTCCTCCGAATAAGCCCTCTAAGATGGATGAACTGAAGGCCATGATGAAAGCAATGCAAGAGAATCAGAATATGGTTATCCAATCTCAGAATAAGATGATTAGTGATATGCAATCCCAAATTGGTCATCTTACTGAGGCAGTTAGGCAACGTGATCCGGGGAAGCTGCCTAGCTCTTCTAAGGAGAAACCTAAGGGCAAGGGGGTTGTATTCAGGGAGCATGCCCAAGCAGTGACCGTGTTGAGGAGTGAAAAAGAGATTGACAAGCCTGATAACACTCCTACGGTTACATCTCAGAATTGCCCTTCCACACCTGACTCGACTTTCATTTCACCCGAGGAAGAGCCACACCACTCTCCCTCACACAAAATCACCCATAATGAGGATGTCGTCTTTCCACCACCCCTTTCCCGCCATGGTGACCCCTCTACCCAGAAGCCGAGGGTGCCCTATCCAGAGTGCTTATCCACTCCTGGGGAATCTTCTGTTGGCTCGTCTGGAGCCAAGGATAGGATGGAAGAGATTATGGATACTTTTAGGCAAGTCCAGATTAACTTGCCTCTGTTGGAAGCGATTAAACAGATTCCGTCCTATGCCAAGTTTCTGAAGGACCTGTGCACCCAGAAGCGCCGATTTAGGAACAGGTCCAAACCAAGGTCATCCTGCCTGACCATGTTAGCTCGGTACTCCAGCAAGGAACAACCCCCAAAATGAAAGACCTAGGGGCCCCGTATATTTCAGTGGTTATACGTAACCAACACATTAACGAGGCTCTGCTCGATCTGGGTGCGGGGGTAAACATTCTACTGAGCTCTGTCTATGACTTTTTGGGAGGAGGAAAGCTGAAGCCTAGTCCAGTAATCCTCCAGGTTGCAGACAGATCACTTAAGACACTGCGGGGATTGTTGGAAGATGTCCTTGTGAGAGTGGAGGATTTCTTCTTCCCCGTTGACTTTCTGGTACTTGATACTGACCCATCTAATAAGCCCACAAAGCCGTCCATTATTCTAGGATGCCCCTTCTTGGCCACAGCCAATGCCTCTATAAATTGTAGATCTGGGGCACTTAAAATGGGCTTTGGGAACAAGAATATTCGGTTGAATGTTTTTGATACTTACAAGCAACCCGGATTTGAAGATTGTTCTCAGATTGAGGTCGTTGATGAAATAATTGAAGAGGCTACTCCAGCACTCTTATGTAGAGATCCCCTTCAGAAGGTCATATCTCAGGACTATCCCTCGATTATTAAAGAAACTGAAAGGAAAATGCCTGAACTAGAAGAGTTGCTGGGGGTACACACAGAGTCTCTGTCCCCACCCTAGACTGTGAAGGTAGATCCGCTGCCTGAGGCGAGGACATCTCAACTAAAACCCTCAATCCAAAAGGCTCCTGAATTAGAGTTGAAACCCCTCCGGAGCACATTGAAATATGCTTTCCTTGGCCCTAATAACACGCTCCCCATTATTATCTCGTATGCATTATCTGAATTGTAGGAGGGAGCTCTGCTTGAGTGTTTACAAAGGCATAAGGAAGCAATTTCCTGGACAATTGCTGATATTAAGGGTGTTCATCCCTCTCTTTGCATGCATCATATTTACACGGACGAGTCTGTGAAGCCCTTCCGAGATATGCAGAGAAGGCTCAATCCAAATATGCGGGAGGTTGTTAAAAAGGAGATTCTAAAATGGCTACGCTAACGTGTTTGGTTTTGGAAAACCTGTCGTTGTAGTTCAAAAGCGAAGAATTCGTGTTCAACAAATAAAATTTATACCGAAATTAAAATTCTGGGTCGAACACAGGAAGGCGGACATTTGATTTAAAAACTACACGTTTCTTTTTATTTGTTACAGAATAATTCAATTAAGAACTATCTAATTATTTACAATAAATAGAAGAGAGAGAGTAAGAGAGAGAGAATATTACACAGAGAAATCAAAATGAGATGTAGAATAAACAAGGAATTTTTGCATTGAAGAGATTGTTCATTACAACTAGAAAGCATAAAACAATTACTCTAGAAAGCGATAAATTTACTCTAGAAAGCATTAAAAGAATGGAGGGAGAAATGTCCTCCTCGACGGTTGCTGGGAGGACGAGTAGATTAATCTAGAAAGCAGTAAATCTATACTAGAAAGCGGTAAAAAGAATAGGGAGAGAGAAATCCTCCTCGACGGTTGCTTGGAGGACGAGCCAGATGGGATGACGCCTAGACGAAGGAGAACGAAGCGGGACAAAGGAGGACGAAGCAGAAGAACGGGAACGAAGCAGCACACCGTCGTCGTCGCGGGATCCACTTCCGAAGGGGAACGAAAATTGGACTTTATCTCGCGAGAAGCATCCCAGGTGTGGGACAGGCTTCTCTTGAGCTTTGGAGGGGTAGAGAGGAGAAAGAAGGGATGAGAATTTCGTATGGAGGGGGTCTCCTTTTATAGTTGCAAGGAGTGGGGGCAAAATGGACATTACAACTTCAAAACAATAAATAAGGGATCTTTAGTGACGGATAAATCCGTCACTAAAGCTCCCTTCGTGGGCGACGTGGGCGGCTCACGCGCGCAACTCCCGTGCACGTCCATTGATTTTCAGCCGTCCGACCGCGAGATCGGATGGCTTAGATCGTGTTCGCGCCCGCTGCATTGCGCGCTCCCCGCGCGTCTGATTGCCTGTTCGATCGCACGTCCAATCGCACGTCGACGCTATCGGGCGCGCACAGCTGTTGGATCTCCATCTGACGCTCGTCCGCACCCGCTCGCCTGCAACTTCCACCCCCTCACAGCGGCTCGAACCCGCGGCTGCGTCGCCGCTACGCTACGTAGACGAAATGGTCGCGCGGATGCTTTTAAGCGCGAGCGACCATAGCCGTTGGATCTCCATCTGACGGCGGAGAGCGATCGGGCGGGGGCCTTCACAAAATGCAAGAAGCCATTTGGGCGGCTGAGATGGCGCCACGTGGCACCATCTTGGCCGTCCATCTTCTGGAAGTTGTAGATGGTGCCACGGATGTCGGATTGACTCCATTTTTGTGTCGTTGGGCTGCGATCGTTGATCCGAATTCATCCGTGTGGTCGGATTTGTCATCTAAAGTGTAGATCTACATCATCCTGGCCCTTGATCTTCTAGGGTTCCCAGGTCACTATCTGATGCTACGGATGCCTGATTAGGGCGATCTTGGAGTCGTTGAACTCCAATCGTCACCCTGATCACATCCATACGGTTGGATCTTTGATCCGAGGCCCTGATAAAATATTTGCCCTGTCCAAGCACATAAAAGGAGGCAGTTAACCTCCATTTTATTCAAAGTATTCTAAATGCAAGATGATGCATGTAATGCAATATTTATATCATGAAATGCAATCCTATGCTTAAGAACATGCATAAATAGACATCTTAAGTAGTGTAAATGTGTTTACATCATACCCCCATGCCTATCTTTTGCTGGTCCCTAGCAAAAACTATATGCTATTTATAAAAGAATTAGGTTAGATTATTTGGAATTGAGTTATTTTTCAATCATTAAGAAATTGTCTACTTAGGAACTGAACCTTCAAAGACACAACAGTGCCCGGGTATCAACCAAAATGCAGACCGCTTCAAGCCCCCGCCTTATTAAAAGAAAAATTTCTTTTTCTCCTTTTCTCTTTTCTAATTTTTTTGATTTTCAAATTTTTGGGTTTAAGAGTGGCTTTCTACGTCCATTCAACTCACCCAAAATTTGATGAGAACCCTAAGCTTTAAGCATCTTATTGTGATTGTGAAAGACTCGTTGACCGGCAATTAGAACGAACTTCGGATTTCTATGCCTCTAGGTGACCTAATTAGAATTCTACCTAAAAGTGTATCTTTACAACCGGTAGCTTTCTCCCTACTTTTATTTTTATTTTTTTATTTTTTTTTATTTTTTTTACGGGGTCAACACAAGGGTGAATCCAGTGTATATCTCCCCAGTTTATTCTACTTCTCCGCTTCTTCCTAAGTGTTTTGGGAATTTTTGGTGCATTTCTGAGCTGGGTTCTGGATAACCGGTCGATGAGCTGTTACCACCGACAACTTGCCAGCCATACTAGTGCGGCGAAGTGTGGCTTATTTCTTTTTGTTCTTTTCTCCCTTTTTTTTTTTTTTTAAGTAGGTGACTTCCCTAGTCTAAGATTTACCTAAAGGCAGCAAACTAAGAAAGGTCCAGTGACTGGGCTCTGGACAACCTACCTATGGGTTGTTACCCACGATAACTTGCCAGCCATATCACCCTAGAATGTTCATTAGCTACCCAATTTCCGTTAAAATCGCCGAACAACGAGTCAGTGCAAAGAAAGTGTGTAGATGCTTAAGACTTAAAATTCCCTCAAATCAGAGGGCGAGTTGATAAGTCGTGTACATATCACCCAAACTTATTTACTCCAATTATGAAAGAATTAAGATGGCGAGGACTCAAAAATAAATCCACATTATAGTGGATACACAGGCTAATTAAGTCCAAAGACCTGAGGGGTCTTTGTGTTCAAATCATAATGTAGTATTTCCTAAGCTTGAAAATTTTCTTAAACCCAAATTCTCTTTCCTAATTCCAAATTTTTTTTTTATAAAAGAAAATAAACAAATCTACGGAGCTGACGAATGAATTTAGAGATGAATATCCACCCCCCATGCCTATCTAATGCAATATCCTCATTGTATTTAAAAGACATAAAACAGAGTGGAAAAGCTTAGAAAGCACCTGAATTACGTGAATATCAGGTCCGCTCCAAGATGAAAACGAAAAAGAACTGTATAAGTGCTGAGTTTAGTGCCTTCAGCTAGGCACACTATACAAAGAAAAGAAATGAAGAAATCACAAGTGCAGGTTAGAATCAGAATGAACAGAAGAATCCTCTGACCTGTCAGTAAAGGTCCACAGATGTGGACCAGATTGTGGTGCTGACCCACACCCCATAATCGAGAATATCTTAGGTTCTGGATAAAAATTACCCAAAACCTAAAATCAGAATGCAAGCGGGGTTGGGCCTGCGATTTATGAGGATGCAACCCAAGACCAAAAAGTCGGGTTACAGAGAATTGAACTCAAGAGGATATCGTTGAATGTGTGCTTGAGTTGAACATCCTCGAAACAAATGTCGTAAGGGTTCTGATTTTATGGTTTCAGCTTAAAAAAACCCTTCGACTCAATCGACCATTTCCTCCAAAATTAACTTCCCAAATCAGAACTTCCCAACTCCTATCCTCCTCATTCAGCATATCAAATTCCAGGACCTCTTGTATATTTATCACCCCGTCTGAAATCTCCAAGTCTAAATGATGTGGCAAAATCAAAATTGACTTGGGTCTAATTATCTCAGAATTAGAATCATCAAATGATCAGTTTCCTCAGTTATTGGGCTATCAAATGATCTATCAGATTCCTCCGGCCCAATCGTCTCACAGAAATCATGTTCAGAAAACTCACATGAGACTTCGCAACTTCAATCTTCACCATCAGGATCCATATCAATGTATGTCCCAAAATCAGTTGTCACTTTCTGTTCCAAGGAGACATATGTTTCCTCGTAACCCAGCTCAGGGATCTGTTTGCACCTCAAAACACGCCTGTAATAACGCCTTCTTGTGCTATTTTCTAGCATTAACATTGCATAATAGGATCCTGTAATCGCATTTGTAAAAACACTTGCATGCATGCATTTAATCAAGAGAGGAAGAGGAGTGAAACAATTGCCTACATAGTTACATTTTTTTTCAAGTGCCTCCTTGCAAAATCACCCTCTTTTTATTTTTCCTCTTGATTTCTTCTTTTCTCTCCTTCCCGCGGCTGCGTCCTTCCCGTGGCTGCACTCTTCCCGCAGCTGCATGCAGCAGCCACACAGCACCTCTTCCCGTCACGTCTCCCTGCCAACACCGCTCCCTATAGCTGCAACTCGCACGCCCTCTCCCTGCTGCAGCCAACACGCCCCTCTCCCCTCCTCTATAAGTAGCTGCAGCTTCATCCTCGCGACTGCAGCGGCTGCAGCTGCTGAAAAAACCCGCAGCCATCTTCTCCACCGCTTTCCCCTCCCATACGTCGGCCCTCCGTCGAGGAGGCACCCGGCGAGCAGGAGAACCCACTGTGGTGCACACCACCACAGTGGGAGCACCACCGCCCAGCTCTTCGACGAGCCGGTGGGCGTGGTGCATTCCCCCGCTTCGTTTTTTCTCTTTAACGCCATTGCCGCCGCTCCAAGCTTCGAAGCTTGAAGCCACGGCAGCAGCAGCAGCAAGTCCTCCCGCCCCTCCGCGACCGTCCCAGCAGTCGCTCACCGCCTCCGCGCGCGTCTGCAGGGCATTCCCCGCCTCCGTCTCCGTTCTGTCCGCCTCGCAGTTGCACCCGTAGCCCGCCGCCCCGCGCACTGCAGCGGCCGGCTACGGCCTCACGCCGACCCCTGCCCCCCTCCGCGACCCTCCTCGACCACCTGCAGACCTCCTCCACGCTCGCTCCTCCGCGCCATCGCCCGCTCGTCGACTTCGCGCAGGCCTGCAGAACCCTGCGCGAAGGCGCGCTCGCACCAGCCGTCTTCAGACGTCCGCCTCCGCCTTCAGACGACGCGGCGTCAGACGTCCGCCGCCGCGAGCAGACGACTTAACTCGCTGCCATTGTCCGCGCTCTCGATCTCTCCAGCCCGCTCTCTCTCTCTCTGCTGATCTCTCTCTCCTGCTCTCTCTCTCTCACATATTCTCTCTCTTTTGCACTCACTCACAGACACACACTACACCAACACACACACACCCACACACACACTTACACTATACGTATAGCTATATATAGTAACATATATATACTTATATACATCTATATATAATATATACATACATATATATATATATATATACACTTATATACATAGTAATATCTATAGTTATGTATACATACATATATATATATATATATATATATATCTACTTATATATATCTATATACTTATACATATACTTATATATATATATACATATATACTTATATACATATATATATATATATACATATCTATATACATATATATATACACACATATATATATATATATCTAGATACATATATACTTATATACATATATATAAATATATACATCTATATAGTATTATATATATATATACTTATATACATATATACATAGCTATATACATATATACATACATATATATATATACATATACACCTATATATATATATATAATACATATATATCTATATATATCTATACATATATACTTATACATTTATATACATATAGATATATTTACTTATATACATACATATGTACATATATTTTCACGTTATTTACTATACGCTGTATCACGGGGATATCTGCACCAGTTGCTGATATTCCCTGATACACGCGTACAAAAAAAGCGTGGTCCCATACATCATCCATCCTCCATCCACACTCCACGCGGCACATAGTCGTGTTGGTTGCGTCTCTCTAGACGTCAACTGACTCGATATAGTGCTACACTCCATCGTCACCTCCACCCCCACCCCTTTATATATATACTACATATAAATATATATCTATAGCTACTATATTTACTTTCTATCTGTTAGCTTCCTTCTTAGTAAAAAGATAAAAAAAGGTATAAAAGTGAAAAGATAATCTTTGATTTGCAGGTACCCCGTCTAGCGAGTAGCAAGACTTGTTTTGGGACTCTGTTTGGCTATAAGCCAAGGACACAATTTTGAGGGTGTGCCTCAAGAACAAGGATTACCATAAAAAACCTAACTAAGAAAAAACACCAAAAAAACAATAAACGAACGGAAGAGACGCATTTTAAGGAAAACGTAGAAACTCGACTTTAACCCCACTTCCCTGAGTTCGACCCTGGGCCTAAAAGTGACAAGATAAAATCAATTAGGCCAGGTTAAAAATTTTGTAAAGAGATGGTTAGGTCTGAATTAGGTTAACCACTATACATATTTCAACGATAAAAACATCATATTAACAACCTATCTAGGCCGACCCATCAGGATCTCAGGTGAAGAAATCAAATCTGTAGGTTCTACCCTTGTACTAGGAGGGGTGAGATCAGCGTGACAAAAAAAATGCGGAATTGAAAATATATAAACAATCTCACAAAATAAGCAATCACAAAATGTACACAAGTAATTTTTAGGTGGAAACCCAAACCGGGTGAAAACCACCACCTAACCCTCTCGAGTTAGGATTTTCCGATCAACCTAGTTGATCAAAATCCACTAAACGAATCACTTTGAACGAGGGTGATTCAACCTCAGTACAACCACGCTACAAGTACGAGGGTAGCGTTCCTCAACCCCTTCTCTCCACGAGAAGGATTTTGTCCCACGAAGGAGACGGGAATTCGCAAAGCGAATACCCAACCAAAATACAAAGATAAAATAAAACAACAGTCCTATAGAGCCAACAAAATTAAACCTAGCTTCTATAGGAAATAGGAAACTCCCCTTTGCAAGGAGTGCGTCGACGATGACGCGGTGCGTGTGCCACGCGATGGCGCAACTTCGCTCTCGTGGACAACGGCGGGAGAGCGGGTGCGCAACGGTTGGATGCTCTCAAGATGTAGAACTTGAGCTTAGAGAGCAAGAGCTTCTTGGACACAAGAGTGTGAGAGTGTATAGCTAAGTGTGTCTTGTGTCTTTCTTGGTGTGTGTTTGTGTTGCAAGGGTTCCCCTCTATTTATAGAGGCCTTAGGAAGGCTTTGGAAGGCTTGGAAAAGCTTCCATAGCCGTTGGGTGCAAAGTCCAAGAGAATCAGGCCGAAATCAGGACAATGATTGCTTTTGACAGGGTCATCAGACGTCTAACTCTGGCATCAGACGTCTGGAAGGCCACTTTAAGACGTCTGATTCCAAGGTCAGACGTCTGATTCTATGCGGGTTTGTCCCTGACTTGAATCAGATCTAAACAGGGTTTTTGCGCAAGTCCATCAAACGACATACAGGACGTCTGGTACTATGTCTGGACGTCTGGAAACCTACTTTTACTGTGGGAATTGATTTCCAAACGTTGTAACGGCTAGAAAATCTCTGAGAAGAGATTTTGGGTCAGCCGAGGCAGAACGGTCAATTATCAGACGTCTGTTAAGCCCTATGGACGTCTGATAAGGCTCTAACGGTCATATTCTTGAGTGTCTTCTAAGCCAGCCAACGGTCCACTAACTGGACGTCTGGCAAAGTCATCAGACGTCTCCTAAGACGTCTGATCTAAGGTATGGACATCTGATTTCATCAGAGAGAACTAACTATGTCCAGCCTAACAGTTATCAGATGTCTGAAACAACAGTCAGACGTCTTAAAATACTTTATCAGACGTCTGATTTTGGGATTAGACGTCTGGAAATGCTGTTTGAGCCCTATATTGGTTTTCTAAGTATTCTACAGAAAACCTAAGTATCCTAGGGTTGTGCAGGTGTTCCTAGGACTACTTTTAGGGTACTTTGAGGCTCTTTAACATAATGTTCTAAGGAATCAAAAAGAGCAAGAAAATAAATACAAGAGATACATGAAAGGATAAAAAAGAATCTATCATATTCTTCTTGTCTTCCATCTCCAATCTTTCGCTCCACGCGAACCTCCTCTGTTTTCCGTCAAGCTCCTCCAATCCGTCCAGGATGCGAGCTCGAACTCCGTCTAAACACGTCCTCATTTGCAATTGACCTGAAATCTAGGACTCAAATTGCAAATGTTAAATAACATGTGTTTTGTTATCATCAAAACAAATGATCGTGGTGCTCTAGCACCAACAATCTCCCCCTTTTTGATGATGACAAAACCGTAAATAATAATGCATAAAAATCCTCCCCCTTTTTGACATTATCAAAAAGGTTTAATTGATTTTACATTTCCTATAACTCCCCCTTAAAACATGCTCTTCTATGAGTTTCTTTTAAGAAAGGTAATATCCTCCCCCTTTTTGTAACAATGCGATAGCTATTATTTTTCTCCCCCTTTCTAAAGGAAATTTAGCTACCTTACATCTCCCCCTTAAAAATTGACAATTAGCTCATAATTTTTTAACTCCCCCTATCTAAATGCTTATGATAATAAGATAGGGTTAAGAATTTTTACCTCACCTACCATGGCCAATAAAATGGCCCGAATGGTGGTGGTGGATGCCACATCGGATGGGGCTCCCATCCGTAGCTTGGAGGCCCGGGCATCGGCGCCGGTCTCCAATCTGGTGGTCGACGTGCGGCGGGTCCATCGTTTGTTCGCCGTCTCGTCGGTCTTCTTGTTCTCCTTCTTGGTCTACTCCTTAGTTTTCCTAACTCGAGTTGACCAGCCTTGAGTTTGTAGGTCCAGTCCTGTGTATTGTAGTTATCCCTGAATCCTACAAAACAAGATTCCAAATTTTTCTTCGGTATCCAAGTAAGCTTGGATCCGGATTTGTTAGAAGGTCTCCTTGATGGAGATCCTTTCTCAACCTTAGGGCTATAAAACTTATCTACTTTGTTGATTAATTTGTCAGAATTTTCCCTAAGACATGTAATTTCTCTTTCTATAATTTGCATCTTAGTCTTTAAATCAAAAATTTCTAACTTTAGACTATTATTTTCCTCAATCAATTTATTATTTTCATTGATGAGGTTATGATTATCTAATAATAGGTTATCATCCTTAGGACTAGCTTCTATGTCCTTAAGTTATTTTTCTAACCTATCATTTTCATTTTTAAGAAAACTAAGGTTCTTCTTCATGCTTTTGTTTTCTATTTTTAGAGATTTACTAAGCTCAAATAGTTCATTAAAAGCTTCTTGTAAATCGAAATTTACCTCATCGTCGGAGTCGCTTCTGCTTTCGCTGTCGCTATTGGTTCCTCTAGCCATGAAACCAAAGCAAGCGGTTTCCTCCTTCTCGTGATCTTCTTCCGAGCTTGTCTCTTCATGAGTGCCTTCCAACCTTCTCCATATCTCGTGGCGGTGGTGCACTCTTGGATTTTCTTGAACTCCTCCGGACTCAGCGCGCAATACAGGGCATCCATTGCCTTTGCGTTGAGTGAGAGCTCTAGAATCTACACCTGCGAGTAGCCTTCTTGGGGTCGCTTCGGGATCTCGTATGGGGTTTCGCAACATCCCCATACCTCGAATTCAGTGGCTTGGAGCCACGTCTTCATCCTCAGCTTCCAGTAGCTGTAGTTGTTCCCGTCAAAGTAGGGCGGACGGGTTGTGGACTGTCCCTCCGAAATCCTACATGCGGAACTGCTTCCCTCCATCGATCTTCTTGCTTGGTTGTTACGCCGAAACAGCAAGACCTGCTCTGATACCAATTGTAGGTTCTACCCTTGTACTAGGAGGGGTGAGATCAGCGTGACAAAAAAAATGCGGAATTGAAAATATATAAACAATCTCACAAAATAAGCAATCACAAAATGTACACAAGTAATTTTTAGGTGGTAACCCAAACCGGGTGAAAACCACCACCTAACCCTCTCGAGTTAGGATTTTCCGATCAACCTAGTTGATCAAAATCCACTAAACGAATCACTTTGAACGAGGGTGATTCAACCTCAGTACAACCACGCTACAAGTATGAGGGTAGCGTTCCTCAACCCCTTCTCTCCACGAGAAGGATTTTGTCCCACGAAGGAGACGGGAATTCGCAAAGCGAATACCCAACCAAAATACAAAGATAAAATAAAACAACAGTCCTATAGAGCCAACAAAATTAAACCTAGCTTCTATAGGAAATAGGAAACTCCCCTTTGCAAGGAGTGCGTCGACGATGACGCAGTGCGTGTGCCACGCGATGGCGCAACTTCGCTCTCGTGGACAACGGTGGGAGAGCGGGTGCGCAACGGTTGGATGCTCTCAAGATGTAGAACTTGAGCTTAGAGAGCAAGAGCTTCTTGGACACAAGAGTGTGAGAGTGTATAGCTAAGTGTGTCTTGTGTCTTTCTTGGTGTGTGTTTGTGTTGCAAGGGTTCCCCTCTATTTATAGAGGCCTTAGGAAGGCTTTGGAAGGCTTGGAAAAGCTTCCATAGCCATTGGGTGCAAAGTCCAAGAGAATCAGGCTGAAATCAGGACAATGATCGCTTTTGACAGGGTCATCAGACGTCTAACTCTGGCATCAGACGTCTGGAAGGCCACTTTAAGACGTCTGATTCCAAGGTCAGACGTCTGATTCTATGCGGGTTTCTCCCTGACTGGAATCAGATCTAAACAGGGTTTTTGCGCAAGTCCATCAGACGACATACAGGACGTCTGGTACTATGTCTGGACGTCTGGAAACCTACTTTTACTGTGGGAATTGATTTCCAAACGTTGCAACGGCTAGAAAATCTCTGAGAAGAGATTTTGGGTCAGCCGAGGTAGAACAGTCAATTATCAGACGTCTGTTAAGCCCTATGGACGTCTGATAAGGCTCTAACGGTCATATTCTTGAGTGTCTTCTAAGCCAGCCAACGGTCCACTAACTGGACGTCTGGCAAAGTCATCAGACGTCTCCTAAGATGTCCGGTCTAAGGTATGGACGTCTGATTTCATCAGACAGAACTAACTATGTCCAGCCTAACAGTTATCAGACGTCTGAAACAACAGTCAGACGTCTTAAAATACTTTATCAGACGTCTGATTTTGGGATTAGACGTCTGGAAATGCTGTTTGAGCCCTATATTGGTTTTCTAAGTATTCTACAGAAAACCTAAGTATCCTAGGGTTGTGCAGGTGTTCCTAGGACTACTTTTAGGGTACTTTGAGGCTCTTTAACATAATGTTCTAAGGAATCAAAAAGAGCAAGAAAATAAATACAAGAGATATATGAAAGGATAAAAAAGAATCTATCCTATTCTTCTTGTCTTCCATCTCCAATCTTTCGCTCCACGCGAACCTCCTCTGTTTTCCGTCAAGCTCCTCCAATCCGTCCTGGATGCGAGCTCGAACTCCGTCTAAACACGTCCTCATTTGCAATTGACCTGAAATCTAGGACTCAAATTGCAAATGTTAAATAACACGTGTTTTGTTATCATCAAAACAAATGATCGTGGTGCTCTAGCACCAACAATCTCCCCCTTTTTGATGATGACAAAATCGTAAATAATAATGCATAAAAATCCTCCCCCTTTTTGACATTATCAAAAAGGTTTAATTGATTTTACATTTCCTATAACTCCCCCTTGAAACATGCTCTTCTATGAGTTTCTTTTAAGAAAGGTAATATCCTCCCCCTTTTTGTAACAATGCGATAGCTATTATTTTTCTCCCCCTTTCTAAAGGAAATTTAGCTACCTTACATCTCCCCCTTAAAAATTGACAATTAGCTCATAATTTTTTAACTCCCCCTATCTAAATGCTTATGATAATAAGATAGGGTTAAGAATTTTTACCTCACCTACCATGGCCAATAAAATGGCCCGAATGGTGGTGGTGGATGCCACATCGGATGGGGCTCCCATCCGTAGCTTGGAGGCCCGGGCATCGGCGCCGGTCTCCAATCTGGTGGTCGACGTGCGGCGGGTCCATCGTTTGTTCGCCGTCTCGTCGGTCTTCTTGTTCTCCTTCTTGGTCTACTCCCTAGTTTTCCTAACTCGAGTTGACCAGCCTTGAGTTTGTAGGTCCAGTCCTGTGTATTGTAGTTATCCCTGAATCCTACAAAACAAGATTCCAAATTTTTCTTCGGTATCCAAGTAAGCTTGGATCCGGATTTGTTAGAAGGTCTCCTTGACGGAGATCCTTTCTCAACCTTAGGGCTATTAAACTTATCTACTTTGTTGATTAATTTGTCAGAATTTTCCCTAAGACATGCAATTTCTCTTTCTATAATTTGCATCTTAGTCTTTAAATCAAAAATTTCTAACTTTAGACTATTATTTTCCTCAATCAATTTATTATTTTCATTGATGAGGTTATGATTATCTAATAATAGGTTATCATCCTTAGGACTAGCTTCTATGTCCTTAAGTTGTTTTTCTAACCTATCATTTTCATTTTTAAGAAAACTAAGGTTCTTCTTCATGCTTTTGTTTTCTATTTTTAGAGATTTACTAAGCTCAAATAGTTCATTAAAAGCTTCTTGTAAATCGAAATTTACCTCATCGTCGGAGTCGCTTCTGCTTTCGCTGTCGCTATTGGTTCCTCTAGCCATGAAACCAAAGCAAGCGGTTTCCTCCTTCTCGTGATCTTCTTCCGAGCTTGTCTCTTCATGAGTGCCTTCCAACCTTCTCCATATCTCGTGGCGGTGGTGCACTCTTGGATTTTCTTGAACTCCTCCGGACTCAGCGCGCAATACAGGGCATTCATTGCCTTTGCATTGAGTGAGAGCTCTAGAATCTGCACCTACGAGTAGCCTTCTTGGGGTCGCTTCGGGATCTCGTATGGGGTTTCGCAACATCCCCATACCTCGAATTCAGTGGCTTGGAGCCACGTCTTCATCCTCAGCTTCCAGTAGCTGTAGTTGTTCCCGTCAAAGTAGGGCGGACGGGTTGTGGACTGTCCCTCCGAAATCCTACACGCGGAACTGCTTCCCTCCATCGATCTTCATGCTTGGTTGTTACGCCGAAACAGCAAGACCTGCTCTGATACCAATTGTAGGTTCTACCCTTGTACTAGGAGGGGTGAGATCAGCGTGACAAAAAAAATGCGGAATTGAAAATATATAAACAATCTCGCAAAATAAGCAATCACAAAATGTACAAAAGTAATTTTTAGGTGGAAACCCAAACCGGGTGAAAACCACCACCTAACCCTCTCGAGTTAGGATTTTCCGATCAACCTAGTTGATCAAAATCCACTAAACGAATCACTTTGAATGAGGGTGATTCAACCTCAGTACAACCACGCTACAAGTACGAGGGTAGCGTTCCTCAACCCCTTCTCTCCACGAGAAGGATTTTGTCCCACGAAGGAGACGGGAATTCGCAAAGCGAATACCCAACCAAAATACAAAGATAAAATAAAACAACAGTCCTATAGAGCCAACAAAATTAAACCTAGCTTCTATAGGAAATAGGAAACTCCCCTTTGCAAGGTGTGCGTCGACGATGACGCGGTGCGTGTGCCACGCGATGGCGCAACTTCGCTCTCGTGGACAACGGCGGGAGAGCGGGTGCGCAACGGTTGGATGCTCTCAAGATGTAGAACTTGAGCTTAGAGAGCAAGAGCTTCTTGGACACAAGAGTGTGAGAGTGTATAGCTAAGTGTGTCTTGTGTCTTTCTTGGTGTGTGTTTGTGTTGCAAGGGTTCCCCTCTATTTATAGAGGCCTTAGGAAGGCTTTGGAAGGCTTGGAAAAGCTTCCATAGCCGTTGGGTGCAAAGTCCAAGAGAATCAGGCCAAACTCAGGACAATGATTGCATTTGACAGGGTCATCAGACGTCTAACTCTGGCATCAGACGTCTGGAAGGCCACTTTAAGACGTCTGATTCCAAGGTCAGACGTCTGATTCTATGCGGGTTTCTCCCTGACTTGAATCAGATCTAAACAGGGTTTTTGCGCAAGTCCATCAGACGACATACAGGACGTCTGGTACTATGTCTGGACGTCTGGAAACCTACTTTTACTGTGGGAATTGATTTCCAAACGTTGCAAAGGCTAGAAAAATCTCTGAGAAGAGATTTTGGGTCAGCCGAGGCAGAACGGATCTCTCTCTTTTCCTCCTTCTCGTTGTTGTTGTGTGAGAGAGATATCTCTCTTCTTTTCCTCTCCCTCGTTGTGTTGTTGTTGAGAGAGATTAACTGGACGTCTGGCAAAGTCATCAGACGTCTCCTAAGACGTCTGGTCTAAGGTATGGACGTCTGATTTCATCAGACAGAACTAACTATGTCCAGCCTAACAGTTATCAGACATCTGAAACAACAGTCAGACGTCTTAAAATACTTTATCAGACGTCTGATTTTGGGATTAGACGTCTGGAAATGCTGTTTGAGCCCTATATTGGTTTTCTAAGTATTCTACAGAAAACCTAAGTATCCTAGGGTTGTGCAGGTGTTCCTAGGACTACTTTTAGGGTACTTTGAGGCTCTTTAACATAATGTTCTAAGGAATCAAAAAGAGCAAGAAAATAAATACAAGAGATACATGAAAGGATAAAAAAGAATCTATCCTATTCTTCTTGTCTTCATCTCCAATCTTTCGCTCCACGCGAACCTCCTCTATTTTCCGTCAAGCTCCTCCAATCCATCCTGGATGCGAGCTCGAACTCCGTCTAAACACGTCCTCATTTGCAATTGACCTGAAATCTAGGACTCAAATTGCAAATGTTAAATAACACGTGTTTTGTTATCATCAAAACAAATGATCGTGGTGCTCTAGCACCAACAAAATCATCCTTAATTGGTTGCTTTAATTCAATCTGGTCATCCTCATAACACTTGTCCCCCCCAACAGGTGCCTGAGCGGGTTCTGTCATTAGCTTTCCTGAAGAGGGTTCATCCTGGGAATTATTCCAAGATTGAATCAAAGCAACCACGAATCTCATCCTCAATTTTGCTAATTTCCCAAGTAGAAACTCACCCGGGTTCTTATCCTTAACATCTTGGAGCCAATCCAACAAAGACTTGTTTAAATCATCAATCATTTCAATCAGGGGCTCCAATCTCTCAATGCAAGGTATTGGCTGAACTTCTAAAGATTGAATGATATTCCTCAAGTTAGCCAGAACCTTATCTTGAACCTGGTTAACCTGAACCAAATGAGTTGGTTCAGGGTTGGGTGGGTTTGGGCTCAATGCAGGGGAATTAATGAATTGAGATTCGTTATACCCTTCCTGATAATAGGTCATTTCAGATTGTTGAAAAGACGGTGATGACCTAAAGGCAGTGAAATCAGAGGATGGGTAAGGATCGGTGTATCCTTCTTGATTGTAGATCGTATTATGCTGTTCATGAAAGGAAGATGATCTATAATCGATGTAGCTCTGAGAAGGATAGAAATCAGAATCAAAGTGTTCAGGGTTAGACCCTAAACACGGGGGTCTGGAATTGTATCCCCAATCCGAATTATCCCAACTAACTGATGGTTGATTACAATACAAGTTGGGATAATCGTCATGTTGAGGATAATTTACAACAGGAGGGAAAGAGCGGGAGTGAAATATGTGGAAGGATTCATGATACACGGGAGGAAGAAAGGTGCCCTGCAATACAAACAATCAAACCTGTCCTTAAATGGGTTAGCCTACAGACCTACAGACTCTCAAAACCCGTCTTGAGATAAAGGAATGATTTGATCTACTTCCGTCTGTTCAATCCAACCAGTTAGAAGGAGGGACTGGGGAGAAGGTTCTTCCTTCGGCTTGCGCCTCAGGTTCCTAGTGTACCCCCCAGCCGCGATAGTTTGACTCTGCTCCCCTAGCTAGACATCAGATTGAACAGTAGAAATAGACTAATCGAAAATAACCTCATTCTGAGTTCTGAAGAGCGAGTCCAATCCTTAAGGCTAACGTCTACTCTGTTTTATTTAGGGCTAGGTTTGAATGTGCTTTGGAATGTGATGGGCCCTTTAAATGGGTTGTGCCCTTAATGATTGATTGATTCGTGTGTGAGTGCACAACTAGTGGTTTTCAAGCAAGATTGTTTTTGATGTGGTGAATTTTAAGATTCAAA
This sequence comes from Thalassia testudinum, assembly GCA_037157565.1. Classification (NCBI taxonomy): domain Eukaryota; kingdom Viridiplantae; phylum Streptophyta; class Magnoliopsida; order Alismatales; family Hydrocharitaceae; genus Thalassia; species Thalassia testudinum. The sequence goes on from JAZHRO010000063.1 coordinate 139,548,800, forward strand.
TCGTGTTAGTAGCTTTTAGGATTCAACTTTAGGTAGTTTCAATCAAGTTTCATTGGCACACCAAGTTTTACAAGCACAGGTGAAGATGTTTTCCTTTAAAGCTTAAAAAGAATGTGGAGTGCCTAGTAAATCCCTAAGAGTTGAACCTAATTGGCAGCTACTTGATGAGTTGACTCAAACAACTGGCCACAAATGCACCACTAAGTTAGGCACACAAAGATGGTTAACCTAGAATGATTTCTACTCTTTTATGTGTTGCTTTATGTGTACCGGTTCCACAGATCAGAACCCGATTGAGTAGAAACAAATCAATTTGGTTAAGTGCCTTTAAATGTGGGTGTACATTGTGTATTTGTTGAAAATTACCCCACAAAATTATCATTTTGTTTTTTTTTTTATATAAATGAAGGTGGAATGAATGTGAGTGAGAATCCAAACAACCAAACTATTCCTAGGATTTATGCAAACACCTAGGTTAATTGGAATTTGGATTCAATGTGGCGAATGAAATCTATGGAGGGGGAAAGAATCAGGGATAACTTACAAAACCTTCCACAGCACTTTACTCCAATCTACCACTTTTTTTTGCCTCAAAAGAGTACCTGCAATTACAATAAGAAAGGAGAAAAGTGAGGTAAATGATTTGTAAGTTACAAAATGCGAAGAGAAATCAAAGATCGTTGCCTCCCCGGCAACGACGCCAAAATGTTGAACGTTTACGAACGGTACGCTAATGTGTTCGATTTTGGAAAACCTGTCGTTGTAGTTCGAAAGTGAAGAATTCGTGTTCAATAAATAAAATTTATATCGAAATTAAAATTCCAGGTCGAACACAGGGAGGTGGACTTTTGATTTAAAAACTATGCGTTTCTTTTTATTTGTTACAGAATAATTCAATTTAGAACTATCTAATTATTTACAATAAATAGAAGAGAGAGAGAGTAAGAGAGAAAGAGAATATTACACAGAGAAATCAAAATGAGATGTAGAACAAACAAGGAATTTTTGCATTGAAGAGATTGTTCATTACAACTAGAAAGCATAAAACAATTACTCTAGAAAGCGATAAATTTACTCTAGAAAGCATTAAAAGAATGGAGGGAGAAATGTCCTCCTCCACGGTCGCTTGGAGGATGAGTAGATTAATCTAGAAAGCAGTAAATCTATACTAGAAAGTGGTAAAAAGAATAGGGAGAGAGAAATCCTCCTCGACGGTTGCTTGGAGGATGAGCTGGACGGGACAATGCCTAGATGAAGGAGAATGAAGCGGGACGAAGGAGGATGAAGCAGAAGAACGGGAACGAAGCAACATGCCGTCGTCGTCGCGAGACCCACTTCCGAAGGAGAACGAAAATTGGACTTTATCTCGTGAGAAGCATCCCGGGTGTGGGACAGGCTTCTCTTGAGCTTTGGAGGGGTAGAGAGGAGAAAGAAGGGATGAGAATTTCGTATGGAGGGGGTCTCCTTTTATAGTTGCAAGGAGTGGGGGCAAAATGGACATTACAACTTCAAAACAATAAATAAGGGGTCTTTAGTGACGGATAAATCCGTCACTAAAGCTCCCTTCACGCGCGCCTGCTCGGCTCGCGCGCGCAACGCCCGCACACGTCCATTGATTTTCTGCGTCCGCGCCCACTGCGTTGCGCGCCCCCGCGTGTCTGATTGCGCGTTCGATCGCGCGTCCAATCGCGCGTCGATGCTATCGGGCGCGCGCAGCCGTTGGATCTCCATCTAACGCTCGTCCGCGCCCGCTCGCCCGCGCCTTCCACCCCCTCACCACGGCTCAAACCCGCGACCTCTGCTTCACCCGCGGCCGCGTCACCGCTGCGCTACACGGACGAAATGGTCGCGCGGACGCTTTTAAGCACGAGAGACCACAGCCGTTGGATCTCCATCTGACGGCGGAGAGCGATCGGGCGGGGGCCTTCACAAAATGCAAGCGACCGTTTGGGCGGCTGAGATGGTGCCACGTGGTGCCATCTTGGCCGTCCATCTTCTGGAAGTTGTATATGGTGCCACGGATGTCGGATTGACTCAATTTTTGTGTCGTTGGGCTGCGATCGTCGATCCGAATTCATCTGTGTGGTTGAATGTCATCTGAAGTGCGGATCTACACCATCCTGGCCCTTGGTCTTCTAGGGTTCCTGGGTCACTATCTGATGCTACGGATGCCTGATTAGGGCAATCTTGGAGTCGTTGAACTCCAATAGTTGCCCTGATCACATCCATACGGTTGGATCTTTGATCAGAGGCCCTGATAAAATATTTTCCCTGTCCAAGCACATAAAAGGAGGCAGTTAACCTCCATTTTATTCAAAGTATTCTAAATGCAAGATGATGCATGTAATGTAATGTTTATATCATGAAATGCAATCCTATGCTTAAGAACATGCATAAATAAACATCTTAAGTAGTGTAAATGTGTTTACATCAAGGCTCAATCCAAATATGCGGGAGGTTGTTAAAAAGGAGATCCTAAAATGGCTAGATGCAGGGATTATCTATCCCATTTCAGATAGTAAATGGGTCAGTCCTATTCACGTAGTTTCGAAAAAGGCAGGAATCACTGTGGAAGAGGTGAACTGGTGACCACTAGACCCTCAACTGGTTGGAGGGTCTGCATTGATTACCGCTGTTTAAACATGGCTACCCAGAAAGACCATTTCCCCTTACCGTTTATCAATCAAATTCTGGAATGATTGGCGGGGAACAAGTACTTTTGTTTTCTTGACAGGTACTCTAGGTAAAATCAGATAGCCATTTTTCCTGATGATTAGGAGCGTACCACCTTCACAAGTCCGTATGGCACTTTTGCGTTCCGCCAAATGTCATTCGGGTTATGTAATGCTCCTGCCACTTTCCAACATTGTATGATGGCTATCTTTTCTGATATGATCGACGATTTCGTTGAAATTTATATGGATGACTTCTCAATTTATGGTTCTTCGTTTGACCTATGCCTTTCGCACCTTGATAAAGTCTTAACCCATTGTGAAGAGGCGAAGCTGGTGCTTAGCTGGGAGAAAAGCCACTTTATGGTCCAACAGGGCATTGTGTTAGGACATATAGTTTCTGAGAGAGGATTAGAGGTGGACACCGCAAAAATCGATTCCATCTCTAAGCTTCCATTACTCACCAATGTTCGTTAGGTTAGATCTTTCCTTGGCCATGCTGGATTTTATAGGTGCTTCATTAGAGACTTCAGTAAAATCTCTAAGCCACTCTGCGACCTGTTAGTGAAGGATGTCTCCTTCGATTTTGATGATAGATGTGGCGAGGCTTTCCAAGCTTTGAAGAAAGCCCTCATTACCGCACCGATTCTCCTAGCACCAGATTGGACCCTCCCGTTTGAGCTTATGTGCGATGCTTCTGATTTTGCAGTGGGAGCGGTCTTAGGTTAAAGGGTTGATGGCAAACCTCATGTGCTGCATTATGCCAGCAAGACCCTTACGGATCCTCAGCAAAACTACATGGTCACTGAAAAGGAATTACTTGCTGTAGTATTTGCTTTGGAAAAGTTTCGATCTTATCTTTTGTGATCCAAGGTTGTGGTGTTCACTGATCATTCAACCCTTAAGCATCTTCTGGCTGAAAAGGACACCAAAATTTGCCTAATTCGTTGGATTCTGCTACTCCAAGAATTTGACCTGGAAATTAAAGACAAGAAAGGAGTTGAGAATGTGGTAGAAGACCATTCGTCTAAGATCCCTATTGAGGCATCAAACCATGCTGGCGGTATTCAAGAGATTTTCCCTGATGATTCTCTAATGGTCGTGGAAGGTAAAACTCCTTGGTTCGTTGACATAGTGAACTATCTGGTCACAGGCATCACCCCCAGCACTTGGGACAAGCAGAAGAAAGACAGGTTTCTCGCCAACACTAAATTTTATCACTGGGAGGAACCCGAGCTTTTTAGAATAGGCCTTGACCAGCTGTTTTGCCATTGCGTCCCTGATGAAGAACAAAGAAGTGTTCTGAGTTTTTGCCATGACCTCCACTGTGGGGGACATTTTAGTGGGAAGAAGACTGCCCATAAGGTTCTTCTGTCTGGTTTTTGGTGGCCCACATTATTCCGAGATGCACATACGTATGTGGGCGCATGTCTACGTTGCCAGCATATGGGAACCATTGGAAAAAGGGATGAGATGCCCCAACAACCTATCCTCCCTGTTGAAATTTTTGATATTTGGGGCATTGACTTCATGGGTCCCTTTCCTGTGTCCTTCGGATATGAATACATCCTTGTGGCTGTTGATTATGTATCAAAATGGATAGAAGCCATCCCCATGAGAACCAATGACCATTCCGTGGTCTTGGGCTTTGTTAAGGCTAATATCATTTCTCAGTATGGGTGCCCAAGGATGATCATAAGCGATGGAGGACCTCACTTTAAGAATGTAGACTTCACAAGACTACTCCAAAATTTGGGAGTCAACCACATGACAGCCACACCTTATCATCCCCAAACGAGTGGACAAGTTGAAGTGTCTAATAGGGAGATTAAGCAAATTTTAGAAAAAACTATTAGGCCTGATTGGAAGGATTGGTCTAAAAAGCTAAATGATGCTCTTTGGGCCTACAAAAATGCGTATAAGACTCTCTTGGGCATGTCTCCTTTCCGTCTTGTCTACGGAAAAGCGTGCCACCTTCCTATTGAAATCCAACATAAAGCTTATTGGGCTATTAAAAAAGTTAACTTGAATCTAGATAAAGTGGGAAAAGCACGTATGTTAGAATTAAGTGAGCTTGAGGAGCTTCGTAATGAAGCTTATGAAACTTCTCAAGCTTACAAGCAACATACAAAAGTTTCCATGACAAGCACATCATTGGAAAGACTTTTGAGCCCAACCAGTGGGTCTGGCTTTTCAATTCTAGACTTAAATTATTTCCTGGAAAGCTCAAGTCCTGCTGGGATGGGCCATACGTTGTTATCAATACTTTCCCTCATGGAGCTATAGAGATTAGGAACCCTATTTCAGGTGCAAGCTTTAAAGTAAATGGCCAGCGACTTAAACCGTATATTACTCTTTCAGATGGCCAGGTTTTGGATGCACTTCAGTTTGAGGAGCCTTAGCTCCTCCCACTCTCCTCCTCAGGTGATATTCTTCTATGTCTGTATTTTTCCAATGAGGACATATCAGTCTTAGGCATGGGGGGGTTATAACCTGAGAATGTATATAGCATTTATAAATATTTGCATACATATTTATATTATAAAAAAAAAATTCTCTTTTCTTGAGCTGATTGGGTTAGTCCCTAGCAAAATACCTTTGTTATTGGAAGTTTTTCTTCCGAAATTATTTCTTAAGTTTAGAATCCAGTACATTTATTTCACATGCACGTAGACTTGGTAATAGATTCTTGAGGAAAGCTAATAAGCATTTGTAGTCCACTGAACCCTTAGACAGTTCATAGGGAGTTAGGCATACTATCTTCTAGTAGATCCACCTCATATTTGTGAGAAGAAAGTAGAGAGATTACTGGCGTGCTAAGTCTAGTGCAAGGACTCTTAAGTTTTGGATAATTAGATGATGATACTTCAGAGTTAGGCGCAGTTTTCACTCTCTGTTCCTGTGTGCGTATTTTGTGTAAATTCCTGAGAGTCACCAAATAAGGCAGATACACAGAGATTGAGTCTTAATAAAGCTATAACTATGGTGGATGGTTATGACTGTCCTTCATAGAGTCCTCGGCTGAAGGAGGGTAATAGTGTCAAAGGTCAGAAATACGCCTGTCCTATCCATTCCTTCCCAGTGTCGAGAATAGGCACTTCCACCAAATAAGCCACACAACTTCCTCTTGACCATCATCATCCCTAATAATGCCTTGTAAATAAAAGCCCGTATCGTGTTGTGTTAATTGAAAAAGAAACAAAAAAAAAACAGAGAGAAAAGAAGAAAAAGAAGAAACAAAAAGAACAAAAAGAAGAAATAGTTATATTACAAAAAAAAAAGTCCAAGCTTATGATGTAACACTGTTTCTGAGGCAACAGAACACCTATCGCGTTTCACCAAATATGACCCATACCTACCTTCTAGTATTTCTGATCGCCTGAATATTGGTTGAGGACTCTAACTTAGTTGTAGAGTTATTAGGACTTTAATTGAAGTGTGGATGCCATGTGAGGCCACCAAATGTGAGTACAATTTCTAAATCTGGCGAGATTTGTGATCTCAGAAAGAAAGAAAAGAGGGAGTACCCAAGAACATCAAGAGAGCACAGTTGTGTAGCCTCTCTTAGAGTTGACTTGTCTAATAATCTAGAGATCTAGAGTCTGCTGTACTAGACTATAGGTAGCACCAGATGAGTGTGTGCCACCAAATACAAATCCATGCAACTCGATATCTCCTACCTAAGCCAAACGTCGGGGTCAAATTACAGATTATCCTTTACTTTATCCCCGAATGAAGTAGTTGCCTTTCCCGATGCAATATTTACCAAGGGTGAAGTACGAACTTCCAATGTGAATTGGCTTTTTCACTTGGATTTGTTACCTAGGCTATCAACACTTCACATTTGTCTGGATTTCTAAAATTTTGAAGTAAGAAAAGAAGAAATCTTCTGATTACTTCTATTATTTTTTCATTTTTCCTAGGGACTAGCAAATCTTAGGCATGGGGGTATTTGATGAGTCCATTTTAGTGGACTAATATTACACCTAAGTAACTTTAATTATATCTTTTAGGTTTGTTACTAACTATATTAAGTTATAGAATGTTTGCATGCATCATGATTTAGGTTTACATCTATTCTATAACTTAATATGTGCTTTTTATGTGCAGGAAAAATAAGTGGCAAAAGAATGAGGAGGAAAGGGTAAATTACCCTTTCAAATAACCGACGGCTGCTCTTTTCCCTTTCCATCGGCAATCCTCAACAGCCGTCGGCCTGAAGAATGTCTCCCCAACAGCCTCTTGGCAAAATTAGAAAAGGGATTTGAAAATCCCTTGATTGGCGCATGCGCAAACGAGAAGAGTTAAAAGAAGAGGCGGAGAAAGAGGAGAGGATCATCCAGGGAGAGAAGAACTTTTGCCATCTTCCCCCTTGCGGGGAACAACCCCAAGCCTGCACTGTGCACAACCTCTCCAACGCCACTACCAAAGCCTCCTCCTCGCGCACCCAAAGCTGCATCGCCTCACCTTGCGCACACCTGCAGCCGCACAGCACCAAGCCTGCACTTGCCAGCACCATCTCAAGCACCCATCTCCCTTCCAGTGCCTCCTCTTTCCCCCTCCTGCAACGCACCGCCCACACCGCCATCTGCAGGCGTGCCCCCTCCTTCCTGCAGGCGCGCACCCTCTCGCTCGCACGCCCGCAGGCATGCCTCAGCCTCACCTCCTTCAGGCGCACTACCAGTGCCCGCTCCTGCACCGCACTGCCCTCACCCGCGCCCTACTGCAGTGTGCTGACGCCCTCTGCACGCACCCGTAGACACTCCAGTGCCCGACTTCGCATCCATCTTGCAGGGGCATCTGCAGACCACCTTGCCTGCGCTCTCTCCTTCAGGCAGCCGGGCACGCCTCAATCTCCAGCGCCATCACCCTGAGCGCTCACAGGCCACCGCCACGCCACTGCAGGTGCGTGCCTCAACCTCCAGCACCTTCACAGCAGGCACGTGGCTATAGTAGGCAGCCTCCGCCGGCCACTCCTCCTTCACCAGCCGGCCACCTCCGTCAACGCTGCAGCCTCCATCGGAGAGCCCTCATCCTCGCCGACCTCCCTAGTCTCTCCAACGACCGCCGGTGCTCTCTCTCTCGCGAGGAGGAGAGAGAGCAAATGCTCTGTTTGAAGTTAATTAAAATTTACATTCACTGCCATTCCCAAAGAATTTGATTTTTTATTTATTATTATTTTATTGTGACAGAATTGCGCATGCACACTCATATTTCCTTATAATTGCATGTTATTGATATTCACTAGTTTTAAGATTGATTTTGGGATCAACACGTGCACCGATTCCCTCTACTATATGACACGTGAAAATTACACAAAACAATCATATATTTATTGAAGATTTCACTGAGGGAAAAGTGCACATATACCCTTATCTTTTTAAGTTATTGCGAATCTACTTTCCTTCGCATTTTATGTCAGATTTGAATAGGGATTTCGCACTTATCCGAAAGAATATAAAATAATTAAGAGTTTATTGCATAATTGCTTCCCTGTGGACACGACCCGCTCTTCTGTGAGTGGTTATTTTCATTTTTTTTTATTAGTCGATTTTTCCACCACTTAAATACTACAACGCAAAGCGGAAAGTCGACTCGTCAGGCACCAAATCACGTACTTCTCCCAAGGAGCAAGAGAATCTCTTCATGAAGCATGGGATCGCTATCTGGATCTCATGCGTAAGTGCCCCCATCACAGAGTTTCGAAGTGGGAACAAGTCTAATCCTTTTACCACGGACTCCATGAGGATATCAAGCTCTCTGTCAATGCAACCTATGGTGGTAGCATTATGGGTCAACATGAGGACACAATCTGGGAAATTCTCGAGAACATGTGAGAGAACTCCCTAAATAATGAATCATTGGGTGCGTATGACCAAACATCCACCCACGCATTGAAAAATAATCGGGGGTACACGAATCCCGAGGCCTTTTCACATCAATTGGACAAGGTCACCATTATCGAGAAAGGTGGACGATGTCACTCGGCATCTGCACAAATCCACCTCTGCACCTCAAAGCACATACGCACACCGGCCCATAGCAAGGGAGGCTATGCACAACATCTACCACTCCCCGGGGATGGATGCATATCCATCCCCGTCTGATTTTGGCTTCGGAGGCAACTTCGGGTCAACCCACCTCAGTTGAGGGAACTCTGAACCCCCGTACCCTGATTATCTTGGAGCTCCTTAGATCTACAAGGATCTTCACGTCATCTAGAATAATCCTTTCTCCAACACTTATAACTCTAAATGACATAATCATCCTAACTTTTCGTGGTTGAGAAATAACCCGAATCTAAGACCTCAATTCCAACCCCGACCATAGGGTCCGCGTCCTTATCAACCCACCCAACCAAGGCCCACTCAAAACTTCCAATCTGGACCACCTAAAGAAGATCATACGTCTTTGATTCTCTAGACCTTGGTTGACATGGAGAAACAGCACAAAGAAGAGATCTCTGAGTTATGAAATCAATTAGCCTAGCTGGCAAGTGCTCGCCAGCCTGGTGCACTTCCCTCTCAACCTCTTCCAAACCCAAATAACGTGCAAAACCAGAGGCACGTTATGAACCCAAATAAGGGCCAAGCTCACTTTATTTATCAGGCCCTTCTACTCCATCACCTGACAGGTGATGGTTATCTTTCTCAACACAGTTAATTAAGCTAATTGTGCTTAATTATGTGCAAAAGAAAGTAACTTAGGTCAACTTGAATTTATGTCGATTAAGTAGTATAGGGTCAAGTTAACCTAAAATTTTATATTTTTTTCTTTTAACTAGTTGAGTCCAGGTCGTTCACTGGGAGGTATAACTTAATTAGAATTCACCATTAAGTCTAAGCTACTTATAGAAAGTATAATTAAATATCTTTTAAGAACATGAATTTTGCTTAATGATTTCAAATTAAAAAGATATGCAAAATTCCATAAGAAAACACATTTACACAAATGATCTCCTTTAACAACAAGTAAACATGTTTATTTCTTTTTATTTCAAGTGATTAAGGCAAGAAAAAGTAATTCTAATGGAAATATGCCTTATTACAACATTAAGCTCAAAAGGAATGAATAATATGTAATAAATTAAACCATGAATTTCTCCTTTGTCTTTAGCCTCTTTCTTTCTCTTCTTCTTCTTTTACCTTTCTCTCTCTCTTTCTCTTTCCTTTTTACTTATTTCTTAATCTTCTTCTTAATCTTTTCCTTAATCTTTCTCGAGCTCTTTCTTATACAAGTCTTCTTCTCTTTCTTTTCTTTCTTTCTTACTCTGCCTTTTTTCTTTACCCCTTGTCTTTCAACCTTCCTTTATCTCTATGAGCTCTCTCTTTCTTCTCCTTCTCTTCTTTTACCTTTATCTCTTTCTTTCCCTTTTCTTTTTACTTATTTCTTAATCTTCTTCTTAATCTTTTCCTTAATCTTTCTTGAGCTCTTTCTAATACAAGTTTTCTTTTCTTTCTTTCTTCTCTTCCTTACTCTGCCTTTTCTCTTTAGCCCTTATCTATTCAACCTTCCTTTATCTCTACGAGCTCTCTCTTTCTTCTCCTTCTCTTCCTTTCCTTTGCTTCTTCTCCTTCTCTTCTAAACCTTAGCATCCATCCTTTCAGAACTCTTGCAGACCTTCTGAACCGAACCGGTCTAACTATTTAAACCAAAAATTAGGTTTTTAATTGTTGACTAGGACCGGTCGGGGATACACAGCACCCTTCTCAGGGTGGGACCAGACCCTACTAGGTCCAAGCCTAGTTTTATTTAGTTTCGATTTATTTCTAGTTCGCATAGTCTCGAGCCCGTCCGGCTCACGGCCCCCCAGGCCCATGCACACGACCTCACAGGCCCACACTCGCACGCCCACAGGTGCACACACACCCAGGCACATGCACTACACCCACCCACACACACCCCCAATGCTCAGTTCGTTTCCTTGCGTCATGCGCTATTGACTGAGAAGCCCGTATCACAAATAAGTTTTATACCCATGCGGCCGCTCCAGTCCTATCGAGGTGGGACTTAGTTTCCCCCTCCCAGATCAAACTTCAAATGTCGATTCCAACCAGCTCAGAGCTCCATTCCAAGCAAATAAAAGCATGCTGGAAAGATCTTGAGTTGTTCTACACGATTCAAGTGTCAATTTGATACTCAGGGGAGGTTAAGCTCTGCGATTTGAGGGCGAAGGTCCTTGGTTTATGATGTAAGCACATTTGTTGAGGGTAAAATGCCTATTCATGCAAGTTCCTAGGCTTAGATTTGCATTTCATGTTATAAATATTACATAGCATGCATCATTCTGCATTTAGAGTAGTTGTATATAATTTCGGTTAATTGTGCCTTTTTTGTGGTTAGGAGAGAAGCATATTTATTTCAGAGCCTCGGATTGACGATCTGACTGTACGGACTGATCAAGACGACGATCAAAGTCCAACGCCTCTGAAATCGCCTCGATCGGAGTCCCGTAGCACCAAATGCAGTTCAACGAAGATCAACGGCCAAGGGACTAGAAGACATAATTTGGAGCTTCAAATGATAAATCCAACCACACGAATGGATTCGAATCGACGATTGTGGCCTAATGGCGCAAAAATTGACTCAATCCGACCTCTGTAGCAGCCCCTACAACGAGAAGAAGATGGACGGCCTAGACTGCGTCACGTGACGCAGCCCAGGCGGCCAGCACACGCACGCAGCAGCGCACGCATGCAGCAGCGTGGGTGCACGTGTGGGCACGCAGGCACGCAGCGCATGGGCGCGGGAGCGCACAGCAAGGCAAGAGTGTTGCGCCAGTGCAGCGTGAGGTGGACTACAGTGATGCATGAGCTCAACTTACAGCGACGCTTACAGCCGTCAGTAATTCATCGCATGCCAGCAAAGCCAGCTGCGGGCGCTAGCGGGCATGAGCTGCCTACAGCAACGTTTCCAGCGACGGTCTGGATGTCACTAATGGTCCCATACCTATTTTTGCCTCTTCTCCTCCACTATAAAAGGACCTACACCCCCTCCCTTCCATGCCATCTCTACCTACTCTACTCCCACCTATTCCTAAGCTCTAGCAAGTCTACCAATGCTCCATTAGAGCTTGTTCTCAAGCTCCCAAGGTGCCCATTAGTATAGCGAACCTCTGCCCCACCAAATACTCCTCCAACTTCTCATCTCCCTTCAAGGTCACCTTGGAGTCATCCTCCCACCTCCATTCCGGTAGCAGATCAACTCCGTCTTCTCACCTCCATTCTAGAGCTACGCCGAAGCTTTCCTAAACCCGACATTTTCCAGCATCTCACCTCCATTGTCTCGCTCCTCACCTCCTTCATCCGAGCTTCCTCCAGGCATCGTCATCTCGTCGAACAGCCGATTCGGGAGATTTCCTCTCACCTCCCTCTCTTTTTATGCTTTCATAGTTCATTGTAATTGACATTAGAAGTAATATATATCATATTTATTCCACATCTCTATCTTGTGATACGTTTTCTTGTTTTCTTTTATTTCAAAAATACAAAAAAAAAAACAAAACCCCAAAATACCAAAAAGAAACGAAATAAAGCCCAATTTTCAATAAAATAAATGTCACCTCCCTATGTTCGACCCGGGACTCCCTTGGAGTTTAGGTATAAATTTTATCTAATCAACATGTTTTGTAACTAGGGTGATGGGTTACTTGTAATCTTGATTTCTAACACGTGAAACACGCACGACCATTTTGGCGCCATTGTCAGGGAGGCAATGGAATTTACTTTATTGCTTATTATGTTTCTTTGCATTTACATAGCATTAACCCTACTTGTCTTTGATCTACTACCTTGCAGGTACCCTAGCATTGAGATCCAAGTGCGGTAGACCAGAGTAGAGTGCGGGTAGAGTGTTTTGTAAGTGTCCCCTACACCACCCCCACCTTAGTTTTCATTCCATAACTGAATAACTCAAACCTAAATCAACTTAGGTGCTTTTTATGAACCCTAGGATAGATTTAGTTGTTTGTTTGCCATCTCCACTCACCTCACCATCCACATAAATAAAAATAAAAAATAAAAAAAAAGTGTTATCTGATTGTGGGATTTTCTGAAAGCTACACATTTAACACCCACAACTTATCCCAAGCTGCACAATCACTTTGATTCTACCACTTAATTGGGATTTGACCTATGGACCCGGTACACTTCAACTAAATACACATAAGTGAGTAGAAATCTGAATAGGTTAAGTGTTCTTGTGTGCCTTAACTAAGTGGTGCAATAGGCCAATTGATTGACATGTTTGGGCCGCACCACTCAATCTAAAACTGATCCATCAAGTAGCTTGCCACTTAGGGTTGATTCTTAGGGCTGAACCAGGCACTCCACATTATTTTTTATTTTTAAAGGAACATATCATCACCCGTGCTTTCAAAACTTGGAGTTTTCTACTAAACCTTGATTGAACCAACCTAAGAATTAAACCCTAAAAGCTACTAAACAAAGTTGAACTATAAAAGACACATCATCAAATAACCTTGTTTGAGAACCCTGGTTGTGCATGCACACACATTTTAACTAATCATTAAGGGCACAACCCATCTAAAGGGCCCATCACATTCCTGAAGCACCATTGTCCCAAGCCTAACTAAAATTGATTAGACGTTGGCCCTAAGGATTGGTTCGCTCGTCAGGATCCAGATTGAGATTGTTCACGATTAACTTTCTTATACTAGTCAATCTGATGTCTAGCTAGGGGAGTAGCATCAAATGACCGCTACTGGGGGGTACACTAGGAATCGAAGGTGCAAGCCATAGGAAGAACTTTCTCCCCAGTCCCTCCTTCTAACTAGTTGGATTGCCTGGACATAAGTAGAGTAAATCGTCTATAATCTTAGGATGGATTCTGAGAGTCTGTAGACCTTTAGGCTACCCAACCGAAGGACAGGCTTGTATTTTTGTATTGCAAGGCTCCTTTCTCTTCTAATTTCCCTCCTTACTTCACCATGTACTCTTCCACATCCTACACACATTTCACATCCTATCCTCCTACCACCACTTATCCCCAAGATGATTACTATCCCAACTTGACTTGTAATTACCCATCCACTAGCCGAGATGACTTTGATTGGGGATATGAATCCGGACCTCAGTGTCTAGAGCCTAACCCTGGACAACAAGACTATGATTATTATCCTTCCTAAGGCAATAATGATTATGGATCTCCATCCTTTGATGACCAAACCAACTCAATCTACAATCAGGAAGGATATCATGATTATAACACCTACCTTCCCTAGTATTCCATTGAATATAGGTCGCCACCATCCTTTGAACAACCTAGAACGACCTACTTTCAGGGAGGGACCCGAGAACCTTGACATCTTGACTCCCCTATATTCAACCGAAACCCACCTAAACCTAAATCAAACCAGTTGGTTCAGGTGAACCAGATCCAAGATAGAGTGTTGGCTAATTTGAGGAACACCATACAATCTTTAGAAGCCCAGCCAACACCATGCACTAAAGCACTGGAGCCTATGATCAAAATGATTGATGAACTTAATAATTCTCTATTGCATTTGCTCCAAAGTGTTAGGGATAGGGACCTAGGTGAGTTTCTTCTTCGGAAATTGTTGAGGTTGAGGATGAAATTTGTGGTTAAACTAGTCAAATCTTAGGATGATTCTCAAGATGAACCCTCTTCAAGAGAGCCAATGTCTAAACCCGCTCAGGTGCCTGTCGGGGGGGATACATATTCAGAGATTTGAGATGACCAGATTGGTCTAGAGCAACCCTTTGAGGATGAACCAATTGATTCACCCGAGATCCCTAAGTTATGAAATGAAGAAAATTATGTCTCCTTGGATGATGAAATGACTTGTGATGTTGAGACATATACAAATGAGGATCATGAATTCTTTGATTTTGAGGGCGAGGAATCTCTTAGTGAAGTCTCACTTAAGCTTGAGGAGAATGATTTTAGTGAGACATATAGGCTCGAGGAGTATGATGACCAATTTGGGAGCCCAACTACTGAAGATTCTAATTTGGTTGGGGCTAACTTAGAGGATCCGATACCTGATGACTCAATTAGTAGCCCCATTCCTCAATCACACCCCGAAAAGCTGAATGAACATACTTTTGAGATCATTGTGCCCAACTTTAATTCAGCCACAATTGTTGGACTTGGGTACTTTAGATGGGGTGTACAATGATCTGGAGGTCCCGGAAACCTTGATCTCAGAGGATAGGAAGTTGGAAATAAAAATTTGGGAGGTTAATTTTGAGGGAAAAACAAGTTTGGATATAAGGGTACCTATTGACCTGAAACCACCTATCTTCTATACGGACCCTTATGATATCTTTCACGTGCGACCCAAGCATGGAATAATTGATTATTTTTCTGAGCTAGATGTTAAGTGGACAACCACACCTATTGAACCATCTTTACTCGTTGTCCGACACTTTGGTCTTGGGTTGCACACCAATAAACTGTAGGCCCTGC
Organism: Thalassia testudinum; assembly: GCA_037157565.1. Lineage (NCBI taxonomy): Eukaryota > Viridiplantae > Streptophyta > Magnoliopsida > Alismatales > Hydrocharitaceae > Thalassia > Thalassia testudinum. The sequence goes on from JAZHRO010000063.1 coordinate 139,563,922, forward strand.
CCTGCAAACACAACAACCTTTGGTTCTGGGTGATTTTCATCCAGAACCTGAGAACCACTAGACCCTGGGGCATGGGTCTACACCATAATCTTGTCCACATCTGTGGACGGGTTTCAAGATCAACCTTTTGATTTTGATTCTGACCTGCACTTGTGAATTCTCAATTTCTTCTTTGTATGTATGTTATGCCAAGATGAAGGCATTAAACTTAGCATGTGTGTATACACTCTTCTCTCTGCGAAGTTGACTAGATTTTCACGACACCCAGGTGATGTTTTGTTTACTCTGCTCTTTTCATGTCTTTATTTTTACAATGAGGACATTACTTCATTTAGGCATGGGGGGTGGATAATCAATTCCTAAAATCATTATGTTAACTCCGTAGAATTTATTTTAGTTTCTTATAAAATTAAAAAAAATTGAAAATTAAAAAAAAAAGATAAGAAAAAGAAAGAAATTAGGAAAAGAGAACTTAGGCATTTGGAAGTTATTAACTTTAGGGAATGATATGAGAGGACCTAAACACTTAGACTCTTCAGGTCTTCGGGCTTAATTAGCCCGAGTGTCCACTCGAATGTGGACTTAGTCTTGAGTCCTCGCCAATTAAAATTTATTTTAATTTAGCAAATAATTTGGGATGATAAGTATGCGACTTATCAACCCACCCTCTGATTTGGGGGGACGTTAAGCCTAAGCATCTACACACATTTTTTTGCACTGACTCATTTTTTGACGATTTTTACGGAAATTGGGTAGCTAATGGATCGACTTGGGCGGTATGGCTGGCAAGTTGTTGGTGGTAACAGCTCATCAGCCGGTTGTCTAGAGCCCAGCCACATGACCATTTTTGTTGTTCTACCTTTAGGTAAATCTTATATTAGGAAAGCCACCTACTTAAAGGAAAAAAAAGAAACACTAAAAAAAAAAAAAGAATAAAAAGAAAAAGAAAAGAAAAAGGAGAAAATAAAAAAATAAATAAAACCACACTTCACCGCATGAGTATGGCTGGCAAGTTGTTGGTGGTAACAGCTCATCGGCTGGTTGTCCAGAACCTAGCTCACAAAAAACAATGCACAATAATTCCCAAAACACTTAAGGAAGAAGTAGGGAAGTAGAATAAACTGGGGAGATATACACTGGGTTTTCCCTTGTGTTGACCCCATAAATAAAAGTAGGGAGAAAGCTACCGATCGTAAAGATAAACCTTTAGGCAAAGTTACCTAGGGTCGTAGAAACCCGAAGTCCATCTTAACGACCGTTTTGTGAGTCTATCACTTTTTCATAAAGATGCTTAGTAATTAGAGTCCTTTTCAAGTCTTGGGCGGGTCGGGTAGCCATAAAAAGTTATCTCGGAACTCAAACTAAAAAAGTACAAAAAAATTAGAAAAGAAGAAAAATAAAAAATATATATATCTTCCCTTCTCAAATAAGGTGAGAACTTGGGCGGTCTGCATTCTGGCAAACACCCGAGTACTGTTGAGTTTTTGTAGTTTAGGACCTTAGTTGAAATTTTTTATTGTTAATAAATGACTTAGGCCTAATTGATCTAATCCTAATTCTACTTTTATAAAAAGCATATAGTTTAATTTGTCTAGGGACTAGCAAAAGATAGGCATGGGGGTATGATGTAAACACATTTGTTGAGGGTAAAATGCCTATTCATGCATGTTCCTAGGCTTAGATTTGCATTTCATGTTATAAATATTGCATAGCATGCATCATTCTACATTTAGAGTAGTTGTATATAATTTATGCTAATTGCATCTTTTTTGTGGTTAGGAGAGAAGCATATTTATTTTGGAGCCTCAGATTGGCGATCCGACCGTACGAATCTAATCAAGACGACGATCAGAGTCCAATGCCTCTGAAATCGCCTCGATCGGAGTCTCGTAGCACCATATGCAGTCCGAGGAAGATCAACGGCCAAGGGACTACGAGACATAATTTGGAGCTTTAAATGATAAATCTGACCACACAGATGGATTCGAATCGACGATCGTAGCCTAACGGCGTGAAAATCGACTCAATCCAACCTCTATAGCAGCCCCTACAACATGAAGAAGATGGACGGCCCAGACTGCGCCACGTGGCGCAACCCAGGCTGCCAGCACACGCATGCGTGCAGCAGCGCGGGTGCATGCGTGGGTGCACAGGTTTGCATGCGTGCAGCGCAGAGCCAGTGCGTGGGCACGCACGTGCATGGCAAGGTAGGAGCGTGGTGCCAACGCAACGTGAGGTGGACTACAGCGACGCATGAGCTCAACTTACAGCGACGCTTACAGCTGTCGGTAATTCATTGCAAGCCAGCAAAGCCAGCTATGGGCACGAGGAGGCATGAGCTGCCTACAGCGACGTTTCCAGTGATGGCTTGTATGTCACTAATGGCCCCACACCTATTTTTGCCTCTTCTCCTCCACTATAAAAGGAACTACACCCCCTTCCTTCCAAGCCATCTCTACCTACTCTACTCCCACCTACTCCGAAGCTCTAGCAAGCCTACCAACACTCCATTAGAGCTTGTTCTCAAGCTTCCAAGGTGCTTATTAGTATAAAGAACCTCTGCCCCACCAAATACTCCTGCAACTTCCCATCTCCCTTCATAGGTCACCTTGGAGTCGTCCTCCCACCTCCATTCTGGTAGCAGATCAACTTCATCTTCTCACCTCCATTCTAGAGCTACGCTGAAGCTTTCCTCAACCTGACGTCCTCCAGCATCTCACCTCCGTTGTCTTGCTCCTTACCTCCTTCGTCCGAGCTTCCGCCAAGTGTCATCGTCTTGCCGAACAGCTGATTCGAGAGATTTCCTCTCACCTCCCTCTCTTTTTATGCTTTCACACTTCATTGTAATTGACATTGGAAGTAATATATATCATATTTGTTGCACATCTCTATCTTGTGATATGTTTGCTTGTTTTCTTTTATTTCAAAAATACAAAAAAATAAAATAAAACCCCAAAATACCAAAAAGAAATGAAACGAAGTGCAGTTTTCAATAAAATAAACATCGCCTCCCTGTGTTCGACCTGAGACTCCCTTGGTGTTTCGGTATAAATTTTATTTGATTGACGTGTTTTGCAACTACAACGACGGGTTACTTGTAACCTCGATTTCTAACACGCGAAACATGCACGACCAGTTTACTACGTTCAAACTGGCCTACAGAGTGAAGTTACGGCTCTAAGGTCCTACAGAAGGACTTTTGACTTCCAGATGAAGTATTAAAGGGGATTCAGAGGGTAATTCCGTGACTGTTGGTGGAGGTAATAAGCTCTCAGGAGCTTTAGGGAAGGTGCAAAAGCTAAAAGCTTCTCCAGGGAGCTTGAGAACTTCAATTTAAATTCTCAAAGGTCCAACAGACAACTAAAGTCCTATTGAATCAAATTAAACAACCTCTAGAGGTTGTTACGAATCCATCTGGGTAGATTATTCATTAAAATCTCATCAATAATCCACTTTCGTCAATTTGGGTTCAAAAACAACCCAAACTGATAGAACTCAAATTCTACCATATAGTTGATCAGAGCTCATCCAAATCTTATCTAAATCAGTCACAAACATCCTAGCAACAACTTGAACTCCTCAATTTGTCTGTTTTAATCCAAAATCCAAGGATCAGACTTTAGTTTGACCAATTAGCCTCGAATTTTGACTTTCTAAGTTTAACCTTTTCAAAGGAAATTAAAGCCTAAAATAACTTCTCTTTAACTTCAGGAATAGATTCAAACCCTTAGAAAGATGATTCAACTAAGGTTCCTAGGGTTCCAGGCTTGTCACCTGAGCTTCTAAAGGAGTTTGTTCGTTAGGACAAACCAAAGCCTATTACAGTGATTTAATCATGGAAATGGTCTCAGGATAAGTCGGAAGCTTTTAGACCTTTTGAATAAGGCTTAAACCTAACTGTCAGACATCTCCAACTTTGCTGGAGTTGGAGAAGATGAATACCTAACAGAAACTCCAGACACTAAAACCTCAATTAAACTACATCAACATGATTAGTGAGCTTCAAATCGCTGATCTGGAGCTTCACACTGAGTTCTACATATTGAAGAGCTTGTTTTGACAAGCGGGAGCTCCGGTGAGTCTAGAAAAAGGTAAATGTGTCTAGATATCTTGAAATTGTGCCATTGATGATTTAAAAAGCTTCCTGAGGTCACAAGGAACTTCAGGAAGAAATTAATCTCGTCATTTATCCATTAAAGTGAAGATTAAATAGTGAATTTATTTTAGACAAGTTCTGAGTTGGATTAGGCTCAGGACTTGTTTTCCCACTCAATTGAGTGGAGAAAACAAGTCAAAAGATATTTGCGATGGTATATATGTAGTTAATTAATGATTTGAACTACTCCTGAGTCGCCATTCATAGCGAGCTCAAGAGCTTAATTAAAATTGGGCGTTTAAGTTATAGGGGGTAATTACTTAAACTAAAGTGAGTATTAGGGCCCTTAGTTGATGGATAGATGGTGGAGGACCCGAGTGGAGGTGGAAATAGCTCAACTACTGCTGCCATGGACAGCAGCAGTAGTTGGTGGAGGTGGAGGTGGTTTAGTCGATTAGATGATCAATTGAGTAATTAAGGACTATAGAAATGTTCATGAAAAGTGTGAAAAGGTGAACGGTGACTTAAAAAGACAAAGGAATTGATCATGACAAGCTCAAGGAACTCGCCGGAGTTGAGGAAGACGAATGTGAAATCTAGCATTACACTACTTAATCTACCTAACTAACTATCCTAACTAATCTACCTACCTAATTTACTGTTACGTGGATGAAAGGGATAGGAGATCTCCGTCTATGGCTCATAACGGAGGAGGAAATCAGAGGGTTAGCGAAAGAGTCTGACAGGCGATTGTGAGGTGAAGCAGAGGAGCTCCTAGTCAGCACTTGTGTCAGAAGACTGGGCACACGTCAGCGGAGATCCAGAGCTATTGAAGATGTATGGAGGAAGACGGATGAAGCGGAGGAAGGTTGCCAGAGTTTAGAGTGAATAGCCTATCGGGTTAGCTCAGTGAAGAAGAGGGAAGGGAGCTAACTTAGTAAAAGTCGAGCGTGTGGAGGGTATTTATAGGTGGCGGTGGCTGAGATGGAGGTGGAATCTGGACGGAGAAGCGGCTAGGAGTGGAGTAACCACCGACGTCTTCTCCGACGCCGGTTAGGTTATCTCCAACCCTAAAATAGGATTTTAGCATCATTTAGACTGGTGGATGAAAAGGAGATGGTGAGCACAAGCTCCAGGATCTTGAAGAAGGAATGACGTCGGATGAGCGGTGATCAGACGGTGGACACACCTCCTGTCATTAGCCGTCTAGATGGTTGAAGAAGGAAAGAAGAAGAAGTTTTAGGGACTTGTTCATAGTGAAAATTGAGGACCTGAATGAAGAATAAGGACCTGATTGAAGTAAAATATAAGGACTAAAATGTAAACTCAGGTTTTCAAGGTTATTTTAATTTAAATCTTTTTCAACTTTTTATATATGATTAGAAATAAGACAATTATTATATTTAGACCTTGAATTTACATTTTTTACCTTGTTAGATTAATTTATTTAGTTAAGTAATATTACTTAAGTTATTACATACTTGGTTATATATTATACTTAAGCTAGTTAATCACATTAATTAGATAATATTTCAAGTCCAATTATCATTTAAATTATTAATAATATTAATTGGGTGATAATATAGCATTTTTAACTTATTTTAAAGTCCTTTAATATTTATCCCTTATTTAATAATTAACCCTTATGTTTACATATTTCTAGCTAATTAAGTAGGAAGACTAGTTAATTAGGGGTAATTGGAGACCATGATGAGCTTCTCATTATACCCCCAAGCCAAAGTTTTGCTAGTCCCTACCAAAATTAAATAAAAATATGATGATTTAAAGTAGTTGGATTTAAATTAATATAAATAAGAACCAAGTTGAGGAAAGCTTAAGTTAGAATTAAAATTTTTTAGATTTAATATAAATAACTATTATACAGAGCATTTTGTGAAAATTTTCTTACTTAGACTTAAACTCAAAACATCTTTAAAACACACTTTATTAAGGACAGAGTTAACAAGAATTTTATCAAAAATTAGAATCTCAAAAATCACTTATTCTTTATAACCATTCTTAACCCTTAAAACTTAGAATTCAAAGTGTTTTAAGAAAACAAAACCTAAGAGTTGGAAATTAAATTTTAACTCAAAAACTCAATAGACATAAGTTAATCCTTTGTTTATGATATTTGATTTCTATCAATCTTAGTTTAAGCAAATTAACCAGATATCCATCATTAATCAAACTTAGAGTAGTAAAACTTTAATCTACTAGCCTACAGCACTAAGAACAAACTTCTAGACCTAGGATTTTGTCAATCCTTCTCCTTTAGGTCTCAACTGCAAATCCTCAAAACCTGATTTCTTATTCTTCATTGCCCAATACTAAGGTTTAGTAGCTATGATTTTAAAACATCCGTGCTTGTGAAGAGAGTTGCCCTAAAGGCATCCAAATTTGCAAAAATCCAGATCTTAAGACATCAATTTCCAATCAAGATTATTCCAATTCAAGCCTTTGGCTTGGCCTTACTCAGGTTTGGTTGCTTTTGCCTCACCAATTTTCTATCCCGAGGTTAACACTTTTTGTGTATATCTCCCCAGTGGACTACTGGGTCTCTTATTCCTAATTTTTATCTCCATATTTTTTTCAACTTTTTCTATAGGTTAGAACACCCATATATAGCGAGGTGTTCTTTTATTTGATGGAAGGAAGGATAACATCTATTTTTACTGAGATGCTTAATGGAAAAACTGCATAAGTATCCATTTGTAGCGAGGTAATTAACTGCAGGGTATTTTATTTTATTTTTTTATTTTTTCTCCCCCTTCTCATTTTTCTTACTAACTTTATTCTCTAAATCCATTTTCTAGGTGAGTGGCGCATCCTTCACCCTTTCAAGAATTGCCCCACGGAAATCCTCCGACTAAAGAGGATTTGGAATCGATCTCTTAACCTCTGTGCTTTTGCGGTCTCAGATGCCATCAAGATAATTCTATGTGTGTGATTTTTTGAATGTTTAGGTTACTTAGCTCTCAAACCAGAGCTTGGACAACAAAGCCATTCACTCTCAGGTTCTTTAAACTTTTAGTTTCCTCCTATAGGATCTGTCAAGACAAAACTTACCAAGTCTAGCCAAATGTCCTTTAGTTGATTAAGCTAACTATAGCTTGATAGATTTGAAGACTAAGATTCTACTAACTCTCTTCTTAATTAACTCTGAATATCTGGCCTTTTTACTTAACTTTATGATAAAATCAAATATTCAAAAAGCAAAAGGATTACTTAATCTAATTGATTAAAAAGTTACAATTGAATTCCAAAACTTAAGTTTTAAACTTAATACACCTTAGTTTCTTAATTCCAGGGTAAGAATAGAAAGAAAACAAAGCTTTAAGGTTTAAAGATTCTAATTCAAATAAAATCTTGTTTTAAAATTTTGTGAATAAAAGTGTGTTTTTACAAAATGTTATAAGTAAAAATATAAATAAGAATTTAATGCTATTATATATATATACTACATATTCTTAATATATTTTTTCTGACCTAAAAGAAAGATCAACCTTTTAATTATTGATATAAATATTTTTTTCTTTCTTCTTCTTTTCTTTATTCTAGATGAAAATACCCCTTTTATTATAATTTTTTTTATAATTTTCAATTTCCAAATTTTTATATTTATATATTTTTGTTTTCATGTTTTATAAAATTTTCCATTTTTATGATTTTTTTCAAAATTTTTCAAATTTTTTTGATATTTTGATTTTGAAATTTTTAGAATTTTTGGTATTTCCATTTTTTTTAAAATTTCATGGGTATTTAATTTTTACGTGTTTTCTATATATTTTCTCTACACATACACTTGAAGTGAAAATTTCACTTCACACCCCCTCAAGCGAAAATTTTACAATGTCATTGTAAGAAGGGTGAAAAGATTCCTTTCAAAAAAGGAAGGGTGAAAAGATATTACACTTCATTTAGTGTAGGTTGATGGAAGGAGTCGGATATAGGAGATCAAAGATTTCTATGTGGACGATTTCAAGTCTAACCAAAGGTTAGAGTGGACAGTCGGACTAAATAAAGGTAATTAGTGTAAGATGAAGTGAAAAATCAGAAAAGTGAATGGGAAGTGTAAAAAGCAAGAAACAGCTATGTACAAAATGCACTAAGTTTTACGCCTTCAGCTAGGTGTAAACCCTAGTAAAGAACTCCTAGAAAAACATGTATGTAAAAACAAAGGAGTTATGGAAGAATTAGTTCAAAAATAGAAAAACAGATAAGACCACCCAGTAAAAACTCGCCCAGAGATTGCCTAAAATAGATCTCGTAGAACCAAAATTAGATTCCTATATAAATCTTAAAAAGATAAGAGTGAATCTTGTGAAGATCAGATCTGATTTAGGTTGAGATGTAAAACTATTAAAGATTGAGGCAATTTAAGACATGATTCCAACCAAGTTCAGAAGATCAGCAGAGTCAATTCTGATTCTCAATAATAGGTGGGTCATTTTGATACAATAAAGGTTGCTGATGCAGGTTTGGCGGATTATTTTCAGGAAATATAGAGGATGGGTTTTGATTAGAATCAAAGGCCTGATTAATGAAATGTACTTGGCCTTTATGTTGCCTAGGGTTTTGCAGATTCCTAGGATTCAGAATTGGCTGAGATGGAAGAGTACCGAGCTGATGAGACTCAGCCAAAAGCATGATCTGATTTCGTAAATCAGCCAATTCTACCTTACATTACCTTTGAATCTCAGCGAGAGCCTTAGCATTTTGTCACTGACTCTCTGTAATAGCTCTCAAAATCTGGTCAAGCTGTGAATCTCTATTTGGCCTAGAGTAATTCTGCATACTCATGGAATTAGGCCTTACATTTGGTTGCTGAGAAGGCAATGGAGGGTTTAGGTGGGTCAGATTTGGATAATTTGATCTTTGATTTTGATCAGCATAAGAGAAATTTAGGTGGCTTCTCCATCCAGGATTATAGGTATTAAAATAAGGATTTGATCTTGGAATGTTTTCCTGGATGGCACGTAAACCAAAAAGATATGGCATGTTTTTTGCAATAGGAAAGGGTGGGGAAAAGGGTGGGAAAGATTGTGGGACAAAGGTCCCTCCTGGGTTGGTGCAGGAGTAGATAGAAAACCCAACAATGATGGATCTCTAGAATCCAGATTATTCACAAATTCCCTCCCCATGAAAATTTGTGAAACAGGTGAATGTGTGGGATTTTGCATAGAAGGTAGAGGTGTAAGAGTTTTCATAGTGTTTCTGACCTCATCAAGATGCTTTGCTACGATGTCAACTTTGTCCAATTTTTCTGCAATAATTTCCAAATCCTTTGAACTAGACGGATTACCGATCTCGTGAATGCCCTTATGCGGATTTTGATGTGCTGTATTCGTACCCCGCGTAAATTGCGACATGGATGCATTGTTGATCGAGTTCTCCGCCATCCCTTCAAATAAATCTGAAGTGGATTCTACATCGCGATTGAGAAAGTTCCCTCCACAAGAGGCATCGACTAGATTGCGAATGCTCTCTTGCAATCCATAATAAAAGATATGCATTAGTTGCCAACGAGGGATGTCATGATGTGGGCATTTCCTTTGTAATTCATGAAAGCGTTCCCATGCTTCATGAATTGGTTCTCCTTGATTTTGATTGAAAGTTGTGATTGCTCGCCTTAAAGCGTTCGTGCGACTACTAGGAAAGAATTTCTTCAAGAATGCAGATTCGAGTTTAACCCAAGTTGAGATTGGTCTTGCAATAGTTCTATACCAATATGCTGCTTTATCTTTAAGGCTAAAAGAGAACATCTTCATGAGTAGGATTTCCCTATTTTGATTTTGAGGTCCAAGAGTTTGAGATAGATTTTTAAGATCTTCAATATGTTGGAATGGATCCTCGGATGAAAATCCATGAAAATGTGGGATTAGACCTATAATGTTTGGCTTCAATTTTGGATCATTTTTCCCAATGGGAATCCTAACATTAGGCTCTACTTGTGCATTAGATGGATTATAGTAGCCTCAGAGTAGAGGCCTAGGACGAGGAATCGGTAAATCAGGAAGGTCAAAACCCACCTCAGGTTGAGGTGGAGGACAGGTTTGAAGGTTCTGCAAATTGTTCAAAGCTGCTGTTAAAAGATTGATTTGACGATTTTGTTCAAGCATTCTAAGATTCTGGTTCAGGAGCGCCTCATGAATGTCAAAAGGCGGCATCTCCCCCTGACTAGAAGAAGAAGGGATCTCAGGATTCTAATTTTGCAATTGATCCATAGAAATAGATGAATCAGACAGGAATTTAAGTTGTTGCTTAGCTGCAACCGGCTTAGGAGCACCTGTCAAAGGAGTTACAAGAGACGGATTCAAGGATCACCTCCTGTGCATAAAATGAAAAGAATATGCAAAGGCACACTCACACTACCAGAAATAAGCAACAACAAAACCTGCAAAACAGCGCGAAAAGGTGGGTTTTTCTCTTCTTTCAATGGAAAGAAGAGAGTCCTAGAATATGCAAAAATACTTTGGATGCAAACAAGTATAGCATCAGTATCAAAATACACATCCTAAACTTGTGTCTACGCAAGTGCGTATCCTTAAAGCTCAAAGGCCTAAGGTCTAGGATCGAGACCACTCACTACTAGCTCCTCAGGGCTCTAGTAGTGAGGCAGACTTGTTGATCTTCGACCAAAGCCCTAAGAGGTGCAAAGAGGAGAGATAGAAAATTTAGACATGTGTGACTCTAGCGATCGTGCTGTATGCACGATAGCATGCAACGGACGATAAAGATAAAACCCGCATGCATTCTGCAAACAGATTTAAGTCACAATTTTTATTATCCTCTTTTTTACTTAGTCTTTTCAAAAATATAATAGAAAGAAGTAAAGTGACCGCTTTTTAAGTATTTTCAAAGAATATGTGGTCTTGATATTATCTCCAAGATAGGGATCTACGTGGTTTTCTTTCGCGTGTTTTCCCGCTGATGCGAGAAAAATAGTAGAAACTTTCCCAAGTCAGATCGTAAACTAACTAGCAGGTAAATGTACTCCTAAGAATGTATGCCTATAACATGCTGCTGCTAGTCAGGAAGTATGTATTTTTGTATTTTTTAATTTTTTTTACTAACTAAATGCAACAATTCAAACTAAACTAGAGACTAAGGAAAGAATACTTACAATGGTATGTATAATGGAAAATAGAAAAAAAAAACCCACCTTCATTCCTGAGATTACCCGTAGAGGTAAACCTAAAAAGAAGACAGAAAACAAAACAAAAACAAAACTAATTAATACAAAAAAAAATAGTAATAATGGCAAATATGATTACAGTTACCTCCCCGGCAACGGCGCCATTAAAATGTTCGTTAGACAAAGCTATGTAAGGGAATGTTTTGGTGAATTAAAATGAAGGAAAATATTACCTCCCCGGCAACGACACCATTAAAATGATGGTTATCTTTCTCAACACAGTTAATTAAGTTAATTGTGGTTAATAATGTGTAGAAGAAAGTAACTTAGGTCAATTTGAATTTATGTCGATTAAGTAGTATAGGGTCAAGTTAACCTAATATTTTAGATTTTATTTCTTTTAACTGGTTGAGTCCAGGTCGTTCGCTAGGAAGTATAACTTAATTAGAATTCACCATTAAGTCTAAGCTACTTATAGAAAGTATAATTAAATTTATTTTAAGAACATGAATTTTTCTTAATGATTTCAAATTAAAAGGATATGCAAAATTCAATAAGAAAACACATTTACACAAATGATCTCCTTTAACAATAAGTAAACATGTTTATTTCTTTTTATTTCAAGTGATTAAGGCAAGAAAAAGTAATTCTAATGGAAATATGCCTTATTACAACATTAAGCTCAAAAGGAATGAATAATATGCAAGAAATTAAACCATGAATTTCTCCTTTGTCTTCAGCCTCTTTCTTTCTCTTCTTCTTCTTTTACCTATCTCTCTCTCTTTCTCTTTTCTTTTTACTTATTTCTTAATCTTCTTCTTAATCTTTTCCTTAAACTTTCTCAAGCTCTTTCTTATACAAGTCTTCTTTTCTTTCTTTCTTCTCTTCCTTACTCTGCCTTTTCTCTTAAGCCCTTGTCTGTTCAACCTTCCTTTATCTCTACGAGCTCTCTCTTTCTTCTCCTTCTCTTCATTTCCTTTACTTCTCCTTCTCTTCTGAACCTTAGCATCCTTCCCTTTAGAACTCTTGCAGACCATCTGAACCGAACTGGTCTAACTATTTAAACCAAAAATTAGGTTTTAATTGGCGACTTGGACCGGTCAGGGATACACAGCACCCATCTCAGGGTGGGACCAGACCCTACTAGGTCCAAGCCTAGTTTTATTTAGTTTTGATTTATTTCCGGTTCGCATAGTCTCGAGCCCATCCGGCTCACGGCCTCCCAGGCCCATGCACACGCCCTCACGGGCCCACACTTGCACGCCCACAGGTGCACACACACCTGAGCACGTGCACTGCACGGGCCCACACACACCCCCAATGCTCAGTTCGTTTCCTTGCACCATGCACTGTTGACTAAGAAGCCCTTCCGCTCCAATCTCACCAAGGTAGGACTAAGTTTCCCCCTCCCAGACTAAACTTCAAATGTCAATTCTAACCAGCTCAGAGTTCCATTACAAGCAAATAAAAACTTGCTGGAAAGCTCTTGAGTTGTTCTACATGATTGAAGTGTCAATTTGATTCTCAGGGAGGTTAAGCTCTTTGATTTGAAGGGCAAAGATCTTGGGTTTACTACGTTCAAACTAGCCTACAGAGTGAAGTTATGGCTCTAAAGTCCTGCAAAAGGACTTTTGACTTCCAGATGAAGTATTAAAGGGGATTTAGAGGGTAATTCCGTGACTGTTGGTGGAGGTAATAAGCTCTCAGGAGCTTCATGGAAGGTGTAGAAGCTTAAAGCTTCTCCATGGAGCTTGAGAACTTCAATTTAAATTCTCAAAGGTCCAACAGATAGCTAAAGTCCCATTGAACCAAATTAAATGACTTTTAGAGGTTGTTACGAATCCATCTAGGTAGATTATTCATTAAAATCTCATCAAAAATCCACTGTCGTTAATTTGGGTTCAAAAATAACCCAAACTGACAGAACTCAAATTCGACCATATAGTTGATCAAAGCTCATCCAAATCTTATCTAAATCATTCACAAACTTGTCTGTTTGAATCCACAATCCAAGGATCAGACTTTAGTTTGACAAATTAGCCTCGAATTTTGACTTTCTGAGTTTAACCCTTTCAAAGCAAATTAAAGCCTAAAATAACTTCTCTTTAACTTCAGGAATAGATTCAAACCCTTAGAATGATGATTCAACTAAGGTTCCTAGGGTTCCAAGCTTGTCGCCTGAGCTTCTAAAGGAGTTTGTTCATCAAGACAAACCAAAGCTTATTATAGTGATTTAATCATGGAAATGGTCTCAGGATAAGTCTCTGAAGCTTTTAGACCTTTTGAATAAGGCTTAAACCTAACTGTCAGACATCTCCAACTCTGCTAGAGTTGGAGAAGATGAATACCTATAAGAAACTCCAGAAACTAAAACCTCAATTAAACTACATCAACATGATCAGTGAGCTTCAAATTGTTGATCTAGAGCTTCACACTGAGTTCTACAGGTTGAAGAGCTTGTTTTGACTTGTGGGAGCTCCGGTGAGTCCAGAAAAAGGTAAATGTGTACAGATATCGTGAAATTGTGCCATTGATGATTTAAAAAGCTTCCTGAGGTCATAAGGAACCTCAGGAAGATATTAATCTCGTCATTTATCCATTAAAGTGAAGATTAAACAGTGAATTTATTTTAGACAAGTTTTGAGTTGGATTAGGCTCAGGACTTGTTTTCGCACTCAATTGAGGGGAGAAAACAAGTCAAAAGATATTTGCAATGGTATATATGTAGTTAATTAATGATTTGAACTACTCCTGAGTCACCATTTGTAGCGAGCTCAGGAGCTTAATTAAAATTGGCCGTTTAAGTTATAGGAGGTAATTACTTAAACTAAAGTGAGGATTAGGGCCCTTAGGTGATGGATAGATGGTGGAGGACCTGAGTGGAGGTGGAAATAGCTCAACTACTGCTGCCATGGACAGCAGCAGTAGTTGGTGGAGGTGGAGGTGGTTTAGTCGATTAGATGATCAATTGAGTAATTAAGGACTATAGAAATGTTCATGAAAAGTGTGAGAAGGTGAACGGTGACTTAAAAAGACAAAAGAATTGCTCCTGACAAGTTCAAGGAGCTCGCCAAAGTTGAGGAAGATGAATGTGAAATCTAGCATTACACTACCTAATCTACCTAACTAACTATCCTAACTAATCTACCTACCTAATTTACTGTTAACTGGATGAAAGGGATAGGAGATCTCCGTCGATGGCTCATAACGGAGGAGGAAATCAGAGGGTTGGCAAAAGAGTCCGATAGGAGATTGTGAGGTGAAGCAGAGGAGCTCCTAGTCAACACTTGTGTCAGAAGACTGGGCTTATGTCGGCAGAGATCCAGAGCTATCGAAGATTTATGGAGGAAGACGGATGAAGCGGAGGAAGGTTGCCAGAGTTTAGAGTGAATAGCCTATCGGGTTAGCTCAGTGAAGAATAGGGAAGGGAGCTAACTTAGTAAAAATCGACGGTGTGGAGAGTATTTATAGGTGCCGGTGGCTGAGATGGAGGTGGAATCTGGACGGAGAAGCGGCTAGGAGTGGAGAACCACCGACGTCTTCACCAACGTCGGTGAGGTTATCTCCAACCCTTAAATAGGATTTTAGCATCATCTAGACCGGTGGATGAAAAGGAGATGGTGAGCACAAGCTCCAGAAGCTTGATGAAGAAGGAATGACGTCGGATAAGCGGTGATCTGACGGTGGACACACCTCCTATCGTTAGCCGTCTAGATGGTTGAAGAAGGAAAGAAGAAGAAGTTTCAGGGACTTGTTGGTAGTGAAAATTGAGGACCTGAATGAAGAATAAGGACCCGATTGAAGTAAAATATAAGGACTAAAATGTAAACTCAGGTTTTCAAGGTTATTTTAATTTAAATCTTTTTCAAATTTTTATATATGATTATAAATAAGACAATTATTATATTTAGACCTTGAATTTACATTTTTTACCTTGTTAGATTAATTTATTTAGTTAAGTAATATTACTTAAGTTATTACATACTTGGTTATATATTATACTTAAGCTAGTTAATCACATTAATTAGATATTATTTCGAGTCCAATTATTAATTAAATTATTAATAATATTAATTGGATGATAATATAAAATTTTTAACTTATTTTGAAGTCCTTTACTATTTATCCCTTATTTAATAATTAACCCATATATTTACATATTTCTAGCTAATTAACTAGGAAGATTAGTTAATTAGGGGTAATTAGAGACCATGATGAGCTTCCCATCAACAAGATGGATGCTTCAACTTCTTACGTGGGATTTCAGCAGCAAACACCTATTTTGCCCAACCCAAGCCAAAATCAGGTAGGATTAAATTCTGTCACCACCCGTAGTGGCAAAGCAACATAAGACCCACCCTTTCCTTGCCACAACATGCCTGAAACCATAAACCCTAACCCTAGATTGGTCGTCCAGGACACACCCATCCCTAATAAAGAGCGTGAACCAATTCTACAGGAACCATCTAAGGTTCCATTTCCCGAGGCCTTGACCAAGGGAAAGAGGACAACCAAACTCGTGGCACCTGAAAGGGACCTGGTTAAGCTCTTTGAGCAGGTCCATATAAACATCCACTTGATGGATGCAATTTGCCACGTACCGACTTACGCATGATTCCTGAAAGATATGTGTACAACTAAGCTTAAGTTGTGAACCAAAGGTGGGTACCTAATCGTACTGTCAAAGCAAACCAACTTCATCATTTTGAGCAAACTCCTGCCTAAGGCAAAAGATCCAGGCACCCGTCTGATCTCCTATGCTATCGATGATATACAGTTTGACCGAGCCTTACTAGACCTAGGAGCTTCCATAAATTTGATACCTACATCCCTACTAGATTACTTTAAGGAATCTGAGCTTAAATCAACAGAGATGACCTTGCAATTATCATATCGATCTATTAAGTCACCAAAAGGAATTCTCGAGGATGCCATAGTTAGGGTACATGATTTCTACTTTTTTGTGGATTTCATTATTTTAGACATGGATGCTCCTGAGAACTTGAAGAATACATCGATCATATTAGGGAGAATCTTTCTGGCCATTGCTAGGGCCAATATTAATTGTGAGGAGGGCCAAATTGAGTTAAAATTTGGGAGCAAGACACTGAAGATCGACATCTTTAAGTCCCAACAAGGAATTAATTGTGGGGTTATAAAACAAATCCATTATATCGAGGCTATGGTTGACGATCTATGTATCGAGGAAAACTTGAATATTTCTGATCAACCACAAGAAGATCAAAACCCACAATTTGAGGAGCCTGAACCTAATCAAGACACACCCATAGCTCCTTCGTTTGCTCCCAACACCTACCCTGAACCACCTGCTGCTGCTGATAATCCTATTATGGAATTGAAACCCCACCCTGACCATCTCAAATACATCTTTTTGGGTTCCAATCAGATGTTTCCTATGATTATCAACTCCCGACTCACATTTGATTAAGAAACACACCTAATTTCTATTCTCCAGCAGCATTGGAGAGCCATTGGATGGACTCTCGATGATCTGACTGGCATCAACCCCTCATATTGCACACATCACATCTATATTGAAGAGGGCTCACGACCATCCCGTGAAATGCAGAGACGCCTATATCTAAATCTGTAGGATGTCATGAAAAAGGAGATCATCAAGTGGTTAGATGTAGGGATCATCTACCCGATCTTCAACAGTCGGTGGGTGAGTCCAATCCAAGTTGTGCCTAAAAAGGTAGGGCTCACCATCATCACGACTGAAATCGGAGAAATCATACTGACCTGTATAGAGAACTCGTGGAGAGTCTGCATTGATCACAGAAGAGTCAATTCCTCCAAAAAGAAGGATCATTTCCCACCACCGTTCATTGATCAGATCCTCGAGAAACTAGCAGGAACTCGATTCTTCTGCTTCTTGGATAGGTACTTCGGTTATAACCAGGTTGCAATCCATCCCGAGGACCAAGTGAAGACTACCTTCACCTGCCCCTTCGGGTCATATGCATTCCAGAGGATGCCATTAGATATCTACAATGCAAACGCTACTTTTCAGCGATGCATGCTTGCCATATTCTCACATATGGTAGGTGAATACCTTGAGGTCTTCATGGATGACTTCTCGGTATTTGGAGAATCTTTTGATGATTGCCTCCTGCACTTGGTCCAAATCCTCAAGCAGTGCATTGACGTGAATTTGGTTCTTTCCTCAAAAAAGAGCCACTTCATGGTACCTAAGGGAATTGTCCTGGGACATCTCATCTCTGAAAAAGGCATCTAGGTTGATCGAGCCAAGGTGAATTTGATTTCCAAACTCCTTATGCCTAGCTCGGTCAAGGACATATGATCCTTTCTGGGGAACGTCAATTTTTACCATCGATTCATTCCCGATTTCTCAAAAATTGTGTGCCCCCTGACTACTCTTCTATCTAAGGATGTCCCCTTCAAAATCACTGAGGAGTGCACTCAGGCATTTAAGATTCTATGTGATTGAGTTACCTAAGCACCTATCCTGCAGTCCCCTGATTGGTCTCAACCCTTTGAGATCATGTGCGATGCATCTGATTATGTTGTAGGTGCGGTATTGGGCAAAAAATAGATGGGAAACCCGTGGTCATCTACTACGCTAGCAACACACTTGACAAGGCTCAACATAACTACACAGTTACTGAGAAAGAGCTACTAGCCGTAGTATTTGCCCTGGAGAAATTTAGATCATAACTTTTGGGTTCCCGCGTTATCATATACTCGAATCACACTGTAGTGAGGCACCTCCTCGCAAAGAAGGATGTGAAACCACGACCAATCCGTGGGATCTTGCTGTTATAAGAATTTGATCTCAAGATTCGCAATAAAGTGAGAAACAGAATGTGGTAGCTGACCACTTATCCCGCCCTCCTAACATTATTGACCCTTTCGGACCCATCACAGAACACTTTCCCGATGAGCACCTCCTGACTATTAGTACGGGACTTCCTTGGTTTGTTGATTTGGTGAACTACATGGCATCACATCAGATCCCATCCAATTGGCAAAAGGCCAAGAAAGACAAATTGCTTTTCGATGCCAAGTACTACATCTAGGAAGACCCATACCTTTTCAGCATTGGTGCTGATTAGATCATCAGATGGTACATTCCGGAAGCTAAAATTTAGGACATTTTGTCCTTCTGCCATGACCAGGCATGCGGTGGCCACTTCTCCAGACATAAAATCATAGCAAAAGTACTCCAATGTGGCTTTTATTGGCCAACTATTTTCAAAGACACATACGATCACTATAAGGCATGCACTCATTGCCAAACCTTGGGAAACATGAGCCACCACGATATGATTTCTTTATAGTCGATTCTCGTATACGAAATCTTTGATATATGGGGGATTGATTTCATGGTACTCTTCCCTATCCCGGACAGCTTCAAGTACATTCTTCTCGCTATTGACTACGTGTCCAAATGGATCGAGGCCATCCTGATCTGAACCAATGATCATAAGGTGGTAATCAAATTCATTCATCAAAACATATTTTCTTAGTTTAGGATTTCACGTGCCATTATCTCTGATGGATGGACCCATTTCACGAATGCTTAGTTCAGATCACTGATGACCAAATACGGGGTATCACATCGAATCTCTACTCCTTATCACCCCCAAACCAACAGTCTAGTTGAGCTATCGAATCGGGAGATCAAGAAAATCCTTCAGGTCATTGTCCGACCTGACAGGAAAGATTGGTCATCCCGACTTTTGGAAGCCTTGTGGGCTTATAGGACCACCCATAAGACCAAATTGGGCATGCCTCCTTTCAGATTAGTGTATGGGAAGGCATGTCACCTCCCTGTCGAGTTGGAGCACAAAGCCAATTGGGTTGTATGGAAGTGTAACCTAAATCTTTCTAGGGCAGGAACCCACAACTAGCTTCAAATGAGCAAGATCGACGAACTACACAATGACGTGTACGAGAACTTGCGAATTTACAAAGAGCGGGTTAAGGTCTTTCATGACAAGCACATATCCAGAAAGATCTTTCACCCTGGTCAGAAAGTCCTACTCTTTAATGGCAAACTCAAACTGTTCCTAGGAAAACTTAGATCGAAATGGATTGGACCATATCTTATCCGATAGATTTTTGGAAATGGAGCCATTGAAATCAGTCAACCCAGCCTTGATTTCGAACCTTTTAGCGTGAATGGCCAATGACTTAAGCCATTCATTGAACTCACCGATACGAACTTGGCTAAGGTATCTTTTGATCTCCATTCTCCCTGAGCTCATTGCATCTGGCTGATGGCGTTAAACTCAACGCCTTGAGGAAAAGGGGAGGTGGTATAAATGACAAAAAGGAGCAACAATTTGAAATAAAAAAGAGATAGTCATTAGTAAAAGATTATGAGATCGAGTTAGTTCTAGACCAAATCAAAAGAGAAAAATGACAGAAATAAAGGTGCTAAGGGACAAAAGAGATTAATATGAACACTAATCTTAGGCCTCTTGGGCTTGTATTTAGGCTTAAAAATTCAAGTATTTGTTAAGATCTAGATAGTCCTCAAGAAGTTGGGGAAAATGCGAAGCTTAAGTATTAGGTCTAAGGCTTAGGGATTATTCAGCCTCGTTGACTGACCTCTAGTTTGCGGGACTTGGTAACCTAGGCACCCCAATCCACACACAATCTGGTTCAATGCGCTTAATTATCAAAATCACACAAAAGCGTTAAATCTGTTTTGAAAAAGCTACCTAGATTAGGAGTAGCTTATCAACACAAGTTGATTTGGAAGAGTTCCCGACGTGGAGAGGTAGGAAATTCCCCTCAAAGATGCACAATAACAAATCGTCTCCTCAGTGCTTATCTTCTAGGATATCTAAATATCCTATCGGAGGCATGTAAGTACCTTGTGCTGGTTCAGATGCCATGGGCGGCATTACCACGAAATGTCGATTGCCAGGGTCTGGATTTAGCTACAAAATGCCATGGGTGGGATTATCCCGAAATCTTGAAAGCCAGGGTTCTAGGGGTTGCCATGGGTGGTGCTATCTTGAAGCATCGATTACTAGGGACCCTGCGAGGATTGATGGTGGGAGCTAGGAATCCAATACAGACCGTGTTGTAAATCCAATATGAAGCTAGAAATAAAGAAAGAAAAGAGAGAGAAAACTCTCCAAAAATAAAAAAATTTATTGTCTCTCTCTTACAAAAATGCACTGTAAACTGAAGCTAAGCTAAAACATGTTGCAAGCACGAATGCTTTAACCACGGAGTTCAATGAGCTTTAGGTTAGTTCCTGTGGGCCTTAGAAACCTTCGAGGTGGACTAAGGCTAGAGATCTTGGTTGGTACTTGAGTACCTCTAATCCTACTATTGCCATTCTGACCTAATCTACAAAAGAAAGCATACAATAGAAATTTGAGCATAAAAAGACATATGGTCTAGAATTTGAGTTAATTCCATGAGATTTTGCTAAGGGACTAGCAAAAGCTAGGTATGGTGGTATGATAGGAACACCATCATGAGCCATAAACTATCTCAATTTAGTCATTATCAAGGAATAAATGCTCTTACATAACTGCCAGAGAGCCCAAAGTCACTACAAATCCATTCTGAGAGAAAGACATGAAAATAGGGCTAAAATTGTAACTTTACCATCATATCTTGAATGTAGAACAACCATGGGTTTTCCTAAGGGGTAATTAAGGGTCAAATGGCCTTAAATGTCCAACAAGTGGGTTAGTACAGACAGAAATGGGTTTTCACGCATTTCAAGAATTAAATGACATCTGAAACCCTAAAAATAGACCCACTTAATTAAGTGAGGTTCTGGTTAGGATATAATTCACTTAAACACTCTAATATTTATAGAAAAATATTCTCTAGAGTTTGGTACCTTCAATTTGACTATCAAAACCCGTCTTGACCTAAATAGTCTTAGACTGACATTTGCTCTAATTTAGGTTTTTGCATAAATTGCCCAGTCAAATTAGGTCAAAACGAAAATCCAACTTCACCATTTGATTCCTTAGGTCAAAATTAGGTTTGTAACAAAATTTAGGCCTAATCTGAAACTATCTTAACCTAGTTTGCAATTTGGTCCTGTTTAATTCTTTTATATCACACATATGCCCTTAATTTTCAAAATCCTTACAAAAAGGCCCTTATCTTTGTCTTCATTTTCACAAAAAGGTCTCTACCTCCATGAATCCTATTCCTACAAACTCCGACGACCTAAATTTGGCAAGTTCTCCTCTATTCCTTGAAGAATCCCTCTCAGATTTGAACGGGAAGTTCGTTAAGGAATTCCCTTCCTTTTGAGTTGATTCCCAATCTCTTAAACTTTCTCAATCTCTCATGCAAACGCATGAGAGATTAGGGTATCCTAGAATTCCTATCTCCGATGAAGCTTTCTAAGCTTAGGAAGCTTGCCTCCTAAGCTCAAAACTCCCACCAAAGTCCTATGAAAGGACCTCCAGATCATACCAAACTTCTCACACTTGTTCTCGTCCTGGAATACCCCTCCTTCCTCCCTCCTCTCTGGCCAAGAAGCTCCACGATGTCCGATGACCTCCTCCAACTCCATTCCTCATCAGTTCGCAACACCGGAGATGGATCTACATTTCTCTTCTTCCTCCGCGCCTCGTAATACCTTCAGTTGCTCCAATCTACATCTTCATCACCGTCTCCCACTCACTGGAGCCTTCGTCTTCTCCAGAGTCGGTGTACCCTCAGTAAGAAAAATCCTCCCCTTTAGTCTGATTATCCTAGGATAGATTAATTCCTCTCCACTTTTCGATTAGATTTCCCTCTCCTTATCCTCATTTCAACCCCTCGACACCATCGCAAGTCACCTTCGTCTCCATCTCCGGTGATCACTCTGGCGAAGTCATCTGCTCACTCCACTATTCCAAATACTTCGCCAACTACCTCACAACCTCTGCCGCACTCCACTCTTCAAAACCCCTCTCTCCATTTGCTTTCTCATCCACCCAAATCCACCGTCGACCAACCCACCTTTCCGTCGTCATTCCCGACATCGTCCAGTCACCATAGCCACCTTCACACCACGCCGTACACACCACCACGTCCGACGTGTTACAGCGAAGCCTGCTGAACCTTGTAATGAAGCCGCAAGGCTATATTCTTCATTTTAGGTCTTTGCTCCTCTTTGCCATTAACGAGCATGTTCAAGCTCGCTTGAAGCTTGCTTCAGGTCTTGCGTTCCCCAGGTCTCGACTCCAGCTGCTGCGGAATCATCCTAGGATCACTTTTGGGCCATCTATTGGAGCGGTTGATCATAGCTTTGACAGCAATCTCAAGAAGGAGCTGCTATTGTTGCTGCACGAAGGAAGGGTCCCACCTCGGAAGCGAGCAACCAGACAAAGGCGCATATATTGATTTTGTCGTATAGGCTCTTCGCCTCCTAGCCATGGGGTGAGGTCCCATACACCCCGATGCACCTCGCCTGTGACACTGCTCACATGGGTCTGGTGCATTTGATTTTCCGCCTAGCCAAGCACTCCTTGGCTGCCACACACGTCCGACAACCCTGCTATCGGGTGCGCTGTACTCGATAACCCAACTATCTTGGCTGTGGCCTTGAGAGGGTGGATCCTAGAGAGAGAAGGAGAGCATGTGGGGGCAAGGGGTTTTGCTCTCAAGACTAACGGCCGATACTTAGCCGTTTAAGAAACCTCCCCCTTGTGCATGAAGAGAAAGCAGGCGAGGAAGCCAGAAGAGAAGAAGAAGAGAGAAGGCATAGCCAGAAAGTAAAGAAAGGAGCTAAAGAAGAAGAAGAGAGAACCCAGAGAAGAAGGAGCCACAGAAGAAGAGAAGAGGAAAGGGTGCCCTTTTGTCATTGTAGCAAAGAACAGGATAAGTTGTCTAACCGACTGAGCGGACGTTTGAGCTTCATTTGAAGTGCACTGTGCACTTATATTACATGAAATTGAATTGCTTGGTACTGTTGAAATATTTGAGATAATTTTTAGGGGTAATTGGTGATTCAAATTACCATTTTACCCCATTCTTTTTGCGTTATCTGACATTCACTTTCATTCATATTTGCTTGGAATTATATTGATTATATATTTGTGTTCAATTGCAATCTTGAGAAGCATTTTTTGCCAATTGCTCCTTGCGTTCAACCTCGGGCTTCATTTCTGATATTCGAGCTATAAATCTTATTTGTTTCTTGTGCTGATTCAACCTATACTACAACGCATTGATTTTAAAACCCATTTCAGATCAACTAACAGATTCACACACTAGTCTTATCTAGATTCTAGGTGGATTTTAGAGGTCTTCACTTCGCTAAGCTTTCTTTAGGACACATACAATTGTACTAAAAATAGTTGTTTGCATACTACTACTTTCCACGTAGCACACCCTAGGAAAAATTCAAATTATCTCGCTTGACTTGAGATTGATTGGTCTTTATTGTGAGATTGAATATTGGGATTCTGGTTTTTAGATTGAAATTGATTGAGATTGTTTTCATTTCCTTGAGTCCTGACTATTTCAGAAAATTCATTGTCAAAAATTGACTCAATGGAAGGTAGGAGATCCCAAAATTTTGAGCTAGTACCTCCTTTGGGTGCTGATGCCCAAGCTTCTACTTCTTCCTCGATGCCTTCCACATCAAATCCTACACCTCCTAGGCCTCAAACTCCCATCCATCATTCCGTTCTTCCAGAGGATGATCATGATTCTGCACAGTTTGAAGATTTTCAAGAACTTCCTCCACATCATTTTACGCATCTTCTACCACAACCACCACCAATTCATAGGTTCCAACCTCCTCCCTACCTTAACTTTCCCAACCAACCACCACTAGATAGAGGTCCACAACCTAGTTTGCAACACCTATTCAAGATGTAGCTTCAAATGAATACCTGATGGGAACACCATCATGAGCCATAACTAACTCATTTTGATCTAATTAAGTCAGTAAATGCTCCTACATAACTGCCAGAGTACTACAAGTCATTGCATAATCATTCTGAGAGAAAGATAAGAAAATAGGGTTAAAACTATAATTTTACCATCATATCTTGAATACAGAATAACCACAGGTTTTCCTAGGGGGTAATTAAGGGTCAAATGGTCCTAAAAGGCTAACAAGTGGGTTAGAACAGACAAAAAAGGGTTTTCTCATGTTTTGAAAATTAAATGACTTCTGAAATCATAAAAATAGACTTAATTAACTGAGGTTATGGTCAGAAAAAAAATCACCTAAACCCTCTAAAATTCATAGAAAAATATTATCTAGGGTTTGGAACCTTCAATTTGACCATCAGAACCCGTCTTGACCCAAAATAGAGTCTCAGACTGACATTTTCCCTAATTTGAGTTTTTTCATAAATTACCCAACCAAATGAGGTAAAAACCTAAATCTAACTTCACCATTGGATTCCTTAGGTTAAAATAAGGTTTGTACCAAAATTTGGGCCTAATCTGAGTTCATCTTGACCAAGTTTGCATTTTGGTCGAGTCAGACTCTTTCTATCTCATTCAAACCCTTAACTTTTGAATTCTCTTACAAATAGCCCCCTAACTTATTTATATTCTTTACAATTAGGTCCCCATGTCATTTTTGGAAGGTTTAACCTTCACCGTCGAGTTTCGAGCGAGGATTTCTCACTCGATTCTCAATCAATCTCTCCCAAATTTGAATCGAAGATTCCTTGGGAAGTTGCCTTTCATTTGAGCCCTTCCTTGGGCTCCAATTCTTTCCTAAAAGGTCATGCGAACCTATAAAAGGTTCGGGTATCCTATTTCGCAAATACCTTCTGAGCTTGGAAGCTTCTTTCCAAGCTTGGAAGGGCTTTCTATGGCCTATAAAAGATCCCATGTCGCACGGCCAAGCTCTTCAACAAGTTTTGGCATGCCAAATCACCCTAATCCCCCTCCTCCGGCCACCAAAAATCTTTGCTCCGGTGACCTCCTTGGATCCCCCTCCTCCAACTATCCAACCATCAAATTGGATGGCCTAAGCTCTTCCTCTCTTCATCGCGACCCTCCTTTTCCAAAGGGAGGGCATTCCTTCGTCTGAGTCATCGTCGCCACCTCACCGCTTCCTCCTCCAGCTCCGGTCAACCAACACCGGAGCCCTCCGCCTCTCAACCACATCCCTAAGTCTCTCTATCTCGCCATTTCCCTCTCTACACTATTTTTTCACCCTCACAACACACGCACAACCACACAAGCATGGAAATCGCGAGTTTTCAGAAAACAACGTCGTAGTATAGTTGCAAAATCCTCTTGACAAAAACATTTAGAATATCGAAACTCAATGGATTTTATTCTTTTGAAAACTTGAGTCGCAATCGTTTGTCTCAGGGAGGCGTAAAAATAAGTCGAGATTTGAATTGGCTTTTCTAACCTAAATCTAACCTAATATTTTTGGTCTTTTTATCTTTTGCACTTTTATTTTGAGACACAAAATGAAACCTAGATCTAGACGTGCTAGCGAAAACCTAAGTGACTACGTGCATCTAAGTGGGGCCATGGTGGCTGTGCAGGTGTGATAAACCTAAAGGGGACATTCCTAACTAAACTAATAGTCATGCATCAAAGTGTAAGCCATGAAGATAATAGCACACACATAAACCATTAGACAAGAGTATCATGCATAAAAAATTAAGTCACTATAAAATCCAGATATGTGGAAATAAAGCAAAATTAAAGAAAGGAATCAACCAAGATGGGCTAAGGAAAAGCCTTCTTGGCTGTCCACTAAAGAGAGGAGGATGGGTGTGTGCACCCAAGTGGAGAGAGGAGGGTGTTGCACCCTTTCTCTACCAATGGTCGTCCTTCAGAAGACCATGAGGAGGGTCTTCTCTATGGACACCTAAGAGGAAAAGAAAATGGGGGCGTGGACTCTCTATGGAGGAAGAAGGAACACGCCCAAAAGAAGAAGAGAGGGTGGAGAACTGATAGCGATTTTACGTGGTTTGTTAAATACATCGTTGTAACGTGCAAAACCGATCAACTCTTAAATTTATATTCCTAGATAGGGGAGTATCTAGGGTCGTCCAAGGAGGCCAAATGTTTGCAATAGTGATTCTCTTGCTTGGAATAAATCTCAACTTTCTTTTTGGTATTTTTCAATATATCATTTTTTTCGTTTTTCAATTAAGACAACATGCAAAATGGTGGCAGGAAGGTGATTTACACTTCAATTTAAAATACTACCTCTAAGTGGCAAGTAGAACCTCTCCCTAAGCTCACTCTAGGCAAGTGGGGGCCTAGAATAATTAGGGAGAGGGAGTGAAGAATGCTAAAAACAAAGCAACTAGAAATGCAAATGAGAAATTGCAAAGAAGGCAATCTAGATTAATGAAAAGTGTTTTACAAAAAAAAACCTAGTAGAGGAATGCTTCTACTACTAGAAAAATAAAATAAAGAAAAGCAAACACAAATCCTCTAGATAGATGGTGAAGAAGAGGGCTTCTTGCTCCAAGGTTGGTAGCTCCCAAGCTTGAAAAGAATCCTTCAACTCCTTCCTTGCTGTGTTCCTCCAAGGTGATGTCCTCCAAGGCAAGCCCTAAGGGGGTGTGCCCTAAGCTTCTCTCCAAGGGTGGACATCCACCCTAGGTCCTTCTCCCTTGCCTGGCTGTCCTCCTTGAAGTGGAAGAGTCCTCCTCCTTGGCGTGGCCCAAGTTGAAGAGAGTGGGGAGAAGAAGGCACCAAAAGGGCTGGTGATGTGCCCCTTTAATCTCCTTCTCTACTCCTTCTTGGCCGTAGGTATAGGTGGTATAGGTAGCAAAATACAATAACAGAGGATGGGAATTATGTGGTGGTAGGGTAGGGTATTTATAGGATGGGAAGGGGGTGGTTATGGTGTTCTTTTGGAGGGAAATGAAGGGGTGCTTGGATATTTTTGGAGGGAAAAATGGGAGGAAAATGAAGAGGTGCCTTGGTTTTCCCTCCAAAAATACCTTCTAGAAGGCAATTTTGGAGGGAAAAAATGGAGGGTGGAGATGGGTTTTGATGGTGGATGTAGGGTGGTGATGGAAGGGATAGTGGCACCAAAATAAAGTAGGAGTAGGTGGTCTTTTTGCTAGAGCTTAGGTAGTAGGGTAGTAGGTTTTGGTGCCATGGAGGTGGACTAGCTAAGTTAAGCAGCTTAGCTAGCTTAGCTAGTAGGGAATAGAGTTGGAGGCATTTGGAGCTAGGGTTTTCAGGGAGAAGAGTTGGAGGTAATCATCTTGAGTTGCACTAGAGCTGGTGGCTACTGAAGAGGGCTACAAGGAGCTACCTTAGCTGGCTTGGCTTGCTAGTTCATTGCTAGCTACTAAGCCAAGCTAAAGCAAGCTGGCTTCTACTGAAAGGAGCTGAGGTGAGCTGGGTCTAATGCTCCCGGGGAGGATCAAGCTGGGTGAGGTAGCTAAGGTAGCTTAGCTCAACTGAGTTGAGCTAAGCTGAGTCCTCGAGAGCTGGACTTGAGCTTCCTAAGATGGAATGAAGTCATCTTCAGCTGGCGGGAGTTGAGTGGAGCTGGATGTAGCTGGACCTGAGCTGGGGTGAACTCCAGTCAACTTAGCTGAGCTAGCTAGAGCTCCCTGTGGACTAATGGGAGTTGAGATGAGCTAGACTCAGCTAAGTTGAGCTGGATCTAAGCTGACCTGAACTAGGGTGAGCTAAGATGAGCTCTCTTGAGCTGCTATTCAACTGAGATGAGCTGAATGGAGCTACGATGAGCTAACCCTAGTTCAAGTGAGCTGAAATCCAACTATGGTGAGTTGAATCAAGCAGAGTTCCAGTTAGTCTGAGCTTCTTCTTCACCAGTTGCCTTCCTGAGTGCTAGGGTTTTGGAGTTCTGACAATCTGCATATCCCTAACACTCACAAAAACACATTAAAAAGACAATAAAAAGTGTAATGCATGCCTAACCTAATTGATGCCTAAATGCATCCCAAAAACCCATTTGCGGATTAAAATCCTAAGAGCTAAGTTTGTTTTAATGCATAAAAATGATGATAAACTGACGTTTATCAAGAACCCTTCTTCTCTTGCCACCCTTGAAGAAGCTTGGAGGAGAGCTTCTTCCTAGCCGTCCATGGAGGGAGCCTTAGAGGAGGAGGACGGCCTTGAGAGTGAGAGGAGGAGGTGTGGTCGCAAGTTGAGAGGAAGAGAGTGAATGGGAGAGTGGGATTGAGTGAATGGGAGAGTGGGATTGGCGTGAATCAACTTTTCTTCTGCTTTTATGGGAAGGGCCCTTCAATTGGTTGCCACTTTTGGTGGCTCCAAAAATAGCATGCACCACTTATTTAGGATCTAGGTTTGACATATAGGTTTTAGGGTTTCCAAGAGGGTGTGCATGGGTTTTTTGTTTATGGTGGGCGACAACTAATGGGTGGGTAGATTAGGAAGGTGTATGTGTGTGTGTGTGTGTTTTTCGTAGAGGAAAGTATATGGTTTTGGTAAATCTAGGTTAGGTTGACCTAGATTGAGTGGGTATGGATTTAATTGGGCTTAGGAAAATCTAATTGGAGAGGATTGAACCTAATTGGGTCAAGTCTAATTGGATGTGTGCATGTGTGTCTAGGCTTAGGTAACTGATGAGTCCATTGTAATGGACTAATATTACTCCTAAGTAACTTTAATTATATCTTTTAGGTTTGTTAATAACTATATTAATTTATAGAATGTTTGCATGCATCATGATTTAGGTTTACATCTATTCTATAACTTAATATGTGCTTTTTATGTGCAGGAAAAATAATTGGCAAAAGAATGAGGAAGAAAGGGTAAATTACCCTTTCAAATAACCGGTGGCTGCTCTTTTCCACATCCTCCAGGCACCCTCAACAGCCGCCGGCCAGAAATAGTTAAGGGATTTGAAAATCCCTTAACTCTCGCAGGCGCAAATGAGGAGTTAAAAATGCAAGGCGGAGAAAGGAGAAGAGATCCATCTTCCCCCTGGTGGGGAACAACTCCACCGCATGCACTGTGCCTATGCCCGCTCATTCTCCACCTTGCGCACCCGCAGGAGCGTACCCGTCTCCAGCACTAGGCGTAGCAATGCAGACTCACCAGCACCTTCAACCTCCTCGTAGGCCCGCACCCGCCATCACCAAGTTCTTCACCGCCTAGTGTACCCTTCTCCACTGCCTCCAGTGCCTCAGCTTCCAGTGCCCCTACTGTAGGCGCTAGCACCGCGCCACTTGCGCCTCCCTGCAATGCACGCCTGCACCCGCCTTCAAGCACCCGCAGGCGTGTCCACCCTGTTCCAACGTTCTTACAGGGTGCCCCTCCAATGCTGCCACTCCTCCATGCTCACGCAGGCAACGCCCATAGCACCAGTCTGCCTCACGCGTGCCCCTCCTGTAGGCGCACACCGCTCGTCGCGTCTGCAAACCGCTTCAGTCTCCAGCGCCTCCCTGCAGGCGCTCCCTCTCCGCAGGAGTGCGCACATCTCCACCCAGCCCATAGGTGTGAGCCCCTTCACTGCAGGCGCGCCCACTTTGCTTCCACCCTCCAGCGCTGCCCCGCAGGCAGCCCCCCTGCTGCAGGCACTGCACCCGTAGACACCCCACCACGCGCCTCAACCGCACCCTCACCTCTGCCTGCTCCAGCCCTCCTGTAGGTGCCTTCACCACCACCACACCTCCGCGTGCTCTCATCAAGCAACGCACGGTAGCAGCAGCCACTTCACTGCTGCCACTTCTCCTTCTCCGGCCGGCCATCTCCGTCGACATCGCGGCCTCCATCGGATAGCCCTCATCCTCGCCGACCTCCCTAGCCTCTCCATTGCCCGCCGGTGCTCTCTCTCTCTCGCGAGGAGGAGAGAGAGCAAAATGCTTTATTTTGAATTCAATTAAAATTTACATTCACTGCCATTGCCACCAGAATTTGATTTTTATTTATTATTATTATATTATGGTAAAATTACGCATGCACACTCATATTCTCTGATAATTGCACATTAATGATATTCACCTATTTCAAGATTGGTTTTAGGCTTAACCTGTGCACTAATTTTCTCTAGTACACGTCACGTGAAAATTACATAAAATCATCATAGATTTATTGAAGATTTCACTGAGGGTAAACTACACATATACCCTTATCTTTTTAAATTATTGTGAATCTACTTTCCATCGCATTTTATGACAGATTTGAATAGGGATTTCACAATTTACTGAAAGAATATAAAATAATCGAGAGTTTATTGCATAATTGCCTCCCTGTGGACACGACCCGCTCTTCTATGAGTGGTTATTTTTATTTTTGATTAGTCGATTTTTCGACCACCTAAATACTACAACGTAAAGCGGAAAGTCGACTCATCAAATTGGCGCCGTTGCCGGGGAGGCAACAGACGCAATAGATTTACTTTATTATTTTTTTGAATATTATGAGTTGCGAAATTATCTGATCAATTTTTTTTTTTACTATGCAAGGAATTTGACACGGCAACAGGTGCAGCAAAGCAATGACATTGAACCTGAACGACATGCACAGCGGAGATGATCTTTTTGGTGGACCTTGATGCCACTTGGAGGATGGCAACAGGAACACGTGGGCCTTGATCCCACGCACATAGGCTTATGGAGAAGCCTATTCTGATTTAGGCAGTAGATCTTAGTTAGATTTAGTTAGATAGACATTAGAATTTAATTTTTGTCTTTTGGACCCTTGTCGGGTATTTTTGGGAACGTGTTCCCCATGCTGCTTTATTTCTTATCACTCTTGTATGCGGGAGCGTATTTTCAGGAGCGTGTTCCCATTTATTTAGATTAGAGGATTATTTGAACTGCATTTTGGTTAGTTAGTTAGATTAGGTCTGTTTGTTATTATTATTATAAAAAAAAAATTTGAACTGCCTGCTAGAAGCTGCATATCTATTGGATGACCATCTAGGACTGAATGAGCAGCATCTAGTTTATTTCTATTGCATTGCATTCATTATTGCATGAAGAAAGCTGGAGTTAGGTACGTCTTCTCTTGAGCATTAATTACTTGTCATGCATATGCATTGAACCTAAATCTAAGACCACTAAAGTGCTTGAATCAAATTAATTCAGTGGTCACTTTAAAAAATTGGGACTGTTAAGAGGTTCGACTTTAAAATCTGTGACTGAAAATTGTGTGCAAAAGGATCCTATTTGCGAAATTTCAAAAATCAAAAACACGATCGTATACTTGCATACTTGAGACACTGTGCACCTCACACATAAGGTCACTAGATAAATTTCTACCTCTCCTCTTTTGCACCACAAGGGAAGTTGGTCGGAAATCAACAAGCCTATCCACCAAGTTACTTCGATTCCTCGTGTGTGGGCTCGATTCGAGACTTCCATCCCTTGCGAGTAAGTTATAGGCACCAGTGAAGGTTGGCCTAGGAAGCAAACTTTTTTGCAAAACTTGTGTGGCAACCAACTAAACATATAACTCTAAGACCTACAATCTACTAAAAATAGATCCCATTGAATTTGCATTTGCTTTGACAGTAGAACCCTCTAGGAAGTTTCTGCTTGTATTCTGAATTCTTCTAAATCCTAAGAGTGTTAAAACTGTTTTGCTTAAAGAAATGGATTACCCTTACTCCTATCAGTTAGATTATCAGAGTCAATACTTCCCATCTTTTAATCAGGATCCCATGCCCCGAGTGTATCCATCCTTTGATGGGTACATTGAAAATTCCTGGGATCATTCTTATTCTTATCCTGGGAGTACTGGCTTGATAACTCCCACTTTTGAGCAGAGCCTAGGAGAGGGATTTCCCAACCCTGAAATCCCTACTTCCATGCAAACACCCAACCCTCCCACCCTTCATGATTTTCTGTATCGAGATTGGACCGATACCCCTAGGCAACCAGAGCCTGAAATTGACTATCCTCCCCAACTTGATAATAATAGCTTCTCCTCTTTTATGATAGAAATGCAAAAACAGCAAAAGGAAATGATGGAATCAATGGGAGAAATGTTGAGGAATAGTCAACAATTAAATGAAGAAATAAGACAACTTAGCTACACGCTTTCCAATAATCCTGATCCGTACCCATCCCATCATGATCATGAAAATAATTTTGAGGAACCTAATGACAATAGGGATCCAATTTTATGTAGCTATCACTTAGACTATCCCAATGACACACGGCCACTAGAGGACAACGATCATCCACTTGAACTATATTGGAGTCAAAAGCAAGGGAAGATGGTACCGCTTGAGGACCTTGACCCCAATTGATGATAGTATTCTCCTTACCCCTACCAAACCGGGTCAAGGTTATATTGTTCCTATCACTTCCCCTATTGATTATTTGGTGGAATCCCATTCTACCCTTAGTAAGCCTACTCCTGACCCTCCACTTAGGGAATCAACACCTACCATTCAGCATCCTAAGGATTTAAATGCATTCAATGAAGGTGACCCTACTGGAATGGAGGATGAATTAGATCAATTTTGGTCTCAGGGATATGAAGAGTCTAATTCAGAGGATGAGGATGCCCCAATAGAGGAACCTCGACTGAAAATCTAGAGTGAATCACAGGGGAATTATTTATCATTTGAGGATTTACCTCCAGAGGATAGAAATAATATGATAAAATCCAGATTCCTCCTTTCTTTTGAGAGTCATCCTTCATCAAAACAGGAGTTGATATTAGAGGAGGACAAACAAAATAATGAGAAGTCTATGGGAGACTCT
Organism: Thalassia testudinum; assembly: GCA_037157565.1. Classification (NCBI taxonomy): domain Eukaryota; kingdom Viridiplantae; phylum Streptophyta; class Magnoliopsida; order Alismatales; family Hydrocharitaceae; genus Thalassia; species Thalassia testudinum. Next base: position 139,596,779 of record JAZHRO010000063.1, read on the forward strand.
CGGGGATAAAACACGTCAATTGAGGATTTATACCCCGAGAACAATAACGAATTCAATGATATAGGCTTGCTCCAAAATATTAAGGCTGATCCTCCGTTAGAAATAACTGAAGTTACTGATCCAACTCCTAATGAATCACATATACACCTCGACAAAAATTTGACTGAACCAAACGAATCTGGGGATGAGCTTAATGATAATGATTCTGACATGTTGACCCTACCATCAAAGAGTTCTAATTTGGAGTCTACCCTTGATTCAAATATGACTCCTAGGCGAGGTAATATGCAGTTGTCTACAACTGTTAGGGAGTATACATAATCTGAATCATTGTTGGAATTAGACCTAACACCGACTAAGCCCTCATTGGACTTAACCATTACCTTCCAACACTGCAAACAACCCTTATACTCCCTAACTAATCCTTAGCTTAGATCTCTGCTCATGTGCATTCTTTCAGGAGAATATATAGGCCAGTATATCCTTGGGTAGAATGGCAAGTGTGGATTGATGCTTGTACTTTTACTCTCGCCATTCAAGGGTTTAAACTAATAATGTGTATATCTTTCAAAACCCATCCTACTCTGGAGGTTCCTTGTTATCCTCCACTTATTCCGTTGAGGGAGGTCCCTTTTCAATTTCCGTTTATTATTCCTACATCTCCCAAGGTAGCCAATAAGGTTCTTCGCTTTCACATCTTCTGGCAAGCATTTGGTATTACGTTGCATCATCAGCTCGCCAACATCCGTGGCTACCTATTTTCTAGGCCTGCACTGTTACGCATATTTTTAGGGCCTAACCTTCTCTATTTGGAACCAGACTTATAGGTTCCTTCTAAGTCTGGATGCTGACAGAAAATGCAGCGCTTGTTGGGAGGCAACCCAGTAGTCAGTATAACATCATCTTCAGTTGATTTCTTTCTTTTCTTTTCCTATTTTAATTTTACAATGGGGACATTGTAGAATTTAGGCATGGGGGAGTGCATTTGCATTTTGGGAAGTATTCATGCATTTAGGTTAGTATATAAAAAAAAATTTCCTCTTTTCTTGAGCTGAATGGGTTAGTCCCTAGAAAAATACCTTTGTTATTGGAGATTTTTCTTCCGGAATTATTTCTTATGTTTAGAATCCAGTATATTTATTTCACATGCACATAGACTTGGTAATGGATCCTTGAGAAAAACCAATGAGCATTTGTAGTCCACTGAACCCTTGGACAGTTTATAGGGAGTCAGGCATACTATCTTCCAGTAGATCCACCTCATATTTGTGAGAAGAAAGTAGAGAGATTACTGGTGCGCTAAGTCTAGTGCAAGGACTCTTAAGTTTTGGATAATTAGATGATGATACTTCAAAGTTAGGCGCAGTTTTCACTCTCTGTTCCTGTGTGCGTACTTTGAGTGAATTCCTGAGAGTCACCAAATAAGGCAGATACACAGAGATTAAGTCTTAATAAAGCTATGACTATGGTGGATAGTTACGACCGTCCTTCATACAGTCCTCAGCTGAAGGAGGGTAATAGTGTCAAAGGTCAGAAATACGCCTGTCCTATCCATTCCTTCTTGGTGCCGAGAATAGGCACTTCCACCAAATAAGCCACACAACTTCCTCTTGACCATCATCATCCCTAATAATGCCTCGTAAATAAAAGTCTATATCGTGTTGTGTTGATTGAAAAGGAAACAAAAACAAGAAGAAATAAAAAAATTAAAAAAAGAAAAAAAAAGAAGAGAGAAAAGAAGAAAAAGAAGAAACAAGAAGGACAAAAAGAAGAAATAGCTATATTAAAAAAAAAGGTCCAAGTTTATGATGTAACACTATTTCTGAGGCAATAGAACACCTATCGCGTTCTACCAAATTTGACCCATACCTACCTTCTAGTATTTCTGATCTCTCAAATACTAGTTGAGGACTCTAACTTAGTTGTAGAGTTATTAGGACTTTAATTGACGTGCGGATGCCATGTGAGGCCACCAAATAGTGAGTACAATTTCTAAATCTGGCAAGATTTGTGATCTCAGAAGGAAAATGAAGAGGGAGTGCCCAGGAACATCAAGAGAGTACAGTTGTATAGCCTCTCTCAGAGTTGACTTGTCTAATAGTCTAGAGATCTAGAGTCTACAGTACTAGACTATATGTAGCACCAGATGAGTGTGTGCCACCAAATATAAATCCATTCAACTCGATATCTCCTACCTAAGCCAAATGCCGAGGTCAAATTACAAATTATCGTCTGCTTTATCCCCGAGGGAAGTAGTCGCCTATCCCAACGCAATATTTACCAAGGGTGAAGTACAAACTCCCAATGCGAATTGGCTTTTTCACTTGAATCCGTTACTTAGGCTATTATCACGTCATATTTGTCTAGATCTCTAATGTTTTGAAGTAAGAAAAGAAGAAATCTTCTGATTACTTCTATTTTTGCTAGGGACTAGCAAATCTTAGGCATGGGGGTATTTGATGAGTCCATTTTAAAGGACTAATATTACACCTAAGTAACTTTAATTATATCTTTTAGGTTTGTTAATAACTATATTAAGTTATAGAATGTTTGCATGCATCATAATTTAGGTTTACATCTATTCTATAACTTAATATGTGCTTTTCATATGTAGGAAAAATAATTGGCAAAAGAATGAGGAAGAAAGGGTAAATTACCCTTTCAAATAACCGGCGGCTGCTCTTTTCCACATCCTCCAGGCACCCTCAACAGCCGCCGGCCAGAAATAGTTAAGGGATTTGAAAATCCCTTAACTCTCGTAGGCGCAAATGAGGAGTTAAAAATGCAAGGCAGAGAAAGGAGAAGAGATCCATCTTCCCCCTGGTGGGGAACAACTCCACCGCATGCACTGTGCCTATGCCCGCTCATTCTCCACCTTGCGCGCCCGTAGGAGTGTGCCCGTCTCCAGCACTAGGCGTAGCACTGCAGACCCACCAGCACCTTCAACCTCCCCACAGGCCCGCACCCGCCATCACCAAGTTCTTTACCGCCTAGCGCACCCTTCTCCACCGCCTCCAGCTCCTCAGCTTCCAGCGCCCCTACTGCAAGCGCTAGCACTGCGCCACTTGCGCCTCCCTACAGCGCACGCTTGCACCCGCCTTCAAGCGCCCGCAGGCGCGTCCACCCTGTTCCAGCGTTCTTGCAGGGTGCCCCTCCAATGCTGCCACTCCTCCACGCTCACACAGGCAATGCCCATAGCACCAATCTGCCTCATGCGTGCCCCTCTTGCAGGTGCACATCACCCGCCACACATTGCCCCTCCTGCCCTGCACACACCAAGACCGCTTCACCCTCCAGCGCCTCCCCGCAGTCGCGCCCTCTCCGCAGGTGTGCGCTCATCTCCAGCCAGCCCGCAGGTGTGTGCGCCTTCACTGCAGGCGCACCCACTTCACTTCCACCCTCCAGCACCGCCCGCAAGCACACCCCCCTACTGCAGGCGCTGCACCCGCAGACACCCCACCGCACGCCTTAGCCGCGCCCTCACCTCTGCCTGCTCCAGCCCTCCTGGAGGCGCCTTCACCACTACCACACCTCCGCGCGCTCTCATCAAGCAACGCATGGCAGTAGCATCCTCTTCACTGCCGCCACTTCTCCTCTGCCGGCTGGCCACCTCTGACCATCTCCGTTGATGCCGTGGCCTCCATTGGATAACCCTCATCCTCGCCGACCTCCCTAGCCTCTCCACTACCCTCCGGTGCTCTTTCTCTCTCGCGAGGAGAGAGAGCAAATGCTTTGTTTTGAATTCAATTAAAATTTACATTCACTGCCATTGCCACAAGAATTTGATTTGTATTTATTATTATTATATTATGGAAAAATTGCACATGCGCACTCATATTCTCTGATAATTGTACATTAATGATATTCACCTATTTCAAGATTGGTTTTGCGCTTAACCTGTGCACTAATTTTCTCTAGTACACATTATGTGAAAATTACATAAAATCATCATAGATTTATTAAAGATTTCAGTAACGGTAAACTGCACATATACCCTTATCTTTTTAAATTATTGTGAATCTACTTTCCATCGCATTTTATGTCAGATTTGAATAGGGATTTCAAAATTTACCGAAAGAATATAAAATAATCGAGAGTTTATTGCATAATTGCCTCCCTGTGGACACGACCTGCTCTTCTATGACTGGTTATTTTTATTTTTGATTAGTCGATTTTTCCACCACTTAAATACTACAACGCAAAGCGGAAAGTCAACTCGTCAGTAACCTTAATAAGTATGAGTCAATTAGATCCTAGGTGGATCTAATTGGGTTGGGGTGCACCCAATCAACTATAGGTGCACCCAATTAGGTATGAGATGGTTCAATTGGGTTAGGGATAGGATAAGTAGGGCTATGGATAGTGGACTAGGCTCAGGAGGTCTCTAATTAGGTTTCCTAGGGTGTCAGTGGGGTTCCTAGGTCAAAATAGGCAAGCTAAAGCTTCCAACACCAAAATCAGGAACCAGAGAGTAGTATTAGACGTCCAGAATAGTGGTCAGACATCTTATATTACAAAATTGGACATCTGGACATTAAATTAAACGTCCAATTCTATTTCAGTATGAGCTCTACCTTCCTGGATTGTTATTCTGCAGAAATCAGATGTCCAGCTAGATGTCTATACATCTTGAAAGGTGCTGGAGAGTGGGTTTTAAGTTTTCTATGGTGGGTTTTGGTTCCTAAGTGTTTGGGAGAGGGATAGGGGGGATAAGAACATGGATAGTGCTATCCATGTTTGGGTTTTAAGGCTAAGGTGTCTTAATGGAGGTTGTTTTGGGTTTGGGAAGGTTGTCCTAGGGTTTCTAGGGGTAGAGATAAGGCTATCCTCCTCACTCCTCTTATCTGGATTAGTCTTCTTCTTCCTTTATTGCTTTATTCCACTATCTCCTTCATCTTGGATCACTTTATTACCTGCAAATAGTAATAAAAGTCATTAAATAGCAGGATATCTCATCTTATTCTAAATAGACTGATGCACTGCATGATATGCAAGATATGAGTGCAATATCCACGAATTAAGCTAGGTTCAGACATTATTTAGGTTGATTAGGACCCATGATTGCTGTGCAATCATACCCCCATGCCTAAACTTTGCTAGTCTCTAGCAAATGCAAGACTAAATGCCTGACTAAGTTGTTTACAAGTTCGATCCCTAAAGGACTAATTATTCTTTTAATCAAAAAACTTGACTAAATATTTTTCTCCTTTTGTTTCATCTAGAAATCTTGAAATCTAGATACGTGAAAGTTCAGCTATGTAGCTTTCTCAACGGATTCAAGTGAAAGACCTGATTCACCTCTAAAGTATGTGCTTGACCCCTAGTAAAATTCTAGCGGGATAAGCAGACTTCTTCTCTCAAGGTATTCAAGATATTTTATGAATTTCACCCTAACTTTAAGCTTAGGTAGAGAATTTTAGAGGGAAATGGTTGTTTATTTGGTGGCTCACTCTCACTTGGTGCTACATAAAAATTAGTACTATAGAATCTAGATTCCCAAATTATTAAGTAACTCAACTCAGAGAAAGATGAGAAAAACTATGCTCTCTTTTGGTTCCTTTGTATTTATTCTCTCTTTTTCTTTTCTTTTTCTTTTCTTTTTCTTTTCTTTCTTTTTCTTAGAGCTCACAATCACACTAGATTCACACATATGACCCATATTTGGTGGTCTCACTTGATATTAACTCTTTAATTGAGTTCCCATAACCCTAACACTAAGCCAAAATTCCTCTACGAGTATTCAGGTGGTCAGAAACACAGAAAAGGTGGGTTAAGGCCTTATTTGGTGGTATTGCCTCAATGTAATTAAAAACATTACGTACTCATAAACTCTTTTTCTGCTTTTCTTTTTTTTCTTTTTCTAATTTTTTTTCTTCTTTTTCTCTTTTTTCTTTTTTTCATTTTTCACTTTTTTTTAATACAACACAAGCTAGCACACATTCATGAACTTTATTGAGGAGGCATTATTAGGGATTGGTGGTACTCAAGGGACATTGGGTGGCTTATTTGGTGGAAGTGCCTACTCACGGCACTGGAAGAGACAGATAGGACGGTGTATTTCTGACCTTGACATCAATACCCTCCTTTAGTCGAGGATTCCATAAAGAATGGTCGTAACCATTCACCTTAGCCCTAATTTTATGAAAACTCACTCTCTACATATTTGCCTTTTTTTGTGGCTCTCAAAATTTCATGCAAAAATGTATACGTAAAATTCGAGAGCAAAAACTATGCCTAATCTCTGAGTATCATTACCTAATTATCTAGGATTCCAGATTCCTTGCACTAATCTTGAGCACTAATACACTCTACTCTCATTTCACACAATTTGGTGGATTTTTGGAAGAAGATTTTCCTGACTCCCAAAACACTATCCAGGGGTTCAGGAAAAGAAGCACTGCTTCTTCTCGACAAACTGAAGACGTTCATCAGTCTTCATCGTGAATCCATTGCAAAATCTACATGTGAGTGAAAATTGTACTAAATTCTAGATTACAGGAATCAACTAGAGGATAAAATCCCTAATACATTCTTTTGATAAAAATCTTATTCATGAATGCAATATATATAAATGCTACTTGTAACCTTTCAATGTTGCACTTCAAAAATTTCCCTAATTCGGGTTATATATAGCTTGACCCTAAATTTAGAACAAAAAGGTGAATGGATGAGTCGAAAGTGGCTGTTGCGAATGATTTTTAGCTCCAATGCAAACATTGGAGGTGGAGTCGATTGTTCTTAATTGAAGGACCCTAAAGTGCAATTAGCATGATGTACGAAAGGTTTTTCCTTGGTGTTGGTAGAAAAAAAGAAAATTTCAGTTTACAATTACTACCCCCCATGCCTGCTTTCTTGCATGCCCTCATGCATGAATATAATGAAAAATTACTTAAGACAAGGGTAAGTGGGTAGAGATCACCTAGAATAACTCCTGAATTTTGCCATTCCACTTATTCCAACACCTAAAATTGATATGCAGGGAAAATATGACAAATAAAATATGCTATATATAAGTGCTGAGATTAACACCTCCAGCTGAGAGTACATTAAAAAGGATATATCAATACAGTATTGAGAATGGCGAGTAAAATGATATGAACTTTAATCTCATTCGCCAACAGCAGGCTGCAAATGTGGACCAGCTGTCCATGAATTCCAAGCCCAAATAATCAGAAAAATATGTAGATGGGGCTTGGAATTATCTGCAGCCAGATTCCACGGAAGAAAGATAGATAAATACGGGTGCCTGGAAGAAATGAAGGTGAAGGCATCCCGAAGAGGTGATGGAGAATGTGGGTGGTAGAGGTATGGGTAGAGTCGTGTGGGGTGAAATCATATGGGTCTTGATAATGGTGACAAATGGAAGGCATGACCCAAGTATTGTGGTTAGATTTGGAAATCAAGGTCCATTGATCAGTTTTTGTCTCTACCAAAGATGTTTGGGTATCAACTTCTTTTATCTTTTCAAAAATTTTCAATTCTAATTCCCAATTATCACACGATTCCCCAAAATTTCTAACTTCCTCTGATAACTCATCATATGTTATCTCCAATAGTATTTCAATCTCTTGAATATCCTTTTCATAAGAGGATATTTTCTTCTTCTCACTTAGATGAAATTGGTCGTTAGATTTAGTAGTGAGTCCCTCCTTGAAAGTGGAATGGGCTAAATCATTGATTGAGGAGTCATTAAGGTATTTTTGATTTTGTTGCTCTGTGTATGTGATCATTTGAATTAATTCATCAATGTCTCCATGGGTATTCTCAAATACAACAAAATCATATTCAGGTCCCTTAATGCTTGGTTCCTCAAAATGAAATGATTGGTATTCAAGCCCTAAATCATGATCATGATTCTCGAATAAATCTCCATTCTCAACTTCAGTAGGAACATCAATATCATCCACCTCGGGTGTTTGATCAATAGAATCCTACATGACCACCACCGAATCACAAATTGATTGTGACACACCTAACCCAAATTCAAACATTTCTGATTTCTATTGCTCATCCCAAATTCTATGAAACTCTTTTCTTATATCATCATATTCTCTTGCACTAGCTTCTTTTATTTCATGAATCATTTTGATCAATTAAGTAATCTGGGATTCATTGCAAGGGGCAGGGGTTTGAATTGGGCTTGGTCGATCAAGATAGTCAACCATGCTATCAATGATTTGATTTGGTATTGAGGGTGACCTATGTGATCTAGTGGATTGTTGATTTGGGTCATGCAGTTCTACCCAGGTGTCAATTGCCATGGTTTCTTCCGAATTGCCCTCCGAATCACTTTCCATGTCATCTAGAAAATACCCTGACTTTGTTTTCTTAGCGGCTGCATAAATATCAAAGTGAATCTTCTCATTGCCACTACTCATCTCCATACATCTTGAGTAACAATCAATCTATGCATTGGCTGTAGCCAAGAAAGGTCGACCCAGAATGATGGGTGAATTACTTAGCTTCTCCGATATATTCATGTCCAAGACAATAAAATCAATCGGAAAGCTAAGACCTTGCACTTCAATAATCACATCCTAAACTACCCTTTAGGTGTTTTGATGGAGCCATCTACCATTCTAATGGTGACAGGTGTGTGGTGCAGATCTCTAAGTCTGATGCAGTCAAAAAGGGTGGTGGGAATCAAGCTAATGGAAGACCCTAGATCTACAAGGGCTCTATTGAAGGTGAATCCCTTGATGGCACAAGATGTGAAAGGTTTTCCAGGGTCGGTCTTTTTGGGTGGTAGAGTGCTAGAAACAAATGCACTTATGTTGGTGGATAGAACCACCTCTTTAGGTGTGCAGGTCTCTTTCTTTCCTTGTGACTCTTTCTTTAAGGCTACAAGAAAAGGTAAATAAGTCAAGTCAGGTTTAGAGGCCATTTTCTTCTTTTTGTCCCTAGAGTCTGAGTCAAAGCTGGATGTGGGTTTAGTCTTATGATTTTTGGTTGAGCCCAAATTAGATCATTTGGGTGGGCTCTTAGCTTCTCTTCCTTTTAGAGGCCACAGATTTGGCCCTCGCACAATGGCATGTACGATAGATTGGACAAGGGGTCGGAAGAATAGGTGAACAATAGGAGTGTGCATACGGGGATAAAGTGATTCTTGAAGTCTCTTGATTTGATCCCCTTGAGATTTCACTTGATTTTCCATCTTAGTCAACCTTTCTTCATTTTTCTTGTCAAAGTCCAACAAAATGTTCATGATATCTTCACGGGTGGTTGAGGGTTGGGTTGGACTAGATGGTTGCCCTAAAGTGGTTTGAGTGGAATACTAGGCTGATCTAGATTGATGTTCAGTCTGAGTCGATCTTTGTGGTGGCCATGAAAGATCAGGGTTGTCTCTCCACTCAGGGTTATACGAATCCATATATGAATCAATAGGTGTATTGGCCTGAGTGGGGCTGACTATAGAGGGAGTTGATTGAGAACCTATTTTGTGGTCCTGTACTTGTGATCCATTATTCCAATTCCTTAGTGATATATCATCAGGTACAGGTGTATCAGAAATGGTGCATTCCTCAAATGATTTACCCAAATCATGGATTAGGTCCAAAGGTGCCTTTTGGGCTGGCTGAGTCTACGATGCCTCCCTATGGTATCAAGAATCAGTAAAGTAGCTAGTGGATCCAAAATATGGGTCACTAGACCCACTAGACTGGTTGTTCCAAGTCTCTTATTCCTAGGAGGAGTGATAAGATTTAGATTGCGCCTGAGATCGTCTAATTTGCTCTAAGAGCTTGGCATATTGATCTGTATGGTCCTTGTTATATTCCCAGAATTCAGCAACTATGGCTTTCAATTGGTTCTAATCTAGATAAGGGTCAGATCCATGAGGTTTAGGCTCTAAATAAGCTGGGGGATAAGGATGATCATATCCTAGCTGGTTAGGATGAGTCTCCCAACTAGGAGGAGTCGAAATCATGGTTGGGTTGGGAGATGGAGGACCCTGAGGGTCAAAAGAATGATATGGGTTCATGGGTAATTGAGAAAAGATGCGGATAGAGATAAGAGATAGTCTTCCTTAGGAAGACACAACTAGCTACAAGGGGCTGGTGGAATTAAGGCAAAGGCCTAGGAAGAAAGATGAGAGAGCCCCAAATCAAGCAAACAAGCTAGCTTAAATTGTATACCCTAATTGGATCTAAACCTGGTATCCTGAAATGGAACTAGGTTAAACTAACCCTTGTATTACTTGGCTGGCCAGAATGGTGGAACCCCCTAGGACACCCTGCACGACGGGACACCACTAGAGGTTAACGCAGTTACCACACCGACCTTTCTTGTCACCAGTTGGTCCAAACAGACAAGGCCTTGATTTTCACCCAATTAAATTTTGGTTACCAAGTAAATTTATCCTGCCTAGGACACGTCTACTTAGTTTTAGGCTTGGGCTTAGAGTGCTCTTGGAATGTGATTGGGCGTTTTGGGGGTGTTGTCCTTAAAATTGGATTGAGAGTGTGAAGTGCACAAACAAAGGATTTGCAATACAAGCTTTAATTGGTGTAGTGGCTTGTATGGTTCAAGTGCAGTATTAATTTATTTGAGGGTTTCCTTGTTTAAGTCAATTCAAACAAGGTTGTAGTGGAGCACGCAACAGGTTTTGCAAGTCCTAATTATTTTATGAATTTCCTTTAAGTATGGCATGTAAATGTGCTCTACCCTAGTGTGGAATCCCTAATATCAAATAGGTCTATATGATGCATTTAAGTCCAATAATGTAGAAGTGGTACGACCCAATCAAGGAAAATAATGGTCCTAATGCACCACTACTAAGTGAAATAGACCTAATTGGTTGCCTAACTTGAAATGTAGATCAAATCAAATTTAAGTGGGTGAGGGGAAGACAACCAATCAAATCTGATCCCCTCTCATGCAATCACACACAAATAATGCTTAGACGGGTTTGTTTTGGGTCTCTAAATTTAAACCCTAATGTGAAACACCTAGGTTTATTCTTCTTCTAACAATTTACAGTCAGACCTTAGTCGGACTTGAAATCACTCCACAAATTAGTAAATAAATCAAAATAAAATGAACTTTGGAAGCGATCTTTTTTTTTTCAATAAATGTTTTAGGTAATATTTTTTTAATATTTTTACTATTTCATGCAATTTTTCATGAATTTTTATGTTTCAGGTGGTCAAACAGACCAGGTGGACCCCCTGCGACAAATGCAGTTTGAAACAGTATCAAAAGAAATCCAAAAATTCTTGAAAATTTACAGAAAAAACTAGGTTTTAGCAGCTTTCCAACTCCACAAATTTCATATCAATCTGATTTATGCAGAGGTCAAAATTACTATTTAAGGTTGGATAAAAATAGAATACAGACTATTCTGACCCCCTTCCACTATACAAATTTTTAAAATTCATATAGTGTGAACTTTTACAAATAAAAGGTGGATTTGGAAAGCTTGTTTAAAACTCTAAAATCAGACTGAATCCTAAGATTTTTGGATGCCTAATTTGATGAAAATAAATTTTTTAAAATCGTCAACAATTTCTGGCCAGATTTCCAAATCTGACTTTCGTGTGTTTAAATAGTTTCCAAGTTAAAACACACACCAAAGAAAGAATTTTTTTTTTGTAAATTCAAATCCGAAAATTTGAATTTGAATATATATATATATATTTATATATTTTGATTTTTTTTAACCTAAGAAAGCAACAAAGAGAGGATGAAGAAAATACCTGTGGTCTTCACCATGGGTCGATGTGTGAGCGGAACCTTGTATTGACCTACAATCAAATCAAACAGAAGTTAAGCAAATCCAAATCTGTACTCGCGTGTTGCCTCCCTGGCAACTGCGCCACTTGACAAGTGTGGAAATCTCAAGTTTTCGGAAAACAATGTCATAGTATAGTTACGAAATCCCCTTGACAAAAACATTTATAATATCGAAACTCAATAGATTTTATTCTTTTGAAAACTTGAGTCCCGATCGTTTGTCTTTGGGAGGCATAAAAATAAGTTGAGATTTGAATCGATTTTTCTAACCTAAATCTAACCTAATATTTTTGGTCTTTTTATCTTTTGTGCTTTTATTTTAAGACACAAAATGAAACCTTGATCTAGACATGCTAGCAAAAACCTAAGTGACTACGTGCATATAAGTGGGGCCATGGTGGCTGTGCATGGTGTGACAAACCTAAAGGGGACACTCCTAGCTAAACTAATAGGCATGCATCAAAGTGTAAGCCGTGAAGATAACAGCATGCACATAAACCATTAGACAAGAGTGTCATGCATCAAAAATTAAGTCACTATAAAATCCAGATACATGGAAATAAAGTAAAACTAAAGAAAGGGATCAATGAATATGGGCTAAGGAGAGGCCTTCTTGGCCGTCCACTAAAGAGAGGAGGATGGGTGTGTGCACCCAAGTGGAGAGAGGAGGGTGTTGCACCCTTTCTCTACCAATGGTCATCCTTCAGAAGACCTCGAGGAGGGTCTTCTCTATGGACGCCTAAGAGGAAAAGAAAATGGGGGCGTGGACCCTCTATGGAGGAATAAGGAACACGCCCAAAAGAAGAAGAGAGGGTGGAGAACCCTTCTTCTTCTTGCCACCCTTGAAGAAGCTTGGAGGAGAGCTTCTTCCTAGCCGTCCATGGAGGGAACCTTAGAGGAGGAGGACGGCCTTGAGAGTGAGAGGAGGAGGTGTGGTCGCAAGTTGAGAGAGGAAGAGAGTGAATGGGAGAGTGGGATTGGCGTGAATCAACTTTTCTTTTTCTTTTATGGGAAGGGCCATTCAATTGGTTGCCACTTTTGGTGGCTCCAAAAATAGCATGCACCACTTATTTAGGATCTAGGTTTGACATATAGGTTTTAGGGTTTCCAAGAGGGTGTGCGTGGGTTTTTTGTTTATGGTGGGCGACAACTAATGGGTGGGTAGATTAGGAAGGTGTATGTGTGTGTGTGTGTGTTTTTCGTAGAGGAAAGTAATGGTTTTGGTAAATCTAGGTTAGGTTGACCTAGATTGAGTGGGTATGAATCTAATTGGGCTTAGGAAAATCTAATTGGAGAGGATTGAACCTAATTGGGTCTGGGTCAAGTCTAATTGGATGTGTGCGTGTGTGTTTAGGTTTAGTTAACCCTAATAGGTATGAGTCAATTAGATCCTAGGTGGATCTAACTGGGCTTGGGTGCACCCAATCGACTTTAGGTGGACCCAATTAGGTATGAGATGGTTCAATTGGGTTAGGGATAGGATAAGTAGGGCTATGGATAGTGGACTAGGCTTAAGAGGTCTCTAATTAGGTTTCCTAGGGTGTCAGTGGGGTTCCTAGGCCAAAATAGGCAAGCTAAAGCTTCCAACACCAAAATCAGGAACCAAAGAGTAGTATCAGACGTCAGACGTCTTATATTACAAAATTGGATGTCTGGACATTAAATTAGATGTCTAATTCTGTGTCAGTATGAGCTATACCTTCTTGGATTGTTATTCAGCAGAAATCAGACGTCCAGCCAGATATCTGGACGTCTTGAAAGGTGCTGGAGAGTGGGTTTTAGGTTTTCTAAGGTGGGTTTTGGTTCCTAAGTGTTTGGGAGAGGGATAGGGTGGATAAGAACATGGATAGTGCTAACCATGTTTGGCTATCCATGTTTTGGTTTCGAGGCTAAGGTGTCCTAATGGAGGTTGTTTTGGGTTTGGGAAGGTTGTCCTAGGGTTTCTAATGGTAGGGATAAGGCTATCCTCCTCACTCATCTTCTCTAGATCAGTCTTCTTCCTTTATTGCTTTATTCCATTATCTTCTTCATCCTGGATCACTTTATTACCTGCAAATAGTAATAAAAACCATTAAATAGCAAGATATCTCATCTTATTCTAAATGGACTAATGCAATGCATGATATGTAAGATATGAGTGCAATATCCACAAATTAAGCTAGGTTCAGACTTTATTTTGGTTGATTACGACCCATGATTGCTGTGCAATCACCTCCCTGGACCCCCCTCCTCCGACCGTCCAACCATCAAGTTAGATGGCCTAAGCTCTTCCTCTCCTTGTCGCGACCCTCCTCAGCCAAAGGGAGGGCATTCCTCCATCTAAGTCATCATCGCCGCCTCGCCGCTTCTTCCTCCTTCTCCAGCTCCGATCGACCAACACCGGAGCCCTCCGCCTCTCGACCGCATCCCTAAGTCTCTCTATCTTGCCCTTTCCCTCTCTACACTATTTATTCACCTTTGCAACACATGCACAACCGCCAACCAACACCCCCCAAACTTCATTTTCTTTGCCTCCCGCGACACCTACACATCTCCCCACTGCTCGAAACCCGCCGCTACCACCCTCATCAGCTTCACCATGCTCCACTCAAATAAAGCTCTCTATCAGTTCACCCTATTCACCACCCTACGACTCTGTCGAACTCCACACTCACCGCACTACCATCTCGAGGTCATTTAACCTCTATGCTCACTCCCATGCTCACGCCCCACGGGTCTGGGCTTGATCTGATTGCCCAGATACCCGGTTCTGGTGTTGTTCGCTTGGTTTGAGAAATGAAGAAGAGAAAAAGAGAGGAGAGAGGGGGGTTTTGCTCTGCTGCCCTCCTCTTGACTTGTGAGATTTGAAGAGGCCTTTGCCTCTACTGTTATGCTAAGTCTTGTGCTGCAAGCTAAGGGAAGTAGAAGAAGAGAACGAAAAGGAAGAATAGGAAAAGAAGAAGAGAAGGAAAAGAAGAGAGAAACCTCTCCCCAAGGCTTGAATTACTTGAACAAGAAGAGGCCTTTTCCTCTGTTAAGGCATCTGAGTCGATTCTGATATCTGATACCTTGGTTCTGATTGATTAATTTGGGTTGTGCTTGGCTTATCTGATTTGTTACTTTGAGTAGCTTGCTAAACATTGTAGGGTAATTTGGTGATTTAAATCACCATTTTATCCTCTCTTCTTTTTACATTATTGACATTGGATCTCATTTATATATTGATTGCAAATTCTTACATCTTTAACTGTGATCCTGAGTTTTAAATTGCCCTATTGCTCCCTGTGTTCGACCTCGGACTTCAAATTCGAGTAATAAATTATATTTGTTTTTCACACTGATTCTACCTATACTGTAATGCGACAATTTTAAAACATGTTTCAGAGCGACCAACATTTTAGCGCCGTTGCCAAAAAGCAACGTGCAAATTAGATCTCTTGATTGCAATATCAAGTTTGGTACTAACTTGCTACATCTCTTTTGACTTTGATCTATTTTAGGAGATTCATTAAAGAAAAGATCAGCCGCACATCATCCACTCTAGGGGTAGGTAAAACACAAATCTAATCTCCTCTAAGCCCCTAATTCTAAAAAAAAAGCTAAAAAAGGGAAAAAATCAATTAGGGCTACTTGCATTATATTCTTAGATTAATCATCAAGTTGCCGATTTGATACATTATATTTAGAGAACATTCAAACCTTGATTGTGCACTTGCTTAGAGTTTAAGGAATCTAGGGCTATCACCTTCTTGCTTGAGCCCTAGGTACCACATTTGGACAAATTAAGTTAGACCAATCAGAGCCAATTTGGGATTCTAGTTTAGGGTTTGAGAGACACACTTGCTTAAATCAAGAATTGACCTTCCCAAATAGTGTGTGCCTAAGCCTTGGTTGAATTGATCTATCCAAGAAAACCCTAAAAACATGCTCTTAATTCCATTTAAACACTAAAAAAGGGACCTAAATTTCTTAAAGGATGAAACAGGTGAAGTTGACCCATCTTGTTAGGTTAAACAATCTTCAAATTAAGTCACTTTGCACAAAAACATCTAAAAGTTCAAGTGAAGTCATAAGCACCCTTGCTCTTAAAAACTGGTAGACTTAAGAGGTCAAGTCCCCATTCTGGTCTACTTGGATCATCAGTGACAAGGGAGGTCCGGTGGGGTAAACGCTGTAACTCGTGGGGGCGCTCTACCATGTAGGGGTCTTTGCGAGACTCTCCCTCTCTGGCTGCCCAAGTAATTCTTAGGTGGACGGCTTTCTGACTAAGGGGTATCATCCACTCCAAACCTCTATAGTTATCCAAAATTTTTGGGTGTCTTGATTGGGTCCATCACATTCTACCTCTCATCTACTCCATCGGTGCATGTTTGGGAGGAGGTCCTTAAGACCATCCTTAAGGCCTCCATTAGCTACTCATTCCAGTCGAGGCAAAGCCTCGACCTCCTTGTTTGTGCAACAACCCAACCCGATCAATATCTCTTCTGATTCATCTGAACCTAATTCTCCTTCATCCATCATCATGGAGCAACCAACAGAAGAAAACAATCTTGAAAATCAGCTTCAGCACCTCAATGATCTATTCCAAGCCTTTGTAAGCCCACCGCAGCATCCTATGATGTGAGATCACTACAATCCCATTACAGTGGCAATCAAACCTCAAGTCCAAATCCTCACTGGAGGTCCCGATACTGAACTCAAGCCCAACATGATTCATGCTATTCCCAAATTTTGTGGGTGTAATTCCGAGGATCATTTCCAGCATATCAGGCAACTCAAGCATTTGGCCTAGTCCTTTGGGTCTAAAGCTCAAAATCAGGATGTCTTACTCATGAAAATGTTCTCCTTCTCTCTCATGGATAAGGCTGCTTACTGGTACCATACCTAAATGCATCCAATCAACACCTGGGCGGAACTTCAATCCGAGTTTCTAAGAAAGTTCTTTCCTGTTGGTTGGACAAATGCTTTACGGCACCAGGTCACGCATTTCATGCAGCAAGCCGGAGAACTACTTCATGAGGCATGGGATCATTTTTTGGATCTCATGCGAAAGTGCCCCCACCCCGGAGTTCCTAAATGGGAACAAATCCAGTCTTTTTACCAGAAACTCTGTGAGGATATTCGATTATTCATCAATGCGACTTGTGGAGGAAACATCATCGGTCAACATGAAGACACCGTGTGGGAGATTCTCGAGAATATGTGTAAGAACTCCATCAATAATGAATCCATGGGCATGTTCGATCGGATGAATGCCCATGCATTGACGAATTCAAAGGGAGCATGTGAGACACAGGGCTTGTCCTCTTCCGTCGACTTGGAACTGATGGCCAGTCACCTGGACAAGGTCTCTATTATTGAGAAGAAGGTGGATGAGCTAACTCGACACTTGTAGCGAGCCACCTCTATGCAAAACCCGTTCGCGCAACCGCCCTCTAGCAGGGAGGCTGTGCATAACATCTATCACTTATCTTCTTAGGGGATGGACTCGTATCCACCCCCGTTTGATTCAAGTTTCGGAGGAAACTCTAGACCCACCTATTCTAGTTGGGGAAACTCTGAACCCTCGTATTCTGACTTTTCCGAGGCTCCTCAGATCTACGACAACCTCAACACCATTCAAAATGATCCATTCTCAAGCACCTACAACCCTGAATGGCGTAATTACCCTAATTTCACGTGATCAGGGAACAATCAAAATCAGAGACCTCAATATCAGCCCCGACCACAAGCTCCTCGTCCATATCAGCTACCTCAGCCTCTGCCCAACCCAATGTATCAATCCAGGCTGACTCATGCTAATCAAATGACTCTTATCCTTCTGACTCTGGCTAACATTCAAAAGATGAATGCTGCTATGCAAAAATAGCACAAAGACCAGATGGCAAATCCCCACCAACCTGGTGCACTTCCTTCACAACCTCTGCCTAATCCAAATAACGTGTCAAACTAGAGATGCATTATGAACCCGACTCAGGGCCAAGCTCACTTTGTTTATCAAGCCCCTTTTAATCCATCACCTGACAAGATGGAGGCTTTGACATCATGCGCGAGTTATCAGCAGCAATCACCTCTTTTACCCACACCAACCCAAAACTAGGCAAGATTGAATTCTGTTACTACTCGTAGTGGCAAAGCAACACAAAACCTACCTTGTCCAAGCCACTTTTAGGCTGGTAATGCAACCCTAAACCTAAGATAGTCATCCAGGATACCTCTATCCCAGATCAAGAACCCACAAAGGTTCCATTTCCCGAGGCCTTGACCAAAGGAAAAAGGAAACCCCAACCTGTGGCACTTGAGGAGGACCTGGTTAAGCTCTTTGAGCAGGTCCAAATAAACATCCCCTTGATGAATGCGATACGCCACGTACCGACTTACACACGATTTCTGAAAGACATGTGTACACCTAAGCATAAGCCGCGATCCAAAGATGGGAAACTGATCGTATTGTCAAAGCAAGCCAGCTCCATCATTTTGAGCAAACTTCCGCCTAAGGCAAAAGACCCAGGCATCCCTCTAATCTCCTGTGCAATCGGTGATATGCAGTTCGACCGAGCCTTACTAGACCTAGGAGCTTCCATAAATTTGATACCTACATCCCTACTAGACTACTTGGAAGAATCAGATCTTAAACCGATAGAAATGACCTTGCAATTAGCTGATCGATCGATTAAGTCACCAAAAGGAATTCTCGAGAATGTCATAGTTAGGGTACATGATTTCTATTTTCCAATGGATTTCATTGTCTTAGACATGGATGCTCCTGAGAACATGAAGAATACATCGATCATATTAGGGAGACCCTTTCTGGCCATTGCCAGGGCCAATATTAATTGCAAGGAGGGCTAAATTGAATTAAAATTTGGGTGGAAGACAATGAAGATCGACATTTCTAAGGCCCAACAAGGAATTAATTGCAGAGTTATAGAATAAATTTGTGATACGAGGATGTGGTTAATGATGCAAAAAATCACGTGATTTGTAATTAGGGTTTTTAAAGTCATAACACGCGAAATCGCATACGCTTTTAAATTTCTAATCCTAGATAATGGGCTATCTAGGGTTGTCCAAGGAGGAAATATGCTTGCAAATCAACTCTCTTGTTTAGAAAATAAATCTCAACTTTCTTTTTAGTTTTTTCAATATATCTTTTTTTTTGTTTTGTAAATGAAATAACAAGGATTTTGAATTAATGCAAACTACTCCAAATAGTAACCCTAGGTGACAAGAACTACCTTCCTTCTAAGCTCACCCTAGGCACGTGAAGGCCTAGGGTAATTAAAGAGGAAGGGAAGTGAGTGCACAAAAGGGAAAATTAAATTGCAATCAAGACGAAAATAATCTAATGAAGGCAACTTGTATAAAATTAAGGAATTGTTTTACAAAAAATCTAGTAGAAGAATTCTTAAACTACTAGAATTAAAAATGCATGTAATGAAAACACAAAAATCCACTGAAATGATGGTGAAGATGGCGAGGCTCTTGCTCCAATTGTGGCTGCTCCCGCAATAAAAAAGATTTCCTCCTCCTTGCAAAATTCTTCAAGGTGTAGCTTCCTTGGCAAACCCTGAAGTAGGGGGGCATGCCAAGGCTTTCCTCCAAGGTGGTGTGGACCACCTCTAAGCTCTCCTCCAAGGTGGCGTGGACTACCTTCAAGACCTCCTCCAAAGGTCTTCCTTGCCTGGCTTCTCCTTTGGCTGGCGTGGGCACAAGAGAGAAGGGAAGAGGGGAAGGCACCAAGGGGGCAGAGTATCCCCTTAATCTTCTTCTTCTTCTTCTCTCTTGGGCGTGAGCTGTAGGTAGAATATGAGAGGTATTTTGCTAGCCAAGGATGGGTTGTAAGGTGGTGGGTGTTGGTCTTTTTATAGGGTAGGATGAAAGGGTTAAGGTGACTCTTGAGATGGATGGCTAAGATGGGAAGATGGGGGTGGTTAGGTGATCCTAGGGCTAAGGAGAGTTGGCGCCAAGTAGGGGGTGTGAAGGTGGTGGTTATGGTGGTGAAGAGCCACCTAATGGTGGCGCCAACCATGGAGAGGTGACTTGGTTTTGGCGCCACCATGAAGGCTTCTAGAAGGGGGGTTAGGTGGATGGCTAGGATAGGTTGTAGGGTTATGTGTAGGGACATGATGTGGGGGTGTTTTGGCACCAAAAGGGAGGGCTTCTAGAAGGTTATTTTGGTGCCAAAACAAGGTGTCTTTTGGGTGTATTTGAGAGACTAAGAGGTGTCCATCTTGGCACCAAAATAGAGTAGAGGTTTAGGTAGCTTAGGTGGACTAGGTAAGCTTAGTTGGTGGAGCTAGCTAGGGTTAAGTTGAAGGTGGAGGATGGCCAAGGAGCTGGATGTTAGCTAAGCTAAGCTAGCTTAGCTAGTAATGGAGTAGAGGAGGAGGCAATGGGAGCTAGGGTTTGAAGAGAGGAGCTGGACAGAAGAAGTCTGGAGCTGAAATGGAGCTGGCAGTTGCTGAAGGGGGTGGCATGGAGCTACTCTAGCTAGCTTAGCTTGCTAGTCTTTGCTAGCTGCTAAGCCAAGCTAAAGTAAGCTGGCTTCTACCATAATGAGCTGAGGTGAGCTGGGTCTAGAGCTCCCGGGGAGGATTAAGCTAGTTGAGGCAACAAAGGAAGCTTAGCTCAACTAAGTTAAGCTAAGCTTAGTCCCCGGGAGCTGGACTTGTGCTTCCTGAGCTGGGATGAATTCATCTTCAGCTGACTGGAGTTGAGTGGAGCTGGATGTAGCTGGACCTGAGCTGGGGTGAACTCCAGTCAACTTAGTTGAGCTAGCTAGAGCTCCCTGTGGACTAGTGGGAGCTGAGATGAGCTAGACTCTGCTAAGTTGAGCTGGATCTGAGCTGACCTAAGCTAGGGTGAGCTAAGATGAGCTCTCTTGAGATGCCATTCAGCGAAGATGAGCTGAATGGAGTTAGGATGAGCTAACCCTAGTCTAAGTGAGTTGGATTCCAGTTGTGGTGAGCTGGATCAAGATGAGTTCCAGCTAGTCTGAGCTTCTTCTTCACCAGTTGCCTTCCTAAGTACTAGGGTTTTAGGGATCTGTATATCTGTTAATCCCTAACACTCGCTAAAACACATTAAAAAGACAAGAAAAATGCAATGCATGCCTATCCTAATTTATAACTAAATGCAACCCCAAAAACCCATTTGTGAAGCAAAACCCTAAGAGCTAGGATTGTTTTAATGCAAAAGAATGATGATAAATTGGCATTTATCAGTTGACGACCTATGTATCGAGGAAAATCGGACTATTTCTGATCAACCACAAGAAGATCAAAACCCGCAATTAGAGGAGTCTGAACCTAACATAGATACTCCCATAACTCCTTCCTTTGCTCCTGACACCCACCCTGAACCACCTGTTGCTACTGACAACCTAGTTATGGAATTAAAACCTCTTCCCGATCATTTGAAATATGTATTTCTGGGTTCTAATCAGACGTTTCCTGTGATTATCAACTCCCAACTCACACCTGATCAGAAAACACGCCTGATTTCTCTTCTCCAATAGCATCAGAGAGCCATTAGATGGACTCTCGATGATCTGACTGGTATCAACCCTTCATACTAAACACATCACATCTACATTGAAAAGGGCTCACGACCATCCCGTGAAATGCAGAGATGCCTAAATGCAAATTTGCAAGATGTCGTGAAAAAGGAGATCATCAAGTGGTTGGATGCAAGGATCATCTACCTGATCTCCGACAATCGGTGGGTGAGTCCAATCCAAGTTGTGCTTAAGAAGGCAGGGCTCACCGTCATCATGATTGAAACCGAAGAAGGCATATCGACCCGTATAGTGAACTCGTGGAGAATCTACATTGATTATAGAAGACTCAATTCCTCCATGAAGAAGGATCATTTCCCACTACTGTTCATTGATCAAATACTTGAGACACTAGTGGGAAATCGATTCTTCTGCTTTTTGGATGGGTGCTCCAGTTATAATCAGGTTGCAATCCATCCCGAGGACCAAGAGAAGACCACCTTCACCTGCCCCTTCAGAACATACGCATTCCATAGGATGCCATTCGATCTCTCCAATGCACCCGCTACTTTTCAGCGATGCATGCTTGCCATATTCTCAGATATGGTAGGTGAATACCTTGAGGTCTTCATGGATAACTTCTTGATATTTGGTGAATCTTTTGATGATTACCTCCTACACTTGGTCCAAATCCTCAGGTTGTGCATCAACGTGAATTTGGTTCTTTCCTGGGAAAAGAGCCACTTCATGGTACCTAAGGGAAATGTCCTGGAACATCACATCTCTGAAAAAGGCATCCAAGTTGATCGAGACAAGGTAAATCTAATTTCCAAACTCCCTATGCCTAGCTTGGTCAAAGACATCCGATCCTTTCTAGGGCATGTCGATTTTTACCATCGATTCATTCCCGATTTTTGAGAATTGTTTGCCCTCTGACTAATCTTATATCTAAGGATGTCCCCTTTGAAATTTCCAATTAGTGCACTCAAGCATTTGAGATCCTACAAGATTGAGTTACCCAAGCACCTATCCTGCAGTCTCCTGATTGGTCTCAACCCTTTGAGATCATGTGCGATGCATCTGATTATGCTGTGTGTGCGGTACTTGGGCGAAAAATAGCCAGGAAACCCGTGGTCATCTACTACGCTAACAAGACACTTGATGATGCTCAGCATAACTACACAGTTACTGAGAAAGAGCTGCTAGCCATTATATTTGGCCTAGAAAAATTCAGATGTTATCTTTTGGGTTCCTGTGTTATCATATACTCAGATCACACTACTGTAAGATCTCCTTACGAAGAAGGATGCGGAACCTCAACTAATCTGCTGGATCTTGCTGTTGCAAGAATTTGATCTCGAGATTCACGATAAAGCGGGAAAACATAACGTGGTAGCTAACCATTTGTCCCATCTTCCTTCTTCCGTCATCGACCCGTCTGGTCCAATCACTGAGCATTTTCCAGACGAGCACCTGCTAGCCATTCACAGTCTCCCATGGTTTGCTGATATTGTAAATTACTTGGTTACAGGGAAAGTTCCCCTAGATTGGCCGACTTCCAAGTAGGACAAATTGATTGCCAAGGCCAAGTACTATATTTGGGAGGAACCATACCTTTTCCACATCGACAATGATCAGGTGATCCAGAGATACATTCTTAACGATGAGGTCAATGATGTTATCTCATTCTATTACGGTGGCCATTTCTCTAGGCGTAAAATCGCAGCGAAAATTCTCCAGTGTGGGTTCTTTTGGTCCACTTTGTTCAAAGATGAACAAATGTATTGTAGGGATGCGCTCATTGTCAGACCCCCGGCAACATGGGCCTGCGGGATATGATGCCCCTTGAACCTGATTATTGTGTGCAAAATCTTTGACATATGGGGAATTGATTTCATGGGACCCTTTCTTGGATCTAACGGCTTCGAGTACATTCTACTCGCTGTTGATTATGTCTTTAAATGGATCGAAGCTGTCCCCACAAGAACTAGTGATCATAAAGTTGTCCTCCGATTTATCCAGGAGAACATCTTTACTAGATTTGGGGTTCCTAAGGCCATCATCAGCGATGGTGGGTCACATTTTAACAATGTGCATTTCCAGTCCCTGATGAAAAAGTACGGGGTGTCACATCGTATCTCGACTCCTTACAATGCCCAGACCAATGGACTGGCAGAACTATCAAATCGAGAGATCAAGAAAATCCTTCAGGTCACTATTCGGTCTGATAGGAAGGATTGGTCTACTCGTCTTTTGGAGGCCTTGTGGGCCTATAGGACTGCCCACAAGACCCAATTAGGCATGTCTCCCTTCAGATTAGTGTATGAAAAGGCATGTCACCTTCCTGTTGAGATGGAGCACAAGGATTATTGGGCAATACAGAAGTGCAATCTGGATCTGATGAAGGCTGGAATACACTGCCGGTTGCAATTGAGCAAGATCGAGGAACTACGCAATGATGCGTTTGAGAACTCGTATATCTACAAAGAGTGGGTTAAGGCCTTCCATGACAGGCACATTTTACGAAAATCTTTCCACCCTAGTCAGAAAGTTCTACTCTTTAATGCCAAACTCAAACTATTCCCAGGAAAACTCAGATCAAAATGGGTTGGACCATTCTTGGTGAGACGAATCTTTGGAAATGGAGCCATTGAAATTAGCGAACTTAGCCCTGATTCTGCAAATTTTGTCGTAAGCAATCAGAGATTCAAATTGTTCATCGAACTCACTAACTTAAACTTGGTTGAGGTATCTTTTGCCCTTCATTCTCCCTAAGCTCATTGCGTCCGGCCGATGATGTTAAACTCAGCGCTTAATGGGAGGTAACCCATCATCTTTTTGAAAAATCAAAAACCCTTCTTGACACATCTTATGTTGAACTCATATTGCACTTTAGGGTTCGTCCATTAGAATAGCCGACTCCACCTCTAGTACCCGTACCTGAGCTTGAAATAGTCCGCAACAGTCACCCCTACCTGTCCACCCACCCAAAACCTATTCTAATGTACGATCTAAGCTGAACTTGAACCCACCTAATTTACAATGAGGACATTGCAAATCGTAGGCATGGGGGGTATTAAAGTGTAAAACGCTGTAAGAATCACTTCACAAGAAAGGGTTTCATCAAAAAAAATTACATATTCCAAAAACCAAAAAAATAAAAAACTAAAAAAGAACAAAAAAATGGAGAAGGGAGGAAATTTTGAGTGAATTAATTGCATATCATTTTTTGAGGAGGAAAAGGAGAGGTGATATAAATGTCAAAAAGGAGCACAATTTGAAAAAAAAAAGTGATAGCCATTAGTAAAAGATTAAGGAATCAACTTAGTTCTAGACCAAATCGAAAAGAAAGATAATGAAAGATAAAAAGTGCTAAGAAACAACAAAAGAGATTAGTATGAAAGCTGATCTTAGGCCTCTTGGGTTGTGATTTTTAGCTTAAAAAGTTCAAGTATCCATTAAGATCTGGATAGTCCTCAAGAGGTTGGGGAAAATGCGAAGCTTGAGTATTAGGTCTAAGGATTAGGGATTATTCGGCCTCATTAACTGACCTCTGGTTTGCGAGACTTGGTAACCTAAGCACCCCAATCCACACATAGTCTAGTTCAGCGTGCTTAATTATTTTTTTTGAACTGAAAAGGAATGCTATTGAATCGCCTATAATAATCCGGGAGAGCTTTTATTGATTAAGTGATAGCAAAAAAAATTACATGAGTGAACCCCATTGATGTATGAGATTCCAGTAATTGTTTACAATATTATCCACATTCACTGGTCTCTCCTAAAACAAACTCTCATTTCTAGCTCTCCACACCGACCATAATACTGCCACCATGGGCAAATATGGCTTATTCACCCTCAAGAAGGTACTCCAAAGACTCCCACGTGGGAATAGTTTCCCTACACACCTTCCTCCAAACGCAATCTGTAATCATGCAGGTAGAAAAAATGTGAAGACTGGAATCATTATGCATCCCATACAAATGGCAGAAGTGAGCGGGGGTGCCCATTCTCCTATGCCCCAAATCTCTTGTTATCAGGCCATCTCTTCTGCATAGCCACAAAAAAATTTGTACCTTCAATTTCCATAGCTTCTTCCCAACCTCATCAACCTTAGCCATTCTGGATGAAGTGATAAGCTTATCATAGGCAGCCGCTGAGGAGAAATCTCCCTCCCATTTGTATGTGTCGCACTCCTCAGGTGTGGGTTTGAAAGCAACAAGTTCCTACATAAGACGTTCATTTTCTGCTCGTGTTCTTGTTCCATGACCATTTCCCACCTCATTGTTCAAAGTCCAATTCTCAGAGACCGTGTCCCAGTAGTCATATACCAAAGCATTTTTATCAGTAGTAGCAGAAAATGCAAGAGGGTACCTGTCTTTTACCACCCCACCAGGCAGCCATTTTTCCAACCAAAATTTGAACCTTTTCCCATCTCCTAGGACAGACTTGAATAGACTCCAATTATCTACCAAAGCATGCACTACAGATGACCAGAAAGGAGATGGTTTATGAGGATTTAAGCGGTTCTTCTCGTCATTGGCCGCCCCATAGCTATCTTGGATTATCTCTGTCCACATTTTATTTTCTCCCTGGAGCAGTCAAATGGCCCATTTCAATAACAGGGCATCATTAAATTCTTTGAGTGACTTGATTCCCATGCCACCATACTTCTTTGGCGAACAAATTGAGTCCCAATTTACAGGTTGGAGGAAGGCACCTTGATGGGAAGCCCCTTTACAGAAGAACCTCTTGCGCATCACGTCAAGTTTTTTCCAAATTGATTTTGGGGCTCTAAGAACAGAGAAGAAAAAGACTGGAATGGTTGTGATGACTGAGTTCAATAAAATATACCTCCCTCCTTTCGACAAGTAGCGACTACTCTAGCCCTCTAGTTTCATGGCCACCTTTTCATAGAGAAAGGACCAATCTATTTTCCTCAGTTTTGTGCACTTCGGAGGTAAACCCAAGTACTTGACTGGCAGTGATATCACAAGTGTGCCCAGGATGGTGGAGATGTCATTTTGGTTTGTACCATTCATACCAAAGCAAACCAAGGAGGACTTACTACCATTAAGTTTTAAACTAGAAATCTCACCAAAAATTTTGACCATATAGTATAACACTTGCGCTTCCCTCTTCCCACCTTCCACAAAAAACATAGTGTCATCCGCATATTGAAGAAATGGGGCCAATGCCCTATTATTAGTCATCGAGTATCCCCTTATCAACCCATCAGCTGCCAATTTGCACGCATATCTTACCAATGTATCCACTGCAAGATTGAAGATCAAGGAGGCTAGTGGGCAGCCTTGCCTTACCCCACACTGAGGCTGAATCCAGGCTCGACATGGTTTCCCATTTAGTAGGGGGGAATAGGAAGCAGTCATGATGCATCACTTCACCAATTGTATGAAATGGGAGGGAAAATTTCTCCTTTTAAGAATTTCCCAAAGGTACGACTAGGAAATTGAATCATAAGCTTTAGTGAAATCAACTTTCCATAGGAAAGCCTTGGATTTTCTCCTATGCCATCCCATCACCATTTCTTGCACCATGATGAAAGATTCCTATAGAGACCTCTCAGGTAGAAAACCAAATTGGACAGGCATAATCAAATCTTGTAATACATCATGAATTCTGTTGGCTAGAATCTTGCTGATGATAAGATAGATGGAATTTGACAGAGCAATGGGTATATAATCTGAAAAATTCTCCGCACCCAACTTCTTTGGTAGCAAAAACAAATAAGACTTATTCAGTCTTTCAAAGCCAAAGTTGCCCATTTCAAACTCATGTATGACTTCCATCACATCCTTCTTAAGAATGTTCCACATTTCTCTGTAAAAGAAGACCTGAACCCCATCCGATCCAAAAGCTTCCTCATTATTCAGGTCTTTGATTGCTTTCAGTGTTTCTTATTCGGTAATAGGAGCAACTAACATGACTATCTAATCATTACTGACACTTGGAAAGTCAGCCAAAGCCATCCTCCATGAACCTCTTGGTGCAGCCTTAGCTAACTCTTTAAAATACCGGCCAGCTTCACATCTGATTTCACTGGTAGATGTAATGGTTCTCTCACCCATTTTAATAGATGAGATGAGGTTAAACCTCCTCCTAGCACTTAATTATCAAAATCACGCAAATGTGTTAAATCTGTTATGAGAAAAAGCTACCTAGATTAGGAGCAGCTGCTCAACACAAGTTGATTTGGAAGAGTTCCCGACGTGGAGAGGCGGGAAATTTCCCGCGAAGATGTGTAATAACATACCGTCTCCTCAGTACTTGTCTCCTAGTATATCTAAATATCCTACCGGGGGCATGTAAGCGTGCTGGTTCGGATGCCATGGCGACATTATCATGAAATGTCAATTGCTAGGGTCTGGATTTAGCTACAGAACACCATGGGTGGGATTATCCCAAAATCTTGAAAGCCAGGGTTCTGGGGGTTGCCATGGCCGATGCTATCCCGAAGCATCGATTGTTAGGGAGCCTACGAGGATTGATGGTGGAAGCTAGGAATCCATTACAAACCATGTTGTAAAGCAGATTCGAAGCTATTATTAAAGAAAGAAAAGAGAGGGAAAACTCTCCAAAAATAAAAATTCTTCTATCTCTTTCTTACAAAAGCGCATTGCAAACTGAACCTGGGCTAAAACATGTTGCAAGCACGGGTGCTTTAACCGCGGAGTTCAACGAACCTTAGGTTAGTTTCTGTGGGCCTTAGAAACCTTCACAGCGAACTAAGGCTAGAGCTGGTCAGGTATGGATCTTGGTTGGTACTTGAGTACCTCTAGGCCTACTGTCGGCATTCTAACCTAATCTACAAAAGAAAGCACACATCAGAGTTCTAGGCATAAAAAGGTATGGTCTCGAATTAAAGTTAATTCCATGAGATTTTGCTAAGGGACTAGCAAAAGTTAGGCATGGGGTATGATGGGAACACCATCATGAGCCATAACTATCTCATTTTGATCTGATTAAGTCAGTAAATGCTCCTACATAACCACCAGAGGACTGCAAGTCACTGCATAATCATTTTGAGAGAAAGATAAGAAAACAGGGTTAAAACTACATTTTTACCATCATATCTTGAATGCAGAATAACCACGGGTTTTCCCACAGGGTAATTAAGGGTCAAATAGTCCTCAAAGGCTGACAAGTGGGCTATAACAAACAAAAAAGGGTTTTCACATGTTTTAAGAATTAAATGACTTCTAAAACCCTAAAAATAGAAATGCTTAATTAATTGAGGTTCTGGGAAAAAATTCACCCAAACCCTCTATAATTCATATAAATATATTCTCTAGGGTTTGGTACCTTCAATTTGACCATCAGAACCCGTCTTGACCCAAAACAAAGTCTCAGACTAACATTTACCCTAATTTGGGTTTTTGCATAAATTACCCAGTCAAATAAGGTCAAAACCTAAATCTAACTTCACCATTGGATTCCTTGGGTCAAAATAATCTTTGTACCAAGATTTGGGACCAATCTGAGATCATCTTGACCAAGTTTGCATTTTGGTTCAGTCAGACTCTTTCTATCTCATTCAGACCCTTAACTTTTGAATTCTCTTACAAATAGCCCCCCAACTTCTTTGTCTTCTTCACAAGCAAGTCCTCACGCCATTTTTGGAAGGTTAAACCTTCATCATTGAGTTTCAAGCGAGGATTTCTCGCTCAATTCTCAATCAATCTCTCCCAAATTTGAACTGAAGATTCCTTGGGAAGTTGCCTTCCATTTGAGCCATTCCATAGGCTCTAATTCTTTCCTAAAAGGTCCTGCGAACCTTTCAAAGGTTCGGGTATCCTATTTTGCAAATACCTTCCAATCTTAGAAGCTTCTTTCCAAGCTTGGAAGGACTTCCTATGGCCTATAAAATATCCCTTGTCGCATGGTCAAGCTCTTCAGTAAGTTTTAGCATGCCAAATCACCTTAATCCCCCTCCTCCGGCCACCAAAAATCTTTGCTCTGGCGACCTCCCTAGATCCCCCTCCTCCGACCATCCAACCATCAAATTGGATGGCCTAAGCTCTTCCTCTCTCCATCGGGACCCTCCTTAGCCAAAGCGAGGGCGTTCCTCCGTCTGAGTCATCGTCGTCGCCTCGCCGCTTCTTCCTCCTATGGCTCCAGTCGACCAACACCAGATCCCTCTGCCTCTCGATCGCATCCCTAAGTCTCTCTATCTCTTCCTTTCCCTCTCTACACTATTTTTTCACCCTTGCAACACACGCACAACTGCCAATTGCCGCCCACCGAACTTCATCTTCTTCGCCTCCGACGATGCCTACACACTGCCCCACTACATGAAACCCACCGCTACCACCCTCATCAGCTCCGCCGTTCTCCACTCAACAAAAGCCCTCTATCAATTCACGCTATTCACCACCCTATGACTTTGCTGAACTCCATGCTCACTACACTACCATCTCGAGGTCATTCGACCTCTTCACTCACTCCTACGCTCACGCCCCATGGGTCTAGGCTTGATCGATTACCCGGACACCTGGGTCTAGTTTGGTTCACTTAGTCTAAGAAAGGAAGAAGAGAAAAAGAGAGGAGAGAGGGGGATGGTTTTGCTCTGCTACACTCCTCTTGACTTGTGAGATTTGAAGAGGCCTTTGCCTCTGCTGGTGTGCTAAGTCCTGTGCTGCAATCTAAGGGAAGCAGAGGAAGAGAAGGAAAAGGAAGAAGAGGAAAAGAAGAAGAGAAGGAAAAGAAGAAAGAAACCTCTCCCTGAGGCTTGAAGTACTTGAAGAAGAAGAGGCCTTTGCCTTTGTTAAGGCGTCTGAGCCAATTTTGATATCTGATACCTTGGTTCTGATTGATTAATTTGAGTTGTGCTTGGCTTATCTGATCTGTTACTTTGAGTAGCTTGCTAAACATTGTAGGGTAATTTGGTGATTTAAATCACCATTTTACCCTCTCTTCTTTTTGCATTATTGACATTGGATCTCATTTATATATTGATTGCAAATTCTTACATCTTTAATTGTGATCCTAATTTTTAAATTGCCCTATTGCTCTCTATGTTCGACCTCGGGCTTCAAATTCAAGTAATAAATTGTATTTGTTTTTCGCCCTGATTCGACCTATACTGCAACGCGACGATTTTAAAACCCATTTCTGAGCGACTAACAATACCTTTACCCAACAGGTGCAATAGCTTACTCAAACTGTTAACCTATTAGCAAATCCTCAACCTCAACCTCAGGCTTCCCAGGCACCTCAACCTCGTAGACCTCAACTACGAGATTACTATAATCCTACAATTGCACAACCTATGATTGCGGTACGCTATCCTGCTGG
The DNA here is from genome assembly GCA_037157565.1 of Thalassia testudinum. Taxonomy (NCBI): domain Eukaryota; kingdom Viridiplantae; phylum Streptophyta; class Magnoliopsida; order Alismatales; family Hydrocharitaceae; genus Thalassia; species Thalassia testudinum. Next base: position 139,627,302 of record JAZHRO010000063.1, read on the forward strand.
GGGTCGTGCTGCTGAACTAAAGCCGAACCTTATTGTACTTACCCTCACTTCCATGGTCTTGCTTTCGAGGACCCTTTTCAACATTTAGAGGAGCTGAAAAATCTCGCCCAGAGTTTGGATCCGCAGGGCCATGATTAGCATACATTATTGATGAAAATGTTCTCCTCCATAAAAGATAAGGCTACCTTTTGGTTTAGAACACTTGCACGGACTACACCAATAGAGACCTAGGCTTATTTGGAACATGAGTTCCTTAAGAAGCATTTTTCTAGAGGCCGCACTAACACCTTGAGGCGAGCGATCACTACTTTCACACAGAATTTAGGAGAACAGATGCACGAGGCATGGGAGCGATTCCACGAGCTTCTACGTAAGTATCCCTACCATGGTGTCCCATGTTGGCAACAGGTTCAGATCTTCTACCATGGGCTCCATGATGACACAAGGAATTTTGTTGATGCCACATGTGGAGGCAATTTCTTGTGTAGGGACGAGGACTCAGCCTTTGAGCTCTTCGAAGGCATGGCAAGCAACTCTATTAACAATGCTTCAATTAGCTTGTTTAATAGAAAGTCCTCACATTCCCATTCACACACAGGGGCACACGAAGCCCAATCCAGCACATGAAACTTACAGATAGTGGCTAGTTAGTTGGATAAGGTGGGTTTAATCGAGAAGAAAGTGGATGAAGTATGGAAGTTCCCATCTAAACCTTCTTCTCAGTCACTTGTACCTCACATTTCTTCTCAGTTTCTCACAGAGAGGGAAACTGTAAACAATCTTTCTGTGATACCACAAGCATTACCAAACTATTCATTTTCTTATCCTTCACCAATTGGAGGAACCTTTGTTCCTTCTTACGCTGAATTCCTTGCACCTTCTAGAGCTTCGGAGGAGCTCCACGCTATTCATAATGATCCTTATTCACAAGCCTACAACCCTAGATGGCATAATAATCCAAATTTCTCGTGGTTGGGAAATTCACAAAGACCCAATTTTCAACAACCTTCTATACCACCACTTCACAACCCGATCTGAGCACCACCTCCACAACAACACGGGTATCCATTGCATGCCTACCAGCAACTCCAACCTAGGCCTGCCCAATACTCTCAACCTGGTCCTACCACGAGATGAATAGTTGGGAACAATCATGAATGCTCTTACTGATATGCAACAATAAAATATTTCTATGCAACAGAGACAGGACGTGGCTTTAGCTGAGATGAGAGCCCAGCTATCACACTTGAAGAAATCCCGTCAAACACATTCACTCCCATCTCAAGCACAACCCAACCCTAGGAACATACCTGCCCAGAGGTATATTCAATCTAGACCTCCTTTGCAAGGTCAAGCACACTTCATATCACAAACCTTGCACAAACTTGAGCTTTACACTGATCCTAATTCTTCCTATTCTGATCATATCTCTTATTCTGATCCACTACCACCTATTTTACCTGATCATGATTCTTCATCTACACCGCAAGCTGATTTAAATGTCGTCACCACTAGAAGTGGTAGAAGTACAATTGATCTACCATTATTGACTTCTACATCTTTACCTGGACCTTCAACCTCCACTCCTTTAGCTGATTTACCTTTGCCTGACTCTTCTGAGCCATTGATGAATACTCCTACCACCACTTTAGTACCCTTCCCAAAGGCCTTAGAGAAGAAGAGTAATAAAGAAAAGAAGTATGTTGTGGCACCTGAGGAGGATCTGCTCAAGCTCTTTGAGCAAGTCCACATAAACATTCCCTTGTTGGATGCAATTTGCCACATACCATCTTACGCTAAGTTCTTGAAAGACCTATGTATACCCAAGTGTAAGGCTAGAATTCCGAAAGGGAGTGATCCTGTCATTTGCTCGGAACAAGTGAGTTCCCTTATTTCAAACCTCCCTACTAAGTAGAAAGACCTAGGCACCCCTCTTCTTTCCTATATGATAGGAAACATTACATTTAATAGAGCCTTACTTGATCTAAGTGCTTCCATCAATCTTATCCCGACTTCCCTACTAACACATTTTGAGGTTGGAAATCTAAAGCCAACCAAGGTGTCCCTGCAATTAGCTGATCAATCAGTTAAGACACCTCAGGAAGTGTTGGAAGATGTTATAGTGTGGGTCAAGGACTTTTAGTTTCCTCGAGACTTCATTGTCCTTGACATGGAAGCACCTGAGGATATCTAAAGCACACCTATCATACTAGGAAGACCTTTCTTGGCAACAACCAAGGCATACATAAATTGTGAGGAGGGCCTTATAGAGTTGAAATTTGGATATCAAAGGATGAAAATTGATATTTTTAGGCTCAATGGGGACCATCTTGTAGCTTAATTGAAGAAATCTGTTCCTTGGATTCTTTATACAATTTGGTCGAGGATACATTGATTAATTCACTTAATTTAGAACCTCAACACCCTTTGACCTCTAGCTTGACTCTTCCCAAGACACCAACCTTAGAAACTGAGGACTTACCTCCAATTCCTTTAGTGTCTCTAGGATCTTCTAAGATCTCCACACCTGCTCCTTCATCTGATCCTATACCTGTTGAACATAAACCTCTTCCTAACTCTTTAAAATATGTCTTCTTTAGACCAGATCAGACTTATCCTGTGATTGTCAACTCCCACTTCTCATTTGATTAAGAATCACAACTCTTATCTGTCTTGAGAGCACATAGACAGGCCATAGGATGGAGCCTTTCTGACCAGATTAGCATTAGTCCTTCATACTGCAAACATAAAATATTCACTGAAGAAGAATCTAGACCTACCAGAAAGCCACAGCGTAGACTGAACCCTACACTTTAGGAGAATGAGATGTTTAAGTGGCTAGACAATGGAATCATTTTCCCCATTTCTGATAGTCAATGGGTAAGTCCTATTCAGGTTGTGCTTAAGAAGGTCGGACTTACCATCATAACCACTGAGTCTGGAGAAGTCATCCATACACAGATTGCTAGTTCATGGCGAGTATGTATTGATTACCAAAAACTCAATCAAGTCACAAAGAAAAATCATTTCTCATTGCCCTTCATTAATCAGATACTAGAAAGATTGGTAGAGAATAGATTTTTCTACCTTTTGGATGGCTACTCAGGCTATAATCAGGTGGCAATTCACCCCGATGACCAAGAGAAAATGACCTTCACCTACCCCTACAAAACCTTTGTGTTTACGCAAAATCATCGAATCTAAGGAAATGCATCATAGTATAGTCGAGAAATTGAGATAAACACATAAAATTTATAACTCACAAGTACGAGGTCGTTCATTGGGAGCAATTCAACAGCAATTCCTTCTCACAGATTACAATTATAAGCAAAATATGAGAAATTGAGATCAGAAGAACAATTTAGAATAATATATCAATAGATCCAAATACCGATGTGCAAAAAGATTAGGGTAAAATGGTGATTTGAATCACAAATTACCCTTTAAGTTTAAACCTAACAAATACTCAAATATATGAATAGTAAGCTCAACCACAGAATCAAATGCCTTAGAAATTAGACAACAGAAATAAGCCCTAGATGGCTTAAACGAAGCCTACTACAATGCCTTCAAGAGACTCAAGGGCCTCTTCCTTCCTTCTTCTCGAGCCTTAGGAGAGGCTCAGTAGTCATGAACATAGGCAAAAGCCTCTTTTTTGCTTAAGTGTTGAGAGTAGAGAGCAAGGAGCAAAACCCCCCACTCTCTCTCACCTTCTTTTTCTCTTCACGCCTGCCTAACCAGATCAGAAGCAGCTTAACGGGCAGGTAATTGGGTCGAGAGTAGGGACCAGGGCTATCAGGTGTGGAAGGTAGCTAAGGAGTGAGTGAGTGTGAGTGAGGGACTCGACCCCTCGTGACTGGGTGAGGGGTCTGAGGAGGTGATGGGCATAGCAATCCCTCAGTTTCTTGAAGGGTTTGGATCACGTGGACATAGCGGAGGTGTAGGAGTTGATGGCAGGTGATTTGGCGGAGCGAGGTGTGCTGTGGAGGTCGCCGAAGGTATGTCAGCGACTTGGAAGATGATGGTGGAGCGAGCGACTTTGTGAATGAAATCGAAGTCTGGAGGTACTGGGGTGATCAGTAGATAAAGAGGAGTCAAGAAGGGGTGATAGCGAGCGAGGAGGATACAGAGGAGGCACCGGCTATGATAAGCCATCACCGGAGACGAAGAACACTTAAGGAGGGAGAACGGCGACGAGGAGGAGGTCGGAGAGCGCAGCGCTAGTATTGCGTGACGCAGAATGAAGAGGGGAAGAAGCACCAGCCGGCTATTATATGTAGCGACCGACGAAGTCATCGGAGGAGGACGGTCGCTAAAGAGCGAGAAGGGAAGAGGTTTGTGGCCTAAAAACTTGCTAAGGAGGTGAGGCAGTCCATGAGGGTCTTTTATAGGCCTTCAAGCAAGCTCCGAAGCTTGGAAACAAGCTTGAAAGGCTCAATTTTTCAAGAAGATCCTTGGAAATCAAGGATTCACATGAGCTTCATGGGCAGATTTGGGATCTAGAATTAGGTTTAGTTATTTAGGGTTGACCTCAAGATCTTCCCTTCCAATTTTTGAAGGGATTGATCAAGAAATCAAGAAGGTGTCCCTGATTGAAGCTCAACACCTTTGGGTTCACACCTGCCAAGGTGGTATGGACCCATTTGAAGAAAATGAAGAGAAGTTAGGGGGTTTTTTGTAAGGATTTTGAAAGTTGGGGGTATGAATGAGAGAGAAAGAGTTAAACTGGACCAAAATGCAAACTTGGTCAAGATGGACTCTGATTGAACCCAAATTTTGGTAAAAACCTAATTTGGACCCAAGGAATCTGATGGTGAAGTTAGATTTTGATTTTAACCAAGTATACCTAGGCAATTTACGTAGAAACCCAAATTAGGGTAACTTTCTGTCCGAGACTCTATTTTAGGTCAAAATGGATTCCAATGGTCAAATAAAGGATACCAAACCTTATGGAATATTTTTCTATGATTTTTATAAGTTTTAGATGGAATTTATATTAACCAGAACCTTTACTATTTAAGCAGGTCTGAAATTAGGGTTTTGGGTTACTATTTATTCTCGAAATGTGCGAAAACTCATTTCTATTTGCATGGACCCCCTTATCAGATTTTAATGCTCATTTGACCTTTAATTCACCCTAGCCAACCCCTTGGTTATTCAGTGTTCATGATTTGCTGTTAAAATTGTAGAATTAACCTTGATTTCTTGTTCTCTTCTTAAAACACAGCATCATGCATATAGGACCCTCTAATGGTGATGTAGGAGCTTCTATCATCTTTTTTAAATCGAAAGAAGCTAGATAGGGCTCATGATGGTATTCCCATCATACCTCCGTGCCTAGATTTTTCTAGTCCCTTAACAAAAATTCTATGGATTAAACTAGTTCTTTAGGTCGGATGTAACCATAAGGGTGCCTTACTAAGCCACATCTCCAGGAATCTGATCTTAATACCAACAATGGGCCTAACGGTACTCAAGTATCAGCCAAGATCAGACTTTAGCCTAAGTCTGCCGCGAAGGTTTCTATGTCCCACAAATATTGCCTAGAGGTTCATTGAACCCAGCGGTTAAAGCGCCTGTGCATGTAACAGATTGAGTCCAGGTTTAGTTTGCCAATGCATTTTTGTAAGAGAGAGACAGAAGAAGGTTTTTCATTTGGAGAGTTTCCTTCTCTTTTCTTTAGATTATTTCTTAAATCCAACCTTGAATTGGCCCTAAACACGGTCTGTATCGAATTCCTCATCCCCACCATCAATCCTTGAAGGCTCCCTAGCTTTCGATGTTTTGGGACAACATCGCCCATGATAACCCCCAGAACCCTGGCTTTCAACACTTCATGATAGTGCCACCCATGGCATTCTATAGCTAAATTCAGGCCCTGGCAATCAACATTTCGGGATAATTCTACCCATGGCACCTGAACCAACACAAGGTGCTTATGTGTCCCCAATAGGATATTTAGATATCCTAGGAGACAAGTACGGAGGCGACGATATGTTATTACACATCTTCAAGGGAAATTTCCCACCTCTACGCTGGAAACTTGTCCAAATCAACTTATGTTTTTGAGCCACTCCTAATCTCAATCTTAGAACAGCTTTCTAGAATAGAATGAATGCATTTTGCAAGATTTTCATAATTAAGCGCATTGAACCAGACTTGTGTGTGATTTAGGGTGCTTAGGTTACCAAGTCTCGCAAACAATAGGGAGGCAATGGGGTCGAATACTCTCTAAGCCTTAGACCTAAGACATAAGCTTCGCACTTCCCTCGACCTCTTGAGGATTAATCTGGATCTTAACAAATACTTAAGTGTTTAAACCCTAAAAACGGATCTAAGAGGCCTAAGGTCGGTATTCACCACTAATTCCCTTAGTTTTGGCCTTCCAAGTCTTAGTTCATCATTCAATCCAACTTAGAAATTAGGTAGGTTCCAAATTAAATTTGAAAGGACTCATTTTTTTCCTTTTTGATTTGCTCCTTTTTTCTTCTTTCTGCTTTTTCCTTCCCCCTTTTTTTTCATTTAGCTCAAATAATCTTCTCCCTTTCTCTTTTTTTTATGTGAAACCCTTCTCTGAATTGATTTTCACGACATTTTGCACTTTAATACTCCCCCATGCCTACGATTTGAAATGTCCTCGTTGTAAATTAGTTGGGTTCAAGTTCAATCCAAATCGTACATTAGAATAGGTGGGTGGTGAACGGGTCAGAATGGCTGTTGCAAACGATTTCAAGCTTTGATACAAGTACCAAAGGTAGACTCGGCTGTTCTAATGGATGAACCCTAAAGCGTAATATGAATTCAGCAAAAGGATATGTCAGAAAGGTTTTGGGTTTTTCAAAAGATGATGGGTTGCCTCCCGTTAAGCATTAAGTTTAACGCCATCAGCTGGGCGTAATGAGCTCAAAAGGTTATGTCAACTAATGCATTATGATGAGTGATTGGGGGAAATATGTGATCATGGTCAATTAGAATAAAATGGCCACAGATGAGTACCAAATTATGATGAGGAGTTATTCCAAAAGATCTATGATATGGGTCAGGTTGGTTCATTTCTGGATGGCTCTTATGGAGTTTCCACAGAGGAATCACTCGGAAGATGTATTGATCATGGAGTTCTGAACTAAGATCATCTTGGGCCCAGAATTCAATAGAGGTGAGTCTAATCAGCATATCCCAGATGTGTGGCTCCTCTTATGCAATGTGGCCTAATGGATCGATATCCAATGAGTCATCTTGATTCTTTTTTGCTAAATGTAAGATCATCTCCTCAAGAAATGACTCAAAGATTAGGTCTTCCAATGAATCTTCACTATGATTTTCATCCCAATCAAAAGTGAATGTTTGGAGGGTGCCTTTTGGATTATCTATCTCGAATTCTGTAAAGGATTCATGCTCTGGGTGGAGGTCACTCTCAATATCTGCCAAGCCTGATTCCTGGAGACCCTCGAAACAACAAAATCTCTCCAAATCCATGGAATAAAAATTTGAACTTGATGTGTCATCATTTTCCCCAAAATCCCTTGGTTTGTCCTCAAGATCAAAGGTGAAAGTCCACTATTCTCAGGTCATTTGAATCATGCTCGGTCAAATCAGGATTATCTATTATGTGAAAAACTTCCAATTCTGACCCTAGGTTTTATACTAATGAAACGGTCATGAGGTCTTGAATAAAACATAGTTGTTCTGCCAAGCATTTTCCTTTTCCTTTTTCTTCCTCAAAAATATTAATCTCAGTTTGTTCATCTCTAGAGGTAATTATCATGTGCCCTGATTCATAATTAATTTTGGCTCTTGTAGTAGCCAAGAATGGTCTCCCCAAAATCAAAGGCATATCTTGTACCTACTATAGCGTCTCCATGTTAAGAACTAGGAAATCGGCTAGGTAGCTGAAGTCCTTGACTCTAACTACCACATCCTCTACCAACCCAATCACAGTGATTACAGTTTGGTCAGCTCATTGCAGAGCAACATCAGTGGGTTTTAGCTGCCCAATCCGTAGTTTTTCAAAGAGGGCAGTTGGGATTAGGTTGACTAAAGCACCAAGATCCAGTACAACCTGCTTGAAATTTGTACCATCGATCTTGCAGGGGATTAGCGAGGTGCTGGGATAGAATTTCTTAGGAGGTAGACTATTTTGGATTATGGCACTCACACTTTCAGACAGTACTACCTTCCCTTGTGATGGTTCTTCCACCTCTCTTTTGGATAAGTCAGGTGAGGTGGGATTGAGAGTGAGGATATCAAGTAACAGAATAGTGACTTGTGCATTCCTCAATGGTCCCATTACATTAGATTCTGACAGTCCTCTAGTGTGGAGGTAGGAAAAGATTTGGGATAGGGGAATGGATTGGTTATCTTTGGGGATGGGTTTTTGTTTCCACTCCTTAGTTTTGTCCTCGACTTTCTTATGTTGATCATAAGTTGGGTGAGATTTGGGAGATGGGCCTCGAGGCTTGGGTTTGTTATCATTTCTCATGCCCACAACATTGATCATAGCACAATTATGATGCAGAGGTGGAGGAGAGCGAATTGGATTTTGTTGCTGAGTAGTAGGATAGGTCATGGTGTGATTCGGATCAGCTGAGGTGGATGAGGTAAACACGTAGGTATGTGTGGATGGGCCTGGCTAGGTGTAGCTTGTTTGACCTTGGATTTGATTCACTACATGTTTTTAAGTCGACATGTTGTTTGTATTTGACAGAGGTTGGGAGTTGCCAAGCTAGTGAGCATTTGCTAGCTGGTCCAGCTGATTGCGAACCTCTATGATCTCTTCTTTGTGTTGTTTTTGCATGTCAACTAGGGTTTGAAGAATTAGAGACATTTGGCCTTCCTTTGGTGGCCCGGATTGGATATTTAGATTGGGCCTTGGTTGAGTAGGCTGATAAGGTCGTAGAGCTTTGTGGTTGGGGTTGGAATTGAGATCTTGAATTTGGGTTATTTCCTGACCATGCAAAATTGGGATGATTGAGCCATCCAGGGTTATAAGTGTTTGAGAATGGATTATTTTGGATGGCATGGAGATCCTTGCAGGTCTAAGAAACTCCAAAAAAATCAGAGTAGGAGGGTTCAAATTTCCCCTAACTAGAGTAGGTTGGCCCAAAGTTTCCTCCAAAACCAGGATCAAATGGGGGTGAATATGGGTCCATCCCTCGAGAAGAGTGCTGATAGATGTTATGCATAGCTTCCCTACCAGAGGGCGGTTGCGCAAATGGGTTTTGCTGTGCTAAGGTGGCTCTCTGCTAGTGTCGAGTCAATTCATCCACCTTCTCGATAATCGAGACCTTGTCTAAGCAACTGGCCACTAGTTCCAGATCGACAGGTGCGGAAAGGCCTTGGGTCTTGTGTACCCCCAGATTATTTCCTAATGCGTGGGTGGTTGTCTAGTCGTACACACCCAATGACTCATTGTTTAGGGAGTTCTCGCACATGTTCTAGAGAATCTCCTAAATCGTGTCTTCATACTAACCCATGATGTTGCCACTGCAGGTTGCATTGACAAAGAGCTTGATATTGTCATGAAGCCCATGGTAAAAAGATTGGACTTGTTCCCATTTTGGAACTCTGTGATGGGGGCACTTGCGCATGAGATCCAGAAAATGGTCCCATGCCTCATGAAGAGGTTCTCCCGCTCCATGCGAGAAGTGCGTAATCTGATGCTGCATAGCATTCGTTCGACCAATGGGAAAGAATTTTTGTAATAATTCGGTCTGAAGTTCTCCCCAAGTGGTGATCGGCTGAGTTAAAGTCTGAAACCAATCAGTGGCTTTATCCAAGAGATAGAAGGAGAACATTTTCATGAATAAGCAATCTTGATTTTGTATAGATGGCCCGAAGGTCTAGGCCAGATGCTTCAAATGCTTGATGTGCTGGAAGGGATCCTCGGAGTTCAAGCCATGGAATTTCGGGATCATGTGTAGCATACATGGCTTGAGCTCCACCTCAGGTCCTCCTGCAGGGATTTGTAGTCTAGACTAGATTTCCACAGCAATGGGATTGTAGTGATGTATGCATGGACTAGATCTCTAAGGTCATAGACTTGATGCTGAAGGTTGGGTTCTTCTTCGTGGTGGTCCATGGCTTTGACTGGAGATTCAAGATCAGAAACGGAAGAGTCGGAGGAGATATTGATCTGATTGGGAAGTTGCACAAACAAATGGATCGAGGCTTGACCTCGATGAGAGTGGAAAGCTAATGGAGGCCTTAAGGGTAGTCTTAAGGACTTCCTCCCGAATATGCACTAAATGGAGTAGATGAGGGACAAAATCCTTGACTGACCCAATCAAGGCACCCAAATAAGTTTGGATGATTAAGGAGGTTAGAGGTGGATGATACCTCTTGATCAGAAAGTCGTCCACCCAAGAATTACTTGGGCAACAAGGAAGGGAGAGCCTCACAAAGACCCCTACACGGTAGAGCATCCCTGTGGGTTACAGGGTTTCCCCCACCCAACCTTCCTTGTCACCAGGGATCTAGGTAGACCAGAATGAACCACTTGACCCCTTAAGTCTACCAATTTTATCTTGATTTGAGATGCTTAGAATTTCACTTGACTTTAGAATTGATTTGTGCTTGGTGACCTAATTTAAAGATTGGTTGACCTACAAGGTGGATCAACATCACCTGACCTATCCTTGTTATTAAGTCCCAATTTTAAGATTCAAGTGGATAATTAGAGCTTGATTTTAGGGTCTCCTTGATTAGGTAACTTCAAGCAAGGGTTTAGGTAGCACACAATGTGGGAAAGTCAATTCTTGTTATTTCAGGCACATGTGTTTCTCAACCCTAAGATGAAAACCCTAATTTGGCTATTTCTGGTCCAATCAATTTTTTCCAAATTTGGCAGTAAGGGCTCAATCAAGAAGGTGAGTAGCCCTAAGTACCTTAAATGCCTAGTAGGTGTAGGAATCTTGCAGAGGGGTTTCTAAATAGATCAAGTTAGGCAACCCAAAAGTGCTTAATTCTAAATAAGGAATGCAAGTTGGCCTAATTGATTTCCCTTTTTAGCTCTTTCCAGAAATAGGGGCTCAAGAAGATGGAGATGAGATTGCCTACCCCTGGTGTGGTTGTCGTGCGGCTAATCTTCTCTTGTGTACCTACACAACCACAACAAATTAGCTAAGGCAAGTTAGAATCAGATCAGAAATTGTAATAAGTGAAACTGAATTGCACGTTGCTCCTAGACAACGATGCCAAAATGTTTACGCAAAATTGTCGAATATAAGGAAATGCATCGTAGTATAGTATAGAAATCGGGATAAACGCTTAAAATTTATAACTCGCAAGTACGAGGTCATTCACTGGGAGCAATTTAAGAGCAATTCCTTCTCATAGATTACAATTATATGCAAAATTTGAGAAATTGAGATCAGAAGAACAATTCAAAATAATACATCAATAGATCCAAATACCAATGTGCAAAAAGATTAGGGTAAAATGGTGATTTGAATCACCAAATTACCCTTTAAGTTTAAGCCTCACAAATACTCAAATATATGATTAGTAAGCTCAACCACAGAATCAAATGCCTAAGAAATTAGACGACAGAAATAAGCCCCAGATGGCTTAAATGAAGCCTACTATAGTGCCTTCATGAGGCTCAAAGCCTCTTCCTTCCTTCTTCTGGAGCCTTAGGAGAGACTAAGTAGCCACAAACATAGGCAAAAGCCTCTTTTTTTCTTAAGTGTTGAGAGTAGAGAGCAAGGAGAAAAACCCCCCTCTCTCTCTCCTTTTTTTCTTCATGCCCACCTAACCGGATCAGTAAGCAGGTTAACAGGCAGGTAATTAGGTCGAGAACAGGGACCAGGGCTACCGAGGGTGGAAGGTAGCCAAGGAGTGAGCAAGTGTGAGAGAGTGAGGGACCCAGCCCCTCGTGACTGGGTGAGGGGTCCGAGGAGGTGATGGGCACAACAATCCCCTCAATTTCTTGAGGGGTTTTGCTCGCTTGAACACGGCAGAGGTGTAGGAGTTGATGGCAGGTGGTTTAGTGGAGCAAGGAGTGTTGTGGTGGTTGCCGGAGGAATGCTAGCAACTTGGAAGACAACGGTGGAGTGGGCAAGTTTGTGATTGAAACCGAAGTCTGGAGGTGTTGGGGTGATCAATAGATGAAGAGGAGTCAAGAAGAGGTGCTAGCAGACGAAGAGGATACGGAGGAGGCACCGGCTATGATAGGCTGACGCCAGAGATGAAGAACACTCCAGGAGGGAGAACAGTGACAAGGAAGAGGTCGAAGAGTGCCACGCTAATATTGCACGATGCGGAATGAAGAGGGCAAGAAGCACCAGCCGCCTATTGTAATTGGCAGCCGGTGAAGTGGTCAGAGGAAGATTGTTCGAATCGCTAAATCGGGTTTAAAAGTGTTGCATTGTAGTATAGCCGAAATAGCGTTCAAAACAAATATAATTTTATTACTTGAAAAGTTTTTCCGAGGTTGAACATAGGGAGCAAATGGAATTCACACACTAATCTCAACAATACATGCAAATTAAACACATAATGCTACTCAAAATATAATTAGGAATGTAGAGCATGAGTATATGAAGAGTAAAAAGAAATTTAAATAAAATAATGGAGAGCATATGAGAATCATACGTTTGATTTTGCAATCAGATGTCTTAAATGAGTTGTGCTACAGTTCCCTGTTTCTTTTCTTCTTCTGATTTCTTTCTCTAGTTTCTCTTTTCTTCTTCTTCTTTTGCCTTTGAGAGCCCTTTCTTCTTCTTTCTATTCTTTCTTTCCTTTGCTTTCTCTATCTTCTCCTTCCTTCTTCTTCTCTTTCTCTGTTTTTGGCCTTCTCTTCCTCTTTCTCTTCTTCTTTAGCTTCTTCCTTCTTCTCTTCTTCCTTCAGCCCAGATGTATCCTCTGAATTCGACTAAGTGTCGAAGGCAAACTCCTCAGAGCAAAACCACCCTACCCTTGCGCAGCTCTCCTCTCTCTTTCTCTCTTTCTATTTCAGCTTCGCTCTCCCAGAGCCTGTAACTGGTTGGGTAATCGGACCTAATGCATACCTGGGTCCAGGCTCACCGGTGTGTGTGGAGAGCGAGAAGTGTAATCAGGTCAGGGTAGTCGGGTTGACCAGGTCTGCGGGTTATGTCGTGGATGAGTCTTATGCAGGGGGGGAGGATGACCTCACCCTCAGTGTTGGAGGCGAATAGCCTCTAGCACAAAATCAATTTATGCGCACGAAAGCGCCTTTCCACTTCCGAGGTGGGACTAAATGTCTCACCTTCTTCCACGTGCCGCAGCAAAGAGTGGCCTCCTCAATTGGCAAGGCTGCAGAGGCATACGACTCCAACTGAGAGCCTAGATGCATGCCCGAGACGATTTCGTGCAGCTTGGAGCAATCTCCTGGAGCAGAGTGAGGCCTGGATCGACTTGAAGCTTGCTTCAAGCTCAGCAACAATGGCGGACCATGGCCGGATACCTGAAATCAAGAACAAGGGCCTTATCGCCGCATCAGAATGTTTAGCATGGTTGCCGTGGCGTGGCGAATGTAATGGTGGCCGTGGCGTGGAGCGAAGGTGGTTGTGGTGGCCGGACGATGAAGGGAATGGACGGTGAAGGTGGGTCAGTTCGGGGAGGAGTTTGGGTGGTCGATGGACTGAGTTGAGTAAGGGGAAGTGATCAAGGAGATGAGGCAGAGGTTGTAGGGTGGTCAGCGAGGTTGATGGAGGTGTGTAGCGACAAGAACACCTCACCGAAGGTATCGCCGGAGATGGAGGAGGTGACGGCGTTCAGTGGCGTCGATGGTCGGTTTTGAGAAATAAAGAGAGGGAAAGAAAGTATGAGGTAAAGGGAATCTAAGACCTACTTCTAAGGGACAAAATGGAACGGAATCCCATGTCGGTATGGATGCCGAATGTGGGGAAGACGAATACCTCCGTAGGTGAGGCTGCGGCGAAGACGGGGCAGAGGCGACATCGGCCAGTATTGCGTGACATAGATGATGGAGAGGGAGATAACCCCACCACTGGTATTGTGGTTGGGCAACGAGAGAGTGAGGAAAAGGCCGCCGAAATTTGTAGAGGGTTGCAGCTGGCGAGGAGAGAAGAATAGAGGGGGAATCAGCCTAATTTCAAGATGGGAGAATGCGAGAGGATCTAGGGCCTCTTAAATAGGGATCCGAGGAGGTTTTGTGCTTGAAAGCCAAGCTTCCATGCAAGGAAAGCTCACCGGAGATGGAAGCTCTCAAGAGACCCAAATCTCTCATGCGTTCACATGAGAGATTGGGAAACAATCAGGGATCAAAGGTGGGTTCGAATTGGCAGGAATTACTCAGAGAATCTCCCATCCAATTTTGGAAGGGATTCTCTGAGCAATCAGGGAGAACTCTCCTTTCAAAGCTTACCAGAGTAGGATTCCTCTGCTATAATGGTGGAGGGACGTATTTGTGAAGATGACGAGAAAGATAGGGGGCTAAATGCAAGGGTTTTGAAAGTTAGGGGTAGAAGTGTAATCAGACAGGACATTTTTGTAAACTAGGTCAAGATGAGTTCCCCATAGGTCCAAATTTTGGAAAAAACCTGATTTGGACCTAAGAAATCCAATGGTGAAGTTGGATTTTGGGTTTGACCATGTTTGATTGGAAATTTTATGCAAAAACCCAAATTAAGGCAAATATCTATCTGAGACACCATTCTAGGTCAAGATGAGTTCCAATAGCCAAATTGAAGGTACTAAACCCTAGAGAATATTTTTATATGATTTTTAGAGGATTTAGGTGAATTTTATCCTGACCAAAAACTTGGTTAATCAAGTGGGTCTGTTTTTAGGGTCTGAAGATGTCATTTAATTCACAGAACTCACACAAACACTTTTCTGTCAAATCCAACCCACTTGTTGTTTTGTTAAGACCATTTGACCCTTGTTTATTCCTTGAGAAAACCTGTGGTTGTACCGCACTAGTAAAATTACAGTTTTACCCCTTATTTCTTATTTTTCTCTCAGAATGGTTATGCAGTGAATTATGACCTTCAGTTGGTTATGTAGGAGCATTTATTCTCTTCATTAGGTCAAAATGAGCTAGTTAGGGCTCATGATGGTGTTCCCATCAAAGATGGTCACCGTAGCAAAGCTTGGAGCTGGCCAGAGAGGGAGACAGGAAGAGGTTTGTGGCTTAAAAACTTGCTAAGGAGGTGAGACAGTTCATGAGGGTCTTTTATAGGCCTTCAAGCAAGCTCTCAAGCTTGGAAACAAGCTTGAAAGGCTCGATTTTTTAGGAAGAAGATCCTTGGAAATCAAGGATTCACATGAGCTTCTTGGGCAGATTTGGGATCTAGAATTAGGTTTAGTTGTTTGAGGTTGACCTGAAGATCATCCCTTCCAATTTTGGAAGGGATTAATCAAGAAATCAGGGAGGTATCCCTGATTGAAGCTCGACACCTTTGGGTTCACACCTGCCATGGCGACAGGGACCCATTTGAAGGAAAAAAGAGAAGTTAGGGGGTATTTTGTAAGAATTTCGAAAGTTGGGGGTATGAATGAGAGAAAGAGTCAGATTGGACCAAAATGCAAACTAGGTCAATATGGACTTTGATTGGGCCCAAATTTTGGTACAAACTTAATTTGTACCCAATGAATCTGATGGTGAAGCCAGATTTTGGTTTTGACCAAGTTTGACTGGGTAATTTATGCAAAATACCAAATCACAGCAACTTTCTGTCTGAGACTATTTTAGGTCAAAATGGGTTCCAATGGTCAAATCAAGGATATCAAATCTTATGGAATATATTTTTGTGATTTTTAGAAGGTTTATATGGAATTTATCTTGACCAAAACCTCTGTTATTTAAGCAGGTTTGAAATTAGGGTTTTGGGTTACTATTAATTCTCGAAATGCGTGAAAACTCGTTTCTGTCTACATGGACCCACTTATTCGATTTTAATGCTCATTTGACCTTTAATTCACCCCTAGCCAACCCCTTGGTTATTCTATGTTCATGATTTGCTGTTAAAATTATAGAATTAACCATGGTTTCTTGTTCTCTTCTCAAAACACAACACCATGCATATAGGACCCTCTGATGGTGATGTAGGAGATTTTATCATCTTTTTCAAACCTAAATAGGGTAGTTACAACTCATGATGGTGTTTCCATTGCTTTTCTTTCCGTAAGATGCCATTTGAATTGTGCAACACGCCTGCTACATTTCAACGGTGTATGTTTACAATCTTTTCCGAATTAGTAGGTGATTGCTTAGAAGTCTTCATGGATGACTTCTCGGTCTTAGGGAGCACATTTGATGCATGTATAGACCACCTGACTAAGGTCCTACAAAGATGCATTAATGTTAATTTGGCACTTTCCTGGGAGAAATCACGCTTCATGGTACTAGAAGGACTTGTCTTAGGTCACCTTATTTCGGAGAGAGGAATTGAGGTTGACTGTGTGAAGGTAAAATTAATTGCTAACCTACCATTACCTTTGTCGGTTAAGCAAATCCAATCTTTCTCGGGCATGTTGGTTTCTATCGCCGATTTATAGCAGACTTCTCGAAAATAGCCCGACCTCTGACTAATCTCCTCTCTAAGGATGTAGACTTCCAGAACTTTGACAATTGTGTTCATGCATATATGACACTTCGTGATATGGTTACCAAGGCACCAATACTGTAACCCCTGGATTGGTCTCACTCTTTTGAGATCATGTGTGATGCCTCTGATTATATAGTAGAGGCTGTCTGGGCAAAAACTGGATGGGAAACCTATAGTCATCTATTACGCTAGCAAGATTATTCCGTCACTTTTGTCAAGTTTTAGGAAATGTGCATTGTAGTACAGTCAACAAAAATGATACAGCATTTAAAATTTACAAGTTCTCGAAAACACAAGTGAGTCCGAGGTCATTCGTAGGGAGCAAATTGGAATTCACAACACTAATCTCAATATGAACCAATGAGCACAATATGATATTTCAATGAATAATAAAGATTTACTTAAATTGATGGTCAATAATAGTAAATGTGCCTTAAGAAATAATGGGATAAAAAGAAGATTAGAATCCTTAAAAATTATGATTTCTATCACCAATTAATCTCCCACATTAAGCACATATCCCAATTATATCAATTTGTCAACTCAAATATTACTACAGTGGTCTCAACCAATTATGTCTCAATTTCCACTTTAAATAAGCAACTCAATGTTTCAATAGTGACCAAGATCAACCACAATTACACATCGAAGGCGAACCTCAGATGCCTTAAATGTTCAAGCCTCAGCACCAGCAACTCAAAAATTACTAAGTGCGTGCACACATCCCAAGGCATCGGGAATGAAGCCTGAAGCAAAACCTACCCCTACCCTTAGAAATTCCCCTAATCGGGTCACTTATTTAGGTAATCGGATCAAAGCATAGTGTCCAGACTCACCGGCTATGTAAGGTGAGCGAGGAGTAAGAGGCATGTGAGGGAGGGACCTCACCCCTCCATGTGTTGAGGCAGATAGCCTAAGTGACCTTTTCCTTTTATATGTCTCTCTTGCTTTGTCGATGCTTGAGGTGGGACTAAATGTCCCCTTCTTCCTTCACGCGCTGAAGCTCTGGGCATGCTTTGAATTGAAGTGGCTGCGTCACTCCTTTCTTTGATTGAAGCTGCAGATGGGTACGTGGATGGATTCCACAAGTCCTAGAGGTGGTAGTAAGGTTAATTAACGACCAGATGATATTGGTCAGCACAGGAGAAGACAACGGTGAACGTAGAGAAACCTACACGGAGAACATAGCTCTAGGGCCAAGATAAGCACATGGAAGGCTTCGCTGAAGTGAGGCAAAGTTAATGGTGTGGGTGGTTGGGCGGTTAAAGGTCTGTGGAGGGTGGTTGGAGTCGGAGAAGGTCGCAGCGAGGTGTGTTGGTCATTGGGGTGAAGGAGTGAGTGGAAGCTCAAATTAGGTTAAGGCTTTTGAAGGTGGAGCGATGGCGAAGCTTATGGTGGTGATGGTGATGAGGCTGGAGTGGAGTAGTGAGTGTGTGGCTTTGTCGAATGTGTCACCGGCCGTGAAGAAGATGAAGTGGGAGGCAGGTGGACGTTGGTAAAATTGAGGGAATGGAGGGAGAAATATATTCTGAGAAGAGAGAGGAAGAGACTAAACCTAACTACAGTATGAAAGGGAAGGAATTTGGCACCGACTGTGATTGGTCGACGCTAGAGAGGGTGAATGCTCCAGTGGTGAGAAACAACGACGATGAAGGGGTAGGCAACCTCCGCTTTGGCCAACGAGAGGCGGAAGAAGGAGAGGAAGTTTGTGGGCCACTTGATTTGGCTGTCGAGTGGCCAAAGATGAGAGATTGAGGAGGGTCACTGGAGTTACGGTTGGAGGCAGCCAAAGAGAGAAGGGAAGATGGTTTTTGGCCTAGACTGGACTAAGGAGTATGTTGGCACCTTCAAGATCTTTTATGGAGCTCAAGAATGAGCCCTAAATGAGGAAAGAAGCTCAATTGGGCTACGATTTAGAATCAGGAAACCCCACAATTTTCATGGGTTCGCTAGGGCTTTATGGTGTGAATTTGGATCGAAGATGATGATTAGATAATTCTCACTAATGTGAACACTAATCCCACCAAATTTGGTGGGATTTGGTGTAGGTTTGATGAGGTTTTGGGCTTGGTCAAAGGGTCAAGTAGGTCAGTTGACCTAACAATAGAGGCAGGGACTAAAACATGAATAAGATGAGAAACTAGGGCCCTTATTGCAAGGAATTTTGAAAGATAGGGGTCTAAATGTAGGAAACATAGGTTTTAGGGACTGAAGTGCAAACTAGGTTAAGATGGATTTTGATTGGACCCAAATTTTTGTCTTAACCTAATTTAGATCCAAGGAATCTAATGGTGAAGTTGGATTTGAGTTTCAACCATGTTTAACTGGACAAATTGCACAAAAGCCCAAATTAGGGTAGAATCCCATTTGAAACTCTGTTCTACATCAAAATGGGTTCAGATGGTCAAACCAAATGTACCAAACCTCTTTGAATATTTTTGTATGAATTTTAGGAGGTTTAGATGAATTTTATCTTGACCAAAACCTCTTTAATTTAAGTGGGGATAATAATTAGGGTTTTTTGTACTGATTCGATTCTCAAAATGCATGAAACCCTATTTTTGTCAGTGTGGACCCTCTTTTTTGTCTCTAATGCTCATTTAACCTCTAGTTAAACCTTGGGTGACCCTGTGGTTACTCTACATTCATGATGTGATGTTAAAACAACAGAATTAGCCTTTCTTTATTATTTTCTTCTCAAAATGGATTTGAGTGGAATTATTGTCCTCAGGTAATTACTTAGGAGCATTTATATCTTGATTCCAACTTTTTCAAGATAGTTATGGTAAATGATGGTGTTAACATCAAAGACCTTAGATGAAGCTTAGAGGAATTATGCAGTCACTGAAAAGGAATTCTAGTAGTAGTATTTGCATTGGAAAAATTCAGACCTGATCTTTTAGGTTCCCACATAATAGTCTATGCTAACCATACAACAGTTCGACATCTTCTCGTCAAGAAGGATGCAAAATCTTGTCTGATTAAATGGATCCTGTTGTTGCAAGAGGTTGATTTAGAGATTCATGACAAGGTTGGGAAGTAGAATGTGGTAACTGACCACTTATCCTACCTTCCTTATGAAGCAAAATCTCCTTCATTTTCCAATACTGACCACTTCCCTAACGAGCAATTGCTGGTCATTCATTCTGATCTTCCTTGGTATGCTGACATTGTCAACTACTTGGCTTCTGGATCAATTCCCCTTGTTTGGAATTGACATCAGAAATACAAACTTAAAGTTGAAATAAGTCATTACTTTTGTCAAGAACCTTGGCTATTCAAATTGTGTCTTGACCAGATCCTTAGGAAGTGTGTACCTGATAAGGAGAAAGAAAGTATCTTGTCATTATGCCATGACCAGGCTTGTGGCGGTAACTTCTCAGCCAAAAAGGCTACTGCAAAAGTCCTACAAAGTGGATTTTTCTGGCCCACAATCTTCAAAGTTGCATACAAATATACTAGGGCATGTTCACACTATCAACCTCTCGGTAGTATTGGTCGTTGAGACATGATGCCCTTGAATCTGATTTTAGTATGTGAAGTCTTTGATATATGGGGCATTGACTTCATGGGACCTTTTCCAAATTCTCATGGCTTCAAGTATATCTTATTGGCAATTGATTATGTTTCAAAATGGATTGAAGCCATCCCCACGAGGACAAATGCCCATAAGATTGTAGTCTAGTTTGTTCAGGATTACATGTTCTCTAGATTTAGGGTACCAAAAGCCATCATTAATGATGGAGGGTCTCACTTTAGGAATATCCACTTTCAGTCCTTGCTGCAAAAGTATGGGGTGACACATAGGAATTGCAACACCTTACCACCCTCAAACCAATGGACTGGCTGAATTGTCCAACAGGGAGATCAAAAAGATTTTACAGACTACCATTAAACTTGATAGAATGGATTGGTCTTCCTACCTTTCTGATGCATTGTGGGTGTATAGGACAGCTCACAAAACCCCATTAGGCATGTCTCCTTTTAAACTTGTGTAGGGGACACCCTGCCATCTTCTCGTAGAACTTGAGCACAAAGCCTATTGGGCCATCAGAAAGTGTAACTTGGACTTAGAGAAGGCCAGTGATCATAGAAGACTTCAAATTTTTTAGCTTGATGAATTAAGGAATGAATCTTATGAAAGCTTGAGGATTTATAAGGACAAATTAAAGGCCTTCCACGACTGTCACATCCGTAGGAAAACCTTTGACCCTAGTCAGAAAGTCCTTTTATTCGACTTAAGACTTAAACTCTTCCCAGGGAAACTGAGATCAAAATGGATTTGACCTTTCGAAATCTTGAGAATCTTTGACAATGGACCCATCGAGATCACTGAGATTGAAAAGTCTGAACCCTTCACTATGAATGGACAAACATTAAAACCTTTCATTGAGTAGCATGATTTCAGACTTGTCAACTCTATCATTTTGCTCCAATATCTTGAACCTATTTCTAATGACACACCTACATCTGGGTTTATGCCTAGCTGAAGGCGTTAAAGTTAATGAGACTATCTGTTGTAAATACCTATTTTCACCTTTTTTGTTTTCCATTTCTTTCATTAGGTGTCTATCCTTGCATTTTTAGCATACATTCATAATCACACTTGTCATGCATCACTTGTTAGCCCAACTTCCTACTCTGATCTTGTATCAAACTTGAAATCGTCTGTGCAAAGATTCTTATCTCCTCATTCCAACTTCCTTTCGTCACCCAGCCTAAGTTAGTGAAATGTAGAGCATGTATTTGCATCCACCCTATTCATACAATGCGGACATTACATCATTTAAGCATAGGGTGTCTAAATGGTGAAATAATTTTCTGAAATACAATTATAGACACACCTGTAATATATATAGTATAGTATTATCAAAAATACCAAGAAAAAAAGAAAAATTTGAAAAAAAATTACAAAGTCAAAAATACAAAAAAAATGTCAAAATTTTTTTTCAAAAATACTATAAGCAACCTACTGATACTTACTGTTGAGGGACAACTCTACAAAACAAATTCTAAGGAGAAAAGTTTTGAAAAGAATTACAAGTGTTTAATTATGATCTTCTAGCTAAAAACAAAAATAGAACAAGTGTTTATGGACATTCAACCTTTGTTGGTTAGACTTT
Organism: Thalassia testudinum; assembly: GCA_037157565.1. NCBI lineage: Eukaryota > Viridiplantae > Streptophyta > Magnoliopsida > Alismatales > Hydrocharitaceae > Thalassia > Thalassia testudinum. The sequence continues at coordinate 139,648,957 of JAZHRO010000063.1, forward strand.
TCGTGCCACTGTAGCATGACTCGCTCAGGCTTTGGCTTAATACACTTTAAGCATTGACAAGATAAACCAAAATTTCTCCTAACTTAGGACGTATTCTTGTACTTGAGTCACCAATATAGGATTTGCTAGTTTGCTTTGGCTTACGAGTCTAAGCAACTTTGGTTTACACTACACAGTGTTGGGAATGACCTTGTGAACTTGAAATTCAACCCTAGTGTTCATTAAGGAAGGTGGAGTTCTTACCTATGCGTGCAGGTAAACTCTTTATCCTAGTCTTGAGTTTTGTATTTAGGGGAAGCTCTTTCCACCAAAGTACTTACCCACCAAATAAGTGTGCTCTATCAAATAAAGTTGTCGAAGACATACTGACATTTATTTACTTAAAAAAACATTAGAAAAAGTCAAAAAGAATTTTCAGAAAAAGACATTCTTTTGAATAAGTCAAGTATGTTCTCCAAATCTTGTAAATATCTTTCCACCAAAAATATTTTCAGGTTGCATTACAAATACCCTATTTACACCAAATATTCTTTGAGCCACAACGCAATAAGAGTTGAGTTGAGTCTTATTTTTTAGAGTTAATCTGAAGACATCAACTGAAGCTAAGACCAACCTGGACTTAAAAAGTAGTGAAACCCTGGGATTTAGTTTTAAAGTTCACCTGGTTAGTCCTAACCTTTCACTGGGCATAACCATAACCAGTTAGCTTCTGAGCTTTGTAAAACCCTCTAAGTCCTAGAAACTGCACTTAAGGTTTAAATATCAAGAGTCCTTATTGGTTGAGAGATGGTCTATGTCATATCAGTCTTAAGCTCTAGTCAGTCTTTCTAAGCAACTGGTTTTCACAATGTCCATGCATAAACACAGTTGGTATCAGGAAAAATTTCAGCTTAAAGTTCATCTCTAAACACTTAACAATTTGAAAGAAAGAAAAATAGATATCTCATCACACTTAACTAGCTGATGCTTAATTGCTTTGCCTTTAATGAGTTGTTTACTAAGGAACTAGCAAAACCTAAGCATGGGGGTATGATGAGGTGTGGCTCATCATAGCTAAAATGCCCAAGTTAAGCTAGAAACTAAGTTAAACACTACATAATTAGCACAAGAAATGTGTTAAGTGTGAGAATTAATAAAACTGACCTAAAACATTTAATCAATGTTAAGAACACATAATTTGGTCACAAATTGAGATATTCTATTTAAAAATGTAATTTGATGATCCAATTGCAAATTAAACACATCTTTGGGTTCAAAAGATCAAATTGAAAGTGAAATTATATTCCTAAATTATGCTTCAATAAAAACTTGGTTGCATTTGAACATCAATAGGAACTTGTATTTAAGGTTCATCATTTAGCTGCTTTAAGCAGATTCATTTATTCACATTAAACCCTCTATGGGCATGTTTGCAAACCAGTAGGGACCTCATTCCTTGCTAGAGATCTCCTTATCACCCTTCGTCACTACAATGACTAGCTGTGGCCCAGGCATCTCTCTCTTCCCTTTAGATTAGGATTTCCTTGCTTTCTAGAGTAATTTAGAGTAGTAATTAGTAAATGTAGTGTAGTTAGAGTAGATTAGATGATGAATTTGGTGACAGATTAGCATAGGTTAGAAGCAATTTAGTTAGAGCAACCCGGATAGGCTGTGTTAATATGGTAAAATTATCATTTAAGTGAGTATAGTGGTTAACCTAAATCGAGCCTAACCACCTTTTTACAAAATTTTTAACCTGGCCTACTTGATTTTATCTTGGTCACTTTTAGGCCTAAGGTCAAACTCAGGTAGGTGGGAATTAGAGGTGAATAAGGTTCTACGCCTTTCCTACAACGAATCTCTTCCGTGCGTTTATTATGTTTTTGGTATTTTATTTTTTCTATTTAAGATTTTTTTTTTGTTCTGATAATTTTGTCCTTAAGGTACACACTCAAAATCAAGTCCTTGGCTTAGAGCCAAATTGTTCTTGGCTTTGAGCCAAATTAGGGTTCCAAAAATGGGTCTTGCTAATCGCAAGACCGAGTACCTGCAAGGCAAGGATTATCTTTTCTCTTTTACTATATTTTTTTTATCTTTTTAATAGTAGGAAACAAAAGAGAGATAGAGGTTGCTTGGAAAGAAATAAATATAGTCTATATATATACAGATATATATATAATATCTATATAGGGGTGGGGGTGGAGGTAGAAATGACGTGTAGCATGGTGTCGAGTTGATCAACGTCTAGGAAGATGCAACCAACAAGACGAAGTGTCACGTGGAGTGTAGGATGGATGTGTGGAAGTGTGTGCTGAGATGCTTTCTGTATGTAGGTATCGGGGAATATCAGCAACTGGTGCAGATATTCCCGCGATATAACACGTGGTGCAGGGATATGAATGTAAATATCTATATATATATGCATATATGTAAATATATATGTATATATATGTATAGATAGGGGTGTAATTATATAGATGTATAGGTAGTTATATATATATATATATGTATATAGATATATATATAAGTATATATATATATGTATTTATATCTATAGATATGTATGTATATATGTATGTATGTATGTATGTATATATACATATATATGGTTGTATAGGTACTAATATGTATATATATATATGTATATAAATATATATATAAATATATATGTATATATATATAAGTATATATATAGGCGTGTACAAGTTAGTGTGCGTGTGTACACGTGAGTGTGTACAAGTGTGGTGTGTGTGTGTGTGTCTGCTGGAGAGTGAGAGAGTGGTTGTGAGAGAGGGCGCTAGAGAGTTAAGGCGTCTGGAGGTTGCAGCCGATGTCTGGACTCCAAGGCATAGGCGCATGCATGCGCAGGCGCAGGCCCGCAAGGGTGCACCCGCATGCTGGAGGCTGCAGGCGTGAGGGAGAGTGCAACATAGTGCGCTACGGGCTGGAGTGGATGGGGACGAAGATGCGGATGCAGGTGCAGGTAGGTGCGGGCACTGGAGAGGAAGCGGTTGCAGACACGTGTGCGGGTGTTGGAGCGGGCACGGGCGCTGATGGGGTGACGGGCTGGGGGCGGTTGCGGCACGGAGAGAGAGCGCGTGGTGACCAGATAAGTGAGAAACTTCCCGATCACCGCACTGTAGCTACAGTGCCGAACAGAAACGAGTGAACAGTAGCTACAGTGCGCGTGCGGCTCGGACAACTGGCTGCGGCTAGTTCTGCATGCGTGGGGGCACTGAAGCGAGCCTGCACGCGCGGAAGGAGAAGGCGCTTGCTGCTAGCGTGCGCACAGGGGCTTGCATGCTGCGTGGAGCTGCTGGTGCCATGCTGCTACTGCTGCTGACCTATGAAGCTTGGAGCTGCAGCAATGGCGTGAAGGGCTAGAACGTCGAAAACAGAGAACGAACCCACCATGCCCACCTGCTCTTGGATGAGCTGGGCGGTGGTGGAGCTCACAGTGGTGGTCGTGGGACCACTGTGAGATTGCTCCTGCCCGCAGCGTATCTCTTCTGTGGAAGAGGTGCTACGTATGGAGGGGAGAGAGGGAGGAAGATGGCCTGGAGGAAGGGTCTGCGGGTGATGGTCTGGACCAGGCCCTCCTTCGCAAGGAAGAGGGGAGGGCTTTTTAAAGAAGAATGAGGCATGCACAACCATGCCCTGGGCTGCATGCAGCTGGCAGAGAATGGTGTTGGCAGAGAATGGCGTGAAGAAGAAGCAGCCCATGCCCTGGGCCGCATGGAGAAGAAGACGTTCAAAGCCAAATAAATAAAATAAAGAAGGTGAAAATTGCGATGCAACCCTTGATGAAGACATTAATTACAAGGCCAATTATTCACTTTCCTCCCCTCTCAAATGAATGCGTGCATGTGTTAATTTTTACAAATGCAACTATGGCTACCTAATATGCAATGGCAATGCTAGGAAATAACATAAGAAGACATTTTTTATTGGTGCATTTTTGTTGTGCAATCAACAACCTCACCCTCTCTGATCAGTCTAGATCAGAGAGGTTTCCACCTCATTCACGATTCAAACAGTTCCCCCAACACTTCATATCATTATCGCATTCTTCCCTCGATAATTTCCTTCATGATCCACCCATCCATTAGGCCCTCGGTGGATCTAGAAAGATCTGTTATAGGTGCTAATTTCATTTAAAGGTCATATCATCCATTCCATGAACTCACCAATGACCCTATGCTGCTTTGAAATGAGCTGAACTGTCGATTTCTTAAATGTGGTTTTGATTTGATGATTGTTGTGGATTTTTAGTTCTTCATTGATAGTTAAAACCAAGGAAAGTCAGTTTTACTGATTTGAGGTTCTAAGAAGGATTGAATTGCTCACTTGGATGAGATTTAGATTAATCTAAAGGCTTTCATGCATGCTTCTGGGTTTTGATTCATATTGAGAGAAATGAAGGTTTGGGATGCAATACCAGTGGATTTTAATGTTTGATTTAATTCCTTTCTTCATGTTGTCTATGGCTGATGTAAATACATTTACACTACTTAAGATGTCTATTTATGCATGTTCTTAAGCATAGGATTGCATTTCATGATATAAATATTTCATAACATGCATCATCTTGCATTTAGAATAGTTTGAATAAAATGGAGGTTAATTGTCTCCTTTTATGTGCTTGGACAGGGCAAACATTTTATTGGGGCCTCGGATCGAAGATCCAACTGTATGGATGTGATCAAGGCGACGATTGGAGTTCAACGACTCCAAGATCGCCCTAATCAGCCATCTATAGCATAGATAATGACCGGGTCACCCTAGAAGATTAAGGGCCAGGATGGTGTAAATTCGCACTTCTAATGACAAATCTGACCGCACGGATGAATTCGGATCGACAATCGCAGCCCAACGACGCAAAAATCGAGTCAATCTGACATCCGTGGCACCATCCACAACATCCAGAAGATGGACGGCCAAGATTGCACCACGTGGCACCATCTCGGTCGCCCAAACGGTCGCATACATTCTCTGAAGACCCCGCACCCGCTCCCTCTCCGCCGTTGGATTTTGATCCAACAGCTATGGATGCAGCTCGTTGAAATCATCCGCACGACCTTTTGGACGAGGCAGCGCAGCGGTCCAGCGCCTTATCGCGAGGCGCTGGCGCGCGTTCGAGCCTCGCCAAGCGAATTCTGAAGCGAGCGGGCATGCTATTATCAACCATCAGATCGCACTCCAATGGCCGCGCGCGCCCGATAGCGTTCACGCACTATTGCACGCACGGCGTCACGCGGTATCGCACGCGTCGGACGGGAACGCAGCAAGCGGGTCAGGCGCGTCTTAAGTCGTCCGATCTCGCAATCGGACGGCTGACATCTGATGAACGTGGGTGGATGCGTTGAGTGCGGGTAGCTGAGGAGGCGCACGTGGGCGCAGGTGCTACGCCCACGTTGGGGGCTTTGGTGACGGATTTATCCGTCACTAAAGATCCCTCATTTATTATTTTAAAGATGTAATGACCATTTTCCCCCACTCCTTGCAACTATAAAAGGAGACCCGCTCCACACGAAATTCTCATCCCTTCCTTCTCTTCTCTACCTCTCCAAAGCTCAAGAGAAGCTTGTCCCACACCCGGGATGCTTCGAAAGTGGATCCTGCGATGACGACGATGTGCTGCTCCGTTCCCATTCTTCTGCTTCGTCCTCCTTCGTCCTGCTTCGTCCTCCTTCATCCAGGCATCATCCTGTCCGACTCGTCCTCCAAGCGACCGTCGACGAGGATTTCTCTCTCCCTGTTCTTTTTACTGCTTTCTAGTATAGATTTACTACTTTCTAGAGTAGTTCTGCTCGTCCTTCAAGCTATCGCCGAGGAGACATTTCTCCCTCCATTCTTTTAATGCTTTCTAGAGTAAATTTATCGCTTTCTATTGAATTGTGTTATGCTTTCTAGTTGTAATGAACAATCTCTTTAATGATAAAATCTTTGTTTATTCTACATCTCATTTTTATTTATATGTGTAATATTCTCTCTCTCTTACCCTCTCTCTCTCTCTTCTATTTATTCTAAATAATTAGATAGTTTTAAATTGAATTACTTCGTGACAAATAAAAAGAAACGCGTAGTTTTTAAATCAAACATCCGCCTCCCGGTGTTTGACCTGGAATTTCAATTTCGGTATAAATTTTATTTGTTGAACACAAGTTCTTCACTTTCAAACTACAACGACAGGTTTTCCAAAACCAAACACGTTAGCGTAGTAATTCGTGAGTTCAACATTTTGGCGCTGTTGCCGGGGAGGCGACGCTCTTTGATTTCTCTTTGCATTTTGTAACTTACAAATCATTTACCTCACTTTTTTCCTTTCTTATTGTAATTGCAGGTGCTCTTTCGAGACAGGAAAAAGCGGTAGATCGGAGGAAAGTGCTGTAGAAGGTTTTGTGAGTTATCCCCAACCTCCCACCCATTGGATTTCATTCCACAACATAATAATTCAAACATCAATCAACCTTGGTGTTTTTATAAACTCTAAGGTTAGATTGTTTGTTGTTTGACACCCATACTCACCCCAACCCCTACATTAAAAAAAGAAAAAAAATTCTCATAGAGGTACACAACCTCATCTGATTTTCTAACTCAACCGGTAAACCGATCTTAGGAATTGGTACACACATTCAAACACATAATTGAGTAGAAATCAGATTAGGCAATCATTTGTGTGCCTAATTAAGTGGTGCATCAGGCCAATTGTTTGAGTTGATTGGGCCGCACCACTTCAAATAAAATAAACTCATCAAGTAGCTACCAATTAGGTTCAACTCTTAGGGATTTATCAGGCACTCCACATTCTTTTTAAGCTTTAAAAGAAAACATTTTCACCCGTGCTTTCAAAACCTGGTGTGTCAATGAAACTTGTTTGAAAACGCCTAAAGTTGAATCCTAAAAGCTACTAAGCAAAATTTGAACCTTAAAATTCACCGCATCAAAATTAATCTTGCTTGAAAACCACTGGTTGTGCATCCACACACAAATCAATCAATCATTAAGGGCACAACCCATTTAAAGGACCCTTCACATTCCAAAGCACATTCAAATCTAGCCCTAAATAAAACAGAGTAGACATTGGCCTTAAGGATTGGACTTGCTCTTCAAAACCCAAAACAAGATTATTTTCGATTAGTCTATTTCTACTGTTCAATCTGATGTCTAGCTAGGGGAGCAGAATCAAACGATCGCGGCTGGGGGGTACACTAGGAACCGGAGGCGCAAGCCAAAGGAAGAACCTTCTCCCCAGTCCCTCATTCTAACTGGTTGGATTGAACAGACGGAAGTAGATCAAATCGTTTCTTTATCTTAAGACGGGTTTTGGGAGTCTGTAGGTCTTTAAGCTAACCCATTTAAGGACAGGTTTGATTGTTTGTATTGTAGGGCACCTTTCTTCCTCCCTTGTATCATGAATCATTCCACATATTTCACGTATTCCCACTCTTTCCCTCCTGTTTTGAATTATCCTCAACATGACGATTCTCCCGACTCGTACTTAATCAACCATCAGTTAATTGGGATAACTCGGATTGGGGATATAGTTCCGGACCTCCGTGTTTAGGGTCTAACTCTGAACACTTTGATTCTGATTTCTATCCTTCTCAGAGCTACATCGATTATAGATCGTCTTCCTTTCATGAACAACCTAATACGATCTACAATCAAGAAGGATACACTAATCTTTACCCATCCTCTGATTTCACTGCCTTTAGGTCATCACCATCTTTTGAACAATCTGAAATGACCTATTATCAGGAAGGGTATAACGTATCTCAATTCGTTAATTCCTCTGCATTGATGTTAAACCCACCTAACCCTGAACCAACTCATTTGGTTCAGGTTAACCAGGTTCAAGATAAGGTTCTAGCTAACTTGAGGAATATCATTCAATCTTTAGAAGTTCAGCCAATACCTTGCATTAAGAGATTGGAGCCTCTGATTGAAATGATTGATGATTTAAACAAGTCTTTGTTGGATTGGCTCTAGGATGTTAAGGATAAGAACCCAGGTGAGTTTCTACTTGGGAAATTAGCGAAATTGAGGATGAGATTCATGATTGCTTTGATTCAATCTTGGGATGATTCCCAGGATGAACCCTCTTCAGGAAAGCTAATGACAGAACCCGCTTAGGCACCTGTTGGAAGGACACGTGTTACGAGGCTGACTAGATTAAATTAAAGCAACTAATTAAGGATGATCTGATTTCTTCACCTAAGATCCCTGAGCTAGGTTATGAGGAAACGTACGTCTCCTTGGAACAAAAAGTGACAAATGATTTTGGGACATACATTGATACGGATCCTGATGGTGAAGATTCAAGTTGCGAAGTCTCACGCAAGTTTTCTGAACATGATTTCTGTAAGACGATTGGGCCTGAGGAACCTGATAGATCATTTGATAGCCCAATAACTGAGGAAACTGATCTTATTTGGGCGCACATTACGAATCCAGAATCGCATTTTTTGGAGGAATCAATTCAATGCCCTGATTATTAGTTACACCCCGTTGAGCTTATCGATAATTCTGTTTCTGAGATAATTAGACCCAAGTCAATTCTGATTCTGCCACATCATTTAGACTTGGAGATTTCAGACGGGGTGATTAATATACAAGAGGTCCTAGAATTTGATATGCTGAATGAGGAGGATAGTAGCTGGGATGTTTTGACTTAGGAAGTTAATTTTGGAGGAAATGGAAGATTGAGTCGAAGGGTTCCTTTTAAGCTGAAACCATCAAATCAGAACCCTTACAACATTTGTTTCGAGGATGCCAAACTCAAGCACACATTCAACGATTATCCTTTTGAGCTTCAATTCTCTGTAACCCGACTTTTTGGTCTTGGGTTGCATCCTCATAAATCGCAAGCCCAACCCCGTTTGCATTCTGATTTTAGGTTTTGGGTAATTTTTATCCAGAACCTAAGATATTCTCGATTATGGGGGATGGGTCTGCACCACAATCTGGTCCACATCTGTGGACCTCTGTTAATAGGTCAGAGGATTCTTCTGTTTATTCTGATTCTGACCTGCACTTGTGAATTCTTCATTTCTTTTCCTTGTATAGTGTGCCTAGCTGAAGGCACTAAACTCAACACATATACAGTTTTTCTTAGTTTTCATCTCGGAGCGGACCTGACATTCACGCAATTCAGGTGCTTTCTATGCTTTTCCACTTTATTTTGTCTTTTTAATATAATGAGGACATTGCATTAGATAGGCATGGGGGGGTGGATATTTATCTCTGAATTCATTCGTCAGCTCCGTAGATTTATTTTATTTTCTTTTATATAAAAAAAAAAATCAGAATTAGGAAAGAGAATTTAGGTTTAAGAAAATTTTCAATCTTAGGAAATACTACATTATGATTTGAACACAAAGACCCTTCAGGTCTTTGGACTTAATCTGCCCGTGTATCCACTAAAATGTAGATTTATTTTTTGAGTTCTCGCCAACATGAATTTTATTTTAATTGAAGTAAATAAGTTTGGATGATAAGTACATGTCTTATCAACCAGCCCTCTGATTTGAGGGAATTTTGAGTTTCTAGCATCTATACACTATCTTGTCACTGACTTGTTATTCGACGATTTTAACGGAAATTGGGTAGCTAATGAACCTTCTAGGGTGATATGGCTAGCAAGTTATCGTGGGTAACAGCCCATGGGTAGGTTGTCCAGAGCCCAGTCACTGGATCTTTCTCTTTTTGCTGCCTTTAGGTAAATTTTAGACCAGGGAAGCCACCTACTTAAAAAAAATCAAAAAAAAAGAAAAGGAGAAAAGAAAAAAAAGAAATACGCCACACTTCGCCGCACGAGTATGGCTGTCAAGTTGTCGGTGGTAACAGCTCATCGATCGATTGTCCATAACCCAGCTTAGTAAATGCACCAAAAATTCCCAAAACACCTAGGAAGAAGCTGAGAAGTAAAATAAATCGGGGAGATATACACTGGATTCACCCTTATGTCGGCCCCGTAAAAAAATAAAAGTAGGGAGAAAGCTAGTGGTTGTAAAGATACACCTTTAGGCAAAATTCTTTTTGAGGTCACCTAGAGGCGTAGAAACCCAAAGTCCATTTTAATTAACGATCAATGAGTCTATCACAATCACAATAAGATGCTTAAAACTTAGGGTTCTCATCAAATCTTGGGTGAGTTGAATGGCCGTAGAAAGCCACTCTTAAACCCTAAAATTTGAAAATCCAAAAAAAAATTAGAAAAGAGTAAAAAGAGAAAAAGAAAATTTTCTTTGAATAAGGCGAGGGCTTGAGGTGGTTTGCATTTTGGCTGATACTCAGGCGTTGTTGTGTCTTTGAAAGTTCAATTCCTAAGTAGACAATTTCTTAATGATTGAAAATAACTCAGGTCCAAATAATCCAACCTAATTCTTTTATAAATAGCATATAGTTCCTGCTAGGGACTAGCAAAAGATAGGCATGGGAGTATGATGTAAATACATTTACACAACTTAAGATGTCTATTTATGCATGTTCTTAGGCATAGAATTGCATTTCATGATATAAATATTGCATAACATGCATCATCTTGCATTTAGAATAGTTTGAATAAAATAGAGGTTAATTGTCTCCTTTTATGTGCTTGGACAGGGCAAACATTTTATCGGGGCCTCGGATCGAAGATCCAACCGTATGGATGTGATCAGGGCGACGATTGGAGTTCAACAACTCCAAGATCGCCCTAATCAGGCATCTATAGCATCAGATAGTGACCGGGGAATCCTAGAAGATCAAGGGCCAGGATGGCATAAATCCACACTTCTAATGACAAATCCGACCGCACAGATGAATTCGGATCGACGATCGCAGCCCAACGACGTAAAAATCGAGTCAATCGGACATCCGTGGCACCATCTACAACATCCAGAAGATGGACGGCCAAGATGGTGCCACGTGGTGCCATCTTGGCCGCCTAAACGGCCGCATACATTCTCTGAAGACCCCACACCTGCTCCCTCTCCGTCGTTGGATCTCGATCCAACGGCTGTGGACGCGGCTCGTTGAAATCATCTCCGCGACCTTTTGGGCGAGGCAGCGCAGCGGTCCAATGCCTTATCACGAGGCACTGGCGTGCGTTCGAGCCTCGCCAAGAGAATTCTGAAGTGAGCGGGCGTGCTATTATCAACCATCATATCGCAATCCAACAGTCGCGCATGCCTGATAGCGTTCACGCGTTATTGCACGCGCGGCGTCGCGCGGTATCGCACGCGTCGGGCGAGCGCGCAGCGAGCGGGTCAGGTGCGTCTTAAGCCGCCTGATCTCGCGATCGAACGGCTGAGATCTGATGAACGTGGGCGGATGCGTTGAGCGCGGGCAGCTAAGGAGGCACGCATGGGCGCGGGTGCTACGCCCACGTTGGGGGCTTTGGTGACGGATTTATCCGTCACTAAAGATCCCTCATTTATTATTTTAAAGATGTAATGGCCATTTTGCCCCCACTCCTTGCAACTATAGAAGGAGACCCCCTCCACACGAAATTCTCATCCCTTCCTTCTCTTCTCTACCTCTCCAAGGCTCAAGAGAAGCTTGCCCCACACCCGGGATGCTTCTCGCAAGATAAAGTCCAAATTTTCGTCCCCCTTCGAAAGTGGATTCCGCGACAATGATGGCATACTGCTCCGTTCCCGTTCTTCTGCTTCGTCCTCCTTCGTCCAGGCATTGTCCCGTCTGGCTCGTCCTCCAAGCAACCGTCGAGGAGGATTTCTCTCTCCCTATTCTTTTTACTGCTTTCTAGTATAGATTTACTACTTTCTAGAGTAGTTCTGCTCGTCCTCCAAGCTATCGCCGAGGTGGACATTTCTCCCTCCATTCTTTTAATGCTTTCTAGAGTAAATTTATCGCTTTCTATTGCAATTGTGTTATGCTTTCTAGTTGTAATGAACAATCTCTTTAATGATAAATTCTTTGTTTATTCTACATCTCATTTTTATTTATATGTGTAATATTCTCTCTCTCTTACCCTCTCTCTCTTCTATTTATTGTAAATAATTAGATAGTTTTAAATTGAATTACTTCGTGACAAATAAAAAGAAATGCGTAGTTTTTAAATCAAACATCCGCCTCCCTGTGTTCGACCTGGAATTTCAATTTCGGTATAAATTTTATTTGTTGAACACGAGTTCTTCGCTTTCAATCTACAACAATAGGTTTTCCAAAACCAAACACGTTAGCATAGCAATTCGATACGTTCAACAATGGCATAAGAAGGGGATTAGATTAGAGTACATTCTATCTCTGAGCTTCAATCTGATTTTGAATGCTTCTGAATTGGATTTAAATGCTTTTGCAATCCTAATATAAGCCACATCTTACACTATCTATAGTGTAAGATGGGGATCATAATAAGAGACTGCAAGGATTAATGGGAGTTTTATTTGGATTACCTTGGATTTTAGAAGTGTTAAGGAAGAGTTTGAGATGATTTTTCATGGATTTAACTCATATGTTTCATATCTGAGATGTGACATTTCAAAAAAAGAAAAAAGCATTCAACACCGATTTTTATGCATTTTGAAGTCAAGCTGGTTTTGAATCCTCCATTTGAACACATCAAAGGCTGCATAACAACTGCATTCAATGTTTCCATCTCTGTTTTAAGAGAATGTGGATCTGAGGTGTGTCTGTGAGAATAACCAGACCTAAAGTGGCTTAAAGAGGCATTAGATTAGACTTGATGGGTCTGGTCTTTGCATCAAAATAGCAATAGCAACACTCATCTGCTGATGTTGGGCAGAAATTATTGCCATTGGATAGTAGTAGCAATAGCCATTTGGCTGCTAAATAGCAACTTTAGCAGGTCTAAACCAAGGGTTTAAAATGGGAATTTGGGTCTATTTGAGGGTTAAAGGAGCTGGCACTGTTTTATTTTGATAGAGCTCACGTGAATGAGCATTCATGTACCTTAAATTGATTGAAATTCAATTAGAATTGCTTGTAGATTTTAGTTGAAACTTTTGTTAGCTACTTGAACTTATATAACTATCCAAGTTGATTTATTAATGAAATTCAAAGTGAGAATCTTGTTTAATATTTCATATACCTTCCATATTGTATGCTAGCCACTTCTGCATTGTTAGACTCATTCTCCAGCCACTAGGTCTAACTTTGAAGCCTTTAGGTTCCTTGTTTCATCCCTTTTAAGGGTCATTTGTGTGAGATTGAATATATAGAAAAAAAAATCTAAAAAATCACAAAAAAATAAAGTAAACCTATCTTTAGTAAGGTCAGGTATCTTTCTAAGTGTTCGCCAAATTTCAAAGTATTCTGAACCCCCAGTTTTGTAGAATATACCAGTCGACGGTTCAGTACATCTTGAAACTTAATAACACAACCTAACTCAAAAATCCCAAAAAACACTTCTCTCTTATCTCATCCTTTCTGTCTCATCCCCTACCTTCATTATACACACAAAAACTATAAAAATTTGAAAAAGCCTAATAATGCCTAAAAATACCTTGTATAGTATGTATATACTTGAAAATATAATTTAAAATTAAGCTAAATATTTATATTGTAAGAAATGTACATAATGTATATAAATAACTTATATATGTATTCTATACATTAAATTAAATATTTAGAATGCTTTATTGTATATATAACTTTATTGTATAATTATATATTAATTTATATTAAGTAATTATACAAACCTATGTATATGCACATAATTAAATCTTATATTGTACACATGTATTTGAGTAAATAATATATACTGTATAATACCTATAATTTAATTTAATTATGTATTTACAGTAAATAATTAAGTTATTAAGTTACATAAGTAAATTATTAACTTAAAATAAACTAAATTAGTAATTTAAGTTAATACTGAAGTAATCTATGTATTCTTGTATAGTATTATCTTAAGTATTCTTAAGCTATTTGTACTGTATTAGTACTATACTACAGCATTTATAAATTATTTATGTACATATCTATCTAAAATGCCTATTTAAATGTAAATAAATTAAAATAATGTCTCTAAAATAAATTTAAAATGTGTAATAAATAATTCATTATATAAATTAACTCTGTATAGGGTTAATTGTATGATTAACTTAACAATTTGTATAGTAATTAACAAATTAAACCTTAATTTAACTTGCATAAACAACCATCTTTAACTAAGTTATATATATAATTAACTAAGTTACAATTCTAAATTAGTTGTACCATTGTATAGCCCTATATAAGATCTTTGTAAATATATAATTTATTTTAAATTTAAGATAATTTATGATCCTCAAATCAAGAGCCAAAACCCTCGCAATTGAATGTTACAGCGTGCTGCACAGCGCACAGAATTGCCGCGTGGGTTAGTCCCACATCATGGATCATGGACGCATTTCTACGGTATAAGTTGATTTTGCACTAAAAGCTCCTCATTCGTCAGGTGCTGGGCACCAAAATAAAGCCTTTACCCCATCCCCTCTCATGAGCATCTCTTATCCTCGATGCACGTGCATGCCTACAGGCATGTGTGGGTGCATGTAAGCATGTGTGTGGGCTTGATGGCCCTATTGGGCTTGAAAATGAATGAAAATATACCTAAATGAAACTAGGGCTGGCTTAGTAATAGTGGTCTGGTCCCACCTGTTGTGCATACATCTGATTAACCTAAAATGTCTATTAATGCATGTTCTTAGTATCACATTAGCACCATACATTGTAAATAGTGCATAACATGCATAATCATGCATTTAGATCAAGTTGTATAAATTGTATAGTAATTGTCTCCTTTTTATGGTCAGGGACAGGGCAACTTTTTATCAGGGCCTCGGATCGATGATCCAACCGTACGGATTTGATCAGGGCGATGATTGGAGTTCAACGACTCCAAGATCACCCTAATCGGACATCCATAGCACCAGATAAAGACTGAGGAACCCTAAAGATCAAGGGCCATGATGGTGTTAATCCACACCTCACTCCATAAATTCGACCGCATGGATGGATTTGGATTGATGATCGCAGCTTAACGGCGTGAAAATCGGTCCAATCCGACACCCGTGACACCATCTACAATACTCAGAAGATGGATGACCAAGATGACGCCATGTGGCACCACCTCACCCACCCAACCATCCCCCAAGGACCCACCTCTACCTTTCCTCTTCATCCGATTGACGATTCTCCACTGTTGGATGCCCATCCAATGGCTGCAAACCCGCGTGCACAAAATAACTGCGCAACACAAAGACACCCGCAGCGCGTTGGTCCAGCGCCCTTCGCGAGAAGAGCGGGAGTGCGTTCGAATCCCCTCAGTCGCCAAATCAGCGCAA
Source organism: Thalassia testudinum (assembly GCA_037157565.1). Classification (NCBI taxonomy): domain Eukaryota; kingdom Viridiplantae; phylum Streptophyta; class Magnoliopsida; order Alismatales; family Hydrocharitaceae; genus Thalassia; species Thalassia testudinum. The sequence continues at coordinate 139,664,235 of JAZHRO010000063.1, forward strand.
GCGAGCATGGGCAAGAGAGCAAGCAGGGCCGCGCGATGAGGATCGGACAACGTTAAGAGAGCGATAGCGCCCACACGCGATCAGACACACAGTGCTTACACGTGATCGCAGACAGGTGCGCGGCGCAAGAGTAGGCGGTCTTAAGCCGTCCGATCTCTTGATCGGATGGCTGTGAGTGCACAGACATGTGCGTGCGTTGAAGGAGGTAGAGGCAAGGAGGCACGCGAGCAGCGGGCACGAAGGGCACGTAGAGGCATTTAGTGACAGATTTATTCGTCACTAAAGGTCCTGAATTAATGTTTTTCAAATTGTAATGTCCAAAATGCCCCTACTCCTTGCAACTACAAAAGGAGACCCCCTACATTCGAATTTCTCATCCCTTCCTTCTCTTCTCTCCCTCTCCAAAGCTTAAGAGAAGCTTGTCCCACACCCGGGATGCTCCTCAAGAGCTAAAATCAATTTTTCGCCCCCATTCTAGAAGCGGATCCTACGACGACGATGACATGCTGCCTCGTTCCCGTTCCTCCTGCTTCGACCTCCTTCTTCCTGCTCCAATCCTCGTCTTCCAGGCATTGTCTCATTCAGCTCATCCTCCAAGCGATCATCGAGGAGGATAACTTCTCTCTCCCATTCCTTTTTCGTGCTTTCTAGAGTAGAATTTTTTCTGCTTTCTAGTGTAATAATTTCTCGCTTTCTAGTGTAATCTTTTCTCGCTTTCTTAGTTGTACAAACATTTTGCAACTTCAAGTTGATGTTTTCTCTCTCTCTCTCTTATTGTCTATAATTATTTTATTTCATTGTGATTATTCCACTCTTTAAACAAAAACACAAAAGAAAAATATAATTGTGAATTTTGATCGACGTAGCCTCCCTGAGTTCAACCCGGGATTTCTTTTCCGGTATAAATTTTATTTGTTGAACTAAGTTCTTTGTTATTCAAACTACAACGACAAGTTTTCAAAACCAACTCCGATAGTGTAGTCCTCCGACGTTCAACATTTCGACGCCATTGCCGAGGAGGCAACGACTTTTCGATATTCTTTTCTCATGTCACGCACTTTACTGTCTTCTAACTTGGTTTCTCTCGTGTCTATTGTTTTGCAGATACCTCTATCAAGGAATCGTCAAGTGGTAGATCAGAGTAAAGTGCAGTTGAAGATGACTGGAAGTGCTCCCCATCTTCCCCCTCCATAGATTTCATTTCATCACATTAAATTCAAATTTCAATTAACCTAGGTGTTTGTATAAATCCTAAGAATTGTTTGGTTGTTTGGATTTCCACTCACAGTCTCATTTTACCCTCGCATATAAAAAAAACAAAAAGATAATTTTGTGGGGTAATTCAGCATACACACAACATACACCCACATTCTAGGCACTTATCCTAGTTGATTTTCTTCTACTCAACCAGATTTTGATCTGTGGAATCGGTACACACAAATCAACACATAAAAGAGTAGAAATCATTCTAGGTTAATCATTTCTGTGTGCCTAACCTAGTGGTGCAATTGTGGCCAATTGTTTGAGTTGTTTAGGCTGCACCACTCAACCTAAAATCAACTCACCAAGTAGCTTCCTCTTAGGGGTTTTAATCGAGGTTCATACCAGGCACTACACTTTATTTCTAATTTTAAAAGGAAAGCAATCTTCACCTATGCTTGAAAACCTGGTTTGCCTCAAACTTGATTGAAATCAACCTAATTCTAAACCCTAAAAATACTTAAGCAAGATTTGAACATTAAAATTTACTCATCACAAATAATCTTGCTTAAAAACCCTGGTTGTGCATGCACTTACACATACTCAATTGATCATTTAGGGTATAACCCATTTTAAGGGCCCACCACATTCCATAAGCACTACAATCCCAGGCCTCAATAAAATCGAGTAGACATTGGCCTTAAGGACTGATTCGCTCTTCAGGGCCTAGTCTGAGATTGTTTACGATTAACCTACTTATACTGATTAATCTGATGTCTAGCTAGTGGAGTAGCGTCAAACGACCGCGGTTGGGGGGTACACTAGGAAATGGAGGAGCAAGCCGAAGGAAGAACCTTCTCCCCAGTCCCTCTTTCTAACTGGTTGGATTGAGCAGACACAAGTAGAGTTAATCGTTTATAATCTTAAGACGGGTTCTAGGAGTCTGTAGATCCTTAGGCTACCCCACTTAAAGACAAGCTTGTTTTGTTGTGCTACAGGGTTCTTATCCCCAGTCCTTCCGACCTTTTCCTAGTTTATGATGGAAAGAAGGTCATTGAATCCCCAATTAGAAGGACCACTAGAGTATTCTAGGAGGCGTAGATTGGATTTTGGCCAAATCGATCCCATGGCCGATGAACAGCCTGCACTGCCCTGAGATCCATAGGAGGAATTCCGAAGGCAGCTGGAACAAATGCAGAGAATGCAAGAATGGTTCCAGAGAATGCAGGGCGTTCAACCCTTGAAGGATTTTTATGATCCTTTAAATTACGGGGAATGTCCCGGCGTCCAGATTCCTGCCGAAGACATAGAAATCAAGCCCCAGGTGTTAAGCCTGATCAAACATTTCCATGGGCTTGGCTCTGAAGACCCATTTCAGTAGTTGGAGGACTCGACCACTTTGGTCCAGACCACCAACGCGCGAAATGTGAATGAGGAGCAAATGATCATGAGGCTCTTCCCCCACTCTCTTAGGGATAAAGTCGCTCATTGGTATAAGACTATAGGAAGACCAATTGCAACTTGGAATGAGTTAAAATCGGCCTTTCTGAAAAAATTCTTCCCTGTCAGACGTACCAATGCTTTGAGACGGGCAATCACTACTTTACCCAGCAGTCGGGGGAGCAGTTTCATGTGGCCTGAGAGCGATTCCAGGACCCATTGCGGAGGTGTCCACACCACGAGGTGCCGAAATGGCAACTCGTGCAGATCTTCTACCACGGGTTGACAAAGCAACTCAAAAATCACGTGGACGCTTCTTGTGGAGGCATTTTCCGCAACAAAGATGCAGATAGCGTGCACGATTTATTTAAGGAGATGAGCGAGAATTCGATCAATCATGCCTCCATGGATACTTTTAACTGGTCCCAGTAGCCTAGATCGAATGTTAATGAAGTCCACGACTCTCATTCATTCTATATGGAATTGATTTGTAATAAACTTGAGAAGGTGGACTTGGTTGCTAAGAGAATGGAGGAGTGGATGGCTGAAAATTCAATGAACAACTCTCGATCCACTCATTCCCAAAATTCGGGATTCCATTCGTCGCGAGCTCCTTCTCGATGGGAGTTCATGAATCAACTTGATGCGGCTCAACTTGCGAGCAGCATTATTCGGAACCCCACGGGTTCCAAATTGGGGCCTTTGATCCCAATTTCTCTGATCCTTCCCTTTCTTTCTCTCCATCCTTACCCTACGAGGATGTTTATGTTGTACAGGAGAATGTTAGATCCAACCCCTACTCCAATGCTTATAATCCGGGTTGGAGAAACCACCCTAACTTCTCTTGGAAAAGCCCAGGGCAGCAGACCCAATTCTGACCCAGCAACTATGCTCTACAACAACCAATGGGTCAGGGTCATGTTTATACTTAGTTGCCCCTGAATTAGGTCAATCAGCCAGCTTGGAATGCCCGCCAACCCGTAGGGCAGGCTGATTTGAACTGACAAATGATAGAGATGCAAGGATCCATGCTCCAGCTCATGCAGCAAATGAAAACCTCGCTGGATAACTTGCAAACCGGGCTCATAGCTAACTCTCGTCAACCCGGATCTCTACCATTTCAACCCGTACCCAACCCACGAAATATCCTGAATTCGGGCAATCATGGCCATGGGTACGGAAATCAGCGGGACCCACATGCACATGCTCAAGTGGTTGAGCAAGGTCCTTCTTCTTCTTGTGTAAATCAACGATTCTTGGCTAATGAAGCCCCTCCAATCTTTCCTAACCCTCCCCAAGACCCAAACTCGTATGCATCCACAAATTCTATTACCTTGAGGAGTGGTAAATAAATTCAGGATCCACAACCACACTATTCTGATTTACCAAATCCTGAAGAACCTGAGGAGAGAAAGGAGAACTGTGGAGAAGAAATCAAGGCTCAGGAACCTGATTCCAAAGATCCGACTCATGCTCCTTTTCCTAAAACCTTGAGTAGATCAAGGAAGAAGAAGTTTGTTGATAGTAATGACTAGCTTCTGAATATTTTCAAGAATGTCGAAATCAATATCCCACTCCTCGACGCTATCAAGCATATACCGGCTTACGCGAGATTTTTAAAGAATTTATGTAGACAGAAGTGTAAGTTGAGAGAATCTGTTCCGAGGAAGGTGGTACTCTCAAGCAGGCTAGTTCTGTTATCCTACACCACCTCCCTTAGAAAAAGAGAGATCCAAGTGCTGCTTTGATTTCTTGTGTCATTGGAGATTACACTTTTGATAGAGCACTATTGGATCTAGGTGAATCCATCAACCTAATTCTAACTTCTCTTTATGAGAAGTTTGGATTAGGTGAACTTTGGCTGACTTCAGTAACATTACAGTTAGTGGGCCATTTGGTCACAAATCCGCGAGGCGTTATTGAAGATGCTATTGTTAAGGTTAAGGATTTCTATTTTCCTGTAGATTTCCTTGTGCTTGACAAGGATGTACCTGAAAATCTGAGGAACACACCCATCATTTTAGGGCATCCGTTCTTGGCTACCGCTAAGGCCAACATTAACTGTGAAAGCAATAGCATGGAAATCGCCTTTGGGGATCAACGAATGAAATTGGATATTTTTAAGGAGATTAATAAATTTGATGAGTGTGGATTTATTGAGGAACTTGAGGATGATAATGTAAATATTGAAACGTGTATGATGGTTTCTGCATTTGAAAGTTCCTCCTTTGATGATGAATTTGACTTACAACCCTTTATGGCAGACCCACCATCTTCAAAAGAGGTTATTGATTTTGTTCACTCTCAACCTCTTCCTCTTGATGAATCTTCATCAGCATCTACCTTACCTTCAATCATCAGCTCACCCTAGCTTGAACTGAAACCATTGCATGAGAATCTGAAATATCAATTTTTAGGACCATGTTGAAATCGTAGAGCGCATTTCGAAATGAAAAAGCATCGTAGTATAGTGCGCAATACGACCAAACAACAATATTTATAAAAAGATAACAAGACTTTGAGTCCTAGTTGTTCATCTCTGGGAGGCATTTATTTTAATTCTGAATCGATCTTTTATCGCTCTACTTCATTTAAAATCGCACATCGATTTCTAATCTTCGAATTAAGACCTCGCCACTTCTATTATGGATTCTGATCACGTGCGCATGTGTTAAATAGATCACAAAGGTGAACGTGTGAGTTTCGGTGAGCACGATTGTAGTGATGTGGTGGTTGTTTACAGAAAATGCATCTATAGTTAGATTTTCTATATTTTCCGAAATTGACATGCTTGTAGCGAAATATATAAGTAAGTGAAAGCAGGTAACTTGAATCACGCAAAAAAGATGGCAATCAATAAGCTCATGGTGATTTCAAAACATGGAGATATATATAACAATGTATCTTTCATTCCTTCATTTGGAGAAGTGTTTGCAACATGGAATGTAGAGGAAAGCTTGTACAGGAATGCTTAAAAAAATGTAAATCTAGCTACCAGAAAATGATTGCATACAGGAATCTACGGGGGGATTTTACATGCATCAATGGGGAAGAATAAGGACTACACTAATAAGCAGTAAATGAAAGAAGTAAAACTATGAAGAGCATAAACTACTAATCTAGATCTAGTAGAATAGAAGGGCATTCGGAGGTGGTCTCTGATGGCCTTGGAGTGGTGGAGAGGAGAATGAGGGATGGCCATTGGATTTTAGGCCGACCCTTGGAGAGAGGTTCGAGGAGTGATTCAGCATCCTAGCGTGGTGTCCTTCATGGTGGTGCTCAACTCTTGGAGATGGAGTGGAAGTGGCTAGCCTAAGTAGAGGTGGGTGTGAATGGAGCCAAGCATGTATGGCCAAGAGTGGATGGGTGCAAATGGCCACCCCTTAGGCCCTTTTATAGACCTAAGGGAGTCTCTCTAGAGAAGTGTGGAACTCTCTAGAGAGAGTCCAAGAATGGCCAGCCAAGAGAGAGAGAGGAGGTTTCTTAGATCCACCATTTATGGATCTAAGAATTGAATGCCTCTTGGTTGCTAAATTTGGCAACCAAGAGTTGGTGCCACTCCAAGAGAGTTCTAGAGAACTCTAGAGGAGTGTGTGTGTGTGTGTTTGGCCGTGCCCTAGGTGTCTAAGAGGTCTAGGTTAGGTCCTAAGAGGTTTCGGTAGGTGTATGCCTTGAATTAGGGTTGCAAACCCTAATTGGTAAGGGGAAATTGCAATTAAACTTAACCTAAGTTTAATTGAATGAGTGTGAGCCTAATTGAGAGTGGAATAACTCAATTAGGTTGGGCTTAGGTCAATTGGACTCTCACTAAGTCCAATTGGACTTGTGTGGGTTGACATCTGAGCTCAATTGGACTCAATGAGTCCAATTGGCTTAGGTGATGGTAATTGACTTTGATTTAAGTCAATTGGGTTTGGTGATGACCTAATTAGGTCTTTAGATTGGCCTAGAGGTGATGTACTAGGGTTAGGACACCTTAATTTAGGTTCCTATGGGGTTGGGATTAGGTCTAGGGAGCTAGAGATCCAAGATCAAGGCTTGAATCTCAAAACAGGAACTAGAAACGAATTCCAGACATCCAAAAACATGATCAAACGACTTATACTCAAAAATCAGAAGTCCAAACTTCAGTTCTGGACGTCCAATCTGTGTCAGGGGGAATTCTAGGTCCTAGTTTGTGTATTCTGCAGAAATTAGATGTCTGACAAAGTGTCTGGACATCCAATAACATTGCAGAAGTGCATTTGAGGTGTGCGAGAGATGGCTAAGGGTTCTAGATGTCCTGTAACTTTTCTGGACGTGCAGATAAGGGTTGGAACTAGGGTTTTAGGGCTTCCTAGGGTGCTGTGACCTAATGTAAGGGTGGCTAAGGCTTGGGGGAAGTCTCTAAGCTATCCTAGGGCTAGGATGGACCTAAGCTCTACACATTTTACTGCTTTGTTCCTACTTAATGGAATAGTAAACTTTAACTCCCTTACATCATTATTCCCTACATCTAATCTATGTCTTCTACTCCAGCTCTACTGGAGCACCTGTTATTCCTGATCCAGCTCCAGATCAGCTTATTGCTTGCAATCGACATAATGCACTTAATCAGCACATTACAACATTATTTCTGCATAGCTAAAGTAAAGCGGTAAAGATGCAGATAATGCTTATGCATGCATGAATTACCTTAACTTATGATAAGTCCTAGCCTAATTTAGGTCAATTATGACCTATGATTGCTGCACAATCGTACCCCCATGACTAAATCTTGCTAGTCCCTAGCAAATGCAAGACTAAATTATTTACAACAAAGGCCCTGAGGGACTGATTATTTTATCCGGTGTATGCCTAGAGATTTTTCTCCTTTTTGTTTTCATCTTATGCTCTAGAAATTCAGACAATCGTGAAAGTGCAGCTATGTAGTTTTTGGAACGGATTCGAGTGAAAAACTAATAAACCTCTAAAGCATGTACTTGACCCCTAGTAAAAATTCTAGCGGGATAGGTGGACTTCTTCCCTTGGGGTATTCAAAATATTCTCTGAATTCCACCCCGGCTTTAAGGTTAGGTAGAGAATCTCTGAGGGGAAAGATTATATATTTGGTGGCTCACTCTCGACTGGTGCTACATAGAGACTAGTACTACAAAATCTAGATTCCTGGATTATCAAGTGACTCAACTTAGAGAAAGATGAGAAAAACTATGCTCTCTTTTGTTCCTTTGTATTCATTCTCTCTCGCACTTTTTCTTCTTTTCTTTTCTTTCCTTTTCTTAGAGCTCACTATCTCACCAGATTCACATATATGATCTGTATTTGGTGGTCTCACTTGGCACTAACACTTAAATTGAGTTTCCATAACCCTAACACTAAGTCAGAATTCCTCAACCAATATTCGAGCAATTTGAAAACACAGAAAAATAGGTTAAGACCATATTTGGTGGATCTCAAATTATTTGATGGTATTGCCTCAATGCAACTAAAATAAACACACTCTTTTTTCTTCTTTTTTTAATTTTTTTTTCAATTTTTTTCTTTTTTTTCCTTTTTTTTTTTAACATATACACAACTAGCACACATCCATGAACTTTATTGAAGAGGCATTATTAGGGACTAGTGGTACTCAAGAGACATTGGGTGGCTTATTTGATGGAAGTGCCTACTCACGATACCGGGAGAGATGGATAGGATGGTGTATTTCTGACCTTGACATCAATACCCTCCTTCAGTCGAGGATTCCATAAAGAATGGTCGTAACCATCCTCCTTAGCCCTAGTTTTATGAAAACTTGCTCTCCGCGTATTTGCCTTATTTGGTGGCTCTCAAAATTTCACATAAAATGTATACGCAGGAACCGAGAGTGAAAACTATGTCTAATCTTAGAGTATCATCACCTAATTATCTAGGACTTCGGATTCCTTGTACTAATCTTAGAGAACCAGTACACTCTACTCTCATCTCACACTATTTGGTGGATTTTTGGAGGAAAATCTGCCTGATTCCCAAAACACTATCCAGGGGTTCAGGAAAAGAAGCACTACTTCTTCTCGACAGACTGAAGACATTTATCAGCCTTCACTGTGAATTCATTATAAATTCTACATGTGTGTGAAAAGTTGTACTGGATTCCAGATTACAGGAATCAACTAGAGGATAAAATTCCTAATGCATTCTCTTAATAAAATAATCTTATTCATGAATGCAATATGTATATATGCTATAAACAATTAACCTCGTACAATTTATACTTCATGAAATTTCCCTTTTGGGTTACATTCAGCTTGACCCTAAATTTAGAACAAAAGGTGAGCGGATGAGTCGAAAATGGCTATTGCGGACGATTTCTAGCTCCAACGCGAGCATTGGAGGTGGAGTCAGTTGTTCTTTTATTTAGGGTCCTAAAGTACGTTTAACATGCAGCTCTGAGGTTTTTCCTAAATGTTGGCATAAAAGTTTTCAGTTTTGTTGTATCTACCCCCCATGCCTAAGTTCTTGCATGTCCTCATGTATGAATATAAGAGAAAATAAATACAGTAGGGAGAGAATTGGTAGAAATCACCTATAATTGCTCCTGAAATTATCTATTCAGCACCGGCCAACTTGTCAGTATGCAATATGCAGAAAGAAAATATGGTAAAAGAAAATTATGCTATATATAAAAATGGTTATGTATAGATGATGGTGGAATGTGGGATAGCGGCTATCTATACGTGCTAAGTTTAACGCCTCCAGTTGGGCAAAAACTCAATCAGATGTATCAATTCTAGCATAGGAGCCAGTCAAGATTAAGAGAAAGATGTGCTCGTATGCTCCCAGAATCAGTGGTTCGGAGATGCGAACCAGCTGATTGTGCACCCCTACTCCAAAAAATCTAGCTATAAGAAAGTGCACAGTAATGGTGGAAAATAGAGGATAATCAGAGGGGGGGTCATGATGTTGATTCAGCTGATTTATCATGTCCCACAATTCAGCAGGAAGTTGTTGAGGGAGTAGATCAACATATATCTCAGAACCAGAATCTAAGTCATAGGGATCCTCATAACGATAATTGACATCAAAGATCATGGCCTCTTTAGGCTCTGGATCATATGGGGGTATCCATGAAAGTAGAAGATTTGTTGGGAGGTCACTGAAATCCTCATCAGAAATTACCTCATCCTCAATAGTACTCATCTCTGATTCATTGGGGGCTAACTCCTCAGGCTCAAAGTCAAGCCCTTGATTAGGATGATAGGTGCGTCCCCAGCTCATTCTGCTCAATGCTTCACCCTCATATGCATTGGGCTCCTCAGTAATTCCTACCTCAGGTAGCATATTTATTTCTTCATTCAAGTCATCCATAGCTACTTCTGGTCTTCGGATGTCAGGATCAAAATTTCTAACATCTGAATTAGGTATGTAGGTGAAAGAAGAAGAGTGTAGATCAGAAGATGTTGGCTCCAACACAGGTTCACCTATAATGGGAAGTGGCTTAGATTGATCAATGGTGTCTCATGTAATATTTGCCTCAAGATCCATATCCTCAATTGGATCTACTTCCCTTATCTTGTTGGGTTTTCTAACAAAAAAGGTATCTCCCAGGATTCAGGATAATCCTATTATGGCTCAGTCCTGGAGATTTCAGTCCTTTCCTCCTCAATTTCCTAAATGGAGTTCTCAGATGAACCCATTCTGAATATTTCCTACTCCTGTCTCATAACCAAGCTAGATTCTTCTTCCCCTGAATTATCTTCTGGCATCTGCTCCCGAGAATCTTCTGTGTGTTCTTCTGACATAGTCATTTCAGATTCTTCAAGGTCTTCAAGGTTATTTTCCACTTGATATCTCAAAAGAAATAGTTCTTGAATTTCCTGATTTTGTCCAATTAGCCTTCTTATCTCTGTTGTTTCCTGAAGGAGCTCCCTCATAGCCTGTTGATGCGGAATCCAGCTTCATCTTTGGTTTGGTTCAATGATAGCTTGGATTTTGTGTAGATAGAATGCGGCCCTTTCCTTAGTGCTAGCTATATCTCTCTATATTCTGTAATGCAGTTGCATATGCACCGGTAGCTCTTCATGGGTTCCAGGGGGTGAATCGGGTCTACCCATATTCCATGGGTGAGAAGTAGGATTATGAAATCCATATCCTAGGTTATAAGATGCGGTCCTTTGAGGGACCGACTGGTATGGGTCATAATATCCAGGGTTAGGATATGGGTTAACCATTTCGGTAACCCGAGGAGAAGGATCAGGCGAAGTGAAAAGTCATCTTCGCCACCTTAGGTTCTAATCCCAAGGGTGAGCTGATTTAGTGACCCAGGCTCTTAGATAAGCTCGTGGGTCTAACTCTTCTGGATCCTGATTAGGTCCAGATCCAGGGTTGGCCATTGCAGCTAAGTAGATAGAAGAAGTGACTTGCCTCCTTGGGAGTGGCTCCCAAGGTTCAACTAGTCGAGGTTTAAGTGACCTCCTTCCTTGCGTACACCACCCAACCCCTAGGTTGGTGTAGCCAAGCCAGACAAGGCTAAGGCCCAGTCAATCAGATGGTCCTTCTGAATCAGATGACCAGATTTTTTGTTAGATGTTTGAATTCCTTAAGAAAAATTCATCGTTAAACCGACTGAATGCACTTCCCGCCTCTCAGCTAACCCAGCCAAGAGGTTGGAAGCACCCAGTGGTACGACAACAAATTCAGGTTTAATTTGTGTTTTAAAATCGATTTTAGCCCATTTTCTTCAATTGGGGTTTTCTTTTGGTGAGTAGCCTACAAGGTGACCAACTCACTGGCTAAGTACTAGACTTGATTAAGTCTAGGTTAGCCCAAATGTGATCTCTAAGTTGTAACCCTAAAGGTGTAACCTAGGGTTCATGCAAGTCTAAGGTTTTGTTCATTTGTTTTCAGCAGACCACAAAAATTACAATCAGTTCTCTGGTAAAATTTGGAATCTAATTAACTTGAAATTTGGCGAGTAGATTTCTTTTTCAATTTCTTTTCAAATAATATTTTTTTGAAATTTTTACTATTTCAATTGAATTTCTAGAGATTTTTGAATGTCAAGGGGTCAGATCTGGAATTTTGACCCCTAGTCGGTTTTTCACTTTGAAATAGTATCAAATGACTTTGAAAAATTCGATAAAAATATGGAAAATAAAGATAATAGGATCAGCTTTCAAACCCCACCATTTTTAATCAAAAAAAATTCTTGGATTGCTCGAAATTACTTTCTAAAATTTAAAAAATCTCAAATCCGGCCCAATCTGACCCCCTTGCAGTTCGTAAATTTTTTAAAATTTTATACTTGGAATATTTTAAATGAATGGTGCCATTTGAAAGATGGTTTGAAAATGAAAGTCTAGCCCAAATTTCAGATTTTTTTTATTCACTAATTTTTCGGCAATCGAATTTTTAAATCAGACTTTGAAATCTGGCTGAAAATCAGAGAATGGTGGAAAAGCTTTTAAAGAGGGTTTGAGTGTGAAATCCAAGCTTTCCACCAAAAATGTTTTTTTTTCAGATCTTTTGCACAATTCTTTTTTCAAAAAAAAGTTTTCAAAGGATTCAAAAAAAATATCTCTTATTTTTTTGCTTTTTTCAAACTAACCTAGGATTCAAAAAGAAACCTAATCTAGATTTTTTTTTCAAATTTTTCTTTTTATTTTCTTTTTCATGAAAATGAATAAGTTTTTTTTTCCTTTTTTTTTTTAAAAGAAACTGCAAGAAGTAAATCTAATCCTAAGGTTCAAAAGAAACCTAATCTAAGAGTGTGATGTGCACCTGATTTCTTTTTCTGTGCTCGTTGTATGCGCAGATCCCGTTCTTTTTCCCATTTTTCCTGCACATCCAAAAATAAAGTAGAGGCAAATTTGTCAGTGATAGAATAAAAATCGAAATCAAGAGAAATGACATTGCCTCCCCAGCAATGGCGCCATTTGTTGAAATCGTAGAGTGCATTTTGAAATGAAAGAGTGTCCTATAGTGCACAATACGGCCAAACAACAATATTTATAAAAACATAATGAGACTTTGAGTCCCAGTCGTTCACCTCTAGGAGGCGTTTATTTTAATTCTGAATTGATCTTTTATCTCTCTACTTCGTTTAAAATTGCACGCCAGTTTCTAATCTTTGAATTAAGACCTCGCCACTTCTATTATGGATTCTGATCACGTGCACGTGTGTTAAATAGACCACAAAGGTGAATGTGTGAGTTTTGGTGCGCATGATTCTAGTGATGTGGTGGCTGTTTACAGAAAATGCATCTATAGTTAGATTTTCTATATTTTCCAGAACCGACATGCTTATCGCGAAATATATAAGCGAAAACATGCAACTTGAATCACGCAGAAAAGACGGCAATCAATAAGCTCATGGTGATTTCAAAACATGGAGATATATATAAAAATGTATCTTTCATTCATTCATTTGGAGAAGTGTTTGCAACATGGAATGCAGAGGAAAGCTTGTACAGGAATGCTTAAAAAAATGTAAATCTAGCTACCAGGAAACGATTGCATATATGAATCTATGGGGGGATTTTGCATGCATCATTGGGGAAGAATAAGGACTACGCTGATAAGCATTAAATGAAAGAAGTAAAACTATGAAGAGCATGAGCTACTAATCTAGATCTAGCAGAACAGAAGGGCATTCGAAGGTGGTCTCCGATGGCCTTGGAGTGCTAGAGAGGAGAATGAGGGACGACCAATGGAGCTTAGGCCGACCCTTGGAGAGAGGTTGAAGGAGTGATCCAGCATCCTGGTGTAGTGTCCTTCATGGTGGTGCTCAACTCATGGAGATGGAGTGGAAGTGGCTAGCCTAAGTGGAGGTGGGTGTGAATGGAGCCAAGCATGTATGGACAAGAGTGGATGGGTGCAAATGGCCACCCCTTAGGTCTTTTTATAGACCTAAGGGAGTCTCTCTAGAGAAGTGTGGAACTCTCTAGAGAGAGTCCAAGAATAGCTGGCCAAGAGAGAGAGAGGAGGCTCCTTAGATCCACCATTTGTGGATCTAAGAATTGAATACCTCTTAGTTGCTAAATTTGGCAACCAAGAGTTGGCGCCACTCCAAGAGAGTTCTAGAGAACTCTAGAGGAGTGTGTGTGTGTGTATGTGTGTGTGTGTGTGTGTGTGTGTGTGGTCGTGCTCTAGGTGTCTAAGAGGTCTAGGTTAGGTCCTAAGAGGTTTGGGTAGGTGTATGCCTTGAATTAATTGCTAAGAGGAAATTGCAATTAAACTTAACCTAAGTTTAATTGAATGAGTGTGAACCTAATTGAGAGTGGAATAACTCAATTAGGTTGGGCTTAGGTCAATTTAACTCTCACTAAGTCCAATTGGAATGTGTGGGTTGACATCTGAGCTCAATTGGACTCAATGAGTCCAATTGGATTAGGTGATGGTAATTGACTTTGATCTAAGTCAATTGGGTTTGGTGAGGACGTAATTAAGTCCTTAGGTTGGCCTAGAGGTGATGTACTAGGGCTAGGACACCTTAATTTAGGTTCCTATTGGGTTGGGATTAGGTCTTGGGAGCTAGAGATCCAAGATCAAGGCTTGAATCTCAAAACAAGGATTGGAGAGTAGTTCCAGACGTCCAAAAACATGATCAAATGACTTATACTAGAAAATCAAAAGTCCAGACTTCAGTTTTGGACATCCAATCTAAGTTACGGCAAATTCTAGGTTCTATTTTGAGTATTCTACAGAAATTGGACGTTTGACAAAGTGTCTGGACGTCCAATAACACTGCAGAAGTGGGTTTAAGGTGTGCGGGAGATGGCTAAGGGTTTTCGACATCCTATAACTTATCTGGACGTCCAGATAAGGGTTGGAACTAGGGTTTTAGGGCTTCTTAGGGTGTTGTGACCTAATCTAAGGGTAGCTAAGGCTTGGGGGAAGTCTCTAGGCTATTCTAGGGCTAGGATGGACCTAAACTCTTCACATTTTACTGCTTTATTCCTCCTTAATAGAATAGAAAACCTTAACTCCCTTACATCATTATTCCCTACATCTAATCTAAGTCTTCTGCTCCAACTCTACTATAACACCCGTTATTCCTGATCCAGCTTCACATGCAGCTCCAGATTAGCTTATTGTCTGCAATCGACATAATGCACTTAATCAGCACATTATAACATTATTTTACGCATAGCTAAACTAAAGCAGTAAAGATGCAGATAATGCTTATACATGCATGAATTACCCTCACTTATGCTAAGTCCTAGACTAATTTTTGTTAATTAAGACCTATGATTGCTGCGCAATTAGACCACACAAGACGCTCCTTGTGATTATCAGTGCTAAATTAACAAAGGAGCAGGATATTAAACTGATTAAGGTCCTAAAGGAACACAAGGAGGCAATTGGTTGGACCATTCATGACCTTCGGGGGATCAAGCCATCTTATTGCAATCATAGAATATTTTTAGAAGATGGATTCCGCCCTTCTCGCCAGATGCAGAGGAGATTAAATCCAAATATGAGAGAAGTGGTCAAGAAGGATATTATTAAGTGTGTCGATGCAGAAATCATTTATCCAATCTCTGATAGTCCTTGGGTAAGTCCGATGCAGATTGTTCCCAAGAAAGCTGGGATTACCATTGTGACTAATGAGAAAAGAGAATCTATCACAACTCGTTCAGCTTCCTCTTGGAGGGTTTGTATCGATTACAGGAAGCTGAACATGGCCACGAAAAAGGATCATTTCCCTCTGCCTTTCATTGATGACTTCTTGGAAAGATTAGCCAAGCAGAAGTATGTCTATTTTCTTAATGGCTACTCGGGATACAACCAAGTTCCTATCCATCCCGAGGTTCAGGAAAAAACTACTTTCTCCTATTCCTACGGAACCTTTGCTTTCCGTAGGATGCCATTTGGCATATGCAATGCACCTGCGACTTTTCAAAGGTGTATGCTGGCTATATTCTCTGAAATGGTGGGAGAGTTTATGGAAGTTTTCATGGATGATTTCTCTGCTTTTGGAGAATCATTTGACTCTTGTCTAGCTAATCTTGAATTGATTCTTAAACGATGCATCAAAACAAGATTGGTCCTTGGGAAAAGAGTCATTTTATGACACAAGAAGGCATCATCTTGGGTCATGTAATCTCTGAATGGAGAATTGAAGTGGATCAAGCTAAGGTTATGCTATCGCTAAACTTCCTCCTCCCACATCTGTTAAACAAATTCGATCATTTCTGGGTCATGTGGGATTCTACAGGAGATTCATCAAAAACTTTTCGAAGGTTGCTTGTCCTCTGAGCAATCTTCTCGCCAAAAACACGCCGTTTGATTTCGACGAATCATGTCGTAAGGCATTTGATTTTCTGAAAATGGTAGTTACTTGTGCTCCGATGCTACAACCACCGGTTTGGATAGCCCCTTTTGAGATCATGACCGACGCTTCTGCTTACACAGTTGGGGCTGTTTTGAGTCAGAAAGTTGATAGGAAGCCCTCTGTCATCTACTACGCTAGTAAAACTCTGGATAAGGCCCAGAGGAATTACACTGTTACTGAGAAGGAATTACTAGTCGTAGAATTTGCTTTGGAGAAATTCAGGGCTTAATTATTAGGGTGTCATGTCATTATATATACCGACCACTCGGCCTTGAGACATCTCTTGGATAAAAAGGATGCCAAACCCCAGCTTATTCGTTGGATTCTTCTGCTTCAAGAATTTGATCTTGAAATCAAGGATAAATCCGGGGTACATAATGTGGTGGTAGACCATTTGTCGAGACTTCTGAGTGATTCTCCTCGTCTGGACATCCTGATTGCTGATACTTTTCCGGACCAAACCATCCTTATAGTTTCAGGCATCTAAACCCTGTGGATTGCTGACATTGTTAATTATTTGTCCATTGGTCAAATCCCCCAGGATTGGACCAAGAAACAACAGGATAGACTCAAATATGAGGCCAAATATTACTTCTGGGAGGACCCTGAACTCTACCGCATCGACTCTGATCAGATTATTCGCCAATGTGTTCCGGAGAACGAATTCAACAGTATACTCGAGTTCTGCCATGCATCTGCATGTGGTGGACACTTCTCCGGGAAAAAGTTGGCTACAAAAATTTTGCAATATGGATTCTATTGGAAGTCTTTATTCAAGGATGCCTAGGATTTCTCAAGGTCGTGTTCCCGATGCTAGGCACTTGGGAGCATAACTAAGAGAGATATGATGACCCTAAACCCAATTCTTCCTGTCAAAATCTTTGACATTTGGGGCATCGATTTCATGGGACCCTTCTTCCTATCATTTGGACATCAGTACATTCTTGTCGTTGTTGATTACGTGTCCAAATGGATTGAGGTGATTCCAACCCGAACCAATGACCACAAGGTGGTCATCAATTTTGTCAAGAACATCTTCAGCAAGTTCAGGATTCTAAGGGCCATCATCAGTGATGGTGGCACTCGTTTCACTATTGCCCAGTTCCGTAATTTGCTCGCTAAATATGGGGTTAATCATTGAATCTCCACACCTTATCATCCCCAGTCGAATGGACAGGCCGAGATCTCCAATTGGGAGATCAAGAATATTCTGCAGAAAACGGTTAGGCTTGATCGCAAAGAGTGGACTTAAAAGCTTGAAGATGCTCTTTGGGCCTGCCGTACGGTGTATAAAATTCCCATCGGCATGTATCCATTTCATCTGGTGTATGGAAAGGCATGCCATTTACCCGTAGAAATTGAACATAGGGCATTCTGGGCAATCAAGCAGTGCAATCTAGATCTGAGTTTAGCCGGGAAGACCAAGAAACTCCAACTATCTAAGTTGGAGGAGCTTAGAAAAGATGCATATGAGAATGCCAAGATCTACAAGGCTCGGACCAAAGCTTTACATGACCAATTGATTTCCCGCAAGAGCTTTGAACCGAACCAGAATGTCTGGTTATTCGATTCTCAACTTAAGCTCTTTCCTAGCAAACTTAGGTAGAAATGGAATGGCTCGTTCATTATCAACCAAATTTTTCCAAACGAAGCTATTTAGATCTCTGACCCGAAGGCGGGTAATTCATTCAAAGTCAACGGTCAACGTTTGAAGCCTGCTATTGACCATACTCTTCCAAAACCCGTCTTAAACACAGTTGCTCTAGCCATGTTGTGATTTCTTTGGCTGGACTTCGCTTAGCTGACGACATTAAAATCAGCAGTTGTACATATGACTCAGAGCTGACCCGAGCTTAATATTCAGGGGATATCTTCCGTACTCTACCCTTCCTTTCATGTCTCTTTTTCTCAATGTGGACATTGCGTCATCTAGGCATGGGGGGTGGATTTATTTTTGAATCATTTTGTCAGTTCTGTGAAATTCTTGTAAATTCTATTTCTCTTCTTATATATACATAAAAAGAAAAAGAATTAGGAAGGAATACTTGGACATTAGGACTTTTCAATCTTAGGAAATATTACATTAGGATCTGAACATTAAGACCCTTCAGGTCTTTGGGCTTAATTAGCCCAGGTATTAATGTGCACACATCTGATTAACCTAAAATGTCTATTAATGCATGTTCCTAGTGTCACATTAGCATCATACATTGTAAATAGTGCATAACATGCGTAATCATGCATTTAGATTAAGTTGTATAAATTGTACAGTAATTGTCTCCTTTTTATGGTTAGGGACAGGGCAACTTTTTATTGGGGCCTTAGATTGAAGATCCAACCGTATGAATTTGATCAGGGCGATGATTGGAGTCCAACGACTCCAAGATCGCCTTAATCGAATATCCGTAGCATCAGATAGAGATCGAGGAACCCTAGAAGATCAAGGGCCAAGATGGTGTTAATCCACACTTCAGACAACAAATCCGACCGCACGGATGGGCTCGAATTGACGATCGTACCCTAACGGCGCAAAATCGATCCAATCTGATATCCGTGGCACCATCTACATCACTCAGAAGATGGACGACCAAGATAGCACCACGTGGCACCATCTCAGCCGCCCAACCAGCCGCATGCACCAGCCGCAGCCTTCCCTCTTCATCTGAGCGATGCTTCTTCGTCATTGGATGTGCATTCAATGGCTACAAGGTGCGCGCGCTTGAAGTGTAAACGCGACAACTTAACCGCTGTAGCGTAGCGGTCGAAGTCTCTATCGAGAAGAGGAGACGCGGGTTCGAGGCCCCGCAAGCCTCAATTTGGAGTGGGCGCAAGTAGGCGCACGAGTGCGAGGGACCGCACGATCGATGGTAGATGGTCCAGATCATCTAATTGGCTCCACACGCTATCTGACGCCCCTGCCTGATGTGAGATCGCACGTGCAAGGCACGCACAGTTGAGGCACAGCGAGGAGAGATCTAAGCCATCCGATCTCACGATCGAACGGCTAAGACTTGAAGAACGTGGGCGGCTGAGTGAGGCATGGAAGGTGAGCGGGCGTGAGAGTGCCACCCACGAAAACCACGTTTAGGTCTTTTGTGACGAATTTATCCGTCACTAAAGGTCCTGAATTAATGTTTTTCAAAATATAATGACCAAAATACCCCCACTCCTTGCAATTATAAAAGGAGACCCCCTTCATACAAATTTCTCATCCCTTCCTTCTCTTCTCTCCCTCTCCAAAGATCAAAAGAAGCTTGTCTCACACCCGAGATGCTCCTCAAGAGATAAAGTCAATTTTTCACCCCTATTCCAGAAGCGGATCCCATGACGACGACGTGCTACCTCGTTCCTATTCTTCCTACCTCGGCCTCCTTCTTCCCATTCCGTTCCTTGTTTTCCAAGCGTCATCTCGTCCGGCTCGTCCTCAAGCGATCATCGAGGAGGATAACTTCTCTCTCCCATTCCTTTTTCTTGCTTTCTAAAGCAGAATTTTCCTGCTTTCTAGTTGTAATAGTTTTCTTACTTTCTAGTGTAATTTCTCGCTTAGTTAGTTGTATAAACATTTTGAAATATCAAGTGGATGTTTTCTCCGTTTCTCTCTCTCTCTCTTTCTCTGATTGTTTATAGTGGTTCATTTCATTGTAATTACTCCACTTTTTAACAAAAACATAAAAAAATATAATTGCGAATTTGGATTGACGTAGCCTCCCTGAGTTCAACCCAGGATTTCTATTCCGATATAAATTTTATTTATTGAACCCGAGTTCTTCGCTATTCAAACTACAACGACAGGTTTTCAAAACCAAATTCGATAACGTAGTACTTCGATGTTTCAACATTTTAGCGCCATTGCCGGGAGGAAATGATTTTTCGATATTTTCACATTTCGCGCACTTTACTGTCTTCTAACTTGCTTTCTCTTATGTCTATTGTTTTGCAAAGACCTCCATCAAGGAATCGTTAAGCGGTAGATCGGAGTAAAGTGTAGTTGAAGACAACTGTAAGTGCTCCCCATTCTTCTCCCTCCATAGATTTCATTTGTCACATTAAATTCAAATTCCAATTAACCTAGGTGCTTGCATAAATCCTAGGATTAGTTGGGTTGTTTGGATTTCCACTCAAACTCATTTCACCCTCGCTTATATAAAAAAAATAGAAAGATAATTTTGTGGGGTAAGTTTCAATATACACACAACATACACCCACATTCAAGGCACTTAACCTACTTGATTTTCTTCTACTCAACTGAATTCTAATATGTGGAACTAGTACACACAAATCAATACATAAAAGAGTATAAATCATTCTAGGTTAACCATTTCTATGTGCCTAACCTAGTGGTGTAATTATGGCCATTTGTTTGAGTTGTTTGGGCCGCACCACTCAACTTAAAATCAACTCATCAAGTAGCTTCTTCTTAGGGTTTATAATCTAGGTTCATACCAGGCACTCCACTTTATTTCTAGTTTTAAAGGAAAGTAATCTTCACCTATTCTTGAAAACCTAGTTTGCCTCAAACTTTATTGAAATCAACCTAATTCTAAACCCTAAAAGCTACTTAAGCAAGATTTGAACATTAAAATCTATGCATCACAAATAATCTTGCTTGAAAACCCTGGTTGTGCATGCACTTACACATAGTCAATCAATCATTAAGGGCACAACCCATTTTACGGGCCCATCACATTCCATAAGTACTACAATCCTAGGCCTCAATAAAATTAAGTAGACATTGGCCTTAAAAACCGATTCGCTCCTCGGGGCCTAGTCTGAGATTGTTTACGATTAACCTACTTGTACTGATTAATCTGATGTCTTGCTAGGGGAGTAGCATTAAACGATCGTGGTTGGGGGGTACATTAAGAACCGGAGGCGCAAGCTAAAGGAAGAACCTTCTCCCAAGTCCCTCCTTCTAATTGGTTGGATTGAGCAGACACAAGTAGAGTAAATTGTTTACAATCTTAAGGCATCCTTAGGCTACCCCACTTAAGGACAGGCTTGTTTTGTTGTGCTGTAGGATCCTTATCCCCAGTCCTTCCGACCTTTTCCTAGTTTATGCTGGGAAAACGGTCATTGAATCCCTGATTAGAAGGACCACTAGAGTATTCTAGGGGGCATAGATTGGATTTTGGCCAAATCAATCCCATGGCCAATCAACAGCCTCCTCTGCCTCGGGATCCACAAGAGGAATTTCGAAGGCAACTGGAATAAATGCAGAGAATGCAGGAATGGTTCCAGAGAATGCAGGGTGCTCAGCCCTTGAAGGATTTTTATGATCCTTCAAATTACGGGGAACGTCCCAGCATCTAGATTCCGGTCGGAGTAGAAATCAAGCCCCAGGTGTTAAGCCTAATCAAACATTACCATGGGCTTGGCTCTGAAGACCCGTTTCAGCACTTGGAGGACTTGACCACTTTGGTCCAGACCACCAAGGCACGAAACGTGAATGACAAGCAAATGATCATGAGGCTCTTCCCCTACTCTCTTAGGGATAAAGCCACTCATTGGTACAGGACTATAGGAAGATCAATTGCAACTTAGAATGAGTTGAAATCAGCCTTTCTGAAGAAATTCTTCCCTATTGGACGTACTAATGCTTTGAGATGGGCAATCACTACCTTTACCCAGCAGCCAGGGGAGTAGTTTCATGTGGCCTGGAAGTGATTCTAGGACCTATTGCAAGGTGTCCACACCACGAGGTGCCAAAATGGAAACTCGTGCGATCTTCTACCACGGGTTGACTGAGAAACTCTGAAATCACTAGGACACTTCTTGCGGAGGCAATTTCCTCAACAAAGATGCAGCTAGTGTGCATGATTTGTTTAAGGAAATGAGTGAGAATTCAATCAATCATGCCTCCATGGATACTTTTAACCAATCCCAGTAGCCCAGATTAAATGTTAATGAAGTCCATGACTCTCATTCATTTGATATGGAATTGACTTGTAACAAACTTGATAAGGTGGACTTGGTTGCTAAGAGAATGGAAGAGTGGATGGCTGGAAATTCAATGAACTCTCGATCCACTCAATCCCAGAATTCGGGATTCCATTTGTTGCGAGCTTCTTCTAGACAGGAGTTCATGAATCAACTTAATGCAACTCAACCTGCGAGCCAGCATTATTCGAAACCCCACGGGTTCCAAACTGGGGCCTTTGATCCCAGTTTTTCTTATCTTTCCCTTTCTTTCTCTCCATCCTCACCCTATGAGGATGTTTGTGCAGTACAGGAGAACGTTAGATCCAACCCCTACTCTAATGCTTATAATCCAGGTTGGAGAAACCACCCTAACTTCTCCTAGAGAAACCACCCTAACTTCTCCTGGAAAAACCCAGGGCAGAAGACTCAATTCCGACCTAGCAACTATGCTCCGCAATGACCAATGGGTCAGGGTTATGTTTATACTCAGTTGCCCCTGAATTAGGTCAATCAGCAAGCTTGGAATGCCCGCCAACCCGTAGGCAGGCAGATTTGAACCAACAAATTGTAGAGATGCAAGGATCCATGCTCCAGCTCATGCAGCAAATGAAAACCTCGCTAGACAACTTGCAAACCGGGCTCATAGCTAACTCTCGTCAACCCGGATCTCTACCATTTCAACCCGTACCCAACCCACGAAATATCCTGAATTCAGGCAATCAAGCCCATGGGTACGGAAATCAGAGGGACCCACATGCACATGCTCAAGTGGTTGAGCAAGGTCCTTCTTCTTCTTCTTGTGTAAATCAACGATTCTTGGCTAATGAAGCCCCTCCAATCTTTCCTAACCCTCCCCAAGACCCAAACTCGTATGCATCCTCAAATTCTGTTACCTTGAGGAGTGGTAAACAAACTCAGGATCCACAACCATACTATTCTGATTTACCGAATCCTGAAGAACCTGAGGAGGGAAAGGAGAATTTTGGAGAAGAAATCAAGGCTCAGGAACCTGATTCCACAAATCTGACTCATGTTTCATTTCCTGAAGCCTTGATCAGATCAAAGAAGAAGTCTGTTGATGGTAATGAGGAGCTTTTGAATATTTTCAAGAATGTTGAGATCAATATCCCACTCCTTGATGCTATCAAGCATATATCGTCTTACACAAGATTTTTAAAGGATTTATGTGCACAAAAGTGTAAGTCGAGAGAATCTGTTCCGAGGAAGGTGGTACTCTCCAAGCAGGCTAGTTCTATTATCCTGCACCACCTCCCTCAAAAAAAGAGAGATCTAGGTGCTCCATTGATTTCTAGTGTCATCGGAGATTACACTTTTGATAGAGCACTTCTGGATCTGGGTGCATCCATCAACCTAATTCCGACTTCTCTTTACAAGAAGTTTGGATTAGGTGAACTTCGTTCAACTTCAGTAACGCTGTAGTTAGTGAGCTGTTTGGTCACAAATCTGCGAGGCGTTATTGAAGATCTTATTGTTAAGGTTAAGGATTTCAATTTTCCTGTAGATTTCCTTGTCCTTGACATGGATGTACCTGAAAATTCGAGGAATACACCCATCATTCTGGGGTGTCCATTCCTGGCTACCACTATGGCCAACATTAACTGTGAAAGCGGTAGCATGGAAATTGCCTTCGAGGATCAACGAATGAAATTGGATATTTTTAAGGTGATTAATAAATTTGAGGATTGTGGATTTATCGAGAAACTTGAGGATGATAATGTGAACATTGAAACTTGTATGATGGTTTATGCAATTGAAAGTTCCTCCTTTGATGATGAATTGGACCCGCAACCTCTATGGCAGACCCGCCATCTTCTGAAGAGGTTATTGATTTTGTTCACTCTCAACCTCTTCCTCCTGATGAATCATCAGCATCTTCCTTACCTTCAATCATCAACTTGCCCCAGCTTGAACTAAAACAGTTGCCTGAGAATTTGAAATATCAATTTTTAGGACCACACAAGATGCTCCCTATGATTATCAGTGCTAAATTAACAAAGGAGTAGGAGATTAAATTGATTAAGGTCCTGAAAGAACACAAGGAGGCAATTGGTTGGACCATTCATGACCTTAGGGGGATCGAACCATCTTACTGCAATCATAGAATATTTTTGGAAGATGGATCCCGCCCTTCTCGCCAGATGCAGAGGCGATTAAATCCAAATATGCGAGAAGTGGTCAAAAAGGAGATTATTAAGTGGCTCGATGTAGGAATCATTTATCCGATATCTGATAGTCCCTAGGTAGGTCCCGTGAAGATTGTTCCCAAGAAAGCTAGGATTACCGTTGTCACTAATGAGAGAGGAGAATCCGTCACAAGTCGTTCAGCTTCCTCTTGGAGGGTTTGTATCGATTACAGGAAGCTGAACACGGCCACGAAAATGGATCATTTCCCTCTGCCTTTCATTGATCAAATATTGGAAAGATTAGTTGAGCAGAAGTACTTCTATTTTCTTGATGGCTACTCGAGATACAACCAAGTTCCTATCCATCCCGAGGATCAAGAAAAAACTACTTTCACCTATCCCTATGGAACCTTTGCTTTCCATAGGATGCCATACAGTTTATGCAATGTACCTATGACTTTTCAAAGGTGTATGTTACCCATATTCTCTGACATGGTGGGAGAGTTTATGGAAGTCTTCACGCAAGAGCTTTGAGCCGAACCAGAAGGTCTGGTTATTCCATTCTTGGCTTAAGCTCTTTCCTGGCAAACTTAAGTCGAAATGGAATGGCCCGTTCATTATCGACCAGATTTTTCCAAATGGAGCCATTCAGATCTTTGACCCAAAGACGGGTAATTCATTCAAAGTCAATGGTCAACGTCTGAAGCCTGTTATTAACCATACTCTTCCAGAACCTAACTCAAACATTGTTGCCCTAGTGATGAGTGGCTACTCATCATAGCTAAAAAGATAAAGTTAAGCTAGACACTGAGTAAAACAACATCAAATTAACAGATAAAAAGGGTAAAGTGTGGGAATAAAAGAAAAAGACCTAAAATCTTTACTCTATGTTAAAATTTCATAATTAGGTCACAAAATGAGATATTTTGAAAGCAAAGGAAAAATGGTGATCCATGCGTTAATTGAACACATAAATAAGTTTGAAAGGCCAAATCAAAAGTGTAATTAATGTCTTAAATGTTCAATTAAGCACATATAAAAATTTGAAGGCATTTGGACATCATTTAGGCTATGTAATATGTAGTTTACACTTAGGTCCTTCATGCATCACATTCTTGTCTTTAAAATTCCTTTTTGAACCTACTTGTAAATCGTAGGGACCCCTTTGAAAGGCTGCAGGGTCCATCCTGTTGCAATTCTCTTCACTTATGGGCCTGCATGCAAATTTTCTACCCCTTCACACAGGGGTCTTCCCTACAATTTTCCCAACATTTCAAAGGTCGGCCTGCTGCTCTTCACAAGCACTGTAGTGCGCGAAGAACACGGCAGATCTCGGCCGTCCGTTGCTTCTCGCAATTTTGATCTGCGGTTGGATTTGAATAGAAGCTTCCCCTGAATCGATGCGAGCGCTCACCCCTCTCCCCAGATCCCATCTGACAGTCAGATTTTGAGATTGGCTCGCCGCGTGCTCCTCTCCTCTCATCCCCGCCGCCTGTTGCCTCATCGGTTATCCTCACCCACGTGGTGATCTGAGCCACAGAGTTTGCTACTTAAGCACCTCAGTGGTCGCGCACGCAAGGGATCGCTCCCTCCTACATCTCTTAGCGATCGTTCGACCACTCCAGTTCCTCCTCCCCATCAATCCTCTGATTTCACAGCCACCGACTGTGAAATTGCTGCCTTCTCTTGACCTCCTCATCACTAAGGACCTCGTAGCACCTGAGGACGACCCTGGAGCCTCACTAGCAGACTCTTCCCTCCGCTGGAGTCATCTTCATCCCTTCTTCCTCCTTAGCCATTGGCTAAGGACCATAGGTCCCATTCTTCCTGTTAGAGTAGATTTATCATTCTGCAGATTAGTTGTAGCTGTAGTTAACCAGGTTTAGAGTAGAATTAACGTAATTTGTACTGTTTAATTTTACTGTTATGATAGAGTAGCTGTAACAGTAGATTTAGACTATAATTTCCTCCCTCACCTCCTCTGATCATTCCAGATCAGAGGGGAAGGTTTCACACAGTCATGATCACAAATTCTCTCCCTCTCCATATTTTCATATTCGCTTCTGATTTCCACGACTTGTTTCTCGCATTTCACCCATGCATTCAGACCTAATTTCATATCTGATTGGTTTTTAACCTCAGATGTAAAATTGGCGTCAAAAAGCACATAAGGGGGCTTCCCATTCACCTTACTTTTGTTCACAAAAGCCCCTGGTCTGAGCTTGAAGTAATCAGTTTGTCGGATTTTTCTTTAACTTGGATTTCAAGGATTTTCACTCAATTGGGTTTTGACTGTTTTGATCTGACAAATTGAAAAATTCTGATTTTTGTTCATTGTTTGGCAAGGAATCTGAGATGTTTCTGATGTCAGAATTCATCTCAGAAGAGCCATATTCTGATCTGTGTTTTATGAGGGTTTTAATGCATTGAATGCAAGATAGAATTAAGGAAAATCATTGTGGTGATTTTAAGTTTTATCTTGTATCCATGAGTTTGTGTTGGATGAAAGTAGTGATGATTTCCTAACCTAAGGTGTTCTCAATACTCCTTAAGGTTTCAGAACCTGGGATTTGAATTAGGGATTTTAATTGATTGATTTAACTCTTTCTACATGCTGTCTATAGAATTAGGAAGAGTTAGATCAGTGTTCTTGTTGATTTAATCTGATGTGAATTTATTGATAAGGGTTCTTCCATTTGAATTGGGATATTCAGTGTTTTTAATGAAAAGTGAAACCCTTGTCAGATGGGGTTGAGAGAGTTTTTTTTTTTATTTGGATTTATGATTTTAATCCTAGAGGTCACAGCAAATTGCTGCACTTTGCAGCTACATTCTCCTCTCCTAAATCTGATTTCATCCCAAATGGACTAACTGCAGCAATAGTTAAACCATCTGGAATCAGATCTGAGTTGTTGCAGGTTGGTATGTAGAATCCATGCTGCTGCTGTCTGATTGTCTTAAATTGTAGCAGATAGAGTTTGATTTAAAACCCTATAGAGTGTATTTTGGACATAGCTGACATGTTGTTATATTATATTCCTTGTGTATACAAGCTTCCCTGTATAAATAATTGAATTTTAATTTCTGTGAATGCTTGTTATATCTCTTCTAAATGTTGTCAGCTAGTTCAGTTTAGAGCTAACTATCCAACACATGACTAAAAGGGAATATAAATTTAGGAATGTATTAAAATGGTTAAAATACTATCCAGATTTCATGCTGAATGAAAATAAGGCAGTCACTGCCTTTTCACATCTTTCAAGACCTATCCTAAGCCTTTAGGATCCCTTAGAAATCTGTTCAAAGGCTTCGGTTGGATGAGATTTAAACTTCAATAAAAATCAGTAAAATTTCTAAAAAAATTAAAATAAAACTGTATGATTGAAGATCAGAAAGTTTTCTAACCATATACCAAGTTTCATGGTATGCAAAACCCTCGACTTGGTAGAATCTGCCAGTCGATTGATTTGTATACCATGAAGCTTAATAATAAAAGTCATATCTAGAAAAACATCAAAAACAACTCTTTCTCCTCAACTAATTCTTCCCTTCTCATCTCTTATCTCTATAATATGTATAAAAACCATAAAAAGTGAAAAACTCCAAAAATACCTAAAAAGTACTTTGTATATTTAGTATACTCTTGTAATTAAAAGCTTTATACTAGGTTATATGTAAATAAGTAGCATATGTATATAAACTGTACAAATAACTATGTATATATTGCATACTGTAGATTGAGTATTTAAATTAGATTATACTGTATATATATTAATTATATAACTATCTATTAATTAAACTAACTTATATGTATTCTTAGACTAAATAAATAAACAGACAGTACAAATAACAATATTAAATTATAAAACTGTACATACATATGCATACTTAGATTACAAGTAAAGAAAACCCTGTACCTTAATTTAATTCTTTATAAATAATAAATAATGAATTTATTAAGTTAATAGCTAAGTTATTAAATTACATTAGATAAATTAGTAATTTAGAGTTGTAATTAAGTTAACTGAACCTGTATACTTAGACTAATGTATTTTAAGTAATTTAAGCTAATTGAAGTATGTTTATATCATATTATATCATTTCAACTTAATTTATAAGTAAAACAGTTCAAATCTGCTATTTAAATGTAAATAGAACAGAAATTAATTCTGAAAAATATAATAAAAATGTTTATAAAATACTTATACATGTATACTAACTTTGTATATGGTCAATTAGACCATATAGTAGCTAATTTATAAGTAATTAAAGAATTAAACATCAAAATCAGTGTGTAAAAACTGTATACTTTAGTGAATTTATTTATATAGTAAATATAATTAAAAATTCAAATTAAATGTACAATTGTATAGTATTATATAAATATTTCATTTTCCCATAGTTTATTTTTATTTTAAAATAAATTATGCCCTCGAATTGAGGGCCAAAATCACCTTTGGCGAGCAGCCGCGCACATTTTCGACGCAGATGCGGCACTCGAATAGCGCCACATCGTGCGCTGCAAAGTACGCGCTGTTATATAAGTATAATTTGCTTTATTATGGCATAGTCGTCACGGGCACTGGGTGCCCGAAACAACGAAGCCTTATATCTTCCGAGCATGAACTTGAGCATTTAAATGAGCATGTGGGGCCAGGGGCCCGAGGAGGGGTGCGTGCGTGCGCGGGCTGAGAAAGCCCCTGTTCTGAGCTTGATAAAACAAAATTAAGCAGCCTAATGACAATTAGGGCACACTTAGTAGAGGTTTGGTCCCACCCTCTGGGTGCTGTGTATCTCTCAAAAAGCGTACCTGCACATTAAACACATTTTTTGATTAATTAAGAGGACTAATGACAGTAGCTAATCACCTATATGCCGCAGTGTGTGAAGACTGTTAATGCAGAATAAAACAAAGAAGAAGAGTAGTGTGGAATGAGAGAGAGAGAATATGTAAATACGTATAGTGAAATCAGAGAGAGAATACAGATACAAAGGACTAATATATATATATATATATGTATATGTAGTATAGCCAATTACTTTTATGTAAACAAATTCATACTTTTACTAACAGAATAAAACGTCGCCATAATCATCGCTACAGACCATGGTTTCCCTCTTTAAGTTTGTATATAGTATTTTCTGGGGTCTAGCGATTCTTACATCTGTCACTATAGCTATTGTATGTGTTATTGTAGGTGTTAGATTAGTAAGTTAAATTAGTATACTATGTAATCTTAGTTGGTAGTGTACTTTCATGTAAGTATTAATAATATAACTTATAAAGAGATAGTTTACAATATAGTGATGAAGTGTTTGGTGCTTGTTTATAGTTAGTTTTTGCGATCATTTTGATTAATTCTTTGTGAGCAATCAAACCAAGTCTCCATTCATTCATTCTTTATTAGATGTAAAACTTCTTTTTGGAATTAAAGGATAATTTTGAGATTAGAGAGCGATGTAAATCAATAATTGCCTCCCAGTGAACGACCTGGAATAAAACCAGTAAAAATTAGGTAAGTAAATAATAATGGTCGTAATAATGATTTGTATTCCATAAAATCCACTACAATGACACAAATGGTATTTTCATCCATCAATACACCATACACCTTGCATCATTATGAGAACGATTGACCATTATTTTTGGCACCGTTACCGGGGAGGCAATACTCTTTATGCCAAAATTACCCTTTAATTCTTTTTATATATAGAAATTCTTCATTTCATTCAAATTCATTGATTGTAATTGTTTTCTTCCATTGATTAATTTGTTTTTGTGTATACATTCTTTTATTCTTTTACTAATCATGTGTTATTTTTCCAGAGCAGTTGAGGAGGAGGAGAAGCAGTATCATCTTCCAGGTAGAGGTCGTCTTCCTGGTGGAATCGCTGCACTCCTGACCTGACATCCAGGCGAAGTTTGCCCTCGAAGTAGTTGTAGGACTAGTAGTAGTAGTATAGTTTAGATAGATTTAGGTATACTAACTAGGATAAATTATTAGCCATAAGTTGTGAGAGCCTGTTCTCACACATTCATTGTAATAACTGTGGACTTTCTGGACTTTATTTTTCTACTTCTCTCTCATCGATACGGTCTTTCCATTATGATTTTCTAAATCGATTTCTTTCTTTGTTTTTGCTTGTTGTATATAAAAAAAAAAATCAAAAAGATCTCATCCTTATTTAGCAGCAGCATATTCTTAGGCATCCATCTTAAGTTGCAAACTTTTCTGCTAGATTTCAATTCAAGTCAAATTTGCATATAGAAGATTGCTGGAGTCAAGTACGCATTCTTTACCTTCCTCCAACTCCTGTCATCATTGCATTTGACTTAAAATTAAAGAAGACCATCTTTTTTATTGAACTGAGTAAAAAGCGAGACAAGCAGCATAGAAATCACCTCATAATCACTTGAACTGAATCAAAAAGGAGATATTAACTTTGGGTGAAACCTTGATTGAGATTTTTATCACCTTGTGTTGATTGATATCGTGCACACAGCATGATCACTTAAGGTCACAACATACGGGTTTCTACCTCATCTTCTTCTGCAACCATAGGATCTGGATTCGCACGCTAAGTCTTATCCAGACTCCCAGTGGATTTTAGAGGCCTGCACATCACAAGGTTTATCTTAAGACACGTACAATTGTTTGAAACAATTGCTTGCGTACAACATAATTTTGCGTAGCAACCTTTAGAAAAAAATTTTCGATTCATCTCGCTTGCTTGGTCTTCTGAATGGATTGAGATTTAATTGGGATTTTCCGCTTTCTGTGAACTTGGCTGAAATTTTCCCATTGAGTTGTAACGAATTGAGTTGTAAACATGTTTTCAAAAACCAACTCAATGGAAGGTAGGAGATCCCAGAACCCAGAACTTGTACTCCACTTGGGTACTGGTTCCCAAGCTATTGCATCTTCTCTTTGCCTTCCACTTCTAATCCCTTACCTCCCAAGTCTCAAACTCCTACTCACAATCCCACTCACCAAGAGGATGATCTTGAGTCATCACAATTCGAGGATTTTGAAGAACTTCCTCCACACTTAATTGCACATCCTCCACCACCACAACCACCTATCCCTAGGTTCCAACCTCCACCTTATCCTAATCTTCCTAACCCACCCCTGGAGAGAGGACGTATGCCTCATCTTCAGCACCTTTTCGAAACACAACTACAAATGAATACCTTAACCCAACAGGTGCAACAACTGGCTGAAGCTGTTAATCTCTTAGCTAACCCCCAACCACAACCACCTCAGCCTAGAAATCCTCAGGCACCACCCCAACTCTGTAGACCTCAACTACGGGATTATTATAATCTCGCAGTTGCCCAACCATTGCCTGTGGTATGTTATCCCAATGGGGGTCGTGCTACTGAACTGAGCCAAACATTATAGCACTCATTCCTCACTTCCATGGACTTGCTTCTGAGGACCCTTTTCAGCATTTAGAGGAGCTGAAGAATCTTGCTCAAACTTTGGGTCTGCAAGGATATGATCAGCACACGCTTTTAATGAAAATATTCTCCTTTTCATTGAAAGATAAGGCAGCCTTTTGGTTTCGAACACTTGCACGGACTACACCTATAGATTCCTAGGCTTCTTTAGAACATGAGTTCTTAAAGAAGTACTTTCCTGTAGGCCGCACTAATGCCTTAAGGTGTGCCATCACAGAATTCAGGAGAACCAATGCACGAGGCTTGGGAGAGATTCCACGAACTTCTGAGAAAATGTCCCCACCATGGTGTCCCACGCTGGCAACAGGTCCAGATCTTCTACCATGGGCTCCATGATGACACACGAAATTTTGTAGATGCTGCTTGTGGAGGCAATTTCCTGTGTCGGGACGAGGACTCAACCTTTGAGCTCTTTGAAGGCATGGCCGAAAACTCTATTAATAATGCTTCAATGAGCATGTTTAATAGAAAGTCCTCACATTCCCACTCACATACTGGGGTACACGAAGCTCAATCCAGCAGCAAAGACTTAGAGATAGTGGCTAGTCAATTGGATAAAGTGGGCTTAATCGAGAAGAAAGTAGATGAAGTATGGAAATTTCTCTCAAAACCATCATCTTCTTCTTCTCAGTCACCAGCACAAAACACTTCTCAGTTTCCTACAGGGAGGGAAACTATGAATAACCTTTCTGTGACACAAACTGCATTACCGAATTTTCCATTTCCATATCCTTCACCGGTTGGAGGAACCTTTGTCCCTCCCTTCACTAACTTCCCTGCACCTTCTGGAGTTTCGGAGGAGCTCCATGCCATTCATAATGACCCTTTCGTACAAACCTACAACCCTGGATGGCACAATCATCCAAAATTCTTGTGGTCGGGAAATTCACAGAGACCTCCTTTTCAACAACCTTCTGCACCACCACTGCACAACCCGATCCGAGCACCACCTCCACAATCACACGGATATCCACCGCGTGCCTACCAGCAACCCCAACCCAGACCCACCCAATACTCTCAATCTGGGCCTACACGAGATGACCGATTGGGGTCTATCATGAAAGCTCTTGCTGATATGCAACAACAGAATATTGCTATGCAGCAGAGACAGGACACGGCCTTAGCTGAGATGAGAGCCCAGCTGTCACACTTGATGGAGTCCCGTCAACCACATTCACTCCCATCTCAAGCACAACCCAACCCTAGGAACATACCTGCTCAGAGGTATGTTCAACCTAGACTGGCAGTGCAAGATCAAGCACATGTCATTTCACAACCCTTGCACGAGACTGAATTCTTCACAAACTTAAGTTCTTCTCTTGCACAAACACAACCACCTCTGCTACCTAACACTGATTTACCATCTACCTCTAGGGCTGAACTAAATGCCATAATCACTAGGAGTGGTAAAAGCACACTAGATCCACCTCTTCCAACTTCTACTACTTCTAATTCCGCTTCTCCACTTCCTACTCCTTTACCTAGGACTGAACCTCTTATCACCACTCCTGTACCATTTCTCGAAGCTTTAAAGGAGAAGGAGAAAGGAAAGAAAAAGACCTGTGTGGCACCTGACGAGGATTTGCTTAAGCTCTTTGAGCAAGTCCACATAAACATCCCCTTGTTGGATGCAATTCGCCACATTCCACTTTACGCTAAGCTTTTAAAAGACCTATGCACACCTAAGCGTAAAGCAAGGATTCAAAAAGGGAGTAGTCCAATCATCCTCTCGGAACAAGCTAGTTCCATTATCTCCAGTACCCTCCCTACTAAGATGAAAGACCCAGGCACCCCTCTCCTATCCTGCATGATAGGTAACACCACATTTAATAGAGCACTACTTGACCTAGGTGCTTCCATCAATCTTATCCTAACCTCTCTGCTAACACATTTTGAGGTTGGCAATCTGAAGCCAACCGAGGTGTGTTGAACGATTTTTTTACGAAGCTACGCTAACGTGTTTGGTTTTGGAAAACCTGTCGTAGTTCGGAAGCGAAGGATTCGTGTTCAACAAATAAAATTTATACCGAAATTAAAATTCCGGGTCGAACACAGGGAGGCGAACGTTTGATTTAAAAACTTCGCGTTTCTTTTTATTTTGTCACAAAGAAATTCAATTTAAACTATCTAAGTATCTACAACAAATAAAAGAGAGAGAGGGAGTAAGAGAGAGAGAAGGAATACTATACATGGAAATCAAAATGAGATGTAGAATAGACAAGGAATTTATCATAAAAGAGTTCTTTCGTTACAACTAGAAAACATAAAACAATTACTCTAGAAAGCATTAAAAGAATGGAGGGAGAAATGTCCTCCTCGACGATCGCTTGGAGGATGAATAGACTACTCTAGAAAGCAGTAAATCTATACTAGAAAGCAGTAAAAAGAATAGGGAGAGAGAATCCTCCTCGACGGTCGCTTGGAGGACGAGCCGGACGGGACGACGCCTGGACGAAGGAGAACAAAGCGGGACGAAGGAGGACGAAGCAGAAGAACGGGAACGAAGCAGCACGCCGTCGTCGTCGCGGGATCCACTTCCGAAGGGGGACGAAAATTTGGACTTTATCTCGCGAGAAGCATCCCGGGTGTGGGACAAGCTTCTCTTGAGCTTTGGAGAGGTAGAGAGGAGAAGGAAGGGATGAAAATTTCGTATGGAGGGGGTCTCCTTTTATAGTTGCAAGGAGTGGGGGCAAAATGGACATTACATCTTCAAAATAATAAATAAGGGGTCTTTAGTGACGGATAAAACCGTCGCTAAAGCCCCACCGTCGCCGCCGCGCCCACGCGCGCCCGCTCGGCTGGCCGCGCGCGTAACGCATACGCACGTCCGCGTCGTCTCAGCCGTCCGATCGCGAGATCGGACGGCTTAGAACGCGTCCGCGCCCGCTGCGTAGCGCACCGCCCGCGTGTGATCGCGCGCCCACCAGAGCGTCCAATTGCGCGTCGGCGCTATCGGGCGCGCACGGCCGTTGGATCTTCATCTGACGCTCGTGCGCGCCCGCTCGCCCGCGCCTTCCACCCCCTCACCGCGGCTCGAACCCGCGACCTCCGCTTCGCCCGCAGCTGCGTCGCCGCTGCGCTACGCGGGCGAAATGGTCGCGGGGACGCTTTTAAGCGCGAGCGACCGCAGCCGTTGGATCGAGATCCAACGGCAGAGAGGAGACAGTGCGCGGTCTTCACAAGACTCCTGCGGCCGATTGGGCGGCTGGGATGGCGCCACGTGGCACCATCTTGGCCATCCATCTTCTGGAAGTTGTAGATGGTGCCACGGATGTCGGATTGACTCGATTTTTGTGTCGTTCGGCTGCGATCGTCGATCCGAATTCATCCGTGTGGTCGGATTTTCCATCTGAAGTGCGGATTTATATGCTTAAGAACATGCATAAATAGACATTTTAAGTAGTGTAAATGTGTTTACATCATACCCCCATGCCTATCTTTTGCTAGTCCCTAGCAAAAACTATATGCTATTTATAAAAGAATTAGGTTAGATTATTTGGACCTGAGTTATTTTCAATCATTAAGAAATTGTCTACTTAAGAACTGAACTTTCAAAGACACAACAGTGCCCGGGTATCAGCCAAAATGCAGACCGCCTCAAGCCTCGCCTTATTCAAAGAAAAATTTCTTTTTCTATTTTTACTCTTTCTTTCTTTTTTTTTTTTTTTTTTTTGGATTTTCAAATTTTAGGGTTTAAGAGTGGCTTTCTACGGCCATTCAACTCACCCAAGATTTGATGAGAACCCTAAGTTTTAAGCATCTTATTGTGATTGTGATAAACTCGTTGACCGGCAATTAAAACGGACTTCGGATTTCTACGCCTCTAGGTGACCTCAAAAAGAATTCTGCCTAAAGGTGTATCTTTACAACCGGTAGCTTTCTCCCTACTTTTATTTTTTAACGGGGTCAACACAAGGGTGAATCCAGTATATATCTCCCCGGTTTATTCTACTTCTCCGCTTCTTCCTAAGTATTTTTGGAATTTTTAGTGCATTTTCTGAGCTGGGTTCTGGACAACCGGTCGATGAGCTGTTACCACCGATAACTTGCCAGCCATACTCGTGCGGCGAAGTGTGGCTTATTTCTTTTTGTTCTTTTCTCCTTTTTGATTTTTTTTTTTTTTTTTTTTTTAAGTAGGTGGCTTCCCTGGTCTAAGATTTACCTAAAGGCAGCAAAAAGAGAAAGGTCCAGTGACTGGGCTCTGGACAACCTACCTATGGGCTGTTACCCACGATAACTTGCCAGCCATATCACCCTAAAAGGTTCATTAGCTACCCAATTTCCGTTAAAATCGCCAAACAACGAGTCAGTGCAAAGAAAGTGTGTAGATGCTTAAAACTCAAAATTCCCTTAAATCAGAGGGCGGGTTGACAAGTCGTGTACTTATCACCCAAACTTATTTATTCCAATTATAATAAAATTCAGGTTGGCGAGAACTCGAAAAACAAATCCACATTTTAGTGGATACATAGGCTGATTAAGTCCAAAGACCTGAAGGGTCTTTGTGTTCAGAACATAATATAGTATTTCTTAAGATCGAAAATTTTCTTAAACCCAAATTCTCTTTCCTAATTTTGATTTTTTTTTTTTATATAAAATAAAACAAATCTACGGAGCTGACGAATGAATTCAAAGATAAATATCCATCCCCCCATGCCTATCTAATGCAATGTCCTCATTGTATTAAAAAGACATAAAACAGAGTGAAAAAGCGTAGAAAGCACCTGAATTGCGTGGATATCGGGTCCGCTCCGAGATGAAAATGAAAAAGAACTGTATATGTGCTGAGTTTAGTGCCTTCAGCTAGGCACACTATACAAAGAAAAGAAATGAAGAATTCAGAAGTGCAGGTCAAAATTAGAATAAACAGAAGAATCCTCCGACCTGTCAACAGAGGTCCACAGATGTGGACCAGATTGTGGTGCAGACCCACACCCCATAATCGAGAATATCTTAGGTTCTGGATAAAAATTACCCAAAACCTAAAATCAGAATGCAAGCGGGGTCGGGCCTGCGATTTGTGAGGATGCAACCCAAGGCCAAAATGTCGGGTTACAGAGAATTGAAGCTCAAAAGGATAATCGTTAAATGTGTGCTTGAGTTTGACATCCTCGAAACAAATGTCGTAAGGGTTCTGATTTGATGGTTTCAGCTTAAAAGGAACCCTTCGACTCAATCTTCCATTTCCTCCAAAATTAACTTCCCAAATTAGAACTTCCCCGCTCCTATCCTCCTCATTAAGTGTATCAAATTCCAGGACCTCTTGTATATTCATCACCCCGTCTGGAATCTCCAAGTCAAAATGATGTGGCAGAATCAAAATTGACTTGGGTCTAATTATCTCAGAATTAGAATCATCAATAAGCTCAACAGGGTGTAACTGATAATCAGGGCATTGAATTGATTCCTCCAGAAAATGCGATTCTGGATCTGTATCGTGTGCCCTAATAAGATCAGTTTCCTCAGTTATTGGGCTATCAAATGATCTATCAGATTCCTCAGGCCCAATCGTCTCACAAAAATCGTGATCTGAAAACTCGTGTGAGACTTTGCAACTTGAATCTTCACCATCAAAGAAATCAGGATCCGTATCAATGTATGTCCCAAAATCAGTTGTCACTTTGTGTTCCCAGGAGACATACGTTTTCTCGTAACCCGGCTCAGGGATCTCAGGTGAAGAAATCAGATCATCCTTAATTGGTTGCTTTAATTCAATCTGGTCAGCCTCGTAACACATGTTCCCCCCAACAGGTGCCTGAGCGGGTTCTGTCATTGGCTTTCCTGAAGAGGGTTCATCCTGGGAATCATCCCAAGATTGAATCAAAGCAACCACGAATCTCATCCTCAATTTCACTAATTTCCCGAGTAGAAACTCACCCGGGTTCTTATCATTAACATCCTGGAGCCAATCCAACAAAGACGTGTTTAAATCATCAATCATTTCAATCAGGGGCTCCAATCTCTCAATGCAAGGTATTGGCTGAACTTCTAAAGATTGTATGATATTTCTCAAGTTAGCCAGAACCTTATCTTGAACCTGATTAACCTGAACCAAATGAGTTGGTTCAGGATTGGGCGGGTTTGACATCAAAGCAGAGGAATTAACGAATTGAGATTCGTTATACCCTTCCTGAAAATAGGTCATTTCAGAATGTTCAAAGGATGGTGATGACCTAAAGGCAGTGAAATCAGAGGATGGGTAAGGATTAGTGTATCCTTCTTGATTGTAGATCGTATTAGGTTGTTCATGAAAGGAGGACGATCTATAATCGATGCAACTCTGAGAAGGATAGAATTGAGAATCAAAGTGTTCAGGGTTAGACCCTAAACACGGGGGTCCGGAATTGTATCCCCAATCCGAATTATCCCAACTAACTGATGGTCGATTACAATACGAGTTGGGATAATTGTCATGTTGAGGATAATTTACAACAGGAGGGAAAGAGCGGGAATGCGTGAAATATGTGGAAGGATTCATGAGACACGGGAGGAAGAAAGGTGCCCTGTAATACAAACAATCAAACCTGTCCTTAAATGGGTTAGCCTACAGACCTACAGACTCTCAAAACCCATCTTGAGATAAAGGAACGATTTGATCCACTTCCGTCTGTTCAATCCAACCAGTTAGAAGGAGGGACTGGGGAGAAGGTTCTTCCTTTGGCTTACGCCTCCGGTTCCTAGTGTACCCCCCAGCCGAGATCGTTTGACTCTGTTCCCCTAGCTAGACATCAGATTGAACAGTAGAAACAGACTAATCGAAAATAATCTCGTTCTGGGTTCTGAAGAGCGAGTCCAATCCTTAAGGCCAACGTCTACTTTGTTTTATTTAGGGCTAGGTTTGAATGTGCTTTGGAATGTGATGGGCCCTTTAAATGGGTTGTGCCCTTAATGATTGATTGCTTTGTGTGTGCATGCACAACCAGTGGTTTTCAAGCAAGATTATTTTTGATGTGGTGAATTTTAAGGTTCAAATCTTGCTTAGTAGCTTTTAGGATTCAACTTTAGGTGTTTTCAATCAAGTTTCATTGGCACACCAGGTTTTGCAAGCACAGGTGAAGATATTTTCCTTTAAAGTTTAAAAAGAATGTGGAGTGCCTGGTAGATCCCTAAGAGTTGAACCTAATTGGCAGCTACTTGATGAGTTGATTTTATTTGAAGTGGTGCGGCCCAAACAACTCAAACAACTGGCCTGATGCACCACCTAATTAGGCACACAAATGATTACCCAATCTGATTTCTACTCGATTATGTGTTTGGATGTGTGTACCGGCTCCTAAGATTGGTTTACCGGTTGAGTTAGAAAATCAGATGAGGTTGTGTACCTCTGTGAGATTTTTTTATTTTTTTATTTTTTTTTAATGTGGGGGCTGGAGTGAGTATGGATGTCAAACAACAAACAATCTAACCTTAGAGTTTATAAGAACACCTAGGTTGATTGATGTTTGAATTATTATGTGATGAAATGAAATCTAATGGGTGGGAGGTGGGGGATAACTTACAAAACCTTCCACAGCACTTTACTTCGATCTACCGCTTTTGCCTGTCTCAAAAGAGTACCTGCAATTACAATAAGAAAGGAAAAAAAAGCGAGGTAAATGATTTGTAAGTTACAAAATGCGAAGAGAAATCAAAGAGCGTTGCCTCCCCGGCAGCGGCGCCAAAATGTCGAACTTTTTTCTACGAAGCTACGCTAACGTGTTTGGTTTTGGAAAACCTGTCGTTGTAGTTCGGAAGCGAAGGATTCGTGTTCAACAAATAAAATTTATACCGAAATTAAAATTCCGGGTCGAACACAGGGAGGCGAACGTTTGATTTAAAAACTTCGCGTTTCTTTTTATTTTGTCACAAAGAAATTCAATTTAAACTATCTAAGTATCTACAACAAATAAAAGAGAGAGAGGGAGTAAGAGAGAGAGAAGGAATACTATACATGGAAATCAAAATGAGATGTAGAATAGACAAGGAATTTATCATAAAAGAGTTCTTTCGTTACAACTAGAAAACATAAAACAATTACTCTAGAAAGCATTAAAAGAATGGAGGGAGAAATGTCCTCCTCGAGGATCGCTCGGAGGACGAATAGACTACTCTAGAAAGCAGTAAATCTATACTAGAAAGCAGTAAAAAGAATAGGGAGAGAGAATCCTCCTCGACGGTCGCTTGGAGGACGAGCCGGACGGGACGACGCCTGGACGAAGGAGAATGAAGCGGGACGAAGGAGGACGAAGCAGAAGAATGGGAACGAAGCAGCACGCCGTCGTCGTCGCGGGATCCACTTCCGAAGGGGGACGAAAATTTGGACTTTATCTCGCGAGAAGCATCCCGGGTGTGGGACAAGCTTCTCTTGAGCTTTGGAGAGGTAGAGAGGAGAAGGAAGGGATGAAAATTTCGTATGGAGGGGGTCTCCTTTTATAGTTGCAAGGAGTGGGGGCAAAATGGACATTACATCTTCAAAATAATAAATAAGGGGTCTTTAGTGACGGATAAAACCGTCGCTAAAGCCCCGCCGTCGCCGTCGCCGCCGCGCCCACGCGCGCCCGCTCGGCTGGCCGCGCGCGTAACGCATACGCATGTCCGTGTTGTCTCAGCCGTCCGATCGCGAGATCGGACGGCTTAAAACGCTTCCGCGCCCGCTGCGTAGCGCACCGCCCGCGTGTGATCGCGCGCCCACCAGAGCGTCCAATTGCGCGTCGGCGCTATCGGGCGTGCGCGGCTGTTGGATCTTCATCTGACGCTCGTGCGCGCCTGCTCGCCCGCGCCTTCCACCCCCTCACCGCGGCTCGAACCCGCGACCTCCGCTTCGCCCGCAGCTGCGTCGCCGCTGCGCTACGCGGGCGAAATGGTCGCGGGGACGCTTTTAAGCGCGAGCGACTGCAGCCGTTGAATCGAGATCCAACGGCGGAGAGGAGACGGTGCACGGTCTTCACAAGACTCCTGCGGCCGATTGGGCGGCTGGGATGGCGCCACGTGGCGCCATCTTGGCCGTCCATCTTCTGGAAGTTGTAGATGGTGCCACGGATGTTGGATTGACTCGATTTTTGTGTCGTTCGGCTGCGATCGTCGATCCGAATTCATCCGTGTGGTCGGATTTTCCATCTGAAGTGCGGATTTACACCATCCTAGCCCTTGATCTTCTAGGGTTCCCCGATCTCTATCTGATGCTATGGATGCCTGATTAGGGCGATCTTGGAGTCGTTGAACTCCAATCGTCGCCCTGATCATATCCATACGGTTGGATCTTTGATCCGAGGCCCCGATAAAATATTTGCCCTATCCAAGCATATAAAAGGAGATAATTAACCTCCATTTTATTCAAACTACTCTAAATGCAAGATGATGCATGTAATGCAATATTTATATCATGAAATGCAATCCTATGCTTAAGAACATGCTTAAATAGACATTTTAAGTAGTGTAAATGTGTTTACATCAAGGTGTCCCTGCAATTAGCTGACGGATCAATTAAGACACCTCAGGGAGTGTTGGAGGATGTTATAGTACGGGTCAAGGATTTTTACTTTCCTGTAGACTTTATAGTCCTTGACATGGAAGTACCTGAAGATATCCAGAACACACCTATCATTTTAGGAAGACCTTTCTTTGCTACGGCCAAGGCAAACATCAATTGTGAGGAGGGCCTTATAGAATTGAAGCTCGGAGATCAGAAAATAAAGATTGATATTTTCCAGGACCAAAGAGGACCGACCAGTAGTTTAATTGAGGAAATCTTTTCTTTGGATTCTTTGGACCAATTGGTTGAGGATACCTTAATCGATTCATTAAATTTAGAACCTTAACACTCTTTGGACTCTGACTTGATTTCCACTTAGATACCCAATTTAGATACTGAGGACCTACCTCTTATTCCTTTAGTATCTCTAGGATCTCCTGAAACTTTCACACCTGCTCCTTCTGATCCTGTACCTGTTGAACTCAAACCTCTTCTTGACTCTCTCAAATATGTTTTCTTAGGACCTGATCAAACCTATCCGGTGATTGTTAACTCTTCCTTATCATCTGATCAAGAATCACGACTCTTATCTGTCCTAAGAGCACATAGACAGGCTATAGGATGGAACCTTTCTGACCTAACTGGCATCAGTCCTTCTTTTTGAACACATAGGATTTTCACTGAAGAAGGATCTAGACCTACTAGACAGCCCCAACGTAGATTAAACCCTACATTGCAAGAGGTGGTGAAAAGTGAAATGATTAAGTGGTTAGACAACGGAATTATCTTCCCAATTGCTGACAGCAGATGGGTAAGTCCTGTTCAGGTTGTGCCAAAAAAGGTTGGACTTACCATCATCACCACTAATTCTAGAGAAGTCATCCCTACACGCATTGCTAGTTCATGGCGAGTATGTATAGATTACCGAAAACTCAACCAAGCCATGAAGAAAGATCATTTCCCTTTGCCCTTCATTGATTAGATACTGGAAAGACTGGCGGGGAATAGATTTGTCTGCTTTTTGGATGGCTATTCAGGATATAATCAGGTGGCAATTCACCCCGACGATCAGGAAAAAATGACATTCACCTGCCCCTACGGAACCTTTGCATTCCGTAGGATGCCTTTTGGATTGTGCAACGCACCTGGTGCATTTCAGCAGTGTATGTTTGCAATCTTTTCCGACTTAGAAGTCTTCATGGATGACTTCTCGGTCTTCAGAAGCACATTTGATGCATGCTTAGACCACCTGACTAAGGTCTTGCAAAGATGCCTTAATGTGAATCTGGTACTTTCCTGGGAGAAATCACATTTCATGGTAACAAAAGGACTAGTATTAGGTCACCTTGTCTCGGAGAGAGGAATTGAGGTTGACCGCGCGAAGGTAAAGTTGATTTCTGAATTACCACTACCTTCGTCGGTTAAACAGATTAGATCTTTTCTCGGGCATGTTGGTTTTTATCGCCGCTTTATAGCGGATTTCTCGAAAATAGCCCGACCTCTCACTACTCTCCTCTCTAAAGATGTAGACTTCCAGATCTCTGACGAGTGTGTTCATGCCTATACGACACTTCATGATCTGGTTACCAAGGCACCCATACTGCAACCCCCGAATTGGTCTCACCCTTTTGAGATCATGTGTGATGCCTCTAATTATGTAGTAGGAGCTGTCCTTGGTCAAAAATTAAACGGGAAACCCACAGTCATCTATTATGCTAGCAAGACCTTAGATGAAGCCCAGAGGAAGTACACCGTCACGGAAAAAGAATTGCTAGCTGTAGTATTTGCACTGGAGAAATTCAGACCTTATCTTTTAGGTTCCCACATTATAGTCTACACTGACCACACGGCAGTTCGACATCTTCTCGCCAAGAAGGACGCGAAATCTCGTCTGATTAGATGGATCCTACTTTTACAGGAATTTGATTTAGAGATTCGTGATAAGGCTGGAAAGAAGAATGTGGTAGCTAACCACTTATCCCACCTTCCTTCTGAAGCGATTTCTCCTTCTTCACCCATTTCTGACCACTTCCCTAATGAGCAATTGCTGGTCATTCGTTCTGATCTTCCCTGGTATGCTGACATTG
Organism: Thalassia testudinum; assembly: GCA_037157565.1. Lineage (NCBI taxonomy): Eukaryota > Viridiplantae > Streptophyta > Magnoliopsida > Alismatales > Hydrocharitaceae > Thalassia > Thalassia testudinum. Next base: position 139,707,232 of record JAZHRO010000063.1, read on the forward strand.
TCAACTACCTGGCTTCTGGAATCCTCCCCACTGATTGGGTTCGACATCAAAAAGACAGACTTAGATCCGAGGCCAAGCACTATTACTGGGAAGAACCCTGGCTTTTCAAGCATTGCAAAGACCAGATCTTTAGGAAGTGTGTTCCAGATAAGGAGATTAGAAGCATCTTGTCGTTCTACCATGACCAGGTGTGCAAAAAGACTGCTGCGAAGATTTTGCAGAGCGATTTTTATTGGCCCACAATCTTTAAAGATGCACACGAATATAGCAGGGCATGTTCATGCTGTCAGCCTCTCGGCAGTATTGGCCGCCGAGACATGATGCCCTTGAATCCGATCATGGTGTGCGAAATCTTTGACGTTTGGGGCATTGACTTCATGGGACCTTTTCCTAAATCTTATGGCTTCAAGTATATATTGTTGGCAGTTGAGTATGTTTCGAAATGGATAGAAGCCATCCCCTTGAGGACTAATGATCATAGAGTTGTGACACAATTCGTTCAAGATTTCATCTTCTCTAGATTTGGGGTACCAAAAGCCATCATTAGTGATGGAGGGTCTCATTTTAGAAACACACATTTTCAATCCCTACTTCAAAAGTATGGGGTGTCACATAGGATAGCTACACCATATCACCCTCAAACCAATGGACTTGCTGAATTGTCCAATCGGGAGATCAAGAAGATTTTACAGACTACCATCCGACCAGATAGAAAGGATTGGTCTTCCCGCTTTTCTAATGCGTTGTGGGCATATAGGACAGCTCACAAAACCCCATTAGGCATGTCTCCTTTTAGACTTGTGTACGGGAAACACTGTCATCTTCCCGTAGAACTAGAGCACAAAGCCTATTGGGCCATCAGAAAGTGTAACTTGGACCTAGAGAAGGCTGGTGATCTTAGGAAATTGCAAATTTCTGAGCTCGATGAGTTAAGGAATGAATCTTATGAAAGCTCAAGGATTTATAAGGATAAACTTAAGGCCTTCCATGACCGTCACATTCATAGGAAATCATTTCACCCAGGTCAAAAAGTCCTCTTCGACTCTAGACTAAAACTCTTTCCTGGGAAACTAAGATCAAAATGGACTGCACCTTTCAAAATCTTAAGAATATTTAACAATGGAGCCATTGAGATCACTGAAATTGACAAATTTGAACCTTTTACTGTAAATGGACAAAGACTGAAACCTTTCATTGAGCTGCATGATCTCAGACTTGTCAACTCCACCATTTCGCTCCTACATTTTGAACTACCATCCAGGTTTACACCTAGCTGAAGGCGTTAAACTTAGCAAAACCTATCCTTGTATATAACTAATTTTCACCTTTCTTACTTTGGCTTTTATTTGCATTAAGTGTCTACTCTTGCATTTTTAGCATACTTCCATTGACACACATGTCATGCATGTCACTTCCTAGCCCGACCGTTCACTCTGATCCTAGATCAGACTTAAAATCATCTGCACAGAGATTTTATCTCCTCATTCCGACTTCCTTCCATCACCCAGTCTAAGATAGTGAAAGTAGAGCATGCATTTGCATCCACCCTATTCATTCAATGAGGACATTGCAACATTTAAGCATGAGGGGTGTAAAAGGTTAACCATTTAAATTGAAATACAATTGTAGACACACCTATAGTATATATGCTGAAATAATAATAATAATAATACAAAGCCAAAAATACAAAAAATTAATAAATCACAAAAATTCCAAAAATAGAATAAGGGACATGCACTCTACTGTCAAGGGAGGACATTAATTTTAAGGAGAGAGGGAGAAAAAATGTCAAAGATGAAAAATAAGTGTTTAACTATGATCTTCTAGCTAAAAACAAATATAGAATAAGTGTCTATGGACATTCAACCGTTACTGGTTTGACTTGCCGGGCCATAATAGCTTGATATAAGCTTGGGCTTAATACAGTTTGAGCCTTGACAAGATAGACCACAGTCTCTCCTAACTTTAGGACATATTCTTGTACCTGAGTCACCAGTACAGGATTTATTGGTTTGCTTTGACTTAGGAGTCTAAGTAACCTTGTCTTACACAACACAATGTTAGGAAAGACCACTTGAACCTAAAATTCAACCCTAGTGTTCATTAGGGAAGGTGGAGTCGTTACCTGTGCGTGCAGGTAGACTCTTTGTCCTAACCTTTAGTCTTGTGTCGAGGAGAAACTCTTTCCACAAAAAGTTCACCCACCATAAGTTCCAAAGACATACTAACACCTAAAAAAAAATATAAAAAATAAAAACAAAAAAAGAAGAAAGAGTTCTTGCAAAAAAGTCAAGTATGTTCTCCAGAGTCTGGAAATACAAATGTTCCACCAAAAATGTTTTCAGGGTTCAAAACAAATACCCTATTTGTCCACCAAAAACTCTTTGAGCCACAAACACAATAAGGGTTGGGTTTGAATACTCATCAATTCTTGAGAGTCATCCGAAAACATAACCTAAAGTTAGGACCAACCTGGACTTAAAAAGAGGTGAAACCCCGGGCGTGAGTTTTAGAATTCACTTGGTTAGTCCTGACTTATCACAAAGCACAACCATAACCTCATAGCATCCTGAGTCTCTGCAAAACCCCCTGAGTCCTGGAATTCAACTTAAGGTTTAAATATCAAGAGTCCTTGTTGGTTGAGAGATGGTCTATGCCATTTAATTCTCGAGTTTTGGTAGGTTATCCTCAGTAATAAGGTTCTCACAATGTCCAAAACACAGTTGGTTTATTGGAAAAATCTTTCAACTTGAAGATCATCATCAAACACTTAAAACTTTTGAAAGAGGAAAAAGATATCTCTTCACACTTGCCTTGCTGATACTCAATTTGCTTTACACTTCAACGAATTGTTTGCTAAGGGACTACCAAAACGTAAGCATGGGGGTATGATGAGTGGCTACTCATCATAGCTAAAAAGCTAAAGTTAAGCTAGACACTGAGTAAAACAACATCAAATTAACAGATAAAAAGGGTTAAGTGTGGGAATCAAAGAAAAAGACCTAAAACCTTTACTCTATGTTAAAATTTCATAATTAGGTCACAAAATGAGATGTTTTGAAAGCAAAGGGAAAATGGTGATCCATGCGTTAATTGAATACATAAATAAGTTTGAAAGGACAAATCAGAAGTATTATTAATGTCTTAAATGTTCAAGTAAGCACATATAAAAATTTGAAGGCATTTGGACATCATTTAGGCTATGTAATATGTAATTTACACTTAGGTCCTTCATGCATCACATTCTTATCTTTAAAATTCCTTTTTGGACCTACTTGTAAATCGTAGGGACCCCTTTGAAAGGTTGCAGGGTCCATCCTGTTGCAATTCTCTTCACTTATGGGCCTGCAGGTAAATTTTCTACCCCTTCGCACAAGGGTCTTCCCAGCAATTTTCCCGACATTTCAAAGGTCGGCCTGCTGCTCTTCGCACGCACTGTAGCACGTGAAGAACATGGTAGATCTCGGCCATCCGTTGCTTCTCGCAATTTTGATCTGAGGTTGGATTTGAATAGAAGCTTCGCGTGAATCAGTGCGTGCGCTCACCCCTCTCCCCAGATCCCATCTGACAGTCAGATTTTGAGATTGGCTCGCCGTGCGCTCCTCTCCTCTCATCCCCGCCGCCGGTTGCCTCATCGGTTATCCTCACCCACGCGGTGATCTGAGTCATAGAGTTTGCTACTTAAGCACCTCAATGGTCGCGTGCGCAAGGGATCACTCCCTCCTACATCTCTTAGCGATCGCTCATCCACTCCAGTTCCTCCTACCCATCAATCCTCTGATTTCACAGCCACCGACTATGAAATTGCCGCCTTCTCTCAACCTCCTCGTCACTAAGGACCTCGTAGCACCTGAGGACGACCCTGGAGCCTCACTAGCAGACTCTTCCCTCCGCTGGAGTCATCTTCATCCCTTCTTCCACCTTAGCCACCAGCTAAGGACCCATAGGTCCCATTCTTCCTGTTAGAGTAGATTTATCATTCTGCAGATTAGTTGTAGCTATAGTTAAGTAGGTTTAGAGTAGAATTAACGTAATTTGTACTGTTTAATTTTGCTGTTATGATAGAGTAGCTGTAACAATAGATTTAGACTATAATTTCCCCCCTCACCTCCTCTGATCATTCCAGATCAGAGGGGAAGGTTTCACACAGTCATGATCACAAATTCTCCCCCTCTCCATATTTTCATACTTGCTTCTGATTTCCATGACTTGTTTCTCACATTTCACCCATGCATTCAGACCTAATTTCAGATCTGATTGCTTTTTAACCTCAGATCTAAAATTGGCGTCAAAAAGCACATAAGGGGTCTTCCCATTCACCTCACTTTTGTTCACAAAAGCCCCTGGTTTGAGCTTGAAGTAATCAGTTTGTCAGATTTTTCTTTAACTTGGATTTCAAGGATTTTCACTCAATTGGGTTTTGACTGTTTTGATCTGACAAATTGAAAAATTCTGATTTTTGTTCATTGTTTGGCAAGGAATCTGAGATGTTTTTGATGTCAGAATTCATCTCAGAAGAGCCATATTCTGATCTGAGTTTTATGAGGGTTTTAATGCATTGAATGCAAGATAGAACTAAGGAAAATCACTGTGGTGATTTTAAGTTTTATCTTGTATCCATGAGTTTGTGTTGGATGAAAGCAGTGATGATTTCCTAACCTAAGGAGTTCTCAATACTCCTTAAGGTTTCAGAACCTGGGATTTGAATTGGGGATTTTAATTGATTGATTTAACTCTTTCTACATGTTGTCTATAGAATTAGGAAGAGTTAGATCAGTGTTCTTGTTGATTTAATCTGATGCGAATTTATTGATAAGGGTTCTTCCATTTGAATTGGGATATTCAGTGTTTTTAATGAAAAGTGAAACCCTTTTTAGATGGGGTTGAGAGAGTATTTTTTTTGTTTGGATTTATGATTTTAACCCCAGAGGTCACAACAAATTGCTGCACTTTGCAGCTACATTCTCCTTCTCTCCTAAATCTGATTTCATCCCAAATGGACTAACTGCAGCAATAGTTAAACCATCTGGAATCAGATCTGAGTTGTTGCAGGTTGGTATGTAGAATCCATGCTGCTGCTGTCTGATTGTCTTAAATTGTAGCAGATAGAGTTTGATTTAAAACCCTATAGAGTGTATTTTGGACATAGCTGACATATTGTTATATTATATTCCTTGTGTATACAAGCTTCCCTGTATAAATAATTGAATTTTAATTTCTGTGAATGCCTGTTATATCTCTTCTAAATGTTGTCAGCTAGTTCAGTTTAGAGCTAACTATCCAACACATGACTAAAAGGGAATATAAATTTAGGAATGTATTAAAATGGTTAAAATACTATCCAGATTTCATGCTGAATGAAAATAAGGCAGTCACTGCCTTTTCACATCTTTCAAGACCTATCCTAAGCCTTTAGGATCCCTTAGAAATCTGTTCAAAGGCTTCGGTTGGATGAGATTTAAACTTCAATAAAAATCAGTAAAATTTCTAAAAAAATTAAAATAAAACTGTATGATTGAAGATCAGAAAGTTTTCTAACCATATACCAAGTTTCATGGTATTCAAAACCCTCGACTTGGTAGAATCTGCCAGTCGATTGATTTGTATACCATGAAGCTTAATAATAAAAGTCATATCTAGAAAAACATCAAAAACAACTCTTTCTCCTCAACTAATTCTTCCCTTCTCATCTCTTATCTCTATAATATGTATAAAAATCATAAAAAGTGAAAAACTCCAACAATACCTAAAAAGTACTTTGTATATTTAGTATACTCTTGTAATTAAAAGCTTTATACTAGGTTAAATGTAAATAAGTAGCATATGTATATAAACTGTACAAATAACTATGTATATATTGCATACTGTAGATTGGGTATTTAAATTAGATTATACTGTATATATATTAATTATATAACTATCTATTAATTAAACTAACTTATATGTATTCTTAGACTAAATAAATAAACAGACAGTACAAATAACAATATTAAACTATAAAACTGTATATACATATGCATACGTAGATTACAAGTAAAGAAAACCCTGTACCTTAATTTGATTCTTTATAAATAATAAATAATGAATTTATTAAGTTAATATCTAAGTTATTAAATTACATTAGATAAATTAGTAATTTAGAGTTGTAATTAAGTTAACTGAACCTGTATACTTAGACTAATGTATTTTAAGTAATTTAAGCTAATTGAAGTATGTTTATATCATATTATATCATTTCAACTTAATTTATAAGTAAAACAGTTCAAATCTACTATTTAAATGTAAATAGAACAGAAATTAATTCTGAAAAATATAATAAAAATGTTTATTAAATACTTATACATGTATACTAACTCTGTATGTGGTCAATTAGACCATATAGTAGCTAATTTATAAGTAATTAAAGAATTAAACATCAAAATCAATGTGTAAAAACTGTATACTTTAGTGAATTTATTTATATAGTAAATATAATTAAAAATTCAAATTAAATGTACAATTGTATAGTATTATATAAATATTTCATTTTCCCATAGTTTATTTTTATTTTAAAATAAATTATGCCATCGAATTGAGGGCCAAAATCACCTTTGGCGAGCAGCTGCGCACATTTTCGACGCAGATGCGGCGCTCGAATAGTGCCACATCGTGCGCTGCAAAGTGCGCGCTGTTATATAAGTATAATTTGCTTTATTATGGCATAGTCGTCACGGGCACTGGGTGCCCGAAACAACAAAGACTTATATCTTCCAAGCATGAACTTGAGCATTTGAATGAGCATGTGGGGTCGGGGGCCTGAGGAGGGGTGAGTGCGTGCGCGGGCTGAGAAAGCCCCTGTTCTGAGCTTGATAAAACAAAATTAAGCGGCCTAATGACAATTAGGGCACACTTAGTAGAGGTTTGGTCCCACCCTCTGGGTGCTGTGTATCCCTCGAAAAGCGTACCCACAAATTAAACACATTTTTTGATTAATTAAGAGGACTATTGACAGTAGCTAATCACCTATATGCCGCAGTGTGTGAAGACTGTTAATGCAGAATAAAACAAAGAAGAAGAATAACAGAAGAAGAGTAGTGTGGAATGAGAGAGAGAGAATATGTAAATGCGTTTAGTGAAATCAGAGAGAGAATACAGATGCAAAGGACTAATATATATATATATATGTATATGTAGTATAGCCAATTACTTTTATGTAAACAAATTCATACATTTATTAACAGAATAAAATGTCACCATAATTGTCGCTACAGACCCTGGTTTCCCTCTTTAAGTTTTTATATAGTATTTTCTGGGGTCTAGCGACGCTTACATCTGTCACTATAGCTATTGTATGTGTTACTGTAGGTGTTAGATTAGTAAGTTAAATTAGTATACTATGTAATCTTTGTTGGTAGTGTACTTTCATGTAAGTATTAGTAATATAACTTATAAAGAGATAGTTTAGAATATAGTGATGAAGTGTTTGGTGCTTGTTTATAGTTAGTTTTTGCCAGCATTTTGATTAATTCTTTGTGAGCAGTCAAACCAAGTCTCCATTCATTCATTCTTTATTAGATGTAAAACTTCTTTTTGGAATTAAAGGATAATTTTGAGATTAGAGAGCGATGTAAATCAATAATTGCCTCCCAGTGAATGACCTGAAATAAAACCAATAAAAATTAGGTAAGTAAATAATAATGGTCGTAATAATGATTTGTATTCCATAAAATCCACTACAATGACACTAATGGTATTTTCATCCATCAATACACCATACACCTTGCATCATTATGAGAATGATTGATCATTACCTAGCCATATTGTGACTTCACCTCGCTGATGGCATTAAACTCAGCAGTTGTACATATGACACAAAGCTGACCCGAGCTTCATATTCAGGTGATATCTTTCATATTCTACCCTTTTTTTCATGTCTCTTTTTCTCAATGTGGACATTGCATCAGCTAGGCATGGGGGAGTGGATTCATTTTTGAATCATTTTGTCAGCTCTGTGAAATTCTTGTAAATTTTATTTCTCTTCTTATATATACATAAAAAAAAATGAATTAGGAAGGAATACTTGGACATTAGGACTTTTCAATCTTAGGAAATATTACATGAGGATCTGAACACAAAGACCCTTCAGGTCTTTGGACTTAATTAGTCCATGTATCTACTAAAATGTGGATTTTTTTTTCGAGTCCTCGCCATCTTAATTCTATTGTAATTTGATTAAATAAGTTTGGGTGATAAGTACACGACTGATCAACCCACCCTCTGATTTGAGGGAACTTTAAGTCTAAAGCATCTACATACTATCTCTTCACTAACTTGTTGATCGACGATTTTAACGGAAATTGGGTAGCTAATGAGCCTTCTAGGGTGATATGGCTAGCAAGTTATCATGGGTAACAGCCCATAGGTAGGTTGTCCAGAGCCCAATCACTGGATCATTCTCTTCTTGCTACCTTTAGGTAAATCTTAGACCAGGGAAGCCACCTGCTTAAAAGAAAAAGAAAGTCAAAAAGAAAAAAAAAAGGAGAAAAGAAAGAGGAAAGAAAAGAAATAAACCATACTTCACCGCACAAGTATGGCTGGCAAGTTGTCGGTGATAACAGCTCATCGACCGGTTGTCCAGAACCCAGCTCATGAAATGCATTGAAAATTTCCAAAATACTTAGGAAGAAGTAGAGAAGTAGAATAAACCAGGGAGATATACACTGGATTCACCCTTGTGTTGACCCCATAAAAATAAAAGTAGGGAGAAAGCTACCGGTCGTAAAGATACACCTTTAGGTAGAACTCTCTTTCTAAGGTCACCTAGAGGCGTAGAAACCCGAAGTCCGTTTTAATTGCTGATCAAAGAGTCTATTACATTCACAATCAGATACTTAGAACTTAGGGTTCTCATCAAATCTTGGGTGGGTTGAATGGTCATAGAAAGCCACTCTTTAACCCTAAACTCAAAAATTCAAAAAACAAAGGAAAGAAAGGAAGGAAAAAAAAAGACAAAAAAGATTTTATTTTGAATAAGGTGAGGGCTTGAGGCGGTCTGCATTTTGGTAGATACTCGGGCACTATTGTGCCTTTGAAAGTTTAGATCCTGAGTAAAAGAATTTCTTAATGTTGAAAATAACTTATGCCCAAGTAATCCAACCTAATTCTTTTATAAATAGTATGTAGTTTTTGCTAGTGACTAACAAAAGATAGGCATGGGGGTGTGATGTGCATACATCTGATTAACCTAAAATATCTATTAATGCATGTTCTTAGTGTCACATTAGCATCATACATTGTAAATAGTGCATAACAAGCATAATCATGCATTTAGATTAAGTTGTATAAATTGTACAGTAATTGTCTCCTTTTTATGATCAGGGATAGGGCGACTTTTTATTGGGGCCTCGGATCAAAGATCCAATCATACAATCTGATCAGGGCGACAATTGGAGTTCAACGACTCCAAGATTGCCCTAATCGGATATCCGTAGCATTAGATAGAGACCGAGGAACCCTAGAAGATCAAGGGCCAAGATGATGTTAATCTGCACTTCAGACGACAAATCCGACCGCATGGATGGGTTTGGATCGATGATCGCAGCTGAAAGGCGCGAAAATCGATCCAATTCAATACCCGTGGCACCATCTACATCACTCAAAAGATGGATGGCCAAGATGGTGCCATCTCAGCCGCCCAACCAGCCGCATGCACCTACCGCAGCCTTCCCTCTTCATCTGAGTGACGCTTCTCTGCCGTTGGATGCGCATCCAATGGCTGCAAGGCGCGCACGCTTGAACTGTAAACGCGACAACTTAACCGCTGTAGCATAGCGATCGAAGGCTCTATCGAGAAGAGAAGGCACGGGTTCAAGCCCCCGCAAGACTCAATTTCGAGCAGGTGTGAGCGGGCGCGTGGACACGAGGGACTGCGCGATCGGTGGCGAACGATCCAGATCATCCAATCAACTCCACACGCTATCTGACGCCCCCGCTTGACGCAAGATAGCACTCGCAAGGTGCGTGCAGTTGAGGCGTGGCGAGCCGAGATCTAGGACGTTCGGTCTCACGATCGGATGGCTAAGATTTGAGGAACGTCGGTGGCTGAGTGAGGCATGGAAGGCGAGCGGGCGCACAAGCACCACCGACGAAGGCCATGTTTAGGCCTTTAGTGATGGATTTATCCGTCACTAAAGGTCTTGAATTAATATTTTTCAAAATGTAATGACCAAAATGCCCCTACTCCTTGCAACTATAAAAGGTGACCCCCTCCATATGAATTTCTCATCCATTCCTTCTCTTCTCTCCCTCTCCAAAGCTCAAGAGAAGATTGTCCTACACCCGGGATGCTCCTTAAGAGATAAAGCCGATTTTTCGCCCCCATTCCGGAAGCGGATCTCGCAACGACGATGACGTGCTGCCTCATTCCTATTCTTCCTGCCTCGACCTCCTTCTTCTCGCTCCGTTTCTCGTCTTCCAGGCATCGTCTCATCCGACTCGTCCTCCAAGCGATCGTTGAGGATAACTTCTCTCTCCCATTCCTTTTTCTTACTTTCTAGAGTAGAATTTTCCTACTTTCTAGTTGTAATAGTTTTCTTGATTTCTAGTGTAATTTCTCGCTTACTAAGTTGTATAAAGATTTCAAAATATTAAGTGGATGTTTTCTCTCTTTCTCGCTCTCTCTCTTTCTCTGATTGTTTATAGTGCTTCATTTCATTGTAATTACTCCGCTTTTTAACAAAAACACAAAAAAATATAATTATGAATTTGGATCGACGTAGCCTCCCTAAGTTCGACCCGGGATTTCTATTCTAGTATAAATTTTATTTGTTGAGCTCGAGTTCTTCGCTATTCAAACTACAACGACAAGTTTTCAAAACCAAATTCGATAGCGTAGTACTTCAACGTTTCAATAGGTATCCATTAAAATGTGGATTTGTTTTTCGAGTCCTCACCATCCTGAATTCTATTGTAATTTGATTAATTTGAGGGAACTTTAAGTCTAAGCATCTACACACTATCTTTTCACTGACTTATTGATCGGTGGTTTTAACGAAACTTGGGTATAATAAACCGTCTAGGGTGATATAGCTGGCAAGTTATCATAGGTAACAGGCCATCTACACACTATCTTGTCCAGAGCCTAGTTACTGGACCATTCTCTTCTTAATGCCTTTAGGTAAATCTTAGACCAGGGAAGCCACCTACTTAAAAAAAGAAAAAAAAGAAAGTGAAAAAGAAAAAAAAAAGAAAAGGAGAAAAGAAAGCAAAAAAGAAAACAAAAGAAACAATCCACACTTCGCCGCATGAATATGGCTGGCAAGTTGTTGGTGGTAAAAGCTCATCAACCGATTGTCTAGAACCTAACTCAAGAAATGCACTAAAAATTTCCAAAACACTTAGGAAGAAGCGGAGAAGTAGAATAAGCCGGGAAGATATACATTGGATTCACCCTTATGTTGACCCCATAAAAATAAAAGTAGGAAGAAAGCTACCTGTCGTAAAAATACACCTTTAGGCAGAACTCTCCTTTTAAGGTCACCTAGAGACGTAGAAACCCGAAGTTTGTTCTAATTGCCAATCAACGAGTCTATCACATTCACAATAAGATACTTAGAACTTAGGGTTCTCATCAAATCTTAGGTGGGTTGAATGGTCATAGAAATCCACTCTTTAATCCTAAACTCAAAAATCCAAAAAAATTAGAAAAGAAGAAAAGAGAAAAAGAAAATTTTCTTTGAATAAGGTGAGGGCTTGAGGCAGTCTTCATTTCGGTAGATATCCAAACACTGTTGTGTCCTTGAAAGTTCATATCCTGAGTAAAAAAATTTCTTAATGTTGAAAATAACTTATGCCCAAGTAATCCAACCTAATTCTTTTATAAATAGCATGTAGTTTTTCCTAGGGACTAGCAAAAGATAGGCATGGGGGTGTGATGTGCATACATTTGATTAACCTAAAATATCTATTAATGCATATTCTTAGTATCAGATCAGCATCATACATTGTAAATAGTGCATAACATGCATAATCATGCATTTAAATAAAGTTGTATAAATTATATAGTAATTGTCTCTTTTTTATGGTCATGGACAAGGCAACTTTTTATTGGAACCTCAGATCAAAGATCCAACCGTACGAATCTGATCAGGGTGACGATTGGAATTCAACAACTCGAAGATCGCCCTAATCGGACATCCGTAGCACCATATAGAGATCGAGGAACCCTAAAGATCAAGGGCCATGATGGTGTCAATCAACACCTCAGACAACAAATCTGACCGCACGGATGGATTCGAATCGATGATCGTAGCTTAAAAGCATGAAAATCGGTCCAATTCGACACCCGTGGCACCATCTGCAATACTCAGAAGATGGACGGCCAAGATGATGCCACGTGGTGTCATCTCAGCCGCCCAACAGGCCCCCAAGGACCCGCCTTTACCTTTCCTCTTCATTTGATTGACGATTCTCCACCGTTGGATGCCCATCCAGTGGCTGAGAACCCACGTGCACAAAATAACCGCGCAGCATAAAGCCACCCGCAACGTGTTGGTCCAGCGCCCTTCGCGAGAAGAGCGGGCGTGCGTTCGAATCCGCCCGGTCGCCAAATCAGTGCAAGTAGGCGCGGGCAGGTGAGTGAGCAGGGCCACGTGATGAGGATCAAATGACGCTGAGAGAGCGATAGCACCCACGCACGATAAGATGCATGGTGCTTACACGTGATCTCATGCAAGCGTGCGGGGCAAGCATAAGCAGTCTTAAGTCGTCCGATCTCTTAATCGGACGGCTATGAGCACGCGGACGTGCACGTGCATTGAAGGAGGCGGAGGCGAGGGGGCACGCGAGTGGCTTGCACGAAGGACACGTTCAGGCCTTTGGTGACGGATTTATCTGTCACTAAAGGTCCTGCATTAATGTTTTTCAAATTGTAATGTCCAAAATGCCCCCACTCCTTGCAACTATAAAAGGAGACCCCCTCCATATGAATTTCTCATCCCTTCCTTCTCTTCTCTCTCTCTCTAAAGCTCAAGAGAAGCTTATCCCACACCCGGGATGCTCCTCAAGAGCTAAAATCAATTTTTCGCCCCCATTCTAGAAGCGGATCTTACAACGACGATGACGTGCTGCCTCGTTCCCATTCCTCCTACTTCAACCTCCTTCTTCCTGCTCCAATCCTCGTCTTCCAGGAGTTGTCTCGTCCGGCTTGTCCTCCAAGCGATCGTCGAGGAAAATAACTTCTCTCTCCTATTCCTTTTTCCTACTTTCTAGAGTAGAATTTTTCCTGCTTTCTAATGTAATAATTTCTCGCTTTCTAGTGTAATCTTTTCTCGCTTTCTTAGTTGTACAATCATTTTGCAACTTCAAGTGGATGTTTTCTCTGTCTCTCTCTCTTATTATCTATAACTATTTCATTTCATTGTGATTATTCCTCTCTTTAAACAAAAACACAAAAAAAATATAATTGCGAATTTTGATCAACGTAGCCTCCCTGAGTTCGACCCGGGATTTCTTTTCTGATATAAATTTTATTTATTGAACCCGAGTTCTTCGCTATTCAAACTACAATGACAAGTTTTCAAAACCAACTCCGATAGTGTAGTCCTCCGATGTTCAACACCACCCCTTCGAGGTGTTGTGTATCCCATGAAAATAGGCCAACCCGCCCATTAAAACAAATGTTTGGCTTATGAATAGTGATTCATATGTGTGTGAGAGAGAGAACATCCAAAAAATTTCTAAGTGTTAAAGAAGAGAGTAGTGAAAGTAGCTAAGTGTAGGGCCATGTGTGTGTTGCATGTGTATATGTGTACATATATAGAATACGTATTGTATAGTTTAATGTAAATAAGTATATGTAAATAACATATATAAGTAGTTTATTTGTATAGTATAACTCTAAAGTAAGTACTATTTGAGCTATTATGTAAATAAATAACCATAGACCTTTAGTGACAAATGTATCCGTCACTGTATATATGTTAGTATAGATGGTCATGTTTGCCTTATGTTATGTAAATATTTTACTAAGGCTATAGTGACGAATGATATGTTACCATATATAGAATATATGTTACTAAAGATATTAGTATGTTAATAAAACTTAGCACAGTATATATCAGTAGCTATTTTTGTCTTGTATTTGAGTATTACTTAGAGTAGCTGTATATAGCTAACTTAGTGTAGTTGAATAGAGGTTTTGATGCTTGTTAGTTGTACATATGTTTAAGGCATTGTAGGTAGAAATAATTAATTCTTTTGTATATAATCAACACATTCATTGTTTGATTCATTTTGTAAATAAAATTAGTATTTTTGCAATAAGAGAACATTTTTAGACTTAGAGAGTGATGCTTATCAAAACTGTCTCCCAGTGAATGACTTGGAAACTAACCAGTAAAAATTATAATTAAATAAAAATGATGTGATATCGGTTTACATTGTAACAAATATACTATAGCAACGACACCTAATATAACATTTTTTATTGCAACATAATGTCTACGATCATCAGCCACAACATTTTGAGATTCAACCTTTAATTTCTAGGTGGAATTCTTAAATCAACAAAATCCATCTAATCAACCTAGGCTCGGCATCCTTCTTCATCATTAAGTGCTTGAGGGCTACATGATTTGAATAAATAACCATGTGAGATCCTAATATATAAGATCTGAATTTCTCAAGTCCAAATACTACAGCTAGTAATTTCATTTTTGTCATGTTATAATTCCTTTGAACCACAACAAAGGTCTTGCTAGCATAATAAATCACCACGGGTTTTTTATTGATAAACGTCAGTTTATCATCATCCTTAATATCCATTCACATCTAGTTCCTTGGGTTTTGATAGTTTCATTGCATTATCTCATTGCATTTAGCATGCATTTGCATTTAAGGTTTAAAGCATGCATTAGCATTTATTTTATATTATCTTATGTAGATACCATTTGATCGCCAGGGATGAATGCTTTGGAAATCACAGAAACCCTGGCAGTATGGAAGGCACAAGGAACAAGTGAGAAGACAGAAGCTCCTGTAACTAGATCCAAGCTCAACTCAGTTGGATTCGGCTCAATCCTAGCTCATCCTAGCTCATGGAAGCTCATTTTTACTTGGCTTAGCTATTAGTCATGAACTAGCTAAGCTAAGCTAGCTGAAGAATCATCACTTAGCTCTAGCCAACTCCTCTTAGCTCCAGAAGGGATATGGCTAGCTCAAGATAGCACTACTGAACTCTGCTTAGTAGCTCAACTACCTAAGCTAGTTCTAGAACTCACAAACAGCTCTTCATCAACTTCACTAAGCTCCAGAACAACTCAAGTCAGCTCGGGGAAGCTCCTTCCAGCTCCTCATCTACTTAGTTAAGCTACTGACTAGCTTAGCTAGCTCATCCACTACTCCAGCTCCTACCATACTCACTCTCCACCTTAATGGTCGTCCACCTACAATAAAACCACCACCTATTGGCACCTAAACTACCTCCCTTGACATCCTTTCAATTGGCACTAAAACTACCATCCATGGCATCCCTTCACTTGGTGCCAATTTGTCCTCCAATACACCCCTTCACCATGGTGCCAAGATGACCCTTTAACTACCATCTTCATGGCCACCCAAGACCACCCTTTAATCACCATCTTCATGGCCGTCAACACCACCATAACCAACCTCTCCTTGGCGTCAAAACTTACATCCCTTGGAACCTCTTCACTTGATGCCAAGAAGACTCTATAGACACCCTTTCATGGCTGTCTATTAGGCCTTCCAGAAATCTCATTTAGGCGCTAATAAAGACCCTTCATCTCCACCATTCAACCACCAATACACCTCATCCAAGCCCTTCATCTCCATGCCAACACACCATCATCTAGAAGACCTAAGGTTGGCACCAACCCTTGGTGTCTCTTCACTGTGGACGTCCACCAAGAGATGCCATCACCACTATAACTTCCCCCTCTACACCCTTTAGGATGGCGCCATTCATTCTCCACCGTGGATCTTTCAAGCACCAACCAAAACTCCATTGTAGCCCTACAACACATCCACACCAACCACCACCATCCTACCCTATAAATAACCTATCCCACCCTCATTTGAACCATCCTTGAAAAGCACCAATTCTTCCTATAATTCTACCTAATTTCCACGTCCAAGGAGGAGGAGAAGACAGGTGATCAAAGGGAACACCTACCATGTCTCTTTGGTGTTCACCTTTTCCTATCCTCTTCCCTGGCTCCACGCCAAGGACCACATCACTTAAGATGGACGACCAGGCAGGGAGGAGCTAAGGTGGAGGACATCCACCTTGAGAGGAGAAGCATTCAAGGAGCAAAGAGCATCCTCTTTAGGCTCAGGAGCTATTGAGTCTGGAGTGATGATTCTTTTTACATTTTGGAAGAAGCTTCTTACTTCATTTCTTTTTCTGTCATCTTACTGTAGTTGTTCAAGCATTCATCTACTTGGGGATTAATTGTGTGGTGCCATGCACACAATTGAGCTCCCCAAGTACCTTGTAATTGTAGCTACTTCACTTTAAATTCAAGTGCTTTTCCATATCTAGCTTCCATTTTTTTTGTGCTTTGAATTCTAGCTTTTTGTAGTAGCTTTAGTGCACCACATCTCCTTTCCAATTGCCCTATGTGCACTTGCCTAGGGTGAGCTTAGAAAGGTAAATTTCATTTCATTCACTTAGGCATAGTCAAATCACCTTTTCATGCCCCATTTATTTAAAACCCTAAAAATTCATAAAACCCAAAATACAAAAAGAAGTGTCGATTTGAGTAGGCGAGAGAGAGAACCATCTAATTGACTGAAAAAATTGGCCTCCATGGACGACCCTAGATACTCACCATATCTAGGTTTATAAAGTTAAAAGTTGATCGAATTTACGCGTTGTAACGACTTAATTCGCATCTTTATAAAACCACGTAAAATCCCCATCACTTTTTGGAGTCGTTATTGGGGAGGCACGACTTATCTTATTTAATCTCTCTCTTGCTTATTTGGATCTTCACGAATTTTTTTTTGTTTTGATTCAAGGTGCAAAATAGGAGCGAGAGCGAGAGCGAGAAATAGATTCACTTGGAGTGGAAGCTTCAAGTTGCCTTTTCTTCTCGCGATCGTCAGGTTAGTACCCACCAAAACCCCCTTAGGAATCTCATCAAAAATCTCAAAAAAGTATTTAAAATATAAAAATCACAAAAACAAAAAAAAAAGAGTTGTGGAACCCTAAAAACCAATTGTTTGCTTGTCTTCCTTAATTCTCCACCACCTTATTCTTATTGGTGTCTGATTTTTGAAAATTTAGACTTCTTAATTGATTTTCAAAAATCAAGTTTGGGCACTTAGAGGCTTCCTAAAATCACTAAATCTCACCCAAGGAAGTCCCTTTGAGTCAGGAACCTTAAGTCCAAATTTCAGAATGTTTCAACAAGTAGAAAAAATTAAAAAATTTGTGGACTAAACAAGGGTCAAACCTTATTTCTTTACTATTTTCTACTATTTGTGAATTTTATAAACTTTTATACTTATCATATTTGGACAAAATTTATATTATTAGAAACCTTAAGAAATTATCTACAATATATAAAATTTTAAAAAAATTTTGAGTTTGATTAAGGTTTCTGTAAAATCATTTTTCCAAATCTATCATTTCTATCTTTTGACACTAGTAAGAAAAAAAATTTCAAAAAAATATCAAATAAATTCCTAAAATCTCAAAAAATTATTTTTGGATTCTTTTTTTGATTTCCCATTAGGTGGTGGTGTTGTTTTCTAGTTTAGACTACCACCTTTAAAGATTTTGATAAACAGAGATTCATTTAGAAGTTGCAGACTTAGGATTTCAAATTTAGGGTTTTGATTTCATTCTCCTTTAGTCATGCATCATTAAAGGAACAAACCTTCACCAATTACAACTTAGTTGCCTTATCTTGTGTGATCAATTTCAAACTTGTTTGAATATTTAAAAAAGAGAGAATCTTAAAAATCACAAAAATTTTGATCAAACCCTAAAAGCTTCAATTCTAATCATTGTCTGTAAACCCAACTGTTTTGGCTTGGGCGCCACCTCTTCCCACCCAATTCGTACACACATAAAAAGATATAGTCAAGCATCACCCTAATTAACACCCATCATATTCCCTATGCACTTTAGCCTCCTAAAGCTAATTAAAGTTTGTAGCAATTTGACCCCATTCACCAAACTTAGGCTTGATAGTTAGGTCTTAAGATTTCTTTAATTGATTTCAATTCCTTCATCCAAATTTGGTGTTAGACTAAGGGGTTGTGTCAGATGACTAAGCGCAGGTTTATACAAGCCCCCAGTGATTTTCCTGGGACATGCTTGGGCCCAACCCTCCCCTTAAGCAGTCCAGCCAGATTACTTGTAGGAACGACTATCAGCTACTAATCTCTTAGTTCCTAGGTAACCAAGTCTTAGGTAATTCTAGTGAGTCACCCTTAAGTTAGGTCCAAACTTTTGTTTGCTTGGTTGCACACTTCTCGTCTTTCCTTCTCTCCTCCCTATTCTTCTATTATACGCATGGGTGGCTGTCCCAAAATCCACACTTGAAGGACCTCTTGATTCTACCCCCTACATAAAAAGACCGTCTTCCTCTCTTTTGCATTCTTTAACAAAAATCGAAAATCCCCAAAACAGGTCTAATACCGCTTCCACCTCTCACCCACGAAACACCTCTAATCCCGCCTCCAACCCTTCCACCCAAAATCCATAATCTAACCCTCATTTTGACATCCCCATTCCTAACTACCCCAGCCTGGAATTACCTGAGTTACCACAAGATCAAAACCAAGGCCCCCCACAAAATCCCTTATTTATGATGGTTGAGCAACTTGTTCAACTTCAAGCAAACTAGCAACAGTTGGCTAGGACTGTTACGAACCTAGCCAACTAAGAGCAAAACATGCCACCCCCTTAGCAGCCTGTTGTTCCTCCTAAGGATTTCTATGATCCTTTTAATTATGAGGATAGACCAAGGGTGGTTAAACTAGAAGGGAACTTTGAAATAAAACCAATGATTCTGAACCTCATTAAGCATTTTCATGGCCTTCCTAAGGAAGATCCATTCAACCATCTTGAGGAACTACAAGTCCTCGCACAGATGACCCGTTCTCACAATGTGCGAGAAGACTTATGGCTGATGTAGTTATTTCCACTTTCTCTCAAAGACAAGGCCGCTTACTGGTTTAGAACCATTGGAAAACCTATTACCACTTGGCCTTAGCTTAAAAGTGCTTTTCTTAAGAAATTCTTCCCCATTGGATGTACGAATTCCTTGAGAAGATCTATTACGACCTTCCAACAAAAACCTGGCAAGACTTTACATGATGATTGGGAGTAATTCCAGGATCTTTTAAGAAGTTGTCCACACCACAAGGTTCCTTTATGGCAGCTTGTGCAGTCTTCTATCATAGATTAGAAGATCAACTCTGACGATTCGTCAATGCCCATGTGGTGGCAACTTCCTTAACAAAGATGCTGAGAGTGCCTATGAGCTATTTAAAGAAATGAGTGAAAACTCATTTAACCACACTTCTATGAACATGTTTGGAAGAACTACCAATCGGCAGTTCGGTGTTCATGAGATAGCCACTTAATCCATCCCCGTCACCCAATATGACCTCTAAATGATCACCCAGCAACTCGACCAAATGCAATTAAATCAGAAGAAAATTGAGGAAAGACTTGACACATCCAACAAAGCTGCACAACTAACCCCACCTAGCATATTGAGGAGAGAAAACTTGCATCATATTAATGTTGTCCTTGTTGAGTGTAATTATTTTTCTGAGGCTACACATGTTTTAACTGGGACTTACAATTATCCAAATGTTACCCCCAACATGGCTACTGAGAATATTTCCGCCCTGCAAGAGTACTTTAGAAATCTCTCCAACTCAAATTGGAGGAACTACCTGAATCCTAGGCCAATCCAGTTCCTTCCCAAAGACAATCAATCTGGGGGCAGTGGGCAAGATCAGACCTTTTATCAACCTGGGCCATCCCAAGAAGACATCAATTCCCAGGTTATGAAAACTCTGTAGGGGATGCAAAGTCAAATGTCAGAGGTAGCTCGTGTTGTTACAAATCTCTATAATTAGATTGGGGTTACTCTAGCCCAAATACCTACAAGAAATCTACCTTTCCAGCCCATGCCCAACCCTAACAATCAGAGGAACCACTACAAGGGTGGGAATCTGAATCAAAACCATCATAGCCAGCCTCTTATTAACCCAGCACTACAGCACCCATCGAGTTTCCATCAACACAAGGACCCCCAACCTCCTCCCCGGAACAACCACACTACTAATTCAATGTAATTGACAAGTGGGAAAACAACTACAGATCCTGGGACTTCCTAATCTCCACAAGAAACCCACCCTATAACTATGAAGGTTGACTTTCCTCCCACCTTTACTCAGGAAGACAAAGACCAAGATCTCAAAGGCAAAACTCCAATCCCTTTTCCCTAAGCTCTACAATCCACCAACCCCAAAAGAAAGAAATCCGAGCCCACAACTGAGGAACTAATGGTAACACTATCAGTCATCATAACTAACTTGAATTAGTGAAAATCCAGTGATAAATGCACCTAATGATCGTCTGAGGTTCGTAATTCTATATTGAACTAATTTGAGAAGAAGACAAGAAAACATGGTTAATTCTGTTATTTACCATCTCATCACAAATGTATATTAACCAATGGGTTGATCAAAAGTGAATTTAAGGTCAAATGAACTAAAAAGTGGGCTCACATTGATTGAATCAGGGTTTCATGCATTTCGAGGATTAAAATTATCACTAAAAAAGGATTACTTAAATTGGAAGGGATCTAGTCGAGATAAATTCAATCTAAAGCTCCTAAAATTCATTTAAAAATATTCTATGAGGTTTGGTACCTTTGGCTTGACCATCTAAACCCTTTTTGACCAAAAATAGATATTTAGATGGGAATTTGCCTTGATTTGGGCTTCTATGAAATTTACCAAGTCAAACATAGCAAAAACTCAAATAAAAGTTCACCATTAGATTCCTTAGGTCCAAATTAGGTTAACACCAAAATTTAGGCCCAATCAAAGCCCATCTTGACCTAGTTTGCATTTCTACCCTTAGAATCCCTATTTTTTGCATTTAGACCCCTAGGTTTCAACTTTCATTACCAAAAGGCCCCTAACTTCTCGTCTCTCTCCAAAACAGGTCCCTGCCACCATGGCCATCTAAACAACACCTTAAACCCAACATGCAAATCTTTGATTGATGAGTTACAACATCAAATCTTCACCAAATCCCTCCAAAATTAGAGGGATTGGTGTTCAGACCATGAGGAATCCAATGAGTAAGACCATGAATCCTAATATTGATCCTAGAACCCTACCAAGATCGCAAAAATTATGGTTAAAGCCTCCTTGAACCAAGTTTCCAATTCATGAATTTTTCCTATTTTGAGATTAAATCCTCATGTATATAAACTCTACGAAGTTCCACGGTCAGGATCAGTCAAGAATCGCCCAAAAACCACCTTCCTCCTCTTCCTCTAGCTGCTCTCCGGCTTGGCTCCAGTGATCCTACACACTCTCCTCCCTCCGGACACCTAACCATCAAATTAGGTGTTCCTCCTTTCTCTTGTTCTTCCGATCCTCGCTGGCCACAGTAGGAGTCTCATCCACCTTGTCGTCACTATTCTCCCTCACCGGAGTACCTCATCATCTTCGTGTCTGGCCGATCAACACCAAATGCTCCTCACCTCCTCTCCCCTCGATAAGTCCCTCTTCTTCCTCCTTTTCCCTCCTAGAGTCTTCTTAGGCCCTTAGTTCTTAGCATCACACACTACCCACACCGATTCACATCTATCTTCTCCACCTTCGACCACGCCTCTGGCATGGTCACACGCACACCACACTTCACCAAACTTCACGTTACCACCACCACTAGATTCCTATCACCCTAGAGATTAAAAGCCCTAAGTTTATTAGAGCTCTTGACCTTTGGAGATCACTGTCTACCAAACCTACTCTCCACCTGCAACTCTGTCTACGACCGAGCACCACCATGCTTCAAACACCTCACAACCACTACCATCATAGTCTCACATCACAGCGAGTCTTTTGAACCTTTTAAATGGGTCTTTTAGCCTGTATTAGTGATTTTAAAGTCTCACCGGAATTGCTGCCATTGTCGACATTGCCCACCGTAGTCAGGCCATCTCCGACCTTGACTCGACCTCTAATAGCAGTGGTTTGACCTAGTGATTGTGCGGCAATCATAGGACTTAAAAGACATGAATTGAGTTAGAACTTAGCATAATTATAGTATAATTCATGCATTAGTAGCATACATTACATCTTTCCAGCTTTACTTAGATAAGCATGAAATAATGATATAATAATGTACTAATTAGTGTATTATTTGGTTTGTAGGTAATAAAAGCTTAGGAGATGGACTGAAGCTAGACCTGAAGTAGGATAGAAGCTAGAGCTGAAGCAGAGTTGGAGTAGAAACCTTGGAATAAAGCTACTCAAGATGAAGACATAGTGTAGGGAAGAAGTATACTACATTACTTGTAGGATTTTAATGTTTTGGTTGAATTATGAAGAGCATAAGACCTTCCCACACCTACCCATAACCATAAGACAACCCTAGATATTTTCCCAAACCTTAGCCACCCTTACATTAGGTCACCTTAGCCTAAAACACCTCAAAACCCACATTCCATCCCACCTCTCCTTAGGTTCTGCCCGCAGAACTTAGAACCCAATCTATTAGAAAAGTAGACATCCAGACAAAGTGTTAAACATCCAATTTCTGCAGAAATCCAAGACAAAACCTTAACTCCACACTGATTTAGAATTAGACGTCCAGACTAGAGACTTAGACTTCTGATTTTGAAGTATAAGTCATTTGATCTTAAATCAAACGTTTGGAACCCCTCTCCAGATGTTGTTTTTAGATTCAAGCCTATATCTTGATTTCTAAGGCCCCTAAACCCAATTCTACACCCTAGGAAACCTAAATTAAGGTATCTTAAGCCTAGTACACTACCCTAATACCTTCCTAAGAACCTAGTTAGGTTCTCACTAAGCCCAATTGACTTGGATCTAAGTCAATTACACCTTACCTAGCCAATTGGACACATAGAGTCCAATTGAGCTCAAATCTCAACCAACACAAGTCTAATTGAACTCAGTGAGAGTCCAATTGACTCAAGCCCAATCTAATTGAGAACTCACTCTCTCAATTACACACACACTGACCCAATTAAACTCGGTTAAGTTTAATTGGATCAATCACTTTAGTCATAGGTTGGATGAACCTATCTTTAGAAACCTAATTAGACCTACCTTTTAGGACCAACCTAGACCTAATTGGAAGTGGACCATGTGGTCCACTTGACCACTTATTCATGCACACACTTAGCCACACATTCACGCACACACACACACCTATACCTACACACTCACACACACTCTAGAGAACACTCTAGAACCACTACACATGGTCATTCTTATATCCACAAAAAGTGGATCTAAGAAGACTAAACATAGACATAAGCCATGACTATTCTAGAGAAGTCTAGAGACTTCTCTTGAGAGCCCTTGGCTGTCCCCCTTAGTCTATTTAAGGACTCCCATAGATGACGAAGTATTGATATCTTGGACTCCATTCTCATCATCCACAAGCTCCATCACTACTTCCACTCTCCACATCCAAGAGCTAGAACACCAACTCCACCACCTTATTAAGAGGTCGGTGTACACACCTTGGCTGTCCCTCTCTCCCCTCCTACTACCACCAGCCACACGGCCATTGGAGATCACCTCCAATGCCCTAATTTCTAGTAGCATAGATTTAATGTTCTTCATAGTTAAAATTCTTGCATTATTTTCTTGCTCATAATGGTAGTAGTACTTTCTCTAAGAATGCAAGCGTAATCCTCTTAAGATCCATGCATGCATATCTTTTCTATTAGCTAGAATTAGTATTTCCAATTTCCATGTACAAGATTCCTCTAGAATCATTGTAATGATAATATTTTGAAGAAATAAAAAACAACAGTTGCCTGCTTCATATATCTATATATTGCAATAAACATGTCGATTCCTGAAAATATCAACGATCTTGTGATTAATGCATTTTTCGTTAACAGCTATTGCGAAGTGAGAATTGTACGCACTAGTACTCACACTTTCACATTTATTGTTTATCTCACGCATGCACACGTAGTTAGGGTTAACAACGCAACTGGAAAAACTTACATTCATAGGCTTGAAATTGGTGTACAATTTTAAGAAAACAAAAAGATGAAAAATTAAGAATCAATTTCGCTATTATCTGCCACCTTGAGATAGACCGGGACTCACTGTTTCATTGTTAATTTTTGTTTGAGTCGTGATTCACGCTACACTACAATGTGTTTTCTTAAAAAATCCACATTTTACAACTTTCAACACCTAGCAAAGCTACCTACAGCTTCAATTCAAGAAGAAACAGCACCAGCATTAGCAATCGACGAGGAAGTCTCTGCTGGCAGCACGTGCAAAGAAGCTGGGGCTTTTAGTCCCACATCGAAAATGGTTGAAATAATTTTTGATACTTATTGAGTTTCGCGCATCTGCTGTTCACCACAAGACACACGGGGTAAGGTACCTCCTCACACCTCATGCACACCTCTCTTGTGCCCCACGTACATGGGCCTGGTCCCTAGATCAGATTACCCATTTACCTTATTACCCAGGTACAAAGAGAGAGAAAAAGGGGTGATGTGCGTGTTTTCGCGATGGAAAATCAGGGTTTTGGAGAACCCATCATCGTAGTCGCAAAAATCGCTACCAAATAAAATTTATACTGAAACTCAAGATGAGCCCCAACTCGAACACAGGGAGGCAAATGTTTGGCTTTGAGAAATTCGCACTTTGATTTTATTTCTTTTTGTTGTTTTTATCTTTTGTAATTTTTTTTGTATTTCAATAAGGTAAGAGATCAGGTCAGTAATGTGTAACTAATCTACTTGCAAAATAAGACAGAGAGAGAGTGAGAAAATATTAATGTATACCGAAAAGAGTTTTCAAGATAATTACAACTAGACTAGAAAGTGATAAAGATAGATAGAGGTGAGAAGAGTCCCCATCGACGACTGCTTAGAGGATGACTCGCTCTAAAGACACCTGGACAAAGGTGGTGGGAAGCTGGAGGAAGGAGAACAGTGGCAGAGGAAGGAAGATGGGGCAGGATGGCAACGTAGCGAGGATCTACTTCCCGAAGTGGTGAGAGGACGGCCACGGGATGCTCCACGAATGGGGATGAGAGGTGGGAAAATAATTTGATTTTCTACTCTAGAGGATCATTCTGGGCTTGGGACAAGCTCTCTCTAGAGCCTTGGAGGTGGTGAGGGAGAGAAAGGAAGGGATGAAGAAGAGTGGGACGAGTATGGGTCCTTTTATAGTGGAGGAAAGGAAGCATTTCATGCATGGACAATTAGGGACGTCCATAAATGTCGCTGAAGATCCATCGCAAGCGTTGCTAAAGGTCTAGCTCATGCGCTCACGTGCGACGTTGCTGGCATCTGCTTCGCACGCCCGTGCCCCACGCATCCGCTGGTGCTTCGCGCACTAAGCACTTCTGATCACTACACTCGCCTACGTGCCACATTGCATGCGCTGGTGCACACGTGGCTGTTGCTGCCCTTGGGCGACTTGGATAGAGCCACTTGGCATGATCTAGGCTATCTATCTTCTTTCCTTTGTAGGTGGCACCACAAACAACGAATTGGGTCGATTGCCACGCCGTTGGGTTGCTATCGTCAATTCAAATCCATCTGTGTGGTCAAATTTGTTGTTTGAAGCTCCAAATTGCGTCATTTAGTCCCTTGGCCGTTGATCTTCTTCAAACTGCATATGGTGCTATGGGATTCTGATCAAGCGGATTTCGAAGGTGTCGGACTCCGATTGTCATCCTGATCAAATCCGTATGGTCGGATCATCAATTTGAGGTCCAAAAATAAATCTCCCTCTTGACTACAAAAGGACATGAATTAACCTATAATTTATATAGACTACTCTAAATGCAGAATGATGCATGTATGCAATATTTATACTATGGAATGCATATCTAAGCTTAGGGCATGCATAAATAGGCATTTTAACCTAATTAGATGTATCTACATCATACCCCCATGCCTATCTTTTGCTAGTCCCTAGAAAAATCAAACTAAATGCTATGTATAAAAATAGAATTAGGACTCGATCGCTTAAGGCATTAGTTGTATATTAATAAAAGAAAATTTCAACTAAGGTACTAAACTATGAAGACTCAGCAATGCCCAGGTGCCTGCCAAAATGCAGGCCGCCCAAGTCCTTGCCTTATTTTGAAAAGGGAAGATAAATTTTTCTATTTCTTTCTTTTCTAATTTTTTTAGATTTTTGAGTTTAGAGCTTCAAGGCAGCTTTCTATGGCTACCCAACCCTCCCAAGACTCGAAAAGAACTTCAAGTTCTAAGCACCTCATGAAAAGTGATAAATTCACCAAGCGGCCATTAAAATAGACTTCAAGTTTCTACGACCCTGGGTGACTTTAAGAGTTTCTGCCTAAAGGTTTATCTTTCTGATTGGTAGCTTTCTTCTTAATTTTTTATTTTTTATGGGGTCAGCACAAGGGCTAACCCAGTATATATCTCCCTGGTTTACTCTACTTCCCCGCTCTTCCCTAAGTGTTTTGGGAATTATTTGTGCATTTTTGTGAGCTGGGTTCTGGACAATCAGCCAATGGGCTGTTACCCACGACAACTTGCCAGCCATACTTGTGCAATGAAGTGTGGCTTATTTTATTTTATTTTTCTCCTTTTTCTATTTTTCTATTTTTATTTTTCTTTTTTAGTGTCTCTTTTTTTTCTTTTCTTTTCTTAGTAGGTGGCTTCCATGATCTAAGATTTAGCTAAAGGAAATAGAAAGAGATGGTCATGTAGCTGGGCTCTAGACAATCGGCCAATGGACTATTATCCACGACAACTTGCCAACCATACTACCCTAGAAAATTCATTAGCTACCTAATTTCCATAAAAATCGTCGAAATGTGAGTCGATGCAAATAGTGTGTAGATGCTTTACACTTAAAGTTTTCTCAAATCAGAGGGCAGGTTGATAAGTCATGTACTTATCACCCCAATTTATTAGCTAAATTAAAGTAACTGACTTAGCAAGGACTCGAGACACAAGTCCACATTTTAGTGGATACCCGAGCTAATTAAGCCTTAAGACTTGAAGAGTCTAAGTATTCATGTCCTAAAGTATCATCTCCTAAAGTTAACAACTCTTAATGCTTAAGTTCTCTTTTCCTAATTCTTTCTTTTATCTTTTATCTTTTTGAATTTTTAATTTTTTTAAAGAAAATAAAAGAAATTCCATGAAACTGACAAAATAATTTCAGAATTAAATATCCACCCCCATGCCTAAATAATGCAATGTCCTCATTGGAAAAATAAATATATGAAAAGGATGGAATAAACAGAATATCACCTGAATTTCATGAAAATTTGGTCAGCTCCGCAGAGAGAGGAGTATACACACATGCTAAGTTTATTGCATTTAGCTAGGCATGGTTCACAAGTAAAGAAGACATTAAAAGTTTAGAAGTGTAGGTCAAAATAAGAAGATTGATTTTGGGACCTGTAAAAAGAAGATGTCCACAAATGTGGACCAAATTGTGATGTAGACCCATGCCCCAGGGTTGAGTGGTTCTAAGCTTTTGGATGAAAATCACTTAGAACCAGAGATTGTTGTGTTTGCAAAGCCGGGCCTGTGGTTTTGTGGTGAGCAACCCAAGCCTAAAGTGGCGAACAATAGGTAGATCTAATTCACTAGATTCGGGTCTCCACTTATAGTTCTACTCGGAAAGATAATGAATTGTTCTGTACTTGGGTTACACGTTAAAGATATCGTAAGGGTCTTGGTAAAAGGTTGCTGGTTTTAGGTCAATAGGAACCCTTAGAACCAAGATGTGTTTCCCTCATAATTAGCCTCGCAAATTTTCATTTTCATATTTCTATCCTCCAAGATCAATGTTTCCGGGACCTCCAGATTGTTGTACACCCAATCAAAGATATCCAAGTCAAACAATTGTGGCTGAATCAAAATTGACTTGGATTCAATCATTTCCAAATCAAAATCATTCATCTCTTTGGGGTGTGTTTGAAGATTAGGGCTATTGATTGGATCATCTATTATAATAGGATCATAATCCTCCATGTCAGTCCCAATCAGATCATAATCCTCAGTTATCGGGCTATCAAATGGTTCGTCATGCTCCTTGAGCCCATTTATCTCATAAAAATCATTTTCCTTAACTTCAAGTGAGACTTCACTAAGAGATTCATCACCCTCAAAATTAAAGAATCCTTGATCCTTATTTATATATGTCTAAAAATCATATGCTATTCCTTGGTCTATAGAGACATATTTTTCCTTGCTCCCTAGCTCAAGGATCTCGAGTGAGAAAAACACATCATCCTTGATTGGTTGCTCTAACCCAACCTGGTCATCTCCGATCTCAAAAGGTGTGTCCCCCCCCCCCTCAACAGGTGCCTGAGCAGGTTCAAACATTAGCTTTCCTGAAGGGGGTTCATCCTGGGAATCATCCCAAGATTGGACTAAATAAAGCACGAATTCCATCCTTAATCTTGATAATTCCCAAGAAAAAACTCATTCAGACCCCTATCCTTAACATCTTGGAGCCAATCCAATAAAGAACTATTAAGCTCATTAATCGTTTTGATCATAGGCTGCAATGCTTCAGTGCATGGTGTTGGCTGAGCTTCTAAAGATTGTATAGTGTTCCTCAAGTTAGCCAACACCCTATCTTGGACCAGTTTCACCTGAATTGAATGGTTCGATCCAGGGTTGGGTGAGTTTGGTTTAAATCTAGGGGAGTCAAGAAATTGAGATTCTTGGGTCCCTCCCTGATAGTAGGTCATTTCAGGTTGTTCAAAAAGGGGTGGTGACCTATATTCGGTATAATCCTGGAGATGGTACCTGGTATAATCATCATATCCTTCCTTATTGTAAATCGGGTTGGTTTGATCATTGAAGGGTGGAAATCTATAATCATTATAGCTTTGCGAAGGATAATAATCATGATCATGATGTCTAGGGTTAGGTCTTGGACATTAAGGTTCGAAATCATATCCCCAATCAAAGTTATCCTAACTAGTGGATGGGTAGGCATAAGTCAAGTCGGGATAGTAATCATCTTGAGGATAAGTAGTGGTAGGAGGGTAGGATTGGAATTGTGTGTATGGTATGGAAGAATAGTGATTGCACAGCAATCATAGGTCTTAATTGACCTAGATAAATCTAGAACTTAGCGTAAGTTAGGATTATTCACGCATGCATAAGCATTATCTGCATCTTTACTGCTTTCCTTTAGCTATGCATAGAATAATGTTATAATGTGCTGACTAAGTGCATCATGTCAATAGCAGGCAATAAGCTGATCAGGAGCGGGATCTGCAGTAGGATCTGAAGCTGGATCAGGAATAACGGGAGTTGCAGCAAAGCTGGAGTAGAAGGCTTAGTTTAGATGTAGGAATAAAAATGTAAGGGAGTTAAAAGTTTGCTATTCTATTAAGTAGAAATAAGGCAGTAAAATGTGAAGAGCTTAAGTCTACCCTAGCCCTAGGATAGCCTAGAGACTTTCCCAAGCCTTAGCCACCCTTAGATTAGGATACAACACCTTAGGAAGCCCTAAAACCCTAGTTTCAACCCTTATCTAGATGTCCAGATAAGTTATAGGACGTCCAAGACCCTTAGCCATCTCCCGCACACATCAAACCCACTTCTGCAGTGTTATTGGATGTCCGGACACTTTGTCAAACGTCCAATTTTTGCAGAATACCCAAAATAGAACCTTGATTTTCCCCTGACTCAGATTGGACGTCCAGAACTGAAGTCTAGACTTCTGATTTTTGAGTATAAGTCATTTGATCACATTTTTGGACGTCTGATACTGGTCTCCAGTCCCTGTTTTGAGATTCAAGCCTTGATCTTGGATCTCTAGCTCCCTAGACCTAATCCCAACCCCATAGGAACCTAAATTAAGGTGTCCTAACCCTAGTACATCACCTCTAGACCTGCCTAAGGACCTAATTAGCTCCTCACCAAACCCAATTGACTTAGATCAAAGTCAATTACATTCACCTAAGTTAATTGGACTCATTGAGTCCAATTGAGCTTAAATCTCAACCCACACAAGTTCAATTAGACTTAGTGAAAGTCCAATTGACCTAAATTCAACCTAATTGAGTTATTTCACTCTCAATTAGGTTCACACTCATCCAATTAAACTTAGGTTAAGTTTAATTGCATTTTCCCCTTAGCAATTAGGGATTGTGACCCTAATTCAAGACACACACCTACCTAAACCCCTTAGGACCTAACCTAGACCACCTAGCCACATAGAGCACGACCACACACACACACACACACCCCCATTCACACACACACACTTCTCTAAAGTTCTCTAGAACTCTCTTGAAGTGGCGCCACCTCTTGGTTGCCAAATTTAGCAACCAAGAGTCATTCAAAATGAAATCCACATTTTTTGGATCTCATAACCATATGGCCCACCACTCTTGGACTCTCTCTAGAGAGTTCCACACCTCTCTAGAGAGAAGAACTTGAGTCTATAAAAAGACCCCATGGGTGGCCAAGTGCACCCATTCACATCCCTTGGCTTCACTTCACATTCTTGGCACCACTCACTCCATTGTTCCATGCACGCCCACCTCCACTTAGGTTAGCCACTACACCTCCACGAGCTCATCACCACCATGAAGGACACCATGCCAGGATGCTGGATCACTCCTCTCTCTCTCCAAGGGCTGGCCTAAGCTCCATTGCACATCCCTCATTCTCCTCTCGACCACTCCAAGGCCATCGGGGACTACCCCTAAATGCCCTTTTGTTCTAGATTTAGTTTATGCTCTTCATAGTTTTACTGCATTTTATTACTTCTTAGTAGCGTAGTTCTAATTCTCCCCCAATGATGCATGCAAAATCCCCCCATTGATTCTTGTATGCAGTCGTTTTCTGGTAGCTAGATTTAAATTCCAAGCATTTCTGTACAAGCTTTCCTTTACAATTTTTGTTACAACCAACTCTCCCACTGAATGAATGAAAAAAAATGCTTATATATATATGTCTCCATGTTGTGAAATCACCATGAGCTTAATAATTGCCATTCTTTTTGCGTGATTCAAGTTGCCTGTTTTAATTGTCTATCCATTCCGCAACAAGCATGTCGTTTCCCGAGAATATTGAAAACCTAACGATGGATGCATTTTCCATAAATGGTCACCACCTCACTAGAATCGTGCGCACAAAAACTCACACATTCACCTTTGTTATTTATTTAATGCACAAGCACGTAATCCGAGTTCATAATAGAAGTGGTGAAATCTTAATTAGGAGATTAGAAATCGACGTGCATTTTTAAATAAAGTAGAGTGACAAAAAGTTCAATTTCAAAAGTAAAACAAACGCCTCCCAGAGATGAATGACCAGGACTCAAGTCTCCTTACCTTTTATTAAATATCTTTGTTGGATCGTATTTCGCAACTATACTACAACACTTTCTAATCAAATACGCGATCTACGCATTTCAGCAAATGGTGCCGTTGCTGGGGAGACAACGTCATTTTCTTTGATTTCGATCTTTTAAAACATCACTGACACATTTGCCTCTACTTTGTTTCTGGATGTGCAAGAAAAACAGGATCTGCGCATACAACGAGCGTGGAAAGCAATCCAGGTGCACATCATCATTCTCTTTAGATTAGGTTTTCTTTTTCTGAACCTTAGGAGTAGATTTACTTTCTGCAATTTCCTTTGAAAAAAAAAAGATTTTACTTAATTTTGTGAAAGAAAAAAATAATAAAAAAAAAGTTTGAAAAAAATCTAGATTAGGTTTACTTTCGAATCTTAGGTTAGTTTGAAAAAAAAAAGAGATATTTTCGTTGAATCCTTTGAAAATTTCTTTTTGAAAAAAAAATGTGCAAAGGTTTTGAAAAACGAAAAAAAAAAACATTCCTTTTCGTAGACAGCTTATATTTCAAGTTCAAACCTCTTTAAAATCTTTTCTACCATCTTCTACTTTTTTGGCCAGATTTCAAATCTGATTTAAAAATTCGATTGCCAAAAAACTAGTAAGAAAAAAATTCTGAAATTCGGGCCAAACCTTCATTTTCAAACCATCTTTCAAACTCCACCATTCATTTGATAAAATTTTAAGTATAAAAATTTTAAAAATTCACGAAGTACACGAAGTCAGATTAACCCAGATTCAAAATTTTTTCAAATTTCAAAAAGCGATTTCGAGCGATCTGCGAATCTGTTTTGACTAAAAATGATGGGATTTGAAAGCTCATCTCATTGGCTTTATTTTTCATATTTTTCCTGAATTTTTGAAGTTATTTGATACTGTTTCAAAGCAAAAAATCGATCAGGGGTCAAAATTCCAAATCTAAACCCTTGATATTCAAAATTCCCTAAAAATTTGATTGAAACATTAAAAATACCAAAAAAATATTTTCTGGAAAGGTAATTAAAAAAGGAATCTACTCGCAAAATTTTAATTTATTGGACTCCAATTATTGTCAGAGAACAAGCATTACTTTTGTGGCCTGCTGAAACAGAACAAACCCTAGAAGTGCATGAAACTTAGGTTGAATCTTTAGGGTTACAACTTAGAGACCACACTTTGGGCTAACCTAGACTTAATCAAGTCTAGTGCTTAGCCGGTGAGCTTGGTCGCCTTGAGGGCCACTCATCACAAACCCCACTGAAGAAAATGAGTTTAAATTAATTTTAAAACACGAAATCAACCCGAGTTCGTTGTCATACCACTGGGTGTTTTTCACCTCTCTTGCCAAACCTGGTGAATAAGTCTACGAGGCAGTGTCAAATGACCGTGGCTCGGGGGTTAACGGAACCGGAGGCATAATCCAACGGAAGAACCTTCCCCTTAGTCCCCCCGTAACTAGACTGGCTGGGTTAGCTTGAGTGGCGGGAATCACTTTCAGTCAGTTGAACGACGAACTTCTCTTCAGGAATTTGAACTTCTAATGAAAAAGTTGGTCACCTTATCCATAAGGACCATTTGATTGACAAGGCCTTAGCCTTGTCTTGTTTGGCTACACCAACCCAGGGGTTGGGTGGTGTATGAAAGGAAGGAGGTCACTTCAACCTCACTTGGTTGGACCTTGGGAGCCACTCCCAAGGAGGCAAGTCACCTCGCCCAGACCATCTTCTCTCCCCATTTCTTCCACTCCTAGAGCCACCATGGTAAATCCTAGACCTGGACCTAGACCAGGTCAAGATATCGAGAATCTAGACTCGATGGCTCATCTGGAAGCCCAGGTCACCGAATCCGAGGAGAGCACCAGCAGAGCATGGATCACATTCTGATGGCGCTTGACATGATGCAACACCCACCGCGAGAATAACTGTGGGATTTCTATGACCAAGCCGCATAAATTGTCACACCTTTAGTCATAATTCTCGCAGGCGGAGATGCGTTTGAGCTCAAGCCCAACATGATCGAGTTGATCAGCACTCATTTCTATGGGAACTCAAGCGAAGATCCATTCCAGCACCTTGAGAACCTGAGTCGACTCACTGAAATGATTCGACCCAGGAATATTGATCTCGAGATTATTCTAATGAAGCTTTTCCCATTCTCTCTGAGGGACAAAGCTTCATACTGGTTCAAGACCATTGGGAAGCCAATTAAAACCTGGCCGAAATTACGACGTGAATTCTTGCAAAAGTTCTTCCCAATCGGTCGAACAAATGCAATGCGACGTGCAATCACGACTTTCTCCCAGGGAGCTGGGGAGAAGTTACATGAAGCGTGGGACAGATTTCACGACCTTCTCCGGAAATGCCCGCATCATGGTATACCAAGATGGCACTTAGCTCAGAATTTCTACCATGGGCTGGATGACACACATCAGTATCTGGCTGATGCATCTAGCGGCGAGAATTTTCTTGCAAAAGACGATAACAGCGCATTTGAGCTGTTCGAATCATTAGCGGAGAACTCGATGAATGCTGCATCTATGAACCAGTTCCAGCGGCCTGGTTAGCAGCAGATTGGTGTCCACAAGGCTCACACCAAGTCTATTCGAGCCGACATGGATATCATCGTCAAGCAGCTGGATAGAATAAACCTAATCGAGAAAAAGATTAACCAGATTAGTCAGGGTCAATCTGACTCAAGCTTTGCCACCGCAAGACCCTCCTATGCACCCCGAGACCCTCCTGCTCGAGTTAATCTACTCACTTGGGATGCATCTTCTCCGTATTTAGGAGATCTCGGATATCAGGATCCTGTAAACAATCCAGATCTGGCACTTATGACCAGGGTTACGCATCACCCGCAGATTATAATGCATATCCCCTTGACGAATATACATCTTAGACTTCTTCGGCCTACGAGGACGTCAGTGCTATCCAAGGATACGGGCATAATAACCCGTATTCAGAAATGTATAACCCTTGTTGGCGCTAGCATCCGAACTTCTCTTGGTCTAGTAATTCACAGAGACCACATCAAGATCCACACTACCAGACCAGGCAATACGGGAATGTGCAAAACACGTACCCTAGGCAGCAGCCATTCTTTTCTCAGCAGCAGCAACCCCGCTCTTTATACCAGCTGCTGCACCAAGCTGCCAACCACCCTCCAAAGCAGGCTGACCCTTTGGAGGCACTGAAAGAGGAGCTGCAAGAATCAATGAACAAATCAACACAAGATAGCTTGCAGATTCTGAAGGCGATGGCTGATCAGATACAAACATACAGAACACACAGAACCAGTTGTTGCAGGAGCATAGGACTCAGGGAGCCTTGCCCTCCCAACCCGTAATGAATCCTCGATATGTGCAGAACCAAGGCGCCCCACCTAGGTTTCAGGCACCGTACGGACAGGCACCTCCTGCACCACCCAGTTACTCGTAAGGCCAGCCGCCTTTGCAGAATCCCACGTATTTTGCCCCTTCCACTCCCTCGCCACCTCATGGACAGCAAGCCGATGCACATGCTGTCGCTTTGAGGAGCGAAATGAAGACATTTGACCCACCACTTAGGCAGGTGGGTCCTGATTTTTCCCACCCTTCGTCGCAGGCAGGATCGACTTCTTCATCATCTTAGGAGCCACCAGTGGTA
Source organism: Thalassia testudinum (assembly GCA_037157565.1). NCBI lineage: Eukaryota > Viridiplantae > Streptophyta > Magnoliopsida > Alismatales > Hydrocharitaceae > Thalassia > Thalassia testudinum. The sequence goes on from JAZHRO010000063.1 coordinate 139,742,445, forward strand.
GACAAGGGTAGGAGGCCACTCAACCCTAAGATTCCCGTCCTTTTTCTTGAGGCTCTGACACGAAAAGCAGTACAAAAAAAGGACACGCGAAATTTTGAGGACGTGAAATCGATGTTCAAGGAAGTACATATTCAGGTCCCCCTCTTCGAGGCTATCGATCACATTCCCGCTGTCGCTAGGTTCTTCAAGGACTATTGTACCCCAAACCAACAACAGAGAATTGGACGATAGGCAGTTCTGTCAAAAGAGGCTAGCGTCGTGATTCTAGTTGACTTACCACCGAAGAAGAAAGACCCTGGTACCCCACTCATATCCTGCTTCGTGCAGGATTCTCCATTTGATCGGGCCCTTCTAGATCTAGGTTCGTCCATCAACCTAACTCCCACTACTGTATTTTATCGATTCCGATTTGGGGAGTTGAAGCCCACCTCGATCACGATTCAGCTGGCTAGCAGATCAATCAAAACACCAAGGGGGTGGTTGAGAACGTGATCGTGAAAGTCCACGGGTTCTGCTTTCCTGCAGATTTTTTCGTTCTCGATATGGAAGTTCCTCCTAATCTCCGAGATGCACCAATTATTTTGAGTCACCCATTTCTAGCGACAGCCCGAGCAAACATTGATTGTGCATCTAGGTGTATGGAGATAGCCCTAGGTAATGAGGGACTTCGACTGGACATATTCAAGGCAGAAAAGAACTTCGATTGTGATCGAATAGAGGAGGATGGTGAAGACGAAGATGCGGCATACTGTGGCAACATTGGGCTCCTTTGTGACGACCCAATATCTCATTTGTCTACACTATCAAGGTTCTCAAGCCTCAATCCACACGGGACTGAAACCACTGCACTACATATATCTCCCCGAGGATCTAACTGTTTAGGGTGTGCCTCTGACCTCAGCACCCTTGAATCCAGCTATCTTGATCAATATATTATTGAATAGCTAACTCGTGGAGAGTCTGCATTAATTACAGAAGACTAAATTCCTCCATGAAGAAGGACCATTTCCCACTTCCGTTTATTGATCAAATCCTCAAGAAACTAGCGGGAAATAGGTTCTTCTGCTTTCTTGACGGGTACTCCAGTTACAACCAGGTGGCAATCCATCCAGAAGACCAAGAAAAGACCATGTTCACCTGCCCCTTCGGGACGAACGCGTTTCCAAGGATGCCTTTCGGTCTCTGCAATGCACCCGCAACATTTCAGCGGTGCATGCTTGCCATATTCTCAGATATGGTAGGTGATTATCTGGAAGTCTTCATGGATGACTTTTCAGTTTTTGGAGCATCATTTGATGATTGCCTCCAACACTTGGTCCAAATACTCAGGCAATGCATCAATGTGAATTTGGTTCTCTCCTGGGAAAAGAGACATTTCATGGTGCCTGAGGGAATTGTCCTGGGACATCTAATCTCAGAGAAAGGCATCCAAGTCGATCGAGCGAAGGTTAACCTGATTTCCAAGCTCCTTATGCCTAGCTCGATTAAGGACATCCGATCTTTTTTAGGGCATGTCAGTTTTTACCGTTGATTTATCCCTAATTTTTCAAAAATCGCATGCCCCCTAACCACTCTTCTCTCCAAGGATGTGCCTTTTGAAATTTCCAAGGAATGCACTCAAGCATTTGAGATCCTTCATGACTGAGTCACCCAAGCCCCGATCCTACAGTCCCCTGATTGGTCTCAACCCTTTGAGATCATGTGCGATGCATCCGACTTTGCTGTAGGTGCGATTTTGGGGCAGAAAATTGACGAGAAACCCATGGTCATTTACTACGCTAGCAAAACACTGGATGAGGCTCAGCGTAACTACATGGTTACTGAGAAAGAGCTGTTAACTGTAGTATTTTTCCTAGATAAATTCAGATCATACCTTCTGGGTTCCCGTGTTATCATATACTCAGATCACACAGCTGTGAGGCATCTCCTTGCAAAGAAGGATGCGAAACATCGATTAATCCGATGGATCTTGCTGTTGCAAGAATTTGACCTCGAGATTCGCGACAAAGTAGGAAAGCAAAATGTGGTAGCTGATCACTTGTCTCGCCTTCCTTCTGAAATAATTGACCCTTCCAGACCCATCACAGAATACTTTCCTGATGAGCACCTCCTGACTATCAATACAGGACTTCCATGGTTCGCAGATATAGTGAATTACCTGGCATCACATCAAATCCCGTCCGATTGGCCGAAGGCTAAGAAGGGCAAATTGCATTCCGATGCCAAGTATTACCTGTGGGAAGACCCGTATCTATTCCGCATTGGTACTGATCAAATAATTCGACGATGTGTCATGGAAGTAGAAATCAAAGACATACTCTCCTTTTGCCATGACCAAGCATGCGGTGGACATTTCTCAGGACACAAAATCGCATCAAAAGTTCTCTAGTGTGGGTTTTAATGCCCCACAATTTTCTAGGATGCATACGATCACTGTAAGGCATGTACCCGTTGCCTGACCTTGGGCAACATGAGCCATTGAGACATGATGCCTCTACAGCCGATCCTGGTATGCGAAATTTTTGACATTTGGGGGATCAATTTTATGGGACCCTTCCCTATCTCAGATGGCTTCGAATACATCTTACTCGCCATTGACTACGTGTCCAAGTAGATAGAAGCCATTCCGACCCGAACCAATAATCATAAGGTTGTTATCAAATTCATTCATCAAAACATCTTCTCAAGGTTCGGGATTCCATGAGCAATAATTTCCGACAGAGGGACCCATTTTACAAATGCTTAGTTCAGGTCACTGATGACCAAATACGAGGTGTCGCATCGAATCTCTACTCTCTACCACCCCCAAACTAATGGTCTAACTGAGCTATCAAACCGAGAGATCAAGAAAATCCTTCAGGTTATGGTTCGACCTGACAGGAAGGATTGGTCTTCTCAGCTTCCGGAAGAATTGTGGGCCTATAGGACCGCCCGCAAGACCCAATTAGGTATGTCTCCCTTCAGACTGGTGTACAGGAAGGCATGCCACCTCCCCGTCAAATTGGAGCATAAAGCCTATTGGGCAGTACGGAATTGCAATTTAGATCTTTCTAAGGCTGGAATCCACAGAAGGCTTCAAATAAGCGAGATCGATGAATTACGCCACGACGCGTATGAGAACTCGTGAATTTACAAAGAACGGGTTAAAGCTTTCCATGACAAACACATTTCTAGAAAGATCTTTCATCCTGGTCAAAAGGTTTTACTCTTTGATTCCTGACTCAAATTATTCCCAGGAAAGCTACGATCTAAGTGGGTCAAACCCTACCGAGTCCAAAAAATCTTTGGAAATGGAGCCATTGAAATCAGCCCACTCAGCCACGATTCTGAACCCTTTGTTGTGAACGGACAGAGACTCAAACTATTCATTGACATGACCGATACAAATTTGGCTGAGTCATCCTTTACCCTCCATTCTCCTTGAGCTCATTGCGCCCAGCCGATGGCATAAAACTCAACGCTTAACGGGAGGCAACCCGTCATTCTTTGAAAAATCCGAAACCTTTTCTGACATTTCTACGCGGAATTGATATTGCACTTTAGGGTTCATCCATTAGAACAGCCGACTCCACCTCAGGTACCCCTACCCAAGATTAGAAATCGTTCACAACAGTCACTTTGATCCATTCGCCCACCCAACACTTGTCCTAATGCATGAACTAAGCTGAAATCGAACCCACCTAATTTACAATGGGGACATTGCAAATCTTAGGCATGGGGGGGTATGAAACTGCAAAATGTCAGGAAAATTCATATCAAGAAAAGGTTTCAAATAAAAAAAAATCTTCGAAAAGAAAAAAAAGAAATGAGGAGGGGGGAGAGATAATTTTTTGGGCTATGCAAAATGAGAGGAGGAAAAGAGTAAAATGCCAAAAAAGGAGCATAAAATGAAAAAAAAAAGAGATAGTCAAAAGATTAAGGGATTAACTGAAGTTCTAGACCGAAGCAAGAAAAGAGAAAAATAAAAGAAAAGTGCTAAGGAGACATAAAAAGAGATTAGCAAGAACGCTGATCTTAGGCCTCTTGGGCTAGATTCTTTAGCTTAAAAATTCACGTATCCGCTAAGATCTGGATAATCCTCAAGAGTTTGGGGAAAATGCGAAGCTTAAGTATTAGGTCTAAGGCTTAGGAAGTATTCAACCTCGTTAACTAACCTTCAGTTTGCGGGATTCAGTAACCTAAGCACCCCAATTCACACATAATCTGGTTCAGTGCGCATAAATATCAAAACCACGCAAAAAGCATTTCAATGCTCTGAAAAAGTCACCTAGATTAGGAGTGGCCAATCAACGCAAGTTGATTTGGATGAGTTCTCGGTGCGGAGAGGCAGGAAATTCCCCTCGAAGATGCGTAACAACATATCATCTCCTCAGTGCTTGTCTCTTAGGATATTTAAATATCCTACCGGGGGCATGTAAGCACTCTGCTGGTTCAAACATCATGGGCAGCATTATTACGAAATGTCGATCGCCAGAGTCTGAATTCGGCCACGGAAAGCCATGGGCGGGATTATCTCAAAATCTTGAAAGCCAGGGTTCTGGGGGTTGCCATGGGCGGTGCTACCTCGAAGCATCGATTGCCAGTGACCCTTGAGGATTGATGATGGGGACGAGAAATCTGCTACAGACCATGTTAAGAAGCCAATTCGAAGCTAGAAATAAAAATAAAAGAGAGAGAAAACTCTCCAAACAAATAAATCCTCTCTCTTACAAAAAATGCACTACAAACTGAACTTAGGCTAAAAATGTCTCAAGCATGGGTGCTTTAACCGCGGAGTCCAACAAACCCTTGATAGTTTCTGCGGGCCTTAAAAACCTTTGTGGAAGGCTGAGGCTAAAGCAGGTCAAGTCCGGATTTTGGTTGGAACTTGAGTACCTCTAGGCCTATTATCGGCATCCTAACCTAATCACAAAAGAAAAAGAAAAGCACTTATCACAACTAGTCTAGAACAGAAGTTAAAACCTTGAAATTTTGCTAAGGGACTAGCAAAAGCTAGGCATGGGGGTATGATGAGAGCCTCATCATGAGCCCTAACTAGCTCATTTTGACCCAAGAAAGAGAATAAAAGCCCCTACATAACTTAAAGGAGGGCTTAATTGAAGGAATAAGTGTTCTGAGAAGTAAACATGAAAGAAAGGGTAAAACTGCAATTTTACCATTTCAGTACATAAACGAGATTTCTCAGAGGCAAAACATAGGTCAAATGGTCTAAATAAGATAAAAAATAGGTTGGTTCAATCAGAAATGGGTTCATGTGCAATCCAAGAATTAAATGACATCTGGTAACCCTAAAATAGACCTGCTTAATTCAATAGGATTCTAGCCAGGATAAAAATCAACTAAATCCTCTACAATTCATGGTAAAATATCCCCTAGGGTTTAGAACCTTAAATTTGACCTTTGGAACCTATTTTGACCTAGATTAGGATCCTAGCTCATTAATTGACCTAATTTGGGTTTTTATGCAAAAAATCTAGTCAAATGTGGTCAAACCTAAAATATAACTTCACCAATAGATTCCTTAGGTCTATGTTAGGTTTTTACCAAAATTTGGACCTAAGGGGAGGTCATCTTGACCTACTTTGCAAATTAGTACACCCAATTACATTTTGGCCCCTATCTTTTGAAAACCTTTACACAAACCCCCCTATCTTCCTCGCCACTCTTACAAATAGGTCCCTCTGCTATTAATGGGGAGGAATTTTTCTCCGGCGAGGAATGGAGGGGGAATACTCCTTGATCCCTCAAAGATCTCCTCCCAGATTTGGAAGGGAGATTCTCTCAGGAATCCCCTTGCATCTGAGCTCAATTACAATATTTGATTTCCATCCAATCTCTCGTGCGAACGCATGAGAGATTTGGAGCTCCAACTACCTTCCTTCTCCAGTGAGAAGTCAGTGGTAGAAGGCTTGCCCTCCACGCACCAAAAGTTTGGCCAGCAGCTACAAAAGGACCCCCGGTCCTCTGCGAATCTCTCAAGCTTGTTTTGGCCGCAGATTCCCCCAGACTTCATCTCCCCTCTCTCTGGACAAATTTCCCGCAAGCTCTGGCGATTCTTCCTCCTCCATCTCATTGCTCTGCTGCCATACCAGCAGCAGGGTTCACCCCGCCTCGTTCTTCCTCGTCGTGCCACACCAGCACACGCCTTCCTGTCCTCCTCCTCGTCGCCGTTATCTCCCTCACGACCGTCTTCTCCGACGACGGCACCAACGCGCCGCCCGTCTCCACTGCCCCCCCTTCACTCTAAGTAATCCAAATAAGCTCCTCGTCTTCCACTCTTTCATTTCCCTCATTCTATTTCACAGAACATTCCTCGACTGCCACTGTCCGCCCGCATCTTCCCCATCTCCAGCCACCCTCCGGCGAGATGCATCCGTCACTCCGCACCCCCACACATCTCGCCACCCACCGCACAAGCTCCACCACACTCCATTGAACATCTTCCACCCATCCACATGTCGCCACACGCACTCCATGCTTCCCCCGACCTAACCCATAAATCCAGCCACAGAGCGACCTAGGCACGCACGCGTAGGCCACCCCACGGCCTGCCACCGATCGCCTCACCTTCGTCGTGACACGAAGAAGGTCCTCCTGTGGTTTGAAAGAGCCGCAAGGTTCTTTTTGTGTCATGCAGGGTCAAGCTCCTAGCCGCCACTAACGACGACTCGAGCTTGACTATTCTCCAACTCCAGGCCATAATCGTCCGCTCCCAGGCTTCCAAACTGTGCGAGTTGCGAGTGTGCACAAGTGTAGCTTGATAGAGGGTGCCGTGGGACCTGCAGCTGCGCCAATCGTGAAGTCACTCTCTTGCAGTTGTCAGCAGCAGCGGGTGGGACTTCTAGTCCCACCTCGGTAAGTCGTGAGCTGTCTGAGTGGTTTAAATTGGATTTGTGCTATTATCTGTTCGCCTAGAAATCACTAGGGTGAGGTCCCTCCTCACCTATACATGCCTCGTCCATGAATTAGCCTACAGACCTGGAAACCCGACCCAACTATCCTACCGTGCACTCCTCGTGCACCACACCCACGCCGGTGCACCTGGACCCGGGCGTGCGACCGACCCGGTAACTCGGTGCTGGGAGAGCATACAGAAGAGAGATTCAGAGAGAGAGACGTGCGGGGAGGGTAGGGGAATAGGTTTTGTTTCATGGTGCTTGTGTAGGAAGAGGACACTAAGGGAGGAAGAAGCACAGCAAGAAGTAGGACTTAGCCGCTGCATGCGAAGGAGAAGAAGAAGAAAGACACACTGTAGTAGAGGTGCGGCAGACCAAGAGAAAGAAGAAGAGGAAGAAAAATAAGAAGGCAACTTAAGAAGAGACAAAGCTAGGACTTAGCTATAGGAAGAGAATCAAGAAGAGAGAAAGTAAAGGAAAAAGAAGAGGAGCAGGAGTGGCTAAGGAAGAAAAAGAAAAGGAGAGACAAGAACTATAGCCACAGCAAAGCCAAAGCAAAGACAGACGGGAAGATTCTGAAGGCCAATTTTAAGACGTCTGATGCAATATCAGACGTCCAACTCTTTTTGAGCACCCTTTCCATAACATTATCCTATCATTTCTATTGAACTAGTCATTGCTTTTTATTAAAAGTTATGTTCTCAAGTTTTGGAATACTCAAATTGCTCCCTATGTTCGACCTCGGATACTTTAATTTTCGAGTTATAAATTTTTATTTGTTTTCGTGGAGAGTTCATCTATATTACAACGAGATATCTGTTAGAACACGATCTAGCTGCGTAAACAGATCCCTAGTGTGTTATCTTTCTGCCACAATGATGCTTGTGGTGGCCATTTCTCGGGATGGAAAACAGCTGCAAAAATTTTGCAGTCAAGATTTTTCTAGCCAACCATCTTCAAAGATACACACGAATACGCCCAACACTACAAACGATGCCAGTTGGTCGATTCTATGACTAGAAGAGACATGATGCCACTCCAACCCATCATGGTCATAGAAGTGTTCGACGTCTGGGGCATCGATTTTATGGGCCCTTTTCCGAACTTGCATGGCTTCGAGTACATACTGCTAGCCGTTGACTATGTCTCAAAGTGGATCGAGGCCATCCCGGCGAGACAGACTGACCATAAGACTATCATTTCTTTCGTACGATAGAACATCTTTGTGAGATTTGGAATACCCCGCACTCTGATTAGCGACGCGGGAAGCCACTTCATTCACGCCCATTTCAGGTCGTTATTAAAGAAATACGGGGTACATCACTACATAGCCACCGCGTATCACCAGCAGAACAATGGGCAGGCTGAAGTGTCTAACTGTTAGATCAAGCTGATTCTCTAGAAGACGGTTAGATAAAATAGGAAGGACTGGTCCGATAAATTAGTTGATGCACTCTGGGCATATCGAACAGCTTGTAAGGCCCCACTCGGAATGTCACCATATCGCATGGTATATGGCAAGGCCTGTCACCTTCCATGGAGCTGGAACACCGTACCTTTTGGGTAGTGCGAAAGTGTAACCTTGACCTCGATGCAGGAGGTCAAGAACGGAAACTCCAGCTAAGCGAATTAGAAGAGATCCGGCGGGAGGCCTATGAAAATGCATTAATATACAAGGACAAGACCAAGGCCTTGCATGACCGCCACATCTGGAGGAAAGCATTCACGCCCAACCAACGAGTCTGGTTGTTTTATTCATGGTTGAAACTATTCACGGGGAAGCTCAAGTCCAAATGGACTGGCCCGTATGTTGTGATTTGTCCATATCCTAATGGGGCAGTCCAGATCAAGGACCCAAAATGTAGGCAAATATCCATGGTTAATGGCCAGCGCCTCAAGCCATTTTTGGCCCAGGAACCTCCTCCATCTGACGAGATTGATCATCTTATTGAGGACGTGTGATTGAGTGCTCGCCCAGCTGGAGGCGTTAAACTCAGCACATATAGATAGCATATATCCCACATTCCACCATCATCTATACATAACCATTTTTATACATAACATATTTTTCTTTTAGCATATTTCCTTTGTGTATATTGCATGCTAACAGGTTGGCCGATGCTGAATATAATTTCAGGAGAACCCACAGGTGATCTCTACTCATTCTCTCCTTGCAGCATTTATTTTCTTTTATATTGATGCATGAGGACATGCAAGAACTTAGGCATGGGGGGGTAGATACAACAAAACTGAAAATTTTTATGCCAACACTTAGGAAAAACCTTGGAGTTGCATGTAAAATGTACTTTAGGACCCTAAATAAAAGAACAACTGACTCCACCTCCAATGCTCGCATTGGAGCTAGAACTCGTCCGCAACAGCCATTTCTAACTCACTCGCTCACCTCTTGTTCTAAATTTAGGGTCAAGCTGAATGTAACCCGATACGGGAATTTCACGAAGTACAAATTATACGAGGTTAATTGTTCATAGCATATATACATATTGCATTCATGAATAAGATTATTTTATTAACAGAATGCATTAGGGATTTTATCCTCTAGTTGATTCCTTTAATCTGGAATCCAGTACAACTTTTCACACACACGTAGAATTTGCAATGGATTCACGGTGAAGGCTGATAAACGTCTTTAGTCTGTCGAGAAGAAGTAGTGCTTCTTCTTTTGAACCCCTGGACAGTGTTTTGGGAGTCAGGCAGATTTCTTCCAAAAATCCACCAAATAGTATGAGATGAGAGTAGTGTGTACTCTACATAGCTACACTTTCACGATTGTCTGGATTTCGAGAGCATAGGATGAAAACAAAAAGGAGAAAAATCTCTATGCATTCACTTGATAAAATAATTAGTCCCTTAGGGACCCTTGCTGTAAATAATTTAGTCTTGCATTTGCTAGGGACTAGCAAGATTTAGGCATGGGGGTATGATTGCGCAGCAATTATAGGTCTTAATTGACCTAGATAAAGCTAGAACTTAGCGTAAGTTAGGATTATTCACGCATGCATAAGCATTATCTGCATCTTTACTAGTTTCCTTTAGCTATGCATAGAATAATGTTATAATGTGCTGATTAAGTGCATTATGTCAATTGCAGGCAATAAGCTGATCAGGAGCGGGATCTGCAGTAGGATCTGAAGCTAGATCAGGAATAACAGGAGTTGCAGCAAAGCTAGAGCAGAGGGATTAGTTTAAATGTAGGAATAATAATGTAAAGGAGTTAAAAGTTTGCTATTCTATTAAGTAGAAATAATCAGTAAAATGTGAAGAGCTTAGGTCCACCCTAGCCCTATGATAGCCTAGAGACTTCCCCAAGCCTTAGCTACCCTTAGATTAGGTCACAACACCCTAGAAAGCTCTAAAACCTTAGTTCCAACCCTTATCTAGACGTCCAGATAAGTTATAGGACATCTAAGACCCTTAGCCATCTTTCGCAGACCTCAAACCCACTTCTACAGTGTTATTGGACGTGCAGACACTTTGTCAGACATCCAATTTCTTAAAAATACCCAAAATAGAACCTTGATTTCCCCCTGACTCAGATTGGACATCCAGAATGAAGTCTGGACTTCTAATTTTTGAGTATAAGTCATCTAGTCACATTTTTGGACGTCTGATACTAGTCTCTAGTACCTGTTTTGAGATTCAAGCCTTGATCTTGGATCTCTAGCTCCCTAGACCTAATCCCAACCCCATAGGAACCTAAATTAAGGTGTCCTAACCCTAGTACATCACCTCTAGACCTGCCTAAGGACCTAATTAGGTCCTCACCAAACCCAATTGACTTAGATCAAATTCAATTACGTTCACCTAAGTCAATTGGACTCATTGAGCCAATTGAGCTTAGATCTCAACCCACACAAGTTCAATTGGACTTAGTGAAAGTCCAATTCACCTAAACCCAACCTAATTGAGTTATTTCACTCTCAATTAGGTTCACACTCATCGAATTAAACTTAGGTTAAGTTTAATTGCATTTTTCCCTTAGCAATTAGGGTTTGTAACCCTAATTCAAGACATACACCTACCTAAACCCCTTAGGACCTAACCTAGACCACCTAGCCACATAGAGCACGACCAAACACACACACACACACACCCATTCAAGCACACACACTTCTCTAGAGTTCTCTAGAACTCTCTTGAAGTGGCGCCACCTCTTGGTTGCCAAATTTAGCAACCAAGAGGCATTCAAAATGAGATCCACATTTTTTGGATCTCATAACCACATGGCCGGCCACTCTTGGACTCTCTCTAGAGAGTTCCACACCTCTCTAGACAGAAGCCCTTGAGTCTATAAAAAGACCCCATGGGCAGCCAAGTGCACCCATTCACATCCCTTGGCTTCACTTCACATTCTTGGCACCACTCACTCCATTGGTTCCATGCACGCCCACCTCCACTTAGGTTAGCCACTCCACCACCACGAGCTCATCACCATCATGAAGGACACCATGCCAGGATGCTGGATCACTCCTCTCTCTCTCCATGGGCTGGCCTAAGCTCCATTGGCCATCCCTCATTCTCCTCCCGACCACTCCAAGGCCATCGGGGACCACCCCTAAATGCCCTTTTGTTCTGCTAGATTTAGTTTATGCTCTTCATATTTTTACTGCATTTTATTACTGCTTAGTAGTGTAGTTCTGATTCTCCCCCAATGATGCATGCAAAATTCCCCCATTGATTCTTGTATGCAGTCATTTTCTGGTAGTTAGATTTAAATTCCAAGCATTTCTGTACAAGCTTTCCTCTACAGTTTTTGTTGCAAACAACCTCCCACTGAATGAATGAAAAAAAATGCTTATATATATATATGTCTCCATGTTGTGAAATCACCATGAGCTTAATAATTGCCATTCTTTCTGCATGATTCAAGTTTCCTGTTTTAATTGTCTATCCATTCTGCAACAAGCATGTCGTTTCCAGAGAATATCGAAAACCTAACGATAGATGCATTCTCCGTAAATAGTCACCACCTCACTAGAATCGTGTGCACAGAAACTCACATGTTCACCTTTGTGATTTATTTAATGCACACGCATGTAATCCGAGTTCATAACAGAAGTGGTGAAATCTTAATTAGGAGATTGGAAACCGGCGTGCATTTCTAAACAAAGTAGAGTGGCAAAAAGATCGATTTCAAAAGTAAAACAAACGCCTCCCAGAGATAAACGACCGAAACTCAAGTCTCGTTACCTTTTATTAAATATCTTTGTTGTATTGTATTTCGCAATTATACTATGACGCTTTCTAATCAAATGAGTGATCTACGAATTTCAACAAATACATGATGAAGTAGGAGGGAAAATTGTGGAAGGAAAGGTGCTCTGCAGTATAATCAATCAAACCTATCCTTAGGTGGGTTAACCTAAAGACCTACAGACTCCCAAGACCCATCTTGAGAAGAGAGAAATGATTTGATCTACTTCTATCCGGTCAATCCAACCAGTTAAAGGGAGGGGTTGGGGAGAAGGGTCTTCCTTTGGTTTGCGCCTTTGGTTCCTTTGATACCCCCCAACCGTAGTTGTTTAGTGCTATTCCCCTAGCTAGACATCAAATGAACCAGTAGAAGCAAATTAATCAAAAAATATCTCAGCTGGAGTCCCAAAGAGCGAGTTAATCCTTAAGGCCAATGTCTACTCAGTTTTAATTAGGCTTGGGATGATTGTGCTCTTGGAATGTGATGCGCCTTTTAGATGGATTGTGCCCTTAATAATCAATTCAAATGTGTGTGTATGCACAACCAGGGTTTTCAAACAAGGTTATTATGATGTGTCCTTTAGGGTTTAATCTTGTTAAGTAGCTTTTAGGGTTTAATCTTTAGGTGTATTCAATCAAGGTTCAATAGAACACTCTAAGTTTTGAAAGCACTGGTGATGATATATTCCTTTAAAAAATAAGAAATAATGTTGAGTGCTTAGATGCTTCCTAAAAATTGAACCCTAAGTGGCAAGCTATTTGATGAAACAGTTTTAATATGAGTGGTGCGGCCCAAATAGTTCAAGCAATTGGCCTGTTGCACCACTTGATTAAGGCACACAAAATGTCTTAACCTAATTAGATTTCTACTCACTTATGTGTGTGTTGAGTTAAGTGTACCGGGTCCACAGGTCAGATTTTGAGTTAAGTGGTAGAATCAAAGTGATTGTACACCTTAAGATGAGAATTTCTGGGTGTTAAGTGTGTCTCTTTTAGGTTAATCCCACAAGAAGAGAAGAGTTTTCTTTTTGTATTTTTAATTTATGTGAATGGGTGAGGTGAGGTGAAGTAACAATCAAATAATCAGATCTTACCTAGGGTTCATGCAAGCACCTAAGTTGATTTGAGTTTGAGTTATTAGGTAGCGAAATGGAATCTAGGGTAGGGGTGGTGGGGATACACTTACAGAACCTTCATCAGCACTTTTCTTCAATCTAACTTCTCTGGCTTGCCTTGGAAGAGTACCTACAATCATAGTAAAATCAGAGAAAAAGTGAGATAAACATTAAGGCAGAAAAATGCAAGAAAACCCAAAGAGCGTTGCCTCCCTAGCAACGACGCCAAAATGATGAGCATGTACTCGTGATGGAAAATCAGGGTTTTGGAGAACCCGTTGTCATAGTCACAAAAATCGCTACCAAATAAAATTTATACCAAAACTCAAGATGAGCCCCAAGTCGAACACAAGGAGGCGAACATTTGGTTTTGAGAAATCCGCACTTCGATTTTATTTCTTTTTGTTGCTTTTATCTTTTGTAATTTTTTTTGTATTTCAATAAGGCAAGAGATCAAGTTGATAATGTCTAACTAATCTACTTGCAAAATAAGACAGAGAGTGAAAATATCAATGAATACCGAAAAGAGTTTGATATAGATAATTCAAGATAATTGCAACTAGATTAGAAAGTAATAAAAGATAGATAGAGGTGAGAAGAGTTCCCCTCGACAGCTGCTTAGAGGATGACTCACTTTGACGTCACCTTGATGAAGGTGGTGGGAAGCTGGAGGAAGGAGAACGGCGGCAGAGGAAGGAAGATGGGGTAGGATGGCATCGTGGTGAGGATCTACTTCCCAAAGTGGTGAGAGGACGGCCACGAGATGCTCCACGAAGGGGGATGAGAGGCAGAAAAATAATTTGATTTTCTACTCTAGTGGAGTATCCCTGGTTTGGGACAAGCTCTCTCTAGAGCCTTGGAGGTGGTGAGGGAGAGAAGGGAAGAGATGAAGAAGAATGAGACGAGTAGGGGTCCTTTTATAGTGGAGGAATGAAAGCATTTCGTGCATGGACAATTAGTGACGCCCATAAACGTTGCTGAAGATCCGCTGCAAGCGTCGCTAAAGGTCCAACTCACACGCTCATGCATGGCTCTGCTGGCACGCACTCCATGCGCCCGTGTCCCATGCACCTGCTAGCACTTCGTGCGCTACACACTGCTGCGCACACCCGCTATTGCGCACTCGTGCGCTATGCACGCTTACGTGCTGCGTTACATGTGCTAGTGCACGTGTGGCTGCTACTGCCCTTGGGTGGCCTAGATAGTGCCACTTGGCACGATCTGGGTTGCCTATCTTCTTTCATTTGAAAGTGGCACCACAGACATTGGATTGGGTCAATTTCCACACCGTTGGGCTACGATCGTCGATTTGAATCCACCTGTGCAATCAAATTTGTCGTTTGAAGCTTCGAATTGTGTCACCTAGTCCCTTGGTCGTTGATCTTCCTTAGACTGCATAAGGTGCTATGAGATTTTGATCAAGACAATCTCAGAGGCGTTGGACTCCGATCGTCGTCCTGATCAAATCCGGACGATCAGACCGTCAATCCGAAGCTCCAAAATAAATCTCCTTCTCTCCTGACCACAAAAGGACATGAACTAACCTATAATTTATACAGACTACTCTAAATGCAGAATGATGCATGCTATGCAATATTTATAATATGGAATGCATATTTAAGCTTAGGACATGCATAAATAGGCATTTTAACCTAAATGGATGTGTCTACATCATGGGGAATTTTCGATGGAAGGAGGGGGGTTTTACCTCGAGAAATGTGCCTAGGGACTTAGGCGCATTCTTGAGGTGCTTTGGAGCTGAGACTTAAGCTGTTTGAGGCTTGTTGAAGACGTCTAATTTGTGAAGAGATTTGATTATGATTTGGATAAGTGTTTCAGATCTAATTGTGCCTAACTATTGAGAGTAATTGGTGTTTCCAACCATCATTTTTTATTCTCTTTATTATATTTTTATTTTGAGATACAATTTCAGCGTTTATTGATTATTCATTGCATATTATACTTGTGATTGATTATTATGCTCATTACTTATCATTCCATTAGTTGAATGAATTGTAATATTTTCTCCCTGCGAATGACCTCGAATCTCATGATTTTTCGAGCAATTACAAATTTAAATGTCGATTCGATTTTCATTGCTATACTATGACACATTTTTCTAAACTACAACGAATTTTGACCCAACAGTAACTCGTCGAATTGTTTGGGCAGGTTCAGATCAACATTCCTCTTCAATATGCAATCAAATATATCCTTTCCTATGCCAAGTTTTTGAAAGATATTTGTATTCCAAAAGGGCAGACCAAACACCTAGGAAAGGTGCATCTTTCAGAGACAGTAAGCTTTGTCATACAAAGCAAGCTGCCTCCTAATATTTCTGTGATTATTGATGACACTACATTTAACCGTGCCCTTCTTGATCTCAATGCCTCTGTCAATATCATCCCCACTATTCTGTTTGAGGAATTTAAGATCGATGATCTAAACACCGTTGAGGTCACTTTGCAATTAGCAGATCGATCTTCAATCAAACCTATGGCGATTGTCGATGATGTTCTTGTCAAGGTCCAGAACTATGTCTTCCCAGTTGACTTTCTAGTCCTTAACATTGAGGTACCTGAAAGTCTGATCAATGCCCCTATCATTCTTGGAAGACCCTTTTTGGCCACTGCCAAAGTGAATATTAATTGCCATATTGTTAAAATGGACATCACTTGCACTGGCCAAACAATTACTCTGGATATTTTCAAATCCTCCAGGAGATTCCATGATGATAATTTCTTTAAAGACTCAGATACTGAAAATTTGGTGGAGGAAACAATGCTAGTTGATTCTCTTCCTGACCACAATTTCTTTGAAGATTCTGACTCTGAATCAGTGGTCGGAAACATTAATGACTTGGAGATTGACCTTCAATCAAAATCTCTTCCTAACTCATCACCAAACCCACCTACTCCAACATCACTTCACCTTACCACCCTAACTTCACCCACCCATCATACCACTAACTTTTCCCCTACTCCTTTTTCCTTGGACCCACCACTTGATCCCCCCAAGTATGGCCTTCATCCTAAACTAAAACCTTGGCTAGACTCGGGTATTTCATCCATTTTTCCAGCTCATTTAAGTCCTCTTCATTCTACTTCTTACCCTTTTGAGGACCATGAGGAAGATTTCATTTGGAGGGCATCCAAGTGTCCAACTATCTACATGATTAAGCATCTTCTGTGCATCGCTTTACGCCCGACTAAATGACATTAACGATAGCACTGGTTGGGGGGTAACCCAGCAACATTTTCTTTTCCCTCTTTCATTTTCTTTTTCAGGTTCTGCAAAAATTCGCCTCCATCCTGTCGTCTATCTCAGCTGATACCTTCTCCTACTCTTTTTCTTTTTCAAGAGGTCTTGCAAACCTTAAGCATGGGGGGGAGGGAGGGGGAGGGGTACTTTTAATTTTGTTTGGCATTATGTCATTTTTTTAGAAACTAAAAACATAAAAATATTTTGCATTTGCATCACATTTTTGCATTTGCATTCTTTTTGCATGACCTTCTTAAAAAAATGTTTTGATCACTTTTAGTAAAAGAAAGGACCAACAGTCGAACTTTAATTCAATTTAGGTACACCTAGGGTTTAATCATTAACAAACTAAGGATAAAGCCATGGATTCATTTGTTTGACATTTCAAGTCTATAAACGTAGACTAGATCAGGTATCTTGTAAAGAATTCCATCCTAACACTTGATGTTCAAGTAAGCTGATGGAAACATCATCATAGGCCTTAACTAAACACTTTTAGTCAGATTTGATAGATAAATGCTCCTACATAATCATCTAAGAGTCGTAATTCCATGTCATCCTATTTTGAGAGGAAAATAGGAAATCAGGGTTAATTCTATAATTTTAACAGCATATCATAAATATAGATTAACCACGGGATTTGCCAAGGGTTAATTAAAGGTAAAATGAGCATTAAAGTCCAATGAGTGGATCCATACTGACAAAAATGGGGTTTAACGCATTTCGAGAACCGTAACAGCATGTAAAACCCTAATTTTAGACCTGCTTAAATTAAAGAGGCTCTAGTCAAGCTAAAATTTATCTAAACCTCTTAAAATTCATATAAAAATATTCTAATAGGTTTGGTACTCTTAGTTTGACCATCTGAATCTATTTTGACCTTGAACAGAGTTGCAGATAGAATTCTACCCTAATTTTTGTTTCTATGCAAATTACCTAGTCAAATGTGGTCAAAACTAGAATTCAACTTTACCATTAGATTCCTTAGGTCAAAATTATATTTGTACCAAAATTTGGACCCAATCAGAGTCCATTTTACCTATTTTGCATCTCATTCCTTCAAATCTCTATTTCTTTCACTTAAACCCCTAGCTTTTGAAAATCTTTGCAAAAGGCCCCCAACTTCTCATCATTGTCTTCAAAGTTGTCCTTGCCACCATTGCCGGTGGGAACCCAAAGTAGCCGACCTTCAATCAGAGATTCCTCTCTGATTTCTCAACCAAATCCCTCTAAATTTGGAGGGAATGTTCCTAAGGGCCTTTTCTAATCGATTGCGCCGCCTCTCAAACCCTAATTCGAGCTTCATAGATCAGGAGAATGAGAGAAATTTTGGGGATCTTCTCCCTTAAATCTCTAGCTCTCCAAGCTTCTTCCCAAGCTTGGAGCTCTTCCTGAGGCCTTTAAAAAGATCCCCTTTGCAAGGCCGTGCTCCTTAACAAGTTCTAGGCCAAAAACTCCTCTCTTTCCTCTACCTCTGACCTGCTCCAAGCTTGCTCTAGCGACCCTCCTCCTCCGGCCTCTTCGTCCTCTGCAACATACCATAGGTAGAGAGAAACTCCTCTCCATCATCCGCACCTTGCCATACCTATGAGGAGCTCTCAGACTCTCTCCTCGTTGCCGTCTCCATCTCCAGAGCTCTCTTCGTCTTTAGCGTCGGCCAATCATAGCCAGCACCACACTCACTCTCCCTTCATCCATAAATACCCTCCTTTGACTCCTCTGACCTCCCTAACTCCTATTTGCTTAGAACTTAAGTTTGCACACAACTTTGCCTGTACCACCTCCACCTTCCTCAACACCGGTGTACCTCCGGTGAGCTCACATGACCACTCCACTTCACCAATCCGCCTGCCACCAAGTCCGCAAGCTCTGCCTCGCCTCACTAATCAAAAGTCCCAAAGAAATTTAGGGCTTTCATCTTCCTAGCACAGCACTCAGCACCACCACCTTTGCTCACCTTTGTCGACTTCTCCACGCACACACACACCTCCTTACTGCACAAAACCACCACCGTCACATTTGCCACACTCAGGAGAACCTCTTGAGCTTTTCTGACAGGGCCGAGAGGCCGTATTGCATGTTTTAGGTGTACTCCGGAGAACCACCGTCACCTTCATCTTCTACGAGCATCGCAGTACTGCTCCAACCATCCTACACCCTGCTATTGCCTTCTCTTGACGTGGCTCCAGGTCTTGAGGTGAGTCCAGGTGACGATCAAAGTAGCACGCATCTCCAGCTGCCTTGATTTGGTGCATACTTCAGATGTAGCTCACACGGAGCTTCGCGAAGGATTGCAGTGGGATATAGTCCCACATCAAAAAGCTTCAAGCACCTAACAACATACAAAAGGCATTTGCGATGTAGCCTCATTGCCTTAGTGAGCAAAGGGTGAGGTCCCTCTCCACGTGCATGTACACGCTCTCAGTCGCAACCCACGCAGGTGGGCTTCAGCATTGGATCCGATTACTTGGGTCTGGTTTGAGAATTAAGAAGAGAAACAGAGAGAGAGGGGGGAGGGTTTTGCTCTGCCTTGGGAGGGATTCGTGCCCTCTTCCTCTCTCAACACTTAGCCTCTGAGGACTTTGTTCAAGGCCCTTATGCCTCCATTGGTGCATTGCTACTGTGCCTCTTCTCTGAGGCTTAAGAAAAGGCCTTATGACTTGTGAGCTCTTGCTGGTTAAGGCATCCGAGGCCTTCGGTTGTCGTCTAATCTGGAAATTGATTATTTCTGACTCTGATATTTGATTAAGCATACTGTTCATTTATTTGAAGTATTTGTGAGCTTAAACTTAAGGGTTAATTTGATGATTCAAATTACCATTTTAACCTAATATTTTTGCACTGACTCTCTATACTTTTTTGGAATATTATTTTGAGCATTTCATTAGTTTCAATTGCGTATTATTTTTGATATTGTGATTAGTGGATTGAAATTGCCATATTTTGCTCCCTGCAAACGACCTCGGACTTCAAATTGATTTCGAGTTTATAAATTTAAGTGTTTTGTGTGATTTTTCATCCTATACTATAACGTGCTTCTTTAAACATCGACGATTTCTCAATAAACATAAGCTAACTATTTAGCAACCTAGATAGTACTTGGCTTAGTTCTCGATACAAAAATTTTCTTTTCTTTCGGAATCCTAATGTCAAAGATTTCACACATAAGCCAACACCAACCCTAACCCAAAAACATCTAAATAATTAGAAACTCCCTGTTTTGGCCTTAGTGAAAGACCAACACAGATGATTGGTGTGAGTTCCCACCATTGAGGAGGAAAATGCCTCCTTTGAGGATGCGATGTCAACATATTACTGCCTCGACACTTCTCTATACCTATATTTCATATCTTTAGATGGAGCATTAAGGCACAACTTTGAGACTTAGGTGCCTTGAACGGTGCTCTACCCATAGTGTCGGAGCAAGAGCCTGAGTTAGCTTGGAGCACCCCTTTACGCCACTTTGTGTTTTGGGGTTGTGAGGTCTTGGGGTGTGTCATGGATGGTACTATCTCAAAGTACCAGTGCTAAAGCCCCCTTGAGGATTAGTAAGGAGAATGATGATCCCAACACATCTGTAGTAGGACTAAGCTAAGGCTAAGCATGGGGGAAAAAACACACAATCGTATAAATTTATCTATCCCAAAAATGTTGGCTCATCACAAGCACTGACACCGGATATTTCATTGACTTACCACTTGCGAATCGAGTTCACGAGCCAGGGAAATCCTAACAGTGAAAATGGTTTCGGAATATGTGAATTTGAAGGGAGTTAAGCAGTGAATTCTCAAAGGATACAATGGTCTTGATTTGTCTAATCTTTGAAAACAAAGTTGAGTTTTGATGTTGTATCACTAATAAACCCCGTACCTACTTTAATTAAAAATCAAGCAAGGTCCTATTTTGAGCTTGTTCCTCAAAACACAAAAAGATGTTCTCTTAAGAAATAATGTGGTGCAACCATAATTTTTCTAAGGGACTAGCAAAAAGACAAACATGGGGGTATGATAAATGCCAGTTTATCATCAACCTTAATATCCATTCACATCTAGTTCCTAGCATTTTGATAGTTGCATTGTATTATCTCATTGCATTTAGCATGCATTTGCATTTAGGATTTAGAGCATGCATTAGCACTTATTTTACATTATCTTATGTAGCTACCATTTGATTGCTAGGGATGAATGCTTTGGAAATCACAGAAACTCTTACAATATGGAAGGCACGAGAAACAAGTGAGAAGACAGAAGCTCCAGAGTTGGATCCTAGCTTAACTCAGCTAGATCCAACTCAATCCCAGCTCATCCAAGCTCATGGCAGCTCATTTCTATTTGTCTTAGCTATTAGTCATGAACAAGCTAAGCTAACCTAGCTGAGGATCCCTCACTTAACTCTAAGGGTGTTCAAAAAACCCGCTAATCTTGGGTACCCGACCCGACCATCATTTTTGACCCTATTAGGTCGGGTACCCATTAAATATGACCTGTTACTTCTTGGGTCTCTGTTTGGGTACCTGTCAAGACATCCATAGGTACCTGTTAACTAACCCATCATATGACCCATCCATGATCATCCATATTGCCAATCTCGTAACCCAAGTAAGCCTACTTGCAACCCCCCTTTCCTCAGTTCTCACTGTGCTCGCAGCTTAATCCCAACCCATTGGCCATTACAACACTTATCCCTTCAGGTAGATCGGCGAGAGGGGGCTGCTAGCGGGGGGCGAGGGTTTGGAGGAGGAGGTCGCGTTGTAGACGACATTGATGGGGGTGCTGTCGAGGCTCCATAGGCTGGTGGATCTAGACTCGATCTAGCTTGCAAGGTAATGGATGTCGTCGAGCTCGGAGGCGCTCGAGGTCACAAAGTTCGAACCGAGAGAGGTGAAGATGTGGCACACGATGTGATCACTGGAGAGGGTCTCGTAACGATGGCTTCAGTGCTTTCTTCCCTCCCTCAATCCTTCAATGCGACTGATGTAAACACATTTACACTACTTAAGATGTCTATTTATGCATGTTCTTAAGCATAGGATTGCATTGCATACTATAAATATTGCATAACATGTATCATCTTGCATTTAGAGTAGTTTGAATAAAATGGAGGTTAATTGTCTCCTTTTATGTACTTGGACAGGGCAAACTTTTTATCGGGGCCTTGGATCGAAGATCCAACCATACAGATGTGATCAGGGCGACGATTGGAGTTCAACGACTCCAAGATCGCCCTAATCAGGCATCTGTAGCATCTGATAGTGACCGGGGAATCCTAGAAGATCAAGGGCCAAGATGGTGTAAATCCACACTTTAAACGACAAATCCGACCACACGGATGGATTTGGATCGACGATCGCAGCCTAACGACGCAAAAAATCAAGTCAATCAAACACCCGTGGCACCATCTACAACATCCAGAAGATGGACAGCCAAGATGGCACCACGTGGCACCATCTCAGCCGTCCAACCGGCCCCCAGCATCACCACACCTTCTCTTCTTCAATCAGAGTGTCGCTTCTCCGTCGTTGGATCAAGATTCAATGACTGTGTATGCGGCGCCCTGAATTCATCCGCACGACCATCCGTGCTACGCAGCGTAGTGGGCAAGGGAGTTATCGCGAGGTGCGAACGCAAGTTCAAGCTGCAATGAGCAAATGAAGGGTGCGGGCGAGCGTCGG
Source organism: Thalassia testudinum (assembly GCA_037157565.1). Lineage (NCBI taxonomy): Eukaryota > Viridiplantae > Streptophyta > Magnoliopsida > Alismatales > Hydrocharitaceae > Thalassia > Thalassia testudinum. The sequence continues at coordinate 139,764,602 of JAZHRO010000063.1, forward strand.
ATCTTGATCGGGCAGCCATCCGAGCTTCACGCAGCATCGCACACGGGCGGGCGTGCAGCGAAGCAGGCGGAGGCGCATCTTAAGTCGTCCGATCTTGCAATCGGATGGCTGAGATTCGTTGAACGTGCGGCGAGCGTTAGGCGCGAGCAGACGAGCGAGCGCACGAGCCCAATGCCCACTACACCCACGTTGGGGCTTTAGCGACGGTTTTGTTTGTCACTAAAGACCCCTTATTTAATGTTTTAAAGATGTAATGACTAATTTGCCCCCACTCCTTGCAACTATAAAAGGAGACCCCCTCCACATGAAATTCTCATCCCTTCCTTCTCTTTTCTACCTCTCCAAAGCTCAAGAGAAGATTGTCCCACACCCGGGATGCTCCTCGCGAGATAAAGTCCAAATTTTCGTCCCCGTTCGGAAATGGATCCCGCGACGACGACGTGCTGCCCCATTCCCGTTCTTCTGCTTCGTCCTCCTTCATCCTACTCTGTTCTCCTTCGTCCAGGCATCGTCCCATCCAGCTCATCCTCCAAGCGATCCTCGAGGAGGATAACTTCTCTCTCCCATTCTTCTTTACAGCTTTCTAGTGTAGAATTTTCCTGCTTTCTAGTGTAGCTAATTTCCTGCTTTCTAGTGTAATTCTTATTTGGTTTGATTGTATAAACACTTTGAAATATTGAATGCATGTTCTCTCTCTCTCTCTTTCTATCTCTCTTCCCTTTAGTCTGATAGCTTCATTGTAATTACATCGCCTCGCTTTTCAAAAATTCTAAAAAATATAATTGCGAATATAGATCAATGTATCCTCCCTGTGCTCGACCCGGAATTTCAATTTTAGTATAAATTTTATTTGTGGAACACGAGTTCTTCACTTTCAAGCTACAACGACAAGGTTTTAAAACCAAACATGTTAGCGTAGCAATTCGTACGTTCAACATTTTAGCGCCGTTGCCGGGGAGGCGACGCTCTTTGATTTCTTTTCGCATTTTCTAGCCTACAAATCATTTACCTCACTTCTCTCCTTTCTTATTGTAATTGCAGGTACTCTTTCGAGACAGACAAAATCGGTAGATCGGAGAAGAGTGCTATGGAAGGTTCTGTGAGTTATCCCCCACCTCCCACCCATTAGATTTTATTTCATCACATAATAACATAAACATCAATCAACCTAGGTGTTCTTATAAACTCTAAAGTTAGATTGTTTGTTGTTTGACACCCACACCCGCCCCAACCCCCACATTAAAAAAAGAAAATTAAAAAAAATCTCACAGAGGTACACAACCTCATATGATTTTCAAACTCAACCGGTAAACCGATCTTTGGAGTCGGTACACACATTCAAACACATAATTGAGTAGAAATCAGATTAGGTAATCACTTGTGTGCCTAATTAAGTGGTGCAACAGGCCAATTGTTTGAGTTGATTGGGCCGCACCACTTCAATTAAAATCAACTCATCAAGTAGCTACCACTTAGGTTCAACTCTTAAGGATTTACCAGGCACTCCATATTCTTTTTAAGCTTCAAAGGAAAATATCTTCACCTGTGCTTGCAAAATCTGGTGTGCCAACGAAACTTATTTGAAAACACCTAAAGTTGAATCCTAAAAGCTACTAAGCAAGATTTTAACTCTAAAATTCACCACGTCAAAAATAATCTTGCTTGAAAATCACTGGTTGTGCACACACACACAAATCAATCAATCATTAAGGGCACAACCCATTTAAAGGGCCCATCACATTCCAAAGCACATTCAAACCTAGCCCTAAATAAAACAGAGTAGATGTTAGCCTTAAGGATTCGATTTGCCCTTCAGAGCCCAGAACGAGATTATTTTCGTTTAGTCTGTTTCTACTATTCAATCTGATGTCTAGCTAGGGGAGTAGAGTCAAACGATCGTTGCTGGGGGGTACACTAGGAACCGGAGGCGCAAACCGAAGGAAGAACCTTCTCCCCAGTCCCTCCTTCTAACTGGTTGGATTGAACAGACAGAAGTAGATCAAATCGTTCCTTTATCTCAAGATGGGTTTTGGGAGTTTGTAGGTCTGTAGGCTAACCCACTTAAGGACAAGTTTGATTGTTTGTATTGCATGGCAACTTTCTTCCTCCCATTTCTCATGAATTCTTCCACATATTGCATGCATTCCCGCTCTTTCCCTCCCATTTTGAATTATCCTCAACATGACGATTATCCCGACTCGTACTATAATCAACCATCAGTTAGTTGGGATAACTCGAATTGGGGATACAGTTCCAGACCTCCGTGTTTAGGGTCTAACCTTGAACACTTTGATTGTGATTTTTATCCTTCTCAGAGCCACATCGATTATAGATTGTCAACCTTTCATGGACAACCTGATACGATCTACAATCAAGAAGGATACACTGATCCTTACCCATCCTCCGATTACACTGCCTTTAGGTCATCACCACCTTTTGAACAATCTGAAATGACCTATTATCATGAAGGGTATAACGAATCTCAATTCGTTAATTCCCCTGCATTGACCCCAAACTCGCCCAACCCTGAACCAACTCATTTAGTTCAGGTTAACCAGGTTCAAGATAAGGTTCTGGCTAACTTGAGGAATATCATTCAATCTTTAGAAGTTCAGCCAATACCTTGCATTGAGAGATTGGAGCCCCTGATTGAAATGATTGATGATTTAAACAAGTCTTTGTTGGATTGGCTCCAGGATGTTAAGGATAAGAACCCGGGTGAGTTTCTACTTAGGAAATTAGCGAAATTGAGGATGAGATTCGTGATCGCTTTGATTCAATCATGGGATCATTCCCAGGATAAACTCCCTTTAGGAAAGCCAATGACAGAACCCGCTCAGGCACCTGTTGGGGGGGGACACGTTTTACGAGGCTGACCAGATTGAATTAAATCAACCAATTAAGAAAGATATGATTTTTTCACCTGAGATCCCTGAGCCGGGGTACGAGGAAACGTATGTCTCCTTGGAACAGAAAGTGACAAATGATTTTGGGACATACATTGATGTAGATCCTGATTTCTTTGATGGTGAAGATTCAAGTTGCAAAGTCTCACACGAGTTTACAGAACACGATTTTTGTGAGACGATTGGACCTGAGGAATCTGAAAAATCATTTCATAGCCCAAGAACTGAGGAAACTGATCTTATTAGGGCACACATTACAGATCCAGAATCGCATTTTCTGGAGGATTCAATTCAATGCCCTGATTGTCAGTTACACCCCGCTGAGCTTATTGATTATTCTATTTCTTAGATAATTAGACCCAAGTCAATTTTGATTCTACCACATCATTTAGACTTGGAGATTTCAGATGGGGTGATTAATATACAAGAGGTCCTGGAATTTGACATGCTGAATGAGGAGGATAGGAGCCGAGAAGTTCTGATATGGGAAGCTAGTTCTGAAGGAAGTACAAGACTGAGTCAAAGGGTCCCTATTAGCTGAAACCATCAAATCAGGACCCTTACGACATTTGTTTTGAGGATGTCAAATCCAAGCACACATTCAACGATTATCCTTTTGAGCTTCAATTCTCTGTAACTCGACTTTTTGGTCTTGGGTTGCATCCTCATAAATTGCAGGCCCGACCTCGCTTGCATATAGATTTTAGGTTTTGGGTCATTTTTATCCAGAACCTAAGATATTCCTGATTATGGGGTATGGGTCTACACCACAATATGGTCCACATCTATGGACATCTACTGATAGGTCAGAGGATTCTTATGTTTATTCTGATTCTGACCTGCACTTGTGAATTTTCCATTTCTCTTCTTTGTATAGTGTGCCTAGCTGAAGGCATTAAACGCAGCACAAATACAGTTCTTTTTAGTTTTCATCTCAGAGCGAACCTGACATTCACGTAATTAAGGTGCTTTCTACGCTTTTCCACTGTGTTTTATGTCTTTTTAATACAATGAGGACATTGCATTAAATAGGCATGGGGGGGTAGATATTTATCTCTGAATTCATTCGTCAGCTCCGTAGATTTGTTTTATTTTCTTTTATTAAAAAATAAATTGAATTAGGAAAGAGAACTTGGGTTTAAGAAAATTTTCAATCTTAGGAAATATTACATTATGATTTGAACACAAAGACCCTTCAGGTCTTTGGACTTAATCAGCCCGTGTATCCACTAAAATGTGGATTTATTTTTTGAGTTCTCGCCAACCTGTGTTCTATTTTAGTTGGAGTAAATAAGTTTGGGTGATAAGTACACGACTTATCAACTTGCCCTCTGATTTGAGGGAATTTTTTAGTTTTAAGCATCTACACACTTTCTTTGCACTGACTCATTGTTCGGCGATTTTAACGAAAATTGGATAGCTAATGAACTTTCTAGAGTGATATGGCTAGCAAGTTATCATGGGTAACAGCCCATAGGTAGGTTGTCCAGAGCCCAGTCACTGGACCTTTCTCTTTTTGCTGCCCTTAGGTAAATCTTAGACCAGGGAAGCCACCTACTTAAAAAAAAAAAGGAGAAAAGAAAAAGAGAAATAAGCCACACTTCGCCGCATGAGTATGGATGGCAAGTTGTCAGTGGTAACAGCTCATCGACTGGTTGTCCAGAACCCAGCTCAATAAATGCACTGAAAATTCCCAAAACACTTAGGAAGAAGTGAAGAAGTAGAATAAACAGGAGAGATATACACTGGATTCACCCTTGTGTTGACCCCGTAAAAAAATAAAAGTAGGGAGAAAGCTACCGGTTGTAAAGATACACCTTTAGGTAGAATTTTTTTTTTAGGTTACCTAGAGGTGTAGAAATCTGAAGTCCATTTTAACTGTCGGTCAACGAGTCTATCACATTCACAATAAGATGCTTAAAACTCAGGGTTCTCATTAAATCTTGGGTGAGTTGAATGGCTGTAGAAAGCCACTCTTAAACCCTAAAATTTGAAAATCCAAAAAAAAATTAGAAAAGAGGAAAAAGAGAAAAAGAAATTTTTCTTTAAATAAGGCGAGGGCTTGAGGCGGTCTGCATTTCGGTAGATACTTGGGCACTGTTGTATCTTTGAAAGTTCAGATCCTAAGTAGACAATTTCTTAATGATTGAAAATAACTCATGCCCAAATAATCCAACCTAATTCTTTTATAAATAGCATATAGTTTTTGCTAGGGACTAACAAAAGATAGGCATGGGGGTATGATGTAAATACATTTACACTACTTAAGATGTCTATTTATGTATGTTCTTAAGCATAGGATTACATTGCATGCTATAAATATTGCATAACATGCATCATCTTGCATTTAGAGTAGTTTGAATAAAATGGAGGTTAATTGTCTCCTTTTATGTGCTTGGACAGGGCAAACTTTTTATCGGGACCTCAGATCGAAGATCCAACCATATAGATGTGATCAAGGCGACGATTGGAGTTCAACGACTCCAAGATCGCCCTAATCAGGCATCTGTAGCATATGATAGTGATCGGGGAACCCTAGAAGATCAAGGGCCAAGATGGTGTAAATCCACACTTCAAATGACAAATCCGACCGCACGGATGGATTCGGATCGACGATCGCAACCTAACGACGCAAAAATCAAGTCAATCTGACACCCGTCGCACCATCTAGAACATCCAGAAGATGGATGGTCAAGATGGCGCCACGTGGCGCCATCTCAGCCATCCAACCGGCCCCCAGCATCACCGCACCTTCTCTTCTTCAATCAGAGTGCCGCTTCTCCGCCGTTGGATCTTGATCCAATGGCTGTGGATGCGATGCCCTGAATTCATCCGCGCGACCATCCGCACTCCGCAGCGTAGTGGGCGAGGGAGTTATCTCGAGGTGCGGACGCGAGTTCGAGCCGCAGCGAGCAGATGAAGGGAGCGGGCGAGCGTCGGATCTTGATCAGGCAGCCATCCGCACTCAATAGCGTCGACGCGCTATCGCACGCAGCACTTCACGTGGCATCGCACGCGGGTAGGCGCGCAGTGAGGTGGGGGAAGGCGGCATCGCATGCGGACGGCTGAGATTCGCTGAACGTGCAGCGAGCATTAGGCGGGAGCAGACGAGTGGGCGCACATCCAATGCCCACTACACCCACGTTGGGGCTTTAGCGACAGTTTTATCCGTCACTAAACACCCCTTATTTAATGTTTTAAAGATGTAATGACTAATTTGCCCCACTATTTGCAACTATAAAAGGAGACCCCCTCCACACGAAATTCTCATCCCTTCCTTCTCTTCTCTACCTCTCCAAAGCTCAAGAGAAGCTTGTCCCACACCCGGGATGCTTCTCGCGAGATAAAGTCCAAATTTTCATCCTCGTTCGGAAATGGATCCCGCGACGACGACGACGTGCTACCCTGTTCCCTTTCTTCTGCTTCATCCTCCTTCGTCCTACTCTGTTCTCCTTCGTCCAGGCATCATCCCGTCCGGCTCGTCCTCCAAGCGATCGTCGAGGAGGATAACTTCTCTCTCCCATTCTTCTTTATAGCTTTCTAGTGTAGAATTTTCCTGCTTTCTAGTGTAGTTGATTTCCAGCTTTCTAGTGTAATTCTTATTTGGTTTGATTGTATAAACACTTTGAAATATTGAATGCATGTTCTCTCTCTCTCTCTTTATCTCTCTTCCCTTTAGTCTGATAGCTTCATTGTAATTACATCGCCTCACTTTTCAAAAATTCTAAAAAATATAATTACGAATATAGATCAACATAGCCTCACTGTGTTCGACCCGGAATTTCAATTTCGGTATAAATTTTATTTGTTGAACACGAGTTCTTCACTTTCAAGCTACAACAACAATGTTTTAAAACCAAACACATTAGCGTAGCAATTCGTACGTTCAACAGCGACAAACCCCCTCCTCATCGTCCTCAGTCACACACGCCTTCCCGAAAACGTGTGATGCTTGTACATTGTTTCCCATCGTCACTAGTACATACATAGTTCAGTAGTCATGTGCATTGCCCTCGACCATATCTTGAAGACATTATTACATGCTTTAAGTTTCTATTTTTTTTTTGAAAGAAAGAAATGACTACTACTATTAATAGTAGTCGCCAGGTTTTATTGATATGAGATCTATTATTATTTTTTTTTAACTTCTTAATTTTTTATTTTTTATTATTTTATTTATTTATTTACTTTTTTTATTTTTATTTTTTAAATTCTTAATTTTTTATTTTAAATTTTTATTTTTAGTTTTTTATTATTTTATTTATTTATTTATGTATTTTTTCTTATATTTATTTTTATTTTTAAATTCTTAATTTTTATTTTTTATTTTTTAAATTTTATTTTATTTTTATTTAATAACATTTTTCTTGTTAAATTTATATTTTATATAAGGTTATTTTTATATATTTACAAAATTATTTTATCATTTTAATTGATATTGTCATATATATTTTTATTTGTTTATAATTTTCTTTAAATTATATTTCATGTCTTTACATTTTTTATATTTTAGCTAAATTAGTTAATCGGTACCCAACGGGTACCCATGACCTACTTTAACATAATTGGATATCATATCTATTGGATTTTCGTTTGAATGGGTCGGTTCTGGTTATGACCCACTTGAGATTGGGTCAGTTGGGTCAAGTGGGAATGAGGCGGATACCCAACCCACGAACACCCCTACTTAGCTCTAGCCAACTCCTCTTAGCTCCAGAAGGGATATGGCTAGCTCAAGATAGCACTACTGAACTCTGCTTAGTAGCTCAACTAGCTAAGCTAGTTATAGAACTCACAAACAGCTCTTCATCAACTTCACTAAGCTCCAGAACAACTCAAGTCAGCTTGGGGAAGCTCCTTCCAGCTCCTCGTCTACTTAGTTAAGCTACTAACTAGCTTAGCTAGCTCGTCCACTACTCCAGCTCCTACCATACCCACTCTTCACCTTAATGGCCGTCCACCTACAATAAAACCACCACCTATTGGCACCTAAACTACCTCCCTTGACATCCTTTCAATTGGCACTAAAACTACCATCCATGGCATCCCTTCACTTGGTGCCAATTTGTCCTCCAATACACCCCTTCACCATGGTGCCAAGATGACCCTTTAACTACCATCTTCATGACCACCCAAGACCACCCTTTAATCACCATCTTCATGCCATCAACACCACCACAATCAACCTCTCCTTGGCACCAAAAATTACATCCCTTGGCACCTCTTCAATTGGCGTCAAGAAGACTCCATCAGCACCCTTTCACGGTCATCCATTAGGCCTTCTAGAAACCCCCATTTAGGAGCCAATAAAGACCCTCCATCTCCACCATTCAACAACCAATACACCTCATCCAAGCCCTTCATCTCCATGCCAACACACCATCTTCTAGAAGACCTAAGGTTGGCACCAACCCTTGGTGTCTCTTCATGGTGGACATCCACTAAGAGATGCCATCACCACCATAACTTCCCCCTCTACACCCTTTAGGATGGAGCCACTCATTCTCCACCATGTATCTTTCAACCACCAACCAAAACTCCATTGTAGCCCTACAACACATCTATGCCAACCACCACCATCCTACCCTATAAATAACCCATCCCACCACCTCATTTGAACCATCCTTTGCGAGCACCAATTCTTTTAATAATTATACCTAATATCCATGTCCAAGGAGGAGGAGAAGAGAGTTAATCAAAGGGAACACCTACCTTGTCTCTCCGGTGTTCACCTTCTCCTATCCTCTCCTTGGCTCCATGCCAAGGACCACATCACCTAAGGAGGAAGACCAAGTAGGGAGGAGCTAAAGTGGAGGACGTCCACCTTGGAAGGAGAAGCATTCAAGGAGCAAAGAGCTTCCCCTTCAGGCCCAGGAGCTACTGAGTTTGGAACGAGGATTCTTTTTGCAATTTGGGAGAAGCTTCTTACTTCATTTCTTTTTTTGTCATCTTACTGTAGTAGTTTAGGCATTCCTCTACTAGGGGATTAATTGTGTGGTGCCATCCACACAATTAAGCTCCTCAAGTACCTTGTAATTGTAACTACTTCATTTTAAATTCAAGTGCTTTTCCATATCTAGCTTCCATTTTTTTTGTGCTTTGAATTCTAGCTTTTTGTCAGTAGCTTTAGTGCACCACACCTCCTTTCTAATTGCCCTAGGCGCACTTGCCTAGGGTGAGCTTAGAAAGGTAGATTTCATTTCATTTACTTAGGCGTAATTAAATCAGCTTTTCGTGCCCTTATTATTTAAAACCCTAAAAATTAATAAAACCCAAAATACAAAAAGTGTTGATTAGAGTAGGCGAGAGAGAGAATCATCTAATTGACTAACAAATTGGCTTCCTTGGACGATCCTAGATACTCACCATATCTAGGTTTATAAATTTAAAAGTTTATCGGATTTACACTCTGCAATGACTTAATTCACATCTTTATAAAACCACGTAAAATCCACGTCACTTATCTATCTTCTGTCCAAGAATAACCCCTATAGCAAAATCTGATGCATTACATAATATTTCAAAGGTCTAGGACTAATAAAGACACACACACATATATCTAAATAATGCCTAAAAAATGCTAGTTTCATGGTAGTAAAGGCCTAATTGCATTTAGATAACTCATATTCTACATATCTACATTTAGGTCAAACAACATGCATTATGGGTTATTTCTATATTGATAAGCCTATTTTTGGATTAAACTGGTAATTTATAGTTTTAATGCAAATTAGTTTAGGAAGACAGAGAGAAATGGAAGCTAGAAGCAAGCTTGAGTAGAGAAACGGATGGAAATGGGTCATAAATGGACATAGTAGCTCAGAAATGGTCAAAATGGGCAGAAATAGCCGCAGAACCCAGAAACCCTAATCCTAATTACATGTGGCCTATGCTTAATTATTTTTCTTCACAAAAAATTCATATATTATCATGTGTATTATTATTTGGATGGAAGAAATCAATCAAGATACATTAATCTTCAATTAAATCCCTTGATTAATTTGGCTCCTTAAAGATCTCAAGTGTGAACATGACATCCAAGATTCTCTTTTGTATTCACACTTGGCGCCAACTTAAGAAACCCAACAGCTTCTCCATGAAATTCAAGAGGCTCTCAAATCACTTGGCTGTCCACCATGGTCTTTGGAGATCCACTTTCCAAATCTCAAAGCGTACTTTCCTAAATTGGGAATCCTAATCCTATTAGGGAACCTAATTTCCTTAATTATCTTGACCTACTTGTGGACCACTCAAGCCTCTTCCTACACATGTTGTGGACGTCCCCCTTGCTCTGTAACAAGACCCTCCATGACACCTTTGAGAAGTAATCTCTCTCTCCCTTTCCTTCATAGCCACCTATTCCACCTTCCTCCAAAACCCTAATTCATCCACCTCTTCTACACCTACCACCCTTCCTCAACCATATTGGCCATCCACAACCACCTTCATACCACCTCTTTGATGGCCATCAAGCCTTTCTGTTACAAACATGGGCATCAGACGTAGTTTAAGACGTCTGGGAAGTGTCCTAGACGTTTGGTCAGACGTCTGGAACCCTTCCCAGACGTCTGGTATTAAATTTTTTCGGCGTACGGGTTCGGGTCTGCTCGCCTGCACGCGCAGACTGAACCCGCCTCCTTCATTTTTCTCTTTCTCTCCCTACAGGCGCCGCTTTCCTTCTTCTCTCTCCCCGCAGCTGCCTTATAAGAACGCTCCCCCTCTCCCTCACCCTCACTCCACCATCTTCTCTTCTCCTTCTCCCTACCAGCGAGAGCGCGAGCGAGAGAGTGAGCGAGTGCGGCAGCAGCGGCTGCTAAGAGCATGCGGGAAGGAGGAGTGTTGCGAGAGGAAGAAGAAAGCTCGACCACGAAGGTGCGAGCTTGCCAGGGCAGCTAGAGCCAGCCGGCGGGAGAGCAGCGAGTGTGGGGTGGTGCGGAGGAGCTGCTGCAGCTCAGGCAGTAGGCGAACGTGGCACGACACGGCCGTGCGTCGCAGGCGGAGAGCGAAAATGGTCCTGATTCTGGGAAAAATTCCCAGAATCAGACGTCTGGACTCACGTCCAGACAACGTCGAAGACGTCTGGAGGAAGGTCCAGACGTCTGACAGGTACAATATTTTCCTACCTTCTCCTTTTCACGCGTGTACGGCCATGCAGCCGTCCGTTGCATTCTTCTACGCCTCTTCGTGATGAGAGCGGGTGTGTGTGTGCGTAGGTTCTGTTCGGGAGGGCGCGAGGGCTCACCATCCCACATGGATTAGACGCCTGGCCATAGTACCAGACGACGAAGAGGACCTCCAGACGTCCGGGGTGACAATCGGACGTCTGGGAACTAGGACCAGACGATTCAGCGGGCTTCTGGATGTCTAAAGGACTACGCAAATCGAGGTATGACCTGATCGACCTTTTAAGACGTCTGGAAGAAGTTCCAGATGTCTGATTTTGGGCAGACTCGTCATTTTTGACCCGTTTAGGGTCCGTTCGGAGTCCGTTTTCCGCGTTTCAAGTTTCGTTCTTTCCAGATTTATTTCCTCTACCTGTTTACAGTAATTGTATACTATTATGAGAAACTCCTTGTGATTGATCCTTGTGTTAGGATCCCATTTCGTTGCGATTTTAGGGGTTGCAGAGACGTGCGGGATTGCCGACCACACCCCCAGTACTCCCGGTTTCGCGGGTAGAGTGGCCCTTTAATTTATTTAACAAAATTTGTACAATCATGAAACAATTAATAGAGTCTAGGGCATTGCACGAACCCTAGGGCTGAAGAATTAGATTGAATAATAGATCCCTCGCGAGTAGGCAGGCGAGGGTGCACGGACTGTGGAGGGGCAAGACCCCTATTTGGTTACTGTGGAGGGGCTGGACCCCTGTTACTAAGAGGGCTCTCCCCTATACTGGTTCTGTGCTGTGCTTTGGGCGCACCTGTTAACGGAAACGACTGACTGCATGCCAGTGCAGGGTAGCTACCCGTGCACTTATCGTGTGTGCCGTAGTCACCGTTATGTCTGTCAGCGACCTTGGGGTGGTTGACTGAGGGTAGGACCACCACGGGGGACTCTCCCGGCCAGGAGAGCACCACGTGTTACTTCTACTTTTCGGAAAAGACTGCAATCAAGATCGTTCCCACGAGGAACATTCAAGATCAAGAGAAGGATCTGAGAAATAAATCAACAATGAATAAATGGAAAAATATAAATAAAGTAAAACTATAATAGCTACTGTACACTCTACTGCTTCTTTTAGCTTTTAGTTGCCACTCTACTCAGCGTTTCGCTGACGTGTCACCCTTGTTACCTTTTCAGGGCTAGGTGTTGAGCAGCCAGAGTCAGCGACTGCAGAGGACGTTGGGCCTAGTAAAGCCCAGTAGTGTTATCTGTAGTACTTTCTGTACTTTTCTTCTGCCGTAGTGAGTAGTTTTCTGTTACTCTTTGTACTCTCTTTATTGTAAGCTTCATGTTATGTACATGTTTATTTCTCTTCTGTTGTGGTGGTATATACTGTAGTATTTCCTTTCTTTTCTGCTGTATTTTGTTACTGCTAGTTATATACATGGTGAATGTGATTTATTTTACTGCTCTTTTGGTTACTTTCTCGTTGGACGACTGGGTCTTGGGATTAGTCGAGTTGGTCTGATTCTCGTGTCTCGTAGGGATTCGGGAATCGGGTCGTTACACTTTCTCAAGGGTTGGACATCCCCTCTCTCCATTTCCATCATCTCCATCTTCGAGTCTACATCACAAGAGCTTCATTTTTCGCGTGGAGATACTTCTTAGAGGAGGACCTTGGGGAGGAGCTTTACGAAGACTTTGTGGAACTTGGAGCACATGAGAACTTTGACGAAGAGTCTTGCATGTGGAGCCACATCATCTTCAAGGGTTTCTCTTACTTATCTTGTTACTCTTTCTTATAGAACTCTTGATTACTAACAATGATGATTAGTATTTCTTTTGAGATGATGTGCTTTCTTGTCATATTCGTGAGTGGCTAATTTCCTTTTGCGTGCAGGTTACGGGGTTGAATTGAAACGTTTTTATCATAGATGGGTTCTCATCGTTCTTGTATGGTTGAGTTGTTTCATGCGCTCATAAATTCGCATAGGATAGTCCAAGCCTAGGATCTCATATCCGAGTTGGGTTATAGCCTTAGCTGATCTATGTGGGATTAGACAAGACTAGGGGAGAGCAATAATAACTGATTTTGACTTTCCTAATTATCTTTTATTAGTTGATTCTATTTCTCAAAACTTGCCACATGTTTCACATCGATTAGAGTCTGTTTCGCATACGTTTACTTTTTTGAACTCACGTAGAATCTGATTTCTAATTTCAAAAATTTCTACAGTTGATTCTATGCTTCCAAAATTCATCAAATTTTGTTTGTAGTTAGGTCTTAAAGTAGGGAAGAATTGTACCAAATTTCATACCTAATTCCTAGTAGAAAAAAAAAGATAAAATTCATGCATTGATTGGGGTTCTCACTAAAAATAGAACCTGAAATTTCTAACTTGTTAAATTTTAGCGAATTAGTTACAACTCTGATTTGCACGAAATCAGTGGCTAATTCTTCCCTATTAAGTCTAATGTTAGGGATAAATTTGGTATATTTTTCTGGGGTCTCTAGGTTTAGGTTTTGGTCTGTACATTAGAAGGGGATCAGAATAATCCTTTTGACCCACTTGCCTTAGAAAATTAAAAAAAAATAGGAATAGTTTCAAAAATACAAAAAAATTCCCAAATTTGTCTAACTCATCATAGAACATAACCATATAATCTCCCTGAGGATTCGATTTGATTCGCACTTTACGCAATTATCTAAGTCGGTTATTAATTTTAGTGTTCTATTTTTTTGACTTGAGCACGTCACACACAAGGGACCAATCAAGAGGTTGTAAGATTGGGGCTTGGATCACTAGATCTTTTAGGTTCTCATATGCTTGGATGCAATCAGTAGTAAAAACAAAGGTGTCTTTAGATGATAGATTAGTTAGGGGCCTTGATATCTTAGAAAATCCTTAATAAATCTCCTATAAAATCCAACATGCCCTAGAAAGGATCGGATCTGTCTGACCGAGCTTGGTGCAAAAAGATTGGAAATCAATTCGATCTTGGCTCATTAAACCTCTAATCCTTTCTTAGAAACTATATGTCCTAAGACAATGCCCTTTTGAACCATGAAATGGCTCTTCTCCCAACTTAAAACTAGACTAACCTCTATCTAGTTTTGTAGTATTTTCTCCAGGTTGCTCAAACATTCTTCAAAAGAATCACCAGATTTGAGAAATCATTCATTAAGACCTCCATAAAATCCACCACCATGTCTGAAAATATTTCCATCATAAACCTTTGAAAGGTTGCAGGTGCATTACATAATTTGAAACACATTTTATGGAACGCAAAGGTTCCATAGAGACAGGTGAAGGCTGTTTTCTCTTGGTCTTTTAGATTGCTTGCAACCTGATTGTAGCCTGAATATCCATCCAGGAAGCAAGAATACTTCCTCCTTGCCAATCTCTCCAGAATCTAGTCAATAAAAGCTAGAGGAAAATGGTCTTTCTTTGTTGCAAAATTTAGCTTCTTATAGTAAATGTAGACTTACCACGTAATCGCAATGCAACTCGGGATTCACCCTTGTCACTTATAATCATAGTAAGTCCTTTCTTTGGTACGACTTGAATTGAGCTCACTTAAGGACTATCAGAAATAAGGTAGATAACACTAGCATTAAGGCATTTAATAACTTCTTTATAACCTCGCATATTCAAATTGAGTTGCCTTTACAATTCGTGAGATGGTTGCGCACCCTCTTCTAAATAGATCTTGTGGGTGCAATAAGTAGGATTTATTCCATGAAGATCAGAGATAGTCCACCCTATAGACTATTTGTGTTCACTTTGGACTTGAATCAATTTTAGTTCCTGATCCTAGTCAGATTGTATTTGATAATCACAGGGAGGGTTTGATTTGGTCCCTACTTTAGATTAGTGGGCAAGGGCTTTAGTTCAAGTTTGGTTGGAGCCAAGATAGAAGGAAACAAGGGTTCAGGATTTGTTATAGGTAGTCAATCGACTTGATGAGTCCATTGACGTTTCAAGTTGGGTGATGGGCCTAGCAGCTTGTTCACCTCCTTTGATTGAGGTTCTTTCTCTATTCTTCTTCTAGGGTGAGTCAAGTAAGCTAAAAGAGGATCTTCAATTAAGTTAATAGCCATACACTACTCAACATCAGATTCATCTTCTATATCATCAATTACCCCACAATCATCAAAATGTTTCATTGCTTTAAGCACATTTAATTCCATCTTCCTGTCTCCAAAGGCAAGCTCCATTTTTCTTGACTCACAATCAATGTGAGCTTTGGCAGTCATCGAGAGAGGTTTACCTAGGATGATTGGGGTGTTACTGAGCTTCTTAAGCGCTTCCATATCAAGGACTAAGAAATCAACAGGAAAGTAGAAATCCTTAACTTTGACAATGACATCCTTTAGAATCCCACACAGTATGGTAAGAGTTTGGTCGGCTAGCTGAAGTGTACATTAGTGGGCTTCTGGCCATCGAGTCTAAATTTCTCATATAGAATAATCAACATTAGGTTAACAGAGGCACCTAAGTCTAGGAGAGCTCTATCCAAAGTGATATCCCAAATAGTACAAGAAATCAGAGGGGCTTTTGGATCTTTCTTCTTGGAAGGTGACACACTAAATTCGCAATAGTTAATAACGTGCTCATTGTAGCGCAAAATCAGGATTGTTTTAAATTTGTAAAAATCGAACTTGATAAGTTTTCAAAGTAGAAATTGGGAGTCCAAGTCATTTGTAGGTAGGCGTGCAGAGTTAGCTATCATCAAATTTTAGACTTTTCTTTTGTCCCAATTCGGATTGGATTTTTGAAGTCAGACGCAGAAGTCAGATTCAAATTGAGAATAATTCAAGTTTTCAAATGTGGGTTAGATAAGCATAAACCATGTGGATTTTATTAGAGTTTTTTTTTCTAGTTTTTTTTCATACTAACAAAAAAAGTGAAAAAGAAGATTCAAGATCTATCTTAGGTCTTCACTCGCATATGGTGTGCATCTCATCGCAAATCTGCTTCGTGTACTTGCACAACAAAGACGAGGAGAGACACATGAGCTAGTCGCAGATCAAAGAAGAGTGAGATAAAAACAACAGAATTGAGCCATGCCTCCCCATCAACGATGTTAAAAATTGACATGTCGAAATTGCAATAGTAAAAAACATGGTTGTTGCAATGTGAAATCGGTAGTATTTTAAATTTGTAAAAATTGAATTTGAAAGGTTTTCAAAGTAGAAATCGGGACTTCGAGTAGATGTGCAAAGTTAATTATCATTTTCAAAATGCTCAACAGGAAATATCTTTGATATTTTCCTTTTTGTAATTTTTTGATATTTTTGATTTACAGACGAATATGGGTGATAATGCGAAACAACTACGTACTTAGGAAAGCGAACCAAATACTAGATATAAAACGAACTAACTACTAACCACGAGAACTAGCTACAAAAGCGAAGTAAATGAAAGCAAATAATTTCCAGCAAAATAAAAACATAAGAACAAAATAGACAAAAAAAACTTTTATTGCTATACGACAAATGATTACAACTAATGTGCGATAAAATGATACATACTAGAACTAGAACAAGGATTAACTAGAACAAGAATAAAGAAAACAACTAAAAATAAAATTGTAACTATAACTAAAATTAAAATGCAATTAAGACTAAATAAAAATAGAGAATGTAGCGGTGGAGATGACAACGGAAATAGAGGCCAAGACGTGTCTGGAGCATCCACACCAAAGGTGGTGTGGCCCCACCTTGATCAAGAAGAAGGCTTCAAGATCAGGGTGGTGAATAATGGTGAAAGGGAGAGATTTAGGAGAGGCCGTATGTGATATTCTAATGTGGAGTGGGGAGATTTGGAGTGGAAGGGTGTTTTCTGATATGGATGAAAAATAGATGGAGAAGGAAAGGATTGACGACCAGTAGCCGGCGCTGATGGGAGAGATATATAAATGAGAGAACCATGGGATAGAGAGTTCGATGGAAAAATTATAAGGAGAGAGAATGGCTGCGATTAAATGGCTGGCTTCGGTTGTAGGGATAGAGAGGAATCGGTTGATGGAGATTGGAAAAGGGCAATTCGAATAAATAAAGTGGAGGGCTTGGGATCGGAGAGATAGAATCGTGGGGAGGCGATCAGAAGTGATGAGAGAGGGATGGTCTCCAGGAAGAATGATGGAAGGGCCCGGAGGTGGAGATTAAATGATCGATAGGGAGAGGATGATGGTGGGATTTACGTTGAGAGAGAGAGAGAGAGAGAGAGAGAGAGAGAGGTAAGAATCGGCGGCCGGAAAACGAATGAGTGGGAGAGGGAGGAATCGGTAGGATGCTTGGGTTTTGTTTGGTGGGGGTTATTACGTGGGGTTTTGGTGCATGGGATAAGGGTTGGGTGGCGTTGAGTTGGCATGGGTAGGAGAGTACTTGGGGGATGAGGTGAGGTGTTGCATGGGGAGGTTACGTAGTGCACGGATTTGGTTTGGTTGTTTCCGTTTTGTTGGGATGTAATTTGGAAGCGATATAGGGCTGGCTAGTAGGGTTTGTTTGGGTGGATGTAGGTTGATTTTAGGTGGAAACTAAGGTGTATGGAGCGGGTTTGTTAATGGGTTGGGTGAGTCCAATTGATGAGTGGGCTCCTTCTAAGGTTGAAATTGGTTCTTGCAATAGAAGATAAATGTACATTAATGCATAGAATAAAAGTAGACTATAAAATGCAATAATTGAACATAAAATGGATTATTTACATAATGACATAAAAATGAATATAATGCCCTAACCTAATACAATTATGTCTAAAAAACACTTAAACCAATAATAGTTAGGCATGAATTATATAATTAAATATGAATTCATTACACCCCCCATGCCCATCTTTTACTAATCCTTGAGCAAAATCAAAAATAGAAATTGCGGGAAAACAAAACACGAGAGTATGAGCTTAGTCAAATTAGAAACATCAACCTCAATTTTTTACCAAAAAAAAGGACATTGTACACAAAACCTTAACTATGAAAACTCAACAGTTCTAAAGTACTGACTCAAATATAGATTGCCTAAGTCAAATTAGAGACTATTAGCCTAGGACTTGGGTCTCAAGAGAATTATTTTATGGCTTTGTCAACCTGCCTGACATTTGAATTGAACTTGAATTTTAAGCTTTCTGTGTGTGCAAAAAGAAATTGATTCCTCAATTGGGCAACCTTATTGAATTTTAAGTTTTCAACAAGACTAAGTGATAATTTCATATTTATTTATGTTAGTTAATGCCTAACTAATGTTAGTCTGAGGGTAAATTGGGTCAGATTGCATCCATATAGGTTAGATTACTCATTTTAGAGCATTATGTAAATAATATATAGTTTCGGGTTTTTATGCAAATTTTTCTCTTAGCTATATCTGGTGCCTTGATGTATCTGTTCATATGTGTGCAGGTACTAAATTTTAGGTTGATTGGAGTGTGGTTGAAGGGACTTCTGGATCTATGCTCACTTAGAGGAAGATTGGTTCTAGTTGGTGGACCTATTTGGAAACTCAATTAACCTTAGAACCCTAGCCTAATTAGGAGCCTAATTAGCCAACCGAATTGGCTAGCCATGAGCCTTGATTTTAGACTCAATTTGGCTAACCAACCTAGGTCCTATCCCTTAGGAAAATCAAGCCCTAAAACCTAGATCTTATCCACCTTAACAAACCTAAACATCCACCTCAAGCCTAACTCTATCCCTTCCTAAAACAACAACACCTAGCTGCCACCTTATCCTTCTAAAAACCAACCAAAGTGGCCAGCCAAATCCCTTAAAACAAACCCATATGGCCAGCCACCTTAAGTCCTTATCTCAACAAAAACCCAACCATCTCTACCCTTTGTCCTTGATCGTATGGCCCTTATTCACGTCCTTCCTAGCTGTCCCCTTCATTGAATCCTAACCCTATACCTTAGTGATCCTAGGCACCTTAAACCAACCAATAGAAAACCCCTAGGCACAACCCCCCTTAAGATCAATTCTTGCTTAGTTTTCCTACTTCTAAGTAGCACCACTAACTAGAACTAGTCTTCCACATATTCTTCTTCCTCCCCTTGGAGATCTTGGGTGTGCCTTCATATCTATGACTATGCCGCTGCTTCAGACTTCACCTTTGAAGCCCCTACTTTCTATTACTTTCATTCTAATTCTAGTTATAGTTAGAATATTCTTCTAGTTGTAGTACTTGTTCTTCTACCTACGCCAAACTCTTATCAACAACAACAACAACAACAACCAAGCCTTTTCCCACACTAAGTGGGGTCGGCTATATGGATTCTTTGCCTCCACACAGATCGATTTTCAGCCATTTTAGGACTAAAATTAAAGTAATTGAGGTCACACTTAATAGTTTCCTTCCAACACTTGTTTGGTCTTCCTCATCCCCTCTTAGCGGGTTCAGCCTCCAACTTCTCGCATCTCTTAACTGGAGCATCTAATGGCCTTCTTTGTAAACTCTTATCATTACAACAAAATTTCTAGTAGTTTTTTTTCAACTCGCCTTCAAGTTATTTGTCTACTTTTTATTCTAGTACTCTAGTTAGTAATTGCTTGCTAGTAAATTTCTACTTAGTTCTAGTTCTAGTCTTCCTACTTGCTATTAGACTTGCTTAGTTCACTAGGAAAGCGAAATTAGTCCAGTAGTCTCCCTGTGAATGACTCGAACTCCGTTTTGAACTTTGATTTCTTTACTCACAAGTTCAATTTGAATATAAATTTTAAGAGTTTTTATGCACTTATATTATGATGAAAGTGTATTTTTCACAATCATCTCCGCGTGTAGAACATTTTTTGGTGCCATTGACGGGGAAGCATAATGATTATTTCGCTTTCAATAGTTACATTTAGATTTGCATTCATTTGATCTAACTTACCTTTCTCTGTTGATTGTTTTGTGTGCATGAAATGCATGTTCACATGGATTCAGATCACGAAGTAATCTCGGAATAAAGTGCGAGTGAAGATCATGAGGTTAGTACCTTGCATCTTAGTATTGAGATTTGATTTTGACTCTTAGGAATATTTGTGTTTAATTTAGTTGCATAAAAAAAAGTCTTATATCATGTTTTGTGCTTCAAAGATCATATCACCTTGTAACAAGATTTGGATTAGTTTTTCACGCTAAACTAAAAATTCTATTTTGAATAATTGGTGTGACCAAAAATTCTAAAATTTTTACTATTTGATCCCCTTGCAATCAGAAACTAACCCACTAAATTTCACACAAAAATCCATTTTGTGCATCCTAGAAAAATCATTTACTTCAGTGGGTTCTTCTGAAATTTAACTACCAAAGTTCCAGATTCATGGATTTTTCTTGAATTTTATACAACTCCAAATTTAGTAAAATTTGTTTCATTAGTTTTTTGATCAAATTTAGTTTTTGAAAAAAAATTGGAATAGTTTTCAGAAGGTCGAAAATTACTCATTAGAGGTCTAATTCGGTTGATTTGTTATCTTCATTTGAAAATTCTTAGAAAAATATTTTTGGAGCCCTAAAAGTTTTGAAAAAAGTTATTTTGTGTGCTTGATCAAGTGGCATTTGTGAAGCCATAGTTGCATTGTTTGGGCCTCACCACTTAAATTAAAACGGATTCATCTCGAAGCTGCATGCTAGGGTGCCACATTAGGGTTGCCAGATTCACATTCAATATCTAAAGGAAAGAGATCAAGGTCCCATGCTTGCAAAATTTGCTATCTGTCCACTTGAACTTGTTTGAAAAGACATTGTAATTGAACCCTAAAATTGGTGATATAATTACTTGAACTTTAAAAGCCACATCACCAATTAAAAATTGTTTGTGGACCCTTGCTTGGCACTCACACACATAAATTGATCTAATTGGGCAACTACCCCCTCACGCCCATTATCTAATCCCATGCATAATAGATCCCAAGCCTTAATTAAACTAAAAGACGTGCTAACTAAGTTAGATTTTATTTCCAAACTTGACCTAGACTTAGTTGATTGAATCTGAGGCCTTGTCTATTTGTACTAATTGGTAATAAGAAAGGTCAGTGCGGTAATGTGTTAACCTAGCTCTAGTGGTGTGTTGCTGTGTGGGGTGTCCTAGGGGGTCCCATTGTTCTATCCAGCCAAGTAATTCAAGGATCAGATCAGTTAAGTAGGGTTAGTAAAACTTGGATTAAGTCCAATAGGTGCAACCTTTTAAGTCTAGATCTGATTGCTTGAATTGTGCACACTCATGTCTCTTTCCTATTCTTAACCTTGATTTCTTCTATCTATATTCATGGACTTCAATTCTTATTCTTCAAATCCTTTTATTCTTAATCTGATTTTTATCCCAATTCAAACCAACACTATTCATCTTCTAATTGGGATAACTCTACTTCTAATTGGGGATCTAACCAGGGATATCAATATCCAAGATATGATTCAAATTCCCCAAAATGATCTCAATCATTATCCCAATTTGGCTTTTACTTCCACATCTTCAAATTGGGATATACCTCTTTCTAATCTGGGATATGATTCTAATCTTGGATTTCAGTATTTGAACCCTAATCCTCCTCAAGCTCAATTCCTATCTAGGTCATTATCCCAAAATGATTATCTCAACATGACCTGGAATCAAGGAGAAAGTCCCCAAAGTGATTCTAACTCTTGTCCCACTTTAGGCCAACCCTATTCATCTTCCAATTAGGATACTACTGCAACTAAGCGAGGATATCGAAGGAGAATATATATATATAAGTGCTAACTAACTCTATCCACGTAATTCCGCACTCCTCCTAAAACTATACCAAACAACTTCCAATTTTTACAAAATCCATCTCATTCCAATGCTTGTGACGAGGGGAATCCAACGATACATATTGTGACACCATCCATTCCAAATTTCTCGAGAGTTAACTAGAGTTGAGCAAACCTACAATTTTTCATTTTTGGGCTATGTGACCCGATTCGTGTCCGACAAGTGGCGACGGATTCGTCGTGGCACACTTAATCGATGTTTAAGCTTGGATTTGGATTATAGGGGCATAACAAGAGATGCATTCCTTTAACATTAAGTTGGATAATTTTCATTTGGGAACCTTCCACTCAAACTCTCTTTTAGAAAGAGTCCACTAACCAAACACTCCCACCAAAGGCCCCTTAACAAATTTTGTTAAGACCAATGTGTGGGCTCTTGTATGAAAAATAAAAGGGATTTGAATTCCATCAGCCATGGATATAAAATTTGGGTTTGCTCGATTGTCAAAATAATTATGGATGTTTTCTAGGCCCTTACACTAATACCTTAGCAAATTAGACTCTTCAAGGCCTCAAAAATAAATTCATATCTTAATAAAAACTCGAGTTCATTAGGTCGAAAACAACCTGAAGAATCTAAGTAAAAGATTTATAATTGTTACGACCCGATTCCCGAATCCCTACGAGACACGAGAATCGGATCGACTCGACTGATCCCAAGACCCAGTCGTCCAACGAGAAAGTAACCAAAAGTACAGTCAAATAAACCACATTCATCATGCATATAACTAACAGTAACAAAAGTACAGCAGTAAAGAAAAACACTACTACAGTACATACCACCAAACAGTAGAGAATTAAACATGTACATAAACATGATGCTTACAATAAAAGAGTACAATTGTAACAAAAAATACTCACTACAACATACGAAACGGTACAGTAGGTGCAACACAAGTAAAACTACTAGGCTCTGCTAGGTCCAGCACCCTCTACAGCCGTCGACTCTGGCTGCTCAACACCTGGTCCTGAAAAGGTGACAAAGATGACACGTCAGTGAAACGCTGAGTAGAGTGGCAATCAAAAGCTAAGAAAATAGTAAGGTGGACAAGTAGCTATTATTTTTTTATCTCTTTCTTTATTCTTCCATTTACTCATTCTTGAATTATTCCTCAGATCTTTCTCTTGATCTTGAATGTTCCTCACGGGAACGATCTTGATTGCAGTCTTTTTCGAAAAATAGAAGTAGCACGTGGTGCTCTCCTGACCGGGAGAGTCCCCCGTGGTGGTCCTACCCTCAGTCAACCACCCCAAGGTCACTGACAGACGTAACGGTGACTACAACACGCACGATAAACGCACGGGTAGCTACCCCGCACTGGCACGTGGTCAGTCGTTTCCATTAACGGGTGCACCCCAAAGCACAGCACGGAACCAGTATAGGGCAGAGCCCTCTCAGTAATAGGGGTCCAGCCCCTCCACAGTAACCAAACAGGGGACTTGCCCCTCCACAGTCTGCGTACCCTCGCCTGACTACCCTGGTTTGCCCAGTGGTCCTAACAAGTTGGTGTAGGAAGGCTAGCAGAACCACGGGACCCGTGGGGTGGCTAGTGCTCTCCCTACACTAGTAGCTCTTCCCGATACTATGTACGCGAGGGCCAAAAGTCAGTACAAAGTGGCCAGACCTGACCCCGGGTCCCTGGGGTGGCTAGCTCCGCTCTGCACTAAACAGGGGGACAGTCACTCTCCTTGGTACTCCATACTCAAGGGCCAGCTCACTTCCGCAATTCCATTCCATTCACCTCTCAGGAGTTCTACTCCTAATTTCCCGTAGGGTTCATGCTCATATTTCTTTAACTAAGCCAATTTAGGTTTCATCATTTCAGCTTTATTTTCATATAGCCCATATTCTCAACAGTTAATATCCATTCATAACAAGCAACTGTTATCCAATTACAGGCAATTATCATTTTTCTTTCTACTCTTCCAAGACTGCAATTCATATATTTACGACATTTGTTTCGGTGTTTTCTGTTCCTAGGATTCATGCCACACCCTACGATCTATCATTCAATCTAGTTTTCTAGTCTTAGGATTCATGCCATACCCTAGGATTTATCATTCAATCTAGTTTTTCAATCCTAGGATTCATGACATACCTTAGAATCTATTAATTATCTCACAAGTGCATTAATGTTGATAAATAATTAAAGGGAGTCACTCTACTCGCAAAATCGGGAGTACTGGGGGCATGATCGGTAAGTCCGCGCACCTCCGCAACCCCTAGAGCCGCAACGGAATGGGGTCCTATCACAAGGATCAAACATAAGGAACTACTCAGAACAGGATACAAGTACAGTAAACAAGTAGATGAACGAATTTTGAGAAGAATAAAAGTTCAAACGCGGAAAACGGACTTCGAACGGACCCTAAACGGGTCAAAAATGACAAGTCTGCCCCAAATCAGACGTCTGGAACATCTTCTAGACGTCTTAAACGATGGTTCAGGTCATACCTTATTTCTGTGTGGTTCTTCAGACATCCAAAATCTCGCTAAACCGTCTAGACATAGTTCCAGACGTCTGACTGTCACTCCGGACGTCTGGAAACCCTCTCTGCTGTCTGGTGCTGTGCCTAGACGTCCGATCTGTGTGGGAGGGCGTGCCCTTGCGCCTTCCCGAACGAAACCTACACGCATACGCAACCGTTCTCAACACAAAAATGAGGCAGAACCCTTCGGCGAAACGACCTACATGGCTGTACACGTGAAAGAAAGAAGAAATGGAAATATCGTGCCTTTCAGATGTTTGGATCTTCCTTCAGACGTCTCCCGCGTCATCTGGATGTAGGTCCAGATGTTTAATTCTGGAAAATTTTCCCAGAATCAGGACCTCCTCGCCCTCCGCCTGCTGCGCACAACCATGCCGCACCGCGCTCGCCTGCTGCCTGAGCTACAGCAGCACCTCCCCAGCGCCACGCTCCCGCTGTGTGCCTACCGGCTGACCCTGGTTGTTCCGGCGAGCTCGCACTCCTGCGCTCTAACTCTTCTCCCTCTCGCTGCAACTCCTCCTCCCCGCGCACACACAGCAGCAGCTGCTACCCTCGCCCTCTCACTCTCATGCTAATAGGAAGAAGAAGACGGTGGAGTAATGGTAAGAGAGGAGAGGGGGAGGTATTTGAAGGCGCCGTGGGGAGAGAAAGAGGAAGAAAGCTGTGCCTGCAGGATGGGGAGGAAGGAGAGAGAAGGAAAGAGGGCAGCGGTTCAGTCTACGCGCGCATGCACGTAGACGCAAAACCGTACGCCGAAAAAATTAAATTCCAGACGTCTAAGAAGGCTTCCAGACGTCTTGAAAGATGTTTGATGCCGAGGTCTTAATAACAATATATTCTTATGGTTAGAGAATCTTGAGAACTTAAGTAACATCGTTCTTCCCTTACTTAGAAGTCAAAATTTTGAGTAGAGAAAAATCATTTCAAATCTTCTTCCTGTGTTCTTTTTTTAAATCGGACAAAATTTCTAAAGCCTACACATATACAAAAACTCAACGAAAAGTTACCCACCCCCATGTGCTATTTCATGTAATGTCCTCATTGTATGCTCATAAATATGTATGAAAAGAGAAGATATCACCTGAAATTGCTATGAGTTGATGCATTAAGGCTTGTTAGGTCAAGATCTACAAGACTAATTGAAGATCATTTTTCGCAAATATAATCTACGCGGTCATTGTAGTGTAAAATACAATATCAAAATAAAAACCAAACTCGTAAAGATTTAAATTAGAACCGGTGAGTTCGAGTAGAACATGGGGAAGCGAATGAATCTAACTACGAATTTACTAACTAAACTATCTATCTAAATGTGCAATCACGATAATCAAATTATGAATAGAAATGTGAACTATATTATTAATTGAAGAATTAATGTTTACAACTTTGGAATTGAAATAGCAAGAAAATAGGAAATGTAAAAAGTAGAAATCCGGTGTTGAGAGGGGTATGGATGATGAAGCTCGGAGATGGAGGATGCAGAGACAGATTAGAGTGACCATGTACAAAACCTCGCCAAAGACTGGCGGAGGATGCTTAGATGTAATAGGTTTGCACCTGAGTAGAAAAATGATTGAGAGAAGGCTTCAACCTTTGAACTCAAGAGAGAAGAGAATGCTCCATTTATGGCCATCCACTGAGGTTTAAATAGAAGATTTGGAGCCTTCCTATTAGTGGATGTAGGTAGGTTTGGATCAAGCATGTGTAAGGCTAGGATTAGATCTTGGAAAATCAAAGGTTATGGTTTAAAGTTGAGGCTAAAAAGATAGGTGGTTTTTGTTGGAACCTAATGGATGTCTACAATATAATTGGAAGGTGAATCACGGACTAGGATTAGATGTGGCATTTCAGATGGGCTATGGTTTTTTAGGTCCAAATAATTAAAGGTGTTGCAATAGCCTTTTAAGATTTATCTCACTTAAATTTTTGGCCTCCTTTTATTTTGAATTTCAAATTGCATATAAAAGAAAAGTTGTAGCTCTTGAAATCAGCTTTCAAACACAACTTGAATTACTTGATTTGAATTTACAATGAAAATGTTATGGCCAAAATAATAAAGATGTATCAGGCTCTTACGAATTTAGTAATTAAGATTAGGATTTGGTTTAGGATTAGGTTTAGGGCCTTAGGATCTAGATTTAATGGTGAGGATTAAAGGTGCAAAGGTGGATTAGGTTAGGTTTTGTAAGATTGGTGGTGCAAATTGAGTGTAGGTTTGGGCTAGTGGGATGGTCACCTAGGTTAGCTTGGATAGGATTGGGTGAGCTTAATTAGAAAATGTGAGCTCAATGGATTTGGCCATGGCAAGGAGCTCCATTTAAGTTCAAACTTGAAACTTGTATATACATTAATACACACAAAAAGTTAAAACATATAGATAATGGAAATATTGCATAGAAACCCTATAAAATGTAATATTTACATAATAATGCAATATGACCAAACTAGCCTATTCTAATGCAATCAAACCCAAATTATCCTTAGACCAGAAATAGTTAAGCATGAATTACTTAATCAAATATGAATATATCACTAACCTAATATATAAATGTAAAACTATGTCGGGTTGCCTCCCAACAAGCACTAAAATCTTCATCTAGATGAATATGTTATAGAGGATGTATCCATTAATTCTACCAAGAGGGTCCATATCAAGATTGAGATTTGATTATGAAGTTCAAAGATGAGATATCCACAGATGTGGAAAAGTTGATGATGTAGCCCCATTCCAAAAGGTTGGATACTTGTTAAATAATGAAAGTTGAATTCATGTACCCATTGCCTTTCAAGGTTGGGTATATGAGGAGTGATTCTTGATTTAGTTATATGCAACTTGAGTTTAAAATGCTGGACAGTTGATAAATGCATGAGGTAACGTGATTGTGTCCATTGATATTAAAGCCAAGGATAGAGATCACATGATTGCAGAAACTTAGGTTCCATGAACCTCGCACTACACTTTAACTTGAAAGGACAATAAGAGTCTTCAAAAAATGTGGGAGTTGTAAAATGTAGAGGAACCCTTTGATTTAGTGATTCATCTCTTTTCAAACTCTCATTTTCATTCCCATTATGATTGTCAAAAGAAGCTATCTCTTTAGTATAATCCTCCATATCATTCAACTCTTCACATGAAATGACTTTGAATATTTCAAACCCCTCCATCTATGCCCCTTAAGACACAAGGAGGTGGTTTGAACTTGGTTATGCCAAATTTGTAATTAAATGTAAGGATAAATGATTCGATTTCTAATTTGTTAATAGTTAATGTAAAGGTGATGCTAACCAAGAAATTGTCACCCATTCCAAGTGGGATTCATTCATTTTTAACCTCACCCAGATCAAGAAAGAAGTTTTCATCGAATTCAAAAATGAATTTCTCAAAATCAGGATGAATGTTTGTTTCACTTTGAAAATGAACTAACTCATATTTAGGTTTTATTTTCACTGAAAGATTCTTCATTTGAACACTATCGACAAAATCCAAACCCTTCAATGAGAAATTTTCATTGATTTGATTGCTTTGATCAAGATTAGACTCCTCAAGTAAAGGGTCCTACTCTTCTTTATTCTCCACCTTAAACTTCCAATCCTCATATTTGAACTTTTCATCAAAATCATTTGGCCTCTTTTGGAGAATCTCAAGATCAATGTGTAGCTCAAACTTTAGATCATTAACACAAAACTTATAAGAAGAAAATAATTCCTGCTTAATCTCCTCACATGATTATTCTCTAAAATCTTTCTTATGCTCTACCCCTAGTTCACTTGATTGATCCCCAATATGATTCAATTTTAATTTTATTGGGTTCCTTATCATTTAACTCAATTTCAAGGTTTCCTATGTTTCTCTCTAGGAGAGCCTCATTGATGTTTGCAAGCTTCATTTGTCGTTCTTTTTCTTTCATCCCCTTCAAGAGGGGCGATAATGTTTGATTGATGTCATACATCATCTTTTGAGTTTCTCAGCTACTTGGCATGTTAATTATTTTAGATATGAATCATTTTGCAAATTTGAATCCTGAGTCAAGTCTAGATTTTAGTTTTATTCAACAAGTAGACTTTCAAGGGCATCATCTTCAGGTCCGTTGGAAAGTAATATGGTATCATCTAGATCTAATTCCTCAAAAGGCACTAATCCACCCTTTATTTTGCTCCAGAAAAGTTCCAGTGAAGGTTCAGGTTCAACACGGATCCTGAAATTAGATCGATCATTTTCAGGTGAACTCGAGAAATCAAATGTGCTTACCTTGCAATCAAGTAGAGGAAGGGTTGAAATCACATCCATATTGTAGGTTTGATATGTAGATTGTGATGTGAATTTAGAAAATTAAGCTTGATTATGATTTGATTCTCTACTTGCATATTGAGGCTAGAAGGTAGGGTATGCATAGTCCATAAACTTGTGTTGATCACCATTTATCAGGATAGCATAATGCGATCCATTCGAAATAGCTTGAATCATATATGGCTCAAATTAGTAAGTAGATAGACTTGGGCAACTATGGTTGTAGGCAGGTGTAGTCTGATTAAACATGTAGTTAGATTAGCCATTTGGGGTTAAGTCAAAGTAAGAGTTACTGGTCTAACTTTGATTTGATGATTCATCTGGAATGTGGGGTTTGGGTGTCAACATCTGATAGCATGGCCCTAAATAAAAGTAAATGTTGTCGAACACAAGAGATGGGTTCGCAAATTGAGATGGTCTTTAGTATGTTTGGTGGTCTGCAGCGAAGTTATTGTACCCATATGAATCTATCAACTTCAACTTGTGTAGAGTGGGTGTTCAATATAGTTTAATTAACAAGTCATTTATGAAGATGTTAATAGGTGGGCAGTATTCAAATTGAGGGGCTAGTTGACTTTGATTTTAGTAAGAGTAAGCCATCTCATGTGTATGTGCCATCAAAAGAAATATAGAGAAGCGAAGAGAGACAGATGATAGCCTATCCACACAAACAAGCAATCCAATGTAGCCTAAAAATATTTAATTCTATGAGACCTACAAGCCTTAAAAGGCATGATAAGACCTGCAAGCAATTACCTCTTTACTTAAAGTCAATTTGGCTAAATACGGGTCGGGGTACAGGGAGCATTTCCAAAGCTTTTGCTAAAGTTCTAATTGAGTAACCTCCAACCCACTTAAGTCGTTTGATTGTGATTCTCACAGCCAAGACACCTGATTTAATCATAAAAATTAAGGTAAACCACTTGGATAAACCCAAAATTGAACCCTTAAGACTAGAAATTATCCAATGGTAGGACCAATGTCTACTCAATTTTAGGGCATAGGAAAATGTAGATGCTTGGAATGTTATAGGCATTTTGGGGGAATATGACATTAAAGATTAATTCGATATATGGATGTAACAACCAAGCAAACATGACCTTTAATTTTAAAATTCTTGTCATTTAAAGTGCTACCCTAGTTAAATGGGCTTTAGGGTTCCCCTTGCCTCATTTAGAGTTTTAAACAATGTTGCCGTTTGATGAGAACCTCATCATGAGCTATAACTAGCTCATTTTGACCTAATACAAAGGATAAAAGCTCCTACATAACTCAAGGGAAGGCTTAACTCAGAGAATTCTGAGTTTGAGAAGAAAACAAGTCATAAGGGGTAAAAATGTAATTTTACCAGTATAATCTACATACAGGTCCAAACATAGGTCAAACAAACCAAATAAGAAGGAAAGTGGGATGATCTGATAAGGGCTACAGCAATTCCAAGGAACTAAATGATAATCTGTAAACTAAAAACAAACCCACTTCAATTCGTGAGGTTCGAGGAAAAGTAAAAATAGAATAAACCCTCTAAAATTCATAGAAAAATAATCTCTAGGGTTTAGAACCTTCAATTTGGCCTTCGGAACCCTTTTTGACCTACATTGAGAACCATGCCCAATTAATAACTTAATTTGGGTTTTTGCGTAAATTGACCGGTCAAACAAGGTTTAATATAGAAATAAAATTCACCATCATAATCCTTAGGTCCCAATTAGTCATGTATAAAAACTTCAGCCTAAGAGGAAACCTTCTTGACTAACTTTACACTTTGGTCCTCATTTATTTACTTTTTAGCCCTCAACTTTTGAACCCTCACATTTCTACCCCTAACTCTCCTTCGTTCTTTGCATTCAGGTCCCTCCTGCCAAAACCTGACCAGCACCATGCTCCGGCGACCTTGCGCAGAGCATGGCGCCGCGCAGGGTAAGGGGGAGGGTCTGGTAAGACAACCGGGGGTGCCCTGCGTCGTCAGCCGTCGCAAGAACACCCCCCTGGTCGCTGCAACCCACCATACCGGCCGTGCGAACGCACAGACGGTATAGGTCTCCATCTCCGGCGTCCTCCGGCGAGGGAGACACGTCGTCTCCCTCCGCCCTCCTCTCTGATTCCGCCTCTATAAATATCCACGTCGCTCCGCCGTTCTGAGCAGCTCGGTCCTGACGGAGAAAGACCCCAACTTCCTCTCTTCCCACTCCGACAGGGAGCCCTTCAGCTCCGGCGGCCTCTCCCCTTCCTCCTCGTCGCTCTGCCGCACTACCAGCTGCAGGGTTGCCCTCCCTCGCTCTTCCCGCGCCACGCCGTACCCAGCTGGCGCCTCTCCGGCCCTCTCCTCGCCACCGCCCCTTCCTTCGGGCATCTTCTTCTCCGGCGATAGTCGATACGACTGCCGCCTTGCTCCAGCCCCTTTCGTCTCCGTAGCTAGGTCAGAACTACTCCCCATCTCCCCCTCTTTCTTTTCCTCACTGTCTTTTATTTGATTAAACCCTCGACCGCTCCTGTCCACCGTCACCCCCCCCTTCGTCTCCGGCCAAACTCCGGCGAGACGCCCCCGCCGCTCCACAGCCCCATACGCCTCGCCGACCCTCACAGAACCTCCGCCTCCTCACCCTGATCAACCTCCGCCCTTCCATTTCCCACCACTCGCCCTCTGCAGACCCCCCGAACAAACCCACTTCTCCGCCCGCAGTTTGACCTAGGGCGACCCTCACGCTCCGCCCCGCCGCCTGCTAGACCCCCCACGACCTTCGCCGTGCCACGGCGAAGGTTCTCCACGTATCTGATTAGGCCGAGAGGCCGTTCCTCTGTGGACAGGTATCTCGACTGCCGTCACCATTGCTGCGTGGAAGGAGCACCTTCAACCTGCAGCTCCAGGTGCGACTCCCAGGCTGCGCGGGGCATCTCCGCGAAGCGTCCCAGACTTGCAGCTAGGGCAAAGGCCTCGCGTGCAACCACGAACTCCTGCAGCTTCCTCAGCTGCGGGCGCCCAATTGGGGTGGGACATTTAGTCCCACCTCGTAACTTTTCAGAGGAGCGCGCCCGCATAAAGGCAAAAAGTGCCTTATGTTCGTTGCCTCCTGAGCACGGGGTGAGGTCCCTCTCACTTACCCGCTCGACTCGGCCTCGTCCGCGACCACGCCCCGCGGACTTGGCCTGACCCGACTAAGCCCGACCTGCACTCCTCGCCCACCACGCACGCCGGTGGGCCTGGACCCGAGGACGACCCGTACCCGAATACCTAGCAGCTCTGGGAGAGCTTTCCTAAGAGCGGCTTCCATGAGAGAGAAACGCGGGGGAGAGGGTAGAATTAGGTTTTGCCCCTCTCTGATCAAGCTGTGCAAGTGTGCAGGCAAAGAAGAAGAAGAAAGATGCCCGCTGAACAGAGAAGAAGGCCGACGAAAGCTGAAGGAAGGAGGAGCACCGAGCGGCACTGTAGCAGTGGTGGTTTAAGTCGTCTGATTGGAAAATCAGACGACGTCCTGAAGGCAAAGAAGGAGAAGGAAGGCGAGGCAGAGGAGAACACTGAGAGGCCAAGGGAAGACTCTGCAGAAGAAGAAGAGCACGAGAAGAAGATCTGAAGAAAGGAAAAGAAGAAAGAAAGAAGAAGAAGAAGAACAGGACCGCAAGGGAGAAGAAAAAGAAAGAGACGAGCAGAAACAAGAACTGAAAGAAGAAGAAGAACATCACTACTGTTGCAGATAAAGAAGAAGAGCAAAGGAAGAAAGCAGAAGAGCCAAGCAGAAGAAGAGAGGATAAGCAAAGAGAAAGAAGAGAAGAAGAAAGAAGCCAACAAATTCTCTCTCTCTCTTTCTTTATTTTTGTAAAAGAAACTTGTACCCCTAGAATACAACTTGCTCCCTGAGTTCGACCTCGGGAACTCTTTATTTTTCGAGTAAAAAATTATTAGCAAATGATGGCAATAACTATTTGTACTACAACGACTTAAAAAAGCTAGTTGCTGCCACCGTTTCGCCAGTTGGCACCGTTGCCGGGGAGCAACGGCTATTCTAGAGATAATCAAATTCCTGTTTTTACATTGCTAACAATCTCTCCTTTGTTGTGCAGAAAAATACAAGAAAATCGAGAAGACAAGCAACCGCACGACAACCACTCCAAGGACAGGTAAAATTCTATCCTCTCAATCCCTAAACTCTAAAGAGGAAGAAAAGAAAGGAACAAGCAATATAGGTCTAACCTGTCTTCTATACTCAGTAAACCATCAAAAGTTGCATGTTTTCAACCCATTATTACTGCACACTATTAAGGGTATTTAAGGGCTAACACATTCTTGCTTGAGCCCTAATTACCCAACAAAGAGCTAACTGGACCAAGTAGAGCCAACCTAGGATCCAACACTAGGGATTTAGAGACACACTCCTTAAGCAAGAATTGAGAAAATCAAATGAAGTGTGCCCAAGCCCTTGTCTAAAAATACCTATTCAAAGAAAACCTAAAACAATTGGCTCTCTAAAACACTTGAACCCTAAAAGACAAGACCCAAAAACTCTCAAAGGAAACAAGAGGTAAAGTTGCCCCCTTGGGTCAACCAACCTTAAATTAGGTCACTCTTTGCACTCAAAGAACTAAAGTTCAAGTGTAACTTTAAGCACCCTAATCTTAACCTAAAATTGGTAGACTTAAGAGGTCAAGATCCCCATTCTGGTCTACCTGGAACCGCAGTGACAAGAGAGGTCGGGTGGGGAAACCCTGTAACCCGTGGGGACGCTCTACCGTGTAGGGGTCTTTGCGGGACTCTCCCTCTCTGGCTGCCCAGGTAATTCTCAGGTGGACGATCTTTCTGATCAAGGGGTCCATCTGCCCCGCACCTCTATAGTCACCCAACACATTTTTGGGTGTCTTGATTGGGTCCAGCACCTTCTAAACTCATCTCTTCCAACAGTGCATGTACGGTAGGAGGTCCTTAAGACCACCCTTAAGACCTCCTTTAGAAATTCACTCTCGTCAAGGCCAAGCCTCGACGCCCGTGTTTGTGCAGCAACCCCCTCACATTATTCTCTCTTCTGATTCAGAACCAAGTTCTTCTTCTTCCCCCATCATGGCTCAGCCAGTTGAGGAAGAAAACAATCTGGAGCACCAGCTCCAGCGACTCAATGACCTCTTCCAAAACTTCGTGCACCCACCACAGCGTCCTATGATGCGGGACCACTACAATCCTACTGCGGTGGCTATTGAGCCTCGAGTCAGAATCCCGACTGGAGGACCTGATTCTGAATTGAAACCCAACATGATTCATGCTATACCTAAATTCCATGGGCTTAATTCCGAAGATCCCTTCCAGCACATCAAACAGCTAAAGCATCTGGCCCAAACTTTTGGGTCAGATGCGCAAAATCGGGATATTCTTCTCATGAAGATGTTCTCCTTTTCTCTTATCAAACTCAGACCCAGCTGATCAACACTTGGGAAGAACTTCAATCCGAGTTTTTGAAGAAGTTTTTTCCCGT
Organism: Thalassia testudinum; assembly: GCA_037157565.1. Lineage (NCBI taxonomy): Eukaryota > Viridiplantae > Streptophyta > Magnoliopsida > Alismatales > Hydrocharitaceae > Thalassia > Thalassia testudinum. The sequence continues at coordinate 139,798,616 of JAZHRO010000063.1, forward strand.
TGGTCGAACCAACACCTTGCGCCATCAGATTACGCACTTCACTCAACAATCAGGAGAACCTCTCCATGAGGCATGGGATCGTTTCCAGGATCTCATGAGAAAGTGCCCCCATCACGGAGTTCCTAAATGGGAACAAGTCCAGTCTTTTTACCAGGGACTCCGTGAGGACATCCGTCTTTTCGTCAATGCAACCTGCAGAGGAAATATCATGGGTCAGCATGAAGACACCGTGTGGGAGATTCTCGAAAACATGTGCGAGAACTCCATCAACAATGACTCCATGGGATTATTCGACAGGACGAATACCCGTGCATCGACGAATCTTAGGGGAGCACATGAGACGCAGGGCCTGTCCGCATCAGTCTACCTGGAAGTAATGGCCAGTCTATTGGACAAGGTCTCAATTATTGAAAAGAAGGTGGACGAGCTGACTCAGCATTTGCAGCGAGCCACCTCTGCGCATAACCCTTTCGCACAACCTCCTTCCATAAGGGAAACAGTGCAAAACATTCTCCATCGACCTTCTCCTAGGATGGACCCATCATCCGAATCTTTGCCCGGTGGTCCTTCCGATTCCTTCTACACCTACCAGGGGAATTCCATTCCCTCTTTCTCTGACTCTCTGGAGGTTCCTCAGACCTGCGAGGACCTCCACGCTATCCAGAATGACCCATTCTCCAACACCTATAACCCTGGATGGCGAAACCATCCTAACTTTCAATGGGCGGGAAATTCCCAAACCCAAAGATCATCCTTCCAACCCCGCCCACAACCTCCTCGTCCTTACCAGCCGCCTCAGCCTCGGCCCAACCCTACTTACCCATCTGGGCCGAATCAGGATCAAATGTCCCTTATCCTTCAGACCCTGGCTGACATTCAAAGAACGAATGCGGCTATCCAAAAACAACACAAGGACGAACTTACAGAGGTTCGTAACCAATTGACCCAGTTGGCCAACTCTCGCCAGCCGGGTACTCTTCCCTCCCAACCTCTGCCTAATCCTAATAACGTACCAACCCAGCGGCGTGTTATGAACCCAAACCCGGGCCATGCCCATATGATTTATCAGCCCCCCTCTGTTCCTTCACCTGACGGGATAGAGGCCTCCACTTCTTTTGCAGGTTACCAGCAGCAAGCTATCTTACCCAATCCCAACCAAAACTAGGCAGGACTTAATTCCGTAACAACCCGTAGTGGTAAGGAAACACAAGACCCACCTCATCCGAACCACTCCAAGCCGGGTATTGATCCCAAGCCTAGGACAGTAATCCAGGACGTCCCCACCCCTGTCCCAGATCCACAACCTGGACCTATCCTAGAAGAACCACCTAAGGTCCCGTTTCCCGAGGCCTTGACCAAGGGAAAGAAGACTACCAAACCCGTGGCCCCTGAGAAGGACCTGGTCAAGCTCTTTGAGCAGGTCCACATAAACATCCCCTTGATGGATGCAATCCGCCATGTACTAGCTTACGCACGATTTCTAAAGAATATATGTACACCCCAGCGTAAGCCGCGAACCAAGGGAGGGAGCCCAATTGTTCTGTCAGAGCAAGCCAGCTCTGTAATCCTCAGTAGACTCCCACCCAAGGCAAAAGATCTTGGTACTCCCCTGATTTCCTACAAGATAGGTGGTACCCAATTTGATTGCTAGACTTGGGTGCATCCATAAACCTGATACCCACATCCTTACTTGACCATCTAGAAGAATCTGAGCTAAAACCAACTGAGGTGACATTACAATTAGCAGATCGATCTATAAAGTCACCAAAAGGGATTCTCGAGGATGTTATCGTAAGAGTGCGGGATTTCTATTTCCCAGTGGACTTTATAGTCTTAGATATGGACGCACCTGAGAACCCTAGGGATACACCAATCATTCTAGGGAGACCTTTCTTGGCTACTGCTAGAGCCAACATCAGCTGTGAGGAGGGCCAAATAGAGCTTAAGTTTGGAGATCAAACCCTAAAAATTGATATATTTAAGGCCCAACAAGGAATTAATTGCGGTGTCATCGAACAAATTTGTGACGTCAGGACTTTGGTTGATGAACCACACTTCCAGAATGACTCGATTATGCCTCATCAACCACAGAAGGATCTTGACCTGCAAACAGAGGAGTTGAATCCAGACATACACAACCCAGTAACTCCCACCCTTGAACCTCACATCTACATTGAACCACCCGCTGCTGCTGAAAACCCTGTCCTCGAGTTAAAGCCTCTTCCTGCTCACTTGAAATACATCTTTTTGGGTTCTGATCAGACCCTTCCTGTGATTATCAATTCCAACCTCAATCCCGAACAGGAATCCTGTCTGATTACTGTTCTCCAGCAACATCGCAGAGCCATCGGGTGGACTCTCGATGATTTGACTGGAATAAGTCCCTCCTATTGTACTCATCATATCTATTCAGAAGAGGGCACACGACCTTCTCGTGAAATGCAGAGACGCTTAAACCCCAATCTGCAGGAGGTCGTGAAAAAGGAGATCATCAAGTGGTTAGATGCCGGAATTATCTACCCGATCTCCGATAGTCGTTGGGTGAGCCCAATTCAGGTCGTGCCCAAGAAGGCAGGACTCACCACTATAACGACTGAGACCGGAGAAATCATTCCTACCCGACTAGCCAACTCGTGGAGAGTCTGTATAGATTACCGCCGACTCAATTCCTCCACGAAGAAGGATCATTTCCCACTACCCTTCATTGATCAAATTCTCGAAAAACTTGCGGGAAATAGGTTCTTCTGCTTTCTTGACGGGTACTCCGGTTATAACCAGGTGGCAATCCATCCTGAGGACCAAGAAAAGACCACGTTCACCTGCCCCTTCGGAACATATGCTTTCCGAAGGATGCCTTTCGGTCTTTGCAATGCACCCGCTACTTTTCAGCGATGCATGCTTGCCATATTCTCAGATATGGTAGGTGATTATCTGGAAGTCTTCATAGATGACTTTTCAGTTTTCGGAGCATCATTCGACGATTGCCTCCAACACTTGGTCCAGATACTCAGGCGGTGCATCGATGTGAATTTGGTTCTTTCCTGGGAAAAGAGCCATTTCATGGTGCCTGAGGGAATTGTCCTGGGACACTCAATTTCGGAAAAAGGCATCCAGGTGGATCGAGCTAAGGTTGATCTGATTTCTCACCTTCCTATGCCTAGCTCGATCAAGGACATCCGATCTTTTTTGGGGCATGTCGGTTTTTATCAACGATTTATCCCTGATTTTTCAAAAATCGCGCGCCCCCTGACCACTCTTCTCTCCAAGGATGTACCTTTCGAAATTTCGAAGGAATGCACTCAAGCATTTGAAATCCTGCATGACCGAGTCACCCAAGCCCCGATCCTACAGTCCCCTGATTGGTCTCAACCCTTTGAGATCATGTGCGATGCATCCGACTTCGCTGTAGGAGCGATTTTGGGGCAGAAAATTGACGGGAAACCTGTGGTTATTTACTACGCCAGCAAAACACTCGATGAGGCTCAGCATAACTATACGGTTACTGAGAAAGAGCTGCTAGCTGTAGTATTTGCCCTAGAAAAATTCAGATCGTACCTTCTGGGTTCCCGTGTCATCATATACTCGGATCACACAGCTGTGAGGCATCTCCTTGCAAAGAAGGACGCGAAACCTCGATTAATCCGATGGATCTTGCTGTTGCAAGAATTTGACCTTGAGATTCGCGACAAAGCGGGAAAGCAAAATGTGGTAGCTGATCACTTGTCCCGTCTTCCTTCTAAATTAATTGACCCTTCCGGACCCATCACTGAGCATTTTTCCGATGAGCACCTGCTGACTATCAGTACTAGCCTTCCATGGTTTGCTAATGTAGTAAATTACTTGGCATCTCATCAGATCCCGTCCGATTGGCCGAAGGCCAAGAAGGATAAATTACGCTCCGATGACAAGTATTACATTTGGGAAGACCCGTACCTCTTCCGCATAGGTGCTGATCAGATCATTCGGAGATGTGTCCCGGAAGAGGAAATCAGCAATGTCCTCTCTTTCTGCCATAACCAGGCATGCGGTGGCCATTTCACCGGGAATAAAATCGCATCAAAAGTCCTCCAGTGCGGCTTTTACTGGCCCACACTGTTCAAAGACGCGTACAATCACTGCAAGGCATGCAGTCGTTGCCAGACTTTGGGCAACATGAGCCATCGCGACATGATGCCTATGCAACCGATTCTAGTATGCGAAATCTTTGATGTTTTGGGGATTGATTTTATGGGCCCCTTTCCTGTTTCGGATGGTTTCGAATACATTCTGTTGGCTGTGGACTACGTGTCCAAATGGATCGAAGCCATACCGACCCGAACCTGTGATTACAAAGTCATTCTCAAATTCATTCATCAAAACATTTTCTCAAGATTCGGGATTCCTCGTGCAATAATCTCTGATAGGGGACCCATTTCACAAATGCTCAGTTTAGGTCACTGATGACCAAATACGGGGTGTCTCACCGAATCTCTACTCCTTATCACCCCCAAACTAATGGTCTAGCTGAGCTGTCTAATCGGGAGATCAAGAAAATCCTGCAAGTCACTGTTCGGCCTGATAGGAAGGACTGGTCGTCCCGACTTCCGGAAGCATTGTGGGCCTATAGGACCGCCCACAAAACCCAATTAGGCATGTCTCCCTTTAGACTGGTGTACGGAAAGGCGTGTCACCTTCCTGTCGAACTAGAACATAAAGCCTATTGGGCAGTACGGAACTGTAATCTAGATCTTTCTAAGGCTGGAACCCACAGAAAACTCCAAATCAGCGAGATCGATGAATTATGCTTAGACGCATATGAGAACTCGCGAATCTACAAGGAGCGGGTTAAATCCTTCCATGACAAGCATATCTCAAGAAAGATCTTTCATCCTGGTCAAAAGGTCCTACTCTTTGATGCCCGACTAAAATTCTTCCCAGGAAAACTGAGATCCAAGTGGGTCGGACCATATTTGGTCCGACAGGTTTTTGGAAATGGAGCAATCGAAATCAGTCCACTCAGCCACGATTCTGAACCTTTCATCGTGAACGGTCAGAGACTCAAGCCGTTCATTGATGTGACTTCTACTGATTTGGCTGAAGCATCTTATATCCTCCATTCCCCTTGAGCTTATTGCGCCCAGCCGATGGCGTAAAACTCAGCGCTTAACGGGAGGCAACCCGTCATTTTCCTAAAAATCCAAAACCTTTTTCTGACACCTTTTTGCACTTAAGGTTCACCCTTGTAGACAGCCAACCCCACCTCAGATGCTTGCATCTGGGATTAGAAATCGTCCGCAAAATTCAACCCGACCCATTCACTCATCCAAATTTCTGTCTTAAGGAATGAACTAAGTTAAATAAAAACCCCCTAGGTTACAATGAGGACATTGCAAATCTTAGGCATGGGGGGGTATAAAAGTGCAAAACTTGTAAGAAAAGGTTTCAAAAAATAAATAAATAAATAAAAATAATAAAAAAAATTTTCACATATGCCAAAAACACCATAAAAATTAAAAATTTTTGGAAAAGAATAAGAGGAAAAAAGGAGAAGGAAATTTTGTGAAGGAGAAGAGAAAAGAAACAAAATGAAAAAGTAGCACAAAATTATGAGAAAAGGTGATAGTCATTAGTAAGGAACTAAGGAATTAACCTAAGTTCTAGACCTCATTCAAGAAAATAACTGAAAAGTGCATAATGAGATTAGTAAGAACGCAAACCTTAGGCATTCTTGAATAGACTCTTAGTACCCATTAAGATCTGGACAATCCTCAAGAGGTTGAGGAAAATGAAAAGCTGAAGTATTAGGTCTAAGGGTTAGGGAGTATTTGGCCTCATTAACTAATTTTTGGTTTACAGGACTCAGTAACCTAAGCACCCTAACCTCACACACAGCCTGGTTCAGTAAGCGTAAAAATCAAAATCACGCAGAAGCGTCGCAAAATTCTGAAAAGTACACCTAGAGTAGGAGCGGCCAACCAACACAAGTTGATTTGGACGAGTTCCCAGCGCGGAGAGGCAGGAAATCCCCTCGAAGATGCGTAACAAAATATCATCTCCTCGGTGCTTGTCTCTTAGGATATTCACATATCCTACTGGGGGCATGTAAGCACTCTGCTGATTCAGATTCCATGGATGGCATTATCTCGAAGTGTCAATTGCCAGGGTCTGGATTCAGCCACGGAACACCATGGATGGGATTATCTCGAAATCTCAATAGCCAGGGTTCCGGGGGTTGCCATGGGCGGTGCTATCTAGAAGCATCGACTGCCAGGAACCCTTGAGGATTGATGATGGGAGCAAGGAATCTGATACAGACCGTGTTGAAAAGCCAATCCTAAGCTAGAATTAAAAAGAAAAAGAGAGAAAACTCTCCAAACAGAAAAAATTTTTATCTCTCTCTCTTACAAAATGCACTGCGAACTGAGCCAGGGCTAAAATCATTTCAAGCACGGGTGCTTTAACCACAAAGTCCAATAAACCTTAGGTTAGTTCTTGTGGGCCTTAAAAACCTTTGCTAAGGACTGAGGCCAAGGCTAGACAGATTTGGATCTTGATTGGTACTAGAGTACCTTTTAGGCCTATGGTCAGCATTCTAACCTAATCTAAGCTCAAATGAAAAAGCACTTATCTGAAGCTATTAAGAACTTCATGATCTAGAACAAGGGTTGAAACCTTAAGTTTTTGCTAAGGGACTAGCAAAAGCTAGGCATGGGGGTATGATGAGAACCTCATCATGAGCCATAACTAGCTCATTTTGACCTAATACAAAGGATAAAAGCTCCTACATAACTCAAGGGAAGGCTTAACTCAGAGAATTCTGAGTTTGAGAAGAAAACAAGTCATAAGGGGTAAAAATGCAATTTTACCAGTATAATCTGCATACAGGTCCAAACATAGGTCAAACAAACCAAATAAGAAGGAAAGTGGGATGATCTGATAAGGGCTACAGCAATTCCAAGGAACTAAATGATAATCTGTAACCTTAAAACAAACCCACTTCAATTCGTGAGGTTCGAGGCAAAGTAAAAATAGAATAAACCCTCTAAAATTCATAGAAAAATAATCTCTAGGGTTTAGAACCTTCAATTTGGCCTTCGGAACCCTTTTTGACCTACATTGAGAACCATGCCCAATTAATAACTTAATTTGGGTTTTTGCGTAAATTGGCCGGTCAAACAAGGTTTAATCTAGAAATAAAATTCACCATCATAATCCTTAGGTCCCAATTAGTCATGTATAAAAACTTGAGCCTAAGAGGAAACCTTCTTGACCAACTTTACACTTTGGTCCTCATTTATTTACTTTTTGGCCCTCAACTTTTGAACCCTCACATTTCTGCCCCTAACTCTCCTTCGTTCTTTGCATTCAGGTCCCTCCTGCCAAAACCTGACCAGCACCATGCTCCGGCGACCTTGCGCGGAGCATGGCGCCGCACAGGGTAAGGGGGAGGGTCTGGTAAGACAACCGGGGGTGCCCTGCGTCGTCAGCCGTCACAGGAACACCCCCTGGTCGCTGCAACCCACCATACCGGCCGTGCGAACGCACGGACGGTATGGGTCTCCATCTCCAGCGTCCTCCGGCGAGGGAGACACGTCGTCTCCCTCCGCCCTCCTCTCTGATTCCGCCTCTATAAATACCTCCGTCGCTCCGCCGTTCTGAGCAGCTCGGTCCTGACGAAGAAAGACCCCCACTTCCTCTCTTCCCACTCCGACAGGGAGCCCTCCAGCTCCGGCGGCCTCTCCCCTTCCTCCTCGTCGCTCTGTCGCACTACCAGCTGCAGGGTTGCCCTCCCTCGCTCTTCCCGCGCGACGCCGTACCAGCTGGCGCCTCTCCAGCCCTCTCCTCGCCGCCGCCCCTTCCCCCGGGCATCTTCTTCTCCGGCGACAGTCGATACGACTGCCACCTTGCTCCAGCCCCTTTCGTCTCCGTAGCTAGGTCAGAACTTCTCCCCATCTCCCCCTCTTTCTTTTCCTCACTGTCTTTTATTTGATTAAACCCTCGACCGCTCCTGTCCACCGTCACCCCCTTCGTCTCCGGCCAAACTCTAGCGAGACGCCCCCGCCGCTCCACAGCCCCATACGCCTCGCCGACCCACACAGAACCTCCGCCTCCTCACCCTGATCAACCTCCGCCCTTCCATTTCCCACCACTCGCCCTAGACAGACCCCCCGAACAAACCCACTTCTTCGCCCGCAGTTTAACCTAGGGCGACCCTCATGCTCCGCCCCGCCACCTGCCAGACCCCCCACCACCTTCGCCGTGCCACGGCGAAGGTTCTCCACGTATCTGATTAGACCGAGAGGCCATTCCTCTGTGGACAGGTATCTCGACCGCCGTCGCCATTGCTGCGTGGAAGGAGCACCTTCAATCTGCAGCTCCAGGTGCGATTCGCCCAGGTGCGACTCCCAGGCTGCGCGGGGCATCTCCGCGAAGCGTCCCAGACTTGCAGCTAGGGCAAAGGCCTCGTGTGCAACCGCGAACTCCTGCAGCTTCCTCAGCTGCGGGCGCCCAATTGGGGTGGGACATTTAGTCCCACCTCGTAACTTTTCAGAGGAGCGCGCCCGCATAAAGGCAAAAAGTGCCTTATGTTCGTTGCCTCCTGAGCACGGGGTGAGGTCCCTCTCACTTACCTGCTCGACCCGGCCTCGTCTACGACCACGCACCACGGACCTGGCCCGACCTGACTAAGCCCGACCTGCACTCCTCGCCCACCGCGCACGCCGGTGGGCCTGGACCCGGGGACGACCCGTACCCGAATACCCGGCAGCTCTAGGAGAGCTTTCCTAAGAGCAGCTTCCGTGAGAGAGAAACGTGGGGGAGAGGGTAGAATTAGGTTTTGCCCCTCTCTGATCAAGCTGTGCAAGTGTGCAGGTAGAGAAGAAGAAGAAAGACGCCCGCTGAACAGAGAAGAAGGCCGACGAAAGCTGAAGGAAGGAGGAGCACCGAGCGGCACTGTAGCAGCGGCAGTTTAAGTCGTCTGATTGGAAAATCAGACGACGTCCTGAAGGCAAAGAAGGAGAAGGAAGGCGAGGCAGAGGAGAACACTGAGAGGCCAAGGGAAGACTCTGCAGAAGAAGAAGAGCACGAGAAGAAGATCTGAAGAAAGGAAAAGAAGAAAGAAAGAAGAAGAAGAAGAACAGGACCGCAAGGGAGAAGAAAAAGAAAGAGACGAGCAGAAACAAGAACTGAAAGAAGAAGAACATCACTACTGCTGCAGATAAAGAAGAAGAGCAAAGGAAGAAAGCAGAAGAGCCAAGCAGAAGAAGAGAGGATAAGCAAAGAGAAAAGAAGAGAAGAAGAAAGAAGCCAACAAATTCTCTCTCTCTCTTTCTTTATTTTTGTAAAAGAAACTTGTACCCCTAGAATACAACTTGCTCCCTGAGTTCGACCTCGGGAACTCTTTATTTTCCGAGTAAAAAAATTATTAGCAAATGATGGCAATAACTATTTGTACTACAACGACTTAAGAAAAGCTAGTTGCTGCCACCGTTTCGCCACCGTTGGTGGTGTGTCTTCCTTTAATTAATGATTAATGCAGATGCATGTTCAATTGTAGGAAAATTAATTACAAAGTATTAGAATCCTTTAAAGGTAAGTGCTAATAATAAAATAACTTCTAATTGAATGCAGGTTTTAGGGTGACACATTTTTTATCATTTTTTTTAAAGTAACTATCCTGAACAAATTATGAGATAAGATGAGTCAACTTACCTATTAGGCCAGTTTGGATTGGCCTAAGGTATTTGCCTATAAAATACACAAATCAAAATGAGCCAGATGAACCAGTAACCTTGAATATAAAAAAATATAACTAAATGCATAAAATGTGGTAAAAAGAAATCTAGATTTGTCACCTCATCAGCAATATTGCCAAAAACTAACCATTCTATTTGCAAGGTGGCAAAAAATGTTACTTGTTTATTAAAAATTACTAAACTCTCAAAATGAAATATGAAAAAGTGTAGCGGTAGTCTGAGTCATCCTAAGGGAGGAAAAGTCATCCAAATTACTTTCTACTAATCAAAACTATATTTTTTTAACTTTTAGGATATTTTTTTAGAATTTTATAATAAGCGACAAGAAATACACTTAATTCTAATGACTAATCCAATATTAACAAAATAAAAGTGCACAAAAAAGTAAGGAACAAACTAACTACTAATTAGAAATTATGAAACTAATGCAAATATAAATAAATCACTAAAACAAGATTTTATTAAAGTTAAACAATGTCAAATTACAAAGTAGAAAGAGAAAGTACAGAGAGAAAGAATGACAAAGAGAGAGAGAATGAGCAAAGCGGTCTTGCTATAGTAGTGGCAAGTAGGCCGCATCACTAATGTTGACTACAATGGTAGAAAAGTGGGAATTCGGCAAATGTTCCCCATGCTCAAGAAAGTGGTAGACGAAGAGAGGCAAAAGAGAAAGGGAGAGAACTAAAAGAGAGATATGTTGTATGAGATGTGTTTAAACGGAGGGTCATAGGGGATTAATTTATAGCCTCCATAAATCCTAAAATCATTAGGATTATGAAAAATTTCTCCCTTATTAATTTAGTAATTTTGGGGTGATTTAGAAACTCTAAATTCATTTAGGAATGGAATTTTCCCTTGATTTTAAGGATACAAGTCCTCTTTGGGCTCTTTCCCCTCCGTCTCTTCCCTTTTCCTTTTATTCCCCCATTATTCTTTCCAGGAGTTTCATTTTCGAATTCTATCTTTGACATTGAGTTCTTTGTCTCATGCTCTTTCATATGAGACTAATTTTAAATATACTTTTCTTGAACTTTCTTTCACTTACATTAAAAAATAAATTATATAAAAATGTAAAATAAAAATAAAAATATGCTAGAAAAATAACGAAAAATAGCTAGAGAAATTATGCAAAATCATAAGGCAATCAACCACAAAAGGATCATTATGTATCGTTTATAGGTGTTTGAGATCCTTTAGAAAGGATGAAGCCATTAAATTACATGACGCCATTCTTTGATCAACGTTTGTTTTACTTATAAAGGATTCTTCAACAAAAAGATTAAAGTGAAGTCCTAAGAAACAATTATCCCAAGTACATTCATAAATGTTGGGAAGGTCAGGGTTGGAAAATACTTAGCTTCTACATCCAACCATGCATTGTCTAGTTTATTACTGCTACACAGTTGCAAGCAGACATGGGTCAACACCCCCTTTAGTATGTCACCAAGTAGCTATACTGAAGGTATCTAAGTACTCCACCCTAGGCAGAGGCATTTCTATAAAATTTTGTGTGGCATCCTAATAAATAGCTTTGATGGTGCCATTGAGAGGAGCGTACACAAAATATTGGGAATTAATTTTTTCTCCTTATACTGTCAAGTATCTTGGTTATCTTCTCGTCCACTAGAGGGTGGTCTACCGAACTCTCTATGTTGATTCTTATTTGTTAACAAGAAGTCATCTTTGTCATCTCTTGGGCTTTTGAAGCTCTACGCATTTTTCATATAGTCAATGAACTATATCTCAAGGATCCTTTAGTGATAACTATCGAAGATTGCAAGTTTAGATCATCTCAAAAATTATTCATCCTAAGACCATTCATCAATGCATTTTCTTCCTCATGCTGTTAAACATTTGAAGTCTTCATTAACTACTTTGTGAATCTTTGCAGATATGTGATGTATCGTCTAGACTGCCTGTTAATTATGATTAATTAATCATGTAATAGTATAGTGTCGCAATCTAAACGGATGTCATTTATTTATATATGTTCATTAGTTTTATTTCAGGTCATCACTAGGAGGTAGTTATTAATATACATCACTCTTTATTATCCAAAAATCATCTTTTATTCCTAAAATCTTAAGTTTATTTATATCTGAATGAATAATGAATGAAATAATCAAAGAATTAACTAATCTAAGTCAATTATGTACAAGAATGAATGAGGTATATTAATGACAATGCCTCAAAGATATATACAGGTATAAAGACATTAAAAACTAATTTAAACTAACCTAGGTTAATTATGTACAATACTATCTGAGTAATGCCTTAATATTGGCACAAAAAGAATATCTATATATAATTACATTACATCCTATACTAACATATATAAACTATATACACTAACAAATATAAGCATCACTAAAGAGCCTTGAAATTACTTATATAAAAAATAAGGCAAAAATATATATTTAGTTTCTAATATATACTCTCTGTATATGTACAAATATACTATAATAATATATATATAATGATTATACATATATACTCATTATATATACTAACATATCACACTAACACTTAGACACACATTTAACACACACTCAACTCGCAGCTAACAGTAACTCTCTAACACTCAATCTATGCACATACAACTCAACACTTAACTAATTTGGCCTTAACGTAACTCAAGTTAACACACTCTTACCAAAAAATTTGGAATTGGCAAGCCCAATGCCTTGCAGGATCTACAACCCATAGGGGTCAGATCAACCACTACCAAACTTGGGCCCTGGTGTTTAATTAGTTTTTTTTAGCATAATTTTGGGCCAATACCAGCCCACACAGATCGCTCACGGCCCAGTCAGGCCTGGGCTCCTAGCCCGCTCTCAATGCATAGTCGAATCAAAGGTTAAGTGGGTATTTGATGGGAACACCATCATGAGCCTTAATTAGCTCATTTTGACCTAGAAAAGAAAACAAAAGCTCCTACATAACCAACTGGAAGTCCTAACTCAATGAATAACCCTTTTGAAAGAAAAGCAAGAAACAAGGGTAAAACTGTAATTTTACTATTGCAGTGCAACAACGGGATTTCTCATGAGCTAAACACAGGTCAAATGGTTTTAACAAGATAAAAAGTGGGTTCGTTCAAATAGAAAAGGGTTCATGTGAATTCTAGGAATTAAATGACTTCTTGTAACCCTAAAATAGACCCATTTAATTTAACAAGGTTTCGATCAGAATAAAATTCACCTAAACCCTCTAAAATTGAAGAAAAAATATTCTCTAGGGTTTAGAACCTTCAATTTGGCCTTTAGAACCTATTTTGACCTAAATTGGGGTCCAAGTCAAATGTTTTCCCTAAATTAGGTTTTTGTGTAAATCTCCTAATCAAATGTGGTCAAACCTAAAATCCAACTTCACCATTGGATTCCTTAGGTCCAAATTAAGTTTGTACCAAAATTTGAACCTAAGGGAAATTCACCTTGACCTACTTTGCAAATAGGTCCAACCTAATTACATTTCTGCCCCTAATTTCCTCGTCGTTCTTTGCAATTAGGTCCCTCCACCATTACAGCAGAGGGAATCCTACTTCGACGAGGTATCAAGGGAAAGAACTCCTTGATTCCTCAGAGAATCCCCTTCAAATTTGAAAGGGAGATTCTCTGAGAAATCTCCTCAAGTTTGAACACGATTAGAGACTTGATTTGGCACCCAATCTCTCATGCGAATGCATGAGAGATTTGGGTCACCTTCGACCTTCCATCTCCGGCGACATGATCGGAGCACAAGACCCCCTGCCAGGGCCTATAAAAGCCTGACCAGATCATTCCGCACCTCCTCAGATTGGATTTGGGCTAGACCGACCCACCTTATTCTCTCTTTGCCGGCTACAATTTCTCCACAAGCTTCGGTGGCTCTGTCCTCTCTATCTCGTCGCCCAACCACAATACCAGTGGTCGGTTACCTTCTTCGCATTCATCCGTGTCAGCCATACTAGCCTGACGCCACCTTTGCTGATGTCGTCACTGCCGCCTCACCTACGGAGAGCTTCGTCTCTGGCGACAGCAAACACGAGCCGTCTGCCATCCATGCCTCCTCCGTCCTTAGGTTAGGTTAGATAACTCCTCCCTACCTCCTCTTCTTGTTCCCCCTCTTTATTTCTTAAACTATCCCTTGACGCCACAAACCACCACCACCTCCACCTTCGGCCAGACCTACAATGAGGTGTTCCCACCACTCCACGCCTCCATCCACCTCGCCAACCACCCTACGACCTCCACAACACCTCACTGACCATTTCCCCATACTCCAATCTCTCCGCCACTCACCCAAAAGCACCCCCAAGCACACCCACTTACACGACCACAATACGCCCTAGAGCCACTATTATAGCCATCCTCGTGCCACGCCAACCACTGCAATACACTCGCTGTGCCTCGACGAATCTCCTTGGATGTTTTGACGTGGCCGCAAGGTCGTACTCATGATTTCAGGTTCAGGCACACCAGCCGCCATGGGTGAAGAGCTTGAAGCTTGCGTGCCGTGCTCCAGTTGTTGCTGCTCCAGGCACGAGACCTAGGTGGTGCGGACTTGAGGCACGAACGCGCTCAGGTTCCCAATTGGAGCCACAAGCCCTTGCAGCCTCGCGAATTGGGAGCACCATCTGCTGCTACGACTCATGCAAGGGAGGTGGGACATTTAGTCCCACCTCGGAACTGGACAAGCAGGCGGGCGCGCATAAATTATTTTCCTACCATAGGCTTATCGCCTCCAACTCACGGAATGAGGTTCCTCTCACTCGACTGACTGACCTTGTCCGCAACCACGCCCCGCAGGCCTGGTCTTGACTCGACCCGACTAGCACAACTCACCCACCACCGCAAGTCGATGGGCCTAGTCCCAGGTGCGTACCCGATCCAATTACCCGAGACGATGGCTCTGGGAGAGTGAACCTAAGAGAGGAAGAGGATAAGAGAGCACACGTAGGTAGGGGTAGGTTTTGCTCTTGTAAGGAAAGGAGAAGAAGAAGAAGCCAAGGGTGAAGCCAAGGAAAAAGAAGGAGGAAGCTGAAGAGGAAGCTAAGGAAAAGAAGCAAAGGCAGAAATCAGAAGAGAGCTGAAGAGGAAAATAGCTGCAGAGTAGCTAAGAGAAGAGGAAGAAGAAAGGAAGAAGAAATAAGCTGAGGCTTGCAAGGCTAAGACTAAAGATGAAGAAAGAGAAGAAAGAAGGAAGAAAAAGCCAAGGTAGGAAGGAACATAAGAAGGAAGGAAGAAGACAGAGAAGGTAAAGAAAAGAGAAGACAAAGAGCAGAAAGAATCAAAGCCAGAGAAAGAAAGAAGAAAGATTGCAAGAAAAATTAGAGAAAGAAGAAAAATCAGAAGAAAGCACTGTAGCATATGATTTTAAGACGTCTGACTTTATAATCAGACGTCCAATTCTTCATAAGTCCTCATTTATATTTTTAGCTACATTTTATTATCCATATACTCATGCTTTACATTTTTCATTAGATTTTTGAGTAATATTATCTGTTCAAATTGCATTCATTGAGTTTAGTGCATGAATTCCATTTGCTCCCTATGTTCGACCCCGAACTTAAACTTCGAGTAATAAAATTTATTTGTTTTCAAAGCGATTTCGGCTATATTACAACGCTTTATTTTGAAACCCGATTTCGCCTTGTCAACATTTTGGTGCCGTTGCTGGGGAGCAACGCGCAATTCATCACTAGTCTCTGCATTATTTTGATTATATTTGAGCACTAACTTACCCTATTTATCTTATTGTGATTTTGTGAGGTATTTCACAAGGTGATCTCCTGCACAAATCAACCACTCTAAGGCAGGTAACTTCTCTATTCTTCCTTAATCCATCTCCTAATCTTGGGAAGACAAAAAGGAAGCAATCAATTAGGAATCAACTGCCTTTTTTTTAGTAATTATCATTTTAAAGGCAATGTTTCCTAATTTGTGAGTTTTTTTTTCAAATCTTATTGAAGTTGAAGCGATTTCTTGAGATCCTACCCTAAAATTCCTATGCCTATTAGGGATCACGGTTAATTTCTAAATCTTTTTAGACTACACACTTCTTGTTTGAAGTCTAAAGAGAACTTCTGTGAAAATCAAAGAGGATTGGAAATAGAGCCAAATTAGGGTTGGGTTTTGGAGTGCTTGCATAAAAGGAAACAAACCTGTCCGCATCTGTGTGCTACCCAAGCCCTTGATTGAAAGGATCTAATCAAGACAAACCCTAAAATCAGGCTCTAAAATCACTTAAACCTTAAAAACCTTGGACCTAATAACCTGGAAGTCAAATCAGGGTGATTTCTAGGGCTTGACCTAGAATCATTCTGCCATTTTTAGGGCAGGTCAGGTGAAGTTGGACTACATTGTAGGCTAACCAACCTCCAAATTAAGTCACAAGTCAAAACAACTACTAATTCAAGTGAAATCAAAGGCACCAACTAGGACATAAAACTGATAGACTTAAGAGGCCAAGGTCCCCATTCTAGTCTACCTGGAATTTAAATGACAAGAGAGGCCGGGTGGGGGAAACCCTGTAACTCGTGGGGAAGATCTACCGTGTAGGGGTCTTTGCAAGACTCTCCCTCTCTGGCTGTCCAGGTAATTCTCAGGTGGACGACTTTTCGATCCAGGGGTAACATCCGCCTCAAACCTCCATAGTCATCCAAACATCTTTGGGTAACTTGATTGGGTCAAACATCCATCCCCTCATCCCTTCTCTTTAGAGCACACACATAGATTTTCAGTGAGATTCTCTATTCAGAACTAATCACTTCAGTCTAAGATATGAATTTTGATTCTACATCTTGATTCCACCTTCTGATCTAAATATGCAGCCTGGTTACCTAGGATTACCATTCAAGAAACCTGAGTCGCAAAGATCCATATGAGATAGGATGATTGAGGATGCCATTGAATTTTATGAAATTGAATACAAAACCTCAAAATCAGTAGAAGATATTCAGGTTAATATACCAACAACACCAACCTTCATCATAAATTGTGCCCAATTGCTATTAACAGAAGCTACAAAAGGATCAACCCGAGACATTCTCATAATAGGATACAGTAAGATAGAAAAATTACATAACTTTGAATACCTTCAATGCATAACAAATCCTATACTATGGGAACAACACCGAGATGATCTTGAAAAATGGGAAGAGATGATGAGATTATTGAAAAAAGTTATTGATTAGAAATACCCTCACATGCCCCAAATAGCTCATGAAACATCTTGGAATAGTATCAAGGACCAATCTGATTTCCCAAATCTCGAGTTCGAGGCACAAGGTTGTGGTGGATTCCCAACCCAGATAGAAAATAGCATGCCTAATCTTGAATTAGGTTGAGAAGTCCCAATTGCAAGAGAACACGATTTTCAGCCAACCCTAGAAAACCAAAATCCTGGGTCATCAAGCATAGAATTCCAAGACCCCTACAATGATGACATTAAAATCGAACCTCTCGAGGGTGTAAATCTCGCCCCTTTTTCTGATAAGGTAACCCTCGAAGGTAATTCTGACCTAGATTCTAGTAATTCAACCCACATCCTCAGCCTAGAATTTGGATCTGAAACTTATTGGGAAGATTATGAGGCCTTGTATGACGAAGATCAAAGTTTTAATGAAGAGTATGATTCCAAGCCTTTATTTGATGAATATCCCTCTCCAACATCCTTAGAGATACATATCAATTTTTCAGAAGTCATACCAATCTATGATACAAAAATTGAGGAGTTTGAAGAGTGGGGTTTGATTGGGTCTTTCCTACAAGCCTAGAACTTGAGCCTAGACCAAATAAGGATACCTTTTTAAGATCAGAATCGACATATAGGCTATACCCAAGTCGGGCTGCTAAGTCTACATCATGTGATTTACTCTATGGTGGAGCCCCTGATCTCGAATCAAACTCAGAACATGATTTTAGCAAGTTCTCCGACGATTTCGAATCTTACCATGATTTCGGAGAACCTTTGTTTCCTGACTACGACGAGCTAATCTACAACCTCAGCTCATGATTCATTCTCCAACTTTGACTCTGAGGTCCCTGATCCCGAGATCACTGATTTAAAATCCGGTTCCAGTGAGATGGAATCATTTCTTTTCGATCCTCAGGAATCAAAACCAGAAAATGCCGAGAGTGACTGCAACCCAGAATTCGAATCTTTCCTTGACTCAAATTTCCCGCACCCTATAAACACTCCCTAGGCATTCTCTTTTGAATTTGATAGCTACTATGAGGACTCTCTAAATGAAACCACCTGTAACTCCTTTCTAAAAGAGCCCTCATACATAATTCTTATTGAAGCCACTTCCTCCACATATACAGAACTCATCCAAACCCATTTTCAACCCCAACCCACAATCGAACTCAATTTCTATTTTGATTCCCCTCTTACTGAGCCGATTGCAGATGATTCGCCTCCACATCTATATCGGGTTTCAGACATTGATCAGACTGTAGACCATGCTCCATCATCCTCTGATCACCCCTGTGGGGTTTTTGCATTATCCACTTATTACTTTACAAATCCCTCCTTTGACCAGGCTGATTCGACTCAGACAAACCCTAAATTCACACTTCCACATCATTCCGAGCTCCATAGTATATGGTCTCCACATCTCTTGATCTACACTTATCAAACCACCAGATTGATTGGGTTTAGGCTGCATCATCAGCTTGTTGATCTGAACAAGCACCTGGTTGGACCAACCAGGCTCTTGATCAAGGTGCTTTTTCTACAAAACTCAGTTGATTTAACCACTCCCTCTCCATACCATTTCCTACTCGACTGAAGGCGTTGAATTTAGCACTTAACGGGAGGTAACCTGTCATTCCAAAAACCTAAGATCCTTCTAATTATCCATCTGTAGTTCATGTCTATTGCACCCTGAGTTCGGTCTGAGAACAGTCGATCCCACCTCTGGTACACGTGCCAAAGCTTGAAATAGTCCGCATCAATCATTCCCGACCCATTCGCCCACCCGATAAATCCTGTTCTAAGTCCCTGAACCCAACACTGTTTCATACCTTTCGTTTACAATGAGGATATTGCAAAACTTAAGCATAGGGGGGTGGTAATGTGCAAACATACAAAAATCAAAAAAATTCAGAGGGGTTCTCACAAAAAAATCACATATGACAAAAATACCAAAAAAATAGAAAATTGTGAAAAAGAATAAAAATTTGGAGAAAAGAAAATTTTGAGGCCATACAAATCATGAGGAGAAAAATGAGGAGGAAAAGTGAAAAATGTCAAAAAAGGAGCACAAAATGGAAAGAAAAAAAGGAAGAGATAGCCATTAGTAAGAAATTAAGGGGTTAACTAAAGTTCTAGACCATATCAAGAAAAAGAAAATGAAAAGAAAAAATAAAGTGCTAATGCGACACAAAAGAGATTACTAGGAACGCTGATCTTAGGCCTCTTGGGCTAGACTCTTAGGCTTAAAAATTCAAGTATCCGCTAAGATCTGGATAGTCCTCAAAAGGTTAGGGAAAATACAAAGCTTAAGCATTAGGTCTAAGGCTTAGGGAGTATTCGGCCTCATTAACTGACCTTTGGTTTGTGGGACTCGGTAATCTAAGCACCCCAATCCACACACAGTCTGGTTCAGTGCGCATAACTATCAAAATCATGCAAAAGCATTTAAATGTTTTAAAAAAAGTCGCCTAGTTTAAGAGCGGCCGATCAACACAAGTTGATTTGAATGAGTTCCCAATGTGGAGAGGTGGGAAATTCCCCTTGAAGATGCATAATAACATATCGTTTCCTCGTTGTTTGTCTCCTAGGATATTTAGATATCCTACCGGGGGCACATAAGCACTCTGTGTTGGTTCAGATACCATGGGCAGCATTATCACGAAATGTCGATTGCCAGGGTCTAGATTTAGCTACAGAACGCCATGGGTGGGATTATCTCGAAATCTTGAAAGCCTAGGTTCTGGGGCTTGCCATGGGAAATGCTATCATGAAGCATCGATTGCCAGGGACCCTTTGAGGATTGATGATGGGGACGAGGAATCCGATACATACCGTGTTGAGAAGTCAATCTGAAGCTAGAAATAAAAAGAAAAAAGAGAGAAAAGTCTCCAAACAAATAAATCCTCTATCTCTCTCTTACAAAAAAATGCACTGCAAACTAAACCAAGGTTAAAACACGCTGCAAGCATGGGTGCTTTAACCGTAGAGTCCAACAAACCTTAGGATAGTTCCTGTAGGCCTTGAAAACCTTCACGGAGGATCGAGGATAAAGCTGGTCAGGTCTGGATCATGGTTGATACTTGAGTACCTCTAGGCCTACTATCGGCATTCTAACCTAATCAAAAAGGAAAAATCACTCATCATAATTTGTGAACATCAAAGGAATTCATGGTCTAGAACAGAAGTTAAAACCTTAAAATTTTACTAAGGGACTAGCAAAAGCTAGGCATGGGGGTATGATGGGAACACCATTATGAGCCCTAACTAGCTCATTTTGATCCAGAAAAGAGAACAAAAGCTTCTACATAACCAACTGGAAGTCCTAACTTAATGAATAACCCCTCTAAAAGAAAAGCAAGAAACAGGGGTAAAACTATAATTTCACCATTGCAGCGCAACAACGAGATTTTTCATGAGCTAAACACAAGTAAATGATCTTAACAAGATAAAAAGTGGGTTAGTTCAAACAAAAAAGGGTTCATGTGAATTATAAGAATTAAATGACTTCTTATAACCCTAAAATAGATCCACTTAATTTAACAATGTTTCGATCAGAATAAAATTCACCTAAATCCTCTAAAATTCATGAAAAAATATTCTCTAAGGTTTAGAACCTTCAATTTAGCCCTTAGAACCTATTTAGACCTAAATTGGTGTCCTAGTTAAATGTTTGCCCTAAATTAGATTTTTGTGTAAATTTCCCAATTAAACATGGTCAAACCTAAAATCCAACTGCGCCATTGGATTTCTTAGGTCCAAATTAGGTTTATAACAAAATTTGGACCTAAAGAGAATTCACCTTGACCTACTTTGCAAATAGGTCCAACCCAATTACATTTCTACCCCTAACTTTTGAAAACTTCTACAAAAATCCCCCTAACTTCCTCGTCGTTCTTTGCAATTAGGTCCCTCTACCATTACAGCAGAGGGAATCCTACTCCAGTGAGGTATCAAGGGAAAGAACTCCCCGATTCCTCAGAGAGTCCCCTTCAAATTTGAAAGGGAGATTCTCTGAGAAATCTCCTCCAGTTTGAGCACAATTAGATGCTTGATTTGGCACCCAATCTCTAATGCGTATGCATGAGAGATTTGGATCACCTTCGACCTTCCATCTCCGGTGACATGACCATGCTTGGAAGCTTGGCTTCAAAGCATAAGACCACCTGCCAGGGCCTATAAAAGCTTACCCAAATCATTCCACACCTCCTTAGCTTGGATTTGGGCCAGTCCACCCCACCTTATTCTCTCCTTGCCAGCTACAATTTCTCCACAAGCTCCGGCAGCTCTGTCCTCTCTATCTCGTCGCCCAACCACAATAACAGTGGTTGGGTTGCCTTCTTCGTTTTCATCCGCATCGGCCATACTAGCCTGATGCCGCCTCTACCCCTGTCATCGCTACCGCCTCACCTACGGAGAGCTTCATCTCCGGCGATGGCAAACACAAGTCGTCTGCCATCCGTGCCTCCTTTGTCCTTAGGTTAGGTTAGATAACTCCTCTCTCCCTCCTCTTCTTGTTCCCCCTCTTTATTTCTTAAAGTATCCCTCGACGCCACAAACCACCACCACCTTCTCCACCTCCAGACAGACCTCCGACAAAGTGTTCTCGCCGCTCCATGCCTCCATCCACCTCGCCAACCACCCTATGACCTCTGCAACACCTCACTGACCATTTCCCCCTACTCCAATCTCTCTGCCACTCACCCAAAAGCATCCCCAAACACACCCACTTACACGACCACAGTACGCCCTAGATCCGCCATTACAGCCATCCTCGCACCACGCCAACCACTGCAATACACTCATCGTGCCTCGATGAATCTCCCTGGATGATTTGATGTGGCTGCAAGGCCACACTCATGATTTCAGGTTCAGGCACACCGGTCGCCATGGACGAAGAGCTTGAAGCTTGCGTGTTGTGCTCCAGCTGTTGTTGCCCTAGGCGTGAGTCCCATGTGGTGCGAACTTGAGGCACGAATGTGCTCAGGTTCCCAATTGGAGCCACAAGGCCTTGCAGCCTCGCGAATTGGGAGCGTCATCTGCTGTTGCGGCGCATGCAAGGGAGGTGGGACATTTAGTCCCACCTTGGAACTGGATAAGCAGGCGGGTGCGCATAAATTGTTTTCCTGCCATAGGCTTATCGCCTCCAACTCACAAGGTGAGGTCCCTCTCAGCCGACCGATTGGCCTCGTCCGCGACCACACCCCGCGGACCTGGTCTTGATCCGACCCGACTAGCACACCTCGCCACCACCGCACACCAGTAAGCCTGGTCTCGGGCGCGTACCCAATCTGATTACCCTAGACGGTGGCTCTGGGAGAGTGAACCTAAGAGAGAAAGAGGAGAAGAGAGTGCGCGTGGGTAGGGGTGGGTTTTGCTCTTGTAGGGAAAAGAGAAGAAGAAGAAGCCAAGGAAGAAGGAGGAAGCCAAAGAGGAAGCTAAGGAAAAGAAGCAAAGGCAGAAATCAGAAGAGAGCTGAAGAGGAAAAGAGCTACAGAGTAGCTAAGGGAAGAGGAAGAAGAAAGAAGCTGAGGCTCGCAAGGCTAAGACCAGAGAAGAAGAAAGAGAAGAAAGAAGGAAGAAAAAGCCAAGGCAGGAAGGAACAGAAGGAAGGAAGAAGTAGATAGAGAAGGTAAAGAAAAGAAAAGACAAAGAGCAAAAAGAATCAAAACCTGAGAAAGGAAGAAGAAAGATTGCAAGAAAAATCAGATGCCCTTTTTTCATAAGTCCTCATTTATATTTTTAGCTACATTTTATTATCCATATACTCATGCTTTACATTTCTCATTAGATTTTTGAGTAATATTATGCGTTCAAATTGCATTCATTGAGTTTAGTGCATGAATTCCATTTGCTCCCTGTGTTCAACCTCGGACTTAAACTTCGAGTAATAAAATTTATTTATTTTCAAAGCGATTTCAACTATATTACAACGCTTTATTTTAAAACCCGATTTCACCTTGTCAACGATATTAGGGATCCGACCCCTTTACTGGATGACATGTCCAGCGAGGTGTTTCCTTATGTACGTTGTGGGCAGCTCTCACATTGTCAATATGCAACTTTAAAGGTGCACTTAATTCAGTGTGAAACCATGGTTTCATGCAATGTTTAAGGCATTGATTAGGTATCAAATAAATAATTATTTTACAATTAAATTATATGTACATGTAGCCTATATATAGGGCTTCTATTGGTATAGTTTATTTAGAATAATTAAATTTATAAATATATTTATAAATTCCTTAAAGTTAGGAATAAATACATGTTGATTTATTGTTAATTTCTTAATTAAAGTATAAATTAATAAATCAATGATACAATTGTAGTTTACATTATTAACTTATTATTATAGATTATTTATTTATTTTTATTCATTTATTTCTAATTATCCATATTAAATTACACGATTTATATATATACAATATAAATACTATTTTACAGTATAAATAAGTTATAAATATATTGAAAATACTTTAAACTATAATATACAGGTATAAAAAATTATTTATTTCATTGGTTTATTAATTTACTAATTTAAATTATATTAACTTACTAATATACCTAATTAACATATAAATATAATTATGTGCATTATATAGATAAATAAATAAATATTGGGATACATTACTGTACATTATAATTACTTTAAGTTATATCCACAATTATAATTATGATTATAAATATATACATAGATATTTATAAATACTTATGGATTATGTACATATAATACAAATAAATAAATACATAATTACATTATTATAATTCATAGTGTATAACTCAATATAAATATCTACCTAAGTAAATGGTATAGATATATAAGTTATTTATATACTTTATATACATATAAGATACTATTTACAAATATAAATACTATATATAAGGGTATTTTTACGAGACTTCGGTATTTTTCGTATTTTTATTTTTTTTGTATTTTACAGAGATAAGGGAAGAGGGGAGAAAGGTGAGAAGAGAAGAAAAATGATTCTTTTGGATATTTTTGTTTATTTTTCTTGTATTTCAAACTAGAGAAGTCTAGGACTTCTACCAGTATGTTGTCCTAGCTAAGGGGCTCGAAACCTAAATCTAAACTCACACACATCTAAAACTACACCTAATCTTACTCAAGACACTTTTATTTTATTTATTTACATTTATTTTTTATTTTCAATGGTATTTATAATCTAGGTTAGAAAAGAACTTGTAAAGAGTTAGATAATGAACTCAATGCCTTGAATTACATTTTCAGCTGCTGGAAAGAATAGATTGACAAATTAAAACATCCAGACATCAATATAAATCAGATTCAAACACAAAAGCATGCTCATTCATTAATTTATGGTTCAAAATATTCTTTGGATAGTTAATACATACCCAATGCTGACAAAGAATTTACAAAAGGGAATTACATGCCATTTCAATCCACATTAAAGACTCAGTAGTACATGAATGCTTTAGATAACAAACTCTAATATTACAACCTCCTAAACAATTCAGTAGGGCTTAAAACCAAATCAGAGTTGACCTCTAACAGGCCTGACAATAAGAGAAGTTGTTGAATTAGATTGATTTAAGATCTACTCAATGCATTCTAAAGTTGCTTCACATGTCTGAGATATAGCACTCTATGAAATCCACTCCAAGAAATTCCTTACAAACTCAAAATGATTCAAATCCCATCCAAATTCCTTGATCAAAATCAATTCAGAGCCCTTTAGAACATGCTGTTACTGATGCTCTACTGATAAAACATTTAGGTTTACTTTTGAAACTTGATTCAAAAGTCAAAACATCAATGATTCATTCAATTGTGTTCTATTGACATTGTAAACCATTCTAAAATCTTGCTCTAGTGTTTAGAATATGAATTGAATCATCAGGCATAAAACCAATCTCAGACTTGGGTTGACATTCAAGATTTCGTTTAAACCACTAAAAGGTTGCTCAAAATTGTTGTAAATACTTTCTAATGTATCTGGAATCCCCCACATGTCAAATTGAAACTCCTTCAACTAAGAAACCCTAGTTTGATCCTCTATTCTATGCTATGGATAGCATGAAAGAGAAGATCAAATTAAGCAATGAAACCTATTGAAATAACATCCCAGACCTGCATTCAAAAGTCTAAAACCTCATTCACACTTCAATCAATGGATTAAATTCATATACAACAAGATCAAACTATCGCCTAGGTGAGCGATTGATATGCGATCACTATACTAACTTCCTTATCTAGGATCCCTACACACCATTGATTAGTGTTCAGGGGTCCTAGGTGATGCTTATTAAACATTTGAATCATTGCAAGGGCCTCAAATCCCTGCATTGGATTTTCATAAGACCTTGCTATCAATAAACACCAAAACACAGTGTCCATAGTAAAAATTACGCATAAGCTCATTTAAGAAAGAAAATCTAATCAAAACACTTCAAAATCATCACTCCACATTCAATTAGAACTCTAAAAGCTCAATTTGCTTGATTAAAACCAATTGAAATCTAATTGAATAACTAATCCTTCTATTAGCAGTGAAAATCAAATCCACATCAATCAAGCAAATTAAAAACAATTAAAACCATATGGTTGGCCTTTATGTTCAGATGATGTGAATGGGAGGCCCCCAATTAAGCACATCAATGGACCTGAAAGCTAGAGAGCTTCAAGTCTATTGATGGTTATGGTGGAGGGAATGGTCTGATGATCAAACTAGTGAGGGAAGAAATGAAAAGTGATTATGGAATGAGGAGGAAGATTAGTGAACTCATATGGATGGGTGATTTAAGTCTCTCTGATCTGAATTGATCAGAGAAGGCAAATCGATGGAAGCTAAAATTTAACTAACCTACTCTTAATCTAACAGAATCAACTAGTGAATTCAACATCTAACTATCTAAACTACACTAGAAAGCAATTAAACTAATCTAGAAAGCTGTAAATCTACACCAGGAAAGCAATTAAAGATCCTAAACTACAAGGATGAAAGGGGACCTAGGCTACAGCTAGTTATTGCAGTGACAGAAGGAGAGGAAGAATCTCCAATGAATGAAAAGATCAATAGTGAAGCTTTCGGATTGCTCTTAGGCATATGTCATCCTTGGTAGTGAGGAGGAATGGAAGGTAGGGCAATGTTGCCCCTATCATAGGTGGCATGAGTGAAGTGGAAAGGAATTGAAGAGGACGAACGGCCAACCGAAGGAAGTAGGAGGGGGAGCTGGTAGGGGTCATAGGACACCTAAGGAGATGCTTATATAGGGGCGAGGTGGATCAGATGATCGAGCACAGTAGGCCATGGACGTTGGGTGTCAATGGTGAATGGAATGAGATGAGAGAATGGGAAGTTTTGGGGATGAAGTAGAGTTGTCCAATGTGATCTAGAAGAGGTAGCGATGGTTTGTGCACTGACGATCAAAAGTTGGTGGAAAATCCATCATTGGATCAAGAAGAGAAGGATGGATAGCTCTGGTATCGCCTGTTCTTCGTCCATGACCAGTGCGTAAGGAGGCACTTCCAAATGTATTGGGCTTTTTGTAGTGAAACCCATGATTTGAAATGGTTGATGATTTGCAAAGAATCCCATAAGTGGCCAAAACTGTAACTAGAAGGTCCCTGAATGCTTGCAAATAAGCCCTTGGTAGGTTTTGTGTAAAGAATATGTGAAGGCTTGAATATATTGGAAGGACC
This sequence comes from Thalassia testudinum, assembly GCA_037157565.1. NCBI lineage: Eukaryota > Viridiplantae > Streptophyta > Magnoliopsida > Alismatales > Hydrocharitaceae > Thalassia > Thalassia testudinum. The sequence continues at coordinate 139,825,208 of JAZHRO010000063.1, forward strand.
TAAATGAAAATACTTATTTCAAGGTCCAAATGAACTCAAAGCTTCATGAAACTTTTCTGGCATGATAATTGAACATATTATAATATAATTCAACCTTTTATTTGTACTTTTAAGCTCAAATTATGTTCAATTGGCATTCAAAACATCCAAGTATTTTTTAGGTATAGAATATCTCAAAATTGACCTAATTATGCATTTTTAGCACAAATTGAGTGTTTTAGATCATTTTCCCTAAATCCCACACTTAACCCATTTCTTGTGTTAATTTGATAATGTTTAACCTAATTTCTAGCTTAACTTGGGCATTTTAGCTATGATGAGCTATACCTCATCAATATGCCTATAGGCTTTCCCCTTTATCTTGTATGATTGTTATCAACAATCTCTTAGCATGGGTACTTTTGTTACCAATCTCAAACCACCCTAGGAATTCTTTTTCTATTTCATCAAAATTTGAAATTGAATTTTGTCGTAGATTAACAAGCGAGTTATTGGCTTAATTGACTAACATACTTGGGAAGGCTTTATATAAAATTGCATCCAAGCATCCAAAGCATGACATCGGATTTTGATACCTCCATAGATGATGGTTAGAATCAGTCGATCGATCATATGCTGAGATATCTAGCATTTTGAGTTTTTCTGGCTAGGATTTGCCTTTGGAGATTAAACTTTCGTATCTACGTAGAAGTCGGCTACCCTATCATCAAGTATGTTCTCTAAGGCCTGCTGCACCTATTCATGTATCAATGTAGCAATTGAGCTAGGAGGGTGAGTAAGTTGTTCATAAGAAGAATCTTTAGAATAATCATCTAAGTCTTCATTCATTAAGGCTGGCTTCTAGTCACTGTCAGATGTTCGAATTTCTAACTTTGTATCTACAGGTTTTTTTGAAGTCAAAGGCTTCTTTAATTGGTTCAAAACACCTTTCTTGGCAAAAGCATCTGGTCGGGCGTGTTTCACGTGTTTAGAAATCAGGGTTACAAGTAACCCATCATCGTAATTGCAAAACACGTTGATTAGATAAAATTTATACCGAAACTCCAAGGGAGTCTCGGGTCGAACACAGGGAGGCGACGTTTACTTTACGTGAAAATCGAGCTTCGTTTTCCTTCTTTTTGGTATTTTAGGGTTTTAATATTTTTTTTTGTGTTTTGAAATAAAAAATAAGAAGAATAAATCACAAGATAGAAATGGAACAAATATGATATATATATCAATTCAATGTCGATTACAATGAACTATGAAAGCATAAAAAGAGAGGGGGGTGAGAGGAAATCTCCCAAATCGACTGTTTGGTGAGACAACAACGCCTGGCGGAAGCTCGGATGAAGGAGGTGAGGAGCGGGATGACGGAGGTGAGATACAGGAGGACGTCGTGTTGAGGAAAGCTTTGGCGTGGCTTCGGAATAGAGGTAAGTAGATGGAGGTGATTTGCTACCAGAATGGAGGTGGTAGGACAGCTTCAAGGTGACCTATGAAGGGAGATGGGAAGTAGGAGTATTTGGTGGGGCAGAGGTTTGCTACACTAATAGGCACCTTGGGAGCTTGAGAACAAGCTCTAATGGAGCATTGGTAGGCTTGCTAGAGCTTAAGAGTAGGTAGAGATAGCTTGGAAGGGAGAGGGTGCAGGTCCTTTTATAGTGGAGGAGAAGAGGCAAAAATAGGTATGGGACCATTAGTGACATCCAGACCGTCGCTAGAAACATCACTATAGGCAGCTCATGCCCACTGGCGCCCACAGCTGGCTTTGCTGGCATGCGATGAATTACCGACGGCTGTAAGTGTCGCTGTAAGTCCAGCTCATGCATCGTTGTAGGTCCAGCTCACACTACACTGGCGCCGTGCTCCTACCTTGCCGCACGCCCATGCGCTCGCGCTGCATTGCACTGCGCTGTGCGCATGCGCGCCAGCGTGTGCGCGTGCACACCCGTGCTGCTATGTGCATGCGCTGGCAGCCTTAGCTGTGCCACGTGGTGCAGTTTGGGCCTTCCATCTTCTTATTGTAGGGGCTGCTACAAAGGTTAGATTGAGTCGATTTTTGCGTCGCTAGGCTACGATCGTCGACCCAAATCCATCCACGCAGTCGGATTTATCATTTGAAGTTTTGAATTATGTCTCCTAGTCCCTTGGCCATTGATCTTCCTCGAACTGCATATGGTGTTATGGGACTCCGATCAAGGCGATTTCAGAGGCATTGGACTCTGATCGTCGTCTTGATCAGATCCGTATGGTCGGATCGTCAATTCGAGGCTCCAAAATAAATATCCTTCTCTCCTAACCACAAAAAGGATGCAATTAACCTAAATTATATACAACTACTCTAAATGCAGAATGATGTATGCTATGAGATATTTATAACATGAAATGCAAATCTAAGCCTAGGAACATGCATGAATCGGCATTTTACCAGAGGAGCTGGGGTCCAAATAGGCTGGTCTTGGTTGTTATCAAAGGTAATTGTGAGATTTGATCATGAATTCCTAGAGGTATATGACAAAGAAGAGATTGCTGAGAATAATTGGCCATTAAATTCCTCGCTAAAATGGGGCTGAAAATAACATCCTCAAGAAGGAAAGTTTTTAATGAGGCATTCCCCACCCAAATATCAAGCCAAAACTCATTGTTGCATTCATGGATCTCCCATCTTATCAAGGATTTAACCTTATAATAAGAATCCTAAAGCATTCTAATCCTAGAAGGTAAATGAGCAGATTGAGTGGGGGAGTCGTAAAGCTGATGCAAGAGAGTGGCATAAGGGGACTCATGGAAGATGATATTCCAATCACGTTCCATTCTAAGAGCATTAACAAAAGGTATAAGATCATGAACACCCAGCCCACCAAGATTAAAGGGTTTAACAATCTATTTCCACGAAATCTAATGGTGCCTAGGCCCAAATTTAGAGGTGCTCCAAAAGAAGTTGGCAAAAATAGAATCCAATTTCCTGATGATGGCTTTAGGGACATCGATCACAGAGAGAATATTTATAGGAACGGAGGATAACACATGTTTGATGAGAAGGAGCCTAGCGGCATATGATAAAAGACCAGCTTTCCACCCAGCAAGCTTGGCTTGAATTTTCTCCAGAATTGGGTAGAAATAATTAACCTTGGCTTTACTAGGGAAAATTGGACACCCAAGGTACACGAAATCGAAGGAACCCAACTGTATACCTAGAGTTTGCAGGATGTAGGGAAGTCACCCAGAGGGATGATGCTTACCAATATAGCAAATACTTTTTAAGAGACTGATCCGTTGACCCATAGACTCTTGAAAGATCCCAAGCAATAAGGCGAGATTGGAGATAGAACGAGTGTTCCATTAAGGAAGAGCACAATGTCATCCGCATACAGGAGTCCAATAGGAGGGGATGTACCACGCTTCACAGAATAAGGAGTGATTTTATTATAATGAACAAGTTCCTTAATTCCATGAATAAAAGTCTCCATTAAAATGTCAAAAAGAAGAGGAGACAGGGGATCTCCTTAATGAAGTCCTCTAGTAACCTTAAAGAAAGAAGAAGAGGATCCGTCAAGAAGGATAGAGGAACCTTCATGCTGAATAAAAGCCTTGAATAGGGAGATGACCTCATCAGAAAAACCAAATTTTTGGAGGATGTCATATAGGACATGCCATTCCACTTGATCGTAAGCCTTTCAAAGATCAAGTTGAACAATGATATTGGAACCAAAGACTTTATGATCAATTCTCTGAGTAAGTTCAAAAGCAGTCGCAATATGATCCAACATAGGCCTCCCTTTAACAAAACCAGCTTGTTCAAGCAAGATCAGCTTAGGAAGGAGCAAGGATAGTCTGTTGGAAATAACTCCAAAGTTGATTTTGTATAAGACATTACAGATACTTATAGGCCAAAAGTCTGCAAGGTCAGCCACATTGTTTTTCTTAGGAATCAAAGAAATGAAGGTGCTGTTAAAGCATCTAGACCTTGTTCAGATCTAAAATAATGGGAAATGGCCTAAGCAAGATCATCTTCAATAAAATCCTAGAACTTGAGATAAAACTCAGCATTGTAACCATCTAGACTAGGGGTGAGATTGTGAGGCATCTAGGAAAGAACATTGAAATTTTCAGTTTGATTTGGGACAGCAAAGAGAGCTTCAGAATCGCTGGAGGTAACAATATGCGAAATTGCATCAAGGATTATCCATGTGATTGTGTTCCGAGGAAAGAAGGTGTTCAAAGTTTTCCATTGCTTTATTAGGGGCAACATCCCAAGACCTACCGTTGATAATATTGGTTAATCTAGATTTATTTCGTTTAGCATATCTTTTCTTGAAAACAGAGTGGAAGAAACAGTTATTGGCATCCCCACTTTTGATCCAGTCAACCTTGCCTTTTTGAAGAAGGAAATCACTAAGTTTGGCATTGGCATCATCTAATTGAATTTGATCCTCATTGAGCTCAAAGGAAAGGGTGTCATCCCAATGGGACACAAACTCTTTATCTAATTCCTCAAATCGAATCTCAATTCTTTTCACCAAAGATGAATGTCCCCAAAAATGCTTTTGTTCCATGACTCAAGAGCTCTCTTGAGAGTATAAAGCTTAGCATAAATTTTGGAAATGGGTCTTGATTCTGATTGACAATCACATTAAACCAAACATTCTCGACAAAGTGATGGAAGGAAGGATCCCTAAACCACCACTACAACATAAATGACTTTTGCCGTCAGTTCAAAATCGATGGCAAATCCATTATAACCGACGGCAATAAGCGACGCCATTAATACTGTCGTTGTTTAGATTTGCTGTCAGTTACAAGGATAATACGACGTGGAAATAATATATGACCATTAGGCGAATTAAAGTTTTCGACGTCATTTCATAACCGATAGTAATTATTTTTGTCATCGGTTATATAAAAATCGATAGTATATGTAAGTCACTTCTTACATTTACGAGCCCTTTTTGTCTTTACCGCATCGTTTAAGCCAATTTACTGTTGCTTATCTAACCGACGGTAAACATATTATTATCGTCGCTTATAATTAGGACCGACGGCATAAACCTACTTTTTTATTTACCTTGATACGTTTTTTGTCGTCGCTTATTTAAATAAACGATGACAAAAATTTTATTACTGTTGCTTATATGCCATCGCATATTTAAGTGAGCGACGGTATATAGGTGACGGTAAAAATATTTTTGCCATCGCCTATTTGAATAAGCGATGGCAAATGTATGGGTATTTTTTTTTACTACTAGCAGATGGAAACTACCTACTAAACGTACTTAAAAGTCATGTTTTTATTGAAAAACAAGTAATACAAATGAACAGAAATTTATATTCCATTAATATAAAATGTAGTACATCAAAAGTTTGAAAAGGAAATATTTACATAAGAACATAAAATGAATAAAAATCAAAATGCAGTTGCCCCAATGCCACCTCCACCACCCATGGAGTCGTCGTCATCTAGTCTGTAGCAGCTGCGATTTATAGAAGATGGATGCTCTGACTGACCCTTATTCTGAATAAGGGCTATAAGGTACTAAAGCTTATCATCCATCGCATTCATCTTGTTCTTCATCTCTATCTCTCTCTTCTCCCTCTCCTCATCTTATCTCTATAGTGTATTAATCTTTTGATGCAATTGATTGAGAACACTAGATGAGACAACACCTTTCATCACATACCAAGTCGATAATGAGTATGCCCTCCATGCACTACGAACGAAACCACCGTGGTCCGGTAGCATCACTTTCCTAAATTCCTCCTCTGGATCCAAAGGCTGCTGGACGCTGTCAGAGGTCTCACCAGCGATGGGATGTACTAATTGTGCCATTTGATCCTAAATGTATTAAAAAATATTATTGTAATATATATATATACAAAGTTATGAATTTTTTGAGTTTAGAAAGCTTACATGTTTCTCCTGGTATGACTCATGAATCCACTTACGAGTACCCTCAGCTACTCACTGTGGGTGACCTCGTAGATTTCCATCCCATCATGTGCAACAGACTGAAAAAATAAAAAAGACACAATTAAGTTCAAATAAATTCAAAATTAAGTAATATTTAATTGAAAAGTAATTTCAATACTTACATAATGCTCTTGACTGTCTCGATGCTCCTTTGGCCCAAACAATGGGTGTGTGATGGAGCTTTAGCCCTATTGGCTTTACTTTTTTTTGCTTGTTCCTATAAACATACATAATAATATTTTTTATGAATTTAAGATATATGAAATTAATATAATAATTTATAATAATTTACTAACCTCCGTGTTTGGATTCATCCAATGCTCGCATGCCTTCTTCCAATCGTCAAGCATGATATCAGGAGGAGATTCACGCATTGCCTTTTCGGGTGAACTCTTATTCGAGAACCACTAAATATCAAATATAAATTGTTAGAAATAATATAAGAAATTATGTATATAATAAAAATGAAAATGTTTAAAAATTCTTACGTTCCTCTTGGTCTCCATCCTCCAATCCCTGTGGATTTTGGCAGCATAGTTAAGGATATATTGAGAGGCACTGGGGACGTTACCCCAATCATAACTTTGCTACACTAATTTTAAAAATGTATATGACAATGTTACTTTAAAATAAATTTAAGATAAAATTATAAAAGAAATAACTTTTGTAAATAAAATTACCTCCAACTGACTGATGAGCCGCCTCTTCAGTTCTACGGGCACCTTCTTCCAGTCGAAGTAGGAAATGGGCATAATGGACTTAACAATTGTGCCCACTAGACTGATAAAGCCTAGGTAATCCTCCACCTCCCCTATGGATCAGAGCCTAATTGTTAATCTCACACCTTCGGGGATACGCTGGAGGTCTAGATTTTTTGTCTTCCCCTGCCCTCTTCTTAATTTTCCTGCGTAAACATTAATCATATTCATTATATATTTATGAAGGAATGTAATTTACTTCTTAAAGGGATATGATTTCTTACCCAAACCTACGTCCACCGGTGAGTGGCTGGCATGAACTTGGGATGTACTCCCCACCCTCTCATCCTACGTCTCCTCGCCCTCCTTCTCTCCCTCCTCTTCCCCCTCAACGTCATCTGATCGTCCATAATCTGGATCATCCTCTACTCGATCTGGAAAGATCTGAGCAATCTCTTTCCCCTTTCCCTTCCTCCACTCCTGTAGTAAACATGCCATCTCCACGAGTCGCACGAAACATGACTGGGGGATGGTTGAACCTGCTGTGAGGGGGGTGGCTGAGCCTATTGTGGGGTGGTGTAGAGGGCTGTGTCTCAGGAGGACCCTTTCTTCTGGGTTTTTTCTTAAACAACTTCATCTGTAACAAGTAAAAAATCCGATAATTAATATAGTTAAAAATCATTAATATATAAATCATTAATGAAAAAAGTTTGATAAACGTAGAAAAATTCATTTAACCAGAAATGAAATAAAGCAAAAAAATTGTTACTAACCTTACGCATCAACATCTATTGCAAATAAATGACCTTCTGTTAATTCTTGGTATGCTTCAAACTGTGCGTTAAAATGGTTGCGCGATACTATTCTTATGGGTATAACCCATCTCCTTTGGTAATTATCAGGAACATAAAAAACTTGTACCTCTTGACATGCCAATGTAAATGATTCATCAGGCTGAAGAATTTGACAATTAGGATTTAAACTCAAGAAATTGTGTTTCTTATCAATTTTGCAATCAATGTCATCTTTAAAAACATCAAACTAATAACATTTAAATAGGACAACACTACGATCATATCTGAAGCTGCTCTCCACAATTTCTTTAATTTTACCATAGTATCCATCTGGACTGGTAGAAAGATCTGAATCAACAATAACTCTAACCTGTTGTGTAACCTTCCTATCATCAATTTCTTTTATTCTAAATCTGAACTCATTTATTATATACCCAAAGTGATAGTGTGCATAATGTATTGGTGAATCGGCAATTACATCAAAATCTAGCACCCAACATGGGTCCTTATCCTCTTTCAATTGATGAACTCAGTCTTTAAACCAATCTAAGAAGCCAAATTCGTTTGTGCTAGAAAGAGGTTATTGTTCGAATTCCTCGTAAAATGGATAAATTTCAGGAATTTGTTTTAAAATATATAGATGCGCGCAACATCTGTTATTTTCTGAAATAGCCTTGTACTCTGTATGAAGAATTGACCTTCTTCTGATATCAAAAATTGACAAACATTTTTCATTATTATCATTGTATTCTCCCTTATAATTCCTTTAAAATTTATTAAAGCGGTTGTCTGTTTCATTCATGTACATGGACGTAAAATTAATACAATCCTCTATGAGATAGCCTTCTACAATCAATCCTTCCAGCTTTGCCTTGTTCAAAACATAATCTTTAAACTTTTTCAAAAACCTCTCTATAGGAGACATCCATCTTAATTGTATAGGTTCACCTATTCTCACTTCATTTGTAAGATGCAGCGTGAGATGAACTATTACATCGAAGAAAGCTGGGGGAAGAATCTATTCTATCTTACAGATAGTAATGACTATTTATTTATCCCAGTATTCCAACGTATCATTCTGTAGCATCTTCAAACAAACAGCTTTGAAAAACCTGCTCATCTCTGTGAATAAATCAACAATTGGCTCTGGCAGTATTTTTCGTATCGCCAGTGGAAACAATACTTGCATATAAACATGAGTCATGACTTTTCAAGCCAGATGTCTTTATCTGCGCTTGATTCACACAACAAGAAAGCTGCGAGGAAAATCCATCTGGCATCCGAATTTCCTTTAAGAAGGAGTGTAGTCTACTCTTCTAGTCTTGATTCAAGCTGTAAATAGCAGGTGAGAAGTAGTCATCATCCTAATGAATATGCAGCTTCAGACGTATCCCCAAAGTCTTCATATCTTTTCTTGTTTTCACGGTGTCCTTGGATCATCGGTCAAATTTAATATATCTAAGATGTTATCCATCACATTCTTTTCGATGTGCATAACATCTAAATTATGATGTATTCTAAGATCTTTCTAGTATGGCAGCTTTAAAAAGAAAATGCTTTTCTTTCGAAATCTAGAATTCCTCGAAGCCATCTGATCTTGTTTGAATGGTCAACCCAACCGTATCTCACCCATTTCTTGTAATCTCTCCATTATAAACTGACCCGACAACCTAATAGAATCTGTACTAAGTTTATTTTTTGGATTTTTCTTTGAATACAGACACATCCTGCCATCAAATTTACTCCTAAATTGTGATATTCTCTATCTATGTTCTAAAAATTTACGATGTTCTAAGTAACAGAATTTCTTACTTTCCAGCAGTCGTAGGTGATGAGTGTCTTCCATACAGACTGGCCAAGCAAGCTTTCCTTTAGTACTCCAACCTGACAAATTTGCGTACGTCGGAAAGTCATTTATGGTCCACAACAATGCTACATGCATATTATGAAATTATTTTCTTTTTGCGTCATACGTCATCACCCCGGTGAACCACAACTATTTCAGTTCCTTGATTAATGGATGGAGATAAACATCTATTACATTTCCTGGTTGTTTTGGACCAGGGATTAATATGGTTAGCATCATGAATTACAAGCTCATACACAACTAGGGAGGTAAGTTATAAGCGACCATTACCACTGGTCATATAGAGTACGATGGGTACATACTCTTAAATTGATTGAATCCATCGCTTGCAAGACCCAACCACACGTTCCTTGCTTCTGAAGCGAATAAATTGATTCTTTCATCAAATGTCTTCCACTCCTCTGAATCAGTAGGATGATGTATTCTTCCATCTTGAGATTTACAATCCTGATACCATATCATCCACCATGCAGTTTTAGTTGATATAAAAAGGTGTTGAAGCCTAGGTGTTAGTGGGAAGTAACGAAGAATCTTCTGAGGTTATTTCCTCTTGCTTTCATTTTGACCTTCCTTATATCTCTGATGTCCACATTCAGGATAGTTACTCAAGTTTGCGAATTCATTTTTGAAAAGAATGCAGTCATTTGGACATGCATCGATCTTCTGATAGTCCAAACCAAGCTTACGAATCTATTTCCTTGCCTCATACCATGAAGCCGGAAAACTATTAGGGTTATTCAACAGCTTAGCAATAAATTGAAGTATTTCTGACATGAATTTAGCACTAACTCTATTCATAACATTCAGTTGAAACATCTTCAACAAAAACTTAGATATTTTCGTAACATCGGGAGCAATATGATCCTCAGCCGCCTTAATAGCATCATAGAACGAATCAGAACTGAACAGATCTTCCTCATCTAGATTTATATCCTCTCTTACTCTCATCTCATTCTACATGTCTTGTATTTCTTCACCTCTGCTATCACTAATTTCCTCATCAATCTCTTCGTCAACAGTGTTCTCATTGTTTATGACTTTCTCAATCAACTCCTCTCCATGAACTACCCAAGTAGTGTAATGATGCCACTACCCATTACAAATGTAGTGCTCGAGCATAGTATTATGATCATGCAATAAACCATTCAAACATCTTCTTAATGGGCAGAAGATATTCTCAAATTGACCTCCTCGCCTGAATATCTTTCTATTGTCATCAAAGGTCCAATCTAAGAATGAAATTACTCTATCCTTATATCTGGTGTAAGCTGAACCCTGCAATCAAATCCAAGATTTATCCATTGTAACCTAAAATTTAATGTAAACAAATCACTTATTAGGAAGGGAAAGGACTGAATGATGTGTATCTTGATTAAGACTTTCACTTTATAGCCAATCCTTAAAGATTTGATCACAACTTAGGTTTGCTCGTTACATGTAACCATACTGCGATGAAATTTCGACAGCATCTCCCTACACTTCTCCAGTATACCCCATAATACTAACCTTAGCTAGATTTCCTTTAACACACAATTAAGGGCACCACAGGAAACTAGATAAGATTAGTTGGTATACCAGAAAAGAGTAGGAAGAAGCAACCGAAATTTCACCACAGAAGGTTACATGTAACAAGGAAAACTAAGTTGTGGTCAAATAGTTAAGAACCTTCTTTAGTTCAGTACTTCACCGAACTAAAGTCGATCAAGTTTTATGGCATACTACAAAGGCAACATATCATGCATATAAGTGAGGTATACATACACTTCCTGCATTGTCCATATAACATGATCATAAGTCTCAATGGGCGAGTAATTTGGACATATTTTGACTCGGAGAACTTTTATCGTACGGGTTAGAATACCTAATATTTGACCTCACGTGCATATATCTTCTTTATCAAGTGTGTGCATCTAAAATAATACTAATGATTGCAAAGAAATTTACATAAACATAAGCAATCATCTGATAAGAAATGGAATTATTTTTATTATCATGCTAAAAAGAAATGTACAATAAATCAAAGAAAACTACAAAGTGATGATGTAGCTTCAGAACAATAAATTATTAGACTTTAAAGACCCTAATAACTACATTTATGGCATGAATAGACTAGAGATAAACTTAGGAATGTATGCCTAACTTAGGAATGTATACCTAAGAAAACTAACTTGTCTTTCTCTAATCTAAATTATCACACTCTTTGATTTGTGAAAATTATGCAACCAGAGGATAGCCTCAATATATGAAAAATTTATGCTTTCAATTGATTTTTAAATCCTTTATCTTTGTAATTATCCTAAAATATATCTAGAGTCCTAAGTGTTACAACTAACTCAATTTGTCCTAAGTGTTATATTTTGTAGTTTTTCTAATAACCTACACATTAAAATAATACATATAATCTAAGTGGACACACCCCACATTAAAAATGCATCACATATAAACAAGTGGCCACACCCCACATTCATTCATTGAAATATAAACAATATTTGGGCACATCCCCACATCTAACATATACCTAAAATATCATAAAAATAATTTATACATAATAAAATTATACCTCCAAGTATCACAGCCTCCGACAATGCCCGAAAATAATATCCTGTAATTTAACTAACATAATTAATTAAATAATACATTCATTAATTATTATGTAGAATGGGAGGAGGATAGGTAGGAGGAGAGGAGGGAGGGCAGGGTAGGGAAGAGGGGGTAGGGAGGAGGAGGGGGAGAGGGTCGCCAACAGAGGGGAGAAGTTAGGAGGAAGAGGGGGTGGCTGGAGGGTGTCGAGGAGGAGGAGGAGGAGGGTGGTGGCTATTGTCTGTTGGGAAGGAGGAGGAGGATGGTAGGAGTGGGAGGAGGAGGAGGAGGTGGTCAGGGAGGAGGAGGGGGCGGCGGGAGGGGGTCGTGGAGTAGGGGGCGGCAGTGGAGGGGAGAAGTCAGGAGGAGGAGGACGAGGGTGGTAGCTGCAGTCTATTGGGAAGGAGGAGGATGGCAGTAGGGGGAGGACGAGGAGGAGGAGGTCATGGAGGAGGGGGGCAGCAGGAGAGGATCATGGAGGAGGGGGGCAACGGTAGCAAGGTGTTTGGGAACTGGGGGCCAGCGTGAGGGGGTCTAGGAGGAGGAGGGCAGTGGCGACAAGGAGTTGGGGGAGGACGAGGAGGATGGCAGGAGGAGGAGGAGGAGGGGGGTACCGGGAGGGTTTCGGGGAGGAGTAGGGCACTGGGAGGTTGTTGGGGAGGAGGAGGAGGACGACCATCAGTGGGATCGGGATTAGAGGAGGAGGGTTTCGCTACCTGAGGAGGTGGAGGAGGAGGAGCAACGGCAGGAGGGGTGCTGTCGTGTTGAAGAGGAGGGTGGCGGCGTGTTTAGGGAAGAAGATGAACAGTAGGAGGGGCGGGGGCTCGTGCATGATAGATGAAAGACTCTATGCCGTCGATCATACTCCAAATCGACGGCAAAGGGTCAATTGAATTACTAGGCCAGTGCACCCAAAATTTTGGAATCCCTCCAATACCCTAAATTATTAGTGTCGCTTACTCTATTAACCGACGTGAAAATATTTTCCCCGTCACTTATTCAGAAAATCGACGGTGAATGATCAAATAAATCCACCCCATTGATAAAATATAACCAACTTTTTACCACCACTTATGTAATCAACCGATGGTAAGTGAAAGTATAACTTGATATTTACCGATAGTTTGGGTGGATATTGTAACCGACCTTTCACCGTCGCTTTTTCATATAACCGACGACAGATATTCCATTATAAGACATCTGGAAAAAGTGTCAGATGTCAAATACTGTGATGATTTTTTTCCTATTTTCACAAGATCGAAACAGGATTTTAGATAAGTTGTCCAAACGACAGGTCTGACGTCTGACATTATGTCGAACATCTGGAAAGACAAATCACTGTGGAAATGGATTTATGACAATCCTTTGTCGTCGTTTATTATAGAAACTGATGGTATTAATAGTTTTACTATCGTTCATGAAATAAACCGACATCAAAAATATATTTGCCATCACTTACTTCACTGACAGCGAATATTAATGACAAACGCCTGCCCAATCACTTTTGTTCAACTGATGGCCGGTCGAGTACAGGCCCTCGCCGTCACTTATAGTAATAAGAGACAACAAATATAATATTTTCATCTATTTTATTAACCGATGAAAATGAACCAACGACATAACGCATTTTTCTAGTAGTGCACATATTCTGAAAGTGAAAAGGATGAGACTGAAGATTAGTTTCGGTGGTAGATTTAAAGACCATAGGTGCATGATCAGAATTCCTACTGGTAGCAAAAGCAGTAGTAAAAACCAAATTGAAAGCATTCGTATTTAGAGTGATACGATCAAGCTTCTAGTAAATCCTAGAGCTACCTTGATGACCGTTGCACCAAGAAAATTGAGAACCAAAAATAGGCATTTCCAGAAGAGCAAGGAAGTGGATACAGGATCTGAAATTTTCAACTTGGGAGTCAACAAAGGGGGATCCTCCACTTTTCTCAGTGGCACGAAGAATACAGTTGAAATCCCCACCAATAACCCAGGGGGATGGATCTAAATTAGAGGTGTTACGGAGATAATCCCAAAGCAAATGCCACTTATTAGAGTCACAAGAAGTATACATAGCAGCGACATTGAGAGACTTTTTCCCAAATGCACATTGGACCGACAAAGCCTGGGGGATAGAAGGGAGGGGGATAATTGAAATGTCATTCCTCCAAAGACACCAAATTTTGGGGGACTGTGGAAGAGACAAATATGAATCAAAAGCAATGGTATTCTTGATGGACTTAATTATAGATGCCTGGGCAAAAGGCTCAAGAAGAAAGATGATGTTAATTCTATGATAAAGAATGAGATCTTTAAGTCGATTAGCCATAGGGTCATTAAGAATAACCCCTACAATACCAAAATTAGGCAATTCATAGAGATAGCATTTTGTGTAAGGATCTAGCTTTACTTTGGGTCATTCTCCCCATGTCCTTACCAAACAGACCTCCACAGACTCCTCTAGCCATTACTAGAGAGTGTGCCTCATGTGCCATGTTATGGAGGAATAAAGGTTCAACATCATAAAAGTCCATCAAGCCCTACGATTCCACATCAGATTGTGCTTCATTTAAATTTGCATAATTGCTCACTAAGTGTTCATCCCCTTCATCTAGGACCTCAACAATCAAGTGGGTCAGGGTCTAGAAGAGAAGGACGAGAAGGCATGGCCAGATAGATTCCCCAATTAAGGACATACGCTTCGCTATGAGTATCACGGCAATCAACACAATCTAAAGAAATAGAATCATGTTTTAATGTATTATTTAAAGCATTAGACCTTTTAGAAAAAACCATTGAGAAGCTCTAATTTTCCTTAGGTAGAGGAGATGAAGACATCTGGCTGTGCTCCAAAGATTTAGCTCGACGTTTTTTAGAATAATTAAAAACATCAACATTCCAAACAACCAAAGCACCCACCTCGCCAAATTCAAAAACTCATTTGGCTTTACGCAAAGCAACCATCAAGCAATCATTCGTCTTTTGTAAAATCATAGAATCGTAATGTAAAACCCCATCATAAGAAAAGCATCACATTTAGTAGAAAGATTGGAACTTTTCACCTTTGAAGGGGAGGAGGATCGTGGATTATGCCTAACGATATCCTTCCCCTTTGCTGAAGATGGCCTAGTGGTATGTTTGAGGTGCCTCCACAGTTTAACGTGTCTCTTCAACTTCCCCTCCAGAGGATGGAAAGAATTAGCAGGAGCCCCGCAGAAGAGAAGGTTTGAAAAGTTATACATGTCGGATTAGAATGTAGAGATTCCCTATCCCTATCCTCCAGGAGGGGAAGATTCTTTGCTCGCGAATCAGATCTCGTTAGATATTACGTCTAATCCTCAAGAACATCATCCACATTTTGCAAGCTTGCACAGAGTACAAAGAACAAGAAGACAGAGCGTGGCCAAACTTCAAACACGCTGAGCAGAAAATAGGAACCTTTTCAAAGATTACACGCTGAGAAATTTCTTCATCCCCATTTAAGATACAAACAGAGTCATGGCGAGAAGCTAACAAATCTAATTCCATGCAAACACTAGGGTACCTCAGCCGAAGCCCTTGAATGGTACATTGACCCACACAGATGGGAGTACCTAGTTGGTAAGCAATGGAAATCAACGCATTCGGATGTAGGAGATGCAGATTTAAACCAAGCAACCCAACCCAAATCGGAGCAGATGAGATCGATGATTCAGTATGGAAAGAAGTCCATCTAACAACTGTAACCTAATCTGATCCCAAACAATAGACCCAGCAGAATAAATCGTACAGAAATCCAAGTAAGTATCACACCTAACAAGCTGATGCCTAAAATCAAGGGGAAGCAGAGAGAAACCCGCTCGTAGATTAAAATAGGAAGCAAAAAGGTCCTTCAACCTTGCTGTCGAGGGTTTCAAGCTGCACGCTCTAACCACAAGAGACAAGGAAAACCCATGGCAGAGATCGTGAACCTCATCAACCGAAAATGAGGTACCCAGAACCCCATTCTTGAACTTCGGACAACAGACGTCCAACCCAAGCTCAGAAAACACATGGGGCACAAAAGGCCCAGATCCTATAAACACCGAAACGAAGGAATGCTTGGGGAAGGACTCCACAGCAGAGGCAGAATGAGCCAAAGGAAGAAGATCTTGCTGGGAAGCCATCCCAGCAGCAACCCAATGAGAATCAAAGAGGAGGCATAAGACCAACCACACCAGAAAGAATGAACGTTCGCAAGACAGCAAATACACACCTATCAGAAAAACCATGAGGAAGAGGGATCTGAGTACCAAAAGCCTACTAGGCGAGGTGCTCCAAAAGGGAACACTAAGGCAACCCAGATCCAGACAACACCAACAAAACAAATAGCATAAAGACAAAACCAAGCATACAGTGACAGAAAACACAAAACCAAATTTTAGAAATGGAAAAACCATAGTGAAGCCATCCAAAAGCCCTTGTAACAAAGCAATCACAGGGGTTGCTCTCCGCAATGCCCTACCACAGGTCATCGCTAGGCAAGGGGCTTTACAGTCACCCTTAGAATAAGGAGGAAAGAAAGGTCTCCCTAGGCGGAGAGGAGAAGCAGCACAAGAGAGAAGAAAGGAAAAGGGAAAACCCAAGGAGACAGAGGAGCGAGGGGAAGAGAAAGGGGATAGGAACGTGATGAGTCGCGTTTCGTGAATTAAAATTGGGGTTTGGAGAACCTGTCGTCGTAACTTGAAAAATGCGTCGATCAGATAAAATTTATAATCGAAACTCTAAGGGAGTCCCGGGTCGAATACATGGAGGGGACATTTACTTTAGTTGAAATCTGTGTTTTGTTTTGTTTCTTTTTGGTGTTTTAGGGTTTTGTTATTTTTTTATTTTGTTTTTGTAGAAGAAGCAAGCAAGATAGATCACAAGAGAGATTAAACAACTATGATATATCACACAAATGTTTATTACAATAATCTATGAAAGCATAAAAGAAATAGGGGTGAGAGGAAATCTCCCGAATCGGCTGTTCAGCGAGACGACGGTGGCTGGCAGAAGCTTGGATGGAGGTGAGATGCAGGAGGACGTCGGGTAGAGGAATGCTTCACCGAGACTCTAGAATGGAAGTGAGGAGATGGAGGCGATCTTCTACTAGAATGGAGGTGGGAGGACGACTCCAAAGCAACCTATGAAGGTGGTGGGATGAAGGATGAATATTTGGTGGGAAATAGAAATATTACACTAATAGGAGGCCTTTGGATCTTAAGAGTAATCTCTAATGGAGCTTTGGTTGGCCACTCGAACTTAAGAGTAGGTGGGAGTAGAGTAGGAAGAGATGCCTAGGCAAGGGAGGTGTGTAGGTCCTTATATAATGTATGGGAAGGGAGAAAAAAGGTCACAGGGTAATTAGAGACCTCCAAGACATCGCTGTAGGTCCATCTCAAGTGTTGTTGTAGCCAACTCACGCTTGTGCCCTGCTAGTGCACACTGGCGTGTGCCTAATTGACGAATTGGGGGGGCTTTGTGGGTCTCGAACCCGCGCCCCTCCCTTACGAACAAGTGCCTCCACCATTGTGCCATATCAACAAGTGTGTCGAGAAGATGTACTGTGGCCACACGGTGAAGGAGGGCTCTCAAATGTTGGATTGAAATCCAACGGCTTGGTTCTCATCTTGTGGTGAGGCTGGGGATGCGATGGCTCAAGTGGGGTGGCCTGGATGGCACCACGTGGCACCATCAGGGTCATCCATCTTCTTCTTCTTCTTGTAGAGGGTGCTACGGAACTCTAATCAGGGTGATCTTTGCATTGACCGATTGCTATCGCCGCTCTAGATTCATTCATACGGTCAGATTCTTCATTCGAAGCCCGTAAAGATGTTGCACTACCTTTTGGCCATATAAAATGGAATAATTAATGTACATAATACATAATTATCCTAAATGCAATGCAATGGATGTTTATGCAATATTTATACCATGATATGCAATGCTAAGCCTAGGCACTATCATAAATAAGTAATTTATCATGAATTCATGCGTGTTTATCATACCCCCATGCTTACTTTTTGCTAGTCCCTAGCAAAATTAACCTAAATGCTATGTATAAAAGTAGAATCAGGATTTGATTACTTAGGAAAGATTTGTCAATTGCTTTAGAAAATCTCAACCCCAAGACCTAATTACAAAAACTCGACAGTGCCCGGGTGTCTACCAGAATGCAGACTGCCCAAGCCCTCGTCTTATTTGAAAAGAGAAGATACATTTTTTTTTAAAAAAATTCTTTTTGAACTTTTGAAGTTTGAGAGTTTCGAAATAACCTTTTACGGCTACCCGACCCGCCCAAGGCTCAAAAAGGACTCTAAGTGCTAAGCATTTAGTGAAAATAGTGAAAGACTCACTAGGTGGTCATTAAAACGGACTTCGGGTTTCTACGACCCTAGGTAACCTTGCCTAAATGTTTATCTTTTCGAACGGTAGCTTTCTCCCTACTTCTTTTAGTTATGGGGTCAACACAAGGGCGAACCCAGTCTATATCTCCCCAGTTTATTCTACTTCCCCGCTTCTTCCCTATGTGTTTTGGGAATTATTATGCATTTTTGTGAGCTGGGCTCTAGACAACCGGCTAATGGGCTGTTACTTACGGTAACTTGCCAGCCATACACGTGCGGTGAAGTGTGATTTTTATTTTTTTTATTTTCTCTTTTTTTTAAGTAGGTAGCTTCCCTGATCTAAGATTTACCTAAACGTAGTATGAAGAAAATGGTCTTATGGCTGAGCTCTGGACAACCAGCCAATAAGCTGTTACCCATGACAACTTCCCAGCCATACCACCCTAGATAGTTCATTAGCTACCCAATTTTCGTAAAAACTGCTGGAAAGGAGTCAGTGCGAATAATTTGTAGATGCTTAGACTTTAAATCCCCTCAAATAAGAGGGCGAGTTGATAAGTCGTATACTTATCATCCCAATTTATTTACTAGATTAAAGAAAAAATTGAATTGGCTAGGATTCGAGACAGTTCACATTCGAGTGGACACCCGGGCTAATTAAGCCCGAAGACCTAAAGAGTCTAAGTGTTCAGGTCCTATCGTATCATTTCTTAAAGTTAATAACTTCCAAAAGCCTAAGTTCTCTTCTCTTAATTCTATTTTTTTCTTTTTTTTATTTTTTTGAATTTTCAATTTTTTAAAAAGAAAATAAAAGAAATTTTATTGAGCTAACAAAATAAATTTAGGATTAAGTATCCACCCCCCATGCCTAAATGATGCAATGTCCTCATTGTAAAAACGAAGACATGAAAGGGATGGAATAACAGAATATCACCTGAATTTCATGACAATCCAGTCAGCTTTGCACAGAACGTGGAATATACACACGTGCTAAATTTATGGCCTTTAGCAATGCATAAAGTAAAAACAAAGAAAAGATTAGGAATTCATAAGTACAGGTCAAAATCAAAATAAAAATATTGATCACAGGACCTACTAGTAGGTGTCCACAAATGTGGACCAGATTATGGTGTAAACCCATGCCCCAGGGTCGAGTGGTTCTCAGGTTCAAGGTGAAAACACCCAAAATCGAAGATTGTTGAGCTTGCGGGGTCGGGCCTGTGGTTTTGTAGTATGCAACCCAAGATCAAAGTGTTGGACAATGGGTAGAGATGGTTCAATAGGTTCGGATGTCCTTTTAGATTTCAACTCAAAAAGGTAATCAAAGATTCTTAGCTTGGGTTGCTCGTGAAAGATATCATAAGGGTCCTGGTAGAAAGTAGGTGGTTTCAGGTCAATAGGTACCCTTGGATCCAAAATCCTAGTTCCCTCAAAAGTAGCATCCCAGATTTTTATTTCCAACTTCCTATCATCCAAGATCAAGGTTTCTTGGACCTCCAGATCATTGTACACCCCATCCAAAATACCTAAGTCCAACAATTGTGGCTAAATTAGGACTGACTTGGGTCTAGTGATCTCAAAAATATTATAATTCAGCTCTTCAGGGTGTGGTTGAGCAGTGGGGCTACCGATTGAATCACCGGGATTCGAATCGTCCAAGTTAGCCCAAACATGATCATAATCTTCAATAATCAGGCTATCAAAAGGTTCATCATGCTCCTCAAGCCCGTTCGTCTCACTAAAATCCTCTTCCTTAAGCTCAAGTGAAACTTCACATAAAGATTCTTCACCCTCAGAGTCAAAGAATTCTTGATCCTCATTTATATATGTCTCAAAATCATATGTCATTTCATGGTCCATGGAGACATATTTTTCGTCGTTCCCTGGCTCGGGGATCTCGAGTAAAGCAATTGATTCATCCTCAATAGGTTGCTCTAGCCCAACCAGGTCATCCCCGATTTCAAAACATGTATCCCCCTTGACAAGAGCCTGAGCAGGTTCAGACATTGGCTCTCCTGAAGGGGGTTCATCTTGAGAATCATCCCAAGATTAGATTAGGGCAACCACAAATTTCATCCTCAACCTCGACAATTTCCTAAGTAGAAACTCACCCAGGCCCCTATCCCTAACATTTTGGAGCAAATCCAATAAGGAGCTATTCAACTCATCAATCATTTTTATCATAGGCTCCAATGCTTTAGTGCATGGTGTTGGATGGGCTTCTAAAGATTGTATGGTGCTACACAAGTTAGCCAAGACCCTGTCTTGGATATGGTTCACCTGAACTGAATGGTTCGGCTTAGGTTTGGGTGGGTTTGAGTTAAATCTAAGGGAGTCAAGATATCGAGGTTCTTGGGTCCTTCCCTGATAGTAGGTCATTTCAGGTTGTTTAAAGAATGGTGGCCATCTATATTTAGTGGAATGCTGGGGAGGGTTAGTGTTATAATCAGCATATCCTACATGGTTATAGATCTGATTAGGTTGATCATCAAAGGGTGGAGATCTATAATCTTTGTAGCTCTGGGAAGGATAGTACTCATAGTCTTGTTGTCCAGGGTTAGACCCTGGACACTGAGGTCCAGATTCATATCCCCAATCAAAGTTGTCCTGGCTAGGAGATGGGTAGTCATCATTCAAGTCCGGATAGTAATCATCTTGGGGATAAGTGTTGGTAGGAGGGTAGGATGGGAAATGCATGTAAGATGTGGAAGGATACATGGTAGAATAGGAGGGAAATCAGAAGAGAGAAAAGAGCCCTACAATACAAGTAATCAACCTTGTACTTAGGTGGGTTAGCCTAAAGACCTACAAACTCCCAGGGCCCGTCTTGAGATTATAAATGATTTGGTCTACTTCTATCTATTCAATCCAACTAGTTGAGGGAGGGGCTAGGGAGAAGGTTCGTCCTTTGGCTTGCGCCTCCGGTTCCTAGTGTAACCCCCAACCACGGTCATTTGATGCTACTCCCCTTGCTAGACATCAGATGGACCAGTAGAAGGAGATTAATTGAAAAAATGTCTCAATCTGAGCCCCGAAGAGCGAATCAATCTTTAAGGCAAACGTCTACTATTTGTAGTGCTTGATCATGTTTTAAGTCAATTGTGTTGTAGTATAGGTGACCAAGCGTTGACAACAAATAAAAATTTATTACTCGAAAACCTAAGTATCCGAGGTCGAACACAGGGAGCAAATGAAATTTATTCACTAATCTCAATAATGTAATTGAACACTTAGAATTACTCAAAACTTAATTCAGAATATAAATGCAAGAGTTTAAGAGTTAAAATTGTAGCAAAATAGAATCGGACGTTTGATTATAGAATCAGATGTCTTAAAAAGATATTTTTCTCTTCTAACTCTCTCTTATTTCCTTCTCCTTTCTGCTTTCTCTTCTTCTTTCTTTCTTTAGCTCTGCTTCCCTTGGCTTTAGCCTTTCTTCTTCTTCCTAAATGCAAGAGTTTAAGAGTTAAAATTGTAGCAAAATAGAATCGGACGTTTGATTATAGAATCAGATGTCTTAAAAAGATATTTTTCTCTTCTAACTCTCTCTTATTTCCTTCTCCTTTCTGCTTTCTCTTCTTCTTTCTTTCTTTAGCTCTGCTTCCCTTGGCTTCAGCCTTTCTTCTTCTTCCTTGTCTTCTGCCTTAGCTCTCCTTTGACATTCTCTTCTTCTTCCTTTAGCCTTCCTTCCTTCTTCATCCTTTTGTAGCTAAGTCTGCTTAGCCGCTTCACCGTGCCTTAGCTACAGCTGCGCCCTCCTTCCTCCTTCTTCCCTACACAGTGAAGAGCGAAACCTAACCCTACCCTCCTCGCGTCTCTCTCTCTCTATTTTTCTCTTTGGTACGCTCTCCCAGAGCCGGGTAATCGGGTTGGTCGCATGCCTGGGTTCAGGTGCACTGGCGTGGGTGTGGTGCACGAGGAGTGCATGGATAGGTTAGTCGAGTCGGGTGCTAGGTCCTCGAGGGAGTGTCACGGATGAGGCGTGGTAAGGGCGAGGAACCTCACCCCTGTGTGTCTTGAGGTGAATAACATAAAACACAAATTCAATTTACGTTTTCGGCCGTGCTCATGAGTTCACGAGGTGGGACTAATGTCCCACCCGCTTTTGCGTGCACCTGCAGGCGGATGTCTTCTTCCAATTGCTGCAGTTGGAGGCCTCGCAGAGCTAATTGCCTGGATAGATGAATGCGCGAGACCAACCCGCTTCTTCTGGACCTGGGACCTTGAAGTGCTTTAGTCTAGAGCAAGGTTGCGACCTTCTCGCTATGTGCATTAATGGTGGCAAGTGCTCCGATCTGTCACACATGTATACGACCTGGTGGCCCCATTAAAACACATGGGAAGCTTCGCCGTATCAAGGTGAAGGTGGGACGGTAGGTGGCAGGCCGCGGGGCGGCCTAGGCGTGCATGCCTTGGTCACCCTATGGCCGGGCATATGGGTTAGGTCAGGGGGCGTTTAGGGAGGTGTAGGTGGTCGATGGATGGGTGGAAGATGTTCAGTGGTCGATGGCAGAGGTGAAGAGATTGGTGGCGAGACATGTGGAGGTGTGGAGTGATGGGTGCGTCTCGTCGGAGGTTGGCCGGAGATGGGGAAGATGGCGGTGGACAGTGGTTGTCGAGGGGTAATTTGTGAAATAGATTAAGGGGATTGAAGAGGGGATAGAGAGGAGTAAGTCTAACCTAATTAAGTGGACGAAGGGGAAGAGATGGCGACTGGCAGTACCTGCTGTCGCCAGAGAAGAAGGTATCCAGTGGAGGGAGACGGCGGCGACGACAGGGGTAGAGATGCTCGCGCGGGTGTTGTGCGATGCGGAGGAAGATGGTGAGGGTGGCTCTGCCACTGGTATTGTGGCAGAGTGACGAGAAAGAGGATGGAGGCTCGTCAGAGCTCGCTGGACTACTTGGCCGGAGGAGAAGAAATTGGGTGGATCTCTGGCCAAGTCGAGCAAAAGAGGTGCGGCCAGGGTTGAGGATCATTTTATAGGAACTGGCAGGGGCTCTTGTGCTTGGAAGACAAGCTTCCAAATGCAAGAGTCCTTGTCGGAGTACGAATTCTGTGGGATACCCAATTCTCTCGTGTGTTCGCACGAGAGATTGGGTGTGAATCAGGGATTAGGACCACGCTCAGATGGAAGGGAATTCCTCAGAGAATCTCCCTTCCAAATCTGGGAGGAGATCTCTGAGGAATCAGGGTGTACTCCCCCTCCATTCCTCACCAAAGTAGGATTTCTCCCCATTAATGGAGGAGGGACCTGTTTGTAGGAGTGGCAAGGAAGTTAGGGTAGTCTGTGCAATGGTTTTCAAAAGATAGGGGCCAAAATGTACTTGGGTGTACTATTTTGCAAAGTAGGTTAAGATGACCTCCCCATAGATCCAAATTTTGGTACAAACCTAATTTAGACATAAGGAATCCAATGGTAAAGTTGGATTTTAGGTTTGACTATGTTTGACTAGATAATTTGCATAAAAACTAAAATTAGGTCAATTAATGAGTTAGGACCCCAATCTAGGTCAAAATAGGTTACAAAGGCCAATTTGAAGGTTCTAAACCCTAGGGGATATTTTTCCATGAATTTTAGAAGGTTTAGTTGATTTTTATTCTGACCAAAACCTTGTTGAATTAAGCGGGTCTATTTTAGGGTTACAGAATATCATTTAATTCCTAGACTGCACATGAACCCATTTCTGACTGAACCAACCCACCTTTTATCTTATTCAGACCATTTGACCTATGTTTTGCCTCTGAGAAATTCTGTTTATGTACTGCAATGGTAAAATTGTAGTTTTAACCTTTGTTTCATGTTTTCTTCTCAGAACACTTATTCCTTGAATTAAACTCTTCTCTAGGTTATGTAGGAGCTCTTATTCTCTTTCTTAGATTAAAATGAGCTAGTTAGGACTCATGATAAGGCTCTCATCATACCCCCATGCCTAACTTTTGCTAGTCCCTTAGCAAAATTTCAAGATTTTAACTTCTGTTCTAGACCCTGAGTGTTTGTCACCAGTTATGATAAGTGCTTTTCTTTTTCTTTTGTGATTAGGTCAGAATGCTGACAATAGGCCTAGAGGTATTTAAGTACCAACCAAAATCCAGACCTGACCCGCTTTAGCCTCAGTCCTCCGCGAAGGTTTTTAAGGCCTGTAGAAACTATCCTACGGTTTGTTGGACTCCGCGGTTAAAGCACCCGTGCTTGAGACATTTTTAGCCTAGGTTCAGTTTGTAATGCATTTTTTGTAAGAGAGAGACAGAAGATTTATTTGTTTGGAGAGTTTTCTCTATCTTTTCTTTTTATTTCTAGCTTTGGATTAGCCTCTCAATACGGTCTGTATCAGATTCCTCATCCCCATCATCAATCCTCAAGGGTCCCTGGCAATCGATGCTTCGTGATAGCACCGCCCATGGCAACCCCCAGAACCCTGGCTTTCGAGATTTTGAGATAATCCCGCCCATGGTGTTCCGTGGCCAAATCCAAACCCTGACAATCGACATTTCATGATAATGCTACCCATGGCATCTGAACCAGTAGAGTGCTTACATGCCCCTGGTAAGATATTTAAATATCCTAAGAGACAAGCACTGAGGAGACGATATGTTGTTATGCATCTTCGAAGGGAATTTCCCACCTCTCCGCGTCGGGAACTCGTCCAAATTAACTTGTGTTGATTGGCCGCTCCTAATCTAGGCGACTTTTTAAGAACATTGAAACACTTTTTGCGTGATTTTGATAGTTATGCGCATTGAACCAGACAGTGTGTGGATTAGGGTGCTTAGGTTACCGAATCCCACAAACTGAAGGTCAGTTAACAAGGCCGAATACTTCCTAAGCCTTAGACCTAATACTTAAGCTTCGCATTTTCCCCAACCTCTTGAGGATTATCCAGATCTTAGCGAGTACGTGAATTTTTAAGCCTAAGAGTCTAGCCCAGAAAGCTTAAGATCAGCGTTCCTGCTAATCTCTTTTTGTGTCTCCTTAGCACTTTTCTTTCATTTTTCTCTTTTCTTGATGTGGTCTAGAACTTCGATTAATTCCTTAATCTCTTACTAATGACTATCTCTTTTTCTTTTTCATTGTGTGTTCCTTTTTGTTATTTTTGCTCTTTTTCTCCTCCTTATAATTATGTGGCTCACAAAATTTCCTCCCTCCATTTTTTGTTCTTTTTCATAATTTTTCAATTTTTTTTGTGTTTTTGACATATGTGAATTTTTTTGTGAGAATCCTTCTGACTTTTTTCTTGGTTCTGTATGTATGTACTTTACCACCCCCCCATGCCTAAGTTTTGCAATGTCCTCATTGCAAACAGAGGGTGTGAAATAATGTTGAGGTCAGAGACTTAAAATAGGATACATCGGATGGGTGAATGGGTCGAAAATGACTAATGCGAACGATTTCAATCTCTGGTACATGTACCAGAGGTGGGATCAACTATCTAAGGCTGACTCAAGGTGCAATGGACGTGGAGTACAGACGGATAATCAAACGGGTTCTATTTTTGGAATGACAGGTTGCCTCCCATTAAGAGCTAAATTCAACGCCTTCAGCCGAGCAGAACATGGGGTGGAGAGGGAGTGGTCAAATCAGCAGAGTTTTGTAAAACAAGCACCTTGATTAAGAGCCTGGTTGGTTCAACCAGGTGCTTGTTAAGATCAACAGGCTGATGATGCAGCCCAAACCCAATCAGTCTGGTGGGTTGATAGATGTAGATCAACAGATGCGGAACCCACCATATTCAATGTGGCTCGGATGGATATGGAAGTGAAAACTCGGGTTTAGGCTAAGTTGAATCAGCCTGGTCAGGGTAGGGTTCCGAAAAATAATCAGTGCATGGTGTGGAAACCCTACAGGGGTGATCAGAGAATGATGGATCATGTTTTTCAATCTGATCGATACCCGATGCCCAATATAGATGTGGAGTTGAATCATCTGCAAACGGCTCAGTGAGAGGTGAATCAAAATAGAAATTGAGTCCGGTTGCGGGTCGGGGTAGAGAATAGGTTTTGATCGATTCTGTATGTGTGGAAGAGGTGGCTTCAATGAGAATCGTGTATGAGGGCTCTTCTAAAAGGGAATGACAGGTGGTCTCATGTAGAGAGTCCTCATAGTAACTTTCAAAATCAAAGTTAGAGAATGAGTCATATAAGCAGAGGTCGTAGATTAGCTTGTTATAATCAAGAAGAAAATTTTCTCCGATGTTATGGTTAGATTCGAAATTGTCGAAGAGTTAGCGAAAATCAAAATCTGAATAAGATTCAAGATCATGAGTTCCACCATAGAATAAATCATATGCTGTAGATTCAGCAGCCTGATTGGGGTCTAGCCTAGATGTCAATTCTGAGCTTAAAAAGGTGTCCTTATCTGGTAGAGGCTCAGGTTCTAAGCTGGTAGGATAGACCCAATTAAAACCCCACTCGTCCAACTCCTCAATTTCTATATCATAAATTGGCATGACTTCTGAAAAATCAATTGGTTCCTCTGAGGATGTTGGAGAGGGATATTCATCAAATGGAGGCCCAAAATCATATTTTTCATTGAAAAATTGATCTTCCTCATATGGGGCCTTGAAATCTTCCCAAGAGGTTTCAGATCTAGATTTTAGGCTTAGGATGTGGGTTGAATCACTAGAATCTAGGTTCGAATAACCTTCGAGGGTCACCTTATCAGAATATGGGGCGGCATTTACACCCTCGAGAGGTTCAGTTCTACTTTCATGATTGCAGGAGTTTTGGAATTCTACGCCTGGTGATTCATGGTCTAGAGTGGGCTCAACATTGTGTTTTCCTGCAATTGGAGCTTCCCAACCTTCTTCAATATCAGGCACATTGTACTTAATCTGGGTTGGGAATCCACAACCATTTTGTGCCTCAAACCCGAGATCAAATTGATCCTCGATGTTGTCCCAAGATGGTTCATCCTCTGTTTGTGGTATATACGGGTATTTCTGGTCGATAATTTGTTTTAATAATCTCATTATCTCTTCCTATTTTTCAAGATCATCTTGGTGTTGCTTCCAAAGTATAGGATTTGTCATGCATTGAAGGTATTCAAGATTGTGTAATTTTTCTATCTCAATGTATCCTGTGATGAGCATGTCTCGGGTTGATCCTTTTGTGACTTCTGCCAATAGTACTTGGGCACAAGTTATGATAAAGGTTGTGGTTGTTGGGACATCAACCTGAATGTTTTCTACTGGTGTTGAGGTTTTGTCTTCTTTTTCATAGAATTTCAGGGCATCCTCAATCATCCTGTCTTTCATGGATCTCCGATATTCAGGTCTCTTGAATGGTAGTCCTAAGTGGTTTGGCTGCATATTTGGATTAGGTGGTGGAACCAAGATGTAGAATCAGAGTTTGAATCAAGATGTAGAATCAAGTTATGAAGCGATTCAATCTGAATAAAGAGTCCCACTGAAAATGTATGTGTGTGCTCTAAAGAGAAAAGATGAGGGACTGGAGATGTTTTTGACCCAATCAAGACACCCAAAGACGTTTGGATGACTATGGAGGTTCAGGGTGGATGATACCCCTAGATCAGAAGATCGTCCACCTAAGAATTACTTGGGTAGCCAGAGAGGAAAAGTCCTGCAAAGACCCCTACACGGTAGAGCATCCCCACGAGTTACAGGGTTTCCCCCACCCAACCTCTCTTGTCACTGAGATTTCAGGTAGACCAGAATGGGGACCTTGACCTCTTAAGTCTACCACTTTTATTTCAAAGGTGCTTTAGGGTTTTCACTTGAACTTTAGCTGTTTTGATGTTGTGACCTAATTTGGAGGTTGGTTGACCCAAGGGGTCAACTTCACCTGACCTGTCCTAAAGATGGTAGACTGATTCTAGGTTTGGGACCTAGAGATCACCCTGATTTGACTCCCAATTTATTAGGTCCAGGATTTTAAGATTCAAGTGTTGTTAGAGCTCAATTTTTAGGGTTTGTCTTGTTTAGATTTCTTCAATCAAGGGCTTGGGTAGCACACTGATGCGGGAGGGTTCATTTCCTTTTATACAGGCATGTGTGAACTAGCACTCCAAAACCCTACTGCAGAAACCCTAATTTGGTTCTATTTCCAATCCTCTTTCCTTCTTGAAAAAGGTTCTCTTTGGACTTAAAAGCAAGAAATGTGTTGTCTGTGGAGATTAAGTGTGATTTCTATTAGGCACAGGAATTTTGTGGGATAGGATCTAAAAAAAAATTGCTCCAACTTCAATATGTTTTGAAAACTTTTAAAATCAGGAAAAGTTTGCCTTAAAGATGGTGATTACTATAAAAGGAAGGCAATTGATTCCTAAATTAATTGCATCCTTTTGTCTTTTAAGGATTAGGGGGTGGTTTAAGGAAGAAAAGAGATTACCTGCCCTGGAGTAGTTGACTTGCGGGAGGGATCTTCTCATGAAATACCTTGCAAGATCATAACAAAGCAAAGTAGGGCAAGTTAGTGTTTAATATGATCAAAAAGAATGTAGAGACTAGTGATAAATTGTGCATTGCTCCCCGGCAATAGCGCCAAAATGTTTGCAGCGCTTGATCATTTTTTAAGTCAGTTGTGTTGTAGTATAGGTGACCAAGCATTGACAACAAATAAAAATTTATTACTCGAAAACCTAAGAATCCAAGGTCAAACACAGGGAGCAAATGGAATTTATTCACTAATCTCAATAATGTAATTGAACACTTAGAATTACTCAAAACTTAATTCAGAATATAAATGCAAGAGTTTAAGAGTTAAAATTATAGCAAAATAGAATTGGACATCTGATTATAGAATCAAACGTCATAAAAAGATATTTTTCTCTTCTAACTCTCTCTTATTTCCTTCTCCTTTCTACTTTCTCTTCCTCTTTCTTTCTTTAGCTTTGCTTCCCTTGGCTTCAGCCATTCTTCTTCTTCTTCCTTTGCTTCTGCCTTAGCTCTCCTTTGACGTTCTCTTCTTCTTCCTTTAGCCTTCCTTCCTTCTTCTTCCTATTGTAGCTAAGTCTGCTTAGCTGCTTCACCGTGCCTTAGCTACAGTTGCGCCCTCCTTCCTCCTTCCCTGCACACACTGAAGAGCAAAACCTAACTCTACCCTCCCATGCGTCTCTCTCTCTCTCTATTTCTCTCTTCGGTATGCTCTCCTAGAGCCGGGTAATCGAGTCGGTCGCATGCCCGGGTCCAGGCACACCGACGTGGGTGTGGGGCGTGAGAAGTGCATGGATAGGTTAGTCAGGTCGGTCGCCAGGTCCGCAGGGGAGTGTCATGGACGAGGCATGGTAAGGGTGAGGGACCTCACCCCTGTGTGTCTTGAGGCGAATAACATAAAACACAAATTCAATTTATGTTACCGGCCGTGCTCATGAGTTCATGAGGTGGGACTAATGCCCACCCGCTTTTGCGTGCACTTGCAGGCGGATGTCTTCTTCCAATTGCTGCAGTTGGAGGCCTCGCAGAGCTAATTTCCTGGATAGATGAATGCGTGAGACCAACCCACGCCTTCTGGACCTGGGACCCTGAAGTGTTTCAGCCTGGAGCAAGCTTACGACCTTCGAGCTGTATGCGTTAATGGCGGCAGGTGCTCCAATCTGTCGCACATGAATACAGCCTGGTGGCCCCATTAAAACACATGGGAAGCTTCTTCATATCAAGGCGAAGGTGGGACGGTAGGTGGTATGGCGCGGGGCGGCCTAGGCATGCGTGCCTAGGTCACCCTGTGGCCGGGCTTATGGGTTAGGTCGGGGGGCATTTAGGGAGGTGTAGGCGGTCGATGGATGGGTGGAATATGTTCAGTGGTCAATGGCAGAGGTGAAGAGGTTGGTGGTGAGACGTGTGGAGGTGTGGAGTGATGGGTGCGTCTCACCGGAGGTTGGCCGGAGATGGGGAAGATGGCGGTGGACAGTGGCTGTTGAGGGGTAATTTGTGAAATAGATTGAGGGGATAGAGAGGAGTATGTCTAACCTAATTAAGTGGACGAAGGGGAAGAGATGGCAACTAGCAGTACCTGCTGTCGCCGGAGAAGAAGGTATTTAGTGGAGGGAGACGGCGGCGACGACGGGGCTAGAGATGCTCACACGGGTGTTGTGCGATGCGGAGGAAGATGGTGAGGGTGACTCTGCCACTAGTATTGTGGCAAAGTGATGAGAAAGAGGAGGGAGGCTCGCAAGAGCTCGCTGGACTACTTGGCTGGAGGAGAAGAAGAAGAAATTGGGGTGGATCTCTAGCCAAGTCAAGCTAAAGAGGTGCGGCCACGGTTGAGGATCATTTTATAGGCACTGGTAGGGGCTTCTGTGCTTGGAAGACAAGCTTCCAAATGCAAGAGTCCTCGCCGGAGTAGGAGTTATGTGGGATACCCAAATCTCTCGTGCATTCGCATGAGAGAGTGGGTGTGAATCAGGGATTAGGACCACGCTCAGATGGAAGGGAATTCCTTAAAGAATCTCCCTTTCAAATCTGGGAGGAGATCTCTAAGGAATCAGGGAGTACTTCCCCTCCATTCCTCGCCGGAGTAGGATTTCTCCCCATTAATGGTGGAGGGACCTATTTGTAAGAGTGGCGAGGAAGTTAGGGGGGTTTGTGCAATGGTTTTCAAAAGATAGGGGCCAAAATGTACTTGGGTGTACTATTTTGCAAAGTAGGTCAAGATAACCTCCTCTTAGGTCCAACTTTTGGTACAAACCTAATTTAGACATAAGGAATCCAATGGTGAAGTTGGATTTTAGGTTTGACTACGTTTGAATGGATAATTTGCATAAAAACCTAATTAGGTCAATTAATAAGCTAAGACCCCAATCTAGGTCAAAATAGGTTCCAAAGGCCAATTTGAAGGTTCTAAACCCTAGGGGATATTTTTCCATGAATTTTATAAGGCTTAGTTGATTTTTTTCTTGATCAAAACCTTGTTGAATTAAGCGGATCTGTTTTAGGGTTACAGAATGTCATTTAATTCCTAGACTGCACATGAACTCATTTCTGACTGAACCAACCCACTTTTTATCTTATTCAGACCATTTGACCCATGTTTTTCCTCTGAGAAATCTCGTTTATGTACTACAATGGTAAAATTACAGTTTTAACCTTTGTTTCATGTTTTCTTCTCAGAACACTTATTCCTTGAATTAAGCTCTTCTTTAGGTTATGTAGGAGCTCTTATTCTCTTTCTTAAGCCAAAATGAGCTAGTTAGGGCTCATGATGAGGCTTTCATCATCTACTCATTTTTAATTAGGCTTGGGATGATTGTACTCTTGGAATGTGGTGGGCCCTTTAGATGGGTTGTGCCCTTAAAGATCAATTCAAATGTGTGTGCGTGCACAACCAAGGTTTGCAAACAAGGTTATTTGATGATGTGTCTTTTAGGGTTTAACCTTGCTTAGTAGCTTTTGGGGTTTAATCTTAGGTGTATTTGACGAGTCAATTTTTCGCTTTCGAAGATGATAGTTAAAATGATTTGTCATTGTATTTCTAAGTGGTGCAAAATAATTAATCAAAGTATTGAATTAAAATTAAACCACTTAAGAAGAGCGAGTCGTGTACACATGGAGGAATGTGCTTGTTAAAATCACAAAAATTGAGAAACCAATGTTCACAATTGGAATTACGGAAAGTCGATGCCAAAATCCCTCTCAAATGAGGCATATAGGGTTCACATATGCTGATAAATCAATTAAGGAAAGGAGGGAGGTTCTCTTCACAAAATGGCCATCATATAATATTAATATCATAAATGTTAAAATCCCACAATGGCATCTAAATGAATAAGAAATGGGAGCTTTACTGTGCAAAAATAAGTGATTTCTTCTCTTGATCTTACGCATGAGAGGGAGTGATGGCCAAAGGAGAGGAACTCATCTAAGGTTAAGTGGAACGAGGGCTTTGCGGTGGTGGCGGTGACGAGTTGCGGCATGGTTGGAGCTGGCTGTACGGAGGAGAGGAGTAGCGGTGGTGGCTATTACTGCTGCTTTTGTGTGTGGAGATGAGGGGGCGTTACGCTGCTAGAGGTGTGCACTCACGCGTAGGCCAAAGGTGAGGAGGTGCGTAGGCCGCGTGGGCACGTGAAAGGAAGCTATTGAAGGAGCATGCGCTATAGCATTGGCAGAGATGCGATGAGGTGAGGCCCGTGCGATGGCCATGGCCACTGCATGGGAAGGTGCGCGTGAGGCCGGTGGTGGGTGCGGTGAGTACTGAGGCAACGAGGAGGCACGTGCGGAGGCACTATGCGTGCGAAGGTCGCAGCTAGTGGGTTTGTTGGTGGTTGAAGATGTTGGGTTTGTTTATGGAAGATAAACAGAGGAAGAGGGAGAAGAAGAAGAAGAACAAGATGGAGATGTTGGTGGTGGTGGAGGTAGCAGTGGTGTTGACGGAGATGGTTGCGTGGCCGTCAGAGATGTACATGCACGGTGATGTGAGGCTCTGCAGATGACAGTGCGGGCTGTCACCCCACACGTCCACGGTGGCAAAGCTATCGCCACAGTAGAGGCCAGCGGTGGTGAGATGGAGAGCTTGAAGCTCTGCATAATGATGGAGTGAGGGTGGTGGCCTATCCAAGACGGCAGCAGCTCCCCCTCTCTTGTAGCTGAGGTTACACGAATTTTAAATAGGAGAGGAGGCAGCAGATCCGCTTCTCACGGCCATTAAGGAAATATGGCTGGAGGAGGAGAGGCGGAACCATTTCTTGAGAAGAAGAGGAGAAATAAAATAATTAAAATTGGCTTATTTATAGACAAAGCCTCATAAAATATCTAATTATATGTAATGCATGTATTATGTATAATGCAAACTAAGCTAATGCATGCTAAGACCTAAAAATGTGATGCATGAAACAAATCTATAATTAATGTATTTATATTTTAATGCATGCTAAATACATGTTAAAATTAACTTAATGTCTAGGCACTTAAATACCTAAATAGCCCATAAATATGGGCCAATCAAATACCCCCATGCCTAGTTTTTGTTAGTCCCTAGCAAATTCAAGCATGACATAACACTCCAAGTTATTCAAGCTAACTCAATTAACTTTTTCATAGAAATTAGGTTGAGCCATCTAACCCTATATCATAAGGTACCCAAGTAGTTGTTGAGTTAAAGATTAGGTTAGCTAAGGACAACTTGCAGGCTCAGGTTTCCTTGATTTCTAACTCTACCCTAGGGTTTATTGATCCCAGAGATTAAAGCATCTGTGCATGTGCATTGGTCTCATTTATTTGAGGTTGGTATGATTGCCAACCTAGAAAGAGAGAAAGTGAATTATATATATATTTTTTGATTCCTCTAAGTCTAACCTTGGATCAGCTATCAACACGATCTGTGTTTAATTCATTGTCCCCATCACTGAACCTCGAAGGGTGCCTAGCTTTCGATGCTTTGAGATAGCACCGCCCATAGCGACCCCAAGAACTCCTGGCAATCGACACTTCGAGATAGTATCGCCCATGGATTTCTTAAGCAAATTCAGGCCTGTGGCAATCGACACTTCGAGATAGTGCCGCCCATGGTACCTGAACCACACAATGAGCTTACATGCCCCCAGTAGGATGGACATCTTAAGAGACAAGCACCAAGGAGGTGACATGTTATTATCGCATCCTCAAGGTGAGTATATACTCCACCTCTCCTGTGGCAGGAACTCTTTCATTCAAATTGTGTTTTCAAGATTCCCTTAAGTCAGAACTAAGAGAACCAAATTTTCTTCAAGAAATGAATTAAGTTGATCACCATTACACAAGACCAAATGTGTGTGAAAGGTGGATGCTTAAGTTACGAGGACCCGTAAACCGAAAGGTAGAAAAAGACACTAGGTACTACCCAACTTTTAACTCAATCCCTAGCTTTCCCTCCTCAACCTCTTGAGGAGTGGTCCACAACTTAACTCCTACTTAAGCTTTTAAGTCCACAAAGGACCCTAAGGGTCTAAAGCTAATAGCTCAACTTAGCTTCTAAAGTCTAACACTTAGAGTCAGCTTAGTCTAACCTAAAGTTCTAGTCTTATGCCTAAGAATGCAAGGCCCAGCTAGTTAAGCTCAATTTAATTATATGCCTAAATGCAATTTTTTTTTAAAATCAATGCAAATCTATGCAATGCAGAATATTTTAACTAAACTCATGAATGCATTATGTATAAATGCTATGTATATCCCCAAGTACACCCCCCCATGCCTAAAATCTGCAATTTCCCCATTGCATAGAAGGATATTACCTAGATCAGAGATGGTCTATCGTTATTTTGTTGGTAGTCGAGTAACCAAAGAACTTGCAAATCAGGTTTAAGGATCATAGAAATAGGCCCTAAAAATGAGCAAAGTAATGCTAGCCTAGAAAATAGGCTACCTAGGATGTTGGCGAGCTGATGATGAATCCTGATAGCAAATGCTCGCCTAACCAGGATGGGAATGAAATCGTCCCAGGTCACCGGAGGAGGTTTTAAAGGATAAACTGGCATAACAACCTCGAAACTGATAAAGGATTTGAAGATGTGTAATATATATCTGGCTATCTACGCGCACACAAATACTTAAGCACAATGTTAGTAATAACAAAAATATTTGCACAAAATACAATCACAGAAATTGGCACAATATGTATAGTGGTTCCCCTCTCTTGGGTACTCCACTACCTATGCCTCCCAGCTTAGGGTTTTTAACCCGATTCTCTCAACCCCGAGAGAATTAATTTACTAAACCGAGGTAATTAGCGGGTTACCTCAACCCAAGTACAATAATGTGTTTGTTACAACCCAATGAGAAAATGCTCAAAATACAAATAAGAACTGGTGTAAGAAAGAGAACTCTTACAATAAGAATTCCTATACCTCCAAACAATAATTAAAAGACGATACCAATTTGAGAGCCTGGGATGGACGTGAATTGCTTCGTAGATGCGTGAGAAAAATATGTTGTCGAGCTTGCAAGAATGTAGAGAAAGTGAATGGCAAGCTTCTTTTTTCTCTCTTGAAAATATGGTGGAAATTTGAAATATAGCTCTAGAATTTTTCTTCTCTATTTCTTATGTCTCTTGTATGCAAACAAAGAGTCCTAGGGTCATTTTATAGAGTTTAGGACCTAGGATACTCGTCTACTAGACGTTGGGATTTAATTCCCAACGTTCACATAGCCTAAATAAATTTTCTAGTCATTCAGAATTGAGCCAATGGCTAGCTGGTACCGATACTAAAGTACTTGTATTGGTATTAGCAGCTCACTACCACGAGTACATGAGTCCTGGTACTGGTACTCATCATGGGTATCGGTACTTGTGAGTCCCAGGTTTGGAATTCCTTGGGCACAGTAACCTACATGTACTGGTACTCATCATGGGTACCGGTACTTGTAAGGTTTAGGCCAGAATTAAGCCTTCAACCTATGGCCAACATATACCAGTACTCATGGTTAGTACTGATACTTGTTGTTCACAGTTTGAGACGAATTCTCAAACTTGTGCCTTGCAAATATCGGTACTGATGAACAGTACTGGTACTTGCTTATAAGTACCTATTTTAAGTGTTTTAATTCACTACATACTTTGAAAATGTTCTCAATATAAATCCTAATTTATTTCTAATTGATTTTACGATCTAAGTTATGATTCTTTGTTAAGAGGCATACAATCTATGAAAACCTAAACTAAAAAAACAAAGGATCGAAGATGATCTTCTTCTTCTCGATCCATCCTTGTCATCTTGCCTCCTCCTTGTCATCATTTTCTCTTTCTCATCATCATGCCTCCATCACTTGTTGTCTGCCTTGCTCCTTCACTTAAATCTGAAACACACTTAATTGCAAACGTTAATCCATAATAATTTTGTTAACACCAAAACAAGATGTGGAACAAGGTTCCAACAATCTCTCCCTTTTTGGTGTTAACAAAACTATTTTGCAAATAGATAAAATAATTCTTTGCAATGTTATATGAAGGAAAAACTTTTAATTAAATCCTCCCCTTAAAAATATTACTATTTTCCCTTTATCTTTCTCCCCCTTTTTGTCAATCACAAAAAAATGAAGAAATATCATACCATAAAATTTACCAATAGTAGAATGATGAATGTGGGTATCAAGCTCCATTAGGCCATCGTTCTTGGTCTTCATTCAACCTATAGAAAGGTTGAAATGTTCCATTGTGTGCCTTGAACACCCACTGATCTCTTTGATCTATTCCTTCAAAACAAATATCTTTTCTAGGTACCCATTTTCTTTTGGGTCCTTGATGGTTAGTACCTTTCAAATCCTTAGGTTTATAGATGACTTTAGTGTTAGATCTATAATTCTTAGGATTCTTGACCTTTTGATAAATCCATGCATGTCTAGGCGCATGTGATTTATTTTGTGTGTGTGTGTTTTTTTTATTGAACTTGGCTTTTAAATCATTACAAAATTCCGTATTCAACCTAGTTGCCATTTTCAATTTATTCAAAGAGTCCTCAAAGTGTTCATAAATATCTTCTAATTCTACTATTTTTGCATGTAATTGATTATTAGTTTCTTTGGACATATCTAATTCTATTTCTAAACAAGATTTCTCTATTTCTAGAGTTCTATAACTATTATGCAAAACCTTATTTTCTTTTTTAAATGACTTAGCTTTATGATATAGCCCTTCATATGCTTCTAATAATTCTTCAAATGAAAAATCAAGGTTTATTTCTTCTTCTGTATCTTTTGAAGTTGGAACAAGACAAAAGTGTGTGACCTCGTCTTCATTCGATTCACTGGAATCAGTGTCCATGTCAAAGTCACTATCATCCCATGTCGCTTTAAATGCTTTCTTCTTCTTCTTCTTCTTCGTGAGCTCCCTTGTTTCTTTCTTATTGTCCTCCTTGTTTAAGGGGCAATCCTTTCACAAGTGGCCCTTTTTCTTACACTTATAGCAAATAATATTAGTTGAAATTTTATTGACTTTCTTACCTTGTTTCTTGAGAAATTTCTGGAATTTCCTAGTAAGCATCTCCATTTCTTCATCTTTGGATTCTGAGGTTGTTGAGTTCGAGTCCTCCTTAATTGCTCTAAAAGCAATATTCTTCCTTTTGCTAGACATCTTTTCCTCCTCATTCTTCTTCATGTTTTCTAGTTGGACTTCATAAGCCATAAGGCTTCCAATTAACTCATCTAAGGAGAGAGTAGAAAGATCTTTTGCCTCTTGGATGGCTGTGGTCTTTGGAGACCAATCACTTGTAAGAGATCTCAAGATCTTCCTTCCAAGCTGCTCCTCTTTCAGCCTGACTCTTAGGTTCTTCATGGGGTTAACAATTTCCCCAAACCTCGTATACATATCCTTGATTGTTTCCCCTTTCTCCATCCTGAAACACTCATAATTTTCAGTTAGAAATAGAGATACGAGTTTCCTTTACCATGTTTGTACCTTCGTAGGTGACCTCGAGAGTGTTCCAAATTTCATATGCGGATTCGCATGACAAAATTTGATTAAACTCTTCCCTTAACAACGCACAATAAAGTGCATTCATCGCCTTTGCGTTGCCCACTATCCTTTTCTTCTGATCCATTGTCCATGCTACTCCTTCTTGTGGCTTCGAATCTGAGTACTTCTCCCGAATGAGGGTCCAACCCTCCTCATCCATTGCTTTGAGGAAGACTTGCATCCTCCTCTTCCAATACCCGTAGTCCATCCCATCGAAATAGGGAGGACGGGTCAATGATTGTCCTTTGGTGCACCTTGAGGTTGATGCCATCACAAGCAATAGTTTTTACTTCTTCTCACTACCTACTCTGATACCAATTGATAAAAGATATGAAGATGTGTAATATATATCTGGCTATCTACATGCACACAAATACTTAAGCATAATGTTAGTAATAACAAAAACATTTACACAAAATACAATCGCTGAAATTGACACAATATGTATAGTGGTTCCCCTCCCTTGGGTACTCTACTACCTAAGCCTCCCAGCTTAGTGTTTTTAACCCGATTCTCTCAACCCCGAGAGAATCAATTTACTAAACTGAGGTAATTAACGGGTTACCTCAACCGAAGTATAATAACGGGTTTGTTACAACCCAACGAGCAAATGCTCAAAATACAAATAAGAACTGGTGTAAGAAAGAGAACTCTTACAACAAGAATTCCTATGCCTCCCAACAATAATTAAAAGATGATACCAATTTGAGAGCCTAGGATGGACGTGAATCGCTTCGTAGATGCGTGAGAAAAACACGTTGTTGAGCTTGCAAGAATGTAGAGAAAGTGAATGGCAAGCTTCTTTCTCTCTTGAAAATATGGTGGAAATTTGAAATATAGCTCTAGAATTGTTCTTCTCTATTTCTTATGTCTCTTGTATGCAAATAAAGAGTCCTAGGGTCATTTTATAGAGTTTAGGACCTAGGATACTCGTCTATTAGACGTTGGGATTTAATTCCCAACGTTCACATAGCTTAAATAATTTTTCTAGCGGTTCAGAATTGAGCCAATGACTAGCTGGTACCGGTACTAAAGTACCTATACCGATACTAGTAGTTTATTGCCACCAGTACAAGAGTCATGGTACTGGTACTCATCATGGGTACCGGTGCTTGTGAGTCCCAGGTTTGGAATTCCTTGGGCATAGTAACCTACCTGTACCGGTACTCATCATGGGTACCGGTACTTGTAAGGTTTAGGCCAGAATTATGCCTTCAACCTATGGCCAACATGTACCGGTACTCATGGTTAGTACCGGTACTTGTTGTTCATAGTTTGAGACGAATTCTCAAACCTGTGCCTTGCAAATACCAGTACTGATGAACAGTACCGGTACTTGCTTACAAGTACCTATTTTAAGTGTTTTAGATCACTACGTACTTTGAAAATGTTCGCAATATAAATCATAATTTATCTCTAATTGATTTTACGATCTAAGTTATGATTCTTTGTTAAGAGGCATACAATCTATGAAAACCTAAACTAAAAAAACAAATGATCGAAGATGATCTTCTTCTTCTTGATCCATCCTTGTCATCTTGCCTCCTCCTTGTCATCATTTTCTCTTTCTCATCATCATGCCTCCATCACTTCTTGTTTGCCTTGCTCCTTCACCTAAATCTGAAAAATACTTAATTGCAAACATTAATCCATAATAATTTTGTTAACACCAAAATAAGATGTAGAACAAGGTTCCAACACAAATGGATAGGGGAAGGATGACAAGGATCCTTCAAAAGGAATGGGGAAGGAATGGTGCAGAAAAAACCCCTAGAGTGATGGATTGACCATAGAAAGCATCAATCCATACCCGATACCCTATTACAAGAGATATTGGTCTATTAAGCCTCCCGGTCAAAACAGTAGTGGGCATGTCTTTAAGCCAAGGATCGTCCAGGGTGTCCATGTTTCGAGGTTGTGGGATCATCATAAGATCTAGGTTGTGTTTAGTTGGCTCAGTGTCCATCCTTAACAATCTTTCCAATTCCTCAATTGCATCCCTAGCATCCCTTGTACTATCACAAGTATCTACCTACACTTCATCAGTGATGATTTCAATGTATGGAGTCAACATTTCACCTTTAGACATAGGCGAATTAGAGGGTGACTCCGAATCAAATGAAGGCAGGTTGGAAGCAACAGATCTAGGGATTATCCTACCAACATCATCCCCGGGTTCTTGTTCTTTACTAAAATCCTCCCCAGAGTCTAAATGTGAATCCACATAAATTTCAGAAGTTGCTTCCATATTTTCCATTATTTGATCTTCATGAGGAAGAGTGTCATCAATGGGTGTACTAATGAAACCTGATTTGATCAACTTCGTGACATCTTTGGGAGCTAATTCTTCAAATAAGACATAATCACCCCTAATGCCACTCCAAATCCTAAGTTCAGGTTCCTTACATAATTCATCCTCTTCAACCGTCAATTCATCATTCACTCGAGGTTTAAATTCATCTAACATTTGCGCAAATCCCTTGGGGCAATCTATCTAGGGTTAAATGTTCATAATTGTATCATCAGATTCCTCAGATAGGTGAATTTCTCAAGGGTTAGGTTCCCTAAGGGTGGGCTTGAGTTCCATCTTGTGATCAGAAGGGAAGGCAGGATTAACAACTTGACTTCAACCCACTTCATCAAATGTGACAAAAATACTATCATCTGCGTTGAGGTTTTCCAGTGGTACCATCATTCCCATCTTTTGACTCCAATATAATTCAGGTGGATATTCAACCTGATCATCATCTTCCTCGAGTTTCCACCTTTCTTCATCCAATGCATAGCTACTTTCATACATATTCTCCTTCCACTTAAGGCATGGACCTCTTAAGGAAGTGTCATCTAGCATTAAGGTTTCAAAATCAATCCTCAAAAAGTGGCTATTCTCCCTTACATAATCCCTAAAATTCCCTTCCAACTTAGGGTGTACCTCTCCCATGAGAGATGCATCTAGCGTTGAGGGGTGCACGTCATCCTCAATGGGATAGATTAGGTGGCTAATTTCTTCTTTTTCTTGCTGTCCTGCTCTCAAAGATTCTCCTAATAATTCAATCATTTCGTCTTGCATTTTCTGTATTTCCATCTTCAAGGAGGAGAGGTCATCATTACTATCAGGAGAGAAGTCAAGCTTAGGCTTATAGTTCCTAGGGGTTTCTGTCCAACCATTATAATCATTTAGGGAGGGTGGGTTGGGTATTTGTATGGTGTGTGGGATATTGGGTTAGGCAAATCCTGCTCCTAGGTTCTACTCACTAATTTGGGGCTTAACCAGGCCAATATTCCTATACTAGGAGTAAAAAGGATCCCATTGGTTGTAATTTTGTCCATCAAAAGATGGACCATCGCAGCGTATGGGATCAAAGATTGCAGAGTAGGGGTAAGGGTGTGGGCAAGATGTGAAAGGATGAAAGTCAACGTGGTCCATTCTAACTCACTGTTGAACGTTTACGAACCTACGCTAACGAGATTGGTTTTGGAAAACCTGTCGTTGTAGTTCGAAAGCGAAGAATTCGTGTTCAACAAATTAAATTTATACCGAAATTAAAATTCCGGGTCGAACACAGGGAGGCGGACGTTTGATTTAAAAACTACACGTTTCTTTTTATTTGTTACAGAATAATTCAATTTAGAACTATCTAATTATTTACAATAAATAGAAGAGAGAGAGAGAGTAAGAGAGAAAGAGAATATTACACAGAGAAATCAAAATGAGATGTAGAATAAACAAGGAATTTTTGTATTGAAGAGATTGTTCATTACAACTAGAAAGCATAAAACAATTACTCTAGAAAGCGATAAATTTACTCTAGAAAGCATTAAAAGAATGGAGAGTGAAATGTCCTCCTTGAGGATTGCTTGGAGGACGAGTAGATTAATCTAGAAAGCAGTAAATCTATACTAGAAAGCGGTAAAAAGAATAGGGAGAGAGAAATCCTCCTCGACGGTTGCTTGGAGGACGAGCCAGACGGGACGACGCCTGGACGAAGGAGAACGAAGCGGGACGAAGGAGGACGAATCAGAAGAACGGGAACGAAGCAGCACGCCGTCGTCGTCGCGGGATCCACTTCCGAAGGGGAACGAAAATTGGACTTTATCTCGCGAGAAGCATCCCGGGTGTGGGACAAGCTTCTCTTGAGCTTTGGAGGGGTAGAGAAGAGAAAGAAGGGATGAAAATTTCGTATGGAGGGGGTCTCCTTTTACAGTTGCAAGGAGTGGGGGCAAAATGGACATTACAACTTCAAAACAACAAATGAGGGGTCTTTATTGACGGATAAAACCGTCGCTAAAGCCCCCAACGTGGGTGTAGCATCCGCGCCCACGCGCGCCCGCTCGGCTGCCCGCGCGCGTAACGCCTACGCACGTCTCCCGCTGCGTAGTGCGCCCGCCCGCGTGCGATCGCGAGTTACGCACGGGCGTCCAATCGCGCGTCATCCTGATTGAGCGCGCGCAGCCGTTGGATCTTCATCTGACGCTCGTCCGCGCCCGCTCGCCCGTGCCTTCCACCCCCTCACCACGGCTCGAACCCGCGACCTCTGCTTCGCCCGCAGCTGCGTCGCCGCTGCGCTACGCGGACGAAATGGTCACGCGGACGCTTTTAAGCGCGAGTGACCACAGCCGTTGGATCTCCATCTGACGGCGGAGAGCGATCGGGCGAGGGCCTTCACAAAATGCAAGCGGCCGTTTGGGCGGCTGAGATGGCACCACGTGGAGCCATCTTGGTCGTCCATCTTCTGGAAGTTGTAGATGGTGCCACGGATGTCGGACTGACTTGATTTTTGTGTCGTTGGGCTCCGATCGTCGATCCGAATTCATCCATGTGGTCGGATTTATCATCTGAAGTGTGGATTTACACCATCCTGGGCCTTGATCTTCTAGGGTTCCCGGGTCACTTATCTGATGCTACAGATGCCTGATTAGAGCGATCTTGGAGTCGTTGAACTCCAATCGTCGCCCTGATCACATCCATATGGTTGGATCTTTGATCCGAGGCCCTGATAAAATATTTGCCCTGTCCAAGCACATAAAAGGAGACAATTAACCTCCATTTTATTCAAACTATTCTAAATGCAAGATGATGCATGTAATGCAATATTTATATCATGAAATGCAATCCTATGCTTAAGAACATGCAAAAATAGACCTTTTAAGTAGTATAATTGTGTTTACATCACTCACACCACAATCAAATTCCTCCCAATACAAACACAAACCAAAGGACTTTTTAGGTCTTTAATCAGTTAGGCTTTTGAGATTTAAGTCCACTTGTAGGTGACAAATGAAGTTATCTAAACAGTTACGTTTCTCTTGTCGACCTACGATATGCCTAACAAGGCCTAACTGGGACTTAGGTGATCCTTCCTAAAGCCTAAAATGTTTAGTCACCACCAAACACGGCAAAAGAGAGATGTAAGTAGGGTTAAGCCCTTCCTTTGAAGTGTTGCTTTCACGGTGCTTCTTAACTACCCTCAATCCGTAAGGTTTGGAGGCAACTTCACCTCTAAACTAAAGTTTGGGTCACTTTAGACCCTAGTAATAAGAGGCTCTAGTCCTAGCAGATCGAAACCTATGGAGTGTCTAAATGCGTGTCATGGTGCAAGAGATACAAGTATGCATACACTGTAAAAGATTTTGAATTTTGAATCACACGCCAAGTTTGAAAATCAAGTCCTTGGTTTTTAAATGTCCCCCCTTTAATTATTCCTTTTTTCAAAAAAAAAAAAATGTGACCACTTGTTAGATCTATTCAATACAGATT
Source organism: Thalassia testudinum (assembly GCA_037157565.1). Classification (NCBI taxonomy): domain Eukaryota; kingdom Viridiplantae; phylum Streptophyta; class Magnoliopsida; order Alismatales; family Hydrocharitaceae; genus Thalassia; species Thalassia testudinum. The sequence goes on from JAZHRO010000063.1 coordinate 139,868,565, forward strand.
AGGTGGTCTTGAAATTAATCCAAATGCATTTGCATGACAGGTAGAAATGCAAAGTGAGAAATGCATACTTGACTCCAACATTGTTCATGCAACATGCCGATAGGAAATTAGATTTAGATGCTGCTCTTTCAATCCTAAATGATTCGACCTAAGGGCAGGCAGCTTCTAGCAGGTAGTTCGTGTATTTTTTATTTTTACCTACTTATGCACAAATAACGAAAAATCAATCCATGAAAGAAAATAAAAATCGAAGTCTAAATAAATGGAAACAGACTCCTGAAAAATTACCCACGCAGAGGCCTAAAACAATGGTGGGGAACAAACCCCTCAACTGTACCCCAGAACAAGGGTCTTAAACCAAATGTGCAAGGAAAATTAAGTCTAAAGTCTAAATCCTACTCTAATCAAATCAAAGGCTAAATGTGCAGAGATGATCGTCATGTCCTCGTACTTCCTCCCCTTGCAATCTAGTTCCTTGCAAGGTGGCTCGAACAATTTCTCCTCTGGTGACGTCAAGGGTCACCTCCCACGATGGCTGGTGTGATGGCAAATCGTAGAATGTGTGTCGCAAAATGTCGACACTCGCACCATAATAAAAAAGATCCAGAGTTAAATATGCTTCCAAAATTTAAATCAATGTGAACAAATGAATGAATGCGATTTTATTAAGCCTGTTGCCTCCCTAGCAATGGTGCCATTTGACGAGTCGATTTTTCACTTTCGAAGATGATAGTTAAAATGATTTGTCGTTGTATTTCTAAGTGGTTGAAAATCAACTAATCAAATTATTGAATTACAACTAAACCACTCGAGAAGAGCGGGTCGTGTCCACAGGGAGGAACGTGCTCGTTAAATCGCAAAAATCGAGAAACCAATGTTCGCAATTGGAATTGTGGAAAGTCGATGCCGAAATCCCTCTCAAATGAGGCATATAAGGCTCACATATGCTGATAAATCAATTAAGGAAAGGAGGGAGGCTCTCTTCACAAAATGGCCATCATATAATACTAATATCATAAATGTTAAAATCCCACAATGGCATCTAAATGTAATAAGAAATGGGAAGGATTTCTTCTCTTGATCTTGCGCACAAGAGGGAGTGATGGTCGAAGGAGAGGAACTCATCGGAGGTCAGGTGGAGCGAGGGCTTCGTGGTGGTGGCGGCAGCAAGTTGCGGCATGGTCGGAGTCAGCTGTATGGAGGAGAGGAGAGGCGGTGGTGGCTGTTGCTGCTGCTTCTGTGCATGGAGATGAGGCGACACGGTACTACTGGAGGTGTGCACGTGCACATGGGCCGAAGGCGAGGGGGCATGCAGGCCACACGGGCACGTGCGGCGGAGCTGTTGAAGGAGCGTGCACTGTAGCACGCGAGCGGAGGTGTGACAAGGTGAGGCGCATGCGGTGGCTGTGGTGGCTGCACATGAAGGTGCGCGTGAGGTCGGTGGTGGGTGCGGTGACTATTGAGGCAGCAAGGAGGCACGCAAACGTTGTGCGTGCAAAGGCACCATGCGCGTGGAGGTCACGACTGGTGGGTTTGTTGGTGGAAGATAAATAGAGGAAGAGGAAGAAGAAGAAGAAGATGGAGATGTTGGTGGTGCTGGAGGTAGCAGTGGTGTTGATGGAGATGGTTGCGTGGCCATCAGAGACGCATGCGCACGGTGATGCGAGGCTCTGCTGATGTAAACATGTTTATATCACATGAACCATCTATTTTTGCATGTTCTTAGACATATGTTGCATTATACATTATAAATATTGCATAACATGCATCATCATGCATTTAGGATAGATTGTATAAAATTTAGGTTAATTTCTCCTTTTTATGGTTAGGTGATAGAGCAACATTTAATCGGGGCCTTGGATTGAAGATCCAACCTTACGGATCTGATCAGGGCAATGATTGGAGTTCAACTACTCCAAGATCACCTCGATCGGACCTCCGTAGCATCAAATGCAGTCTGAGAAAGATCAGAGGTCAAGGGGCCAGGTGGAGTAAATTAGTACCTCAGATGACAAATTTGACCACACGAATGGATTCAAATTGACGATCGCAGCCCAACGGTGTGAAAATTGATCCAATCCGACATCCGTGGCACCATCTACAAGTTAGAGAAGATGGACGACCATGATGGTGCCACGTGGCACCATCATAACTGCCCAACACCAGCCGCAATATCTCTTCTTCGCCCACTCGATGAATCCCAGCCGTTGGATGCCCATCCAATGGCTGAGAACACACCACGTCGCGCACCAAGCGGTGCTCTCATCTTCTGAAGGCGAAGGTGCAAATGATCTCGACCATTGGATTGAAATCCAACGACTGAGAGAGCGTATGGAGGAATTCAAGAACGTGCCTCAAACTACTGCGTAGCACAGTGGTCGGGGCACTATTCACACAAGAGGCGCGCGTTCGAATCTAGCGCGGCTCCCTTCCTCCCCACACGCGAGCGTGAAATCGAGCCATTTGATAGAGCGCCAACAATGCAGATCAACCGATCAGCCAGACGCGCAAGATGATGCCTAATCTCACGCGAGATTAGATGCGCGGGTGGTGCGATTTGTGAAGGTGTGCGAGCGTGATTTTAAGTCATTCGATCTCTCGATTAGATGGCTGTGGATGCGCATACATTCATGTACGTTGTGCATGTGGGGAGAGGAGAGGGCGGCGCATGCGCGCAACCTACGCCCATGTTCATGGGTTTTAGTGATGCTTAAATCCATCACTAAAGACCTTGAATTAATGTTTTTAAGCATGAAATGACCAAATTGCCTTCAATCCCCACAACTATAAATGGAGACCCCTACCACTTTAATTTCTCATCGCTTCCTCTCTTCTCTCATCCCCTCCAAAGCTCTAAGAGCTTGTCCTAAACCTGAGATGCCCCATTAGAGTTAAAAATACAATTTTTCCACCATCTCATGCTGTTCGTAGAGCATTCCATGGTGGTCCTCTCACCGCCATTTGAGAAGTGGATCTCGCTACGACGTCACCCTGCCCTGTTCTCCATCATCCATCATCGTTCTCCTTCCCTCATCTCATCAACTTCATCCGGGCGCTCCGTCAATGTGGCTCATCCTCCAAGCAACCGTCGAGGAGGATAACTTCTCTTCACCTTCTCTTTACTACTTTCTAGCATAGATTTACCACTTTCTAGTTGTAATCTTTCCAGTTCTAGCTGTAATGAACATTACTCTATGGTTATGAAACCCATGTTTATTCTATCTCTATTTTGTCTTTATTTGTAATATTCTCTCTCTCTCTTCTATTCAATATTCTTTAAATAGATATCTAGTTTTGAATAATTTCAACCAGCTATTCTGCTTTGTGACAAATAAAACAAACATGGTTTTCAATCAAACGTCTGCCTTCCTGTGTTCGACCTAGAATTCTTTTCGACTTTTGGTTAAATTTATCTGTTGATGGTTTTTCTTGTAAATCACATTACAATGACAGGTTTTCAGAACTCAACTTCCATTTGCGAAGATTTTCCGATTCAACATTTTGGTGACGTTGCCGGGGAGGTGACGCTCATTGATTTTTCGCATTTTCTTGCCTTACTTATCTTTTGCCTCACTTTTCTCATCTCTTGTTGTGATTGTAGGTACTCTCACGAGGCGAGCAAAAGTGATAGATTGGAGTAAAGTATTTTGAAGGGTCTGTAACTTTACCCCCACCTCTTCACCCACTAGATTTCATTCCATCACCTAATAGCACAAACCCTAATTAAACTAGGAGCTTGCATAAACTCTATGGGTAGTTTTGATTGTTTGTTTGTCACCTCCACCTGCCTCACCCTCTGCATATAAAGAAAAATTTTAAAAAATCTCACAAAGGTACACAACCTCTTCTAATTCTTCATACTCAACTGGTAACCCGATCTTTGGGACTGGTACACTCATCAACACATAATTGAGTAGAAATCAGATTAGGTAATCACTTGTGTGACTAATTAAGTGGTGTATTAGGCTAATTGTTTGAGTTATTTGGGTCGCACCACTTTAATTAAAAACAACCCATCAAGTAGCTGCCACATGATTCAACTTTTAGGGATTTTACCAGTCACTCCACATTATTTTAAGCTTTAAAGGAAAACATCTTCACCTGTGCTGTCAAAACCTGGTGTGCCAACTAAACTTGATTGAATACACCTAAAGTTGAATCTTAAAATCTGCTAAGCAAGATTTAAACCCTAAAATTCACCACATCCAAAAATATAATCTTGCTTGAAAACCATTGGTTGTGCACGCACACACATATCAATCAATTATTAAAGACACAACCCATATAAAGGGCCCATCACATTCCAAGGCACTTTCAAACCTAACCCTAATTAAAACAGAGTAGACGTTGTTCTTAAGGATTAGACTTACTCTTTGGAGCCCAGATCAAGATTATTTTCAATTAGTCTGTTTCTACCGTTAAATTTAATGTCTAGCTAGGGGAGCATAATCAAACGATCGCGGCTAGGGGGTACACTAGGAATCAAAGGCGCAAGCCAAAGGGAGAACCTTCTCCATAGCCCCTCCATTTAGTTGGTTGGATTGACCAGAAAGAAGTAGGTTAAATCGTTTCTTTATCTCAAGATGGGTTCTGGGAGTCTGTAGGTCTTTAGGCTAGCCCACATAAGGACAGGTTTGTTTGTATTGTAGGGTGCCTTTCTTCCTTCCGTTCTGTCATGGATCCTTCTACATACTATTGCACTTCCACTCCTACTCTCCTACCACTACTTATTCCCAAAATGATTATTTTTCTAACCAGACTTATTCTCATCCATCCTCTAGTTGGGGATAATCCTGATTGGGGATATAGTTCCGGACCTCCGTGTTTAGGGTCTAACCCTGGACACCATAATCTTGATTCTTATCCTTCTTCGAGCTACATCAATTATAGATCACCGCTTTCATTTAAACAACCCAATATGATCTACAATCAAGAAGGATGTATTGATCCTTACCTGATGGGAACACCATCATGAGCCATAGCTAGGTCATTTTGATCTAATTAAGTCAATGCTCCTACATAATTGCCAGAGAGCCATATTTCACTGCAAATTCATTCTGAGGAAAAGACAAGAAAATAAGGTTAAAACTACAGTTTTACCATCATATCATGAATGCAATGTAATCATGAGTTTTCCCATGGGGTAGTTAAGGGTTAAATGGTCCTAAAAGGCCAACAAGTGGGTTAGAATAGACAGAAAAGGGTTTGTACATGTTTTGAGAATTAAATGACTTTTGAAATTATAAAAATAGACCCATTTAATTAATTGAGGTTTTGGTTAGGATAAAATTCACCTAGACCCTCTAAAATTCATAGAAAAATATTCTCTAGGGTTTGGAACCTACAATTTGACCATCAGAACTTGTCTTGACCCAAAACAGAGTCTTAGACATTTGCCCTAATTTGGATTTTTACATAAATTACGTAGTTAAACTTGGTCAAAACCTAAATCTAACTTCACCATTGGACTCCTTGGGCCCAAATTAGGTTTGTTCCTAAATTTGGGCCCAATCTGAGATCATCTTGACTAAGTTTGTATTTTGGTCCAGTCAGACTCTTTCTATCTCATTCAGACCCTTAACTTTTGAATTCTGGAGTTCTCGGTGTGGAGAGGCAGGAAATTCCCCTCGAAGATGTGCAATAATATATCATCTCAGTGCTTATCTCCTAGGATATCTAAATATCCTACTAGGGGCATGTAAGCACCTTGTACTGGTTCAGATACCATGGGTAGCATTATCACGAAATGTCGATTGCCAGGGTCTGAATTTAGCTATAGAATGCCATGGGTGGGATTATCTCAAAATCTTGAAAGCCAGGGTTCTATGGGTTGCCATGGGCGGTGCTATCTTGAAGCATCGATTGCTAGGGACCCTGCAAGGATTGATGGTGGGAATTAGGAATCCGATACAGACCGTGTTGTAAAGCTAATTCGAGGCTAGAAATAAAAGGAAAAGAGAGTGAAAACTCTCCAAAAATAAAGAAAAATTCTTCTATCTCTCTCTTACAAAAAATGCACTGCAAACTGAACCTAGGCTAAAACATGTTACAAGCACGAGTGCTTTAACCGCGGAGTTCAACGAACCTTAGGTTAGTTCCAGTGGGCCTTAGAAACCTTCGCGTTGGACTGAGGCTAGCGCTGGTCAGGTTCAGATCTTGGTTGGTACTTGAGTACCTCTAGGCTTACCATCAGCATTCTGACCTAATCTACAAAAGAAAGCACACATTAGAGTTTTGAGCATAAAAAGGCATATGGTCTAGAATTAAAGTTAATTTCATGAGATTTTGTTAAGGGACTAGCAAAAGCTAAGCATGGGGGTATAATAGAAACACCATCATGAGCCATAGCAATCTCATTTTGATCTAATTAAGTTAGTAAATGCTCTAACATAATTGTCAGAGAGCCATATTTCACTGTAAATTCATTTTAAGGGAAAGTTAAGAAAATAGGGTTAAAACTACAGTTTTACCATCATATCGTGAATGCAGTACAATCATGGATTTTCCCAGGGGGTAATTAAGTGTGAAATGGTCCTAAAAGGTTAACAGGTGGGTTAGAATAGACAGAAAAGGATTTGCACATGTTTTGAGAATTAAAGGACTTTTGAAAACCTAAAAATAGACCCACTTAATTAATTGAGGTTCTGTTCATGATAAAATTCACCTAAACCCTCTAAAATTCATATAAAAATATTCTCTAGGGTTTAGAACCTTCAATTTAACCATCAGAACCTGTCTTGACCAAAAATAGAGTCTCAGACAGACATTTGCCCTAATTTGGGTTTTTACATAAATTGCCCAATCAAACTTGTTCAAAACCTAAATATAACTTCACCATTGGATTCCTTGAATCAAAATTAGGTTTGTACCAAAATTTGGTCCCAATCTAAGATCATCTTGACTAAGTTTGCATTTTGGTTTAGTCCGACTCTTTCTATTTCATTCAAATCCTTAACTTTTGAATTCTCTTACAAATAGCCTGCAACTTCTTTGTCTTCTTCACAAGCAGGTCCTCGCGTCATTTTTTGAAGGTTAAACCTTCAACGTTGAGTTTCGAGTGAAAATTTCTCGCTCGATTCTCAATCAATCAATCCCAGATTTGAAACACAGATTCATTAGGAAATTTCCTTCCAAATGAGACCATCCAGGGATCCTAACTCCTTCCCAAAAGCTCATGTGAACCTTTAGAAGGAATGGGTATCATTTTTTTACGTAAGCTCCAAGATCTCCGAGCTTGTTTCCAAGCTTGGAGTCTCCTCTTAAGCCCTATATAAGCACCTCCGAGGCCTTGCACAATTTTTCAGCTAGTTTTGAGGCCAGAAAGCTCTTCCTAACCCTACCTTTAGCCTCCTCCGACCTAGCTCCGGCGATCATCTCCCTTCGTCATCCTACAGCCTCCCAACGACCAAATTAGGAGCATCTCCTTCCTCCTCGACTTCCTCCGCTTCTCAATGGCCAACTCAGAGGCGCCCTAGCCCCTTCATCCTCGTCGTCTCCTTCGTTGGAAAACCCTTCGTCCACGGTGCCGGCCAACCACAGCTGACACCACCCTACCTCCTTCGTCTGCAATTCTAGGTCCTTAAGCTCCCTTCTTCTCTCTCCTTTCTTTTCCTCCCCTTAACTTCTTAATTCGACCATCGACCACCTATCCCCCTTACCGTCTTCTCCATGACCGGTCGGGCTCCAGCGAGCCCACGCCACCACCACAGACCACCAAATGCCTCGCCAACCACCTCACAACCTTCACCTCTCCACCGTCTTTGAAACCCTCTCCCTATTCATCCTCTTGCCTACTTAAACCCGCCGTCGAACGACCCACTGTTCTCTGACCTTCGCTGCTTCTGACACATCACTCCATGCCTCGCCTCACCACGAAACCATCGCCACTACATTCGCTAACATTTAGCGAACCTCCTGAGCAAGTTTAGTTTGGCCGTGAGGCCATTTTGTGTGTTCTTCAGGTTTCGTCAGAGCTCCGCTCGTCGCCGTCGTGTTCTTCAAGTTCACGGCCATGCACACCCTAGGTTGCATCTCTAGGTCGCGCGATTTGGCTCAACGCATGCATCCAAGTTCTGGATTGGAGATGCCAAGCATAGAACACGCCCAATTAGACGAGGTTGTCCCTGCAGGTGCTGCTTAGAGACGTAAGCGAAGAAGGTGTGGCACTTTAGTCCCACATTGTTAGTTGATGAGCAAAAGCTATGGAATAAATTGAAAAAGTGCATAGGCCTTAGTGCCTCAAGTCATAGGGGGTGAGGTCCCTCGCACCTTCATGTGCCTCATTCATGACACTTCCCCTATGGACCTGGTGCACCCGACCCGCCAAGCCATCACTCCTAGCTCACCACCCACTGCTGGTGAACCTGGACCTAGATGTGCACCTATCCGATAACCCCACTGCCTTGACTGGCCTTAGGAAGGTGAAACCTAAGAGGAGAGAAAGAGAGAGAGAGAGGGGCAAGGGAGGGTTTTGCCCTGTGTGACACTTAGCCAATTTTGAGATGGTTGCCCTCTGTGTATGAAGAAAGAAAGAAGAAGAGAAGAGATGCAAAAGAGAAAAGAAGAGGGCCTGAAAAAGAAAGCAGAGAAGGAAAGAAAAGAAGAGGAAGAAGAAGGAAAGCTACAGAAGAAGAAAGCAGAAGTAGAAGAACAAAAGAAGAAGACCTAAGTTTGATGGGAAAGTCGTCTGGTCATCAGATCCGATGACTGATTTGAGGCTTGATACTGTTGAAATATTAAATATTTAATATATATGCTTAGAGAATAATAGGTGATTTAAATCACCATTATTTTAGCTTCTCTACCTTTTTATTGCCTCAAAATACATGAGAATTCATTGAATATCTAATGTGACAGATTAGTATTTATTGAATAGCATTTTGTGGTTTAAATTCTTGTACTCATTTGCATTATTTGAGATTAGTGTGTGAATTCCTATTTGCTTCCTGTGTTCGACCTCGGACTTTCATTTATGATATTTGAGTAATAAGTTTTATTTGTTTTTCACACTGATTCGATCTATACTACAATGTAACGATTTTAAAACCCATTTCAGAGCGACCAACATTACCCTTCCCCATATTACAATGCATATAGGTCACCACCCCTCTTTGAACAACCTGAAATGACCTATTATCAGGGAGGGTATCAAGAATCTCAATTCGTTGGCTCCCTTGCACTGATCATAAACCCACCCAACCCTAAACCAAACCATTTGGTTCAGGTTAACCAGGTCCAAGATAAGGTGTTGGCTAACTTAAGGAATACCATACAATATTTAGAATCTCAGCCAACACCTTGCACTGAATAATTGGAGCCCCTGATTGAAATGATTGATGATCTTAACAAGTATTTGTTGGATTGGCTCCAGGATGTTAAAGATAAAGGCTAGGGTGAGTTTTACTTGGGAAGTTATCGAAATTGAGGATGAGATTTGTGATTGCTCTAGTCCAATCTTGGGAGGATTCCCAAGATGAACCCCCGATAGGAGAGCCAATGTCAAAATCCGCTCAGGCACCTATAGGGGGCATGTTTTACGAGATCAGGGTTGACCAAGTTGTACTAGAGCAATCAAATAAGGATGAATTGATTACTTCACCTAAGATCCCTAAGCTGGGGTACGAGGAAACGTATGTCTCCATGGAACAGAAAGTGATTGATGATTGTGAGGCATACATTAATGTGGATTTAGAATTCTTTAATTCTAAAGGTGAAGAATCATCATGCGAAGTCTCACTTGAGTTTACAACACAAGATTTCAGTGAGACAATTGGGCCTAAGGAATTCGATAAATCATTTGATGGCCCTAAAATTGAGGAACTTGATCCTGTTGGGGCTCGTATGGTGGATTCAGATCCTGATTTCATGAAGGATTCAATTTAAAGCCCCATTCCTCAATTACACCCCTTTGAGTATATTGATGATTTTGTTTTTGAGATCACTAGGCCAAAGTTAATTCTGATTCAGCAACAAATCTTGGACTTGGATATTTTAGATGGGGTGATTAATATGTAGGAGGTCCCAGAATTCAAAATTCTGATTGAGGAGGATAGGAATTGGGAAATGATGATTTGGGAAGCCAATTCAAGAGGAAGTAAAAGACCAAGTCTAAGGGTGCCTATTTGTCTGAAACCACCAACCTTCTACTAGGACCCTTATGACATATTTGATTTAGAGGATGTCCAACCCAAAAACCCATTCATTGATTATCCTTTTGAGCTTGATCTCTCTATAACTCAACTTTCTGGTCCTAGGTTGCATCCTCACAAATCGCAGGCCCGACCTCGCTTGCATACTGATCTTATGTTTTGGATAATTTTTATCCAGAACTTTAGATATACTCGACCATGGGGTATGGGTCTGCACCATAATCTGGTCCACATCTGTGTACATCTGCTAATAGGTCCTGAGGTGAATCTTTTTATTCTAATTCTGGCCTGCACCTGTGAATTCTTTGTTTCTTCTTCTTTGCATAGTGTGCTTAGCTGAAGGCACTCAATTCAGCACGTATACAGTTTCTTTTCATCTCGAAGCTGACCTATTATTCATGCAATTCAGGTACTTTCTACTCTACTCCACTTAGTTTCATATCTTTTTAATACAATGAGGACATTGCATTAAATAGACATGGGGGGTGGATATTCATCTTTGAATTATTTTGTTAGCTCCGTAGATTCATTTTATTTTCTTTTTATTTATTAAAAAAATTGTGAAATTAGGAAAGAGAACTTAGGCTTTAGAAAATTTTCAATCTTAGAGAATAAAAATGTATGATTTGAACACTTAGACCATTCAGGTCTTCTAGCTTAAACAACCTGGGTGTCCACTAAAATGTTGACTTGTTTTTTGAGTCCTCGCCATTCTAAATTTAGATTTTAATTGGTTAAACAAGTTGGGGTGATAAGTACACGACTTATCAACCTGCCCTCTGATTTGAGGGGATTTTAAGTCTAAGCATTTACACACTATTTGCACTAATTCGCTTTGCAACGGTTTTAACGGAAATTGGGTAGCTAATGAACCTTCTATGATAGTATGACTAGCAAGTTATCATTTGTAACAACCCATTGGTAGGTTGTCCAGAGCCCAGTCACACGACCATTCTTTTCCTACTGCCTTTAAGTAAATCTTAGATCAAGGAAGACACCTACTTAGAAAAAAGAAAAAAAAGGAAAATATCCAAAAAGAAAAAAAAATAGAAAAGGAGAAAAGAAAAGAAAAAAATAAATAAGCCACACTTCACTGCACGAGTATGGCTGGCAAGTTATCGTGGGTAATAGTCCATTGGTAGGTTGTCTAGAACCCACCTCAAGAAATGCACATATAATTCCAAAACACTTAGGAAGAAGCAGAGAAGTAGAATAAGCCGGGGAAATATACACTAGGTTTGCCCTTGTGTTGATTCCATAAAAATAAAAGAAGGGAGAAAGCTACTGGTCAAATGATACACCTTTAGGCAGAATTTCTTTTCAAGGTCACCTAGAGGCGTAGAAACCCGAAGTCTATTCTAACCGTTGATCAGTAAATCTATCACATTTCACACAAGGATGCCTAGAACTTAGGATTCTCTTCGAGTCTTAGGTGGGTTGAGTGGCCGTAGAAAGCTGCTTCGAAACCTAAAACTCAAAAATCTAAAAAAATTAGAAAAGAAGAAAAGATCATTCTTTGAATAAGGCAAGGGCTTGAGGTAGTCTGCATTTTGGCAAACTCCCAGGCATTGTTGTGTCATTGTAGTTCAGGTCGTAGTTGAAATTCATAAGCGTTGAAAAATAACTATTGCTCAAGAAATCAGACCTAATTCTTTTATAAATAGCATGTAGTTTTGCTAGGGACTAGCAAAAGATAGGCATAGGGGTGTGATGTAAACATATTTATATCACATAAACCATCTATTTTTGCATGTTCTTATACATATAGTTGCATCATACATTACAAATATTGTATAAAATGCATCATCATGCATTTAGAATAGATTGTATAAAATTTAGGTTAATTTCTCCTTTTTATGGTCAGGTGATAGGGCAACATTTAATTGGGGCCTCGGATTGAAGATCCAACCATACGGATCTGATCAGGGTGATAATTGGAGTTCAATAACTCCAAGATCACCCTGATCGGACTTCCGTAGCATCAGATGCAGTTCGAGAAAGATTAGAGGTCAAGGGGCCAAGTGGTACAAATCAGTACCTCAAATGAAAAATCTAACCACACGGATGGATTCGGATCGACGATCGCAGCCCAACAATGTGAAAATCGATCCAATCTAACATCCGTGGCACCATCTACAAGTTAGAGAAGATGGATGGCCATGATGGTGCCACGTGGCACCATCATAGCCGCCCAGCACCCACTGCAACATCTCTTCTTCGCTCGCTCGTTGAATCCCAGCCGTTGGATGCCCATCCAATGGCTGAGAACATGCCATGTTGCGCACAAGGCGACGCTCTCATCTTCTAAAGTCGAAGGTGTAGATGATCTCAACTGTTGGATTGAAATCCAATAGCCTAGAGAGCATATGGAGGAATTCAAGGATGCACCTCAAACCGTTATGTAGCACAGCAGTCGAGGCACTGTTCATGCAAGAGGTGCATGTTAAAATCCAGTGCGGCACCCTTCCTCCTCGAGCACGAGCATTAAATCCAGCCGTTCGATTAAGCGCCAATGGTGTAGATCAACCAATCGGCCAGAAGTGCAAGATGACGCCTGATCTCACTAGAGATTAGACGCGCGGGAGGTGCGATTTGTGAAGGCATGTAAGTGTGATTTTAAGCTGTCCGATCTCTCGATCAGATGGTTGAGGATACGCATACGTGCGTGTGCGTTGAGCGCGCAGGGAGAGGAGAGGGCAGCACATGCATGTGACCTATGCCCAAGTTCAGGAGCTTTAGTGACGCTTAAATCCATCACTAAAGACCCTCAATTAATGTTTTTAAGCATGAAATGTCCAAATTGCCCTCAATCCCTACAATTATGAAAGGAAACCCCTACCACTTAAATTTCTCATCCCATCCTCTCTTCTCACACCCCCTCCAAAGCTTTAAGAGCTTGTCCCAAACCTAGGATGCTCCATTAGAGTTAAAAATACAATTTTTCTGCCTTCTCACCCGATTCGTGGAGCATTCCGTGGTGGTCCTCTCACTGCCATTCGAGAAGCAGATCCTGCTGCTGATGAGTCCATTAAAATGGACTAATATTAAGCCTTAGTATCTTTAATTATACAATTTAGGTGTGTTAATAATGGTAATTAAGTTATAGAAGATTTGTACACCTCATAATTTAAGTTATAACATTCTATAACTTCATGATTCTATTGTTTTTATGTGCAGGTAATAAAATACACAAAGAGCAAGGGTGGGGGGATACAATTCCCCAAACAACTGCAACTCTCTTTCCCCCCTCCCCCGCCGGACTTTGGGCAAATCTTCTGGCACCGCCTTTCTCAACAGCCATGATCGGGGATTTGAGAAAATCCCTGAACTCACGCGGTGAGGGGAGAACTTAAAAAGAAGAGGCGGGGAGAGAGGAAGGTGATCGAGAGAAAAGAAAAGCGTGCACTGTGCTGCACTGTGTCCTCTTTCCCCTTGCAGGGAAAAAGTCTCTCTGCCTGCACACCTCTGCCGGCGCATCTTCCTTGCACGCTGCAGGCAACCGCGCGCCAGCCCCAACACCTTCTCCATCGCCTGCAGACCTGCAAAGCCACGCTGCCCACAGCGCCCGCACGGCCTCCTTGCTGTGTCCCTGCAACCCGCACGCCCATCAGCAGGCGCAGCACTGCTCCCACAGGCGCATCCTCTCTTCCAGCGCCTCCTTGCAACACGCCCATCCACCTTTGGAGACCCGCCTTAGCAACTCCAGCCGTGACTGAAGGCGCTGCGTGCCCGCACCCTCTCCTTGCTACGTCCCTGTAGCCTGCACGCCCATCAGCAGGCGTGGCACCGCTCCCACAGGTGCTAACTGCAGACCGCCGCGCCCTCACGCACAAGCCCGTGCCACTCCTCCCTGCAACTACAGCCTGCAGGCGCTCTCGGCCCTCGCACCAGTGCATGCGCGCGCCTGCTCGAACAGCCGCAGCAGTAGCTGCCCTCTTGCTCCACAGGCCGGAGCTCCGGCCACTGCCGCCGGCCACCTCCGCCGCCGCCGCTGCCACCATCGGAAAGCTCTCGACCTCGCCGTCCTCTTGAGCCCTACATCGACCCCTGCGGTTCTCTCTCTCTCTCGCGAGGAGAGAGGAAGAAAGCTCTGTTTTTATCTTAATTAGAAATTACATTCAATGCCATTGCCACCAATTTGATTTTTTTATTATTATTATATTTTGGCAGAATTGCATTCAAGCACTCATAGTTCTTTCTAATTGCATGGTATTGATATTGGCTAGTTTAAAGATTGATTTTGGACTTGATTTAAGTGCTAATTGTCTTTAGTACACATCACGTGAAAACTACATTAATTCATGCTAAATTTATTGAGGATTTTTGTGAGGAAAAACTGCACTTACACCCTTAACCTTTTAGGTTATTGCAAATCTACTTTCCTTCACATTTTAAGTCCAATTTGAAAAGGGATTTTGCACTATCTGAAATAATATTAAATAATTAAAGTATTGATTGCATCATTGCCTCCCTGTGGACAAGACCCGCTCTTTTGCGAGTGGTTATTTTCATTGTTTTTGATTAGTCGATTTTTCCACCACTTAAATATTATAATGCTAAGGGAAAAGTCTACCGTCAAAATTGACGCCGTTGCTAGGGAGGCAATAGACGCAATAGATTTACTTTATTATTTTTGAATCTTTTGAGTTGCGAAATTATCTAATCATTTTGATTATTGTGCAAGGAATCCGCCGAAGTGACGAGGCGCAACAGAGCAGCGACAGCAACCACGAGTTAAGCCACACGAGGAAAAGATGAAGGAGACCAAGATCCTGTTTCACAGAGGATTCTCTGTTGTCACAATTTAATTCTGTCTTTTCACCCTTGTAATTTGGGGTTAAATTTTTGGGGGTTTGTCCCCGCATTCTTTAGCTACTAGGGCTTACAGTATTTTTGGTGCATGCATGATTATATTTTCTGTTTGCTTGCTTTTAAAAACCAATAAAAAATATCGAGCTGCCTATTAGAAGTTGCATGCCCTTAGGTGCGCGCATTTAGGGGTGATTGAGCAGTATATTAGATCTTATTATTGCATTGCAAGCATCTAGCACGAAGATTGCTGGAGATAGGTATATCTTTCTAACTTTTGCATCCAGCTTCTATTCACGCATTTGCATTCCAATTTAAATTCAAGACCACCAAATTGTTTGAATTTACTAATTAAGTGGTCACATAACTAAAAGCGGAACTAATAATCAGATTCAACCCTAAAAGCAATTCACTTTTGATCTGATTCTAAGGGACTTGTCTGCGATTTCAAAAAGAAATTACAAAGATTTACGGTGTGTTGCACACTTTTGACACTGAGCACGCACATTAGGCACTGCACTAAGGCTCGATCCATTAAGGCTATAGGCACTGATCTCTTTATCGGTGCAGACCCTCCTATTGTGCTTTATGGTAGTGGTGATATTATCTTTTGATCAAGTGTTTTGATACTCCACGGAGGGGGACACCCCTTAAAGAAACAAAAGGGTAGTTAAGGGGCATCACATATGCATCGCCTCAAAGGAAGGGTTTGCCCTACTTGCATCCCTTTGTTCGTCTTTGGAGTAACTTCTCCCTTGATCACCTGGGAGTATCATCCAAGCAAAGTATAGGTCCTAGGGCACTCGAAGGTTGAATTAAGGCACGTAATTGCAGTGAAAAACTTGTTTGGCCATTTATTTTAACTAATTCAACATCCACAATAAAGCAGGTTAAGATTTCAAGTCAACACCCCTCTTATACCACTTACGTGGGAACGGAGGGATAAGTCTTGATCTTTTGACTTATCTTTGGAGTGGAGGTTTGACTTACTCAATAATAAAATAAAAAAAAAAGAAATTGCTGAATTGTGTTTTGTATGCTTGGTAGACGCTCTCTTGAGGGAGTCTAGTGTTTGATCCTGAGCCCGAGAGAATTCTTAGGAGAGCTCACCTAGGAGAAGAAAGAGAAGAAATGGCTGAGCAAGGTGCAAATAAACAAAGGACCCTAAGGGACTATTTTATTCCTACCAACCAACCTGCACAAGCACTAAGACGACCGGCAGGGGATAATCCGTATGAGATCAAGAGCAGTACCATATCTTTATTGCCCTCTTTTTATGGTACTACTAGGGAGGACCCCTATCGGCATTTGGAGGAATTCATCAAGGTCTGTTCCATGGTGAAGCTCCAGGGCTTTACTGATGAAGCCCTGATGAGGACTCTATTTCCTTTCTCCCTAAAGGATAAGGCTAAGCACTGATATCATACCCTCGATGCAAGGGTAAATGCTTGGGCTACCCTTAAGGGGGAATTTTTAAAAAGTATTTTCCTATGAGTAAAACCAACCATTACAGAAGAGAGATTATGGGTTTTACTCAACAAGAAGGGGAGCAATTTCATGAGACTTGGGAGCGCTTTAATGACCTTCTTAGGTTATGCCCCCACCATCAAGTGCCAAGATGGCAGTTGGTCGAAAGGTTCTATAACGGATTATCTGAAAGGCATAGGCAAACCATTGATGCAGCCTGTGCAGGAACCTTCATGACCAGAATTGAGGATGAAGCCTGGGCATTATTTGAAACTTTAAGCGACAACTCCATACATTTGTCCTCTATGTATCAAGAAAGAAAACCATCAATCTTGTAGAGGAAGATAGAGGCCCATGAAGCTGGGGCTTCTCAGGATTTGGCTTATCAGATTAAACTATTGAATAAAAACTTTGATAGGCTTTTAGCAAACCCCGGCATGAACCCACAAGCAGCCTCTATTTTTCAGGCTTCAAGAGAATGCTCCATCTGCCAAAGCACAATGCATGCCACTGCAGAGTGTCATCAGGCAACCCAATTCCCTAAGTTGATTCAGGCCGACTTGAATGCGGCCCAAGGTTTTCGCCCCCTCGTAATAACCCTTACTCCAACACTTATAATCCAGGGTGGCGGAACCATCAAAACTTCTCTTGGAAGCAAGCTGATGCTTCTAACTTAGGGAATACAAGACCCTTACCTCCCCAGCCCACATACCAACCTTCTTATGAAAATCCTCTTTCGAATAAGCCCTCTAAGATGGATGAACTGAAGGCCATGATGAAAGCAATGCAAGAGCATCAGAATATGGTCATCCAATCTCAGAATAAGATGATTACTGATATGCAATCCCAAATTGGTCATCTTACTAAGGTAGTTAGGCAACGTGATCCGGGGAAGCTGCCTAGCTCTTCTTAGGAGAACCCTAAGGGCAAGGGGGTCATATTCAGGGAGCACGCCCAAGCAGTGACCGTGTTGAGGAGTGGAAAAAAGATTGACAAGCCTGATAACACTCCTACGGTTACATCTCAGAATTCCCCTTCCACACCTGACCCAACTTCCATCTCACCTGAGGAAGAGCCACACCACTCTCCCTCACAAAAAATCATCCACAATGAGGATGTCGTCCTACCACCACCCCTTTCCCGCCATGACGACCCCTCTACTCAGAAGCCGAGGGTGCCCTATCCAGAGTGCCTATCTGCTCCTGGGGAATCTTCTGTTGGCTCGTCTGGAGCCAAGGATAGGACAGAAGAGATTATGGATACTTTTAGGCAAGTCCATATTAACTTGCCTTTGTTGGAAGCAATTAAACAGATTCCGTCCTATGCCAAGTTTCTGAAAGACTTGTGCACCTAGAAGCACCGATCTAGGAAACAGGTCCAAACCAAGGTCATCCTGCCTAACCACGTTAGTTCGGTTCTTCAGCATGGAACACCCCCCAAAATGAAAGACCCAGGGGCCCCATATATTTCAGTGGTTATAGGTAACCAACACATTGACGAGGATCTACCGCATTGTGTCCTCTTTCCCCTTGCGGGGAAAAAGTCTCTTTGCCCGCACGCCTCCGCCGGCGCATCCTCCTTGTGCACTGCAGGCAACCGCGCACCAGCCCCAACACCCTCTCCATCGCCTGTAGACCTGCAAAGCCACGCCGCCCATAGTGCCCACATGCCCATTAGCAGGCGTGGCACCACTCACCCGCGCATCGCTCCCGCAGGCGCATCCTCTCTTCCAGCGCCTCCTTGCAGCATGCCCATCCACCTCTGCAGACCCGCCTTAGCAACTCCAGCTGCGACTGAAGGCGCTGCGCTCCTGCACCCCCTCCTTGCAGTCCACCCTGCATCCGCAGCCTGCAGGCGCTCTCGGCCCTCGCACCAGCGCATGCGCGCGCCCGCTCGAACAGCCGCAGCAGGAGCTGCCCTCTTGCTCCACAGGCCGGAGCTCCGGCCATTGCCATCGGCCGCCTCCGGCCACCTCTGCCGCCGCCGCTGCCACCGTCGGAAAGCTCTCGACCTCGCCGTCCTCTTGAGCCCTGCATCGACCCCTGCGGTTCTCTCTCTCTCTCGCGAGGAGGAGAGAGGAAGAAAGCTCTGTTTTTATCTTAATTAGAAATTACATTAAATTCCATTGCCACAAATTTGATTTTCTTATTATTATTATATTTTGGCAGAATTGCATTCAAGCACTCATAGTTCTTTCTATTTGCATGGTATTGATATTGGCTAGTTTAAATATTGATTTTGGACTTGATTTAAGTGCTAATTGTCTTTAGTACACATCACGTGAAAACTGCATTAATTCAACCTAATTTATTGAGGATTTTTGTGAGGAAAAACTGCACTTACACCCTTAACCTTTTAGGTTATTGCAAATCTACTTTCCTTCACATTAAGTTCAATTTGAAAAGGGATTTTGCACTATCTGAAATAACATTAAATAATTAAAGTATTGATTGCATCATTGCCTCCCTGTGGACACGACCTGCTCTTCTGCGAGTGGTTATTTTCATTATTTTTAATTAGTCGATTTTTCTACCACTTAAATACTATAACGCTAAGCGAAAAGTCGACCGTCAGCTGCGATGTTGCCCTACCCCATTCTCCATTGTCCGTCGTCGTTCTCCTTCCTGCATCTCATCACCTTTGTTTGGGCTTTCCGTCAACGCAGCTCGTTCTCCAAGTAACCGTCGAGGAGGATAACTTCTCTCCACCTTCTCTTTACTACTTTCTAGCATAGATTTATCGCTTTCCAGTTGTAATCTTTCCAGCTTTCTCATTGTAATGAACATTACTCTGTCGTTATGAAATCCATGTTTATTCTATCTCTATTTTATCTTTATTTGTAATATTCTCTCTCCCTCTTCTATTCAATATTCTTTAAGTAGATAGCTAGTTTTGAATAATTTCGACCAGCTATTCTACTTTGTGACAAATAAAACAAATGTAATTTTTAATCAAACGTCTACCTTCCTGTGTTCGACCTGGAATTCTTTTTGACTTTCGGTTAAATTTATCTGTTGACCATTTTTCTCACAAATCTCACTACAACGACAGGTTTTCAAAACTCAACTTCCATTTGAGACAATTTTCTAATTCAACATGCAGTTGACGGTGCGAGCTGTCACCTCGCACATCCATAGTGGCAAAGCTCCCGCCACAGTAGAGGCCAGCGGTGGTGAGACGGAGGAGCTTGAAGCTCTGCACAATGATGGAGTGAGGGTGGTGGCCTATCCACGACGGCAGTAGTGCTCCCTCTCTTGTAGTTGCGGTTACATGGATTTGAAATAGGAGGGGCGGGAGTAGATTCGTTTCGCACGACCATTAAGGAGATATGGCTGGAGGAGGAGAGGCGGAGTCATTTCCTAAGAAGAAGGGGAGAAATAAAATAATTAAAATTGTCTTATTTATAGACAAAGCCTCATAAAATATCTAATTATATGTAATGCATGTATTATGTATAATGCAAACTAAGCTAATGCATGCTAAGACCTAAAAATGCGATGCATGAAACAAATCTATAATTAATGTATTTATATCCTAATGCATGCTAAATACATGTTAAAATTAACTTAATGTCTAGGAACTTAAAAACCTAAATAGCCTACAAATATGGGCTAATCAGTATTCAATCAAGTTCAAGAGAACACTCCAATCTTTGAAAGCACTAGTGTTGATATATTCCTTTAGAAATCAAAAAATAATGTGGAGTGCCTGATTCAGCCCTAAAGATTAACCCTAAGTAGCAAGCTACTGATGAATGACTTTTATCTTTAGTGGTGTGGCTTAAATAGCTTAATTAATTGGCCCGTTGCACCACTTAGTTAAGGTACACAGATGTTTAACCTATTTAGATTTCTACTCACTTATGTGTATTGAGTTGAAGTGTGCCAGGTCCACAGGTCAGATCCTGGTTAAGTGGTAGAATCAAAGTGGAATGGTGCACCTTAGGTTGAAAGTTGTGAGTGTTTAATGTGTCTCACTTTCAGTAAATCCCACAAGAGAAGGGTATTTTATTTTCTTTTATATATGCGAGGATGAGATAGGTGGAGGTGGCAAACAAGCAACCAGATCTATCCTAGGGTTTATAAAAAGCACCTAAATTGAT
Organism: Thalassia testudinum; assembly: GCA_037157565.1. Lineage (NCBI taxonomy): Eukaryota > Viridiplantae > Streptophyta > Magnoliopsida > Alismatales > Hydrocharitaceae > Thalassia > Thalassia testudinum. Next base: position 139,889,091 of record JAZHRO010000063.1, read on the forward strand.
TTAGGTTTGAGTTATTAGCATGGTGAAATGAAATCTAGGGCGAAGGTGGTAGGGGATAAACATACAAATGTCTCTACCCTCACTTTGCCCCAATCTACCGCCTTCGGTTCCTCGACCGGGTTCCTGCAAGACAATAAATCGAAGAAGAAAGATAGGTTAGAAAAATATGTAAGTAATGCAGGAAAACACAAAAAAACCAAAGAGCATTTCCTCCCCGGTAATGATGTCAAAATGATGAGTCGTGTTTCGCGAATTAAAATCGAAGTTTGGAGAACTCGTCGTCGTAACTCGCAAAATGCGTCAATCAGATAAAATTTATAACCAAAACTCCAAGGGAGTCCCAGGTCGAGCACAAGGAGGCAACGTTTACTTTGGTTGAAATCGGTGTTTTGTTTTGTTTCTTTTTGGTGTGTTAGTGTTTTGTTATTTTTTTCTTTTGTTTTTATAGAAGAAGCAAGCAAGATAGATCACAAGAAATATGAAACAACTATGATATTTCACACAAATGTCTATTACAATAATCTATGAAAGCATAAAATAGATAGGGGTGAGAGGAAATCACCCGAATCGGTTGTTAATCGAGATGACGGCACTTGGCGAAAGCTTGGATGAAGGAGGTGAGATGCAGGACGACGGAGGTGAGATGTAGGAGGATGTCGGGTAGAGGAATGCTTCACCGAGGCTCTTGAATGGAGGTGAGGAAATGGAGATGATCTTCTACCGAAATGGAGGTGAGAGGACAGCTCCAAGGCAACCTATGAAGGTGGTGGGGTGAAGGATATTTGGTGGGAAATAGGAATATTACACTAATAGGAGGCCTTTGGAGCTTGAGAGTAAGCTCTATTGGAGCTTTGGTAGGCTACTAGGACTTAGGAGTAGGTGGGAGTAGAGTAGGTAGAGACGCCTAGGCAAGGGAGGTGTGTAGGTCTTTATATAGTGGATGGGAAGGGGCCAAAAATGGACACAGGGTAATTAGCAACCTCCAAGATGTCGTTGTAAGTCCAGCTTAAGTGTTGCTGTAGCCAACTCACGCCCTCTCACACGCGTGCTCCGTTGGCCCTCCATCACGCGTGTGAATCACGCTCTTGCCCTATTGGTGCACGCTGGCTTGTGCACGGTTGCTCGCTGGCGTGTGCGTTGGTGTGCGCCCAATTGACGAATTGGGGAGGGGAGGCTCTGCGAGTCTCGAACCCGCGCCCCTCCCTTACAATCAAGTGCCTCCACCATTGCACTATGTTAAGAAGTGTGTCGAGAAGATGTGCTGTGGCTGCGCTGTGAAATAGGGCTCTTAGCCATTGGATTGAGATCCAACGGCTAGGATCTCATCTTGCAGCGAGGCTGGGGATGCGATGGCTCAGGTGGGGCGGCCTGGATGGCGTCATGTGATGCCATCTGGGCCATCCATCTTCTTCTTCTTGTAGAGGGTGCTACGGAGCTCTGATCAGGGTGATTTTTGCATTGATGGATTGCGATCGTTGATCTAGAATCATCTATACAGTCGGATTCTACATCTGAAGCCCGTAAAGATGTCGCACTACCTCCTGGCTATATAAAAGGGAAGAATTAATATACATAATACATAATTATCCTAAATAAAATGCAATGGATGTTTATGTAATATTTATACCATGATATGCAATGCTAAGCCTAAGCACTATCATAAATAAGCATTTTATCATAAATTCATGCATGTTTATTAGAGTAAAACGGAGCGAAGGTAGGTGATGAATCCACATTAGTTGATTTTTTTAGAATCTAAGTGTGTTAGTCACTGCATTTTAGAATTGTTAATATTTGCATTTGATGGTAGATTAGATGTATGCATTATAATTCATGACTGCACATATTTTATTGCATTTCATAATAGGTAATGTATATAAATAATTGTTGTGTGTATTATTGTTTCTAGAATAATTTCCATGCAAGTACTAATCTCTACACCTGACCCCCTCTAATTTTCCATGCAACATATTGCCCAACGCACACACACTTGATCCCATTGATCTCCAATGCACTTAGATGCCGTAATTTGTCATCCTACTCCCTTATAGATTTCGGGGACAAAGGAACCTTCTCCTAGAAGTTGCTTTCTTCCGGAAAATTCTACTCATGTGATCTAATGCCTTTTGTCACCTGTCCTTTTTGGACTTAGTGTCCTCCTTGCTAATGTGTCAAAGTTGTTACAAGGAACCTTACTCAAATTCCGGTTTGTCATAACTAATTTATGGCATTGCACGTAATTTCAATAATATCAAACATTATTTCTAAATTAGCTTTCACAGCTTTGTTTTCTTTGGGCTCTTAGCCCTTATTTGATACATAGATTCAGTTGCATCGAGTAGCCCTTTGTGAATTACCTAACTAATAAGTTGGCCCCTTTTTTCTTTTATAAGGGTTCATTAGGAGTTAGTCTACGAGTACTCATACGATGACCTTTTTTCTTATAGTTTGGATCACCCGACATTCGGATGGAGTTGGTATTTTCCCCTTATGGCACTTGGGCAACACAAAATCTTTTTATATGATTGTTGATCTCGAAGAAATGGGAAGATCATTTCTTGGATTTAGTCTCAGGACATTTCTCGGACATCAACTCCAACTTTGTTCATTCTATGTTCTCTCGAGTCCCTCTTTCTTTAGACTATTAATCTTTATCGTGCTTAGTTTTTTGACTTCATAGTCATCATTCTATCTTCGCAGCTTGTCGATTGTCAACTTCTTATATCTACTATTTCCTCATATCATTGGTTCTCAATTTCATACTACAACTATCTTCTAGTGTTTAGATCGTTTATCCGAGTCTCCTTTACCATCAAAATTGTCAATATTGTTAAAACTCATAAAAGCTTGCAATAAATTGATAATTTTTGTCCTTTATCATTCCACCCAACCCCCCGCCAACCCCCCCCCCATTCAGTCGAAATTTTAATTCCAAGTAAGGAGTAGATTTCTTTTTTAAATTTGTTTGCCCATTTCGAGTTTGTATTTTTAGATTGATATTCGGAATGCTAGAATTAAATCATTTCTCATTCCTTTGATTTAAATGCCCCCAGACATTTGTTTTACCTAGGGCATATTTAAATCAAATGATTTCTTGTCCTTGTAGGTAGCATATCTCATCAATGGTTCCAGGATATCTCCACTATTATGGTGGAGGAGCTAGTGGGACATGTGGCATATTTTAACTAGTCATCATTTGAATTTACCAATGGCTATAGATATGAAAGGGCATTGCTAAAAGGTGTTATTATTGCCTGTTGTCGTCTTTTACTTGTATGAAAGCAAAGCTACCATCCATTTCGCTTCTTCTTCCACTAATTGCATCCTTTCTCTCCATTGTTGCCACTCATAGAGAAGCTATTGAGCTCCTTCCTTCTTGGTTTGAGTAGTTGTTGCATCCCTGATGGTTTTCGGTGGCATCCTTAAGGGTAATATCACCCCTAATCTTGATTCTAATATTTGAAATCGTGTAAAGAGGTTTTGTAAAATGGACTAAACAATTGTAACTATTGTCAATATTATTAATACACATAAAAAATTGCAATAAATTAGTAATTTTTATCACTTGTCAGTATGTCTTTGTCTTCTAGGGGCAAAACGACCAAGTCCTAAGCCCCAATGTAATCTCGTGCACTACTTCGGGAAGGAGTCTTTAAACAAGCAAAAGAGCAAAAGCTTCTAAAAACACCCATACTGAAAGGTTTCAGTGGAGTTAAGAGCATGAGCCTTCAAAAGTGGTAACAACCCTGCTCTTATTGAGCAAATTTCTTACAATAGTTTGTACGGGCAAGAATCTGACCTGTTCCCTATTACAAGGCAAATGATAAGGATTGAGCTTTGACCTACTTCCTAAAGTTAGTACCAGTACTAGTTCAAGGCCAAATTGAACCTCGAAGCTCTTGGGGAGGATTTGGATACGGCCAATGAAACATCACTAGGTTTAGACATCAAGAGGTTCGTTAAGGGCAAGGTTTCGGATGTCAAAGGATTCAATAAGATAGGGGTTTGGCTAGTCACTAGCATAACAGGTAGTGTGGAAGGTGAGGTGCCGTTAAATGAAAGGGCACCTCATCCACCTGTGAGGGAATTATGTGTACAAATATGATAATCCCTTACAAGACAACCTTAATCATGACTTGAGAACTTATTTTGGAAGACCAACAACCGTTACAAATATAGGAATATTCTAATGCTTATTTCCCAACTTGTGGGAGGCCAGACGGCCTGCTAAGCCCCAAGGAAAAGGTGTGGAAAATCGTTGTCCTAATCCAAAATAATCCTCATCGAATCATGTGTAATCCTTGTACTCTTGCTAAAATAGTTAATTGAAAGCATCTCCCCCGAGACATAGACTCCAATGTAGAGGATGTGAATTTGATAATCAATTTATGTGACCTTTTGTGTGATTGCCGATCCCTCCATCGAAATCCTCATCTGATCCTTGGGTCTAGATTTCCCCTTTTGGTGGTGGTCCATGTGTAGAACTAGGCTAACAGTTCTCCAGGCCCATCAAGTGGAAATAAGAGCTTTTACACTTCGCGAGGAGTCCTAATCTTGCCCATCTTTAATAACTACTATTTGCTTGTAACAATGGGCATGATCTGGAGACAACTTGGAAAATTGGGTTTGAGATCTTTAGATCAGGTATTTGAGCAATTGCCATGGATTCATTTAGACCTAAATCAAAAACTTCAACCCTTCATTCTCTGTTGATTAATTACATTTCAGTTAAGGCTAAGTTCAATGCCATTTTGAAGAATAGCCCATCAGCCTACTCTTTATTAGTTCAATTTTTCATCAACATATAATTTATTTTACATTGTTGGCATTAGCCTTCACTCTTAACCACTTCCATTGACAATAGGGGACAATGGTCCCCTTTATATATAGTGGTAGTTTTCCCACCTGCCTTTGTCCCTAAAACCATGCTCACTATAAAAATGACCCCTATCTACATCAGCCCTTTAACTTTCCCTCCCTCAAATTATTTGAATGTGAAGCCTATGCATGTGCACCCCACTTTTGTTTGCATTTATGTATGTACGCATTCTTCCTCCCATTATTTGATGTTCTTTGGCAAAAACGTATAGATTTCTTGTATCGTTATCGACATTCCGAGTGCCAATCACAAGCTGCGTTGGTTTTGATGGATGAGCTCATCATCGTTCTACTCACCAACTTGTAATAGATTATTTAACAGAAAGGCCAAAGCAGAAGTTGCATTCTATCGCAAATTAAACATGCCCAACATAAAGAACGCTGGCGTTGTCTGCGGTCTCTCGATTAATATCGCCTTACAAATGAACTCATTTCCTTGAAAACGAATCCATGCACACTTCTGAATTAAATCGGATTGGATTGCTGCAAATGAGCAGTAACTAAAAAACATTGAGAGTTGAGTAGGATTTGCACGGAGGAGCACCAGGGACGTATGATAATGCTTTTAGCATGAGTGGCATGGGAAGATGTATGGTCTGACTAGACTTCCCACAGTGCTCACATTATTTGAGGAAGGTGTTAGTTGATGTCAGAGGACCAAGTTCGTTGATGGTGGACCCACATTTTATTAGATCAAGTTAGCCATCATGCCGTTTTGCGAAAGCCCACTTGCCTTAAAAGTAAGTGTGGGGTTTCTTCAAAGGGGAAGTTATATATAAACCAAGGAAAGCCCCCAGCAGCTCCTCACCACACAAGTTAGAGCTTCTTATCACTTGATAGGCCTAAAAATGGAGGGAAAGCATTGTCTCAAGCTCTTGGTTTGTGCCATGTTGCTCCTCTTGTCTCGGGTCGACGTGTCAAGCGCACGGGTTCCCCGTTCGAAATGCTGGATGATGAGGACCGCAACGGTGGCCTCGAAAGGGGCATTTCCTGGGGAAGCGGTCTACGAGGACAAGCGGTTGAGCCCGAGCGGTCCAGACCCTCGGCACCATGCCCTAAACCCATGAGGTTCTTCAATTTACTTGTGAAGGCATTTTTACAGGAGTGTAGCATAGAGTTCATAGTAATCTGCGGGAGAAGAATTGAAAGTGAGATTTGAATGAATGCTTCGTACTGGAGTTTGCTGCCTGTTGATATGGATGGAGTCTTGTTCTATGAACTTGTGCATCAATAACAAGCTCAATTTTGGACGAGTATGGTGGCAACGTGTAGAGATTATTTCGACCCATTTACGACTTAAATGTGTGCCATTTTTTATTCCAAGTGCTTCTATGTAAGATTAAAAAGGCATATGTTTCAAACGGTGCATAAGTTGATGCGGAAGACATCTCTATCCATATTTTTTTTTTACACATAGGATGGTAATTAAAAAGAATAACCATGCAAGGGTGGATTCCATCCCTAATCCACTCCACATCCTACGTTGGATAATCACTCACCTTCTGGCCCTACCCTTCTGAGTAAGGCGGAGAGTGTGAGAAGGAGTTAATAGGCCAATATAAGTGGAATTATTCTACTAGACGGTAAACTCGATATGCACTCCTACGATTTGTAATGACTCTTAGGACTAGTTTATGGTAAGGGTTAGCTAACCTGGGTTAGCTTGTTTCTTACAGAGGATAGTTCCTGTTTGTGTTTACTTGAGAATGGAGGTTTACCCCTAATTGTGTTTACTGAATGGAGGTTATCCAATGATGTAAAAGGAGCTATTTGCTTGGGAATGAGGGTTAGAATGGGAGATAAGATGGCGAAAGACATGTATTGCCCTTGAGATGATAGGAAGTTAGTGTTTTTTTTGTTTAAATTAATAAATTAAGTTAATGTGAAAGGTTGAATGGGAAATTACTTTATATTAGTAACATTATTTGCATTTGTACAATGCTGAAATCTACTTATCCAACCATAAATTTTTTATAAATGTTAATTACACATCTTTAAGTAGTTAATTTTGAGATGAGGAGAAGAATATTGTGTAAAGTAGTTGATTAATTTATGAATCACCATCGAAATAGAAGCATGTAGAGGCATAGTTGTGAGTTATATTAGTTAATAGATGCTAAAATGGCAGGTGTTGAGTACACACATTTAGTCAAACACAAGCACTAAAAATCCTCTCAAATTATATGGCAGGAATCTTAAAAGGCTAAACCATAAATTATTGCTGGAAAAACCTAGAAAATGCACTCATGAGAGCAACAATCTACTCAATACCTTGAGATGAAATATGAGTATGTATACATGTGGTGAATAAGCAGCAATAATAAATTAAACTAGAAGTATAAGTGGTGAGTCAGGTATATTAGTCTCTACTAATAAGAATGTGACTCTCTTGTATCTCAGAGTTATGTTGCCTAGCAATTTTGGACTTATTTGCCCAAGTAGGACTGGTGGTCCCTCAAATTAACAATGATCAGAGTAATGATTTGTCCTTTGACAATACCCATATTGCGGCATGCCATGACCACAATTCTTAATTACTTGAGGTTTGATGTGCATGACCACAACAAGGACCTCCTCTTCCTTGCCTATATACTACCATGGCTGAAGAATACCCATTTTGCTTAGAGGTTCACACAAGGAGTCTGATGGGTTAGCAAGAAAAAAAAAACACAAGTCCTTAGTGACAAATTTCAACCCACTATGACTTCAAAAACTATTGATCATAGAAGAAGATAGAGTTTTTATTTTAGCAGACAAAACCCTTAATAATGGAAGTTGAAACTTCCTTCTAACATGATTATCCATGTAACATCAGTGTAATCAACCATGAGAATTAAGAAAAATCAAAAACCCCATTGACTACAGGAATCCTCACAGGGAGTAAAGATAAGGGAATAAAGTTCCTTCTATTACTAGACAAATGAAAAGTGGAGCTATGATGTTTACCAAGTTGCATGTGTCATGCATGCCAAAAGGGTTCATTAAACTTTTTCTTTTCTCGACAGGAAAAAATTCATCAAACTCTGAAGATAAATGCTCAAGGGCTTTTAAGCTCAGATGTCCTAAATGGTGATGCCACTAGTACGACTATGAAAATAAGCTTGACCTATTAAACTTGATCTAAACTTGATCCACATAATGGAGAAGAACCCATTCAAGACTTGTTTCTAATTGAACTTGACATACTTGAACCAACCCAGATATTATAAGCCTTAGATCGCAGATTAGTTGTGGTGGACCCACTTTAATTTCCACTAAAAATCATAAAATAAATCCTCAACCTAATCTTAGGTGCCCAACAATATCTAGTGTCCACTATCCATTCTGTTGCTCTCCTCAGTCCATCCATATGTCGCGATGCCACTTCAATCCCCTCCCTCCCTGTCTCCCCACCCACCATAGTTTCAAATGCTATTTTCAATGTAGTTTAGATGATTTTAGAAATGTCCATTTCAGAGACATTGGTGGTAGTCCAAGGAAACATCAAAATTTCAACATTGAATTTCAATGATTTTAATGCCTCTAGAAGCAAGTATTTTGGATGCACATAGAAGGCATTGAGAAGGAAATATGAGAACTATGCCATAATCTTAATATTTGTGTAGGTTCTATTTAATTCATATACTAAAACTTGCAAAAATTTGAACATTAATCCCATCAAGAAAAATATTCAAACGTTATTTGCTTGAAAGTAACATTTATTGCATAATCTAACAACCTTTGTTATGTAATCTGCTCAAAATCAAATACATGGAAAAATTGTATCATGTAATCACATTAATTTATGGCAAACTAAACCAAGCCAAGTGTAATGGGCATCTTTTGTTAGCATAATATAGCTACTTCATCCCAAAATTCAAGTAAATTGATGAAAAAATTGCTCCACCTACCTCTCACTTTTTAAACACAAGCTGAAAGCTTGAAATATGAGTTGGTAGCTCATTGACAAAAGATACAAATCGAAATCTAGCCATACAACGGAAAGGACACAACAAAAAAATAAACAACCATTGTGTCTAAAACCTGGGAATTTGATTTCTAATCTTTGGAGCATGGTTCCAATACTAGGCCATCATTGTTTGGAGATTTCTTTGTGTGTTAATTAAGATGGCAATGATCTTTATTAATTACTATAGGAGGCTTATGGAAAAATTATGTAAGAACCAAGTTTGGTTTTGCCAAATTGATCTTCTGAATAGGATCATCTTGAAAGTTCAATGGGGATAATTTCATTAGTCATGATTGAGTTAAACAAATCTATAAATCTCTTGATATCTAAATTGTTAATGATCCTAGAGGACTTAGTCTGTGGCATTTAAAATTGAAGTATGATGTGGTTGGAAGTCATTTTAATATCTAGCACACTGGGGAAGAATTTAAGGCCACATCGACCAATCAATCATATTAGGGAAAATGTTTATCCATTTGATCTACTACCCCAAGGTTCCATCCAAGATAAGTAATATGTCGATTCTAATTTTATCACAATACATTCCTTGCATATGGTAGTGCAAATGATAAGTAATATGCTTGAATTAGCTAAAGTACAAGAAATGTAGATGGAAATTATGTCATACTAGTGATGGATGGTGATAGCTTGTAGAAGAAGAAATGGAATAAATCAATTAAGGGATGTAGACAATGAAATTTACCTGTACTATGATTGTCATACATATTGATGATTGATAGATAAGTAAATCGAAGTTGCATGAATAAATGAAAGACAATATGTGGCAATCAACGAGGACCTTAATTGATGGGTAAATAAATGGCATCTGTAAGTGAAGTTTCTAACCTATAAAGACACTTGAAGTTAATTGATGAGATCACATGTGTGGACTAATTAATTATGTAAATGCCTAAATATTATGATACTGTCTACATTTATAAAGCATACTTTGATACAGAAATAGATTAGTGCTTGCATATTTTACTTGCATTTATATGAGATAGTATACATATTATAGGGGCATGCATGCATTATATGCATCATTTTATTACTTTCCTGTAAATAACCCTTTTCTTTTCTCCACCTGCAAGACCCACTGATCGCAACATGACCACCTCCTCGTCATTGGCCTCAATAGACCGCCCACCCAAATCAGCCGAGTTCCGTGTAGCAGCCTCAACTGCCTAGGGATCTTTGGCCATCCATTGGAGAGTCAGCGAAGATTTCTTTAAAAAAAGAGTCTCGTGCGTAGGAGGGCTGATCTCCTTCCCCCTAGTGGGGCTCTTCTCCATGGCCGCCACCGTGGATGCAGCGTGCAACGTGATCAGGAGCATGCACTATGGGACCTTGGCGAGCTTCTTCATCACATTCTCCACGCACCCACCTCTGCCCTTCGCCTGCCGTGGTGTGCACGGTGACAGAGCACACACCATCACTGCCACCAACACCATCCGTCACCACTGCATGCAGAGCACCTCCCACGCACCGACACACCCACTGTGCACCATCGTTCCCTTGCGCACCCTTGCACATGAGCCCTCGTGCCCGCGCAACACCACCATAGCCACCATCACCCCTTAGCCAAAATCCATCCTCACCCCTGCTTCTTCTTCCTCTTCTTCCTTTCCAAACACTCGCACCTTCTCCCTCAAGTGCACTGTTCATCTCCTTCACAAAGAAGAACCCAAACCCGACCGTGACCACCTCCACATAGCCACCACCATTGGTCATGTCCCGTATTGTGAACAACGCCGGAAATCTTGCCTTGCTGCCATCAAGACACCCACGCGACCGCACGACCTCCAAGCTGTTCCTAATCTTGACCATGCAACCCATCGTCGCTGGCCTCTCCTCCTCCGACCGGCGACCTCCGACCGCCACTCACTGGTGCATCTCCACCATCACGAAGCCTCCCCTCCAGTGCACCTTCTCCAATGAAGCCACCAGCCGACGAACCCTCCTCCACGTGCACATGGAGAGAAGGGAAATCCCCTGTTTCCTCTCACATTAAAAATTACGAATATTGCCATTGCCACTTTTACTATTAATTTATTTAATGAATTAATATATTGAAAGGAAACTGCATCAATATCCCTCTATTTTTGATTAATTACTTATGGCTGAATTCTCCTCATGAATGATATTAAATAAGGGATATTAGATATAGTGAACAGGCTCTGTCTTGTAGGAAATTAATATTTACGGGATACCTGTATCAAGATCACTATTTTACCTGGTATTATATTGTGGTGATCTTGCTTGTGCACCCTTACATTATTAATTAATTGTTTAGAACGAGAACTTATGTTGAAAATAAGTTGTATGAGTTAGCATGCACACCCTTGAGTTTCCCAAGTAATTGAGGCACCACTCACTAGTTTAATAGGCTAATTCCTCCCCGTGGAGACAACCTAACTATTTTCATGGTTAGTTTTTTAATATTAAATATTTTGAAAAGCAATTTTCTACCACTCAAAGAACTATAACAACACGTCATTTTTTGTTAAAATTTTTATCAAAAACGAAGATCTCTCTTTCAAATGTTGCTATTGTCAGGGAGGAAATACACCTATTAAAATTTTCAGGGATTTTCTGTCATTTTTATGCTATTTTTGAAGCTTTTTTGAATCATTGATCTATTTCTTTTTCTTGTGCGAGGTACATCTGTTTGGAGGAAATGAATGCGACAAGCACGCACGATGGAGGTGATATTCTTGGTGGACCTTGATGCCACCTAGATGGCAGCAACAGGAGCATGTGGACCTTGATCCCACACGCGTGGAGGAAGGATCGGCGACCAGAGACATTTATTTGCTTCTTTTAGATTTAGATTAGTTCAGATAGACATTAGAACTTAATTTCTATCTTGTGGACCCATGTTGGGCATTTTTGGGAACTTGTTCCTAGTGCTTTTATTACTTATCGCTCTTGTATGCGGGAGTGTATTTTCGGGAGCGTGTTCTCATTTTATTTAGATTATAGGTTTATTTAAATTATTTGAACTACACGTTAGTCAGTTAGCTAAATTAGATTAGGTTTGTTTGCATATTAATTATCAGAAAAAGAATTTGAATTGCCTGCTAGAAGCTGCATATCAATAGGGTGGCCATCTAGGATTGAATGAGCAGCATCTAGTTTATATTTTCGCATTGTAGACATTTTGCATGAAGAAAGTAGGAGTAAGGTACGTCTTCTCCTTAGCATCAAATACCTATCTTATATTTGCATTGGACTTAAAGCCAAGACCACTAAAGTGTTTGAATTTAATTAAGTCAGTGGCCACTTTAAGAAACTGGAATTCTTAAGAGGTTGGACCTTAAAATCTATGACTTGAAATTGTGTGCAAAAGGATCTTGTTTGCAAGATTTCAAAATTCAAAACGCGAGCATGTGTTGCACACCTGAGACACTGTGCACATCACACATAAGGTCACTAGATAAATTTCTACCTCTCCTCTTTTGCACCACAAGGGAAGTTAGTCGGAAATCAACAAGCCTATCCACCAAGTTACTTCAGTTCCTCATGTGTGGGCTCGATTCGAGACTTCCATCCCTTGCGAGTAGGTCGTAGGCACCAAAGAAGGTTGGTCTAGGAAGCGTAATTCTTGCAAAATTTATTTGGCCACCAACTGAACACTTAATTCTAAGACCTAGAATCTACTAAAAACAGGTCCCACTGCATTTATGTTTGTTTTGACAGTGGTAGAACTCTCTAGGAAGTTTTTTATTTTGTTCTTATTTCTTCTAAATCTTAAGAGAGTTAAATTTGTTTGTCTTAAAGAAATGGATCACCCTTACTCCTATCATTCAGATTATCAGAGTTAATACTTCCCATCTTTTAACCAGGATCCCATGGCCCAAGTGTATCCATCCTTTGATGGGTACTGATGAGAGCCTCATCATGAGCCATAACCAGCTCATTTTGACCCAATAAAGAGAATAAAAGCTCCTATATAACCTAGAAGAAGGCTTAATAGAAGGAATAGGTGTTTTGAGAAGAAAACATGAAATAAAGGTAAAAACTACAATTTTACCAATGCAGTACATAAAAGGGATTTCTAAGAGTCAAAATATAGGTCAAATGGTCTAAATAAGATAAAAAGTGGGTTGAGTCAATCAGAAATGGGTTTATATGCAATATAAGAATTAAATGACATTTGGTAACCCTAAAACAGACCCGCTTAAATTAACAAGGTTCCGGTTAGGATAAAAATCAAGTAAACCCTCTAAAAATCATATAAAAATATCTTCTAGGGTTTAGAACATCAATTTGGCCCTTGGAACCCAGTTTGACCTAGATTAGGGTCCTAGCTCATCAATTAACCTAATTTGGGTTTTTACGCAAAATATCCAGTCAAAAGTGGTCAAACCTAAAATCCAACTTCACAATTGGATTCCTTAGGTCAAAATTAGGTTTTTACCAAAATTTGGACCTAAGAGGAGGTCGTCTTGACCTACTTTGCAATTTAGTACACCCAAATCACAATTTGGTCCCTATCTTTTGAAAATCATCACAGAGAGCCCCCTAACTTCCTCGCCAACCTTAAAATCAGGTCCTTCTACCATTATTGGGGCAGAATCCTTCTCCGGCATGGATTAGAGAGGGAATACTCTCTGATTCTTCAGAGATCCCCTCCCAGAAATGGAAGGGAGATTCTCTAAGGAATTCCCTCCCATCTGAGGCCTGCCATGATCTCTGATTTGATCCCAATCTCTCGTGCGAACACATGAGAGATTTGGGTATCCACCCACTTTCCTTCTTTGGTGAGCCGTCGGAGATGATTGCGCGCCCTCCACGCACTAGAGAGTTCGGCCAGCACCTATAAAAGAATCCCCAAACCCGGCCGCTCAATTTCAATCTTGTCTTGGAGGAGAATCCCTCAAAAAATTCTTCTCTTCATTCTTCGGCAGGAAACCCGCAAGCTCCGATGACTCCTTCTCCATCTTCTGGTCGCTCTGTTGCAATACCAGCAACAGAGTCTGCTTCCCCTCATCTTTCTGCGTTGCGCCGCACCCAGCGCACGCACCTCTGCCCACTTCCTCGTCGCCGTTCTCTCTCTCTGGGTTCTTCTTCTCTGACGACAGTCAAAACGACTGTTGGCCTCTCCAGCTCCCTTCATCCCTACAGCTAAGTTCTAAATACTCCCTGTACTCCCCTCTCTCTTTTCCTCACATCTTTTTATTCTGACCGCCCCTCGACAACGCCTGACCACCCTCGTCTTCCACGCCTCCGACCAACCTCCAGCGAGTCGCCCCCATCATTCCGCCACTCCACACGACTCGCCGACCGACCCAAAACCACCACCTCATCACGCTGAACCACTTCCGCCCCTTCACTGCCACTCCACACCCACACAAAGCACCGTCGAACACACCCACTTTTCCGGTCACAGGTCGACCTAGGCATGCACGCCTAGGCCGTCCTGCGACTTGCTGCACATCCCACCACCTTTGCCGTGCCACGGCGAAGGTCTGCAGGTAGTTTGATTAGGCTGAGAGGCCGTGTTTCTGTCTGATAGGGTCGGAGCCCCAGCCGCCATTGACGACGACTGAAGCAGCTTCCAAGCGAGTTCCAGGCGTCGGGGCTTCAGGATTCCAGGTGCTGCAGGTTGGGGTGAAGTTTGTGAGGACTTCTGCTTCAGCATTTGGCACCGATAGTGGCTGCAATTGAGCAGAGAGCGAGGAGGTCTTCCTGCAGGTGCGTGAGAGAAGGGCGAATAGAATAGTCCCACATCATAAGTTCTCGAAACCCCGCACTGGTTTAAATTGATTTCGTGTTTTCTGCCGGTTGCCTCCAAGACAGCTGGGGTGAGGTCCCGCACCCCACTCATCCGCCCGATTCGCGAGTTCACCACGCAGATCCGGCGGACCTGACCCGACACCACCTGCGCGCTCCTCGTGTACCATACACGCCGGTACGCCTGGTCCCGGGTACGAAACCCGACCCGATTACCCGCGACTCTGGGAGAGCATCGTGTGAGTGATTTGCAGAGAGAGAGACGTGCGGGTAGAGGGACAGGGTAGGTTTTGCTCCCTTGTGTAAGCAGGCTGAGAGTTGAAGAGAAGAGACTTAGCTGTAAGGAAGAAGAAGAGAAGAAGCAGAAGAAGAGGCTGAGCGAGGCAGAGAAGAGAAGGAAGAAAGACTGCAAAGAAGAAGAAGACCTGTAGATCAAAAGAAAAGAAAAGAAGAGCCTACGCAGAAGAAGAAGGCAGAAGAGAGAAGGAGGAAGACTGCAGAGAAAGCAAAAATTAGAAAGAAGGCCAAAACAGAATCAAAATAGGAAGAAGAATAGCTACATTTAAGACGTCTGATATAGAAATCAGACATCCAATCCTGTTATTTTTTAGCAATTCCTTTTATAAATCTCTCTTTGAATCAATTGTCTTTCATTTAAAAGTTGTATTCTTTAGTTTTTAAAAGTACTTAGATTGTTCCCTATGTTCGACCTCAGATATTCTGGTTTTCGAGTAAAAAAATTCTTTACTTGTTTTGAACGCTTTTTTCGGCTCTATTACAACGTGTTATTCTTTAAAACCAAATCAAGTGCGATAAACATTTTGGCGCCGTTGCCAGGGAGCAATGGGCACTTTTAAAGCTTTTGATTACAACTTTTCTATCCAATATTTGACCTAACTCCTCTCTTTTGTTGTGCTTATTACACACGGAAAGCAAAAAGGAAAGAAGAGCAGCTGCACAACAGACACTCCAAGGAACAAGTAATTTCCATAAGCCCTCCCTCTTAACTCCCTCAAAATCTGAAAAGAAAAAAAAGAGAACAATCAACTTAGGGCTACCTGTTTCATATTTAGTAACTCATCAAGTTGCCTGATTTTCATTTCAACACATTTTTATCTACTCATCCAACTAAGGTAACTAGGGCTAAAACTTTCTTGTTTGAGCCCTAGGTACTAAACTCTGAGGCAACTAAATTGGACCCACTAGAACCAATTTAAGGATTACAAAGCTAGGGTTTTTTAGAGACACATCTTCTCTTAAACAAAGAAATAAATTTTCCCAAAAGAGGTGTGCCTAAACCTTGTTTGAAAAGATCTACACAAGAAGAACCCTAAGCAAATCAAGTTTTTAATCCATTTGAACCTTAAAAGAAAGGACCTAAAAGCTCTCAAAGGAACAAGAGGTGAAGTTGATCCCTTGGGTCAACCAACCGTAAAATTAGGTCACTTTTTCACTCAAGAAACTTAAAAGTTCAAGTGGAACCTTAAGCACCTTGATCTTAAAATAAAAAAAAAGTAGACTTAAGAAGTCAAGGTCCCCATTCTGGTCTACCTGGAACCGCAGTGACAAGAGAGGTCAGGTGGGGGAAACCCTGTAACTCGTGGGGATGCTCTACCGTGTAGGGGTCTTTGCAGGACTTTCCCTCTCTGACTGCCTAGGTATTTCTCAAGTGGACGACCTTTCTGACTAAGGGGTCCATCCACCCCGAACCTCTATAGTCACCCAACAATTTTTGGGTGTCTTGATTGGGTCCAGCACCTTCTAATCTCATCACATCCTTTGGTGCATGTTCGGTAGGAGGTCCTTAAGACCACCCTTAAGACCTCCTTTAGAAATTCACTCTCGTCGAGGCCAAGCCTTGACGCCCTTGTTTGTGCAGCAACCCCACCACATAAATCTTTCATCTGATTCATACCCTGGTTCTCCTTCTTCTCCCATCATGGCACAACCCATTGAAGAGGAGAATAACCTTGAACACCAACTTCAACGCCTTAATGATCTCTTTCAAAACTTTGTAAATCCACCGCAGCAACCTATGATGCGAGATCACTATAATACCGCTGCGGTGGCGATCGAACCTCGGGTACGAATCCCGATTGGAGGACCTGACTCTGAACTGAAGCCCAATATGATTTATGCCATACCGAAGTTTCATGGGCTTAACTCTGAGGATCCATTCCAACACATTAAACAACTCAAGCATCTGGCCCAGACCTTCGGGTCAGATCTACAAAATCGGGATATCCTACTCATGAAAATGTTTTCGTTCTCCCTCTTGGACAAGGCTGCACATTGGTATCAAACTCAGACCTGTCCGATCAACACATGGGAGGAACTTCAGTCTGAATTTTTGAAAAAATTCTTCCCCGTTGGCCAGATGAATGCCTTGCGCCACCAGATCACTCATTTCACTCAACAACCGAGAGAACCTCTTCATGAAGCATGGGATCGATTCTTAGATCTCATGCGAAAGTGTCCCCATCACGGAGTTCCTAAATGGGAACAAGTCCAGTCTTTTTACCAGGGACTCCGTGAAGACATTCGTTTATTCGTCAATGTAATGTGCAGAGGAAACATCATGGGTCAACATGAGGACACGGTGTGGGAGATTCTCGAAAACATGTGCGAGAACTCCATAAATAATGACTCCATGGGCTTATTCGACAGGACGAATGCCCGTGCATCGACGAATCTAAGAGGGACACATGAGATGAAGGACCTGTCCACTTCCGTCGACTTGGAATTGATGGCCAGTCGGTTGGACAAGGTTTCTATCATAGAAAAGAAGGTGGACGAGCTAACTCGGCATTTGCAACAAGCCACCTCTACGCAAAACTCTTTTGCACGACCACCTCTGGCAAGGGAAACTGTGCCAAACATCTATCACCAATCTGCCAAGGGGATGGACCCATATCCACCCCCGTCTGCCTCTCGGACCGGAGTGACCTCCGATCCATTCTACTCGAGTTGGGGGAACTCTGAACCCTCGTATTCTGACTTTCCTGAGGTTCCTCAGAACTGCGAGGACCTCAACGCCATCCAGAATGACCCATTCTCCAATGCCTACAACCCTGGATGGTGAAATCACCCTAACTTTCAGTGGGCGAAAAATTCTCAAAGACCACCATATCAACCCCGTCCACAAGCCCCTCGTCCATATCATCCGCCTCAGCCTCGGCCCAATCCCACTTACCAATCCAGGCAAAACCAAGATCAACTGAATCTTATCCTTCAAGCACTGACTGACATTCAAAAGACGAATGCGGCAATGCAAAAACAGCACAAGGACGAGATCGCAGAGGTTCACAACCAACTAACCCAGATGGCGAATTCCCGCCAACCTGGCACCCTTCCTTCGCAACCTCTGCCCAACCCAAATAACGTGCCGACCTAGAGGCTCGTTATTAATCCAAATTCAGGCCACGCACATTTGATTTATCAGGCCCCTGCTGCTCCATCGCCAGACGGGATGGAAGCTTCGACATCTTATGCGGGATTTCAGCAGCAGCCACCCCTCTTACCAAACCCAAACCAAAATCAGGCCGGATTAAACTCTGTAACAACACGTAGTGGTAAAACAACCCAAGACCCACATTATTCGAACCACTCCAAGCCTGATAATAGCCAAGACCCTAGGATAGTTATCCAAGATACCACTGTCCCAGATCAAGAACCTGGACCTATCCTAGAGGAACCAACTAGGATCCCATTTCCTGAGGCCTTGACCAAAGGAAAAAGGATAACCAAACATGTGGCTCCCAAGGAGGATCTGGTCAAGCTCTTTAAACAGGTCCAGATAAACATCCCATTGATGGATGCAATTCGCCACATACCGGCTTACGCAAGATTCTTGAAAGACCTATGTACACCTAAACATAAGCCGCGAACCAAGGATGGGAATCCAATCGTACTGTCAGAGCAAGCCAACTCTGTCATCTTGAGCAAACTCCCACCCAAGGCTAAAGACCCAGGAACTCCCTTGATTTCCTGTAAAATTGGTGAAACCCAATTTGATAGAGCCTTACTAGACCTAGGTGCCTCTATAAATTTAATACCTACATCCCTCCTCGACCACCTTGAAGAATCTGAACTTAAACCCACTGAGGTGACATTGCAGTTAGCCGATCGATCCATCAAGTCACCTAGAGGAATATTCGAGGATGTCATTGTTAGGGTACGAGATTTCTATTTCCCGGTGGGCTTCATAGTACTGGACATGGATGCACCTAAGAACCCAAGGGACACACCAATCATATTAGGGAGACCCTTTTTGGCCACTGCTAGGGCCAACATAAACTGCGAAGAGGGCCAGATAGAATTAAAATTTGGGAATCAAAACCTGAAGATTGACATTTTTAAGGCCCAACAAGGGATTAATTGCGGCGTTATAGAGGAAATATGTGATATCAAAGCTGTGGTTGATGAATTGCATATAGAGGACAACCTGATTATCCCAGATCAACCACTAGAGAATCAAAACCCACTAACAAAGGAGTGCGAACATGATCTAGACACACCTATGACTCCTACCCTTATTCCTGATACAAACCCCGAACCACCCGCAGCTGTTGACAATCCTGTCATGGAACTCAAGCCCCTTCTCGAACATCTAAAGTACGTCTTTTTGGATTCAAATCAGACGTTTCCGACTCACACCTGACCAGGAACTCCGTTTGATTTCTGTTCTCCAGCAACATCGTAGAGCCATCGGATGGACTCTTAATGATTTGACTGGCATAAGCCCTTCATATTGCACACATCGAATCTACACAGAAGAAGGTGCACGACCTTCAAGAGAAATGCAAAGACGATTAAACCCTAACCTACAGGAGGTCGTGAAAAAGGAGATCATAAAGTGGTTAGATGCAGGGATCATCTACCCGATCTCCGACAGTCGTTGGGTGAGTCCAATACAAGTGGTGCCTAAAAAGGCAGGACTTACCATCATCACGACTGAAACCGGAGAAGTCATTCCTACCTGAATAGCTAACTCGTGGAGAGTCTGCATTGATTACAGAAGACTTAATTCCTCCACGAAGAAGGATCATTTCCCACTACCGTTTATTGATCAGATCCTCGAGAAACTAGCGGGAAATAGGTTCTTCTGCTTTCTTGACGGGTACTCCGGTTATAACCAGGTGGCAATCCATCCAGAGGACCAAGAAAAGACCACATTCACCTACCCCTTCGGGACGTAAGCATTTCGAAGGATGCCGTTCAGTCTCTGCAATACACCTGCAACTTTTCAGCGGTGCATGCTTGCCATATTCTTAGATATGGTAGGTGACTATCTGGAAGTCTTCATGGATGACTTTTCAATTTTTGGAGCATCATTTGACGATTGCCTCCAACACTTGGTCCAAATACTCAGGCGGTGCATCGAGGTGAATTTGGTTCTTTCCTGGGAAAAGGGCTATTTCATGGTGCCTGAGGGAATTGTCCTGGGACATCTAATCTCAAAGAAAGGCATCCAAGTGGATCGAGCTAAGGTTAACCTGATTTCCAAGCTCCCTATGCCTAGCTCGATTAAGGACATCCGATCTTTCTTGGGGCACATCGATTTCTACCATCGATTTATCCCTGATTTTTCAAAAATCGCGCGCCCCCTGACCAATCTTCTCTCCAAGGATGTGCCTTTCGAAATTTCCAAGGAATGCAGTCAAGCATTTGAGGTCCTACGTGACCGAGTCACCCAAGCCCTGATCCTACAGTCCCCTGATTGGTCTCAACCCTTTGAGATTATGTGCGATGCATCTGACTTCGCTGTAGGAGCGGTTTTAGGGTAAAAAATTGACGGGAAACCTGTGGTCATTTACTACGCCAGCAAAACACTGGATGAGGCTCAGCGTAACTATACGATTACTGAGAAAGAGCTGCTGGCTGTAGTATTTGCCCTGGAAAAATTCAGATCATACCTTCTGGGTTCCCGTGTTATCATATACTCGGATCACATAGCTGTGAGGCATCTCCTTGCAAAGAAGGATGCGAAACCTCGATTAATCCGATGGATCTTGCTGTTGCAAGAATTTGACCTCGAGATTTGCGACAAGGTAGGAAAGCAAAATGTGGTAGCTGATCACTTGTCCCGCCTTCCTTCTGAAATAATTAATCCTTCCGGACCCATCACAGAACACTTTCTTGATGAGCACCTCCTGACTAGCAGTACATGTCTTCCATGGTTCGCAGATATAGTAAATTACCTGGCATCACATCAGATCCCGTCTGATTGGCCGAAGGCCAAGAAGGACAAATTGCATTCCGATGCCAAGTATTACTTATGGGAAGACCCGTATCTATTCCACATCGGTGCTGATCAGATAATTCGACGGTGTGTCGCGGAAGAGGAAATCAAAGACATACTCTCGTTTTGCCATGACCAGGCATGCGATGGACATTTTTCAGGACACAAAACCGCATCAAAAGTCCTTCAGTGCGGTTTTTACTGGCCCACAATTTTCAAGGACACATACGATCACTGTAAGGCATGTTCCCGTTGCCAGACTTTGGGCAACATGAGCCATCGAGATATGATGCCTCTACAACCGATCTTGGTATAGGAAATTTTTGATGTCTGGGGGATTGATTTTATGGGACCCTTCCCGACCTCGGATGGCTTCGAATACATCTTACTCGCAGTTGACTATGTATCCAAGTGGATAGAAGCCATTCCGACCCGAACCAACAATCATAAAGTTGTTATAAAATTTATTCATCAAAACATTTTCTCAAGGTTCGGGATTCCATGAGCTATAATTTCCGACGGAGGGACCCATTTCACTAACGCTCAGTTCAGGTCACTGATGACCAAATACGGGGTGTCACACCGAATCTCTACTCCTTACCACCCCCAAACTAATGGTCTAGCTGAGCTATCTAACTGAGAGATCAAGAAGATCCTTCAGGCTACTGTTCGACCTGATAGAAAAGATTGGTCTTCTCGACTTCCGGAAGCATTGTGGGTCTATAGGACCGCTCACAAGACCCAATTAGGAATGTCTCCCTTTAGACTAGTGTACGAGAAGGCATGTCACCTCCCCGTTGAATTGGAGCATAAAGCCTATTAGGCAGTATGGAATTGTAATTTTGATCTTTCTAAGGCTGGAACCCACAGAAGACTTCAAATAAGTGAGATCGATGAATTACGCCACGACGCGTATGAGAACTTGCGAATTTACAAAGAACGGGTTAAAGCTTTTCACGACAAACATATTTCTAGAAAGATCTTTCATCTTGGTCAAAAAGTTTTACTCTTCGATGCCCGACTCAAATTATTCCCAGGAAAGCTAAGATCTAAGTGGGTCGGACCCTACCTAGTCCGACAAATCTTCGAAAACGGAGCCATTGAAATCAGCCCACTCAGCCACGATTCTGAACCCCTTGTCGTGAACGGTCAGAGACTCAAGCCGTTCATTGACATGACCGATATGAATTTGGCTGAGTCATCCTTTACCCTCCATTCCCTTTGAGCTCATTGCGCCCAGCCGATGGCGTAAAACTTAGCGCTTAATGGGAGGCAACCCGTCATTATTTGAAAAACCCGAAACCTTTTCTGTCATTTCTATGCGGAATTCATATTGCACTTTAGGGTTCATCCATTAGAACAGCCAACTTCACCTCAAGTATCCCTACCCGAGATTAGAAATCGTTCGCAAGAAGTCATTTTCGACCCATTCACTCACCACACACCTGTCCTAATGCATGAACTAAGCTGAAATCGAACCCACCTAATTTACAATGGGGACATTGCAAATCTTAGGCATGGGGGGTATGAAAGTGCAAAATGTCAGGAAAATTCATATCAAGAAAGGGTTCCAAAAAAAAAGAAAAAAAAAGGGGGAACTTGATGGAGAAGAGAAGAACAATTCAGGGTCAGACAAATGAGAGGAGGAAAAGAGTAAAATAACAAAAAGGAGCACAAAATGAAAATGAAAAGAAATAGTCGTTAGTAAAAGATTAAGGGGTTAACTGAAGTTCTAGACCAAATCAAGAAAAAGAAAAAAAGTGCTAAGGCGATATAACAAGAGATTAGCGGGAACGCTGGTCTTAGGCCTCTTGGGCTAGAATCTTTAGCTTAAAAATTCACGTATCCGCTAAAATCTGGATAATCCTCAAGAGGTTGGGGAAAATGAGAAGCTTAAGTATTAGGTCTAAGGCTTAGGAAGTATTCGACCTCGCTATCTGACCCCTGGTTTACGGGATTCGGTAACCTAAGCACCCCAAATTCACACACAGTCTGGTTCAGTGCGCATAAACATCCAAATCACGCAAAAGCATTTTATGTTCTGAAAAAGTCACCTAGATTAGGAACAGCCGATCAACACAAGTTGATTTGGACGAGTCCCCAGCGCGGAGAGGCGGGAAATTCCCCTCGAAGATGCGTAACAACATATCGTCTCCTCGGTGCTTGTCTCTTAGGATATTTAAATATCCTACTAGGGGCATGTAAGCACTCTGCTGGTTCAGATACCATGGGCGGCATTATCACAAAATGTCGATCGCCAGGGTCTGAATTCAGCCACGGAATGCCATGGGTGGGATTATCTCGAAATCTCGAAAGTCAGGGTTCTGGGGGTTGCCATGGGCGGTGCTATCTCAAAGCATCGATAGCTAGGAACCCTTGAGGATTGATGATGGGGACGAGGAATCCGATACAGACCGTGTTGAGAAGCTAATCCGAAGCTAGAAATAAAAAGAAAAGAGAGAGAAAAGCTCTCCAAACAAATAAATCTTCTCTCTCTTACAAAAACGCACTACAAACTAAACCTTGGCTAGAAATGTCTCAAGCATAAGGGCTTTAACCACGGAGTCCAACAAACCCTAGGTTAGTTTTTGTGGGCCTTAAAAACCTTTGCGGAGGACTGAGGCCAAAGCGGGTCAAGTTTGGATTTTGGTTGGTACTTGAGAAACTCTAGGCCTATTGTTGGCATTCGGACCTAATCACAAAAGAAGCACCTATCATAATTGATGACAGACAGGGTCTAGAATAGAAGTTAAAACCTTGAAATTTTGCTAAGGGACTAGCAAAAGCTCATTTTGACCCAATAAAGAGAATAAAAGCTCCTATATAACCTAGATGAAGGCTTAATTGAAGGAATAAGTGTTCCGAGAAGAAAACATGAAATAAAGGTAAAAACTGCAATTTTACCATTGCAGTACATAAATGGGATTTCTCAGAGGCAAAACATAGGTCAAATGGTCTAAATAAGATAAAAAGTGGGTTGAGTCAATCAGAAATGGGTTTATGTGCAATATAGGAATTAAATGACATTTGGTAACCCTAAAACAGACCCGCTTAAATTACAAGGTTCTGGTCAGGATAAAAATCAAGTAAACCCTCTAAAAATCATATAAAAATATCCTCTAGGGTTTAGAACACTCAGTTTGGCCCTTGGAACCCAGTTTGACCTAGATTAGGGTCCTAGCTCATCAATTAACCTAATTTAGGTTTTTACGCAAAATATCTAGTCAAACGTGGTTAAACCTAAAATCAAACTTCACCATTGGATTCCTTATGTCCAAATTATGTTTGTACCAAAATTTGGATCTAAGGGGAGGTCGTCTTGACCTACTTTGCAATTTAGTACACCCAAATCATAATTTGGTCCCTATCTTTTGAAAATCATCATAGAGAGCCCCCTAACTTCCTCGCCAACCTTACAAATCAGGTCCTTCCACCATTATTGGGGCAGAATCCTTCTTCGGTGAGGATTAAAGAGGGAATACTCTCTGATTCCTCAGAGATCCCCTCCCAGAAATGGAAGGGAGATTCTCTGAGGAATTCCCTCCCATCTGAGGCCTGCCATGATCTCTGATTTGATCCCAATCTCTCGTGCGAACGCACGAGAGATTTGGGTATCCACCCACTTTCCTTCTTCGGTGAGCCGTCAGAGATGATTGCGCACCCTCCACGCACTAGAAAGTTCGGCCAGCACCTATAAAAGAATCCCCAAACCCGGTCGCTCAATTTCAAGCTTGTCTTGGTGGAGAATCCCTCAAAAAATTCTTCTCTTCATTCTCCAGCAGGAAACCCGCAAGCTCCGGCGACTCCTTCTCCGTCTTCTCGTCGCTCTGCTGCAATACCAGCAGCAGAGTCTACTTCCCTTCATCTTCCTGCGTTGCGCTACACCCAGCGCACGTGCCTCTGCCCACTTCCTCGTCGCCGTTCTCTCTCTCTGGGTTCTTCTTCTCCGACAACAGTCAAAACGACTGTCGGCCTCTCTGGCTCCCTTCGTCCCTACAGCTAAGTTCTAAATACTCCTTGTACTCCCCTCTCTCTTTTCCTCACATCTTTTTATTCAGACCGCCCCTCGACAACGCCTGACCACCCTCGTCTTCCATGCCTCCGGCCAACCTCCGGCGAGTTGCCCCCATCATTCCGCGACTCCACACAACTCGCCGACTGATCCAAAACCTCCGCCTCATCACGCTAAACCACTTCCGCCCCTTCACTGCCACTCCACACCCACACAAAGCACCGCTGAACACACCCACTTTTCTGGTCACAGGTTGACCTAGGCACGCATGCCTAGGCCATCCTGCGACCTGCTGCACATCCCACCACCTTCGCCGTGCCACGGCGAAGGTCTGCAGGTAGTTTGATTAGGCTGAAGAGGCCGTGTTTCTGTCTAACAGGGTCAGAGCCCCAGCCGCCATTGACGACGACTGAAGCAGCTTCCAGGCGAGTTCCAGGCGTCGGGGCTTTAGGATTCCAGGTGCTGCAGGTTGGGGTGAAGTTTGCGAGGACTTCTGCTTCAGCATTTGGCACCGATAGTGGCTGCAGTTAAGCAGAGAGCGAGGAGGTCTTCCTGCGGGCGCGCACGAGAAGGGTGAGCAGAATAGTCCCACATCGTAAGTTCTCGAAACCCCGCACTGGTTTAAATTGATTTCGTGTTTTCTGCTGGTTGCCTCCAAGACAGCTGGGGTGAGGTCCCGCAGCCCACTCACCCGCCCGGTCCGCGAGTTCACCACGCGGATCCGGCGGACCCGACCCAACACCACCTGCACGCTCCTCGTGTACCATACACGCCGGTACTCCTGGTCCCGGGTACGAAACCTGACCCGATTACCCACGGCTCTGGGAGTGCGTCCTGTGAGTGATTTGCAGAGAGAGAGAGATGTGCGGGTAGAGGGACAGGGTAGGTTTTGCTCCCTTGTGTAGGCAGGCTAAGAGTTAAAGAGAAGAGACTTAGCTGCAAGGAAGAAGGAGAGAAGCAGAAGAAGAGGCTGAGCGAGGCAGAGAAGAGAAGGAAGAAAGAAAGACTGTAAAGAAGAAGAAGACCTGTAGATCAAAAGAAAAGAAAAGAAGAGCCTACGCAGAAGAAGGAGGCAGAAGAGAGAAGTAAGGAGGAAGACTGCAGAGAAAGCAAAAATTAGAAAGAAGGCCAAAATAGAATCAAAATAGGAAGAAGAATAGCTACATTTAAGACGTCTGATACAGAAATCAGACGTCCAATCCTGTTATTTTTTAGCAATTCTTTTTATAAATCTCTCTTTGAATCAATTGTCTTTCGTTTAAAAGTTGTATTCTTTAGTTTTTAAAAGTACTTAGATTACTCCCTGTGTTCGACCTCGGATACTCTGGTTTTCGAGTAAAAAAATTCTTTACTTGTTTTGAATGCTTTTTTTGGCTATATTACAACGTGTTATTCTTTAAAACCCGATCAAGTGCAATAAACAGGTACAATGACAATTCATGGGATTAATCATATTCCTATCCTAGGAGTACTGGCCTGATAGCTCCCACTTATGGGCAGAGCCTAGGAGCGGGATTTTCCACCCATGGAATCCCCACTACTATGCAAACACCCAACCCTCCCACCCTTCATGATTTTCCATATCAAGGTTGGACCGATACCCCTAGGCAACCAGAGCCTGAGATTGACTATCCTCCCCAATCTGATAGTAGTAATCTCTCATCTTTTATGATAGAAATGCAAAATCAATAAAAAGAAATGATGGAGTCTATGGGAGAGATGTTGAGGAATAGTCAACAATTGAATAAGCAAATTCGTCAGCTTAGCTACTCACTTACTAATGATTCTGATCATCAACAAGATTTTGAGGAAGCAACGGACAATAGGGATCCCATTTTGAGTAGCTATCGCTTAGACTCTTCCCATGAGACATGGCCACTAAAGGAGAACTATCTTAATGATTATCCACTCGAGCTATATTGGAGTCAAAAGAAAAGGAAGATGGTACCACTTGAGGACCTTGACCCTGCTGACAGTATTTTTCTTACCCCTTATAACCTGGGTCAATGTCGTATTGTTCATGTCACTTCCCCTATTAATCATTTGGTGGAACCTCATTCTACCTTTAGTGAGCCTAATCCTAACCCTCCACTTAGGGAATCAACACCTACCATTCAGCATTCTGAGGATTTAAATGTGCCCAATGATGGTGACCCTAAGGGAATGGAGGATGAATTAGATCAATTTTGGTCTAAGGGATATAAAGACTCTAGTTTGGAGGATGATAATTCAATGGAGGAACCTAGCCTTGGAGTTTGGAGTGAATCAAAGGGAGATTATGTGTTATTCGAGGACTTACCCCTTGAGGATATAAATAATCTGGCGAAATCCGGATTCCTCCCTTCTTTTGATTTTGAGAGTCATCCTCCACAAAACCAGGAGTTGATATTGGAGGAGGACAAAAACAATAGTGAGAAGGATAAGGGAAATTCTCGAGGATAATACACATCAATCAAGGATTTATGCCTCGAGAAGAACAAAGAATTGAGTGATATAGGCTTACTCCAAAACATTAAGACTGATCCTCCTTCAGAAATAATTGAGGATATTGAAGTAATTCCTTTCTTTACTAGTGAATCACATATATACCCCGACAAAAACTTGAGTGAACCAAAGGAATCCAGGGATGAAATTAATGAAAAAGATTCTCTTGCTTCAACCCTACCATCAAAGGAATTTGATTTGAAGTCCACCATTGATTCACATATACTAGAAGGTGAAAATCTAACTCTGATCATTAATGATAGGCAGGATGACGTTAATTCTTCTACAACTATTAGGGAGAATAATACAGAATCTGAATTATTGGACTTGACACAAAGTAAGCCCTCTTTGGACTTAACCATTACCACCCAACACCACAAACAACCCTTACACTCCCTAACCAATCCTTGGCTCAGGTCACTACTCATATACATTCTTTCTGGGGAGAATATCAGGCCAGTACATCTCGGGAAGAATGACTAGTGTGGATTGATGCTTGTACTTTTAGTTTCGCCACTCAAGGGTTTGAAACAATTATATTTATATCTTTTAAAATCGTTCTTGCTTTGGAGGACCCTTGTTATCCTCCACTTATTTCGTTTTGGGAGGTCCCTTTTCATGTTCCTAGACCTCCCTAGGTAGCCTATGAGGTTCTCTACTTTGATGTCTTTTGGCGAGCATTTGGGATAACATTGCATCATCAGCTTGCCAACATCCGTGGCTACCTGTTTTCTAGGCCCGCGCTGTTACACATATTTTTAGGGCCTAACTCTTTCTGTTTGGAACCAGACTTACAGGTTCCCTACAAATTTGGCTACCGGCAGAAAATGCAGCACTTGTTGGGAGGCAACCCAACATTCAGAATAGCACCATCATTAGGTAATTTCCTTCCTTTCTCCCCCTATTTTAATTTTACAATGCAGACATTGTAGGATTTAGGCATGGGGGGGAGCATTTTGCATTTTAGGCAGTATTCATGCATTTAGGTTAGGTGCATTAGCATAAAAAAAAATGTCTCTTTTGTAGAGCTAAATTGGCTAGCCTTAGCAGAAAATTTGTATCAAGGAGGTGCCATTAAAAGATTTTCTTCTTAAATTGTTTCTTAAGTTTAGAATCTGGTACATTTACTTCACTTGCATGTAGATTGGATAATGGATCTTTGAAGAAAACCAATAAGCATTTTTAGTCTATTGAACCCTTAGACAATTAATAGGAAGTCAGGCATACTATCTTCTATTAGATCCACCTCATACTTGTGAGAAGAAAGTAAAGATACTACTGGTGTGCTAAGTCTAGTGCAAGGACTCTTAAGTTCTGGATAATTAGATGATGATACCTCAGAGTTGGGCATAGTTTTCACTCTCTATTTATATGTGCAAACATTGTGTGAATTCTGAGAGTCACCAAATAAGACAGATACATAGAGATTGAGTCCTAATTGTTGAAAGCGGAAAACTATGCGATCGAAGTTGGATTTGAAAACCCATCATTGTAGTTCAATTTGTGAAGCAATCCGTCAATAGATAAATTTAACTGAAATTTTAAGACTTCGGGTTGAACATAAGGAGGCAGACGTTCGATTTAAAGGTACATTTGTTTAATTGTCACGAAGCAGATTAACTAGTCGAATTGAATCTAAACTATCTACTTAAAGAATAAAGAATAGAAGATAGAAAGAGAATACTAGAAATAAAGACAAAAGAGAGATAGAATAAACATGGAATTCATTATCACAAGTTGATGTTCATTACAATTACAACTATCCACTACACTATAAAGCGAGAAATCTATTCTAGAAAGTACTAAAAGAGAAGATAGAGAGAAGTTATCCTCCTCGACGACTGCTTGGAGGATGAGTCAGACGGGACTATGCTTGGAAGATGGGGGATGGAATGGGAAGAAGGAGGATGAAGTAGGAAGAAGCGGGAACGAGGCAGCATGTCGTCGTCATCGCGGGATCTACTTCCAGAACGGGGATGAGAAAATTGGATTTGGCTCTAGAATAGCATCCTGGGTGTAGAACAAGCTTTTCTTGAGCTTTGGAGAGGGAGAGAGGTGAAGGAAGGGATGAGGATTCCTTAGGGTAGGGGTCTCCTTTTATAGTTGCACTGATAGGGGCAATTTGGTCATTTCATAATTAAAACATTAAATGAGGGGGTCTTTAGTGACGGATTTAAGCGTCACTAAAGACCACATGTCACCGCAGCCTCGCACGTGCCCGCCTCCTCGCCTGCCACGCGCTTAACACTCGCCCATGTCCTTGACATCTCAATCGTCCGATTGCGAGAACGGATGGCTTAGATTGTGCCTCGTCCGCTTCAGTTGCACCACCTGTGCATGCGATCGGGAGTGAGGCATTTGTGAAATTCGGCGTAATTTGTAATTAGGGTTTTTAATGACGCTGTAACACGCCAATCCACATACGCTTTTAAATTTATATTCCCTGATAGGGGAGTATCTAGGGTCATCCAAGGAGGCAGGTTGCTTGCAAATCAACTCTCTTGCTTAGAAAATAAATCTCAACTTTCTTTTTGGTATTTTAAATATGTAAATTTTTTCAGTTTTGAAACAATGAGGGCAAAATGCGAATTGTGATGGAAAAGTACTAACAGCTATAATTACTAAGCTAAAACTTAAGAGATAAATATATCCCCTCCCTAAGCTCACTTTAGGGAAGTGGAGGCCTAGAGTAATTAGGAAGTGGAGGTGAAACAAGTGCTAGAACAAAAATAAACAATTCCAATGGTAATTAAAAAGAAGGCAAATTAATTTAGCAGAATTTGTGATCTTTTACAAAGATATGTAGAGGAAATCTTCTACTAGAAATGGATAATATAAAAGCAATAAAAGAAACACAAATCCTCTTGCAGAATCTGGTGAAGAAGGGAGTCTTCTTGCTCCAAGCCTAGCTGCTCGGCTTGAAAAGAGGGTCTCCTTCTTCTCCTTCCTTGAAAGCTCCTCCAAGGTGGATGCTCTCCACCTTAAGTCTTTCCTCCAAGGGTGGGCGTGAACCACCCTCAAGCTCTCCTCCAAGGTGGCGTGGACCACCTTCAAGACCTCCACCAAAGGTCTTCCTTGCCTGGCTCCTCCTTTGGCTGGCATGGGCACAAGAGAGAAGGGAAGAGGGGAAGGCACCAAGGGGACATAATATCCCCTTAATCTTCTTCTTCTTCTTCTTCTTCTTCTCTCTTGGGCGTGGGCTCTAGGTATAGTATGAGAGGAAATTTGCTAGCCAAGGATGGGTTGTAAGGTGGTGGGTGGTGGTCTTTTTATATGTTACGATGAGGGGTTAAGGTGACTCCTGAAATGGAGGGCTAAGATGGGAAGATGAAGGTGGTTAGGTGATCCTAGGGCTAAGGAGAGTTGGTGCCACCTAAGGGGTGTAAGGGGGGTAGTTATGGGTGGCCAAGGGACACCTAAAAGTGGCACCAACCATGGAGAGCTGCAGTGGGTTGGCGCCAACTTCTAGGCTTCTAGAAGAGGGTTGAGGTGGATGGTGGAGATGGCTTGGAGGGGTTAAGTGTAGGGTGGATATGGGGGTTGAAGTTTGAGCCAAAAGGGAGGTGGTTAGGGTTAGTTTTGGCACCAAATTTAGGTGCCCTTTGGTGGTTAGTTGAGGGGTGAAAGGTGGTGCCAAAATGAGTTGGGTGGAGCTAGCTTAAGTAGGCTTAAGTGGACTTAGAGTGGAAGGTTATTTAGATGGAGTTAGCTAGGGTTAAATTGAAGGTGGAGGATGGCCAAGGAGCTAGATGTTAGCTAAGCTAAGCTAAGCTAAGCTGGCTTAGCTTTAGCTATGGAGTAGAGGAGTTTGCATGTGGAGCGTAGGGTTTGAGGAGAGGAGCTGGATATGCAGAGTCTAGAGCTGAATTGGAGCTGGCAGCTACTAAAGAGGTCAGCATGGGGCTACCCTAGCTGGATTAGCTTGCTAGTTCTTTGCTAGTTGCTAAGCCAGGCTAAAGTGAGCTGGCTTCTGTTGAATGGAGTTGAGGTGAGCTGAGTCTGGTGCTCCTGGGGAGAATTGAGCTGGTTGAGATAGCTAAGGTAGCTTAGCTCAATTAGCTTGAGCTAAGCTGGGTCCTTGGGAGCTGGACTTAAGCTTCCTGAGCTAGGATGAATTCTTCTTCAGCTGGCTGGAGTTGAGTGGAGCTAGATGTAGCTGAATCTGAGCTAGGGTGAACTCCAGTCAACTCAGCTGAGCTAGCTAGAGCACCCTGTGGACTTGTGGGAGCTGAGATGAGTTAGACTCAGCTAAGTTGAGATGGATCTGAGTTGACCTGAGCTAGGGTGCGCTAAGATGAGCTCTCTTGAGCAACCATTAAGCTAAGATTAGCTAAATGGAGTTAGGATGAGCTAACCCTAGTACAAGTGAGGTAGATTCCAGTTGTGGTGAGCTAGATCAAGTTGAGTTCTAGCTAGTCTGAGCTCCTCCTTCACCATTTGCCTTCTTGAGTGCTAGGGTTTTAGGGATCTGTATATCTGTTCATCCCTAACACTCACAAAAGCACATTAAAATGACAAGAAAAAAATGAAATGCATGTCTATCCTAGTTAATGCCTAAATGCAGCCCAAAAACCCATTTGCGGTGCAAAATCCTAAGAGCTAGGTTTATTTTAATGCATAAGAATGATGATAAACTAGAGTTTATCACACCTCTATGCTTATCTTTTGCTAGTCTCGTAGCAAAAACTTTAATTTTTTGAAAAATGAAATTTTTGGGAAATCTAATTTTTTTTCGACTTTTGAGGAGAAAATGATTAAGGGACCTTGGTTGATCTAAACACAGGAGGTATAGGATTTATTTTTGGATCCAACAATTAGACAAAACGGGATCAATATATCCTCTAGAAAATTTACAAATTAACCCTTGTTAATTCAGATGACTTGAAATTTTTATTTTTAGGATTTTTCTGGCTCTTGAATTTGATTCGCAACTTGCAAAATCCTTTAAAACCTTGTGTCTGTGCTTGTGAAAAGCCAACATTTATAGGGGCTTGTTTTTGGTTTAAAATTATTATTATTATTATTTCTCCCCCATGCTTATTTTTAGCTTTGTCTTACAACAGATGTGTTGGGATCATCATTCCTGTTACCAATCCTCGAGGGGGCTCTGGCGCCAGTACTTTGGGATAGCACTATCCATGATACCACCCAGGAGCTCACAACCCCAAAACACAATGCGGTGTAAAGGGGTGCTCCAAGCAAACTCAAGCTCTTACTCCGACACTATAGGTAGAGTATTGTCAAAGACACTTGAGCTGCTAAAATGAGCTTTAATGCTTCATCTAAAGATATGAAATATAGATACAGAGCAGCGCTGAGGTGGTAACATGTTGACATCGCGTCCTCAAAGGAGGCATTTTCCTCCTTCTCGACGGTGGGAACTCAAACCAATGATCTACTTTAGACTTTTACTAAGTCTAAACAAGAGAGTTTTTCTGATTTTTAGTAGTTTTTATTTGTTAGCTTGTGTGAAATTTGACACAGGAAGTTCCGCAAGAAATGCAAGTTTTTGAATTAGAAACTAAGCCAAATACTTTTCATATTACAAAAGAGGATCAAGTCACCTGAACTATCACGAGTTCAGGTGGAATTTCAGAGAAGGATATCTGATCTAGTCTAAAAATAGACCCTGAGATTCTAATGATTAGATCCACATCCTCATCCCTAGTTTGTTAAAGATTAAATCTCATTGTACAAAAAGTGAGTTTTTCGACCTTAGTCCCAATTTCAAAATTTTTTCTCAAAAGGTTTTCAACATTTTTATATTTTTGGGTATGCAAGCAAGAAAATAAAATAACTAAAGAAAATGCATGGTTTTAGGTTTTGAAAATCCTAAATTGATTGTCAAATTTTAAAAACACCCCCCATGCTTAAGATATGCAATGTCCTCATGCAGTAGGAGGGAAAAGGGATCACCTTAATGAAGAATGGCCAGGTTTAGGATGCTCAAAACCTAGAAAAAGAATACAAAAGGAAAGTAGGAAAAAATGATGGGTTACCTCCCATTTAGTGCTATCTTTTACGCCATTCAGCCGAGCATAATTTGCACTAGTGATCAAAGGTGGCTGGCTCAGTGAAATCGAAAGATTCAGATGGAAGATTTGGCGTATGATCAAAATAGGGCTTTAAACGTTGGCCGTTGACTTGAAATGTCGAATTAGTTTTTGGATCAAAAAGATCAATAGTGCCGTATGGATAAGTTTTTTGGGCAATAAAGGGGCCAGTCCATTTAGATTTTAATTTGTCAGGAAAAAGACGTAATCTAGCATCAAAAAGCCAAACACGTTTATTAACGTCAAAGTGTTTCTGAACAATGTATTTATCATGAAATTTCTTTGTTTGGTCTTTATAAATCCTTGCGTTTTCATAGGAAAAATTACGTAATTCTTCCAATTCAATTAATTGTAATTTTCTATGGATACCGACATTAGATAAATCCATGTTTAATTGTTTTATTGCCTAAAAAGCCCTATGTTCTAGTTCAACCGAGAGATGGCTTGCCTTCCTAAAAATCAGATGGAAGGGAGACATACCGAGTGGAGTTTTAAAAGCAGTACAGTAGGCCCATAAAGTGTCAACCAATTTGGTGGACCAATCTTTAAGGTCGAGCCTAATCGTCTTTTGTAAAATATTTTTAATTTCCTGGTTAGAAACTTCAGCCTGGCCATTTGTTTGGGGGTGATAAGGTGTGGAAATTTTATGATTAACCCTGTATTTAGAAAGAAGGTGACAGAATTGTGAGTGAGTGAAATGTGAGCCTTCATCACTGATAATGGCTTTTGGAATGCCGAATCTTGAGAAAATATTTTTCTTAAGAAATTAGAAAACCACACGGTGATCACTAGTGCAGGTGAGTATTGCTTCTATTCATTTTGAAACATAGTCGACTGCGACTAATATATATAAATACACACCAGAGTTGATGAATGGTCCCATGAAGTCGATGCCCCAAACATAAAAAATTTCAACCTCTAAAATAGGATTAAGGGTCATCATATCCTTCCGAGTCATGTTACTGATGCTCTGGCAACGCACACAAAACCAAACAAAGTCATGAGCATCTTTGTGCAAGTTGGGCCAATAGAATCCTACATTAAGGATTTAAGCTGCAGTTTTCTTGCCCAAAAAATGTCCGCCACAGGCCATTGAGTGACAATGTGTCAAAATATCATGGATTTCAGAATCAAGTACACATTGTCGAATGACCTGATCAGCACAAATGTGGAAAAGGTCAGGCTCCTCCCAAAAATAGTATTTAATATCAGCAAAGAACTTATCCATTTTGTTTTTGGCCAATCAGCAGGGATTCGTTCTGTTGCTAAATAGTTTGCGATGGATGCAAACCAAGGGAGGGTCGTAGCAGCTAAAATGCTTTCATCGGGGAACTGATCAGGTGGGGTCATTATGTCATTCGTCATAAGACGAGAGAGATGGTCGGCCACTACATTATGCGATCCCGCCTTATCCTTGATTTCCAGGTCAAATTCCTGGAGCAGTAGAATCCAATAGATAAGGTGGGGTTTCACATCTTTCTTTGTCAGCAAATATTTAATTGCTGAGTGGTCAGTATATAGGTGACATGTGACCCCAAAAGATAAGATCTAAATTTTTGTAAGGCAAATACAATGGCAAGAAATTCCTTTTCAGTAACCATGTAATTCCGTTGTGCATCATCAAGAGTTTTGCTAGCATAATAGATCACAACGGGCTTCTTGCCAATTCTTTGCCCTAGAATGGTCCCTACAGCAAAATCTGAGGCATCTGTCATTAATTCAAAGGAACTATTCCAATCAGGTCCCTGTAAAATTAGTGACTCAGTAACCTCCTTATTCAACCTCAAAAAACTCTCCAGGCACTTATCATTAAAATCAAATGGTTGGTCTTTAGTGAGTAGTTGGCTAAAGGTCTTTGAGATTTGGGAAAAATTTTGTATGAACCTATGGTAGAAACCCACATGACCAAAAAAGGATATGATTTGTTTGATAGTAGTGGGAAATGGGAGCTTAGATATAGCATCTATTTTCGCTTTATCTACCGCGATTCCTTGTTTTGAAATAACATGGCCCAAGACAATACCTTCCTGGACCATAAAATGATTTTTTCCCTAACTGAGGACCAGATTGACTTCTATGCATTTTTGGAGAGTTCTTTCAAGGTTCTTGAGACAATGGTCAAAAGAATCTCCAAAAATAGAGAAGTCATCCATAAAGACTTCTAAGCATTCACCTACTAGGTCTGAAAATATTGCAAGCATACACCTTTGAAAAGTCGCAGGTGCACTGCAAAGACTGAAAGGCATCCTTCGGAAAGCAAAGGTTCCGAAGGGGCAGGTGAAAGTTGTTTTGTCCTGGTCCTCAGGATGAACTGCTACCTGATTATAGCTGGAATAACCGTCCAGAAAACAGTAAAAATCTCGTCTGTCTAACTGCTCTAAGATTTGATAAAAAAGGGGAGAGGAAAATGGTCTTTCTTGGTGGCGGTGTTTAATTTTCTATAATCAATACACACACGCCAAGAAGAGGCAGTTCGAGTGGCTACATTCTCCCCATTATCATTAGTGACAACTGTTAGTCTAGCCTTTTTGGCCACAACTTGTGTTGGACTAACCCAGGAGCTGTCAGAAATGGGGTAGATGATATTAGCATCAAGACACTTAATAATCTCCTTTTTTACCACCTCCTGCATAATAGGGTTCAAGCACCTTTATGGTTGGTGGGAGGGGCAAGAATTGTCCTTTAAATAAATACGATGTGTACAATAGGATGGATGAATACCCTTAAGATCAAAAAGGGTCCAACCAATAGCTTTTCGATATTTACTCAAAACCTGGAGAAGTTTGTGCTCTTGTGCCCCGGTAAGTCCAGAATTTATAATTAGGGGCAGGGTCTGATTTATACCCAGGGAGACATATTTAAGGGAGTTGGGAAAAGGTTTCAATTCCAATTGTGGGCCTGGCTCTGAAAGAATTTCTGCTTTGTAGGTTATTGGTGAGGTGAGAGTGAAAGGGTCAGCTAGAGGGTTAGCTGAATGTGTGGTTACGGTGGAAGGGTGAGAAGAAGTGGATTGTTCAAGAACCGTATTGATGGAAAAATAGGAACCTAAATGGGAAATCTGCAAAGTTTCCACCACAATATTTTCTATTTTGGAATTCGAATCATCAAAGAAATCAGGTTCTTGGAACCAACTAGAAGCTTGAAAAATGTCTAGGATTACAGATTCACCGCCACACATGATCTTCATTTTTCCAGAATCACAATCGTTATTTACGTGAGCGGTGGCTAAGAATGGTCTTCCAAGAATTATGGGGGCAAACTTTAGTGCTTCCTGTACCTCTATGTCCGGGACTAAAAAGTCTACTGCAAATAGACAAGTTTTGACCCGGACAAGGACATCTTCAACAATTCCCCTTGGTTTAATTGTAGATCGGTCGGCTAATTGAAGAGTAACCTCAACAGGCTTTAATTCATCGATCTTAAATTCCTCAAAAATAATTGTGGGGATAAGATTAATTGAGGCACCGAGATCCAATAAGGCACGATCAAGAGAAGTATCATTAATGATAACTTGAATCAGAGGGGCGCTGGGATCTTTTCTCTTAAGAGGCAATCGACTCTACACAACTGAGTTGACTATCTCAGGAAGGATCACCTTTCCTAAATTTTGGTGCTGCCTTTTCGAGGTACACAAATCTTTTAGGAATTTTGCATAGGTAGGGATGTATTTTATGACATCTAAGAGAGGGATATTAATTTCAACTTGCCCAAATAAATCCATTAATTCCTTTTCAGTGGGCTCAGATTTCTTCTTTTCCTTATTTGAAGAATGGAGGGCTTGTGGAAAAGGAGCAGGGTTTCCCTGTTTTGCGTAAATAGGTTCCTGAATAATATGAGAGGAAGATGGGGAAGAGTTGATTTGTGTTTCATTAAAATGAGTTTCTTTAATAGGCAGGGGATTGTGAGTGGTTTTCCCATTCCTCAAAGTGACTGCATTTGTAGTCTGGTTGTTTCTAGGATGAGGATGGGAAGCCTGATTGTTATTGAAACCCGATGGATGCTGAGGTGCTTGGTTGAATGGGTTGACTAGGATATCCACCTTGGAATTGATTCCTTTGATTATTCGGGTTGGGCAAGGGTTGGGAAGGTAAATTCCCAACAGGTCGATGATCAGGAGTAATCTTAACTTGGTGCTGCAAGTTGGTAATCATGCAGGTTACTTCCGTCATTTGATTCTGCATTCCTTGTAGAGTTTTCATGACCTGAGTGTTAATATCTTCCTGGGATGGTCCAGGTTGATACACAGGTTGCCCATAGTTCCCAAAATAGTTTTGTTTGGGAAAAGGAATCGGGTTTGGGTTCTTCCAGGAGTGATTCAGGTTAGTCCACCAGTTTTGATTGAAAGTGTTGGAGGGATTTCTAAATTACTCCTGGAGAGCATAAATATTTTCTGTGGTGGGATCAAAAATATTTTGATCAAAATTCCCAGTCAATTCCTACGACAGTAGGTGTGGCATCAATGTTGTGCAGATTTTCTCTTTGGAGAAGTTGTGGAGGGTTAGTGTGTGAAGAGTTAACGTGTGGAGCTTGTTTATTTGTGAGCTTTTCTTCCATTTTCTTTTGGTGAATTTGCATCTGGTCTAGTCGTTGAGCTAACATATATAGATCATCTTGAGTGATTGGAACAGAGGTGGATTTGGAGTCAATTTCATGGACTCCGTGTCTGGGGTTTTGTGTTCTACCAAAAGTGTCCATTGAAGTCATGTTAAATGAGTTTTCACTCATTTCTTCAAATAGGAGATAGGCACTTTCGGCATCTTTGTTAAGGAAATTGCCCCCACATGAGTCATCCACAAATCGCTTCAATTGATCTCCTAATCCATGATAGAAGATATGTACTAACTGCCATTGTGGAATTTCATGGTGGGGACAACTTCTTAGAAGTTCTTGAAATCTTTCCCAGGCTTCGTGGAGGGTTCACCATTTTCTATTGAAAGGTCATTATGGATCTTCTTAATGCATTAGTTCGACCGATTGGAAAAAGTTTTTTGAGAAAAGCGCTTTTTAATTGGGGCCAGGTGGTAAATGGGCGCCCAACCGTTCTAAACCAATGAGAAGCTTTGTTTTTAAGAGAGAGAGGAAAAAGTCTCATTAACCACATGTCTTCCTGCATATTGCGGGAACGAGTGGTTTGAGTGAGGACAGTTAATTCCTCGAGATGACAAAAAGCGTACTCTCTTGGAAGACCATGAAAATGTTTGATAAGGTTTAGAATGGCTGGTTTGATCTCGAAATCCCCTTATGGTATGACCACCCTGGGTCTTTCCTTGTAATTGCAAGGATCATAGAAATCCTTAAGAGGAACGACAGGCTATTGGCGGGGTGGCGGATTTTGCCCTTGGTTAGCTAGGTTCATGACAGTCCTAGCCAAATCTTCTTGATTTTGTTGTAGTTGAACCAAATGGTCGACCATCAAGGCAAAGGGGTTTGGATTTTGAGTTAGAATTGGAGGGCCACCTATCCCTGCTGGAATTTCCGGTTGCTTCAAATGAGGGAGGTGAGGGAGGGTGAAGTTAGCTTGTGGGTCAGCTGACGGGTTAGAAGTGGAAGTAGAATTTTTTGGTCAGCTTCCTAGGTTTTCCATTTTCTTTGAAGAGGAGGGAGAAGAAAACAACAATTTTCTACTGCAGGGGGCGAAATCAGATGGCCCCTTAAGGCGTGGTTTTGGGACCGTCGCCCGTGCATGCTCTATTTTGGAAGAATTGGTGGGGAGAAGAGAAAGAGATGAGAGAAAGTGTGCAATTCAAACAACCAAAGCTTGACCTAACTTAAGTGTGACTCCCTAAAAATAAACCTAAGACTTGTTTTACGTAGGAAATAAGTAATCAATAGTGAATACCTGTTCTGTCAACAAACCTAGCCAAGTTGCTTAAGGGGAGGTTTGAGCCCAAATGTTTCTTAGGGAAAACCCTCGATGCTTGTACAAACCCGTGCCTGGTCGTTTGACATGGCCCCTCAGCCTGAACACTAGATATAGATGATAGAATTGGTATTAACTAGAGAGAACTTAAGACTTATATAGCAAGTCTAAGTTGATGAAGCCTTAGGGGTCAAGTTGATACGGATTTTAGTTAGGTCTAGGATACTGTAGTGCACACGGAATGTGGAGGGCATTAATTTGGGTTATTGCCCTGTTATTTCAATTTTTTTGTGTGTGTCAGGAATTGGAAAGTGGTTCCAATGCAAATCAAGTTGTCACACAATTGATGTATTCTTGTCTTTTAGGATTTGATTTAAATTAATGAGTTTTGGAGTTTTCTTTCTTAAGACTTCGGACAAGTTTTGAAGTTCCACAAACAAAAGGAAATTAATTTGTATGGATTGAGATCAAAATGAAAAAGAAACCCTAATTCGATTGATCCTAGGATAGAAATTTAACTACCAATGAGTTGCTTTTAGGCTTTCTGTATTAAGTAGTGGTCTAAAAAATTCAAACAACACCGCTACTTTGAAGAGAATTAAACAAGGATTCCAGAAAATATTTTTGTAAGATTTTAAGAATTTGTTTGATATTTGTTGTGAATTTTTATTTGTGTTGGTGTCCAAGTCTATAAATGATACCCGTGAGTATTCTGGACATTTCGTACCACCACTGGCCTAATAAAATTTTGGTGATTTTATGTGAGATGTAGAATTTTACAAGGATTCCAGAAAGATAAATTTCACAAAAATTGGATGAGTATAAAAATTCTAAAAATTTACGGATAATAGTAAAATAGGAAGATTAGAGGGTGTGACCCCTCTGTAGTCTACGAATATTTAAAAATTAAATGTATATCCAATTGATTTGAAATTTGGAATAGATGTTTCTAACTTAATTTGGAATCATTGTATGAAATTTTAGAATTTTAGGAGGCCTATGGTGTTGGGAATTGATTTTTGAAGTCCGGATAGAATCTAGACCCGAAAATCAGAACACCAACACTTGAGTTGGAGTGGTGTTTAATGAAAGATACAAGTAAACAATGAATTTTAATGGGCACCACTCCACTTAATTAAGATGTTAGGGATCCTGAAAGCCAAGTTTAATATTTTTTTGGTAGTTTTAATTGACTATGTGACCAGAAAAGGGAACCAACCTGAAAATCTACGGGAAGAAAAGGAACTTTGAGCTTTCCCTTCCAAATTCCCGCTTTCCCGCTATAGTTCTTGCACACACTAGAGAAAAGAAATAGAAGGGGATGAGATCCACTTCAAGAAAGAGAAAAAGTGATTAAGAAAAGCCGTGCCTCCCTGACAACGGTGCCAAAAAGTGATGCGAAATATGGTGTGATTTGTAACTAGGGTTTTTAATGTCGCTGTAATACGCGAATTTGCATATGCTTTTAAATTTATATTCCTAGATAGGGGAGTATCTAGGGTCATCCAAGGAGGAGGGTTGCTTGCAAATCAACTCTCTTGTATTTTAAATATCAACTTTCTTTTTTTTATTTTAAATATGTAATTTTTTTTAGTTTTGAAATAATGAGGGCAAAATGCGAATTGTGACGGAAAAGTACTAACACCTATTTTACTAAGCTAAAACTTAAGAGACAAATATATCCCCTCCCTAAGCTCACTCCAGGGAAGTGGAGGCCTAGAGTAATTAAGAAGTGGAGCTGAAACAAGTGCTAGAACAAAAACAAACAATTCCAATGGCAATTAAAAAGAAGGTAAATTAATTTAGCAGAATTTGTGATCTTTTACAAAGATATGTAGAGGAATGCTTCTACTAGAAATGGAGAATATAAAAGAAATAAAAGAAACACAAATCCTATTGTAGAATCTGGTGAAGAAGGGAGTCTTTTTGCTCCAAGCCTAGCTGCTCCTTGGCTTGAAAAGAGGGTCTCCTTCTTCTCCTTCTTTGAAAGCTCCTCCAAGGTGGATGCTCTCCACCTTAAGTCTTTCCTCCAAGGGTAGGCATGCACCACCCTCAAGCTCTCCTCCAAGATGGAGTGGACCACCTTCAAGACCTCCACCAAAGGTCTTCCTTGCCTGGCTCCTCCTTTCGCTGGCATGGGCACAAGAGAGAAGGAAAGAGGGGAAGGCACCAAGGGGACATAATATCCCCTTAATCTTCTTCTTCTTCTTCTTCTTCTCTCTTGGGCGTAGCCTCTAGGTAGAGTATGAGAGGAAATTTGCTAGCCAAGTATGGGTTGTAAGGTGGTGGGTGGTGGTCTTTTTATAGGGTATGATGAGGGGTTCAGGTGACTCTTGAGATGGAGGGCTAAGATGGGAAGATGGAGGTGGCTAGGTGATCCTAGGGCTAAGGAGAGTTGGCGCCACCTAAGGGGTGTAAGGGGGGTAGTTATGGGTGGCCAAGGGACACCTAAAAGTTGCACTAACCATGGAGAGGTGCCGTGGGTTGGCGCCAACTTCTAGGCTTCTAGAAGAGGGTTGAGGTGGATGGTGGAGATGGCTTGGAGGGGTTATGTGTAGGGTGGATATGGGATTGAAGTTGGTGCCAAAAGGGAGGTGGTTAGGGTTAGTTTTGGCACCAGCTTTAGGTGCCTTTTGGTGGTTAGTTGAGGGGTGAAACGTGGTGAGGAGGTGGCGACAAAGTGAGTTGGGTGGAGCTAGCTTAAGTAGGCTTAGGTGGACTTAGAGTGGAAGGTTATTTAGGTGGAGTTAGCTAGGGTTAAATTGAAGGTGGAGGATGGCCAAGGAGCTAGATGTTAGCTAAGCTAAGCTAAGCTAAGCTATGCTAGCTTAGCTTTAGCTATGGAGTAGAGGAGTTTGCATGTGGAGCTTAGGGTTTGAGGAGAGGAGCTGGATATGTAGAGTCTGGAGCAAAATTGGAGCTGGCAGCTACTGAAGAGGTCAACATGGGGCTACCCTAGCTGGCTTAGCTTGCTAGTTCCTTGCTAGCTGCTAAGCCAGGCTAAAGTGAGCTAGCTTTTGTTGAATGGAGCTGAGGTAAGCTGAGTCTGGTGCTCCTGGGGAGAATTGAGCTGGTTGAGATAGCTAAGGTAGCTTAGCTCAATTAGCTTGAGCTAAGCTGGGTCCCGGGAGCTGGACTTGAGCTTCCTGAGCTGGGATGAATTCTTCTTCAGCTGGTTGGGGTTGAGTGGAGCTGGATGTAGCTGGATCTAAGCTAGGGTGAACTCCAGTCAACTCAGTTGAGCTAGCTATAGCTCCTTGTGGACTAGTGGGAGCTGAGATGAGCTAGACTCAACTAAATTGAGCTAGATCTGAGCTGACCTAAGCTAGGGTGAGCTAAGATGAGCTCTCTTGAGCTGCCATTCTGCTAAGATTAGCTGCATGGAGTTAGGATGAGCTAACCTTAGTCCAAGTGAGCTAGATTCCAGCTGTGGTGAGCTGGATCAAGCTGAGTTCTAGCTAGTCTGAGCTCCTCCTTCACCATTTACCTTCTTGAGTGCTAGGGTTTTAGGCATCTGTATATCTGTTCATCCCTAACACTCACAAAAACACATTAAAATAATAAGAAAAAATGCAATGCATGCCTGTCCTAGTTAATGCCTAAATGCAGCCCAAAAACCCGTTTGCAGAGAAAAATCCTAAGAGCTAGGTTTCTTTTAATGCATAAGAATGATGATAAACTGGCATTTATCAAGGTGGTGCATCTGATCGCACGTGCGCCCGATTAAGCAATCTGGGCCGTTTGTAGCTGATCGCGTAGTCGAGATTAACCGATCGTTAGTTGCAGATTGCGAGTCAAATGTGCACCCTACTCTCGCTCAAGGCTGCTCGATCATTGCGTTAGCGGCTCTTCTTTGTTGCGCTTATGATTTAAGCGCGCGCTCTGATAGCCATTGGATCAAGATCCAATGGTCCAGATCTTGCCTTACCTGATGTAAACACATTTACACTACCTAAGATGTCTATTTATGCATGTTCTTAAGCATAGGATTGCATTTCATGATATAAATATTGCATTACATGCATCATCTTGCATTTAGAATACTTTGAATAAAATGGAGGTTAATTATCTCCTTTTATGTGCTTGGACAGGGCAAATATTTTATCAAGGCCTCGGATCAAAGATCCTACCGTATGGATGTGATCAGGGCAACGATTGGAGTTCAACGACTCCAAGATCGCCCTAATCAGGCATCCGTAGCATCAGATAGTGACTCGGGAACCCTAGAAGATCAAGGGCCAAGATGGTGTAAATCCGCACTTCATATGATAAATCGACCGCACGGAAGAATTCGGATTGACGATCGCAGCCCGACACAAAAATCGAGTCAATCTGACATCCGTGGCACCATCTACAACTTCCAAAAGATAGATGGCTAAGATAGCACCACGTGGCACCATCTCAGCCGCCCAAACGGCCGCTTACGTCTTGTGAAAGCCCCACGCCCGATCGCTCTCCGCCGTTGGATCTTAATCCAATGGCTGTGGGCGCTCGCAATTAAAAGCGCCCGCTCGTCCTCTGCTCTATCAGTGCCCCATAGTGTACGTCGAGCGCGCTATCGCGAGCGTGGGGCTCGGGTTCGATCTACGGCGAGGAGCGGCAGACGCGAGCGATTGGGCGCGGGTGCAGCGTCGGATGGATATCGGACGGCCGCATGCGCCCGATAGCGTCGATGCGCGATTGGACGCGCAATCGGATGCGCAATCAGACGCGCGGGGGGCGCGCATCGCAGCGGGTGCGGATGCATCTTAAGTCGTTCGATCTCGCGATCGGACGACTGAAAATCAATGGACGTGCGCGGGCATTGCGTGCGCGAGCAGCCGAGCGGACGTGCACGTCGCCCACGAAGGGAGCTTTAGTGACGGATTTATCCGTCACTAAAGACCTCTCATTTACTATTTTGAAGTTGTAATGTCCATTTTGCCCCCACTCCTTGCAACTATAAAAGGAGACCCCCTCCATACGAAATTCTCATCCCTTCTTTCTCCTCTCTACCCCTCCAAAGCTCAAAAGAAGCTTGTCCCACACCTGGGATGCTTCTTGCGAGATAAAGTCCAATTTTAGTTCCCCTTCGAAAGTGGATCCCGCGACGACGACGGCATGCTGCTCCGTTCCTGTTCTTCTGCTTCGTCCTCCTTCGTCCTGCTTCGTTCTCCTTCATCCAGGCGTCGTCCCGTCCGGCTCGTCCTCCAAGCAATCGTCGAGGAGGATAACTTCTCTCTCCCATTCTTATTTACAGCTTTTCTAGTGTAGAATTTTCCTGCTTTATAGTGTAATTGATTTTCCGCTTTCTAGTGTAACTTTTATAGACAATTGAAATATTGAATGCATGTTCTCTCTCTCTCTCTCTCTTAGTTTGATAACTCCCTTGTAATTATATCGCCTTGCTTAACAAAAATACTAAAAAAAAATATAATTGCGAATATAGATCAATGTACCCTCCCTGTGTTCAACCTGGAATTCTTTTCGGTATAAATTTGTATTTGTTGAACACGAATTCTTCGCTTTCGAACTACAACGGCAGGTTTTCCAAAACTAAACACGTAATGGGGAGCGGTGCTGCGGCCGATTTGGGTGGCTGTGATGGTGCCACATGGCACCATCATGGTTGTCCATCTTATGTGACATGTAGAAGGTGCCACAGATGTCTGATTAAGCCAATTTTCATGCCG
Organism: Thalassia testudinum; assembly: GCA_037157565.1. Classification (NCBI taxonomy): domain Eukaryota; kingdom Viridiplantae; phylum Streptophyta; class Magnoliopsida; order Alismatales; family Hydrocharitaceae; genus Thalassia; species Thalassia testudinum. The sequence goes on from JAZHRO010000063.1 coordinate 139,933,976, forward strand.
TTAGGCTATGATCATCGATCCAAATCCATCCGTGTGGTCAGATTTGTCGTTTGAAGTGCGGTTTGGCACCATCTTGGCCCTTGATCTCTAGGCTTCCTCGGACTATATTTGATGCTACGAATGTCCGATCGGGGTGATCTCGGAGTCATTGAACGAACTCCAATTGTCGCCCTGATTAGATCCGTACGGTTGGATCTTCGATCTGAGGCCCCAATTAAAAGACGCCCTGTCTTTAACCATAAAAGGAGACAATTACTATACAATTTATACAATTTGACCTAAATGCATGATTATGCATGTTATGCGATATTTACAATGTATGATGCTAATATGACACTAAGAACATGCGTGAATAGACATTTTTGGATATTTAGATGTATGCACATCACTAATAAAACTATGACTACGGTGGATGGTTACGACCATCCTTCATATAGTTTCCAGCTGAAGGAGGGTAATAGTGTCAAAGGTTAGAAATACGCCTGTCCTATCCATTCCTTCCCAGTGTCGAGAGTAGACACTTCCACCAAACAAGCCACACAATATCCTCTTGACCATCGTTGTCCCTAATAATGCCTCATAAATAAAAGTATGAGTTATTTTGTGTTGCAAAAAAAAAAAGGAAGCAACAAAAGAAAGAAAGAAACATTTATATTTAAAAAGAGAGAGAGAGAAAAAGAAAAAGAAAAAGTTCAGGTCTATAGTTTTATTTTCGTGTCATCTATCATTATGTGTCAACATTATTGAGACAACAAAAATACCATTGTGATCCACCAAATATGACCCATACCTACTTTTTAGTATTTCTGATTGCCCGAATACTGGCTGAGGACTTCTAACCTAGTTGTAGGGTTATTAGGACTTTACTTGAAGTGTGAAAGTCATGTGAGGCCACCAAACAATGAGTACATTTACAAAATTTGGTAAGATATGTGATCTCAGAAAAGAAAGAAGAAAACGAAAAGAGTGAATGAGTAAGCGTAAAGGAACGCAAAGAGAGCACAGTTCTTAGCCTCTTTGGGTTGATGATGGGAGCACTATCATGAGCCATAAACTAGCTCAATTTGATCTGATTAAATCATTAAATGCTCCTACATAACCGCTAGAGGACTGTAATTCATTGCATAATCATTCTAAGGGAAAGATAAGAAACCAGGGTTAAAACTATAATTTTACCATTATATGATAAATGTAGTACAACCATGGGTTTTCTCAGGGGTTAATTAAGGGTCAAATGGTCCTAAAAGGCTAACAAGTGAGTTAGAATAGACTGAAAATGGTTTTCACGTGTTTTGAGAATTAAATACTTTTGAAACCCGAAAAACAAACCTGCTTAACTAACTTGGGTTTTGGTCAAGATAAAATTCACCTAAATCCTCTAAAGTTCATATAAAAACATTCTCTAGGGTTTGGTACCTTCAATTTGACCATCAGAACCCATCTTGACCCAAAATAAAGTCTCAGACAGACATTTGACCTAATTTGGATTTTTGCATAAATTACCCAGTCAAAGTTAGTCAAAACCTAAATCCAACTTCACCATTAGATTCCTTATGCCCAAAATAGGTTTGTACCAGAATTTGGACCCAATCTGAGATTGTCTTGACCTAGTTTGCAACTTGGTTCTGTCTGATCACATGTATGCCCTTAACTTTCAAAATCTTTATAAAAAAGGCCCCTAACTTTGTCATCGGTTTAATGAATAGGTCCCTACCGCCATTAATCCTATTCATACAAACTCTGACAACCAAAAGTTGGCAAGATCTCCTTGATTCCTTGATGAATCCCTCTTAGATTTGAAAGGGAATTTCGTCAAGGAATTCCCTTCCTTCTAATCTAATTCCCATGCCCTAAAACCTCCCCAATCTCTCATGTGAATGCATGAGAGATTAGGGTATCCTAAAAATTCTAACTCTGGTGAAGCTTTCCAAGCTTGGGAAGCTTGCTTCCCAAGCTCTAATCACCCTCTGATGGCCTATAAAAAGACCACCAGATCAAACTGTTCTCCCTACACTCGAATTCAACCTTGAACACCTCCAATTCTTCTCCTCTTTCTTGGTCGAATTGCTCCTCGATGTCTGACAACCTCCCCCGCCTCTGTTCTTCCTCCATTTACAATACCAGCGGTGGAGCTATCTCCCCTATCTTCTTCCACATCGAGTTGTACCAGCCGACGTCCCCTTCACTGTCTTCCTCGCCATTTCCTATCACCAGAGCAGCTTCCTTCTCCGACGCCGGCCATACCGCAACCGGCGCCATCTCCACTCCTCTTCATCTGCTATTGCTCTTAACCTACTCCTCAACTTCTCCTCATCACGCCAACATATCCAACATACCGCTTCGACCCCCGCACAACTGTTCGCGACGCCATCTTCCATCTCGCCGACAGACCTTTGGCGAGCGCTAGCGGTCACCATAGACCACCTACACTGCCGCTTCTACACATCACACCTTTGCCTCATCACGATGATCCAAAGCCCTTACTCACTGAGAGCTATTGATCCCCTATAGCTTCCCCGAACACACCCACTGTCACAGCAATGCTCTGACTTCGCCAGTACCCACAGATCACGCACATGCCACGTCAACCCCCTCATTAAGTTCGCCATGCTCCGACGATCATTCCTAAATGTTTTGACACGGCCAAAAGGCCTTATTTGTGATTTTAGGTACCAGCCTCCGACCGCCATTAGCAAGCAAGCTTCAAGCTTGCTTGAAACCTTCTTCAGCATTTGCAGACCCAAGTAGCCATCCCAGATCACGCGAGATACTCCTAGGTAGGATCTCAAGGCATCAGTTGGAGGCATCGTCCTTCACAGTGGTGCGAATTCAAGCCATCGTCATTGCGGCATCAGACACGTGCAGAAGGTGAAACTAGTCCCACCTAGGAAGCATAGGAGTGACTATGCCCGCATAAGAGGAAAAAGTGATAGAGGCTTATCGCCTTAAATCACTTGGGGGTGAGGTCCCCTGCACCCTCACTCGGCCTCATCCATGACACTGACCCACGGATCTAGTCTAGTCCGACTACCCACCTAAACCCTATAGACTATTCGGCTGCGACCTACGCTCGTAGCCCTGGACTCGGGTGCACTCTTGGTCCAAATACTTGATAACCCAGTATTGTTGGAGGCTTTGGGAGAGCATGACCCAAGGAGAGAAAGAGAGAAGAGTTTGCGTGGGGTAGGGGAGGGTTTTGCTCTCTAGGAAGTTGGCTAACATTTAGCTAAATCTAAGAACCTTTCCCCTGTGCTTGAAAAGAAGAAGGGAAGAAGAAGAGTAGAGAAAGAAGAAGAAGAGAGAAAGCAGAGAGAAAAAGGAGAGGAAGAGAAGAAGTGCCGCAGCAAAGGAAGAGTCTGTGAAGGAAAAGAAGGAAACTAATAGAAGAAGAGAAGAAGAAGAAATCAGAGAAAGAAGAAGTAAAGAAAAGCACTCTTCATTAGATGTTTAAGACGTCTGATTGAATAATCAGATGGCTGACTTGAGTATATTTCATTCAAACTATTGAGTTCCATTAGATATTATTGTAGGGAGTAATTGGTGATTCAAATCACCATTTTACTCCTTTTCTTTTACAGTCTGACACTTGATCTTGTTGCCACATTATTTTGAATCAGTTTCTGATTATAATTTCTTATCTCTATTGTTTTAAATTGTAATTTTGAGAATTGTATTCCTACTTGCTCCCAGTGAACGACCTCAGACTTTTTCGAGTATAAATTTTATCTATTTTTCGCGAGATTTCGACTATATTACAACGTAACGATTTAAAACCCGATCTCGCGCAAATAACATTTTGGCGTCGTTGCCGGGGAGCAACGCGCAATTCAGATCTCTTGATTGCAATATCAGACTTGTTACTAACTTGCTACATCTCTTTGGATTGTGATCTATTTCAGGGGGACTCATTAAAAGAAGATCAGTCATACACCAGCCACTCCAGGGGCAGGTAAAACACAAATCCAAATTTCTTCTAAGCCTCTGATTCTGAAAAGCTAAAAAAAGAAAAAAAATCACTTAGGACTACTTGCATTATATTCTTAGACTAATCATCAAGTTGACTGATTTGATACATTCTATTTAGACAACATTCAAACCCTGATTTGTGCACCTATTTGAAGCTTAAGGTATTTAGGATTATCACAGTCTTGTTTGAGCCCTAGGTACCACATTTGGATAAATTAAATTGGACCAATCAGAACCAATTAAGGATTCCAGTTTAGGGTTTTAGAGACACACTTGCTTAATCAAGAATTAATCTTTCCAAACAATGTGTGCCTAAGCCTTGATTGAATTGATCTATTCAAGCAAATGCTAAAATCAGGCTCTTAATCTATTTGAACACTAAAAGAGGGACCTATAATTCTCAAAGGATAATACAAGTGAAGTTGACCCACCTTATTGGGTTAACCAATCTTCAAATTAGGTCACTTTGCACAAAAACATCTTAAAGTTTAATTGAAATCATGAGCACCCTTGCTCTTAATTAAAACTGGCAGACTTAAGAGGTCAAGTCCCCATTCTAGTCTACCTGGATCATTAGTCACAAGAGAGGTCGGGTGGGGGAAACCCTGCAACTAGTGGGGGCGCCCTAGTGTGTACGGGTCTTTGCGGGACTCTCCCTCTCTGGTTGCCCAAGTAATTCTCAGGTGGACAGCTTTCTAACTAAGGGGTATCATCAGCCCTGAACCTCTATAGTCATCCAAAATTTTTTTTTTGGGTGTCATGATTGGGTCCACCACATTCTACCTCTCATCTACTCCATCGGTGCATATTCGGGAGGATGTCTCTAAGACCATCCTTGAGGCCTCCATTAGCTTCTCATTTCCATCGAGGACAAGCCTCGACCTCCTTATTTATGTAACAACCCAACCCGATTGATATCTCTTCTGATTCATCTAAACCTAATTCTCCTTCATCCATCATCATGGAGCAACCAGCAGAAGAAAACAATCTTGAAAATCACCTTCAGCACCACAATGATCTATTCCAAGCCTTTGTGAACCCACCACAGTACCCTATGATGCGAGATCACTACAATCTCGCAGTGGTGGCAATTGAACCTCAAGTATAAATCCTCGCTGGAGGTCCTGATACTGAACTCAAGCCCAACATGATTCATGCTATTCCCAAATTCCATGGATGTAATTTTGAGGATCCTTTCCAGCATATCAAGCAGCTCAAGCATCTGGCCCGAACCTTAGGGTCAGAAGCTCAAAATCGGGATGTCTTACTCATGAAAATGTTCTCTTTCTCTCTCATGGACAAGGCTGCTCACTGGTACCAAACCCAAATGCGTCCAATCAACACTTGGGTGGAACTTCAATTCGAGTTTTTGAGAAAGTTCTTCCCTGTTGGTCAGACAAATGCTTTACGGCACTAGATCATGCATTTCACACAGCAAGCAAGAGAACCACTTCATGAGGCATGGGATCATTTTCTGGACCTCATGTGAAAGTGCCCCCACCACGGAGTTCCTAAAAGGGAACAAGTCCAGTCTTTTTACCAAGGACTCCATGAGGATATTCGATTATTTGTCAATGCGACTTGCAGAGGAAGCATCATGGGTCAACACGAAGACACCGTATGGGACATTCTTGAGAATATGTGTGAGAACTCCATCAATAATGAATCCATGGGCATGTTCGACCAGACAAATGCCCGTGCATTGATGAATCCAAAGGGAGCACATGAGATGTAGGGCCTGTCATCTTTCGTCGACTTGGAATTGATGGCCAACCATCTGGACAAAGTCTCTATTATTGAGAAGAAGGTGGATGAGCTAACTCGACACTTGCAGCGAGCCACCTTTGTGCAAAACCTATTTGCGCAACCGCCCTCTGGCAGAGAGGCTATTCATAACATTTATCATCGATCTTCTCAGGGGATGGACTTGTATCCACCCCTTTCTGATTCTGGTTTTGGAGGGAACTCTGGACCCACATATTCTTGTTGGGAGAATTCTGAACCCTCGTATTTTGACTTTTCCGAGGCTCCTCAGACCTGCGAGGACCTCAACGCTATTTAGAATGATCCATTCTCAAACACCTACAACCCTAGATGGCGTAATCATCCTAATTTCACGTGGTTAAGGAACAATCAAAATCATAGACCTCAATATCTGCCCTGTACACAAGCTTCTCATCCATATCAGCCTTCTCTGCCTCGACCTAACCCAACTTATCAATCCAGGTCGACTCATAGAGATCAAATGGCTCTTATCCTTCAGACACTAGCTGACATTCAGAAGACGAATGTAGCTATGAAAAAGTAGCACAAAGACGAGATCACAGAGGTTCACAATCAACTCACCCAGATGGCAAATCCCTGCCAATCGGGTGTACTTCCTTCACAACCTCTGCCTAATCCGAATAACGTGCCAAACTAGAGGCACGTTATGAACCCGACTTAGGGCCAAGCTCACTTTGTCTATCAGGCCCCTTTTACTCCATCACCTGACGAGATGGAGGCTTCGACATCATATGTGGGTTATCAGCAGCAATCACTTCTTTTGCCCACACCAAATCAGAACCAGGTAGGATTGAATTTCGTTACACGTGTAGTGGCAAAGCAACATAGGACCCACCTTATCCAAGCCACTCTTAGCTTGGCAAGGCAAACCTAAACCCTAGATTGGTCATCCAGGACACACCTGTCTAAGAGCTTGGGCCAATTCTAGAGGAACCATCTAAGGTTCCATTTCCCGAGGCCTTGACCAAGGGAAAAAGGATAGCCATACCCATGGCACCTAAGGAGGGCATGGTTAAGCTCTTTGAGTAGGTCCATATAAACATCCCTTTGATGGATGCGATACGCCATGTATCAGCTTACACATGATTTCAGAAAGACGTGTGTTCACCTAAGCGTAAGTCGAGAACCAAAGGTAGGAACCCGATCATACTATTAGAGCAGGCCAGCTCTGTCATTTTGAGCAAACTCTTGCTTATGGTAAAAGAACCAGGCACCCCTCTGATCTCCTGTGCAATCGATGATATGTAGTTCGACCGAGCCTTACTGGACCTAGGAGCTTCCATAAATTTGACACCTACATCCCTACTAGACTACTTCGAGGAATCTGAACTTAAACCGACAGAAATGACCTTGCAATTAGCTGATCAATCTATTAAGTCACCAAAAGGAATTCTCAAGGATGTCATAGTTAGGGTACATGATTTCTATTTTCCCATAGATTTTATTGTCTTAGACGTGGATGCTCCTGAGAATGTGAAGAGTACACCGATCATACTAGGGAGACCCTTTCTGGCCACTGCTAGGGCCAATATTAATTGTGAGGAGGTCCTGATGAGAGCCTCATCACGAGCTCTAACTAGCTCATTTTGACCTAAGAAAGAGAATAAGAGCTCCTACATAACCTAGAGAAGGGCTTAATTCAAGGAATAAGTGTTCTGAGAAGAAAACATGAAATAAAGGTTAAAACTGCAATTTCACCATTGCAGGACATAAACAGGATTTCTGAGAGGCAAAACACAGGTCAAATGGTGTAAATAAGATAAAGAGTGGGTTGGTTTAGTCAGAAATGGGTTCTTGTGCAATCCAAGAATTAAATGACATTCTGTAACCCTAAAACAGATCCGCTTAATACAACAAGGTTCTAGGTAGGATAAAAACCAACTAAATCCACTAAAATTCAAGGAAAATTATCCCTTAGGGTTTAGAACCTTCAAATTGGCCTTTGGAACCTATTTTGACCTAGCTTAGGGCCCTAGCTCATTAATTGACCTAATTTGGGTTTTTGTGAAAAATGTCCAATCAAACGTGGTCAAATCGAAAATACAACTTCACCATTGGATTCCTTAAGTCCAAATTAGATTTGTACCAAAATTTGGATCTAAGGGGAGGTCATCTTGACCTACTTTGCAAAATAGTACACCCAATTACATTTTGGCCCCAATCTTTTGAAAATCATTACACAAACCCCCCTAACTTCTTCACCACTCTTACAAATAGGTCCCCCCACCATTAATGGGGAGAAATCCTTCTCCGATGAGGAATGGAGGGGGAGTACACCCTGATTCCTCAGAGATCTCCTAGATTTAGAAGGGAGATTCTCTGAGGAATTCCCTTCCATTTGAGCTCAATTGCAATCTCTGATTTGCATCCAATCTCTTGTGCGAACACACGAGAGATTTGGATCTCCAACTACCTTCCTTCTCCAGTGAGGAGTCGATGATAGAAGGCTTTCCATCCAAGCACCAGAAGCTCGGCCGGCAACTATAAAAGGATTCCCGGTCCTCTACGAATCCCTCAAGCTTGACATGGCCGAAGAATCCCCCAGAATTCCTCTCTCCCCTCTCCAGCCAAGTAGCCCACAAGCTTTGGTGACTTTTCCTCCTCCCTCCCATCGCTCTACTGCCATACCAGCAACAGGGTTCACTTTGCCTCATTCTTTCATGTTGTGCCACACTAGCACATGCCTTCCTGATCTCTTCCTCATCGTCGCTATCTCCCCCTCAGGGCTGTCTTCTCCGACAATGACACAAACACGCCGTTCGTCTCCACCTCCCCTTCGCTCCAAGTACCCCAGATAAGCTCCTCTTCTCCTACTCTCTATTTTCCCTCAATCTATTACACAAATCACCCCTCGACTGCCACTGTCCACCCTCATCTTCCCCATCTCTGGCCGACCTCCGGTGAGATGCATCCATCACTCCACACCTCCACACGTCTCGCCACCAACCTCTTCACCTCCACCATCGACCACTGAACACTTTCCACCCACTCACAGACCACCACACGTGCTCCACGCTTCCACCGAACGAACCCACTCACACGGTCACAGTCCGACGTGGACACGCACGCCTAGGCCAGTCTGAGCCACGCCAAGACTTGCCTCACCTTCGTCGTGACACTGTGAAGGTTCTCTTATTGTCTGATAGAGCCACAAGGCTACTTTTGTGTCGTGCAAGGTAGAGCACCCATCTACCATTAACAATCACATGAGCTTGCTTGTTCTCCAACTTTAGGCCGCAAGCTTCAGGATTCAGGCTCCAAGGTTGTGTGGGTTGAGTGTGTGCGCAAGTCCAGCCTGAGAGCAGTCGCTGCGGACCCTTCAGCTGCATCAATTGTGCGAAGACATCTGCCTGCAGGTGCCAGCAGAAGCAGGTGAGACTTTTAGTCCCACCTCGAAAATGCATGAGTGAGATAAGTGGTTTAAATTGATTTTGTGAATCCCGCTGTTTGCCTCAAGTCACATGGGGGTGAGGTCCCTCGCCCTCACTCGCCACGCCTCGTCCGTGACACTTCCCCCTCGGACCTGGCACTCGGATTTGACTAACCTATCCATGCACTCCTCGTGCACCACACCCACACCGGTGCGCCAGGACCCGGGCGCGCACCCGACTCGACTACCCGGCTCTGGGAGAGCAAGGTGAAGAAAGAACTATAGAGAGAGAGAGACACGAGGAGGGTAGGGGAATAGGTTTGCTGTGTGGTGATTGTGCAGGAAGAAGAAGCTAAGGGTGGAAGAGGTGCAGCAAGAGAAGGAAAGGAAGAAGGACTTAGCAAGAAAAGGAGGTAGCCATAGCAAGAGAAGGAGAAGAAGAGAGATGCACTGTAGCAGAGGAGCGGCAGACCAAGGGAAGAAAAAGAAGAAGGAAACTAAGGAAGACAAGAAGAAAGGGCCAGGACTTAGCTACAGGAAGAGAATCAAGAAGAGAGAAAGCAAAGGAAGGAAAAAGAGGAGAAGTAGAAGCGGCTAAGGGAGAAAAAGAAAAGGAGAAGAAGCCATAGTCGCTGGGCAAAGCAAAAAGAAAAGCCAGAAGGCCAACAATTTACAAGCACTGTAGTCTGAATTTTTAAGACGTCTGATACAATATCAGACTTCCAATTCTTTTTGAGCACTTTCTCCATAACATTACTCTACTATTTTTGTTGAACTAGTTATTGCTTTTTATTGAAACTTGTGTTCTCAAGTTTTGGAATACCCAAATTGCTCCCTGCGTTTGACCTTTGATACTTTGATTTTCGAGTTATAAATTCTTATTTGTTTTCGCGAAGAGTTCATCTATATTACAACGAGATATCTGTTAAAACACGATCTAGCCACGTAAACATTTTGGCACCGTTGCCGGGGAGCAACGGGAAGTTCTGAAGCTTTTGATCACAACTTCTGATTCAATACTGACTTAATTCCTCTCCTTTGTTGTGCTTGTCTCAGGGAAAGGAGAGAAAAGAGGAGCAGCTGCACAACAACCACACCAAGGAACAGGTAACTTTCATTAGCCCTCTCTCTTAATCCCCTCAAAGTCTAAAAAAGAAGAAAACAAAGAAAAATCAACCTAGGGCTACCTGTTTCCATACTTAGTAATTCATCAAAGTTTCCTGATTTTCATTTCAACACATCTTGAATTGCACATTCAACTAAGGTAACTAGGGCTAAAACTTTCTTGATTGAGCCCTAGATACAAATTTTTGAGGCAACTAAATTGGACCAACTAGAGCCAACCTAAGGATTGCAAAGTTAGGGTTTTTAGAGACACATCTTCTCTTAAACAAAGAAGCAAAAATTGCAAAAAGAGGTGTGCCTAAGCCTTGTTTGAAAACATCTATACAAGAGAAACCCTAAGCAAATCAGTCTCTTAATCCATTTGAACCCTAAAAGAAAGGACCTAAAAGCTCTCAAAGGAACAAGAGGTGAAGTTTATCCTTTGGGTCAACCAACCTTAAAATTAGGTCACTTTTTTTCACTCAAAACGCTTAAAAGTTCAAGTGGAACCCTAAGCACCTTGATCTTAATTAAAAAAGGTAGACATAAGAGGTCAAGGTCCTTATTCTGGTCTACCTGGAATCTCAGTGACAAGAGAGGTCGGGTGGGGGAAATCCTGTAACTCGTGGGGATGCTCTACCATGTAGGGGTCTTTGCAGGACTCTCCCTCTTTGGCTGCCCAGGTACTTCTCAAGTGGACGACCTTTCTGATTAAGGGGTATCATTTGCCATAAACCTCTATAGTCACCCAACAATTTTTGGGTGTCGATTGGGTCCAGCACCTTCTAATCTCATCACATCCTTCGGTGCATATTTGGTAGGAGGTCCTTAAGACCATCCCTAAGACCTCCTTTAGAAATTCACTCTCGCCGAGGTCAAGCCTCGACGCCCTTGTTTGTGCAGCAACCTCACCACATAGACCTTTCTTCTGATTCAGAACTGATTGCATAGCAATCATAGGTCTTAATTGACCTAGATTAAGCTTGGACTTAGCATAAGTTAGGGTTATTCATGCATGCATATGCATTATCTGCATCTTTACTGCTTTCCTTTAGTTATGCATAAAATTATGTTATAATGTGCTGATTAAGTGAATTATGTCGATTGCAGGGAATAAGTTGATCAAGAGTTGGATCTGAAGCTGGATCAGGAATAATGGGAGTTGCAGCAGAGCTAGAGCAGAAGGCTTAGATTAGATGTAGGAATAATAATGTAAGGGAGCTAAAGGTTTGCTATGCTATTAAGTACGAATAAAGTAGTAAAATGTGAAGAGCTTAGGTACATCCTAGCCCTAGGATAGCCCAAAGACTTCCCCAAGTCTTAGCCACCCTTAGATTATGTCACAATACCCTAGGAAGCCCCAAAATCCTAATTCCAACCCTTATTTGGACATCCAGATAAGTTATAGGATGTCCAGGACCCTTAGCCACCTTCCGCACACCTCAAACCTACTTCTGCAGTGTTATTGGACGTCCAGATACTTTGTTAGATGTCCAATTTCTGTAGAATACCCAAAATAGAACCCAAAATCCCTCTTGACTCTGATTGAACGTCCAGACAACAAGTATGGACTTCTGATTTTTGAGTATAAGATGTCTGACACTATTATTAGATGCCTGATACTACTCCCCAATTCTTATTTTGAAATTTAAGTCTTGATCTTGGATCTCTAGGTCCCTAAACCCAATTCCAACCCCATAGGAACCTAAATTATGGTGCCCTAACCCTAGTACATCACCTCTAGACCTCCCTAAGGACATAATTAGGTCTTCACTAAACCTAATTGACTTGGATCTTAGTCAATTCCATCACCCTATTCAATTGGACTCATTGAGTCCAATTGAGCCCTGATCTCAGCACACACTGTCCAATTGGACTCAGTGAGAGTCCAATTGACCTAGACCTAAATTAATTGAGTGGTTTTACTCTCAATTAAGTTTACACACACCCAATTAAACTTGTATTAAGTTTAATTGCACTTTACCTTAGTAAATTAGGGTTTATAACCCTAATTTGAGACATACCTTGACCTAAACCCATCAGAACCTAACCTAATCAACATAGCCACCTATGTTTTGACCCACACACACCCACACACACCTACACACACCATCCACACGAAAATACCTAGCCTAGAGTTCTCTAGAACTCTCTACCATGTGTGGTTGCCTTGGTTGCCAAAATTAGCAACCAAGAGCCATTCAATTTTTAGATCCACATTTGGTGGATCTAAAAGCCACCATCCATCCTCTCTCTCTCACTCTCCCACGAGCTCCCACCATAGGCCTCTCTAGAGAATTCCATAATTCTCTAGAGAGCTTCCCTTAGGTCTATAAAAAGACCTAAGGGGTGGCCATTTGCACCCATTCACATCCCTTGGCTTCATTGGCACCACTCACCTCATTAGCTCCATACACGGCCACCTTCACTTAGGTTAGCTACACCTCCACGAGCTCACCACCATCATGGAGGACATCATGCCGGGATGCTACATTGGCCGCCCCTCATTCTCCTTCCGACCATTCCAAGGACATCGGGGACCACCCCTGAATGCCCTTTTATTCTTCTAGATTTAATTCATGCTCTTCATAATTTTATTGCTTTTATTACTGCTTAATAGCATAGTCTTACTTCTCCCCCATTGATGCATGTGAAATCCCCCCATTGATTCTTGTATGCAATCATTTTCTGGTTGCTAGGTTTAATTTTCAAGCATTTATGTACAAGCTTTCCTCTACGTTTCATGTTGCAAACAACTCTCCTGCTGAATGAATGAAAAATTCTTTTATATATATATTTGTCTCTATATGTTTGAAATCACCATGAGCTTAATAATTGTCATTCTTTTTGTGTGATTCAAGTTGCCTGTTTCTAACTCCTAATATTCTTGCAACTAAGCATGTCATACCTAAATATGTAATAATCACGAACTAGCATGCAATTCTAAACAAAGTAGAGTAAGATCGATTTCAAAAGTAGAAGCAACGCCTCCCAGAGACAAATGATCGGGACTCAAGTCTCGTAATTTTTGTAAAGCAATATCTTTGTTGGATCGTACTTCGTGACTATACGACGACACTTTTTTCTATCAAAAATGCGATCTACGAACTCCCAACAGGAACCAAGTTCTCCTTCTTCTTCCATCATGGCACAACCCATTGAAGAAGAGAACAACCTTGAGCACCAGCTTCAGCACCTGACTGATCTCTTCCAAAACTTTGTAAGCCCACTGCAGCGACCAATGATGCGAGATCACTATAATCCCATTGCGATGGCAATTGAGCCTCGAGTCTGAATCCCGGTTGGAGGTCCTGATTCTGAACTCAAGCCCAACATGAGTCATGCCATACCAAAATTTCATGGGTTTAACTCCGAGGATCCATTCCAGCACATTAAACAACTCAAGCATCTGGCCCAAACCTTTGGGTCAGATCCACAAAACTGGGATATTTTGCTCATGAAAATGTTTTCTTTCTCCCTCCCGGACAAGGCTGCTCATTGGTATCAAACTCAGACTTGTCCGATCAACACATGGGATGAAGTTCAGTCTGAATTTTTGAAAAAGTTCTTTCCCGTTGACTGGACAAATGCCTTGCACCACTAGATCACCCATTTCACTCAACAAACGGGAGAACCTCTTCACGAAGCATGGGACTGATTCTTAGATCTCATGCGAAAGTGCCCCCATCATGGAGTTTATAAATGGGAACAACTCCAGTCTTTTTACCAGGGACTCCGTGAAGACATTCAATTATTTGTCAATGCAACTTGCGGAGGAAACATCATGGGTCAACATGAGGACACGATGTGGAAGATTCTTGAAAACATATGCGTGAACTCCATCAATAATAACTCCATGGGCTTATTCGACCGGACGAATGCCCGCGCATCAACGAATCTGAGGGGAGCACATGAGATGCAGGACCTGTCCACATTCGTCGACTTGGAACTGATGGCTAGTCGGTTGGACAAGGTTTCTATCATAGAGAAGAAGGTGGATGAGCTAACTCAGCATCTGCAGCGAGCCACCTCTGCGTAGAACTCTTTTGCACAACCACCTCTGGGGAGGGAAACTGTGCAGAACATCTATCACTAATCTTCTCAGGGGATGGACCCGTATCCACCCCCGTATGACTCTTGGACTGGAGGGATCTCCAATCCACTCTATTCGAGTTGGGGGAACTCTGAACCCTCATATTCTGACTTTTCTGAGGCTCCTCAGACCTGCAAGGACCTCAATTTCATCCAAAATGACCCATTCTCCAATACCTACAACCCTGGATGGCGAAATCATCCCAACTTTCAGTGGACGGGAAATTCTTAGATTCAAAGACCACCTTATCAGCTCCGTCCATAAGCTCCTTGTCCATATCAGCTGCCTCAGCCTCGGCCCAATCCCACTATTGGACGAGCGAGTTGCTACGCTAATGTGTTTGGTTTTGGAAACCTTGTCATTGTAGCTTGAAAGTGAACTCGTGTTCAACAAATAAAATTTATACCGAAATGGAAATTCTGGGTCGAACACAGGGAGGCGGATGTTTGATTTAAAAACAATGCATTTGTTTTATTTGTCATGAAATAATTCAATTGATTAGAACTACTTACAATAAATAAAAGAGAGAGAGAGAATACGAGAGAGAATAATACAAACAAAAATCAAAAGAGATATAGAACGCACATGGAATTCATTATCAAAAGGGACTGTTCATTACACTAAATATTACGACTAGAAAGCGGGAAAATGATTACACTAGAAAGAAGTAAATCTATTCTAGAAAGCAGTAAATCTACTCTAAAAAGCATTAAAAAGAATGGGGAGAGAAATATCCTCCTCGACGGTTGCTTGGAGGACGAGTCGGATGGGATGACGCCTGGACGAAGGACAAAGCAGAAGAACGGGAACGGGGCAGCACGTCGTCGTAGTCGCGGGATCCACTTTCGAAGGGGGACGAAAAATTGACCTTATCTCGCGAGAAGCATCCTGGTTGTGGGACAAGCTTCTCTTGAGCTTTGGAAAGGTAGAGAAGAGAAGGAAGGGATGATAATTTCGTGTGGAGGGGGTCTCCTTTTATAGTTGCAAGGAGTGGGGGCAATTTGGTCATTACATCTTTAAAAACATTAATTCAGGACCTTTAGTGACGAATAAAACTGTCGCTAAAGGTTTTAACGTGGGCGTAGTGGGTGACGCGCGCGTGCCCACTCGCTTGCCCGTACACGCAACGCTTGCGCACGTTCAGCCATCCTCAGCGATCGGACGGCTTAGATCTCACCTTCACCCGCGTACGATCCCACGTCTTTGCTGCGCGTGTAATAGCGCTTGGGCGCTATCGGGCGCACGGTGCCATTGGATAGCGATCTGACGCTGCACGCACCCACTCGTCTGCGCCTGATTTGAGGCTCGTGGGGGCTCGACCTCGCAACCTCTCCTTCGCCTGCAGCGTCGTCTCCACTGCGCTACGCAGTCGAGAAGGTCGCGCGGACGATTTAAGGTGCCGCATCGACAGCCGTTGGATCTTGATCCAAAGGCGGGGGAAGGGCGGATGAGGGGGCTTCAGCGGTTGCGTGTGGGCGATTGGGTGGTTGAGATGGCACCATGTGGCACCATCTTGGCCGTCCATCTTCTGGATGATGTAGATGGTGCCACGGATGTCGGATTGACTCGATTTTTGCATTGTTAGGCTGTAATCGTCGATCCGAATCCATCCGTGTGGTCAGATTTGTCATTTGAAGTGTGGATTCACATCATCTTGGCCCTTGATCTTCTAGGGTTCCCCGATCTCTATCTGATGCTACAGATGCTTGATTAGGGCGATCTTGGAGTCGTTGAACTCTAATCGTTGCCCTGATCACATCTGTACGGTTGGATCTTCGATCTGAGGCCCCGATAAAAAGTTTGCCCTGTCCAAGCACATGAAAGGAGACAATTAACCTCCATTTTATTCAAACTACTCTAAATGCAAGATGATACATGTTATGCAATATTTATAGCATGCAATGCAATTCTATGCTTAAGAACATGCATAAATAGACATCTTAAGTAGTGTAAACGTGTTTACATCATACCCCCATGCCTATCTTTTGCTAGTCCCTAGCAAAAACTATGTGCTATTTATAAAAGAATCAGGTTGGATTATTTGGGCTTGAGTTATTTTCAATCATTAAGAAAATGTCTACATAGGATCTGAACTTTCAAAGATACAACAGTGCCTGAGTATCTGCCAAAATGCAGACCGCCTCAAGCCCTCGCCTTATTCAAAGAAAAATTTCTTTCTCTTTCTCCTCTTTTCTAATTTTTTTGGATTTTTAAGTTTTAAGGTTTAAGATTGGCTTTCTACGGCCATTCAACTCACCCAAGATTTGATGAGAACCCTAAGTTTTAAGCATCTTATTGTGAATGTAAAAGACTTGTTGACCGACAGTTAAAATGGACTTCAGATTTCTATGCCTCTAGGTGACCTCAAAAATTCTACCTAAAGGTGTATCTTTACAACTGGCAGCTTTCTCCCTACTTTTATTTTTTTACGGGTTCAACACAAGGGTGAATCTAGTGTATTTCTCCCCAATTTATTCTACTTCTTCGCTTCTTCCTAAATGTTTTGGAAATTTTCAGTGCATTTACTGAGCTGGGTTTTGGACAACCGGTCGATGAGCTATTACCACCGACAACTTGCCAGCCATACTCGTGCGGCGAAGTGTGGCTTATTTCTTTTTCTCCTTTTCTTTTTGATTTTTTTTTTTTAAGTAGGTGGCTTCCCTTGTCTAAGATTTACCTAAAGGCAGCAAAAAGAAAAAGGTCCAGTGACTGGGCTTTGGACAGCTTACCTATGGGCTGTTACCCATGATAACTTGCCAGCTATATCACCCTAGAAGGTTCATTAGCTACCCAATTTTCGTTAGAATTGCCGAACAACAAGTCAATGCAAAGAAAGTGTGTAGATGCTTAAAACTCAAAAATTTCCTCAAATCAGAGGGTGGGTTGATAAGTCGTGTACTTATACCCAAACTTATTTACTCTAATTATGCTAGAATTAAGATGGTGAGGAATCGAAAGATAAATCCACATTTTATTGGATACATGGGCTAATTAAGTCCAAAGACCTAAAGGGTCTTTGTGTTCAGATTATAATGTAGTATTTCCTAAGATTGAAAATTTTCTTAAACCCAAGTTCTCCTTCCTAATTCCATAATTTAAAAAAAAAAAATAAAACAAATCTACAGAGCTGACGAATAAATTCAGAGATAGATATCCACCCCCCCATGCCTATCTAATGTATTGTCCTCGTTGTATTAAAAAGACAAAATAGAGTGAAATAGCATAGAAAGTACCTAAATTGCATGAATGTCAGGTCCGCTTCGAGATAGAAACTAAAAAGAACTGTATATGTGCTGAATTTAGTGCCTTCAGCTAGACACACTATACAAAGAAGAGAAATGAAGAATTCACAGGTGTAGGTTAGAATCAGAATAAATAGAAGAAACCTCTGACCAGTCAGTAGAGGTCCACAAATGTGGACCAGATTGTGGTGCAAACCCATACCCCATAGTCGAGAATATCTTACGTTCTGGATAAAAATTACCCAAAACCTAAAATCAGTATGCAAGCGGGGTCGGGGCTACGATTTATGAGGATGCAACCCAAGACCAAAAAGTCAGGTTACAGAGAATTGAAGCTCAAAAGGATAATCATTGAATGTATGCTTAGGTTGGACATCCTAAGAACAGATGTCGTAAGGGTCTCGGTTTGATGGTTTCAGCTTAATAGGCACCCTTTGACTCAGTCTTGTACTTCCTCCAGAATTTCCCAAATCAAAATTTCCCGGCTCCTATCCTCCTCATTCAGCATGTCAAATTCCGAAACCTCTTGCATATTAATCACCCCATCTGAAATCTCCAAGTATAAATGATGTGGTAGAATCAGAATTGACTTGGGTCTAATTATCTCAAAAATAGAATCATCGATAAGCTCAATGGGGTGTAACTGATAATCAGGGCATTGAATTGAATCTTCCAGAAAATGAGATTCTGGATCTGTAATGTGAGCCCTAAAATCAGTTTCCTCAGTTATTGGGCTATCAAATGATCTTTCAGATTCCTCAGGCCCAATCATCTCACAAAAATTGTGTTCTGTAAACTTGCGTGAGACTTCGCAACTTAAATCTTCACCATCAGAATCAAGATCCGTATTAATGTATGTCTCAAAATCATCTGTCACTCTCTATTCCAAGAAGACATATGTTTCCTCGTACATCGGCTCAGGGATCTCAGGTGAAGAAATCAGATCTTCCTTAATTAGTTGCTCTAATTCAATCTGGTCAGCCTCATAACATGTGTCCCCCCAACAGGTGCCTGAACGGGTTCTGAAATTGGATCTCCTGAAGAAGGTTCATCCTGGGAATCATCCCACGATTGAATCAAAGCAACCACAAATCTCATCCTCAATTTCGCTAACTTCCCAAGTAGAAACTCACCTAGGTTCTTATCCTTAACATCCTGGAGCTAATCCAACAAAGACTTGTTCAAATCATCAATCATTTCAATCAGGGGCTCCAATCTCTCAATGCAAGGTATTGGCTGAACTTCTAAAGATTGTATGATATTCCTCAAGTTAGCCAAAACCTTATCTTGAACCTAGTTAACCTGAACCAAATGAGTTGGTCCAGGGTTGGGTAGGTTTGGGGTCAAAGTAGGGGAATTAACGAATTGAGATTCGTTACACCCTTGCTGATAATAAGTCATTTCAGATTGTTCAAAAGGTGGTGATGACCTAAAGGCAGTGTAATCAGAGGATGGGTAAGAATCAGTGTATCCTTCTTGATTGTAGATCGTATTAGGTTGTCCATGAAAGGTTGACGATTTATAATCGATGTGACTCTGAGAAGGATAGAAATCACAATCACAGTGTTTAGGGTTAGACCCTAAACACGGAGGTTCGGAATTGTATCCCCAATCTGAGTTATCCCAACTAACTGATGGCTAATTATAGTATGAGTCGGGATAATCGTCATGTTGAGGATGATTCAAAACATGAGAGAAAGAACGGGAATGCATGTAATATGTGGAAGGATTCTTGATAAGCGGGAGGAAGAAAGGTGCCCTGCAATACAAGCAATCAAACCTATCCTTAAGTGGGCTAGCCTAAAGACCTACAGACTCCTAAAACTCGTCTTGAGATAAAGGAACGATTTGATCTACTTTTGTCTGTTCAATCCAACCAGTTAGAAGGAGGGCCTGGGGAGAAGGTTCTTCATTCGACTTGTGCCTCCGGTTCTTAGTATACCCCCCAACTGCGATCGTTTGATTCTACTCCCCTAGCTAGACATCAGATTGAACAGTAGAAGCAGACTAATCGAAAATAATCTCATTCTAGGCTCTGAAGAGCGAGACGAATCCTTAAGGCCAACGTCTACTCTGTTTTATTTAGGGCTAGGTTTGAATGTGCTTTGGAATGTGATGGGCCCTTTATATGAGTTGTGCCCTTAATGATTGATTGATTTATGTGTGCGTGCATAACCAGTGGTTTTCAAGCAAGATTATTTTTTGATGCAGTGAATTTTAGGATTCAAATCTTGCTTAGTAGCTTTTAGGGTTTTAAATTAGGTGGATTGCAATCAAGTTTCTAGGCAAACCAAGTTGTCAAACATGGGTGAAGATTGTTTTCCTTTAAAACTAGAGAGAAAATGGAGTGCCTAGAATCGACCTAGATTGAAAACCCTAAGGAGGAGTTACTTGATGAGTTGATTTTAAGTAGAGTGGTGCGGCCCAAACAACTCAAACAACTGGCCACAAATGCACCACTAAGTTAGGCACACAAAGATGGTTAACCTAAAATGATTTCTACTCTCTATGTGTTGCTTTATGTGTACCGGTTCCACAGATCAGAACCCAGTTGAGTAGAAACAAATCAATTCGGTTAAGTGCCTTGAATGTGAGTGTACGTTGTGTGTTTGTTGAAAAGTGCCCCACAAGATTATCATTTTATTTTTTTGTTTTTTTTGTTTTTATATATAAATGAGGGTGGAATGAATGTGAGTGAGAATCCAAACAACCAAACTATTCCTAGGATTTATGCAAACACCTAGGTTAATTGGAATTTGGATTTAATATGGTGAATGAAATCTATGGAGGGGGAAGAATGGGGATAACTTACAAAACCTTCCACAGCACTTTACTCTAATCTACTGCTTTTGCTCATCTCAAAAGAGTACCTGCAATCACAATAAGAAAGGATAGAAGTGAGGTAAATGATTCGTAAGTTGTAAAATCGCGAAGAAAAGAAAAACAAATAGCGTCGCCTCCCCGGCAATGGCGCCAAAATGTTGGACAAGCGAGTTGCTACGCTAACGTGTTTGGTTTTGAAAACTTTGTCGTAGCTTGAAAGCGAAGAACTTGTGTTCAACAAATAAAATTTATACCGAAATGCAAATTCTGGGTCGAACACAGGGAGGCAGACGTTTGATTTAAAAACAACGTGCTTGTTTTATGTCATGAAATAATTCAATTGATTAGAACTACTTATAATAAATAAGAGAGAGAGAGAGAAAATAATACAAACAAAAATCAAAAGAGATATAGAATGCACATGGAATTCATTATCAAAAGGGATTGTTCATTACACTAAATATTATGACTAGAAAGTGGGAAAATGATTACACTAGAAAGCAATAAATCTATTCTAGAAAGCAGTAAATCTACTCTAGAAAGCATTAAAAAGAGTGGGGAGAGAAATATCCTCCTCGACGGTCACTTGGAGGACGAGCCGGACAGGATGATGCCTGGACGAAGGAGGACGAAGCAGAAGAACAGGAATGGGGTAGTACGTCATCGTCGTCGCGGGATCCACTTTCGAAGGGGGACGAAAAATTGACTTTATCTCATGAGAAACATCCTGGGTGTGGGACAAGCTTCTCTTGAGCTTTGGAGAGGTAGAGAAGAGAAGGAAGGGATGAGAATTTCGTGTGGAGGGGGTCTCCTTTTATAGTTGCAAGGAGTGGGGGCAATTTGGTCATTACATCTTTAAAAACATTAATTCAGGACCTTTAGTGACGTATAAAACCATCGCTAAAGGTCTGAACGTGGGCGTAGTGGGTGGCGCACACGTGCCTGCTCGCTTGCCTGCACGCGCAACGCTTGCGCACGTTCAGCCATCCTCAGCTGTCTGATCGTAAGATCGGACCGCTTAGATCGCGCCTTAGCCTGCCTCGCCGCACGCCCACCCGCGTATGATCCCGCGTCTTCGCCACACGTGTAATAGCGCATGGGTGCTATTGGGCACATGCTGCTGTTGGATAGAGATCTGATACTCCACGCGCCTGCTCGCCTGCGCCTAATTTGAGGCTCTACCCCGCAACCTCTCCTTCGCCGGTAGCGTCGTCTCCGCTGCGCTATGCAGTCGAGAAGGTCGTGCGGGCAATTTAAGGCACTGCATCCACAGCCGTTGGATCTTGATCCAACAGTGGGGAAGGGTGGATGCAGGGGCTTCAGCGGTTGCGTGCGGGCGATTGGGTGGTTGAGATGGTGCCACGTGGCACCATCTTGGTCATCCATCTTCTGGATGATGTAGATGGTGCCACGGGTGTTGGATTGACTCGATTTTTGAGTCGTTAGGCTGCAATCGTCGATTTGAATCCATCCATGCGGTCGGATTTTTTGTTTGAAGTGCGGATTCGCACCATCTTGGCCCTTGATCTTCTCGGGTTCCCTGATCTCTATCTGATGCTACAGATGCCTGATTTGGGTGATCTTGGAGTTGTTGAACTCCAATCGTCGCCCTGATCACATCTGTATGGTTGGATCTTCGATCCGAGGCCCCGATAAAAAGTTTGCCCTGTCCAAGCACATAAAAGGAGATAATTAGCCTCCATTTTATTCAAACTACTCTAAATGCAAGATGATGCATGTTATGCAATATTTATAGAATGCAATGCAATCCTATGCTTAAGAACATACATAAATAGACATCTTAAGTAGTGTAAACGTGTTTACATCACCCACTTGTCAATCTCGGCCAAACCAGGATTAAATGACTCTTATTTTTCAAGCACTGGCTGACATTCAAAAGATGAATGCGGTAATGCAAAAACAGCATAAGGATGAGATCATAGAGGTTCACAATCAACTAGCCCGGATGGAAAATTCCTGCCAACCTGGCACCCTTCCTTCGCAACCTCTGCCAAACCCAAATAATGTGCTGACCCAGAGGCGTGTTATGAACCCAAATTCAGGCCACGCACATTTTATTTATCAGGCCCTTGTTGCTCTATCACCAGACGGGATGGAAGCTTCGACATCTTATGCGGGATTTCAGCAACAGCCGCCCCTCTTACCAAACCCAACCTAAAACCAAGTAGGATTAAACATCGTAACAACTCGTAGTGGTAAAGCAACCCAAGACCCACATTATCCGAACTACTCCAAGCGTGATAGCAGCCAAAACCCTAGGATAGTTATCCAGGATACCCCTGTCCCAGATCAAGAGCTTGGACTTATTCTAGAGGAACCAACTAGGATTCCATTTCCTGAGGCCTTGACCAAAGGAAAAAGGATAACCAAACCTGTGGCTCCCGAGGAGGATCTGGTCAAGCTCTTTGAACATGTCCAAATAAACATCCCCTTGGTGGATGTAATTCACCACGTATCGGCTTATACAAGATTCCTGAAAGATGTAAACGTAAGCTGCGAACCAAGAATAGGAATCCGATCATACTGTTAGAGCAAGCCAGCTCTGTCATCTTGAGTAAACTCCCACCCAAGGCTAAAGACCCAGGAACTCCCCTGATTTCTTGTAAAATTGGCGAAACCCAATTTGATAGAGCCTTGCTAGACCTAGGTGCCTCTATAAATCTAATACCTACATCCCTCCTTGACCACCTTGAAGAGTCCGAACTTAAACCGACTGAAGTGACGTTGCAGTTAGTCGATCGATCCATCAAGTCACCTAAAGGAATACTCGAGGATGTCATTATTAGGGTACAGGATTTCTACTTCCCAGTGGATTTCATAGTTCTGGATATGGACGCACTTGAGAACCCAAGGGACACACCAATCATATTAGGGAGACCTCTTTTGGCCACTGCTAGGGCCAACATAAACTGTGAAGAGGGCCAAATAGAATTAAAATTTAGGAATCAAACTCTGAAGATTGACATCTTTAGGGGCCAACAAGGGATTAATTGCAGGGTTATAGAGCAAATATGTGATATCAAAGCTATGGTTGATGAATCGCATACTGAGGACAACCTGATTATCCCTGATCAACCACTAGAAGATCAAAACCCGTAAACAGAGGAGTATGAACCTGATCTAGACACACCCATGACTCTGGCCCTTGTTCTTGATACAAACCCCGAACCACCCGCTGCTGCTGATAATCCTATCATGGAACTCAAGCCCCTTCTCGAGCATCTGAAGTATGTCTTTTTGGGTTCCAATCAGACGTTTCCTGTGATTATCAACTCCCGATTCACACCTGACCAGGAATCCCTTCTGATTACTGTTCTCCAGCAACATCGTAGAGCCATTGGATGGACTCTCGATGATTTGACTGGCATAAGCCCCTTGTACTGCACACATCGAATCTACACAAAAGAGGGTGCACAACCTTCACGAGAGATGTAGAGACGTTTAAACCCTAACCTACAGGAGGTCGTGAAAAAGGAGATCATCAAGTGGTTAGATGCAGGGATCATCTACCCGATCTCCGACAGTCGTTGGGTGAGTCCAATCTAGGTTGTGCCTAAGAAGGCCAGACTCACCATCATCACGACTAAAATCGAAGAAGTCATTCCTACCCGAATAGCTAACTTGTGGAGAGTCTGCATTGATTACGAAGAAGGACCATTTCCTACTACCGTTTATTGATCAGATCCTTAAGAAACTAGTGGGAAATAGGTTGTTCTGCTTTCTTGATGAGTACTTCGGTTACAACTAGGTGGCAATCCATCTAGAAGATAAAGAAATGACTATGTTCACCTACCCCTTCAGGACGTACGCGTTTCGAAGGATGCCTTTTGGTCTCTGCAATGCACCCGCGACCTTTCAGCGGTGCATGCTTGCCATATTCTCAGATATGGTAGGTGATTATCTGGAGGTCTTCATGGATGACTTTTCAGTTTTTGGAGCATCATTTGATGATTGCCT
Source organism: Thalassia testudinum (assembly GCA_037157565.1). NCBI lineage: Eukaryota > Viridiplantae > Streptophyta > Magnoliopsida > Alismatales > Hydrocharitaceae > Thalassia > Thalassia testudinum. The sequence goes on from JAZHRO010000063.1 coordinate 139,958,337, forward strand.
CCAACACTTGGTCCAAATACTCAGGCATGCATCGATGTGATTTTAGTTCTTTCCTGGGAAAAGAGCCATTTTGTTGTGCCTGAGGGAATCATCCTGGGACATCTAATCTCGGAGAAAGGCATCCAAGTCGATCAAGACAAGGTTAACCTGATTTCCAAGCTCCCTATGCCTAGCTCGATTAAGGACATCCAATTTTTTTTGGGGCATGTCGATTTTTACCGTCGATTTATCCCTGATTTTTCAAAACACATGTGCCCCCTGACTACTCTTCTCTCCAAGAATGTGCCTTTCAAAATTTCCAAGGAATGCACTCAAGCAATTGAGATTCTTCGTGACCGAGTCACCCAAGCCCCGATCCTATAGTCCCCTGATTGCTCTCAACCCTTTGAGATCATGTGCGATGCATCTGACTTCGCTGTAGGTGTAGTTTTGGGGCAGAAAATTGACGGGAAACCCGTGGTCATTTACTATGCTAGCAAAACACTAGATGAGGCTCAACGTAACTAACGGTTACTGAGAAAGAGCTGCTAGCTATAGTATTTGCCCTAGAAAAATTCAGATCATACCTCCTGGGTTCCCGTGTTATCATATACTTGGATCACACAGCTGTGAGGTATCTCCTTGCAAAGAAGGATGCGAAACCTCGATTAATCCGATGGATCTTGTTGTTGCAAGAATTTAACCTTGAGATTTGCGACAAAGAGAGAAAGCAAAATGTGGTAGCTGATCACTTGTCCCACCTTCCTTTTGAAATAATTAACCCTTCCAAACCCATCACAGAACACTTTCCTAATGAGCACCTCTTGACTATCAATACAGGGCTTCCATGGTTCGCAGATATAGTGAACTACCTGGCTTTACATCAGATCCCGCCCGATTGGCCGAAGGTCAAGAAGGACAAAATGCGTTCCGATGCCAGGTATTACTTGTGGGAAGACCCATATCTTTTCCGCATTGGTGCTGATCAAATAATTCGATGGTGTGTCGCGGAAGTAGAAATCAAAGACATACTCTCCTTTTGCCATGACCAGGCATGCGGTGGACATTTCTCAGGACACAAAACCGCATCAAAAGTCCTCCAATGTGGCTTTTACTGGCCCACAATTTTCAAGGATGCATACGATCACTGTAAGGCATGTACCCGTTGCCAGACCTTGGGCAACATGAGCCATCGAGACATGATGCCTCTACAGCTGATCCTGGTATGCGAAATTTTTGACATTTGGCAGATAGATTTTATGGGACCCTTCCCTATCTCGGATGGCTTCGAATACATCTTACTCGCCGTTGACTACGTGTCCAAGTGGATAGAAGCCATTCCAACTCGAACCAATAATCATAAGATTGTTATCAGATTCATTCATCAAAACATCTTAAGGTTCTGGATTCCACGAGCAATAATTTTCGACGGAGGGACCCATTTCACAAACGCTCAGTTCAGGTCACTGATGACCAAATACGGGGTGTCGCATCGAATCTCTACTCCTTACCACCCCCAAACTAATGGTCTATCTGAGCTATCAAACCAAGAGATCAAAAAAATTCTCCAGGTTACTGTTCGACCTGACAGGAAGGATTAGTTTTCTCGGCTTTCGAAAGCAGTGTGGGCCTATAGGACCACCCACAAGACCCAATTAGGCATGTCTCCCTTCAGACTGGTGTACGGGAAGGCATGTCACCTCCTCATCGAATTAGAACATAAAGCCTATTGGGCAGTACGGAATTGCAACTTAGATCTTTCTAAGGCTGGAACCCATAGAAGGCTTCAAATAAGAGAGATCGATGAATTACGCCACGACGCGTATGAGAACTTGCAAATTTACAAAGAACGGGTTAAAGCTTTTCATGACAAACACATTTCTAGAAAGATCTTCCATCCTGGTCAAAAGGTCCTACTCTTTGATGCCCGACTCAAGTTATTCCCAGGAAAGCTACAATCTAAGTGGGTCGGACCCTACCTAGTCTGACAAATCTTTGGAAATGGAGCCATTGAAATCAGCCCACTCAGCCACGATTCTGAACCTTTTGTTGTGAACGGTCAGAGACTCAAACCGTTCATTGACATGACCAACACAAATTTTGTTGAGTCATCCTTTATCCTCCATTCCCCTTGAGCTCATTGCGCCCAGCCGATGGAGTAAAACTCAGCACTTAACAGGAGGCAACTCGTCATTCTTTGAAAAACCCAAACTCTTTTCTGACATTTCTACGTTGAATTCAAATTGCACTTTAGGGTTCATCCATTAGAATAGCCGACTCCACCTCAGGTACCCCTACCCGAGATTAGAAATTGTTCGCAATAGTCACTTCGACCCATTCGCCCACCCAACACCTATCCTAATGCATGAACTAAGCTGAAATTGAACCCACCTAATTTACAATGGGGACATTGCAAATCGTAGGCATGGGGGATATGAAAATGCAAAATGTCAGGAAAACTCATATCAAGAAGAGGCTTCAACAAAAAAAAAATTCACAAAAAAAAAAAAACTAAGGAGGAGGGAGAGAAATTTTTTGGGCTATACAAAATGAGAGGAAAAGAGCAAAATGCCAAAAAAGGAGCACAAAATGAAAAAGAAAAAAAGTGGTCATTAGTAAAAGATTAAGGGATTAACTGAAGTTCTAAACCACATAAAAAAAAGAGAAAAATGAAAGAAAAGTGCTAAGGAGACATAAAAAGAGATTAGTAGGAATGTTGATCTTAGGACTTTTGGCTAGACTCTTAGGCTTAAAAATTCAAGTACCCGCTAACATTTGGATACTCCTCAGATTAGGGAAAATGCGAAGCTTAAGTATTAGGTCTAAGGCTTAGGGAGTATTCAGCCTCGTTAACTGACTTTCGATTTGCGGGATTCGGTAACCTAAGCACCCCAATCCACACATAGTCTGGTTCAGTGTGCATAACTATCAAAATCATGCAAAAAGTGTTTCAATGTTCTGAAAAAAGTTGCCTAGATTAGGAGCGGCTGATCAACACAAGTTGATTTGGACGAGTCCCCAGTCCAGAGAGGTAGGAAATTCCCCTCGAAGGCGCATAACAACATATCGTCTTCTCGGTACTTGTCTCTTAGGATATTTAAATATCCTACCGGGGGCATGTAAGCACTCTTCTGGTTCAGATACCATGGGCGGCATTATCACGAAATGACAATTGCCTGGGTCTGAATTCGGCCACGGAATGCCATGGGCAGGATTATCTCGAAATCTCAAAAGCCAGGGTTCTGGGCGTTGCCATGGGCGGTGCTATCACGAAGCATCAATTGCCAGGGACCCTTGAGGATTGATGATAGGGACGAGGAATCCAATACAGACCGTGTTGAGAAGCCAATCCGAAGCTAGAAATAAAAAGAAAAGAGAGAGAAAGCTCTCCAAACAAATAAATCCTCTATCTCTCTCTTACAAAAATGCACTGCAAATTGAACCTAGGTTAAAAATATCTCAAGCACGGGTGCTTTAACCATAGAATCCAACAAACCCTAGGTTAGTTTCTACGGGCCTTAAAAACCTTTGCAGAAGACTGAGGCGAAAGCGGGTCAGGTCTGGATTTTGGTTGGTACTTGAGTACCTCTAGGCCTATTGGTGACATTCTGACCTAATCACAAAAGAAAAAGAAAAGCACTTATCATGACTGGTGGCAAAAAAAACTCAGGGTCTAGAACAAAAGTTAAATCATTGAAATTTTGCTAAGCGACTAGCAAAAGCTAGGCATGGGGGTATGATGAGATTCTCATCAGGAGCCCTAACTAGCTCATTTTGACCTAAGAAAGAGAATAAGAGCTCCTACATAACCTAGAGAAGGGCTTAATTCAAGGAATAAGTGTTTTAAGAAGAAAATATGAAATAAAGGTTAAAATTACAATTTCACCATTGCAGGACATAAATGGGATTTCTCAGAGGCAAAACATAGGTTAAACGATATAAATAAGATAAAGAGTGGGTTGGTTTAGTCAGAAATGGGTTCTTGTGCAATCCAAGAATTAAATAACATTCTGTAACTCTAAAACAGACTCGCTTAACTCAACATGGTTCTGGGCAGGATAAAAATCAACTAAACCCTCCAAAATTCATGGAAAATTATCCCTTAGGGTTTAGAACCTTCAAATTGGCCTTTGGGACCTGTTTTGACCTTGATTAGGGCCCTAGCTCATTATTAACCTAATTTGGGTTTTTATGTAAAATGTCTAGTCAAACATGGTCAAACCGAAAATCCAACTTCACCATTGGATTCCTTAGGTCCAAATTATGTTTGTACCAAAATTTGGACCTAAGGGGAGGTCATCTTGACCTACTTTTCAAAATAGTACACCTAATTACATTTTGGCCCCTATCTTTTGAAAACCATTACACAAACCCCCTTAACTTCTTCGCCACTCTTACAAACAGGTCCCCCCACCATTAATGTGGAGAAATCCTTCTCCGATGAGGAATGGAGGGAGAGTACTCCCTGATTCCTCAGAGATCTCCCAGATTTGGAAGGGAGATTCTTTGAGGAATTCCTTTCCATTTGAGCTCAATTGCAATCTCCTATTTGCATCCAATCTCTCGTGTGAATGCACGAGAGATTTGGATCTCCAACTACCTTCCTTCTCTGACGAGGAGTCGATGATAGAAGGCTTACCCTCCAAGCACCAGAAGCTCGACCAGCAACTATAAAAGGATCCTCGGTCCTCTGCGAATCCCTTAAGCTTGACTTGGCCGAAGAATCCCCCAGAATCCTTCTCTCCCCTCTCCGGCCAAGTAGCCCACAAGCTCTGACGACTTTTCCTCCTCCCTCTTATCGCTCTGCTGCCATACTAGCAGCAGGGTTCACTTTGCCTCGTTCTTCCGCGTTGTGCCACACCAATGCATGCCTTCCTGATCTCTTCCTCGTCGCTGCTATCTCCCCCTTAGGGCCGTCTTCTCCGACAACGACACAAACATGCTGTTCGTCTCCTCCGCCTCCCCTTCGCTCCAAGTACCCCAGATAAGCTCCTCTTCTCCTACTCTCTATTTTCCCTCAATCTATTTCACAAATCACCCCTCGACTGCCACTGTCCACCCTCATCTTCCCCATCTCCAGCCGACCTCCGGCAAGACGCATCCATCACTCCACACCTCCACACGTCTCACCACCAACCTCTTCACCTCTGCCATCGATCACTGAACACTTTCCACCCACTCACAGACCACCACACGTGCTCCACGCTTCCACCGAACAAACCCACTCATATGGTCATAGTTCGACCTAGGCACACACGACTAGGCCGGTCTGAGCCACGCCAACACCTGCCTCACATTCGTCGTGACACGGCGAAGGTTCTCCTATTGTCTGATAGAGCCACAAGGCTACTTTTTGTGTCATGCAGGGTAGAGCTCTCGTCCACCATTAATAAGCACACGAGCTTGCTTGTTCTCCAGCTTCAGGCCGCAAGCTTCAGGATTTAGGCTCCCAGGCTGTGCGGGTTGAGTGTGTGCGCAAGTCCAGCCTGAGAGCAGTCGCTGCGGACTGTTCAGCTGCGTCAATTGTGCGAAGACATCCTCCTGCAGGTGCCAACAGAAGCAGGTGGGACTTTTAGTCCTACCTCGGAAACACAGGAGTGAGGTAAGTGGTTTAAATTGATTTTATGAATCCTGCTATTTGCCTCAAGTCACACGGGGGTGAGGTCCCTCGCCCTCACTCACCACGCCTTGTCCGCGACACTTCCCTCGCGGACCTAGCACCCAGATCTGACTAACTTATCCATGCACTCCTAGTGCACCACACCCACGCCGGTGTGCCTGGACCCAGGCACGCACCCGACCCGACTACCCGGCTCTGGGAGAGCGAGGTGAAGAAAGAACTATAGAGAGAGACGCGGGGAGGGTAGGGGAATAGGTTTTTCTGTGTGGTGATTGTGCAGGAAGAAGAAGCTAAGGGAGGAAGGGGCGTAGCAAGAGAAGGAAAAGAAAAAGGACTTAGCAAGAAAAGGAGGTAGCCACAGCAAGAGGAGAAGAAGAAGAGAGACACACTGTAGTAGAGGAGCGGCAGACCAAGGGAAGAAAAAGAAGAAGGAAACTAAGGAAGACAAGAAGAAAAGGCTTGGACTTAGCTATAGGAAAAGAATTAAGAAGAGAGAAAGCAAAGGAAGGAAAAAGTGGAGAAGCAGAAGCGGCTAAGGGAGAAAAAGAAAAGGAGAAGAAGAAGCCATAGCCCCTGGGCAAAGCAAAATGAAAAGACAGAAGGCCAACAATTTACAAGCACTGTAGTTTGAATTTTTAAAGACGTCTGATACAATATCAGACGTCTAATTCTTTTTAAGCACTTTCTCCATAACATTACTCTACTATTTTTGTTGAACTAATTATTTCTTTTTATTGAAAGTTGTGTTCTCAAATTTTGGAATACCTAAATTGCTCCCTATGTTCGACCTCAGATACTTTGATTTTCGAGTTATAAATTCTTATTTGTTTTTGTAGAGAGTTCATCTATATTACAATGAGATATCTGTTAAAACATGATCTACCCACGTAAACAGGGCCAAATTGAACTAAAATTTGGGAGCAAGATGCTAAAGATCGACATCTTTAAGGCCCAACAAGGATTTAATTACGGAGTTATAGAACAAATTTGTGATATCGAGGCTGTGGTTGACAACCTATGTATCGAGGAAAACTTGGCTATTTTTGATTAACCGCAAGAAGATCAAAACCCATAATTAGAGGAGTCTGAACCCAACATAGATACTCCCATAACTCCTTCCTTTGCTCCCCACACCCACTCTGAACCACCTGCTACTGTTGACAACCCAGTTATGGAATTAAAGCCCCTTCTTGATCATCTCAAATACGTCTTTTTAGGTCCTAATCAGACATTTCCTACGATTATTAACTCTCGACTCACACTTGATCAGGAAACACGCCTGATTTCTATTCTCCAGCAGCATCAGAGAGCCATTAGATGGACTCTCGATGATCTGACTAGAATCAGCCCTTCATACTGCACACATCACATCTACATTGAAGGGTCTCACGACCATTCCATGAAATGTAAAGATGCCTAAATCCAAATCTGCAGGATGTCGTGAAAGAGGAGATCATCAAGTGGTTAGATGCAGGGATCATCTACCCGATCTCCGACAGTCAGTGGGTGAGTCCAATTAAAGTTGTGCCTAAGAAGGCAGGGCGCACCGTCATCATGACTAAAATTGAAGAAACCATACGGACCTGTATAGCGAACTCGTGGAGAGTCTGCATTGATTACAGAAGACTCAATTCCTCCATGAAGAAGATCATTTCCTACTACCGTTCATTGATCAGATCCTCGAGAAATTAGCGGGAAATTGATTCTTTTGCTTTTTGGATGGGTACTCCGGTTATAACCAGGTTGCAATCCATCCCGAGGACCAAGAGAAGACCACCTTCACGTGCCCCTTCGAAACATACGCATTCCGAAGGATGCCATTCGTTCTCTGCAATGCACCTGCTACTTTTCAGCGATGCATGCATGCCATATTCTCAAATATGGTAGGTGAATACCTTGAAGTCTTCATGGATGACTTCTCGGTATTTGGAGAATCATTTGACGATTGCCTCCTGCACTTGGTCCAAATCCTTAGGCAGTGCATCGATGTGAACTTGGTTCTTTCCTGGGCATGGTACCTGAGGGAATTGTCCTGGGACATCTCATCTATGAAAAATGCATCCAGGTTGATCGAGCCAAGGTGAATCTGATTTCCAAATTCCCTATGCCTAGCTCGGTCAAAGACATCCGATCCTTCCTGGGGCATGTCGATTTTTACCGTTGATTCATTCCCATTTCTTGAAAATCGTGTTCTCCCTGACTAATCTTCTATCAAAGGATGTCCCCTTTGAAATCTCCAAGGAGTGCACTCAGGCATTTGAGATCCTGCATGATCGAGTTACCCAAGCACCTATCCTGCAGTCCCCTAATTGGTCTCAACCCTTTGAGATCATGTGTGATGCATCTGATTATGCTGTATGTGTGGCACTTGGGTAGAAAATAGATGGGAAACCTATGGTCATCTACTACACTAGTAAGGCACTTGATGAGGCTCAACATAACTACATAGTTACTAAGAAAGAGCTGCTAGCCGTAGTTTTTCCTTGGAAAAATTCAGATCATATCTTTTGGGTTCCCGTGTTATAATATACTCAGATCACACTACAGTGAGGCACATCCTTGCTAAGAAGGATGCGAAACCTCGACTAGTCCGCTGGATCTTGCTGTTGCAAGAATTGATCTCGAGATTTGCGATAAAGCAGGAAAGCAGAACATGGTAGTTGACCACTTATCCCACCTTCCTTCTGACAGTATCGACCCTTTCGAACCCATCACAGAACATTTCCCGATGAGCACCTACTGACTATTAGTATGGGACTTCGACTATTAGTATGGGACTTCCTTAGTTTGCTGATTTAGTGAATTACTTGGCATCACATCAGATCTCGTACAATTGGTCGAAGGCCAAGAAAGATAAATTGCTTTCTGGTGCCAAGTACTACATTTGGGAAGACCTGTACCTCTTTCGCATTGGTGCTGATCAGATCATTAGACGGTGCATCCCGGAAGCAGATATTTAGGACATTTTGTCCTTCTGCCATGACTAGGCCTACGACGGACATTTTTCCAAACATAAAACAGCAACAAAAGTCCTCCAGTGCGGCTTTTATTGGCCCACAATTTTCAAAGATGCATACGATTATTGTAATGCATGCACTCGTTGCCAGACCTTGGGCAACATTAGCCACCGTGATATGATGCCTTTATAGTCGATTCTCGTATGTGAAATCTTCGACATCTGGGGGATTGATTTCATGGGACCCTTCCCTGTTTTGGACAGCTTCAAATACATTCTTCTTGCTGTTGACTACGTGTCCAAATGGATCGAAGCTGTTCTGACCCGAACCAACGATCATAAGTGGTAATCAAATTCATTCATCAGAACATCTTTTTTCAGTTCAGGATTCCACATGCCATTATCTCTGATGGAGGGACCCATTTTACGAATGCTTAGTTCAGATCACTGATGACCAAATACATGTTGTCACACCGAATCTCTACCCCTTATCACCCCCAAACCAATGGTCTAGCTGAGCTATCAAATTAGGAAATCAAGAAAATCCTTCAGGTCACTGTACGTCCTGACAGGAAAGATTGGTTGGCCCGACTTCCGGAAGCCTTGTGGGCCTATAGGACCGCCCACAAAACCCAATTGTGCATGTCTCCTTTTAGATTGGTGTACTGGAAGGCATGTCACCTCTCCATTGAGTTGGAGAATAAAGCCTATTAGGCTGTACGGAAGTGTAATCTAGATCTTTCTAAGGTAGGAACCCACAGAAAGCTTCAAATGAGGAAGATCGATGAATTATGCAATGATGCTTATGAGAACTCATGAATTTACCAAGAGCTGGTTAAGGCCTTTCATGACAAGCACATATCTAGAAAGATCTTTTATCTTGGTCAGAAAGTCCTACTCTTTGATGCCAAACTCAAATTTTTCCCAGGAAAACTCATATCAAAATGGATTGGACCATATCTTATCAGACGAATCCTTGGAAATGGAGCCGTTGAAATTAGCCAACCCAGCCTTGATTTAGAACCCTTTGTTGTGAATGGTCAGCAACTTAAGCCATTCATTAAACTCACCAATACGAATAGGGTTGAGGTATCTTTTGATCTCCATTCACCCTTAGCTCATTGTGCTCGGCTGATGGCATTAAACTCAGCGCTTAACGGGAGGCAACCCATCATTTTGAAAAACTCAAAACCCTTCTTGACACATCTTTTGCTAAATTCACATTGCACTTTAGGGTTCGTCCATTAGAACAGTCGACTCCACCTCTGGTACCCCGACTTGAGCTTGAAATCGTCAGCAACAGTCACCTTGACCTGTCCACCCACCCAAAACTTGTTCTATTGTACGTTCTAAGCTAAACTCGAACCACCTAATTTACAATGAGGACATTGCAAATCGTAGGCATGGGGGGGCATTAAAGTGCAAAACGCTATGAGAATCACTTCACAAGAAAGGGTTTCATCAAAAAAATCACATATTCCAAAAACCAAAAAATTAAAAAAATTAAATAAGAACAAAAATAGAAGGGAGGAAATTTTGAGTGAACTAATTGCATATCATTTTTGAGGAGAAAAAGGGGAGGTGATATAAATGTCAAAAAGGAGCATAATTTGAAAATAAAAAAAGAGATAGTCATTAGTAAAAGATTAAGGAATCGACTTAGTTCTAGACCAAATAAAAAAGAAATAAAATGAAAGACAAAAAGTGCTAAGTGACAAAAAAAAAGCTAAGTGATAAAAAAAAAAATTAGTATGAATGCTGATCTTAGGTCTCCTGGGCTGTGATTTTAGGCTTAAAAATTCAAGTATCCGTTAAGATCTGGATAGTCCTCAAGAGGTTGGGGAAAATGCACAGCTTAAATATTAGGTCTAAGGCTTAGGGATTATTCGACCTCGTTAACTGACCTCTGGTTTCCGGGACTCAGTAACCTAAGCACCCCAATCCACACACAGTCTGGTTCAGTGAGCTTAATTATCAAAATCATGCAAAGGTATTAAATCTGTTCTGAAAAAGTTACCTAGATTAGGAGCGGTTGATCAACACAAGTTGATTTAAACGAGTTCCTAATGTGGAGAGGCGGGAAATTCCCCTCAAAGATGAGCAATAACATATCGTCTCCTCGGTGCTTGGCTCCTAGGATATCTAAATATCCTATCGGGGGCATGTAAGCACCTTGTGCTAGTTCAGATGCCATAAGCGGCATTATCACGAAATGTCCACTGATAGGGTCTAGATTTAGCTACAGAATGCCATGGATGGGATTATCTCAAAATCTCAAAAGCCAGGATTCTGGGGCTTGCCATGGGCAATGCTATCTCAAAGTATCGATTTCCAGGGACCCTGCGAGGATTGATGGTGGGAACAAGGAATTTGATACAGACCATATTGTAAAGCTAATTCGAAGATAGAAATAAAAATAAAAGAGAGAGAAAACTCTCCAAAAATAAAGAAAAAAAATTCCTCTGTCTCTCTCTTACAAAAACACACTGTGAATTGAACCTAGGCTAAAACATGTTACAAGCATGGGTGCTTTAATCGCGGAGTTCAACGAACCTTAGGTTAGTTCTTGTGGGCCTTAGAAACCTTTGTGGTAAACTAAGGCTAGAGCTGGTTAGGTTCAAATCTTGGTTGGTACTTGAGTACCTCTAGGCCTACTATCGGCATTCTAGCCTAATCTAAAAAGAAAGCACACATAAGAGTTCTGAGCATACAAAGGCATTTGGTTTAGAATTTGAGTTAAATTCCTTGAGATTTTGCTAAAGGACTAGCAAAACCTAGGCATGGGGGTATGATGGGAACACCATCATGATCCATAAACTAGCTCAATTTGATTTGATTAAGTCATTAAATGCTCCTACATAACCACCAGAGGACTGTAATTCATTGCATAATCATTCCGAGGGAAGGAGAAGTAACCAGGGTTAAAACTGTAATTTTACCATCATAACATAAATGCAGTACAACCACGAGTTTTCTTAGGGGTTAATTAAGGGTCAAATGGTCCTAAAAGGCTAACAAGTGGGTTAGAACAGATAGAAAAGGGTTTTCGCGAGTTTTAAGAATTAAATAACTTTAGAAACCCTAAAAATAGACCTGCTTAATTAAATGAGGTTTTGGTTAGGATAAAATCACCTAAATCCTATAAAATTCATAGAAAAATATTCTCCAAGGTTTGGAACCTTCAATTTGACCATTAGAACCCGTCTTGACCCAAAACAGAGCCTCAGAGAGATATTTGACCTAATTTGGATTTTTGTATAAATTACCCAATCAAAGTTAGTCAAAACCTAAATCCAACTTCACCATTGGATTCCTTAGGTCGAAATTAGGTTTTTACCAAAATTTGGACCCAATTTAAGATTATCTTGACCTAGTTTGCAACTTGGTCCTATTTGATCACATTTATGCCCTTAACTTTCAAAATATTTACAAAAAAACCCCTACTTTGTCATCGTTTTCATGAATAGGTCCCTTCTGCCATTAATCCTATTCATACAAACTCTGGCGACCTAAAATTGGCAAGATCTCTTTGATTTGATGAATCCATCTCAGATTTGAAAGGGAAGTTCGTCAATGAATTCCCTTCCTTTTAAGCCAATTCCCATGCCCTAAAACCTCCCCAATCTCTCATGCGAACACATGAGAGATTAGGGTATCCTAAAAATTATAACTTCTGTGAAGCTTTCTAAGCTTGGGAAGCTTGCTTCCCAAGCTCTAATCGCCCTTTGATGGCCTATAAAAAGACCACCATATCAAACCGTTCTCCCCACGCTCGAATTCGACCTTGAATACCTCCAATTCTTCTCCTCTTTCTTGGCTGAATTGCTCCTCGATGTTAGACGACCTCCCCTGCCTCCATTCTTCCTCCGTTCACAATACCGACAGTGGAGCCATCTCCCCAATCATCTTCCCCATTGAGCCGTACTAGCTGACGCCCCCTTCGTCGTCTTCCTCATCGTTTCCTATCACCAGAGTAGCTTCCTTCTTCGACGCCGGCCATACCGCAATCGGAATCATCTCTGCTCCCCTTCATCCGCTGCCGCTCTCAACTTCTCCTCATCACTCTAGCATATCCAACACACCGCTTCAACCCCCGCACAACTATCTGCTACTCCGTTTCCATCTTGCTGGCAGACCTGCGGTGAGCACTAGTAGCCACCACAAACCACCTACGCTACTGCTTCCACGCTTCACACCTTCGCCTCATCACGACGATCAAAAGTCCTCACTCACTGAGAGCTATTGATCCCCCTACAGCTTCCCTGAACACACCCACTATCATAGCACCACTCTGACCTTGCCAGCACTCATAGATCACGCATGAGCCACACTAACCCCCTCATCAAATTTGCCATGCTCTGACGATCGTTCTTGAACATTTTGACGCGGCTGAAAGGCCTTATTTGTGATTTTAGGTACAAGCCTCCGGCAGCCATTAGCAGGCAAGCTTCAAGCTTGCTTGAAGCCTTCTTCAGCACTTGAGACCCAGGTAGACAATCCAGATCGTGTGGAATACTCCCAGGTAGGATCTCAGGGCATCAGTTGGAGGCATCGTCCTTCGCAGTGGTGCGAATTCAAGCCATCGTCACTGTGGCATCAGACACGCGAATAAGGTGAGACTTTAGTTCCACCTCGGAAGCGAAAAAGAGACTGCGCTCACATAAGAGGAAAAAGTGATAGAGGATTATTGATGAGAGCCTCATCATGAGCCATAACTAGCTCATTTTGACCCACTAAAGAGAATAAAGGCTCCTACATAACTTAGAGGAGGGCTTAATTGGAGGAATAAGTGTTCTGAGAAGAAAATATGAAATAAAGGTTAAAACTGTAATTTTACCATTGCAGTGCATAAATGGGATTTCTCAGAGGCAAAACAATGGTCAAATGGTCTGAATAAGAGAAAAAGTTGGTTGGTTCAATCAGAAATGGGTTTATGTGTAAACCAGGAATTAAATGACATCTTGTACCCTAAAATAGACTCGCTTAATTCAACAAGGTTTTGGTTAGGATAAAAATCAAGTAAACTCTCTAAAAATCCTGGAAAAGTATCCCCTAGGGTTTATAACATTAAATTTGGCCTTTGGAACCCAGTTTGAACTAGATTAGGGTCCTAGCTCATCAATTGACCTAATTTGGATTTTTATGCAAAATATCCAGTCAAACGGGGTCAAACCTAAAATCCAACTTCACCATTGGATTTCTTAGGTCCAAATTAGGTTTGTATCAAAATTTGGACGTAAGGGGAGGTCATCTTGACCTACTTTGCAAATGAGTACACTTAAGTACATTTTGGTCCTTATCTTATGAAAGCCATTGCATAAAACCCCCTAACTTCCTCGCCACTCTTACAAGAAGGTCCCTCCGCCATTATTGGGGAGTGATCCTACTCCGACGAGGAATAGAGAGGGAATACTCTCTGATTCCTCAGAGATCTCCTCCTAGATTTGGAAGGGAGATTCTCTGAGGAATTCCCTTCCATCTGAACTCAATCTTAATCCCAGATTTGCACCCAATCTCTTGTGCGAACGCATGAGAGATTTGGGTCTCTTAACTACCTTCCATCTCCGGCGAGATGTCGGTGGCAGAAGGCTTGCCCTCCACACACTAGAAGCTCAGCCAGTACCTATAGATTAACCCCCAACTCCGGCCGCACCTCCTCAGCTCGACTTGGCTGGGATTCCACCTCAATTTCCTCTTCTTCTTCTCCGGCCAAGGGGTCCAGCAAGCTCCGACGAGCCCTTCTCCTCTTCCTCGTCGCTCTACCATAAAACCAGTGGCAAAGCCGTCCTCCTCATCCTCCTCTGTGCCGCGCAACACTCGTGCGAGTCGCCCTAACCCTATCGTTGCCGCTATCTTCCTCCACTGGACGCTTTCTTTTCTAGTGATAGCAGGTACTGCCAGCCGCCTTCTCGCCCCCTTCGTCCCTTTAGTTAGGTTAGAACTGCTCTTCTCTATCCCCTCTTTCATTTCCCTCATCTTATTTCACCAAATGCCCCTCGACCGTCGCTGTCCACCGCCACCTTCCTCATCTCCGGCCACCCTCTGGCGAGACACTCCCGTTACTCCGCAGCCCCACACATCTCGCCGACCATCGCATAACCTTCGCCTTACCTCACTGAACATCCTCCACCCGTCCACAGACCCTGTACGCCTCCACAACTGCCCGCCGACCAAACCCATCTGTTCGGCCACAGGGTGACCTAGGTATGCACGCCTAGGCCACCCCACGGCCTGCCACCTATCGCCTCACCTTCGCTGTGACACGGCGAAGGTACTCCTGTGGTATGATTAAGCCGCAAGGCCCTTTTTGTGTCAGGCAGGTTTCACGCTCCAGCCGCCATTAACGGTGACTTGAGGAAGCTACTTGCTTGCTCCAGGTTGCGAGATTTCAGGGTTACAGGTCCAGCTATCTCGAGGAGGCTCCGCGAAGTTATCTGTTCCAGAGAGTGGCACCGCGAAGCCTGCAGTGTTGTGATTGGAGGACGGACTCCTGCGGGCGTGCACGAAAGAACGATGGAACAATAGTCCCACCTCTGTAAGCTGTGAAGCGCTGGAGTGGTTTATATTGATTTTATGCTTTAGGCTGGTTGCCACCGAAAGCACATGGGGTGAGGTCCCTCACCTATACTCACCGCCTCGTTCGTGAGCTCACCACACGGATCTGGTGACCCGACCTGACACCCTCCTGAGCATTCCTCGCGCACCACACCCACGCCGGTGCGCCTGGACCTGGGCATGCAACCCGACCCGTTTACCCGACTTTGGGATAGCATGGTGAAGAGTGATACACAGAGAGAGAGAGACGTGCAGGTGTGGGTAGAGGGATAGGTTTTGCTCCTCTTTGGTTTGTGCAGGGAAGGCAGAAGGGAGAAGCGAAGCTGACACTTAGCCATTGCTAGCAAAGGAAAAGAAGAAGAAGGAAGGAAGCCTTCGTAGAGGAAAAAGAGAAAGGCAAGGCAGATGGAAGAGGCGAAGGAAAAAGAGAAGACGAACTGAAGAAGAAAGAAGAAATAAAGAAAGGTAAAAACAAACAGAAGAAGAAGGGTAGTTGAAGGCAAAGAAAACAGAACCAAGGAAGGAAGAAGAAGAAGAGAAAGCAGAGCCAAAGAGAAGAAGACCCGCAGGAGAAAGATACTGCAGGAGAAGAAAGAAGCAAGGCAACTGTGGAGAAGAAAGGGGAAGCACAAAGAAGAAAGGAAGAAAATCAGAAGAAGGGAAACATCTTTTAAGACGTCTGATCCCATGATCAGACGTCCAAATTCCTTCTTTTTTCCACAATTGACTTTTAAACTCATGCATTTATATATTTTGAATTAAGTTTTGAGTAATTAAGTGTTCAATTACATTCTTGAGATTAGCAATAAATTCCAATTGCTCCCTGTGTTCGGCCTCGGATACTTAGGTTTTCGAGTAATAAATCTTTATTTGTTGACAACGCTCGATCACCTATACTACGATGTAACTAACTGTTAAAACACGATCGAGATCCCATCAACATTTTGGCGCCGTTGCCGGGGAGCAACGTGCAATTTATCACTAGTCTCTACATTCTTTTTATCGTATTGAACACTAACTTGCCCTACTTTGCTTTGTTGTGATCTTGCAGGTATTTCACGAGAAGATCCCTCCCGCAAGTCAACCACTCCAGGGCAGGTAATTTCTTTTCTTCCTTATACTATCCCCTAAGCTTTGAAAGACAAAAGGAAAAAAATTAATTTAGGAATCAATTGCCTTCTTTCTATAGTAATCACCATCTTTAAGGCAAACATTTCTTGACTTTGCAAAACTTTTTCAAATCTTCTTGAAGTTGGAGCGATTTTTTTAGATTCTATCCCACAAATTCATGTGCCTAATAGAAATCACGTTTAATCTCTGCGGACAACACACTTCTTGTTTTTAAGTCCAAAGAGAACCTTTTCAAAAAGAAAAAAAAGGATTGGAAATAGAACCAAATTAGGGTTTCTACAGTAGGGTCTTGGAGTGCTAGTCACACATGCCTGTATAAAAGGAAATGAACCCTCCCGCATCAGTGTGCTACCCAAGCCCTTGATTGAAGAGATCTTAACAAGACAAACCCTAAGAAAAAGTAAGCTCTAAAATCACTTGAACCTTAAAATCTTGGACCTAATAAACTGGGAGTCAAATCAGGGTGATCACTAGGCCCCAAGCCTAGAATCATTCTGCCATCTATAGGACAGGTCAGGTGAAGTTGACCCCTTGGGTCAATCAACCTCTAAATTAGGTCACAACATCAAAACATCTAAAGTTCAAGTGAGAACCCTAAAGCACCTTTGAAATAAAAGTGGTAGACTTAAGAGGTCAAGGTCCCCATTCTGGTCTACCTGGAATCTCAGTGACAAGTGAGGTCGGGTGGGGGAAACCTTGTAACCCGTGGGGACGCTCTACCGTGTAGGGGTCATTGCGGGACTCTCCCTCTCTGGCTACCCAGGTAATTCTCAGGTGGACGATCTTCTGATCCAGGGGTACCATCCGCCCCGAACCTCCATAGTCATCCAAACGTCTTTGGGTGTCTTGATTGGGTCAAAAACATCTCCAGTCCCTCATCTTTTCTCTTTAGAGCACACACACACAATTTCAGTGGGACTTGTTATTCAGATCTAATAGCTTCATAACTTGATTCTACATCTTGATTTAAACTCCGATTCTACATCTTGATTCCACCACCTGACCCAAATATGCAGCCAAACCAGTTAGGACTACCATTCAAGAAACCTGAATATCGGAGATCCATGAGATATAGAATGATTGAGGATGCCCTGAAATTCTATGAAAAAGAAGGCAAAACCTCAACACCAGTAGAAAACATTCATGTTGATGTCCCAACAACCACAACCTTTATCATAACTTGTGCCCAAGTACTATTGGCAGAAGCCACAAAATGATCAACCCATGACTTGCTCATCACAGGATACATTGAGATAGAAAAACTGCACAATCTTGAATACCTTCAATGTATGACAAATCCTCGACTTTGGAAGCAACACCAAGATAGTCGTGAAAAATGGGAAGAAATAATGAGATTAGTAAAACAAATTATCAACCAAAACTACCCGTATATACCACAAACAAAAGATGAACCATCTTGGGACAACATCGAGGATTAATCTGATCTCGAGTTTGAGGCACAAAATGGTTGTGGATTCCCAACCCAGATGAAATACAATGTGCCTGATATTAAAGAAGGTTGGGAAGCTCCAAATGCAGGAAAATACCATGTTGAGCCCACTCTAGACCATGAATCACCAGGCTTAGAATCCCAAAACTCCTGCAAGAATGAGAGTAGAACTGAACCTCTCGAGGGTGTAAATTCCATCCCTTATTCTGATAAGGTGACCTTCGAAGGTTATTCAGACCTAGATTCTAGTAATTCAACCCACATCCTAAGCCCAGGATCTAGATCTGAAACCTATTGGGAAGATTTCAAGGCCCCATATGAGGAAGATCAATCTTTCAATGAAGAATATGATTTTGGGCCTCTATTTGATGAATATCCCTTGCCAACATCCTCAGAGGAACTAATCGATTTTTTGGAAGTCATGCCAATTTACGATACAGAAACTGAGAAATTGGATGAGTGAGGTTTTAATTGGGTCAGCCCTATCAGCTTAGAACTTGAGCCTCTACCATATAAGGACACCTTTTTAAGCTCAAAATTAACATCTAGGCTAGACCCTAGTCAGGCTGCTGAATCTACAACATATGATTTATTCTATGGTGGAACTCATGACCTTGAATCTCATTCAGATTTTGATTTTCTCAAACTCTCTGACGATTTCAAATCTGACCATAACATCAGAGAAAATCTGCTTCCTGATTATAACAAGCCAATTCTCTTTGAAGCCACCTGCTCCACATATACAGAACCAATAAAAACTTGTTCTCTACCCCGACCCACAACCGAACTCAATTTCTATTCCGATTCACCTCTCACTGAGCCATTTGTAGATGATTCAACTCCATATCTATACCTAGTATCGGGTATTGATTAGACCGAAAAATAGGAGCCATCATTCTTTGATCACCCCTATAGGGTTTCCACACCATGCACTGATTATTTTTCGGAACACTACTTTGAACAGGCTGATTCGACTCAGCCCAAACCTGAGTTTTCACTTCCATATCCATCTGAAATACATTGCATATGGTGGGTTCCGCATCTGTTGATCTACATCTTTCAACCCACCAGACTTATTGGGTTTGGGCTGCATCATCAGCTTACTAATCTTAACAAGCACTTGGTTGGACCAACCAGGCTCTTAATTAAGGTGCTTGTTTTACAAAATTTTGCTGATTTGACCACTCCCTCTCCACCCCATGTTCTACTCGGCTGAAGGCATCAAATTTAGCGCTCAACCGGAGGAAACTCGTCATTCCAAAAAATAGAGACTCGTCTGATTATCCATCCGTACTTCACATCCATTTCACCTTGAGTTCAGCCTTAGACAGTTGATCTCACCTTTGGTACACGTACCAGAGCTTGAAATCATCCGCATCAGTCATTTCCGACCTGTTCACCCACCCGATGTATCCTGTTCTAAGTCCTTGACCTCAACACTATTTCACACCCTCTGTTTACAATGAGGACATTGCAAAACTTAGGCATGGCGGGGTGATAAAGTGCATACATACAGAACCAAGAAAAAAATCAGAAGGATTCTCACAAAAAATTCACATATATCAAAAACACAAAAAAAATTGAAAAATTATGAAAAAGAACAAAAAATTGGAGGAGGGAGGAAATTTTGTGAGCCACATAATTATAAGGAGAAGAAAAAGAGCAAAAATGACAAAAAAGAGCACAAAATGAAAAAGAAAAATAAATAGTCATTAGTAAGAGATTAAGGACTAGTTGAAGTTCTAGACCAGATTAAGAAAAGAGAAAGAAAAGTGCTAAGGAGACATAACAAGAGATTAGCCGGAATGCTGGTCTTAGGCCTCTTGGGCTAGATTCTTTAGCTTAATAATTCACGTATCCGCTAAGATCTGGATAATCCTCAAGGGGTTGAGGAAAATACGAAGCTTAAGTATTAGGTATAAGGCTTAGGAAGTATTCAGCCTCGTTAACTGACCTTCGGTGTGCAGGATTCGGTAACCTAAGCACCCCAATTCACACACAATCTGGTTCAGTGTTCATAAATATCAAAATCATGCAAAAGTGTTTAATGTTCTGAAAAAGTCACCTAGATTAGGAGCGGCCGATCAACACAAGTTGATTTGGACAAGTTCCCGGGGCGGAGATGCTGGAAATTCCCCTCGAAGATGAGTAACAGCATATCATCTCCTCGGTGCTTGTCTCTTAGGATATTTAAATATCCTACTGGGGGCATGTAAGCACTCTGCTAGTTCAGATATCATGCGCGGCATTATCATGAAATGTCGATCGCCAGGGTCTGAATTCGTCCATGGAACGCCATGGGTGGGATTATCTCGAAATCTCGAAAGCCAGGGTTCTGGGGGTTGCCATGGGTGGTGTTATCTCGAAGCATCGATTGCCAGGGACCCTTGAGGATTGATGATGGGGACGAGGAATTCGATACAGACCGTGTTGAGAAGCCAATTCGATGATAGAAATAAAAAGAAAAGAGGGAGAAAACTCTCCAAACAAATAAATCTTTGGTCTTTCTCTTACAAAAACTCACTACAAACTGAACCTAGTCAAAAAATGTCTCAAGCGCGGGTGCTTTAACCGCGGAGTCCAACAAACCCTAGGATAGTTTTTGCGGGCCTTAAAAACCTTTGCGGAGGACTGAGGCTAAAGTGGGTCAGGTCCGAATTTTGGTTAGTACTTGAGTACCTTTAGGCCTATTATTGCCATTCTGACCTAATCACAAAAGAAAAAGAAAAGCACTTATCATAACTAATGACAGACACTTAGGGTCTAGAATAGAAGTTAAAACCTTGAAATTTTGCTAAGGGACTAGCAAAAGCTAGGCATGGGGGTATGATGAGAGCCTCATCATGAGCCATAACTAGCTCATTTTGACCCACTAAATAGAATAAAAGCTCCTACATAACTTAGAGGAGGGATTAATTGGAGGAATAAGTGTTCTGAGAAGAAAACATGAAATAAAGGTTAAAACTGCAATTTTATCATTGCAGTGCATAAATGGGATTTCTCAAGGGAAAAACATAGGTTAACTGGTCTGAATAAGAGAAAAAGTGGGTTGGTTCAATCAGAGATGGGTTTATGTACAAACCAGGAATTAAATGACATCTTGTAACCCTAAAATAGACTCGCTTAATTCAACAAGGTTCTGGTCAGGATAAAAATCAATTAAATCCTCTAAAAATCATGAAAAAATATCCCATAGGGTTTAGAACATTCAATTTGGCCTTTGTAACCTAGTTTGACCTAGATTAGGGTCCTAGCTCATCAATTGACCTAATTTGGGTTTTTATGCAAAATATCCAATCAAACGGGGTCAAACCTAAAATCCAACTTCACCATTGGATTCCTTAGATCCAAATTAGGTTTGTACCAAAGCTTGGAAGTAAGGGGAGGTCATCTTGACCTACTTTGCAAATGAGTACACTCAATTACATTTTGGTCCCTATCTTTTGAAAGCCATTGCATAAACCCCCCTCACTTCCTCGCCATTCTTACAAGCAGGTCCCTCCGCCATTGTTGGGGAGAGATCCTACTCCGGCAAGGAATAGAGAGGGAATACTCTCTGATTCCTCAGAGATCTCCTCCTAGATTTGGAAGGGAGATTCTCTGAGGAATTCCCTTCCATCTGAACTCAATCTTGATCCCAGATTTGCACCCAATCTCTTGTGCGAACGCATGAGAGATTTGGGTCTCTTAACTACCTTCCATCTCCGGCGAGATGTCGGTGGCAGAAGGCTTGCCCTCCACGCACCAGAAGCTCGGCTAGCACCTATAAATTAACCCCCAACTCCGGTCGCTCCTCCTCAGCTCGACTTGGCCGGGATTCCACCTCAATTTCCTCTTCTTCTTCTCTGGCCAAGGGGTCCAGCGAGCTCTGACGAGCCCTTCTCCTCTTCCTCGTCGCTCTGCCACAAAACTAGTGGCAAAGCCATTCTCCTCATCCTCCTCCACATCGCGCAACACCCGCGCGAGCCACCCTAATCCCGTCGTCGCCGCTGTCTTCCTCCACTAGATGCTTTCTTCTCCGGCGACAACAGATACTGCCATCCACCTTCTCGCCCCCTTCTTCCCTTTAGTTAGGTTAGAACTACTCTTCTCTATCCCCTCTTTCATTTCCCTCATCTTATTTCACCAAACGCCCCTCGACTGCCGCTGTCCACCGCCACCTTCCTCATCTCCGGCCACCCTCTGGCGAGACACTCCCGTCACTCTGCAGCCCCACATGTCTCGCCGGCCATCGCATAACCTCCACCTCACCTCACTGAACATCCTCCATCGGTCCACAGACCCTGTACGCCTCCACAACTGCCCCCTGACGAAACCCATCCATCCGGCGACGAGGAGACCTAGGCACACACTCCTAGGCCACCCTGTGGCCTGCCACCTAGCGCCTCACCTTCGTCGTGACACGGCGAAGGTGCTCCTGTGGTATGATTAAGCTAAAAGGCTCTTTTTGTGTCAGGAAAGTTTCACGCTCCAGTAGCCATTAACGGTGACTCGAGGAAGCTACTTGCTTGCTCCAGGTTGCGAGACTTCAGGGTTCCAGGTCCAGCTAACTCGGGGAGGCTCCGCGAAGGCATCTGCTCCAGAGAGTGGCATCGCGAAGCCTGCAGTGCTACGATTGGAGGATGGACTCCTGTGGGCGTGCGCGAAAGAATGGTGGAACAATAGTCCCACCTCGGTAAGCTGTGAAGCACGGGAGTGGTTTAAATTGATTTTATGCTTTTGGCTGGTTGCCTTCGAAAGCACATGGGGTGAGGTCCCTCACCTATACTCACCGCCTCGTTTGTGAGCTCACCACATGGATCTGGCGACCCGACCCAACACCCTCCTGAGCACTCCTCACGCACCACACCCACGCTGGTGTACCTGGACCCCGGCGCGTGACCCGACCCGTTTACCCGGCTCTAGGAGAGCGTGGTGAAGAGTGATACACAGAGAGAGAGAGGTGCGCGGGTGTGGGTAGAGGGATAGGTTTTTCTCCTCTTTGGTTTGTGCAGGGAAGGCAGAAGGGAGAAGCGAAGCTGACACTTAGTCGCTGCTAGCAAAGGAAAAGAAGAAGGAAGGAAGCCTTCACAGAGGAAAAAGTGAAAGGCAAGGCAGAGGGAAGAGGCGAAGGAAAAAGAGAAGAGGAACTAAAGAAGAAAGAAGAAATAAAGAAAGGTAAAAACAAGCAGAAGAAGAATGGAAGCTGAAGGCAAAGAAAACAGAACCAAGGAAGGGAGAAGAAGAAGAGAAAGTAGAGCCAAAGAGAAGAAGACCGGCAGGAGAAAGATACTGCAGGAGAAGAAAGAAGCAAGGCAACTATAGAGAAGAAAGAGGAAGCACAAAGAAGAAAGGAAGAAAATTAGAAGAAGGGAAACATCTTTTAAGACATCTGATCCCATGATCAACCATCCAAATTCCTTCTTTTTGCCACAATTGACTTTTAAACATATGCATTTATATATTTTGAATTAAGTTTTGAGTAATTAAGTGTTCAATTACATTCTTGAGATTAGCAATAAATTCCAATTGCTCCCTGTGTTCGACCTCGGATACTTAGGTTTTCAAGTAATAATCTTTATTTGTTGACAACGCTTGATCACCTATACTACGACGTAACTAACCATTAAAACACGATCGAGATCCCGTCAACACTTATCGCCTCAAATCACTTGGGGGGTGAGGTCCCCCACACCCTCACTCGCCTCGTTCACGACACTAACCTCGCAGATTTGGTCTAGTCCGACTACTCACCTAAACCGTGTGCGCTCCTTGGCTGCAACCCACGCCTGTAGCCTTGGACCCAGGTGTGCTCTTGGTCCGAATACCTGATAACCCAGTACTGTTGGAGACTCTAGGAGAGCATGACCCAAGGAGAGAAAGAGAGGAGAGTCTGTGTGGGGTAGGGGAGGGTTTTTCTCTTTGGAAAGTTGGCTAACACTTAGCCAAATCTAAGAACCTTTCCCCTATGCTTGAAAAGAAGGGAAGAAGAAGAAAAGGGAAAGTAGAAGAGAGAGAGCAGAGAAAGAAAGGAGAGGAAGAGAAGAAGAGTCGCAGCAGAAGAAGTGTCTGTGAAGGAAAAGAAGGAAAGCAAGAGAAGAAGAGAAGAAGAAGAAATCAAAGAAAGAAGCAAAGAAAAGCACAGCTCATCAGATTTTTAAGGCATCTGATTGAATAATCAGACGGCTGACTTGAGTTTATTTCATTCATAACTATTGAGTTCCATTAGATATTATTGTAGGGAGTATTTGGTGATTCAAATCACCATTTTACTTCATTCTTTTTGCAATCTGACACTTAATCTTATTGCCACATTATTTTGAATCAATTTCTGATTATAATTTCTTATCTCTATTGTTTTAAATTGCAATTTTGAGAACTGAATTCCTACTTGCTCCTAGTGAATGACCTCAGACTTTTTCGAGTATAAATTTTATCTATTTTTCGTGAGATTTCGACTATACTGCAACGTAACGATTTAAAACCTGATCTTGTGTGAACAACAGTTGACTTATTTAATAGTCTAGAGATCTATAGTCTGCAGTACTATACTACATGTAGCACCAGATGAGTGTAAGCCACCAAATATAAATCCATTCAACTCAGCATCTCCTACCTAAGCCAAAATGCCAGGGTCAAATTATAAATCATTTTCTACTTTATCCTCGAGGGAAGTAGTTGCCTATCCTGGTAGAATTTTATCAAGGGTTAAGTATGAACTTCAAATGCAAGTTGGCTTTTCACTTAGATCTGTTACCCAGGCTATTATCATTTCACATTCGTCTATATTTCTAAATTTTTGGAATAAGGAAAGAAGAAATCTTTTGGTCACTTCCATTATTTTCCACTTTTGCTAAGGACTAGCAAAAATTAGGCATGGGACATTTGATGAGACCACATGTGCAGGCTAATTAATTGCGTAAATGCCTAAATATTATGATAATGTCTACATTTATAAAGCATACTTTGATATAGAAATAGATTAGTGCTTGCATATTTTACTTACATTTATATAAGATAGCATATATATTCTAGGGGCATGCATGCATTATATGCATCATTTTATTATTTTCTTGTAAATAACCCTTTTCTTTTTTCCACCAGCAAGACCCACCGATCACAACGGGATCGCCTCCTCGTTGGCCTCAATAGATAGCCCACCCAAATCAGCCGAGTCCTACGTAGCAGCCTCAATCGCCTCGGGATCTTCACCCATCCGATGGAGAGTTGACGATGATTTCTTTAAAAAAGGAGTCTTGTGTGCAGAAGGAGGGTTGATCTCCTTCCCCCTGGTGGGGCTCTTCTCCTTGGCCGCCACCGTGGATGTAGCGTGCACTGTGGGACCTCTGTGAGCTTCTTCATCACCTTCTCCACACACCCACCGTTGCCCTTCGCCTGCCGTGGTGAGCGCGTTGACAGAGCGCACACCATCACCGCCACAAACACCATCCATCACCATCGTGTGCAAAGCACCTCCCGTGCACCGCCACACCCATCACGTACCATCGTTCCCTTGTGCATCCTTGCGCATGAACCCTCGCTCCACCATCCTCATGCGCTAGCAATGCCACCACAACCACCATCACCCCTTAGCCAAAACCCACCCCCGCCCCTACTTCTTTGTCTTCTTCTTCTTCCTCTTCTTCCTTTCCAGACACCCATACCTTCTCCCTCAAGTGCACTATTCATCTCCTTCACAGAGAAGAACCCAAACTCGGTCGTGACTGCCTCCGCATAGCCACCACCACCGGTCAAGTCCCTCGTTGTCAACATTGCTGGAAAGCTTGCCTTACTGTCGTCGAGACACCCACGCGACCGCACAGCCTCCAATCTGTTCCCAATCTCGACTGTGTAGCCCATCGTCGCCAGCCTCTCCTCCTCCCACCAGCGACCTCCGACCGCCACTCGTTGGCGTGTCTCCACCATCACAAAACCTCTCCTCTGGTGCACCTTCTTCGACGAAGCCACTAACCAATGAACCCTCCACGCGCACATGGAGGAGAGAAGGGAAATCCCCTGTTTCCTCTTGCATTAAAAATTACGAATATTGCCATTTCCACTTTTACTATTATTTTATTTAATGAATTAATATATTGAAAGGAAACTACATTAATATCCATCTATTTTTGATTAATTACTTATGGCTGAATTCTCCTCATGAATGATATTAAATAAGGGATATTAGATATAGTGAACAGGCTCTATCATGTAGGAAATTAATATTTACGGGATACTTGTATCAAGATCACTATTTTACTTGGTATTATATTGTGGTGATTTTGCTTGTGCACTCTTACATTATTGATTAATTGTTTAGAATGAGAACTTATGTTGAAAATTAGTTGCATAAGTTAGCTTGCACACCCATTGAGTTTCCTAAATAATTGAGGCACCACTCACTAGTTTAATAGGCTAATTCCTCCCCATGGAGATGACCTAACTATTTTCGTGGTTAGTTTTTTAATATTAAATGTTTTGAAGAGTGATTTTCTATCATGCAACGAACTATAATGACACGTCATTTTATGTTAAAATTTTTATCGAAAACGAAGATCACTCTTTCAGTAATCAAGATAAAGAGATTGTTAATTATGCAGTAGGCAGAGATTGCTTTATCGTTTAAACTTTCAATGCATGTTATTAGGCAAAGTCCATCAATTATGGATGATGTAAATCATTTATCCCTCGAATAGTTTATTGCATAAGGTTGATGCATTGCAGTTGTCCATGCCATGCAAACACATCTATGCCTTATTTTTTGTGTTGCATAGCGTTGCTGCATTGTAGCCATCCTTGCTACATAAACACATTCCATGGGGTTTCCTATATTTTCTCACTAGGTAGCCAAACTAGCACCATCTAATTGTATGTTAGACTTGACCTCAAGTTTTCAAGCTGTCATCATTTCCTATAGAAAATGTTATTTGAATGCATCCTCCGTATGTAATAGGAATGGGAATCAAATAATATGTCATGCATTTAAAATAAATGAGTTGTAATTAAGAAGTTAAAAAAGTTTGCATAACTTGCATAATATAGAAATGAAACATAATGGCGTCAACATTTGATAATAGGAATATAAGTAATTACTAAACAAGACCACATAATGTTTCTATCAGCACAAATATTATGAAATAATGTCAATTCATACAAGAGGTTGTCTACATCACGCAAGCATACAATTGACAACCAAAATGGGATATACCGTTCATCAAATTACATAGACGACAAAGATAACATAGATTAAATAAGATTGCATTAATGTAGTAGAGAAAATGACATGTAGATTCCACTGACGATCCACATTGCAAGATGATGACGATGGGGATTCTAACTGATGATTTCATTTGTTTCAAGATTGGAAATTGAAGTTCCCACAACCTTTTGTAGTTCACATTAACCTACAAGATGAATAATTTTTAGGAGTATTGCAATAAGTAAAATAAATAGAATAAGTATAAGACAACGAATTTTACATATTCCTACTGGACTGGATACCCGAATGATACCATTCTATTTGATATCCCACCAACAACTTGGGTCAGCCAACAAATCCATCATCAAGTGATAGGTCCTCTTCAAAAACTTCCGGTGATTTCTCATAGTAAGTCATGCATTCCTCGTGAAAGCACCACTAACAAACTCCCCATGAAATTTCCAAATTTTCAATGTGTAGACGAGGCATTCCTAGATTGAAAAAGTTGTGAAAATGACAAACAGCTTAGAATAATTTTGTGTGGGAAAAATAATAGGAAATTAGCAGGATTCTTCGTCTAGAAAAAGTATCAAGTATGCAGCATAGCAACAGTGGGAATAAATCTTTCTTCTCATAGAAAAAGACATTTTAGTACAACAACCTCTTCTACATACATTATGCAACATTTTCTACTTATTTAAGATGACGTAATAACACTTTTGGGAATATAATAATCAATTCTTCATATAGTCTTGTTCTTCATCGTAACTTTCTCCATAAAATCCACCTTCCATTTTAATGCTTGTATTTCTTGTTGGTAAACATGGAGCTATTACTCTATTACCATCCCCTTCTCTTATCCTCTCATTACTAGTAGCAAACATCATAATAAATCATGTCATAAATGTCAAACTCGACGTTTTGGGATTTTGACATCAACTTGAACTCAAGAGGGGACTTCTAAAATCCACATCCATAAACAAAATATAAGGACGTGGTTTAGCCGAATGCTATAATCGAATGGTACTAAGATGGAAGCTATGTCTTATGCTTTTCTCACAAGGACGTTTGTAGTATAGGCTATCTATGATAGCATCTACTCTTATCCTCAAACACAACCTCGCACAAATGTCCACAATTGCTTCCATGTGTTGACAATCCATGCGAGATAGGCATTCCTATAAGCTAAGAACTTAAGAAAAGTAATACAAATATTCGAAATGTAAACGTTATTGGAAGTTAATTCGATAATAGGTCACCACAAGTCCCCATCAAAGTTACGCTCAAAGGGTATGTCATACACGCAAGTAACACATACAGTAAGTTCAAAATAGTACATAGACTACATCAGGACCTACTTAAATTACAAGCCATGCATACAACATATTTACTAATCGTAGTTGATGCATTTGATGTGAGATACCAACTCATCAACTATTGTGTCAGCCTTTGCTTTCAACTCCTCCAACTCGCACTTTAGCTTTTCCACCTCTGCATATGTGCACTGTAACTACGCTTGCTCGGTAAAGTTGGATCTTGCCTGTAGCCTCCCATACCGTAGGACCATGAAGTTACGTTTCACCTTCATCGTGTGAAAGTTTATGAAGTTCTCTTGTGTTGGTTGTTTGCAGTTGCATCCTCTGATTGGAATGAAGTACAATACATTAACTTAATCCAACAGTCAAGATTATGATGAACGTAATAGTTTATACATTTACTTCATCCCCCCAAGGGGAGACATAAAATAGATAGTCTAGGGGATCCGTATTTCTAAGGTTCTCCTATTTGAAAATCAGCTTGCATGGTTCCCAACATAAGCATCATGCCGGTGATATTACTCTCCCCATCAAAATGAGTTGTCTCGATTTATGAATTTCATGATTACGATTCGAAAGGCATGGAAAGTGACAATTTGCAATGACTACTTAGTTACTTAAATCACGATAGACACGGCTTGAAATATTTCAAAGACATAAATGGGCTCCAGCACAGTTCTTAGGAATTACATAGACAAGCTCATATATAAGCAAATGCTGCACGCAACACTGTATATCATGAGAAGAAAAATTGACAAACAATACATTATGCACATACATCAACCTTGTGCATTTCTCATTTGCAACTCCTACATTATATAAGTTATTAACTCCCTAATCTAACTACCCCTTCAAACATCTGCCTAAATTAATGTCATAGATAGCTTAGGTATTGTGTCCCAAGGGTTATTCATCTTGGGAAGTGGTTGTCACTCTCTAGTTGAATCTTCACATGGTGTCACTTTTGGGTTTTTGTTGTAAAATTCATCCCATCCCCCATCTCTCAACAAGTAGTTGTAAATCACGCAACATGCAACGACTACATCTTGATGGACCTTAACGTAGTAGGAGGGGTACTACAGGTAGAGAAATCCCTTTTTTAAAACAACAAAATGCCTTTCAACATAATTCATGATCTTCACATGACAATGGTTAAATAGGTTCTTTTTATTATGATACCTATTCGTGTTGCCCTGGAGTTGTACTTGACGATATGATAATTAACATTTATGGATGGTAAGAGGAATTGATGGGTATTAGCATACCTACAATCCACAAGATACACTCGACCCGACGATACTAGAATGTTGTCAGCTTGCACTGCCCAATGAAGTAGCTATGTCAGCAGCGAATCCCTTCCTAGCCAATAGCAATGTACTGTATTGAGAGATTCAATAATGCAATACATATTACATTTAGTAAACACCAATATACCTCCCAGCTTCCTTAGGGTTGGTACATAACACAATATGTGTTCCATATAATTCCCCAATTACATCTTGCAAAGATTGGATCATAGAGTTAAAGATGTTGTTCATTGTAAAGCAACAATACTAATGATTATTGATGTAAAGCACCTTACCTTGAAATAGGGATAAAGCTCCTTGTTCCTCCTTATCTTGTTTGAAACTAGTGCAGAATCATTAGGAAGGCTAATGAACTCAAAGTAAAGCTTCTTTATAGCTCGAGTAACTTGCATGTAGTAATTACTTATAGGTCTTGGTGATTGCTTGAATCTTTCATGCATGTTATGATTTGTAGCCCCATACCCAACACTGTATAAGAAGATTGCAAGGGCCTTATTTGGATGGATCTCTTTAGTGGATTTAAGGTACTTCCTCTCTGATAACATGTCTCATAACTTGATATGAGCTCGAAGCTTTCCATTCAAAACATATTTGTGGCCACTCATAGTGTCCTTCTAGAACTCTATTTAACCACACAAATCCATTTAAATCTCCATTGTGCTTAGATATGTGCAGAACATGTGTACTTCGTTGGATTTCATTAGAAATGTAATGCATTGTTTCTTTGAACATGAGTTCTACGATTGCATCTCCTAACTCATTACTATCGACAGAATGTCTAGCAAGTTCCATCTATTATAAAGTTCCTAAATGAATAAAATGACACAGTAAGTCTTTCATTATAGATAAGTTTCAAACATTCATAATCAATTAATAGAGACAACATCATTATGAAGGTAACATAATCTTCCATAATCACTACAACATATGCAACAACATGATCTCTATAACAAAGCACCATCCTAATGTACATAATCATGACACCATGTTGCAATCTTGATAACTAAGACACCACAGCACAATCTCCATAAGAAAACATGACACTAGCGAACGAAGTCAAATATCCCCATTCATCACCATCTTGACCAACTCCATCAGATACTCTGCACTACCATGCAAAAACACCCTCATGATATATCTAAAAGATGGATATGCAAGGCAAGAAGTCATCCTTACTCTTGGAGCTACTAGCAATGTTACGACCCAAGGCCCCACCCTAGTAAGAAACCAAGTCAATTTATGAATTTCCTTAAGATCCATCGTATAAACATAGAATAACAATTTCATTCATAGTGCATTATGTAAGAGTTAAGATTTTTTAGTGCATTTAACAAGTTAATTAAAGCCTTAATTAGTTGCTTAATGGTAGATTAAGAGGCCTTGGGTGTAATCTTTCCATTTCATATTTTTAAAGGTGGGTGGCTTGAGAAAGAAGCCTCATTCTTATTTTGGCTTGCGAAGGAAGCCTTATTCTAGTTTTAGCTTGCAAAGGACTCCTCTTTCTTCCCCTCCAAGCCATACCTCCCCTTCTTTTGTCCCAATGTGAGAAGAGAAGGAGAAGAGCACCTCCTCCTTCACTCTCTATCATCGGCTAGCCACCACCCTCGCCGACCTTCGTTGCCTCCATTGCTAGAGGTGTTGCTGTAGCTGATGTTATTGCTATTGCTATTGTAGCTGTTGTGGCTGCTACTGCATGAGAAGAAAAGAAAATAAAGAAGGAACTCAAATCTAAGGTAGGGATTTTCCCTTCTTGATACCTTATCATGTTTTCCTATGATTAAGAGTATGTTTTGGGGTTAAAATCAGCATTTGCATGTGGAGATTTGATGATCGAATGCTTTGTTTTATGCCTTGGTGGGTTAAATTTGTGGTAATGTGATTTTTCTACTTAAGGGACACCCTAATGTTTGGTGATGAGTTTCTTGTGTTTAATATGGTTCCTATTTGCATGGGAACTGATTGCGCAGCAATCATAGGTCTTAATTGACATAGATTAAGCTAGGACTTAGCATAAGTTAGGGCTATTCATGCATACATATGCATTATCTACATCTTTACTGCCCTTCTTTAGCT
This sequence comes from Thalassia testudinum, assembly GCA_037157565.1. Classification (NCBI taxonomy): domain Eukaryota; kingdom Viridiplantae; phylum Streptophyta; class Magnoliopsida; order Alismatales; family Hydrocharitaceae; genus Thalassia; species Thalassia testudinum. Next base: position 139,989,899 of record JAZHRO010000063.1, read on the forward strand.
ATGCATGAAATAATGTTATACTGTGCTGATTAAGTATATTATGTCAATTGCAGGGAATAAGCTGATCAGGAGTTGGATCTGAAGCTGGATCAAGAATAATAGGAGTTGCAGCAGAGTTGGAGCAGAAGGCTTAGATTAGATGTAGGAATAATAATGTAAGGGAGTTAAAGGTTTGCTATGCTATTAAGTAGGAATAAAGCAGTAAAATGTGAAGAACTTAGGTCCATCCTAGCCTTAGGATAGCCTAGAGACTTCCCCAAGCCTTAGCCACCCTTAGATTAGGTCACGACACCCTAGAAAGCCCTAAAACCCTAGTTCCAACCCTAATCTGGATGTCCAGATAAGTTATAGGATGTCCAGGACCCTTATCCATCTTTCGCACACCTCAAACCCACTTCTGCAGTGTTATTGGACGTCCAGACACTTTGTCAGACGTCCAATTTCTATAGAATACCCAAAACAGAATCCAAAATCCCTCCTAACTCTGATTGGACGTCTAGACAACAAGTCTGGACTTCTAATTTTTGAGTATAAGACGTCTGACACTATTATTAGATGTCTGATACTGCTCTCCAGTTCCTGTTTTGAGATTTAAGCCTTGATCTTGGATCTCTAGGTCCCTAAACCCAATTCCAACCCCATAGGAACCTAAATTAAGGTGCCCTAACTCTAGTACATCACCTCTAGACCTCCCTAAGGACCTAATTAGGTCCTCACTAAACCTAATTGACTTGGATCTTAGTCAATTCCACCAGCCTATTCAATTGGACTCATTGAGTCCAATTGAGCCCTGATCTCAGCACACACTATCCAATTGGACTCAGTGAGAGTCCAATTGACCTAGACCTAAATTAATTGAGTTGTTTTACTCTCAATTAAGTTTCCACACACCCAATTAAACTTGTATTAAGTTGAATTGGACTTTACCTTAGTGAATTAGGTTTTATAACCCTAATTTGAGACATACCATGACCTAAACCCACTAGAACCTAACCTAATCAACCTAGCCACCTACGTTTCGACCCACACACACCATCCACACGAAAATACCTAGCCTAGAGTTCTCTAGAACTCTCTACCATGTGTGGTTGCCTTGGTTGCCAAAATTAGCAACCAAGAGCCATTCAATTTTTAGATCCACATTTAGTGGATCTACAAGCCACCATCCATCCTATCTCTCTCACTCTTCCATGAGCTCCCACCATAGGCCTCTCTAGAGAATTCCATAATTCTGTAGAGAGCTTCGCTTAGGTCTATAAAAAGACCTAAGGGGTGGCCATTTGCACCCATTCACTTCCTTGGCAAATTCACTCCATTGGTGCCATTCACGCCACCTCCACTTAGCTAGCCACTCCACCTCCACGAGCTCACTACCACCACCATGGAGGACATCATGCCGGGATGCTGGATCACTCCTCCCTCTCTCCAAGGGTCAACCTAAGCTACATTGGCCGCCCCTCATTCTCTTCCCGACCACTTTAAGGCCATCGGGGACCACCCCTGAATGCCCTCTATTCTTATAGATTTAATTCATGCTCTTTATAATTTTATTGCTTTTATTTACTACTTAGTAGTGTAGTCTTATTTCTCCCCGAATGATGCATGCGAAATCCCCCTATCAATTCTTGTATGCGATCATTTTCTGGTAGCTAGGTTTAATTTTCAAGCATTTATGTACAAGCTTTCCTCTAGATTCCTTGTGCAAAAAACTCTCCAATGAATGAATGAAAATGCATTTTTATATATATAGATCTCTTTATGTGTTTGAAATCCCATGAGCTTATTGATTAATATTATATTTGGGTGATTCAAGTTGCCTGTTCTAACTCCTAATATTCTTGCAACTAGGCATGTCATACTTCAATATGTAATAATCATAAACCGGTGTGTGATTTTAAACGAAGTAGAGCGGAAAAAAAATCGATTTCAAAAGTAAATCAAATGCCTCTCAGAGATGAACGACCAGGACTCAAGTCTCATAATCTTTACAAACTTAATTTTTGACTAACATTTTTGTGTGACTATACTACGATTTTCGATGATTTAAAAATGTGCAAGAACGGAATTTGTCAGGAACTTATGGTCAAGGTTTCATAATTTTTAAATGTTGCTATTGTTGTTTTATTTCTACAAAATTATTAAATGGATTTTCTATTATATGTTGTAAGTGTATGGATTAAAGCGAATATAATCTTTCACAAAAAAGGCTAAATGCAATTTCTTCCCATCCTACAAATTTTGACTTGGTTCAGTAGTCAGTCAAGAGCATGCAGGGTACTGCACTAGTGGGTGGAACATAAGTGAGAGGCACTATTTAGCTTCTGTTGGTTTTACTATGGCTCCTTACTTTAACCCATTCAATTGCTAATGTGGACTGGGTTTAGCTTGAGCCTTTTGGTACCATTTCTTTTCTTTCACATACTATTCTCTATATTGAATCTTCATTCTATTATTTGTTAAACTATCTATTGGTATAGAAAGTTAAGTAGCATATGAATATGAATATTATGCTGTAGTGGAATGATTAGAGTCACTTTAGGTAGCACTTGTAATGAGGATATCCTTATCCTTATATATCTTTCACATTGTAGTCCAATCATCTTCCTGTTCGTCCCGCCTCATGTTGTGGAACAATTTATGGTCTTGTAGGCATTGAGAAATTAGAGGACATGGAATTGGTCTATGTGTCTGTGGTGTTGGGTTACATGAGCGCAAAACTCCTTTCCACATTATGATCTTAAGGATTTTGAGGGTGGTTTTAGGCACAAAGGTTTTAAATAAAAAGCAAGAAGAGGGATAGATCAAGCAATTGGTTGCTATTATGGGTTTTTATGTAGATCATTACCTTTAAACTTGTGCAGTTATATTGTGAATTCATGGGGTGTACCCACTTCTCTGTTATTTGTGTAATTTGGTGGTGAACGTGGGTAAACAAATGGAATGGTTTCCCTTAATTTCTCTAGTTACTTATGTTCTTTCCATGCTTGTAAATGCCTAGAATGTTGTCCTAAATGGGTGGTGTTCAGTGATAAACATGGGTAATCAAATGAAAGGTTTAAAGTTGAGAATTGGGGCTGAAGACACCGAGTACTGGTACTAGTGACTAGTATTAGTACTAATTAGCTCAACATGAGCTAGAAAGGGACTTAAGTCTGCTATTGAAGGCACCTTGTATTAGTAATGGTGACCCGTACCGGTATTGGATGAGTTTAGTAACCATGGCAGTAGGTGTCCAGAATTGATGTTGTCTAGATTACATGAAAAGTTATGAATGGTGCCTAGTACTAGTACTGGTGTTTAGTGTCGGTTCTGGATGGTATTGTGGTATTGTGCTGTGGGTGCCTAGTATTGGTACTTGGACTCGGTACTGGTATGGGCACACTATGGCTTGGTTGGGACAATGGGTAACCCCCCTGGTATCTAGGATTAGAGCTAGTATTGGTGTACCTATTCCACCCTGCTTGAACCCTAAAAAGAAGATTAAAAGTTAATTGAATTTGGTTAAGGGGTTGAATTTAGAATGTTGGGATATGGGGTTTATTGGTTCAAAATTGAGCTGGTATGAGTGTGTATTGGTGGTCATGTTTGTAGGTGGTTTAGCGATGCAAAACCTGGATTTCAGGAATGAAAGGTGGGTTTTGTAGCTCTGAATTCGGATTGCATCCTGACCTAACGATATGTCAGGTGGCTGCTGGAGGGTTTCCTAACGTTAAGTAACAGGTTCCTAATGTTTGGTAGTCTGTTGGAATTGCTAATTGACCTTAAATGTGGGTTTTTGACACCAGGAATCCCAAGTAATGATGGAACCTAATTGGGGGTCTAGTAGGTGCCCCATTAGGCAGGGGAAATGGTGAAACTATAGTGAAACCTTAGATAGAAAATGTGTGTGTGTGTATAAGCTTGAAGTATTTTAAATGGATTAAAAGCAATCTAAATTGGCTAAGTAATGACTTGAACCTCACATGATGATGTTTGTGCCTTGACCAGAGTCTAATAAATGGAATGCCTGGATCCTAAGGTCTTAAGTAAGACCCCAAGTGATCCACTAGGTCTCTAAGGCTTCATTCCGGACATGAAACCCAATGAAATTAAATGATATTAGATCAACTAGGTGTTGTAATCGAAAATAGTCATATTTAGGAAAATATTGCGTCGTAGTAAAATCGAATCGACATTTAAATTTTTTAAGTTGAGAAACGTGGTCTGAGGTCATTCGCAGGGAGCAAATGTTGCAGTTCAATCACTAATCAAATTTTAAAGCTTAGGAACTAGATACAAGTAATTTGAAAACTCTAAATCTTGTTCAGAAGTACAATGTTAGCCCCCACAGTTAATTCAATCTAAAAAGAAATTGTATCTCAATCATATAATGCTTGATCAAAATAATCACAAGAAATGCAATCAATGAAGCAAAACTATTAGGATATCATTTTAGTCCCTGGATATTTGCAAATTAATCCTTGAATCCTTGCATTTAGGTCCCTATTGACTGTTCTCTTCTCGTAAATGGGTCTATGTAAGATCTTCTTTTCCAAGTTGGTCCCTCAAATCATTTCTTCTTCATAGTCGAGTCCTTGTGAGCATCAAGGAGTATTAGCTCCTCTTCTCTTTGCGTGCATGTAGGGGGATAGTCTACTTCATTTCCGATGACCCACATTGGAGCTGAGTCGATGTCGAGGTCCTACGAGTTTCGAGGGCTGGCGAGTAGCTGAGAGAGGTCGGCGTAAGGTCAGCAATGTGGTGGTGTCTGATAAACGCCAGTTTATTATCATTCTTATGCACTAAAATAAACCTAGCTCTTAGGATTTTACTCTGCAAATGAGTTTTTGGGCTGCATTTAGGCATTAACTAGGTTAGGCATGCATTGTATTTTCTTTTGTTGTTTTAATGTGTTTTTGTGAGTATTAGGGATGAACAGATATACAGATCCCTAAAACCCTAGCACTCAAGAAGGCAATTGGTGAAGAAGGAGCTTAGACTAGCTGGGACTCAGCTTGATCCAGCTCACCATAGCTGCAACCCAGCTCACGTGGACTAGGGTTAACACATCCTAGCTCCATTCAGCTATTCTCAGCTGAATGGCAGCTCAAGAGAGCTCATCTTAGCTCACCCTAGCCCTGGTAAGCTTAGATCCAGCTCAACTTAGATGAGTCTAGCTCATCTCAACTCCCACTAGTCCACAGGGAGCTCTAGCTAGCTCAGCTGAGTTGATTGGAGTTCACCCCAGCTCAGATCCAGCTACATCTAGCTCCACTCAACTCCAGCCAGCTGAAGAAGAACTCATCCCAGCTCAGGAAGCTCAAGTCCAGCTCCCAGGGACCCAGCTTAGCTCAAGCTAATTGAGCTAAGCTGCCTTAGCCGTCTCAACCAGCTCAATCCTCCCTGGGAGCACCAGACCCAGCTCACCTCAACTCCATTCAACAAAAGCCAGCTCACTTTAGCTTGGCTTAGTAGCTAGCCAAGAACTAGCAAGCTAAGCCAGCTAGAGTAGCCCCATGTTGACCTCTTCAGCAGCTGCCTGCTCCACTTCAGCTCCAGATTCTTCAGAACTAGCTCCTCCCTCCAAACCCTAGCTCCAACACCTCCTCCTCTACTCCTCCATTAGCTAAGCTAGCTTAGCTTAGCTATGCTCCAACTTCCTTGGCTTGTACCACCCAAAAACCCTACCTAACAACTCCACCCAACTAGCTCCACCTAAGCTCCACAAAAGCTAACCTACTTGGCGCCAACCTAGCCTACCCACCACCTCTAAAAGACACCTAAAAGTGGCGCCAAAACCACCCTAACTACCCCCTTGTTGGCGCCACTTTTCCCTCCAAAAATTGCCTTCATCTCCACCACACATCTCCCCTTAAACCCATCTCCACCCCCCACATAATCCCACCTTCTAGAAACCTCAAAGTTGGTGCCAACCCATGGCACCTCTCCATGGTTGGTGCCACTTTTAGGTGCCTCTTGACCAACCCTAACTACCCCCCTTACACCCCTTAGGTGGCACCAACAACCCTTAACCCTAGGATCATCTAACCACCTCCATCCTTCCATCTTAACCCTCTAGTTCAAGAGGCACCTTAACCCCTCATCCTACCCTATAAAAGGACCACTACCCACCACCATTCAAGGCATCCTTGGCTAGCAAATTCACTCTCATATTCTACCTAGAAGCCCACGCCCAAGAGAGAAGAAGAAGAAGATTAAGGGGATATTCTGTTCCCTTAGTGCTTTCCCCTCTTCCCTTCTCTCTTGTGCCCACGCCAGCCAAAGGAGAAGCCAGGCAAGGAAGATCTTTGGAGGAGATCTTGAAGGTGGTCCACACCACCTTGGAGGATCTTTTGAGGGTGGTGCTCGCCCACCCCTTGGAAAAGAGCATTGAAGGTGGTAGCATCCACCTTGGAGGAGCTCTTAAGGAAGGAGAAGAAGGAGGCCCTCTTTTCAAGCCAAGGAGAAGCTAGGCTTGGAGCAAGAAGACTCCCTTCTTCACCAAATTTTCCAAGAGGATTTGTGTTTCTTTTATTGCTTTTATAATTTTTTATTTCTAGTAGAAGCATTCCTCTACTTGTCTTGGAAAAAGAACACAAATTCTAGTAAATCAAATTGCCTTCTTTTACTTTCTATTGCAATTGTTGTTTTGGTTCTAGCACTTGTGTCACCTCTTCTTCCTAATTATTCTAGGTCTCCACTTGCCTAGAGTGAGCTTAGGAAGAAGATATATCTATCTCTTAAGTTTTAGTTAAGTAATTATAGGTGTTAGTACTTTCCGCTACAATTTGCATTTTGCCCTCGTCTTTTCAAAATAAAAAAAAATTACATATTTAAAATACCAAAAAGAAAGTTGAGATGCATTTTTAGCAAGAGAATTGAATTTCAAATTTTTCCTCCTTGGACGACCCTAGATACTTCCCCTATCTAGGATATAAATTTAAAAGCATATGAGAATTCACGTGTTACAACGACATTAAAAACTTGCTTTTATAAATCACGTGTATTTCGCATTAGTGCGTTTTATCATCAATCTGAGGTGGCGAGGGTAGCAGATGACGACGTCGAAAGTGGAGATGGTGAGGAGCTCTGACGGTGATCGTTGGAAGCTCCAAGCTTCCTCAGGCCATGCGAAGAGGTTGGAGAGGGATCGCTTGAGCTCCAGGATACTTTGCGTGAGGGTTGTTGGCGATGTGGAAGGCGATGATGATGCCCCTGCGTCAGAGAAGATGGGTGTAGTCGGTGGTGGTGGTTTGGCATGAAAGGCATTGAAACTCCACATCAAAGGGATGAGGGGCTTTGCCACCCCTTGGGGAAGGTGGTCGAGGTGGCTTATTCAGCGAGAGGAGGGCAGTGATTATCGGACGGAGTCGAGGACATCAGAAGAGGAGAGAGGTGTCCGACAGGGGGTTGGAGGTGTTGAACCTCTCAATACATTGAGGGCTTTTGTTCCTCTCCTCGTGGTGAAGCTTGTGCAGTGGTCGAAGATGAGCGAAGAGGTGCGAAAGTGGCTGTTGGCGGTCGCCAAAATCTCGCCTGAGACGTACCGTGCATGGAGAAGATGACTGTGTAGGAGTGTTTAGGGTCGTTTCCTAGTTCTAAGGTGCCTACACTAGTTTATGGATCAAGAGGAGGAAGGGGAGATACCTAGGAGAGTGTGAGAGGGGCCGGAGCGCACTTGGCATGGCCGGCCCATTACAGAGAAGATGAGGACTCTGGCGAGGGGGTGTAGAGTGAAGAGGAGGTTGGAGAGCTGTCTTTATTTGCAGGAAGGTTGGCGAAGTAGCAAACATAGTCATGGCCTCAGTTGGCGGTGAGGTGAGATGATGAAGGAGGATGGAGAACTCCACAGCCGACGTGATAAGAACCTCATCATGAACCCTAACTAGCATAATCTAACCTAGATATGCAAGAAAAAGCTCCTACATAACTCAAAGAAAGGCTTGACTCAAAGAATTCTGAGTTTAAGAAGAAAACAAGTCATAAGGGGTAAAAATGCAATTTCACCAACACAATCTGCAAACAGGGTAACTCAGGGTCCAAACATAGGTCAAACTAACCTAATAAGAAGGAAAGTGGGATGATCTGATCCAACAAGGGCTACAGCAACTCCAAGGAATTAAATGACATTCTATAACCTTAAAACAAACTCACTTCAATTCACGAGGTTCAAGGCAGGGTAAAAATCGACTAAACCCCCTAAAATTCATATAAAAATAATCTCTAGGGTTTAGAACCTTCAATTTGGCCTTAGAGACCCATTTTGACCTACATTGAGAACCATGCCCAATTATTGATTTAATTTAGGTTTTTACATAAATTGGCCGATCAAACAAGGTATGACCTAGAAACAAAATTCACCATTAAAATCCTTAGGTCAAATTTAGTCATGCATAAAAATTTGAGCCTAAGAAGAGACCTTCTTGACTGACTTTGCAATTTGGTCCTCATCTATTACTTTTTGACCCTCAACTTTCGAAACCCTTGCATTTTGACCCCTAGTTTCCTCGTCGTTCTTTGCATTTAGGTCCCCCCTGCAAGTCTCTGCGCAGCGCCATGCTCCGGCAACTCTGCGCGGAGCATGGCACCGCGCAGGGTGAGGGGGATGTCCTGCAAATTGAACCTGGTGTTCCCTGCGACGTCTGCTGTCGCAGGGACACCGCCATGTCGCCTGACGACACCCACACCTTCCGTGCGAATGTGCGGAAGGTATGGGTCACACCTCCAGCCATTCTCCAGCGAGGGAGGCACGTCGCCTCCCTGCGAACACCCCTTTGCTACCGCCTTTATAAAGACCAGCGTCGCCAGCCGGTTGGGGCAGCTTGGTCTTGATGGAGAAAACCCCAACCCTTCCTCTCTCCCCACTCCGACAGGAACCCACCAGCTCCGGCGGCTCCTCCTCCTCCGTCTCATCGCTCTGCTACAATACCAGCAGCAGTGCCACCTTCGCCTGATCTCCCCGCGTCGCGCCGTACCAAGCGCGCGCCTCCCTGCCCTCTTCCTCGCCGCCGCTCTCTCCCTCTGGGTGTTTCTTCTCCGGCGACAGTCGATACGACTGTCGCCCTGCTCCAGCCCCCCTTTGTCCCTGTAGGTAGGTTACTGTTATTTCCCTTCGTCCCCTCTTTCTTTTCTCCACTTCATTTCAGTTGATTACCCCTCGACTGCACCCGACCACCATCATCTTCCATCCCTCCGGCAACCCTCCGGCGAGTTGCCCCCGTCGATCCGCCACTCCACACAACTCGCCAGTTGTCCCAAAAGCTCCGCCTCACTCCACCCAACACCCCCCACCCCTCCACTGCCACTCCACATCTCCACAACACTCCCCCGATCAAACCCATTTTTCCGGTTGCAGTCCGGCCTAGGGTTGCCACTAGACACCGCCCCACGACCTGCTGCACCCTGCACTACCTTTGCTATGCCACGACGAAGGTTTCCCTGTGGTCTGATTAGGCCAAGAGGCCCTGTTTGTGTTATGCATATTTTCAGCCCCGGCTCCATTGGCGATGAAGCAAGGAGCTTCCAAGTGAGCTCCAGGCCTCAAAGCAGCAGGACTCCAGCCTACGCGAATTGGAGAGACCCAGGTGAAGGCAGGTAGCTGGTTTGCAAGGAAAAATGAGGATGCAGCTGCTGAGGCAAGGTTGCATCCTTCCTGTGGGCGCGTGCGTGAAGAAACGAAGTTTAGTCCCACAACATAAGATTTCGAAGCGCCGCACCCATTTAAATTGATTTTGTGTTTTTCTCTTAGCGCCTCAGAACACGGGGTGAGGTCCCCTCGCCCACTCACCTGCCTCATCCGCGACCCACGCCACGCGGACCTAGCGGATCCAACCCGACACTACCCTGCACTCCTTGCGCACTACTCACGCCGGTGAGCCTAGTCCCGGTTACGCAGCCCGACCGGTTAACCCGGCTCTGGGAGAGCTTCCTATGAGCGGTTTAAAGAGAGAGAGAGAGAGACGTGCGGGTAGAGGGAAGGGATAGGTTTTGCTGTGCCTTGCGCAGGGACAGGGCGCGAAGGAAGAAGGCCTCACCACTTAGTCGCAGGAAGAAGAAGAAGAGGAGTGGAAGAAGAAGCAGCGAAGGAAGAAAAGAGAGGGGAAGCACTGTAGCAGACCACCGTTTAAGTCGTCTGACTGTGATATCAGACGACAGATGAAGCTTTAGAGGAGATAAAGCAGAGAAGAAGAAAAAGAAAGGAAAAGGCTCCACAGCTGAAGAGAAAGAAAAGAGAAGAAGGAAGAAAGAAGACAACGACAAGAAAAGGAAGAAGAACTGAAGAAGAAAAGAACTAGATGACAAGCAAAAGAAGAGGACCTGAAGGCAATCAGAGCCAAGGAAGAAGACCTGTAAAGATAAAGAAAAGAGAGAGAAGAGAAGAAGAAAAAGACAGAAATCTATTTCTCCCTCTCTCTCTCTCTTATTTTGGTAATAAAGAAACATTGTGCTTCTAGAATTCCAATAGCTCCCTGAGTTCGACCTCGGGAAACTATTTCTGAGTAAAATTTTAATGGTAATGATAACCGTAGCTGTCTTATTTTATCCCACAACGACATTACTGTAATAAGCATTAAAACAAACAAAGACTAGCCGCGGTTGGGAAACGTCACCATTTTCTTGGCGCCGTTGCCGGGGAGCAACGACTATTCTAGAAGCTTTAAAATTTTTTTAAACAATTGCTAATCTTTTTCTCTCTCTTGTGTGTAGGTAAAGGGAAAGAATTGGAAGAGCAACCGCACAACAAACACTCCAACAAACAGGAAATCTTCATCAGCCCTCTCTTAAACTCCCTTGAAATCTGACAAGAAACAAAAAAAGAATCAACTTAGGGCTACCTGTGTTATACTTAGTAATTCATCAAAGTTGCCTAATTTTTCATTTCAACATATTTTAACTGTCCATCCAATTAAGGTAACTAGGGCTAAAACCTTCTTGATCGAGCCCTAGATACTAAAATTTTGAGGCAACTAAAATGGACCAACTAGAGCCAATCCAAGGATTGAAAATCTAGGGTTTCTAGAGACACACCTTCTATTAACAAAGAAAAGATCTTCCCAAAAAGAGGTGTGCCTAAACCTTGTCTGAAAAAGATCTATACAAAAGGAACCCTAAGCAAATCAGGCTCTGAAATCCATTTGAACCTTAAAAGAAAGGACCCAAAAGCTCTTAAAGGAACAAGAGGTGAAGTTGACCCCTTGGGTCAACCAACCTTCAAATTAGGTCACTTTTTCACTCAAAATACTTAAAAGTTCAAGTGGAACCTTAAGCACCTTGATCTTAAAGTAAAAGAGGTAGACTTAAGAGGTGAAGATCCCCATTTTGGTCTACCTGGAACTGCAGTGACAGGAGAGGTCAGGTGGGGGAAACCCTGTGACCCGTGGGGACGCTCTACCGTGTAGGGGTCTTCGCGGGACTCACCCTCTCTGGCTTCCCAGGTAATTCTCAGGTGGATGATCTTTTTGATCAAGGGGTCCATCTGCCCCGCACCTCTATAGTCACCCAACAATTTTTGGGTGTCTCGATTGGGTCCAGCACCTTCTAAACTCATCTATTCCAACAGTGAATGTATGGTAGGAGGTCCTTAAGACCACCCTTAAGACCTCCTTTAGAAATTCACTCTCGTCAAGGCCAAGCCTCGACGCTCGTGTTTGTGCAACAACCCCACCACATTATTCTCTCATCTGATTCAGAACCAAGCTCTTCTTTTTCCCCCATCATGGCTCAGCCAGTTGAGGAAGAAAACAATCTGGAGCACCAGCTCCAGCAACTCAATGACCTCTTCCAAAACTTTGTGCACCCACCGCAGCATCCTATGATGCGGGACCATTATAATCCTGCTACGGTGGCCATTGAGCCTCGAGTCAGAATCCCGACTGGAGGACCTGATTCTGAATTAAAGCCCAATATGATTCATGCTATACCTAAATTCCATGGGCTTAATTCCGAAGATCCCTTCCAGCACATCAAACAGCTGAAGCATCTGGCCCAAACTTTTGGGTTAGATGCACAAAATCGGGATATTCTTCTCATGAAGATGTTCTCCTTCTCTCTTATGGACAAGGCCGCTCATTGGTATCAAACTCAGACCCGGCCGATCAACACTTGGGAAGAACTTCAGTCCGAATTTTTGAAAAAGTTCTTTCCCGTTGGTTGGACCAATGCCTTGCGCCATCAGATTACTCACTTCACTCAACAAACCGGGGAACCTCTCCATGAGGCATGGGAGCAAACAGGGGAACCTCTTAATGAGGCATGGGATCGCTTTCAGGATCTCATGAGAAAGTGCCCCCATCACAGAGTTCCTTAATGGGAACAAGTCCAATCTTTTTACCATGGACTCCGTGAAGACATCCGTCTTTTCGTCAATGCAACCTGTGGAGGGAATATCATGGGTCAACATGAGGACACCGTGTGGGAGATTCTCGAAAACATGTGCAAGAACTCCATCAACAATGACTCCATGGGATTATTCGACAGGACGAATACCCGCGCATCAACGAATCTTAGGGGAGCACATGAGATGCAGGGCCTGTCCGCATCAGTCGACCTGGAATTAATGGCCAGTCGATTGGACAAGGTCTTAATCATTGAAAAGAAGGTGGATGAGTTGACTCAGCACTTGTAGAGAGCCACCTCTACGCATAGCTCCTTTGCACAGCCTCCTTCCACATGGGAGACTGTGCAAAACATTCTCCATCGATCTTCTCCTGGGATGGATCCATATCCATCATCTGATTCTCGGATCGGAGGGCCATCCAATCCTTTCTATGCCAGCCTGGGGAATTCCATTCCCCCTTTCTCTGACTCTCTAGAGGTTCCTCAGACCTGCGAGAACCTCAACGCCATCCAGAACGACCCATTCTCCAACACCTATAATCCTGGATGGCGAACCCATCCCAACTTTCAATGGATGGGAAATTCCCAAATCCAAAGGCCACCCTTTCAGTCTTGCTCACAACCCCCTCGTCCTTACCAGCCGCTTCAGCCTCGACCCAACCCTACTTATCCATCAGGGCCAAATCAGGATCAAATGTCCCTTATCCTTCAGACTCTGGCTGACATTCAAAGAACGAATGCGGCTATCCAAAAGCAACACAAGGACGAACTTACAGAGGTTCGTAATCAATTGGCCCAGTTGGCAAATTCTCGCCAGCCAGGCACTCTTCCTTCCTAACCTCTTCCTAACCCGAATAACGTGCCAACACAGCGGCACGTTATGAACCCAAACCCGGGCCAAGCTCATATGATTTATCAGGCCCCCTCTGTTCCCTCACCTGATGGGATGGAGGCTTCCACTTCTTTTGCGGGATATCAGCATCAACCCATCTTACCCAATCCCAACCAAAACCAGGCAGGACTTAATTTCGTGACAACCCATAGTGGCAAGGAAACCCAAGATCCACCTTATCTAAACCACTCCAAGCCTGGTAGTGATCCCAAGCCTAGGACGATAATCCAGGACGTTCCTATCCTTGTCCCCGATCAAAGAGTTGGACCTATCCTAGAAGAACCAACCAAGGTTCCATTTCCTGAGGCCTTAACCAAGGGAAAGAAGACTACCAAGCCCGTGGCACCTGAGGAGGACCTGGTCAAGCTCTTGGAGCAGGTCTACATAAACATCCCCTTGATAGATGCAATCCGCCACGTACCAGCTTACGCACGATTCTTAAAGAATGCGTGTACACCCCAACGTAAGCCGCGAACCAAGAGTGGGAGTCCAATTGTTCTGTCAGAGCAAGCCAGCTCTATAATCCTAAGTAGACTCCCACCCAAGGCTAAAGATCATGGTACTCCCCTGATTTCCTGCAAGATAGGTGATACCAAATTTGATAGAGCATTGCTAGACTTGGGTGCTTCCATAAATCTGATACCCACATCCTTACCTAACCATCTAGAAGAATCTGAGCTAAAACCAACTGAGGTGACATTACAATTAGTAGACCGATCTATAAAGTCACCAAAAGGGATTCTCGAGGATGTTATTGTAAGAGTGCGGGATTTCTACTTTCCTATAGACTTTATAGTCTTAGACATGGACACACCTGAAAACCCTAGGGATACACCAATCATTCTACGGAGACCTTTCTTGGCTACTGCTAGAGCCAACATTAGCTGTGAGGAGGGCCAAATAGAGCTCAAATTTGGGAATCAAACCCTGAAAATTGATATATTTAAGGCCCAACAAGGAATCAATTGTGGTGTCATCGAACAGATTTGTGACATTAGGGCTCTGGTTGATGAAACACACTTTCAGAATGAGCTGATTATACCTCATCAACTGCAGAAAGATCTTGACTCACAAATAGAGGAGTCGAATCCAGATTTAGACAAGCTAATAGCTCCTACCCTTGAACCTCACTTCTATTCTGAACCACCTGCCGCTGCTGATAACCCCATCCTCGAACTAAAGCCCCTTCCTGCTCACTTGAAATACATCTTTCTGGGTTCTAATTAGACCATTCCTGTGATTATCAATTCCAAGCTCAATCCCGAACAGGAATCCTGTCTGATTGCTATCCTCCAGCAACATCGCAGAGCCATCGAGTGGACTCTCGATGATCTGACTGGAATAAGTCCCTCGTATTGTACTCATCGTATCTATTCAGAAGAGGGCACACGACCTTCTCATGAAATACAGAGACGCTTGAACCCCAATCTGCAGGAGGTCGTGAAAAAGGAGATCATCAAGTGGTTAGATGCCGGGATCATCTACCCTATCTCCGATAGTCGTTGGGTCAGCCCAATTCAGGTCGTGCCTAAGAAGGCAGGACTCACCACTATAACGACTGAAATCGGAGAAGTCATTCCTACCCGATTAGCTAACTCGTGGAGAGTCTGTATAGATTACCGTCGACTCAACTCCTCCACGAAGAAGGATCATTTCCCACTGCCTTTCATTGATCAGATTCTCGAGAAATTAGCGGGAAATAGATTCTTCTGCTTTCTTGACGGGTACTTTGGTTACAACCAAGTGGCAATCCATCCTGAGGAACAAGAGAAGACCACGTTCACCTGCCCCTTCGGAACATACGCATTCTGAAGGATGCCTTTCGATCTTTGCAATGCACCTGCTACTTTTTAGCGGTGCATGCTTGCCATATTCTCAGATATGGTAGGTGATTATTTGGAAGTCTTCATGGATGACTTTTCAGTTTTTGGAGCATCATTTGACGATTGCCTCCAACACTTGGTCCAAATACTCAGGCGGTGCATCGATGTGAATTTGGTTCTTTCCTGGGAAAAGAGCCATTTCATGGTGCCTGAGGGAATTGTCCTGGGGCATTTAATCTCGGAGAAGGGCATCCAAGTGGATTGAGCTAAGGTTGATCTAATCTCTCACCTTCCTATACCTAGCTAGATCAGGGACATCCGTTCTTTTCTGGGGCACGTCGGTTTTTACCGTCGTTTCATTCCTGATTTCTCGAAAATCACTCGCCCCTTGACTTCTCTTCTCTCTAAGGATGTACCCTTTAAAATCTCCAAGGAATGCACACTAGCCTTTGAAAACCTTCATGACCAAGTCACCCAGGCACCTATCCTACAATCCCCTGACTGGTCTCAACCCTTTGAGATCATGTGCGATGCGTCTGATTTCGCTGTAGGAGCAGTCCTGGGGCAGAAAGCTGACGGGAAACCCATGGTCATCTACTATGCTAGCAAGACACTTGACGAGGCTCAGCGTAACTACACGGTTACGGAGAAAGAGCTGCTAGCCGTAGTATTTGCCCTTGAAAAATTCTGATCATATCTCCTGGGTTCCCACGTCATCATCTACTCGGATCACACGGTTGTAAGGCATCTCCTTGCCAAGAAGGACGTGAAGCCCCGACTAATCCAATGGATCTTGTTGTTGTAAGAATTCGATCTCGAGATTCGTGACAAGGCGGGAAGGCAGAATGTGGTAGCCGACCATTTGTCCCATCTTCCTTCTGAGATTATCAACCCTTCCGAACCCATCACGGAGCATTTTCCTGATGAACACCTGCTGACTATTAGTACTAGACTTCCATGGTTTGCTGATATAGTAAACTACTTGGCATCTCATCAGATCCCGTTTGATTGGTCGAAGGCCAAGAAAGATAAATTACGCTCTGATACCAAGTATTACATCTGGGAAGACTCGTACCTTTTCCGCATAGGTGCTGATCAAATCATCCGGAGATGTGTCCCGGAAGAGGAAATCAACAATATTCTCTCTTTCTGCCATGACCAGGCATGCGGTGGCCATTTCTCTGGGCATAAAACCGCATCAAAAGTCCTCCAATGCGGCTTTTACTGGCCCACACTGTTCAAAGACACATACAGTCACTGCAAGGCATGCAGTCGTTGCCGGACTTTGGGCAACATGAGCCATCGCGACATGATGCCTTTGCAGCCGATTCTCATATGCGAAATCTTTGATGTTTGGGGGATTGATTTTATGGGCCCCTTTCCTGTTTCGGATGGTTTCGAATACATTCTGCTGGCTGTGGACTACGTGTCCAAATGGATCGAAGCCATACCGACCCGAACCTGTGATCACAAAATCGTTCTCAAATTCATTCATCAAAACATTTTCTCAAGGTTCGGGATTCCTCGTGCTATAATCTCTGATTGGGGGACCCATTTCACTAACGCTCAGTTTAGGTCACTGATGACCAAATACGGGGTGTCTCACCGAATCTCTACTCCTTACCACCCCTAAACTAATGGTCTAGCTGAGCTATCAAATCGGGAGATCAAGAAAATCCTACAGGTCACTGTTCGGCCTGACAGGAAGGACTGGTCGTCCCGACTTCCGGAAGCCTTGTGGGCCTATAAGACCACCCACAAAACCTAATTAGGCATGTCTCCCTTTAGACTGGTGTATGGGAAGGCATGTCACCTTCCCGTCGAACTGGAGCATAAAGCCTATTGGGCAGTACGGAACTGTAATCTAGATCTTTCGAAGGCTGGAACCCACAGAAAACTTCAAATCAGCGAGATCGATGAATTACGCCTAGACGCATATGAGAACTCGCTAATCTACAAGGAGCGGGTTAAAGCCTTCCATCACAAGCATATCTCGAGAAAGATCTTTCATCCTGGTCAGAAGGTCCTACTCTTTGATGCCTGACTCAAACTGTTTCCTGGAAAGTTGCGATCCAGTGGGTCAGATCATACTTAGTCCAACAGGTTTTTTGGAAATGGAGCCATCGAAATCAGTCCGCTCAGCCACAATTCCGAACCTTTCATCGTGAACGGTCAGAGACTCAAGCCATTCATTGATGTAACTTCTACTGATTTGGCTGAATCATCTTATATCCTCCATTCCCCTTGAGCTTATTGCGCCCAGCCGATGGCGTAAAACTCAGCGCTTAATGGGAGGCATCTCGTCATTTTCCTTGAAAACCTAAAACCTTTTTGACACCCTTGTGCACTTAAGGTTCACCCTTCTAGACAGTCGACTCCACCTCAGATGCTTGCATATGGGATTAGAAATCGTCTGCAACAATCATCCCGACCCATTCACTCATCAAAACATCTGTCTTAAGGAATGAACTAAGTAAATAAAAACCCCCTAAGTCACAATGAGGACAATGCAAACCTTAGGCATGGGGGGTATAAAAGTGCAAAACTTGTAAGAAAAGGTTTTAAACAAAAAAATTCACATATGCCAAAAACACCATAAAAAAAAAGGAAAAAAAAAGAGGAGAAAGGAAATTTTGTGGGAGAAGGAAAAGAAACAAGATGAAAAAGGAGCGCAAAAAAATGAAAGAAAAGAGTGATAGTCATTAGTAAGAAACTAAGGAATTGACCTAAGTTCTAGACCTCATTCAAGAAAAGAAATGAAAAGTACATGGTGAGATTAGTAAGAACGCAAACCTTAGGCATTCCTGGATAGACTCTTAGTACCCATTAAGATCTGGACACTCCGCAAGAGGTTGAGGAAAATGAAAAGCTTAAGTATTAGGTCCAAGGCTTAGGGAGTATTTGGCCTCATTAGCTAACTTTTGGTTTACGGGACTCAGTAACCTAAGCACCCTAACCTCACACACAGCCTGGTTCAGCAAGCGTAAAAATCAAAATCACGCAGAAGCATCACAAAATTATGAAAAGTACACCTAGAGTAGGAGCGGCCGATCAACACAAGTTGATTTGGATGAGTTCCCAGCGTGGAGAGGTGGGAAATTCCCCTCAAAGATGCGTAACAAAATATCATCTCCTCGGTGCTTGTCTCTTAGGATATTTTCATATCCTACTGGGGGCATAAAAGCACTCTGCTGGTTTAGATTCCATGGATGGCATTATCATGAAGTGTCAATTGCCAGGGTCTGGATTCGACCATGTAACACCATGGATGGGATTATCTCAAAATCTCAATAGCCAGGGTTCCATGGGTTGCCATGTGCGGTGCTACCTCGAAGCATCGATTGCCAGGAACCCTTGAGGATTGATGATGGGGACAAGAAATTTGATACAGACCGTGTTGAAAAGCCAATCCTAAGCTAGAATTAAAAAGAAAAAGAGAGAGAAAACTCTCCAAATAGAAAAATCTTCTATCTCTCTCTCTCTTACAAAATGCACTGTGAACTGAGCCAGGGCTAAAATCATTTCAAGCACAGGTGCTTTAACCACAAAGTCCAATAGACCTTAGGTTTGTTATTGTGGGCCTTAAAAACCTTTACTAAGGACTAAGGCTGAGGCTAGACAGAACTGGATCTTGGTTGGTACTAGAGTACCTTTTAGGCCTATGGTCAGCATTCTAACCTAATCTAAGTTCAAATGAAAAAATGAACTTATCTGAAATTATTAAAAACATCATGGTCTAGAACAAAGGTTAAAACCTTAAGTTTTTGCTAAGGGACTAGCAAAAGCTAGGCATGGGGGTATGATAAAAACCTCATCATGAACCCTAACTGGCACAATCTAACCTAGATATGTGAGAAAAAGCTCCTACATAACTCAAAGAAAGGCTTGACTCAAAGAATTCTGAGTTTAAGAAGAAAATAAGTCATAAGGGGTAAAAATGCAATTTCACCAACACAATCTGCAAATAGGGTAACTCAGGGTCCAAACATAGGTCAAACTAACCTAATAAGAAGGAAAGTGGGATGATCTGATCCAACAAGGGCTACAGCAACTCCAAGGAATTAAATGACATTTTGTAACCCTAAAACAAATCCACTTCAATTCACGAGGTTCGAGGTAGGGTAAAAATTGACTAAACCCCCTAAAATTCATATAAAAATAATCTCTAGGGTTTAGAACCTTCAATTTGGCCTTAGAGACCCATTTTGACCTACATTGAGAACCATGCCCAATTAATGATTTAATTTAGGTTTTTACGTAAATTGGCCGATCAAACAAGGTCTGACCTAGAAACAAAATTCACCATTAAAATCCTTAGGTCAAATTTAGTCATGCATAAAAACTTGAGCCTAAGAAGAGACCTTCTTGACCGACTTTGCAATTTGGTCCTCATCTATTACTTTTTGACCCTCAACTTTCGAAACCCTTGCATTTTGGCCCCTAGTTTCCTCGTCCTTCTTGGCATTTAGGTCCCCCCTGCAAGCCTCTATGCAGCGCCATGCTCCGGCGACTTTGCGCGGAGCATGGCGCCGTGCAGGGTGAGGGGGATGTCCTGCAAATTGAACCTGGTGTTCCCTACGACGTCTGCTGTCGCTGGGACACCGCCATGTCGCCTGACGATGCCCACACCTTCCGTGCGAATGGGCGGAAGGTATGGGTCACACCTCCGGCCATTCTCCGGCGAGGGAGGCACGTCGCCTCCCTGCGTCCACCCCTTTGCCACCGCCTTTATAAAGACCAGCGTCGCCAGCCGGTTGGGGCAGCTTGGTCTTGACGGAGAAAACCCCAACCCTTCCTCTCTCCCCACTCCGACAGGAACCCACCAGCTCCGGCGGCTCCTCCTCCTCCATCTCGTCGCTTTGCTGCAATACCAGCAGCAGAGCCACCTTCGCCTGATCTCCCTGCATCGCGCCGTACCAGGCGCGTGCCTCCCTGCCCTCTTCCTCGCCGCCGCTCTCTCCCTCTGGGTGTTTCTTCTCTGGCGACAGTCGATACGACTGCCGCCCTGCTCCGGTCCCCCCTCGTCCCTGTAGGTAGGTTACTGTTATTTCCCTTCGTCCCCTCTTTCTTTTCCCCACTTCATTTCAGTTGATTACCCCTCTACTGCGCCCGACCACCATCATCTTCCATCCCACTGGCAACCCTCCGGCGAGTTGCCCTCGTCGATCCGTCGCTCCACACAACTCTCCAGCTGTCCCAAAAGCTCTGCCTCACTCCACCTAACACCCCCCACCCCTCCATTGCCACTCCACACCTCCACAACACTCCCCCGATCAAACCCATTTTTCCGGTTGCAGTCCGACCTAGGGCTGCCGCCAGACACCGCCCCGCGACCTGCTGCACCCTGCACTACCTTCACCGTGCCACGGCGAAGGTTTCCCTGTGGTCTGATTAGGCCGAGAGGCCCTATTTGTGTTATGTAGATTTTTAGCCCCAGCCGCCATTGGCGACAAAGCAAGGAGCTTCCAAGTGAGCTCCAGGCCTCGAAGCAGCAGGACTCCAGCCGAGGCGAATTGGAGAGACCCAGGTGAAGGCAGGCAGCTGGTTTGCGAGGAAAAATGAGGACGCAACTGCTGAGGCAAGGTTGTGTCCTTCCTGCAGGCGTGCGTGCGAAGAAACGAAGTTTAGTCCCACATCGTAAGATTTCGAAGCGCCGCACCCATTTAAATTGATTTTGTGTTTTTCTCTTACTGCATCAGAACACAGGGTGAGGTCCCCTGGCCCACTTGCCCGCCTCATCCGCGACCCACGCCACGCGGACCTGGCGGATCCGACCCGACACTACCCTGCACTCCTCGCGCACCACTCACGCCGGTGCGTCTGGTCCCGGTTACGCAGCCCGACCCATTAACCCGGCTCTGGGAGAGCTTCCTATGAGCGGTTTACAGAGAGAGAGAGACGTGCGGGTAGAGGGAAGGGATAGGTTTTGCTGTGCCTTGCGCAGGGACAGGGCGCGAAGGACGAAGGCCTCACCAATTACCCGCAGGAAGAAGAAGAAGAGGAGCGGAAGAAGAAGAAGCAGTGAAGAAAGAAAAGAGAGGGGAAGCACTGTAGCAGACCGCCATTTAAGTCGTCTGACTGTGATATCAGACGACGGATGAAGCTTCAGAGGAGATAAAGTAGAGAAGAAGAAAAAGAAAGGAAAAGGCTCCACAGCTGAAGAGAAAGAAAAGAGAAGAAGGAAGAAAGAAGATAACGACAAGAAAAAGAAGAAGAACTAAAGAAGAAAAGAACTAGAAGACAAGAAGAAGAAGAAGAGGACCTGGAGGCAATCAGAGCCAAGGAAGAAGACCCGTAAAGATAAAGAAAAGAGAAAGAAGAGAAGAAGAAAACAAGTAAAGAGAGAGAAGAGAAGAAGAAAAAGACAGAAATCTATTTCTCCCTCTCTCTCTCTCTTATTTTTGTAATAAAGAAACATTGTACTTCTAGAATTCCAATAGCTCCCTGAGTTCGACCTCGGGAAATTATTTCCAAGTAAAATTTTAATGGTAACGACAACCGTAGCTGTCTTATTTTATCCCACAACGACATTACTGTAATAAGCATTAAAACAAACAAAGACTAGCCACGGTTGGGAAATGTCACCACGACGTTAATGGCGGTGTTGGGGAAGAAGAGGAGAGAGTTGACATGCCAAAACTCGACAACCAAGCTCGAAGGAGGATGACAAAGCTTTACAGGTGCACGGTCATGAGCTTCGGACATGAATTGCTGCCCAAATATGATTGGTAGTCAAAGATCTCCTGCGAGATTTTGAGCTTTGAGTGCGGTCATCATGGATGGAAACATGAGCTGTGAATGGCATCAATGTGAAGAGGAAAGATCAAAGAATCTTCCCTCCAAATTTGAGAAGATTTCATTGAGAAAACAGGGAGGAATCAATCCTTTAAATCACACCAAGAGACATGTTAGTTGCAGGTGGAATAGGAAAGTTTGGTTGGGGAAGATGATCATAGGGACCGTTCTGGGAGACAAGATCAAAACGTAGGGGGATTTTTGCAACAATCAGAAATCAAGGGAGCAATTTACAAACTTGATCAAGATGAAATCTAATTGGGCTCAAAATTTAGATTTAACCTAATTTGGACTCAAGAAATCTAGTGGTGATCTTGTATTTTGGTTTTGACCAAGTTTGACTGGGTAAATTACATCGAAGCCCAAAATAAGGCAAAATCCCGTCTAAAACTCTATTTTTGGTTAAAATGGGTTTCCATGGTCAAAGTGAAGATGTCAAACCTCTTATAATATTTTTCATTGATTTTTAGGAGGTTTAAATTGATTTATTTTTACCAAAATCCTTTTAATTTAAGTAGGGCTGATAATTAGGGAATACTATTTTCACCCTTGAAATATGTAAAACCCTGATTTAGTCAGTGTAAGCCCACTTCTTGGTCTTTTAAGTTCATTTGACTTTTACTTAATCCTTGAGTAACCCCTTGGTTAATCTACATTTATGATGTGCTGTTAAAACAACATAATTAACCTTATTTTTCTAACTTCTCAAAACAGCTCAATGTGTAATTATGACCCTTAGATGATCATTTAGGATCATTTATCACTTGAATCTAACAAATTTTGGCTAGTGAGGACCCATGATGGTGTTACCATCACTAGGTGAGTTTGTAAGACTACACCCTTAGACTTGGTGAACCATAGGTTCACTGCTTGGGTAGAGGACCTGAGCTGTTATGGTAGCTGGAGGCTACCAAAGAAATTTTACATCGGAACTTGAAGGGTTTCCGGGTACAGTGACTGCCTTGGGCTTCCATCGACATATGGTACTTGGATGTACCCGAATCTGACTCGATGCGGAGGTACTCATGGCTCTAGGCTCGTTAGGCTCTTGCATGTGCAGCGGGGGACGCTGGGGCATGGTACTCGTAACTAGAGTCTCACTTCTCACCCATATGTTTGGAATTCACCTAGGTATCATGATGGATTGGTTAAGTCGTCTGATGACGGATTGAGAGGGCACACCTGTGAACTGTGCTCCTATGAGGAGTTGCTCCTAGTGGAAGCATTGATATGGTTGGACAATTCTGGCCAATCCTACAATGATGATTTAGTTTGATCTGTGACTGATCCTTGTTGGACATGAACAGACCTCGCTCTTCTTGATCACAAGGTGTAGGCCTAGGTAGCTCCTAAGAGGCCATACTCTTCTGACTGAGGTTAGCAACGTTCTTGATACGTCGAGAATGAGCACACTTTTTTGAGGATCAACAATCTTGCTAATCTCTCCCCTAACAAGGGTGAGACTATCAGTTTAGAAATCCAAGGAAATGATGCATCTCAATCTCCTCTGGTAGAAAGAGATGATTTATAGAATCTAATCATTGAGGCAAGTGAGGGAAAAAAATTCATAATGTTAAATAACGGGGAAAAGGGACAACACAGTTATTGGGTTTAGACCACGGTGGTTGGTAAGCTTTGACTGGGTTTGGGTGTCAAAACTTGGACTGTTGAGTTGGGCCAGGGATGCCGGTTAGAGAGACTATACACTCTCCTGTGTTTTCTATTGTGATACAGTAGATGTTTGTTCCCTACTGAGTCGATTGGCTCATCCCTACTTTGTAACCTGATTTTAGGTTGTTGTCGTCTGACATCGACGCATGAGATTTGTGGCTGTGCAGGTTTTTGCCAGGATTTTTGGTAGGTAACTTTTATGCTTTGGTTTTACAATGAATTTCTATTTTATATGCCAGCTTAGTACATTTTTAGTTTGTACTATACATTTTCATTTATGTGCCATTCTCCTAATATTTTCTTCCATTTACTTATTAAATGGAACTCTTTGATATCTCGACTTAGTTTGGTACAACCTGAATTAAATAAACCAACACATCTTCTGTTGTCATTCCCTAGAACTTCGACCCTCGTTGGGGCTTAGGGTTTTGGGGCATGACACATCACATAATAGATATATATATATAACAAAAGGAAAAGGTCAACTAAAAAAGATATCACTAAAATAATTATTGCCATCCAATGTCTCTCCTCAAGTCATGATGCATTTTATTGTTCCCGGGATGGATGGTTAATCACGAGCTGTGGACCTCTGTGAACAAATCACTACGAAGTGAGTCATCCTAAGGAACACATAGCTATCCATGCAACCTCAGCACCCCATCCACAAGGGTGATGCCCCTTGGATCTTCATTTAAGACCTGACCACAAATGCTCTTTAGATCTAGATCTATCATTTGTCCTTCTAGAACTCGATCAATAAGCTGCAAATGTAATTGCCTCATCAGTGTAACTATTGCTAGATGTTTGTCTATCTCCTAAGGTTTCCAAGTACCAGTCTCTAGCATCTAACACCATCTTTGAGCTTATAGGCCAGCCAATTTGATTGGTGGTTGATAATTTCACAAAAGGGGGGTGAATTATATAATTTAAATATTCAATAAAAAATGGCAATCATGAAAATTCATCCACAATTAATACCAAGATTTATAGAGGAAACCCAATACTGGAAGAACCTCTACCTAGTCGATCCCCAACAAGGATTTTTCCCTTGGTCCCCAAGCAAGAAAATCCACTAATCTTCACTACTTAAACCAAAGTTAGTGATCCTTAATCACCCAAACCACAAGAAGGCCTTTTGTTCAACCCACAAGGAGGCCTTTTGTTCTTCCCTTACCAGTAGAATGGGAACCCAATAGCCCTGGCACCCAAATTACAATAAGTAGAAGATAGCAAAATTGATACAAGTTCTATTGAGCCAATATGCAAGTGCTTAATCAGATGTAGTAGGACTTAGAAATATTTTTTTGAAATCCCATTGAAGATAAATATAACTTTAGTGCAAAGGAAATAGAATTTGATATAAAGGATATGCATTAACAATAAACTTTGAGAAATATATTCTCATGAAACTTCCTCTTAATAGAAAACAAATTATGCACTTAGGAAGTGTATTTAGAAATCATCTAGAATCAGAGTTCCTTCAAAAATGTAGGTGTTTGATTCTAATAGTGAGAAACTTGTTTGATCAAAATGCTTCCAAGAATAATAGAGTGAATATATGAAGCAAGATCAAGATAACAAAAATACTCCTGTGTACTTCCCTAATAAGTAGATCAAGTTGGTTTGAAGGAAGTAAACACTTGGAGTCTCTTTTGGATCACAATGTTGGCACAACAATGAAACAAGATCTTTTTAGAGATTTCTTGAAGCACAAAGTTGGCATGGAGGCTTTTAGAAAGTAACTTCTCAAGAATGTAAAGTAGAATGTAGAAGAGAATGTTGCATTATATGTGTATAAATGAATGAAGCCATGTAGGGTATTTATAGAATGATATATGGGAAGTTAGGAACATTTGGAAAACATTTGGAAGTTATGCCAATCATTAATGATAACTACCCATGTGTCAAAATTTGAGTATAACCACTGGAAATACAATTAATCGATTAATAAACTCTATTCTATCTTTTAAAAAATCATAGACAATTGTTTAGTAAAATTAATGGATTAATTTTGTAGCCAACAGAAACATAAAGAGATGGTTAGTTTGAAAGCTTTATTTTTGTTAAAAGGTGCAAGGGACCTTGTAACCACCTTATTGAAGAGGTGCAATGTTTGAATCTTGTAACCAACTTTCTAGAAAGTGTAACCACCCATTCCAAAAAAATTATTTATTATTTAAGATATATTTAAAAGTACTTTTACACATTTTTAGTAATAATTATTTTATAACATAACTAACATTCTAGAAGTTTATTATTATTTTATGTGCATAATAGTTTTTAGAAAAATTATGTTTAGGCACTTAGAATTAAATGTGCACGTGTGTAGCTTCATTTGGCTCTTAACAGAGATTCTAAGGACTTATAGAAACTTAAAATAAAATGTTGGAGATGCTTTAAATCATCAACTTTGATCTTCTCTTTTCTTCAATCATCCTCTTTATCATCATGGGAGCTTTCTTTCATCATAATTGAAATCTTCTATCATGACTATTTGATGAATATCTAAATCTACAAACTTTATAACAAAATATAGTCTTGCATAAAACATCAAAATAAAATAAGATTAGTACCTAAGTACTAACAATAGCTTCTTACTTAGTGCGTCAGCCACCACATTTACCGTTCCTGGATGATACATAATGGTGCAGTCATAGTCCTTCAAGAACTCCATCTGGTGTCACTACCTCAGGTCTAGCTCCCATCTTGTCATTGTAGCGCGAGAATACATAGTCGCTCAAATTAAAAGTCTAAACTCATAATAGAATAAAATTGTAATATATGGGAGTCCAGGTTGTATCTTAGGGGAGTTTTTGGCTTGGTTGCTTCCTATTTGGAAGTGAAAAATAGTCAGAGTGAATTTCAAAAAGTGAGATTACGAATCTGCAAAATTGTGGAAATTGCGGATTACGGAAAACACAACACACACACACTATTTTCTTGGATTTTGGAGATAAGAAAGCAAGTAAACAACTAACTAGCAAGAAAATATAGTAGAGAGAGATCAAAACATAAACATAAACATAAATTTATTACTACCAATCAAAGAGTTCATAACTACAAATAAGAAGAATGAAGAAGAAGAAGTAGAGAAAGAAAGAGAAGTAGAGAAAGGGAAAGAGCAGAGAAGAAGTAATAGCCATAGAGATGTCAAAGATGAAGCCTAAGATGGTTGAAGAAGAGCATTGTCTCAAGCCTCAGGAAGTAGAGGACAACTTCAAGAAGTAGTTCGGAGAGATGTCGAGGAAGTCGAATAAGATCCTAGAGAAGAACTTGAGGTAGGAGGAGATAATGTAATACCTAAGTAACTGAGGGATTATTAATAATCTAAGGAACCTAAGGAGGTTTTTGGAAGGTGGAGGACCTAGGAAGAAGAAAAAGGAGGTGGAGGTAGGATGAAGCTATGGTGGAAGAAGAGGCTAAGGAGGTAGAAGAAGACCTAAGGAGGAAGGAGCAAGGAGGAGAGTTGTATGGAAGTAATAGATTCCATGTGCTTCTTATATAGACATAAGGGGGAGGGGGTGGACATCCATAGGTGTCTTGGCTAGGAAGGAATAGGTGTAGGTTTTGGAAATTAGGTTTAGGATTGGGTTTATCTAAATAGAAAAGTAGGAATCCTTAATTATCTTCAATTTTTGACCCCTGTATGTTTTGAATTTAAAGTTATGGATAAACGAGTGTTGTAGTCCTTGAAATTGATTTTCAAATGTAACTTGAATCACTCAATCTAGATTTAAAATGAGAAATTTATGGCCAAAATACTGAAGGTGTGTCAGGCTATCACGAATTTTAGGATTCAGATTGGAATGTGGATCTTCATTAGCTAAAATCATGGGATCGAATTGAAGCCTAATTAAATTGATTGCTACATTTTATCAATTAATTCCAAAGAATACTTTTCGTAATTTAGTGTAGAAAAATTATGTGGCACATATGGATATGGTAAAGGCTACAAGAAAATATGATTATGACTACTATTATGTGAGCTAGACTTTTAGGACTAGGTTTAGGATGAAGGCTAGGTTAAGTGTTGACAGGGGTAGATTGAGGTTTTAGAAAGATGTGTTCGTTGTAGTAATAAATCCTCAAAAATAGCTCAAACAAGACATAAAATTTATACTTAAATGAAAGTCCGAGATCGTTCATTGGGAGCAAATAGAAATTCACACACTAATCTCAAATAAAATGTAATTGAGCATAAGATTCAAGCTAAATAGTACCAAGAAATGAATAATAATTACTCAGAAATGATAATCAATTTAAAGCATGAGTTAATAATAATTGTGCATGGCAAAAAGAATCTCAAAGTAAAAACAATGCTGATTTAGATCACCAATTATTCAATTTAAGCACATATGAATTGAGTTCAAATAATGCAACAGTGCCATCAACCATTCAAACTTAGGTGCTCAAATATATCAACAGTATCAACCACCTTTACCCAAGTCAAACGTCTTAAGTTAGCCTTGCTACAGTACCAAGAGGGCACTATGCTTCTTCTTCAGCCTCCTCTTCTTTCTTTGTTCTTCTTCTCTTCTTTTTAGGCCCTTTTCTTCAACCTCTTCTGCCTTGGTTCTTCTCAACTCTTCTTTCAAGGCTCACGGCTAAGTGTCGAGAGGTTGCCCTGAAGTGCAAAACCCCCTAACCCTTCTCTCTTTTTCTCATCACAAATCCTCCTCTGTTTCTCCTCTTTTCTCTTTCAATCCAGAACAATCAGGTATATGGATTCGGTTAACCGGATTTAGCCAGACCCACATGCATGTGTACACGGGTGAGGCATAGAGCGCGTGAAGTGGGGGGCTCGACCCCCCAGTGTTCTTGGGCAAACAACCCAGAGCACAAATCTCTTTGATTCGCTGTTGCCTCTTCTTTCCTTCATGAGGTGGGACTATTGTCCCCCTCCTTCCTTCGCGTGCGTAGTACTGATGGCTCCTTCAATTGAAGTAGCTACTACTCCTGTGGTCTTCGATTGAGGACCTGGGAAAGGTTCTGAAGGTGGTCTGCTAGACCTGGGAGTAATAGCAATGAAGAACATGGTTGGAGGAAGGTAGATTTGGTTGGAGAAGGTGGCGGTGATGGCAGAGGCTGACGAAACCTGAGAATCACAAATACGACCTCACAGCCACATTAAAATAGCTCGTAAGCATCGTCAGACCATGGCGAGTGTAGTGGTGGTGGTTTTGTGGTGAATTGGGGTATGTGGTGGTCAGCTAGAGGAAAGAAGGTGGTGCAGAGGTGATCGTGTCTAGTGGGGCGAGTGAGGGATAAATCCCCTTAATTTCTTGAGGGGTTTTGGCTTGTGGAGCACGGTGGTGCTTATGGGAGTCGTTGGGAGGCGAACGGTGGCTTGTGGAGCTATGGAGGCCTCGTTGAGGCTCGATCGGTCGTGGGGAAGACGGAGTGTGAACGGTGCGAACGATGGTCAAAATGAAGGAAAAAAAGGATAGATAGAACCTAGAGAGAAGGAGAGAGTGTGTGGACCTAAATTAAGGATGAAATAAAGGAGATTCCCACGTTGGTGTGATTGCCGGACGTGGGGAATATGAACTCTCCATGAGGGGGACGACGGTGAAGAGAGGGGAAGACGACGCTTGTTGTGTGGTGAGGCGAGGAGGAAGATGGGGAAGGTTGCTGCACTTCCAATTTGGTCGTTGGAGGCTTTGAGGAAGGAGGTCGAGAAGGCCGTCGGAGCGTAGGTCGGAGGAGGCCGGAGATAGGGATTTAAAGAGGTTTTTGGCCAAAACCTAGTTGAGAAGTTCGGCCGAGCCATGGGGATCCTTATATAGACCTCAAGGATCGGTTAGAGCTTGGGAAGCAAGCTTCCCAAGCTTGGAAGGCTTGCCGGAGTTGGAAACCTAAAGATACCTGAATCTCTCATGCGTTCGCATGAGAGATTGGGAAGGTTTTGGGGCTCAAGACCGGATTCAATGGAAAGAGGACTCCTCAAGGAATCTCCCTTCCAATTTTTGAAGGTATTGATTGATCAGAGAAGGAGTTCTCTTCAACCAAAGGTCACTGGAGTTGTAGGAATAGGATTTCATGGTGATAGGGACCTGTTTGTGAAGAATATGACAAAGCTGGGGGGCTATTAGAGTTAGGGGCATGTGTGTGAGAAAAAAGAGTTAGATGGGACCAAATTGCAAACTAGGTCAAGATGATCGCATATTGGACTCAGATTTTGGTTGAAACCTAATTTGGACCTAAGAAATCCAATGGTGAAGTTGGATTTTGGTTTTGACTTAGTTTGAGTAGGTAATTTACACAATTATCCAAATTAGGGCAAATGTCTGTCTGAGACTCTATTTTGGGTCAAACTGGGTTCCAATGGTCAAATCAAGCATACCAAACCCTAAAGAATATTTTTATATAAATTTTAGAGGGTTTAGGTGAATTTTATCCTGACCAAAACCTCTGTTAATTAAGTGAATCTATTTTTAGGATTTCAGATGCTATTTAATTCTCAAAACATGCGAAAACCCTTTTCTATTTGTACTAACCCACTTGTTAGACTCTTAAGACCATTTGACCCTTAATTAACCCCTAAGAAAATCTGTGATTGTACTGCAATTGAGATATACTATTAAAACTGCAGTTTTACCCCTATTTTATTGTATTTCCCTCAAAATGGATTTACAGTGAATTACGTCTCTCTAACAATTATGTAGGAGCATTTAATGACTTAATTAGATTAAATTAAGCTAGTTATGGCTCATGATGGTGTTCCCATCATACCCCCATGCCTATCTTTTGCTAGTCCCTTAGCAAAATCTCATGGAATTAACTCAAATTCTAGACCATGTGTTCAGATCTCTGATGTGTGCTTTTTCTTGTAGATTTTGTCAGAATGCCAATAGTAGGCATAGAGGTACTCAAGTACCAACTAAGATCCAGATCTAACCAGCTTTAGCCTCAGTCTGCCGCGAAGGTTTCTAAGGCCCACAGGAACTAACTTAAGGTTCGTTGAACTCCACAGTTAAAGCACCCGTGCTTAAAACATGTTTAGTCTCGATTTAGTTTGTAGTGCATTTTTGTAAGAGAGAGACAGAAGATTTTTTTTGTATTTTTGGAGAGTTTTCTCTCTCTTTTCTTTTCTTTATTTCTAACTTCGGATTGGCTTTACAACATGGCCTGTATTGGATTCTTCGCTCCCACCATTAATCCTCGGAAGGTCCCTGGCTTTCGACGCTTCGAGATAGCGTCGCCCATGGCAACCCCCAAAACCCTGGCTTTCGACACTTCTAGATAGTGCCACCCATGGCATTCTATGGCTAAATTCAAGCCTTGGCAATCGACATTTCATGATAATCCCATCCATGGCACCTGAATCAGCACAAGGTGCTTACATGTCCCCAGTAGGATATTTAGATATCTTAGGAGACAAGCACTGAGGAGATAATATGTTATTGCGCATCTTCGAAGGAAATTTCCTGCCTCTCCTCATCGGGAACTCTTCTAAATCAACTTGTGTTCATAAGCTGCTCCTAATCTAGGTAGCTTTTCAAAATAAAATTAACGCATTTGCATGATTTTGATAATTAAGCACACTGAACCAGACTGTGTGTGGATTAGGGTGCTTAGGTTATCGAGTCTCGCAAAACTAGAGGTCAGTTAACGAGGCCTAATAATCCCTAAGCCTTAGACCTAATACTTAAGCTACGCTTTTTCTCAACCTCTTGAGGACTATCTAGATCTTAATGAATACTTGAATTTTTAAGTCTAACACAAGCCCAAGAGGCCTAAGATCAGCGTTCATACTAATCTCTTTTGTCTCTTAGCACTTTTGTCTTTTATTTCTTCCTTTTGATTTGGTCTAGAACTAAGTAGATTCCTTAATCTTTTATTAATGTCTATCTCTTTTTGTTTCAAATTGTGCTCCTTTTTGACATTTCAAAATCTCCTCTCTTTTCCTTCTCAAGAATGATATACAATTTGATCTTTCAAAATTTCCTCCCTTCTCCATTTTTTTGTTCTTTTTCAATTTTTTATTTTTTGGTTTTTTTGGAATATATATATATATTTGTGAGAACCCTTCCGAACTTTGAATTTTTGTATGCTTGCACTTTAACAGCCCCCATGCCTAAGTTTTGTAATGTCCTCATTGTAAACGGAGGGTAAGAAATAGTTAGGGTTCAGGAGTTAGAACATGATTATCGGGTGGGCGAATGGGTCAGGATGATTGATGTGGACGATTTCAAGCCCTAGGATGGGTACCAGAGGTGGAGTCGACTGTTCTAACACTGAACTCAGAGTGTAATAGACATGAAGTATGAAAAGGATAATAAGAAGGATCTCGAGATTCTGGAATGACGGGTTGCCTCCCGTTAAGCGCTAAATTCAATGCCTTCAACCGAGTAGAAAATGGTATGGAGAAGGAATGGTCAAATCTGATGAGTTTTGTAGAACAAGCACGTTGATCAATAGCCTGGTTGGTCTAACCAGGTGCTTGTCCAAGTCAACAAGCTGATGATACAGCCCAAGCCCAATTAATCTGGTGGATTTATAGATGTGAATTAGTAGATGCAGAACCCACCATATGCTCTGTGACTCAAAAGGATGTGGAAGTGAAAAATTAGGGTTTGGCTGCGTTGAGTCAGCCTAGTCAGAGTAGGAATCCTCAAATGAAAAAGAATCAGTGGAGGGTGTAGGAACCCTATGAGAGTGATCAGAGAAGGATGGGGAGTGATTTGTAGTCTGATAGATGTTTGAAACCTGATAAAAATGTGGAGGAGAATTATGTACAATCGGCTCATTGAGAGGAGAATCAGAGTAAAAATTGAGTTCTATTGCGGATTGAGGTTGAAAATGGGTTTAAGAAGGTTCTGCATGTGTAGAAGAGGTGGCTTCAAGAATAATTGTATGTGAGGGCTCTTCTAGGAAGGATTCCAAGGTAGGTTCATCTAGAGAGTGCTCATTATGGCTATAAAATTCAAATGTAATTCCCTGAAGAGTGTTTAGAGGGTTATGGAAATCTAAGTTAAGGAAAGATTCAAACTCTGGATTGCAGATACTCTCAGCAATTACTATTTCTGATTCTTGAGGATCAAAAAGGAATGTTTCTATCTCAGTGGAACCTGATTTTGAATTGATGATCTCAAGACTAGGGACCTCAGAGTTAGAGTTGAAAAATGGGTCGTGGATGCTGAGGTCGTAAATTTGCTCATAGTCATCAGGAAACAAGGATTCTCTGAAATCAGAGTAAGATTCGAAATCATCGGAGAATTTGCAAGAAGTTTTTGAACCTGATTCTAGATCGATAGTTCCACCACAAAATGAGTCGAGATGTGGAGAAGCAACAACCTGACTTGGATCTAACCTAAACTCAGAGTCCAAACTCAAAGAGGTGTCCCCATTAGGAATGAGCTCAAGTCCTGGGTTCCTAGGGTAGACCTGGTTGAATCCCAATTCTTCCAGCTCCTCGATCTTTGTGTCATAAACTGGCATGATTTTTGACGACTTGATCTGTATCTTGGAGGACTCTGGAGAAGTGTAGTCATCAAACATAAGCCCTGAATCGTATTTCAGATCGAAAATCTGATTCTCATCACATGGGGCCTCGTAATTATCCCAAATAGGGTCGGATCAAGATTCTAGGTTAAGGGTGTGGGTTGGATTACTAGAATCTAGGCTGGGCTCTATTGGGATGTCAGAATCATCCTCGAGAATTACCTTAACAGAATAAGGCTGGGGATTTTCATTCTCGAGGAGTTCTGTTTTAAGTTCATCATTACAGGTGTCTGAGAATTCAAAGCTAGGTGAACTAAGTTCTCGTATCTCTAAGGTTGGCTCGAAATCGGGATCACCTGCAATTGGACTGTCCCAACCCAACTCAAGATTAGGTGTATTGGTCTGTACATGCATTGGATCATATTCCAATTGGGTTGGGGGTCCACAACAACCTTGATTCTCGAACCCAGGATTTAGGAAATCAAATTGATCCTCAGTATTGTTCCAAGATATTTCGCTAAATGCTTGGGGAATGTATGGGTATTTTTGATTGATAATCTATTTCAACAATTTTATCATCTCTTCCAGCTTTTCAAGATCATCTTACTGTCTTTCCCAAAGTACATGATTTGTCATGCATTAGAGATATTCAAAGTTATGCAATTTCTCTAACTCAATGTATCCTGTCATGAGAATATCTTGGGTTGATCCATTTGTTACTTGTGTCATTATGATGAAGGTTTTTGTTACTAGCACATTAACCTGAATGTCGTCAATTGGATTTGAGGTTTTGTCATCAATCTCATAAAATCTAAGGGCATCATCAATCATTCTATCTCTCATGGATATTCGAGATTCAGGTTTCTTAAATGATTTTCCTAAATTGATAGGCTGCATCTTCAAATCAGGTGGTGAAATCAAGATTTAGAATCAAATTCTGGTTCAGAATGAAGTGATTTGATCTTAAAAGAGACTCCCAAGAAGATCTACTGAGGCCTCTTAGGTTAACAACCTAAGGACCCTCCTATGTGTGTTCTAATGAAAAGATGAGGGACTGGATGTAAATTTTGACCCAATCAAGGCACCCAAAAGATTTTTGGATGACTAAGGCAATTTTAAGGCAGATGTTACCGTTGAATCAAAAATTCGCACACTCGAGAATTACATGGGCAGCCAGGAAGGGAGAGCCCTGCAAAGACCGCTACACAATAGAGCATCCCCATGGGTTACAGGGTTTCCCCCACCCGACCTTCCTTGTCACTGAGGGTCTAGGTAGACCAGAATGCATGAACTTAAAACCTCAAGTCTACCAATTTTATGTCTTAATTTGTGTCTTGAGTTTCACTTGATTAGAAGTTAATTCAAATTGTGACCTAATTTGAAGGTTGGTTGGCCTACAATGTAGACCAACTTCACCTGACCTGCCCTAAAGATAACAACTATACCCATTAAAATATAAGTGTTAGGCTAGGATCTAAATACTTACATCTGGGGAGCATACCCAGTGCAACCACAAGCGAAATTAGGGTGTAAGTGTAATTGTCAGATACTCAAACTTCTAAAACTTTCAAAATAGAGGGTGGACGGAAAAGCCATA
The DNA here is from genome assembly GCA_037157565.1 of Thalassia testudinum. Taxonomy (NCBI): domain Eukaryota; kingdom Viridiplantae; phylum Streptophyta; class Magnoliopsida; order Alismatales; family Hydrocharitaceae; genus Thalassia; species Thalassia testudinum. The sequence continues at coordinate 140,024,439 of JAZHRO010000063.1, forward strand.
TCCTACCGTCACTATCAACTTCTAACCTAAATCAACAAGTCTTGTCAAGGACTCAGAAACAAATTAGCATTTAAGGAGGTACCCTAGTTGATTAGGTTGACTACAACCTAAAGAGTTTAAGAGATGAGCTCTCGATACATACTCCTAAAGTTTGTGAGTTCTACAATCCTAAAATTTATTCACAATCCTAACTCAATGCAAAGTTGTTATATTTTCTTTTCTTTTTCTTTCAACACAAATATATATATCTATATATATATATAAATGTCTTGAACTTGATAAAAATAACTCAACATAATACTACCCACCCCCCCATGCCTATTTCATGCAATATCCTCATTGTATGGTAAAAACTACATGAAAAGGTCAAGAAAGTTAGGATATCACATGCGAAACTCTGAGTTTTAAGAATGAAGCTCAACTACCCATTCCTGAAAATAGAGAGCCTAATATATATATATTTAAACTAATATAAATCCTAATATATACAAGCAAAATTGTGTTGGGTTACCTCCTAATAATCGTTAAGTTTATTGTCTTCAGCTGGATCACTAAAAAACAAGACAGATGTAATCCGTAAAAATGAGGATATTAAAACGGGCTTGTATAAGAGGTAATCGAGGATATTGATGAGTTGATGATGGAGGGTTATACCAAATACTGGCCAAAAGAAATTGTTGCAAGGAACCTTAAGATATACCTTGATGATAGTGTCATCATCAGCCATATCTAGATTTATTTAGTCATATTCTATCATTAAATGCTCCTACATAACCGCTAAAGAGCCCTAATTCATTGCAAATCCATTTTGAGGAAAATACACGAAAATAGGGGTAAAACTATAGTTTTAACAGTATATCTCAATTGTAGAACAATAATGGGATTTTTTAAGGGTTAATTAAGGGTCAAATGATCTTAAGAGTCTAACTAATGGGTTAGAACAGACAGAAAAGTGTTTTTACACATTTCAGGAATTAAATGACTTCCGAAATCCTAAAAATAGACTTCTCAATTAACTGAGGTTTTGGTCAGAATAAAATTCACTTAAACCCTCTGAAATTCATATAAAAATATTCTCTAGGGTTTGGTACCTTCAATTTGACCATTAGAATCCATCTTGACCCAAAATAAAGCCGTAGATAGATTTTTGCCCTAATTTAGGTTTTTGCATAAATTACCTAATCAAACTAGGTCAAAACCTAAATCTAACTTTACCATTAGATTCCTTGGGTCCAAATTAGGTTTGTACCAAAATTTAAACTGAATCTGAGATCATCTTGACCTAGTTTTCAATTTGGTCCTATCTGACTCTTTTATCTCACACTCATGCCCTTAACTTTTGAATTTCTTACAAATAGCCCCCCAACTTTGTCATCTTCTTCAAAAGTAGGTCCCTACCACCCTCAACTCAATCTTAAAGCTTCAACTACCTTTAAATGGGAAGATCTCCCTGATTTCTCGCTCAATCCCTTCCAAAATTGGAAGGGAGATTCCTTGAGGAGTCTTCTTTCTAATGAATCAGATCCGAAGCTCAACAACCTTCCCAATCTCTCATGCGAATGCATGAGAGATTCGAGTATCCCATAGGTTTCCAACTCTGGCGGCCTTCCAAGCTTGGGAAGCTTTCTTCCCAAGCCCTAATCGCTTCCTGCAACCTATAAAAGGACCTTCGTGGCCTTGTGCATCTTCTCAGCTAGTTTTAGGGCCACAAACCTCTTCGAAACTCCACCTCCGACCCCCCTCTGACTTAGCTCTAGTGGAACTCTTCCCCATCGTCCTACTGCCAGCCAACGACCAAATTGGCTAGGCCAAGACCTTCCTCACTTTCGTTCGCGCCTAGTGTGCCAAAGCCAGGGCCATCTTCCCCGTTCTTCGCTGCCATCCATCTAAGGAGGTTTCATCTTCCACGATGCCGGCAATCACGCCGGCATCGTATCCCTTCCCCTTTCATCCTTATTATTACGCCAAATCACTTCCTTACCCTCTTTGATTTCTTTTTCTATCCTTAAATCTTTGTTTCAATCTCCGATGCCATGAATCACCCTCATCCCTTCCATCTCCAACGACCACTTCGACAAGGGTTCCCGTCCGCTACACACATCCATCCCCATCGCCAACTACTCAAAAAGCTCCTCCATACTCCCTTCATCTAAGGCCCTAACCCATCGTAGTCCATCATCCACCCAAAACGCCCACCGAGCAACCCACCTTCATGCGACCGTTTCCGCCTTCATCCGACCTCCCCCTGCATGAAACGTTCCACGGACACCGCTATAACCTTCCACGTGCTCCGACAACCCTCTTGAGATATTTTAATGTGGTTGTAAGGCTTTATTCCATGTTTCAGGGTGTGACCGAACCTCCTCCGCCATGACATCTTCTCCGGCGGTGTTCATTGTGTTCTAGCCGTGTTCTTGTTGTGTTCTTCATCGCCAACAACCCAGGTGTTGTAGCTCTGCTCAAGGTGCGTGCCCAGGTCTCCAATTGGGGGAGATACCCTCAGCCTCAGTTGCAATCGAAAGAGTTTCACCTGCAGGCGCTCACACTGAAACTTCGGTGCGATAGTCCCACATTAGAAAGTGAAGAGGCATCGGTTGCGTATAAATAGATTTTGTCGCATGAGCTCTTTGCCAAGTACACGGGGGTCGGGTCCCCAGCACCTTACTCGCTTACCCGCTTAACCTAGCCCTTCACTCCTCGGCTATGACCTGATAGGATCTAAAGATAGGATGGCTATGTGCACAAATACTTAAACAAAATATTAGTAATACAAAAAAATTTGCACAAATATCAATCCATAGAAAATGGCACAAGATGTATAGTGGTTCCCCACTCACTTGGGTCCACTACCTAAGCCTCCCAGCCTAGGATTTTTAACCCAATTTCCTCAACCCTGAGGAAATCAATCTACTAATCCAAGGTAACTAATGGGTTACCTCAACCCAAATACAACAGCAGGTTTGTTACAACCCAATGAGCAACAAGCTCAAATACAAAAGAAGTACAGATGTAAAAAAGACAAATCTTACAACTAAGTTCCTAAGCCTCTCAACAATATATAAAATAATATTACCGATTTGAGAGCCTAGTGAAGACGTGAATGCCTTGAGAATGCATGAACAAAACATGTCGATGTGTTTGCTAAACCCATAGTGAGATTGAAAAGCAGCAAACTATTGCTTCCTCTTTGAATATGGTGGAATGTATGAAATATAGCTCTATGATTATTTTCTTATCTCTCTTGTATCTCTAGTGTGCAAACAAAGAGTCCTAGGATCATTTTATAGAGTTTAGGACCTAGGATACTCGTCTACTAGACGTTGGGATTTAATTCCCAACATTTACATTATCAGAATTAATATGCCAGCCATTCTGTTTTGAGCCAATTGCTAGCTGGTATCGGTACTAAAGTACCTATATCGGTACTAGCAGCTCACTGCCACCAGTACATGAGTGCTGGTACTAGTACTCATCACTGGTACTGGTACTTGTGACTCCCAGGTTTGAAATTCCTTGGGCACAGGAACCTACCTGTATCGGTACTCATCATGGGTATCGATACTTGTAAGATTCAGGCCAGAATTAAGGCTTCAACCTGTGGCCAACATGTACCTGTACTCATGGTTGGTACCAGTACTTGTTCACAATTTGAGACAAATTCTAAAACCTATGCCTTGCAAATGCTAGTACTGATGAATAGTACCGGTACTTGCTTACAAGTACCTGTTTTAAGTGTTTTAATCCATTATGTACTTTGAAAATGTTTGCAATATAAATCCTAATTTATCTCTAATCATTTTTACGATCTAAGTTATGATTCTTTATTAAGAGGCATATACAATCTATAAATATAAAATCTGAACTAGAAAAACTACAGGTCGAAGATGATCTTCTACTCCTCGACTCTTCCTTGTCCTCTTGCCTCCTCATATCAAGATCATGCCTCCATCATTTCCTGTTTGCCTTGATCTTCACTTAAATCTAAAAAGAACTAAATTGCAAACATTAATCCATAATAATTTTGTTAACACCAAAACAAGATGTGGAATAAGGTTCCAACACGACCCACACCTGCAGCCCTAGACCTGGGTACGTTGATCCTTCGATTACCCGATAACCCAATGTGCATTGCCCTGGGAGGGTGTGAAAGAGGTTGATTCAGAAAGAGAGAGTGGGGAAAAGGGGGGTTTTGCTCCTAAAACCTTCCAACACTTAGCCAAAATCTGAGATCTCCTCCCTTATGCGTGAAGAGGCAAGAACAGCGTGAAGAAGAAAAAGAGGAAAGGCAGAGAAGAGGGGGCTGAAGCTGAAGATAGCAGAAGAAGAAGCCAAAGAAAAGAAGAGAAGGAAGGAAGAAGAGAACTAGCCGAAGAAGAAGAGAGAGAAGAAGAATAACAGCATAAGAAGAAAAAGAAAGGCTGAATAATTATCACTGTAACAACATCTTTTAAGTCATCTGATTTCAAAATCAGACATCTGATCACATATTCCTTCCTTTGATTATATTGAATAATTGTTCTATGTATTAGGCTTACAATTGGTGATCCAAATCACCATTATTTGATCTAGAATTCTTTTTATCTCCTCATATACTCATGTGCTACATTGCATATTAGATTTTGAGTAATTAAAGTGTGCTCATTTACATTATCTCTTGAGATTAGCACATGAATTCCTATTTGCGCCCAGCGAATGACCTCGGACTTTCATTCGAGTATAAATTTTATTTGTTTTTCTCACTAATTTGAATTGTACTACAACGCGACGATTTTAAAACCCATTTCAAAGCGACAAACATACCTTGAGAGGTTTAAGAAGATAAGGAACAACCTCTCTAAACTAAGAAGGAAGAGGATATAAAGGATCCTCAAAATCACTGATGATTGTTAAAGAATTGTGCAGTGTGAGTTCTAGCCCTTGAATGTTACTCCACACATACTACCAAAACTTTATTCGAGTCTGATTCCAAATTTCCCACCAATGAATGGCTTTGAGTATCCCATTCAACCTTGCACCAAGTATCCAATTATCATCGAATTCCATGATTTCAAATTTAGAATTTGACTTAAATTGGTTTTGGGATTCAGGGGTAAGTTGGTCATAAGTGACCCTTAACAAGGCCTCTATTTAATAAATATTATCCTCAAATGATTTTATAAAATCATTCACAATGTAAGAGGCTTGCTTCTTTTTAACTTCTTCCCTATAATGGTCAATTGCAATTTCAAAGTCAAATTACTCAATACAAATTGTTAGATCTCCTAGTTCAACATCATCTTCAAATTCATTTCTTCTCAAATTTTCTTCCAAAATATTCATGTCCTCACCATTATCATCCTCCAAATCTTTTACTTCGTCACCTAGGACAACTTGGATATTATCAACCCCATCGGAAGAATCTAAGTCCATAGAGTCATGACTTATTAGATCTAGTTTGGATTTATCTAATTGAAGAGTAATTGATTTAGCTTTCAAATTCTCAGGATTTCCTGTAGGGATGAGGATAGTAATCAAATTTTCATCAAGTTCAATGTTTGGTTCCTCAATCTCAACCTCATCTAAGTCACAGAGATTCAAAGAAGGGTCATCCTTAATTCATCATTAAGGTTTTCAAATTTATGTTCATCAATTGGCCCATTCTAAAACTTGATCTCCCATTCTCAAGTTTGTCTTTAATATAAGCTTTTCCTTAAAGCCCAAGGTTTCTAATGATACTTCTTCAACAATAAAACTTTCATCATCAGATTCAAAGAATCGTTGATCCTTGCAGACAAATGTCTCATAATTAGTTTTGCTTCCTATCCACATATCCAAATATTCCAGTAAGACAACTTCATTTTGTTCAACACCAAAATCCTTAATCGATTCAACCACTAAATCATATCCATGCAGAAGTTTTTAATTTTAGATTCCATTTTGAGGGAGTTTCCAGCATTATCTTCGCTAAAGTTCAAAATGATCTTTTCTTTTTCTATATCTCCCTTGAGATCATAATCCTCAAATGTTACTTTATTCTTTTCTCTTAATGGCCATCCTTAATTTCGTGAATATCATTAGATGTCATGGCCACCAATTCATCTTGACTCAAATCAGATCTAATGGTAAAAATTTCATGCTCAAAGAACAATTCTTGTGACTCATCCTCAACAATCCATGAATCATTAGAATAAGTTATCTAAGAAGATTTAGATTGATCCTTAAGATTTTGCCTTGATTCTTCCCTCAATTCTCTTGATTGAACCTTAAGTGTTGCGTATGATTCACCATTAATTTCATTGGGCTCCTCAAGATTTGTTTTAATTTCAGGATTTTTCGTATTTCAATTTTGGTTAACCTCTTTCATCCTTTCAAACTTGGCCTACATTAGTAGCAACATTTCAGCATTGTCGTTAAAAAATTTATATGCGATCTCCTTGAAAGATTGTGGCCCTAATTATTGTAGGTCCTTAAATAAATTGGGATTAGAGTTCGGCTTTGCATGGGCAAGATTACTTGGACATAAGGAGATTCTGATGCTACTATTTTCAAGTTCCAATTTTTCAAGAGGCACCAATCTACCCTTTGTTTTACTCCAAAAAAGGTTAGGCTCATGGAGGCTCTCAAAATCAGATTCTTGGCCTTTTGGTGAGCTTGAGAAATTGGATGTGCCTAAATTGCAACCATACAAAAGATACCCATAGCTTGGGTTTTGAGGTGTGAGCTCAAAGAATTTAGGTTGACCCTTAGGTTGGTATGAATTACATGGTTGAGGATTAGGAGATTGGGGATAAGAAGGTTGAGGACAATGATGTCCAGGGTACCCTCCTTGATTGTAGGTCCTGTTAGAATAATCATTAGAGTATAAAGAGCTATATTGAAAATTATTTTGAGGAGAGTAAGAGATTTGATCTTGATATTGAAATCCTGATTTATAATCAGGTCTCCAATTTAACAAAGAATTATCCTAATTTCAAGATTAATAATATTGATTCGGATTGGGATTAATGTTATTGTTATTTTAGGGATATGTGTGTGTAGGAGGATAGAATTGAAATCCATGTGTGTGTGTTGGAAGAACGAGATGCGAAAAGAGATAGATGCAAGAAGTAGTGCCTTAACTACACAAATCAAGAAAATAATATCTAGCCTCAACATGTAACCCTACGAGACATAATTTGGGTGCAATTAGGGTCTGGCTAAATCTCTTCTATCCTTGAATTACCTGGCTAGCAAGATGGAAGGGATCCCCTAGGACACCCCACATGGTGGGACACCACTAGATGTTAATGTGGTTATTGCACAGTTCCATTTAAGCATCGATTAGTCCAAGTAGACAAGACCTTGATTCCAAGTAGCCCTACCTTATTGTACAAAGATAGAAAATTTTACCTAGGGCATGTTACTCGATTTTAATTAGGGCTAGGATATTTGTGCTCAGGAATGTGATGGCCGTCAAGGGGGTATTTGCCCTTAAATATTAATTCAGAGTGTGTAGTGTAGTGGCAAACAAACAAGCATGGCCTTTATTTGAGAATGTACGCATTTTAGGGTTTGCCTTGTTGTTATGCATTTTAGGGTTTCACTTTCCTCTTTTAGGGCTTTGCAATCAGAGTTATCGTGGGTAATGTAGCTTCCTTTATCCATTAAGTAAAATGCAAAAATGTGTGATGACTTCAGGAAGGTTAATCACAAGAATCTTTCAATCTACTAGAAGTAGCTTAACCCTAGAATGAATGCCTTATAAACAAATATCTTCTAATGTCGTACGAGTTTTAGTGCATCAATCAGGATTTTATTTTATTTTTTTTTATAATGCAAACCTAACTAATGCAAGTCTTGATTTAAGAGGGGAGGCGTGTACCTGACTGGGCCAGTCTGACTTGGCCCAAGGCTCAAATCTTCCTATAAAATGCACAAACAACAACAAATCAAATGAATTAGTAACTAAGAATGCAAACTAAATGCAAAGTGTGAATGCATGCAATAGAAAGCCACCTAACGCATTGCCTCCCTGGCAACGGTGCCGAAAAGTAATGCATGAAACCCACAATAAGTTAAATCGGTCATCGTAGTGTGAGAATACATGATCTCTTAAATCAAAGTTCCGAACTCGTAATATAATAAAATCATAATATATGGGAGTCTATGTTGTACCTTAGGGAGGCTTTTGGCTGAGTTGCTTCCTAATTGGAAGTGTGAAATAGTCAGAGTGAATTTTGAAAAGAGAGATTGCAAATCTACAAAATGTGGAAATTACGAATTGAGGAAAACACAACACACTACTTTTTTTGGATTTTTGAGATAAGAAAGCAAATTAACAACTAACTAGCAAGCAAATAGAGTATGGAGAGATAAAAACATAAACATAAATATATTACTACCAATCAAAGAATTCACAACCACAACTAAGAAGAAGGAAGAAGAAGAAAAAGGAGTAGAGAAAAAGTAATGACCATAGAGATGTCAAAGATGAAGCCCGAGATGGTTGAAGGAGAGCATTGCCTTAAGACCATGGAAGTAGAGGACAGCTTTGAGAAGTAGTCCCAAGAGATGTCAAGGAGGAAGTCAAAGAAGATCTCGAAGAAGAACAACTTGAAGTAGGAGATAATGGAAAATCAAGTAACTAAGGGATTATTTAATAATCTAAGGAACATAAGGAGGTTGTTGGAAGGTGGAAGAAGGTGGAGGAAGGTGGAGGATCTAGGAAGAAGAAAAAGAAGGTGGAGGTAGGAAGAAGCTATGGAGGAGGAAGAGGCTGAGGAGATAGATGACCTAAGGAGGAAGAAGAAGAAGTAGGAGAGTTGTATGCAACTAATGGAGGCCATGCGGTGTTTATATAGGCACAAGTGGGAGGGGGTGGACGTCTATAGGTGTCTTGGTTGCCAAGGAATAGGTTTAAATTTTGGAAATTAGGTTTAGGATTGGGTGTATCTAAAAAGGAAAGTAGGAATCCCTAATTGTCTTCAATTTTTGGCCTCTGTGTGTTTTGAATTTGAAGTTGCACATAAAGAAAACATTGTAGCCCTTGAAATCAATTTCCAAATGCAACTTGAATCACTCAATATGGATTTAAAATGAGAAAGTTATGACCAAAATGCTGAAGGTGTGTCACATTGTTACGAATTTTGTGATTAGGATTGGTATGTGGATCTTGACTAGCTAAAATCATAGGATGGAATTGAAACCTAATTAAATTGATTGCCACATTTAATCAATTAATTTCAAATAATTTTTTTTGCAATTTAGTGTAGAAATATTATGTGGCACATGTGGATAAGGTAGAGGCTTCTAGAAAATAAGATTAGAACTAGGATTGATGTAGTGTCACTAGAGTGTGAGTTAGGTTTTTAGGACTAGGTTTGGGATGAAGGCTAGGGTTAAGGCAATAGCATAGGGCAAAGAATGGAGCTAGTTTAGTATTAGGGTTAGATATTAGGATTAGGGTTTTGCATGATGCTAAAATAAGTAGGTTCTAATTAGGGTTAGGGCTATGGTTTTTATGCCCAAAATTGATTCTTCTCCTAATTTGGGCTTTGATGATATGGATTCCCGCTTCTTCTTTGCATGAGCCTTAGTGAAGGATTCCTGTGCATAGTAGAAACTCAAATTAGCACAAAATAGGTTCAAAATGACAGTTTTACATCTAACATGTAAATATGCAATTATGTATATATAACCTAAATCTAATGCAACTAACACCCAAAACCAATAAAACTAATCATGTTAACAAATAATTATGCTCACTTATTAGTGGTCGTAGCATAACGTGCATGCTAGCTTAGGGGTGTGTGCACAGATTTTTTTTTTTAAGAAACCAGGAGTAACTTTTATTCATCCCCCACTCCCTAGAGGTACTAAAAAACAAGGCAGGGGGACCAAACCAATAGCTTCCTTTACAAGAAAATCGGACCACGACCCGTGGCCTATTACAACAACAACAAGGAAACAAAACCTACAAAATAGCTCAAAGGGATATGAGCTACATGGACAAGATGTATGACATTTGGATTTTATCCACTTGATAAGACCAATAATCCGAAAAGGGAGCTAAAGCATCAAAGTGAAGCATCTCTAATCTCCTTCACCCAATCCCACAATCTTAAAGGAAGCATCGTTCACCATAGGATGAATATACTTCACAGAGTGTATCTTAGACTAGTGAGTTAGAAGGGAAGTGAAATGCCATTTAGCCTACCATGCTATAGGAAGCTTTCCAGTAAACCAGTAATAGAGCAAAGTAGAATCCATCTCAACCTGAAAAGAGTCAGACGTAACAGAAGAAAGAGCATGGATGATAGCTTGGATAAGGGAAATCTCCAAAGGTATTCTAACAAACTTAGCATTAGCAGCAAAAGCAAAGTTACCTAGATGGTCCCGAATAATCAACCCACGACACTTTGATTCCCCTCACAAAAGAAAGCAACATTGAGTTTGAGACCCATAGTAGGGTGAACCCAACCAAGAGCAAGGCAAGTAGGACAAAATGACTTAAGCCAATTAGCCATTTGCATATTCCTCCAATTTTTATTTAATAAATGGTGAAGATTAGGTAATCTAAAATCAGCATTTCTGATCTTGTTTCTAACCCACCAAACGTTATACCAAATAAAGCAAATCGGCCCCTTAATAGTCGTATCATGTCTTGGTGATGAAGAATTAGACATGATATGAAAGAAGGATCCACACGGCTGAGGTAATTAGACTTAAGGGTCCACTCAGAAATGTTTTGAATCAACTGACTATTAGAAAATAGGTGAGGAATAGGATTCGTGGGGCAACAGTTACATTTAGAAACCAGAGGGATCCCCAACTTCATAATATTGTCATTCGTAGGAAGCCTGAATTTGAGATGTTTCCAAACACATAGGGAAATCCTAAGGGGGAGCTTGAGATTCCAAATAATTTTGTCAGAGGGAATCCTCAATGAGCCTCTAAACATCAAATTGTAAGTCGAAGACATAGAGAAGATACCAGAAGAGATGGGGTCTAAATTGGCACATCCTTATGACTATCTAAAGTGATATTGGCAATATCATCAAAAATGTTCGGAGGAATTGCTAAAATAAAGTGGGGGAATCTGGAAGCATAGCTAAAGCCCTTTGGCTCATGATAGGAGGAAGCTCAAGACCATCAGGGATGAAGTTATGAAGGGGAGAATCACCAACCCAAAGGTCAAACTAGAAATCAACTTTACCTTCATGGATCTCCCAGTGAATAAAAGGTTTCATATCCCTATAAGCCAGTAATAGGAGGTGAAAACGAGAATGAAGAGAGGCATCCGAATAGTCTTTATCACCCAACAAACCCCTCATGAGCCAAGAAAAAATAGAATCACCTAAGAACATGTTCCAAGCTCTTTTCATTCTCAAAGCCTTAACAAAGAGACTTAAATCTTGAACGCCTAAACCACCATACTCAAGGGGACGCATGATAGTACTCCAAGCAATCCAGTGGTGATGCGAATTATTCTCAAAACATCCCCAAAAGAAATCAGCAAAAAAGAGCTTGGAATTTACGAATGATAGTTTTGGGAACTTTGATAACTGGTAAGACATGAATGGGAATAGAGGTCAAGACATGTTTATTAAGAAGCAATCTCACAGCCGAAGAATGAAGATAGGCTTTATTGATTACACTTTTGTTGTGTTTAAAATATGCATCGTTGTATAGTTAACAAAAGTGAATCGACATTTAAATTTATAAGATCGAAAATCAAATGTAAGTCTAAGGTCGGTCGAAGGGAGTAAATATGGAATTCAAACACTAGTCAGGATATGGTAAGTAAATGAGCATAATAACTAAGCACAAGAATGATATAAAATGAATTTACTCAAAAATCTATTCAATTAGAATCAAATAATGTATCTCAATAAGTGATGTAAACATGTTTATATCACATAAATTGTCTATTTTTATGCATTCTTAGACATAAAGTTGCATCATACATTATAAATATTTCATAACATGCATTATCATGCATTTAGATTAGGTTGCATAAATTTTAGGCTAATTTTCTCTTTTTTGTCATCAGGAAATAGGGCAATCAGATTGAACATCCAACAATACGAATCTGATTAGGGCGACGATTAGAGTTCAATGACTCCAAGATTGCCCTGATCGGACTTCCGTAGTATTAGATGCAGTTTGAGAAAGATCATAGGTCAAGGGCCAAGGTGGTACAAATACATACCTTAGATGACAAATCCGACCACACGGATGGGTTCAGATTGACGATCGTAGCCCAGCAGCATGAAAATCGGTCCAATCCGACATCCGTGGCACCATCTGCAAGACACAGAAGATGGACGGCCATGATGGCACCACGTAGCGCCATCACAGTCACCCAAACCCACAGCAGCATCTCTTCTCAACTCCTGAAGGGCTTCTACAATAAGAGATCTTGGCTATTAGATGAAGATCCAACAACCTAGATCAGTTGAGCACAAAAGCATCCGCACAACAAAGAGGGTGGCTTGGTGCGTTGGGTAAGTGCACGCTTGCGAGATAGAGGTCATGGGTTCGAGCACCGGGCACCTCAAATCAAGCATGTGGGTGTGGTGTGGGCAAATTGGACCATCAGATGATCGGGTGGTCAAGGAGCGACCATGTGGTACACTCAAATGCACGGAGTGGCGTAAATGCGCGATGAAGGTGCGGGAGCGATGCGTTTTAAGCTATTCGATCGCAAGATCGAACAGCTGAGAGCGCTTGTTCATGCGCAGGAGTTTTGAGCGCGTGGAGAGGAGGAGGCGTGGCAGGCACATCCACTAAGGCTACGTTCAGGGCTTTAGTGACGCTTAAAGCCATCACGAAAGGCCCTTGCATTAATGTTTTCAACTTGAAATGACCTAATTTTCAAACATCACCTATAAATGGCCCTATGACCCCCACATATTTCTCATCCCTTCCTCTCTTCTCTCACCCCCTAAAAGGCTCTACGAGCTTGTCCCAAACCTGAGATGCTCCTTTAGAGTTAAAAATACAATTTTTCCACCTTCTCATCCAGTTCGTAGATCATTCCATGGTTGTCCTCTCAACGCCGTTCTTGAAGCGGATCGCTCTGCGACATCACCCTGCCCCATCATCCGTCATCATTCTCCTTCGTCCTGTATCTCACCACATTCTTCTAGGCACTCTATCCACGCGGCTCATCCTCTAAGCAGCTGTCAAGGAGGATAACTTCTCTCCACCTTCTCTGTACAACTTTCTAGAGTAGATTTACCACTTTCTAGTTGTAATATTTCCAGGTTTCTAGTGTAGTGATTAGCTGTAATGAACATGATATTGTGGTTATGAAATTCCTATTCATTCTCTCTCTATTTTGTCTTTATTTGTATTATTCTCTCTCTCTTCTATTCTTTATTATTTAAGTAGATAGCTAGTTTAGATTTAATTCCATCAGCTAATCTGCTTCATGAGAAACAAATCAAATGTCTGCCTCCCTGTGTTCGACCTAGAATTCCTTTTGAGTTTTGGTAAAAATTATCTGTTGACAGTTCTTCCTTGCAAATCGCGCTACAATGATGGGTTTTCCAAACTCAAACCTTTTTGCGTAGAATTTCCGAAACAACATTTTGGTGCCATTGCCGGGGAGGCAACGCTCTTTGATTTTTTGCATTTTCCTACCTTACTTCTCTTTTACCTCACTTCTCTCCTTTCTTATTGTGATTGCACATACTCTCTCGAGACGGGCAAAAGCGGTAGATTGGAGTAAAGTGCTATTGAAGGGTTTGTAAGTTTACCCCCACCTCCCACCCACTAGAATTCATTCCATCACCTAATAACACAAACCATAATTAACCTAGGAGCTTACATAAACTCTGAAGTTAGTTTTGATTGTTTGTTTGTCACCTCCACCCGCCTCACCCTCTGCATATAAAGAAAATTTTTTAGAGAAATCTCATAGAGGTACACAACCTCTTCTGATTCTTCATACTCAACCAGTAACCCTATCTTTAGGATTGGTACACTCATCAACACATAATTGAGTAGAAATCAGATTAGGTAATCACTTGTGTGCCTAATTAAGTGGTGCATCAGGCCAATTGTTTGAGTTGTTTGGGCCTCACTACTTCAACTAAAAATAGCTTATCAAGTAGCTGCCAAATAGGTTCAACTTCTGGGGATTTACCAGGCACTCCACATTCTTTTAAGCTTTAAAGGAAAACATCTTCACCTGTGCTTTCAAAACCTGGTGTGCCAATTGAAGTTGATTGAATATACTTAAAGTTGAATCCTAAAAGCAACTAAGCAAGATTTAAGCCCTAAAATTCACCACATCTAAAAATAATCTTGCTTGAAAACCACTGGTTATGCATGCACACACATATCAATCAATCACTAAGGGCACAACCCAGATAAAGGGCAGATCACATTCCAAAGCACATTCAAACCTAACCCTAATTAAAATAGAGTAGACGTTAGCCTTAAGGATTGGACTTGCTCTTCGGAGCCCAGATCAAGATTATTTTCGATTAGTCTATTTCTACCATTCAATCTGATGTCTAGCTAGGGGAGCAGAATCAAACGATCATGGTTGGGAGGTATACTAGGAACTGGAGGTGCAAGCCAAAGGAAGAGCCTTCTCCCTAGCTCCTCCCTCTAACTGGTTGGCTTGATAAAAAAAAGTAGATCAAATCATTTCTTTATCTCAAGACGGGTTCTGGGAGTCTGTAGGTCTTTAGGCGAGCCTACTTAAGGACAGGTTTGATTGTTTGTATTGTAGGGCACCTTTCTTCCTCCCATTCTGTCATGGATCCTTCCACATCCTATTCGCACTTCCACTCCTACCCTCTTACCACTAGCTATTCCCAAAATGATTATTATTCCAACCGGACTTATCTCATCCATCTTCTAGTTAGGATAATCCTGATTGGGAATATAGTTTCGAACCTCCGTGTTCAGGGTCTAACCCTGGACACCATGATCTTGATTCTTATCCTTCTCCGAAATACATCGATTATAGATAACCGCCCTCATTTGGAGAACCTAATATGATCTACAATTAAGAAGGATATGCTAATCCTTACCCTTCCCTAGATTACATTGCATATAGGTCGCCACCTTTTTATGGACAACCTGAAATGACCTATTATCAGGGAGGGTACCAAGAACCTCAATTCCTTGACTCCCCCAGATTGAACCCAAACCCACCCCACCCTGAACCAAACCATTTTGTTTAGGTGAATGAGGTCCAAGATAGGGTGTTGGCTAACTTAAGGAGTATCATTCAATCTTTAGAAGCTCAGCCAACACCCTACACTGAAGAATTGGAGCCTCTGATTAAAATGATTGACGATCTTAATAAATATTTGTTGGATTGGCTCCAGGATGTTAAGGATAAGGGCCCAGGTGAGTTTTTACTTGGGAAGTTATAGAAATTGAGGATGAGATTTGTGATTGCTTTAGTCTAATCTTGGGAGGATTTCCAGGATGAACCCCTGACAAGAGAGTCGATGTCAGAATCCGCTTAGGCACCTGTAGGGGGGGACACATTTTACGAGACCAGGGTTGACCAGGTTGTTCTAGAGCAATCAAATAAGGATGAATTAATTTCTTCACCTAAGATCCCTAAGCCAGGGTATGAGGAAATGTATGTCTCCATGGAATAGAAAGTGATTGATGATTTTGAGACATACATTAATGCGGATTTAGAATTCTTTGATTCTATAGGTGAAGAATCATCATGTGAAGTCTCACTTGAGTTTACAGCACACGATTTCAATGAGACAACTCAGCCTGAGGAATTCAATGAATCATTTAATGGCTCAATAACTGAGGAAATTGATCTTGTTGGGGCTAGCATGGTAGATTCAGATCCTGATTTAATGAAGGATTCAATTCATAGCCCTACTCCTCAATTACACCCCTTCGAGCATAATGACAATTTTGATTTTGAGATCGCTAGACCCAAGTCAATTTTGATTCAGCCATCAATCTTGGACATGGAAATATTAAATGGGGTGATTATCATGCAAGAGGTCCCGAAATCTGAAGTCTTGATTGCGGAGGATAGGAGTTGGGAAATGATGATATGGGAAGCCAATTTCGAAGGAAGCGAAAGACCGAGTCTAAGGGTGCCTATTTATCTGAAACCACCGACCTTCTACTGGGACCCTTATGTCATCTTTGACTCAGAGGGTGTCCAGCCTAAGTGCACATTCATTGATTATCCTTTTAAGCTTAATTTCTCTGTAATCCAACTTTTTGGTCTTGGGTTGCATCCTCACAAATCGTAGGCCTGACCCCACTTGCATGTTGATCTTAGGTTTTGGATAATTTTTATCTAGAACCTTAGATGTACTCGACCATGGGCTATGGGTTTGCACCATAATCTGGTCCACATCTGTGGACATCTACTGGCAGGTCTTGAGGTGAATCTTTTTATCTTGATTTTGACCTGCACCTGTGAATTCTTTATTTCTTCTTCTTTATATAGTGTGCCTAGCTGAAGGCACTAAATTCTGCACGTATACAGTTTCTTTTCATCTTGGAGCCGACCTGTTATTCACGCAATTTAGGTGCTTTCTACTCTACTCCACTCTGTTTTATATCTTTTTAATACAATGAGGACATTGCATTAGATAGGCATTGGGTGGTGGATATCATTATCTGAATCATCTTGTTAGCCTTGTAGATTTTTTTTTAATTTTATCTTTATTTTTTTTTTTAAATTTATGGAATTAAGAAAGAGAAGTTGGGCTTTAGAAAATTTTCAATCTTATAGAATAAAATTGTATGACTTGAACACTAAGACCCTTCAAGTCTTTGGGCTTAATTAGCCTAGGTGTCCACTAAAATGTGGACTTGTTTCTCGAGTCCTCGCCATTCTAAATTCAAATTTTAATTAGTTAAATAAGTTGGGGTGATAAGTACATGACTTATCAACCTGCTCTCTTATTTGAGGGAACTTTAAGCCTAAGTATCTACACACTTTTCGCACTGACTTGTTGTTTGACGATTTTTATGGAAATTGGGTAGCCAATGAACCTTCTAGGGTGGTATGGCTGGCAAGTTATTGTGGGTAATGGCCCATTGGTGGGCTGTCTAGAGCCCAGTCATATGACCATTCTTTTCCTGTTGCCTTTAGGTAAGTCTTAGATCAAGGAAGCCACCTACTTAAAGAAAGAAAAGAAAAAAAGAAAAATATCAAAAGAAAAAGAAAAAGAAATAGAAAAGGAGAAAAGAAAAGAAAAGAGAAAGAGAAATAAGCCACACTTCATCACACGAGTATGGCTGGCAAGTTATCACATGTAATAGCCCATTAGTAGGTTGTCCAGATCCCAGCTAACCAAAATGCACGTTTAATTATAAACATTTAGGAAGAACTGGAGAAGTAGAATAAGTTGGGGATATATACATTGGGTTCGCCCTTGTGTTGGCCCCATAAAAATAAAAGTAGAGAGAAAGCTACCAGTCGAATAGATACACCTTTAGGCAAAATTCCTTTCTAAGTTCACCTTGGGGAGTAATAACCCAAAGTCCGTTTTAATTGTTGATCAGTGAGTCTATCACATTCATGAAAAGATGCATAGAACTTAGAGTTCTCATTGAGTCTTGGGTGGGTTGAGTGGCTGTAGAAAGGTGCTCCAAAACCCTAAACTCAAAAATCCAAAAAAATTAGAAAAGAAGAAAAGAAGAAAAAGATCCTTCTTCGAATAAGGCGAGGGCTTGAGGCGATCTGCAATTTGACAGACACCTGGGCGCTATTGTGTCTCTGTAGTTCATATCTTAGTTGAAATTCTTAAGTGTTGAAAAATAACTATTGCCCAAGAAATCTGACCTAATTCTCTTATAAATAGCATGTAGTTTTGCTAGGGACTAGCAAAAGATAGGCATGGGAGTGTGATATAAACACGTTTATATCACATAAACCGTCTATTTTTGCATGTTCTTAGACAAAAAGTTACATCATACATTATAAATATTACATAACATGCATCATCATGCATTTAGATTAGGTTGTATAAATTTTAGGTTAATTTTCTCTTTTTGTGATCAAGAAATAGGGTAATCGGATTGAAGATCCAACCATACGGATCTGATCAGGACGATGATTGGAGTTCAATGACTCCAAGATTGCCCCGATCGGACTTCTGTAGCAGCAGATGCAATCTGATAAAGATCATAGGTAAAGGGCTAAGGTGGTGCAAATCCGTATCTCAGATGACAAATCCGACCACATGGATGGGCTCGGATCGATGATCACAACATAACAGGGAAAAAATCAATCCAATTCAACATTCATGGCACCATCTGCAAGACACAGAAGATGGACGACCATGATGGTGCCACGTGGCTCCATCACAACCTCCCAAACCGACTGCAACATCTCTTCTCAACTCTTGAAGGGCTTCGGTGAAGAGAGATAGCCCAAATCGGCTGAGCACAAAATCATCCGCGCAACAAAGAGGGTGACTTGGCACGTTGGGCGAGTGCACGTTCGCGAGATAGATGTTGCGGGTTTGAGCCCTGTGCACCTCAAATCAAGAGCATGGGCATGGCATGGCCAAATTGGGCCATCAAATGATGATCGGGCGCTCGAGGAGAGACCATGTGGCGCACCCAGATGTGAGGAGTGGTGCAAGAGCGCAATGAAGGCGTGGGCTCCATGCGTTTCAAGCCTTCTGATCGCAAGATCGGATAGCTGAGAGCACTTGCTCGTGTGCAGGCATTTTGCACGCGGGTAGACGAGGAGGCGCGGCGGGCGCACGCACTAAGCCCACTTTCAGGGCTTTAGTGATGCCTAAATTCGTCATTAAAGGCTCTTGCATTAAAGTTTTTAACTTGAAATGACCTAATTTTCAAACCTCACCTATAAATAGCCTTACGAGCCCCACATATTTCTGATCCCTTCCTCTCTTCTCTCACCCCCTCAAAGGCTCTGTGAGCTTGTCCCAAACCTAGGATGCTCCTCTAGAGTTAAAAAAATAATTTTTCCACCTTCTCATTCCATTCGTGGAGCATTCCGCTGTTGTCCTCTCACCGCCGTTTTGGAGGCGGATCCCACTGTGACGTCGCCCTACCCATTCCTCTGTCATCCATCGTTGTTCTCCTTCGTCTTACATCTCACCACATTCTTCCGGGTGCTCCGTCAACGTAGCTCATCCTCTGAGCAGTCGTCGAGGAGGATAACTTCTCTCCACCTTCTCTTTACCCCTTTCTAGAGTAGATTTATCACTTTCTAGTTGTAATATTTCCAGCCTTCTAGTGTAGTGATTAGCTGTAATGAACATGATATTGTGGTTATGAAATTCCTGTTCATTCTCTCTCTATTTTATCTTTATTTGTATTATTCTCTCTCTTTCTTCTATTCTTTATTTTTTAAGTAGATAGCTAGTTTAGATTTAATTCGACCAGTTAATCTGCTTCGTGACAAAAAAATCAAACGCGATTTTTATTCAAACATCCGCCTCCCTGTGTTCGACCTGGAATTCCTTTTGAGTTTCGGTAAAATTTATCTATTGATAGTTTTTCCCCACAAATCGTGCAATAATGACGAATTTTCCAAACTCAAACCTTTTTGCGCAGAATTTCTGAAACAACAATAAGCAATGGGATAAAAAGATAATTAGTACTTAAAAATGGTGATTTGAGTCACCAATTAATCTCCTCAATCAAGCACATATCCTAAGGATACTTAATATCTCAAACCAAATCAAATGTTTCAACAGTGTTTCCAACCACTAATCCACGTTAGCACAGGTACTTAAATATCTCCACAATGCCTCAAATTAACTAGTATTAGACGTTAGAGGCAAACCTGAAACAACTTAAAGTCACCAAGCAATAGTAGCACAAGGCAAAGCCCTTGAAACAGCTAAGTATAGAGCTAGAGGATGCTTCCCAAGGCACCTGTGCACG
Source organism: Thalassia testudinum (assembly GCA_037157565.1). Taxonomy (NCBI): domain Eukaryota; kingdom Viridiplantae; phylum Streptophyta; class Magnoliopsida; order Alismatales; family Hydrocharitaceae; genus Thalassia; species Thalassia testudinum. The sequence continues at coordinate 140,044,281 of JAZHRO010000063.1, forward strand.
CACCCTGAAGAAAAACCCCCCCTCCCTCCTCAGAATCGTCTCCTATCTTCTCAATCCAAAATTAGGTATACGGGTATCGAGTAATCAGATCATGAATAGGGACTAGGCCCACCGGCAGTGGTGGTGGGCGAGGAGTGAGAAAGATAGAGTAAGGCAAGGACCTCATCCCTATTGTGAGAGGCAAAGAGCCCTTGGCAGCAAAATAATTTATGCACACTTCTGGCTTTTAGATGCACGAGGTGGGACTAAATGTCCCCTTCTTCCCCTTGTCTTCTTTGTTCTCCTTATGTAGAGGAGCTGCTGATGGTTGGCATTCATTTTGCCATTGGATCTCAAATCCAATGGCCTAGGTGTGATGGGTAAGAGATTCCATAGCTGGTAAGGGAGCGTTCTTTGATGATGGCTCACTGGAGATGCTATAGTGGTTGGAGAAGAAGCTTGGATTCGACAAACACCTACATGCAAAGATATGGCCTTTATCCCAAATTAAAACTACACAAAGGTCTGATGCTACTTGCCGGACAAAAGCCCTAAGGTAATTCGAAGCGAGGGTGATCGAGGAAGGCTGGCTGTGAAGCTACCATGGATCTTGGTCGGCGGTCATGGAGGGTGGTCGTCGAGGCATTAAATGATTCAATTGAGTTGGAAAAAACATTGGTGAAGGTGTGGAGATGATTTTTCCGAACTCAATTAGGTTGTGGAGAAGCGAAGAGGATGGCTCGATGAGGGCGGTGGTGGTGCTTGTCGTTGGAGAAGAAAGGAGAAGTGATGGATGGGGCTAGGAATGGACCTAAATCTAATTGGAGTAAGTTGGGTAGAAGCCCTAACTGAATTGGAATAACGGAGGCATGGAGATAGGTCGTCGGTGTGGTTGCCGACGATGGGGATGAAGGTTGGAAATTGAAGTTAAAGGAGGTAGACACGCTTAAGCTTCATGTGAAGGATTTAGAAGGTGTTTTGTCAAGGTTTTGAGCTTGAGTTCTTTGAGCTCGCAGATGTGTATGCATCTAAGTAGCCTAAAATGTCTATTTATGAATGTTCTTAGTGTCGTGGAAGCATCATGCATTGTAAATATTGCATAACATGCATCATCATGCATTTAGGTCAAATTGTATAAATTGTATAGTAATTTGCTCTTTTTGGTGGCTAGGCTCAAGGCAATATTTAATCAGGGCCTCGGATTGAAGATCCAACTATACAGATCTGATCAGAGTGACGGTTGGAGTTCAATGACTCCAAGATTGCCACAATCGGATCTCCGTAGCATCAGATGCAGTCCAAGAAAGATCTAAGACCAAGTGGCTAAGTGGTGTAAATCCATACTTCAGATGACAAATCCAACCACACGGATGGGTTTGGATCATCGATCGCAGCCCAACGATGTGAAAATCGATCCAATCCGACATCTGTGGCACCATCTACAAGTCAGAGAAGATGGATGGCCAAGATGGCACCACGTGGTGCCATCTTCGCCACCCAAACCGCCCAAGGCTCACTGCTGCTCTCTCTCTCCTCGATCGGCCATCAGATCTGAGCCGTTGGATCTTGATCCAATGGCCATGAGCGCATGCGCCTTAGATGTAAACGTGCCTCAAAGGGTAGCTTGATGCAATGGTCATATGCCCATGGGCAAGACAGAGGTCGCGGGTTCGAGTCCCGCACACCTTAAATTGAATGAGAGAGTGGGGCATGGCTCAATTCGACTGCTGGATCGCGAGCGGATGGTGGATGCAGGTGCTACGTGGTGGCACAGATGAGCGTAGACATTTACGTGCAATTTGAATGCGTGATCGCACACGCGACTGTTTAAGCGGCAAAGAAGAAGAGGCATGCGTGGATTCTCAGTCATCGGATCTCTCAATCGGACGGTTGAGATGAGCTAAACGTGGGTCAACGTGCTCAATGCATGAATCTCAAGAGGCAAGGTGGACGCGCGTGCCACACCCATGATTGGGCTTTAGTGATGATTAAATTCATCTCTAAAGACCCTGAGTTAATGTTTTTTAAAGATTCAAATGTTATTTTTTCCCTCAAACCTCACCTATAGAAGGACCTACGCCCATCACATTTTCTTCATCCCTTCCTTCATCTCTCTCCCTCTCCAAGGCTCTAAAGAAGCTTGTCCCAAACCTAGGATGCTCCTCTATATTAAAAATAAAAAATTGTCCACTTCTCACCCTGTTCGTGGAGCACTCGTGTCATCTTCTCACCCCCGTTCCGGAAGTGGATCCCGCAACGACGACACCTTGCCTCATCCCCGATTCTTCCTGCTTCATTCTCCGTCCTCCGTCTTTACTCTTCTTCTTCTAGGCGTCACCCATCTGGCTTGTCCTCCAAGTAGCCATCGAGAAGGATAATTTCTCACCTCTTTTCTCTTTATCACTTTCTAGATTAGATTTGCTGCTATCTAGTGGTAATTGTATGACATTATCAATGATATAAAATTGTTTTCTCTCTCTCACTTTCTAGTGTTAATTTTGCGAGTAGAATAGAATCATTGTGATTATCTCATCTATAAACAAAAATTACAATATATATGTATATATAATTGCGGATTTCGAATTGACGTAGCCTCCCTGTGTTCGACACGGGATTCCTTTTGAGTTTTGCTAAAAATTATTTGATTGTTTGGATTTTCTCGCAAATTACACTACGACGATGGGTTTTCAAAACTAAATCTTTTTGCAATGAATTTTTGATTCATCATTTTGGTGCCGTTACCGGGGAGGCAATGGATGTCGATTTCTTTTCTGCATTTCACACACTTAATTGCTTTCTAACTCTCTTTTATTTCTTTTCTATTGTCTTGTAGGTACTCGATCAAAAATCTTCAAGCGGTAGAAAGGAGTAAAGTGCAGTTGAAGACAACTATAAGTGCTCCCTCATTCTTTCCCCCTCCATAGACTTCATTCCATCACCCTAATTCAAAACCTAAGTAACTTAGGTGCTCTCATAAACCCTAGGATTAGTTTGGTTGCTTTGATTTCCACCTCCACCCAACCCACCCCTGATTAAAAGAAAAAAAATCTAAAAAAAAAATCCACAGAGGTACACAACTTCTTCTGATTCTTCATACTCAACCGATAATCTGATCTTTGGAACTAGTACACACAACCAAACACATAATTGAGTAGAAATCAGATTAGGTAATCATTTGTGTGCCTAACTTAGTGGTGCATTAAGGCCAATTGCTTGAGTTGTTTGGGCTGCACCACTTCATATAAAAACAGCTCATCAAGTAGCTTGCTCATGAGGGTTAACAAGTAAGGTCAATACTAGGCACTCCACTTTATCTTGATTTCAAAGGAAAACATCTTCACTCATGTTTACAAATCTTGGTGTGCTTCATGAATTTGATTTAAATCACCCTAATTTAAGCCCTAAAGCTACTTAAGTAAGATTTGAACTCTAAAAGCCACTCATCCAAATAATCTTGCTTGAAAACCCTAGTTGTGCATGCACACACACTTATTCAAACAATCATTAAGGGCACAACCCATTTTACTACCACATTCCAAAAGCACTACCATCCCAGGCCTAATCTAAAATCAAGTAGACGTTGGCCCTAGGACTCATCAGTCAGTTTCAGAATATTTCTCATACTATGGTGCGAATTTGTGACGTCTGCTTTCTCCAGAAGGTGCTAAGTTGGGTGGCTTGATTGTTAAACGACTTAAGCAGGTAGGGTTTTGGCATAATTAGCGGCCTTCGGGACACACTCCCCCTATCTCGCCATCCCAACTTAACTATCTTTTGGATTAAGGACAACAAAAAAACTCGTGTTGTGGTTTGAGTCTATTTTGGAGTATAGGTCCTTAGGCTACCCAACTTAAGGACAAGCTTATTTTGTTGTGCTGTAGGGTTCTTATCCCCAGTCCTTCCAACCTCTTCCTAGTTTATGCTTGGAAGAAGGTCATTGAATCGCTGCTTGGAAGGACCATTAGACCATTCAAGGAGGCATTGGTTGAATTTTAATCCAATTGATTCCATGGCTAATCAACCACCTCCTTTGCCTCAGAATCTGCAAGAGATGCTACAAAGGTAACTAAAACAAATGCAGCAAATGCAAGAATGGTTCCAACGAATGCATGGTCAGGGCGCTCATCCCTTGAAGGATTTTTATGATCCATCAAACTATGGGGAACATCCTAGTGTCTAGATTCTAGCCAAAGAAGTAGAAATCAAGCCCCAGGTGTTAAGCCTGATCAAACATTTCCAAGGGCTTGGTTTTGAAGACCCGTTTCAGCATTTGGAGGACTTGACCACTTTGGTCCAGACCACTAAAGCACGAAATGTGGATGAGAAGCAAATGATCATGAGACTCTTTGCCCACTTGCTTAGAGATAAGGTCGTACATCGGTACTAGACAATTGAAAGGCCGATTGCAACTTGGAATGGTCTTAAATTGACTTTCCTAAAGAAATTCATTCCAGTCGAGAGTATCAATGCATTGAGACAGGTGGTTACTACTTTCATCCAGTGGCCAGGGGAACCTCTTAAAGGTGCCTGGGAGAGATTCTAGGATCTATTGTGGAAGTGTCCACACCATGAGGTGCTAAAATGGCAACTCGTGCAGATCCTTTACCATGAGTTGATTGAGCAACTCTGTAACCACATGGACGCTTCTTGCGAAGGCAGTTTCCTCAACAAGGATGTAGATACTGTGCATGAATTGCTTGAGGAATTGAGTGAAAATTCCCTTAATTATGCCTCCATGGATACTTTTAACCAATCCCAACAACCCAGATCGAATGTTAACGAGGTCCATGACTCTCATTCATTAGATATGGAACTGATTTGTAATAAACTTGATAAGGTGGCCTTGGTTACCAAATGAATGGAAAGGTGGATGGTTGGAAACTCTGCAAATACTTCTCAATGTACTCAATCTCAGAACTCAGGATTCCATTCTTGATAAGGTCCTACTGGACGAGAGTTCATCAATTAACTGGAAGCAGCTCAATCTGTGAGCCAACATTACTTGGAACCTCTTGGGTTCCAAACTGGGGCCTTTGATACCAGTTTCTCTGATCCTTCTCCTTCTTCCTCATCATCCTCACCCTATGAGGATGTGTATGCTATATGATGAGTCCATTTTAATGGACTAATATTACGCCTAAGTAACTTTAATCGTACCTTTTAGGTTTGTTAATAACTACATTAAGTTATAGAATGTTTGCATTCATCATGATTTAAGTTTACATCTATTTTATAGTATTCTATAACTTAGTATGTAATGATGTTACGTTTTTATGATTGCAAGAATAATATTTAGAAAGAACAAGGGGGGAATAAATTTCCCCAACACATATCCGGTGCAGGCCGCAACTCCTCCCGCACATTTATCTGATCTTCCACTACCCTCCCTCAACAAACAAGGCCATATTTAGAGAGGATTTTTGAAAATCCCTGGAAGGGCAGACGAGAGGAGTTAAGAGGAGGAGGAGAAAGGAGAGGAGGGGCTTCGTCATCCAGGGACCATGTAACCCGTGTGCACTGTGCACCAAATCACCTTCAGCCCGCTCCACCTTACGCGCTCGCAGCTGCATGCCCATCTGCAGTGCGCCCTCCCCTCTATAGACCTGCCTCACTGCACCAGCACCACCTCTCCCGCGCCCTCACCAAGCAGCCTGCAGGCACCCGCGCGCTCATCTCCAGCTGGCCCTACAGTCGCCAGCGCCCCTGCCAGGCCGAGCCCGCAGGCGCATCCTCCCATCCAGCGCCATCACCAGGCGCCTATACGCTCATCTCTAGCAAGCCCTGCAGTTGCCAGCGCCCCTGCCAGGCCGCGCCTGTAGGCGCATCCTCCCTTCCAGCACCATCACCAGATCTCCCACACACTCATCTCCAGCCGCACCTGCAAGCACCGCTCAGTCCACCCCACCCGTGCCTGCAGGCGCGTGCCCTTCTGTAGTGCCCGCAGGCGCTCTGCCTACCACCAGTGCACACAGGCGCACCACCCCACCTGCCTTGCCTTACCCGTGCCCCTGCCAGGCCCACAGGCACCACATCGCACCCCTCTCCATCACCAGCAGCCGCCCCTGCAGGCACTGTTCATGCACCTGCACAAGCACAGCACCGCTGCCGGCATTCTTCTCCTCTATCGGCTGGCCACCTCCGGCCATCTCCGTAAACGCCGCAACCTCCATCGGATTGGCCTCATCTTCGCCAACCTCCCTTGCGTGTTGATAGCCCCGTCGATGCTCCTTCCCTCACATGAGCAAGAGAGAGAGCAAATGCCCCATTTTTATTCAATTAAAAATTACATCTAGTGCCATTGCCACCAGAACTTAATTTTTGATTTATTATTATTTTATTATGGTATAATTACGCATGCACACTCATACTTTCTGATAATTGCACGTTATTGTTATTCACCTATTTCAAGATTGGTTTTGGGATTAACATGTGCACCAATTTTCTCTAGTATATGTCAATTGAAAATTACATAAAATTATCATATATTTATTGAAGATTTCAGTGAGGGAAAATTTCACATATACCCTTATATTTTTGAGTTATTGTGAATCTTCTTTCCATCGCATTTTATGTCAGATTTGATTAGGGATTTTGCACTTAACCGAAGGAATACGAAATAATCGAGAGTTTATTACATAATTGCCTCCCTGTGGACATGACCCGCTCTTCTGTGAGTGGTTATCTTTATTGTTGATTAGTCGATTTTTCCACCACTTAAATACTACAACTCATAGCGGAAAATCAACTTTTCACTATACAGGAGAACGTTAGGTCTAACCCATATTGAAACTCTTATAATCTGGGTTGGCGGAACCACCCTAACTTCTCCTAGAAAAATCCAGGGCAGTAGACCCAAATCCTACCTAGCAACTATGCACTGTAAAGACCAATGGATCAGGGTCATGTATACACTCAACTGCCCCCTAATCAGGTCAATCAACCAACCTGAAATGCTTGTCAACTTGTAGGGTGCTCTCAAAAATATGCATTTTGTTAAAACGATGGTAATTAATGCAGACCCTCCAACCAGTTGAGGGTCTAGTGGTCACCAGTTCTCCTTGGTCATTCTCTTCCACAGTGATTCCTGCCTTTTTCAGAACTACGTGAATAGGACTGATCCATTTTCTATCTGAAATGGGATAGATAATCCTTGCATCTAGCCATTTCAAAATCTCCTTGTTAACAACCTCTCGCATATTTGGATTGAGCCTTCTCTACATATCTTGGAAAGGCTTCACGGACTCGTCCGTGTATATATGATGCATGCAAAGAGAGGGATCAACACCCTTAATATCAGCAATTGTCCAGGCAATTTCTTCCTTGTGCCTTTGTAAACATTCTACCGATCTCTGTCTATGACCTTTTGGGAGGAGGCAAGCTAAAGCCTAGTCCAGTAACCCTCCAGGTTGCAGACAGATCACTTAAGACACTGTGGGGATTGTTGGAAGATATCCTTGTGAGAGTGGAGGATTTCTTCTTCCCCGTTGACTTTCTAGTACTTGATACTAACCCATCTAATAAGCTCACAAAGCCATCCATTATTCTGGGACGTCCCTTCTTGGCCACAGCCAATGCCTCTATAAATTGTAGATCTAAGGCACTTAAAATGGGCTTTGGGAACAAGAAGATCCGGTTGAATGTTTTTGATACTTACAAGCAACCCAGATTTGAAGATTGTTCTCATATTTAGGTCGTTGATGAAATATTTGAAGAGACTACTCCAGCACTCTTATGTAGAGATCCCCTTCAGAAGGTCATATCTCAACACCATCCCTCGATTATTAAAGAAACTGAAAGGAAAATGCCCGAACTAGAAGAGTTGCTGGGGATACACATTGAGTCTTTGCCCCCACCCTGGACTGTGAAGGTAGATCTGCCGCCTGAGGCAGGGACATCTCAACTAAAACCCTCAATCCAACTAGAATTTTTGGGGGTTTGTCCCCACATGGTATAACCTGAGAATATTTATAGCATTTATAAATATTTGCATACATATTTCTATATATAAAAAAAAAATCTCTTTTCTTAAGCTGAATGGGTTAGTCCTTAGCAGAATACCTTTGTCATTGGAGGTTTTTCTTCTTGAATTATTTCTTAAGTTTTGAATCTAGTACATTTATTTCACATGCACATAGACTTGGTAATAGATCCTTGAAGAAAACCAATAAGCATTTGTAGTCTACTGAACCCTTGGACAGTTCATAGGGAGTCAGGCATACTATCTTCTAGTAGATCCACCTCATATTTGTGAGAAGAAAGTAGAGAGATTACTGGTGCAATAAGTCTAGGCAAGGACTCTTAAGTTTTGGACAATTAGATGATGATACTTCAGAGTTAGGCGTAGTTTTTCGCTCTCTGTTCCTGTGTGCATACTTTGTGTGAATTCCTGAGAGTCACCAAATAAGGTAGATACACAGAAATGGGGGCTTAATAAAGCTATAACTATGGTGGATGGTTACAACCGTCCTTCATAGAGTCCTCGGCTGAAGGAGGGTATTAGTGTCAAAGGTCAGAAATACGCCTGTCCTATCCATTCCTTCCCGGTGCCGAGAATAGGTATTTCCACCAAATAAACCACACAATATCCTCTTGACCATCATCATCCTGAATAACGCCTCAAAAATAAGAGTCTGTGTCGTATTATGTTGATTTATATTATATATATAAAAAAAAAGAGAGAGAAAAGAAGAAAAAGTAGAAACAGAAAAAGAAGAAATATTTATATTACAAAAAAAAAAAGTCCAAGTTATATTGTAACATTATCTCTGAGGCAATAGAACACCTCTCGCGTTCCACCAAATATGACCCATACCTACCTTTTAGTATTTCTGATCACCTGAATACTGGTTAAGGACTCTACCTTAGTTGTAGAGTTATTAGGACTTTAATTGAAGTGTGGATACCATGTGAGGCCACCAAATAGTGAGTACAATTTCTAAATCTAGCGAGATTTATGATCTCAGAAAGAAAGAAGAGGGAGTGCCCAGGAACATCAAGAGAGCACAATTGTGTAGCCTCTCTCAGAGTTGACTTGTCTAATAGTCTAGAGATCTAGAGTCTGCAGTACTAGACTATATGTAGCACCAGATGAGTGTGTGCCACCAAATACAAATCCATTCAACTCAATATCTCCTACCTAAGCTAAACGACGGGGTCAAATTACAAATTATCCTCTACTTTATCCCTGAGGGAAGTAGTTGCCTATCTTGACAGCAGTATTTACCAAGGGTGAAGTACGAACTTCTAATGCGAATTAGCTTTTTTTTCACTTGGATCTGTTACTTAGGTTATTATCACGTCACATTTGTCTAGATCTCTAAAGTTTTGAAATAAGAAAAGAAGAAATCTTCTGATGACTTCTATTATTTTTATTTTTGCTAGGGACTAGCAAATCTTAGGCATGGGGGTATTTGATGAGTCCATTTTAATGAACTAATATTACGCCTAAGTAACTTTAATCGTACCTTTTAGGTTTGTTAATAACTACATTAAGTCATAGAATGCTTGCATTCATCATGATTTAAGTTTACATCTATTTTATAGTATTTTATAACTTAATATGTAATGATGTTATGTTTTTATGATTGCAGGAATAATATTTAGAAAGAACAAGGGGGGGAATAAATTTCCCCAACACATATCCTGACCTCCCGCACATTTATCTGATCTTCCAACACCCTCCCCCAACAAACGAGGCCATATTTAGAAAGGATTTTTGAAAATCCCTGGAAGGGTGGAGGAGAGGAGTTAAGAGGAGGCGGAGAAAGGATAGGAGGGGCTTCGTCATCCAGGGACCGTGTAACCCGTGTGCACTGTGCACCAAATCACCTTCAGCCCGCTCCACCTTACGCGCTCGCAGGTGTGCGCCCATCTGCAGTGTGCCCTCCCCTCTGCAGACTTGCCTCACCGCACCAGCACCACCCCTCCCACGCCCTCACCAAGCAGCCTGCAGGTGCTCGCGTGCTCATCTCCAGCCGGCCCTACAATCGCCAGTGCCCCTGCCAAGTCGCGCCCGCAGACGCATCCTCCCTTCCTGCACCATCACTAGGCGCCCGTGCGCTCATCTCCAGCCAGCCCTACAGTCACCAGCGCCCCTGCCAGGCTGCGCCCGCAGGCGCATCCTCCCTTGCAGAGCCATCACCAGATCTCCCGCACGCTCATCTCCAGCTGCACCTGTAGGCACCGCTCCGTCCACCCCACCCGCGCCCGCAGGCACGTGCCCTTCTACAGTGCCCACAGGCGCTCTGCCTGCCACCTATGCACGCAGGCGCACCGCCCCACCCGCCTCGCCTCACTCACGCCCCTGCAAGGCCCGTAGGCACCGCACCGCACCCATCTCCATTGCCAGCAGCCGCCCTTGCAGGCACTGCTCACGCACCTGCACAGGCACAGCACCCTTGCTGGCATTCTTCTACTCCGTTGGTCGGCCACCTCCGGTCATCTTCGTCGACGCTGCAACCTCCATTGGATCGCCTCGTCTTCGCTAACATCCCTTGCGTGTTGACAGCCCCGCCGACTCTCCTTCCCTCACACGAGCAAGAGAGAGAGAGTAAATGCTCTGTTTTTCATTCAATTAAAAATCACATCTAATGCCATTGCCACCAAAAATTAATTTTTGATTTATTATTATTTTATTGTGGCAAAATTGCGCATGCACACTCATACTTTCTGATAATTGCACGTTATTGTTATTCACCTGTTTCAAGATTGGTTTTGGAATTAACATGTGCACCAATTTTCTCTATTATATGTCAATTGAAAATTACATAAAATCATCATATATTTAATGAAGATTTCAGTGAGGGAAAATTGCACATATACCCTTATATTTTTGAGTTATTGTGAACCTTCTTTCCATCGCATTTTATGTCAGATTTGACTAGGGATTTCGCACTTAACTGAAAGAATATGAAATAATCGAGAGTTTATTGCATAATTACCTCCCTGTGGACACGACCCACTCTTCTGTGAGTGGTAATCTTTATTGTTGATTAGTCGATTTTTCCACCACTTAAATACTACAATGCATAGCGGAAAATTGACTTTTCACTATACATTAGAACATTAGGTCTAACCCATATTCTAACTCTTATAATCTAGGTTGGCGGAACCACCCTAACTTCTCCAGGAAATATCCGGGGCAGTAGACCTAAATCCTACCTAACAACTATGCACTATAAGGACCAATGCGTCAAGGTCATGTATACACTCAACTGCCCCCTAATTAGGTCAATGAACCAACCTGAAATGCTTGTCAACCTATAGGGTGCTCTCAAAAATATGCATTTTGTTAAAAGTCGATTTTTAATGTCGTAACGCGTATCTTTGCAATCAGCTTTTAAAATTTGTAAAACATAGATTGTGGGGTATCTAGGGTCGTCCAAGGAGGCAAGTTTGCACTTTAAAAACTCTCGCTTGAAAATGGGAAATCAACTTTCTTTTTAGGGTTCTAAATATAAGATTTTTTTGTATTTTGAAGTAACGGGCAAATACACGATTTCGAGCAAGAAAACAACTACACCTAAATTACTATTGCGAACACTAAAGTGACAAGATAATCCTCTCTCTAAGCTTACCTTAGGTACGTGGATACCTAGGATAATTAGAGAGTGGGAGTGAAAAGGTGCTAGAAAAGATAATAAAGATGCACAAAACTTAAGAAAGGCAACTTAATATAAAGAGAAACTTGTTTTACAGGAATGCTTCTACTATAAGATTAAAAACAAAGAAAATAGTAAAACAAGATCCTCCTGATGATGGTGGTGAAGAGGAGGGAGAGGCTTCTTGCTCCAAGCTCAACTGCTCCTGGGCTTGAAAAGAAGCTCTACTTCTTTCTTTCCTTGAATATCTCCTTCAAAATGGTAACCTCCTTAGCAAACCCTAAGGGGGGCGTTCCTTTTCTCCTCCAAAGGTGGGTGATCTCCACCCACAATCTCCAACTAGGGTGGCATGTACCACCGTCAAGACCTCCTCCTAAGGTCTTCCTTGCCTGGCTCCTCCTTTGGCTAGTTGTGGCACAAGAAAGAAGAGAAGGGGGGAAGGCACCAAGGGGACAGAGTATCCCCTTAATCTTCTTCTTCTGCTTCTTCTCTTGGCTGTGAATATGATGGGATATAGGTGGAGAATATCAGGACAAAGGATGAAATTATGGTGGTGGTTAAGAGGGGTATATATAGGACTTATGAAGGGAGAGGTTGCAATGGACACATGTAGAACTAGGATGGGTTAAAAGGGTAGTTATGGGTGGTTAAAGGGATCCAATGGAGGGGGTTAGTTGGTGCCTGATGACTCAACAATTACAAGTGTTAATAACATCAATTAGAGTCAATTTCGAGGGTACTTGTGTGATAATGTCAAATTATAATGGGCTTGGGAGCATTGATTGCATTTTACATGATCCTTACATTTTAATTGCTTAGAATGAATGTTTAATGACCATGTCCAAAAGTCTATTTTGAAATAGGTCTCAGATGAGTGATCAGACCATACAGATGGATCCAGATCGATGAACGGAGTCCAATGGACTTGAAATCACTTCGACCCAGCCTTTGTAGCTCCCACAACAAGCTCAAGAAAGATAAATGACCAGGGGGCAATGTGACATCCTTACCGGCCTCTAATGAAACATCCGACCGTACGGATCGATCTGGAGTGATGATCGCAAACCAGCAGCATGAGAAATCATCGTGATCTGAGCACTGTGTCATCTCCTACAACAGAAAGAGGATGGATGGCCTAGATGGCACCACGTGGTGCCATCTTGGCAGCCCAACGTCGGCCAGCACCCACTCTTCATTAAGACATCTTCCATTCTCTACCATTGGATCTTGATCAAACGACTAAGAGATCGTCTCCACCACGTGCCCATAATTCTTCTTTGTGACAATGAACGGCCTTGGCTCATTGATCGCATGTGTTTCGCGAGCTTGAAATCAAGGTTACAAGTAACCCGTCGTCGTAGTTGCCAAACACGTCGATAAGATAAAATTTATACCGAATCTCTAAGGGAGTCCCCGGTCGAACATAGGGAGGTGACGTTTACTTTAACTGAAAATCGTGCCTCGATTTGTTTCTTTTTGGTATTTTAGGGTTTTATTATTTTTTTGTATTTTTGTAAGAAGAAAATAAGCAAACGAATCACAAGACAGAGATGGAACAAAAATGGTATAAATATCACTTGAACGTCTATTACAATCAACTATGAAAGCATAAAAAGAGAAGGGGGTGAGGAAATCTCCTGAATTGGCTGTTCGGCGAGATGACGGCGCCTGGCGGAAGCTCGGACGAAGGAGGTGAGATGTAGAAGGGCGTCAGGTAGAGGAAAGCTTCGGCGTGGCTCCGGAATGGAGGTGAGAAGACAGAGATGATCTGCTTCCGGAAAAGAGGTGGGAGGAGGGCTCCAAGGCGACCTATGAAGGGGGATGGGAAGTTGGAGGAGTATTTGGTGGGGCAGAGGTTCGCTATACTAATAGGCACCTTGGGAGCTTGAGAGCAAGCTCTAATGGAGCGTTGGTAGGCTTGCTAGAGCTTGGGAGTAGGTAGGAGTAGAGTAGGTAGAGATGGGTTGGAAGGGAGGGGGTGTAGGCCCTTTTATAATGGAGAAGAGGCAAAAATAGGTCTGGGACCATTAGTGACATCTAGGCCATTGCTGGAAGCATCGCTGCAGGCAACTCATGCCCACTCATGCCTGCCCATGGTTACAGCTGGCTTTGCTGGTGCGCAAAGAATTATCGATGGCTGTAAGCGTCGCTGTAAGTCTAGCTCATGCGTCGCTGTAGGCCATCTCATGCGTCGCTGGTGTTGCGCTCCCTGCCTTTGCTGCGCGTGCGTGCACCCACGCGCTGGTGCTGTGCTGTGCGTATACGCGTCCCCGCGCGTGCGTGCGCACCTGCGCTGCTGCGTGCGTGCGTTGGGTGGACTGGGCTGAGCCACATGGCGTAATCTAGGCCGTCCATCTTCTTTTTTTTTGTAGGGGCTACTACAAAGCTCGGATTGAGTCGATTTTTGCGCTACTAGGCTGCGATCGTTGACTCGAATACATCTGCACGATCGGATTTGTCATTTGAAGCTTCGAATTATGTCTCTTAGTCCCTTGGCCGTTGATCTTCCTTAGACTGCATATGGTGCTATAGGATTCCGATAGAGGTGATTTCAAAGGCATTGGACTCCGATCGTCGTCTTGATCAGATTTGTACGGTCGGATCATCAATCTGAGGCTTCGAAATAAATATCCTTCTCTTCTAACCACAAAAAAGACACAATTAACCTAAATTATATACAACTACTCTAAATGCAGAATGATGCATGCTATGCAATATTTATAACATGAAATGCAAATCTAAGCCTAGGAACATGCATGAATAGGCATTTTACCCTCAGTAAATGTGTTTGCATCACTCATCAGTTGTGAAGGAATCTCTCAAAGAGTGGGCGTGAGTTCAAAACCCGCTGCCCCTCAATTGAGGTGCGGTGCAGCAATTGAAGCAGCGACAGCATAGCAAGGCACATGCGCGCGTGCGAGGAGCAACAGCAGTACACAAGCGCAGTGTGGCACAGCGCATGCCAGCGCATGCGCTCACTGCAGGGCGCACGAAGGCAGCTGGAGCATTGAAGGTGTGAGGGCGAGGCCAAGGGCGACGCATGCGGCGGGTCTTCAGTGACGCTTGCAACTGTCATGTTGACCTGAGGTTGAATTTTGGCCTTCTCCCTCCATTATAAAAGGGCCTACCCTCCTCCACTTTTGCTCATCATCTACCTAAGCAAGTCCACCACTCTTAGATCTCCCAAGCAAGGTTGTGAAGATGTTGAGCTGCCGACGGAAGCTCCTCCTTGTTCCTTGTTCTTAGTTTAATTTTATGTGGTAGTGTAGTTCATTTCTTTCATTTAAGCATTCCTCTATATTTTTTGGATTAGGACATTTGATAATTAATAGGATAGATCTTTTATATATTATTCTCATATCATGTGATGGATTTCTAATACTATCTCTCTTCTCTCTCTCTCTCCCCCCTTTATCTCTCTTTCCTTTATCTCTTTCTCATTCTCTAATCGATTTTCAAGCGAACAAATGACATATTTATGTGACATGAAAGCGAGTATTTGATCTAATTATTGCCTCCTTGTGTTCGATGCTCGGACTCACCTCCAATTCTTTATTTAAAATTGATGTCGTAAATGCACTACAACAAACTATTTTATGCAAATGCATCCGATGAACATCAGTTTTTGGCACTGTTGTCAGGGAGGCAACGGATCTCTTATTTTCTTTCATTTTCTTGGTCATTATTTATACTTGTGTTATCTAACTTGCTCTTCTCTCTCTTCTTGTGGTTGCAGGAACCTTGTGCATCGACATCGGGAGGAGAACGAGTTAGGTTGGATCGAAAGGAAGTGCAAGAAGAATACTGCCATCGACTCGAAGGCTTGATCTTGTCTTCCCATGATCCAAAGGTAGCTTTCCATCCTTGGACCAAGAAATGGTGGTGTTATAAAAAAACTCTCTTTTATTTGTCGAAGAAAATCACCACCACTAAGTCTTTAACCCGTTAACTTCGAAAAAAAATCATTTTCTGGACTCAGGTTGAGGTCACGATTAATGGACCCTTTACACCTCTAAAAATTTTGAAAGAAATCTCAGAGGTGGCCCTTTCAGTAGGCAAATTTCCCCTCAAATTTTAGAGCCAAACTCTTTGTGGTTTGGCCATGAAAAATTCATTACTAAAAGTACACAAGTTTGTCCTAAGTTCTGAAGATCTGTAGAGTGTTCTTACTGCTATGAACTCCACGTAGCTTGGATTTGTGATAGATTTATATTTCTAGAAAGATATTGAAATTCTATACACTTCATCTGAAGAGCACTTTTGCATTTAAAATTTATTAGTGCTTGTTGTAATCAAGATATTAAACTTGCGCACTGATCTAGGGTTCTGAACATATTGACCCCCTCTTGGAAAAACATAAATTTGGTGATCTACTATCCTAAAAAAATTCTCAAATTGATTTTGTTGAAAAGATCATTTAATTTTGGTCAAGATAGCGTCATTGCTTGTTTTTATTGGACCCTTCTTAAAAAAACCCTAAAAAGATTCATTGAATAGAAGCTGCACACCCGAGGATCTTCTACACTAGGGAGTTTTGATTTTATATATTCACACGAAAGACCTTAAAGAAAATCAATTTTCACCAACCGTGTGTCTATACATTTGTGTCGTGTTTGAAGGTGTAAACAAGTGAGAACTTTAAAAGCCATTAAAGCAAGATTTAAATCCTAAAAATCATACATCTTAATCTTGCTTGTGAAGGAACACTTGTTTTGGCATTGGGTCCTTGCACCCAATTGTGCACACACTTCTCGCATCTATTTCCCTTCGCATCTCTCCTAGTTCTTCTCCGGTGTATGCACGGAAGGTGATCACTTCATCCCGAATTGGTTGCTTTAGATAGAGAAACTAGGAGAAAACTTGATTTCTTTAGGGGTAGGATTGAGGACATGGCTGACCCACAAGTTGAGGAGGCTGACGATCAACCTCAACCCGATCCCATGGCCATTATTTAGGCTCAGATTACCTCCAACCACCAATTTTGGCAACAACAGATTCATACCATCATGCAGGCCATACACCGACTACAGAACCCTCAGGGGTAGAATCAAGGACAAAACTCTCAAGGACAACCCCCACTGAACCCACCACTGTTGGGAGGTCGTAGATCTCATTTTTGATAAAAGCGTCGTAGTATAGTTGCGAAATACGATCCAACAAAGATATTATTTTAAAGATAACGAGACTTGAGTCCCAGTCATTCGTCTCTGGGAGGTGTGTTTCTATTTTTGATATCGATCTTAAAGCCGCTCTACTTAGTATTCTGGTGCGCAATATATAGGCGGTTAAAGAACAGACACTTAAATCACGCAAATAAAATAATCATTCAGCTCATGGTGATTTCAAGCACATAAGGATATATATATATAAATGCATTTTTCATTCATTCATTGGGGGAGAGTTGTTTGTACAGGAAATCTAGAGGAAAGCTTATACAGGAATGCTTTAAATTAAACCTAGCTACCAGAAAACGATTGCATACAAGAATCGACAGGGGGATTTCGCATGCATCATTGGGGGAGAAGAGAAACTACTCTACTAAGCAGTAAATGAAAGTAGTAAAACTTATGAAAAGCATGATGTAGAGCTAAAAGAGTAGAGGGCATTCAGGGGTGGTCCCCGATGGCCTTGGAGTGGTTGAGAAGAGAATGAGGGGCGGCCAATGTAGCTTAGGCCGACCCTTGGAGAGAGGTAGGGTTGATCCAGCATCCTGGCATGGTGTCCTCCATGGTGGTGGTAGTGAGCTCGTGGAGGTGGAGTGAGTGGCTAAGTGGAGGTGCCGTGAATGGCGCCAATGGAGAGCAATTGCCAAGGGAGTGAATGGGTGCAAATGGCCACCCAAGGGGTCTTTTTATAGACCTATGGGAAGCTCTCTAGAGAATTATGGAATTCTCTAGAGAGGCCTATGGTGGGAGCTTGTGGGAGAGTGAGAGAGAGAGGGTGGATGGTGGTTTGTAGGTCCACCAAATGTGGATCTAAAAATTGAATGGCTTTTGGTTGCTATTTTTGGCAACCAAGGCAACCACACATGGTAGAGAGTTCTAGAGAAATCTAGGCTAGATATTTTCGTGTGGATGGCGTGTGTGGGTGTGTGTGGGTAGAAACTTAGGTGGCTAGGTTGATTAGGTTGGGTTCTAGTGGGTTTAGGTCAAGGTAGGTCTCAAATTAGGGTTATAAACCCTAATTCACTAAGGTAAAGTGCAATTAAACTTAATACAAGTTTAATTGGGTGTGTGAAAACTTAATTGAGAGTAAAACAACTCAATTAAGTCAGGTCTAGGCCAATTGGACTCTCACTGAGTCCAATTGGACAGTGTGTGCTGAGATCAGGGCTCAATTGGACTCAATGAGTCTAATTGAATAGGCTGATGGAATTGACTAAGATACAAGTCAATTAGGTTTTGTGAGGACCTAATTAAGTGCTTAGGGAGGTCTAGAGGTGGTGTACTAGGGTTAGGGCAACTTAATTTAGGTTCCTATGGGGTTGGAATTGGGTTTATGGACCTAGAGATCCAAGATCAAGGCTTAAATCTCAAAACAGGAATTAGAGAGTAGTATCAGACGTCTAATTATAGAATCAGACGTCTTATACTCAAAAATCAGAAGTCTGGGTTTAGGGACCTAGAGATCCAAGATCAAGGCTTAAATCTCAAAACAGGAATTGGAGAGCAGTATCAGACGTCTAATTATAGAATCAGACGTCTTATACTAAAAAATCAGAAGTCCAGACTTGTTGTCTGGACGTCCAATCAGAGTCAGGAAGGATTTCGGGTTCTGTTTTGGGTATTCTGCAGAAATTAGACATCTGAAAAAGTGTCTGGTCGTTCAATAACACTGCAAAGTGGATTTGAAGTGTGAGGGAGTTGGCTAAGGATCTTGGACATCTTAAAACTTATCTGGACGTCCAGAGAAGGGTTGGAACTAAGGTTTTAGGGTTTCCTAGGGTGTTGTGACTTAATCTAAGGGTGGCTAAGGCTTGGGGAAGTCTCTAGGCTATCCTAGGGCTAGGATGAACCTAAGCTCTTCACATTTTATTGCTTTATTCCTACTTAATAGAATAGCAAACTTTTAACCCCCTTACATTATTATTCCTACATCTAAACTAGGCATTCTGCTTCAGCTTTGCTACAACTCCTGTTATTCCTAATCTAGCTTCAGATCCAGCTCCTGATCAGCTTATTCCCTGCAATCGACATAATGTACTTAATCAGAACATTATAACATTATTTTATGCATAGCTAAAGGAAAGCAGTAAAGATGCAGATAATGCATATGCATGCATGAATAACCCTAACTTATGCTAAGTCCTAGCCTAATTTAGGTCAATTATGACCTATGATTGCTGCGCAATCAACCACCACCCCTTAAGGGCCAACCAAGGGCTCTTCATGATTTTTATGATCCATCAGCCTTTCGGGTAGAGCCATACCTTAGGGTCCCTGAAGGGGGAGATGATTTTGAGCTAAAACCTAATGTCCTTAGATTGATTCAAAGCCATTTCCATGGGAGCTCAAATGAAGATCATTTCCAACACCTAGAGGACTTAGTGCGGATTGCCCGGACTGTAAAACCTAGGAACATCAGTTTAGATATTGTTTTAATCAAGACGTTCCCGTTCTTCCTAAAAGACAAAGTGTCTCACTGGCTTAGGACTTTAGGGAGACCCATCTCCACTTGGGTGGAATTAAGCCATTCTTTTCTTAAGAAGTTTTTCCCCATAGGAAAAACTAATGCCCTTAGGAGAGCCATTAGTACTTTTACCCTGCAAAGTGGAGAGCAATTTAATGAGGCGTGGGAGTGATTTAATGAATTATTTAGGAAATGCCGACACCACGAGGTTCCAAGGTGGCAATTGGCCCAGATTTTCTACCATGGTATGGATAGCAACTTTAGGAATTTTGTGGATGTTTCATGTGGAGGCAACTTTTTGAGTAAGGACGAGGAGAGCACATTTGAGCTCTTTGAATCAATGAGGGAGAATTCACTTAACAATGCCTCCATGATCAATTTAATCGGTCCAGTCAACCCTGTGGTGGGATTTATGAGGTGTGAACCAATTTTGGAATGGTTGACATGGACATTATAGCCAAGAAGTTGGATCGGGTTGAGTTGGTGGATAAAAAGATTGACGAGCTGTTGAACCAAACCTGAACCCCATTACAGACCTCCTTAGCGAAGGGAGCTCACAATGTGGACTTGGTTCAATCTATGAACCAAATACACCATGAACAACCCTTGACCATGTTCCAAGGGGGG
The DNA here is from genome assembly GCA_037157565.1 of Thalassia testudinum. Lineage (NCBI taxonomy): Eukaryota > Viridiplantae > Streptophyta > Magnoliopsida > Alismatales > Hydrocharitaceae > Thalassia > Thalassia testudinum. The sequence goes on from JAZHRO010000063.1 coordinate 140,064,116, forward strand.
ACCTTTGATCCCTCAAACTCTGATTACTCTTTCCCCTCTCCTTCGACACCTTATACCTTTGAAGATGCCCAGGCCATCCAAGGATTTTCTAAGCTAGGCCCTTTCTCCAACACTTACAACTCTGGATGGCGCAACCACCCAAACTTTGCCTGGTGGAATCATTTCCAGAACCAACCTAGGCAAAACCCTCCCTCCTATCAAAAGGGTCCACCTACTAGACCCCTTATAACCAGAATAGGGCTACCCCTACACAAAACTAAATGGATACTCTGATTAAAATGATGGCTGATATGAATTAAAAACATCAGGAGGAGATGGCATTAGTGAAGGGACAGTTGAGCCAGCTGTTGGATAACAAACTGTTGGTGCTAGAGCACCACGATCATTTGTTTTGATGATAACAAAACACGTGTTATTTAACATTTGCAATTTGAGTCCTAGATTTCAGGTCAATTGCAAATGAAGACGTGTTTAGACGGAACTCGAGCTCGCATCCAGGACGGATTGGAGGAGCTTGACGGAAAATAGAGGAGGTTCGCGTGGAGCGAAAGATTGGAGATGGAAGACAAGAAGAATAGGATAGATTCTTTTTTATCCTTTCATGTATCTCTTGTATTTATTTTCTTGCTCTTTATTTTCCTTAGACATTATGTTAAAGAGCCTCAAAGAACCCTAACAGTAGTCCTAGGAACACCTGCACAACCCTAGGATACGTAGGTTTTCTGTAGAACACTTAGAAAACCAATATAGGGTTAAAACTGACTTTCCAGACGTCTAATTCACGAATCAGACGTCTGATAAAGGATTTTAAGACGTCTGACTGTTGTTTCAGACGTCTGATAACTGTTAGGCTGGACATAGTTAGTTCTGTCTGATGAATTCAGACGTCCAGACCTTATACCAGACGTCTTAGGAGACGTCTGATGACTTTGCCAGACGTCCAGTTAGTGGACCGTTGGCTGGCTTAGAAGACACTCAAGAATATGACCGTTAGAGCCTTATCAGACGTCCTTAGGCCTTTCCAGACGTCTGATAAATGACCGTTTTGCCTCGGCTGACCCAAAATCTCTTCTCAGAGATTTTCTAGCCGTTGCAACGTTTGGAAATCAATTCCCACGGTAAAAGTAGGTTTCCAGACGTCCAGACTTAGTGCCAGACGTCCTCTATGTCGTCTGATGGACTTGTACAAAAACCCTGTTTAGATCTGATTCAAGTCAGGGAGAAACCCGCATAGAATCAGACGTCTGACCTTGGAATCAGACGTCTTAAAGTGGCCTTCCAGACGTCTGATGCCAGAGTTAGACGTCTGATAACCCTGTGAAGTGTAATCATTGTCCTGATTTCGGCCTGATTCTCTTGGGCTTTGCACCCAACAGCTATGGAAGCTTTTCCAAGCCTTCCAAAGCCTTCCTAAGGCCTCTATAAATAGAGGGGAACCTTTGTAACACAAAAACACCTAGAGAGACATATACACACTAAGACAAACACTTTGCAATACACTAAGATCAAGTATTTCCACTCTCTTGTGTCCAAGAAGCACTTGCTCTCCAAGCTCAAGCTCTACATCTTGAGAGCATCAAACAGTTTGCGCGCCCGCTCTCCCACCGTAGATAACGAGAGCGACGTAGCGCCATCGCGTGGCACACGCACCGCGTCATCGTCGACGCACTCCTTGCAAAGGGGAGTTTCCTATTTCCTATAGAAGCTAGGTTCAATTTTGTTGGCTCTATAGGACTGTTTTATTTTATCTTTGTATTTTGGTTGGGTATTCGCTTTGCGAATTCCCGTCTCCTTCGTGGGACAAAATCCTTCTCGTGGAGAGAAGGGGTTGAGGAACGCTACCCTCGTACTTGTAGCGTGGTTGTACTGAGGTTGAATCACCCTCGTTCAAAGTGATTCGTTTAGTGGATTTTGATCAACTTGGTTGATCGGAAAATCCTAACTCGAGAGGGTTAGGTGGTGGTTTTCACCCGATTTGGGTTTCCACCTAAAAATACCTGTGTACATTGTGCGATTGATTTTTGTGAGATTGTTTATATATTTTCAATTCCGCATTTTTTTTGTCACGCTGATCTCACCCCTCCTAGTACAAGGGTAGAACCTACACAAACAACAGGGGTCCCTTCCTTCTTAGCCACAACCGAACCCGAGGAACGTAATGAATAGAGGTCACAATCTTCAAGGGGTCTAATCAAATCAGGGACATGCCCACATGATCCAACAAGCCCCATAGGCACCTCCTGGGTTTAATGCTTCTTCTTCTACTCAAGGATCTAACCATGGTTCCAATGCCTCAGCTAATGTGGTTACCTTGAGAAGCGACACTCAAACCCAGGACCCCAAATGGCCAACCCCTCCCATGACTTCACTACCTGAGATGCCTGATTCTGAGGATTAGCGGGTGGAACCCAAGAATCAGGAGCCTGAACTAATTCAAACCCAAATACCATACCCTGAAGCCTTGGAGAACATAAAGAAAAAGAGAAATGTGGCTGAGAATGAGGAGTTTTTGGAGATTTTTAAACAAGTATAGATTAATATACCTCTCCTCGATGCAATCAAGCATATCCCAGCTTACACTAAATTTTTGAAGGATGTCTTTACACCTAAGCATATGTTGAGAACCCAAGCACCTAGGAAGGTAGTGCTCTTGGAATAAGCAAGTTCAGTGATATTGAGCAGCCTACCTCCGAAAAGAACTGACCCTGGAGTGCCTTTGATATCTTGCAATATTCATGACAAGACGTTTGATAGAGCACTCTTGGAATTAGGTGCTTCAATTAACTTATTCCTGACTACCCTTTATCACTAGTTCAGATTTGGGGAATTAAAGCCCACACCTGTGACTATCCAACTGGCCAACTGATCCGTGAAAACCTTGAAATGGGTAGTCGAGGATGCAATTGTTTGGGTTAAGGACTTCTACTTCTTAGTTGACTTTTTAGTCCTTGACATGGAAGTCCCCGAACAACTACAGAACACACCCATCATCCTGGATAGACCCTTCTTAGCTACGGCCAAGGCGAATAATGATTGTGACACAGAATGTATGGAAATTACCTTCGGAGATAAGAAGATGCAATTGGATATCTTCAAGGTGACTAAGTCTTTTGATTGAGGTTGGGTCAAGGAGTACGATCTCATGGAAACCCTGGTTGAAGAATGCCTCACGGTTAGCTCTTTAGAAAACCATCTGATTCAACAAGTTGATGACTTCCCTGACCCATCCTAGTCCTTGGAGGCTAAAATCTGTAGAGCTGATTATTACCGGCAACCTCCCTTTGAGGAGATTGATGTTAATCAACTCCCACCCTTCCGTTACCCATCAAACATTGTCCCACCTGCACCTGAATTGATACCTTTGCCCAACAACCTCATGTATGTCTTCCTAGGACCTGATTAGACTTTCCTTGTGATTATCAATGCACACCTTACTAGGGACTAAGAACTTAGGTTGACTACTACCTTTCTAAACATTGGGTAGCTATTGGGTGGACAATATCTAACTTAAGGGGAATTGGCCCTACTTATTGTACTCACAAGATCTATTTGGAAGATGAGGCTTGACCTTCTTGCCAGATGCAAAGGCGATTGAACCCAAATATGCGAGAGGTTGTTAAAAAGGAAATAATCAAGTGGCTTGACATGGAAATCATCTACCCGATTTCCAATAGCCCCTGGGTGAGCCCTAGTCAAGTAGTACCAAAGAAGGCCGGGCTCACTGTGTTCACGAATGAGCTGGGTGAATCTATCCCCACCTGCACCACAATCGCATGGTAGGTGTGCATTGATTATAGGAAGCTTAATGAGGCCACTAAAAAGGACCACTTTCCCCTACCATTCATTGACCAAATTCTCGAATGATTGGCAGGGCAGAAATATTTTTGCTTCCTGGATGGATATTCAGGATATAACCAGGTTGCTATTGCACCAGAGGACCAAGAGAAGACCTCATTCACTTGCTTGTATGGCACGTTTGCATTCCACCGTATGCCATTCGGGTTATGCAATGCACCCGCTACCTTTCAGTGTTGCATGTTAGCCATCTTTTCAGAGATGGTAGGTGAATATTTGGAGGTCTTTATGGATGATTTCTCTGTGTTCAGAGACTCATTCAACCATTGTCTTGGCAACCTAGAAAAAATCCTGAAGTGATGTATCGAGGTCAATGTGGTTTTAAGCTAGGAAAAGAGCCATTTTATGGTTCAAGAAGGGATTCTCACATCGTCTCGAGAGGGGCATTGAAGTTGATCGAACTAAGGTTGATTTAATTTCCAAACTTCCACCTCTTAGCTCGATCAAGCAAATCCAATCTTTCCTAGGACATGTTGGCTTCTATAGAAGGTTCATTAAGGATTTTTCCAAACTTTCCAAGCCTTTGACTGACCTTCTAGCAAATGACGTACTTTTTGACATGACACCTGATGGCATCAATGCCTACAACACCCTTAGGAATGCAGTCTCAACTGCACCTATTTTACAATGCTCGATGGTCCCAGGACTGGTCCCAGGACTTTGAGATAACGTGCGATGCATCAGATTTTGCTGTTGGAGAGGTCCTAGGACAAAGAAGAGAGAAAAAACCCGTGGTGATCTACTATGCAAGCAAAACTTTGGATGACGCTCAATGGAATTATACTGTCACGGAAAAAGAACTACTCTCTGTAGTTTTTGGACTATAAAAGTTCATATCATACCTTCTAGGATCCCATGTGATTATTTACACTGACCACTTGGCTACCAGGCATTTGTTAGACAAAAAGGATGCTAAACCTAGGCTAATCAGATGGATACTGCCATTGTAAGAATTTGACTTGGAAATACACGACAAAGCTGGGTCCAAGAACGTTCTAGCCAACCACTTATCTAGAATTCACTCAGAACACATTAGACCGTCATTACCCTTAACCGACACATTCAATGATAAACAACTTCTTAGCGTGCATGGAAGGAGTCTACCCTAGTATGCGGACTTAGTCAACTATTTTGTGGTAGGGTAGACTCCGCATGGCTGGTCTAGACAGCAGTAGGATAAATTCTTGGCTGAGAACAAGCATTATTTTTTGGATGATCCTATGCTGTTTAGACTTTGTGCTGACCAGATAATTAGGAGGTGTATTCCTGAAGAAGAAGTTCAACGTATGCTATCCTTTTGTCATGACCAAGCCTGCGGTGGCCACTTCTCTGGGAAGCAGATGGCTGCAAAAGTTTTGCATTTTGATTTTTACTAGCCATCACTTTTCAAGGATGCACATAACTTTGCAAAGACTTGCACTAGATGCCAAACCTTAGGGACTATGACCAGGAAAGATATGATGCCTCTACAACCCATCTTGATTATCGAAATTTTCGATGTCTGGGGCATCAATTTTATGGGTCCCTTCCCACCATCAAACGGTTTCGAGTATATACTAGTCTTAGTGGACTACGTCTCGAAATGGATCGAAGTCGTACCTAACCGAAAATTTGACCATAAGGCAGTCATGGACTTTGTTAAGAAAAATATCTTTTCTCGATTTAGGATACCGAAAGCCATGATCAGCGATGGTGGGAGTCACTTCATTAATGCCCAATTTCGTAACCTACTTAAGAAATACAGGGTCACTCACCTCATTGCCACCCTGTATCACCTGCAAACGAATGGAAAAATTGAGGTCTCAAATAGGCATATTAAAATTATTCTTCAAAAAACTGTGAGACCTGATTGGAAGGATTGGTCCACATGATTGGACGATGCCCTCTGGGAATACAGGATCGCCTTTAAGACCCCGATAGGCATGTTGCCTTATCGATTGGTCTTTGGCAAAGCTTGCCAGCTTCCAATCGAGTGGGAGCATCGGGCATACTGGGCTGTTAAGTAATGCAATATGGACTCCCAGATGGTCGGAACTCAAAGGAAGCTCCAACTCTCCGAGCTCGAGGAAATTCATTGGGATGCTTACGAGAGCAATAGACTTTTATAAGAAGATGAAAGTTGTCCGTGACAAACACATTAATAGAAAAACCTTCGAGCCAAATCAGCAAGTTCGGCTATTTGATGCAAGACTTAAACTCTTCCTTGGGAAACTAAGATCTAAGTGGATGGGACCATATCAAGTGGTCAGACCTTATCCCAATGGGGCAGTTGAAATTGCCAATCCCAAGACTGGGCAAACCTTCACTATTAATGGTCAACGACTAAAGCACTTTCTTGCCCAGATTCCCCCAAAGGAAGTTGTGACCCTCATTGAGGGTTAAACTGGAACTGCGCTCGGCTGGAGGCACAAAACTCTGCGCTTCCTGGGATGCAACCCAGAGGTTTCAAGCTAACTGGATTCATGATTACAACTCAGGTGATTTCTTTCCCTACTCCTTTGCATACATTTATTTTTCCAATGTGGACATTGTCCAACTTAGGCATGAGGGGGTGGTAATTCATAGGATATGAGTACAAAATTGTCAGCTTGAACTAATTTTATTTCTTTTAAGAAAAATGAAGAAAAAAAATAAAATAAAATTAGGAAAAGAAAGCATAGGTATTGGAAGCTTGTCGACTTTAGGAAATGATACGTTAGGGACCTAATGACGTTCGTCGAACGCGTTTGCGTAAAAGCCATTTGTTGTAGCACATTTTATGACATCAATTTTACTTAGAAAAATAATCGAATGTGAGTCCGAGTGTCGAACAAAGGAAGGCAAAGTATTGAATCCACTAATCACTTTCGTGTCACAAAAATATCGCTTTTGGTTCTCTTTTAAAAGGAGAGAACGAGAAAGAGAGAGATAGGGAGAGGAGGTAGAGAGAGACACGGAACAAGGTTAGAGAATCATGATGCGAATAATATATCAAAGATGTATTCTATTAATTACCAAATGTTATGATCAAAAAAATATAGATGAATGCTTCAAATGGAAAACATGCACTATACTATCACATAAAATCAAACTCAGACAAGGAAGAAGATGGCGTCGAGGCAGCCATGGCAGTGGAGAAGCTTCTGTTGGTGGCTCGGCGACTTCAAGACCTTGCTTGGAACTGTAGAAGGTGGTGGTGTTGCTTAGGTGGATGATTAGAAAAAGTGGAGAGGGGTAGGCCCTTTTATAATGGAGGGAGAAGGCCAAAAATCATCCTCGGGTCAATAGTGATAGCTGCAAGCGTCACTGAAGACCTACCACATGCATCGCCCTTGCCCCCACCCTCGTGCCTTCAATGCTTCAGTTGCCTCCACATGCCTCGCCGTGTGTGCATGCACTGGCTTGTGCTATGCTACGCTACTACTGCTCCTTACGCACGTGTGCATGTGCGTGCCTTGCTGCACTGTGCCTTAAGCACCCTCTCTTTGAGAGGGGCCTTCATGATTGATGAGCCAAGGTTGCTCTTTCTCACAAAGAAGACTTATGGTATGCGATGGAGACAATATCTCAACCATTGGATCAAGATCCAACGGCTGAGAGTGGATGATGCCTTGATGAGGAGTGGGTGTTGGCCGGTGTTGGGCGGCCGAGATGGCACCACGTGGTGCCATCTTGGCCGGTGTTGGTGCCATCTAGGTCATCCATCTTCTTGCTATTGTAGGAGATGCCACAGTTCTCGGATCGAGATGATTTTTGCATTGCCAGACTGCGATCGTCGCTTTGGATCCATCCGTACAGTCAGATTTTTCATTTAAGGCCTGTAAAGATGTCGCATTGCCCCCTGGCTGTTGATCTTTCTCAAGCTTGTTATGGGAGCTACGGAGGCTGGATCGAAGTGATTTCGAGTTCATTGGACTCCGTTCGTCGATCTGGATCCATTTGTATGGTTCGATCGCTAATCTGAGACTTGTTTCAAATTAGACTTTTGCACATGGTCATTAAACATTCATTCTAAGAGATTAAAATGCAAAGATCATGTAATATACATGCAATGCTCCCAAGCCCATTATAATGTCATTATCGTACAAGTATCCCCGAAATTGACTCTAATTGATAATATTAACACTGAACATTGTAGAGTCATCACCTAATCAATAAGACCCTTCAGGTCTTTAGACTTAATCAGTCCGAGTGTCTACTAAAATGTGGACTTGGTCTCGAGTCCTCCCCACCTTAATGTATATTAATCTGGTCAATAATGTAGGGTGATAAGTGTACCACTTATCAACCCACCCTCTGATTTGGGGGCATTTTTAGTTTAAGCATCTACACAAGTTTTGCATTGACTCACACATCGACGATTCTAACGGAAATTGGGTAGGTAATGAACCTTCTAGGGTGATATGGCTAGCAAGTTGTCGTGGGTAATAGCCCATTGGCAGGTTGTCTAGATCCCAGCCATAGGACCATTCACCTTCACTACTGCCTTTAGGTAAATCTTAGATCAGAAAAGCCACCTACTTAAAAAATAAAAATAAAAATAAAAATAGAAAAGGAGAAAAGAAATAAGAAATAAGACACACTTCACCGCACAAGTATGGTTGGCAAGTTGTCGTGGGTAACAGCCCATTAGCTGGTTGTCCAGATCCCAGCTCATAAAATGCACAAGAATTCCAAAACACTTAAGGAAGAAGTGGGGAAGTAGCATAATCCTAGGAGATATACACTGGGTTCACCCTTGTGTTGACCCCACAAAAATAAAAAGTAAGGAGAAAGCTATCGGTCAGATAGATACACCTTTAGGCAACATTTTCTTTCTTTCGGGTCACTTAGGGGTGTAGAAACCCAAAGTATGTTTTAATTGCCATTGAGTGAAATATCACTATCACAATAAGATGCTTAGTACTAAGAATCCTTTTCGAGTCTTGGGTGGATTGGGCAGCCATAAAAAGTTACCCTGAAATCCTCAACACCAAAAATCCAAAAAAATTAGAAAAGATGAAAAAGAAAAAAATACATATAAGGCAAGAACTTGGGCAGTCAGCATTTTGGCAGGCAACCCAGGCACTGTTGATTCTTAGTGAGTTAGCTTCTTAGTAGAAATTTCCTCCTATTGACAAGCAACTTCCACCTAAGTGATCAATTCCCAATTTTAGTTGTAAAAAGCATTTAGGTCAAACCTTGCTAGGGACTAGCAAGGGGTGGGCATGGGGGTATGATGACTCTACAATTACAAGTGTTAATAGTATCAATTAGAGTCAATTTTGAGGGTACTTGTGCGATAATGCAAGATTATAATGGGCTTGGGAGTATTGAATGAATATTTCATGATCCTTACATTTTAATCACTTAGAATGAATGTTTAATGATCATGTGCAAAAGTTCATTTTCAAATAGGTCTCAGATGAGATATCGAACCGTACAGATGGATCCGAATCGACGAGCGGAGTCCAACAAACTTGAAATCACTTTGATTCAGCCTTTGTAGTTCCCAAAATAAGCTTGAGAAAGATCAACGACCAGGGGTCAATGCGACATCCTTACATGCCTTGGATGAAAAATCAGATCGTATGGATGGATCTGGAGCAACGATTGTAGACCAGCAACGTGAAAATCATCTCGATCCGAGCACCATGGCATCTCCTACAATAGAAAGAAGATGGATGACCCAGATGGTGCCACGTGGCACCATCTGTGTCACCCAACACCGGCTAGCACCCACTCTTCATCAAGCATCATCCACTCTCAGCGGTTGGATCTTGATCCAACAGCTGAGAGATTGTCTCCACCGCGTGCCCATAATTCTTCTTTGTGACAAAGAATGACCTTGGCTCATCGGTCGTGAAGGCGTATCTTAAAGAGAGGACGCAGGTTCAAAAACCGCTGCCCCTCAATTGAGGCACGACGCAGCAATTGGAGCAGCGGCAGTGCAGCAAGGCACGTGCGTGCAAAGAGCAACAGCAATGCACAAGCGCAGCACGGCAATGGTAGCGTAGCACAGCGCATGCCAATGCATGCGCACGCGGCAAGGAGCGCGGAGGCAGGGGTACACATGCGGTGGGTCTTCAGTGACACTTGCAGCTGTCACTGTTGACACGAGGATGATTTTTGGCCTTCGCCCTCCATTATAAAAGGGCCTACCCCCCTCCACTTTTGCTCATCATCTATCTAACCAACTCCACCACTCTTAGAGATCCCAAGCAATGTTGTGAAGACGTCGAGCCGCCGACGGAAGCTCCTCCACTACCGTGGCTGCCTCAATGCTTTCTTGTTCCTCTATATTTTCTGGATTACAACATTTGATAATTAATAGACTAGATCTTTTATATATTATCCTCATATCTTATCATGGATTTCTAACACTATCTCTCTTCTCTCTCTCTCTCTTTCTCCCTTTATCTCTCTTTCTCCCTCTATCTCTTTCTCCTTCTCTAATTGGTTTTCAAGTGATCAAATGACATATTTATGTGACACGAAAGTGAGTATTTGATCTAATTATTACTTCCCTGTGTTCGGCACTCAGACTTACCTCCGACTCTTTATTTAAAATTGATGTCATAAACACACTACAATGGACGATTTTACCCAAACATGTTCGACGAATGTCAACGCCACCTAAGGGGATGCCATGGGGTTAGTTATGGTGGCTAAGGGGTGTTTAAAGTTGGCGCCAACAATGGAAGGGTGCCATGGTTTGGTGCCAACTAAAGGTGCTTCTAGAAGGGGTGTAGGTGGATGGTGAGGATGGTTTGTAAGGGTAGGTGTATGGTGGTGATGGAGGGGGTTTTTGGAGGGAAAAGTGGCGCCACTTTTGTGGTGCCCTTTGGTGGTGGTAGTGGGTTGAAAGGGGGTGAGTACGTTGGTGCCAAAAAGTGGTTTTATGAGTATGAGCTAGGTGGACTAGGTTTAGGTCTCTTTTTGGTGAAGTTAGCTAGGTAGGTTGGGTGGCCATGTAGGTGGAGCTAGCTTTGACCTTAGCTAAGCTAGCTAACCTAGCATAACTAGTATGTAAGTAGATGAGGAGGTATGTTGGAGGTAGGGTTTAGGGAAGAGGAGTTGAGGAAGGAATGTCTGAAGCTGAACTAGAGCTAGTAGCTGCTGAAGGGAGTTGCAGGGAGCTACTTTAGGTGGCTTAGCTTGCTATTTCTTTGCTAGTTGCTAAGCGAAGCTAAAGTGAGCTGGCTTTTACTAAAATATGCTGAGGTGAGTTGGTTCTGATCTTCCCAGGGATGACCTAGCTAGCTGGAGTAGCTAAGGTAGCTTAGCTCAACTAGGTTGAGCTAAGTGGAGTCCTCAAGAGCTGAACTTGAGTTGGCTTGAGTTGTGTGAAGTCATCTTTAGCTGACTTGAGTTGAGTGGAGCTGGAAGTAGTTGGACTTGAGCCAAGGTGGACTCCAGTCAACTTAGTTGAGCTAGCTAAAGCTCCCAGTGAATTGAATGGAGCTAAGGTGAGCTAGACTCAACTAAGTTGAGCAGGGTTTAAGCTAACTTGAGCTACCATTTTGCTAAGATGAGCTGAATGGAGCTTAATGGAGATAACCCTAACTCAAGTGAGCTAATCTCCAGCTATGATGAGATGGATTTGGTTGAGTCCCAACTGGAATGAGCTTCCTCTTCACTAGTTGCCTTCATGAGTGTTAGGGTACTAGGGATCTGTCAATCTATTTCTCCCTAACACTCAAGCAAACTCATTAAAAATACAATAAAAAATGCAATGCATGCCTAACTTAATTGATGCCTAAATGCAGCCCAAAAACCCATTTGCAAAGTTAAAATCCTAAGAGCTAGGTTTGTTTTAGGGCATAAGAATGATGATAAACTGGCATTTATCATAGGGGAGGCTGATTTGAACTAACAGATGGTTGAGATGCAAGGATCCATACTCCAGCTCTTGCAACAAAATAAGACATTGATGGATAACTTGCAATCCGGGCTCATTACTAACTCTTGTTAGCCCGGATCTCTACCATCTCAACCCATACCCAACCATCACAATATACAGAATCAGGGCAATCGAGCCCAAGGGAACGAGAATCAAAGGGACCCACATGCACATGCTCAGGTGGTTGAGTAGGGTCCTTTTTCTTTTGATTCTTCATCTAATCTCGGTTATTTGGCAAATCAAGCCCCTCTGATCTTTTCTAACCCTCTCTAAGACCCAAACCTGTACGCTTATGCAAATTCTATTACTTTGACGAGTGGACGGTAAACCCAAGACCCAAAATTACTACCTTCTAGCAACCAAAACACTTGGGAGCTTGAGGGAGAAATGGAGGAGGTTGAAGAAGAAAATAAGCCCAAGGGACCTGAAAATGAGGACACCACCAACATTCCGTTCCCTGAGGCCTTATTGAAAACTAGGAAGAAGAAAACCCTAGATAGTAATGAGGAGCTCCTGAATTTATTCAAGAGTGTAGAGATCAATATCCCGCTCCTTGATGCTAAATTCCTGAAAGATCTATGTACCGAAATGCGTAAGCCAAAAGAACCCACCCTGAGGATGGTGATTCTCTCTGAGCAGGCAAGTTCTGTTATCCTACATCACCTTCCTCAGAAGAAGAGAGATCCAGGTGCCCCCTTGTTTCATGTGTCATTAGGGATTACACTTTTGATGGGGCACTATTGGATCTAGGTGCATCCATCAACCTAATACCGACCTCTCTTTATGAAAGGTTTGGGTTAGGTGAACTCAAGACAACCTTAGTAATGCTACAGTTAGCGGACCGCTCAGTCACCACACTGAAAGGCATTATTGAGGCCATTATTATCAAGGTCAAAGGCTTCTATTATCCTGCAGATTTCGTAGTCCTTGACATGGATGTACCTAAAGATTTGAGGAACACGCCCATCATTCTAGGCACCCGTTCTTAGCTACTACCAAGGCCAACATCAATTGTGAGAGCAGTAGTCTGGAGATCGCCTTTGGAGATAGGAAATTGAAACTTGATATTTTCAAGGCAATTAAAAAATTTATGGATTGTGGATATATTGAGGAACTTTAGGATGATGATTTGAATGTTGAGACTTGTATGGCTTTTACCATCCTTGAGAATTCCTCCTACACCGATGAACCCAACCCACAACCTTCCGTGGTAGACCCGCTACATCGTGAAGAGGTTGCTCATTTTATTCACTCCCAACATCTTCCTTTGGATTGTCCTGATGAATCTTCATCAACATCCTCCTTACCCTCTACCCACCCCAGCTCGAACTGAAACCATTGCCTGAGAGTCTAAAATATCAATTTTAGGACCTAAAAAAGTGCTCCCTATGACATAAGTACAAAACTGACTAAGGAGCAAGAGATGAAATTGATCAAGGTCCTAAAAGAACATAAAGAGGCAATTGGTTGGACTATCCATAACCTTAAGGGGATTGAGCCATCTTATTGCAATCATAGAATTTTTATGGAAGATGGATCCCGCCCTTCTCACCAGATACAGAGGAGATTGAACCCTAATATGTGAGAAGTGGTCAAAAAGGAAATTATTAAGCGCCTCAACGTAGGAATCACTTATCTAATCTCGGATAGTCCCTGGGTTAGTCCCATGCAAATTATTCCCAAGAAAGCTGGGATTACTATTGTGACTAACTAGAAGGGAGAATATGTTACAACTCGTTCAGCTTCCTTTTGGAGAGTCTGTATCAATTATAGAAAGCTGAACACAGCCATGAAAAGGGATCATTTCCCTCTTCCTTTCATTGACCAAATTCTTGAAAGGTTAGCCGAGCAAAAGTATTTTTGTTTCCTGGATGGTTACTCGGGATACAACCAAGTCCCTATCCATCCCAAGGACTAGGAAAAGACAACTTTCACCAGTCCCTATGGAACCTTTGCATTTCGTAGAATGTCTTTTGGGCTTTGCAATGCACCTGGGACTTTTCAAAGGTGTATGCTAGCTGTTTCCTCAGACATGGTGGGAGAGTTTATGGAAGTATTCATGGACAATTTCTCCATTTTCAGAGATTCATTTGATTCTTGCCTGGCTAACCTTGAATTAATCCTTAAGAGGTGCATCAAAACACGATTGGTTTTTATCTAGGAAATGAGTCACTTCATGACACAAGAAGGCATCGACTTGGGTCATGTAGTCTCTAAGTGGGGAATTGAAGTTGATAAAGCTAAGGGGATGCTATCTCCAAACTTCCTCCTACATCTGTTAGACTAATCAAATAATTTCTTAGTCATGTGGGATTTTATAGGAAGTTCATCAAAGACTTTTCTAGAGTTGCTTGAACTTTGAACAACCTTCTGGACAAAGATATGTTGTTCGATTTTGATGAATCATGGCACAAGGCATTTGATTTTCTTAAAATGGCAGTCACTTGTTCTTCGGTGCTGCAACTATCGATCTGGATAGCCCCATTTGATGTCATGACCGACGCTTCTGATTATGTGGTCGGGGCTGTTTGGTCAGAAAATTGATAGGGAGCACTCTATCATCCACTACACTAGCAAAACTCTGGACGAGGCCTAGAGAAACTACACTATTACTAAAAAGGAATTGCTAGCTGTTGTATTTGCATTGGAAAAATTCATGGCTTATCTCTTAGGATCTCATGTTGTAATGTATACTGACCACCTAGATTTGAGACATCTCTTGGCTAAAAAGGGATGCCAAACCTCGGCTCATCCAATGGATTTTTCTACTTTAAGAATTCGATCTTAAAATTAAAGACAAATCTGGGCTCAAAATGTGGTGGCAGATCATATTTTGAGACTCCTAAGTGATTCTTCCCATCCAGATATTCCAATTATTGATACTTTTCTGGATGAGACAATTCTTGCAGTTTCAGGTGTCCAATTCCCTTGGTTTGCAGACATGGTAGATTATTTGGCCGTTAGTCAAATCCCCCAGGATTAAACCAAGCAACAATGGGATAGACGTATATCTGAGGCCAAATATTAATTCTGGGATGACCTTGAACTGCATCGCATCAACTCTGATCAGATTATTTGCCGATGTGCTCCGGAGAATGAGTTTCAAAGCATACTTGAGTTCTACTATGCATCTGTGTGTGGTGAACATTTCTCCTGGAAAAAGACGGCTACAAAAATTTTGCAATCTGGATTTTGTTGGTCATCTCTATTCAAGGATGCCTAGGAATTCTCAAGGTCATGTTCTCAATGCCCGGCACTCGAGAGCATAGCTAAGAGAGACCTGGTGCCTCTAAGCCATATTCTTCCCGTTAAAATCTTCGACGGTTGGGACATCGATTTCATGGGACCCTTCCTCCATTCATTTGGACACTAGTACATTCTCATAGCTGTTGACTACATGTCCAAGTGGATTGAGGCTATTCCCACCAGAACCAATGACCACAAGGTGGTTATTGATTTTGTTAAGAAGAATATCTTCAGTCGGTTCAGGATTTTGAGGGCCATCATCAACGATGGTGGTACTCACTTCACCAATGCCCAGTTTTGTAATTTACTGGGAAAATATAGGGTGAATCACAGAATCTCCACACCTTACCACCTCCAGACGAATGGATAGGTCGAGATCTTCAATCAGGAGATGAAGAACATTCTGCAAAAGATGGTTAGGCCTGATAGAAAAGACTGGACTCAAAAGCTTGATGATGCTCTTTGAGACTACTGTATGACGTATAAGATGCCTATCGGCATGTCACAATTTCGTTTGGTGTATGGAAAGGCATGTCATTTACCCTTTGAGATTGAACATAGGGCATTCTGGGCAATCAAGAAATGCAATTTTGATTTAAGTTTAGCCAGAAAGACTAGGAAACTCCAACTATCTGAGTTGGAGGAGCTTAGAAATGACGCATACGAGAATGCCAAGATCTATAAGGCTAGGATCAAAGCTCTTCATGACCAGCTGATTTCTCACAAGAGCTTTGAGCCAAACCAGAAGGTCTGGCTCTTTGATTCTCGGCTTAAGCTCTTTCTCGACAAGCTTATGTCAAAGTGGAACAGCCCGTTCATCATTGATCGGATTTTCGCAAATGGAGCTGTTGAGATTTCTGACCTAAAGACGAGTAATTCTTTTAAGGTCAATAGACAGCATTTGAAACCTTATGTTGACCGCGTTATTCCAGAGCCCATCTCAGACAAGGTTGCTTTGACCTTAATCTAACTTTCTTTTGCTGGACCCTGCCTAGATGATGGCACTAAGCTCAACACTTGTACAGTCTGACTCAGAGCTGACCTAAGCATCATGGAATATAGGTGATATTTTTCTATTTTGCCTTTTTCTCATGCCTTTTATTTTCAATGAGGATATTGCATGAGTTAGGCATGTGGGTGTGGATTCATTTTTGAATCATATTGTCAGCTCTGTGGATTTCTTGTAAATTTTCCTTACCTTTTTTTCATTTTTATTTTGAAAAAATCAAATTAGGAAAAGAAAACTTGGGCTTTAGAAAATTTCAACCTTAGTAAATAATATAGTACGACCTGAACACTTAGACCCTTCAAGTCTTTAGGCTTAATTAGCCTGGGTGTCCACTAAAATGTAGACTTGTTTCTCGAGTCCTTGCCATTTGAAAATTCATTTCAAATTGGTTAAATAAGTTGGGGTGATAAGTACATGACTTATCAACCCACCATCTGATTTGAGGGGACTTTAAGTCTAAGCATCTACACACTATTTGCACTGAGTTGCTTTTCGATGATTTTTATGAAAATTGGGTAGCTAATGAACCTTCTAGGGTGGTATGTTTGGCAAGTTATCGTGGGTTACAGCCCATTGCTCGGTTGTCCAGAGCCCAGTCACACGACCATTCTCTTCTTGCTGCCTTTCGAAAAATATTAGATCAAGGAAGCCACCTACTTAAAAAAAATAAAGAAAAGTAATAGAAAAGTATCCAAAAAGAGAAAAAGAAAAACAAATAGAAAAGAAGAAAAGAAGAAAGAAATAAGCCACACTTCACCTCACGAGTATGCCTAGCAAGTTGTCGGTGGTAACAGCTCATCAACTGGTTGTCCAGAACCTAGCTCACAAAAATGCACATTTAATTCCAAACACTTACGAAGAAGCAGAGAAGTAGAATGACCTGGGGAGATATACACTGGGTTTTCCCTTGTGTTGACCCCATAAAAATAAAAAGTAGGGAGAAAGCTACCGGTCATATAGATACACATTTAGGTAGAATTCCTTTTCAAGGACACCTAGGGGCGTAGAAACCCGAAGTCCGATCTAATCGCCGATCAGTGAGTCTATCACATTTCAAACATAAAGATGCTTAGTACTTAGAGTTCTCTTCGAGTCTTGGGTGGGTTGGGTAGCCGTAGAAAGCTACCCCGAAACCCTTAACATAAAAGTCCAAAAAAATTAGAAAAGAAGAAAAATAAAAAAAGATGCTTTTGCTTTTGACTAAGGCGAGGGCTTGGGCGGTCTGCATTTTGGCAGACACTTGGGTGCTGTTGTGTCTCTGTAGTTCAAGTCTTCAGTAATTTGATCCTAGTGTTGAAAAATAACTTTTGCCCAAGTAATTTGATCCTAGTTCTGTTTATAAATAGTATATAGTTTTTGCTAGGGACTAGCAAAAGATAGGCATGGGAGTGTGATGTGTATGCATCTAAGTAGCCTAAATTATCTATTTATGCATGCTCTTAGTGCCGTAGAACCATCATGCATTGTAAACATTGCATAACATGCATCATCATGCATTTAGGTCAAATTGTATATTAATTTGCTCTTTTTGGTGGCCAGGGCTAGGGCGATATTTAATTGGGGCCTCGGATTGAAGATCCAACCATATGAATCTAATTTGGGAGTCGATTGGAGTTTAACGACTCCATGATCGCCCCGATCAGATCGAGTGACGCTGTTGATGGCAGAAAACTACGCGTTCATAATTGGATTTGAAAACTCATCGTTGTAGTTCGAGTCGCGAAGAAATCCGTTCAACAAAAAAAATTTATACGAAAAAATCTGTAAAGAAATTCCTGGTCGAGCACATGGAGGCTACATCGATCAAAATTCATAGTTATATTTTTTTTGTATCTTTTTGTTTAATGGGTGAAATAATAACAATGGAAGTAATATAAACAATGAGAGCGAGAGAGAAAGAACAATCACTTAATATTGAATAATGTTTTTACAACTAAGAAAGTGAGAAATTATTACACTAGAAAGCGGGAAATTGTTACAACTAGAAAGCAAGAAAATTCTACTCTAGAAAGTGGAAAAAGAAGGGAGAGACAAGTTATCCTCCTCGACGATCGCTTGGAGAATGAGCCGGATGGGACAACGCCTGGAAAACGAGGAACAGAGCGGGAACAAGGAGGACGAGGCAGGAGGAATGGGAATGAAGTCGCACATCATCGTCGCGAGATTGGCTTCCGGAACGGGGGTGAAAACTTGGTTTTAGCTCTCGAGGAGTATCTCAGGTGTGGGACAAGCTTTTCTTAAGCTTTGGAGAGGGAGAGAGGAGAAGGTAGGGGTCTCCTTTTATAGTTGCAAGGAGTGGGGGCATTTTGGACATTTCAACATCAAAAAATTAATTCAAGACCTTTAGTGACAGATTTATCCGTCACTAAAGGCCTGAACGTGGCCGACATGCACGTGCCATGCGCGCCTACTCACCTTCAGTGCCTCAAACGTATGCACATGTTCACGCATGCTCAGCCATTCGATCAAGAGATCGAACGGCTTAAACTGCTCCTCGCCAGCGTCACGTGCCCACTTGCGATTGGGCGTTCGCGGTACACGTCTGATCATGCGTAGGCATTATCGGCTGATCTGTGCTACTCGATGCCGATTGCACAGCTATAATGGTGCGCTCGCACCCGTGCTTGTCTTGATTTGGAGGACGGGCAGGAATCGAACGCGCGCCCATGAGAATTCATAGGGTGTTGGACCAATGCACCGTAGGGGCATCTTTGCCTTGTTTAGGAATTAGGCATGCGCAATCTGTGACTGTTGGATGGAGATCCAATGGCCTAGATCATCCACGCCTTTGCCTTTAGACATTGAACGAAGGGGGGGGCTAGTGCTGGATGGCTATGATGGCGTCACGTGGCCCCATCTAAGCCGTCCAACTTCTAAGTGTTGTAGATGGTGTCACAAGTGTCAGATTGGATCGATTTTTATATTGTTAGGCTGCGATTGTCGATCCAAACCCATCTGTGCAGTCATATTTGTAGTCTGAGGTGCATATTAACACCATCTTGGCCCTTGATCTTTAGGGTTCTCGATCTCTATCTGGTGCTATAGATGTTCGATTAGGGCGATCTTGGAATCGTTGAACTCCAATCCACACTCTTATTAGATCCGTACAGTTGGATCTTTGATCTGAGGCCCTGATTAACAAGTTGCCATGTCCTAGGCCATAAAAAGGAGACAATTAACCTACATTTTATTCAGACTAACCTAAATGCAAGATGATGCATATTATGCAATATTTATAGTGTATAATGCTAATGTGATACTAAGAACATGCATTAATAGACATTTTAGGTTAATCAGATATATGCACATCACACCCCTATGCCTATCTTTTGCTAGTCCCTAGCAAAAACTACATGTTATTTATAAAAGAATTAGGTTGGATTACTCGGGCATAAATCATTTTCAACATTAAGAAATCTTTACTTAGGACCTGAACTTTCAAAGACACAATAGCGTCCGGGTATCTGCCAAAATGCAAATCGCCTCAAGCCCTCGCCTTATTGAAAGAAAGATCTCTTTTTTGCATTAAGGTTATAGAGTGACTTTCTACAACCACTCAACCCACCCAAGATTTGATGAAAACCCTAAGTTCTAAGCATCTTTTTGTGAATGTGATAGACTCATTGATCGGCAAATAAAATGGACTTCAGGTTTCTACGCCCCTAGGTGACCTTAAGAAGAGAGTTCTGCCTAAAGGTGCAACTTTACAACTGGTAGCTTTCTCCCTACATTTTTTTTTATGGGGTCAACACAAGGGTGAGTCCAGTGTATATCTCCTTGGCTTATTCTACTTCTCCACTTCTTCCTAAGTGTTTTGAAAATTTTTAGTGCATTTCTTGAGCTGGGTTCTGGACAACCGATTGATGAGCTATTACCACCGACAACTTGCCAACTATACTCGTGCGGCGAAGTGTGGCTTATTTCTTTTGTTTCTTTTTCTTTCTTTTCTCCTTTTCCTTTTTCTTTTTCTTTTCTTTTTGACTTTCTTTTTTCTTTTTAAGTAGGTGGCTTCTCTAATCTAAGATTTACCTAAAGGCAACAAGAAGAGAGTGGTCTAGTGACTGGGCTCTAGACAACCTACCTATGGCTGTTACCCACGATAACTTGCCAACTGATGTAAACATGCCTACATTGCATAAGATGTCTATTTATACATGTTCTTAAGCATAAAATTGCATTGCATACTATAAATATTGCATAGCATGCATCATCTTGCATTTAGATTAGGTTGAATAAAATGGAGGTTAATTATCTCCTTTTATGTTCAGGGACAAGGCAAAATTTTTATCGGGGCCTCGGATCGAAGATCCAATCGTACAGATTTGATCAGGGCAACGATTGGAGTCCAACAACTCCAAGATCGCCCTAATCAAACGTCTGCAGCATCAAATAGAGATTGGGGAACCCTAGAAGATCAAGGGCCAAGATGGTGTGAATTCGCACTTAAAATGACAAATCCGACCACACAGATGGATTTGGATAGACAATCGTAGCCTAACGGCGTGAAAATCGATTCATTCCGATAACCGTGGCACCATCTACATCATCCAGAAGATGGACGGCCAAGATGGCACCACGTGACGCCATCTCGGCTGCCCAACCGGCCGCCTTGAACCTCTGAAGCCTCTAGCGTCCACGCCTCTTCGCCATTGGATCAAGATCCAACAGCTAAGGGTGGATCTTTGACCAGTGCCTTTGTTCTCTGAAGCCAAAGGAAGAAGCGATCTCGACCGTTGGATCTCAATCCAACAGTATAGATCGCGTACTACAAAGATGCACCACCCGCCCATCCACATGCACAGCACAGTGGATAAGTCACTCGGTCAACTTAAGGCACGGGTTCGAATCCACGAGGGGCTGCAATTGGGCGCGGGCGAGCAGGCGCATCCGACCGTGTGATGGGGATCGGGCAGGTACGCGCGCCCCATCAAGTCCACGTGCCATCGCACGCCCCTCCGTGACGCGGGATCGCACGTGTATGCACACATTGAGGACGCGAGCGAGGAGCTCTCTCAGCCGTTCGATCTCACGATCGAACAATCGAGATTTGAAGATCGTGGGCAGGCATTTAAAGAGAGGAGGCGAGCAGGCACGCATGCGCTGCCCCATTACGCCCACGTTTGGACCTTTAGCGACAGTTTTATCCGTCACTAAAGGTCCAAAATTAATGTTTTTCAAATTAAAAAGACCAAATTGCCCTCGCCCCTTGCAACTATAAAAGGAGACCCCCTTCATATGATATTCTCAACCATTCTTTCTCTTCTCTCCCTCTCCAATGCTCTAGAGAAGCTTGTCCCACACCCGGGATGCTTCTCAAGAGATAAAGTCAAATTTTCATCCCCCTTTCGGAAGTGGATCCTGCGACGACTATGACATGCAGCTTCATTCCCATTCTTCCTGCTCTGTTCTCCTTCATCCTGCTTCGTTCCCTATCTTCCAAGCGTCGTCCCGTCCGACTCGTCCTCCAATCGACCGTTGAGGAGGATAATTCTCTCTCTATTCTTTTTAATGCTTTCTAGAGTAGATTTACTACTTTCCAGTGTAATCGTTTTATGCTTTCTAGTCGTAATGTTTAGTGTAATGAACAATCTCTTTGATAATGAATTCCATGTTCATTCTACATCTCTTTTTGATTTTTGTTTGTAATATTCTCTCTCTCTCTCATTCTCTCTTTCTCTTCTATTTAGTGTAAATAGATAGTTTTTAGTCAATTAATTTGCTTCATGACAAATAAAACAAATGCGTATTTTTAATCAAACGTTTGTCTCCCTGAGTTCAACCCGGGATTTCTAATCCGGTATAAATTTTATTTGTTGAACACGAGTTCTTCGCTTTCAAACTACAACAATAAGTTTTCAAAATCAAATACGTTAGCATAGCAACTCATAGTTTTAACACCAGCCATGTCACCCTAGAAGGTTCATTAGCTACCCAATTTCCATTAAAACTACCGAACAATGAGTCAGTGATGAATAGTGTGCAGATGCTTAGACTTAAAGTTCCCTCAAATCAGAGGGCAGGTTGATAAGTCGTATACTTATCACCCAAACTTATTTAATCAAATTAAATAGAATTCAGGATGGCGAGGACTTGATAAACAAATCCACATTTTAGTGGATACCTGGACTAATTAAGCCATAAGACCTGAAGGGTCTTAGTGTTCAGATCCTACTGTAATATTTCCTAAGATTGAAAGTTCCTAATGTCCAAGTATTCCTTCCTAATTCAATTCCTTTTTATGTATATATAAGAAAATAGGTAGAATTTACAAAAATTCCACAGAGCTGACAAAATGATTCAGAAATGAATGCACCCCCCCATGCCTAGCTAATGCAATGTCCACATTGAGAATAAAAGACATGAAAGGAAGGGTAGAATGTAGAAGATATCACCTGAATATGAAGCTCAGGTCAGCTTTGAGTCAAATTGTACAATTGCTGAGTTTAATGCCATCAACTAGGCATACTCCAACCAAAGAAGTCACAACATGGCTAGAGCAACCGTGTCTGAGATGGGTTCTGGAATAGTACGGTCAATAACAGGCTTCAAACATTGACTGTTGACTTTGAATGAATTACCTGTCTTCGAGTTAGAAATCTGAACAACCTCGTTTGGAAATATTTGATCGATAATGAATGGGTCATTCCATTTCGACCTAAGTTTGCCAAGAAAGAGCTTAAGTCAAGAATCTTATAGCCAGACCTTTTGGTTCAGCTCAAAGCTCTTGCAGGAAATCAATTGGTCATGAAGAGCTTTGGTCCGAGCCTTATAGATCTTGGCATTCTCATATGCATCATTTCTAAGCTCCTCCAACTCAGATAGTTGGAGTTTCCTGGTCTTCCCAACTAAACTCAGATCTAGATTGCACTGCTTGATTGCCTAGAATGCCCTATGTTCAATTTCTACGGGTAAATGGCATGCCTTTCCATACACTAGACGAAATGAAGACAAGCTGATGGGCATTTTATACGCCGTATGGTTGGCCCAAAGAGTGTCCTCAATCTTTTGAGTCTAGTCTTTGCGATCATGCCTAACCATTTCCTACAGAATATTCTTGATCTCCTGATTGGAGATCTCGGCTTGTCCATTTGTCTGGGGATAGTAAGGTGTAGAGATTCTGTGATTAACCCCGTATTTTTCCAGCAAATTACGAAACTGGGCATTAGTGAAATGAGTGCTACCATCGCTGATGATGGCCCTTGGAATCCCGAACGGACTGAAGATGCTCTTCTTGACGAAATCTATGACCACCTTGTGGTCATTGGTTCGGGTGGGAATAGCCTCCATCCACTTGGACACGTAATCAACAGTGATGAGAATGTACAGATGTCGAAATGAAGGGAGGAAGGGTGCCATGAAGTTGATGCCCCAAACGTCGGAGGTTTGGATGGGAAAAATAGAGTTTAGAGACATCATATCTCTCTTGGTTATGCTCCCAAGTGTCTGACATCAGGAACACGACCTCGAGAAATCCTGGGCGTCATTGAATAAAGATGGCTAATAGAATCCAGATTGAAAAATTTTTGCAGCCATCTTTTTGCCGGAGGAGTGTCCACCACATGCAGATGCATGGCAGAACTTGAGTATACTCTTGAATTCGTTCTCCGGAACACATCGGCGAATAATCTGATCAGAGCCGATGTGGTATAGTTCAGGGTCCTCCCAGAAATAATATTTGGCCTCAAATTTGAGTCTATCCTACTATTGCTTGGTCCAATCCTGGGGGATTTGACCAATGGCCAAATAATTAACGATGTCAGCAAACCACGAGGTTTGAACACCTAAAACTGTAAGGGTAGTCTCGTCTGAAAAAGTATCAGCAATCAGAATGTTCAGACGAGAAGAATCACTCAGAAGTGTTGACAGATGATCCGCCACCACATTCTATACCCAGGATTTATCCTTGATTTCAAGATCAATTTCTTGAAGTAGAAGAATCCAACGAATAAGCCAGGGTTTGGCATCCTTTTTGGCTAGGAGATGTCTCAAAGCCGAGTGGTCATATATATGATGACATGAGACCCTAAGAGATATGCCCTAAATTTCTCTAGAGCAAACACTACAGCTAGTAATTCCTTCTCAGTAACAGTGTAGTTCCTCTGGGCCTCATCCAGAGTTTTACTAGTGTAGTAGATGACAGAGGACTTCCTATCAACTTTCTGACCCAAAATAGCCCCGACCGCATAATCAGAAGCGTCGGTCATGATCTCAAAAGGGGTTGTGCAAGCTTGTGGTTGCAACATTGGAGCACAAGTGACTACCATTTTAAGAAAATCAAACCCCTTATGGCATGATTTGTTAGAATCAAACGGTGTTTCTTTGGTGAGAAGATTGCTCAAAGGACGAGCAACCTTCGAGAAGTCCTTGATGAATCCCCTGTAGAATCCCGCATGACTAAGAAATGATCAAATTTGTTTGATAGATGTGGGAGGAGGAAGTTTAGTGATAGCATCAATCTTAGCTTTGTCCACTTCGATTCCCCGTTCAGAGATTACATGACCTAAGATGATGCCTTCTTGTGTCATGAAATGACTCTTTTCCAAGCTAAGAACCAATCTTGTTTTGATGCATCATTTAAGAATCATTTCAAGATTAGCTAGATGTTGAACGTTACAAATTGCTACGCTAACGTGTTTGGTTTTGGAAAACCTGTCTTGTAGCTTGAAAGCGAAGAATTCGTGTTCAACAAATAAAATTTATACCGAAAAGAATTCCGGGTCGAACACAGGGAGGCTAGTTGATCTATATTCGCAATTATATTTTTTTAGGATTTTTGATAAGCAAGGCGATATAATTACAATGGAGCTATCAGACTAAAAGAGAGAGAGAGAGAGAGAAAGAGAACATGCATTCAATATTTCAACTGTTTATATAATCAAACTAAATAAAAGTTACACTAGAAAGCGGAAAATCAATTACACTATAAAGCAGGAAAATTCTACACTAGAACAGCTGTAAATAAGAATGGGAGAGAGAAGTTATCCTCCTCGACGATTGCTTGGAGGACGAGCTGGACAGGACGACACCTGGACAAAGGAGAACGAAGCAGGACGAAGGAGGACGAAGCAGAAGAACGGGAACGAAGCATCACGCCATCGTCGTCGTGGGATCCACTTTCGAAGGGGGACGAAAATTTAGATTTTATCTCGCGAGGAGCATCCCGGGTGTGGGACAAGCTTCTCTTGAGCTTTGGAGGGGTAGAGAAGAGAAGGAAGGAATGAGAATTTCATATGGAGGGGGTCTCCTTTTATAGTTACAAGGAGTGGGGGCAAAATGGACATTACAACTTCAAAATAATAAATGAGGGGTCTTTAGTGACTGATAAAACCGTCGCTAAAGCCCTCAACGTGGGCGTAGCTTCCGCACCCATGTGTGCCCGCTCAGCTGCTCGCGTGCGCAACGCCTACACATGTTCGTCGATTCTCAGTCGTCTAATCGCGAGATCGGATGGCTTAAGACGCATCTCCTTCCGCTGTTGCGCCCGCCTGACGCGTGCGATCGCGCGTGATGCCACACGTTCAATCGCGTGTGAACGCTATCGGGCGCGCGTGGCCGTCCGATCAAGATCCAACGGCCGCCTGCGCCCAATCGCCCGCGCCTTCCAACCCCTCGCTGTGGCTCGAACCCACGCTCGCCGCTCGCGTAAGAGCGCTCGACCGCTGCGCTACGAGGCGCGGATGGTCGAGCGGACGCTTTTAGGCGTGGCCGATCACATCCGTTGGATCAAGATCCAATGGCAGAGAGTGAGCGGGTGCGGGCCTTTGTAGAATGCGTGCGGCCATTTGGGTGGCCGAGATGGTGCCACATGGCACCGTCTTGGCCGTCCATCTTCTGGAAGTTGTAGATGGTGCCACGGATGTCGGATTGACTCAATTTTTACGTCGTTGGGCTGCGATCGTCGATCCGAATTCATCCGTGCGGTCGGATTTATCATCTGAAGTGTGGATTTTCACCATCCTGGCCCTTGATCTTCTAGGGTTCCCCAGTCACTATCTGATGCTACGGATGCCTGATTAGGGCGATCTTGGAGTCGTTGAACTCCAATCGCCGCCCTGATCACATCCATACGGTTGGATCTTTGATCCGGGGCCCCGATAAAATGTTTGCCCTGTCCAAGCACATAAAAGGAGACAATTAACCTCCATTTTATTCAAACTACTCTAAATGCAAGATGATGCATGTTATGCAATATTTATATCGTGAAATGCAATCCTTTGCTTAAGAACATGCAAAAATAGACATTTTAAGTAGTGTAAATGTGTTTACATCATACCCCCATGCCTATCTTTTTCTAGTCCCTAGCAAAAACTATATGCTATTTATAAAAGAATTAGGTTGGATTATTTGGACCTGAGTTATTTTCAATCATTAAGAAATTGTCTACTTAGGAACTAAACTTTCAAAGACACAACAGCGCCCGGGTATCAGCCAAAATGCAGACCGCCTCAAGTCCTCGCCTTATTCAAAGAAAAATTTCTTTTTCTCTTTTCACTCTTTTCTAATTTTTTTTTTTGATTTTCAGATTTTAGGGTTTTAGAGTGGCTTTCTACGTCCATTCAACTCACCCAAGATTTGATGAGAACCCTAAGCTTTAAGCATCTTATTGTGGTTGTGATAGACTCGTTGACCGGCAATTAAAACGGACTTCGGATTTCTACGCCTCTAGGTGAACTCAAAAAGAATTCTGGCTAAAGGTGTATCTTTACAACCGGTAGCTTTCTCCCTACTTTTATTTTTTACGGGGTTAACACAAGGGTGAATCCAGTGTATATCTCCCCGATTTATTCTACTTCTCCACTTCTTCCTAATCGTTTTGGGATTTTTTAGTGCATTTTCTGAGCTGGGTTCTGGATAACCGGTTGATGAGTTGTTACCATCGACAACTTGCCAGCCATACTCGTGCGGCGAAGTGTGGCTTATTTCTTTTTGTTCTTTTCTCCTTTTCTTTTTGATTTTTTTCTTTTTTGTTTTTTTTTATTATGTAAGTAGGTGGCTTCCCTGGTCTAAGATTTACCTAAAGGCAGCAAAAAGAAAAAGGTCCAGTGACTGGGCTCTGGATAACCTACCTATGGGCTGTTACCCACGATAACTTGCCAGCCATATCACCCTAGAAGGTTCATTAGCTACCCAATTTCTATTAAAATCGTCGAACAACGAGCCAGTGCAAAGAAAGTGTGTAGATGCTTAAGACTCAAAATTCCCTCAAATCAGAGGGTTGGTTGATAAGTCGTGTACTTAACACCCAAACTTATTTATTCCAATTATAATAGAATTAAGATGGCGAGGACTCAAAGAAAAATCCACATTTTAGTGGATACACAGGCTAATTAAGTCCAAAGACCTGAAGGGTCTTTGTGTTCAGATCTTAATGTAGTATTTCCTAAGATTGAAAATTTTCTTAAACCCAAATTCTCTTTCCTAATTCTTGTTTTTTTTTTTAATAAAACAAAATAAAACAAATCTACGGAGCTGACGAATGAATTCAGAGATAAATATCCACCCCCCCATGCCTATCTAATGTAATGTCCTCATTGTATTACAAAGACATAAAACAGAGTGGAAAAATGAAGAAAGCACCTGAATTGCGTGAATGTCAGGTTCGCTTCGAGATGAAAAATTAAAAAGAACTGTATATGTGCTGAGTTTAGTGCCTTCAGCTAGGCACACTATACAAAGAAAAGAAATGAAGAATTCATAAGTGCAGGTCAGAATTAAAATAAACAAAAGAATCCTCCGACCTATCAATAGAGATCCACAGATGTGGACCAGATTGTGGTGCAGACCCACACCCCATAATCGAGAATATCTTAGGTTCTGGATAAAAATTACCCAAAACCTAAAATCAGAATGCAAGCGGGGTCGGGCCTGCAATTTATGAGGATGCAACCAAAGACCAAAAAGTCAGGTTACAGAGAATTGAAGCTCAAAAGGATAATCGTTGAATGTGTGCTTGAGTTGAACATCCTCGAAACAAATGTCGTAAGGGTTCTGATTTGATGGTTTCAGCTTAGAAGGAACCCTTCAACTCAATCTTCTATTTCCTCCAAAATTAACTTCCCAAATCAGAACTTCCCAGCTCCTATCCTCCTCATTCAGCATATCAAATTCCAGGACCTCTTGTATATTCATCACCCCATCTGAAATCTCCAAGTCTAAATGATGTGGCAGAATCAAAATTGACTTGGGTCTAATTATCTCAGAATTAGAATCATCAATAAGCTCAACAGGGTGTAACTGATAATCAGGGAATTGAATTGATTCCTCTAGAAAATGCGATTCTGGATCCGTAATGTGTGCCCTAATAAGATCAGTTTCCTCAGTTATTGAGCTATTAAATGATCTATCAGATTCCTCAGGCCCAATCGTCTCACTGAAATCATGTTCAGAAAACTCGCGTGAGACTTCGCAACTTGAATCTTCACCATTAAAGAAATCAGGATCCGTATCGTTGTATGCCCCAAAATTAGTTGTCACTTTCTGTTCTCAGGAGACATACGTTCCCTCGTAAACCGGCTCAGGGATCTCAGGTGAAGAAATCAGATCATCCTTAATTGGTCGCTTTAATTCAATCTGGTCAGCCTCGTAACACGTGTCTCCCCCAACAGGTGCCTGAGCGGGTTCTGTCATTGACTTTCCTGAAGAGGGTTCATCTTGGGAATTATTCCAAGATTGAATCAAAGCAACCACGAATCTCATCCTCAATTTTGCTAATTTCCCAAGTAGAAACTCAACCGGGTTCTTATCCTTAACATCCTGGAGCTAATCTAACAAAGACTTGTTTAAATCATCAATCATTTCAATTAGGGGCTCCAATCTCTCAATGCAAGTTATTGGCTGAACTTCTAAAGATTGAATGATATTCCTTAAGTTAACCAGAACCTTATCTTGAACCTGGTTAACCTGAACCAAATGAGTTGGTTCAGGGTTGGGCGGGTTTGGGCTCAATGCAGGGGAATTAACGAATTGAGATTCGTTATACCATTCCTGATAATAGGTCATTTCAGATTGTTGAAAAGATGGCGACGACCTAAAGGTAGTGAAATCAGAGGATGGGTAAGGATCGGTGTATCCTTCTTGATTGTAGATCGTATTAGGCTGTTCATGAAAGGAAGACGATCTATAATCGATGTAGCTCTGAGAAGGATAGAAATCAGAATCAAAGTGTTCAGGGCTAGACCCTAAACACGGGGGTCTGGAATTGTATCCCCAATCTGAATTATCCCAACTAACTGATGGTTGATTACAATACAAGTCAGGATAATCGTCATGCTGAGGATAATTCACAACAGGAGGGAAAGAGTGGGAATGCGTGAAATATGTGGAATGATTCATGAGACATAGGAGGAAGAAAGGTGCCCTGCGATACAAACAACCAAACCTGTCCTTAAATGGGTTAGCCTAAAGACCTACAGACTCCCAAAACCAGACATGAGATAAAGGAACGATTTGATCTACTTCCGTCTGTTCAATCCAACCAGTTAGGATGGACTGGGGAGAAGGTTCTTCCTTCGGCTTGCGCCTCCGGTTCCTAGTGTACCCCCCAGTCGCGATCGTTTGACTCTGCTCCCCTAGCTAGACATCAGATTGAATAGTAGAAATAGACTAATCGAAAATAATCTCGTTCTGAGTTCTAAAGAGCAAGTCCAATCCTTAAGGCCAACGTTTACTCTGTTTTATTTAGGGCTAGGTTTGAATGTGCTTTGGAATGTGATGGGCCCTTTGGAATGTGTGTGCGTGCACAACCAGTGGTTTTCAAGCAAGATTATTTTTGATGTGGTGAATTTTAAGGTTCAAATCTTGCTTAGTAGCTTTTAGGATTCAACTTTAGGTATTTTCAAACAGGTTTCATTGGCACACCAGGTTTTGAAAGCACTGGTGAAAATATTTTTCTTTGAAGCTTAAAAAGAATGTGGAGTGCCTGGTAAATCCCTAAGAGTTGAACCTAAATGGTAGCTACTTGATGAGTTGATTTTAATTGAAGTGGTGTGTCCCAAACAACTCAAACAACTGGCCACAAATGCACCACTAAGTTAGGCACACAAAGATGGTTAACCTAAAATGATTTCTACTCTATTATGTGTTGCTTTGTGTGTACCAGTTCCACAGATCAGAACCCGGTTGAGTAGAAAACAAATCAAGTTGATCAAGTGCCTTGAATGTGGGTGTGTGTTGTGTGTTTGTTGAAAATTACCCCACAAGATTATCTTTTTCTTATTTTTTTTTATGAATGAGGGTGGAATGAATGTGAGTGGAAATCCAAACAACCAAACTATTCCTAGGATTTATGCAAACACCTAGGTTAATTGGAATTTGGATTTAATGTGGCAAATGAAATCTATGGAGGGGGAAAGAATGGGGAAACACTTACAGTTGTCTTCAACTGCACTTTACTCCAGTCTATCGCTTGTTGATTCCTTGATGAAGGTCTCTGCAAAACAATAGACACAAGAGAAAGCTAGTTAGAAAACAAATAAAGTGCAAGAAATGCGAAGGAAAGATCGGAAATCGTTGCCTCCCCGTCAACGGCGCCAAAATGTTGAACGTTACGAATTGCTACGCTAACGTGTTTGGTTTTGGAAAACCTATTATTGTAGCTTGAAAGCGAAGAATTCGTGTTCAACAAATAAAATTTATACTGAAAAGAATTCCGAGTCAAACACAGGGAGGCTACGTTGATCTATATTCGCAATTATATTTTTTTAGGATTTTTGATAAGCAAGGCAATATAATTATAATGGAGCTATCAGACTAAAAGAGAGAGAGAGAGAGAGAAAGAGAGAGAGAGAGAAAGAGAACATGCATTCAATATTTAAACTATTTAAATAATCAAACTAAATAAAAGTTACACTAGAAAGTGGAAAATCAATTACACTATAAAGCAGGAAAATTCTACACTAGAAAAGCTATAAATAAGAATGGGAGAGAGAAGTTATCCTCCTTGACGATTGCTTGGAGGGCGAACCGGACGGGACGACGCCTGGACGAAGGAGAACGAAGCAGGACGAAGCAGAAGAACAGGAACGGAGCAGCACGCCGTTGTTGTCGCAGGATCCACTTCCAAAGGGGGACGAAAATTTAGACTTTATCTCGCGAGGAGCATCCCGGGTGTGGGACAAGCTTCTCTTGAGCTTTGGAGGGGTAGAGAAGAGAAGGAAGGGATGAGAATTTCGTATGTAGGGGGTCTCCTTTTATAGTTGCAAGGAGTGGGGGCAAAATGGACATTACAACTTCAAAATAATAAATGAGGGGTCTTTGTGACGGATAAAACCGTCGCTAAAGCCCCCAACGTGGGCGTAGCTCCCGCACCCACACGCACCCGCTCAGCTGCTCACACGCTCAATGCCTACGCACGTTCTTCGATTCTCAGCCGTCTGATTGCGAGATCGGACGGCTTAAGACGCATCTCTGCCCGCTTCTGCGCCCGCCTGGCGTGTGAATGCTATCGAGCGCGTGCGACCGTCCGATCAAGATCCAACGCCCGCCCGTGCCCAATCGCCTATGCCTTCCAACCCCTCGCTGTGGCTCGAACCCGCGCCCGCCGCTCGCATAAGCGTGCTCGACCGCTGCGCTACGAGGTGCGGATGGTCGAGCGGATGCTTTTAGGCGTAGTCGATCACAGCCGTTGGATCAAGATCCAACGGTGGAGAGCAAGCGGGTGCGGGGCCTTCGTAGAATGCGTGCGGCCGTTTGGGTGACCGAGATGGCACCACGTGGCGCCATCTTGGCCGTCCATCTTCTGGAAGTTGTAGATGGTGCCACGGATGTCGGATTGACTCGATTTTTGCGCCGTTGGGTTGCAATCGTCGATCCGAATTCATCCGTGCGGTCAAATTTGTCATCTAAAGTGTGGATTTTCACCATCCTGGCCCTTAATCTTCTAGGGTTCCCCAGTCACTATCTGATGCTGCAGATGCCTGATTAGGGCGATCTTGGAGTCGTTGAACTCCAATCGCCTCCCTGATCACATCCATACGGTTGGATCTTTGATCTGAGGCCCCGATAAAATGTTTGCCCTGTCCAAGCACATAAAAGGAGACAATTAACCTCCATTTTATTCAAACTACTCTAAATGCAAGATGATGCATGTTATGCAATATTTATATCGTGAAATGCAATCCTATGCATAAGAACATGAAAAAATAGACATTTTAAGTAGTGTAATTGTGTTTACATCACTAGACAAGAGTCAAATGATTCTCCAAAAATAGAGAAATCGTCCATGAAGACTTCCATAAACTTTCCCACCATGTCAGAGAATATGGCCATCATATACCTTTATAAAGTCGCAGGTGCATTGCATAAGCCGAATGGCATCCTATGGAAAGCAAAGGTTCCATAGGGATAGGTGAAAGTCATTTTTTCCTAATCCTCGGGATGGATAGGAACTTGGTTATATCCCGAGTAGCCATCAAGGAAACAGAAGTACTTCTGCCTGGTTAGTCTTTCAAGGATTTGATCAATAAAAGGCAAAGGGAAATGATCCCTTTTCATGGCTGTGTTCATCCTCCTATAATCGATATAGACTCTCTAAGAGGAAGCTGAATGAGTTGTGATAGATTCTCCTTTCTCGTTAGTCACAACGGCAATATCGGCTTTCTTGGGAACAATCTGCACAGGACTTACCTAAGGACTATTAGAGATCAGATAAATGATTCCTTCATCAAGTCACTTGATAAGTTCCTTCTTGACCACTTCTCGCATATTCAGGTTTAATCTCCTCTGCATCTGGCGAGAAGGGTAGGATCCATATTCAAAAAATATTCTATGATTGCAATAAGATGGCTCGATCCCCCTAAGGTCATGAATGGTCCAACCAATTGCCTCCTTGTTTTCTTTTAGGACCTTAATCAATTTAATCTCCTGCTCCTTTGTTAATTTAGCACTGATAATCACAGGGAGCGTCTTATATGGTCCTAAAAACTGATATTTTAGATTCTCAGGCAATGGTTTCAGTTCAAGCTGGGGCAGGTTGATGATTGAAGGTAAGGAAGATGCTGATGAAGACTCATCAAGAGGAAGAGGTTGAGAGTGAACAAAATTAATAACCTCTTCGGAAGATGGCAGATCCGCCATAGAGGGTTTTGGGTCCAATTCAACATCAAAGGTGGAACTTTCAAATGCAGAAACCACCATACAAGTTTCGATATTCACATTATCATCCTCAAGTTCCTCAATAAATCTACAATCCATGAATTTATTAATCACCTTAAAAATATCCAATTTCATTCTTTGATCCCCATAGGCGATTTCCATGCTACTGCTTTCACAATTAATGTTGGCCTTGGCGGTAGCTAGGAATGGATGCCCTAGAATGATGGGTGTGTTCCTCAGATTTTCAGGTACATCCATGTTAAGGACAAGGAAATCTACAGGAAAATAAAAATCCTTAACCTTAATAATAACATCTTCAATGACGCCCCGCGGATTTGTGACCGAACGGTCTGCTAACTACAGTGTTACTGAAGTCGGCTGAAGTTCACCTAATCCGAACTTCTCGTAAAGAGAAGTTGGAATTAGGTTGATGGATGCACCCAGATCCAGCAGTGCTCTATCAAAAGTGTAATCTCTGATGACACAAGAAATCAAAGGAGCACCTGGATCTCTCTTTTCTGAGGGAGGTGGTGTAGGATAACAGAACTAGCCTGCTTAGAGAGTACCACCTTCCTCGGAACAGATTCTCTCGACTTATGCTTCTATGTACATAAATCCTTTAAAAATTTTGCATAAGTCGGTATATGTTTGATAGCATCAAGAAGCGAGATATTGATCTCAACATTCTTGAAAATATTCAGATGCTCCTCATTATTATCAACAGACTTCTTCCTTTATCTAATAAAGGCCTCAGGAAAAGGAACATGAATCAAATCTTCGAAATTAGGTTCGTGAGCCTTGATTTCTTCTCCAAAGTTCTCCTTTCTCTCCTCAGGTTCTTCAGGATTCGGTAAATTAGAACAATGTGGTTGTTGATCCTGAGTTTGTTTACACTCCTCAAAGTAACAGAATTAGTAGATGCATACAGGTTTGGGTCTTGGGGAGGGTTAGGAAAGATTGGAGGGGCTTCATTAGTCAAGAACTATTGATTTGTGGAAGAAGAAGATGAAGGACCCTGCTCAACCACCTGAGCATGTGCATGTGGGTCCCTCTGATTCCCATACCCATGGGCTTGATTGCCCGAATTCTAGATATTACGCAGGTTGGATACAGGTTGAGATGGTAGAGATCCGGGTTGACAAGAATTAGCAATGAACCCATTTTGCAAGTTGTCCAGCGAGGTTTTCATTTGCTGCATGAGCTGGAGCATAGATCCTTGCATCTCTACCATTTATCGGTTCAAATCAGCCTGCCTTATGGGTTGACGGGCATTCCAAGCTGGCTGATTAACCTAATTCGGGGGCAACTGAGTGTAAACATGACCCTGACCCATTGGTCATTGCGGAGCATAGTTGCTGGGTTGGAATTTGGTTTGCTGCCCCAGGTTTTTCCAGGAGAAGTTAGGGTGGTTTCTCCAACTTGGATTGTAAGCATTGGAGTAAGGGTTGGATCTAACATTCTCCTGTATAGCATAGACATCCTCATAGGGTGAGGATGGAGAGAAAGAAAGAGAGGGATCAGAGAAACTGGGATCAAAGGCCCTAGTTTGGAACCCATGGGGTTCCAAATAATGCTGGCTCGCAGGTTCAGCTGCATCAAGTTAATTCACGGACACCCGTCCAAAAGGGGCTCGCGATGAATGGAATCCTAAATTCTGGGGTTGAGTGGATCGAGAGTTGTTCATTGAGTTTCCAGCCATCCACTCCATTCTCTTAGCAACCAAGTCCACTTTATCAAGTTTATTACAAATCAATTCCATATCAAATGAATGAGAGTCGTGGACTTCATTAACATTCGATCTAGGCTATTGGGACTGGTCAAAAGTATCCATGGAGGCATGATTGATCGAATTCTCGCTCATCTCCCCAAACAAATCATGCATGCTATCTGCATCTTTGTTGAGGAAATTACCTCCGCAAGAAGCATCCATGTGATTTCTGAGTTGCTCAGTCAACCCGTGGTAGAAAATCTGCACGAGTTGCCATTTCGACACCTCATGGTGTGGACACCTCCATAAGAGGTCCTGGAATCGCACCTAGCGAACATGAAGTTGCTCCCCCTGCCACTGGGTTAATGTAGTAATTGCCCGTCTCAACGTATTGGTACGTCCAATAGGAAAGAATTTCTTTAGGAAGGCTGATTTCAACTCATTCCAGGTTGCATTTGGTCTTCCTATAGTCCTGTACCAATGAGCAACTTTATCCCTAAGAGAGTGGAGGAAGAGCCTTATGATCATTGCTCCTCATTCATGTTTCGTGCCTTGGTGGTCTGGACCAAAGTGGCCAAGTCCTCCAAGTACTGAAACGAGTCTTCAGAGCCAAGCCTATGGAAATGTTTGATCAGGTTTAACACCTGGGTCTTGATTTCTACGTCTCCGGCAGGAATCTGGACACCGGGATGTTCCTCATAATTTGAAGGATCATAAAAATCCTTCAAGGGATGAGTGCCCTGCATTCTCTTGAACCATTCTTGCATTCTCTGCATTTGTTCTAGCTGCCTTTGAAATACCTCCTGTGGATCCTGAGGCAGAGGAGGCTGTTGATCGGCCATGGGATCAATTTGGCCAAAATCAATCTACGCCTCCTAGAATACTCTAGTGGTCCTTTTAATCGGGGATTCAATGACCTTCTTCCCAGCAAAAACTAGGAAAAGGTTGGAAGGACTGGGGTTAAGAACCCTGCAGCACAAGAAAATAAGCCTGTCCTTAAGTGGGGTAGCCTAAGGATTTACAGACTCTCAGAACACACCTTAAGATTATATACGATTTACTCTACTTGCATTTGCTCAATCCAACCAGTTAGAAGGAGGGATTGGGGAGAAGGTTCTTCCTTCGGCTTGCGCCTTCGGTTCTTAGTGTACCCCCCAGCCATTGTTGTTTGATGCTACACCCCTAGCTAGACATCAGATTGATCAGTACAAGCAAGTTAATCGTAAATAATCTCTGACTGGACCCCGAAGAGCGAATCAGTCCTTAAGGCCAACATCTACTCGATTTTATTTAGGCCTGAGATTGTAGTGCCTATGGAATGTGGTGGGCCCTTAAAATGGGTTGTGCCCTTAATGATCAATTGAGTATATGTAAGTGCATGCACAACCGGAGTTTTCAAGCAAGATTACTTGTGATGAGTATATTTTAGTTTTTAAATCTTGCTTAAGTAGCCTTTAGGGTTTAGAATTAGGTTTAATTCAATCAAGTTTGAGGCAAACCAGGTTTCCAAGTACGGGTGAAGATCACTTTCCTTCCGAAATAAAAAATAAAGTGGAGTGCCTGGTATGAACCTAGACTGAAAACCCTAAGAGGAAGCTACTTGGTGAGTTGATTTTAAGTTGAGTGGTGTGGCCCAAACAACTCAAACAATTGGCCACAATTGCACCACTGAGTTAGGCATACAAAATGATTAACCTAGATTGATTTCTACTCTTTTATGTGTTGATTTATGTGTACTGGTTCCATAGATCATAATTCGGCTGAGTAGAAGAAAATCAATTAGGTTAAGTGCCTTAAATGCAGGTGTATGTTGTGTGTATGTTGAATTACCCCACAAAAATATCTTTTTGTTTTTTTTTATATGCGAGGTGTAATGAATGTGGGCGGAAATCCAAGCAACCAAACTAATTCTAGGATTTATGCAAACACCTAGGTTAAATGGAATTTGAATTAATGTAATGAAATGAAATCTATGGAGGGGGAAGAATGGGGAGCACTTATAGTCGTCTTCAACTGCACTTTACTCTGATCTACCGCTTGACGATTCCCTGATAGAGGTATCTACAAAACAATAGACACAAGATAAAGCAAGTTAGAAAATAGTAAAGTGCACAAAATGCTAAAAGAAGATCGAAAAATCATTGCCTCCTCGGCAACGGTGCCAAAATGTTGATGGCAGAAAACTACATGTTCGCAATTGGATTTGGAAACCCGTCGTTGTAGTTCGAGTCGCGAAGAAATCCGTTCAACAAATAAAATTTATACTGAAAAATCTATAAAGAAATTCCGGGTCGAACATAGGGAGGCTACTTCGATTAAAATTCGTAGTTATATTTTTTTTGTATTTTTTTTGTTTAATAGGTGAAATAATCACAATGGAAGCAATATAAACAATAAGAGAGAGAGAGAAAGAACAATCACTTGATATTGAATAATATTTTTACAACTAAGAAAGAGAGAAATGATTACACTAGAAAGTAGAAAATTGTTATAACTAGAAAGTAGGAAAATTCTACTCTAGAAAGCGAAAAAAGAAGGGAAAGAGAAGTTATCCTCCTCGACGATCGCTTGGAGGACGAGCTGGACGGGACAACTCCTGGAAGATGGGAAATGAAGCAGGAAGGAGGACGAAGCAAGAGGAACTGGAACGAAGCAGCACGTCATCGTCGTCACAAGATCTGCTTTTGGAACGGGGGCGAAACTTGCCTTTAGCCCTTGAAGAGCATCCCGGGTGTGGGACAAGCTTCTCTTAAGCTTTGGAGAGGGAGTGAGGAGAAGGAAGGGATGGGAAATTCGTAGGGTAGGGGTCTCTTTTTATAGTTGCAAGGAGTGGGGGCATTTTGGACATTTCAACATCAAAAACATTAATTCAGAACTTTAGTGACAGATTTATCCATCACTAAAGGCTTGAACATGGCCGACGTGTGTGTGCCACGCGTGCCTGCTCACCTTCAGCACCTCAAACGTATGCACATGTTCGTACACGCTCAGCCATCCAATCAAGAGATCATACAACTTAAACCACAACACGCCAGCACCGCGCGCCCGCATGCGATCGGGCATTCACACTACTCGTCTGATTGCGCGTGGGTGCTATCGGCTGACCTGCGTTGCTCAATGCCGATCGCATGGTTGTGATGGCGCGCTTGCACCTACGCTTGTCTTGATTTGGAGGCTGGGCGGGAATCGAACGTGCGCCCATCAGAGTGCATAAGGTGTTGGACCAACACGCTGCAGGGGCATCTTTGCCTCATTTGGAATTAGGCAGGCGAGAGCTGCGACTGTTGGATGGAGTTCCAATGGCCCAGATCACGCCTTTGCCTTCTGTTCACGGACGTTTCGTGCGGATTTAAAGGCGTATTACGTTGCAGTAGAACCGACAAAACGTTTAAACAAATAATTTTATTACTCGAACAACTAGAGTATCCGAGGTCGAACACAGGGAGCAAACTCAGTACTTTGTAAAACCCAAGAATACAACTGTTAAATGCAAATATAATTGATTCAAAGAGTTTTTAAGAAAGATGTAAAAAAATAGAATTAGACGTCTGATTTATGTATCAGACGTCTTAAATGTGATCTTTCTTTCTCTTTTTCTTCTTCTACTTTGCCTTTCGGATCTCTTTGCAATCTTCCCTTGTCCTTCTTCTTCTTCTCCTGCGAAGACTTCTAACCTTTCTGTTTTCCTTCTTCTCCTGCGAAGACTTCTTTCTTTCTTCTTCTTCTGTCTTGCTTCTCCTTTCTTCGTTGCCTTCTTCTTCTTCTTTGTCTTGCTTTCTTCTTCTTCTTTGTCTTGCT
This sequence comes from Thalassia testudinum, assembly GCA_037157565.1. Classification (NCBI taxonomy): domain Eukaryota; kingdom Viridiplantae; phylum Streptophyta; class Magnoliopsida; order Alismatales; family Hydrocharitaceae; genus Thalassia; species Thalassia testudinum. Next base: position 140,102,684 of record JAZHRO010000063.1, read on the forward strand.
TCTCCTTTCTTCTGCAGCGGCCACGTCCTTCTCCTGCAATCAGCCTGCCTGCACAGGGAACAAAACCTAACCCTTCTCCCTCTACCCGCGCGTGTCTCTCTCTCAAGCAATTCACTCTAACCGCTCTACCAGAGCCACAGTCTCAATCGGGTTGGATCGTACCCGGGACCAGGCGCACCTGCAGGTGTGTGATGCGCGAGGAGTGCGTAGGTCTAGGTCGGGTCGGATCCGCCAGGTCCGCGTGGTCAGGCCGCGGACGAGGCGGGTGGGGTCAGTGAGGGACCTCACCCCTGTGCTTTCGAGGCAGTAAACGTATATCACAAAAACTCTTTATACCATACCTGTGCCTTGAGATTCCACGATGTGGGACTAAACGTTCCGCCCTTCCTTTGCGTGCGCCCGCAGACTCTCGTGTGCAATTGCCCACGCTGAAGGCCCTGCTGGTGCTCCTTGCTGAACTCAGTCACCTCGCAACACTTGCGAGAGTCTGCTGCACCTGCCGCCTGGGAAGCCTGACGCCTGCTGCTGCTCCCAGCTTCCTGCTGCTTCGGCTGTTAATGGCGGCCGGGGCGTTCACCTGAGCTTCCACAGAACGGCCTATTGGCCCAATTAGAATAGCTGGAAACCTTCGCCGTAGCACGGCGAAGGCGGTGGGTGATGCGGCAGGTTGCCGGTCGGCCTAGGCGTGCCCGCCTAGGTCAACCTGTGGCCGGAGATGGTGGGTTGTTCGGGGGGTGGTTATGGAGGTCTGGAGTGGCAGTTGTGGGGTGGAGCGAGTTCCTGGTGGTGAGGCGGAGCTCACGAGGTGGTTGGCGAGCCGTGTGGAGTGGCGGAGTGGTGTGGGCGGCTCGCCGGAGTTCGGTCGGTGATGTGGAAGATGAGGGTGGTCAGCGTCGGTCGAGGGGTAATCAGATGAGATAACAGGGGGAAAAGAGAGAGGATAGGATGGAGAGGAGTTCTAACCTAATTGTAAGGACGAAAGGGGACAGAAGGCGGACGGCAGTACTTGCTGTCGCCGGAGAAGATGACGCCCAGTGGGGGAGAACGGCGGCGACGACGGGGCTGAGGCGGCGTGCGCTGGTACTGCGCGACGCGGAGGGAGGTCAGGAAGCTAACTCTGCCACTGGTTTTGTGGCAGAGCGAAGAGGGAGGGGAGGGGGGCTCGCCGGAGCTAGCTGGGGCATTTGGCCGAGCAGGAGGAGAGGAATTGAAGGGGGAAACTCGGCCAAATCAAGCTCAGCCTCTTCGGCCGAGGTTGTGGGTTCTTATATAGGCGCTGGACTTGGTGTGCAGGGCGTGAAGGGCACGTAATTGCCTGAGGTTGGTCGCCGGAGATCGAAAGGAGTTAGGATACCCAAATCTCTCGTGCGTTCGCACGAGAGATTGGGTTCACACCAACGATTGTAATTGACTTTATAAGGAAGGGAATTCCTCAGAGAATCCTCCTTCCATTTCTGGGAGGGAATCTCTGAGGGATTAGAGAGCAATCCCTCTCCGAACCTCGCCGGAGCTCGGTTCTGCCCTAGCAATGGCGGCAGGACCGGTTTGCAAAGGAGGCGAAGAACCTAGGGGGTTCTCTGCAACGGTATTCAAAAGATAGGGACCAATTTGTGATTTGGGTGTACTAAATTGCAAAGTAGGTCAAGATGACCCCTCCTTAGGTCCAAATTTTGGTACAAACCTAATTTGGACCTAAGGAATTCAATGGAGAAGTTAGATTTCAGGTTTGACCTCGTTTGACTGGATATTTTGCGTAAAAACCCAAATTAGGTTAATTGAAGAGCTAGGACCCTAGTCTAGGTCAAACTAGGTTCCAAAGGCCAAATTAAGTGTTCTAAACCCTAGAGTATGTTTTTCTATGATTTGTAGAGGGTTTACTTGCTTTTTGTTCTGACCGAAACCTTGTTAATTTAAGCAGGTCTGTTTTAGGGTTACCAAGTGTCTTTTAGTTCTTAGATTGCACATGAACCCATTTCTGATTGACTCAACCCACTTTTTATCTCATTTAGACCATTTGACCTATGTTTTGCCTCTAAGAAATCCTGTTTATCTACTGCAATGGTAAAATTGCAGTTTTAACCTTTATTTCATGTTTTCTTCTCAGAGCACTTGTTCCTTCAGTTAGGCCTTCTTCTAGGTTATGTAGGAGCTTTTATCTTCTTTATTGGGTCAAAATGAGCTAGTTATGGCTCATGATGAGGCTCTCATCACCTTCAAACATTGAACGGAGGGGTGGAGGTCGGTTTTGGGTAGCTATTATGGCACCACGTGGCGCCATTTAAGCCTCCCATCTTCTGAGTGTTGTAGATGGTGCAACGGGTGTCAGATTGGACCCATTTTCACGCCATTAGGCTGCGATCGTCGATCTGAACCAATTTATGTGGTTGGATTTATCGTCTGAGGTGTGGATTAACACCATCTTGGGTGTTGATCTTTAGGGTTCCTCGATCTCTATCTGGTGCTATAGATGTCCGATCAAGGCGATCTTGGAGTCGCTGAACTCCAATCTTCGCTTTGATCAGATCCGTATGGTTGAATCTTCGATCTAAGGCCCCGATTAACAAGTTGCTCTGTCCCTAGCCATAAAAAGGAGATAATTAACCTACATTTTATTCAGACTAACCTAAATGCAAGATGATGCATATTATGTAATATTTACAATGCATAATGCTAATGTGACATTAAGAACATGCATTAATAGACATTTTAGGTTAATCAGATGCATGCACGTCAGACTGATGTGTAACAATGGTTGTATGATGATGAATGATTATTGTTATGATCATGTCGTTGTAGTATAGGGTGTATAATATAACATTAAGAATGTCGTATAGTGGTGAGTATGGGTGAGTACCAGTCATTAAAACCATTATTATCATTTGCTTATTTATTTAATTTTTACTGGTTTTGTTCCAGGTCGTTCACTGGGAGGCAATTTATTGAATTACATCGGTCACTCTTTGATCTCAAAATTATCCTCTAATTCCAAAAAGAAACTTTACACCTTATTAAAGAATGAATGAATGTGTGTTTTATTTACCTAATTACTAAGAAATGCTTGCAAAAATACTAACTATGAATAAGCATCAAACAATCTATTATTATAGTCTAAACTATGTATTTACAAGTTATCCTATTAGTACTAACATAATAGTATATAATACCTTAGGATGCAATGGTGTAGAGACTTAACTTATCAGTTTGTTATTTATAGTAACATATACAGCAGTTTCAGTGACAGATATAAGCGTCGCTAAATCTCAGAAAACACTATATACAACCTAAAGAAGCAAACTGAGGTCTTTAGCGATGTTTATAGTGTCATTTTATTTTGTTAGTAATTGTGTGGGTTTATTTATACAAATGTAATGGGCTATAGCGACGTTTCTTCTTCTCTTTTGTTTTTGCGTTACGTTTCGACCTTAACAGAGTTTTCAAGTGCTGCGGCGAAGGGGATTAAGCAACCGTCATTAGCTTTTATTATTCAATTCAAAATTTGTCAAATTTGTAGGCACTCTTTTCGAGGGATACGCTGCACCCAGAGGGCGGGACCTGACCTCTACTAAGCACGCCCTAATCTTTAATTAGGTGGCTAAATTATGTTTCTATACTAAGCGCAGGGCCTCAGCCATGCGCCGCACACACACACTCCCGGGCCCTCGGCCCCACACACATCACATGTTCACAATATCATCGCATATCAGACAGTTCAGAGCGTATCGGGTAATCGGGTCGAATGGCATGGCGTTACGTTTCGGGCGCCGGCCGCCCGTGACGACTACTTTCCATAAAACATAAATTCCATATAAAGCGTTGCGTTTGGTTTGCAGCACACGATGTGGTGCTATTCCAGCACCACATTGTGCGCTGGAAATCAGGCGTAGCTGCGTCTGTACGTGCTTTTGGCCCTCGATTTGGGGGCCATAAATTATTAAAAAAATAAAATAAAATATGGTTAATAAGGTATTTACATAATACTACATAATTGATTAATTAATTTTGACTTTTAATTATGTTTACTATACAAATAAATTCGCTAAACTAGGCTGATTATACAGGTTGATTTAGGTGATTAAAAAGTTAATTACTTATAAAATAATTAGTAAATGGTCTAATTGACCTTATACAGATTTAATTTACATACTTAAGTATTTTATACATATTTTTATTGTATTTTTACGAATTTATTTCTATTTTATTTAGGTTAAAATAGCAGTTATGGGTGTTTATAAGTTAAAACTAAGTTAACAGTAAATACAATAGGTATAAATACACTTTAACTAACTTAAATTACTTACTATATATATTAACCTAAGTCTATAGATTTATTTACTTAATTATAGCTCTAAATTATTAATTTAGCTAATTAATCTATAATATAGCTACTAAATAAGTAAATATATCTCTGTCTCTGTATATATATACATAATTAAGTAAATACATACATAATAGTTTAGTATTTATACATATATTTACATAGATATAGATGTATATCGATTTATATACAAGTTCATGCAGTATTTACAGTATATCTATGTATGTATACATACATAATCAGGCTGTATATTATAGTTATAATAGTACGGATATGTATATTTACAGTGTGAGAATTAAGTATATATAAGTAGGCTTTAGTAGGAAGTTAGGAAGAAGGGTTAATTAAGTTTTTATTTCATTTTAAATAGCAGCTAACCTATTGTCAGAGAAGATGGGAAGGGAAGAGAATGTGCTGTTCAGGGTGTTTTGTTTAGCAGCAGCAGTGGCTTAAGCCACTGTCAAATGGGCTAACTGCTGCTGCATTTAGTCCATTTTAAGAGGGGGATGTATTCACAGATGAGAGGGGAATTGTAGAGAAGAGGAGAATTTAGAGATGGAGGGAAATGTAGCTACAAGTTGCAGCACGTTACTGTATAACTGGGAATAAGAGAAAATTCAAAACAAACTAAAAATTTTGAGAGTTGAAATCCAAATCTGATAAGGGTTTAAATCTCACGAAAATCACATAAGAATTCAGTTCAAATACCCAACAAGAAAAAGCCCTTATCAAAAGCATCATTTCTGATCAAAACAACAAATGGCATTGAGTTAGCTCTTCCTAATGCTATAGACAGCATGAAGGAGAACTTAACTCAATCAATTAAAACCAAAAAGAAACATACAATCCCAGTTTCTTGCAACCTTAAGGAGTATGGAGAACTCCTTAGGTTAGGAAATCACCATACAAAAATAATCATCAAAACAGGTGGTGTATGGCAGTTCTGAAATGGCAAAACAGACTAAGAATGCATTAAAGGAATTTATAAAAGCTTGTGAATGCATTCAGATCAAGGTAGAAACAGATTCATGAAAGGCTCTTCTGAGTTGTTCTCTGTCACCAGAGAACTTCTCAGATTCCTTGCCCACAAGGAAAAACCAAAATCCCTTCAATTTGTCAGATCTGTCAAGGCAATCCAGAGAGCAAAATTCTTTAAAATCCATGTTAAAGTGAATCTGACAAACTGAGGCAATCAATCTAAAATAAAAGGGGCTTTTGTGAACACAAATGGGGTGAGTGAGAAGCCCCAAATGGTGCTTGTGACACCAATTTTAGATCTGAGGTTGTAAACCACCAGATCTGAAATTGGATCCGGATGTGTGGGTGAATGATGAAAAATAAATCAGAATTGGATGGTGGAAAAACAAAACATGAAGAGGGAGATAAATTGAACAATGAACAGATGATTCTTCCCCTCTGATCTGGACTGATCAGAGGAGGTGAGGGAGGGGATCTAATGCTAATTCTACTCCTAAGACTAATCTAAGCTACAGCTAACATTAAACACTAACAATTAAAGCTAAATCTATTCTAAACTACTGTAAACTACAACTAACACTAATTGTGCAGAATTAAAAAACCTAAACTAAAAGGAAGAATTGGACCTATGGGTCCTTAGCCGGCGGCTAAGGAGGAAGAAAGGAGGAAGGTGACTCCAGCGGAGGGAAGAGTCTGCTAGTGAGACTCCAGGGTTGTCCTCAGGTGCTACGAGGTCCTTAGCAACGAGGAGGGTCGAGAGCAGGCGATGATTCCACAGCCGATGGCTGTGAAATCAGGGGCTAGATGAGGAGGAGAGACTGGAGTGGACGAACTGATCGCTAAGAGATGTAGGAGGGAGCGATCCCTTGCGCGCGACACCACTGAGGTGCTTAAGTAGTAGCTCAGTGATTGGAATCACCACAAGGGTGAGGTTAATCAAAATTAATCCGGCGGTGAGGATGAGATGGGTAGAGCGCACGGCGAGTCAAGGGAGAGATCTGACCGTCAGATGAGATCTGGGAAGAGAGGTGAACGCACGCACCGAATCGCGCGAAGGTTCCATTTGACTCCAGCCGCAGATCGAGATCAAAAGTGCGATGGACGGTCGAGAATGGCTGTGTTCTTTGCGTGCTACAGTGCGCGTGAAGAACATAGGCTTCTCTCTGAAATGAGGGAAACCTTGCAGGAAGACCCTTGAACGAAGGGGTAGAAGAATAGCGTGTAGGTCCAAAAGTGAAAAGAACTATAACTGGAAGGGCCTTGCAGTCATACAGAAGGGTCCCTGCAGCTTGCAAAAAGGTCCAAGAAGGAGTTTTGAAGGGTAGAAATGTAATGCATGAAGGACCTAATTGTAATCTATTTATTTCTAAGCCTAAATGATGTCCAATTGCTTTGAAATTTTTACATGTGCTTAATTGAACATTTAAGACATTGATTTTACTTCTGATTTGTCTTTTCATACTTGTTTATGTGTTCAATTGATGCATGGATCATCATTTGTTCTTTAGTTTTCAGAATATCTCATTTTTGTGACCTAATTAGGAGGTTTTAACACACATTAAAAGTTTTAGGTCTTTTCTTTAATTCCCACACTTAACCCTTTTTATATGTTAATTTGATATTGTTTTGCTTAGTGTCTAGCTTAATTTCGGCCTTTTAGCCATGATGAGTAGCCACTCATCATACCCCCATGCTTACGTTTTGCTAGTCCCTTAGCAAACAATCTGTTGAAGCGTAAGGCAATTTAAGTATCAGTAAGGTAAGTGTGAAGAGATATCTTTTTCTTCTTTCAAAAAATTTTTAAGTGTTTTATGATGATGTTCTTCAAGCTGAAAAATTTTTCAATAAACCAACTGTGTTTTTGGACATTGTGAGAACCTTGTTACTGAGGATAACCTACCAGAACTCGAGGCTTAAATGACATAGACCATCTCCCAACCAACAAGGACTCTTGATATTTAAACCTTAAGTCGAATTCCAGGACTCAGGGGGTTTTACAGAGACTCAGAATGCTATGAAGTTATGGCTGTGCTTTGTGATAAGTCAGGACTAACCAGGTGAATTCTAAGGCTCAATCCCGGGATTTCACTTCTTTTTAAGTCCAGGTTGGTCCTAACTTCAGCTCATGCTTTCAGATGACTCTCAAAAATTGATGGTATTCATACCCAACCCTTATTGTATATGTGGCTCAGAGAAGAATTTTTTTTTGTGGACAAACAGGGTATTGTTTTGAACCCTGAAAACATTTTTGGTGGAAGAGTTGTTTTTCTGAGGTTTTTGGAGAACATACTTGACTTTTTTTTTTTTTTTTTTTAACAGTATGTCTCCGGAACTTATTTGGTAGAGCGCACTGTACTTGGTGGGTGGATTTTTTTTTTTTGTGGAAAGAGCTTCTCCTAGACACAAAACTAAAGATTAGGACAAAGAGTCTACCTGCACGCACAGGTAAGGACTCCACCTTCCCTAATGAACACAAGGGTTGAGGTTTAGGTTCAAGTGGTCTTTCCTGATCCTGTGTAGTGTAAGCCAAGGTTACTTAGACTCCTAAGTCAAAACAAACCAACGAATCCTGTACTGGTGACTCAGGTACAAGAATTGTCCTAAAGTTAGGAGAGACTGTGGTCTATCTTGTCAAGGCTCGAAGTGTATTAAGCCTAAGCTTGTTTCAAGCTCCTATGGCCTGGCAGGTCAAACCGGTAATGGTTGAATGTCCATAGACACTTATTCTATTTTTTTTTTTTTGTTTTCAGCTATAAGATCACATTTAAACACTTATCTTTTCTTTTTCTCCCTCCCTTCTTGAAATGAATGTCCTCCTTCAAATAAAGTACATGTCCCTTATTGTGTTTTTGGAATTTTTCTGATTTGTTATTTTTTGTATTTTTAGCTTTGTAATTTTTTTAAAAAAAATTTTTCAATTTTTTTGAAGTATATAATTTTTTGATAATACTATATATACTATAGTTGTGTCTACAATTGCATTTTGGTTTAAATGGTTTACCATTTACACCCCCCCATGCTTAAATGTTTCAATGTCCTCATTGAATGAAAGGGTGGATGCAAATGCATGCTCTGCTTTTCACTATCCTAGACTGGGTGATGGAAGGAAGTCGGAATGAGGAGATAAAATCTCTGTGCGGATGATTTTAAGTCTGATCTAGGATCAGAGTGAATAGTCGGGCTAGGAAGTGAAATGCATGACATGTGTGTCAATGAATGTATGCTCAGAATGCAAGGGTAGACGCTATATGCAAATAAAGGCAAGAGTAAGAAAGGTGTAAAACAGCTATATACAAGGGTAGGTGTTTGCTAAGTTTAACGCCTTCAACTAGGAGAAAACTTAGTTGGTAGTTCAAAATGTAGGAGCGAAATGGCGGAATTGTCAAGTCTGAGATCATGCGGCTCAATGAAAGGTTTCAGTCTTTGTCCATTAACAATAAAGGGTTCAGATTTGTCAAGTTCAGTGATCTCAACTGCTCCATTATCAAAAAATCTCAAGATCATGTCGATTCAGTGTTATGTAGCAGAGGTGGTTGTGTTTGTGCAAGAGAAGAATTTGAATCAGCGAAGAATTCAGTGTTGTGCACTGGTTGTGAAATGTCATGTGTTTGATCTTGCAGTACAGGTCTAGGTTGGACATACCTTTGAGCAGGTATGTTCCTAGGGTTGGGTTGTGCTTGGGATGGGAGTGAATGTGGTTGACGGGACTCCGTCAAGTGTGATAGCTGGGCTCTCATCTCAGCTAAGGCTGCATCCTGTCTCTGCTGCATAGCAATATTCTGTTGTTGCATATCGGCAAGAGCTTTCATGATAGACCCCAACTGGTCATCTCGTGTAGGCCCAGATTGAGAGTATTGGGTGGGCTTGGGTTGGGGTTGTTGGTAGGCATGCGGTGGATAACCGTGTGATTGTAGAGGTGGTGTTTGGATTGGGTTGTGTAGTGGTGGTGCAGAAGGTTGTTGAAAAGGTCTCTGTGAATTTCCCGACCACGAGAAATTTGGATGATTGCGCCATCCAGGGTTATAGGTTTGTCCGAAAGGGTCATTGTGAATGGCATGGAGCTCCTCTGAAGCTCCAGAAGGTGCAGGGAAGTCAGTGAAGGGAGGAACAAAGGTTCCTCCAACCGGTGAAGGATATAGAAATGGAAAATCCGGTAATGCAGTTTGTGTCACAGAAAGGTTATTCACAGTTTCCCTCCCTGTGGGAAACTGAGAAGAAGTGTTTTGTGCTGGTGACTAAGAAGAAGAAGATGGGTGTTTTGAGAGAAATTTCCATACTTCATCTACTTTCTTCTCGATTAAGCCCACTTTATCCAGATGACTAGCCACTATCTCTAAGTCTTTGCTACTGGATTGGGCTTCATGTACCCCCGTGTATGAGTGGGAATGTGAGGACTTTCTATTAAACACACTCATTGAAGAATTATTAATAGAGTTTTCGGCCATGCCTTCAAAGAGCTCAAAGGCTGAGTCCTCGTCCCGACACAGGAAATTGCCTCCACAAGCGGCATCTACAAAATTCCGTGTGTCATCATGGAGCCCATGGTAGAAGATCTGGACCTGTTGCCAGCGTGGGACACCATGGTGGGGACATTTTCTCATAAGCTCATGGAATCTCTCCCAAGCCTCGTGCATAGGTTCTCCTGAATTCTGGGTGAAGGTGGTGTTGGCACGCCTTAAGGCGTTAGTGCGGCCTACAGGAAAGTACTTCTTTAAGAACTCATGTTCTAAAGAAGCCCAGGAATCTATAGGTGTAGTCCGTGCAAGTGTTCTAAACCAAAAGGCTGCCTTATCTTTTAATGAAAAGGAGAACATTTTCATTAAAAGCGTGTGCTGATCATGTCCTTGCAGACCCAAAGTTTGGGCAAGATTCTTCAGCTCCTCTAAATGCTGAAAAGGGTCCTCAGAAGCAAGTCCATGGAAGTGAGGAATGAGTGCTATAATGTTCGGCTTCAGTTCAGCAGCACGACCCCCATTGGGATAACGTACCACAGGCATTGGTTGGGCAACTGCGGGATTATAATAATCCCATAGTTGAGGTCTACAGGGTTGGGGTGGTGCTTGAGGATTTCTAGGTTGAAGTGGTTGTGGTTGGGGGTTAGCTAAAAGATTTACAGCTTGAGCAAGCTGTTGCACCTGTTGGGTTAAGGTATTCATTTGTAGTTGTGTATCGAAAAGGTGCTGAAGATGAGGCATAGGTCCTCTCTCCGGGGGTGGATTAGGATGATTAGGATAAGGTGGAGGTTGGAACCTAGGGATAGGTGGTTGCTCTGGTAGAGGATGTGCAACTAAGTCTGGAGGAAGTTCTTCAAAATCCTCAAATTGTGACAACTCAAGATCATCCTCTTGGTGAATGGGATTGTGAATAGGATTTTGAGACTCGGGAGGTAAAGGATTAGAAGTGGAAGGCAAAGAGAAAGATGTAGTAGCTTGGGTAGCAGTACCCAAGGGGAGTACAAGTTCTGGGTTTTGGGATCTCCTACCTTCCATTAAGTTGGTTTTTGAAATCACGTTTACTCTAATTCGATCCAACTCAATGGGAAAATTTTAATAATTTTCACAATAAAAACAGAAGAATCCCAATAAAATATCAATTCAAGAAGACCAATCAATCGAAACAAATCGGAAAAATTTTTCCTAGAGGCTGCTACGCAAAATTATGTTGTACGCAAGCAATTGTTTCAAACAATTGTAACATCCTAAGATAAACCTAGCGATGTGCAGACCTCTAAAATCCACTGGGAATCTGGATAAGACTGAGCGTGCGAATCCAGATCCTGTGGTTGCAGAAAGATGAGGTAGAAACCCATGTATTGTGGCCTTAAGTGATCGTGCTGTGTGCACGATAACATTCAACACAAGGCGATTAAAATCTCAAACATGGTTTCACCCAATTTTGAATATCTCCTTTTGATTTGATTGAAGTGATTAAAATGTGTTTTCTATGCTGCTCGTTTCACTTTTTAATAAATTCAGAACAAGTAGTGGTCTTCTTAACTTTAAGTCAAATGCAAATATGGCAGGAGTTAGAGTTAGGTAAGAAATGCGTACCTGACTCCAGCAATCTTCTAATGCAGATTTGACTTGAATTAAAATCTAGTAGGAAAGATATGCAATCCTAAAAATGGATGCCTAAGGTTATGCTGCTACTAGATAAGTATGAGATCTTTTTGATTTTTTTGATTTTTTTTTTATATGCAATAAAAAAAAACAAGAAAAGAAATTAACTCGGAAAATCGAAATCGAAAAATCGAGAAAAAGAAGATAAAGTCCAGATAGTCCAAAATTATTACAATGAATGTGTGAGAACAGGCTCCCACAACTTATGACTAACACTTTATCTTAATTAATATACCTAAAACTATCTAAACTAAACTACTTTTATCGCTAATCCTACAGCTACTCCGAGGCAAAACTCCACCAGGAAGACAGGTCAGGAGCGCAGCAACTCCACCAGGAAGACGACCTCTACCTGGATGATGATACTGCTTCTCCTCCTCCTCAAGTGCAGTGGAAAAATAAATGATTAGAAAAAGAATAAAGGAATGTATAAACAAATAAATCAATGGAAGAAAGCAATTATAATCAATGAATGAATTGAAATGAAGAATTTCTATATACAAATGAATTAAAGGGTAATTTTGGCGTAAAGAGCATTGCCTCCCCGGCAACGGCGCCAAAAAAATGATGTGTAACAATGGTTGTATGATGATGAATGATTATTGTTATGATCATGTCGTTGTAGTATAGGGTGTATAATATAACATTAAGAATGTCATATAGTGGTGAGTATGGGTGAGTACCAGTCATTACAACCATTATTATCATTTGCTTATTTATCTAATTTTTACTGGTTTTATTCCAGGTCGTTCACTGGGAGGCAATTTATTGAATTACATCGGTCACTCTTTGATCTCAAAATTATCCTCTAATTCCAAAAAGAAACTTTACATCTTATTAAAGAATGAATGAATGTGTGTTTTATTTACCTAATTACTAAGAAATGCCTGCAAAAGTACTAACTATGAACAAGCATCAAACAATCTATTATTATACTCTAAACTATGTATTTACAAGTTATCCTATTAGTACTAACATAATAGTATATAATACCTTAGGATGCAATGGTGTAGAGACTTAACTTATCAGTTTGTTATTTATAGTAACATATACAGCAGTTTCAGTGACAGATATAAGCGTCGCTAAATCTCAGAAAACACTATATACAACCTAAAGAAGCAAACTGAGGTCTTTAGCGATGTTTATAGTGTCATTTTATTTTGTTAGTAATTATGTGGGTTTATTTATACAAATGTAATGGGCTATAGCGACGTTTCTTCTTCTCTTGTGTTTTTGCGTTATGTTTCGGCCTTAACAGAGTTTTCAAGTGCTGCGGCAGAGGGGATTAAGCAATCGTCATTAGCTTTTATTATTCAGTTCAAAATGTGTCAAATTTGCAGGCGCGCTTTTCGAGGGATACGTTGCACCCAGAGGGCAGGACCTGACCTCTACTAAGCACGCCCTAATCTTTAATTAGGTGGCTAAATTACGTTTCCATACTAAGTGCAGGGCCTCAACCATGTGCCGCACACACACACGCTCGGGCCCCCGGCCCCACACACATCACATGTTCACAATACCATTGCATATCATACGGTTCAGAGCGTATCGGGTAATCGGGTCGAATGGCATGGCGTTACGTTTCGGGCGCCTGTCGCCCGTGACGACTACTTTCCATAAAACATAAATTCCATATAAAGCGTTGTGTTTGGTTTGCAGCACACAATGTGGTGCTATTCCAGCACCACATTGTGCGCTGGAAATCAGGCGTAGCTGCGTCTGTACGTGCTTTTGGCCCTCGATTTGGGGGCCATAAATTATTAAAAAAATAAAATAAAATATGGTTAATAAGGTATTTACATAATACTACATAATTGATTAATTAATTTTGACTTTTAATTATGTTTACTATACAAATAAATTCGCTAAACTAGGCTGATTATACAGGTTGATTTAGGTGATTAAAAAGTTAATTACTTATAAAATAATTAGTAAATGGTCTAATTGACCTTATACAGATTTAATTTACATACTTAAGTATTTTATACATATTTTTATTGTATTTTTACGAATTTATTTCTATTTTATTTAGGTTAAAATAGCAGTTCTGGGTGTTTATAAGTTAAAACTAAGTTAACAGTAAATACAATAGGTATAAATACACTTTAACTAATTTAATTACTTACTATATATATTAACCTAAGTCTATAGATTTATTTACTTAATTATAGCTCTAAATTATTAATTTAGCTAGTTAATCTATAATATAGCTATTAAATAAGTAAATATATCTCTGTCTCTATATATATATACATAATTAAGTAAATACATACAAAATAGTTTAGTATTTATACATATATTTACATAGATTACAGATGTATATCGATTTATATACAAGTTCATGCAGTATTTACAGTATATCTATGTATGTATACTTACATAATCAGGCTGTATATTATAGTGATAATAGTATGGATATGTATATTTACAGTGTGAGAATTAAGTATATATAAGTAGGCTTTAGTAGGAAGTTAGGAAGAAGGGTTAATTAAGTTTTTATTTCATTTTAAACAGCAGCTAAGCTACTGTCAGAGAAGATGGGAAGGGAAGAGAATGTGTTGTTCAGGGTGTTTTGTTTAGCAGCAGCAGTGGCTTAAGCCACTGTCAAATGGGCTAACTGCTGCTGCATTTAGTCCATTTGAAGAGGGGGATGTATTCACAGATGAGAGGGGAATTGTAGAGAAGAGGAGAATTTAGAGATGGAGGGAAATGTAGCTGCAAGTTGCAGCACGTTACTATATAACTGGGAATAAGAGAAAATTCAAAACAAACTAAAAATTTTGAGAGTTGAAATCCAAATCTGATAAGGGTTTAAATCTCACGAAAATCACATAAGAATTCAGTTCAAATACCCAACAAGAAAAAGCCCTTATCAAAAGCATCATTTCTGAACAAAACAACAAATGGCAGTGAGTTAGCTCTTCCTAATGCTATAGACAGCATCAAGGAGAACTTAACTCAATCAATTAAAACAAAAAAAAAACATACAATCCCAGTTTCTTGCAACCTTAAGGAGTATGGAGAACTCCTTAGGTTAGGAAATCACCATACAAAAATAATCATCAAAACAGGTGGTGTATGGCAGTTCTGAAATGGCAAAATAGACTAAGAATGCATTAAAGGAATTTATAAAAGCTTGCGAATGCATTCAGATCAAGGTAGAAACAGATTCATGAAAGGCTCTTCTGAGTTGTTCTCTGTCACCAGAGAACTTCTCAGAGTCCTTTCCCACAAGAAAAAACCAAAATCCCTTCAATTTGTCAGATCTGTCAAGGCAATCCAGAGAGCAAAATTCTTTAAAATCCATGTTAAAGTGAATCTGACAAACTGAGGCAATCAATCTAAAATAAAAGGGGCTTTTGTGAACACAAATGGGGTGAGTGAGAAGCCCCAAATGGTGCTTGTGACGCCAATTTTAGATCTGAGGTTGTAAACCACCAGATCTGAAATTGGATCCAGATGTGTGGGTGAATGATGAAAAATTCGTCGTTAAAGGAAACATAAATCAGAATTGGATGGTGGAAAAACAAAACATGAAGAGGGAGATAAATTGAACAATGAACAGATGATTCTTCCCCTCTGATCTGGACTGATCAGAGGAGGTGAGGGAGGGGATCTAATGCTAATTCTACTCCTAAGACTAATCTAAACTACAGCTAACATTAAACACTAACAATTAAAGCTAAATCTATTCTAAACTACTGTAAACTACAACTAACACTAATTGTGCAGAATTAAAAAACCTAAACTAAAAGGAAGAATGGGACCTATGGGTCCTTAGCCGGTGGCTAAGGAGGAAGAAAGGAGGAAGGTGACTCCAGCGGAGGGAAGAGTCTGCTAGTGAGACTCCAGGGTCGTCCTCAGGTGCTACGAGGTCCTTAGCGACGAGGAGGGTCGAGAGCAGGTGATGATTCCACAGCCGGTGGCTGTGAAATCAGGGGCTAGATGAGGAGGAGAGACTGGAGTGGACGAACTGATCGCTAAGAGATGTAGGAGGGAGCTATCCCTTGCGCGCGACACCACTGAGGTGCTTAAGTAGTAGCTCAGTGATTGGAATCACCGCAAGGGTGAGGTTAATCAAAATTAATCCGGCGGTGAGGATGAGATGGGTAGAGCGCGCGGCGAGTCATGGGAGAGATCTGACCGTAAGATGAGATCTTGGAAGAGAGGTGAACGCATGCACCGAATCGCACGAAGGTTCCATTTGATTCCAGCCGCAGGTCGAGATCAAAAGTGCGATGGACGGTCGAGAATGGCAGTGTTCTTTGCGTGCTACAGTGCGCGTGAAGAACACAGGCTTCTCTCTGAAATGAGGGAAAACTTGCAGGAAGACCCTTGAATGAAGGGGTAGAAGAATAGCGTGCAGGTCCAAAAGTGAAAAGAACTATAACTGGAAGGGCCTTGCAGTCATACAGAAAGGTCCCTGCAGCTTGCAAAAAGGTCCAAGAAGGAGGTTTGAAGGGTAGAAATGTAATGCATGAAGGACCTAATTGTAATCTATTTATTTCTAAGCCTAAATGATGTCCAATTGCTTTGAAATTTTTACATGTGCTTAATTGAACATTTAAGACATTGATTTTACTTCTGATTTGTCTTTTCAAACTTGTTTATGTGTTCAATTGATGCATGGATCATCATTTGTTCTTTAGTTTTCAGAATATCTCATTTTTGTGACCTAATTAGGAGGTTTTAACACACATTAAAAGTTTTAGGTCTTTTCTTTAATTCCCACACTTAACCCTTTTTATATGTTAATTTGATATTGTTTTGCTTAGTGTCAAGCTTAATTTCGGCCTTTTAGCCATGATGAGTAGCCACTCATCGCAGACACGCAGTCGAGCACCCGATCACATGCACACGCGTGCTTAAGTGACGAAGAAGAGGCGTGCTTGGATTCTTAATCGTCCGATTTTTCGATCGGATAATTAAGATGAGCTAAATGTGTGTCTACCCACTCAATGCATGAGCTTAAGAGGTGGGGTAGGCGCTCGTGCCACACCCACAATTGGGCTTTAGTGATGATTAAATTTGTCACTAAAGACCCTAAGTTAATGCTTTTTTAAAGATTCAAATGTTCAATTTGCCCTCAAACCTACCTACGCCAACCACATTTTCTTCATTCCTTCCTTCATCTCTCTCCCTCTCCAAAGCTTTAAAGAAGCTTGTCCCAAACTGTGGATGCTCCTCTAGATTAAAAATCTAAATTTAGTCCACTTCTCACGATGTTGGTAGAGTACTCGTGGTCGTCTTCTCGCCCCCATTCCGGAAGTGGATCCAGCGACGACAATGCCTTGCCTCGTCCTTGGTTCTTATTGCTGCGTTCTCCATCCTCCGTTTTTACTCTTCTTCCAGGCGTCGCCTGTCCAACTCATCCTCCAAGCAACCATCAAGGAGGATAATTTCTCACCTCTCTTCTCTTTATTGCTTTCTAGATTAGATTTCTTGCTTTCTAGTGATAATTGTATGACATTATCATTGATATAAAATTGTTTTCTCTCTCTTTCTAGTGTTAATTTTGCAAGTAGAATAGAATCATTGTGTTTATCTCATCTTTAAACAATAATTATAAATATATATATATAATTGCAGATGTTGAATCGACGTAGCTTTCCTGTGTTCAACCCGAGACTCCTTTTGAGTTTCAAAAAAATTATTTGATTGTTCAGATTTCCTCAAATTATACTACAACAACGGGTTTGATTGAGGTTTGATGCCCCAATTTGAGGAATCAACTCAACAAACATTAGGTTGGTTGCTGTGCTTCTTTCCCTATTTGATCATGAGGAAGGAGATGGAGGTTGGACCTGTTTGTAAGAGTGGCGAGAAACTAGGGCTTCTTTGCAAGTAAAATGTAGAATATGAGGACTTAAGTGTAATGGTTAGAGATCTAGGGACTAAATTGCAAACTAGGTTAAGATGAACTCTGATTGGGCCCAAATTTTGGCGTCAACTTAATTTAGACCTAAGGAATTTGATGGAGAACTTGGATTTGAGTTTTGACCATGTTTGACTTGGCAAATTGCAGAGAAGCCTAAATTAGTGTAAAATCCTGTCTAAATCTTTATTATAGGTCAAAATGGGTTTAGATGATCAAACCAAAGGTATCAAACCTCTTAGAATATTTTTATATGAATTTTAGGAGGTTTGGATTGATTTTATCCTGATCAGAACCATTCTAATTTAAGTAGGGTTATAATTAGGATTTTTGGTACTAGTTTCGTTCTCGAAATGCGTGAAACCCTATTTTAGTCAATATGAACCCACTTTTTAGTCTTTTATGCTCAATTTGCCTTCAATTAACTCATGGGTGAGCCTGTGGTTACTCAGCACTTGTGATGTGATGTTAAAACTGCTTAATTAACCCTATTTTCTTATTTTCTCCTTAAAATAGATTCGAGTGGAATTACGGTCTTTAGGCGATCATTTAAGAGCATTTATATCTTGATTCAAACTAATTCAAGTTAGTTATAACGAATGATGACATTACCATAATACCCACATGCCTAACTTTTGCTAGTCCCTAGCAAAAATCTTATGGAAATAACTAGATATCTAGTACATGTTTTTGATGTTCAGATGCCTGTTTGTGCATCTTCTCTAGAAATCAGATTAGAATACCAACAGCAGGCCTAGTGGAACTCAAGTACCAGCCAAGATCCAGAACTAGCCAGCCTCAGTCTTGGGTCTGCCATGATGGTTTCTAAGGCCCGCAAAAACTGCCTAGGGGTTCATTGACTCCAGCTGTTAAAGCACTTGTGCGAATGCATATCAAGTCCTGGTTCAGTTTACCAGTGCATTTTTTATAGGAGAAATAAAAAGAGATTTATTTTGAGAGTTTCTCTCTTTTCTTTTATATTCCCCTAAATCCAACATCAGATTAGCCCTAAACATGGTCTGTATTAAATCCTTGTCCCCAACTTTACTTCTTTTTCTTCCTTTTCTAAAATTTTTTTCTATATATATATATATTTTCTTCTTCTTTTCTTTTTTTTTGCCTCTATTCTTTTTCTATAAATGTATATATATATTTTTTTTCTCTCACTTTTTTTCGCATCCAAATATCTACTAATGCAACACAGTATATTATATGAACTTTTATTTATGATGCATTATTCGAGATTATGGGTGTTCAAGAGGATATCAGGTGGCTTATTTGGTGGAAGTGCCTATTCTCGACATCGGGAAGGAAATGGATAGGACAATGTATTTCTGACTTTGACATTAATACCCTCCTTCAGCAGAGGATTCCATAAAAGACAGTCATGACCATCCACCTCAGTCCTAGTTTTATCATAACTCGCTCTCTACGTATTTGCCTTATTTGGTGGCTCTCAAGATATTCACATTAAGAACTTATACGCAGAAATTGAGAGCGAAAACTATGCCGAACCTTGAGTAACATTATCTAATTATCCAGAGTTTAAGATTCCTCATACTAGCCTTAGAGCACCAGTAGACTTTCTACCCTCACCTCACACTTGTTTGGTGGATCTGTTAGAAGATAGTTTGCCTGACTCCCTAATTACTATCCAGGGGTTTAGGAGAAGTATTGCTTCTTCTCGACAAACTAAAGATGGTTATCAGTCTTCATAGAGGATCCATTGCAAATTCTTTGTATAAGTGTGAAATTATCCCGAATTCTAAACTTAAGAATCAACTTAAGAATAAATCCTTAATAAAAATTCTTTATGCCTAAATGCAATTTATTTTGAAATAAAAATAAGACATGCAATGCCCACCCCCTCATGCCTATTCATTACAATGTCCTCATTGAAATGTATACATGAAAATCAAAATAAGCAACAGGAGGGGATATCCCCTGACTATGCTTGTTAATCCAGGTTAGTATGGATGCAGAGGATGTAGAGCTACCTGTATAGAGTACTGGGTTACCTCCTAGCCAATGCTAAGTTTAACGCCATTTGCTATACTCGGTTCAGCTTTAAGAAGATTCCAAAAGATTGATGTGACCATTGGGAATGGATCACAGTTCTGCATGATAAAAGGCTTCAATTTTTGACCATCACCTTTTTCTCATTGTTGGTCTTGGGATCCAGGATAAGCACAACTCCATGAGGGTAGACACTTTTCTTATAATGAAGGGACTTGTCCACTTTGATTTTACTTTTCCTGAAAAGAGCTTTAAGCATGCATAAAATAACCAAACCTTTTGATTAGGGACAAAGCTTTTTCTGGGGATGTACTTATCATGTAAAGCTTTTGTCCTATTCTTATAGATTCTCACACTTTCATAAGCATCATTCCAGATTTCATCTAATTCAGTCAATTGGAGTTTCCTTTGTCATCCAGATCGATCGAGATCCAAGTTAAATGTTCTAATTGCCCTGTAAGCTTTATGTTCAAGCTCAACAGGTAGAAGGAAAGATTTTTCGTAGACCAGATGGAATGAGACATTCCAATCAGAGTTTTATATGCAGTCCGGTAGGCCCAGAGAGTGTCATCCAATTTGGTAGACCAATCCTTCCGATTCGGGCGGACTGTCTTTTGAAGGATCTTTTTAATTTCCCAATTGGAGATTTCAGCTTGTCTGTTGGTCTGTGGATGGTATGGAGTAGAGATTCTATGAGTGACTCCATACTTGGCTATTAAGGTCCTGAATTGGTTGTGAGCATAATGGGACCCGTGATTAGCCCATAGTTGTGGGCTATTTAAGTATTTAAGTGCCTACACATTACGTTAATTCTAACATTTATTTAGTATAAATTAGGATGTAAATAGATTAATTCATAGTTTTAATCTAATTACATAATCCATACATTGCATTCATATCTTAAGTGCATTTAGAATTAGCTTAGAATAGCATTCATCTAATTAGATAACCAATTAGGTATATTATTTTTATTAACATAGAAGTTGAGGGTCTATACATAAATAACCCTAATATTTTAATAATAATTTATTTATTCTTCTTCTTTCAGAACGGCTGGTTGCCGCTCCAACGCCCGGCTGATGCAGTGAAGAAGCCATTCAAGGGGGAGCGGATGTGGTGGATCTGGTCGGCCGCTGATTTCAAATTTGTTCAGGCCACTACAAAAGGAGCACGGAGGCAGCCGAGCCCAGGAGGCCTCCGCCACCGACCTACCACTGTGCAGAGAGAACCTCTCTCTTCCACTCCACACTGCCGGCCTCTACCGTGGCGGCGAGTCTCCACCACCGTGGGCATGTGGTGTGACAGGCCACACCGCCATCCGGAGCTCGCCTGCATTACCGTCAGCACCTTAGCGTGCAACTCCCTCGCCGTCTTCGCAGACCACCACCACCACCACCGAGCTACTGATCATCCACCCTCTCAGTAACTTAAGATGTCTGGGAAATTTCCCAGACGTCTGAAGTTACCCGCTCACCTCCACTTCCTCAGCCTGCACTCTCCAACCGGCTACAAGACCACCTGCACCCTCCACCGCTCACCGGCTGCAGACCTGCGCACGCCTGCAGATCAGCCCACGCCACCTTCCCCGCGCCCACCATCAACCTTCGCCATCTCCACGCGCCTGCAGCTCACGCCATCTCCACACACTCACCGGCTGCAGTGCCCTCCTCCAACCGCGCCTGCAGACCCGCACAACCGAGCACGCCTCCTCCCGCGCCTGCCACTTGCAAGCGCCATTCACTAACGACTGCAGAGTCCTTCACCCACGTGCCTGCACCCTCCAACAGGGCCTGCAGTCCACGCCGTTCACCACTGCGCCTGCAGAACCGCCAGCAGCGCCCTCCGCAGACCCTCCGCAGCGCATGCCATCCTCCAACCATGCTGCAGCACCCTCCGCCGCGCTTGCAGAACCACCTGCAGCGCCCTCTTCCCCGCGCCTGCAGACGAACGCCTACCACGCCAGCCGCAGCAGTGCCCACGGCAGCAGCAGCAGTCACCCCCGCAGCAGCAGCAGGCAGCGGACTTCACGCCAACAGGCTGTGCAAGCTGCCGGCTGCAGCACCTCCGCCGGAGCTCGTCCGGCCACCTCCGGCCGCCGCGCGACTCGCCGCCACCACCGATTCGAAGCCCTTGATCCAACTGACCTCCTCCGCGCTTCCCGCCCCCGGCCATCGGCTCCTCGTCGCGCAAGACAACGGGGAAAAATTCCCCTATTTTGCTACAGTAAAATGTTAATTAAAATTTACATTTTCTGCCATTGCCACATTTTAATCATATTCTATTCACTCTGCATTGTGGAAAATATCCTGTAGTTTCTCATAATTGCCATTTCAGCATTGTTTCTTGCTTAAACCTTAATCTAAAGGCAATCTTGGCTTGGTTCTTGTCCAAATTGACTGCGAACAAACATTTTTATGTGGCGCAAATTTTAATACGTTATTGCCTCCCTGTGGATACAACCCACTCCTCTGCGAGTTGTTATTTCTTGTTAAAAATTGATTAGTCGATTTTTCCACCACATTAAACTACAAATGACTTAAAAGCGAAAGATCGATCAGTCAAATGGCATCGTTGCCGGGGAGGCAACAGACGCAATAATTTCACCTAATTTTATTTTGATTATTTGTCAATTGCATAGAGATTTGACCATTCATTATTTTCTTTTCTGTGTGAGAAAATTTGTGCAAGAATCAGCCCGTGTGAGAGGCGACCCTTGACGTCGCCAGACGAGAATTGGGTGAGCCATTTTTAAATGGAGGAGAAGGACGAGGACGCGACGGACACCATTTAGTCATTTAGTTTAATTAGAATAGAATTAAGATTGTAGACTTAATTTTTCATTACAGTTAGTTTGAAACCCTTGTTCTGGGGCAAATTTTGAGGGGTTTGTTCCCCGATTTTGTTTTGGACCCGTGTTGGGTAATTTTTGGGAGCCTGTTCCCTTTTCTTTAGATTTAGGTTTATTTTTTTTTATTATTTCTTTTATTTGCTTGTGCATAAGTAGTTCTAAAAAAAATAGAAAAAGAAAAAAAATGAGCTGCCTGCTAGAAGCTGCCTGCCCTAGGACGAACCATTTAGGTCTGTATGAGCAGCCTCTAGATTTGCTTTTCTGCATTGCATGCATTTTTGCATCGAAGATCGCTGGAGGCAAGGTACGCATTCTCTTACTTTGCATCCTATTTTTGATCACGCATTGCATTTGGGATTTAATGCGAAGACCACCTAATCTGTACTGAATAAATCTAACAAGTGGTCACATTTTTTTAGAAAAAGGACTAATTAAAGGAAGGACATTTTAAAAACCAAGGATTTCATTTTCAAACTTGGCGTACGATTCAAAGTTCAAAATCTTTTACGGTGTATGCACACTTATTTCACTTGCACCACGGCACTCTTCTAGACACTCCTTAGGTTTGGAAATACTAGGATAAGAGCCCTCCTTTCGTTGGATTCTGAAGTGTTCGGAACTTGAGATCAAAGGTTTTGTAAATCCAAAGAGGGGGATACCCTGTCACGGATTTTTGGGGGTAGTTGAGGAGCACCGCGAAAGCACAGCTTCAAAGGAAGGCTTAGGCCTACTTGCATCCCTCGATCTTCCGTCTTTGGATTTAGTTGACCATTTGAGATTTAGGGAAGAACACCTAAGCTCCAACTAGGTCTTTTTAGGCGAGCCGTAGGTCGACAATAGGCGCGTAAATTGATTGAACAAATTGTATTGTCACTTGCAATCTGACTTAAAATCAAAAGCCTAAATTGGGAAAGACCTAAAAGGTCCTTTTTGAATTGTGTCTTGCTTGGGGAATTCTGATTGAAGTGTGAGTTAGAATGGACCACATTGATTTTCATCCTTTCACATCTTGCCCACACCCTCACCCCCACTCTGCATCCTTCGATCCCAGACGCCGAGATGGTCCATTCCTTGATGGACATAATGACAATCATTGGGATCCGTTTTACTCCTATTATAGGAGTATTGGCCTAGTTAAGCCCCAAATTAGTGAGCAGAACTCAGGAGCGGGATTTGCTTTGCCCAATATCCCACATACCAAAGAAATACCCAACCCACCCTCCCTAAAAACTTATAATGGTTGGACAAACACTCCTGGGTACTATAAGCCTGAGCCTGACCTCTCTTATGATAGAAATGACCTCTCCTCTTTGAAGATGGAAATACAGAAAATGCAAAATGAAATGAGTGAATTGTTAGGAGAATCTTTGAGAGCAGGCCAACAAGAAAGAGATGAAATTAGCCACCCAATCTGCCCCATTGACGATGACGTACACCCCTCTACAATAGATGCATCTCCCGTGGGAAAGCTACACTTTAAGTTGAAGGGAAATTCTGGGGAGAATAGCTACTTTTCGAGGATCGATTTTGAAACCTCCCCATTAGATGACACTTCCTTGAGAGATCTACACTTTAGGTGGGAGGAAAATACACATGAAAGTAGCTATGCATTGGATGAAGAAAGGTGGCAACCCGAGGAAGATGATGATAAGGTTGAGTATCCACCTGAATTATATTGGAGTCAAAAGAAGGGAATGATGGTACCATTGGAAGACCTCGACCCAGGTGATAGTATTTTCGTGACATTTGATGAAGTGGGTCAAAGTCAAGTTGTTAATCCTACCCTCCCTTCTGATCACGATATGGAACTCAAACCCACCCTTAGGGAACCTAACCCTAAAGAAATTGACCTATCTGAGGAGTCTGATGTAACCAATGTAAATAATTTACCTCAGATAGAGCACCCTAGGGGATCTGCTGAGATATTAAATGATTCTAGACCTCGGGTACATGATGAATTGTGTGATGAGGAGGAAGACGAATTATATGAGGAACCTACATTCAAGATTTGGAGTGACACTAAGGGTGATTATGTCTTATTTGAAGAGTTAGCCCCTGAGGATGTCACAAATTTGACCAAATTAGGTTTCCTTGGCACACCCATTGATGATATTTCTCCTCATGATAAAATGATGGAAAATTTGGAAGCAATTTCAAAGATTTATGTGGATTCACATATAGACTCCGGGGAAGATTTGAGTAAAGAACAAAAACTCGGGGATGACATTGATAGGATAATCCCTAGATCTGTTGCTTCCAACCTGCCTTCATTCACTTCGAAGTCACCCTCTGATTCGCTTATATCTGAAAGCGAAATTGTGACTCCTGATGAAGAGCAGGAAGATCCACGTGATGGTGCAAGGAATGCTAGGGATGAAATTGAGGATTTAGAAAGAGTGTTTGGGATGGACACCAAGCTGATTAAACCCAACCTAGATCTTATGGCCATCCTACAACCTCGTAACTTGGACACCCTAGATGATCCTTGCCTTAGAGAATTGCTCATTTTTGTTCTGACTAGGGGGCTTAACAGACCAATATTTTCTGTAATGGGGTATCGGTTATGGATTGATGATTTCTTTAGTCAGTCCATTACCCTGGGGGTTTATCTCTATACCATTCCTTCCCATTCTTTTTGGAGGATCCTTGTCATCCTACCCCTACCCCTTTGGAGGTTATTTTAACTGTTTATCCTTTAGAACCTCTTCTCGTGACCTGGGAAGATTTCATTCCCATTTTAGTTGGGCGAGCATTTGCTATCGGGATTCATCATCAGCTCGCCAACATCCTAGGTTACCTATTTTCTAGGCCAACTTTGCTTTGCTCATTTTTAGGCCTATTTCTGCAATTCTTGAACCTGATTTGCAGGTTCTTCGGCTATTCAGCCTAACTTTGACCCAGGTAATATCTTCTATGCAATGAGGACATTGCAAATTTTAGGCATGGGGGGGTGTACTTGGGGATATACATAGCATAATTGCATACATTTGTACATATAAAAAAAAAAAAAAAAGTTTTGAGCTTAACTGGCTAAGTCCTGCATTCTTAAGCAAATCAGAACTCTAGTGTAGACTAAGTTAATTCTAGGGTCAAACTTTAGAAGCTAAATGAGCTACTAGCTTTAGACCTTTAGGGTCCTTTGTGGACTTAAAAACTTAAGTAGGAGTTAAGTTGCGGACCATTCCTCAAGAGGTTGAGGAAGGGAAGCTAGGGTTTGAGTTAAAAGGTGGGGTAGTACCTGGAGTCTTATTCTACCTTTTGGTTTACGGGTCCTTGTAACCCAAGCATCCAAATTTCACACACTTGGTCTGGTAATCAACTTAATTTTCGTCTTTCTGAAAAGAGATTTGGTTCTCTTAGTTTTGACTTAAGAGAGGCTTGAAAACACATTTTGATTGGAAGAGTTCCCGCCGCAGGAGAGGTCGAGTATATACTCAACTTGAGGATGCGATGATAACATATTACCTCCTCGGCGCTTGTCTCTTAGGATATCCATCCTACTGGGGGCATGTAAGCGCATTGCGTGGTTCAGGTACCATGGGCGGCCCTATCTCGAAGTGCCGATTGCCATAGGCCTGAATTCGCTTAAGAAATCCATGGGCGATACTATCCCGAAGTGTCGATTGCCAGGAGTTCTTGGGGTCGTTATGGGCGGTGCTATCTCGAAGCATCGAAAGCCAGGCACCCTTCGAGGTATGGTAATGGGGACAATGAATTCGACACAGACCGTGTTGATAGCTGATCTGAGGTTAGACTTAGAAGAATCAAACAAACAAAAAAAAAAAAAAAGGGGGTGTATATATAAAAAATTTTTCCTTTAACTCAAATAACTCGGACAAATGCACAAGCACGGATGCTTTAATCTCAGGGATCAATAAACTTTAGGGTAGATTCAGAAATCAGGGAAACTTGTGCTTGCAACTCGTCTTTAGCCGACCTAGTCTGTAACTTAGCAACTACTTAGGAACCTTGGGTTTAGAACCTGAACTTAATATGCTTCTGAAGGAAGACTAAGTGAGTTGACTAGTCTACTTAGAGTGCTAGGTTTCGCTTAATTTTGCTAGGGACTAGCAAAAACTAGGCATGGGGGTATTTGATTAGCCCATAGTTGTGGGCTATTTAAGTATTTAAGTGCCTACACATTAGGTTAATTCTAACATTTATTTAGTATAAATTAGGATGTAAATAGATTAATTCATAGTTTTAATCTAATTACATAATCCATACATTGCATTCATATCTTAAGTGCATTTAGAATTAGCTTAGAATAACATTCATCTAATTAGATAACCAATTAGGTATATTGTTTTTATTAACATAGAAGTTGAGGGTCTATACATAAATAACCCTAATATTTTAATAATATTTTCTTTATTCTTCTTCTTTCAAAACTGCTGGCTGCCGCTCCAACGCCTGGCTGATGCAGTGAAGAAGCCATTCAAGGGGGAGCGGATGTGGTGGATCTGGTCGGCCGCTGATTTCAAATTTGTTCAGGCCACTACAAAAGGAGCACGGAGGCAGCCGAGCTCAGGAGGCCTCTGCCACCGACCCACCACTGTGCAGAGAGAACCTCTCTCTTCCACTCCACACTGCCGGCCTCTACCGTGGCGGCGACTCTCCACCACCGTGGGCGTGTGGTGTGACAGGCCACACCGCCATCCGGAGCTCGCCTGCATTACCGTCAGCACCTTAGCGTGCAACTCCCTCGCCGTCTTCGCAGACCACCACCACCACCACCGAGCTACTGATCATCCACCCTCTCAGTAACTTAAGACGTCTGGGAAATTTCCCAGACGTCTGAAGTTACCCGCTCACCTCCACTTCCTCAGCCTGCACTCTCCAACCAGCCACTAGACCGCCTGCACCCTCCACCGCTCACCGGCTGCAGACCTGCGCACGCCTGCAGATCAGCCCACGCCACCTTCCCCGCGCCCACCATCAGCCTTCACCATCTCCACGCGCCTGCAGCTCACGCCATCTCCACACACTCACCGGCTGCAGCTCCCTCCTCCAACCGCGCCTGCAGACCCGCACAACCGAGCACGCCTCCTCCCGCGCCTGCCACTTGCAAGTGCCATTCACTCGCGACTGCAGAGTCCTTCGCCCACGCGCCTGCACCCTCCAACAGCACCTGCAGTCCACGCCGTTCACCACTGCGCCTGCAGAACCGCCAGTAGCGCCCTCCGCAGACCCTCCACAGCGCATGCCATCCTCCAACCGCGCTGCAGCACCCTCCGCCGCGCTTGCAGAACCGCCTGCAGCGCCCTCTTCCCCGCGCCTGCAGACGAACGCCTGCCATGCCAGCCACAGCAGTGCCCACGGCAGCAGCAGCAGCCACCCCTGCAGCAGCAGCAGGCGGCGGACTTCACGCCAACAGGCTGTGCAAGCTGCCAGCTGCAGCACCTCCGCCGGAGCTCGTCCGGCCACCTCCAGCCGCCGCGCGAGTCGCCGCCACCACCGATTCGAAGCCCTTAATCCAAGGGACCTCCTCCGAGCTTCCCGTGCCCGGCCATTGGCTCCTCGTCGCGCAAGACAACGGGGAAAAATTCCCCTGTTTTGCTACAGTAAAACGTTAATTAAAATTTACATTTTCTGCCATTGCCACATTTTAATCATATTCTATTGACTCTGCATTGCGGAAAATATCCTGTAGTTTCTCATAATTGCCATTTCAGCATTGTTTCTTGCTTAAACCTTAATCTAAAGGCAATCTTGGCTTGGTTCTTGTCCAAATTGACTACGAACAAACATTTTTAAGTGGCGCGAATTTTAATACGTTATTGCCTCCCTGTGGATACGACCCGCTCCTCTGCGAGTGGTTATTTCTTGTTAAAAATTGATTAGTCGATTTTTCCACCACATTAAACTACAAACGACTTAAAAGCGAAAGATCGATCAAGGCCTCCGCCACCGACCCACCACTGTGCAGAGAGAACCTCTCTCTTCCACTCCACACTACCGGCCTCTACTGTGGCGACGAGTCTCCAGCACCGTGGGCGTGTGGTGTGACAGGCCACACCGCCATCCGGAGCTCGCCGCATCACCATGAGCACCCTAGCGTGCATCTTCCGTGCCGTCGTTGCAGACCACCACCACCGAGCTACTGATCAGCCACCCTCTCAGTAACTTAAGACGTCTGGGAAATTTCCCAGACGTCTGAAGTTACCCGCTCACCTCCACTTCCTCCGCCTGCACCCTCCACCGCTCACCGGCTGCAGACCTGCGCACGCCTGCAGATCAGCCCGCGCTCTCCTCCAACGCCTGCAGACCAGCCTGCAGCATCCTCCAACAGCCACCTGCAGCTTCCACCGCACACGCCAACCGCCTGCAGACCACCGCGCCAGCGCCCTCCTGCAGACCACCGCCCACGCACAACCGCGCGCCCTCCGCAGACCCTCAGCGCGCCCACGCACAACCGCCTACAGACCGCCCAACCAACCACCGCGCACGCCAGCCGCACACGCCAGCTGCAGTAGTGCCCACGGCAGCGGCAGCAGCCACCCCCGTAGCAGCAGCAGGCGGCGGACTTCACGCCAACAGGCTGCGCAAGCTGCCAGCTGCAGCACCTCCGCCGGAGCTCGTCCGGCCACCTCCGACCGCCGCGCGACTCGCCGCCACCACCGATTCGAAGCCCTTGATCCAAGGGACCTCCTCCGAGCTTCCCGCGCCCGGCCATCGGCTCCTCGTCACGCAAGACAACGGGGAAAAATTCCCCTGTTTTGCTACAGTAAAACATTAATTAAAATTTACATTTTCTGCCATTGCCACATTTTAATCATATTCTATTGACTCTGCATTGCGGAAAATATCCTGTAGTTTCTCATAATTGCCATTTCAGCATTGTTTCTTGCTTAAACCTTAATCTAAAGGCAATCTTGGCTTGGTTCTTGTCCAAATTGACTACGAACAAACATTTTTAAGTGGCGCAAATTTTAATACGTTATTGCCTCCCTGTGGATACGACCTGCTCCTCTGCGAGTGGTTATTTCTTGTTACAAATTGATTAGTCGATTTTTCCACCACATTAAACTACAAACGACTTAAAAGCGAAAGATCGATCAGTCAACCCGCCATCACTAATCAGAGCTTTGGGCACACCGAATCGACTAAAGATGTTCTTCTTTACAAAATCCATGACCACTTTTTGATCATTGGTTCGTGTCGGGATGGCCTCAATCCATTTGGATACATAATCAACTGCCACCAGAATGTACAGGTACCCAAATGAATTGGTAAAAGGTCCCATAAAATCAATGTCCTAAACATCAAAGATTTCGACTTCAAGGACTAGGTTTAGGGGCTTCATGTCCTTCCTGGTCATGTTTCCTAAAGTTTGACAACTGATACATGACTTAAAGAAGTTGTACGAGTCACAGAATAAAGACAGCCAATACAATCCACTCTGCAGTACCTTGGCTATCATCTTTTCTCCTGAGAAGTGACCTCCACAAGCAAAACTGTGGCATAATTCTAGTACACTTGTGATCTCCTCATCTGGAATACAACGGTGGATAACCTGATCCGCACAAACTTTCAATAGCTTCGGGTCTTACCAAAAGTAGTATTTGGCATCGGAAATCAACTTATCTCGCTTATGCTTAGGCCGATCAATGGGCAGTTTTCCGATGGCCAAATAGTTGACAATATCTGCAAACCAAGGTAGTTTGCAAATAGTCAAGAGAGTCTCATCAGGGATAGAATCATATAGTTGAAGAGTTGAAGAGTCTGCAAGGATTCTGGAGAGATGATTTGCTACTACATTTTGGGCACCTGATTTGTCATTTATTTCTAAATCAAATTCTTGCAGCAGAAGGATCAATCTGATTAATCTGGGTTTTGGGTCCTTTTCAGACACCAGGTGCCTTAATGCAGTATGATATGTGAAGATTGTGACATGAGATCCTAGTAGGTAAGGTCTAAACTTCTCCAGAGCAAACACTATGGCTAGCAACTCTTTTTCTATAGTGGTGTAGCTTATTTGAGCCTCATCCAGAGTTTTACTAGCATAGTAAATTGATTGCATAGCAATCATGGGTCCTAATCAACCTAAATAATGTTTGAACTTAGCTTAATTTATGGATATTGCACTCATATCTTGCATATCATGCATTTCATCAGTCAATTTAGAATAAGATGAGATATCCTACTACTTAATGGTTTTTATTACTATTTGCAGGTAATAAAGAGATCTAGGATGAAGGAGATAGTGGAATAAAGCAATAAAGGAAGAAGAAGACTGATCTAAATAAGAGGAGTGAGGAGGATAGCCTTATCCCTACCCTTAGAAACCCTAGGACTGCCTTTCCAAACCCAAAACCATTGCCATTAGGACACCTTAGCCTCGAAACCCAAACATGGATAGCACTATCCATGTTCTCATCCACCCTATCCCCCTCCCAAACACTTAGGAACCAAAACCCACTCTTTAGCACCTTTTAAGATGTCCAGACATCTTATTGGACGTCTAATTTCTGCAAAATATCAATATAGGTAGCCAAAACTCATACCGACATAGAATTGCACATCCAATTTAATGTCCAGACGTCCAATTTTGTAGTATAAGACATCTGACCACTATCCTGGATGTCTGATACTGCTGTCTAGTTCTTGATTTTGGTGCTAGAAGCCTGATCTTGCCCATTTTGACCTAGGAACCCCACTAGACACCCTAGGAAACCTAATTAGAGACCTCCTAAGCCTAGTCCACTATCCATAACCCAACTTATCCTATCCCTAACCCAACTGAACCATCCCATACATAATTGGGTGCATCTACAATTGATTGGGTGCACCTGAGCCCAATTAGATCCACCCAGGATCTAATTGACTCATACCTATTAGGGTTACCCTAGCCTAAACACACACACATCCTATTAGACTTGACCTAGACCTAATTAGGTTCACTTCTATCCAATTAAACTCTCTTAAGACTAATTAGGCCCATACCCACCTAATCTAGGTCAACCTAACCAAGATTTACCAAAACCCACACAACATCACTCTATGAAATTCAAATCACACACACACACACACCTTCCTAAATCCTACCTTCCTATTCTACCCCTACCAAACCCACGCACACCCACTCTTGGAAACCCTAAAACCCATGTGTCAACTCTATATCCTACATTGGTGGAAATTCTATTTTGGGAGGCACCAAAAGTAGCGAATACAATTTTGAAGTTGCCTTCCCATAAAAGCCAAGATGGAGGGCCACAAAATTCCATGCACTCTCTTCCTCTCTCAACTTGTGACCACACCTCCTCCTCTCCCTCTCAAGGTCATCCTCCTCCTCTAAGGCTCCCTTCATGGATAGCTAAAGAAGAAGCTCCTCCAAGGCATCTTCATGTGGGCGGCAAGAAGAAGGAGAGCACTAAGGTGCAACACCCTCTTCTCCTCTCCTCACTTGGGCGTGTCCTTTCTTCTCCATAGAGTGGATGCCCCCTCTCTTTCTTCTTCTTCTTAGATGGACATAGAGGAGACCATCTTCATGGTCTTCTCACGGATAGCCATTGGTAGAGAGAGGGTGCAGCACCCTCCTCTCTCCACTTGGGTGCACTCGCCTCCTCTCTTTCTTCTTCTTCATGGACGGCCATGAAGGCTCACCCATAGCCTCTTGTGGTCGGCCATCTCTTGTTTGTAGGCATGTAGACAGGTTTGTATACCCAAGGTCTAGCCTACACCCTCACACAAGGCCGATGGCCCTAGTGTCAACTTTTTTACGTGAGGGATTTCTTCTATTTATTTGCTTTCTAGTGCAGAGGATATGTGATAATCTTTTATGCATAAATAATATCATGATGTTTCTATGATTAATTGTCCTCATGTTTGCCTGCCTATATGATACTTAGGTTTCTTCACACCATGCACAGCCACCATGGCCCCATTTAGAAGGACATAGTCACTTAGGCTTTTGCTAGTTTATCTAGATCTATGTTTCATTTCACTTTTTAAAATAAAAATCAAAAACACAAAAAAAAAGCGCAAAAGACAAAAACACCAAAAATATTAGGTTAGATTTAGGTTAGAAAAGCCGATTCAAATCTCGACTTGTTTTTACGCCTCCCAGAGACGAACGACCAGGACTCAAATTCTAAAAAGGAAAGAAATCTATGTGAGTTTCATAATCAATTAAATATTTTGATTAAGGGTTTAGCATGGCTATACTATGATTTTTGACAATTTCAAAAAGCACGACAATGTACCTGTCAATTGGCACCGTTGCTGGGGAGGCAACGCGCGAGTTTAGATTTGGGTTTTCTTAACTTTTGTTTGATTGGATTGTAGGGTGTCAAGATGAGGTTCAGTGCACTCATTGACCCGTGGTGAAGACCACTGGTATTTTCTTCATCCTCTAATTTGTGTCTTTCTTAGGTTAGAAATATATATATATATATTCAAATTCGAATTTTTGGATTTGAATTTTAAAAAAGAAAATTATTTCTTTGGTGTGTTTTAACTTGCAAACTATTTAAACACACCAATGTCAGATTTCGAAATCCGACCAACACATATAAATGATTTTCAAAAATTTATTACCATCAAATTAGGCATCCAAAAATCTTGGGATTCGATCTGATTTTAGGGTTTCAAATAGGCTTTCTAAATCTACCTTTTATTTGGAAAAATTTGTACTATACGAATTTTAAAAATTCGTACAGTGGAAGGGAGGCAGAACAGTCTGTACTCTGATTTTATCCAATTTCAAATAGTAATTATGACCTATACATAAATCAGATCTATTTGAAATTTATTAGGTTGGAAATCCACTGAAACCTAGTTTTTTCTATAAATTTCAAGAATTTTGAATTTCCTTTGATACTATTTCAAACTGCATTTTTTGCAGAGGGTCCATCTGGTCTATTTGAACCCTCGAAACATAAAAATTTTTGAAAAATTACATGAAATAGTAAAAATCTTAGAAAATATTTCCTGAAAATCTCATTAGAAAAGGAAGGTCTCTAACAAATTTCATCTTATTTTGATTTATTTACTGATTTGGGGAGTGATTTCAAGTCAGACTAAAGTTTGATTGTAGATTATTAGAAGCATAAACCCTAGGTGTTTCACAATAGGGTTTAAATTTAGAGACCCAAAATAAACCCGTATGAGGCTGATTTGTGTATGATTGCATGAGAGGGGATCTAATTTGATTTGTTGTCTTCCCCTTACCCACTTAAATTGAATTTGATCTACATTTCAACTTAGGCAACCACTTAGGTCTATTTCATTTAGTAGTGGTGCATTAGGACCATTGTTTTCCTTGATTGGGTCGCACCACTTCTACCTTGTTGGACTTAAAAGCATCATATAAACCTATCTGATATTAGGGTTACCACACTAAGGTAGAGCACATTTGCATTCCATACTTAAAGGAAATTCATAT
The DNA here is from genome assembly GCA_037157565.1 of Thalassia testudinum. Taxonomy (NCBI): domain Eukaryota; kingdom Viridiplantae; phylum Streptophyta; class Magnoliopsida; order Alismatales; family Hydrocharitaceae; genus Thalassia; species Thalassia testudinum. The sequence goes on from JAZHRO010000063.1 coordinate 140,136,221, forward strand.
AACAAATTGGGACTTGCAAAACTTGTTGTGTGCTCCACTACAACCTTGTTTGAATTGACCTAAATAAGGAAACCCTAAAAGTAGATAAATTAATACAAGCACTTGAACCATAAAAGCCGCTACACCAATTAAAGCTTGTATTGCAAATCCTTTGTTTGTGCACTTCACACTCTAAATCCAATTTTAAGGGCAACACCCCCAAAATGCCCAATCACATTCTAAGAGCACTCTAAGCCCAAGCCTAAAGCTAAGTAGACGTGCCCTAGGCAGGACAAATTTACTTGGTAACCAAAATTTAATTGGGTAAAACTCAAGGCCTTGTCTCTTTGGACCAATTGGTGACAAGAAAGGTCGGTGCGGTATCCGCGTTAACCTCTAGTGGTGTCCCACCGTGCAGGGTGTCCTAGGGGTCCCACCATTCTGGCCAACCAAGTAATTCAAGGGTTGGTTTAACCCAGTTCCATTTCAGGATACCATGTTTAGATTCAATTAGGGTATACAATTTAAGGCTAGCTTGTTTGCTTGATTTGGGGCTCTCTCATCTTTCTTCCTAGGCCTTTGCCTTAATTCCACCAGCCCCTTGTAGCTAGTTGTGTCTTCCTAAGGAGGACAATCTCTTATCTCTATCCACGTCTTTTCTCAAATATCCATGAACCCATATCATTCTTTTGACCCTCAAGGTCCTCCATCTCCCAACCCAACCATGATTTCGACTCCTCCTGGTTGGGAGACTCATCCTAACATGATGGGATATGATCATCCTTATCCCCCAGCTTATTTAGAGCTTGAACCTCATGGATCCAACCCTTATCTAGATTAGAACCAATTGAAAGCCATAGTTGTTGAATTTCGGGAATATAACAAGGACTATATAGTTCAATGTGCCAAGTTCCTGGAGCAAATTAGACGATCTCAGGCACAATCTCAATCTTATCACTCCTCCCAGGAATAAGAGACTTGGAACAACCAGCCTAGTGGGTTTAGTGACCCATATCTTGGATCCGCTAGCTACTCTACTGATTCATGCTACCATGCGGAGGCATCCTGGACTTAGCCAACCCAAAAGGCACCTTTGGACCTAATCCATGATTTTGGTAGATCATTTGAGGAATGCACCATTTCTGATACACCTATACTTGATGATATATCATTAACGAATTGGAATAATGGATCACAAGTATAGGACCACAAAATAGGTTCTCAATGAGCTCCTTCTATAGTTAGCCCCACTTAGGGCGATACACCTATTGATTCATATTCAGATTCGTATAACCCTGAGTGGAGAAACAATCTTGATCTTTCATGTCCACCACAAAGACTGACTCAGATTGAACATCAATCTAGGCCAACCCAATATTCCACTCAAACCACTTTAGGGCAACCATCTATTCCAGCCCAACCTGCAACCACCCTTGAGGATATCATGAACATTTTGTTGAACTTTGACAAGAAAAATGAAGAAAGGCTGACTAAGCTGGAAAGCCAAGTGAAATCTCAAGGGGATCAAATCAAGAGACTTCAAGAATCACTTTATCCCTAGATGCACACTCCTTTTCACTCCTATTCTTCACCTATTCTTCTGACCCCTCCTCTAATCTATCATACGTGCCATTATGCGGGGACCAAATCTGTGGCCTCTAAAAGTAGGAGAAAAGCTAAGAGCCCACCCAAATGACCTAATTTGGGCTGAACCAAAAATCATAAGACTAAGCCCACATCCAGCTCTAACTCAGACTCTAGGGACAAAAAGAAGAAAAAGGTTTCTGAAGTTGATTTGACCTATTTACCCTTTCCTAAGGCCTTAAAGAAAGAGTCACAAAAGAAGAAAAAGACTTGCACACCTAAAGAGGTGGTTTTATCAGCTAACATAAGTGCATTTGTTTCTGGCACTCTACCACCCAAAATGATTGACCCTGGAAAACCTTTCACATCTTGTGCCGTCAATGGATTCACCTTTAATAGAGCCCTTGTAGATCTAGGGTCTTCCATTGCCTGGAGATGAGTAGCGGCAATGAGAAGATTCACTTTGATATTTATGCAGCTGCTAAGAAAACAAAGTCAGGGTATTTTTTAGATAACACGGAAAGTGATTCGGAAGGCAATTCGGAAGAAACCATGGCAATTGGCACATGGGTAGAACCACTTGACCCAAATCGACAATCCACTAGATCACGTAAGTCACCCTTAATACCAGATTAAATCATTCATAGCATGGTTGACTATCTTGATCGACCTAGCCCAATTCAAACCCCTACCCCTTGCAATGAATCCCAGATTACTCAATTGATCAAAACGATTCATGAAATAAAAGAAGGTAGTGCAAGAGAATATGATCATATAAGGAAAGAGCTTCATAGAATCTGGGACGAGCAACAAAAATGCAAAATGTTTGAATTTGGGTTAGGTGTGTCACAACTGATTTGTGATTTGGTGGTGGTCATGCAGGATTCTATTGATCAAACACCCGAGGTGGATGATATCGATAATCCTATTGAAGTTAAGAATGGAGATTTATTCGAGAATCTTGATCGTGATTTAGGGTCTGAATACCAATCATTTCATTTTGAGAACCAAGCATTAAGGGACCTGAATACGATTTTGTTGTATTTAAGAATACCTATGGAGATATTGATGAATTAATTCAAATGATCACATACATGGAGAAACAAAATCAAAAAGTCTATAACAACTCCCCAATTAATGATTCAGCCCATTCCACTTTCATGGAGGGACTCACTACAGAGTTTAATGACCAATTTCATCTAAGTGAGAAGGAAATATCCCCCTATGAAAGAGATATTCAATAAATTGAAAGATTATTGGGGATTACATATGATGAGTTATTAGAGGAAGCTAAAAATTTTGGGGAATCATGTGATAATTGGGAATTGGCATTGGAAAATTTGGAAGAGATGAAAGAAGAAGATGATACCCAAACATCTTTGGTAGAGATAGAGACTGATCACTGGACCTTGATCTCCAGATCTGACCACATCACTTGGGTCATGCCTTCCATTCATCACCATTATCAAGACCCATATGATGTTACCCCACACGACTCCACCCATACCCCAACCACCCACATTTTTTGTCTCCTTGTCAGGATGCCTTCACCTTCATTTCTTCCAGGCACCTGTATTTATCTATCTTTCTTCTGTAGCATCTGGCTAGAGATAATCTCAAGCCCCATCTACATATTTTTTTGATTATTTGAACTTGGAATTCATGGATAGCTAGTCTGCATTTGCTGCCTGCTATTGGCGAACGAGATTAAAATTCTTATCATTTTACTCGCCATTCTCAATAGTGTATTGATATATCCTTTTTGTGTGTACGTCTAGTTGGAGGCGTTAATCTCAGCACTTATATATAGCATATTTTATTAATCATATTTTCCCTGAATTTTCAATTTTAGGTGTTGAAATAAGCAACGTCAAAATCTCCAATGTTTTGAATTTTTTTTTTCTGCCAACACTTAGGAAAAACCTTTTGTACATCATGCTAATTGCACTTTAGCGTCCTTAAATTAAAAACAACCGACTCCATCTCCAATGTTTGCATTGGAGCTAAAAATCATTCGCAAGAGCCACTTTCGACTCATCCATTCACCTTTTTATTCTAAATTTAGGGTCAAGCTGTATATAACCCAAATTAGGGAAATTTTAAAAGTGCAACTTTGAAAGGCTACAAATAGCATTTATATATATTGCATTCATGAATAAGATTTTTATCAAGAGAATGTATTAAGGATTTCATCCTCTAGTTGATTCCTGTAATCTGGAATCCAGTATAATTTTTCACACACACGTAGAATTTGCAATAGATTCACTATGAAGGTTGATAAACGTCATTAGTTTGTCGAGAAGAAGCAATGCTTCTTTTCCTGAACCCCTGAACAGTGTTTAGGGAGTCAGGCAGATTTTCTTCCAAAAATCCACCAAAGAATGTGAGATGAGAGTAGAGTGTATTGGTGCTCTAAGATTGGTGCAAGGAATCTGGAATCCTAGATAATTAGTTAGGGATACTCAAAGATTAGGCATAGTTTTCGCTCTCGGATCCTGCATATACATTTTTGTGCGAAATATTGAGAGCCACCAATTAAGGCAATTACATGGAAAGCAAGTTTTCATAAAACTAGGGCTAAGGTGGATGGTTACGACCATTACTTACGGAATTCTCGACTGAAGGAGGGTATTGATGTTAAGGTCAGAAATACACCGTCCTATCCATCTTTACCGGTGCCGTGAGTAGGTACTTCCACCAAATAAGCCACCCATGTCTCTTGAGTGCCACCAATCCCTAATAATGCCTCCTCAATAAAGTTCATGAATGTATGCTAGCTTGCATTGTGTTGAAAAAATAAAATTATACATAGAAGAAAAGGGGAAGAAAAAAAAAGAGAAAAATTGAAAAAGAAAAAAATTAGAAAAAGAAGAAAAGGCAAAGAAAAAGTGTGTGTGAATATTTAGTGTTTATTTCAGGTGCATTGAGGCAATGCCACTAAATAAATTTGAGATCCACCAAATAAGGCCTTAACCTATCTTTCTGTGTTTCTGACCGCCTGAATACTGGCTAAGGAATTCCAACTTACTGTTAGGGTTATGGAACTCAATTAAAGTGTTAATGCCAAGCGAGACCACCAAATATAGGTCATATTTGTGAATCTAGTGAGATTGTGAGCTCTAAGAAAAAGAAAGAAAAGAAAAGAGAAAGAAAAAAAAGAAAAAAAAAGAAAAAGAGAATGAGTACAAAGGAACCAAAGGAAAGCATAGTTTTTCTCATCTTTCTCTGAGTTGAGTTAGTTAATAATTTGGGAATCTAGATTCTATAGTACTAATTTCTATGTTGCACCAATTGAGAGTGAGACACCAAATAAACAACCATTTCCCTCTAAAATTCTCTACCTGAGCTTAAAGCTGGGGTGGAACTCAAAAAAATATCTTGGATACCCCGAGGGAAGAAGTCTGCCTATCCCGCTAGAATTGTACTAAGGGTTAAGTATAGACTTTAGAGGTGAATCAGGCCTTTCACTCGATTTCGTTACAAAAGCTACATAGCTACATTTTCACGCATTTGGATTTGTAGACTTTTGGATGAAACAAAAGGAGAAAAATCTTTAGTCAACCTCTTTGATAAAAGGAATAAGCGGTCCTTTAGGGATTAAACTTGTAAATAACATAGCCATGCACTTAGTCTTGCATTTGCTAGGGATTAGCAAAGTTTAAGCATGGGGGTATGATTGCATACCAATCATGGGTCCTAATCAACCTAAATAATGTCTGAACCTAGCTTAATTTGTGGATATTGCACCCATATCTTGCATATCATGCATTCCGTCAGTCTATTTAGAATAAGATGAGATATCCTAGTATTTAATGATTTTTATTACAATTTGCAGGTAATAAAGAGATCTCGGATGAAGGAGATAGTGGAACAAAGCAATAAAGGAAGAAAAAGACTGATCCAAATAAGAGGAGTGAGGAGGATAGCCTTATCCCTACCCTTAGAAACCCTAGGACAGCCTTCCCAAACCCAAAACCACCACCATTAGGACACCTTAGCCTCAAAATCGAAACATGGATAGCACTATCCATGTTCTAATCCACCCTATCCCTCTCTAAAACACCAAGGAACCAAAACCCACCTTAGAAAACCTAAAACCCACTCTCCAGCATCTTTTAAGACATCCAGACATCTTGCTGGACGTCTGATTTCTGCAGAATATCAATCCATAAAGCCAAAACTCATACTGACATAGAATTGGACATCCAATTTAATGTCCAGACATCCAATTTTGTAGTATAAGACATCTGACCACTATCCTGGATGTCTGATACTGCTGTCTTGTTGATTTGGTGCTAGAAGCCTGATCATGCTTATTTTGACCTAAGAACCCCACCAGACAACCTAGGAAACCTAATTAGAGATCTCCTAAGCCTAGTTCACTATCCATAGACCTACTTATCCTATCCCTAACCCAATTCAACCATCCCATACCTAATTGGGGGCATCTACAATTGATTGGGTACACCCGAGCCCAATTTGATCCACAGAGGATCTAATTGACTCATACCTATTAGGGATCCACCCAGGATCTAATTGACTCATACCTATTAGGGTTACCTTAGCCTAAACACACACATATCCTATTAGACTTGACCTAGACCTAATTAGGTTCACTTCTATCTAATTAGACTCTCCTAAGACTAATTAGGTCCATACCCACCTAATCTAGGTCAACCTAACCTAGATTTACCAAAACCCACACAACATCACTCTACAAAATTCAAATCACACACACACACTTTCCTAAATCCTACCTTCGTATTCTACTCCTGCCAAACCCACGTACACCCACTCTTGGAAACCCTAAAACCCATGCGTCAACTCTAGATCCTACATTGGTGGAAATTCTATTTTGGGAGCCACCAAAAGTGGCGACTACCATTTCAAAGTTGCCTTCCCATAAAAGCCAAGATGGAGGGCCACGAAATTCCATGCACTCTCTTCCTCTCTCAACTTGTGACCACACCTCCTCCTCTCCCTCTCAGGGCCGTCCCCCTCCTCCAAGGCTCCCTCCATGGATGGCTAAAGAAGAAGCTCCTCCAAGGCATCTTCATGTGGGCGGCAAGAAGAAGGAGAGCACTAGGGTGCAACACCCTCTTCTCCTCCCTTCACTTGGGCATGCCCTTATCCATAGAGTGGATGCCCCCTCTCTTTCTTCTTCTTCTTAGATGGCCATAGAGGAGACCATCTTCAAGGTCTTCTCAATGGCAGCCATTGGTAGAGAAAGGGTGCAACACCCTCCTCTCTCCACTTGGGTGCACTCGCCTCCTCTCTTTCTTCTTCTTCTTGTTTCGCCATGAAGGCTCACCCATAGGCTCTTGTGGCTGGCCATCTCTTGTTGGTAGGCATGTAGACGAGTTTGTATACCCAAGGTCTAGCCCACACCCTCACACAAGGCCAATGGCCCTAGTGGCAACTTTTCGGCATGAGGGATTTCTTCTATTTATTTGCTTTCTAGTGTAGATGATATGTGATAATATTTTATGCATAAATAATATCATGATGTTTCTATGATTGGTTGTCCTCATGCTTGCTTGCCTATATGATACTTAGGTTTGTTCACACCATGCATGGCCACCATGGCCGCATTTAGATGCACATAGTCACTTAGGCTTTTGCTGGTTTATCTAGATTTAGGTTTCATTTCGCTTTTCTAAATAAAAATCAAAACACAAAAAAAAAGTGCAAAAGACAAAAAGACCAAAAATATTAGGTTAGATTTAGGTTGGAAAAGCCGATTCAAATCTCCACTTGCTTTTACGCCTCCTAGTGACGAATGATCAGGACTCAAATTCTAAAAAGAAAAGAAATCTATGTGAGTTTCGTAATCAATTAAATATTTTGATCAAGGGTTTAGCGCGGCTATACTACGATTTCCGACAATTTCAAAACACGTGAAAACTAATTTATCATAAATCACAGATGGTTTCTTGTCTACCTTTTGTCCCAAGACTGCCCCGATGGCATAGTCAGAGGCGTTAGTCATGATTTTGAAAGGATGATGCCAATTAGGAGGTTGTAAGATGGGTGATTGTGTAATAGCCTCCTTCAGCTGATTAAAAGCCTTTAAGCAATTTGAATCAAAATCTAATGATTGATCTTTTACCAACAAGTTGCTTAAAAGCCTCACGACCTTAGAAAAGTCTTTAATAAATCGACAGTAAAATCCCACATGTCTAAGAAATGATCTTACTTGCTTAACCATTGAAGGTGGCAGAAGTTTGATTATAGTGTCCACCTTGGCTTTATCCACTTCGATTCCTTTTTTAGACACAACATGGCCAAGGACTATGCCCTCCTTGACCATGAAGTGACTCTTTTCGCAAGATAGAACAAGATTCACCTCAATGCACTTTTGTAAAGTCTTTTCAAGATTGATCTGACATGATTCAAAAGAGTCCCTGAACACAGAAAAATCATCCATGAAGATTTCCATGAAATCACCCACCATGTCTGAAAAGATTGCAAGCATGCACCTTTGAAAGGTTGTTGGTGCATTACATAATCCAAAAGGCATTCTACGGAAGGCAAATTGATGGGAACACCATCATGAGTTATAACTAGCTCATTTTGATCCAATTAAGTCAGTAAATGCTCCTACATAACTGCCATAGAGTCATAAGTCACTACATAATCATTCTAAGGGAACAATAAGAAACTAGGGTTAAAATTATAATTTTACCATCATATCATGAATGTAGTACAACCATGGGTTTTCCTTGGGATTAATTAAGGGTCAAATGGTCCTAAAAGACTGACAAATGGTTAGAATAATCAGAAAAGTGTTTGCACGTGTTTTGAGAATTAAATGACTTTTGAAATCCTAAAAATAGACTCGCTTAATTAACTGAGGTTCTAATCAAGATAAAATTTTTCTAAACCCTCTAAATTTCATAGAAAAATATTCTCTAGGGTTTGGAACCTTCAATTTGATCATCAGAACCCATTTTTACCCAGAACAAAGTCTCAGACAGATATTTACCCTAATTTGGGCTTTTGCATAGATTACCCAGACAAACATGGTCAAAACCAAAATCCAACTTTACCATTGGATTCCTTATGTCCAAATTAGGTTTGTACCAAAATTTGGACCCAAGTTGAGTTTGTCTTGACCCAGTTTGCAACTTGGTCCTATTTGATTACATTTCTGCCCTTAACTTTCAAAATCTTTTCAAATAGACCCCTAACTTTATCATCATTCTCACAAAAAAGTCCCTATCGCCATTAAAACCCATTCCTACTTGCTTTGACAACCTTAATTTGGAAAGAACTCCTTGATTTCTTGACGAATCTCTTTCAAATTTGAAAGAGAAGTTCGTCAAGAAATTTCCTTCCTTTTGAACCCAATCCCATGCCCAAAAACTTACCCAATCTCTCATGAGAACGCATGAGAGATTTGGGTATGAAAGATTTTCCCAACTCCAAATCCTGATCATGCTGTCCTCTTCACGCTCGAAATCAGCCAAGATTCCCCCTCAGTTCTTCTCTCTCTCTCGGTAGAAAGCTCCTCGATGTCCGGCGAGCCCCTCCATCCATCTTCGTCCTCCGTTTGCAATACCAGCAATGGAGACATCTTCTTCACTTCTTCCCGTGTTGAGCCGTACCAACCAGCACCCTAACCTCCCTCTTCCTCACCGTTCCTCTCTCTCCGGAGCTTTTCTCTTCTCCATCGCCAGTAGCACCATAACCGGTGTCGCCTCTACCCTACTTCATCCTCTAGCTACCCAGATTGACGCCTCATCTTCCACTCTTTATTTCCAGACATTCGTAACTCCATTTCAATCACTGACTTGCCCTACCGCCCTCTGTCTTCCAACTCATCGGCGTACTTCCGACGAGTTCGCATGGCCACTACGCTCCACCAACCTAGCCGCCGTTCATCCCTACACCTCCGCCGTATCCCAGAGAGAAAAAGCCCTCTAGTAATCGAAGCTATTAGCCTCTCGTCAATGCCACCAAACACACCCACTCTCACGCACACAGTCCGACTCTGCCACGCATGCACGATCCTCGCAACGCCACACAACCTCCACCGTTGCACTTGCCGTGGCCCGACGAAGGTCCTGAGCAAGTTTAATTGGGCTGTGAGGCCGTTTGCTTGATTTCTGGTGTGTCACCTCCTCCACCATTGATGAAAAGCTTTAAGAAGCCTCAAGCATGCTCCATGCCTTGTCTACCTGAGGTAGAAGTCCCAGGTTGCACGGAAACAACATGCTAACTCATCCAGATGGTCAATTGGATCCATTGACCATGCTAGCCGAGGCAATTTGAGGAAGACATGCTGCTACAGACGTGCGAGCGAAGCGGGAGCAGATAGTCCCACATCGGAAATAGACGAAGTTGTAGAGGCGCATAAGTTGAATTCCTACTATAGCTTTAACACCTCCAAACATGAGGTGAGGCCCCTCTCACCCACACCCACTTGCGCCTCGTCTGCGACACATCGCCTACAGACCTAGTGCGCTCAACCTGCCTAAGCCTTCACTCCTCAGCTGTGCCCATGCCTGCATCCCTAGACCCAGGTACGCATCTACCCGATTACTAGACTATACCCTGAAGAGCCCTGGGATGGTAGAGCCTAAGAGGAGAGAAAGTGAGAGATTGCGCGGGTAGGGGGAGGGTTTTGCTCCTGGTGAAACCTGGCTGACACTTAGCCAAATTCAGGAAGTCTTCTCCTTTGTGTGTGTAAAGAGAAGGAGAAGAAGGAGAATAAAGAGAAGAAGAAGAAAAGAAGGCTTGACCAATAGAGAAAGAGAGGAAAAGGCTTGAGCTGAAGAAGAAGAAACAGAGAAAGACAAGAAGAAAAGAGGCCTTCCCCCTCTATGTGAAGAAGAAGAGAAGGTGCCGCACAGGAAGAGAAGAAGAATAAGGAGAAGAAGAAGAACAGAGAAAGAGAAAGAAGCTAAGAGACCCTTAAGTCTCTAGCACTGTAGCATAAACTATTTAAGCCGTCTGATATCTTTTGATTAACATCTATTTGAGGCTTTGATTTAAGTATTATTTGTGAGGAGTAATTGGTGATTTAAATCACCATTTTACTCCATTCTTTTTGCATATTGATCCTGACATTATTTTTATTGCAATCTTTATTCTTAATTTAAATTGTGATCTTGAGCTTTGAATTCTATATTGCTCCGTATGTTTGACCTCGAAATCTTTTTAAGTAATAAAATTTATTTGTTTGAGCGCTATTTTGGCTATACTACAATGCAACAAATTTAAAACATCAATCTAGTGAATGGACATTTTGGCACCATGGACGGGGAGCAACGGGCAATTTAGAACTCTTGATTGCGATTCCTGATTTGGATTCTAACTTGCTATATCTCTTTTGCTATAGTTTATTTCAGGAGGGATACATTCCAAGAAAATTAGCCGCATAGTAAGCACACTAGGGAGCTGGTAAGTTCTAACTACTCTCTCTTAAGCCCCTGATTTTGAAAAGGTTAAAAAAGAAATCAATTAGGGCTACTTGCATTCTATCCTTAGATAATCATCAAGTTGCATGATTTGATATATTTTATTTAGACAACAAATCCTGATCTATGCACCCACTTAAAGCTTAAGGTATCTAAGGCTATCACATTCTTGCTTAAGCCCTAGGTACCACATTTTGACAAATTAAATTGGACCAAATTAGAGCCAATTAAGGATTCCAATTTAGGGTTTTTAGAGACACACTTAATCAAGAAATCATCTTTCCAAACAATGTGTGCCTAAACCTTGATTGAACTGATAAAACCCTAAAATCAGGCTCTTAAATTCATTTGAACACTAAAAAAAAGGGACCTAAAATTTCAAGGATAATACAAATGAAGTTGACCCACCTTATTGGGTCAACCAATCTTCAAATTAGGTCGCTTTTGCAATCAAGACATCTTTAAGTTTAACTGAAATCCTAAGCACCCTTGCTCTTAATTAAAACTAGTAGACTTAAGAGGTCAAGTTCCCATTCTGGTCTACCTGGAACATCAGTGACAAGAGAGGTCAGGTGGGGGAAACCCTGTAACCTGGGGGGGCACTCTACCATGTAGGGGTCTTTGCGGGACTCTCCCTCTTTGGCTGCCCAGGTAATTCTCAGGTGGACAGGCTTTTTGACTAAGGGGTATCATTTTCCTTGAACATCTATAATCATCCAAAATTTCTTGGGTGTCTTGATTGGGTCCATCATATTCTACCTCTCATTTACTCCAATGGTGCATGTTCGGGGGGAGGTCTTTAAGACCATCCTTGAGGCCTCCTTTAGCTACTCATTCACGTCGAGGCCAAGCCTTGACCTCCTTATTTGTGCAGCAACCAAATCCTATTGATATTTCTTCCAATTCATCTGAACCTGATTCTCCTTCATCCATCATCATGGCACAACCCGCACAAGAAAATAATCTTGAAAATCAACTTCAGCGCCTTAATGATCTATTCCAAGCCTTTGTGAACCTACCGCAGCATCCAATGATGCGAGATCACTACAATCCTGCTGCGGTGGCGATCAAACCTCGAGTACAAATCCCCGCTGGAGGTTTTGACACTGAACTCAAGCCCAACATGATTCATGCCATTCCCAAATTCCATGGGCGTAATTCCAAAGATCCTTTCTAGCATATCAAACAACTCAAGCACCTGGCCCAGACCTTCGGGTCAGAAGCTCAAAATCGGGATGTTCTACTCATGAAAATGTTCTCCTTCTCTCTCATGGATAAAGCTACTCACTAGTACCAAACCAAAACACGTCCAATCAACACATGGGCAGAACATCAATCCGAGTTCTTGAGCAAGTTCTTCCCTGTTGGTCGGATAAATGATTTCCGGCACCAGATTACACATTTCACACAACAAGCAGGAGAACCACTTCATGAAGCATGGGATCATTTTCGAGATCTCATGCGAAAGTGCCCCTACTATGGAGTTCCTAAATGGGAACAAGTCTGGTCAGTTTACCAGGGATGCCGTGAGGATATTCGATTATTCGTCAATACGACCTGCGGAGGAAACATCATGGGTCAACATGAAGACACCGTGTGGGAGATTCTCAAGAATATGTGTGAGAACTCCATCAATAATGAATCCATGGGCATGCTCGACCGGACGAATGCCCATGCATTGACGAATCCAAAGGGAGCACATAAGACACAGGGCCTGTCCTCTTCCATTAACTTGGAACTGATGGCTAATCTTCAGGACAAGGTCTCTATTATTGAGAAGAAGGTGGATGAGCTAACTCGACATTTGCCGCAAGCCAACTCTACGCAAAACCCGTTCACACAACCACCCTCTGTCAGGGAGGCCATGGACAACATCTATCACCGACTTTCTCAGGGGATGGATCTATATCCACCCCCATCTGATTCTGGTTTCGGAGGAAACTCTGGGCTCACCTACTCTAGTTGGGGGAACTCTAAACCCTCATATTCTGATTTTCCCAAGGTTCCTTAGACCTGTGAGGACCTCAACGACATTCATAATGATCCATTCTCAAACACCTACAACCTTGGATGGCGTAATCATCCCAATTTCATGTGGTCAGGCAATAATCAAAATTACTGACCTTAATATTTGCCCTGACCACAAACTCCTCGTCCATATCAGCCGCCTCAGCCTCTACCTAACCCAACTTATCAATCTAAGCCGACTCAAACAGATCAAATGACTCTTATCCTTGAGACTCTGGATGACATTCATAAGACAAATGTGACTATGCAAAAATAGCACAAAGACGAGATCATAGAGGTTTACAATCAACTTGCCAGATGGCAAATCTCGCCAACTTGGTGCACTTCCTTCACAACCTCTGCCTAATCTAAATAACGTGTTGAACCAGAGTCATGTTATGAACCCAAATCCAGGCCAAGCTCACTTTGTTCATCAGGCCCCTTCTACTCCATCACCCAATGGGATGGAGGCTTCGACATCATATATAGGTTACCAGCAGCAAGCACCTCTTCTACCCACACCAAACCAGAACCAGGCGGGATTGAATTCTGTTACTACCCGCACTGGCAAAACAACATAGGACCAACCTTATCCAAGCCAAACCTAGCCTGGTAATACAAACCCTAACCCTAGGATAGTCATCCAGGACACCTCTATCCCATATCAAGAACCTGGACCCATTCTAGAGGAACCATCTAAGGTTCCATTTCCTGAGGCCTTGACCAAGGGAAAAAGGACAACCAAAACCGTGGCACTCGAGGAGGATTAAGCTTTTTGAGTAGGTCCATATAAACATCCCCTTGATGAATGCGATATGCCACGTACCAGCTTACACAATTTCTGAAAGATGTATGTACACCTAAGCGTAAGCTGCGAACCAAAGATGGGAATCCGATCGTACTATTAGAGTAAGCCAAATCTGTCATTTTGAGCAAACTCCTACCTAAGGCAAAAGACCCAGGCACCCCTTTGATCTCCTGTGAAATCGGTGATAGATGATTTGATCGAGCCTTGTTAGATTTAGGGGCCTCCATAAATTTGATATCCACATCCCTACTAGACTACTTTGAGGAATCTGAGCTTAAACTAACTGAAATGACTTTACAACTGGCCGACCGATCAATTAAGTCACCAAAATGAATTCTCGAGGATGTCATAGTTAGGGTGCATGATTTCTATTTTCCAGTGGATTTCATTGTCTTAGACATGGATGCTCCTGAGAATGTGAAGAATACACCGATCATACTAGGAAGACCCTTTTTGGCCACTGCTAAGGCCAATATCAATTGTGAGGAGGGCCAAATTGAATTAAAATTTGGAAGCAAGACACTAAAGATCGACATCTTTAAGGCCCAACAATGAATCAATTGTGGAGTCATAGAACAAATTTGCGATATTGAAGATGTGGTTGACGACTTTATCATGGAAAAACCAACTATTTCTGATCAACCACAAGAGGATCAAAACCTGCAATTAGAGGAGCCTGAACTCAACCTAGACATACCCATAGCCCTTTCCTTTGCTCCAAACACCCATCCTGAACTACCTGCTGCTGCTAGCAACCCTGTTTTGGAATTAAAGCCTCTTCTTGATCGTCTCAAGTACATCTTTTTGGGTTCCGATCAGACGTTTCCTGTGATTATCAACTCCCGACTCACACCTGATCAGGAAACACGCCTGATTTCTGTTCTCCAGCAACATCGAAGAGCCATTGGATAGACTATCGATGATCTGACTGGTATCAGCCCTTCATACTGCACACATCACATCTACACTGAGGAGGGCTCACGACCATCCCATGAAATGTAGAGATGCCTGAATCCAAATTTGTAGGATGTCGTGAGAAAGGAGATTATCAAGTGGTTAGATGTAGGGATCATCTACCCAATCTCCAACAGTCGATGGGTGAGCCCAATCCAAGTTGTGCCTAAAAAGGTAGGACTCACTATCATCACGATTGAAATCGGAGAAACCATACCGACCCATATAGCAAATTCGTGGAGAGTCTGCATTGATTATAGAAGACTAAATTCCTCCACGAAGAAGGATCATTTCCTACTACCGTTCATTGATCGGATTCTTGAGAAACTAGTGGAAAATTGATTCCTCTACTTTTTGGACGGGTACTCCAGTTACAATCAGGTTGCAATCCATCTTGAGGACCAAGAGAAGACCACCTTCACCTGCCCCTTCGGAACTTATGCATTCCGAAGGATGTCGTTCGGTCTCTGCAATGCACCTACTACTTTTCAACGGTGCATGCTTGCCATATTCTCAGATATGGTAGGTGAGTACCTTGAAGTCTTCATGGATGACTTCTCGGTATTTGGTGAATCATTTGACGATTGCCTCCTTCACTTGGTCCAGATCCTTAGGCGATGCGTCGATGTGAACTTGGTTCTTTCATGGGAAAAGAGCCACTTCATGGTACCTGCGGGAATTGTCCTGGGACATCTTATCTCTGAAAAGGGCATCCAGGCTGATCGAGCCAAGGTGAATCTGATTTCCAAACTCCCTATGCCTAGCTCGATCAAAGACATTCAATCCTTCCTAGGGCATGTTAGGTTTTACTGCCGATTCATTCCCAATTTCTCAACAATCGCATGCCCCCTGACTAATCTGTTATCTAAGGATGTCCCTTTTGAAATCACCAAGGAGTGCACTTAGGCATTTAAGATCCTGCATGATCGAGCTACCCAAGCACCTATCCTACAGTCCCTTGATTGGTCTCAACCCTTTGAGATCATGTGTGATGCATCTGATTATGTTGTGGGGGTGATACTTGGGCAAAAAATAGATGAGAAAACTATGGTCATCTATTACACTAGCAAGACACTTGACGAGGCTCAGCATAACTACATAGTTACTGAGAAAGAGCTGCTAGCCATAGTATTTGCCCTAGAAAACTTCAGATCATATCTTTTGGGTTCTCGTATTATCATTTACTCAAATCACACTTCTGTAAGGTACCTCCTTACAAAGAAGGACGTGAAACCTCGGCTAATCAGCTAGATCGTTGGTCGACCAGGTTTCACGTGTTAGAAATTGGGGTTACAAGCAACTGTCGTCATAGTTGAAAAACACGTCGATCAGATAAAATTTATACCGAAATTCCAAGGGAGTTCCAGGTCAAACACAGGGAGGCAAAAATCGCACTTCGATTCATTTCTTTTTGGTATTTTAGGGTTTTGTTATTTTTTTTGTATTTTTGTAACAAGAAACAAGCAAACATATCACAAGAAAGAGATGTGGAATGAAAATGGTATATATATCAATCCAATGTCTACTACAATCTACTATGAAAGGATAAAATGAGAAGGGGGTGAGAGGACATCTCTCGAATCGGCTGTTCAGCGAGACGACGACTCCTAGTGGAAGCCCGGATGAAGGAAGTGAGGAGCAGGACGTTGAAGGTGAGGTGCCGGAGGACGTTGGGTTGAGGAAAGCTTCGGCGTGGCTTCGAAATGGAGGTGAGAAGACGGAGGTGATCTGCTACCGGAATGGAGGTGGGAGGACAACTCCAAGGCAACCTATGAAGGGAGATGGGGAGATGGAGGAGTATTTGGTGGGGCAGAGGTTTGCTACACTAATAGGTGCCTTAAAAGCTTGAGAACAAGCTCTAATGGAGCACTGGTAGGCTTGCTAGAGCTTGGGAGTAGGTGGGAGTAGAGTAGGTAGAGATGGCTTGGAAGGGAGTGGGTGTAAGTCCTTTTATAGTGGAGGAGAAGAGGCAAAAATAGTTATGGGACCATTAGTGACATCCAGGCCATCACTGGAAACATCGCTGTAGGTAGCTCATGCCCGCTGGCACCCATAGCTGGCTTTGCTGGCATGCGATGAATTACCAATGGCTATAAGCGTAGCTGTAAGTCCAACTCATGCGTTGCTGTAGGTCCAGCCCATGCATAGTTGGCGCTGCGCTCCCCCGCCCTTTGCCCTGCATGCACACGCCCACGCGTTGGCACTGCGCTATGTGCATGCGTGCCTGCACGCATGCACCTACGCTGCTGAGCATGTGCGGTGCCGCATGCGTGCGCTGGGCGACCTAGACTGCACCACATGGCATAATCTAGGCCGTCCATCTTCTTCTTGTTGTAGGGCCTTTTATAGAGGTTGGATTGAGTCAATTTTCATGTTGTTAGGGTACAATCGTCAACCTGAACTCATCCGCACGGTCAGATTTGTCATTTGAAGCTCTGAATTATGTCTCCTAGTCCCTTGGCCGTTGATCTTCCTTAGACTGCATATGGTGCTACGGGAATCCGATCGAGGCGATTTCAGAGGCATTGGACTCCGATCGTCGTCTTGATCAGATCCATATGGTCGGATCATCAATCCGAGGCTCTGAAATAAATATTCTTCTCTCCTAACCATGAAAAGGACTTAATTAACCTAAATTTTATACTACTCTAAATGCAGAATGATGCATGTTATGCAATATTTATAACATGAAATGCAAATCTAAGCCTAGGAACATGCATGAATAGATATTTTACCCTCAATAAATGTGTTCACATCATACCCCCATGCCTATCTTTTACTAGTCCCTAGCAAAATTAAACTATATGCTATGTATAAGAGCAGACTTAGGATTAAACTGCTTAGGCCTAAGTCATTTATTAACAATAGAAAATTTCAACTAAGGTCCTAAACTACAAAAACTCAACAATATTTAGGTGCTTGCCAGAATGCAGACAGCCCAAGTCCTCACCTTATTTGAAAAGGGAAGATACATTTTTTTTATTATTTTTCTTCTTTTCTAATTTTTTTGTACTTTTGGAGCTTGAGAGTTTCGGGATAACTTTTTACGGCTACCCGATCCGCCCATGACTCAGAAAGGACTCTAAGTACTAAGCATCTTTGTGAAAAAGTGATAGACTCACAAAATGGCCGTTAAGACGGACTTCGAGTTTCTATGACCCTAGGTGACCTTGCCTAAAGGTTTATCTTTACGATCGGTAGCTTTCTTCCTAGTTTTATTTATGGGGTCAACACAAGAGCGAACCCAGTATATATCTCCCTGGTTTATTCTACTTCCCCACTTCTTCCCTAAGTGTTTTGGGAATTATTGTGCATTTTTTTTTGTGTTGGGTTCTGGACAATCGGTCGATGAGCTATTACCACTGACAACTTGTTAACCATACTCGTGCGGTGAAGTGTGGTTTTATTTATTTTTTTATTTTCTCCTTTTTCTATTTTTTGTTTCTTTTCTTTTCTTTTTTTTTTTAAGTAGGTGGCTTTCCTGATCTAAGATTTACCTAAAGGCAGTACAATGAAAATGGTCTTGTGGCTGGGCTCTGAACAACCGGCCGATGAGTTGTTACCACCAACAACTTGCTAGCCATACCACCCAAGTCAGTCCATTAGCTACCCAATTTTCGTAAAAACTACCGGAAAGTGAGTCAGTGCAAAAAATGTGTGTAGATGCTTAGGCTTAAAGTCCGTCCAAATCAGAGGGCAGGTTGATAAGTTGCATACTTATCATCCCAAATTATTTACCAAATTAAAATAAATTTTAATCGGTGAGGACTCAAGACTAAGTCTACATTCGAGTTGACACCTGAGCTAATTAAGCTCGAAGACCTAAAGAGTTTAAGTATTTAGCTCCTCTCGTATCATTTCCTAAAGTTAATAACTTCCAAATGCCTAAGTTCTCTTTTCCTAATTTCTTTCTTTTTATATCTTTTTCAAATTTTTAAATTCTTTTTTATATGAATCAAATAATAGGAAATTATTGTTACAGTTGACAAAAAGGTTATAAAATATGTCCACCCCCCCATGCTTAACTATTGCAATGTCCTCATTGTGAAAAATGAAAGCATGTAGGAGAGTAGAAGTGGAAGAATAGCACCTGGTTTTCGTGAGACTCTGGTCAGCTTGGAATAGTCTTTACATGTGCTGAGTTTAGTGCCTTTAGCTAGGCGAGGTCAATAAAAAATACTAAACATTGAGGCCACAACAGCACAGTTTTCAGGCCCCCAAGTATAGGTCCTGGAGAGTGAAAATGGGCTTGCCAAAGAGATGAACAATGAAAGTGGCAAGCTGGTGGTGCAAGGAGAGCATAAATGGTCTCCAATATGAGTTTTGTTGATTTATTATAGAGGAAGTGTGGTTGGGTATAAAATATGAGCAATGGTTGGGTGAAAAATGACGATGAGGGTTTTGTGATGTGCTGGGGATTTGTGGGTACTCTAGAATACCTAATGTTTGAAGAGTTCTTCCCCAATGTTCAATTTCATCCTGACACTCTAGGTTCTTAAACCAACCATCCTGATCCTCAGAATTCCCACCCACAAGTTGGACCTCAAACTCTAAGCATTCAGGATAAGGATGTTGTTGGGTTTTATCTTGATCATGTGAATCATCAAACAAATTTTTGATTTCATGTATATCTTCCTCATCCTATGTTGCTACAATTGGTCGCATTTTTGTTTTGTCCTCAATTATTTCTACAACCGTGTGATCTTCCCGAGTTTGGGTTGAGTTGGCCATTAAAAGTTTGTCTAAGGTATGTATGGCCATTACTTCCTCTATTCTACCAAGCTCCTCCATCGAGCAACACTTAATTTTGTTCTTCTTTGAGACCTCAAAAATATTGAATCGATTTATATTATCCCCTGAGGCCATTTCTATATTTCCTGATTCACAATCAATTCTAACCTTGGCAGTAGCCAGGAAAGGTCTTCCCAAAATAATTGGGGTGTGGTTGAGCTGTTTTGGGGTTTCCATGTCTAGGACCATGAAATCAGCAAGGTAATGCAAGTCATTAACCTTGACTAAAACATCCTCCAAAATACCTCTTGGTTTTGTAATGGATCTATCGGCTAACTGCAAGGTTATGTCAGTGTGTTTTAGGTAGCCTAGACCCAATTCCATGTGCAGTGAGGTGGAGATCACATTAATGGAAGCACCCAAGTCAAGGAGGGCCTGGTCAAAAGTAATGTTTCCTATTGTGCAGGAAATCAACAGGGCTCTCGGGTCCTGCTTCTTAGGAGGTAGCTTGTTTAGGATCAGTGTGCTTGTGTTATCAGACAAAACTACTCCTATTATTTTCAAATATCTCTCTACGCCTTTCTTTATATGCATTCAGTAAGCTATGGCATAGGCGGGGATTGATTCGAGAGCCGTGAGGAGTAAAATGGTTGCCAATTTGAAAGCCTGAAGTAAGGACATCCTTTCCTCCAATTTCTCCTCCAACCTTTTCTATTTGCCCATACAACAACATACTCCCGAATCAGACTCTGATGTTTTGTTGATCACATTCTTAGTTGGGAGTTTGGAATTCTTGCTACGGGGCCTAATGGGGTTGACATGGGGTTGGGTAGGTCCCTTGTGTTTACTACCACTCCTTAAGGTGATGGTGTTTGCCGTGGCAAAATGCTGTTGGTTAGTGCCTTGAGGAGGGTTGGGCAAAACAGGAGGCTCCCAGTTGATTATGGTAGGAACGTGGTTCACTCTGGGAGGGGCTGGGGTAGCCTGATAGATAGCATGAGCTTGAGCATGCAACTCCCCATCATTACCAAACCCTTGAGGCATAGCACCTCGATTCTGTACATTCCTTGGGTTTTGTACAGATTGTGATGGTAGAGATCCGAGTTGTCAATTGTTTATACTGAGCCCGGATTGCAAGGTGTCCAGTGAAGTTTTCATCTGTTGCACGAGTTGGAGCATTGACCTTTGCATTTTTACCACTTTCAGGTTCAAGTCAGCCTACTCGGTGAGTTGTTGAGCATTCCGCATAGGCTGATTAACATGATTCGGGGGCAACTGAGTATATACATGACCCTGACCCATTGGTTTTTGCGATACATAGTTGTTGGGTCGATATTGGTTCTGCTGCCCCTGATCTTTCCAAGAGAAGTTAAGATGATTTTTCCAACTGGAATTGTAAGAATTATAATAAGGGTTGGACCTAACATTCTCTTGCATACCATGAACATCCTCATAAAATGAGGATGAAGAAGGATCAAAAAGACTGGGATCAAAGGCCCCAATTTGGAACCCATAAGGTTCCGAGAAGAGTTGGCTCGAAGGTCAAGCTAGCTCTAGTTGGTTCACATACTCCTGTCCCATAGCAGCTTGCGAAGAATGGAATCCCGATCCCTGGGATTGAGTGGATCTACAAAAGTTGGAGTTTTAGAACATCCACTCTTCCATTCGTTTAGTAACCAGATCCATCTTATCTAATCTATTGCAGATCAATTCCATATCAGATGTATGAGAATCTTGGACCTCATTGGCATTTTATCTAATTTGTTGGGATTGGTTGAAGGTTTCCATGGAGTCATGGTTTAAAGAATTTTCATTTATTTCCTCAAAAAAATCATACATGCTATCTGCATCCTTGTTGAGGAAATTGCCTCCGCAAGAAGCATCCACATGATTACGGAGTTGATCATTCAACCCGTTATAAAAAATCTACACATGTTGCCATTTAGGCACCTCGTGGGGTGGACACTTCAGCAACAGATCTTGTAATCTCTCCCAGGCCTCGTGAAACGGTTCCCCCTGTCACTGGGCAAAAGTAGTAATTGCCCGTCGTAATGCATTGGTTTGCCCAATTGGGAAGAATTTCTTCAGGAAGGCTGATTTCAAAGCTATCCAGGTAGCAATCGATCTTCCAATGGTACGATACCAATGTGTGGCCTTATCCCTGAGTGAATGGGGGAAAAGCCTCATGAGCATCTGTTCTTCATCCACATTCCATGATTTAGTGGTCAGAACCAGAGTGATCAGGTCCTCCAAATGTTTGAATGGGTCATCTAAGCCAAGCCCGTGAAAGTGTTTAATTAGACTCAAAACTTGGGGCTTGATCTCAACATCTCCGACGAGAATCACAATGCTCAGATGGTCCTCATAATTTGAAGGATCATAAAAATCCTTCAAGGGTCGAGTGCCCTAACCATTCATTCGTCGAAACCATTACTGCATCTGCTGCAATTCTTACAACTGCCTCTGAATCAGCTCTTGCTGGTTCGGGAGTGGGGGAGGTGGTTGTTGATCAGCCATGGGATCTGCTTGGCTAAAGCTCAACCTCCGCCTCTGGGAATGGTCTAAAGGTCCTTCCAATCAAGGGTTCAATGACCTCCTTCCAAGCTTACATTGGAAGGAAGTCGGAAGGATGGGGAAGAGAAGGGACCCTTTAGCACAAAAAATACAAGCCTATCCTTAGATGGGGTCGCCTAAGGTCTACTAACTCTTAGAATCCATCCTAAGATTATGGATGATTTACTTTACTTATGTCTTGGCAATCCAACCAGTTAGGAGGGACTGGGGAGAAGGTTCTTCCTTTAGCTTGCGCCTCCGATTTTTAGTGTACCCGCCAGCCACGGTCGTTTGACACTACTCCCTAGCTAGACATCAGATTGACTAGTATAAGCTGGTTAATCATTAACAATCTCAATTTGGATCCCGACGAGCGAATGAATCCTTAGGGCCAACGTCTAATTGATTTTAGTTAGGCTTGGGAAATTGGTGCTCTAGAATGTGATGGGCCCTTAATGGGTTGTTCCCTTAATGATTTGTTTGAGAACGTGTGAATGTGCACAACGAAGAGGTTTTCAAGAAAGATTATTAATGATGAGGTGAGTTTTAGGGTTTGGATCTTACTTAATAGCTTTTAGGATTCAAATATTAGGTGTTTTCAAACGAGTTTTTTGAGGCAAACCAAGTTTGTTACTGAAAGCACGTGTTCAAGTATTTTCCTTTAGAAATAAAGAGAAATATGGAGTGCCTGGCTTGACCTAATTATTGAATCCTATGGGGCAGCTAAAAAATGAACCTCTTTTAGTTTAGGTGGTGCAGCCCAAACAATATACTCAATTGGCTCAAATGCACCACAGATTATGGCACTCAAAATGGTGGTTAACCTAATATGATTTCTACTCTTTTATGTGTTGAATTCGTGTATCAGGTCCACAGGTCGGAAGCCCGGTTGAGTAGATGAAAATCAAGTATGATTATGTGCCTCAAATGTGGGTGTATAGAGTGTGTGTATATTGATTTGTCCCATAGAAAGTATCTCTTTTTTCTTATTTTTTTATATGCGGGGGTGAGGTGGATGAAGGTGGCAAACAAGACAAACAACTCTATCCTAGGGTTTATGCAAACACCTAAGTAGATTAGGTCTTGGTTATGATTGTGACGAAATGAACTAGTGGGGGGGAATGTGGGGGACACCTACAGAGTACTCTACCCGCACTTTACTATGATCTACCGCACTTGGATCTCCATGCTAGGGTACCTGCAAGATAGTAGATCAAAGACAAGTAGGGTTAGTGCTATGTAAATGCAAAGAAATGCAATAAATAATAAAGTAAATTCTGTTGCCTCCCCAGCAACGGCGCCAAAATGGTTGGGCATGTTTCACGTGTTAGAAATCGGGGTTACAAGTAACCCATCGTCGTAGTTGCAAAACACGTCAATCAGATAAAATTTATACTGAAGCTCCAAGGAAGTCCTAGGTCGAACACTGGGAGGCGACGTTTACTTTACGTGAAAATCGCGCTTCGATTCATTTCTTTTTGGTGTTTTAGGGTTTTGTAATTTTTTTTGTATTTTTCCCAGAAGAAACAAGCAAACGTATCACAAGATAGAGATGTGGAATGAAAATGGTATATATATCAATCTAATGTCTATCACAATCTATCATGAAAGCATAAAAAGAGAGGGGGTGAGAGGAAATCTCCTGAATCGGCTGTTCGGTGAGACGACGATGCCTAGCAGAAGCTCGGATGAAGGAGGTGAGGAGCAGGACGATGGAGGTTAGGTGTAGGAGGACGTTGGGTTGAGGAAAGCTTCGGCGTGGCTCCGGAATGGAGGTGAGAAGACGGAGGTGATCTGCTACCGGAATGGAGGTGTGAGGATAGCTCCAATGCAACCTATGAAGGGAGATGGGAAGATGGAGGAGTATTTGGTGGGGCAGAGGTTCACTACACTAATAGGTGCCTTGAGAACAAACTCTAATGGAGCATTGGTAGGCTTGCTAGAGCTTGGGAGTAGGTGGGAGTAGAGTAGGTAGTGATGGCTTGGAAGGGAGGAGGTGTAGGTCCTTTTATAGTGGAGGAGAAGAGGCAAAAATAGGTATGGGACCATTAGTGACATTCAGACCATCACTAGAAACATCGTTGTAGGCAGCTCATGCCCATTGGTGCCCATAGCTGGCTTGTAATGAATTACCGACGGCTGTAAGCATTGCTGTAAGTCCAGCTCATGCGTCGCTATAGATCCAGCCCATGCATAGCTGGCGCTGCGCTCCCCCGCCCTTTGCCACGCACGCGCGCACCCATGTGCTGGCACTGTCTTGTGCGCAGGTGCTCTAGGGCATGTGCACCTGCACTGTTGCACGCGTGCAGTGCCGCGTGCATGCACTGGGCGACCTGGGCTGCACCATGTGGTGCAATCTGTGCTGTCCATTTTCTTCCTATTGTTGGGGCAGCTACAAAGGTCGGATTGAGTCAATTTTCGTGCCATTAGGCTGCAATCATCGACCCGAACCCATCCACGTAGTTGGATTTGTCATTTGAAGCTCTAAATTATCTCTCCTAGTCCCTTGGCCGATGATCTTCCTCGGACTGCATATGGTGCTACGGGACTCCAATCAAGGCGATTTCAGAGGCGTTGGACTCCAATCGTCGTCTTGATCAGATTCGTATGGTCAGAGCATCAATGCGAGGCTTCAAAATAAATATTCTTCTCTCTTAACCAGGAAAAGGATGTAATTAACCTAAATTTTATCCATACGGTCGGATCGTTAATCCGAGGCTCCGAAATAAATATTCTTCTCTCCTAACCACAGAAAGGACGCAGTTAACCTAAATTTTTTACAACTACTCTAAATGTAGAATGATGCATGCTATACAATATTTATAACATGAAATGCAAATCTAAGCCTAAGAACATGCATGAATAGGAATTTTACCCTCAATAAATGTGTTCACATAAATCTTGCTATTGCAAGAGTTTGACCTTGAGATTTGCGACAATGTGGGAAAACAGAATGTGGTAGCTGATCACCTATTTCTCCTTCCTTCTGACATTATCAACCCTTCCGGACCCATTACTGAACATTTTCTCGATGAGCACCTCCTGACTATCAATGCGAGACTTCCATGGTGTGCTGATGTAGTAAACTACTTGGCATCACATCATATTCCGTCCCATTGGCCTAAAGCCAAGAAGGACAAATTACTTTCCGATGCCAAGTAAAACTTCTGGGAAGACCCATATCTCTTCCGCATTGGTGCTGATAAGATCATCTAATGATGTGTTTTGGAAGTGGAAATTCAGGATATTTTGTCCTTCTACCATGACTAGGCCTGCGATGGACACTTCTCTGGTCATAAAACCTCAACAAAAGTCCTCCAGTGCGGCTTCTATTGGCGCATGATTTTCAAAGACGCATACAATCACTATAAGGCATGCACTTGTTGCTAGACCGTAGGCAGCATGAGCCGTTGTGATGTGATGCCCTTGAGGCCAATTCTCGTATGCAAAATCTTCAATATATGGGGGATTGATTTTATGGGACCCTTCCCTGTTTCGGACTACTTCGAATACATTCTTCTCGTTGTTGACTACGTGTCCAAATGGATTGAAGCCATTCTGACTTGAACCAACGATCATAAGGTGGTTATCAAATTCATTCATCAGAACATCTTTTCTCGGTTCAGGATTCCACGTGCCATAATCTCCGATGGAGGGACCCAATTCAAGAATGCTCAGCTCAGATCACTGATGACCAAGTATGAAGTGTCACATAGGATCTAGACTCCTTATCACCCCCAAACTAACGGTCTAGCTGAGCTATCAAATCGGGAGATCAAGAAAATCCTCCAGGTTATGGTTCGACCTGATAGGAAGATTGGTCATCTCAACTTTCGAAAGCTTTGTGGGCTTATAGGACCGCCCACAAAACCCAATTAGGCATGTCTCCCTTCAAATTGGTGTATGGAAAAGTGTGTCACCTCCCCATCGAATTGGCGCACAAAGCCTATTGGCAATACGTAACTGCAATCTCGATCGTTCTAAAGTAGGAACCCACAGAAAGCTTCAAATGAGAGAGATCGATGAACTACGCCATGATGCATATGAGAACTCGCAAATTTACAAAGAGCGGATTAAGGCTTTCAAGACAATTACATATCCAGAAAGATCTTTATCCCTGGTTAGAAAGTTCTACTCTTTGATGCCAAATTCAAATTGTTCCTAGGAAAACTCAGATAAAAATGGATTGGACCATACCTTGTCTGACAAATCTTTGGAAATGCAGCTGTCAAAATCAGTCAACTCAGCCATGATTTAGAACCCTTTGTCGTGAACGGTCAGAGACTCAAACCGCTCATTGAACTCACCGATACAAACTTGGCTGAGGTATCTTTTACCCTCCATTCTCCCTGAGCTCATTGCACTCGACTGATGATGTTAAACTCAGCACTTAACGGGAGGCAACTCGTCATTTTGAAAAACCTGAAACCCTTCCTAACACATCTTATGCTGAACTCATATTGCACTTTAGGGTTCATCCATTAGAACAGCCGACTCCATCTCTGGTACCCGTACCCGAGCTTGAAATCATCCGCAATAGTCACCCCGACCCATTCACCCACCCAACACCTGTTCTAATGAATGATATAAGCTGACCTTGAACCCACCTAATTTACAATGAGGGCATTGCAAATCGTAGGCATGGGGGGGTATTAAAGTGCAAAATGCCATGAAAATCACTTCACAAGAAAGGGTTTCATAAAGAAAATCACATATTCCAAAAAACCAAAAAAATAAAAAATTGAAAAAGAACAAAAATAGGAGAGGGGAGGAAATTTTGAATGGATTGCATATCATTTTTTAGGAGAAAAAAAGGGGAGATAAAAATGTCAAAAAGGAGCACAAT
Organism: Thalassia testudinum; assembly: GCA_037157565.1. NCBI lineage: Eukaryota > Viridiplantae > Streptophyta > Magnoliopsida > Alismatales > Hydrocharitaceae > Thalassia > Thalassia testudinum. Next base: position 140,163,105 of record JAZHRO010000063.1, read on the forward strand.
TTGAAAACAAAAGAAAAAGAGATAGTCATTAGTAAAAGATTAAGGAATTGACTTAGTTCTAGACCAAATCAAAAGAAAGAAAATGAAAGGCAAAAAGTGTTAAAGAAACAAAAAAAAAGGATTAGTAGGAACGCTGATTTTAGGCCTCTTGGGCTATGATCCTAGGCTTAAAAATTCAAGTATCCGGTAAGATCTGGATAGTCCTCAAGTAGTTGGGGAAAATGCGAAGCTTAAGTATTAGGTCTAAGGCTTAGGAATTATTCGACCTCGTTAACTGACCTCTAGTTTGCAGGACTCAGTAACCTAAGCACCCCAATCCACACACAGCCTGGTTCAGTGCGCCTAACTATCAAAATCACGCAAATGCGTTAAATCTATTCTGAAAAAAAGTTACCTAGATTAGGAGCAACTGATCAACACAAGTTGATTTGGATGAGTTCCCGACGCAGAGAGGCGGGAAATTCCCCTCAAAGATGCACAATAACATATCATCTCCTCTGTGCTTATCTCCTAGGATATCTAAATATCCTACTGGGGGCATGTAAGCACCTTGTGCTGGTTCCGATGCCATGGGTGACATTATCTCCAAATGTTGATTGTAGGGTCTGGATTTAGTTATAGAATGCCATGGGCAGGATTATCTAGAAATCTCGAAAGCCAGGGTTTTGGGGGTTGCCATGGGTGGTGATATCTTGAAGCATCGATTGCCAGGGACCCTGCGATGATTGATGGTGGGAACTAAGAATCCGATACAAATCGTGTTGTAAGGCTAATCTGAATCTAGAAATAAAAAGAAAAGAGAGAGAAAACTCTCCAAAAACAAAGCCAAGTTCTTCTATCTCTCTCTGACAAAAGAGCACTGCAAACTGAACCTGGATTAAAACATGTTACAAGCACGGGTGCTTTAACCGCGGAGTTCAACGAACCTTAGGTTACTTCCTGTGGGCCTTAGAAACCTTCATAGTGGACTGAGGCCAGAGCTGGTTAGGTTTGAATCTTGGTTGGTACTTAAGTACCTCTAGGCCTACTATCGGCATTCTAACCTAATCTACAAAAAGGCACACATCAGAGTTTTTAAGCATCAAAAGACATATGCTCTAGAATCAAAGTTAATACCTTGAAATTTTGCTAAGGAACTGGCAAAAGCAAGGCATAGGGGTATGATGAGAACACCATCATGAGCCATAACTAGCTCATTTTGATCCAATTATGTCAGTAAATGCTCCCACATAACTACCATAGAGTCATAAGTCATTAAATAATCATTCTGAGGGAAAAATAAGAAACTAGGGTTAAAACTGCAATTTTACCAGCATATCATCAATGCAGTACAATCACGGGTTTTCCTTGGGATTAATTAAGGGTTAAATGGTTCTAAAAGATGAACAAGTGGGTTAGAATAATCAAAATAGGGTTTGCACATATTCTGATGATTAAATGACTTTTGAAACCCTAAAAATAGACCTGCATTGTTTCAAAAGAAAAAAATAGACCCGCTTAATTAACTGAGGTTCTTGTCATGATAAAATTCACCTAAACCCTGTAAAATTCATAGAAAAATATTCTCTAGGGTTTGAAACCTTCAATTTGACCATCAAAACCCATTTTGACTCAAAACAAAGTCTCAGACAGATATTTGCCTTAATTTAGATTTTTACATAAATTGCCAACACAAACAAAGTCAAAACCAAAGTCCAACTTCACCAATGGATTCCTTAGGTCCAAATTAGGTTTGTACCAAAATTTGGACCCAAGATGTGTTTGTCTTGACCTAGTTTGCAACTTGGTTATGTCTAATTACATTTTGTCCATTAACTTTCAAAATCTTTTCAAATAGACCCCTAAATTTGTCGTCGTTCTCACAAAAAGGCCCCTGCCACCATTAAAACCTATTCCTACTTACTCTGGTGACCTTAATTTGGAATGAACTCCTTAATTTCTTGGCGAATCCCTTTCAAATTTGAAAGAGAAGTTCATCAAGAAATTCCCTTCCTTTTGAACCCAATCCCACACCCTAAAACTTACCAAATCTCTCAGGCAAATGCATGACAAATTTGGGTATCAAAGATTTTCCCAACTTCGATGAGCTTTCCAAGATTGGGAAGCTTGCTACCCAAGCCTAAAACCTCCTCCTGAGGTCTATAAAAAACCTTTTGATCATGCCATCCTCTTCACACTAGAAATCGGCCAAGATTCCCCCTTAATTCTTCTCTCTCTCTCTTAGTCGAAAACTCCTCGATGTCCGACGAGCCCCTTCGTCCATATTTGTCCTCCGTTTGCAATACCAGCAAGGGAGACATCTTCCTCGCTTCTTCCCACGTTGAGCCGTACCAACCGATGCCCTAACCTCCCTCTTCCTCATTGTTCCTCTCTCTCCGAAGCTATTCTCTTCTCCAGCACCAGCAACACCATAACCGACGTTGCCTCTGCCCTACTTCATCTTCTAGCAACCCAGATTGATGCCTCATCTTCCACTCTTTGTTTTCAGACATTCGCAACTCCATTTCGACTACCGACTCGCCTTACCACCCTCCATCTTCCACCTCACCGGCTTATCTCCAGCGAGTTCGCATGGCCACTATGCTCCACCAACCTGGCCGCCATTCATCCCTACACCTCCACCATATCTCAGAGAGAAAAAGCCCTCTGGTAATCGAGGCTATTAGCCTCTCCTCAATGCCACCGAACACACCCACTATAACGCACATAGTCCGACTCTGCCACACACGCACGGACCTCGCCATGCCACACAACCTCCACCATTGCACTCGCTATGGTTTGGCGAAGGTCCTGAGCAAGTTTAATTGAGTTGCGAGTCCGTTTGCTTGATTTCAGGTGTGCCACCTCCTTCGCCATTGACAAAAAGATTTAAGAAGCCTTGAGCTCGCTCCAGGCCTTGTTTGCCCCAAGTAGAATTCCCAGGTTGCATGGAAACAACACACGAACTCATCCAGGTGGTCAATTGGATGCATTGACCACGCTAGCTGAGGCAATTGGAGGAAGATGTGCTGCTGCAGAGAAGCGAGAGAAGCGGGAGCTGATAGTCCCACATCGGAAATAGATGAAGCGGCAGAGGCGCATAAGTTGAATTCCTACTATAGCCTAAACGCCTCGAAACATGGGGTAAGGTCCCTCTCACCCACACACACCTGTGCCTCTTCTGTGACACATCGCCTGCGGACCTGGTGCACCCGACCTGGCTAAGCCATCTCTCCTTAGCTGCAACCACGGCCACAGCCCTGGGCCTAGGTACGTGCCTACCCGATTACCCGACTATACCCTGAAGAGCCCTGGGAGGGTAGAGCCTAAGAGGAATGAAAGAGAGAGAGATTGCACGAGTAGGGGGAGGGTTTTGCTCCTGGTGAAACCTGGCTGACACTTAGCCGAATTCAAGAAGCCTTCTCCTCTGTGTGTGTAAAGAGAAGGAGAAGGACAAAGAGAAGAAGAAAAGAAGGCCTAACCAGCAGAGAAAGAGAGGAGAAGGCTTGAGCAGAAGAAGAAGAAATAGAGAAAGAGGAGAAGAAAAGAGGCCTTCCCCCTCTGTGTGAGGAAGAATAGAAGGTGCCACATAGGAAGTGAAGAAGAACAAGGAGAAAAGAAGAAGAAGAACAGAGAAAGAGAAAGAAGCTGAGAGACCCTTAAGTCTCTAGCACTTTAGCATAAACTATTTAAGCTGTCTGATATCATTTGATTAACATCTATTTGAGGCTTCGATTTAACTATTATTTTTGAAAGTAATTGACGATTTTAATCACCATTTTACTCCATTCTTTTTGTATATTGATCCTGACATTATTTTTATTGCAATCTTTATTCTTGATTTAAATTGTGATCTTGTGCTTTGAATTTCATATTGCTCCCTATGTTCGACTTCGAAACCTTTTCAAGTAATAAAATTTATTTGTTTGAGCACTATTTGGCTATACTACAACGCGATAATTTTAAAACACCAATCTAGCGAGTGAACACAAATGTTCCGTAGGGACATGTGAAGGTGATTTTCTCTTGATCTTCTACTTGATTGTAGCCAGAATAGCCATCCAAGAAACATAAGAATTGTTGGCCGGTTAGTCTTTCTAGGATTTGATCAATGAAGGGAAGTGGAAAGTGGTCTTTCTTGGTTGCACTATTCAGCTTCCTGTAGTCAATACGGACTCTCCAAGTGGAAGCTATGTAGGTTGGAATCAATTGCTAATAAATGCTAGTTTATCATCATTCTTATGCATTAAAAACAAACCTAGCTCTTAGGATTTTGCTCTGCAAATGAGTTTTTGGGCTGCATTTAGGCAATAACTAGGATAGGCATGCATTGCCTTTTTTTTTGTTGTTTTAATGTGTTTTTGTGAGTGTTAGGGATGAACAGATATACAGATCCCTAAAACCCTAGCACTCAAGAAGGCAAATGGTGAATGAGGAGCTCAAACTAGCTGGAACTTAGCTTGATCTAGCTCACCACACTGGAATCTAGCTCACTTGGACTAGGGTTAGCTCATCCTAGCTCCATTCAGCTAATCTTAGCTAAATGGTAGCTCAAGAGAGCTCATCTTAGATCATGTCAGCTCAGATCCAGCTCAACTTAGTTGAGTCTAGCTCATCTTAGCTCCTACTTGTCCACAGGGAGCTCTAGCTAGCTCAGCTGAGTTGACTGAAGTTCACCCCAGCTCAGATCCAGCTATATCCAACTCCACTCAACTCCAGCCAGCTAAAGAAGAATTCATCCCAGCTCAAGAAGCTCAAGTCCAACTCCCGGGGACTCAGCTTAGATCAACTTGGTTGAGCTAAGCTACCTTAGCTTTCTCAACCAGCTCAATCCACCCTGGGAGCACTAGACCAAGCTCACCTCAGCTCCATTCAATAGAAGCCAACTCACTTTAGATTGGATTAGTAGCTAGAAAGAACTAGCAAGCTAAGCCAGCTAGAGTAGCCCCATGTTGACCTCTTCAGTAGCTGCCAACTCCACTTCAGCTCCAATTCCTCAGATCCAACTCCTCCATCCATACCCTAGCTCCAACACCTCCCCTTCTACTCCACTATTAGCTAAGCTAGTTTAGCTTAGCTTAGCTTAGCTATGCTCCAGCTCCGTTGGCTTTTACCACCTAAAAGCCCTACCTAACAACTCCACCAACTAGCTCCACCTAAGCTCCACATAAGCTAACCCTACTTCCACCTCACCTTAGTGCCAACCTAGCCTACCCACTACCTCCAAAAGACACCAAAAAGTGGTGCCAAAACCACCCTAACTACCCTCCTTGTTGGCGCCACTTTTTCCCTCCAAAACCCCCTTCATCTCCACCACACATCTTCCCTTAAACCCATCACCATCCACATAATCCCCCCTTCTTGAAGCATAGAAGTTGGCACCAACCCATGGCATGTCTCCATGGTTGGCGCCACTTTTAGGTGTCCCTTGGCCACCGATAACTACCCCTCTTATACCCCTTAGGTGGCGCCAACTATCCTTAGCCCTAGGATCACCTAATTGCCTCCATCTTCCCATCTTAGCCCTCCATCTCAAGAGTCACCTTAACCCCTCATCCTACCCAATAAAAAGTCCACTACCCACCACCATTCAAACCATCCTTGGCTAGCAAATTTCCTCTCATACTCTACTTAGAGCCTACGCCTAAGAGAGAAGAAGAAGAAGAAGATTAAGGGGATATTCTGTCCCTTTGGTGCCCTTCCCCTGTTCCCTTCTCTCTTGAGTCCATGCCAGCCAAAGGAGGAGCCAGGCAAGAAAGACCTTTGGATGAGGTCTTGAAGGTGGTCCATGCCCCCTTGAAGGTTCCTTACTTCAACTCAACTAATTAAGTTAATTTTACTTAATTATGAGTAGAGAAAAGTCACTTAGGTTAACTCGAAGTTGTGTTGATTAGTAGTATTGGGTTGAATTAACCTAACATTTTAGAAAATTTTTATTGGTTGAGTCTAGGTCATTCGCTGGAAGGTATAATTCATTCTAAATTCACTAGTTATCTTTTATTTTTCTTTATAAGTATAGGAGGTATATTTAAGTTAATTATGCAAGCATGAATTTTGCTAAAAATTGGTTAAAATGGAATAACAAGCAAAATCCCATATGAATTCTCATTTTCAACATTTAAAAACATGTAAATTTTCTATTTATTTCAAATGATTTAAGGCAATAAGAGTTTCTTTAGTCAACATATCCCTTAATACAAAATTTAAGAGAAAAAAAAATTAAAATATAATGAGAAAAATTAATTATTTTCCTTATTCTTCAACCTCTCTTCTTTCTCTTTTTCTTTTTATCTTCTTTTTCTTTTATTTCTTAATATCTTTCTCTTGTTCTCTTTCTCTCTCGATCTCTTTCTTCACTTCTGCTTTCTCTTCTGCTCCTGCCCTTCTTCTTCTTCCTTATTCTTCCTTAGCTTTCGTTTACTTCTCTTTATCTTCTCTTTATTCTTTCTCTTATATTTTCGAGCTCTTTCCTTTTTCCTTTTTTTTTTTTCTTTTCTGCCTTCCTTAGCTCTTTAGTGCTTGCTCAGCCTTCTCCTTGTCTCTACGATTTCTTCTATCATCCTTAGCCTTCTTTCTTTCCTTTCCTTAGCCTTCTTAGCTTCTTAACCTTAGCACTTCTTCCTCTGAACCTTCCTTCCTTAACCTTCTGAACCAAACCAGGTTTTTCTCTTCAACCAAAAATTGGTTTCTAATTTGCGGCTTAGACTTTTTGGAGATACGTAGCACCCTTTGTAGGGTGGGACCAGACCCTACTAGGTCCTCACCTGGTTCAATTATGGTTCGGTTTATTTCTGGTTCAGAGTTTCAAGCCAAATTGGCTCACGCCTCCCAGGCTCACCCTCCCAAGGCCAATCACACACACACGCCCACTCGGGCGCACACCCACAGGCGCACTCACCCACACACACACACGCATGCTCATTCGTAACTGGTATCCATGTGCCGAGCGCTGACGACTGAAGGGCGTAGTTAACAAATACCTTTTATACTAAGGTGCCCGCTCAAGAATTTCCAATATAGGACTATACTTTCCCCCTCCAGATCCAACTTCAAATGTCAATTTCTCCCTACACACAACTCCAAATCAAGTGATTCAAAGTTTGATGGAGAGCTCTAAGATAGTTCTACAGGATTTTTCAATCAATTTTAGGTTAAGGAAATGTTTTCCTCTTCGATTTGAAGAGTGAATCCATGGGGTTTCTACAGGTTTAATATGCTGGAAATGGTTTTAAACCTACTGTGTCTATAGGATGGACTTTCCAGCTTATCTAAGAGTCTAAAAAGGTTATATAGGTGATTCTACAATTGCTATGTGGACTTCCAAGCTCTTGAAGCTTCAGAAGCACGGGGAAGCTCAAAGCTTCACTGAAAGCTTCAGAGAACAAAATTTTAAACTCTAAAAGGTGCAACAGACAATTAAGGACATTTCTAATTAATTCAAATAGACTCTAAGGAATGTAACAAGCTCGTTTGAGTAGGAATTGCAATCAAATCTCATCCAAAATCCATTGTCGATAGTTTGGGTTCAAAAACAACCCAAACTGGCCGTAATTGAAATCTAATCAAATTAACCATCAAAGCTTATCCAATTCAATTTAAAATCGTTCAACTAAATCTCAGAATCAATTCAAGATCATCAATTATTCTTATTGAACTAAAAATCAAAGCATCAGACTCAATTTCGACTAGAAAGCTTCCAGATTTGACTTTCTATTTTGAATCTTTTCTCAAAGAATGAAAGCCTCAAATAGCATCCTCTCAATCATAGGAACATTCTTAGACCCTTTAATAGGTATTTAAACTTAGGATTCTAGGGTTTCAGGCTCATCGCCAGAACTCTAGAAGGGTTTGTTCGATCGAGGAATTGGAAGGTTACTACACTGATCTGAAGACATGAATAGCTTCAGTGCACTGTCATTAGCCCATAGTTGTGGGCTATTTAAGTATTTAAGTGCCTAGATATTAGGTTAATTCTAACATTTATTTAGCATAAAATAGGATGTAAATAAATTAATTCATATTTCTAATTCAATTACATAATTCATGCATCTTATTCATATTTAAATGCATTTAGAATTAACTTAGAATTGCATTAGTTAACTAATTAGGTACATTGCATGCATTAATTTAGGTTAACATAAAAGTTGAGGGTTTGTATATAAATAACCATAATATTTTATCATTATTTTTTATTCTTCTTCTACGTGCAACGGTTGTAGCTGCCACAGTGAAGAACCCATTCAAGGAGGAGCAGATGTGTTGGATCTGGTTGGGCAGCTGATTTCAAAAGAGAGGAGTAGGCAACCGAGCTCACAATGCCTCCACCACCGACCCACCACTATGCAGAGAGATCTTCCCTCTTCCATTCCACACTGCCGGCCTCAACTGTGGCGACGAGTCTCCACCACCGTGGGCGTGTGGTGTGACAGGCCACACCTCCATCCGGAGCTCGTCCGCATTACCTTGAGCACCTCGCCGTGCACCGCCCTCGCCGTCGTCATCAACAACCATCGCCGCAGCCACTGTGCAATCACCTTCTCAGTCAGCTAAGACATTCGGGAAATTTCCCGAACGTCTGAAGCCACCACCCCACTCCAGCAGCAACCACCGTCCACCTACTTCACCTCCAGCACCTGAACCGCAACCTCACCCACTCACTCCCGCATGCCTCCAGTCGTACGCAAGGCGTGCACAGCCTGCAGCGCCTCACCACTTACGCCCGCTCAACTTCCGCCTGCAGCCGCACCCTCACAACCACACTCGCCCGCTCGCCTCCCGCCTGCAGTCTAATCGCTCACTAACGCATCCACTCCAGGCCACGCATGCCCTCCTCCCGCGCCTGCAGCACCGGCTCTCACCGCCAACAGAGCGTGCACCCATGCCCTCCAGCTTTCGCGTGCACCCACCTTTGCACCCACGCCAGCTGTAGCGCTTCCGCCAACAGAGCGAGCACCCATGCCTCTATCCAGCTGCCGCACCGGCTCTAGCCCTCACTCGCATGCTTGCAGCAGGACCGGTGATAGCGAAAATACGCGATTTGTTAAAATACGTCGTTGTAACGCGTAAATCCGCTTTCGCTCTTAAATTTATAATCCTAGATAGGGGAGTATCTAGGGTCGTCCAAGGAGGCCAAATGTTTGCAATAGTGATTCTCTTGCTAGGAATATAAATCTCAACTTTCTTTTTGGTATTTTTCAATATATCATTTTTTTATTTTTAAACTAAGGCAACATGCGAACTGATGGCGGGAAAAGTGTTTACACTTCGAATTAAAATACTACTTTTAGGTGACAAGCAGAACCTCTCCCTAAGCTCACTCTAGGCAAGTGGAGGCCTAGAATAATTAGGGAGAGGGAGTGAAGAATGCTGAAAATAAGCTAATAGAAATGCAAACAAAAAAATTGCAAAGAAGGCAACTAGATAATTGATAAAGTGTTTTATAAAAGGCCTAGTAGAGGAAAGCTTGTACTACTAGAAAATTGCAAATAAGAAAATAAAACACAAATCCTCTAGATAGATGGTGAAGAAGAGGGCTTCTTGCTCCAAGGTTGGTGTCTCCCAAGCTTGAAAAGAATCCTTCAACTCCTTCCTTGCAGAACTCCGCCAAGGTGATGACCTCCAAGGCAAGCCCTAAGGGGGCGTGCCCTAAGTTTCTCTCCAAGGGTGGATGTCCACCCTAAGCTTTGCTCCTTTTCCTGGCCGTCCTCCTTGAAGTGGGAGAGTCCTCCTCCTTGGCGTGGCTCAAGTTGAAGAGAGTGGGGAGAAGAAGGCACCAAAAGGGCTGGTGATGTGCCCCTTTAATCTCCTTCTCTACTCCTTCTTCTTGGCTGTAGGTATAGGTGGTTTAGGTAGAAAATATACTAAGGGAGGATGCCCCAAAATGGTGGTAGGTGGTGGCTTTTTATAGAATAGGATGGGGGGTTAAGGTGCCCCTTGAAATGGAGGGCTAGGATGGAGGGATGAGGGTGGTTGGTGATCCTATGGCTAGGGTGAGTTGGCGCCAACCCAAGGGGTGTTAAAGGGGGTGGTTATGGTGGTGTTGGTGTCTTTTGGTGGTGGAGAGACACCACCATGTTGGCTCCAACATGGGGTCTTCTAGAAGGGGGGTTAGGTGGATGGTGGAGATGGGTTCAAGGGAGATTGTGTGGTGGAGATGAGAGGAGATTTTGGAGGGAAAAGTGGCGCCATTAAGGGGTGGTTATGGGTAGTTTTTGGTGCCACTTTTAGGTGTCTTTTGGAGGTGGTGGGTAGGTTAGGTTGGTGCCAAGTAGGTTAGCTTATGTGGAGCTTAGGTGGAGCTAGTTGGGTGGAGTTGGTAGGTGGATTTTTGGGGTGGTACAAGCCAAGGAAGTTGGAGCATAGTTAAGCTAAGCTAAGCTAAGCTAAGCTAGCTTAGCTAATGGAGGAGTAGAGGAGAAGGTGTTGGAGCTAGGGTTTGGAGGGAGGAGCTGAGGAGAAGTCTGGAGCTGAAATTTGGAGCTGGTTGCTACTGAAGAGGCTGGCATGGAGCTATTCTAGCTGGCTTAGCTTACTCATTCTTTGCTAGCTACTAAGCCGAGCTAAGGTAAGCTAGCTTCTACCATACTGAGCTAAGGTGAGCTGGGTCTGGTGCTCCCGGGGAGAATCAAGCTGGTTGAGGCAGCTAAGGTAGCTTAGCTCAACTGAGTTGAGCTAAGCTGAGTCCCTGTAAGCTGGACTTGAGCTTCCTGAGCTGGGATGAATTCTTCTTCAGCTGGTTGGAGCTGAGTGGAGCTGGATGTAGCTGGATCTGAGCTGGGGTGAACTCCTGTCAACTTAGCTGAGCTAGCTAGAGCTCCCTGTGAACTAGTGGGAGCTGAGGTGAGCTAGACTCAGCTAAGTTGAGCTGGATCTGAGCTGACTTGAGCTAGGGTGAGCTAAGGTGAACTCTCTTGAGCTGCCATCCAGCTGAGATTAGCTGAATGGAGCTGGGATGAGCTAACCCTAGTTCAAGTAAGCTAGGTTCCAGCTATGGTGAGCTGGGTCAAGCTGGGTTCGAACTAGTCTGGGCTTCTCCTTCACCAATTGCCTTCTTGAGTGCTGGGGTTTTAGGGATCTGTGAATCTATACATCCCTAACACTCACAAAAACACATTAAAACAACAATAAAAAAATGCAATGCATGCCTATCCTAATTTATGCCTAAATGCAGCCCAAAAACCCGTTTGTGGAGTAAAATCCTAAGAGCTAGGTTAGTTTTAAAGCATAAAAATGATGATAAACTGGTGTTTATCACACCCCCATGCTTATCTTTTGCTAGTCTCTTAGCAAAACATTAAATTTTTTTTGGAAAATGGAATTTTTGGGAAATCTAATTTTTTTGACTTTTGAAGAGAAAAAGAGATTAAGGGACCTTGGTAGATTAAAACACAGGAGATACGGGATTTGTTGAAGATAAACATCAGGATTTGTTTTTGGATCCAACCATTAGATAGAACGGGATCAATATATCCTCAGAAAATTCACAAATTAACCCCTTGTTAATTCAGATGACTTGAAATGTTTGTTTTTAGGATTTTTCTGGCTCGTGAATCTGATTCGCAACTTGCAAATTCCTTTAAAACCTTGTGTCGGTGCTTGTGAAAAGCCAACTTTAATAAGGACGTGTTATTATTATTATTATTTTTTTTTTCTCCCCCATGCTTATTTTTAGCTTAGTCTTACAACAGATGTGTCGGTATCATCATTCCCATTACCATTCCTCGAGGGGGCTCTGGCGCCAGTACTTCGGGATAGCACTATCCATGACACCACCCAGGAGCTCACAACCCCAAAACACGATGCGGTGAAAAGGGGCGCTCCAAGCAAACTCAAGCTCTTGCTCCGACGCTATAGGTAGAGCACAATCCAAGACACTTGAGCTGCTAAAATGCGCTTTAATACTCCGTCTAAAGATATGAAATATAGATATAGAGTAGCGCCGAGGTGGTAACATGTCGACATCGCATCCTTAAAGAAGGTATTTTCCTTCTTCTCGGCGGTGGGAACTCAAACCAATGATCTGCTTCAGACTTTTACTAAATCCAAACAAGGAAGCTTTTCAATTTTTTTAGTTGTTTTTAAGTGTTGGCTTGTGTGTGAAAATTGACACAAGAAGTTTCTTGAGACCCGCAAGTTTTTGAATCAGAAACTAAGTCAAATACTTTCCATATTACAAAATAGGATCAAGTCACCTGAACTATCATGAGTTCAGGTGGAATTTTAGAGAAGGATATCTGATCTAGTCTAAAATAGACCCTGGAATTCTAATGATCAGATCCATATCCTCATCCTTAGTTTGTTAAAGATTAAATCCCATTGTACCAGAAGTGAATTTTACGACCTTAGTCCCGATTTCAAAATTTTTCCTCAAAAAGTTTTCAACATTTTTATTTTTTTGGGTATGCAAGCAGGAAATAAATTAAATAAAATTACATGTTTTTAGGTTTTAAACATCCTAAATCGATAGTAAAAATTTAAAAACACCCCCCATGCTTAAGATATGCCATGTCCTCATGCATTAGGAGGGAAAAGGGATCACCTTAGTGAAGAACGGTCGAGTTTAGGATGAATAAAACCTGGAAAAAGAAGAAAAAAGGGAAAGCAAGAAAAAAAATGATGGGTTACCTCCCATCCAGTGCTATCTTTTACGCCATTCAGCCGGGCGTGAAGGTATGCACAGAAGACGGAAAATCATGTAAATAATTGGACACTTGGATGCCCGCAAAAAAGGTGTCTTCGTCTAGATCCCTAGAAAATTGATTAGAAATAATATTGGGATCAAAGTGAGATGGAAATTGATAAGTGTGGCCCGAGTCTGGCCATGGTTTTAATTCAGGTTGGGTGCCAAACTCGGGCGGGGTTGGTGGCAGGTCCGTAAGAAAGGGGTCGGGGAAGGAATGGTGAGTTAGTGTGGAAAAATTAGGTGCGTGAATAGTGGGTGGGTTAGGGGGGGTATCAGGAACAAAGTTGGAGTCAAGACAAGTTTCCGGATCACAGATCTCGCCGACCACTGAGTCTGAATCAGAGTCCTCAAAAAAACTGTGGTCGGTAAGGGTATCTATTAACATTGTCTCCTCCACCATATTAGAAATTTCAGTATCTGAGTCCTCAAAGAAGTTATCATTATGGAATCTCCTGGAGGATTTAAAAATATCTAAGGTGATAGTTTGGCCTGCACAGTTGATATCCATTTTGCCTATGTGGCAATTGATATTTTCCTTTGCAGTAGCCAAAAAGGGGCGTCCAAGGATTATCAGGGAGTCCAGTAATGATTCGGGTACCTCAATGTCAAGAACCAGAAAGTCTGCAGGGAAGACACAATTCTGGACCTTGACTAATACATCCTCGACAATCCCACGAGGTTTGATTGTAGATCGGTCGGCTAATTGCAGGGTAACCTCGACGGGTTTTAATTCACCGATCTGAAATTCTTCGAATAAACTTGTGGGAATAATATTTACAGAGGCACCAAGATCAAGGAGGGTGCGATTAAATGTAGTGTCATCAATAATTACAGAAATTAAAGGGGCCCCCGGATCTTTCATCTTAGGAGGCAGCTTACTCTGTATGGCAGAGCTTACTGTCTCCGAAAGATGCACCTGTCCTAGATTTTTGGCCTGCCTTTTAGGAGTACAAATCTCCTTTAAAAATTTAGCATAGGCAGGTATATATTTAATGGCATCTAGGAGAGGGATATTGATATGAACTTGCCCAAATAGCTCCATGAGTTCTTCTATAGTGGGCTCAGATTTCTTTCTTTTGTTGGTGGTAGGGTAGAGAGCTTGTGGGAAAGGGATAGGAATCTTGTCTTGAGATTTTTGTTGTTCTTGTTCCTCCTGATGGGGAGGTGGGGAGTCAACTTGCACATGTATCTTACCAGGTTCGTGCGAAGGCTCGGGGTCAGTGGTGGTTTTCCCACTCCTCAAGGTAACTGCATGTGCAGTCGGATTATTATTTGGAGGAGGTGGGGGGCCCTGTGATTGCAGGAACCTGGGCGGCTGCTGAGGTGGATTAGGAGGCTAATTTGGATAATGCGGATTTCTGCCCATATAATGGTTCCCTTGGTGATTGGGATTGGGTATGGGTTGGGACGGAAGATGTCCTACAGGTCTTTGCGTGGGAGCAACCCCAATCTGATTGTTCAGATTTGTGATGTTGCGGGTTACTTCCGTCATTTTTGTTTGCATATCCTGCAGGGTCCGTAGCATCTGGGCATTGATATCTTGTTGGGATGGCCCAGGATGGAAATTTGGATTCGACCCATACCCATTAAAATGATATGGTTGGGAGGAAACTTGATTATTCCAGGAGTAGTTCGGGTAATTTTTCCAATTGGAAGAATTTTTAAAGGGCTCCTGGATGGCAGAAATATTTTGGGTGGGGTTAAGATCTGGATAATTGAAATTCCCCAGTGAATCATGGGCAACCTCAGAATAATCAGCAGGAGTGGTGTTGAGATTGTGCAAATTTTCTCTTCGTGAAAAGTTAGGTTGGGTTAGATGTGGTCGTGGAGCTTGAATTGATGTGGCGAGTCTTTCCTCAATTTTCTTCTGATTAATATGCATCTGGTCGAGTTTCTGAGCGATCATTTGAAGATCGTCTTGGGCGACTGGGATAGACTGAGCGCCTATTTCATGAACACCAAACTGCGGGTTTTGGGTTCTGCAAAATGTGTTCATGGAAGCTTGGTTAAATGAGTTTTCACTCATTTCTTCAAATAGATCATAAGCACTTTCAGCATCTTTATTTAAGAAGTTGCCGCCACACGAGGTGTCGACAAATTGTCGGATTTGATCTTCTAATCCATGATAGAAGATTTGCACGAGCTGCCACAAAGGAATCTCGTGGTGCGGGCAACTTCTTAAAAGGTCCTGAAATCTTTCCCAAGAATCATGGAAAGTTTCGCTAGATTTTTGGTGAAAGGTCGTAATAGATCTTCGTAAGGAATTGGTACGACCTATGGGAAAGAATTTCTTGAGGAAGGCACTCTTGAGTTGAGGCCATGTTGTAATGGGTCGGCCAATTGGTTCTGATTGTAGATCGGTCGGCTAATTGCAGGGTAACCTCGACGGGTTTTAATTCACCGATCTGAAATTCTTCGAATAAACTTGTGGGAATAATATTTACAGAGGCACCAAGATCAAGGAGGGTGCGATTAAATGTAGTGTCATCAATAATTACAGAAATTAAAGGGGCCCCCGGATCTTTCATCTTAGGAGGCAGCTTACTCTGTATGGCAGAGCTTACTGTCTCCGAAAGATGCACCTGTCCTAGATTTTTGGCCTGCCTTTTAGGAGTACAAATCTCCTTTAAAAATTTAGCATAGGCAGGTATATATTTAATGGCATCTAGGAGAGGGATATTGATATGAACTTGCCCAAATAGCTCCATGAGTTCTTCTATAATGGGCTCAGATTTCTTTCTTTTGTTGGTGGTAGGGTAGAGAGCTTGTGGGAAAGGGATAGGAATCTTGTCTTGAGATTTTTGTTGTTCTTGTTCCTCCTGATGGGGAGGTGGGGAGTCAACTTGCACATGTATCTTACCAGGTTCGTGCGAAGGCTCGGGGTCAGTGGTGGTTTTCCCACTCCTCAAGGTAACTGCATGTGCAGTCGGATTATTATTTGGAGGAGGTGGGGGGCCCTGTGATTGCAAGAACCTGGGCGGCTGCTGAGGTGGATTAGGAGGCTGATTTGGATAATGTGGATTTCTGCCCATATAATGGTTCCCTTGGTGATTGGGATTGGGTATGGGTTGGGACGGAAGATGTCCTACAGGTCTTTGCGTGGGAGCAACCCCAATCTGATTGTTCAGATTTGTGATGTTGCGGGTTACTTCCGTCATTTTTGTTTGCATATCCTGCAGGGTCCGTAGCATCTGGGCATTGATATCTTGTTGGGATGGCCCAGGATGGAAATTTGTATTCGACCCATACCCATTAAAATGATATGGTTGGGAGGAAACTTGATTATTCCAGGAGTAGTTCGGGTAATTTTTCCAATTGGAAGAATTTTTAAAGGGCTCCTGGATGGCAGAAATATTTTGGGTGGGGTTAAGATCTGGATAATTGAAATTCCCCAGTGAATCATGGGCAACCTCAGAATAATCAGCAGGAGTGGTGTTGAGATTGTGCAAATTTTCTCTTCGTGGAAAGTTAGGTTGGGTTAGATGTGGTCGTGGAGCTTGAATTGATGTGGCGAGTCTTTCCTCAATTTTCTTCTGATTAATATGCATCTGGTCGAGTTTCTGAGCGATCATTTGAAGATCATCTTGGGTGACTGGGATAGATTGAGCGCCTATTTCATGAACACCAAACTGCGGGTTTTGGGTTCTGCAAAATGTGTTCATGGAAGATTGGTTAAATGAGTTTTCACTCATTTCTTCAAATAGATCATAAGCACTTTCAGCATCTTTATTTAAGAAGTTGCCGCCACACGAGGCGTCGACAAATTGTCGGATTTGATCTTCTAATCCATGATAGAAGATTTGTACGAGCTGCCACAAAGGAATCTCGTGGTGCGGGCAACTTCTTAAAAGGTCCTGAAATCTTTCCCAAGAATCATGGAAAGTTTCGCTAGATTTTTGGTGAAAGGTCGTAATAGATCTTCGTAAGGAATTGGTACGACCTATGGGAAAGAATTTCTTGAGGAAGGCACTCTTGAGTTGAGGCCATGTTGTAATGGGTCGGCCAATGGTCCTGAGCGAATAAGCGGCCTTATCTTTAAGAGATAATGGAAAAAGCCGCATCAGCCATATGTCTTCTTGCACATTTCGGGAACGGGTTGTCTGTGCAAGAAGAGTTAGTTCTTCAAGGTGGCTGAAAGGGTCTTCCCTAGGAAGGCCATGAAAGTGTTTAATCAGGTTCAGGACGGCTGGCTTGATCTCAAAGTCCCCCTCCGGTATGACCACCCCTGGTCATTCCTCATAATAAGACGGATCATAGAAATCTTTTAGAGGAACAATAGGCTGCTGACGGGGTGGTGGGTTTGGCCTTGGATTGGCTAGGTTTTGGATGTTCCTAGTCAATGTTTGTTGATTGGAATTTAATTTATTAATCTGATCGGCCATCAATTTTAAAAGATCAGGTAGGGGGTCTTGATGCTGTGTGTGGGGCAACTCAAGATTGGGGAGCTCCAAGTGTGGGAAGTTACTGGTGGTTGGGTTTTGGGTGGAAGGGTTAGAATTAGGGTTAGTGGTGGGGTTAAAGGTGGACGTGGAAGGGTCAGTGGACCTATTTTGTTGTGTTTCCATTTTTTCAGGAGAAGAAGACAGAAAAAGTGGTCTTTTTACGTGGGGGGCGAAATCAAATGGTCCTTCCAAGTGTGGATTTTGAGACCGTCGCCCATGCATAAAATGGAAGAACGGGGAGGGGAGGAGAAGAGGAAGAGATGAGAGAAAGTGTGCAATTCAAACAAATAAAACTAGACCTAACTTAAATGTGACTCCCTAATAATAACCTAAGACTTGGTCTATATAGGAAATAAGTAGTCAATAGTGAATACCCGTTCTATCAACAAATCTAGCCAAGTTGCTTAAGGGGAGGTTTGGGCCCAAACGTTTCCCAGGGAAAACCCCAGGTGCTTGTACAAACCCGCGCCTGGTCGTTTGACGCGGCCCCTCAGCCTGAACACCAGATATAGATGATAGAATTGGTATCAACTAAAGAAAACTTAAGACCTAAATAGCAAGCCTGAGTTGATAAGGCCTTAGGGGTCAAGTTGCTACAAATTTTAATTAGGTCTAGGATGCTATAGTGCACACGGAATGTGGAGGGCGTTTATTGGGTCGTTGCCCTATTTTTTGATTTTTTTGTGTGTGTGCAGGAATTGGAGAGTGGCTCCAATGAAAATCAAGTTGTCACACAATTTTTTTATATTTTTGTCTTTTAGGATGTGATTTAATTAAATGAATTTTAGGGTTTTTCTCTTTAAGTTTTCAAACAAGTTTGAAAGTTCACAATCAAAGGAAAGACAAGTTGTATGTGTGATTGTATATTTCCTTTTAATTGAGTCTCTAAAGAGAAAGAAGAAACCCTAAGCCAATTATCCCTAAGACAGAAATTTAACTACCAATGAATTATTTTTAGCTTTCAGAATTAAGTAGTGGTCCAAACAAGTCAAACAACACCACTAATTTGAATAAAATCAAACAAGGATTCCAAAAAAGATTTTTGTAAGATTTTAGGAATTTGTTTGATAATAG
This sequence comes from Thalassia testudinum, assembly GCA_037157565.1. Taxonomy (NCBI): domain Eukaryota; kingdom Viridiplantae; phylum Streptophyta; class Magnoliopsida; order Alismatales; family Hydrocharitaceae; genus Thalassia; species Thalassia testudinum. The sequence goes on from JAZHRO010000063.1 coordinate 140,181,282, forward strand.
TTTTGAATTTTTAATTGTACTGGTGTCAAAGTCCAGAAATAATACCCGTGGGTATTATGGACTTTTCAGTATTACCACCGACCTCAGAAAATTTTTATGATTTTATATGATATGTAAAATTTCACAGGGATTCCAACAAGATAAATTTCACAAAAATTGGGTGAGTATAAAAATTCTGAAAATTCGTGGACAGTAGCAAAACAGGAAGATTAGAGGGTGTGACCCCTCTGTAATCCACAAATTTTTAAAAATTAAATACAAATCCAATTGATCTGAAATTTGGAAAAGATGTTCCAAACTTAATTGGAAATCACTCTATGAAATTTTATGATTTTAGGAGGCCTGTGGTGTTAGGAATCGATTTTTCAAGTCTGTACAGAAATCTAGACCCGAAAAATAGAACACCAATACTTGCAATGGAATGGTGCTAAAGAAGCATACAAGCAAACAATGATTTTAAAATGCACCACTCCACTTAATTTAAGTGTTTAGGGTCATGAAAGCCAAGTTTAATATATTTTTGGTAGTTTTAATTAATTATGTGACTAGAAAGAGGAACCAACCTGAATTTTCACGGGAAGAAAAGGACCTTTGAGCTCTCTCTTCCAAATTCCCGCCTTCCCGCTGTAGTTCCTGCACACACAAAAGAAAGAAAGAGAAGGGGATGAGATCCACTTCAAGCAAGAGAAAATGAGTTAATGCAAAGCCGTGCCTCCCCGGCAACGGCGCCAAAAAGTGATAGCGAAAATACGCGATTTGTTAAAATACGTCGTTGTAACGCATAAATCCGCTTTCGCTCTTAAATTTATAATCCTAGATAGGGGAGTATCTAGGGTCGTCCAAGGAGGCCAAATGTTTGCAATAGTGATTCTCTTGCTAGGAATATAAATCTCAACTTTCTTTTTGGTATTTTTCAATATATCATTTTTTTATTTTTAAACTAAGGCAACATGCGAACTGATGGCGGGAAAAGTGTTTACACTTCGAATTAAAATACTACTTTTAGGTGACAAGCAGAACCTCTCCCTAAGCTCACTCTAGGCAAGTGGAGGCCTAGAATAATTAGGGAGAGGGAGTGAAGAATGCTGAAAATAAGCTAATAGAAATGCAAACAAAAAAATTGCAAAGAAGGCAACTAGATAATTGATAAAGTGTTTTACAAAAGGCCTAGTAGAGGAAAGCTTGTACTACTAGAAAATTGCAAATAAGAAAATAAAACACAAATCCTCTAGATAGATGGTGAAGAAGAGGGCTTCTTGCTCCAAGGTTGGTGGCTCCCAAGCTTGAAAAGAATCCTTCAACTCCTTCCTTGCAGAACTCCGCCAAGGTGATGACCTCCAAGGCAAGCCCTAAGGGGGCGTGCCCTAAGTTTCTCTCCAAGGGTGGATGTCCACCCTAAGCTTTGCTCCTTTGCCTGGCCGTCCTCCTTGAAGTGGGAGAGTCCTCCTCCTTGGCGTGGCTCAAGTTGAAGAGAGTGGGGAGAAGAAGGCACCAAAAGGGCTGGTGATGTGCCCCTTTAATCTCCTTCTCTACTCCTTCTTCTTGGCCGTAGGTATAGGTGGTTTAGGTAGAAAATATACTAAGGGAGGATGCCCCAAAATGGTGGTAGGTGGTGGCTTTTTATAGAATAGGATGGGGGGTTAAGGTGCCCCTTGAAATGGAGGGCTAGGATGGAAGGATGAGGGTGGTTGGTGATCCTATGGCTAGGGTGAGTTGGCGCCAACCCAAGGGGTGTTAAAGGGGGTGGTTATGGTGGTGTTGGTGTCTTTTGGTGGTGGAGAGACACCACCATGTTGGCGCCAACATGGGGTCTTCTAGAAGGGGGGTTAGGTGGATGGTGGAGATGGGTTCAAGGGAGATTGTGTGGTGGAGATGAGAGGAGATTTTGGAGGGAAAAGTGGCGCCATTAAGGGGTGGTTATGGGTAGTTTTTGGCGCCACTTTTAGGTGTCTTTTGGAGGTGGTGGGTAGGTTAGGTTGGTGCCAACTAGGTTAGCTTATGTGGAGCTTAGGTGGAGCTAGTTGGGTGGAGTTGGTAGGTGGGTTTTTGGGGTGGTACAAGCCAAGGAAGTTGGAGCATAGTTAAGCTAAGCTAAGCTAAGCTAAGCTAGCTTAGCTAATGGAGGAGTAGAGTAGAAGGTGTTGGAGCTAGGGTTTGGAGGGAGGAGCTGAGGAGAAGTCTGGAGCTGAAATTTGGAGCTGGTTGCTGCTGAAGAGGCTGGCATGGAGCTATTCTAGCTGGCTTAGCTTACTAGTTCTTTGCTAGCTACTAAGCCGAGCTAAGGTAAGCTAGCTTCTACCATACTGAGCTAAGGTGAGCTGGGTCTGGTGCTCCCGGGGAGAATCAAGCTGGTTGAGGCAGCTAAGGTAGCTTAGCTCAACTGAGTTGAGCTAAGCTGAGTCCCTGTGAGCTGGACTTGAGCTTCCTGAGCTGGGATGAATTCTTCTTCAGCTGGTTGGAGCTGAGTGGAGCTGGATGTAGTTGGATCTGAGCTGGGGTGAACTCCTGTCAACTTAGCTGAGCTAGCTAGAGCTCCCTGTGAACTAGTGGGAGCTGAGGTGAGCTAGACTCAGCTAAGTTGAGCTGGATCTGAGCTGACTTGAGCTAGGGTGAGCTAAGGTGAACTCTCTTGAGCTGCCATCCAGCTGAGATTAGCTAAATGGAGCTGGGATGAGCTAACCCTAGTTCAAGTAAGCTAGGTTCCAGCTATGGTGAGCTGGATCAAGCTGGGTTCCAACTAGTCTGGGCTTCTCCTTCACCAATTGCCTTCTTGCGTGCTGGGGTTTTAAGGATCTGTGAATCTATACATCCCTAACACTCACAAAAACACATTAAAACAACAATAAAAAAATGCAATGCATGCCTATCCTAATTTATGCCTAAATGCAGCCCAAAAACCCGTTTGTGGAGTAAAATCCTAAGAGCTAGGTTAGTTTTAAAGCATAAAAATGATGATAAACTGGTGTTTATCAACCGGCTGCTCCAGCACCACCTCCGCGCGCGCATAGTCCCGCTCGCACGGCCAGCAGCCTTCCTGCAACTTTGCACGCTCACTTCGCCAACAGCAACTGCAGCACCGGCTGCAGCCACCTTTGCCGGAGCTTTGCCCGGCCAACTCCGACCACTGCTCTACGTGCGGCTGCCACCATCGCGACGGCCTCGCTTCTTCCACCCGCCTGTGCAAACCTCTCCTCGATTGAACCTCTCTCCCGATTGCGAGGAGGAGAGAGGTAAAATGCTCTGTTATTGAGTTAATTAGTTATTACATTTCATGCCATTGCCAGGAAAAAGAATTTTGTTTATGAATATTTTATTGTGGTAAAATTTACAACTTTATACTCAAGTTCTTCAACAATTGCATTGCTTTTGTAATTAACATTGTTTGACATTGATTTTGGAATTTAAATGTGCACAAATTTTCTTTAATACATGTCAATGGAAAATTGCATAAAATCATCACATGTTTATTGAATATTTCAGTGAGGAAAAATTGCACATCTACCCTTATGTTTTCAAGATATTGTGCATCTTCTTTTCGTCGCATTTCATGTCAGATTTAACTACGGATTTCTCACGAGACTGAACGAATACGAAATAATTGAGATATTATTGCCTCATTTCCTCCCTGTGGATAAGACCCGCTCTTCTGCAAGTGATTATTTCTTTTTAAATATTGATTAGTCTTTTTTTCCACCACATAAAACTACAAACGACTTTAAAGCGAACAATCGACTCGTCAAATGGCACCGTTGCTGGGGAGGCAACAGACGCAATAATTTCACCTAATTTTATTTTCATTATTTTTCAATTGCACAGTGATTTGACCATTTATTATTTTATTTTCTGTGCGAGAAAATTTATGCAAGAATCAGCCAGTGTGAGAGGCGACCGTTGATGTCGCTAGAGGAGAATTGGATGAGCTATTTTGGAAAGGAGGAGAAGGACGAGGACACGACCGACATCATTGTATATTTAGTCGCTAGTTTGATTAGAATAGAATTAAGACTTCAGATTTAATTTTTCATTGCATTTTATTTGAAACCCTTGTTCTGGGGTATATTTTGAGGGGTTTGTTCCCCGATTTTGTTTTGGGCCCGTGTTGGGTAATTTTTGGGAGCCTGTTCCCTTTTCTTTAGATTTAGGTTTTTAGTTTATTGATTACTTTTATTTGCTTGTGCATAAGTAGTTTAAAAATTTTAGAAAAAACTAAAAGAAATGAGCTGCCTGCCCTAGGATGAACCATTTAGGTCTATATAAGCAGCCTCTAGATTTATTTCTCTACATTGCGTGCATTCTTGCATTGTTGATTGCTGGAAGCAAGGTACGCATTTTCTTACTTTGCATCCTATTCTCGATCACGCATTGCATTAGGACTTAATGCGAAGACCACCTAATCTGTACTGAATAAATCTAACAAGTGGTCACATATTTTCTAGAGAAAGGGCTAATTAAAGGAGGGACATTTTAAAAACCAAGGATTTGATTTTCAAACTTGGCGTGTGATTAAAAATTCAAAATCTTTTGTTGTGTATGCACACTTATTTCACTTGCACCAGGGCACGCTTCTAGACACTCCTTAGGTTTGGAAATACTAGGACAAGAGCCCTCCTATCGTTGGATTCTGAAGTGTTCGGAACTTGAGATCAAAGGTTTTGTAAATCCAAAGAGGGGGATACCCTATCAAGGATTTTTGGGGGTAGTTGAGAAGCATTGAGAAAGCACAGCTTCAAAGGAAGGCTTAGGCCTACTTGCATCCCTCTATCTTCCGTCTTTGGATTTACTTGACCATTTGAGATTTAGGGAAGAACACCTAAGCTCCAACTAGGTCTTCTTAAGCGACCCGTAGGTCGACAATAGGCGCGTAAATTGATTGAACAAATTGTATTGTTACCTGCAATCTGACTTAAAATCAAAAGCCTAAATTGGGAAAGACCTAAAAGGTCCTTTTTGAATTTTGTTTTGCTTGGGGAATTCTGATTGAGGTGTGAGTTAGAATGGACCACATTGATTTTCATCCTTTCACATCTTGCCCACACCCTCACCCCTACTCTGCATCCTTCGATCCTAGACGTCGAGATGATCCATCCCTTGATGGACATAATGACAATCATTGGGATCCGTTTTACTCCTATTATAGGAGTATTGGCCTAGTTAAGCCCTAAATTAGTGAGCAGAACCTAGGAGCGGGATTTGCTTTGCCCAATATCCCACATACCATAGAAATACCCAACCCACCCTCCCTGAAAGATTATAATGGTTGGACAAACACTCCTGGGTACTATAAGCCTGAGCCTGACTTCTCTCATGATAGAAATGACCTCTCCTCGTTGAAGATGGAAATACAGAAAATGCAAAACAAAATGATTGAATTGTTAGGAGAATCTTCGAGAGCATGCCAACAAGAAAGAGATGAAATTTGCCACCCAATCTACCCCATTGAGGATGACGTGCACCCCTCTACAATAGATGCATCTCCCATGGGAGAGCTACACTTTAAGTTGGAGGGAAATTCTGGGGAGAATAGCTACTTTTCGAGGATCAATTTTGAAACCTCCCCATTAGATGACACTTCCTTGAGAGATCCACACCTTAGGTGGGAGGAAGATACACATGAAAGTAGCTATGCATTAGATGAAGAAAGGTGGCAACCCGAGGAAGATGATGATAAGGTTGAGTATCCACCTGAATTATATTGGAGTCAAAAGAAGGGAATGATGGCACCATTGGTAGACCTCGACCTATATGATAGTATTTTCGTGACATTTGATGAAGTGGGTCAAAGTCATGTTGTTAATCCTACCCTCCCTTCTGATCACGATATGGAACTCAAACCCACCCTTAGGGAACCTAACCCTAAAGAAATTAACCTATCTGAGGAGTTTGATGTTACCAGTGTAAACCATTTACCTTAGATAGAGCACCCTAGGGGATCTATTGAGATATTAAATGATTCTAGACCTCGGGTACATGATGAATTGTGTGATGAGGAGATAGACAAATTATATGAGGAACCTACATTCAAGATTTGGAGTGACACTAAGGGTGATTATGTCTTATTTGAAGAGTTAGCCCCTGAGGATGTCACAAATTTAACCAAATTAGTTTTCCTTAGCACACCCATTGATGATATTTCTCCTCATGATGAAATGATGGAAAATTTGGAAGTAATTTCTAAGATTTATGTGGATTCACATACAGACTCCGGGGAAGATTTGAGTAAAGAACAAAAACCCAGGGATGACATTGATAGGATAATCCCTAGATCTGTTGCTTCCAACCTGCCTTCATTCATTTCGAAGTCACCCTCTAATTCGTTTATATCTAAAAGCGAAATTGTGACTCCTGATGAAGAGCAGGAAGATACATGTGATGGTGCAAGGAATGCTAGGGATGAAATTGAGGATTTAGGAAGAGTGTTATGGATGGACACTGAACTGATTAAACCCAACCTAGATCTTATGGCCATCCCACAACCTCGTAACTTGGACACCCTAGACAATCCTTGCCTTAGAGAATTGCTCACTTTTGTTCTGACCAGGGGGCTTAACAGACCAATATTTCCTGTAATGGAGTATCGGGCATGGATTGATGATTTCTTTAGTTAGTCCATTACCCTGGGGGTTTATCTTTGCACCATTCCTTCCCCATACCTTTTGGAGGATCCTTGTCATCCTCCCCCTACCCCTTTGGAGGTTGTCTTACCTGTTTATCCTTTAGAACCTCTTCTGGTGACCTGGGAAGATTTCATTTCCCATTTTAATTGGGTGAGCATTTGCTATCGGGATTCATCATTAGCTCGCCAACATCCTAGGTTACCTATTTTCTAGGCCAACATTGCTTTGCTCATTTTTAGGGCCTATTTCTGTAATTCTTGAACCTGATTTGCAGGTTCTTTGGCTATTCAACCCAGCTCTGACCCAGGCAATATCCTTCTATGTAATGAGGACATTGCAGATTTTAGGCATGAGGGGGTGTACTTGGGGATATACATAGCATAGTGCATTCATTACATACATTTGCATTAAAAAAAAAAATTTAAAAAAAAAAATTAAAAAAAAAAGTTTTGAGCTTAGCTGGCTAGATCTTGCAATCTTAAGCAAATCAGAACTCTAGGGTAGACTAAGTTAGTTGTAGGGTCAAACTTTCGAAGCTAAATGAGCTGCTAGCTTTAGACCTTTAGGGTCCTTTGTGGACTTAAAAACTTAAGTAGCAGTTAAGTTGCGGACCATTCCTCAAGAGGTTGAGGAAGGGAAGCTAGGGTTTGAGTTAAAAAGTGGGGTAGTACCTGGAGTCTTGTTCTACCTTTTGGTTTACGGGTCCTTGTAACCCAAGCATCCAAATTTCACACACTTGGTTTGGTAATTAACTTAATTTCTACCTTTCTGACAAGAGATTTGGTTCTCTTAGTTTTGACTTAGGAGAGGCTTGAAAACACATTTTGATTGGAAGAGTTCCCGCTGCAGGAGAGGTGGAGTATATACTCACCTTGAGGATGCGATGATAACATATTACCTCCTCGGCGCTTGTCTCTTAGGATATCCATCCTACTGGGGGCAGGTAAGCACATTGTACGGTTCAGGTGCCATGGGCGACCCTATCTCGAAGTGTCGATTGCCATAGGCCTGAATTCACTTAAGAAATCCATGGGCGATACTATCTCGAAGTGTTGATTGCCAGGAGTTCTTGGGGTCGTTATGGGCGGTGCTATCTCAAAGCATCGAAAGCGAGGCACCCTTCGAGGTATGGTAATGGGGACAATGAATTTGACACAGACCGTGTTGATAGCTGATCTGAGGTTAGACTTAGAAGAATCAAACAAACAAAAAACAATATATATATATATGTAAAAAAAAAGAAAAATTTTTTTTTTTCCTTTAACTTAAATAACTTAGACCAATGCACTGGCACAGATGCTTTAATCTCAGGGATCAATAAACTTTAGGTTAGAGTCAGAAATTAGGGAAACTTGTGCCTGCAACTCATCTTTAGCCGACCTAGTCTGTAACTTAGCAACTACTTAGGAACCTTGGGTCTAGAGTCTGAACTTAATATGCTTCTGAAGGAAGACTAAGTGAGTTAACTAGCCTACTTCGAGTGCTAGGTTTCGCTTAATTTTACTAGGGACTAGCAAAAGCTAGGCATGGGGGTATTTGATTAGCCCATAGTTGTGAGCTATTTAAGTATTTAAGTGCCTATACATTAGGTTATTTCTAACATTTATTTAGCATAAAATAGGATGTAAATAGATTAATTCATATTTCTAATTCAATTACATAATTCATGCATCTTATTCATATTTAAATACATTTAGAATTAACTTAGAATTGCATTAGTTAACTAATTAGGTACATTGCATTCATTAATTTAGGTTAACATAAAAGTTGAGGGTTTGTATATAAATAACCATAATATTTTATCATTATTTTTTATTCTTCTTCTACATGCAACGGCTGCAGCTGCCGCAGTGAAGAACCCATTCAAGGAGGAGCAGATGTGTTGGATCTGGTCGGACAGCTGATTTCAAAAGAGAGGAGGAGGCAACCGAGCTCACAAGGCCTCCACCACCTACCCACCACTATGCACAGAGATCTTCTCTCTTCCATTCCACATGGTCGACCTCAACCGTGGCGACGAGTCTCCACCACCGTGGGCGTGTGGTGTGACAGGCCACACCACCATCCAGAGCTCGTCCACATTACCGTGAGCACCTCGCTGTGCACCGCCCTCGCTGTTGTCATCAACAACCACCGTCGCAGCCACTGTGCAATCACCTTCTCAGTCATTTAAGATGTCCGAGAAATTTCCCGGACGTCTGAAGCCACCCCCACCACTCCAGCAGCAACCACCGTCGGCCCACTTCACCTCCAGCAGCTGAACCTCAACCTCACCCGCTCACTCCCGCACGCCTCCAGCCGCACGCAAGGCGTGCACGGCCTGCAGCGCCTCACCGCTCACGCCCGCTCACCTTCTGCCTGCAGCCGCACTCGCACAACCACACTGGCCTGCTCGCCTCTCGCCTGCAGTCACCGCTCACTCTCGCATCCACTCCAGGCCATGCACACCCTCCTCCCGCGCCTGCAGCACCCGCTCTCACCGCCAACAGAGCACGCACCCGCGCCCTCCAACCTTCGCGCGCACCTGCCTGTGCACCCACGCCAGCTGCAGCACCGGCTGCAGTGCTTCTACCAACAGAGCGTGCACCCACGCCTCCAGCCAGCTGCAGCACCAGCTCCAGCCCTCACCCGCACGCCTGCAGCAGGACCAGCTGCTCCAGCACCACCTCTGCGCGTGCACAGTCCCGCTCGCACGGCCAGCATCCTTCCCACGACTGTGCACGCTCACTTCGCCAACAGCAGCTGTAGCCACCTTCGCCGGAGCTCCACCTAGCCGACTCCGACCACCGCTCGACGTGCGGCTGCCGCCATCGCGACGGCCTCGCTTCATCCACCCGCCTGTGCAAACCTCTCCTCGATTGAACCTCTCTCCCGATCGCGTGGAGGAGAGAGGTGAAATGCTCTGTTATTCAGTTAATTAGTTATTACATTTCATGCCATTGCCAGGAAAAAGAATTTTGTTTATGAATATTTTATTGTGGTAAAATTTACAACTTTATACTCAAGTTCTTTTACAATTGCATAGCTTTTGTAATTAACATTGTTTGACATTGATTTTGGAATTTGAACATGCACAAATTTTCTTTAATACATGTCAATGGAAAATTGCATAAAATCATCACATGTTTATTGAATATTTCAGTGAGGAAAAATTGCACATCTACCCTTATGTTTTCAAGATATTGTGCATCTTCTTTTCGTTTCATTTCATCTTAGATTTAACTACGGATTTCTCATGAGATTGAACGAATACGAAATAATTGAGATATTATTGCCTCATTGCCTCCCTGTGGATGCGACCCGCTCTTCTGCGAGTGGTTATTTCTTTTTAAATATTGATTAGCCGATTTTTCCACCACATAAAACTGCAAACGACTTTAAAGCGAACAATCGACTCGTCACACTGCACTGAAGCTTCTAGATTTCCTAAATGTGGCTCTTAAGCTTCTGTACAATCTTCTCCAACTCCGTCAGAGTTGGAGAAGATGAAATCCTATCTCAAGGTCCAGACACTAAAATCTCTATTAAAATGTCTCAGCACACTCAGTAAACCTCAAATCATTGATCTGGAGCTTCATAACAAATTCTAAAGGCTGAAGATCAATTTTGACTTGCCAGAGCTCGCCAATGCTCCGGTGAGTCCAGAAAAATATAAATTGTGTACAGAAAGGTGAGTCTGTGCCATTTTTAATCTGAAAAGGATTTTGAGGTTGCAAGGAACCTCAAGAACTCGTTAAATTCTCCATTTGATCATTAAATTTAAGATTTAAAAGTGAATTCCATTTTTAAAGAATCTGAGTTAGTTGAAGCTTGGGACTTGTTTTCCCACTCAATTGAGTAGTCAAAACAAGTCAAAAGTAATTTGCGATCATAAATATATAATAAATCTAAGATTTCAACTACTCCTGAGCCGCCATTGACAGCGAGCTCAGGAGCTTAATTAGATTTGGGTGTTTACATTATAGGTGGTAATTATACAAATTAAAGTATAGAATAGGATCCTTAGGTTGTGAATAGGTGGTGGAGGACCTTCTGGAGGTGGATCTAAGCTCAGTTACTGTCGCCATGGACAATGACAGTAGCTATGAAGGTGAAGGTGAATTAGGCGAAACAGTGATAAAATTTTTGTTTTAATGGATTAGAAATGATCGTGAGTGCTAGAGGAAGGTGATCAATGGATTCAAAAGATGAAATTAAGGCTCAGGCGAGCTCAAGGAGCTCGCCGGAGTCGAAGAAGATGAACTCTGGAAAATTCTAAAATTACTCTAATCTAACTAACTAACTAGCTAAACTATCCTACTCCTACTCCTAATCCTAATCTACTCCTACCTACTGTTACCTGGATGAATGGGTCAAAGGGACTTTGTCGACGGCTCATGAAAGAGGACGAAATTAGAGGGAATAAGAAGAATCTCCGGCAGGAGAAATTGGATGGAGCAAAGGATCTCCTTGGTCGTTGCCTTTGTCCATAGACACGGTTGACCTCGGTGAAACTCCTCAACTAACTAGGATGGACGGAGGAAGTCAAAGTATGGTGTGGAAGATCGCCAGAGTTGCAGATGAATGACCTATTGGGTCGGCTCAGTGTTAGAAGAGGGAAGGGAGCCAACTTGAGAGAAATCAAGGGGGTGAGGTGGTATTTATAGTGGATGGCGACGAAGAGGACAGTGGAGTCTGGATGAGGAAGAAGCTTAGGGAGTTTAACCTCCAACATCATCTCCGATGATGGTGAGGTTGACTCCTACCAAAAATTAGGATTTCAAAGTAATCCAGACCGATGGATGAAGATGGGATGGTGAGCACAAGCTCCAGGAGCTTGGAGAAGGAAGAATGATGTCGGCTGGGCAGTGATCGTGCGGTGGAGTCACCCTCCATCATCAACCATTCAATCGGCTGAAGAACAAGAAGACAAAAGGGTCCTATATGCAGTGAAACTTAAGGGCCTATATGAAAATTAAGGATCTGATTGCAATGATTAGTAAGGACCTAAATGTAAACCCAAGTTTTAAAGGTTTATTTTAACTTAGATTTTTTTTCAGCCTTTTGTATATGTTAATAACTAAGATAATTATTATGTTTACACCTTAAATTTACATTTTTGACCTTTTTAAGTTAATTTATTAAATTAAGTAAAGTTACTTCAGTTATTATATACTTATGTATACATTATGTTTAAGTTACTTAACTTATTAATTAAGGGAATGGTTAATAAGATCTCGAGTCCAATTATTAATTAGATTGTTAATAATGTTAATCGAATGATAAAATATCATTTTCAACTTATTTTAAGGTCCTTTACTATATATCCCTTATTTTATAATTAACCCTTGTATACTCATATCCTTAGCTAATTAACTAGGAAGACTAGTTAATTAGGGGTAATTAGAGATCATGATGATTCTCTCATCATACCCCCAAGCCAAAGTTTTGCTAGTCCCTAGAAAAATTAACTACGACTATGATGATTTAAAGCACTTGGGTTTAAATTAATATAAATAGTAACTATGTAGAGGAAAGCTTAGGTCAGAAATTTTTAAGTTTAATATAAATGATTAATATGCAGAGCACTTGTGAAAATTTCTTACTTAGACTTATACTTATAACATTTTCAAAACACACTTAAAATAATTTGTTAACAAGAATTTTATTCAGAATCAGAATTCTTTAAAAATCTCTTAATCTTTGTAACTATTCTTAACTCAAATTAGAATACAAAGTGTTTTAAGGAAACAAAACTTAAGAATTGAGAGTTAAATTTTAACTCAAAAACTCAATAGATTTAAGTCAATCCTTTGTTTATGATATTTGACTTTTATCAATATATGTTTAAGCAAATTAACTAGATACTCATTATTAATCAAACTTAGAGTAGTAAAACTCTAATTTACTAGCCTACAGCACTATGAATAACTTCTAGACCTAGGATTCTATCAATTCTTCTCCTTTAGGTCTCAACGTAAAATCTTCAAAACCTGATTTCTTAGGCTTCACTACCCAATACCAAGGTTCAGTAGCTATGATTTTAAAACATCTATGCTTAGTGAAGAGATTTGTCCCAAAGGCATCCAAAGTTGCAAAAATTCAGATCTTAAGGCATCAATTTCCAATCCCAATTATTCCAATTCAAACCTTTGGCTTGGCCTTACTCAGGTTTGGTTGCTTTCTCTTCACCATTTTTCTATCCCGAGGTCAACACTTTTTGTGTATATCTCCCCGGTGGACCACTGGGTCTCTTATTCCTAATATTTTTATCTCCATATTTTTTTTCACTTTTTCTATAGGTTAGAACACCCATTTGTAGTTTTTTTTTTTTGATGGAAGGAAGGGTAGCATCCATTTGTATTGAGATGCTTTATTTTTTATGGAAAAACTGCATAAACACCCTTTTGTAATGAGGCACTTAATTGTAGGGTGTTTTATTAGATTTTCTTTTCTTTTCTTTCCTTTTTTTGTTTAATTCCTCCCTTCTCATTTTTCTTACCAACTTTATTCTCCAAATCCTTTTTCTGGGTGAGTGGCACATCCTTCACCCTTTCAAGAACCGCCTCGCGAAAATCCTTGGACTAAAGAGGATTTAGAACTGATCTCTTAACCTCTGTGTTTTCGTGGTCTCAGATGCCAACAAGACAATTCTATGTGTGTGAATTTAGATGTTTTGGTTACTTAACTCTCAAACCAGAGCTTGGACAACAAAGCCCTTCACTCTCAGGTTCTTCAAATTTTTAGTTTCCTCCTATAGGATCCGTCAAGAGAAAATTTACCAAGTCTAGTTATTTATCTTTATCCTGTAAGTCTTGTAAACTAAAGTTCTACGAACTCTCTATTTAATTAACTCTGAATATCTGGCCTTTTTACTTAACTTTATGATAAAATCAAATTTTCAAAAAGCAAAAGGATTACTTAATCTAATTGATTAGAAAGTTCTAACTTAACCCCAAAACTTAAGCTTAATTCTTAATACACTTAGTTTCTTAATTCAAGGTAAGAATAGAAAAACAAATCTTTAAAAGATTTAAAGATTTCTAATTCAAATAAAATCTTATTTTTAAAAATTTTAAAAACAAAAGTGTGTTTTTAGAAAATGTTTAAGTAAAAATCTAATTAAGAATTGAACGCTCTTAAATATTCTTTATATATACTATATACATTTTAATTTCTGACCTAAAAGAAAATTAAGCTCTTAATTATAGTAAATACATATTTTTCTTCTTTTCTTCTTTAAAAATCAATATACCCCTCTTATTATTTTTATGAATTTTCATTTTCAAATTTTTTGTATTTGTATATTTTTATTTTTATGTTTATAAGGTTTTCCAATTTTTATGAATTTTTTCAAAATTTTTCAAATTTTTATGAAATTTTTAATTTTTTTAAAATTTTTATCATTTTTGGAATTTCTATTTTTTTAAATTTCGTAGATATTTAATTTTTATGTATTTTTTTATTTTTTAACCCACACTTAAAGTGAAATTTTCACTTCAACACCCCCCCAAGTTAAAATTTTACATTGTCCTCATTGTAAGAAGGGTGAAAAGATATTACACTTCATTTACTATAGGGTGATGGAAGGAGTCGGATAAAGGAGATCCAAGATCTCTATGCAGACGATTTCAAGTCTGACTAAAGGTTAGAGTGGTCAGTCAGACTAAATGAAGGTAATCAGTAAAATATGAAGTGAAAGATCAGAGTAAGTGTAGAAGAAAATCAAAAGGTAAAAATAGGAAACAGCTTTGTACAAATGTGGTTGATGGATACAAAAACCCTAGTGGAGCATGTAACATTCTCCAACAAAACCTAAAGGATGTGATTCCAAGAAAGGTTTTAGACGTTGACCATTGACTTCGAAGGGTTGATCCTTGTTGGGTTCAGTGATTTCAACAGCTCCGTTGTCGAAGACTCTAACTACAACAAATGGCCCTTGCCATTTAGACCTAAGTTTACCAAGGAAGAGCTTCAAACGGGCATCAAATAACAACACCTTTTGACCAGGTGCAAAGGATTTATGGGAAATGAATTTGTCATGGAAGGCTTTAAGTTTCTCCTTATACAGCTTTGAACTCTCATAAGAATCATGATGTAATTCCTCAAGTTCGCTAAGCTGCAACCTACGATTTTCACCAGCCTTCGCAAGGTCTAAATTACAGGTTTTAATTGCCCAATAGGCCTTGTGTTCTATTTCTACAGGAAGATAACAGGGTTTCCCGTAAACAAGTCCGTATGGTGGCATGCCTATTGGTGTTTTGCAAGCAGTCCTATAAGCCCACAAAGCCTCTTCTAAATGGGAAGACCAATCCTTCCTATCGGGTCAGATTATCATTTGAAGGATCTTTTTGATCTCCCGATTAGAGACCTCGGTTTACCCATTAGTCTTGGGATGATAAGGTGTAGAAATACGATGTGTAACTCCATATTTTCTAGGTAAAGTTCTAAGCTGGGCGTTAATAAAATGGGAACCGCCGTCAGAAATGATAGCACGAGGTACCCCAAAACGAGCAATAATGTGACTTTGTATAAAAGGAATGACAACTCGATGGTCATTTGTGTGTGTGGCATGGCTTCAATCCAACAAGAAACTTAATCTACAGCAAGTAAAATATAATAGAAGCCAAAAGAGGATGGAAACGGACCCATAAAATCTATGTCCCAAATATTAAAGATTTCACAAACTATAATCAGGTTTAGAGGCATCATGTCTTTTCATGACATGCCACCAAGTGTTTGTTAACGACTACATGTCTTATAATAAGTCTGAGAATCAGTAAATAATGTGGGCCAATAAAACCCGCATTGCAGAACTTTTGCAGTGGTCTTTCTACCAGAAAAGTGACCACCACAGGTCTGGTCATGACAAAAAGATAGGATAGAATCAATCTCAGAAGAGGTGACACAACACCTGATGATTTGATCATTACAGAGTCCAAAAAGATATGGATCTTCCCAAAAATAGTATTTGGCTTCTGCTTTGAGTCATGATTTGCAATTCCCATCCCAGTCTGGCGGGAATTGATGTGTAACCAAATAATTAACAATATCTGCATACCAAGGAAGATCTGTGGATATAGTCAAAAGATGTTCATCAAGGAAGTGTTCTGTGATTGGTGGAGATGATTCAATTGTATCAGAAGGAAGACGGGAAAGATGATCTACAGCAACATTCTGCCTACCTGCCTTATCACGAATTTCTTGGTCAAATTCTTGCAAAAAGCAAGATCCATCTGATTAACCTAGGTTTCGTGTCCTTCTTAGATAGAAGGTGTCAGATAGCTGAGTGATCAGAGTACACTATGATTTGAGATCCGAGTATATAAGATCTAAGCTTTTCTAATCCAAATACTATTGCTGGTAATTCTTTCTCTATAATTGTGTAATTCCTTTGTATCTCATTCAATGTTTTACTAGCATAGTAAATTACCACCGGATTCTTCTCAATTTTCTATCCCAAAACAAGTCCTATTGCATAATTTGATGCATCACACATGATTTCAAATGGTAAATCACAATTAGGTGGTTGCAAAATTGGATCCTGTGTAACTCTGTCTCTCAAAGTTTCAAATGCTAAAATACACTCCTCATTCATCTCAAAAGTCGCATCCTTTATGAGGAGGTTTGTGAGTGGTTGGGCAATTTTTGAAAAGTCAAAGATGAATCTTCTATAAAATCCCACATGCCCGAGAAATGATCTAATGCCTTTGATCAAGTCAGGGATTGGAAGATTTGCAATTTGATTAATCTTGGCTCGGTCTACTTGGATACCCCACTCAGATACGAGATGGCCAAGTACTATGCCCTCTGGAATCATAAAATGGCTCTTCTCCCAACTAAGGACAAGGTTTACTTCAATGCATATTTCTAGAACCTTCGACAAATTATCCAAGCAACTATCAAATGTCTCCCCAAAGACTGAAAAATCAACCATAAAGGCCTCCATATATTCACCCACCATTTCGGTAAAAATGGCTAACATGCCACGCTGAAAAGTCGCGGGTGCGTTGCAAAGCCCAAATGGAATTCTTCGAAAAGTAAAGTTTCCCAAGGGGTAGGTGAAAGTCGTTTTCTCTTAATCTTTGGGATAAATTGCAACTTGATTATATCCAGAGTAACCATCTAAAAAGTAGAAGAACCTATTACTAGCTAATCTTTCAAGGATCTGATCAATGAATGGTAAAGGAAAATGGTCCTTCTTTGTAACAATATTCAACTTACGATAATCAATACAAACCCGCCATGAATTCTCAATTTGTGTGGGAATGGTTTCTCTAGATTCAGTTTTGATTATGGTGAGTCCTGCCTTTTTGGGTACCACTTGAATTGGACTCACCCAAGGGCTATCAAATATGGGATAGATAATGTCAGCATCAAGCCACTTGATTATTTCTTTCTTAACGACCTCCTTTAAATTTGGGTTTAGGCATCTTTGAGCTTCTCTTGAAGGTCGTGCTCCATCTTCAATATAGATGCGATGAATATAAAAATTGGGGCTAATCTTAGTGAGATCATGTAAAGTTCACCCAATTGCCTTGTTGTGATCTCGAAGAACTTTGATCTATTTAGATTCTTGTGATTCAGATAAATGAGAATTGATTATCATAGGATATGTTTGATCAGATTTGAGATATACATACTTAAGATTGTTAGGCAATGGTTTCAATTCAAACATAGGAGTAGAATCAACAGCAGAATTTGGGGCGGGATTTTCAATTGTGAAAAGTGAATTAGATGATTCAGTTTCAGAGTCAGATTTGGGATTGAGTAGAGATTCCAATAACATGATTTTGTTGCTTTGAGGGTATGAGATATCAAAAGGTGTGCCTTCTAGTTCTAAAGAACTAATGTCATCCTCAAAAGCTACTATAGATTTTATTTTCTCAATCCATTCACAATCAAATCCACTAGAAGCTCTAAATATATCTAACTTAATTATCTTCTCCCCAAATTTCAATTCAATCTTTCATGATTCACAATCAACGTTGGCTTTTGTAGTAGCCAAAAAGGGTCTCCCTAAGATAATTGGGGTGTGGCTAATGTATTCGGGTACTTCCATATCAAGAACAATAAAATCTACAGGGAAGTAAAAATCTCGAACTCTCACAATAACATCCTCCAACATTCCTTTAGGTGACTTAATAGATCTATCAGCTAATTGTAAAGTCACATTGGTAGACTTAAGGTTTTCTATTTTAAAGTGTTTTACCAAAGAGAAAGGAATGAGGTTAATAGAAGCTCTTAAATCTAGGAGAACTCTATCAAAACACTGACCCCCAATTATATTGGAAATAAATGGAGATCCTGGGTCTTTCTTTTTCAAAGGAAGCATACTTGAAATAATAGAGCTCACATGCTCCGAAAGTACAACAGTGCTTCCTTTCTTCGACTTACGCTTAGGAGTACACAATTCCTTAAGAAATCTCGCGTAAGTCGGGATGTGTTTGATAGCATCTAGGAGTGGGATATTAATGTGTACCTATTCAAAAATATTAATCAAATCTTCATCTAATGAAACAGGTTGCTTATGCTTCCTAGTCTTCTTCAAAGCTTCTGGAAATGGGATGTGGATTTCCTATTCTACTGAGGTATTACTCGGATCTCGCGAATTAGTGGAAATTGCGGGATCGGGTTCTACACCTCTTCCAGGTGTAGAAACAGGGGTTGATCTAGATGTACTAGGGTCTTGGGATAGGTTCCTTGGAAAAACTAGATCCCTAGTGGAAGTTCCATGGCGGGTTGTAATAGAGTTAATACCCACATGAGAAGAAGAAGCAGTTGATGAAGAAGATGCTTGTGTACTTTGGAAAGATGGATTATTGGTTAATGGTTGATTTACAATTGATTGCTGTTGATTTGGATATTCAAAATCAAGATTAGAAATAGGTGGATTTAGATTTGGATTTAGATTTGGATTCAGGGGTAATTGATTAAGAAGATGTACATGTCCCTGATTCAGATTTTGAACTCCCGGGTGTTGTCTTTGCTGGATATTCCTAGGGTTTGGAATTAGCTGGGATGGAAGGGTCCCTAGCTGACGAGATTTAGCTAATTGCATGATTTGACCCTAAGATCAGCCAATTCTGCCGAACATTATCATTGTACTTCAGCAAGAGCCTCAGCATTTTGTCGTTGGCTTTCAGTCACAGCTCTCAATATCTGGTCTAGCTATGAATCTCTATTTGGCCCTACGGGGTTTTGCGAACCCATGTAAAATGGCCTCTCATTGTGTTGCTGAAACGACAATGTAGGCAGGCTTTGTTTGGTTTGATTCGGATATGATGGTCTTTTTGTATGGTCAGACCAAGAGAAATTAGGGTGATTACGCCATCCAAGATTATAGGAATTTGAATATGGGTTTGATCTTGGTGTGTATCCCTGAATGACGTTCAAATCAAGAGAATAAAGCGTATTTTCTGCAAAAGATAAGGGTAGGGAAAAGGGTGGGTGAGATTGTGAGACAAAGGTCCCTCCTTGGGTTGGTGGAGTAGATAAAAAACCCAAGGAAGATAAATCTCTAGAATTCAGATTATTCACAAATTCCCTCCCCGCGGGAATTTGTGAAATAGGTAGATGCATGGGATTCATAGCAAGTAGAGGTGTAAGAGTCTTAATTGTATTTCTGACCTCATCGAGATGCTTTGCTACGATCTCTACTTTGTCCAGTTTTTCTGCAATTATCTCTAAATCCTTTGAACTGGACGGGTTACTGATCTCGTGAATGCCCTTGTGCAGATTTTGATGATTCATGTTTGCGCCCTGCGTAAATTGCAAAGTAGATGCATAGTTAATCGAGTTTTCTGCCATCCCTTCAAATAATTCTGAGGTGGATTCTGCATCGCGATTTAGGAAATTCCATCCACAAGAGGCATCGACTAGATTGCGAATGCCCTCTTGTAAACCATAGTAGAAGATGTGCATGAGTTGCCAACGAGGGATGTCATGATGTGGGTATTTCCTTTGCAATTCATGAAAATGTTCCCATGCTTCATGAATTGGTTCTCCTTGGTTTTGATTGAAAGTAGTAATAGCTCGCCTTAAAGCATTAGTTCGACCAATTGGAAAGAATTTCTTTAGAAAAGCAGATTTGAGTTCAGCCCAAGTTGAGATTGGTCTTGCAATTGTTCTATACCAATAAGCAGCTTTGTCTTTAAGGCTAAAAGAAAACATTTTCATAAGCAGGATTTCCCTATTTTGATTTCGAGGTCCAAGAGGTTGAGATAAATTCTTTAGATCTTCTATATGTTGAAATGGATCCTCGGATGCAAATCCGTGAAAGTGAGGGATTAGACCAATGATGTTTGGCTTCAATTTAGGATCATTTTCCCTAATAGGTATCCTAACATTAGGCTCTACTTGTGCATTAGATGAGTTGTAGTAATCTCTAAGTAGAGGCCTTGGACGATTGATCGGTAAATCAGGGATTTCAAAACCCACCTCAGGTTGAGGTGGAGGATGGATTTGAAGAGTCTGTAAATTGTTCAAGGTTGCCGTTAAAAGATTGATCTGTCTAGTTTGTTCAAGCATCCTAAGATTCTGGTTCAGGAGCATCGCATGAACATCAAAAGGCGGCATCTCCCCCAAACCAGAAGAGGAAGGGATATAAGGATTCTGATTCTGCATCTGATCCATAGAAGTAGATGGATCGATGGGAAAACCATTGGTTGCTTATCTGCAACTGACCTAAGATCACCTGTCAACGATGGTGCAAGAGGCGGATGCAAGGATCGCCTCCCGTCCATAAAATGGAAAATAATGTGCAAGTGCACATGCACACCACCAAGAAAATAGCAGCACAAAAAACCCACAAAACAACGCAAAGAGACGGGTTTTGCTCTTCTTTCAAAGGAAAGAAGAGATTCCTAGGATACGCAAAAGTAATTTGACACAAACAAATAGAGTAACAGTATCAAAATACGCGTCTTAATCTGTGTCTACGCAGGTGCGTAACCTTAAAGCTCAAAGGTCTAAGGTCTAGGATCGAGACTACTCACTACTAGCTCCCTGGGGCTCTAGTAGTGAGATAGACTTGTTGATCTTTGGCTAAAGCCCTAAGAGGTACAAAGAGGAGAGATAGAAAAATTAGACTCGTGTGACTCTAGTGATCGCGCTGTGTGCGCAATAGCATGCAATAGACGATAGCGATAAAATCCGAATGCATTCTGCAATCAGATTTAGTCACAATTTCCTCTTTTTAGTTAATCTTTTACAAAAATATATCAAATGAATTACAATGGCCACTTTTTAAAGTCTTTTCAAACAAAATATATGGCCTTTTTAAATTTCAAAGGATAGGGATCTATGCGAATGTTTTTGTGTTTTCCCATTGATGCGAGAAAAACAGTAAAAATTCTCCCACGTCAGATTTGTAAAAATATTCTAGCAGAAAATGTACCCCTAAGAGTGAATGCCTATTGTATGCTGCTGCTAGTTAGATAGAATGCATTTTTGTATTTTTTTTAATGCAACAAAACAAAAGTCTAGAAATACTCACAAAAGAAAAACAGTAATAGATTCCTGGCTTCTCTTGAGATCACCCGCAAAGGTAAACCTGAAAAGAAGACAGAAAACAAAATAAAACAAAACATAGCTAATTAGAACAAAAGTTATAAAAAACAAAAGTATATTTACAAATACCTCCTAATTAGACAATTAAACCAACTAAATTCTAGTGAAATAAAGGATTGCCTCCCCGGTAATGACGCCATTCAAATGGTGGTTCCTTACCTCAACTCAGCTAATTAAGTTAATTTTACTTAATTATGAGTAGAGAAAAGTCACTTAGGTTAACTCGAAGTTGTGTCGATCAGTAGTATAGGGTTGAATTAACCTAACATTTTAGAAAATTTTTGCTGGTTGAGTCCAGGTCATCCGCTGGGAGGTATAATTCATTCTAAATTCACTAGTTATCTTTTATTTTTCTTTATAAGTATAGGAGGTATATTTAAGTTAATTATGCAAGCATGAATTTTGCTAAAAATTGGTTAAAATGGAATAACAAGCAAAATCCCATATGAATTCTCATTTTCAGCATTTAAAAGCATGTAAATTCTCTATTTATTTCAAATGATTTAAGGCAAAGAAGAGTTTCTTTAGTAAACATATGCCTTAATACAACATTTAAGAGAAAAAAGAAATTAAAATATAACAAGAAAAATTAATTCTTTTCCTTATTCTTCAGCCTCTCTTCTTTCTCTTCTCTTTATCTTCCTTTTCTTTTATTTCTTAATATTTTTCTCGTATTCCCTTTTTCTCTCGATCTCTTTCTTCACTTCTGCTTTCTCTTCTGCTCCTGTCCTTCTTCTTCTTCCTTATTCTTCCTTAGCTTTCTTTTGCTTCTCCTTATCTTCTCTTTGTTCTTTCTCTTATATTTTCGAGCTCTTTACTTTTTCCTTTTTTTTTTCTTTTCTGCCTTCCTTAGCTCTTTAGTGCCTGCTCAGCCTTCTCCTTGTCTCTGCGATTTATTCTATCTTCCATAGCCTTCTTTCTTTCCTTTCCTTAGCCTTCTTAGCTTCTTAACCTTAGCACTTCTTCCTCTTAACCTTCCTTCCTTAACCTTCTGAACTGAACCAGGTTTTTCCCTTCAACGAAAAATTGGTTTTTAATTTGTGGGTTATACTTTTCGGGGATACACAGCACCCTTTGCAGGGTGGGACTAGACCCTACTAGGTCCTCACCTGGTTCAATTATGGTTCGATTTATTTCCGGTTCAGAGTTTCGAGCCAAACCGGCTCACGCATCCCAGGCCTCGCCCTCCCAGGGCCAATCGCACACACACACCCACTCGGGTGCACACCTGCAAGCGCACTCGCCCACACACACACAAGCATGCTCATTCGTAACCAGTATCCGTGTGCCGAGCGTTGACGACTGAAGGGCGTAGTTGACAAATACCTTTTATACTAAGGTGCCTACTCAAGAATTTCCAATATTGGACTATAATTTACCCCTCCAGACCAAACTTTAAACGTCAAATTCTCCCAACACACAACTCCAAATCAAGTGATTCAAAGCTTGATGGAGAGCTCTAAGATAGTTCTACAGGATTGTACAATCAATTTTAGGTTAAGGAAATATTTTTCCTCTTCGATTTGAAGAGTGAATCCATGGGGTTTCTATGGGTTTAATATGCCTGGAAATGATTTTAAACCTACTGTGTCTATAGGGTGGACTTTCTAGCTTATCTAAGAGTCTGAAAAGGTTATACAGGTGATTCTGTAGCTGCTGTGTAAATTTCCAAGCTCTCGAAGCTTCAGGAAGCACAAGGAAGCTCAAAGCTTCACTAAAAGCTTTAGAGAACAAAATTTAAAACTCTGAAAGGTGCAATAGACAATTAAGGACATTTCTAATTGATTCAAACATAATCTAAGGAATGTAACAAGCTCGTTTGGGCAGGAGTTGCAATCAAATCTCATCCAAAATCCACTATCGACAATTTGGGTTCAAAAACAACCCAAACTGGCATTAATTGAAATCTAATCAAATTAACCATCAAAGCTTATCCAATTAACTTTAAAATAGTTCAAATAAATCTCAGAATCAATTCAAGCTCATCAATTAGTCTGATTGAACTAAAAATCAAAGCATCAGACTCAGTTTTGACTAGAAAGGTTCCATATTTGACTTTCTGTTTTGAATCTTTTCTCAAAGAATTGAAGCCTCAAATAGCATCCTCTCAATCATAGGAACATTCTCAGACCCTTTAATAGGTATTTAAACTTAGGATTCTAGGGTTTCATACTCATCGCTTGAACTCTAAAAGTGGTTTGTTCGACAAAGGAATTGGAAGGTTACTACATTGATCTGAAGACATGAATAGCTTTAGTGCACTGCACTGAAGCTTCTAGACTTCCTAAATGTGGCTCTTAAGCTTCTGTACAGTCTTCTCCAACTTTGCCGGAGTTGGAGAAGATGAAATCCTATCTCAAGCTCTAGACACTAAAATCTCAATTAAAATGTCTCAGCACACTCAGTAAACCTCAAATCATTGGTCTGGAGCTTCTTAACAAATTCTAAAGGCTGAAGATCAATTTTGACTTGCTAGAGCTTGCCGGAGCTCCGGTGAGTCCAGAAAAAATACCAATTGTGTGCAGAAAGGTGAATCTATGCCATTTTTAATCTGGAAAGGATTCTGAGGTTGCAAGGAACCTCAAGAACTCGTTAAATTCTCCATTTGATCATTAAATTTAAGATTTAACCGTGAATTCCACTTTTAAAGAATCTGAGTTAGTTGAAGCTTGGGACTTGCTTTCCCACTCAATTGAGTGGTCAAAACAAGTCAAAAATAATTTGCGGTCATAAATATATAATAAATCTAAGATTTCAACTACTCCTGAGCCGCAATTGACAGCGAGCTCAGGAGCATAATTAGATTTGGGCATTTACATTATAGGTAGTAATTATACAAATTAAAGTATAGAATAGGGTCCTTAGGTTGTGAATAAGTGGTGGAGGACCTTCTAGAGGTGGATCTAAGCTCAGTTACTATTGCCATGGACAGCGATAGTAGCTGTGAAGGTGAAGGTGAATTAGGCGAAACAGTGATAAAATTTATGTTTTAATGGATTAGAAATGATCGTGAGTGATAAAGGAAGGTGATCAACGGATTCAAAAGATGAAATTAAGTCTCAAGCGAGCTCAAGGAGCTCGCCGGAGTCAAAGAAGATGAACTCTGGAAAATTCTGAAATTACTCTAATCTAACTAACTAACTAGCTAAACTATCCTACTCCTACTCCTAATTCTAATCTACTCCTATCTACTGTTACCTGGATGAAGGGGTCAAAGGGACTCTGTCGATGGCTCATGACGGAGGACAAAATCAGAGGGAATAAGAAGAATCTCCAACGAGCGAAATTGGTTGGAGCAGAGGATCTCCCTAGTCGTCACCTTTGTCTAGAGACACGGCTGACCTCGACGAAACTCCTCAGCAAATCAGGATGGGCGGAGGAAGTCGAAGGATGGTGTGGAAGATTGTCGGAGTTGCAGACGAATAGCTTATTGGGTCGGCTCAGTGTTAGAAGAGGGAAGGGAGCCAACTTGAGAGAAATCGAGGGGATGAGGGGGTATTTATAGTGGATGGACGGTGGAATCTGGACGGAGAAGAAGCTTGGGGAGCTTAACCTCCGGCATTGTCTCCGATGACGGTGAGGTTGACTCCCACCAAAAATTAGGATTTCATAGTAATCCAGACTGATGGATGAAGATGGGATGGTGAGCGCAAGCTCTAGGAGCTTGGAGAAGGAAGAATGATGTCGGTAGGGCGGTGATCGCGTGGTAGAGTCACCCTCCATCATCAACCGTTCAATCGACTGAAGAGGAAGAAGACGATAGGGACCTATATGAAAATTAAGGACCCGATTGAATGATTAGTAAGGACCAAAATGTAAACCCAAGTTTTAAAGGTTTATTTTAACTTAGATTTTTTTTCAACTTTTTATATATGTTAATAAATAAGATAATTATTATGTTTGCAGATTGAATTTACATTTTTAGCTTTTCAAGTTAATTTATTAAATTAAGTAATGTTACTTAAGTTATTATATACTTATGTATACATTACGTTTAAGTTACTTAACTTATTAATTAAGGGAATGGTTAATAAGATCTCGAGTCCAATTATTAATTAGGTTGTTAATATTGTTAATCGAATGATAAAATATCATTTTTAACTTATTTTGAGATCCTTTACTATATATCCCTTATTTTATAATTAACCCTTATATACTCATATCCTTAGCTAATTAACTAGGAAGACTAGTTAATTAGGGGTAATTAGAGATCATGATGAGTCTCTCATCAGTGGTCCATGCCCACCCTTGGAGGAAGGACTTAAGGTGGAGAGCATCCACCTCGGAGGAGCTTTCAAGGAAGGAGAAGAAGGAGACTCTCTTTTTAAGCCAAGGAGCAACTAGGCTTGGAGCAAGAAGACTCCCTTCTTCACCAGATTCTACAAGAGGATTTGTGTTTCTTCTATTGCTTTTATATTTTACATTTCTAGTAGAAGCATTCCTCTACTTGTCTTTGTAAGAGAACACAATTTTTGCTTAAGTAAATTGCCTTCCTTTTAATTTCTTGTTGCAATTGTTATTTTTGTTCTGGCACTTGTTCTACTTCTACTTCCTAATTACTCTAGGACTCCACTTACCTAGAGTGAGCTTAGGTAGTGGACATTTTCATCTCTTAACTTTAGCTTAGCAATTTTAGGTGTCAGCACTTTTCTGTCACAATTTGTAATTTGCCCTTATTATTTCAAAACTAAAAAAAAATTATATATTTAAAATACCAAAGAGAAAGTTGAGATTTATTTTCTAAGCAAGAGAGTTGAATTACAAATCTGCCTCCTTGGAAGACCCTAGATACTCCCCTATCTAGGAATAGAAATTTAAACGCGTATGCGAATTCGCGTGTTACAATGACATTAAAAGCCCTAATTACAAATCACGCTTATTTTCGCATCACTTTTTGGTGCTATTGCCGGGGAGGCACGGCTTGGCATTAATCATTTTCCTCTTACTTGAGGTGGATCTCATCCCCTTCTCTTTCCTTTCTCTCGTGTGTGTAGGAACTACAGCAGGAAAGTGAGAATTTGGAAGCGAAAGCTCCAAGTTCCTTTTCTTCCAGCAGATTTTCTGGTTGGTTCCCTTTTCTGGTCACATAGTTAATTAAAACTACCAAAAAATATTAAACTTGGCTGTCAGGATCCCAAACATCTTAATTAAATGAAGTGGTGTCCATTAAAATTCGTTGTTTGCTTGAATGTTTTATTAACACCACTCCATTTCAAGTATTGGTGTTTTATTTTTCGAATCCAGATTTCTGTCCAGACTTAAAAAAATTAATTTCCAACACCACAAGCCTCCTAAAATCATAAAAGTTCATACAGTGATTCCAAATTAAGTTAAGAACATCTGTTCCAAATTTTAGATCAATGGCTTTGTAGTTAATTTTTAAAAATTCGTGAACTATAGAGGGGTCATACCCTCTAATCTTCCTATTTTTCTACTATTCGAGAATTTTTAAAATTTTTATACTCATCCAATTTTTTTGAAATTTAACTTTCTAGCATCCTTGTAAAATTTTACACATCATATAAAATTATAAAAATTTTCTGAGGTTAGTGGTAATACTGAAAAGTCCATAATACCCATGGGTATCATTTCTCGACTTTGACACTAGTACAAATAAAAATTCAAAACAATTATCAAGCAAATTCCTAAAACCTTACAAAAATCTTTTCTGGAATCCTTGTTTGATTTTACATAAGGTAGTGGTGTTGGTTGCATTGTTTGGACCACTACTTATTCAAAAAGCCTAAAAAGAATTCATTGGTAGTAATTTTCTATATTAGGGTTCAAATCCAATTAGGGTTTCTTTCTTTCTTTTTAGTCCCACAACATAAAGGAAATACATCATCACCAATACAACTTATTTTTCCTTTGATTGTGGAGTTTCAAACTTGTTTGAACATTAAAAAGAAAAATCCTAAAATACATTCAATTAAATTGAATCCTAAAGGACAAAAAATACAAAAATTGTGTGACAACTTGATTTACATTGGAACCACTTTCCAATTCTTGCACACGCACAAAAAAATTGTAATAATAGGGCAATAACCCAAATTAACACCCTCCATATTCCGTGTGCACCGTAGTATCCTAGACCTAACTAAAATTCGTAGCAACTTGACCCCTAAGGCTTCATCAACTTAGGCTTGCTATATAGGTTTTAAGTTTTCTTTAATTAATACCAATTCTATCATCTATATCTAGTGTTCAGGCTGAGGGGTCGTGTCAAACGACCAAGCGCGGGTTTGTACAAGCACCTAGGGTTTTCCCTGGGAAACGTTTGGGCCCAAACCTCTCATTTAGCAACTTGGCTAGATTTGTTGACAGAACGGGTATTCACTATTGATTACTTATTTCCTACGTAGACCAAGTCTTAGGTTTATTTTGGGAGTCACACTTAAGTTAGGTTTAGCTTTGGTTGTTTGATTTGCACACTTTCTCTCATCTCTTTCTCTTCTCCTCCCCTCCAATTCTTCCAAAACAGTGCATGCACAGGCGACGGTGCCAAAAACCACTCCTTGAGGGACCATCTGATTTTGCCCCTGCAGCAGAAAGTCATTGTTTTCTTCTCCCTCCTCTTCTAAGAAAATGGAAAACCCAAGAAGCCGACAAAAAAATTCTGCTTCCACTTCTAACCCATCAGCCAATCCACAAGCTGACTTCACCCTCCCTCACCTCCCTAATTTGGAGCAATCGAAAATTCCTACAGGGCCAGGTGGCCCTCCAATCCTAACTCAAAATCCAAACCCCTTTGCCTTGATGGTCGACCATTTGGTTCAACTACAAGAAAATCAAGAAAATTTGGCTAGGACTGTCACGAACCTAGCTAACCAAGGGAAAAATCCACCACCCCCGCCAACAACCTGTCATTCCTCTTAAGGATTTCTATGATCCTTCCAATTATGAGGAAAGACCTGGGGTGGTCATACCACAAGGGGATTTTGAAATCAAACTAGCCATTCTAAATCTTATCAAATGTTTTCATGGTCTTCCAAGAGAGGACCCTTTTTGTCATCTCGAGGAATTAACTGTCTTCGCTCAAACCACTCGTTCCCGCAATGTGAAGGAAGACATGTGGTTAATGAGAATTTTTCCTCTCTCTCTGAAAGACAAAGCATCTCATTGGTTTAGAATGGTTAGGCACCCTATTACCACCTGGTCCCAATTAAAAAGTACTTTTCTCAAAAAAAATTTTTCGATCGGTCGAACTAATGCATTAAGAAGATCCATAACAACCTTTCAAAAAAAAAATGATCCCCTCCACGAAGCTTGGGAAAGATTTCAAGAACTTCTAAGAAGTTGTCCCCATCATGAAATTCCACAATGGCAGTTAGTGCAGATCTTCTATAATGGATTAGAAGATCAATTGAAACGATTTGTGGATGCCTCATGTGGGGGCAATTTCCTTAACAAAGATGCCGAACGTGCCTATCTCCTCTTTGAAGAAATGAGTGAAAACTCATTTCACTTGACTTCAATGGACACTTTTGGCAGAACACAAAACCCTAGACACGGAGTCCATGAAATTGACTCTAAAACCACCTATGTTCTAGTCACTCAAGATGATCTATATATGTTAGCTCAACGATTGGACCAGATGCAAATTCACCAAAGAAAATGGAATAAAAGCTTATAAATAAACAACCTCCACACATTAACTCTCCTCACACTAACCCTCCACACATTCTTCGAAGAGAAAATCTGCACAACATTGATGCCACACCTGCTGGTCGGCAATTACCAACTGATTTCCCGCAGGAATTGACTAAGAATTTTGATCAAAATAATTTTGACCCCACCATTGAAAATATTTATGCTCTCTAGGAGCAATTTAGAAACCCCTCCAACACTTTCAATCAAAACTGGAGGACTAACCCGAATCACTCCTGGAAGAACTCGAACCCAATTCCTTTTCCCAAACAAAACTATTTTAGGAACTATGGGTAGCTTGGTTATCAACCTGGGCCATCCCAGGAAGATATTAACACTCAGGTCATGAAAACTCTGCAAGGAATGCAGAATCAGATGACGGAAGTAGCCCACATGATTACCAACTTGCAACACCAAGTTAAGGTTACTCTTGATCATCGACCTGTTGGAAATTTACCTTCCTAACCCATGCCCAATCCAGATAATCAAAGGAATCAGTTCCAAGGTGGATATCCCAATCAACCCATTCAACCAGCACCTCAGCATCCACCTGGTTTCAATAACAGTCAGGCTTCCCGTCCTCATCCTAGAAACAACCAGACTGCAAATGTAGTTACTTTGAGGGATGGGAAAACCACTCACAATCCCCTACTTGTTAAAGAAACCCATTTTAATGAAAAATAGATCAACTCTTCCCCATCTCCCTCTCATATTGTTCAGGAACCAATTAATGCTAAATAGGGAAACCCTGCACCATTTCTGTAAGCCCTCCACTCTTCAATAGATAAGAAAAAGAAGAAATCTAAGCCCACTAAAAAGGAATTAATTGATTTATTTGGGAAAGTTGAAATTAATATCCCTCTCCTAGACGCCATTAAATACATCCCTGCCTATGCAAAATTCTGAAAAGATTTATGTACCCCAAAAAGGCAACCCCAAAATTTAGGAAAGGTGATCCTTCCTGAGACAGTCAGCTCAGTTGTGTAGAGTCGACTGCCTCTTAAGAGAAAAGATCTCGGCACCCCCCTGATTCAAGTTATCATTAATGATACTTCTTTTGATCGAGCTTTGTTGGATCTCGGTGCCTCAATTAATCTAATCCCCACAATTATTTTTGAGGAATTTAAGATCGGTGAATTAAAGCCTGTTGAGGTTACTCTTCAATTAGCCAACCGATCTACAATTAAACCAAGGGAAATTGTTGAGGATGTCCTTATTCGGGTCAAAAATTGTTTATTTGCAGTAGACTTTTTAGTCCTGGACATAGAGGTACCGGAAGCACTAAAGTTTGCCCCCATCATTCTTGGAAGACCATTCTTAGCCACTGCCCACGCAAATATTGATTGTGATTCTAGAAAGATGAAGATCATGTGTGGTGGTGAATCTGTAACCCTAGACATTTTCCAAGCTTCTAGGCGGTTCCAAGAACCAGCTTTCTTTGATGATTCGGATTTAGAAAGAGAAAATATTGTGGAGGAAACTTTGCAAATTTCCCATTTAGGTTCTTGTTTTGCCACCAATACGATTCCCAAACAATCCATTTCTTTTCACCCTTCCACCCTAACCACACATTCAGTTAACCCTCCAGCTGACCCTTTCACTCTCACCTCACCACTAACCCACAAAGCAGAAATTCTTTTTGAGCCAAGACCACAATTGGAATTAAAACCTTTGCCCGACTCCCTTAAATATGTCTTCCTGGGTCCTAATCAGACCCTACCCCTGATTATAAATTTTGGACTTACCAGGGCACAAGAGCACAGACTTCTCTAGGTTATGAGTAAATATCGAAAAGCTATTGGCTGGATCCTTTCTGATCTTAATGGTATTCATCCGTTCTATTGTACACATCGTATATATTTAAAGGACGATTCTCGCCCCTCCCGCCAACCACAAAGGCGCTTGAACCCTATTATGTAGGAGGTGGTGAAAAAGGAGATTATTAAGTGGCTTGAAGCTGATATCATCTACCCTATTTCTGACAGCTCCTGGGTTAGTCCAACACAAGTTGTGCCCAAAAAGGCTGGACTAATAGTTGTCACTAATGATAATGGGGAGAATGTAGCCACTCGAACCGCCTCTTCTTGGCGTGTGTGTATCGATTACAGAAAATTAAACACCGCCACCAAGAAGGACCATTTTCGCTCCCTTTTATTGATTAAATCTTGGAGCGGTTAACCGGATGGGATTTTTACTATTTTCTGGACAGTTATTCTGGCTATAATCAAGTAGCAGTTCATCCTAAGGACTAGAACAAAACAACATTCACCTGCCCCTTCGGAACCTTTGCTTTCCGAAGGATGCCCTTCGATCTTTACAACGCACTTGTGACTTTTCAAAGGTATATGCTTGCAATATTTTCAGACCTGGTAGGTGAATGCTTAGAAGTCTTTATGGTTGACTTCTCTATTTTTGGAGATTCTCTTGACCATTGTCTCAAGAACCTTGAGAGAACTCTCCAAAAATGCATAGAAGTCAATCTGGTCCTCAGTTGGGAAAAAAGTCATTTCATGGTCCAGGAAGGTATTGCCTTAGGCCATGTTATTTCAAAACAAGGAATCATGATAGATAAAGCAAAAATAGATGCTATATTTAAGCTCCCACCACCCACTATTGCCAAACAGATTAGATCCTTTTTAGGTCATGTGGGTTTCTACCGTCGATGTATATAAAACTATTCCCAAATCTCCAAGCCCTTAAGTCAGCTGCTTACTAAAGACCAGCCATTTGATTTTAATGATAAGTGCCTGGAGAGATTTTTGAGGTTGAAGAAAGAGGTTATTGAGGCACCAATTTTGCAGGGACCTGATTGGAATAGTCCCTTTGAATTAATGATAGATGCCTCAGATTTTGCTGTAGGGGCCGTTCTAGGGCAAAGAATTGGCAAGAAGCCCATTGTGATCTATTATGCTAGCAAAACTCTTGATGATGCATAATGGAATTACACGGTTACTGAAAAGGAACTTCTTGCCATTGTATTTGCCTTAGAAAAATTTAGATCTTATCTTTTAGGGTCACATGTCACCGTATATATAGACCATTTAGCAATTAAATATCTGCTGACAAAGAAAGATGCGAAACCCCACCTTATCCATTGGATTTTGCTGCTCCAGGAATTTGACCTAGAAATCAAGGATAAGGCGAAATCGCATAATGTAGTGGCCGACCATTTCTCTTGTCTTATGACGAATGACATAATGACCCCACCTGATCAGTTCCCCGATGAAAGCATTTTGGTTGCTATGACCCTCCCTTGGTTTGCACCCATCGCAAGCTATTTAGCAATAGAATGAATCCTCGCTGATTGGCCAAAAACAAAACTGGATAAGTTCTTTGATGATATTAAATACTATTTTTGGGAGGAGCCTAACCTTTTCCGCATTTATGCCAATCAGGTTATTCGACGATGTGTACCTGATTATGAAATCCATAATATTTTGACACATTGTCACTCAATGGCCTGTGGTGGACATTTTTCGGGCAAGAAAACTGCAGCTAAAATCCTTAATGCGGGATTTTATTGGCCTAACTTGCACAAATATGCTCATGACTTTGTTCGATCCTGTGTGTGTTGCCAGAGCATCGGCAACATGACTTGGAAGGATATGATGCCCCTTAATCCTATTTTAGAGGTTGAAATTTTTGATGTTTGGGGCATCGACTTCATGGGACTGTTCATCAACTCTGATGGGTATTTTTATATATTTGTCACAGTTGACTATGTTTCAATATGGATAGAAGCAATACCCACTCGCACTAGTGATCACCACGTGGTTGTCGAATTTCTTAAGCAAAATATTTTCTCAAGATTCAGCATTAAAAAAGCCATTATCAGTGATAGAGGCTCACATTTCACTCACTCACAATTCCGTCACCTTCCTTCTAAATATGGGGTTAATTATAAAATTTCCACACCTTATCACCCCCAAACAAATGGCCAGGCTGAAGTCGCTAACCGGGAAATTAAAAATATTTTACAAAAGACGGTTAGGCCCGATAGTAAGGATTGGTCCACCAAATTGGACGACGCTTTATGGGCCTACCGTACCACGTTTAAAACTCCGCTCGGCATGTCTCCCTTTCGTCTGATTTTTAGGAAGGCATGCTGGTGGTCGGGCCCGGATAGGTCTGTTAATATGGTGATTTTATCGTTGAAGTGTGTATAGTGGTTAACCTAAATCGGACCTAACCATCTCTTTACAAAATTTTTAACCTGGCCTACTTGATTTTATCTTGGTCACTTTTAGGCCCAGGGTCGAACTCAGGGAAAAGGAGTTAGAAGTCAAGTTTCTACGCCTTTCCTACAACGAATCTCTTTCGTTCATTTATTGTGTTTTTGGTGTTTTTCTATTTAGATTTTTTTTCTGATAATTCTTGTCCTTGAGGCACACCCTCAAAATTAGGTTCTTGGCTTTGAGCCAAATCAAGGTTCCAAAACAGGTCATGCTATTCGCAAGACGAAGTACCTGCAAGTCAAAGATTATCTTTTCTCTTTTATATATTTTTTTATCTTTTTATGGGCATGCAAGAGAAATAGAAATAAAGTAAATATAGCATAGATATATATGTATATACTATATATGTATAAAGGGGTGGGGGTGGAAGCAGAGATGGAGTGTAGCACAGTGTCGAGTCAGTCGTCTAGAAAGACACAACCAACAGGACGAGGCACTACATGAAGTGTAAGGTGGATTGATGGAAGATGAGTGTGACCACACTTTTTGTATGCATGTATCGGGGAATATCAGCAAATGGTGCAAATATTCCTGCGATACCACGTATGGTAAGTAATGTGAAAATACATATATATATGTATATATGTAAATATATCTATATGTATATATATATATATATATATATATATATATATATGGTTATCAATATATAGGTATATATATGTAGTTATATAAGTATATATATATGTGTATATATATATGTATATATATATATAAGTATATGTATAAATAGATATATGTATAGATATATATATATATTTATAAGTATGTATATATAACTATATAGATGTAAATATATATATATATATATATATAGTAATATATGTATATAGATATATGTAGATAGATATGCATATATGTATATATATGTATATATAGCTATATAGATAGATATGTATATATGTATGTATATTTATTTATATATATATATTTGTATGTATAAGTATATGTGTATATATATGTATATATATATATATGTATACAAGTATATGTATATATGTAAATATATATGTATATATATAAGTATATATATATATGTATGTGTGTATACTAATACTTAAGTATATAGGTACTACTATATGTATAAATATAAGTATATATATATGTATATATATATGTATATAAATATATATATATCAATATATATATGTATATGTATATATATAAGTATATAATAATATATAAGTGAGAGTGTGTGTGTGCGAGAGTGTGAGTGTGTGTGTATGAGTGTGTGCAGAGAGAGAGTGAGAGAGTACTGTGAGAGAGAGAGAGAGCACGCGCTTCCTACTGGAGTGAGGGCTGGAGGGTTAAGGCGTCTGAAGCTTCCAAGCTCCATCTGGAGTCCACGCGCGCACGCACAGGCGTGTATGCGTGCAAAGAGGCGCACGCTGGAGGGCGTGGGCGCGGAGAGAGGACCGCAGCGGACAGCATTGCGGGAAGGGCTGGAGCGGGCGCATGCAGGCACACGCGGGAGGGTGAGTGTACGCGGGCGAAGACGCTGAAGCGGGCGGGCGCTGGCAGAGGACCGCACGCAGACGCGCGGGCGGTCGCTGGAGCGGGTGCGTAGCTGGATGCAGGTGCGGCCAAACAGTGGTAGTGACGCACTGGGTGATCGGTTAAGTGAGAAACTTATCAGTCACCTCACTGTTGCCACAGTGTTCCGCTGACAGGCGTGAACAGTGGCTACAGTGCATGGCCGAGCCATGCGACCGAGTACACCCGGTGCTCTGAGTGTAGGCTGCTTGTGGTTAGCGTGCTCGGGTTGGCCCGCGCGTGGAAGAGGAATGTGTCGGTTGGTTGCGGGCGGAAGAGAGAGCGCGACAGGGCGCGCAGAGAGGGAGGCAAGGGTGCCTGCAGGCGCGCACGGTGTCCTGCGTGCGTTGCTGCTGTGGAGCTCGGTCGGCTGCTGTAGGGACGTGCGGTGGCCGGTTGAGCTTCAAAGCTTGAGGCTTTGCTCCAATGGCTGAGGTGGCTTGGACGTTGAAATAGGGAAAGAAGGCCACCACGCCCACCGGCTCTTTGATGAGCTGGGCGGTGGTGGCCTCATGGTGGTGGGTGTGCACCACAGTGATGACTCCTGCCCGCAGAGTGGCTCCTCTAAGGAGGAGGTCCTGCGTATGGAGGGAGAGGGGAGGGGATGGTGGCCTGGAAGAAGAAGAGCTGCTGTGTGATTTTTTTGTGTGGAGGACCAGGCTACTTTGCAAGAAGGAGCCGAGCCCTTATAAAGAAGAAAGAGGCATGCATAGCCATGCCCTGACTGTGCATGGCTCAGCATGGCCGGCAGGGAGATCAAGTGCATGCGGCTGCAGGGCTGGCAGGGAGAGGGGGAGCAGGACATGGCGTGAAGAGGAAGAGGTTGTTCCATGCAGCCACAGGAAGGGTTTCAAAAATTAAAATAAAAACATGGTGAATTTACGAAGTAGCACTTGAGAAAAAATGTTAATTGCAAAGCCATTTTATTTCACTCTCCTCCCCTCTCAATTAAATGCATGCATGCGTCTATATTCACAAATGCGACTATTTCTACCTAATATGCACTGGTAATGCTAGGAAATAGCACAAGTCGACACAATTGCAGGTGTATTTTTGCGGTGCAATCTTACCCCCATGCCTATCTTGTGCTAGTCCATAGCAAAACATTATTTAGAAATGATCTTATGCTGAAGATTTTCTTCTGAGGTGATATAGGTGTGTTTATTGTTGGATATTGTGAGAACCAATTGTAAAGAAGACTACCAGTACTTTAAGTCTCACATGACATAGATCATCTCTCGACTAACCAGGACTCTTGATATTTAAAACTTAAGTACGATTTCCAGGATCCAGGAGGTTTTTGACATACTCGAGAGCTCAAGAGATTATGGCTTGTGCTTAGTGAAGGATCAAGACTGACCAGATGAACATTAAGACTCAAGCCCGGGGTTTCACAAATTTTTTAAGTACAGGTTGGTCCCAGTTTCAGCTCGTGTATTCGGATTGACCCTTAAAAAGATGACGGAAAATTCAACTCCCATTTT
Source organism: Thalassia testudinum (assembly GCA_037157565.1). Classification (NCBI taxonomy): domain Eukaryota; kingdom Viridiplantae; phylum Streptophyta; class Magnoliopsida; order Alismatales; family Hydrocharitaceae; genus Thalassia; species Thalassia testudinum. The sequence continues at coordinate 140,217,345 of JAZHRO010000063.1, forward strand.
CTGACATTTGTGGCTCAAAGAAAATAAGGTATTTGCGACTTGCTCTGAAGAACTTTTTTTTTAGGGTAGAGACTTTACTGACATTTGCGAGATATACTGACTTATTTGCATCTTTTTTTTTTTTTTTAAACATGTGTTAGTATATCTCTTACAACATTATTTAGAGGAGCACACTTTTCTTTTTGGTGGGAGAGTTCCTTCTTGGTGGAAAGAGTCTTTCCTAAACACAAGACTAAAGCCTGGGATAAAAAGTCTATCTGCGCGCACAGGTAAGGACTCCACCTTCCCTAATGAACACTAGGGTTGGATCTTATGTTCACCTGGTCTTTCTTGATACGTGTAGTGTGAACCAAATTTACTTAGGCTCTCAAGTAGAAGCAAACCAACAAATCCTGTACTGTTGTCTTAGGTACAAGAATACGTCCTTACTTAGTAGAGATTTCGATCTATGTTGTCAATGCTCAAGTGAATTAAGCAGAGCCTGAGCAAATCAAGCTTCTGTGGCCTGGAAAGTCTTCAAAACAGTGGTTGAATATCCATAAACACTTATTGTAATTTTGTTTCAGCCTTTAGATCATTACTAAACACCATTTTCATTTTTCATTTTTTTTTCTTTTTATATATATATATAGATAGAAACAGCATGATACCATAAAATGCCCAGATCCTATGGATGCCTATCCACCACCCCATGCCAAACAATGCTATGTCCTCATATGCATGCAGGGTAGGGTAGAGGAAGGACGAAAGATCGGGTAACGAGAGCTGAGGTGCAGGGTATACAGTAGGGTGGTAGGGTAGGTGGATGGTGGGTGGTGAAGTGAAAAGTGAAGTGATCGTGATAGTGGCGTGAAAAGTGATGGTGGATGGTGAGAGATCTGGCATTTCTTGGGACGAGAGTGTCCCCGATGAATCAGAAAACAAGTCAGGAGGAAGAAGTTGGCCCTTAGATTGGCCAAGAAGAGGGGCTTCTTGGATAGATGGATCGAAAAATGAATAGCCCTAGTGAGTAGGATATGGGCTCAAGGTCCTAGTGTGGAGTTCCAAATCCGCCTGATTTGGTGGGAAAGAAAGGGCAATCCGGTCTTCAGGAGTGTGGACCGACGGTGAGTAGCCCGGATATGACTCAGACCATGAGGTATGGGAAGCGAAGAAAACCACATCAGAAGTTTGGTCTGGAGAAGGTACGAGAATAGGGAGGGATGGGGGAACATCACAGTATGTGTTGATCAGGCAGTCATCAGTTTTTACAGTTAATCCACAGTAGTCTGAATAGGTCCCAATTAGTCCGATACACACACTGACAGTCATGTCCTCATCAGACGTGTCATCCTCGATGCAATCACAATCAAAGTTGTTGGATGCCTTGAAGATGTTAAGCTTAATCTTTTCAGATCCAACGACAATCTCAATACAGCCCGACTTGCAGTCGATATGGGTGCAGGCTGTGGCCAAGAAAGGTCGACCAAGGATGATTGGACAATCAGAAAGTGAGCTAGGAGCTTCCATATCTAAAATAAGAAAGTCAATAGGAAAACGGAGACTGTTGACCCTAACCACCACGTCTTCCACCACACCCTTCAAAATTTTGACAGAACGATCTGCCTACTGTAACGTGACAGGGGTGGGTTTCAGATTTCCCAAGGAAAATTTTTCGAGCATGATGGTCTGTATAAGATTTATGGAAGATCCTAGATCAAGTAGGGCACGGTTAAAATTGCAGCCTTGGATGCTACAGGAAATCAGTGGTGTGCCCGGATCTTTCTGCTTCGGTGGTAGGTTCGACAGTATAGCACAACTCACATGAGGTGAGAGAACCACCGGATTCTTGGTTTTATTTGACTGTCGCCTGGGTGTTGTGTAGTCTTTGAAAAATCGGGCGATAGTAGGATGTGGTCGATAGCCTCGAGTAGGGGTAACTTGATTTCTACATCCCTGAACAAATAACACAGGTTATCAAAGGTCTGCATATCTTTCTTTTTTCCTTTTGGCTCCCTCAGTAGAGCCTCAGGGAATGGTACTAATTCTGGCACCAATTTGGGTGTATCGTCCTCTCGCGAATGTGGTGCGCATTGACGAGTCGATTGTTCGCTTTAAAGTCGTTTGTAGTTTTATGTGGTGGAAAAATCGACTAATGAATATTTAGAAAGAAATAACCACTCGCCGAGGAGCGGGTCGTATCCACAAGGAGGCAATGAGGCAATAATATCTCAATTATTTCGCATTCATTCAATCTCGTGAGAAATTCGTAGTTAAATATGACATGAAATGCGATGGAAAGAAGATGCACAATATCTTGAAAACATAAGGATAGATGTGCAATTTTTCCTCACTGAAATATTCAATAAACATGTGATGATTTTATGCAATTTTCCATTGACATGTATTAAAGAAAATTTGTGCACATTTAAATTCCAAAATCAATGTCAAACAATGTTAATTACAAAAGCTATGCAATTGTAAAAGAACTTGAGTATAAAGTTGCAAATTTTACCACAATAAAATATTCATAAACAAAGATTCTTTTCTTGGCAATGGCATGAAATTTAATAACTAATTAACCCATTAACAGAGCATTTTACCTCTCTCCTCCTCGCGATCGAGAGAGAGGTTCAATCGAGGAGAGGTTTGCACAGGCGGGTGGATGAAGCGAGGCCGTCGCGATGGTGGCAGTCGCAGTTGAGCGGTGGTCGGAGTCGGCCGGGCGGAGCTCCGGCGAAGGTGGCTGCAGCCGGTGCTGCAGCTACTGTTGGTGGTGAGCGTGCGTTGGCTGGAGGGCACGGGAGCGCGCTCTGTTGTTGGCGAAGTGCGAATTCTGCTGGCGTGGGAGGAGGGCGCTGCAGGCGTGGGAGGCAGTGTAGCTGGCGGGAGGCGCTGCTGCGCGCTGGCTGGAGGCGTGGGAGCGCACTCTGTTGTTAGCGAAGTGTGGGTGCTGCTGGCTAAAGGTGTTGGCTGAAGCGCTGCAGTGGGTGCGCAGGCGGGTGCACGCTCTATTGGCAGTGAGGGTGGGTATTGCAGGCGTGGAAGGAGGCCGTGCGTGGTTGTGTGGGTACGGCTGCAGCTGGCATGGGTGCGTAGGCGGTTGCGTGCTCTGTTGGTGTGGGTGTGCAGGCGGTGAGAGCGGGAGGAAGTGGCGGGTTCTTGCGTGCAGCTGAAGGTGAAGTGGCGAACGGTGGTTGCTGCTGAGTGGGGGTGGTGGCTTCAGACGTGTGCGCAGGCTAGAGGGTGTGGAGATGGCGCTGGAGGTGAAGTGGGCGGATGTGGTTGTGTGGGTGCGGCTGCAGGTGGTGAGAGCGGGTGGCTTCAGACGTCCGGGAAATTTCCCGGACGTCTTAACTAACTGAGAAGGTGATTGCACAGTGGTTGCGGCGGTGGTTGTTGGTGACGACGACGAGGGAGATGCACGCTAAGGTGCTGACGATAATGCGGACGAGCTCCGGATGGCGGTGTGGCCTGTCACACCACACGCCTACGGTGGTGGAGACTCGCCGCCACGGTTGAGGCCGGCGGTGTGGAATGGAAGAGAGGAGATCTCTCTGCATAGTGGTGGGTCGGTGGTGGAGGCCTGTCTTGCTTAGCATCCTCTCTCCTCCTTTTGTAGTGGCCTGCACAAATTTGAAATCAGCTGCCCGACCAGATCCAACACATCCGCTCCTCCTTGAATGGGTTCTTCACTGCAGCAGCTGCTGGCGTTGGAGTGGCAACCAGCCGTTCCTGCAAGAAGAAGAATAAAGAAAATAATGTTAAAATATTATGGTTATTTATATACAAACCCTCAACTTTTATGTTAACCTAAATTAATTAATGCAATGTACCTAATTAGTTAACTAATGCAATTCTAAGTTAATTCTAAATGCATTTAAATATGAATAGGATGCATTAATTATGTAATTGAATTAGAAATATGAATTAATCTATTTACATCCTAATTTCTACTAAATAAATGTTAGAATTAACCTAATGTCTAGGCACTTAAATACTTAAATAGCCCACAACTATGGGCTAATCAAATACCCTCATGTCTAGTTTTTGCTAGTCCCTAGCAAAATTAAGCGAAACCTAGCATTCCAAGTAGACTAGTCAACTCACTTAGTCTTCCTTCAGAAGCATATTAAGTTCAGACTCTAGACCCAAGGTTCCTAAGTAGTTGCTAAGTTACAGATTAGGTCGGCTAAAGACAAGTTGTACGCACAAGTTTCCTTGATTTCTGACTCTACCCTAAAGTTTATTGATCCCTGAGATTAAAGCATCCATGCCTGTGCATTGGTCTGAGTTATTTGAGTTAAAGGAAATTTTATATATATATACATATATTTTTTGTTTATTTGATTCTTCTAAGTCTAACCTCAGATTAGCTATCAACGCGGTCTGTGTCGGATTCATTGTCCTGATTACCATACCTCGAAGGGTGCCTGGCTTTCGATGCTTCGAGATAGCACCGCCCATACCGACCCCAAGAACTCCTGGCAATCGAGACTTCGAGATAGTATCGCCCATGGATTTCTTAAGCGAATTCAGGCCTTTGGCAATTGGCACTTCGAGATAGGGCCACCCATGGTACCTGAACCGCACAATGCACTTATATGCCCCCAGTAGGATGGATATCCTAAGAGACAAGCGTCGAGGAGGTAATATGTTATCATCGCATCCTCAAGGTGAGTATATACTCCCCTCTCCTACGGCGGGAACTCTTCCAATCAAAATGTGTTTTCAAGCCTCTCCTATATCAAGACTAAGAGAACCAAATCTCTTTTCAGAAAGACAGAAATTAAGTTAATTACCAGACCAAGTGTGTGAAATTTGGATGCTTGGGTTACAAGGACCCGTAAACCAAAAGGTAGAATAAGACTCCAGGTACTACCCCACCTTTTAACTCAAACCCTAGCTTCCCTTCCTCAACCTCTTGAGGAATGGTCTGCAACTTAACTCCTACTTAAGTTTTTAAGTTCACAAAGGACCCTAAAGGTCTAAACCTAGCAGCTCATTTAGCTTCTAAAGTTTGACCCTAGAATTAATTTAGTCTACCCTAGAGTTCTGATTTGCTTAAGACTGCAAGATTTAGCCAGTTAAGCTCAAAACTCTTTTTTTTTATGTAAATGTATGCAATGAATGCACTATGCTATGTATATCCCCAAGTAAACCCCCCCATGCCTAAAATCTGTAATGTCCTCATTGCATAGAAGGATATTACCTGGGTTAGAACTGGGCTGAATAGCCAAAGAACTTGCAAATCAGGTTCAAGAATTATAGAAATAGGCCCTAAAAATGAGCAAAGCAATGTTGGCCTAGAAAATAGCTAACCTAGGATGTTGGCGAGCTGATGATGAATCCCAATAGCAAATGCTCGCCCAACTAAAATGGGAATGAAATCTTCCTAGGTCACCAGAAGAGGTTCTAAAGGATAAACAGGTATAACAAGCTCCAAAGGGGTAGAGGGAGGATAAGATGGATCCTCCAAAAAGAATGGGGAAGGAATGGTGCAGAGATAAACCCCTAGGGTAATGGACTGACTAAAGAAATCATCAATCCATACCCGATACTCCATTACGGGAAATATTGGTCTGTTAAGCCCCCTGGTCAGAACAAAAGTGAGCAATTTTCTAAGGCAAGGATCGTCTAAGGTGTCCAAGTTACGAGGTTGCGGGATGGCCATAAGATCTAGATTGGGTTTAATCAGCTCGGTGTCCATCCCTAACACTCTTTCTAAATCCTCAATTTCATCCCTAGCATTCCTTGCACCATCACATGTATCTTCCTACTCTTCATCAGGAGTCACAATTTCGCTTTCAGATATAAGCGAATCAGAGGGTGACTTCGAAATGAATGAAGGTAGGTTGGAAGCAACAGATCTAGGGATTATCCTATCAATGTCATCCTCGGGTTTTTGTTCTTTACTCAAATCTTCCCCAGAGTCTATATGTGAATCCACATAAATCTTAGAAATTGCTTCCAAATTTTCCATCATTTCATCATGAGGAGAAATATCATCAATGGATGTGCTAAGGAAACCTAATTTGGTCAAATTTGTGACATCCTCAGGGGCTAACTCTTCAAATAAGACATAATCACCCTTAGTGTCACTCCAAATCTTGAATGTAGGTTCCTCATATAATTCATCTTCCTCCTCATCACACAATTCATAATGTACTCGAGATCTAGAATCATTTAATATCTCAACAGATCCCCTAGGGTGCTTGATCTGAGGTAAATGGTTTACACTGGTAACATCAGACTCCTCAGATAGGTCAATATCTTTAGGGTTAGGTTCCCTAAGGATGGGCTTGAGTTCCATATCATGATCAAAAGGGAGGGTAAGATTAACAACTTGACTTTGACCCACTTCATCAAATGTCACGAAAATACTATCATCTGGGTCGAGGTCTTCCAATGGTACCATCATTCCCTTCTTTTGACTCCAATATAATTCTGGTGGATACTCAACCTTATCATCATCTTCCTCGGGTTGCCACCTTTCTTCATTCAATGCATAGCTACTTTCATGTGTATTTTCCTCCCACCTAAAGTGTGGATCTCTCAAGGAAGTGTCATCTAATGGGGAGGTTTCAAAATCGATCCTCGAAAAGTAGCTATTCTCCCTCGAATTTTCCTCCAACTTAAAGTGTAGCTCTCCCACGGGAGATGCATCTATTGTAGAGGGGTGTACATCATCCTCAATGGGGTAGATTGGATGGCTACTTTCATCGCTTTCTTGTTGGCCTGCTCTCGAAGATTCTTCTAACAATTCAATCATTTTGTTTTGCATTTTCTGTATTTCCATCTTCAAAGAGGAGAGGTCATTTCTATCATGAGAGAAGTCAGGCTCAGGCTTATAGTACCCCGGAGTGTTTTTCCAAACATTATAATTCTTCAGGGAGGGTGGGTTGGGTATTTCTATGGTATGTGGGATATTGGGCAAAGCAAATCCCGCTCCTAGGTTCTGCTCAATGATTTGGGGCTTAACTAGGCCAATACTCCTATAATAGGAGTAAAACGGATCCCACTGATTGTCATTATGTCCATCAAGGGATGGACCATCTCGGCATCTGGGATCGAAGGATGCAGAGTGGGGGTGAGGGTGTGGACAAGATGTGAAAGGATGAAAATCAATGTGGTCCATTCTAACTCACACCTCAATCAGAATTCCCCAAGCAAAACACAATTCAAAAAGGACCTTTTAGGTCTTTCCCAATTTAGGCTTTTGATTTTAAGTCAGATTGCAGGTGACAATACAATTTGTTCAATCAATTTACATGCCTATTGTCGACCTACGGCTCGCCTAGGAAGACCTAGTTGGAGCTTAGGTGTTCTTCCCTAAATCTTAAATGGTCAAGTAAATTCGAAGATGGAAGATCAAGAGATGCAAGTAGGCCTAAGCCTTCCCTTGAAGCTATGCTTTCGTGGTGCTTCTCAACTACTCCCAAAAGTCCGTGATAGGGTATCCCCCTCTTTGGATTTACAAAACCTTTGATCTCAAGTTCTGAACACTTCAGAATCCAACGATAGGAGGGTTCTTGTCCTAGTATTTCCAAACCTAAGGAGTGTCTAGAAGCATGTCGTGGTGCAAGCGAAATAAGTGTGCATACACTGCAAAAGATTTTGAATTTTAAATTGCACGTCAAGTTTAAAAATCAAATCCTTGGTTTAAAATGTCCCTCCTTTAATTAGTCCTTTTTCTATAAAATATGTGACCACTTGTTAGATTTATTCAGTACAGATTAGGTGGTCTTAATGCAATGTGTGATTAAGAATAGGATGCAAAGTAAGAAAATGCGTACCTTGCTTCCAGCAATCAACAATGCATGAATGCATGCAATGTAGAGAAATAAATCTAAAGGCTGCTCATACAGACCTAAATGGTTCATCCTAGGGCAGGCAGCTTCTAGTAGGCAGCTCATTTTTTTTTATTTTTTAAACTTTTAAACTACTTTTGCACAAGCAAATAAAAGTAATGAATAAACTAAAAACCTAAATCTAAAGAAAAGGGAACATGCTCCCAAAAATTACCCAACACGGGCCCAAAACAAAATCGGGGAACAAACCCCTCAAAATATACCCTAGAACAAGGGTTTCAAACCAAATGCAATGAAAAATTAAATCTAAAGTCTTAATTCTATCAGACTAGTGACTAAATATACAATGATGTCCATCGCGTCCTCGTCCTTCTCCTCCTTTCAAAATTGCTCGTCCAATTCTCCTCTGGCGACGTCAAGGGTCGCCTCTCACAGTGGCTGATTCTTGCATAAATTTTCTCGCACAGAAAAGAAAATAATAAATGGTCAAATCACTGTGCAATTGACAAATAATCAAAATAAAATCAGGAGAAATTATTGTGTTTGTTGCCTCCCCGGCAACGGCGCCATTTGACGAGTTGATTGTTCGCTTTAAAGATGTTTGCAGTTTTATGTGGTGGAAAATCGACTAATCAATATTTAGAAAGAAATAACCACTCGCAGAGGAGCGGGTCATATCCACAGGGAGGCAATGAGGCAATAATATCTCAATTATTTCATACTCGTTCATTCTCGTGAGAAATCTGTAGTTAAATCTGACATGAAATGCGACAGAAAGAAGATGCATAATATGTTGAAAACATATGGGTAGATGTGCAATTTTTCCTCACTGAAATATTCAATAAACATGTGATGATTTTATGCAATTTTCCATTGACATGTATTAAAGAAAATTTGTGCACATTTAAATTCCAAAATCAATGTCAAACAATGTTAATTACAAAAGCTATGCAATTGTAAAAGAACTTGAGTATAAAGTTGCAAATTTTACCACAATAAAATATTCATAAACAAAGATTCTTTTCTTGGCAATGGCATGAAATGTAATAATTAATTAACCCATTAACAGAGCATTTTACCTCTCTCCTCGCGATCGGGAGAGAGGTTCAATCGAGGAGAGGCTTGCACAGGCGGGTGGATGAAGCGAGGCCATCGTGATGGTGGTAACCGCACGTCGAGCGGTAGTCGGAGTCGGCCGGGCGGAGTTCCGGCGAAGGTCGCTGTAGCCGGTGCTGCAGCTGCTGTTGGTGGTGAGCATGCGTTGGCTGGAGGGCACGGGAGCGCTCTCTATTGTTGGCGAACTGCGGGTGCTGCTGGCGTGGGAGGAGGGCGCTGCAGGCGCGAGAGGTGCTGCAGCTGGCGGGAGGTGCTGCTGCGCGCTGGCTAGAGGCGTGGGAGCGCACTCTGTTGTTGGCGAACTGCGGGTGCTGCTGGCTAAAGGTGTTGGCAGAAGCACTGCAGTGGGTGCACAGGCGGGTGCACGCTCTGTTGGCGGTGAGGGCAGGTATTGCAGGCGCTGAAGGAGGGCGTGCGCGGTTGTGCGGGTGCGGCTGCAGCTGGCATGGGTGAGCAGGCGGTTGCGCGCTCTGTTGGCATTGGTGTGCAGGCGGTGAGAGCGGGTGGAAGTGGCAGGTTCTTGCGTGCGGCTGAAGTTGAAGTGGCGAACGGTGGTTGCTGCTGACTGGGGGTGGTGGCTTCAGATGTGTGCCCAGGCTGGAGGGCGTGGAGATGGCGTTGGAGGTGAAGTGGGCGGATGTGGTTGTGCGGGTGCGGCTGCAGGTGGTGAGAGCAGGTGGCTTCAAACGTCCGGGAAATTTCCCGGATGTCTTAACTAACTGAGAAGGTGATTGCAAAGTGGCTGCGGTGGTGGTTTTTGGTGACGACGGCGAGGGAGATGCACGCTAAGGTGCTCATGGTATTGCAGACGAGCTCCGGATGGCGGTGTGGCCTGTCACACCACACGCCTACGGTGGTGGAGACTCGCCGCCACGGTTGAGGCCAGCAGTGTGGAATGGAAGAGAGGAGATCTCTCTGCACAGTGGTGGGTCGGTGGTGGAGGCCTGTCTCGCTCAGCATCCTCTCTCCTCCTTTTGTAGTGGCCTGCACAAATTTGAAATCAGCTGCCCGACCAGATCCAACACATCCGCTCCTCCTTGAATGGGTTCTTCACTGCGGTAGCTGGTGGCGTTGGAGCGGCAGCCAGCCATTCCTGCAAGAAGAATAAAGAAAATAATGTTAAAATATTATGGTTATTTATATACAAACCCTCAACTTTTATGTTAACCTAAATTAATTAATGCAATGTACCTAATTAGTTAACTAATGCAATTCTAAGTTAATTCTAAATGGATTTAAATATGAATAAGATGCATTAATTATGTAATTGAATTAGAAATATGAATTAATCTATTTACATCCTAATTTATGCTAAATAAATGTTAGAATTAACCTAATGTCTAGGCACTTAAATACTTAAATAGCCCACAACTATGGGCTAATCACGCATCCCGAAGGAGAGGGCATTGAAGAAGACGGCCAGGATCAGGTCGAGGTGGATCGACGGTCTGCTTACCGCTCCTCGTAGTGATAGCATTGGATGATGCGAGTCCAGTGGGATCATACGGCGAAGGAGGGTTCGCAATAGGGACATAATAGTGCAGTGATGTAGCGGGATTAGCTTGAAATCCCAGTGGAATGCTTGGAGCCTACAGAATCTGATTAACCTACCCCTAAGAAGGTTGTACCTGTGGTTGAGGACCATGGGGTACAAAATTTCGCGGGTTTGGGACAGTTTGGGTGGGAAGAGTGCCCTGAGATCGAGTCACCATGCGTAGTTGACTGATCTCAGCATTCTGCTGCGCCAATTGGTGCTGAAGAGAGGTCATGTTCTCTTCATGGCACTTTGACATTTCCGTCATCATTCGCATCAATTTGTCAAGAGTACTTGATGCATGTTCTGTTTGCGGTAAGCAAGGGCCAGATGGCAGATTCGCCAAAGGAATAGACTGGGCCCTTGGGATGATGGGTGCGGACGGTCACATTGGTCCACCCGCGGGGTTTTGGCCCTGTGGGTTATTGGACCATGCGAAATTTGGATGATTTCGCCACCCTAGGTTATAAGTGGCAGAAAAAGGGTTGTTCCCCAGGGCGCAAGCGTCTTCTATGCCAGAAGACGTGTCTGCATGTAAATATGCTTCCGAGCACACGGAGGCTTGCTCCTCCGTGTCAAAATACTGCCTCACAGAAGCCAGATCCACATGACTTACCGAGTCGCTCGACGCGACACTCGGTAAGGAAGGTCGTACGGGGTTTCATGGGATAAGCCTGGTGTTGGAAGAATTGGAATTGTGACGAAGTGGTGAGGTGGGGGTGTTTGCCATAAAACGAGCGGGGTTGGCCAGAAGCTCGTCCAGCTTCTTTGTGCACGACGCAGACTTCATCCAATTTCTGTGCGATAAGGCTAAGATCAGTGGATGAATGGGAGGGTCCCGTGTCAACTTCGTAAACATTTCGGGGCAAGCTGGTACGATTAAAGGCAACAATGGAGGCATTGTTCATTGAGTTTTCGCTCATATTTTCAAACAATTTGAATGCTCCATTCTCGTCTTTATTCATAAAATTCCCTCCGCAGGAAGCATCTGCAATCTGCTTCAGAGTCTCATTTAGTCCGTAGTAGAAAATCTGGGCTATATGCCACTTAGGTAAACCATGGTGCAGACACTTCCTGAGGAGGTCATTATACCTCTCCCATGCCTCATGAAATTGTTCGCTGTTTTGTTGTGTAAATGAAGTGATAGCACGGCAAAGTGCATTGGTTCGCCCGATTGGGAAGAACTTCTTGAGAAACGTCGTTTGCATCTCTTCCCAAGAGTGGATGGTTCTCCCAAGGGTGCGTAACCACTGCGACGCTTTATCCCGCAATGAAAATGGGAACATTCTCATGAGGACTATAGGTAACCAGATATTTCTTGGTTTAATAGTTTCAGCCAATTGGGTTAGGTCTTCCAAGTGGAGAAAAGGATCTTCACTTGCAAGACCGTGGAATTGAAAATTTATTAGGCTAATTATGTTAGGTTTCAGTTCAAAGTCATCCCCGCCCATGGGACCCGAATTTGTCCTATGGTCTCTGTAGCAGCGGGATTCTGATAAAAGCTAAGAGACCTAGGCTCCTCCTGTTCGGGAGGGTTCTGCATTTCCTTCAATGTTTCCCGAATGGCCTCAATTCATTCATTATACATTTCCATTTGGGCTTGGAGGCGGGTTATGGGATCTAAGGCTCCACCACCTGGTGGGTTTTGAGGATGGTTTCCTCCCTCGGGATTTAGGGGTGGGCGTGCAGCCATGTTTGTGGAGGAGGAGGACGATTCGACTTCTCTTCTAGATTTATCAGGCATTTCAAATAGTTCAGGGTTTTGTGACCTCCTCCCAAACATGCACTACCGCAGGAAGAATTGGGGGGATAAGAAGGGAAAAGAGATGAGAGAAATGACGCCGCAAAGGTACACTTGATGACAAATCAATTCAATCAAATTCCTAACCTCTACAGTGTGCCCTTAGACCTAAAGATCTAAGTTACCTACTATCACGAACTGCGGAACCGAATGCGAGCATCGCGGAACCACCGGGCCAGATTGAAAGGCCGTTTGCCCCAGTCTTAGACACCCGATAGCACGCGGGAACCCTCACCAGCACGTAGGCGTTACACGTAGGTAGTTAGACCTCCAATCCTTAATAAGGGTCAAGTTACTACCAATTTTAGTTAGAGGCTTAGGGTCAAGTGCTTTTGGAATGTGAAGGGCATTATTTATGGGTAATGCCCAAGTGATTGATTTTCAGAGTGTGTAAAACAAGCATGCAATGGGAAAATTTCCCCGAATTGAAGTTTTAATTGGTGAATGGTTTTTAGAATTCAGCCTTAAAGTAGTATGGATTTTAGGATTTCGCTGAAATACCAATTCAACCAATCTCTGGGTTTTGCAAGAATACAAGTTTTCTTCTAAGCCCAACAAACCCTTCTTCAATGTCAATTGGTTAATGCATGCTAAAATGCAATGGGCTTCCCTAAATGGAGATTTCTATGTGTGGATGCACTAATCAGTTTTAGATTAGTGTGAAAGGGAGCCAAAGCACTGCAATTCAAGTGCTCCCAATCACCAAAAAGATGTCCACACACAAGGCTCAACCAAAAGATAAAGAAAATCAAATTGTTGGGGTTGAAATGTTCAGGATCGAATCTTAGGCAAGTTGAAAAGTCGTGCTGGGGTTGGAATCAACTCAATTCCAAGTCTTCCCACCAAAAATGTGATCCTGAATTTGTAGACAAGTGAGGCAAAGAGGGGCGCAATCAATCTTTTTATGTTTGCCTCAAAGAATACTTCACACCGCGAAAAATTCAAGAATCAAGATTCTTGGATTTTCGCTATGCGAAATAAGGCGGGAAATCCCGAGGCGGTGGGAGTAAAGGCAATCAATCAAACAAGTGAATTTTAGTCTACTTGCCCCAAGAGATCCCAAGAAGTTTTTTTAGTTTTTTAGTTTTTAGTTTTTTTTTCTTATTAAGGTGACAAGTTAACCTAGGTTGCTACGAAAGAAAGACCTACTTGTTCAGTCACATGTGCGAAGCTCCATTGCGGTGTCGGCATCTTCATGCTCTCGTTCCCGCCTTGGATCTACTCACATCTTCGACTACATCTGCCTGCCTTCTCCTTGCAACAGGTTCACTTGCACAGTAATAAACAAAAACACCCGTGAAGAGAGAAGAGAAAAATGAAAGGAATGGAATAGAAACTTACTTGCAGGCGCACTTCCTCGGCAACAGTGCCAGAAAAGATGGTGGTCAGGCCCGGATAGGTTTGTTAATATGGTGATTTTATCATTGAAGTGTGTATAGTGGTTAACCTAAATCGGACCTAACCATCTCTTTACAAAATTTTTAACCTGGCCTAATTGATTTTATCTTGGTCACTTTTAGGCCTAGGGTCGAACTCAGGGAAATGGAGTTAGAAGTCAAGTTTCTACGCCTTTCATACAACGAATCTCTTCTGTTCATTTATTGTGTTTTTGGTGTTTTTCTATTTAGATTTTTTTCTGATAATTCTTGTCCTTGAGGCACACCCTCAAAATTAGGTTCTTGGCTTTGAGCCAAATCAGGGTTCCATAACAGGTCATGCTATTCGCAAGACGGAGTACCTGCATGTCAAAGATTATCTTTTGTCTTTTATATATTTTTTTATCTTTTTATGGGCATGCAAGAGAAATAGAAATAAAGTAAATATAGTATAGATTTATATATGTATATACTATATATGTATAAAGGGGTGGGGGTGGAGGCGAAGATGGAGTGTAGCACGGTGTTGAGTCGGTCGTCTAGAAAGACGCAACCAACAGGGCGAGGTGCTGCATGAAGTGTAAGGTGGATTGATGGAAGATGAGTGTGACCACGCTTTTTGTACGCATGTATCACGGAATATCAGCAACTGGTGCAGATATTCCCGCGATACCACGTATGGTAAGTAATGTGAAAATACATATATATATGTATATATGTAAATATATCTATATGTGTATATATATATATATATGGTTATAAATATATAGGTATATATATGTAGTTATATATGTATATATATATATATGTGTATATATATATATATAAGTATATGTATAAATAGATATATGTATAGATATATATATATATAGGTATGTATATATAACTATATGGATGTAAATATATATATATATATAGTAATATATGAGTATAGATATATGTAGATAGATATGTATATATGTATATATATATATAAGTTTATAGATGTATATATATATATGTATATAAGTATATGTATATAAGTAATTATATATTTATATATATAAGTATATATATGTATGTATGTATACTAATACTTAAGTATACAGGTACTACTATATGTATAAATATAAGTATACATATATATATATGTATATAAATATATATATATATCAAAATATAAATGTATATGTATATATATATAAGTATATAATAATATATAAGTGAGAGTGTGCGTGTGCGAGAGTGTTAGTGTGTGTGTATGAGTGTGAAGAGAGAGAGTGAGAGAGTACGATGAGAGAGAGAGAGAGGGAGAGAGAGAGAGACAGAGCGCTTGCTTCCTACTGGAGTGAGGGCTGGAGGGTTAAGGCATCTGAAGCTTCCAAGTGCCGTCTGTAGTTCACGCGTGGACGCGCAGGCGGTATGCGCGCAAAGAGGTGCGCGCTGGAGGGCGTGGGCGCGGAGAGAGGACCGCAGCGCACAACGTTGCGTAAAGGGCTGGAGTGGGCACACGCAGGCGCACGCGGGTGGGTGAGCGTACGCGGGCGACGTTGCTGAAGCGGGTGGGTGTTGGCAGAGGATCGCACGAAGATGCACGGGCGGGCGCTGGAGCGGGCGTGGGGCTGGACGCGGGTGCGGGCAAACAGCGGTAGCGGCGCGTTGGGTGACCGGTTAAGTGAGAAACTTACCGGTCACCGCACCGTAGCCATAGTGTTCCATTGACTGGCGTGAACAGTGGCTACAGTGCATGGCTGAGCCACGCGCCTGGGTACACCCGGTGCTGTGAGTGCGGGCGGCTTGCGGCTATCGCGCGCGGGCTGGCGCGTGCGTGGAAGAGGAATACGCCGGTTGGTTGCGGGTGGAAGAGAGAGCGTGACAGGGCACGTGGAGGGGGAGGTAAGGGCACCTACAGGTGCGAGCGGTGGCCTGCGTGCGCTGCTGCCGCCTTGCTGTTGCTGCTGTGGAGCTCGGCCGGCTACTGCAGGGGCATGTGGTGGCCGGTTGAGCTTCAAAGCTTGAAGCTTTGTTCCAATGGCTGAAGTGGCTTGGACGTTGAAATAGGGAAAGAAGGCCACCACGCCCACCGGCTCTTTGATGAGCTGGGCGATGGTGGCCTCACGGTGGTGGGTGTGCACCACAGTGATGACTCTTGCCTGCAGAGTGGCTCCTCTGAGGAGGAGGTCCTGCGTATGGAGGGAGAGGGGAGGGGATGGTGGCCTGGAAGGAGAAGAGCTGCTGTGTGATTTTTTTGTGTGGAGGACCAGGCTGCGTTGCAAGAAGGAGCCGAGCCCTTACAAAGAAGAAAGAGGCATGCACAGCCATGCCCTAGCTGCGCATGGCTCAGCATGGCCGGCAGGGAGATCAAGTGCATGCGGTTGCAGGGCTGGCAGGGAGAGGGGGAGCAAGACATGGCACGAAGAAGAAGAGGTTGTTCCATGCAGCCGCGGGAAGAGTTTCAAAAATTAAAATAAAAAGATGGTGAATTTTGCAAAGCAGCACTTGAGGAAAAATGTTAATTGCAAGGTCATTTTATTTCACTCTCTTCCCCTCTCAATTAAATGCATGCATGCGTCTATATTCACAAATGTGACTATGTCTACTTAATATGCACTAGTAATGCTAGGAAATAGCACAAGACGGCACAATTGCAGGTGTATTTTTGCGGTGCAATCACATGCCATCTCCCAGTAGAACTAGAACATAGGGCTTTTTAGGTAATAAAACAACTCAACATGGATTTATCTGACGTCGGTATCCAAAGAAAATTACAATTAGCTGTATTGGAAGAATTACGTAATTTTTCCTATGAAAACACGAGGATTTATAAAGATCGAACGAAGAAATTTCGTGATAAATACATTGTTCGAAAACACTTTGACGTTAATCAACGTGTTTGGCTTTTTGATGCTAGATTACATCTTTTTCTTAGCAAATTAAAATCCAAATGGACTGGCCCCTTTATTGTCCATAAAACTTATCCATACAACGTTGTTGATCTTTTTGATCCAAAAACTAATTCGACATTTCAAGTCAACGACCAACGTTTAAAGCCCTATTTTGATCATACGCCAAATCTTCCACCTGAATCTTTTGATTTCACTAAGCCAGCCACCTTTGATCACTAGTGCACACTACACCCAGCTGAATGGCATAAAAGATAGCACTGGATGGGAGGTAACCCATCATTTTTTCCTGCTTTCCTTTTTTCTTCTCTTTCCAGGTTTTGACCATCCTAAACTCGACCTTTCTTCATTAAGGTGATCCCTTTTCCCTCCTAATGCATGAGGACATTGCATGTCTTAAGCATGGGGAGGTGTTTTCAAATTTGACGATCGATTTAGGATTTTCAAAACCTAAAAACATGCATTTTTCTTTAGTTATTTTATTTTCCTGCTTGCATACCCAAAAAAATAAAAATGTTAAAAACTTTTTGAGGAAAAATTTTGAAATCAAGACTAAGGTCGAAAAACTAACTTTTAGTACAATGGGATTTAATCTTTAACAAACTAGGTATGAGGATGTGGATCTGATCATTAGAATTTCATGGTCTATTTTAGACTAGATCAGATATCCTTCTCTAAAAATTTCACTTGAACTCATGATAGTTCAGGTGACTTGATCCCATTTTGTAATGTGGAAAGTATTTGGCTTAGTTTCTGATTCAAAAACTTGCATGTCTTGATAAACTTCTTGTGCCAATTTTCACACACAAGCCAACACTTAAAAACAACTAAAAATTAGAAAAACTCCCTTGTTTGGACGTAGTAAAAGTCTAAAGCAGATCATTGGTTTGAGTTCCCACCACCGAGAAGGAGGAAAAT
This sequence comes from Thalassia testudinum, assembly GCA_037157565.1. Taxonomy (NCBI): domain Eukaryota; kingdom Viridiplantae; phylum Streptophyta; class Magnoliopsida; order Alismatales; family Hydrocharitaceae; genus Thalassia; species Thalassia testudinum. Next base: position 140,234,762 of record JAZHRO010000063.1, read on the forward strand.
ACCTCCTTTAAGGACGAGATGTCAACATGTTATCGCCTCGGCGCTGCTCTATATCTATATTTCATATCTTTAGACGGAGCATTAAAGCACATTTTAGTAGCTCAAGTGTCTTGGACGGTCTCTACCTATAGTGTCGGAGCAAGAGCTTGAGTTTGCTTGGAGCGCCCCTTTACACCGCATTGTGTTTTGGGGTTGTGAGCTCCTGGGTGGTGTCATGGACAGTGCTATCCTGAAGTACTAGTGCCAGAGCCCCCTCGAGAATTGGTAACAGGAATGATGATCCCGACACATCTGTTGTAAGACTAAACTAAAAATAAGCATGGGGAGAAAATAAATAAATTAATTAATTAACACTCCCTATAAATGTTGGCTTTTCACAAGCACAGACACAAGGTTTTAAGGGATATTGCAAGTTGCGAATCAGATTCAAGAGCCAGAAAAATCCTAAAAAAAAAAATTTCAATTCATCTCAATTAACAAGGGGTTAATTTGCGAATTTTTTGGAGGATATATTGATCCCATTTTGTCAAATTGTTGGATCCAAAAACAAATCTCGATGTTTATCCTTAACAAATCCCGTGCCTCCTGTGTTTAGATCAACCAAGGTCCCTTAATCTTTTTCTCCTCAAAAGTCGAAAGAAATTAGATTTCCTAAAAATTCCATTTTCTAAAAAAATTAAAGTTTTGATAAGAGACTAGCAAAAGATAAGCATGGGGGTGTGATAAACGTCAGGTTATCATCATTCTTATTCATTAAAAATAAACCTAGCACTTAGGATTTTGCTCCGGAAATGAGTTTTTGGGCTGCATTTAGGCATTAACTAGGATAGGTATGCATTGCATATTTTCTTGTTGTTTTAATGTGTTTTTGTGAGTGTTAGGGATGAACACATATACAGATCCCTAAAACCCTAGCACTTAAGAAGGAAAATTGTGAAGGAGGAGCTTAGACTAGCTGAAACTCAGCTTGATCCAACTCACCACAGTTGGAATCTAGCTCACTTGGACTAGGGTTAGCTCATCCTAGCTCCATTCAGCTAATCTGAGCTGAATGGTAGCTCAAGAGAGCTCATCTTAGATCAGGTCAACTCAGATCTAGCTCAACTTAGTTGAGTCTAGCTCATCTTAGCTCCTACTTGTCCACAGGGAGCTCTAGCTAGCTCAGATGAGTTGACTGAAGTTCACCCTAGCTCAGATCTAGCTATATCCAACTCCACTCAACTCCAGCCAACTGAAGAAGAATTCATCCCAGCTCAAGAAGCTCAAGTCCAGCTCCTGAGGACTTAGCTTAGCTCAACTTGGTTGAGCTAAGCTACCTTAGCTTTCTCAACTAGCTCAATCCTCCCCAGGAGCACCAGACCAAGCTCACCTCAGCTCCATTCAACAGAAGCCAACTCACTTTAGATTGGCATAGTAGCTAGCAAAGAACTAGCAAGCTAAGCCGGCTAGAGTAGCCCCATGTTGACCTCTTCAGTAGCTGCCAGCTCCACTTCAGCTCCAGATTCTTCAGATCCAGCTCCTCCCTCCAAACCCTAGCTCCAACACCTCCTCCTCTGCTCCACTATTAGCTAAGCTAGCTTAGCTTAGCTTAGCTTAGCTATACTCCAGCTCCCTTGGCTTTTACCACCTAAAAACCCTACATAACGACTCCACCAACTAGGTCCACCTAAGCTCCACATAAGCTAACCCTACTTCCACCTAACCTTGGTGCCAACCTAGCCTACCCACTTCATCCAAAAGACACCAAAAAGTGGCACCAAAACCACCCTAACTACTCTCCTTATTGGCGCCACTTTTTCCCTCCAAAACCCCCTTCATCTCCAACACACATCTTCCCTTAAACCCATCTCCCCCATCCACATAATCCCCCCTTCTAGAAGCATAGAAGTTGGAGCCAACCCATGGCACCTCTCCATGGTTGGCGCCACTTTTAGGTGTCCCTTCGACACCGATAACTACCCCCCTTACACCCCTTAGGTGGCGCCAACTATCCTTAGCCCTAGGATCACCTAACTGCCTCCATCTTCCCATCTTAGCCCTCCATCGCAAGAGTCACCTTAACCCCTCACCCTACCCTATAAAAAGTCCACTACCCACCACCATTCAAACCATCATTGGCTAGCAAATTTCCTCTCATACTCTACTTAGAGCCTACACCCAACAGAGAAGAAGAAGAAGAAGATTAAGGGGATATTCAGTCCCTTTGGTGCCTTCCCCTCTTCCCTTCTCTCTTGAGTCCACACCAGCCAAAGGAGGAGCCAGGCAAGGAAGACCTTTGGAGGAGGTCTTGAAGGTGGTCCATGCCACCTTGAAGGAGAACTTGAGGGTGGTGCACGCCCACCCTTGGAGGATGGACTTGAGGTGGAGAGCATCCACCTTGGAGGAGCTTTCAAGGAAGGAGAAGAAGGAGACTCACTTTTCAAGCCAAGGAGTAGTTAGGCTTGGAGCAAGAAGACTCCCTTCTTCACTAGATTCTACAAGAGGATTTGTGTTTCTTCTATTGCTTTTATATTTTACATTTATAGTACAAGCATTCGTCTACTTGTCTTTGTAAGAGAACACAAATTCAGCTTAATTAAATTGCCTTCTTTTTAATTTCTTGTTGCAATTGTTATTTTCGTTCTGGCACTTGTTCTACTTCTACTTCCTAATTACTCTAGGCCTCTACTTACCTAGAGTGAGCTTAGGTAGTGGACATTTTCATCTCTTAAGTTTTAGCTTAGCAATTTTAGGAGTTAGCACTTTTCCATCACAATTAGCACTTTGCCCTTATTATTTCAAAACTAAAAAAAATTTATATATTTAAAATACCAAAAAGAAAGTTGAGATTTATTTTCTAAGCAAGAGAGTTTAATTGCAAATCTGCCTCCTTGGACGACCCTAGATACTCCCCTATCTAGGAATAGAAATTTAAAAGCATATGCGAATTCACGTGTTACAACGACATTAAAAACCTTAATTACAAATCACGCTTATTTTCGCATCAATTGCCCATTATCATTAGTAATCACAGTCAGCCCAGCTTTCTTAGGAACCACTTGTACAGGACTAATCCACAGGCTATCAGAGATTGGGTAGATTATTCCTGCATCTAACCACTTGATTATTTCCTTTTTCACTACCTCTCGCATGTTAGGATTCAACCATCTCTACAATTCTCGTGAGGGTCTCGATCCGTCCTCAGTATAGATTCTGTGGGTGCAGTAAGTGTTACTGATTCCCTTCAGATCATCTAATGTCCAACCAATTGCCCTATTATTTCTTCCCAACACTTGAATCAATTGCTTCTATTGAGTTTGGGTTAGATGAGAGCTAATGATTAAAGGGTTAGTCTAATCAGATCCCAAGAAAACATATTTTAGATGATCTGGAAGAGGTTTAGGCTCAAGTTTGGGTCCTTGGGATAAAGGGTCCAGTGGTGGATCACAGTTACCCTCAAGAGGTCTTGGAATCAAGTCAATGATTGGTGGGCTGACCTCTTGATTGGTTTGGGCGTCAAGGCCTGTAGGATCAGATTGGCTTATTCCTAATTCCATACAAGATTCAATGGTATGGTTCTTAGAATCTTCTATCATTCCACAATCCTCAAATTGTTTGATGGCCTTAAAGATGTTAATTTTTTTCTTATCCCAGAATTTGATTTCCATATTGCTAGATTCACAGTCAATATTTGCCTTGGTAGTAGCTACAAATGGTCTTCCTAGAATTATTGGGGAGTTCTTCAATTTCTCTAGTACCTCCATGTCAAGGACCAAGAATTCCATAGGAAAATAAAAATCATGGACCTTGACAATTATATCCTCAACAATCCCCTATGGTGTGGTCATAGATCGATCTGCTAGTTGTAATGTGACCTCAGTAGGTTTTAACTCTCCAAAGTTAAATTTTTCGTATAACATCGTGGGGATTAAATTTCTGGAGGCACCTAAATTTAATAGAGCTCTATCAAAAGTAGTATCTCCAATAACACATGAGATCTGAGGGGCTCTTCGATCTTTCTATTTTTGAGGTAGGTTTTTAAGGATAACTACAATAGCTTGTTCAGATAACACTAACCTTTTAGTTGATTTGGCCTGGCGTTTAGGTGTGCACGTTTCCTTTAAAAATTTCGCATGGGTTGGGATATTCTCAATAGCTTCAAGGAGTGGTATGTTCACCTGGACTTGTTTAAAAATATCAAGCCACTCCTCAGATGGATTAGTTTTCTTTTTTCTAGGTTTGTTCAAGGCTTCAGGAAAGGGAGCTTGAGAGAATATGAGTGTTTGGGTCCTAATCCTTCTCTTCTTGATCTCCTAGTTCAGATTCAGGTTCCTCAAGATCTTATTTAGATTTAGATTTAGAAGGGTAAGGATCTTGGATCTGTCTCCCACTTCTCAAGGTTACTACACCAGTAAAAGCGCTAGGGTTAGAAAGTTGAGGTGGGTTCTACAAAATAGGTGGAGCCTGATTAGGGTTAGCAAAACCAGGTTGGTGCTGGGGAGCAGGTTGAAATAAATGTGCCTGTTGCTCTCTTGTGTTGTAATGGTTAACCCTATTGAAGTTTCTTGGGTTTGGGATGGGTTAGGATGGCAGCATTCCATGTTGTCTAGCATCTACTAGCTAGTCCATTCCTTCTGTCAATTCTATCCTTAATTGATTCATTTCTTCCGTATGTCTTGATTCATCTCTCATTTCTTTGAGGACTAGGCTCGGATCAATGGGCTGGTGATAGCGAAAATACGCGGTTTGTTAAAATACGTCGTTGTAATGCGTAAATCCGCTTTCGCTCTTAAATTTATAATCCTAGATAGGGAAGTATCTAGGGTCGTCCAAGGAGGCAATATGGTTGCAAAATTGATTCTCTTGCTTGGAATATATCTCAACTTTCTTTTGGTAATTTTCAATATACCATCTTTTTTTATTTTTGAACTAAGGCAACATGCGAAATTATGGAGGGAAAAGTGTTTACACTTCCAATTAAGTAAACTACTCTAAAGTGGCAAGTAGAGCCTCTCCCTAAGCTCACTCTAGGGAAGTGGAAACCTAGAATAATTAGGGAAAGGAAGTGAAGAATGCTGAAAATAAGCAAATAGAAATGCAAACAAAATATGCGAAGAAGGCAACTAGATAATTGATAAAGTTTTTAACAAAAAATGCCTAGTAGAGGAATGCTTCTACTACTAGATAATTGAAGTAAAAGAAAACACAAATCCTCTAAATAGATGGTGAAGAAGAGGGCTTCTTGCTCCAAGGTTGGTGGCTCCCAAGCTTGAAAAGAATCCTTCAACTCCTTCCTTGCAGAACTCCGCCAAGGTGATGACCTCCAAGGCAAGCCCTAAGGGGGCGTGCCCTAAGTTTCTCTCCAAGGGTGGACGTCCACCCTAAGCTTTTCTCCTTTGCCTGGCCGTCCTCCTTGAAGTGGGAGAGTCCTCCTCCTTGGCATGGCCCAAGTTGAAGGGAGTGGGGAGAAGAAGGCACCAAAAGGGCTGGTGGTGTGCCCCTTTAATCTCCTTCTCTACTCCTTCTCCTTGGGCGTAGGTATAGGTGGATGTAGGTAGAAAATATACTAAGGGAGGATGGGAATTATGTGGTGGTAGGGTAGGGTATTTATAGGATGGGAAGGGGGGTGGTTATGGTGTTTTTTTGGAGGGAAATGAAGGGGTGCTTAGTTATTTTTGGAGGGAAAAATGGGAGGGAAATGAAGAGGTGCCTTGGTTTTCCCTCCAAAAATACCTTCTAGAAGGCAATTTTGGAGGGAAAAAATGGAGGGTGGAGATGGGCTTTGATGGTGGATGTAGGGTGGTGATGGAAGGGATAGTTGACACCAAAATAAAGTAGGAGTAGGTGGTCTTTTTGCTGGAGCTTAGGTAGTAGGGTAGTAGGTTTTGGTGCCATGGAGGTGGACTAGCTATGTTAAGCAGCTTAGCTAGCTTAGCTAATAGGGAGTAGAGTTGGAGGCATTTGGAGCTAGGGTTTTCAGGGAGAAGAGCTGAGGAGGAGAAGTCTGGAGCTGGAGCTGGAGCTGGCTGCTGCTGAAGAGGCTGGCATGGGGCTACTCTCGCTGGCTTAGCTTGCTAGTTCTTTGCTAGTTGCTAAGCCAAGTTAAAGTGAGCTAGCTTCTACCAAAATGAGCTGAGGTGAGCTAGGTCTGGTGCTCCCGGGTAGAATCAAGCTGGTTGAGGCAGCTAAGGTAGCTTAGCTCAACTGATTTGAGCTAAGCTGAATCCCCGGGAGCTGGACTTGAGCTTCCTGAGCTGAGATGAATTCTTTTTCAGCTGCCTGGAGTTGAGTGGAGCTGGATGTAGCTGGGTCTGAGCTGGGGTGAACTCCTGTCAACTCAGCTGAGCTAGCTACAGCTCCCTGTGAACTAGTGGGAGCTGAGATGAGATAGACTCAGCTAAGTTGAGCTGGATCTAAGCTGAGGTGAACTCCTGTCAACTCAGCTGAGCTAGCTAGAGCTCCCTGTGAATTAGTGGGAGCTGAGATGAGCTAGACTCAGCTAAGTTGAGCTGGATCTGAGCTGACTTGAGCTAGGGTGAGCTAAGGTGAACTCTCTTGAGCTACCATCCAGCTGCGATTAGCTAAATGGAGCTGGGATGAGCTAACCCTAGTTCAAGTAAGCTAGGTTTCAGCTGTGGTGAGCTGAATCAAGCTGGGTTCCAGCTAGTCTGGGCTTCTCCTTCACCATTTGCCTTCTTGAGTGCTAGGGTTTTAGGGATCTGTGCATCTGTACATCCCTAACACTCACAAAAACACATTAAAACGACAATAAAAAATGTAATGCATGCCTATCCTAATTTATGCCTAAATGCAGCCCAAAAACCCATTTGCGGAGTAAAATACTAAGAGCTAGGTTAGTTTTAATGCATAAGAATGATGATAAACTGGCGTTTATCACACCCCCATGCTTATCTTTTGCTAGTCTCTTAGCAAAACTTTAATTTTTTTGGAAAACGGAATTTTTGGGAAATCTAATTGTTTGACTTTTGAGGAGAAAAAGAGATTAAGGGACCTTGGTAGATTAAAACACAGGAGATACGGGATTTATTGAAGATAAACATCAGGATTTATTTTTGGATCCAACCATTAGATAGAACGGGATCAATATATCCTCAGAAAATTCACAAATTAACCCCTTGTTAATTCAGATGACTTGAAATGTTTGTTTTTAGGATTTTTCTGGCTCGTGAATCTGATTCGCAACTTGCAAATTCCTTTAAAACCTTGTGTCGGTGCTTGTGAAAAGCCAACCTTAATAAGGACGTGTTATTATTATTATTATTTTTTTTTTTTTCCCCCATGCTTATTTTTAGCTTAGTCTTACAACAGATGTGTCGGTATCATCATTCCCATTACCATTCCTCGAGGGGGCTCTGGCGCCAGTACTTCGGGATAGCACTGTCCATGACACCACCCAGGAGCTCACGACCCCAAAACACGATGCGGTGAAAAGGGGCGCTCCAAGCAAACTCAAGCTCTTGCTCCGACACTATAGGTAGAGCACCGTCCAAGACACTTGAGCTGCTGAAATGCGCTTTAATGCTCCGTCTAAAGATATGAAATATAGATATAGAGCAGCACCGAGGCGGTAACATGTTGACATCGTGTCCTCCAAGAAGGTTTTTTCCTTCTTCTCGACGGTGGGAACTCAAACCAATGATCTGCTTCAGACTTTTACTAAATCCAAACAAGGGAGTTTTTTTTCAATTTTTAGTTATTTTTAAGTGTTGGCTTGTGTGTGAAAATTGACACAAGAAGTTTCTCAAGAACTGCAGGTTTTTGAATCAAAAACTAAGTCAAATACTTTCCATATTACAAAATAGGATCAAGTCACCTGAACTATCATGAGTTCAGGTGGAATTTTAGAGAAGGATATCTGATCTAGTCTAAAATAGACCCTGGAATTCTAATGATCAGATCCATATCCTCATCCTTAGTTTTTAAAGATTAAATCCCATTGTACCAGAAGTGAATTTTTCGACCGTAGTCCCGATTTCAAAATTTTTCCTCAAAAAGTTTTCAATATTTTTTTTTTCTTTTTGTTTTTTGTTTTTGGGTATGCAAGCAGGAAATAAATTAAAGAAAATTCCATGTTTTTAGGTTTTAAACATCCTAAATCGATCGTAAAAATTTAAAAACACCCCCCCATGCTTAAGATATGCCATGTCCTCATGCATTAGGAGGGAAAAGGAATCACCTTAGTGAAGAACGGTCAGGTTTAGGATGAATAAAACCTGGAAAAAGAAGAAAAAAGGAAAGCAAGAAAAAAAAATGATGGGTTACCTCCCATCCAGTGCTATCTTTTACGCCATTCAGCCGGGCGTGAAGGTATGCACAGAAGACGGAAAATCATGTAAATAATTGGACACTTGGATGCCCGCAAAAAAGGTGTCTTCGTCTAGATCCCTAGAAAATTGATTAGAAATAATATTGGGATCAAAGTGAGATGGAAATTGATAAGTGTGGCCCGAGTCTGGCCATGGTTTTAATTCAGGTTGGGTGCCAAACTCGGGCGGGGTTGGTGGCAGGTCCGTAAGAAAGGGGTCGGGGAAGGAATGGTGAGTTAGTGTGGAAAAATTAGGTGCGTGAATAGTGGGTGGGTTAGGGGGGGTATCAGGAATAAATTTGGGGTCAAGACAAGTTTCCGGATCACAGATTTCGCCGACCACTGATTCTGAATCAGAGTCCTCAAAAAAATTGTGGTCGGTAAGGGTATCTATTAACCTTGTCTCCTCCACCATATTGGAAATTTCAGTATCTGAGTCCTCAAAGAAGTTATCATCATGGAATCTCCTAGAGGATTTAAAAATATCTAAAGTGATAGTTTGGCCTGCACAGTTGATATCCATTTTTCCTGTGTGGCAATTTATATTTGCCTTTGCAGTGGCCAAAAAGGGGCGTCCAAGGATTATTGGGGAGTCCAGTAATGATTCAGGTGCCTCAATGTCAAGAACCAGAAAGTCTGCAGGGAAGACACAATTCTGGACCTTGATTAAAATATCCTCGATAATCCCACGAGGTTTGATTGTAGATCGGTCGGCTAATTGCAGGGTAACCTCGACGGGTTTTAATTCACCGATCTGAAATTCTTCGAATAAACTCGTGGGAATAATATTAACTGTGGCACCAAGATCAAGGAGGGCGCGATTAAATGTAGTGTCATCAATAATTACAGAAATTAAAGGCGCCCCCAGATCTTTCATCTTAGGAGGCAGCTTACTCTGTATGACAGAGCTTACTGTCTCTGAAAGATGCACCTGTCCTAGATTTTTAGCCTGCCTTTTAGGAGTACAAATATCCTTCAAAAATTTAGCATAGGCAGGTATATATTTGATGGCATCTAGGAGAAGAATATTGATATGAACTTGCCCAAATAGCTCCATGAGTTCTTCTGTAGTGGGCTCAGATTTCTTTTTTTTGTTGGTGGTGGGGTAGAGAGCTTGTGGGAAATGGACAGGAATCTTGTCTTGAGATTTTTGTTTTTCTTTTTCTTCCTGATGGGGAGGTGGGGAGTCAACTTGCACATGTATCTTACCAGGTTCGTGCGAAGGCTCGGGGTCAGTGGTGGTTTTCCCACTCCTCAAAGTAACTGCATGTGCAGTCGGATTATTATTTAGAGGAGGTGGGGGGGCCTGTGATTGCAGAAACCTGGGCGGCTGCTGAGGTGGTGGATTAGGAGGAGGCTGATGTGGATAATGTGGATTTCTGCCCATATAATGGTTTCCTTGGTGATTAGGGTTGGGTATGGGTTGGGACGGAAGATGTCCTACAGGTCTTTGCGTGGGAGTAACCCCAATCTGATTGTTCAGATTTGTGATGTTGCAAGTTACCTCCGTCATTTTTGTTTGCATATCCTGCAGGGTTCGCAGCATCTGGGCATTGATATCTTGTTGGGATGGCCCAGGATGGAAATTTGGATTCGACCCATACCCATTAAAATGATATGGTTGGGAGGAAACTTGATTATTCCAGGAGTAGTTCGGGTAATTTTTCCAATTGGAAGAATTTTTAAAGGGCTCCTGGATGGCAGAAATATTTTGGGTGGGGTTAAGATCTGGATAATTGAAATTCCCCAGTGAATCATGGGCAACCTCAGAATAATCAGCAGGAGTGGTGTTGAGATTGTGCAAATTTTCTCTTCGTGGAAAGTTAGGTTGGGTTAGATGTGGGCGTGGAGCTTGAATTGATGTGGCAAGTCTTTCCTCAATTTTCTTCTGATTAATATGCATCTGGTCGAGTTTCTGAGCGATCATTTGAAGATCGTCTTGGGTGACTGGGATAGATTGAGCGCCTATTTCATGAACACCAAACTGCGGGTTTTGGGTTCTGCAAAATGTGTTCATGGAAGCTTGGTTAAATGAGTTTTCACTCATTTCTTCAAATAGATCATAAGCACTTTCAGCATCTTTATTTAAGTTGCCGCCACACGAGGCGTCGACAAATTGTCGGATTTGATCTTCTAATCCATGATAGAAGATTTGTACGAGCTGCCACAAAGGAATCTCGTGGTGCGGGCAACTTCTTAAAAGGTCCTGAAATCTTTCCCAAGAATCATGGAAAGTTTCGCCAGATTTTTGGTGAAAGGTCGTAATAGATCTTCGTAAGGAATTGGTACGACCTATGGGAAAGAATTTCTTGAGGAAGGCACTCTTGAGTTGAGGCCATGTTGTAATGGGTCGGCCAATGGTCCTGAACCAATAAGCGGCCTTATCTTTAAGAGATAATGGAAAAAGCCGCATCAGCCATATGTCTTCTTGCACATTTCGGGAACGGGTTGTCTGTGCAAGAAGAGTTAGTTCTTCAAGGTGGCTGAAAGGGTCTTCCCTAGGAAGGCCATGAAAGTGTTTAATCAGGTTCAGGACGGCTGGCTTGATCTCAAAGTCCCCCTCCGGTATGACCACCCCTGGTCGTTCCTCATAATAAGACGGATCATAGAAATCTTTTAGAGTAACAACAGGCTGCTGACGGGGTGGTGGGTTTGGCCTTGGATTGGCTAGGTTTTGGATGTTCCTAGTCAATATTTGTTGATTGGAATTTAATTTATTAATCTGATCGGCCATCAATTTTAAAAGGTCAGGTAGGGGGTCTTGATGTTGTGTGTGGGGCAACTCAAGATTGGGGAGCTCCAAGTGTGGGAAGTTACTGGTGGTTGGGTTTTGGGTGGAAGGGTTGGAATTAGGGTTAGAGGTGGGGTTAGAGGTAGACGTGGAAGGGTCAGTGGACCTATTTTGTTGTGTTTCCATTTTTTCAGGAGAAGACAGAAAAAGTGGTCTTTTTACGTGGGGGGCGAAATCAAATGGTCCTTCCAAGTGCGGATTTTGAGACCGTCGCCCGTGCATAAAACGAAAGAACAGGGAGGGGAGGAGAAGAGGAAGAGATGAGAGAAAGTGTGCAATTCAAACAAACAAAAACTAGACCTAACTTAATTGTGACTCCCTAATAATAACCTAAGACTTGGTCTATATAGGAAATAAGTAGTCAATAGTGAATACCCGTTCTATCAACAAATCTAGCCAAGTTGCTTAAGGGGAGGTTTGGGCCCAAACGTTTCCCAGGGAAAACCCCAGGTGCTTGTACAAACCCGCGCCTGGTCGTTTGACACGGCCCCTCAGCTTGAACACCAGATATAGATGATAGAATTGGTACTAACTAAAGAAAACTTAAGACCTAAATAGCAAGCCTAAGTTGATAAAGCCTTAGGGGTCAAGTTGCTACAAATTTTAATTAGGTCTAGGATTCTATAGTGCACACGGAATGTGGAGGGCGTTTATTGGGTTGTTGCCCTGTTATTTGATTTTTTTGTGTGTGTGCAGGAATTGGAGAGTGGCTCCAATGAAAATCAAGTTGTCACACAATTTTTTTTTTGTATTTTTGTCTTTTAGGATTTGATTTAATTGAATGTATTTTAGGGTTTCTTTAGTTAAGTTTTCAAACAAGTTTGAAAGTTCACAATCAAAGGAAAGACCAGTTGTATGTGTGATTGTATATTTCCTTTTAATTGAGTCTCTAAAGAGAAAGAAGAAACCCTAAGCCAATTATCCCTAAGATAAAAATTTAACTACCAATGAATTATTTTTAGCTTTCAGAATTAAGTAGTGGTCCAAACAAGTCAAACAACACCACTACTTTGAAGAAAATCAAACAAGGATTCCAGAAAATATTTTTGTAAGATTTTAGGAATTTGTTTGATAATAGTTTTGAATTTTTAATTGCACTGGTGTCAAAGTCCAGAAATAATACCCGTGGGTATTATAGACTTTTCAGTATTACCACCGACCTCAAAATTTTTTTATGATTTTATATGATATGTAAAATTTCACAGGGATTCCAAAAACATAAATTTCACAAAAATTGGATGAGTATAAAAATTCTGAAAATTCGCGGACAGTAGCAAAATAGGAAGATTAGAGGGTGTGACCCCTCTGTAATCCACGAATTTTTAAAAATTAAATACAAATACAATTGATCTGAAATTTGGAAAAGATGTTCCAAACTTAATTGGGAATTACTCTATGAAATTTTATGATTTTAGGAGGCCTGTGGTGTTAGGAATCGATTTTTCAAGTCTGGACAGAAATCTAGACCCGAAAAACAGAACACCAATACTTGCAATGGAATGGTGCTAAAGAAGCATACAAGCAAGCAATGATTTTAAAATGCACCACTCCACTTAATTTAAGTGTTTAGGGTCCTCAAAGCCAAGTTTAATATATTTTTGGTAGTTTTAATTAATTATGTGACTAGAAAGAGGAACCAACCTGAATTTTCGCGGGAAGAAAAGGATCTTTAAGCTCTCGCTTCCAGATTCCCGCTTTCCCGCTGTAGTTCCTGCACACACAAAAGAAAGAAAGAGAAGGGGATGAGATCCACTTCAAGCAACAGAAAATGAGTTAATGCAAAGCCGTGCCTCCCCGGCAACGGCGCCAAAAAGTGATAGCGAAAATACGCGGTTTGTTAAAATACATCGTTGTAACGCGTAAATCCGCTTTCGCTCTTAAATTTATAATCCTAGATAGGGAAGTATCTAGGGCCGTCCAAGGAGGCAATATGGTTGCAAAATTGATTCTCTTGCTTGGAATATATCTCAACTTTCTTTTGGTAATTTTCAATATACCATTTTTTTTTGTTTTTGAACTAAGGCAACATGCGAAATTATGGCAGGAAAAGTGTTTACACTTCCAATTAAGTAAACTACTCTAAAGTGGCAAGTAGAGCCTCTCCCTAAGCTCACTCTAGGCAAGTGGAAACCTAGAATAATTAGGGAAAGGAAGTGAAGAATGCTGAAAATAAGCAAATAGAAATGCAAACAAAATATGCGAAGAAGGCAACTAGATAATTGATAAAGTGTTTAACAAAAAATGCCTAGTAGAGGAATGCTTCTACTACTAGATAATTGAAGTAAAAGAAAACACAAATCCTCTAAATAGATGGTGAAGAAGAGGGCTTCTTGCTCCAAGGTTGGTGGCTCCCAAGCTTGAAAAGAATCCTTCAACTCCTTCCTTGCAGAACTCCGCCAAGGTGATGACCTCCAAGGCAAGCCCTAAGGGGGCGTGCCCTAAGTTTCTCTCCAAGGGTGGACGTCCACCCTAAGCTTTTCTCCTTTGCCTGGCCGTCCTCCTTGAAGTGGGAGAGTCCTCCTCCTTGGCATGGCCCAAGTTGAAGGGAGTGGGGAGAAGAAGGCACCAAAAGGGCTGGTGGTGTGCCCCTTTAATCTCCTTCTCTACTCCTTCTCCTTGGGCGTAGGTATAGGTGGATGTAGGTAGAAAATACACTAAGGGAGGATGGGAATTATGTGGTGGTAGGGTAGGGTATTTATAGGATGGGAAGGGGGGTGGTTATGGTGTTCTTTTGGAGGGAAATGAAGGGGTGCTTAGTTATTTTTGGAGGGAAAAATGGGAGGGAAATGAAGAGGTGCCTTGGTTTTCCCTCCAAAAATACCTTCTAGAAGGCAATTTTGGAGGGAAAAAATGGAGTGTGGAGATGGGCTTTCATGGTGGATGTAGGGTGGTGATGGAAGGGATAGTTGACACCAAAATAAAGTAGGAGTAGGTGGTCTTTTTGCTGGAGCTTAGGTAGTAGGGTAGTAGGTTTTGGTGCCATGGAGGTGGACTAGCTATGTTAAGCAGCTTAGCTAGCTTAGCTAATAGGGAGTAGAGTTGGAGGCATTTGGAGCTAGGGTTTTCGGGGAGAAGAGCTGAGGAGGAGAAGTCTGGAGCTGGAGCTGGAGCTGGCTGCTGCTGAAGAGGCTGGCATGGGGCTACTCTAGCTGGCTTAGCTTGCTAGTTCTTTGCTAGTTGCTAAGCCAAGCTAATGTGAGCTAGCTTCTACCAAAATGAGCTGAGGTGAGCTAGGTCTGGTGCTCCAGGGTAGAATCAAGCTGGTTGAGGCAGCTAAGGTAGCTTAGCTCAACTGAGTTGAGCTAAGGTAGCTTAGCTCAACTGAGTTGAGCTAAGCTGAATCCCCGGGAGCTGGACTTGAGCTTCCTGAGCTGAGATGAATTCTTCTTCAGCTTCCTGGAGTTGAGTGGAGCTGGATGTAGCTGGATCTGAGCTGGGGTGAACTCCTATCAACTCAGCTGAGCTAGCTAGAGCTCCCTGTGAACTAGTGGGAGCTGAGATGAGATAGACTCAGCTAAGTTGAGCTGGATCTAAGCTGAGGTGAACTCCTGTCAACTCAGCTGAGCTAGCTAGAGCTCCCTGTGAACTAGTGGGAGCTGAGATGAGCTAGACTCAGCTAAGTTGAGCTGGAGCTGAGCTGACTTGAGCTAGGGTGAGCTAAGGTGAACTCTCTTGAGCTACCATCCAGCTGCGATTAGCTAAATGGAGCTGGGATGAGCTAACCCTAGTTCAAGTAAGCTAGGTTTCAGCTGTGGTGAGCTGGATCAAGCTGGGTTCCAGCTAGTCTGGGCTTCTCCTTCACCATTTGCCTTCTTGAGTGCTAGGGTTTTAGGGATCTGTGCATCTGTACATCCCTAACACTCACAAAAACATATTAAAACGACAATAAAAAATGCAATGCATGCCTATCCTAATTTATGCCTAAATGCAGCCCAAAAACCCATTTGCGGAGTAAAATACTAAGAGCTAGGTTACTTTTAATGCATAAGAATGATGATAAACTGGCGTTTATCAGCTGGTGATTGCGCATCAATCATAGGTCTTAATTTACCTAGATTAAGCTAGGACTTAGCATACGTTAGGGTTATTCATGCATACATATACATTATCTGCATCTTTACTACTTTCCTTAGATATGCATAAAATAATGTTATAATGTGCTGATTAAGTGCATTATGTCGATTGCAGGGAATAAGCAAATCGGGAGCTGGATCTGAAGCTGGATCAGGAATAACAGGAGTTGTAGTAGAGTTGGAGCAGAAGGCTTAGATTAGATGTAGGAATAATAATGTAAGGGAGTTAAAGGTTTGCTATGCTATTAAGTAGGAATAAAGTAGTAAAATATGAAGAGCTTAGGTCCATCCTAGCCCTAGGATAGCCTAGAGACTTTCCCAAGCCTTAGCCACCCTTAGATTAGGTCACAACACCCTAGGAAGCCCTAAAACCCTAGTTTCAACCCATATCTGGATGTCCAGATAAGTTATAGGACGTCCAGCACCCTTAGCCATCTCCCACACACCTGAAACCCACTTCTGTAGTGTTATTGGACGTCCAGACACTTTGTCAGATGTCTAATTTCTACAGAATACCCAAAATAGAACCCAAAATCACTCCTGACTATGATTGGACGTCCAGACAACAAGTTTGGACTTCTGATTTTTGAGTATAAGACGTCTGACACTATTATTAGACGTTTGAAACTGCTCTCCAGTTCTTGTTTTGAGATTTAAGCCTTGATCTTGGATCTCTAGGTCCCTAAACCCAATTCAAACCCCATAGGAACTTAATTTAAGGTGCCCTAACCATAGTACATCACCTCTAGACCTCCCTAAGGACCTAATTAGGTCCTCACTAAACCTAATTGACTTGGATCTTAGTCAATTCCATCAGCCTATTCAATTGGACTCATTGAGTCCAATTGAGCCCTGATCTCAGCACACACTGTTCAATTAGACTCAGTGAGAGTCCAGTTGACCTAGACATAAATTAATTGAGTTATTTTAATCTCAATTAAGTTTCCACACACCCAATTAAACATGTATTAAGTTTAAATTGCACTTTACCTTAGTGAATTAGGGTTTATAACCCTAATTTGAGACATACCTTGACCTAAACCCACTAGAACCTAACCTAATCAACCTAGACACCTAAGTTTCGACCCACACACACCCACACACACCATCCACATGAAAATACCTAGCCTAGAGTTCTCTAGAACTCTCTACCATGTGTGGTTGCCTCTGTTGCCAAACTTAGCAACCAAGAGCCATTCAATTTTTAGATCCACATTTGGTGGATCTAAAAACCACCATCCATCCTCTCTCTCTCACTCTCCCATGATCTCCCACCATAGGCCTCTCTAGAGAATTCCAAAATTCTCTAGAGAGCTTCCCTTAGGTCTATAAAAAGACCTAAGGGGTGGCCATTTGCACCTATTCACTTCCTTGGCAAATTCACTCCATTGGTGCCATTCACACCCACTTCAGCTTAGCTAGCCACTCCACCTCCACACGCTCACTGCCACCACCATGGAGGACATCATGTTGGGATGCTGGATCAATCCTCCTTCTCTCAAAGGGTCGACCTAAGCTACATTGGCCGCCCCTCATTCTCCTCCCGACCACTCCAAGGCCATCAGGGGCCACCCTTGAATGCCCTTTATTCTGCTAGATTTAGTTTATGCTCTCCATGATTTTTACTGCTTTTATTACTACTTAGTAGCATAGTCCTAACTACTCCCCCAATGATGTATACAAAATCCCCCTATTGATTCTTGTATGCAATCATTTTCTGGTAGCTAGATTTCCGTTTCAAGCATCTATGTACAAGCTTTCCTCTAAATTTCTTATGCAAATAATTCCCCAATGGAATGAATGAAAACGCATATATATATATATAAATGTCTCCATGTTGTGAAATCACAATGAGCTTATTGATTGCTATTATCATTTGTGTGATTAATGTTGCCTATTTCTAACTCCTAATATTCTTGCAACTAAGCATGTCATACCTAAATACGTAATAATCACGAACTGGCATGCGATTCTAAACAAAGTAGAGTGGAAAAAGGATCAATTTCAAAAGTAAATCAAATGCCTCCCAAAGACGAACGACCAGAACTCACGTCTCTTTTTTGACGAACAATTTTTGTGCAACTATACTACGATTCTGATGACTTTCAAATGCGCGATAATGGTTCCCGTCAAATGGCACCATTGCCAGGGAGGCAACATCATTTTCTATGATTTCGATCTTTGAAACTATCACTGACAAATTTCTATCTACTTTGTTTTTGATGTGCACGAAAAATGGAAGAAAACATGATCTGCGCACACAACGAGCACGGAAAATAAATCCAGGTGCACATCATCTCATTTTTAGATTTGATTTACTTTCTGCATTTCCCTTGAAAAATTCTTTGTGAAAAAAAAGGATTTTACTCATTTTCGTGAAAAAAAATCAAAAAGAAAAAAAAATTGAAAAAAAATCTAGATTAGGTTTCCTTTTTGAATCTTAGGTTAGTTCAAAAAAGAAGAAAAAAATATATTTTCCTTGAATCTTTTGAAAAATTCTTTTTGAGAAAAAAAAACGTGCAAAAGTTTTGAAAAAAAAAACATTTTTGGTGGAAAGCTTATATTTCAAATTAAAACCTCTCTAAAAAGCTTTTCCACCATCTCCTGATTTTCAGCCAGATTTCATGCTTGATTTAAAAATTCAATTTTCGAAAAATTAGTCAGTAAAAAATTATGAAATTCAGTCTAAACCTTCATTTTCAAACCATCTTTCAAATGCCACCATTCTTTTGAAAAAATTCTAAGTATACAATTTTTAAAAATTCGTGAAGTGCATGGGGATCAGATTGACCCAGATTCAAAACTTTTCAAATTTCAAAAAGCAATTCCGAGCAATCCGCAAATCTATTTTGACTAAAAATGGTGGGGTTTGAAAGCTGATCTAATTGGCTTTATTTTTCGTAAATCAAACTGACCCAAATTTTCGAAGGTCATTTAATACTATTTCAAAGCGAAAAATCGACCAGGGGTCGAAATTCCAGATCTGACCCTCTGATATTCAAAATTCCCTAAAAATTTGGTTGAAATAGTGAAAATTCTAGAAAAATATTCTCTGGAAAGCTAATTGAAAAAGGAATCTATTCGCTAAATTTCAAATTAATTGGATTCCAATTATTATCAGAGAACAAACATTACTTTTGTGGTCTACTGAAACAGAAAAAGAAAAACCCTAGAAGTGCATGAAACTTAGGTTGAATCATTAGGGTTACAACTAGAGACCACACTTTGGGCTAATTTAGACTTAATCAAGTCTAGTTAGCTGGTGAGCTTAGTCACCTTGTGAGCTACTCACCACAAACCCCACTGAAGAAAACGGGTTAAAATTAATTTTAAAACATGAAATCAACAAGAGTTCGTTGTCATACTACTGGGTGTTTTTAACCTTTCTTGCCAAACCTGGTGACTAAGTCTGCGAAGCAGTGTCAAACGACCACGGCTCGAGGGTTAACGGAACCAGAGGCATAAGCCAAAGGAAGAATCTTCCCCTGTAGTTAACGGAACCGGAGGTGTAAGCCAAAGGAAGAACCTTCCCCTTAGTCCCCTCATAACCAGACTAGCTGGGTTAACTTAAGACGCGAGAATCACTTTCAATTGGTTGAACGATGAACTTCTCTTAAGGAATTCAAACTTCTAACGAAAGATCTAGTCACCTGATTCATAAGGGCCATTTGATTGATAGGGCCTTAGCCTTGTCTTGCTTGGCTACACCAACCCAGGGGTTGGGTGGTGTATGCAAGGAATGAGGTCACTTAGACCTCAATTGATTGGACCTTGGGAGTCGCTCCCAAGGAGGCGAGTCATTCTTCTATCTACTGAGCTACGATGGCTAACACTGGATCTGGACCTAATCAGGATCCAGAAGAGCTGGACCCACAAGCTTATCTGAGAGCCTGGGTCACTAAATCAGCTCAACCTTGGGTTCAGAACCCAAGGTGGCGAAGATAACTTTTTGCTTCGCCTGATCCTTCTCCTTAGGTTACCGAAATGGTTAACCCATATCTTAACCCTGGATATTATGACCCATACCAGTCGATCCCTCAAAGGACTGCATCTTATAACCCAGGATATGGATTTCATACTCCTGCTTCTCACCCATGGAACATGGGTAGACCTGATTCACCCCTTGGAACCCCTGAAGAGCTACCGGTTCATATGCGGCCGCATTATAGAATATAGAGAGCTATAGCAAGCGCTAAGGAAAAGGCCGCATCCTATCTACACGAAATCCAGGCTATCATTGAGCCGAACCAAAGACAAAGCTAGATTCCGCATCAACAAGCTGTCATGGACTTCTTCGGGAAATAGCAGAGATAACAAGGCTAATGAGACAAAATCAGGAAACTCAAGAACTACTACTTTTGAGATATCAAGTGGAAAATAGTCTTGAAGACCTCGAGGAATCCGAAACGATTACACCGGAAGGACACACAGAAGATTCCCGGGAGTAGATACTGGAAGATCACTCAGGGGAAAAAGAATCTAGCTTGGATATGAGACAGAAGCAGGAAGTATACCAAATGGGCTCATCTGAGAACTCCATTCAGGAAATTGAGGAGGAAAGGACTGATATCTCCAAGACCGAGCTGCAATCAGATTATCCTAAACCCTGGGAGACACCTCTTGGGTTGGATAACCCAATCGAGACAAGGGAAGTAGATCCAATTGAGGATTTGGAACTTGAGGCAAGCATTACATGCGACACTACTGATCAGCCTAAGCCACTTCCCATTGTAGGTGAACCTGTGCTGGAAACAACACCTTTTGATCTGCACTCTTCTTCTTTCACCTACATCCCTAATTCGGATGTTAGAGATTCTGAGATGACACTTTCTATCCCTGATCCTGACATCCGAAAACCAAAAGTAGCTCTGGATAACTTGAACGAAGAAATGAATATGCTACCCGAGGAAGGAATTACTGAGGAGCCCAATGCATATGAGGGTGAAGCTTCAAGTAGAATGAGCTAGGGACACACCTATCATCCTAGTCAATCTAATAGATGGCTCGACCCCGAGCTTGAAGAGTCAGCCTCTGATAAATCAGAGATGAATACTAATGAGGATGAAGTAATTTCTGATGAGGATTTCAGTGACCTCCCCACATATTTTCTACTTTCACGAATACCCCCGTATGACCCAGAGCCTGGAGAGGGCATGATCTCTGATGTCAATTATCATTATGATGATCCCTATGACTCAGATTCTGGTTCTGAGATACATTTTGATCTATGCCTTTAGCAACTTCCTGCTAAATTGTGGGACATGATAAATCAGTTGAATCAACTTCATGATCCCCCTCCTGATTATCCTCTATTTTCCACCACCACTCCACACTTTCTTAAAGCTAGACTTTTTAGAGTAGGGGTGCACAACTAACTGATTCGCATCTCCGAACCACTAATTCTGGGAGCATACGAGCATATCTTTCTCTTAATCTTAGCTGGCTCCTACGCTACAAATGACACATCTGATTGAGTTTTCGCCCAGCTGGAGGCGTTAAACTCAGCACATGTAGATAGCATATATCCCACATTTCACCATCATTTATACATAACCATTTTTATACATAGCATATTTTTCTTTTAGCATATTTCCCTTTTGTATATTACATGCTAACAGGTTGGTCGGTGCTGAATGTATATTTTCAGGAGCAATTCCAGGTGACTTCTACCCACTCATCCTCTGTCAAATTTATTTTTTGTTATAGTCATGCATGAGGACAAGCAAGAACTTAGGCATGGGTGGGTAGATACAACAAAACTGAAAAATTTTTTATGCCAACACTTAGGGAAACCTCAGAGCAGCATGTAAAACGTACTTTAGGACCTTAAATAAAAGAACAACTGACTCCAACTCCAATGCTCGCATTGGAGCTAGAAATCATTCGCAACAACCACTTTCGACTCACCCGCTCACCTTTTGTTCTAAATTTAGGGTCAAGCTGATTGTAACCTGATACGGGAAATTCACAAAGTACAAATTATATGAGGTTACATGTTTATAGCATATATGCATATTGCATTCAGGAGTAAGATTATTTTATTAAGACAATGCATTAGGGATTTTATACTCTAGTTGATTCCTGTAATCTGGAATCCAGTACAACTTTTCACACACATGTAGAATTTGCAATGGATTCACGGTGAAGGCTGACAAACGTCTTTAGTCTATCGAGAAGAAGCAATGCTTCTTTTCCTAAACCCCTAGACAGTGTTTTGGGAGTCAGGCAGATTTTCTTCCAAAAATCCATCAAATAGTGTGAGATGAGAGTAGAGTGTACTGGTGCTCTAAGATTAATGCAAGGAATCTGGAATCTTAGATAATTAGGTGATGATACTTTGAGTTTAGATAGTTTTCGCTCTCGGTTCCCGTGTATACATTTTTGTGCGAAATTGTCAGAGCCACCAAATAAGGCAAATATGCGGAGAGAGAGTTTTCAAAAAACTAGGGTTAAGGTGGATGGTTACGACCATTCTCTACATACTCCTGGGCTAGAGGAGGGTATTGATGTCAAGGTCAGAAATACACCATCTTATCCATCTTTCAAGGTGCCATGAGTAGGCACTTCTACCAAATAAGCCACCCAATGTCTCTTGAGTACCACCAATCCCTAATAATTCCTCCTCAATAAAGTTCATGGATGTATGCTAGTTGTGTTATGTCGAAAAAAAAAAGGAAAAAAAATGATGATGTAAAGAAAGAAAAATTGAAAAAATAAATTAGAAAAAGAAGAAAAAGCAAAGAGAAAAGAATGAATATTTAGTGTTTATTTCATCGAGGCAATACCACCAAATAAAATTGAGATTCACCAAATATGGCCTTAACCTATTTTTCTTTTGTTTCTGACCACCCAAATGCTGGCTAAGGAATTCCGACTTAGTGTTATGGTTATGAGAACTCAATTAAAGTGTTAATGCCTAGTGAGACCACTAAATATAAGTCATATATGTGAATCTGGTAAAGTTGTGAGCTCTAAGAAAGAAAAGAAAAGTAAAGAAAAAAAGAGTAAGAGAGAATGAATACAAAGGAATCAAAGAGAGCATAGTGTTTCTCGTCTTTCTCTGAGTTGAGTCACTTAGTGATCCGAGAATCTAGATTCTATAGTATTAGTCTCTATGTAGCACCAAGTGAGAGTGAGCCAGCAAATATATAATCTTTTCCCTCAGAGATTCTCTACCTAAGCCTAAAGCCGAGGTGGAATTCATAGAATATCTTGAATACCCCGAGGGAAGAAGTCCACCTATCCAGCTAGATTTTTACTAGGGATCAAGTACATGCTTTAGAGGTGTATTAGTTTTTCAATCAAATTCGCTGCAAAAGCTGCATAGCTGCACTTTCACGATTGTCTGGATTTCTAGAGCATAGGGTGAAAACAAAAAGGAGAAAAATCTCTATGCATACACTTGATAAAATAATCAATCCCTTAGGAACCATTATGTAAATAATTTAGTCTTGCATTTGCTAGGGATTAGCAAGATTTAGGCATGAGGGTCTGATTGCACAGCAATCATAGGTCTTAATTGACATAGATTAAGGTAAGACTTAGCATAAGTTAGGGTTATTCATGCATGCATACGCATTATCTACATCTTTACTACTTTCCTTTAGCTATGCATAAAATAATGTTATAATGTGTTGATTAAGTGCATTATGTCGATTGCAGGGAATAAGCTGATCAGGAGCTGGATCTGAAGCTAGATCGGGAATAACAGGAGTTGCAGAAGAGTTGGAGTAGAAGGCTTAGATTAGATGTAGGAATAATAATGTAAGGGAGTTAAAGGTTTGCTATGCTATTAAGTAGGAATAAAATAGTAAAATGTGAAGAGCTTAGGTTCATCCTAGCCCTAGGATAGCCTAGAGACTTCCCCAAGCCTTAGACACCCTTAGATTTGGTCACAACACCCTAGGATGCCCTAAAACCCTAGTTCCAACCCTTATTTGGATGTCCAGATAAGTTATAAGACATCCAGGAGCCTTAGCCATCTCCCGCACACCTCAAACCCACTTCTGTAGTGTTATTGGACGTCCAGACACTTTGTCAGACGTCCAATTTCTGCAGAATACACAAAATAGAACCCAAAATCCCTCCTGAGTCTGATTGGACATCCAGACAACAAGTCTGGACTTCTGATTTTTGAGTATAAGATGTCTGACACTATTATTAGACGTCTGATACTACTCTCCAGTTCCTGTTTTGAGATTTAGGCCTTGATCTTGGATCTCTAGGTCCCTAAACCCAATTCCAACCCCATAGGACATAAATTAAGGTGCCCTAACCCTAGTACATCACCTCTAGACCTCCCTAAGAACATAATTAGGTCCTCACTAAACCTAATTGACTTCGATCTTAGTCAATTCCATCAACCTATTCAATTGGACTCATTGAGTCCAATTGAGCCATGATCTCAGCACATACAGTCCAGTTGGACTCAGTGAGAGTCGAATTGACCTAGACTTAAATTAATTGAGTTGTTTTACTCTCAATTAAGTTTCCACACACCCAATTAAACTTATATTAAGTTTAAATTGCACTTTACCTTAGTGAATTAGGGTTTATAACCCTAATTTGAGACATACCTTGACCTAAACCCACTAGAACCTAACCTAATCAACCTAGCCACCTATGTTTCGACCCACACACACCCACACACACCATCCACATGAAAATACTTAGCCTAGAGTTCTCTAGAACTCTCTACCATGTGTGGTTTCCTTGGTTGCCAAAATTAGCAACCAAGAGCCATTCAATTTTTAGATCCACATTTGGTGGATCTTAAAACCACCATCCATCCTCTCTCTCTCACTCTCCCACGAGCTCCCACCATAGGCCTCTCTAGAGAATTCCATAATTCTCTAGAGAGCTTCCCTTAGGTCTACAAAAAGACCTAAGGGGTGGCCATTTGTTCCTAGCGGGTTTTTCTGAGTAGGTTGTGGCTGGTACGTGCGTGGTTGTGTGTACCTACTAGGTTGCCCAGAAGTGCTTGGTTTAGTCATGTTAGGACCCTGAGCAGGTTTTTAACTTGACCAAATAAAGTTAGGATGGTTGTGCCATCCACGGTTGTAAGTGTTTGAATAAGGCTCATTTCTAATGTAACCCTGGAGTGCTTTCGCATCCTCAAGATAACTAGGCATCGGGCTACCTAGTTTAGAATTCGAGGGCATCAAGGTCCCTCCTTGGTACCTTCAAAGAGATGGGTCCAAGTACAATTGGCTCGTAGGTGGAACCATGGTTAGGTCATTAATGTTGTGCACTGATTCCTGACCTAGTGGGATGGGGAATTGGTTGTGGGTTAATATAGGCACTCCTTGGGTAGGCATAGGATTTAATCTGGATTGTGCACCTAAGAAATTCCTGCCCTTTAGAAGATTATCCAGCGTCTTATCCAAATTCTTCACATTCTTTCCCACGAGTTCTACCTTGTCTCATCATTGTGCAATTAGCTCTAAATCAACTAAGTTTGAATTATTGTTAACTTCATAAACTCCGCTCCTTGGTTTATTAGCTCTATTAAATGAGGACATTAAGGTAGTGTTGAGGGAATTTTCACTCATATTTTTGAACAATTGAAAGGCTCCCTCAGCATCTCGACTCAGGAAATTGCCCCCACATGCCGCATCAACAAAATTCTTCATATTATCACTCAACCCATAATAGAAAATATGGGCCAAGTGCCACTTTGGAATCCCATGATGGGAGCATTTCCTAGCTAAATCATTGAACCTCTCTGAAGCCTCATGTAGGTGCTCCCTAGGGTTCTGCTTGAAAGTTGTTATGGCACATATAATGGCATTAGTTTTTCCTACGAGGAAGAATTTCTTTAGGAATGTGCTTCTTAGGTCTTCCCAAGTTAGGATTGGTCTACCAATTATCCTCAGCCATTGTGTAGCTCTATCTTTCAAGGAGAATGGGAACATCTTCATCATCAGGGTACCTTCATTCATGTTCCTAGGGCCAAAGGTTGTTCCTATATGTAGGAGCTCTTCAAGGTGGTTGAAGGCGTCATTTGACTCACAGCCATGAAAGTAGGCAATCAAGTTAATGATCTGAGGTTTGAGTTCAAAATCTTCCCCATCCTGAGGTACCCTAACAAAGCGTTCAGGTTGGGAATTAGGAGGGTTATAAAAGTCACGGAGGAGCCGGTCTGCCCTTCCATTCTGGAGTTGAGTGATGGCCGGCACTATGACTTCCATCTGTCAGTCATGTTGCTAGCCCTACTTAGTGATCTGCCTTTGTAAGAGAGTCATAGGATCCAAATTTTCCTCTTCAATCTCTTTTTCCTCATGGTGACTAGCCATTATAGAGGGTTTAGATTCAGATACTGGATAAATAGGTCTTCTCCTAGGATTTCTTTCTAATGGTGGTAACAAATCAGGATTTTGAAATCTTCTACCTTGCATGCACCAATAGAATGTCTGTAGATGAGAGAGAAGACAGATGAGAGAAACCCCTCCCACTCAATGAAACCAATCAAATTGGTCCTTAAAGTGTCAACCCTACTTAGACCTGATCTTAGCTTTGCCAAATATGACTGGCTTCGATCAATCCTTGAATTACATGGCTGGCCAAAAGGGTGGGACCCCTTAGGACACCCCGCAAGGCGGGACACCACTAAACGTTAACACGATTACCACACCAACCTTTCTTGTCACCAGTGGGTCCAAGTAGGCAAGGCTTTGACTTTAGCCCAATCTAGTTTTAAGTCCCCAAGTCTATTAATCCTGCCTAAGGGACGTCTACTCAGTTTTAAGCTTGGGTTTGATGTGCTATTGGAATATGATGGGCGTTAGGGGGGTGTTTGCCCTTAAAATTGATTTTGAAATGTGTGAAGTGCTCAGGCAAATAGGGTTCACAAGCAATTTCTTATCATGAAGTGAATTTTATGATTCGAATGCTTGTGCTAATGCATTTTAAGGTTCACTTGAGTTAATATTCTCAGTCAAGATTTTGATGAGGCACACAAGAGTTTTGCAAATCCCAATTTGTTTGATAGATTTCTTTTAAATATGGAAATGCAGGTGTACTCTATCCTTAATGTGAAACCCTAAGCACAGATAATTCTAGATGATTCTTTTAATTTGAAAATCAGATGAGTGGTGTGACCCAAGAAATGCAATCAACTGGTCCTATTGCACCACTAACTAGGCACTCAGAAAATAGTTTTAAAGAATTTTTAATGCATGTTTTCTATTTTTTTCTGATTTAAAGTGTACTAGAGGTTTTGCAGTATGTTTTGACCCCCAGTTGGTGATTGAATAATCTGTGTAACCAAATGTGAAATAAATATTTTTTCTAGATTTTTCATAAATTTTCAATTATCTCAAAAATTCAGTGCCACAAATTTCAAATCAATCAGAGTTGTATAAAATTTTCTATGATATTTGAACTTCGAAAAATCAGGAACAATAACTGAATTGATAATAGATCAGTGTGTGAATTTTTAAAATTTTTATGTAACTCTGATTCATGTGAAATTGGGATATGTTGTTCCAAACTTTGAAATCCACGTCCAGTAAAACTTTGAGAATTTTTGGACATAAGTATCTTGGATAATTTAATTTTTAAGATAAAACTTTATTTCAGCCCGAAAATCAAGAGTGAAGTTTTTTTTAATAAGCAAACAAATTCTAACTAATCCCAGGCTTCAAGCAAATCCTAGATCTAACTAATCTAAACTATGGGTACTTACCTAAGGTTCGAACCCACAATTCCCGTTGATGTGTTTCGTTCTGATTTCCTTGTTTTCATATGATTGCATAGCAAAAATGCACCAACAATTGTGCCATCTTGTGCTATTTCCAAGCATTACCAGTGTATATTAGGTAGCGATAGTCGCATTCGTGAAAATAAATGCACGTATGCATTTATTTGAGAGGGGAGGAGAGTGAATAAAATGGCCTTGAAATTAACATATTCCTCAAGTGCTGCCTCGCAAATTCATCATCTTTATTTTTATTTTTATTTGACTTTGAATTTCTTCTCAGCAGCTGCAAAGCATGGCTTGATCTTCTTTGCGCCATGCTCTGCACAACCACTCCCTGCTAGCCATGCACGGCCATGCACAGCCCAGGGCATGGCTGTGCTTGCCTTCTTCCTCTTTAAAAAGGCACGGCTATCTTCTTTGCAAGGGAGCCTGGTCCACACACAGATAGCACCTTCCTTCCTCTAGGCCATCTCCTCCCCTCTCCCCTCAACACGTAGCCTCTCTTCCTCTTGAAGAGCTACGCTGCGGGCAAGAGCAGCATATAGTGGTACACAACCACCATTGTGCGTCCCACCACCACCCAGTTCATCAAAGAGCCCGTGGGTGTGGTGGTTCACCACTCTGTTTTCGTCATTCCATCCACGTTCGCCATTGCCACAGAGTCAAACTTTGAAGCTCAACCGCCGCTGCAGCAAGGCACCGGCCACCTCTCGCCTGCATGCAGGCCACCGTGCATGCCAGCAGCCGGTGTAGCTCTTTCCACGCGCGCCAGCAGGTCGCCCTTGCCCCTCAACGCGCACGCCAGTAGCCGACGCAGTCCTTCCGCGCGCCTGCCAGCTCGCTCAGTGGCACCCGCACACGCAGAACCGCCAGCACCCGGTCATGCGAGCTGAGCGTGCACTGTAGCCACTATTCATGCTAGAGAGTGCGACACTATGGCTACAGTGCGGTGACCGGAAAGTTTCTCACTTATCTGGTCACCGTGTGCTCTCTCTCCGCGTCGCTACCGTCGCCAGCCCGTCCGCGCACACCCACACCTACGTCTCTCCCCGCGCCCGCTCCCAGGGCCCGCTTCTTCGTCTGCATCCCCCTCAGTGCATAGCGTGGTGTGCTGCATTTTGCAGCGTGCTACGCTACACCTTCCTCTCGCACTAACTCCCTCTTGCGTGCGTGCACGTCTCCGTGCACCTACGCGCCTGCGCCTGCACGTTGGCATCAGACGTCGGCCGCTCCGTCAGGACGACTTAAATGCCCGTGCCATCTTCAGCAGAAGCTCTCTCTCTCTCTCTCTCACTCCTTCCTGCAGACACATACACACACACACACACACACTCTTGTACACACACCCACTCACTTATACACTACTATATACATATATATATATACATATATTTATATACATATATATATATATACATATATCTATACATATATTAGTACTTATAGAACTAAGTATAAGTCTATATACATTTATATATATATACAGATATATACATATATATTTATACATATATATATATACAAATATACATACATATATACATATGTATATATATATATCTACATACATCTATATAAATAGATACTTATACTAATATATCTATATACATATACACATATCTATAACTATATACATATATATATATGTATATTTATATCTATATCTATATCTATAGTTATATATACATACATATATATCTAATTATAAATATATATGTATCTATATATACATACATCTATCTGTACATATATTTACATATATATATACATACATATATAACTACATACACACCTATATATGTATAACCATATCTATATATATACATATAGATATATATTTACATATATACATACACATATATATTTTTTCATATCACCTACCATATGTTGTATCGTGGGAATATTTGCACTAGTTGCTGATATTCCCCAATACACGTGTACAGAAGGCGTCTTCGCACACATCTTCCACCCATCCATCCTACACTCCATGCAGCACTTCGTCCTGTTGGTTGCATCTTCCTAGACGACGATCAACTCGACACCGTGGTACATGCCATTTCCACCTCCACCCCCACCCCTATATAAATATATAATATATACATATATATACACTATATTTATCTTGTTTCTATTTCTCTTTTCTGCAATTAAAAAGATAAAAAAAATATATAAAAGAGAAAGGATAATCCTTGACTTACAGGTACTCAGTCTTGCGAATAGCAAGACCAGTTTTGGAACCCTAAGTTGGCTCAAAGCCAAGAACCTGATTTTGAGGGTGTACCTCAAGGACAAAAATTATCAGAAAAAATCTTAAATAGAAAAACACCAAAAACATAATAAGTGAACGGAAGAGATTCCTTGTAGGTAAGGCGTAGAAACTTCTTCACCTCTAATCCCACTTCCCTGAGTTCGACCCTGGGCCTAAAAGTGACCAAGATAAAATCAAGTAGGCCAGGTAAAAAATTTTGTAAAGAGATGGTTAGGCTCGATTTAGGTTAACCACTATATTCATTTCAATGATTAAATCACCATATTAACACAACCTATCCAGGTCCCAACCACAACTCTTTCTGGCGCCGTTGTTGGGGAAGTGCACATTCAAGTAAGTTTCTACTCCATTCCTTTAATTTTTCTCTTCTCACACCCTTCTCTTCACGGGTGTTTCTGTTTGTTGGTGTGCAAGTGAACCAGTTGCAAGGAGAAGGCAGGCAGACGAAGTCAGAGATGTGGGTAGATCCAAGGCGGGAACGAGAGCATGAAGTCACCAGCACCGCACTGGAGCTTCGCACACGTTGCTAAACAAGTAGGTCTTTTTCTCTTAGCAACTTAGGTTAACTTGTCACCTTATTAAGAAAAATATAAACAAAACACTTCTTTGGATCTCTTGGGGCAAGTGGATTAAAAATCACTTGTTTGATTGTTTGCCATCACTCCCATCGCCCAGGGATTTCCCGCCAAACTTCCCATAGCGAAGATCCAAGAATCTTGATTCTTGAATCTTTGACCGTGTGAAGTATTCTTTGAGTCAAAAATAAAAAGATTGATTGCTATCCCTCTTTGCCTCATTTATCTACAATTCGGGATAACATTTTTGGTGGGGAGACTTGGAATTGAGTTGATTCCAACCCCACCACGACCCTTCACGTGCCTAAGATTCGATCTCGAATACTTCAACCCCAACAATTTGATTTTCTTTATCTTATGGTTGAGCCTTGTGTGTGGAAATCATTTTGGTGATTGGGAGCACTTGAATTAAAGTGCTTTGGCTCCCTTTCACACTAATCTAAAATTGATTCATACATCCACACAAAGAAATGTCCATCTAGGGAATCCATTGCACTTTAGCATGCATTAACCAACTGACATTGAAGAAGGGTTTGTTGGGCTTAGAAGGAAACTTGTATTATCTCAAAACCCTAAGATTGGTTGAATTGGTAATTCAGAGAAATCATAAAATCCATACTACTTAAGGTTGAAACTCTAAAAATCATTCACCAATTAAAACTTCAATTCGGGGAGATTTCCCCATTGCATGCTTGGTTTACACACTTTACAAGATCAATCACTTGGCATTACCCGTAAAAAATGCCCTTCACATTCCAGAAGCACTTGATCCTAAGCCTCTAACTAAAATTGGTAGCAACTTGACCCTTATTAAGGATTGGAGGTCTAACTACCTGCGTGTAGCGCCTACGTGCTGGTGAGGGTTCCCATGTGCTATCGGGTGTCTAAGACTGGGGCAAACGGCCTTTCAATCTAGCCCGGTGGTTCCGCGGTGCTCGCATTTGGTTCCGTAGTTCGTGATAGTAGGTAACTTAGATCTTTAGGTCTAAGGGCACACTGTAAAGGTTAGGAATTTGATTGTATTGATTTGTCATCAAGTGTACCTTTGCGACATTATTTCTCTCATCTCTTTTCCCTTCGTATCCCCCGAATTCTTCCTGCGGTAGTGCATGCTTGGGAGGAGGTCACAATACCCTAAACTGTGCGAATTGTCTGATAAATTTAGAAAAGAAGCCGAATTGTCCTCCTCCTCCACAAACATGGTTGCACGCCCACCCCCAAATCCCAAAGGAGGAAACTACCCTCAAAACCCACCAGGTGGTGGAGCCTTGGATCCCATAACCCGCCTCTAAGCTCAAATGGAAATGTATAATGAACAAATTGAAGCCATTAGGGAAACATTGGAGGAAATGTAGAACCCTCCCGAATGGGAGGAGCCTAGGGCTCTTAGCTCCTATCAGAATCTCGCTGCTACAGAGACCATAGGACAAATTCGGGTCCCCATGGGTAGGGACGACTTTGAACTGAAACCTAAGATAATTGGCCTGATAAATTTTCACTTCCATGGGCTTGCAAGTGAAGATCCTTTTCTCCACTTGGAAGACCTAACCCGATTGGCTTAAATAGTTAAACCAAGAAATATCGGGTTACCTATAGTCCTCATGAAAATGTTCCCATTTTCATTGCGGGATAAAGCATCGCAGTGGTTACGCACCCTTGGGAGAACCATCCACTCTTGGGAAGAGATGCAAACAGCGTTTCTAAAGAAGTTCTTCCCAATCGGGCGAACCACTGCTCTTTGCCATGCTATCACTTCATTTACGCAACAAAATGGCGAACAGTTTCATTAGCCATGGGAGAGATATAATGACCTCCTAAGGAAGTGTCCGCACCACGATCTTCCTAAGTGGCATATAGCCCATATTTTCTACTATGGGCTAAATGAGACTTTGAAGCAGATTGCAGATGCTTCCTGCGGAGGGAATTTCATGAATAAAGATGAGAATGGAGCATTTGAATTATTTGAAAATATGAGCGAGAACTCAATGAACAATGCCTCCATTGTCGCTTTTAACTGTACCAGCCTGCCCCGTAATATCCACGAAGTTGACACGGGACCCTCCCATTCATCCACTGATGTCAGCCTTATTGCACAGAAATTGGATGAAGTCTCTGTCGTGCACAAGAAGCTGGACGAGCTTCTAGCCAACCCCACCTGTTCTATGGTAAACACCCCCACTTCACCACTTCGTCACAATCCCAATTCTTCCAACACCAGGCTTATCCCGAGAAATCCCATAAGACCTTCCTTACCGAGTGTCACGTAGTGTGATTCGGTAAGTCATGTGGATCTGGCTTCTGTAAGCTAGTATTTAGACAAGGCGGACCAAGCCTTCGTGTGCTCGGAAGCATATTTACATGCGGACGCGTCTTCTGGCATAGAAGACGCTTGCACCCTGGGGAACAACCCGTTCTCTGCCACTTATAGCCCAGGGTGGCGAAATCATCCAAACTTCGCATGGTCCAACAACCCACAGTGCCAAAACCCCGTGGGTGGACCAATGCGACCGTCCGCACCTTTCATCCAAAGGACCCAATCTAATCCTATGGCGAATCTGCCATCGGATTCTTGTGTACCATAAACAGAACACGCATCAAGTCCTCTTGACAAATTGATGCGAATGACGACGGAAATATCGAAGCGCCATGAAGAGAACATGGCCTCTATTCAACACCAATTGGTGCAGCAGAATGCTGAGATCAGTCAACTACGCGTGGCGACTCGATCTCAGGGCACTCTTCTAGCCCAACCTGTTCCAAACCCGCGAAATTTCGTACCCCGTGGTCCTCAACCACAGGTACGACCTTCTCAAGGGTAGGTACATCAAATTCTGCAGGCTCCAAGCATTCCACCAGGATTTCAGGCTAATCCCGCTGCAGCACCTTACTCTTATGTCCCTATTGCGAACCGTCCTCCACCTTATGATCCCACTGGACCCACATCATCCAATGCAATCACTACGAGGAGCGGCAAGCTGACCGTCGATCCGCCTCGACCTGATCCTGGCCAGTCTTCTTCATCGCCCTCTCATTCGGGATGCGCACTGCATTCGCGAGAGGACGATACACCCAAATTCGTGCCAGAATCAGTCCCATTCCCTGAGGCTCTACTGAGGGAGCTAAAAGGCAAGAAGAAGGATACACAGGCCTTTGATAACATGCGTAATTTGTTCAGGGATGTTGAAATCAAGGTACCCCTTCTTGAGGCTATCGACCACATACCTACCATCGCCCGATTTTTTAAAGACTATGGTAGACGACTTTTCGCTTAGCGTTAGAATATTTAAGTGGTGGAAAAAATCGACTAATAAAAAATAATGAAAATAACCACTTGTAGAAGAGCGGGTCATGTCCATAGCGAGGCAATGATATAATCAATACTTAATTATTTAATGTTATTTCAGGTTGTGCGAAATCCCTATTCAAATCTGACTTAAAATGTGAAGGAAAGTAGATTTGCAATAACTTGAAAAGATAAAGGTATAAGTGCAGTTCTCCCTCACAGAAATCCTCAATAAATTTAGGATGAATTCATGCAATTTTCACGTGATGTATACTAAAGACAATTAGTACTTAAGTTAAGCCCAAAATCAATCTTTAAACCAGTTAATATCAATACCATGTAATTATAAAGAACAATGAGTGTTTGAATGTAATTCTGCCACAATATAATAATAATAAAAAAATCAAATTTGTGGCAATGGTATTGAATGTAAATTTTAATTGGGGGAAAAACAGAGGATCTCTCCTCTCTCCTCCTCGCATATGTGGCCGCGCACGGTTGGCCGCGAGAATCGGCAGGGAGGTGCAGCTTGACGAGAGCTCCGCAACGGTGGCAGCTGCGTGGCCGGAGGTGGCCGTCGGTGGCTAGCAGAGGTGACCGGAGTGCTGGTCTGTTGGAGGAGATGGAGGCTGCGGTGCGCACCGGCGGTTGCGGTTGGCAGTGTGCGCCTGTTGGTGGGGCGCGCTGGTGGTGGAGCATGTAGGCGCGCACCTTGCGTGGAGAGGTGAGAAGGCACGCTGTAGTTGGCACCTGCAGGTGAGCTGGTGGGCAGGCGGTGCTGCGTGCGGGAGGTGCTGTCGGTGGTTGCGAAGGTGGGAAGGCACGCGGTTGCACGCTGTGTGTGGCTGCAGGGGCGCTGGAGATGAGGGGCGCGGCTTGGTGCGTGCGGGTAGAGAGGTTTTTCCCCGCAACGGGGAAGAGGGCAGAGTGCACGCTTCTTCTTTTCCTCCACAGTGTCCACTGAGTAGGTCCCCGTCAGGAGGAAGATAGATTTTTCAGTGCGTGCCGCCTCTTCTCTTTTTAACTCCTCTCTCTCCCTACGTGCGCCAATCAAGTGATTTGCAAATCCCTTTTCTGTTTTTGCCCAGTAGGCATTGGAGGAGATGGCTGGAGGAAAGGGAAAAGTTCCTCTAGTTGTTGGAAAAATTTGCTCCACAACCCTTACTCTTTCTGAATATAATACCTGCACATAAAAATAGCAAAATCTTACATATTAAGTTATAGAATGTTATAAACGTAAATCATGATGCATGCAATTCTTCTACAACTTAATTATAATTACTAACACACCTACAAGGTATGATTAAAGGTACTTAGGCTTAGTATTAGTCCATTAAAATGGACTCATCAAATACCCCCATGCCTAAGATTTGCTAGTCCCTAGCAAAAATGAAAAATAATAGAAGTAATCAGAAGATTTCTTCTTTTCTTACTTCAAAACTTTAGAAATCCAGACAAATGTGAAGTGCTGATAGCCTAGGTAACAGATCCAAGTGAAAATGCCGACTCGCATTAGGAGTTCGTACATCACCCTTGGCAAAAATTTCTGTTGAGATAGGCAACTACTTCCCTCGGGGATAAAGCAAACGATAATCTGTAATTTGACCCCGGTGCTTGGCTTAGGTAGAGATATCAAGTTGAATGGATTTTTATTTGGTGGCACACACTCAACTGGTGCTACATATAGTCTAGTACTGCAGACTCTAGCTCTCTAGACTATTACACAAATCAACTCTGA
Source organism: Thalassia testudinum (assembly GCA_037157565.1). Classification (NCBI taxonomy): domain Eukaryota; kingdom Viridiplantae; phylum Streptophyta; class Magnoliopsida; order Alismatales; family Hydrocharitaceae; genus Thalassia; species Thalassia testudinum. The sequence goes on from JAZHRO010000063.1 coordinate 140,269,497, forward strand.
GAGAGGCTACACAATTGTGCTCTCTTGATGTTCCTGGGCACCCTCTCTTTTCTTTCTTTCTGAGATCACAAATCTCGCCAGATTTAGAAATTGTACTCACTATTTGGTGGCCTCACATGGAATCCACACTTCAATTAAAGTCCTAATAGCTCTACAACTAAGTTAGAGTTCTCAACCAGTATTCAGGCGATCAAAAATACTAAAAGGTAGGTATGGGTCTTATTTGGTGGAACGCGATAGGTGTTTTGCTACCTCAGAAACAGTGTTACATCATACACTCAGACTTTTTTTTTTAATATAACTATTTCTTCCTTTTGTTCTTTCTGTTTCTTCTTTTTCGCTTTTTCTTTCTTCTTTTTTTCTTTATTTCTTCTTGTTTTTGTTTCTTTTTCAATCAACACAACACGATACGGACTTTTATTTATGAGGCATTATTAGGGATGATGATGGTCAAGAGGAAGTTATGTGGCTTATTTGGTGGAAGTGCCTATTCTCGGCACCGGGAAGGAATGGATAGGACAGGCGTATTTCTGACCTTTGCCACTATTACCCTCCTTCAGCTGAGGACTCTATGAAGGACGGTCATAACCATCCACCATAGTTATAGCTTTATTAAGACTTAATCTCTGTGTATCTGCCTTATTTAGTGACTCTCAGGAATTCACTCAAAGTACGTACACAGGAACAGAGAGTGAAAACTACGCCTAACTCTGAAGTATCATTATCTAATTATCCAAAACTTAAGAGTCCTTGCACTAGACTTAGCGCACCGGTAATCTCTCTACTTCTTCTCACAAATATGAGGTGGATCTACTAGAAGATAGTATGCCTGACTCCCTATGAACTATCCAAGGGTTAAGTAGACTTATAAATGCTCATTGGTTTTCCTCAAGGGTCCATTACCAAATCTACGTGCACGTGAAATAAATGTACTGGATTCTAAACTTAAGAAATAATTCCAGAAGAAGAACCTCCAATAACAAAGGTATTTTGCTAGGGACTAACCCATTCAGCTTAAATTTCTTTTTTTTAATACTTCCTAAAATGTAAATGCACTCCCCTATCCTAAATCCTACAATGTCTCCATTGTAAAATTAAAACAGGAGGAGAAAGGAAAGAAATTACCTGACACAATTTGCTGGGTTGCCTCCCAACAAGCACTGCATTTTCTGTCAGCAACCAGACTAAGAAGGAACCTATAAGTCTGGTTCTAGCCAAACAAAGTTAGGCCGTAAAAATATTCGTAACAGCACAGGTCTAGAAAATAGGTAACCACGAATGTTGGCGAGTTGATGATGCAATGTAATTCCAAATGCTCGCCAGAAGAAATGAAAATAGAAAATCTCATTGGCTACCTTGGGAGGTCTAGGAATAATAAACGGAATATGAAAAGGGACCTCCCGAAACGGAATAAGTGGAGGATAACAAGGATCCTCCAGAGCAGGACGGGTTTTAAAAGATGTACAAATAATTAGTTCAAACCCTTGAATGGCGAGAGTAAAAGTACAAGCATCAATCCATACTCACCATTTTACCCTAGGATGTATTGGCCTGATATAGTCTCCAGAAAGAATGTACATGAGCAGAGATCTGAGCCAAGGATCGGTTAGGGAGTATAAGGGTTGTTTATAGTGTTGGAAGGTAATGGTTAAGTCCAATGAGGGCTTAGTTAGGTCCAATTCCAATAATGATTCGAATTGTGTACACTCCCTAACTGCAGTAGACAACTTCAAGTTATCCTGCCAAGCATTAATGATTGGAGTCATATTTGAATCAAGGGTAGGCTCCAAATTACAACTTTTTGATGGCAGGGTCAAAATGTAAGAATCATTATCATTCACCTCATCCCCAGATTCGGTTGGTTCACTGAAATATTTGTCGGGGTGTATATGTGATTCATTAGGAGTTGGATCAGTATCCTTAATTATTTCTAAAGGAGGATCAGTCTTAATATTTTGGAGGAAGCTTATATCATTGAATTCATCATTCTTCTCAGGCTATAAATCCTTAATTGATGTGTTTTGTCCCCGAGAGTCTCCCATAGACTTCTCATTATTATGTTCGTCCTCCTCTAATATCAACTCCTATTTTGATGGAGGATGACTCTTAAAAGAAAGGAGGAATCTGGATTTAATCATATTATTTCTACCCTCTGGTGGTAAATCCTCAAATGATAAATAATTCTCCTGTGAATCACTGCAGATTTTTAGACCAGGTTCCTCTATTAGGGTATCCTCATCTTCGGAATTAGACTCGTCATAACCCTAAGACCAGAATTGATCATCCTCTATTTCCTTAGGGTCACCTTCATTAGGTGCATTTAAATCCTCAGAATATTGAATGGTAGGTGTTGATTCCCTAAGTGGAGGGTCAGGAGTAGGCTCACTAAAAGTAGAATGGGATTCCACCAAATAATCAAGAGGGGAAGTGATAGGAACAATATAACCATGACCCGGTGTTGAACGTGTCCGAATCGCTACGCTAACGTGTTCGATTTTGGAAAACCTGTCGTTGTAGTTTGAAAGCGAAGGATTCGTGTTCAACAAATAAAATTTATACCGAAATGAATTCCGGGTCGAACATAGGGAGGCTACGTTGATCTATATTCGTAATTATATTTTTTTTAGGATTTTTGATAAGCAAGGCGATATAATTACAATGGAGCTATCAGACTAAAAGAGAGAGAGAGAGAGAGAGAGAAAGAGAACATGCATTCAATGTTTCAACTTTTTATACAATCAAACTAAATAAAAGTTACACTAGAATGCGGGAAATCAATTACACTATAAGGCAGGAAAATTCTACACTAGAAACGCTGTAAATAAGAGTGGGAGAGAGAAGTTATCCTCCTCGACGATTGCTTGAAGGACGAGCCGGATGGGACGATGCCTGGACGAAGGAGAACGAAGTAGGACGAAGGAGGACGAAGCAGAAGAATAGGAACAGAGCAGCATGTCATCGTCGTCGTGGGATCCACTTCCGAAGGGGAACAAAAATTGGACTTTATCTCGCAAGAAGCATCCTGAGTGTGGGACAAGCTTCTTTTGAGCTTTGGAGGGGTAGAGAGGAGAAAGAAGGGATGAGAATTTCGTATGGAGGGGGTCTACTTTTATAGTTGCAAGGAGTGGGGGCAAAATGGACATTACAACTTCAAAACAATAAATGAGGGGTCTTTAGTGACGGATAAAACCGTCGCTAAAGCCCCCAACGTGGGCGTCATTGGCGGCTCGCGCGCGTCTCCTCGCCTGCTTGCGCACTCAACGGCTTGGCACGTTCGTCGACTTTCAGCCGTCCGATCGCGAGATCGGATGGCTTATGATGCATCTCCACCCGCTGCATTGCGTGCCCGCCCGCGTGCGATCTCGCATCCGCGCCGCGCTTTCAATTGCGCGTGGACGCTATCGGGCGCGCGCGGCCGTCCGGTCTCCATCTGACGCTCCACCCGCGCCCAATCGCCCGAGCCTTCCAACCCCTCGCCAAGGCTCAATCACGCGCCTGCCGCTCACGAAAGTGCGCTCGACCACTGCGCTATGGGGCGCAGATGGTCGAGCGGACGCTTTTAAGTGCGAGCGACCACAGCCGTTGGATTAAGATCCAACGGTGGAGAGCGATCGGGCATGGGGCCTTCACAAGATGCAAGCGGCCGTTTGGGCGGCTGAGATGGCGCCACATGGCGCTATCTTGGTCGTCCATCTTCTGGAAGTTGTAGATGGTGCCACGGATGTCGGATTAACTCGATTTTTGTGTCGTTGGGCTGCGATCGTCGATCCGAATTCATCCGTGTGGTCGGATTTATCATCTAAAGTGCAGATTTACACCATCCTGGCCCTTGATCTTCTAGGGTTCCCGAGTCACTATCTGATGCTACGGATGCTTGATTAGGGTGATCTTGGAGTCGTTGAACTCCAATCGTCGTCCTGATCACATCCATACGGTTGGATCTTTGATCCGAGGCCCCAATAAAATGTTTGCCTTGTCCACGCACATAAAAGGAGACAATTAACCTCCATTTTATTCAAACTACTCTAAATGCAAGATGATGCATGTTATGCAATATTTATATCATGAAATGCAATCCTATGCTTAAAAACATGCATAAATAGACATTTTAAGTAGTGTAAATGTGTTTACATCATACCCCCATGCCTATCTTTTGCTAGTCCCTAGCAAAAACTATATGCTATTTTTAAAAGAATTAGGTTGGATTATTTGGACTTGAGTTATTTTTCAATCATTAAGAAATTGTCTACTTAGGAACTGAACTTTCAAAGACACAACAGTGCTCAGGTATCAGCCAAAATGCAAACCGCCTCAAGCCCTCGCCTTATTAAAAGAAAAATTTCTTTTTCTCTTTTTCTCTTTTCTAACTTTTTGGATTTTCAAATTTTCGGGTTTAAGAGTGGCTTTCTACGGCCATTCAACTCACCCAAAATTTGATGAGAACCCTAAGCTTTAAGCATCTTATTGTGATTGTGATAGACTCGTTGATTGACAATTAAAATGGATTTCGGATTTCTATGCCTCTAGGTGACCTAACCAGAATTCTACCTAAAAGTGTATCTTTACAACCGGTAGCTTTCTCCCTACTTTTATTTTTTATTTTTATGGGGTCAACACAAGGGTGAATCCAGTGTATATCTCCTCGGTTTATTCTACTTCTCCACTTCTTCCTAAGTGTTTTGGGAATTTTTAGTGCATTTTCTGAGTTGGGTTCTGAACAACTGGTCAATGAGCTATTACCACCGACAACTTGCCAGCCATACTCGTGCGGCGAAGTGTGGCTTATTTCTTTTTGTTCTTTTCTCCTTTTTTTTTTTTTTTTTTAAGTAGGTGGCTTCCCTAGTCTAAGATTTACCTAAAGGCAGCAAACTAAGAAAGGTCCAGTGACTAGCCTCTGGACAACCTACTTATGGGCTGTTACCCACGATAACTTGCCAGCCATATCACCCTAGAAGGTTCATTAGCTACCCAATTTCCGTTAGAATCGTCGAACAACGAGTCAGTGCAAAGAAAGTGTATAGATGCTTAAAACTCAAAATTCCCTCAAATCAGAGGGCGGGTTGATAAGTCGTGTACTTATCACCCAAACTTATTTATTCCAATTATAATAGAATTAAGATGGCGAGGACTCAAAAACAAATCCACATTTTAGTGGATACACAGGCTAATTAAGTCCAAAGACCTGAGGGGTCTTTGTGTTTAGATCCTAATGTAAAATTTCTTAGGATTGAAAAGTCCCAATGTCCAACTAATACTTCCTATTTTTTTTTTTTTAAAATAAGAAGAGAGACAATTTATATGGATTTCACAAAGCTGACCAAATAATTCAAGAATGAATCCACCCCCCCATGCCTAGCTGATGCAATGTCTTCATTGAAAAAGAGACATGAAAGAAAGGGTAGAATATGAAAGATGTCACCTAGATATGAAGCTTGTATCTGCCTTGTGTCATATGTACAACTGTTGAGTTTAATGTCGTCAGCTAGGCGAAGTCCAGCCAAAGAAGTCACAGAATGGCTAGAGCAACAGAGTCTGAGACGGGTTCTAGAAGATTACGGTCAACAATAGGCTTCAAACGTTGACCGTTGACTTTAAAGGTGTTACCGTCTTTGGGTCAGAAATCTGAACGGTACCATTAGGAAAAATCTGATCAATTATGAATGGGCCATTCCATTTAGATCTAAGTTTACCAGGAAAGAGCTTAAGTTTAGAATCAAATAACCAGACCTTCTGGTTTGGCTCAAAGCTCTTGCGGGAAATCAATTGATCATGTAGAGCTTTGGTCCGAGCCTTGTAGATCTTGGCATTCTCATAAGCATCATTTCTAAGCTCCTCCAACTCAGATAGTTGGAGTTTCCTGGTCTTTCCAGCTAGATTCAGATCTAAATTGCATTATTTGATTGCCTAGAATGCCCAGTGTTCAATCTCTATGGGTAGATGGCATGCCTTTCCATACACCAAACGGAATGGAGACATGCCGATGGGCATTTTATATGCCGTATGGTAGGCCCAAAGAGCATCCTCAAGCTTTTGAGTCCAATCCTTGCGATCAGGCCTAACCGTTTTTTGCAGAATGTTCTTGATCTCTCGATTGGAGATCTCGGCTTGTCCATTCGTTTGGGGATGGTAAGGTGTGGAAATTCGATGGTTAACCCAATATTTGGCCAATAAATTCTGGAATTGGGCATTAGTAAAATGAGTGCCACCATCACTGATGATAGCCCTCGGAATCTCGAACCTACTGAAGATATTTTTCTTGACAAAATTGATGACCACCTTGTGGTCATTGGTTCGGGTGGGAATTGCCTCAATCCATTTGGACACATAATCAACATCAACAAGAATGTACTGATGTCCAAATGAAGGGATAAAGGGTCCCATGAAATCGATGCCCCAAACATAAAAAATTTCTACAGGAAGAATAGGGTTTAGGGGCATCATGTCTCTCTTAGTTATGTTCCCAAGTGACTGACATCGAGAACATGACCTTGAGAAGTCCTGGGCATCCTTGAATAAAGACGGCCAATAGAAGCCAGATTGCAAGATTTTTGCAGCCGTCTTTCTCCCGGAGAAATGTCCACCACACCCAGATGCATGGCAGAACTCGAGTATATTGTTGAATTCATTCTCCGGTATGCATCGGCGAATAATCTGATCAGAGCCGATGCGATACAGTTCAGGGTCCTCCAAAAAGTAGTATTTGGCCTCAGATTTGAGTCTATCTCATTGTTGCTTGGTCTAATCCTGGGGGATTTGACCAACGGCCAAATAGTTAACAATGTCAGCAAACCATGGGGAGTGGACACCTAAAACTGTAATAATGGTTTCGTCCGGAAAAGTGTCAGCAATCGGAATGTCCCGACAAGAAGAATCACCTAGCAGTCTCGACAAATGATCCACTACCACATTTTGCACCGTGATTTTATCCTTGATTTCAAGATCAAATTCTTGAAGAAGAAGAATCCAACGAATAAGCTGAGGTTTAGCATCCTTTTTAGCCAAGAGATGTATCAAGGCCGAGTGGTCGGTATAAACAATAACATGAGATCCCAAGAGATAAGCCCTGAATTTTTCCAACGCAAATACTGCAGCTAGTAATTCCTTTTCAGTAACAGTGTAATTCCTCTGAGCTTCATCCAGAGTTTTACTAGCATAGTAAATGACAGAGGGCTTTCAGTCAATTTTCTGAACTAAGACATCCCCGACCGCGTAATTAAAAGCGTCGGTCATGATCTCAAATAGGGCTGTCCAAATTGGTGGTTGCAAAATTGGAGCACAGGTGACTGCCGTTTTCAGAAAATCAAATGCCTTTCGGCATGATTCGTCAAAAACAAACGGCGTTTCTTTGGCAAGAAGATTGCTCAAAGGACGAGCAACCTTCGAGAAATCCTTGATGAATCTTCGATAAAATCTCACATGGCCAAGAAATGATCTGATTTGTTTAACAGATGTGGGAGGAGGAAGTTTAGCGATAGCATCAACCTTAGCTTTGTCCACTTCAATTCCCCGTTCAGAGATTACATGACCCAAAACGATGCCCTCTTGGGTCATGAAATGACTCTTTTCCCAGCTAAGGACCAGTCGTGTCTTCATACATCGCTGAAGAATCATTTCTAAATTAGCCAAACAAGAGTCAAATGATTCTCCGAAAATAGAGAAATCATCCATGAAGACTTCCATAAACTCTCCCACCATGTCAGAAAATATGGCTAGCATACACTTTTGAAAAGTTGTAGGTGCATTGCATAACCCAAAAGGCATCCTACGAAAAGCAAAGGTTCCGTAGGGACAGGTGAAAGTAGTTTTTTCCTGATCCTCAGGATGGATAGGAACTTGGTTGTATCCCGAGTAGCCATCAAGAAAACAGAAGTACTTCTGCCCGATTAATTTTTCCAAGATTTGATCAATGAAGGGTAGGAGAAAATGATCCTTTTTAGTGGCTGTGTTTAGCTTCCTGTAATCAATACAAACTCTCCAAGAGGAAGCTGAACGAGTTGTGACGAATTCACCTCTCTCATTAATCACAATAGTAATCCCAGCTTTCTTTGGAACAATCTGAACGGGACTTACCCAGGGACTGTCAGAGATTGGATAAATAATTCCTGCATCGAGCCACTTGATGATTTCCTTTTTGACCACTTCTTGCATATTTGGATTCAATCTCCTCTGCATCTGGCGAGAAGGGTGGGATCCATCTTCCAAAAATATTCTATGATTACAGTAAGATGGCTTGATCCCCCTAAGGTCATGAATGGTCCAACCAATTGCCTCCTTATGTTCCTTTAGGACCTTAATTAATTTAATCTCTTGCTCCTTTGTCAATTTAGCACTAATAATCACAGAGAGCGTATTCTGTGGTCCTAAAAATTGATATTTTAAATTCTCAGGCAATGGTTTCAATTCAAGTTGGGGTGGGGTAATGATTGATGGTAGGGTAGATGCTGAAGATTCAACAAGAGGAAGAGGTTTTGAGTGAACAAAATCAGTAACCTCTTCCGAAGATGTCAGGTTAGAGGGTTGCGGGTCAAATTCATCAACCAAAGACGAACTTTCAATTGAAGAAACTGTCAAACAAGTTTCAATATTAACATTATCCTCATCAAGTTCCTCAATAAATCCACAATCCTCAAATTTGTTGATCGCCTTAAAAATATCCAATTTCATTCGTTGGTCCCCAAAGGAGATTTCCATGCTACTGCTTTCACAATTAATGTTGGCCTTTGCGGTAGCCAGGAACGGACGCCCCAGAATGATAGGTGTGTTCCTCAGATTATCTGGTGCATCCATGTCAAGGACAAGGAAATCTACAGGAAAATAGAAATCCTTGACCTTAACTATAACATCTTCAATAGCGCCTCGTGGGTTTGTGACCGAACGGTCTGCTAACTGTAGCGTTACTAAAGTTGGCCGAAGTTCACCTAACCCAAACTTCTCGTAAAGAGAAGTCGGAATTAGGTTGATGGATGCATCGAGATCCAAAAGTGCTCTATCAAATGTGTAATCTCCGATAATGCAAGAAATCAAAGGAGCACCAGGATCACTCTTTTTCTGAGGGAGGTAGTGCAGGATAACAGAGCTAGCCTGCTCGGAGAGTACCACCTTCCTCGGAATAGATTCTCTCGACTTACACTTTTGTGTACATAATTCCTTTAAAAATTTTGCGTAAGCTGGTATGTGCTCGATAGCATCAAGGAGCGGAATATTTATCTCAACATTCTTAAATAAATTTAGAAGCTACTCATTGCTATCAACAGACTTCTTCTTCTTTGCTTTGGCTAAGGCTTCAGGAAAAGGAACATGAGTCAGATCTTTGGAATTAGGTTCCTGAGCCTTGATTTCTCCTCTAGAATTCTCCTCTCTCTCCTCAGATTCTTCAGGATTCAAAAGATCAGAATAGTGTGGTTGTGGATCCTGAGTCTTCTTACCACTCCTCAAAGTGACAGAATTTGCAGAAGCGTAAGAATTTGGGTCTTGGGGAGGGTTAGGAAAGATTGGAGGGGCTTGATTGACCATGAATTGTTGATTAGCAGAAGAAGAAGATGAGGAACCCTGCTCAACCACCTGAGCATGTGCGTGCGGGTCCCTCTGATTTCCGTACCCTTGGGCTTGATTGCCTGAATTTATAATGTTTCGCGGGTTGGGTATGGGTTGGGATGGTAGAGATCCAGGTTGACGAGAGTTAGCAATGAGCCCGGATTGCAAGTTGTCCAGTGAGTTTTTCATTTGCTGCATGAGCTGGAGCATAGATCCTTGCATCTCTACCATTTGACGGTTCAAATCAGCCTGCCCTGCTGGTTGACGGGCATTCCAAACAGGGTGATTGACCTGATTCGGAGGCAACTGAGTATATACTTGACCCTGACCCATTGGCCATTGCGGAGCATAGTTGCTGGGTTAGAATTGGGTCTGTTGCCCTGGATTCTTCCAAGAGAAGTTAGGGTGGTTTCTCCAACCTGGATTATAGGCATTCGAGTAGGGGTTGGATCTAACATTCTCTTGTACAGCACGGACATCCTCATAGGGTGAGGATGGAGAGAAAGAAAGGGAAGGATCAGAAAAACTGGGATCAATGGCCCCAGTTGGGAACCAATGGGGTTTCGAAAAATGCTGACTCATAGGTTGAGTCGCATCGAGTTGATTCACGAACTCCCGCCAGAAGGAGCTCGTGAGGAATGGAATCCCGAATTTGGGGATTGAGTGGATTGAGAGTTGTTCATAGAATTTCCAGCCATCCACTCTTCCAGTCTTTTAGCAACCAAGTCCACCTTATCAAGTTTATTACAAATCAATTCCATATCAAATGAATGAGAGTCATGGACTTCATTGACATTTGATCTGGGTTGCTGAGACCGGTTAAAAGTATCCATGGAGGCATGATTAATTGAATTCTCACTCATTTCCTCAAATAAATCATGTGCACTATCTGCATCTTTATTGAGGAAATTGCCTCTGCAAGAAGCATCCACATGATTTCTGAGTTGGTCATTCAACCCATGATAGAAGATCTGCACGAGTTGCCATTTCGGCACCTCATGGTGTGGACACCTCTGCAATAAGTCCTGGAATCTCTCCCAGGCCACATGAAATTGCTCCCCCAACCACTGGGTAAAGGTAGTGATTGCCCGTCTCAAAGCATTGGTACGACCGACTGGGAAGAGTTTCCTCAGAAAGGCCGATTTCAACTCATTCCAAGTTGTAATTGGTCTTCCTATTGTCCTATACCAATGCGCGGCTTTATCCCTAAGAGAGTAGGGGAAGAGCCTCATGATCATTTGCTCCTCGTTAACATTTCGAGCCTTGGTGGTCTGGACCAAAGTGGTCAAATCTTCCAAGTGCTGAAATGGATCTTCGGAGCCAAGCCCATGATAATGTTTAATCAGGCTTAACACCTGGGGCTTGATTTCTATATCACCGGCTGGAATCTGGATGCCGGGACGTTCCCCGTAATTTGAAGGATCATAAAAATCCTTCAAGGGCTGAGCGCCTTGCATTCTCTGGAACCATTCCTGCATTCTCAGCATTTGTTCCAGCTGCCTTCGAAATTCTTCCTATGGATTTTCAAGCAGAGGAGGCTATTATTCGGCCATGGGATCAAATTGACCAAAATCTAACTTGCGCCTCCTAGAATGTTCTAACGGTCCTTCCAATCGGGGATTCAATGACCGTCTTCCCAGCATAAACTAGGAGAAGGTCGGAAGGACTGAGGAAAGGGACCCTGCAGCATAACAAAACAAGGCTATCCTTAAGTGGGGTAGCCTAAGGATCTACTGACTCCCAAAACCAGCCTTAAGACTGTAAGTGATTTACTCTACTTGCGTCTGTTTAATCCAACCAGTTAGAAGGAGGGACTGGGGAGAAGGTTCTTCCTTTGGCTTTCGCCTCCGGTTCCTAGTGTACCCCCCAGCCGCAGTCGTTTGACGCTACTCCCTAGCTAGACATCAGATTAATCAGTACAAGTAGGTTAATCAAAAATAATCTCAGACTAGGCCCTGAAGAGAGAATCAAACCTTAAGGCCAACGTCTACTCAATTTTATTAAGGACTGGGATTGTGGTGCTTATGGAATATGATGGGCCCTTACAATGGGTTGTACCCTTAATGATTGATTGAGATTTTTGTAAGTGCATGCACAACCAGGGTTTTCAAGCAAGATTATTGATAATGCATGAATTTTAATGTTCAAATCTTACTTAAGTAGCTTTTAGGGTTTCAAATTAGGTGAATTGCAATCAAGTTTCTAGGCAAACCAAGTTCTAAAACACGGGTAAAGATTGTTTTCCTTTAAAATCAGAAAGAAAGTGGAGTGCCTGGAATATACCTAGATTGAAAACCCTAAGGAGGAGCTACTTGATGAGTTGGTTTTAAATAAAGTGGTGCGGCCCAAACAACTCAAACAATTGGCCACAAATGCACCACTAAGTTAGGCACTCAAAAATGGTTAACCTAGAATAATTTCTACTCTGTTATGTGTTGTGTTGTGTGTACCAGTTCCACAGATCAGAACCCGGTTGAGTAGAAAACAAATCGAGTTGATCAAGTGCCTTGAATGTGGGTGTTTGTTGTGTGTTTGTTGGAAATTACCCCACAAGATTATCTTTTTGCTATTTTGTTATGAATGAGGGTGGAATGAATGTGAGTGAAAATCCAAACAACCAAACTATTCCTAGGATTTATGCAAACACCTAGGTTAATTGGGATTTAGATTTAATGTAGCGAATGAAATCTATGGAGGGGGAAAGAATGGGGGAGCACTTACAGTTGTCTTCAACTGCACTTTACTCCAGTCTACCGCTTGTTGATTCCTTGATGGAGGTCTCTGCAAAACAATAGACACAAGAGAAAGCTAGTTAGAAAACAAATAAAGTGCAAGAAATGAGAAGGAAAGATCAGAAATTGTTGCCCCTCCCCGGCAACGGTGCCAAAATGTTGAAACGTTTTGTGAATCGCTACGCTAACATGTTCGATTTTGGAAAACCTGTCGTTGTAGTTCGAAAGCGAAGGATTCGTGTTCAACAAATAAAATTTATACCGAAATGAATTCCGAGTCGAACACAGGGAGGCTACGTTGATCTATATTCGCAATTATATTTTTTTTAGGATTTTTGATAAGCAAGGCGATATAATTACAATGGAGCTATCAGACTAAAAGAGAGAGAGAGAGAGAGAGAGAGAGAAAGAGAACATGCATTCAATGTTTCAACTGTTTATACAATCAAACTAAATAAAAGTTACACTAGAAAGCGGGAAATCAATTACATTATAAACCAGGAAAATTCTACACTAGAAAAGCTTTAAATAAGAATGGGAGAGAGAAGTTATCCTCCTCGACGATTGCTTGGAGGACGAGCCGGATGGGACGACGCCTGGATGAAGGAGAACGAAGCAGGACGAAGGAGGACGAAGCAGAAGAACGGGAACGGAGCAGCACGCCGTCGTCGTCGCGGGATCCACTTCCGAAGGGGAACAAAAATTAGACTTTATCTCGCGAGAAGCATCCCGAGTGTGGGACAAGCTTCTTTTGAGCTTTAGAGGGGTGGAGAGGAGAAAGAAGGGATGAGAATTTCGTATGGAGGGGGTCTCCTTTTATAGTTTCAAGGAGTGGGGGCAAAGTGGACATTACAACTTCAAAAAAATAAATGAGGGGTCTTTAGTGACGGATAAAACCGTCGCTAAAGCCCCCAATGTAGGCGTCGTGGATGGCTCACGCGTGCCTCCTCGCCTGGTCGCGTGCTCAACGGCTTGCGCATTTTCGTCGATTTTAAGCCGTCCGATCGCGAGATCAGACGGCTTAAGATGTGTGTCCACCCGCTGCGTTGCGTGCCCGCCCGCGTGCGATCGCGCGTCCGCACCATGCGTTCAATTATGCGTGGATGCTATCGGGCGCGTGCGGCCGTCCGATCTCCATCTGACGCTCCACCCGCACCCAATCGCCAGTGCCTTCCAGCCCCTCGCCACGGCTCGATCTCGTGCCTTCCGCTCGCGAAAGCGCGCTCGACCACTACGCTATGGGGCGCGGATGGTCGAGCAGACACTTTTAAGCGTGAGCGACCACAGCCGTTGGATTAAGATCGAACGGCGAAGAGCGATCGGGTGCGGGGCCTTCACAAGATGCAAGCGCCCATTTGGGCAGCTGAGATGGCACCACGTGGCGCTATCTTGGCCGTCCACCTTCTGGAAGTTGTAGATGGTGCCACGGATGTCGGATTGACTCAATTTTTGTGTCATTGGGCTGCGATCGTCGATCTGAATTCATCTGTGTGGTCGAATTTATCATCTGAAGTGCAAATTTACACCATCCTGGCCCTTGATCTTCTAAGGTTCTCGGGTCACTATCTGATGCTACGGATGCCTGATTAGGGTGATCTTGGAGTCGTTGAACTCCAATAGTCACCTTAATCACATCCATACGGTTGGATCTTTGATCCGAGGTCCCGATAAAATGTTTTCCCTGTCCAAGCACATAAAAGGAGACAATTAACCTCCATTTTATTCAAAGTACTCTAAATGCAAGATGATGCATGTTATGCAATATTTATATCATGAGATGCAATCCTATGCTTAAGAACATGCATAAATAGACATTTTAAATAGCGTAAATGTGTTTACATCACCCGAGTTGGTTGGGGTAAGGAGAATACCGTCATTGGGGTCAAGGTCCTCAAGAGATACCATCTTCCCTTGCTTTTGACTGCAATATAATTCAGGTGAATAATCACCATGATCATTATCCTCTAGTGGTCGTGTCTCATTGGAAGAGTATAAGTGATGGCTACCTAATATTGGATCCCTATTGTCATTAGGTTCCTCAAAATTATTTTCATGATCATGGTTTATTGGGTAGGGATCGGGATTGTTTGGAAGCGTGTAGCTAAGTTGTCTTATTTCTTCATTTAAGTGTTGACTATTCCTCAACATCTCTCCCATTGATTCCATTATTTCCTTTTGCTATTTTTGCATTTCTATCATAAAAGAGGAGAGGATATTATTATCAGGTTGGGGAGGATAGTCAATTTCAGGCTCTAGTTGCCTAGGGGTATCGATCCAACCTCGATACGTAAAATCATGAAGGGTGGGAGGGTTGGTTGTTTGCATGGAAGTATGGATTTTAGGATTGGAAAATCCTACTCCTAGGCTCTGCTCAAAAGTGGGAGTTATCAAGCCAGTACTCCTAGGGTAAGAATGAGAATGATCCCATGAATTATCAATGTACCCATCAAAGGATGGATACGCTCGGAGCATGGGATCCTGATTAAAAGATGGGAAGTATTGACTTTGATAATCTGAATGATAGGAGTAAGAGTAATCCATTTCTTTAAGCAAAATAATTTTAACTTTCTTAGGATTCAGTAGAAAACTTCCTAAAGAGTCCTATTGTCACAGCAAACGCAAATTCAACGGGATATGTTTTTAGTAGATTGCAGGTCTTAGAGTTATATGTTTAGTTGGTGGCCAAACAAGTTTGTAAAAATTACGCTTCCTAGGCCAACCTTCGCTAGTGCCTATAACCTACTCGTAAGGGATGGAAGTCTCGAATCGGGCCCATACACGAGGAACCGAAGTAACTTGGTGGATAGGCTTGTTGATTTCCGACTAACTTCCTTTGTGGTGCAAAAGAGGAGAGGTAGAAATTTATCTAGGGACCTTATGTGGGAGATGCACAGTGTCTCAAGTGTGCAAGCATACGATCATGTTTTGATTTTTTTGAAATTCCGCAAACAGGATCCTTTTGCACACAATTTTTAGTCACACATTTTAAAGTCCAACCTCTTAATAGTCCCAATTAGTTTAAAGTGACCACTGAATTAATTTGATTCAAGCACTTTAGTGGTCTTAGATTTAGGTTCAGTGCATATGCATGACAAGTAATTAATGCTCAAGAAAAGACGTACTTTACTCCAGCTTTCTTCGTGCAGTGTACGAATGCAATGCAATAAAAAAATAAACTAGATGTTGCTCATTCAGTCCTAGATGATCGTCCTATAGATATGCAACTTCTAGCAGGCAGTTTGAATTTTTTTTTTTAATAATAATAACAAATAGACCTAATCTAACTAACTAACTGAAATGCAGTTCAAAATAGTTCAAATAATCCTATAATCTAAATAAATGGGAACACGTTCCCAAAAAAAATACCCAACAAGGGCCCAAAAGATAGTAATTTAAATTCTAATGTCTATCTAACTAAATCTAACTAAGACCTACTGCCTAAATCAGAAATAGGCTTCTCCGTAAGCCTATATGTGTGGGATCAAGGCCCACGTGTTCCTGTTGTTGTCCTCCAGGTGGCGTCAAGGTCCACCAAAAAGATCATCTTCGCCATACGCGTTGTTCACGTTCAAAGTCGTCGCATTGCTGCGCCTCGTCGCCGTGTCAGATTCCTTGCAAAATAACAAAAATGATTAGATAATTTCGAAACTCAAAAGATTTAAAAACAATAAAGTAAATCTATTGCGTCTGTTGCCTCCCCGGCAATGGCGCCAATTTTGGTAGACGACTTTTCGCTTAGCGTTATAGTATTTAACTGGTGGAAAAAATCGACTAATAAAAAACAATAAAAATAACCACTTGCAGAAGAGCGGCTCATGTCCACAGGGAGGCAATGATGCAATCAATACTTAATTATTTAATGTTATTTCGAGTAGTGCGAAATCCCGTTCAAATCTAACTTAAAATGTGAAGGAAAGTAGATTTGCAATAACTTGAAAAGATAAGGGTATAAGTGTAGTTTTCCCTCATAGAAATTCTCAATAAATTTAGGATGAATTCATGCAGTTTTCACGTGATGTGTACTAAAGACAATTAGTACTTAAGTTAAGCCCAAAATCAATCTTTAAACAAGTTAATATCAATACCATGTAATTATAAAGAACAATGAGTGTTTAAATGCAATTCTGCCACAATATAATAATAATAAAAAAATCAAATTGGTAGAAATGGCATTGAATGTAAATTTTAATTGGGGGAAAACAGAGGGGGAAACAGAGGATCTCTCCACTCTCCTTACGTGTGCGGCCGTGCACGGTTGGCCGCGAGAATCGGCAGGGAGGTGTAGCTTGACGAGAGCTCCACAACTGTGGCAGCGGCGTGGCCAGAGGTGGTCGCCGGCGGTCGGCAGAGGTGGCCGGAGCGCCGGTCTGTTGGAGGAGATGGAGGCTGCGGCGCGCACCGGCAGTTGCGGGTGGCAGTGTGTGCCTGCTGGTGTGGAGCGCTGGTGGTGGAGCATGTAGGCGCGTGCCTGGCGTGGAGAGGTGAGAAGGCGCGCTGCAGTTGGTGCCTGCAGGTGCGCTGGTGGGTAGGCGGTGCTACGTGCGGGAGGTGCTGACGGTGGTTACGAAGGCAGGACGACGCGCGGTTGCGCGCTGCAGAGGCTGGCGCTTGCAGGTGCGCTGATGGGCAGGAAGGCGTGTTGGAGATGTCGTGAGCGCCTGTAGGGAGGTGCGTTGGAGGGCTTGGTGTGTTGCAATGGCAGGAAGGCACACGGTTGCGCGTTGCATATGGCTGCAGGGGTGCTAGAGATGAGGGGCGCGACTTGGTGCGTGCGGGCAGAGAGGTTTTTCCCCGCAAGGGGGAAGAGGGCACAGTGTCCGCTGAGTAGGTCCCCGCTAGGAGGAAGATAGATTTTTCAGTGCACGCCGCCTCTTCTCTTTTTAACTCCTATCTCTCCTTGCGTGCGCCAATTAAGGGATTTGCAAATCCCTTTTCTATTTTTGGCCCACGGGCATTGGAAGAGATGGCCAGAGGAAAGGGAAAAGTTCCTCCGATTGTTGGGGAAATTTGCTCCCCAACCTTTTCTCTTTTTGAATATAATACCTGGACATAAAAATAACAAAATCATTACATATTAAGTTATAGAATGTTATAAACGTAAATCATGATGCGTGCAATTCTTCTACAACTTAATTGTAATTATTAACACACTTACAAGGTATGGTTAAAGGTACTTAGGCTTAATATTAGTCCATTAAAATGGACTCATCAGACTACACAACACCCAGGCGACAGTCAAAGAAAATTAAGAATTCGGTGGTTCTCTCGCCTCATGCTAGTTGTGCTATACTGTCAAATCTACCACCGAAGCAGAAAGATCCGGGGACACCGCTTATTTCCTGTAGCATCCAAGGCTGCAATTTTAACCGTGCCATGCTTGATCTAGGATCTTGCATCAATCTTATACAAACCATTATGCTCGAAAAATTTTTCTTGGGAAATCTGAAACCCACCCTTGTCACATTATAGTTGGCAGATCGTTCTGTCAAAATTCCAAAGGGTGTGGTGGAAGACGTGGTGGTTAGGGTCAACAGTTTATGTTTTCCTGTTGACTTTCTTATTTTAGATATGGAAGTTCCTAGCTCACTTTCTGATTGTCCGATCATCCTTGGTCGACCTTTCTTGGCCACAGCCCGCGCCCATATCGACTGCGAGTCGAGCTATATTGAGATTGCCATTGGATCTGAAAAGCTCAAGCTTAACATCTTCAAGGCAGCCAAGAACTTTGATTGCGATTGTATTGAGGATGACACATCTGACGAGGACATGGTCGCCTGCATGTGTATCGGACTAATTGGGACCTATTCTGACTGCTGCGGATTACCTGTAAACACTGATGATTGCCTGACCAACACATATTGTGACATTCCCCCATCCCTCCCTATTCCCGTACCATCATCTGCTGACCAGACTTCTGACGAGGTTTTCTCCGCTTCCCATACCTCGTGGTTTGAGTCATATCCAGGCTACTCACCGCCGATCCACACTCTTGAAGACTGTATTGCCCTTTCTTTCCCGCCAAATCAGGCGGATTTGCAGCTCCACACTGAGACCTTGAGCCCATATACTACTCGCTGGGGCTATTCCTTTTTGGATCCATCTATCCAAGAAGCCCCTCTTCTTGGCCAATCTGAGGGCCAACTTCTTCCTCCTGACTTTTTTTTCGATCCGCCTGGGACACTCTCGTCCCAAGAAATGCTAGATCTTTCACCATTCACTCCCGAGCTGAAAGTGCTGCCTAGTACACTTAAGTATGTTTTCCTGTGGTCAAATGAAACGCTCCCTGTAATCATCAGTTCAAAATTGACCAGGGAGCAAGAGTGCAAACTAACGAAGGTCCTCATGGAACACAAGGCAGCCATTGGATGGTCTTTATCAGACTTAACTGGCATTAGCTCCTCCTACTGCACTCACCGTATATATACGGAGGAGGAGGCTCGACCTTCCCGCGAGATGCAGTGATGTCTCAACCCTAACATGCGGGAGGTCATTAAAAAGGAAATTATTAAGTGGCTGGATGCAGGTATAACCTACCCGATCAGCGATAGCCCCTGGGTGAGTCCGATTC
Organism: Thalassia testudinum; assembly: GCA_037157565.1. Taxonomy (NCBI): domain Eukaryota; kingdom Viridiplantae; phylum Streptophyta; class Magnoliopsida; order Alismatales; family Hydrocharitaceae; genus Thalassia; species Thalassia testudinum. The sequence goes on from JAZHRO010000063.1 coordinate 140,288,331, forward strand.
ACGTTGTGCCCAGAAAGGCGGGACTCACCATTCGTGTCAATGATAGGGGCGAATCCATCCCTACACGCACTCCTACATCTTGGAGAGTGTCTGTAGATTATAGGAAACTCAATGCTACAACCAAGAAGGATCACTTTCCGCTACCTTTCATTGACCAAATCCTGGAGCGGTTAGCGAGAAATAAAATTTTCTATTTCCTGGATGGATTCTCAGGATATAACCAGGTGGCAATTGACCTTCGGGACAAAGAGAAAGCCACTTTTACCTGCCCTTTGGCACCTTTGCATTTAGAAGGATGCCGTTCGGACTTTGTAACGTGCCAGCAACATTCCAGAGATGTATGCTGGTGATATTTCATTACATGGTGGGTGACTTTCTCGAGATCTTCATGGATGACTTTTCGGTCTTTGGACCATCTTTCGATGAATGTCTTGCCAACCTGACCCATATCCTTAGGAGATGTATTGATGTAAACCTCGTGCTTTCCCGGGAAAAAAGTCATTTTATGGTACACGAGGGAATTATTCTTGGACATACATTCTCCGATAGGGGTATCGAGGTTGACAGAGCTAAGCTTGATGTAATTGCTGATTTACCTGTGCCTGGCTCTGTCAAACAAATCCGCTCCTTCTTGGGACACGTCGGTTTCTATAGGAGATTCATCAAAGATTTTTCCAAGATTTCTCGACCTTTAACTCATCTCCTATCGACCGACGTACCCTTTGATATGGGCCCCGACTGCATACGAGCATTCACACAACTTCGTAATGCTGTCACCAAGGCCCCTGTTCTCCAGCCACCTGATTGGTCCCTCGACTTTGAACTCGTGTGTGACACTTCCAACCTTGCAGTCGGAGCCATCTCGGGATAAAGACGCAATAGACACCCCTTTGTGGTGTACTACGCCAGTAAGACGTTGGACGAGGCCCATCGTAATTATACTACCACTGAAAAAGAACTACTGGAAGGTCATCTTTGGGCTGGAGAAATTTCGCTCTTACCTTCTGGGCTCACATGTTATTGTTTTCACTGATCACGCGGCCATTCGCCATCTCATGCACAAGAAGGATGCCAAGCCTAGACTAATTCGTTGGATCCTTCTGCTCCAAGAATTTGACATTGAGATCCGCGATAAGGCCAAAGCCCAGAATGTTGTGGTTGATCATCTTTCTAGACTGGATCCTGACCATATTGACTTACTCTACCGATTAATGAGATTTTTCCCGATGAGCACCTATTGGCAATTAATGTGGCAAGTGGACCTTGGTATGCCGACATTGCTAATTACCTTGCTTCTGAATCCCTTCGACGTGGCTGGCCTAAAAACCAGCACGAGCGTCTCATGGCAGAAGTAAAGTATTATTTCGGGGATAATCCACTTCTTTTTCACATAGGTGCTGATCAAATCATCCGTCGATGTATTCTTGATAGCGAATCCCCTAGTGTGCTATCCTTCTGCCACGATCAGGCCTGCGGAGGCCATTTCTTTGGGAGGAAAACTGCAGCCAAGGTGTTGCAGTGCAGTTTCTTTTGGCCCTCCCTTCACCAGGATGCACACAATTGTGCCACATTACACTAGGTGCCAGTCGTTAGGGTCAATGCCGTGACATGATGCCCTTGCAACCCATCCTAGCTGCGAAAATCTTCGACATTTGGGGAATTGATTTCATGGGTCCCTTTCCTCCTTCCAACGGCTTCGAATTTATCCTCGTGGCTGTTGGTTATGTTTCCAAATGGATCGAGGCTATTCCCACGTGCCATGCTGACCATGTCATATCCACTCGATTTGTCAAAGACCACATCTTTTGTGCACTTTGGGATCCCTCGAGCCATTATCTCGAATGGAGGAAGCCACTTTACCAATGCTTCTTTTCAGGCACTTCTGAGGAAATACGGAGTTCACCATCGTATTGCATCTCCGTATCATCCTCAGACGAACAGCTACGCAGAGGTGTCGAATCGACAAATCAAGCAAATTCTCCAGAAAATGGTTCGGCCTGACCGTAAGGATTGGTCCGACAAGCAGATTGATGCACTTTGGGCATATCAGACCTCCTTCAAGGCTCCCCTTTGTATGTTTCCTTATAGAATCGTTTATGGGAAGCCTTGTCATTTGCCTGTGGAGTTGGAACACCGCGCTTATTGGGTGGTTCACCAATGTAACCTCGACCCGGACCTGTGTGGTCGAGAAAGGAAACTCCAACTCCAGGAGTTGGAAGAGCTCCGTTGTGAAGCCTATGATTCTGCCATAACTTTCAAGCAACACACTAAGGCTTTTCACGACAGCCATATTCGGTAGAAAGAATTTGAGCCATCTCAGCAAGTTTGGCTCTACAATGCCCGGCTCAAATTCTTTCCTAGGAAACTGAAGTCCAAATGGACTGGTCCTTTTCTGGTATCGGGACCATTTCCCAATGGGGCCGTTGAGATTGAAGATCCCAAATCTGTGCATAAATTTACAGTCAATGGGCAGCGTTTGAAACCCTATCTTACTCATGAACTTGCCCCCGTTGGAGAAATTGTTGCCCTACTGGAGGGTAACTAATGTTGTGCCTCATTCTGAGTCCAGCTAGGGACGTTAAATTCAGCGTTCGTTGGGAGGGACCCCAACAACACTTCGCCACTGTCACGCTCACTTCACTTTTCACTTCACCACCCACCATCCACCCATCCTATCACCCTGCTGTATACCCTGCACCTCGGCTCTCATTACCCGATCTTTCGTCCTTCCTCTACCCTACCCTGCATGCATATGAGGACATAGCATCGTTTGGCATGGGGGGGTGGATAGGCATCCATAGGATCTGGGTAATTTATGGTATCATGTAGTTTCCATCTATCTATAAATATGTAAAAAAGAAAAAATGTTGTTTAGTAATGATCTGAAGGCTGAAACAAAAAATACAATAAGTGTTTATGGATATTCAACCACTGTTTTGAAGACTTTCCAGGCCACAGAAGCTTGATTCGCTCAGGCTCGGCATAATTCACTTAAGCATTGACAAAATAGATTGGAATCTCTCCTAACTTAGGATGTATTCTTATACCTGAGACACTAGTACAGGATCCGTTGGTTTGCTTCTACGTCGAGAGTCTAAGTAATCTTGGTTAACATTACACATATCAACAAAGACCAGGTGAACATAAGATCCAACCCTAGTATTCATTAGGGAAGGTGGAGTCCTTACCTATGCACGCAGGTAGACTTTTTATCCCAGGCTTTAGTCTTGTGTTTAGGGGAGACTATTTCCACCAAAAAGGAACTTTCCCACCAAAAGAAAAGTGTGCTCCTCCAAATAAAGTTGTAAGAGATATACGGACACGTGTTTCAAAAAAAAAAGTTGCAAATAAGTCAGTATATCTCGCAAATATCTGTAATGTCTTCCCCCTACAAAAGTTCTTCAGGGTAAATACCATATTTTCTTTGAGCCACAAATAAAATAAAATGGGGGTTGAGTTTTCCGTCATCTTCTTAAGGGTCAATCCAAAGACACGACCTGAAACTGGGACCAACCTGTACTTAAAAATTCATGAAACCCTAGGCTTGAGTCTTAATGTTCATCTGGTCAGTCTTGATTCTTCACTAAGCACAAGCCATAATCTCTTGAGCTCTCGAGTACGGCAAAAACCTCCTGGATCTTGGAAATCGTACTTAAGGTTTAAATATCAAGAGTCCAAGTTAGTCGAGAGATGGTCTATGTCATGTAAGACTTAAAGTACTGGGAGTCTTCTCTACAATTGGTTCTCACAATATCCAACACATAAACACACCTATGTCGCCTCAGAAAAAAATCTTCAGCTTAAAGATCATTTCTAAATACAATACAAAAATGTTTTGCTAGGGACTAGAAAAAGATAGGTTGTGCTATTTCCAAGCATTACCAGTGTATATTAGGCAGCCATAGTCGCATTTGCGAAAATAAACGCCTGCATGCATTTATTTGAGAGGGGAGGAGAGTGAATAAAATGGCCTTGAAATTAACGTATTCCTAAAGTGCTGCCTCGCAAATTCACCATCTTTATTTTTATTTTTATTTGACTTTGAATTTCTTCTCTGCGGCTGCAAATCATGGCTTGATCTTCTTCACGCCATGCTCTGCACAGCCACTCCCTACTAGCCATGCACAGCCTAGGGCATGGCTGTGCTTGCCTTCTTCCTCTTTAAAAGGGCACGACTATCTTCTTTGCAAGGGAGCCTGGTCCACACACAGACAGCACCTTCCTTCCTCCAGGCCGTCTCCTACCCTCTCCCCTCCATACACAGCCTCGTTTCCTCTTGAAGAGCTACGCTGCGGGCAGGAGCAGCTCACAGTGGTAAACAACCACCACTGTGAGTCCCACCACCGCCCAGCTCATCAATGAGCCGGTGGGCATGGTGGTTCACTGCTCTGTTTTCGTCATTCCATCCACGTCCGCCATTGCCACAGAGTCAAGCTTTGAAGCTCAACCGCCGCTGTAGCAAGGTGCTGGCCACCTCTCACCCGCACGCAGGCCACAGTGCACGCCAGCAGCCAGCGCAGCTCTTTCCGCGTGCGCCAGCAGGTCACCCTCGCCCCTCAACGAGCATGCCAGCAGCAGGCGTAGTCCTTCCGCGTGCGTGCCAGCTCACTCAGCAGTGCCCGCACACGTAGAACCGCCAGCACCGGTTGCGTGAGCCGAGCGCACACTGTAGCCACTGTTCACGCTAGAGAGCGCGACACTATGGCTACAGTGTGGTGACCGAAATGTTTCTCACTTATCCGGTCACCGCACGCTCTCTCTTCGCACCACTACCGTCGCCAGCCTGTCCGCGCACGCCTGCGCCCATGTCTCTCCCAGTGCCCGCTCCCGCATCTCTCCCCGCGCCCGCTCCCGTGTTTGCACCCACCCACTCCCAGCGCCCGCTTCTTCGTTCGCATCCCCCTCAGTGCACAACGCAGTGCGCTGCGGTCCACAGCGCGCTGCGCTTCACCTTCCTCTCGCACTCACTCCCTCCTACATGCGCGCGCGTCTTCGTGCGCCTACGCGCCTGCACCTGTGCGTTGGCATCAGACGTCAACCGCTGCGTCAGGTTGACTTAAACACCCGCGCCATCTTCAGCAGAAGCTCTCTCTCTCTCTCTCACTCCTTCCTGCAGACACATACACACACACACTCTCGTACACACACCCACTAGCTTATACACTACTATATACATATATATATATACATATATATATGTACATATATATATAAATATATATATATTTATATACATATATTAGTACTTATATAACTAAGTATAAGTCTATATACATATATATATATATATATAGAGAGATATATACATATATATTTATACATATATATATATACAAATATACATACATATATACATATATATCTATAACTATAAATACATACATATATATATATATATATATCTACATACATCTATATCAATAGATACTTATACTAATATATCTATATACATATACACATATCTATAACTATATACATATATTACGATATATATAGATATAGATATAAATAAATAAATATATATATATATATTTATATATACATACATCTATCTATACATATATATACATATATATATATACATACATATATAACTACATACACGCCTATATATGTATAACCATATCTATATATATACATATAGATATATATTTACATATATACATACATATATATATTTTTTCATATCACCTACCATATGTTGTATCGCGGGAATATTTGCACTAGTTGCTGATATTCCCTAATACACACGTATAGAAGGTGTCTTCGCACACATCTTCCACCCATCCATCCTACACTCCACGCGGCACTTCGTCCTGTTGGTTGCATCTCCCTAGACGACAATCAACTCGACATCGTGCTACACGCCATTTCTACCTCCACCCCCACCCCTATATACATATATAATATATACATATATATATACTATATTTATCTTGTTTCTATTTCTCTTTCCTACAATTAAAAAGATAAAAAATATATATATAAAAGAGAAAAGATAATCCTTGACTTGCAGGTACTCAGTCTTGCGAATAGCAAGACCAGTTCTGGAACTCTAATTTGGCTCAAAGACAAGAACTTGATTTTGAGGGTGTACCTCAAGGACAAAAATTATCAGAAAAAATCTTAAATAGGAAAACACCAAAAACATAATAAGTAAACGAAAGAGATTCATTGTAGGTAAGGCGTAGAAACTTCTTCACCTCTAATCCCACTTCCCTGAGTTTGACCCTAGGCCTAAAAGTGACCAAGATAAAATCAAGTAGGCCAGGTAAAAAATTTTGTAAAGAGATGGTTCAGCTCGATTTAGGTTAACCACTATACTCATTTCAACGATTAAATCACCATATTAACACAACATATCCAGGTCCCGACCACTCCACACAGGAAATCAACGAAAATAGCAAGTTAGGAATCTCAAATTCACACCAAAGAAAGCTTCGAAAATTTCTGTTGCCTCCTTGGCAATGGTGCCAACTTTTTCGATGCGTAATTCACATTTTAAAAGTTAATTTAGTTGTAGTATAGTGTGAAAACATGTTGACAAATAAATTTATAAAACCAGCGAATACCGGGTCGTTCACAGGGAGGCAATCACAATTTATGCAAAAGCTTTTTAGTAGAACTTGTTCTAAATAGATATTTATATATGTATACATGTATAGGAATCAGATATATGCATTCGGGAGATCATAACTTTAATTTCAATTAAATAGAGTTTTCACAATAGAGAATGCTACTAGAATTAAATAGATAGATAAATAGATAGAGAGGGAGAGATAGAGAGAAAGAGAGAGATAAAAGGTGGTAGAGAGACGATGTCGCTTGTAGGATGGTTGTGCGAGGTACAACAGCATCTCTGATCCATAGCACCGAGATGAAGGTTGGAGTGGAGTTGCAGAGGGATGGAGAGTTGCAGAGAAGATGGAAGATATCTAGAGTTGATGGAAGAGAGATGCATCAACTGGGGGCCCTAGGCCTTCTTTTATAGTTTTAATGAGGAGCAAAGTAGGTATTTAACCCCTTTATCTCATACAACAACTCTTATTTGATCAGATTTGTTGATCGGGAGATCAACAGATCAGATCTGGCCTCAAAACACCTTCAAACTCGCCTCCATCCCGTGTATTTAATCTATGGTTGACATGTGGCATGATCTCGTGTTTTGGACCTCCAACAGATGTTCCCACTTTCCCCTCACGTGCACCCAATAGTTCCTCACTCTGCACGCGCACCTGCAAGCCTCTTTTCAACGCCTAATCGTCAGCCATTAATCTCACGATCGGACGGCTCTCGTGCGTGCATGCCTCACTTTCACATTTCAAAAATTGTGTGGGTTCACGTATCCAGTTGCAGTGCTCTCTGATCACGCCACGTGGTTGCACCTCCGCCCTTCGATTGCCATCCAACGACGCAATTGACCCCACGTGAGCACTCCAATTTCACGCAGCGTCGCTAGAAGGCGTGTTTCGTGCTTCCATGCAAGCGCATAAACCAATGTACTACGCAAGAGTTCTGTTATAGTTTCCTGTTTATGCTTATTAATCCTTATCCAGTTGGATGGGCGACGTGGCGTGCTTGTGGCCATTGGATGAAGATCCAACGGCCCACAACGTGCGAGAGTGGCCTTCCTTGATGGACGGTGATGAGGGGCAGTTGTATTGGTGGTACATGGTGCCATCATGGCCGTCCATCTTCTTTTCCTTGTATTTTGTGCTATAGACCTCCGATCGGGTTGATTTTTCCACTATTGGACTGTGACCGTCGATTTGGATTCATTTGTGTGGTTGGATTCTTCATCTGAGGCTCGGATCTCTGTCATTTGGCTTTATGATCTCTATTATTTTATGGATTGCCCAAGATGCCCTTATTGTCTGATCGAGATGATTTCAGAAGCGTTGGACTCCCGTTGTCTTTTTATTAGATCTGTTCGATTTGATCTAAAATCCGCGACTTCAAATCATCTGCGATTAAAATCATCTCTCTTTTAGGTCATAAAATGATGATATTATCTATATGACTAATAAACTAACTACTGTGTAAATTATGATGCCTATGAATGCATTATTCCTAAGTTATGCTAGAATCTAGCTTAATTCAGGTGATTTAGGTTGCATGATTGTTGTGCAATCGATTAATGGTCTAATCAGTTTCTGATTCCCAATCGAAAGATGGAGGTGAATCATATGCAACCAGATCAGAGAGTGGTGACTCAGAGTAGAAATTGATTCCGGTGGTGAGTCAGGGTTGGGATCAAATTTTGAAAGGCTTTGAATGAGGTGTGCCTGCTTCGAGGTTTAGATCATTTTCCACAAGATCAGAATCAAAGAACGGATCATGGACACTAAGGTCATAAACTGGCTCATAATTGCCAGGAGATAATGGATCTCCCAAGTCAGAGTAGAATTCGAAATCATCGGAGAATCTGTGAAAATCAGTTTCTGAACCTGATTCTGTAAGCACATCTATTTTGATGCACCAAAATTATGCTTATTTCTAAACTAACATTTTCAGAACTATCTCAAAATAAAGTGTCTTTCAAGCCAAGAGCAGCTAGTTGCTGATGTGTGTCTCTTCATCTTTATTTGAGTCTAGGATATTATCGTAAGGAGCCTCAAATAAAACTCAAAAATGGATTTTTCGTGTTTGTTTTCAAAGCTAAGTGTTTAGGGTTATTGATCGACCAAATTAGTAAATTGATCGACCAAATCACCTTGATCGACCAACCAACTTCATTAACCAATCAAATCAACCCATTTTAGGAAGTTGAGGAATATTTGTTTGATTGACCAACCAAGTTAATTAACTGATCAATCAGTGATCGACCAACCATCCTTATTGATCCACCAAATTGCCTTCTGATCGACCAATTTAATTTCCTATTCAGGCAAAACTTTTAGTATAAATAAAGGTCGTACATAGCACATCTTTTCACAACTTTCGAATAGAAATACCATTAAAAAAGTAGAGCTTCTCGTACTTATTCCAAAGGCTTCTGCACCTCGTTCTTCACATTTTTCAATGCACGATGCCTCAAACCTCTGCGGAAAAATTTCGGTTTGATCTTTTATTGAGGTTTCATGGAAGTTATTTTTGTTATTCTACTTTGTTGCTTTTATTTATGGATCCCAAGTTTGTTGGGAAGATCCGTGGTTGTTGTTTTTACTTCTCTTCAAGATAAAAAGGGAAGTGGTTGTAAGAGGTTGTGCCACCCTCGTTCAAGTGGTGCATTTAGTAGATTGACTAGCTTGGACTAGTCGAAAAAATCTTAAGCTGAGAGGTTTAGGTAGTGGTTTTCACCTGGTTTGGGTTTCCACTATAAATCAGGTGTACTTTGTGCTTGAATGTTTTGTGATTTATTTGTACCTATGCATATAATTTTTTTTGAAGGCAATACTATTCAACCGTCCCCTTTAGTATACATTGCGATTTGCAGGATATCCTCCTCCTTTCACTTGCTATCAGAGCTTGCGTTGTCCAGGGGATGTCAAAGTCGAATGTTGATAGGTATGTTGAGGGTCAGTCAGCAGTTCGACCTCCTCTATTTGATGGAATGAATTTCGGCTATTAGAAGACCAGGATGCAAATCTTCCTAGAATCAATGGACTATGTAGTATGGGATGTCATCACCTCGAAGTACATGTGCCCAAAAATCAAAGAAGGCATTGCAATCACTCCAGATCAAAAGAAGATGGCTACACATACTGTGAAAGCCATGAACGCCATATTCTGTGGTCTCTCTAAAGCAAAATTCAACAGAGTCTCAACATGCAAAACCCCATATGAGATATGGAGCATTCTAGAAGTTACCCACGAGGGAATGTCGAAGGTAAAGGAAACTCGAGTAAATCTACTAACTCAAAACTATGAGCTTTTTAGGATGAAGAAAGGGGAGTCAATAAAGGAGATGTTCACAAGATTTATGGACAACATAAACTCCTTATGAAATCTTGATCAAGACACAAAGAACGAGGCCCTTATCATAAAATTCTTCGCCCACTCACCAGCTACTGGGAAACTAAGACTACCGCCATTCAAGAATCAAAGGATCTATCCACCCTAAAACTGGACAATCTTATAGGAAGTCTAATGGCATATGAGGTTCAACTTCAACACATGAGGGATCAAGAAGAAGGATCTAAGAAGAAGACTATAGCTCTTGATGCTATTTAGGAATCTGAAGAAACCTCAAGTGGAGAAGAAGAAGGGGACATATCTCTCCTCTCTAGAAAATTCAGGAAGTTCCTCAAAGACAAGAAGAACTGTAGGAAGAAGAAAGAAGAAATCAAGAATGATGCAATCACCTGTTACAACTGCAAGAGAAGGGGACACATCAAGAAGGACTATCCGCTTCTCAAAAAGGAGTCAGATAAGAAGAAGCCCTTCAGAAAACAAGGAAAGAAGAAACCTCTCATGGCAACTTGGGGTGATTTAGACTCAAGTTCAGAGGAAGAAGAAACCTCGGGAGAAGAAGCTCTTCTCGGTCTTATGGCTCTAGATGATGAGGTAAGCTCCATTACTCAGGACGAATTATTAGAAGCATTCTTTGAGTTGCATGATGCAGCAAAATCATTAAAACAAGAAAATAAAAACCTAGAAAAAGCATTAACTAAGGAAAAAGCACAAAAGACGTACTTGATAGTCAAAACAAAGAGTTATCTGTTGAGATTACTGTATTAATATCTCTGATAAACAACTTGAAGAAAGATATAGACAAACTAAAAGAAAACTCTGCTGTTCTATTAAATGATCTAGCTAAGTTCACAAATGGTAGTAGAAACTTGCATAAATTGTTAGGAACACAAACCCAAAGCACCACAAAATTTGGGTTAGGTTATATACCAAAAAATGATCATGAAGCATCTAGCGCTAGCAAAGGGAAAGGTAGCCTGCCAAAATAGGCAACACAAACTAACCACCATGGATCCAAACAAAAATGGGTACCAAAAAGTATATTGCAATCTTATTTTGTAGGTTCTGTAGATTATAAGAAGTGGACTTTCCAACAAATCAATGGAACACTGAAGCCACTCTATCAAATAAAGCCTCACAAACACAAACCAATGACAAGAAAGAGAAGAAAGATGGATAATGAACAGTGGTTGTTCCAAGCATAAGACCAACGAAGAAGACCTATTCCTGCAGCTCAACCGTCAGGAAGGTGGTACGATCACATTTGGGAACAACCACAAGGGTCGTATTATTGGTACTGGCTAAATTGGTAACTCTTCTACCTTTTTTAATAATGTACACTTAGTTAGCGGCTTAAAACATAATTTGCTAAGTGTAAGTAAAATATGTGATAAAGGTTTTAAAATTCGTGATAAAGAAACAAAACAAATCATTCTTAAATGAAATAGACATAAAGACATTTATACTATAAACTTCGACAAATGTGACTGTCTTGAATGTCTAGTCGTATCTAACGAAGTAGCAACACTTTGGCATGAATGACTAGGTTATGTTCACATGGGAAACATTAGCAGACTCATGAAACATGAACTTGTCAAAGGACTGTCAAATATTAACTTCAAGAAAAGCAAAGTCTATGATTTTTGTCAAGTTGGTAAACAAACTAAGAATCTCTTTAAACCAAAAAGGATGGTTAGCACTTACAACCTTTGGAGCTACTTCATGTAGACTTGTTTGGACCAACCAAATGTGAAACCTAAGCAGGGGCAGATATTGTCTAGTCATAATTGATGACTTTTCTAGATTTACCTGGGTATCTTTTTTAAAAAGTAAAGATTTAACCTTTGATGCTTTTAGCAAATTAGTTAGAAGATTACAAAATGAGAAAGGATATGAAGTAATTAGGATTTGAAGTGATCATGACAAAGAATTTGAAAATGAATCCTTTACCAATTTTTGTGATCAATATGGAATAAAACATGAATTTGCATTCCCTAGAGCTACACCTCAAAATGGTGTGTTGAAAGGAAAAATAGGACTTTACATGAGTGTGCCTGCACAATGTTGTGAGAGTCAAAGCTACCTCGATATTTTTAGGATGAGGCTGTAAACATTGCTTGTTATATTCAAAATAGAACCTTGATTAGACCAATCTTAAAGAAGACACCATTTGAACTCTATCATGGAAGAACACCTAGAATTTCCTACTTCAAAATATTCGGATGTCTATGTTTTATACTCAATACTAAGGAAAATCTTGAAAAGTTTGATGCCAAAAGTTCAGAGGGAATTTTCTTAAGTTATTCAACCAGAAGTAAAGCCTATAGGGATTTTAACAAGAATAATTCTTTTATCGAGGACACCATGCATGTATCTTTTGATGAAACTTCAGTTCAACCAAAATCCTCTGTAATTGATGATGATGACCTAATAGTTGACCCATCAAACATTCTAGAAGAGAACATTTCTAATGAACTACCCAGAGATATCTTGTTTGTGAAAGATCATCCAAAAGAATTGGTGATAGGTGAATTATCTAAAGTAGTTCAAACTAGATCTTCCTTAAATAGTTTAGCTTTCGCCTCTTTTGTCTCACAGTTGGAACCCAAAAATGTCAAGGAAGCCTTTTCTGATAATCACTGGATCATTGCAATGGAGGATGAGTTAAATCAATTCAAGAGAAATCAAGTATAGGAACTTATTTCAAAGCCTGAATCACAAACCATTATAGGAACAAAGTGGGTCTTTAGAAACAAACTTAATGAATCAGGAGTAGTTAGAAATAAAGCTATACTTGTGGATCAAGGGCATAATCAAGAAGAAGAAATTGATTTTGATGAAACATATGCTCCTACAGCTCACCCAGAATCCATTAGGATGCTGTTAGCCTTTGCTGCCCATATGAAATTAAAACCTTTTCAAATGGACATCAAGAGTGCCTTCCTAAATGGATTCACCAAGAAGGAAGTCTATGTTAAACAACCTCCAGGGTTTGAAGTCGCTAAAAATCCAAATCATGTCTATAAACTAAACAAAGCCTTATATGGACTTAAACATGCTCCATGAGCTTGGTATGATAGATTGAAATCCTATCTAATTGAAAATGAATTTAAAATTAGTAATATAGATCCAACCTTATTCACTAAAAGGAGAGAAAAAGATCTTTTAATAATACAAATATATTTTGATGATATTATTTCGGTGCTAGTAATGATCTGCTATGCCAAGACTTTGCAAGGGTCATGCAGGATCAGTTTGAGATGAGCATGATGGGGAACTTTGGTTCTTTCTTGGACTTCAAATTGATCAGCTGTCCCCTGGAATCTTTATATCTCAAACAAAATACATAGTAGAGATGCTGAAGAACTTCTCGATTGACAAAGTCGAAGGTAAAGAAACACCGATGGTAGCTTGAAAATTGATGACACAGGTAGATAAGTAGATCAAAAACTATATAGAATCATGATAGGATCTTTGTTATATTTAACTGCAAGTAGACTTGATATATTGTTTTACTCCTGTCTGTGTGCTTGCTTTCAAGTCTAAAGAATCACATCTAAATGTTGTTAAAAGAATACCTAGGTATCTAAACAATACACAAGATTTAGGACTCTTCTATCCGAAGTCAGAGACATTAGAATTATAGTCCTTTTGTGATGCTAACTATGCTGGTAGTTTCATAGACTATGAGAGTACTAGTGGAACTTGTCAATTTCTCGAAAATTCCTTAGTCTCATGGTTCTCTAGAAAACAAAATACGGTATCACTATCCACAACTGAAGCTGAATATATAGCCGTATCTTTAGCTTGTTTACAACTATTGTGGATGAAACAGACATTACAAGATTTTGGCTTGTCTTATAAGCATAACAAAATTTTGTGTGACAACACAAGTGCCATTAATCTATCCAAGAATCCAGTACAACACTCTAGGACTAAACATATAGATGTTAGACATCATTTTCTTAGAGATTATGTCTTAAAAGGAGATATTAATTTAGAATTTATTAACACAGAAAATCAACTAGCCAATATATTCACAAAACCTTTCCCTAAGGAAAGGTTTAATCAAATTTGTCATTCACTAGGATTATCTAGATTAAAAAAGCTTAATTAATTTGCCTAATGAATGTCTCTTTTTTTGTTTGATCGATCAATTTGCCAAAATTGATCAACGAACCTTTGATTGATCAAATAGTCCTTTTTGATCGACCAAAACTTGAAATTTTCCTGGCGGGAAATCTCCCTCCAAAAGTTAGACTTTTGATTGATCAATCAAAATGTTTGATCGACCAATCTGTTTGGGTGGGATTTTTCCTCCAAACGATTCAAACTTTGATCGACCAATTAACCTTTTTGATTGATCACTTTTCATTTTGATTGACAAAAAACTCATTTTGATCAACCAAAACTGGTGGATTCTCTTGTCAAAGATTGCAATCTTTTTCCTTGATCTACGTTCACAATCACTGTTTACCTTTCTACCCTACATGATTAGTTTCCTAAAATGCATTTACTGATTTTACTAATCACGTTTTCTATAAAACACTTCCTGTTTACTCAAAAACCTATTTGGTTTAACTATCCTACCCCACATATTTGGTCCCTACTCAACCAAAACTCAAACACACCCGACCCCACTCCTCTCCACCGACCATGTGATCGACCAATGGCACCGACCATCTCACGCGCAAGCCTCCTTTGTGCGTGCATCCTCCGTGCATGGCCCCTTGACAATGACTTCGCACATCCTCCGTCCGTCTCCACCCTTGATCGACAATTTTTTGTTCGATCTTGGTACATTCTAAACCATGAATACATACATTTCCTTGGATTTTTCTTGTGTTTATAATGTGCTTTGGCTTACTACTTTCATGTTGTTAATCAAGTACCATATGTGAGCCTATCATCCGGTCAAACCTCTTTCTCTTCAGTCTATCACTTTTTTGGTTGACCAAACACCTTGGTTGATTGACCAAAATACCAATTTTTAGTACCTCTGTTCGGGTCATTTTTGATCGACCAATATGATATTTTTGATCAACCAACATGTTTTTGCAATTTCTGAATGGCTCCAAAATGCACACGTACCTTCTCCTCATCTTATCGTGATGACACCTTTGATCGCTTCATCATTGAGGCTACACGTGACCATTTATCGTTATTTGCAAAATTTTCACCTCATGTTGGTAGACCCGTTGACTTTACTTATTTTGAGTCTATATTCCTTGGCATCTGCAAAAAATTTTCTTACCACCAGATTTTATGCCATTTTGAGAGGAATTTTATGCGGGTTCCTCGAGTAGCCTCATACTCAGTGTTGACCCCATGGCTTGTCTCTTATTTTATGCTAATCTGAAAAATGTAGGTGAGGGTTTCAACATCGAGTTGACTTCCAACATCTATGGCATAGAAGTTCTGGTCAACGCGGATGTTCTTTTTGAGATTCTCGATTGTCCATTTCTTGGTCCCATGTTTCTTGACCTCCACCAGTAGACACAGACAGATACTATTAGGGAGACCCTGCTCACACCCTCTCACTTTGACTTGGGTCGTGCGGCCAACTCAACTTATTTTCATCGTCTTCCACATTTTCTTAATTGAGTTTTTCTATTGAATTTTATGTCAAAATCTGTCTTTTGAAAACTGCCTTGGTATTATGCTCATCTCTCTCTACGCATTCCTTAAGAACAAGTGGTTCAACTAGAACCACTTGATTCTATATCATATGAGAAAGCCTCCCACCAACTCCTTTCAGTTTGGGAAACTTTTCTCCCATATCTTCCTACACTTTAGTGTTCCCATGGATATAAACCATAAACAATTCATCACTCATGTCTCCATATTAGATAAGCTCACTTATATGAAGATGGAGCAATCATAGGGAGCCTATGGGGAGGAAGCCGCCCAGGAACAGCAGTAGTAGCAAGAGTAGACAGCAGTACCTCCTTCGTTCTCGCCTTATGAGCACTTTACTATGACATGTCCTCCTCCACTAAGACCATCTCCATCTTTCTACGACCAGGACTGGAGCCTCTTGGACCGACAGCTCTCAGGCAGGGACTTTGTGACTATTCAGGATGTGACAAGTGGTATCTCTTTGATGATGCATTGACAGAGGGAGATAGATTTGATGATGATGCACTATGGGCAACAAGTATCAGACTACCTAAATGCTCAGAGTTAGTTCTTGGATAGACTTGGAGAGTCTATCCATGGCATTCAGTAGCAGTTGCACCGACCTACTCAACCTCACCGATCTACTACCATGCCTTCATCCTCTGCAACACCTCCTCATCCACCAACTACCTCAATAGCAGCACCAGCAAATCAGCAGGTTACACCACCGTGCAGGACATCTAGGCAACCTACACCCAGGTCATCAGCTCAGCGCTGCCTTTGTCCTGGTTAGCCAGCATCTTCTGAGAGATCAGATTCAATGGACCTCAAGTTGGATACTGATCTTCAGAGCACTATGGATGCCTTCATGGCATCATTAGATGATTAGATGTTATATTTGTTTCTATCTTTATTTTGGCATGTAAAACTTAATTTTTCCCCGAACATTTATATTTTATGCACTACTTATCTAGAATCTTTTCGTATGAATGATTATCTCTATCAATTAAATGATTACTCTCTTAGTCAATGCATGTTTAAATTTATCTTGCTTAAATTACATGTTTAAGGGAGAGTTAAATGTAACATCAACAGCAGCATGTTTTACTTTTTGCTAAAATAAAAATGGGGATATATTATGCAAAACTATTTTTTAACTTCATAATTATACTTTTGTTGTCATCAAAAAGGGGGAGAATATAAGCACCTTTGTTTTGATGCACCAAAATTATGCTTATTTCTAGACTAACATTTTCAGGACTATCTCAGAATAAAGAGTCTTTCAAGCCAAGTGTAGATAGTTGTTGATGCATGTCTCTTCATCTTTATTTGAGTCTAGGATATTATTGTAAGGAACCTAAAATAAAACACAAAAATGTATTTTTCACGTATCTTTTCAAAACCAAGTGTTTAGGGTTAATGATTGACCAAATCACCTTGATCAACCAACCAACTTCATTAATCGATCAAAGCAACCCATTTTAGGAAGTTGAGAAATATTCATTTGATCGACCAACTAAGTTAATTGACCAATCAATTAGTGATCGAACAACCATCTTTATTGATCAACCAAATTGCCTTTTGCTCGACTAATTAACCTTAATTGATCAACCAATTTAATTTCCTATTCAGGCAAAACTTTTAGTATAAGTAAAGGTCATACGCAACCCATCTTTATACAACTTTCAAATAGAAATACCATTCAAAAAGTAAAGCTTCTCGTGCTTATTCCAAAGGCTTCTTCACATTTTTCAATGCACGACGCCTCGAACCTCTGCAAAAAAATTTTGGTTTGATCTTTTATTGAGGTTCATAGAAGTTATTTCTATTATTATATTTTGTTGCTTTGATTTATGGATCCCAAGCTTGTTGGGAAGATCCGTGGTTGTTGTTTTTGCTTCTCTTCAGGATAAAAAGGAAAGTGGTTGTAAGAGGTTATGCCACCCTCATTCAAGTGGTGTATTTAGTGGATTGACTAGCTTGGACTAGTTAGAAAAATCCTAAGCTAGGAGGCTTAGGTAGTGGTTTTCACACGATTTGGGTTTCCATTATAAATCAAGTGTACTTTGTGCTTGAATCTTTTGTGATTTATTTGTACCTATGCATATAATTTTTTTTGAAGGCGATACTATTAACCCCTCCCCTCCAGTATATGTTCCGATCCACAAGATATCCTCCTACTTTCATATTCTAGATTGGGATTTCAACCATAGAGCAAATCATGTTGCATAGAATCAACAACCTAACTTGGATCTAAGCTAATTTCAAATTCTGAGCTTAAAGAGGAGTCCTTATTAGGCATAGGCTCAGGTTCTAGGCTCCTAGGGTAGACCTAATCAAGTCTCAACTCTTCAAAGTCCTCTGTTTCTATATCACAAATTAGTGTGACTTCCGAAAAATCAATTTGTTCTTCTAAGAAGTCTAGAGAGGTATAACCATTAAATACAGGCACAAAATCACAATTCAAATCTGAAATCTGATTCCTGTCATATTGGGCCTCCTGATTATCCCAAATAGGCTCAGATCTAGATTCTAGATTAAAGGTACGAATTTGGTCACTAGAATCTGGACATGGTTCTATTGAAATGTCAAAATCACTCTCGAGGATTACCTTAACAGGATAAGTTGCGAGAATTACATCCTTGAGAGGTTCCAATTTACGCTCATCATAGGTGTTTGGGAAATCAAAGCATGATGGATGTTGCAATGCTTTGTCGGGCTTTTTAAGTCAGTCACGTTGTAGTATAGGTGACCAAGCGTTGACAACAAATAAGAATTTATTACTCGAAAACCTAAGTATCCAAGGTCGAACATAGGAAGCAAATGGAATTTATTCACTAATCTCAATAATGTAATTGAATACTTAGAGTTACTCAAAACTTAATTCAGAATATAAATGCAAGAATGTAAGAGTTAAAATTGTAACAAAATAGAATTGGACATCTGATTCCATGATCAGATGTCTTAAAAAGATATCTCTCTTTTGGCTCTTATTTCCTTCTTCTTTCTGCTTTCTCTTCCCTCTTTTCTTCTTCTTCTTTCTTTCTTTCTCTGACTTCCCTATTTCCTCCTCTTCTTTGACTTTGGCCATCTGCTTCTTCTTCCTTGTTCTTCTCTTGCATAGTGCCTTTCTCCTTCTTCCTCTACAATCTTCTTCCTTCTTTGTCTTGCCTCTCCTTCTGCCTTGTCTTTCTTTCTTCTCTTCTGACTTCTCTTATTTGCCGCACCATCTTTGCTTTCTCTTTCTTCTGCTTCTTTCCTTTTCCTTCCTTCTTCTTCCTCTTCCTTCCTTGGCTTCTACCTTGGCTCTCCTCTGACATTCTCTTCTCCTTGGCCTCCCTTCCTCTTCCTTTCTGTGGCTAAGTCTTAGATTAGCTTCACCTTGCCTTAGCTTCAGTTGTGCCTTCCTCTTCCTTCTTCTTCCCTACAGTCATTGAAGAGCAAAACATACTCGTACCCTCCCCCGCATCTCTCTCTCTATTTCTCTCTTCGGTACACTCTCCCAGAGTTGGGTAATCGGGTCGGGTGCACGCCCACGTCCAAGCACACTGGCGTGGGTGTGATGCACGAGGAGTGCTCGGATAGGTAATTGGGTCGGATGCCAGGTCCATGGGGGAATGTCGTGGACGAGGCGTGAGGGGGCGAGGGACCTCACCCCTGTGTATTGGAGGCGATGAGAAGAAAGCACAAAAATAATTTAAGGCACTCACCGCTCTCTTGTGTTTATGAGGTGGGACTAAATGTCCAACCCACTTCTGCGCGCATGTCCGCAGGAGCCCTTCTGTATGAAGTCATGCACTCATACCGCTTCACCTGGGATCTTGACACCTGGAGCGCACAGCCTGAAGCTAAGCTTGCAACCTTCTTGCTACGTGCTTCATTGGCGGCCGGTGCTTAGATCTGTCACACACAAATACGACCTTATGGCCCCATTAAAACACATGGGAAGCTTCGCATGCCAAGGCGAAGGTGGGACGGTAGGTGGCAGGCCACGGGGTGACCTAGGCATGCGTGCCTTGGTCACCCTGTGGCCGTGCTTATGGGTTTGGTCGGTGGGTGTTTAGGGCGGTGCTGGCGGTCAGTGGATGTGCGGAAGGTGATCAGTGGACTGTGGTGGAGGTGGTGAGGTGTTTGGCGAGGCATGTGGAGGCGTAGAGCGGTGGAGGCACCTCGCCAGTGGGTGGTCGGAGATGGAGAAGATGGCGGTGGACAGTGGCTGCGAGGGGTCAAAAAGGGGACATAGAAAGAGGGGAAATGAAGAGGGAATAAAGACGAGTAATTCTAACCTAACTAAGTGGGCATAGGGGGAGAGGTGGCGACTGGTGGTACTTGCTATCGCCAAAGAAGATGATGTCCAATGGAGGGAGACGGCGACGATGACAGGGTTAGAGGTGCTCGCGCAGGTGTTGTGCGATGCGGAGGAAGATGGTGAGGGCGGCTCTGCCACTGGTATTGTGGCAAAGCGATGAGAAAGAGGAAGGAGGCTTACTGGATCTCTCTAGACTTCTTGACCGGAGGAGAAGATGATGAAATTGGGGTGGATCTCTGGCCAAGTCGAGCTGAAGAGATGCGGCTGGAGGTGGTGGTGCTTTTATAGTTGCTGGCGGGGACTCTTATGCTTGGAAGACAAGTTTCCAAGCACAGGAGACCTCACTGGAGATGGAAACTGTTGGAGACCCAAATCTCTCGTCTGTTTGCACGAGAGATTGGGTGCGAATTAGAGATTAGGACCACGCTCGGATGGAAGGGAATTCCTCAGAGAATCTCCCTTCCAAATCTGGGAGATCTCTGAGGAATCAGGGAGTACTCCCCCTGCATTCCTCACCGGAGTAGGATTTCTCCCCATTAATGGTGGAGGGACCTATTTGTAAGAGTGACGAGGAAGTTATGGGGGTCTGTGCAATGATTTTCAAAAGATAGGGGCCAAAATGTAATTGGGTGTAGTATTTTGCAAAGTAGGTCAAGATGACCTCCCCTTTAGTCCAAATTTTGGTAAAGACCTAATTTGGACCTAAGTAATCCAATGGTGAAGTTTTATTTTATGTTTGACCACGTTTGACTGGACATTTTACACAAAAACCCAAATTAGGTCAAATAATGAGTTAGGACCCCAATCTAGGTCAAAACAGGCTCCCAAGGCTGAATTGAAGGTTACAAACCCTAGTAAATATTTTTCCATAAATGTTAAAGGGTTTACTTGATTTTTATCTTGACCAAAACCATGTTGAATTGAGAGGGTCTATTTTAGGGTTATAGGATGTCATTTAATTCTTGGATTGCATAATAACCCATTTCTGACTGAACCAAACTACTTTTTACCTTATTCAGATCATTTGACCTATGTTTTTCCTTTGAGAAATCCTGTTTATGTACTGCAATGGTAAAATTGCTATTTTAACCTTTATTTCATGTTTTCTTGTCAGAACACTTATTCCTTGAATTAAGCCCTTCTCTAGGTTATGTAGGAGCTCTTATTCTCTTTCTTAGGTCAAAATGAGCTAGTTAAGGCTCATGATGAGGCTCTCATCATACCCCCATGCCTAGCTTTTGCTAGTCCCTTAGCAAAATTTTAAGGTTTTAACTTCTATTCTAGACCCTGAATGTCTGTCACCAGTTATGATAAGTGTTTTTCTTCTTTTGATTAGGTTAAGAATGCTGACAATAGGCCTAGAAGTACTCAAGTACCAACCAAAATCCAGACCTGACCCACTTTAGCCTCAGTCCTCTGCAAAGGTTTTTAAGGCCTATAGAAACTATCCTACGGTTCGTTGGACTCCGCGATTAAAGCACCCGTGCCTGAGACATTTTTAGCGTAGGTTCAGTTTGCAGTGCATTTTTGTAAGAGAGAGATAGACGATTTATTTGTTTGGAGAGTTTTCTCTCTCTTTTCTTTTTATTTCGAGCTTCGGATTGGCTTCTCAACACGGTCTGTATCGGATTCCTTGTTCCCATAATCAATCCTCAAAAGTCCTTGGCAATCGATGCTTCGTGATAACACTGCCCATGGCAACCCCCAGAACCCTAGCTTTTGAGATTTCGAGATAATCCCGCCCATGGCATTCCGTGGCCGAATCTAGACCCTGGCAATTGACATTTCATGATAATGCTGCCCATGGTATATGAACCAGAAGAGTGCTTACATGCCCCCAGTAGGATATTTAAATATCCTCGGAGACAAGCATCGAGGAGATGATATGTTGTTACGCATCTTCGAGGGAAATTTCCCTCCTCTCCACACTGGGAACTCGTCTAAATCAACTTGTGTTGATCAGCCACTCCTAATCTAGGCAACCTTTTTAGAGCATTAAAATGCTTTTGTGTGATTTTGATAGTTATGTGCACTAAACTAGACTGTGTGTGGATTGGTGTGCTTAAGTTACCGAATCTCGCAAATCGAAGGTCAGTTAACAAGGCCGAATACTTCCTAAGATTTAGATCTAATACTTAAGCTTCGCATTTTCCCCAACCTCTTGAGGATTATCTAGATCTTAGTGAGTACGTGAATTTTTAAGCCTAAGAGTCTAGCCCAGAAGGCCTACGATCAGCGTTCCTGCTAATCTCTTTTTGTGTCTCCTTAGCACTTTTCTTTCATTTTTCTCTTTTCTTGATGTGATCTAGAACTTCGGTTAATTCCTTAATCTCTTACTAATGACTATCTCTTTTTCATTTTATGCTCCTTTTAGTCATTTTGCTCTTTTTCTCCTCCTTATGATTATGTGGCTCACAAAATTTCCTCCCTCCATTTTTTGTTCTTTTTCATAATTTTTCAATTTTCTTGTGTTTCTGACATATGTGAAATTTTTTTGTGAGAATCCTTCTAACTTTTTCTTGGTTTTGTATGTATGCACTTTACCACCCCCCATGCCTATGTTTTGCAATGTCCTCATTGTAAAAGAGGGTGTGAAATAGTATTGAGGTCAGGGACTTAGAACAGGATACATCGGGTGGGTGGATGGGTCGGAAATGACTGATGCAGATGATTTCAAGCTCTGGTACATGTACCAGAGGTGGGATCAACTATCTAAGTCTAAACTCAAGGTGCAATGGACGTGGAGTATAGATGGATAATCAGACGGGTCTTTATTTTTGGAATGATGGGTTGCCTCCCATTAAGCGCTAAATTCAACACCTTCAACCGAGTAGAACATGGGGTAGAGAGGGAGTGGTCAACCTAGCGGAATTTTGTAAAACAAGCACCTTGATTAAGAGCCTGGTTGGTCCAACCAGGTGCTTGTTAAGATCAGTGGGCTGATGATGCAGCCCAAACCCAATCAGTTTGGTGGGTTGATAGATGTGGATTAACAGATGCGGAACCCACCATATGCAATGTGGCTCGGATGGATATGGAAGTGAAAACTCGGGTTTAGGCTAAGTCGAATCAGCTTGGTCAGAGTAGGGTTCCAAAAAATAATCAATGCATGGTGTAGAAACCCTACAAGGGTGATCAGACAATGATGGATCATGCTTTTCAGTCTAATTGATACCCGATGCCCGATATAGATGTGGAGTTGAATCATTTGTAAATGGCTCAATGAGAGATGAATCAGAATAGAAATTGAGTCCAGTTGCGGGTCGGGGTAGAGAATGGGTTTTGATCAGTTTTGTATGTGTGGAAGAGGTGGCTTCAATGAGAATTGTGTATGAGGGCTCTTCTAGAAAGGAATGACAGGAGATCTCATGTAGAGGGTCCTCATAGTAACTTTCAAAATCAAAAGCGAATAACTGGAGAGTGTTTATGGGATACTAGAAATCAGAGTCAAGAAAAGATTCGTATTCTGGGTCGCAATCACTCTCGGCATTTGCTTGTTTTGATTCCTGAGGATCAAAAAGAAATGATTCCATGTTACTGGAACCTGAATTGAAATCGGTGATCTCAAGAACTGAGACCTTAGAATTGGAGTTAGAGAATGAGTCATGTGAGCTGAGGTCGTAGATTGGCTTGTTATAATCAGGAAGTGGATTTTCTCCGATGTTATGGTCAAATTAGAAATCGTCAGAGAGTGCAAAAATCAAAATCTAGATGAGATTCAAGTTCATGAGTTCCATCATAGAATAAATCATATGCTGTAGATTCAGTAGCCTGACTAGTGTTTAGCCTAGATGTCAATTCTGAGCTTAAAAAGGTGCCCTTATCTGGTAGAAGCTCATGTTCCAAGCTAGTAGGACAGACCCAATTGAAACCCCACTCGTCCAACTCCGTAGTTTCTGTATCGTAAATTGGCATGACTTCCAAAAAATCGATTGGTTTCTCTGAGGATGTTGGCGAGGGCTATTCATCAAATAGAGGCCCAAAATCATATCCTTCATTGAAAAATTGATCTTCCTCATATGGGACCTCGAAATCTTTCCAATAGGTTTCAGATCTAGATTCTGGGCATAGGATGTGGGTTGAATCACTAGAATCTAGGTTCGAATAACCTTCAAGGATCACCTTACCAGAATAAGGGGCTGAATTTACACCCTCGAGAGGTTCAGTTCTACTCTCATTATTGCAGGAGTTTTGGGATTCTAAGCCTAGCGATTCATGGCCTAGAGTTGCCTCAACATTGTGTTCTCCTGCAATTGGAACTTCCCAACCTTCTTCAATATCAGGCACATTGTACTCAATCTGGGTTGGGAATCCACAACCATTTTGTGCCTCAAACCCGAGATTAGATTGATCCTCGATGTTGTCCCAAGATGGTTCATCCTTTATGGCATATACGGGTATTTTTAGTTGATAATTTGTTTTAATAATCTCATTATCTCTTCCCATTTTTCAAGATCATATTGGTGTTGCTCCCAAAGTATAGGATTTGTCATGCATTCAAGGTATACAAAATTGTTCAATTTTTCTATCGCAATGTATCCTCTCGGGTTGATCCTTTTGTGGCTTCTGCCAATAGCACTTGGGCACAAGTTATGATGAAGGTTGTGGTTGTTGGGACATCAATCTGAATGTTTTCTACTGGTGTTGAGGTTTTGTCTTCTTTTTCGTAGAATTTCAAGGCATCCTTAATCATCCAATCTCTCATGGATCTTCGATATTCAGGTTTCTTGAATAGTAGTCCTAAGTGGTTTGGCTGCATATTTGGATTAGGTGGTGGAATCAAGATGTAGAATCGGAGTTTGAATCAAGATGTAGAATCAAGTTATGAAGCGATTAAATCTGAATAAAGAGTCCCACTGAAAATGTATGTGTGTGCTCTAAAGAGAAAAGACGAGGGACTAGAGATGTTTTTGACCCAATCGAGGCAACCAAAAATGTTGGATGACTATGGAGGTTCGGGGCTGATGATACCCCTGGATCAGAAGGTCGTCCACTTGAGAATTACTTGGGCAGCCAGAGAGGGAGAGTCCCGAAAAGGCCCCTACACGGTAGAGCGTTCCCACGAGTTACAGGGTTTCCCCCACCCAACCTCTCTTGTCACTGAGATTCCAGGTAGACCAGAATGGGGATCTTGACCTCTTAAGTCTACCACTTTTATTTCAAAGGTACTTTAGGGTTTTCTCCTGAACTTTAGACGTTTTGATGTTGTGACCTAATTTGGAGGTTGGTTGACCGAAGGGGTCAACTTTACCTGACCTGTCCTAAAGATGGCAGAATGATTCTAGGCTTGGGACCTAGAGACCACCCTAATTTGACTCCCAGTTTATTAGGTGCATGATTTTAAGATTCAAGTGATTTTAGAGCTCAATTTTTACGGTTTTCCTTGTGTAGATCTCTTCAATCAAAGGCTTGGGTAGCACACTAATGTGGGAGGGTTCATTTCCTTTTAAACAGGAACGTGTGAACTAGCACTCCAAGACCCTATTGTAGAAAACCTAATTTGGTTCTATTTCCAATCCTCTTTTTCACAAAAATTCTCTTTGGACTCAAAAACAAGAAGTGTGTTGTTCGTAGAGATTAAGCGTGATTTCTATTAGGCACAGGAATTTTGTGGGATAAGATCTAAGAAATTGCCTCCACTTCAATAAGTTTTTAAAAATTTTCGTAAAATCAGGAAACCTTTTCCTTAAATGTGGTAATTACTATAAAAAGAAGGCAGTTAATTCCTAAGTTGGTTGTTTCCTTTTGTCTTTCAAGGATTAGGGGATGGTTTAAGGAAGAAAAGAGATTACCTGCCCTAGAGTAGTTGACTTGCGGGAGGGATCTTCTCATGAAATACCTTTCAAGATCACAACAAAGAAAAGTAGGGAAAGTTAATGTTCAATATGATCAAAAAGAATGCAGAGATTAATGATAAATTGCGCGTTGCTCCCCGGCAACAGTGCCAAAATGTTGCAACGCTTTGTCGCGTTGACAACAAATATGAATTTATTACTCGAAAACCTAAGTATCCGAGGTCAAACATAGGGAGAAAATGGAATTTATTCACTAATCTCAATAATGTAATTGAACACTTAGTGTTACTCAAAACTTAATTTAGAATATAAATGCAAGAATGTAAGAGTCAAAATTGTAACAAAATAGAATTGGGCATCTGATTCCATGATCAGATGTCTTAAAAAGATATCTCTCTTTTGGCTCGTATTTCCTTCTCCTTTCTGCTTTCTCTTCTTTCTTTTCTTCTTCTTTCTTTCTTTCTCTAACTTTCCTCTTTCCTCTTCTTTGACTTTGGTCGTCAGCTTCTTCTTCCTTGTTCTTCTCCTGCATAGTGCCTTTCTCCTTCTTCCTCTGCGATCTTCTTCCTTCTTTGGCTTGCCTCTCCTTCTGCCTTGTCTTTCTTTCATCTCTTCTAACTTCTCTTATTTGCCGCACCCTCTTTGCTTTCTCTTTCTTCTGCTTCTGTCCTTTTCCTTCCTTCTTCTCCCTTTTCTTTCCTTGGCTTTTGCCTTGGCTCTCCTCTGACTTTCTCTTCTCCTTGGCCTCCCTTCCTCTTCCTTTCTACGGCTAAGTCTTAGCTTAGCTTCACCTTGCCTTAGCTTCAGCTGCGCCTTCCTCTTCCTTCTTCTTCCCTGCACTCACTGAAGAGCAAAACCTACCCCTACCCTCCCTTGCATCTCTCTCTATTTCTCTCTTCGGTACGCTCTCCCAGAGCCGGGTAATCAGGTCGGGTGCGTGCCCAGGTCCAGGCGCACCGGCGTGGGTATGATGCGCGAGGAGTGCTTAGATAGGTAATTGGGTCGGGTGCCAGGTCCGTAGGGGAATGTTGCGGACGAGGTGCGAGGGGGCAAGGGACCTCACCACTGTGTATTGGAGGCGATGAGAAGAAAGCACAAAAATAATTTAAGGCACTCACTGCTCTCTTGCATTTATGAGGTGGGACTAAATGTCCAACCCACTTCTGCGCACACGTCCGCAGGAGCCCTTCTTCAATTGCTGCTAATGGGTCACTTGCAAAACCAATTGCTTGGTTGTGTGAAGTCGCGCACTCATACCGCTTCACCTGGGATCCTGACGCCTGGAGCATGCAGCCTGAAGTGAAGCTTACGACCTTCTTGCTACGTGCTTCATTGGCGGCCGGTGCTTAGATTTGTCACACACAAATACGACCTTATGGCCCCATTAAAACACATGGGAAGCTTCGCTGTGCCAAGGCGAAGGTGGGATGGTAGGTGGCAGGCCACGGGGCATCCTAGGTGTGCGTGCCCAGGTCACCCTGTGGCCATGCTTATGGGTTAGGTTAGTGGGTGTTTAGGGCAGTGCTGGTGGTCAGTGGATGAGCGGAAGGTGATCAGTGGACTGTGGGGAGGTGGTGAGGTGTTTGGCGAGGCGTGTGGAGGTGTGGAGCAGTGGAGGCACCTCGCCAGTGGGTGATCGGAGATGGAGAAGATGGCGGTGGACAGTGGCTACGAGGGGTCAAAAAGGGGAAATAGAAAGAGGGGAAATGAAGAGGGAATAGAGACGAGTAATTCTAACCTAACTAAGTGGATGTATGGGGAGAGGTGGCAATTGGCGGTACCTGCTTTCGTCGGAGAAGATGATGTCCAGTGGAGGGAGACGACGACGATGATGGGGTTAGAGGTGCTCGCGTGGTTGTTGCGCGATGCGGAGGAAGATGGTGAGGACGGCTCTGCAACTGGAATTGTGGTAGAGCAACGATAAAGAGGAGGGAGGCTCATCGGAGCTTGCTGGATTTCTTGACTGGAGGAGAAGAAGATGAAATTGAGGTGGATCTCTGGCCAAGTCGAGCTGAAGTGATGCGGTCGGAGGTGGTGGTGCTTTCATAGTCACTGGTAGGGACTCTTATGCTTGGAAGACAAGTTTCCAAGCACAAGAGACCACACCAGAGATGGAAACTATTGGAGGCCCAAATCTCTCACGCGTTTGCATGAGAGATTGGGTGCGAATCAGAGATTAGGACCACGCTCAGATGTAAGGGAATTCCTCAAAGAATCTCCCTTCCAAATCTGGGAGGAGATCTCTGAGGAATCAGAGAGTACTCCCCCTCCATTCCTTGCTGGAGTAGGATTTCTCCCCATTAATGGCAGATGGACCTGTGTGTAAGAGTGGTGGGAAGTTGGGGGTCTATGCAATGATTTTCAAAAGATAGGGGCCAAAATATAATTGAGTGTACTATTTTGCAAAGTAGGTCAAGATGACCTCCCCTAAGGTCCAAATTTTGGTACAAACCTAATTTAGACGTAAGGAATCCAATGGTGAAGTTGTATTTTAGGTTTGACCACATTTTACTGGATATTTTACATAAAAACCCAAATTAGGTCAAATAATGAGCTAGGACCCCAATCTAGGTCAAAACAGGTTCCCAAGGCTGAATTGAAGGTTCTAAACCCTAAGGGATATTTTTCCATGAATTTTAAAGGATTTACTTGATTTTTATCCTAACCAAAACCTTATTGAATTGAGTGAGTCTGTTTTAGGGTTACAGAATGTCATTTAATTCTTGGATTACATAATAACCCATTTCTCACTGAACCAACCCACTTTTTATCTTATTCAAACCATTTGACCTATGTTTTGCCTCTGAGAAATCCTGTTTATGTACTGCAATGGTAAAATTACAGTTTTAACCTTTATTTCATGCTTTCTTCTTAGAACACTTATTCCTTGAATTAAGCCCTTCTCTAGGTTATGTAGGAGCTCTTATTCTCTTTCTTAGGTCAAAATGAGCTAGTTAGGGCTCATGATGGGGCTCTCATGAATGGACCATCTTCATGGCTCTCTAAGGCTGGTTCATAATCGAGAACACCTGCAACTGGATCCACCCAACCCATATTTTCATCAGGTATGTCATTCTGCACATAGTTCAAATTGGATTCTATTTGGGTTGGGGGTCCACAACAACCTCGATTTTCAAACCCGGACTCTGGGAAATCGTATTGATCTTTAGCTTTACTTCAAGATTCATCATCAATTTTTGAGTGGATATATGGGTATTTTTTATTGATGGCTTCATGCACCATATTCAGCAAATTTCCACGTTTCTCAATGAGATCTTGATGTATTTCCCAAAGTGTAGGATTTAACCAACATTGTAGATACTTGTTGCTTTGTAATTTCCCCAATTCAATGTATTCTGATAAGAGATCGTCTCAGGTTGAACCATTTATCAGTTGGGTCAACAATAGATGGGCTCCGTTCACATGAGGGTTGTTGTTTCTGACACATTAGCCTGAATGCTTCTAAAGGGATCTGAGGTTTTGTAGTACTCATCATGATGTCTAAGAGAAGTCTTGATCATTTTTTCTTTGAAGCTCATTTTTTATTCAGGTTTATTGAAAATCCTTCCTATGTTGTTAAGTTACATTTTCAAATCAAGTGGTGGATCAGGATGTAGAATCAAATTCAGGTCCAGATTGAATTGATTAGATCATATTAGATTTTCCCCAAGAAGATGAACTCTAATGGAGGACTCTAGGTTAAAAACCAAGGGACCTTTCCTATGTATGTGCTTTAGAGAATAGATGAGGGACTGGATATTTATTAGATCCAATCAAGGCACCCAAAGATTATTGGACGACTAAGGCTATTTCGAGGCAGATGATACCTCTGGATCAGAAATCCACACACCCGAGAATTACTTGAGTAGCCAGGGAGTGCCCCACAAAGACCCCTACACGGTAAAGCATCCCCATGGGTTACAAGGTTTTCCCCACCCAACCGTCCTTGTCACTGCAGTTCTAAGTAGATTGGAATGTGTGAATTAAGACCTTAAGTCTACCAATTTTAGACCTAATTTATGCTTGAATTTCACTTGATTAGAAAGTTATTAAATTTGTGACCTAATTTGGAGGCTAATTGGCCCACAGAGTGGAACAACTTTACTTGACCTGCCCTAAAGATTGAGAATGAAATTTGAGTCAATACCCAAAATCACCCTGAATTGACTCTTAGATTATTAGGTTCAAAATTTTAGGGTTTAAGTGAATTTAGAGCCTTATTTTAGGGTTTTCTTGAGTAAATCTTTTCAAATAAGGGCTTGGGTGGCATACAAATGTGGGAGGGTTGATTTCCTTTATTGCATTCAAGTATGTACAAACACTTCAGAAACTTAATGTAGAAACCCTAGTTGGCTCTATTTCCAAGTCCAATTTGATATCAAATGTAACACGTTCGACTCAAGAAAGAAAGTGAGTAGTCCAAGATGTTTAGAAAATTAAGAGTAAATCCCTATTTGGTGTAGGAAATTAGGATGGGGATCTCTAATAAAATTGTCTCACTTCAATCAAATATTAAATCAATTTTGTAAATCAAGAAATTTTACCTTTAAATAATAATTACTAGAAAATAAGGCAAGTGGATCCTATTTCATTGGTTTCCTTTTTCTCTTCCAAAGATTAGGAGGTTGATTAGGGAAGAAGAAAAATTTTACCTGCCCCTGGAGTGGTTGATTCTATGGAAGATCTTGTGATGTACCTTGCAAAAACACAGAAAAATAGATAAGGCAAGTTAGTAATAAGCTCAATCAAATATGACTAGTGGTGAATTGCTAATAAATGCCAGTTTATCAGCATTCTTATGCCGTAAAACAGATCTAGCTCTTAGGGCTTTAACTTTGCAAATAGGTTTTCGGGCTACATTTAGGTATTTACTTAGGATAGGCATGCATTGCATTTTGTTATCTTTTTGATGCATTTATTTGAGTGTCAAGGATAAGCAGAGAGTCTGATCGCACATACCTTGGCACTCAAAAAGGTAGAAGATGAAGAAGAGGCTCCATTCAGCTGGATCCCAACTAAATCCAACTCATCCCAGCTGGATCCTAGCTCATTCTAGCTGGAGCAACTCATCCTTAGCTCCATTCAGCTCATCTGGGCTGAATGGTAGCTCAAGCTAGTTCATCTCAGCTCCATTCAGTGCACCTCAGCTGGATGGCAGCTCAAACTAGCTCAAGATAGTTGATCCTAGCTCCATTCCAGCTCCTCGAGCTCAGAAGAGTTCACTAAAAGCTCAACCTGACTAGGACTAGCTACTACCATCAACTAGCTTGACCTAGTCAACTGAAGAAGTCAACAACCAACTCAGGCCAGCTCAAGTCCAACTCCTAGAGACTTAACTCAGCTTAACTTGGTTGAGCTGAGCTACCTGACCTAAGCTAGCTACTCTAGTTAGCTAGGTACTCTCTAGGAAGACCAGACCCAACTCACCTCATCTCTGATTAGAAGAATCCAACTCATATTAGCTTGGTTCAGCTACTAGCAAAGAACTAGCTAGCTAAGCTAGCTACTGAGCTCTACTTCAACTCCCTTCAGCAGACATCAACTCCAGTGCAGCTCCTTCTAGCTACCTCCTGCTCTTCTCCCTTTAAACCCTATCTCACTCCACCTCTCTACCATACTCCCTACTAGCTAAGCTAGCTTAGCTTAGCTAGCCACCTCCTTGGCCACAAAAACCTAACCCTAAAACACCACCTAACTAGTCCACCAAAGTAACCCACCTACCTATAGCTACTCCTACTCCAACTTGGCGCCACCACCACCACACCTCTTCACCCCATAACCTCCACCAAGAGACACCAAAGTTGGCACCAAAAGCCACCTCCCTTCTTGGTGCCATTTTCCCCTCCAAAAACCCTCTCATCACAACAATACACCTAAGCCCACAACTAATCCCAACCCTACACCTAATCCACCTTCTAGAAACCCCTAATTTGGTGCCAAAGTGGAGGCATCTCTCCACTCATGGATGTCCACCAAGGGATGGAATCAGCCCATATCCACCCCCCTTTCATCCCTTAAAGTGGCTCCAACTAAACTAGGCCCTAGGATCTTTGTAACCTTCCTTATAATCAATCCTAGCCCTGCACATGTCCATGCCAACCACATCCCTCTCCACTTCTATATATACCCAACCTAACCACCACCTAAATCCCATCTTCTCCATTAGTTTAGGTTCCACCCATATCACCTACATCCATGCCAAGGAAGAAGAAGAGAAGAAGATCAAGGGGGCAACCTACCTGCAGCCTTGGTGACTTCTTCCTCCCCTTCTTCTCCATTGTGCCACACCAAGGAGGAGATCTTCTACATAGAGGGGACAGCTAGGTAGCGGAGAAACCTTAAGGTGGTATTCCCACTTTGAGGAGAGAGCTTGGAGGAGGACTACATCAAGAAGAAGCCAAGGAGCACCCTTTTCAAGTATGGGGCAACCACACTTGGAGAAAGGGCCATCCAGACTTCTACAAAGGATTGCCCTTCTTCTATCTTTAGTTTATCTTTGTATTAGCTAGTGGTTTAGTTTTTCTTGTTAAGAAGCCTTCCTCTACCTGTATTTTACTCTGCTAGTAATACAAGTTTTCATTACTTTCCAAGTTCATGTTTTAATTTAGTGTGTTTTTCTTCTCTTATTACTGTAGTGCACACCATACTCTCCTCTTCTAATTACCATAGGTGCACTTGCCTAGAGTGAGCATAGAAGAGAGGCTTTCATTTTTTCACCTAGGCGTAGGTTTAGCATAGTAATCTCCACTTTCAAGAACCCGATTATTTCCAAAATCATAAAAACAACAAAACCAAAAATCATAAAAATACATGTGTTCATTTGAGAGGTGAGAGAGAGAGAATCATTTTTGTGACTAACAATTTGGCCTCCTTGGATGACCCTAGATATTCACCCTATCTAGGAATATAAATTGTAAAAGTTGAGTGCAAAGATACGCACCTTAATGACAAAACGCACTTTTTACAAAATCTCATATTTTTGACATCACATTTTAGCGCCATTGTTAGGGATCACGCGCACTAATTACCATCAGGTCACCGTGGATTTCATCAAGAAAAACATTTTTTCGTGTTTTGGTGTTCCTAAGGCCATTGTAAGAAAAAGTGTGATTTGATAAGATTGGGGATTAAGTTGTTGCAACATGCAAATTTGTAATCGCTTGTAAAGTTATATAACCTAGATAGTGGAGTACCTAGGGTTGTCCAAGGAGGCAAGTTTAGAAATTTAAAACTCTCGCTTGAAATCAAGAAATCAACTTTCTTTTTGCCATTTTGATTTTTGTAAATTTTATGATTTTAGAATTAATCGGGTTCTTGAAAGTGGAGATAACTACACTAAACCTACGCCTAAGTGACAAAATGAAACCCTCTCTTCTAAGCTCACTCTAGGCAAGTACAGCTAGGGTAATTAGATGATGAGAGTGTGGAGTGCACTACATTAATAAGTGAAGAAAAACACACTAAATTAAAACATGAACTTGGAAGGCAATGAAAACTTGTATTACTAGCAGAGTAAAATACAGGTAGAGGAATGCTTGTTACAAGAAAACAAACAAAAACACTAGCTAATACAAGAAATTGGAAAGATAAAGAAGGGGGAGTTCTCTGGAAGATATCCGGATGGCCCTTACTCCAAGTGTGGTCACTCCACACTTGAAAAGAGTTCTTCTCTTCCTTCTTCAATTTACCTTCCTTGAAGCTCTCTTCCAAGGTGGGTGTCAACCACCTTGTTGGCTCCTCCTTTGCTTGGCCATCCCCTCTAGGTGAAGATGACCTCCTCCTTCGTGTGGCTAAGGGAGAAGAAAGAGAGGAAGAAGGCACCAAAGGTGTGGGTAGGTTGCCCCCTTGATCTTCTTCTCCCCTTCTTCTTCCTTGGCGTGGAGAATGGGTGGATTAATGGAGGACCAAACTGATAAGAAAAATTATGCGGTTTTTAATATTAGGGTTTTAAGTCACTGCAATGCATAAATCCGTTCGCTTTTAAAATTTGTAACCTAGATTGGGGAGTATCTAGGGTCATCCAAGGAGGTAATATTTTGCGAAATTCAAGTCTTTTGCTGAGGAAGGAAACTCAACTTCTTTTTGTTCCTTTTAAATATATAATTTTTTTGGATTTTTGAAATAATGGCAATACGAATTTTTGAAGAGATTTGGAAACAACTAACACCTAATCCATTATACTACTAGTAAGGTGACAAGTAGAGCCTTTCCCTAAGCTCACTCTAGGCACATGGAGGCCTAAAGTAATCAGGGAGAGGGAGTAAGAAGTGCTAGAACAAAGCAAGCAAATGCGACAAAATTGCAAAGAAGGCACCTTTATAAAATGACAAATTGTTTTACATAAAAACCTAGTAGAGGAATGCTTCAACTATTAGAATTAAAAGTGCAAAAATAAAATAAAAAATAGTTATCCCCTAAAATGATGGTGAAGATGGCAAGGCTCTTGCTCCAATTGTGGTTGCTCTCGCAATCAAAAAGAGCTCCTTCACGCAAGGCTTCTCCAAGTTGATGGACTGATCTTAGCAAGCCGAAGGGGGGCGTGCTTGACTCCTCCAAGGTGGATG
The DNA here is from genome assembly GCA_037157565.1 of Thalassia testudinum. NCBI lineage: Eukaryota > Viridiplantae > Streptophyta > Magnoliopsida > Alismatales > Hydrocharitaceae > Thalassia > Thalassia testudinum. The sequence goes on from JAZHRO010000063.1 coordinate 140,322,530, forward strand.
GAATTCCACCTTCAAATGGCTTCTCCAAAGGTGGCATGGACCACCTTTGATTCCTCTTCCAAGGGCGGTAGTGTACCACCCTCAAATCCTCCACTTCCTAGGGTAGGCGTGTACCCTAGGTTGTCCTCCAATGCCTGGCTTCCTTCCTTAGCTGGCATGGGCATAAGAGAGAAGAGAAGAGAGGAAGGCACCAAGGGGATAGAGTATCCCCTTAATCTTCTACTTCTTCTTCTCTTGACCTTCTATGTAGTGGAAATATGGGTAGAAAATTGTAGCCAAGGGTGAAGATTTAATGGTGGTGGTAGGGGGTTTATATAGGAATGGTAGGGGGTTAAGGGTGGTTATAGGATGGAGATGGTGGTTATAGGATCCTAAGGCTAGAGTTGTTGGCGGCAAAATGGAGGGGAAATTGGTGGTTGGTGCCAACCCTAAGTGGTAGCTAGGGTTAAGGGTTTGGTTAGGTGTGTTGTAGGATGGAGATGGAGTTATATGGTGGTGGTTATGTGATGAAGGGTAGATATGGGGTGGCTCCAAAGAGGAGGGATGCTTGATGTGGTAGCTATGCTAGAGTTAAGGGAGTTGGTGACACTTTAGGTGGGTTAAGGGGGGGAGTTAGGTGGCGTCACTAGATGGAGGGTTACAATTGGTTGGGGGGTAATTTGTAGGGTGTACATGGGAGGAAGTGTTGGCGCCAAATGAAGGGGTGTAGGGGGTGATTTTTAGCACCAACTAAGGTAGGGTTTAGGGTAGTTATGGAGGGTTAGGGTTGGCGCCAAGTGTAGGTTTCTAGAAGGGGTTAAGTGGGTGGTAGGGATGGCTTTAGGTGGTGATGTGTAGGGTTAGGATTTAAGGGAAAATTGATGCCAAAATGAAGGGATGCATGTGGTATTTGTGGCGCCAACTTGAAGGCATGTGAGTGGTGGTGGTTAGTGTGGGTTGTCACCAAGGATAGGTTGGGTTAGGGTTAAGGGTTGAAGAGTGGACGAGCATGGAGGATTTTGGTGGAGTAGAGTTTAGCTAAGCTAGTAGAGTAGAGCTGGAGGAGCTAGGGTTTCATGGAAGAGAGCTGAGGAAGAGTTTTCTGAAGCTGGTATTAGGTGCTCTAGAGCAGGGGTTGCTGAGGTAGCTTCAAGGGGAGCTCAACTATTGAGCTTGGCTGCTTAGTTCTTGTGCAAGTAGCCAAGCTTAGGTAGTTGAGCTCAGTTGAGCTAGCTCTAACCTAGTTGGAGCTAGGTTGTGTTGGAACTACCTCTGATGAGAACTTTAGAGCTAGCTAAGCTACTAGTTGACAAGTAGTAGCTTAGCTAGCTTAGAGTCTAGCTATTATGAGCTGGCTAGAGCTAAGGTGAGCTAAGCTTAAGTTGAGGTGGACTCAAGTCAACTCAGTTGAGCTAGCTAGAGCTCCCAGTGAACTGGTGGGAGATGAGATGAGCTAGACTCAGCTGAGTAAGCTAGATCTAAGCTGACCTGAGCTAGGGTGAGCTAAGATGAGCTCTCTTGACCTACCATTCAGCTAAGATGAGCTCAATGGAGCTGAATGAAGTTAACCCAAGTACAAGGGAGATGGTATCCAGCCATGATGAGCTGGAATTAGCTGAGCCCTAGCCTGATTGAGCTTCCACTTCAACAGTTTCTTTCCCGAATGCTAGGGTTCTAGGGATCTGACTCTGTACTTATCCCTAACACTCCAAGAAACTTATAAAAAATAAAGTAGCAAATGCAATGCATGCCTAACCTATTCTATGCCTAAATGCAATCCAAAAAAATCCTAAGAGCTAGGTTTATTTTAATGCATAAGAATGATGATAAACTGCCGTTTATCACACCCCCATGCTTATCTTTTACTAGTCTCTTAGCAAAACTTTAACTTTTACAAAACAGAATTTTTGGAAAATCTAATTTTTTTAACTTTTGAGGAGAAAAAAGATTGTGGGACATTGGTTAGTTTAAATACAGGAGGTACAGGATTTGTTAAAGATAAACATCGGGATTCATTTTCGGATCCAAAGATTAGACAAAAACGGGATCAATATATCATCCAAAAAATTCACAGATTAACCCCTTGTTAATTCTAATGACTTGATATTTTTGTTTTCAGGATTTTTCTGGCTCTTGAATCCGATTCACAACTTGCAAAAACCTTCAAAACCTTGTGTCGTGCTTGTGAGAAGCTAACATTTATAAGGGCATGTTTTTGTTTTAAAACTTTTTTCTTTCTTCCCCATGCTTATTTTTAGCTTAGTCTTACAACAGCTGCGTCGGGATCATCATTCCCGTTACCAATCCTCAAGGGGGCTCTGGTGCCAGTACGTCGAGATAGTACTATCCATGACACCACCCAGGAACTCACAACCCCAAAACACAATGCGGTGTGAAGGGGCACTCCAAGCAAACTCAAGCTCTTGCTCCAAGACTATAGGTAGAGCACCGTCTAAGACACTTGAGTTGCTAAAATGTGCTTTAATACTCCATCTAAAGATATGAAATATAGATATGGAGCAGCACTGAGGTAGTAACATGTTGACATCACATCCTCAAAGGAGGTATTTTCCTCCTTGGCAGTGGGAACTCAAACCAATGATCTGCTTTAGACTTTTACTAAGTACAAACAAGGGGTTTTTTCTAATTTTTAGTGATTTTTAGGTGTTGGCTTGCGTATGATATTTGACACAGGAAGTTTCACAAGAAAATAAGTTTTTCAATCAAAAAGTAAGCCAGATACTTTCCATATTACAAAAGGGGATCAAGTCACCTGAACTATCATGAGTTCAGGTGAAATTTTAGAGAAGGATATCTGATGTAGTCTAAAAATAGACCCTAAAATTCTAATGATCAGATCCGTATCCTCATCCCTAGTTTGTTAAAGATAAAATCCCATTATACCAAAAGTGAGTTTTCAACCTTAGTCCCTATTTCAAAATTTTCCTCAAGAAGTTTTCAATATTTTTACTTTTTTGGATATGCAAGCAGGAAAAATAAAATGACTAAAAAAAATGCATGTTTTTAGGTTTTGAAAATCCTAAATCGATCGTCAAAATTTTAAAAACACCCCCCATGCTTATAATATGCAATGTCCTCACGCATTTGGAGGGAAAAGGGATCACCTTAGTGAAGGGTGGTCGGGTTTAGGATGGTCAAAACCTGGAAAAAGAAAGGAAAAGAAGAAGAAAAAAAATGATGGGTTACCTCCCATCCAGTGCTATCTTTTACACCATTCAGCCAGGTGTAGTGTGCATCAATGATCAACTGTGGTTGGTTTGGTGAAATTGAAGGATTCAAATGAAAGATTAGGGGTATGATCAAAATAGGGCTTTAAACGTTGGTCGTTGACTGGAAATGTCATATTAGTTTTAGGATCAAAATGATCAACAACACCGTATGGATAAGTTTTGAGGACAATAAAGAGGCCGATCCATTTGGATTTTAATTTGCCAGGAAAACTACGTAATCTAGCATCAAAAAGCCAAACCCGTTGATTAATGTCAAAGTGTTTCTGAACAATGTATTTATCATGAAATTTCTTTGTTCAGTCTTTATAAATCCACGTATTTTCATACAAAAAATTAAGTAATCCTTTCAATTCAGTAAATTGTAGTTTTCTATGGATGCCAGCATCAGATAAATCCATGTTTAATTGTTTTATTGCCCAAAAAGTCCTATGTTCTAGTTCTACCGGGAGATGGCATGCCTTCCCAAAAATCAAATGGAAGGAAGACATGCCGAGTGGGGTTTAAAAGCGGTACGGTAGGCCCATAAAGCATCGTCCAATTTGGTGGACTAGTCCTTACGGTCGGGCCTAACCATCTTTTGTAAAATATTTTTAATTTCCCAGTTAGAAACTTCTGCCAGGTCATTTGTTTAGGGGTGATAAGGTGTGGAAATTTTGTGATTAACCCCATATTTAGAAAGAAGGTGATAGAATTGTGAGTGAGTGAAATGTGAGCCTCCATCACTAATAATGGCTTTTGGAATGCTGAATCTTGAGAAAATATTCTTCTTAAGAAATTCAACAACCACATGGTGATCATTAGTGCGAATAGGTATTGCTTCTACCCACTTAGAAACATAGTCGACTGTGACTAGTATGTATAAATACCCACCAGAGTTGATGAACGGTCCCATGAAGTCGATGCCCCATACATCAAAAATTTCAACCTCTAAAATAGAATTCAGGGGCATCATATCCTTCTAAGTCATGTTGCCAATGCTCTGGCAACGCACATAGGACCAAACAAAATTATGAGCATCTTTGTGCATGCTGGGCCAAAAGAATCTCGCATTAAGGATTTTAGCTGCAGTTTTCTTGCTCGAAAAATGTCTGCCACAGGCCATTGAATTACAATGTGTCAGAATATCATGGATTTCAGAATCAAGGACACATCGTCTAATGACAAGATTGGCACAAATGTGGAAAAGGTTGGGCTCCTCCAAAAAGTATCATTTAATATCAGCAAAGAACTTATCTCTTTTTGTTTTTGGTCAATCAACGGGGATTCATTCTGTTGCTAAATAGTTCATGATGGGTGTAAACCAAGGAAGGGTGGTGGCAACTAAAATGCTTTCATTAGGGAATTGATCAGGGGGGTCATTATGTCATTCATCATAAGATGAGAGAGATGGTTGGCCACTACATTTTATGATCCTGCCTTATCCTTGATTTCCAGGTCAAATTCCTAAAGCAGTAGGATCCAACGGATAAGGTGGGGTTTCACATCTTTTTTTGTCAGCAAATATTTTAAGTGCTTAGTGGTCGGTATATATAGTGACATGGGACCCAAAAGATAAGATCTAAATTTTTCTAAGGCAAATCGAATGGCAAGAAGTTCTTTTTCAATAACCATGTAATTCCATTGTGCATCATCAAGAGTTTTGCTAGCATAATAGATCACAATGGGCTTCTTGCAAATTCTTTGCCCTAGAATAGCCCCCACAGCAAAATCTGAGGCATTTGTCATTAATTCAAAGGGAATATTCCAATCAAGTCTTTGCAAAATTAGTGCCTCGATAACTTCCTTCTTCAACCTCAAAAAACTCTCCAGGCATTTATCATTAAAATCGAATGGCTGGTCTTTAGTAAGAAGCTGACTTAAGGGCTTGGAGATTTGAGAAAAATTTTGTATGAATCTACGGCAGAAACCCACATGACCCAAAAAGGATCTTATCTATTTTATAGTAGTGGGCGGTGGGAGCGTAGATATAGCATCTATTTTTGCTGTATCTACCATAATTCCTTGTTTTGAAATAACATGGCCCAGGACAATACCTTCCTATTCCATGAAATGACTTTTTTCCCAACAGAGGACCAGATTGACTTCTATGCATTTTTGGAGAGTTCTTTCAAGGTTCTTGAGACAATGGTCAAAAGAATCTCCAAAAATAGAGAAGTCATCCATAAAGACTTCTAAGCATTCACCAACCAAGTCCAAAAAATATTATAACCATACACCTTTGAAAAGTCACAGGTGTGTTGCAAAGACCGAAGGGCAGCTTTCGGAAAGCAAAGGTTTTGAAGGGGCAGGTGAAAGTTGTTTTGTCTTGGTCCTCAGGATGAACTGCTTCTTGATTATAGCTAGAATAACCATCCAGAAAATAGTAAAAATCCTGTCCTGCTAACCGCTCAAAATTTTCTCAATAGAGGGGAGCGAAAAATGGTCCTTCTTGGTGACGGTGTTTAATTTTCTTTAATCAATACACACGCGCCAAGAAGAGGCAGTTCGAGTGGCTATATTCTCCCCATTGTCATTGGTGACAACTATTAGTCTAGCCTTTTTGGGCACTACTTGTGCTAGACTAACCCAGGAGCTGTCAGAAATGGGGTAGATGATATTGGCATCAAGCCACCTAATAATCTTCTTTTTTACCACCTCTTGCATATTAGGGTTCAAGCGCCTTTGTGGATGGTGGGAGGGGTGAGAATCATCCTCTAAATATATACGATGTGTATAGTAAGACGGATGAATACCCTTAAGATCAGAAAGGGTCCTGCCAATAGCTTTTCGATACTTACTCAAAACCTGGAGAAGTTTGTGTTCTTGCACCTTAGTAAGTTAAGAAATTATAACCAAGGGCAGGGTCTGATTTGGACCCACGAAAACAAATTTAAGGGAGTTGGGCAAGGGTTTCCAGTTGCGGGCCTAGCTCTGAAAGAATTTCTGCTTTTGGTGTTAGTGGTGAAGTGAGAGTGAAAGGGTTAGTTGGAGTGTTAGCTGGATGTGTCATTAAGGTGGAAGGGTGAGAGGAAGTGGATTGTTCAAGAACTATGTTAATGGCACAAAAAGAACCTAAATGTAAAATCTACAAAGTTTTCTCCACTATATTTTCCATTTCTGAATCAAAGTCATCAAAGAACTTAGGTTCTTGGAACCTCCTAGAAGATTGGAAAATATCTAGGGTTACAGATTCACTGCCACACATGATCTTCATTTTACCAGAATCACAATCAATATTTACTTGAGCAATGGCTAAGAATGGTCTTCCAAGAATTGTAGGGGCAAACTTTAATGCTTCTAGTACCTCTATGTCCAGGACTAAAAAGTCTACTACAAATAGATAACTTTTGACTCGAACAAGGACATCCTCAATAATTCCCCTTGGTTTAATTGTAGATCGATCTACTAGTTGTAGAGTAACCTCAACAGGCTTAATTCTTCGATCTTAAATTCCTCATAAACAATTGTGGGTATAAGATTAATTAAGGCATCGAGATCCAACAAGGTGCAATCAAAGGAAGTATCATTAATGATAACTTGTATCAAGGGGGCGCCTGGATCTTTTCTCTTAAGAGGTAGTCGACTCTGCACAGCTGAGCTAACTGTCTCAGGAAGGATCACCTTTCCTAAATTTTTGGGCTGCCTTTTTGGGGTACACAAATCCTTTAGAAATTTTGCATAGGCAGGGATGTATTTTATGACATCTAGGAGAGGGATGTTAATTTCAACTTGCCCAAATAAATTCATTAATTCCTTATCAGTGGGCTTGGATTTCTTCTTTTTCTTATTTTGTGAAGAATAGAGGGCTTGTGGAAATGGTGCAGGGTTTCCCTATTTTGCATTATTAGGTTCCTGAACAGTGTTAGAGGAAGATGGGGAAGAGTTGATCTGTTTCTCATTGAAATGAGTTTCTTTAACAGGCAGGGGGTCTTTAGTGGTTTTCCCATTCCTCAAAGTAACTGCATTTGACGTCTAGTTGTTTCTATGATGAGGATGGGAAGCTTGACTGTTATTGAAACCCAGGAGATGCTGAGGTGCTGGTTGAATTGGTTGATAGGGATATCCACCTTGGAACTGATTTCATTGATTATTCGGGTTGGGCATGGGTTGGGAAGGTAAATTCCCAGCAGGTCGATGATCAAGAGTAACCTTAACTTGGTGTTGCAAGTTTGTAATCATGCGGGTTACTTCTGTCATTTCATTCTGCATACCATGCAGAGTATTCATGACCTGCGTATTAATATCTTCCTGGGATTGTCCAGGTTGATATGCAGGTTGCCCATAATTCCCAAAATGATTTTGTTTGGGAAATGGACTTGGGTACAGGATTTTCTAGGAGTGATTTGAGTTGGTCCTCCAGTTCTAATTGTAAGTGTTGGAGGGGTTTCTAAATTGCTCCTGGAGAGCATAAATATTTTCTGTGGTGGGATCAAGAATATTTTGATTCAAATAATCAAAATTACTAGTCAAATCTTGTGGAAAATCAGCTAGAAATTGCTGACGAACAGGTGTGGCATCTATATTGTGCAGATTTTCTCTTCGAAGAAGCTGTGGAGTGTTAGTGTGTGGAGAGTTAAAGGGTGGACATTAAGGTGTGGAGCTTGTTTGTTTGTAAGCTTTTCTTCCATTTTTTTCTGGTGAATTTGCATCTGGTCCAGTCGTTGAGCTAACATATATAGATCATCCTGAGTGACTGGAACAGAGGTGGATTTAGAGTCAATTTCATTGACTCTGTGTCTGGGGTTTTGTGTTCTACCAAAAGTGTCCATTGAAGTCATATTAAACGAGTTTTCACTCATTTCTTCAAAGAGGAGATAGGCACTTTCAACATCTTTATTAAGGAAATTGTCCCCACATGAGGCATCCACAAATCACTTCAATTGATCTTCTAATCCATGATAGAAGATATGCATTAACTACCATTGCAAAATTTCATGGTGGGGACAACTTCTTAAGAGTTCTTGGAATCTTTCCCAGGCTTCATGGAGGGGTTCACCAATTTTTTGTTGAAAGGTCGTTATGGATCTTCTTAAAGCACTAGTTCAACCGATCGGAAAAAGTTTCTTTAGAAAAGCGCTCTTTAATTGGGGCTAGATGGTGATCAGGCACCCAACCGTTCTAAACCAATGTGAAGCTTTATCTTTAAGGGAGACAGGAAAAGGTCTCATCAACCATATATCTTCTTGCACATTGCGGGAACGAGTGGTTTGAGCGAGAACATTTAATTCCTCGAGATGACAAAAAGGGTCCTCTCTTGGAAGACCATGAAAATGCTTGATTAGGTTCAGAATAGCTAGTTTGATCTCAAAATCCCCTTATGGTATGACTACCCCAGGTCTTTCCTCATAGTTGGAAGGATTATAAAAATCCTTAATAGGAACGACAGGCTATTGGCAGGGTGGTGGGTTTTGCCATTGATTAGCTAGGTTCGTCACAGTCCTAGCCAAATTCTTTTGATTTTGTTGTAGCCAAACCAAATGGTCGACCATAAGGGCAAAGGGGTTTGTATTTTGAGTTTGGATTTGGGGGCCACCTGGCCTTGTAGGAATTTCTGGTTGCTCCAGATAAGGGAGGTTAGGGATGGGGAAGTCAGCTTGTGGGTCGGTTGACGGGTTAGAAGTGGAAGTAGAATTTTTTTGTCAGTTTGCCAGGTTTTCCATATTTTTAGAAGAGGAAGGAGAAGAAAACAAAGATTTTCTGGTGCAGGGGGCAAAATCAGATGGTCCCTCAATATGTGGTTTTTGGGACCTTCACCCGTGCATAAACTTTTTTTGGAAGAATTAGAGGGGAGAAGAGATGGAGATGAGAGAAAGTATGCAATTAAAATAACAAATTCTAGACCTAAATTAAGTGTGACTCCCAAGAAAATTAACCAAAGACTTGGCCTATCTAGGAAATAAGTAATCACTAGTGAATACTCGTTCTATCAACAAATCTAGCCAAGTTGTCTAAGGGGAGGTTTGGGCCCAAGCATTTCCCAGGAAAATCTCAGGTGCTTGTACAAACCCACGCCTGGTCGTTTGACACGGCCCCTCAACCTGAACACCAGATATAGATGACAAAATTGATAACAACTAAAGAGAACTTAATACCTACATAGCAAGCCTAAGTTGACAAAACCTTAGGGGTCAAATTGCTACAAATTTTAATTAGGTCAAGGATACCAATGTGCACACGGAATGTGGAGGGCACTAATTTGGGTATTGCCCTGTTGTTTCAATTTTTTTTGGTGTGTGTGCAAGAATTGAAAGTTGATTTCAATGAAAAATAAGTTGTCACACAAGTTTTGCAGTTCTATCTTTTTAGGATTCAATTTAATTTAATGTGTTTTAGGGTTTCTCCTTTTAATTCTTCAAACAAGTTTGAAACTTCCACAATCAGAGGAAAAGAAGTTGTATTGGTGATGGTCAATTTCCTTTAAAAGTGGTTTTCTAGAAATACAAAAGAAAACCCTAATGCAATTTGAACCTAAGGCAGAAAATTACTATTAATGAGTTAATTTTAGGCTTTCTATATTAAGTAGTGGTCCAAACAAGTCAAACAACACTGCTACTCTAAACAAAATCAAACAAGGATTCCAGAAATGATTTTTTTAAGATTTTAGGAATTTGTTTGGTAATTGTTTTGAATTTTCATTTGTGTTGGTGTCAAAGTCCAGAAATGATACCCGTGGGTATTTTGGACTTTCTATACCACCACGTGCTTCAAAAAATTTTGGTCATTTTATATGATGTGTGGAATTTCACAAGGATTCCAGAAAAATAAATTTCATAAACATTGGCTAAGTAAAATAAATCTAAAAATTCATGGACATTAACAAAATAGGAAGAATAAAGGGTGTGACTGCTCTGTAGTCCACGAATTTTTAAAAATTAAATACAAAGTCAATTGATCTAAAATTTGGAACAGAAGTTCCCTACTAGATTTGGAATCCTTGAGTGAGATTTCAAAATTTAACAAGACTTGTGGTGTCAAGAATTAATTTTTCAATTCCGGATAGAAGTCTGGAATTGAAAAATCGAACTCCTGCACTTGAAATGGAGTGGTGTTTAATGGTGTAAACAAGCAAACAATGAGTTTTAAATTGCACCACTCCACTTAATTAGGATATTTAAGATCCTTAAAGCCAAGTTTAATATTTTCTTGGTAGTTTTTAAGGGTAAATGTGACAAGAAAGGGAGAACCAACCTGAAATTCCGCGAGAAGACAAGATACTTCAAGCTTCTCAAACTTTCCTACTTTCTTTTTGCAATTGATTCCAGCACACACAAGAGAAAAGAGAGACAAGGGGATGAGATCCACTTCAAGTAGGAGAATTAATCAAGAAAAGCTATGCCTCCCCGGCAACGGCGCCAAAATGTGATACAAAAAATTACGTGATTTTTGAGATTGGGGTTTTAAGTCGCTGCAACACGTAAATCCATTTGCTTTTAAAATTTGTAACCTAGATAGGTGAGTATCGAGGGTCATCCAAGGAGCCAATATTTTGTGAAATTCAAGTCTCTTGCTCGGGAATGAAACTCAACTTTCTTGTTGTTCTTTTTAAATATATAATTTTTATGGATTTTTGAAATAATGCAATATGAATTTTTGAAGAGATTTTGAAACAACTAACACCTAATTCACTATACTACTACTAAGGTGTTAAGTAGAGAATCTACCTAAGCTCACTCTAGGCACGTGGAGGTCTAGAGTAATCAGGGAGAGGGAGTGAAAAGTGCTAGAACAAAAGCAAGCAAATGCGACAAAATTCCAAAGAAGGAAACTTTATAAGATGAGGAATTATTTTACACAAAAACCTAGTAGAGGAATGCTTCAAATACTAGAATTAAAAGTGCAAAAATAAAGTAAAAATAGTTATCCTCCAAAATGATGGTGAAGATGGCAAGGCTCTTACTCCAATTGCGACTTCTCCCGCAATCAAAAAGGGCTCATTCATCTCGCAAGGCTTCTCTATGTTGATGAACTCGTCTTAGCAAGCCCAAGGGGGGCGTGCTTGACTCCCCCAAGGTGGATGGAATTCCACCTTCAAAGGCTTCTCCCAAGGTGGAGTGGACAACCTTTGATTCCTCCTCCAAGGGTGGTAGTGTACCACCCTCAAATCCTCCACTTCCGAGGGTAGGCGTGTACCCTAGGTTGTCCTCCAATGCCTGGCAACCTTCCTTGGCTGGTGTGGGCACAACAGAGAAGAGAAGGGAAGGCACCAAGGGGACAGAGTATCCCCTTAATCTTCTTCTTCTTCTTCTCTTGACCTTCTATGTAGGAGGAAATATGGGTAGAAAATTGTAGCCAAGGGTGAAGATTTAATGGTGGTGGTAGGGGGTTTATATAGGAATGGTAGGGGGTTAAGGGTGGTTATAGGATGGACGGCTATGATGGGGGTTAGATGGTGGTTATAGGATCCTAGGGCTAGGGTTGTTGGCGGCAAAATGGAGGGGTACTTGATGGTTGGCGCCAACCTTAAGTGGTAGCTAGGGTTAAGGGTTTGGTTAGGTGTGTTGTAGGGTGGAGATGGAGTTGTATGGTGGTGGTTATGTGACGGAGGGTAGATATAGGGTGGCACCAAAGAGGAGGGATGCTAAGGTGGTGGAGTTAAGGGAGTTGGCACCACTTTAAGCAAGTTGAGGTGGAGAGTTAGGTGGCGTCACTAGATGGAGGGTTAAGATAGGTTGGGGGGTAATATGTAGGGGGTAGATGGGAGGAAGTGTTGGCGCCAAATGAAGGGGTGTAGGGGGTGATTTTTGGCGCCAACTAAGGTAGGGTTTAGGGTAGTTATGGAGGGTTAGGGTTGGCACCAAGTGTAGGCTTCTTGAAGGGGTTAGGTGGGTGGTTGATGAGACACTCATCATGGTCTCTAATTACCCCTAATTAACTAGTCCTCCTAGTTAATTAGTTAAGGTTATGAACATATATGGGTTAATTATAGAATAAGGGATATTTAGTAAATGACCTTTAAATAAGTTAAAAATGACATTTTATCATTCAATTAACATTATTAACAAATTAGATAATAATTGGACTCAAAATGTTGTTAATCATTCCCTTAATTAATAAGATAAGTAACTTAAACTTAATGTAAACCTAAGTATATAATAACTTAAGTAATTTTACTTAATCTAATAAATTAACCTAAAAAGGTCAAAAATGTAAATTCAAGGTGAAAACATAATATTAACCTTATTTAATAACATATATAAAAAGTTGAAAAGGATCTAAGTTAAAATAAACCTTCAAAACCTGAGTTTACATTGTGGTCGTTAAAATTCATTAAATCAGGTCCTTATTTCTCACACCGATCCTTAAGTTTTATTACATTTAAGTCCCTTTCCCTCTTCTTCTTCTTCAGCCGAATGAATGGCTGGCGACAGAGAGTCATGCCACCGATGATCACCTCCCTACCGACATCAACCTTCTCTGTCCAAGCTCTTGCAGCTTGCTCTCACCACCTCCTCTTCATCCACCGGTCTCGATTAACCGGAAATCCTATTTTTCAGTGGGAGATAACCTCACCGTCGTCGGAGATGACGACGGAGGTTAAGCTCCTCAAGCTCCTTCTTCGGCCAAACCTCACCATTCTCTTTGCCGCCAACTACTATAAATACCCCCTCACACCTCAGATTTTACTCAAGTTGGCTCCTTTCCCTCTTCTAACTCTGTAGCCGACTTCGATAGGCTATCCCTCTAAAACTCCGATGACTTTCCATTTCATTTTTTGACTTCCTCCATCCATTCTAATCAGCCAAGGAGATCCGCCATGGTCTTCCACATCTCTGACACAGGCACCGACCAAAGGAATCCTATGCTCCACCTCAAATCCGCCTGCCGGAGATCTTTCTTCCACCCTCTTATTTCATCGTCCACTATGAACCTTCGGCGGAACCCTATTGACCCCTTCATCCAGGTAACAGTAGATTACGAGTAGGAATAGGAGTAGGCTAGCTTAGTTAGGTACTTAGTTAGTTAGATTAGAGTAATTTTAGAATTTCAGTGTTCATCTTCTCCGACTCCGGCGAGCTCCTTGAGTTTGCCAGAGCTTTAATCTTGTCTTTTTAATTCACTGTACACCTTCCTTTAACCCTCACAATCATTTCTAAATCACTTAATTGTTTAATTGATCACCTAATCGCTTAATTCACATTTCACCTCCACCGACTACTATCACTGTCCATGGTGATAGTAATTGAGTTAATTCCACCTTCATAGGGTTCTTCATCATCTATTCATCACTTATGGACCCTAATCGACACTATAATACATATAAATATCACATATAAATTAAACTTCCAATCATAATTAAGCTCTTGAGCTCGCAGTCAATGGCAGCTTAGGAGTAGTTCAAATCCTAAATTAAATATATATATATGAATATAAACACTTGTTGACTTGTTTTAACCTCTCAATCGAGTGGTTAAACAAGTCCTGAGCTTAATTCAAATCAGATTTTTAAAGAAACGATTTCACTGTCAAATCTTACATTTAAAGAAATAATGAGGAATTAAATGTGATACTAAGGTTCATTGCAACCTCAGGATCCTTTTTAGATTAAAAATGGTAAGTTTAATCAATCTGTGTACACTTTTCACATTTTCTAGACTCACCGGAGCTCCAGCGAGCTCCGGCGAGTCAAATTTGCATTTCAGCCTCTAGAATTTGTTGAGAAGCTCCAGAATGATATAATGTGGATCATTGATTGTTTCAAAAATGTCTATTTAAGGATTAAATGACTGGAGCCAAAGAATGAAGTTCATCTTCTCCAACTCCGGCAGAGTTGGAGATGTCTGATAGAGAAATTTAAGAAGCATTTAAGGATCCCATTGCACTGAAGCTATTTAAACTCTTGGAATACTTTAACAACCTTCCATTGGTTCTGACAAACACACATCTTTTCAAGCTCAGGCGGCGAGCCTGAAACCCTAGGAATATGAGTCAAAACACCTACCTGAAGATCTGAATAAGTTCCTGAGGTTGGGAAGACTTTATTCAAGGCTTTGATTTCCTGTGAAGAAGCTTTCAATAGAAAGTCAATTTTTGTGCCTTCACAGTCAAACATGAGTTTGAAATTCTGAATCCGAGCATGATTTGATGAAATGAGAAGCTTAAATAGATTCCGAGATTCTGTTGGATTGTTCTAGAGAGATTTGACTAAGCTCAAACATGTATTTTGATAGGATTTTAGTTCCTGTCAGTTTGGGTTACTTTCGAACCCAAACTTACAGCAGGGCCATTTCGTTGTGTTTTAATTCTAAATTCTACCTAGATAAGTCTATTATAACCATTAGAATTAGTTTAAATCAATTAGAAACATTCTTAAGTGTCGGTTGCACATATCAAAGTCTGAAATTCAAACTCTGAAGCTTTCAGAGAACCTTCAACTTTCTGTACACTGTCTGAAGGTCTTCTGAACTTAGAGAATACTCCAGAAGATGCGGAATAATTTGTAGAACCTGTACATACCTTTAAATAAGAGAGAAAAGTCCATCTGGGGACTCTATGAAGTTAAAACCATTTCTAGGCGATAAATAACTGGTAGGAACACCTGATTTTATCTTTCAAATTGAAAAGGAAAACATCCTCTAATCCTTAAATTGACCCTTTAATTGTGTACATCAACCTTAGGGCTTTGTAACAAACTTTAAATCACTCGATTTGGAGCTCTGCGTAGGAAGTTATGATCGGTTGAAGTTGGGTCTGGAAGGGGCTAGATAGTGCCTCATCGTCAGATTCTGAGCGCGCGCATGGGGATAAAACGATTTTGTTACGTGAGCTCTTTGGTCGTCAGCGCTCGACGCACCGGTTACCGATCTGATTATCTGAGCATGTGCATGTGTGTGTACGAGCTTGTGTGCCTGCGGGTGTGAGCCCGAGTGGGCGTGAGAGAATGTGCCCTGGGAGGGCGAGGCCTGGGAGGCCGGCTGAGCCAGATTGGCTCAAGACTATGAACCGAAATGAAATAAACTGAAATCAAACCTAATTGAGATTAGGCGAGGACCGAGTAGGGTCTGGTCCTACCCTAGTCTCAAGGTGATGTGTATCATCGAAAGGACCTCGCTGCAAATAAAATAATTTTTGGTTAAAAAGTAAAATAACCCGGTTCAACTGAAGGACTTAAGGAAAAGAAGAGTCGATGGTTAAAAGGCTAAGTGTTGAGCTAAAGCCAATGGAAAGAAAGAACTGGCACGAAAGGAACTAAGAGAATAGGCACTAGGGGAAGAGAAGGCAGGAGAAGACTAAGGGAAAGAGAATAAGAGATAGGAAGAGAAGAAGGTAGGAAAAACAGATGAGAGGTAAGAAAGAGAGCTCAAGAGAGAGAAGAAAATAAAATAAAGAAAGAAGAAGCGAGTGGCTGAAGAAGTAAAGAAAGGATATTATTTTTCTTGCATCATTTTAAATACTTTTTGTTCTTAATTGTAAAAAGGCATTTTTTTAATAGAACTTTTATTGCCTTAATTGCTTTGAAATAAAATTGGAAAACTAACATGTCTACTTGTTAATAAAGTAGATCATTTGAGTAAATATGTTTTTCATATGGAATTTTGTATATTCTTTATAGTTTAAATATTTTGGCAAAATTCATGTTTTAAAATCAACCTAGTTATACCTCCTAAACTTATAAAAGAAAATAAAAGAAAATTGGTGAATGTAGAAATTATTATACCTCCCAGTGAACGACCTGGACTCAACCAGTAAAAATTTCTAAAATGTTAGGTTAATTCTACCCTATACTACATGACGGACACAATTTCAAGTTAACTTAAGTGACTTTTTCTACTCTTAATTAAGTGAAATTAGCTTAATTATTGAGTTGAGTGAAAGACACGCATCATTTTAATGGCGCCATTACCGGGGAGGTAATCCCTTAATTCACTAGAATTTAGTTGGATTAATTGTCTAATTAGGAGGTATTTTGTAAATATTTTTATTTGTATTAACTTTTGTTCTAATTAGTTGCATTTTCTTTTATTTTTATTTTTATTTTCTATCTTCTTTTCAGGTTTACCTTCACGGGTGATCTCAGGAGAAGGTGGGAAACCATTTTGCTATTTTTGTTTTTGTGAGCATTCCTTAATCTTCTATTTTGTTGCATTTAAAAAAAAAATAAAAAATAAAAATACATCTTTATCTGACTAGCAGCAGCGTATACATAGGCATACACTCTTAGGAGTGCATTATCTGCTAGTATTAATATGATCTGACTCGGGAATTTTTAAATTATTTTTCTCTCATCAGTGGGAAAACACGAGAAAATCCATGTAGATCCCTGTCCTTTGAGATTTAAAAAGACCACATATTTTTGTTTGAAAAGATATAAAAAGCAGTCATTGTAGTAGATTGATATATTTTTTAAAAAGATTAACTAAAAAGAGAGTAAAATTTGTGACTTAAATCTGATTGCAGAAATGCATGCAGGTTTTTATATCGCTATCGTCTATTGCATGCTATTGCGCACACAGTGCGATCACTAGAGTCACACGAGTCCATTTTTCTATCTCTCCTATTTGCACCCCTTAGGGCTTTGGTCAAAGATCAACAAGTCTGTCTCACTATTAGAGCCCCAGGGAGCCAGTAGTGAGCGGTCTCGATCCTAGACCTTAGACCTTTGAGCTTTAAGGTACGCACCTACGTAGACACAGATTAGGATGCGTATTTGGAATCTGTTACTCTATTTGTTGCGTCAAATTACTTTGCATATCTTAGGAATTTCTTCTTTCCTTTGAAAGAAGAGAAAAATCCACGCCTTTTGCACTGTTTTGCGGGTTTTTTTTGTGCTGTTGTTTTCTTATCGGTGGTGTGAGTGTGCCTTTGCATATTATTTTCCATTTATGGATGGGAGGCGACCCGTGCATCTGCCTCTTGCACCACCGTTGACAGGTGATCCTAGGCCAGTTGCAAATAAGCAACCAATGGTTTTCCCGTCTGATCCATCTACTTCTTTGGATCCAATGCAAAATCTTAATCCTGAGATCCCTTCTTCTTCTGGTCAGGGGGAGATGTCATCTTTTGATGTTCATGAGGCGCTCTTGAACCAGAACCTTAGGATGCTAGAGCAAACAAGACAAATTAATCTTTTAACAGCAACCTTAAATAATTTCCAGACTCTTCAAACCCGTCCTTCACCTCGACCTGAGGTGGGTTTTGAAAACCCTTATTTACTGATCCATCATCCAAGGCCTCTACTTAGGGATTATTATAACCCATCTAATGCACAAGTAGTGCCTAATGTTAGGATACCTATTGGGGAAAATGATCAAGAATTAAAGCTAAATATTATAGGTTTAATCCCCCACTTTCATGGATTTGCATCTGAGGATCCATTTCAACATATTGAAGATCTTAAAAATTTATCCCAAACTCTTGGTCCTCGAAATCAAAATAGGGAAATCCTACAAATGAAGATGTTCGCTTTTAGCCTTAAAGATAAAGCACCTTATTGGTATAGAACTATAGCAAGACCAATCTCAACTTGGGTTGAACTCGAATCTGCATTTTTGAAGAAATTCTTTCCTATTGGTTGAACCAATGCTTTAAGGCGAGCTATGATAGCGATTTCACGCGGTTTGCTAAAATACGTCGTTGTAACGAGTAAAACCGATCAACTCTTAAATTTATAATCCTAGATAGGGAAGTATCTAGGGTCATCCAAGGAGGCAATATGGTTGCAAAATTGATTCTCTTACTTGGAATAAATCTCAACTTTCTTTTTTTTGGTAATTTTCAATATACCATTTTTTTTATTTTTGAACTAAGGCAACATGCGAACGGATGGCGGGAAAAGTGTTTACACTTCCAATTAAGTAAGCAACTCTAAAGTAGCAAGTAGAGCCTCTCCCTAAGCTCACTCTAGGCAAGTGGAAACCTAGAATAATTAGGGAGAGGAAGTGAAGAATGCTGAAAATAAGCAAATAGAAATGCAAACAAGATATGCGAAGAAGGCAACTAGATAATTGATAAAGTGTTTAACAAAAATGCCTAGTAGAGGAATGCTTCTACTACTAGATAATTGAAGTAAAAGAAAACACAAATCCTCTAAATAGATGGTGAAGAAGAGGGCTTCTTGCTCCAAGGTTGGTGGCTCCCAAGCTTGAAAAGAATCCTTCAACTCCTTCCTTGCAGAACTCCGCCAAGGTGATGACCTCCAAGGCAAGCCCTAAGGGGGCGTGCCCTAAGTTTCTCTCCAAGGGTGGACGTCCACCCTAAGCTTTTCTCCTTTGCCTGGCCGTCCTCCTTGAAGTGGGAGAGTCCTCCTCCTTGGCGTGGCTCAAGTTGAAGAGAGTGGGGAGAAGAAGGCACCAAAAGGGCTGGTGATGTGCCCCTTTAATCTCCTTCTCTACTCCTTCTTCTTGGCCGTAGGTATAGGTGGTTTAGGTAGAAAATATACTAAGGGAGGATGGGAATTATGTGGTGGTAGGGTAGGGTATTTATAGGATGGGAAGGGGGGTGGTTATGGTGTTTTCTTGGAGGGAAATGAAGGGGTGCTTGGTTATTTTTGGAGGGAAAAATGGGAGGGAAATGAAGAGGTGCCTTGGTTTTCCCTCCAAAAATACCTTCTAGAAGGCAATTTTGGAGGGAAAAAATGGAGGGTGGAGATGGGCTTTGATGGTGGATGTAGGGTGGTGATGGAAGGGATAGTTGGCACCAAAATAAAGTAGGAGTAGGTGATCTTTTTGCTGGAGCTTAGGTAGTAGGGTAATAGGTTTTGGTGCCATGGAGGTGGACTAGCTAAGTTAAGCAGCTTAGCTAGCTTAGCTAGTAGGGAGTAGAGTTGGAGGCATTTGGAGCTAGGGTTTTCAGGGAGGAGCTGCGGAGAAGAAGTCTGGAGTTGGAGCTGGAGCTGGCTGCTGCTGAAGAGGCTGGCATGGGGCTACTTTAGCTGGCTTAGCTTGCTAGTTCTTTGCTAGTTGCTAAGCCAAGCTAAAGTGAGCTAGCTTCTACCAAAATGAGCTGAGGTGAGCTAGGTCTGGTGCTCCCGGGGAGAATCAAGCTGGTTGAGGCAGCTAAGGTAGCTTAGCTCAACTGAGTTGAGCTAAGCTGAGTCCCCGGGAGCTGGACTTGAGCTTCCTGAGCTGGGATGAGTTCTTCTTCAGCTGGATGGAGCTGAGTGGAGCTGGATGTAGCTGGATCTGAGCTGGGGTGAACTCCTGTCAACTTAGCTGAGCTAGCTAGAGCTCCCTGTGGACTAGTGGGAGCTGAGATGAGCTAGACTCAGCTAAGTTGAGCTGGATCTGAGCTGACTTGAGCTAGGGTGAGCTAAGGTGAACTCTCTTGAGCTGGCATCCAGCTGAGATTAGCTGAATGGAGCTAGGATGAGCTAACCCTAGTTCAAGTAAGCTAGGTTCCAGCTGCGGTGAGCTGGATTAGGTTGAGTTCCAGCTAGTCTAGGCTTCTTCTTCACCATTTGCCTTCTTGAGTGCTAGGGTTTTACGGATCTATATATCTGTACATCCCTAACACTCACAAAAACATATTAAAAAGATAATAAAAAATGCAATGCATGCCTAACCTATTTAATGCCTAAATGCAGCCCAAAAACCCGTTTGCGGAGTAAAATCCTAAGAGCTAGGTTTGTTTTAATGCATAAGAATGATGATAAACTGACGTTTATCAAGCTATTACTACTTTCAATCAAAATCAAGGAGAACCAATTCATGAAGCATGGGAACGTTTTCATGAATTGCAAAGGAAATGCCCACATCATGACATCCCTCATTGGCAACTCATGCATATCTTTTATTATGGTTTATAAGAGGGCATTCGCAATCTAGTCGATGCCTCTTGTGGAGGGAATTTTCTAAATCGCAATGCAGGATCCGCTTCAGAATTATTTGAAGGATGGCAGAAAACTCGATCAATAACACATCAATGTCGCAATTTACGTGGGGAACGAACACAAATCATCAAAATCCGCATAAGGGCATTCACGAGATTGGTAATCCGTCCAGTTCAAAGGATTTAGAGATTATTGCAGAAAAACTGGACAAAGTCGATATCGTAGCAAAGCATCTCGACGAGGTTAGAAACACAATGAAGACTCTTACGCCTCTACTTGCTACGAATCCTGCGTATTCACCTGTTTCGCAAATTCCCACGGGGAGGGAATTTGTGAATAATCTAAATTCTAGAGATCCATCTCCCTTGGGTTTTCTATCTACTCCTTCACTAACCCAAGGAGGGACCATTGTCCCACAATCTTACCTGCCCTTTTTCCCACCCATTTCTATTGCAGAAAACATGCCGTATCTTTTAGGTTTACACGCCATCCAGGAAAATATTGCAAGACTAAACCCTTATTCAAATTCCTATAATCCTGGATGGAGAAGCCACCCAAATTTTTCTTGGGCTGATCCAAATCAAAATCAAAGTCCAAATTATCCAAATCAGACCCATTTTAATCCACCTCCATTGCCTCCTCAGCAATCAGATTTAAGACCTAGCCCAATGAGTATGCAGAATTACTCTATGCCTATTAGAGATACACAGCTAGACCAAATTTTAAGAGCTATGTCAGAGAGTCAGCGACAAAATGCTAAAGCTCTCGCTGAGATCCATAGGCAATGTAAGGTAGAGTTGGCTGATTTACGAAATCAGATCACGCTTTTGGCTGAGTCTCGTCAGCCAGGTACTCTTCCATCTCAGCCAATTCCGAATCCTAGGAATCTGCTAAATCCTAGGCAAAATCAAGGCCAAGTCCATTTCCTTAATCAGGCCTTTGATTCTAATCATAACCCATCCTCTATACTACCTGAAAATAATCCATCAAACTCACATTAGCAACCTATTTTTTGTCAAAATGACCCACCTATTATTAAGAATCAAAACTGATTTTGCTGATCTTCTGAACTTGGTGGAATCATCTTTTATAAATTGCCTTAATCTTAAACATTCTACATCTCAACCTAAATCTGATCTAATCTTCACAATATTCACTCTGATCTTTCTGAGATTTTTTACGAGAATCTGATTTTGGGTTCTACGAGATCTATTCTAGGCAATTTCAGGACGAGTTTTGATCCGGTGGTTTTTAATCTATTTTTCTATTTTTGATCTAATTCTTTCATAACTCCTCTATTTTTACCATATACATACTCTTTTTAGGAGTTCTTTACTAGGGTTTACGCCTAGATGAAGGCGTAAAACTTAGCATTTGTACATAACTGTTTCTTGTTTTCATCTTTTTTGATTTGCTTCTACACTTACTTTAAAATTTCACTTCATATCATATTGATTACCTTCATTTAGTTTGACTGACCACTCTGACCTTTGGTCAGACTTGAAATCGTCTTTACAGAGATTTTTAATCTCCTCTATTCGACTCCTTCCATCACCCTATACTAAATGAAGTGTAATATATTTTCACCCTTCTTACAATGAGGACATTGTAAAAGTTTGGCTTGGGGGGTGTTGAAGTGAAATTTTCACTTTAAGTGTTGGTTAAAAAATAAAAACACATAAAAATTAAATGTCCTTGAAATTTAAAAAAAATAAAAATCTAAAAATGATACAAATATGAAAAAATAAAAAATTTCATAAAAATTTGAAAATTTCTTTGAAAAAAGTTGTAAAAATTGAAAAATCATATATACATAAAAATAAAAATATATAAATACAAATATTTGAAAAATAAAATTCAAAAAAATAATAAGAGGGGAATATTCATTTTTAATAAAGAAGGAAAGAAGAAGAATATATATATATTATAATTAAGAGCTTAATTTTCTTTTAGGTCAGAAGTTTAAAATGTATATAGTATATATATATTGAATATTTAAAAGCATTCAATTCTTAGTTAGATTTTTACTTTAAACATTTTGTAAAAGCACACTTTTGTGCTTAAAATTTTTAAAACAAGATTTTATTTGAATTAGGAATCTTTTAAATCTTTTAAAGATTTGTTTTTCTATTCTTACTTTGAATTAAGAAACTAAGTGTGTTAAGATTTAAACTTAAGTTTGGGAATTGAATTATAACTTTTTAATCAATTAGATTAAGTAATCCTTTTACTTTTTGAAAAATTAGATTTTATCATAAAGTTAAGTAAAAAGGCCAGATATTCAGAGTTAATTAAATAGAGAGTTGGTAGAATTTTAGTTTAGAAAACTTACAAGCTAGAGATAAATAACTAGACTTAGTAAATTTTGTCTTGACGGATCCTATAGGAGGAAACTAAGAATTTGAAAAACCAGAGAGTAAAGGGCTTTATTGTCCAAGCTCTGGCTTGAGAGCTAAGTAACCTAAACATCTAAATTCACACACATAGAATTGTGTTGTTGGCATCTGAGACTGTGGAAACACAGAGGTTAAGAGATCAGTTTTGAATTCTCTTTAGTCCAAGGATTTTCGCAGGGCAGTTCTTGAAAGGGTGAAGGATGTGCCACTCACCTAGAAAAAGGATTTGGAGAATAAAGTTAGTAAGAAAAATGAGAAGGGAGAAAAGAAAAAGAAAATAATAAATAAAACACCCTGCAGTTAAGTGTCTTGCTAAAAAATGGGTACTTATGCAATTTTCCATAAATAAATAAAAGCATCTCGTTACAAATGGATG
The DNA here is from genome assembly GCA_037157565.1 of Thalassia testudinum. Classification (NCBI taxonomy): domain Eukaryota; kingdom Viridiplantae; phylum Streptophyta; class Magnoliopsida; order Alismatales; family Hydrocharitaceae; genus Thalassia; species Thalassia testudinum. The sequence goes on from JAZHRO010000063.1 coordinate 140,345,276, forward strand.
CTACCCTTCCTTCCATCAAATAAAAAGAACACCTCGGTACAAATGGGTGTTCTAACCTATAGAAAAAGAGAAAAAAAATTGGAGAAAAAATATTAGGAATAAGAGACCTAGTGGTCCACCGGGGAGATATACACAAAAAGTGTTGACGTCGGGATAAAAAACTGGTGAGGAGAAAGCAACCAAACCTGAGTAAGGCCAAGCCAAAGGCTTGAATTGGAATAATTGGGATTGGAAAATGATGTCTTAAGATCTGGATTTTTGCAACTTTGTATGTCTTTCGGAGAATTCTCTTCACTAGCCACAGATGTTTTAAAATCATAGCTACTGAACCTTGGTATTGGGCAATGAAGCCTAAGAAATTGGGTTTTGAAGATTTTAAGTTGAGACCTAAAGGAGAAGAATTGACATAGTCCTAGGTCTAGAAGTTATTCTTTAGTGTTGTAGGCTAGTAAATTAGAGTTTTACTACTCTAAGTCCGATTAATAATGAGTATCAGGTTAATTTGCTTAAACTTATATTGATAAAAGTCAAATATCATAAACAAGGGATTAACTTAAATCTATTTGAATTTTTGAGTTAAAATTTAATTCTCAATTCTTAAGTTTTGTTTTCTTAAAATACTTTGTATTCTAATTTGAGTTAAGAATAGTTACAAAGATTAAAGAGATTTTTGAAGAATTCTAATTCAGAGTAAATTTTTTTTTTACAAATTATTTTAAGTGTGTTTTCAAAATGTTATAAGTATAAGTCTAAGTAATAAAATTTTCACATATGCTCTATACATTAATCATTTATATTAAACTTTAAAAAATTCCTGACCTAAGCTTTCCTCTAGATAGTTACTACTTATAATAATTTAAACCCAACTACTTTAAATCATCATAGTCTTAGTTAATTTTGCTAGGGACTAGGAAAACTTTTGTTTGGGGGTATGATGAGACACTCATCATGATCTCTAATTACCCTAATTAACTAGTCTTCCTAGTTAATTAGCTAAGGTTATGAACATATAAGGGTCAATTATAGAATAAGGGATATTTAGTAAAGAACCTTTAAATAAGTTAAAAATGACATTTTATCATTCAATTAACATTATTAACAATTTAGATAATAATTGGACCCAAAATTTTGTTAATCATTCCCTTAATTAATAAGATAAGTAACTTAAACTTAATGTAAACCTAAGTATATAATAACTTAAGTAATTTTACTTAATCTAATAAATTAACCAAAAAAGGTCAAAAATGTAAATTCAAGGTGAAAACATGATATTTACCTTATTTACTAACATATATAAAAAGTTGAAAAAGATGTAAGTTAAAATAAACCTTCAAAACCTGAGTTTACATTTTGGTCCTTAAAATTTATTACAATTGGGTCCTTATTTCTCACACAGGTCCTTAAGTTTTATTACATTTAAGTCCCTTTCCCTCTTCTTCTTCTTCAGCTGATTGAACGGCTGGCGGCAGAGAGTCATGCCACCGCATGATCACCTCCCTGCCGACATCAACCTTCTTTGTCCAAGCTCTTGCAGCTTGCGCTCACCACCTCCTCTTCATCCACCGGTCTGGATTAACCGAAAATCCTATTTTTTAGTGGGAGATAACCTCACTGTCATCGGAGACGAAGACGGAGGTTAAGCTCCTCAAGCTCCTTCTTTGGCCAGACCCCTCCATTCTCTTCGCCGCCAACTACTATAAATACCCCCTCACACCTCAGATTTTACTCAAGTTGGCTCCCTTCCCTCTTCTAACACTGTAGCTGACTTCAATAGGCTATTCATCCAAAACTCCGGTGACTTCCTCCATCCATTTTGTTCAGCTGAGGAGATCCGCCCATCAGAGATCTTTCTTCCACCCTCTGATTTCGTCGTCCGCTATGAACCTTCGACGAAACCCTATTGACCCCTTCATCCAGGTAATAGCAGATTAGGAGTAGGAGTAGGAGTAGGCTAGCTTAGTTAGGTAGTTAGTTAGTTAGATTAGAGTAATTTTAGAATTTCAGTGTTCATCTTCTCCGGCTCCGGCAAGCTCCTTGAGTTTGCCAGAGTGTTAATCTTGTCATTTTAATTCACTGTACACCTTCCTTTAACCCTCACAATCATTTCTAAATCACTTAATTGTTTAATTGATCACCTAATCGCCTAATTCACATTTCACCTCCACCATCTACTATCACTATCCATGGTGACAGTAATCAAGTTAATTCCACCTTCATAGGGTTCTTCATCATCTATTCATCACTTATGGACCCTAATCGACACTATAATACATATAAATATCACATATAAATTAAATGCCCAATCTTAATTAAGCTCCTGAGCTCGCTGTCAATGCTTGCTCAGGAGCAGTTCAAATCCTAAATTAAATATATATTTATGAATATAAGCACTTGTTGAATTATTTTAACCTCTCAATTGAGTGGTTGAACAAGTCCTGAGCTTAATTCAAATTAGATTTTTAAAGAAATGATTTCACTGTTAAATCTTACATTTAAAGAAATAATGAGGAATTAAATGTGATACTGAGGTTCCTTGCAACCTCAGGATCCTTTTTAGATTAAAAATGGCAAGTTTAATCAATCTGCGTACACTTTTCACATTTTCTAGACTCACTGGAGCTCCGACGAGCTCCGATGAGTCAAATTTGTATTTCAGCCTCTAGAATTTGTTGAGAAGCTCCAGAATGATATAATGTGGATCACTGCTTATTTTAAAAATGTCTATTTAAGGATTAAATGACTAGAGCCAAAGAATGAAGTTCATCTTCTCTAACTCCGACGGAGTTGGAGAAGTCTGACAGAGAAATTTAAGAAGCATTTAAGGATCCTAGAAACTCTTGGAATACTGTAACAACCTTCCATTGGCTCTGACGAACACACATCTTTTCAAGGTCAGGTGGCGAGCCTGAAACCCTAGGAATATGAGTCAGAACACCTACCTGAAGATCTGAACAAGTTCCTAAGGTTAGGAAGACTTTATTCAAGGCTTTGATTTCCTGTGAAGAAGCTTTCAATAGAAAGTCAATTTTTGTGCCTTCACAGTCAAACATGAGTTTGAAATTCTGAATCCGAGCATGATTTGATGAAATGAGAAGCTTAAACAGATTCCGAGATTCTGTTGGATTGTTCTAGAGAGATTTGACTAAGCTCAAACATGTATTTTGATAGGATTTTAGTTCCTGTCAGTTTGGGTTACTTTCGAACCCAAACTTACAGCAGTGCCATTGCGTTGAGTTTTAATTCTAAATCCTACCTAGATAAGTCTATTATAACCCTTAGAATTAGTTTAAATCAATTAGAAACATTCTTAAGTGTCTGTTGCACATATCAAAGTCTAAAATTCAAACTCTGAAGCTTTCAGAGAAGCTTCAACTTTCTATACACTGTGTGAAGGTCTTTTGAACTTAGAGACTACTCCAGCAGATGCTGAATAATTTGTAGAACCTGTACAGACCTTTAAATAAGAGGGAAAAGTCCATCTGGGGACTCTGTGAAGTTGAAACCATTTCCAAGCGATAAATAACCTGTAGGAACCCCTGATTTTATCTTTCTAATTGAAGAGGAAAACATCCTATAATCCTTAAATTGACCCTGTAATTGTGTACATCAACCTTAGGGCTTTCTAACAAACTTTAAATCACTCAATTTGGAGCTCTGGGTAGGAAGTTATGATCGGTTGAAGTTGGGTCTGGAAGGGGCTAGATAGTGCCACATCGTCAGATTCTGAGCACGCGCATGGGGATAAAACGATTTTGTTACATGAGCTCTTTGGTCGTCAGCGCTCGACGCACCGATTATCGATCTGATTATCTAAGCATGTGCATGTGCGTGTACGGGCTTGTGTGCCTGCGAGTGTGCGCCCGAGTGGGCGTGAGAGAATGTGCCCTGGGAGGGCGAGGCCTAGGAGGCCGGCTGAGCCGGATTGGCTCAAGATTATGAGCCGAAATGAAATAAATCGAAATCAAACCTAATTGAGATTAGGCGAGGACCGAGTAGGGTCTGGCCCCACCCTGGTCTCAAGGTGATGTGTATCCTCGAAAGGACCTCGCTGCAAATAAAATAATTTTTGGTTAAAAAGTAAGAAAACCCAGTTCAGCTGAAGGACTTAAGGAAAAGAAGAGTCGAAGGTTAAAATGCTAAGTGTTGAGCTGAAGGCAATGGAAAGAAAGAACATGCACGAAACGAACTAAGAGAATAGGCACTAGGGGAAGAGAAGGCAGGAGAAGACTAAGGGAAAGAGAATAAGAGACAGGAAGAGAAGAAGGTAGGAACAGCAGAAGAGACGTAAGAAAGAGAGCTCAAGAGAGAGAAGAAAATAAAATAAAGAAAGAAGGGAGAGGCTGAAGAAGTAAAGAAAGGATATTATTTTTCTTGCATCATTTTAATTACTTTTTGTTCTTAATTGTAAAAGGGCATTGTTTTAATAGAACTTTTATTGCCTTAATTGCTTTGAAATAAAATTGGAAAACTAACATGTCTATTTGTTAATAAAGTAGATCATTTGAGTAAATATGTTTTGCATATGGAATTTTGTATATTCTTTATAGTTTAAATATTTTTGCAAAATTCATGTTTTAAAATCAACCTAGTTATACCTCCTAAACTTATAAAAGAAAATTGGTGAATATAGAAATTATTATACCTCCCAGTGAATGACCTGGACTCAAACAGTAAAAATTTCTAAAATGTTAGGTTAATTCGACCCTATACTACACAACCGACATAATTTTGAGTTAACCTAAGTGACTTTTTTCTACTCTTAATTAAGTAAAATTAGCTTAATTACTTAGTTGAGTGAAAGACACATCAGTGGTAGGGATGGCTTTAGGTGGTGATGTGTAGGGTTAGGATTTAAGGGGAAGTTGGCGCCAAACTGACAGGGTGCATGTGGTGTTTTTGGCGCCAACTTGAAGGGGTGTGAGTGGTGGTGGTTGGTGTGGGTTGGTGCCAAGGATATGTTGGGTTAGGGTTAAGGGTTGAAGAGTGGATGGCCATGGAGATTTTTGGTGGATTAGAGTTTAGCTAAGCTAGCTAAGCTAGATTAGCTAGTAGAGTAGAGCTAGAGGAGCTAGAGTTTCATGGAAGAGAGCTGAGGAAGAGTATTCTAGAGCTGGTATCAAGTACTCTAGAGCTAGGGTTGCTAAGGTAGCTTCAAGGGGAGCTCAACTACTGAGCTTAGCTACTTAGTTCTTATGCAAGTAGCCATGCTTAGGTAGTTGAGCTAGCCCTAACCTAGCTGGAGCTAGGTTGAGCTAGAACTACCTCTTATGAGAACTCTAGAGCTAGCTAAGCTACTAGTTGATAAGTGGTAGCTTAGCTAGCTTAGAGTCTAGCTATTGTGAGCTGGCTGGAGCTGAGGTGAGCTGAGCTTGAGCTGAGGTGGACTCAAGTCAACTCAGTTGAGCTAGCTAGAGCTCCCAGTGAACTGGTGGGAGCTGAGATGAGCTAGACTCAGCTGAGTTGAGCTGAATCTAAGCTGACCTGAGCTAGGGTGAGCTAAGATGAGCTCTCTTAAGCTACCATTCAGCTAAGATGACCTGAATGGAGCTGTTTGGAGTTAACCCTAGTCCAAGGTAGTTGGTATCTAGCCATGATGAGCTAGAATTAGCTGAGCCCTAGCCTGATTGAGCTTCCTCTTCAATAGTTGCCTTCCCGAATGCTAGGGTTCTGGGGATCTGACTCTCTACTTATCCCTAACAATCCAAGAAACATATTAAAAATAAAATTACAAATGCAATGCATACCTAACCTATTTTATACCTAAATGCAATCTAAAAAAATCGCTTGCGGAGAAAATCTTAAGAGCTTGGTTTGTTTTAATGCATAAGAATGATGATAAACTGGTGTTTATCACTAACTAATGGAGAAGATGGAAACTATGTGGTGGTAGGGTAGGGTATTTATAGGATGGGAAGAGGGGTGGTTATGGTATTTTTTAGAGGGAAATGAAGGGGTGCTTGGATATTTTTGAATGAAAAAATGGGAGGGAAATGAAGAGGTGCATTGGCTTTCCCTAGAAAAATACCTTCTAGAAGGTGTTGAATTTGGAGGGAAAAAATGGAGGGTGGAGATGGGTTGAAGGGGTAGGTGTAGGGTTGGATTTCAAGGGTTTTGGATGGAAAAAGTTGGTGCCATTTCTAGGTGATTTTGGAGGGAATTTGGTGGTGTGTTTTGGAGGTAGGGAGGGGTGAAGGGATGTGTAGGGTTGGCCCCAAGATTGAGGTGGAGTGCTGATAGCTTAGGTGGACTTAGGTAAGGTTAGTTGGTGGAGCTTGTTAGGTGGGTTTTAGGGTTAAGTTTTGGAGGCCAAGGAAGTGGTTAGCTATGCTAAGCTAGCTTAGGTAGTAGGGAGTAGGGGATAGAGGTAGAGGGAGATAGGGTTTTGAGAGAGAAGAGCTGGAGGAAGTAGTCTTGAGCTGCACTAGAGCTAGTGCTACTGAAGAGAATTGTAGGGAGCTACCTTAGCTAGCTTAGCTTGCTAATTCTTTTGCTAGCTGCTAAGCCAAGCTAAGATGAGCTGGCTTCTGCTGAAGTGCACTGAGGTGAGTTGGGTCAGGTCTTCCTGGAGTATACCTAGCTAGTTGGAGTAGCTAGCTTAGGTCAAGTAGCTTAGCTCAACTAAGTTAAGCTAAGTTAAGCCACCAGGAGCTAAACTTGAGCTAGCTTGAGCTGTTTGATGACTTTTTCAGCTGACCAGGTCTAGCTAGTAGCTAGTCCTAGTCAGGTTGAGCTGCAGTGAACTGTTCTGAGCTGGAGGAGTTGGAATGGAGCTAGGATCAACTGTCTTGAGCTAATTTGAGCTACCATCTAGCTAAGGTGAGCTGAATGGTGCTAAGGTAAACTAGCTAGAGCTACCATTCAGCTTAGATGGGCTGAATGGAGCTAAAGATAAGTTGATTCAACTAGAATGAACTGGGATCTAGTTGGGATCCAGGTAAAATGAGCTTCTTCTTCATCTTTTGCCTTCTTGAGTGCCAAGGTATGCGAAATCTGACTTTCAATCTATCCCTGACACTCAAGTAAACTTATCAAAAATACAACTAAAATGCAATGCATGCCTATCCTAGTTAAATGCCTAAATGCAGCCCGAAAACCCATTTGCGAAGTTAAAACCCTAAGAGCTAGCTCTATTTTAAGGAATAAGAATGATAATAAACTAGTGTTTATCATATCCCCATGCTTATCTTTTGCTAGTCTCTTAGCAAAACTATTTTCACAAAATGGACCCTAAGAGCTAGATCTATTTTAAGGTATAAGAATGATAATAAACTGGTGTTTATCACACCCTCATGTTTATCTTTTGCTAGTCTCTTAGCAAAACTATTTTCACAAAATGGATTTTTGGGAAAACTAATTTTTTTACTTTTGAGGGGAAGAAGATTATGAGAGTTTGGTTGATTAAAAACATGAAAGGCATGGGATTTGTTATAAATAAAACATCGGGATTCGTCTTTAGATCCAAAAATTAGATGAATCGGGATCAGTATATCCTTGAAAATTTCACAAATTAACTCATTGTTAATTCAACTGACCTGAACCATTTTGTGGTTAGGATTTCCTTAGCTCTTGAATTTGACTAACATCTTGCATAATCCTTTAAAACCTTGTGTCGGTACTTTGTGAATGCCAACATTTATAAGGATGTTTATAAGGTCATGTTTTTTATTTTTTTATTTTTTTCTCCCCTATGCTTATCCCTAGCTTAATCCAATAACAAATGTGTCGAGATCATCATTCCCATTACCAATCCTCGAGGGGGCTCTGGTGCCAACACTTCGAGATGGTACTATCCAAGACACCACCTAGGATCTCACAACCCCAAAACACAATGCAGTGTAAAGGGGCACTCGAAGCAAACTCAAGCTCTTGCTCCGACGCTATGGGTAAATCACCATCCAAGACACTTGAGTTGCAAAAGTGTGCCTTAATGCCCAGTCTAAACATATGAAATATAGATATATAGCAGTGCCAAGGCGATAACATGTTGACATCGCATCTTCAAAGGAGGCATTTTCCTCCTCAACATTAGGAACTCAAACCAATGATCTGCTTTGGATTTCACTGAGACTAAACAAGGGGCTTTTCTAATTTTTGTAATTTGTTTTTAAGTGTCAGCTGTGTGTGAATTTTGACACAAGAAATTTTTTGCAAGAGATGCAAGTTTTGGGTCAGAAACTAAGCCAAGTAATTTCCAAGTCACAAAAATAGATCAATTCACCTAAATCATCATGAGTTCAGGTAGAATTAAGAGGAAGATACTTGATCTAGTCTAAAAATAGACCCAAAGATTCTAACAATCAGATCCATATCCTTATTCCTAGTTTATTAAAGATTAAATCCCACTGTGCCTTAAAATGAATCTTTCAACCTTAGTCCCACTTTTCAAAATTTTCTTCAAAGAGTTTTACGATTTCTATAATGACATGAATGTGAAAGAAAAGTTGCATATTTTTATGTTTTGAAAATCCAGAATCAATCTTTAAAATTTGAAAACACCCTCCCATGCTTCTGATGTGCAATGTCCTCATGCATTAGGAGGGAAAAGAGATCACCTTAGTGAGAGCTGGTCGATTTCAGGATGGCAAAAACCTGGGAAAAGAAAAGAAAAAGAAGAAACATGAAAAGGATGGGTTACCTTCCATCTAGTGTTATCTTTTCCCACCATTCAGCCAAATGTGAAGTGATGCACAAAAGATGGGCAGTCATGTAGATAATTCAACAATTGAATGTCCTCAAGAAAGGCATCTTCCTCAGAATCCCATAAAGGATGATTGGTAAAGATATAGGGATCAAAATGTAATAGAAAATGGAAGAATGACCAGAATCAGGTGGTAGGTCCAATGAAAGGGAGTGTGAGAGAAGTCACTGTGATGAAGGTTGGGATGAAGTTAGTGTGGATGGTTTTGGTGATAAATCAGGAAGATTAAAAGAGTAAAAGTCAAGTCGTAGTTGATCTGAAACATCTTGGACCACAAAATCATATTTAGAATATGAATCAATAAAATCTAGATTAATGGTGGTCAAAGGAGAGTAGGAATTGATCAAAATAGATTTCTCAATTACTGCTTCCATTTTATTATCAGGGTCTTTAAAAAATTCATAATCAATGGACTTCTTGGAAGCTTGGAAAATATCTAATGAGAAAGTCTAGTTACCGTAATTTATATCCATTTTCTTGGAATGACATTTAATATTAGCTTTTGCTGTAATCAGAAAAGGTCTTCCAAGGATGGTAGGGACATTAGTGAGAGACTATTGAACGTACGAATTGCTACGCTAACATGTTTGGTTTTAAAACCTTGTCGTTGTAGCTTGAAAGTGAAGAACTCGTGTTCAACAAATAAAATTTATACCGAAATTGAAATTTCAGGTCGAACATAGGGAGGCTACGTTGATCTATATTCGCAATTATACTTTTTTTTAGAATTTTTCTTGAAAAGCGAGGTGATGTAATTACAATGAAGCTATTACAATAATCAGACTAAAAGGAAAAGAGAGAGAGAGAGAAAACATGCATTCAATATTTCAAAATGTTTATACAATAAAACCAAATAAGAATTACACTAGAATGCGGGAAATCAGCTACACTAGAAAGCAGGAAAAATTCTACACTAGAAAGCTGTAAAGAAGAATGGGAGAGAGAAGTTATCCTCCTCGACGATCGCTTGGAGGATGAGCCGGATGGGACAACGCCTGGACGAAGGAGGACAGAGCAGGATGAAGGTGGACGAAGCAGAAGAACGGGAACAGGGTAGCACGTCATCGTCGTCGCAGGATCCACTTCTGAATGGGGACGAAAATGTTGACTTTATCTCCCAAGGAGCATCCTAGGTGTGGGACAAGCTTCTCTTGAGCTTTGGAGAGGTAGAGAAGAGAAGGAAGGGATGAAAATTTCATGTGGAGGGGGTCTCCTTTTATAGTTGCAAGGAGTGACGGCAATTTGGTCATTTAAATCTCAAAACATTAAATAAGGGGTCTTTAGTGACGGATAAAACCGTCGCTAAAGCCCCATCATGGGCGTAGTGGGTGCTGCCCGCGCGGCTACTTGCTTTCACGTGCGCTCAAAGCACGCTCACGTTCGCTGAATCTCAACCATCCGATCGCGAGATCGGACGGCTTAAGTTGCGCCTTCCTTGCTCCTCAACGCGCGCTGCCCGCGTATGATCCTGCGTGAGGCACGGGCGTGCGATAGCGCGTGGGCGCTATCGAGCACCTGCAGCCACCTGATCGAGATCTGATGCTCGCCCGTGCCTGCTCTTCCACACCTTTCGCCCTCTCACACGATTCGATCGCACGTTGCCTGCTCACGATAACACTCTCGCCTGCTGCGCTGTGAAGCGTCGATGGGCGCGAGGATGTTTTAAGGCGTGCGTATCCATAGCCGTTGGATCGAGATCCAATGGCCCAAATCATGTGCCAAATCTTCTTTAAAAAAGCAGTAGTGGTCTTGAGGGCCGGTTGGACGGCTGAGATGGCACCACATGGTGCCATCTTGACCGTCCATCTTCTGGATGTTGTAGATGGTGCCATGGGTGTCGGATTGAGTGGATTTTAGTGCCGTTAGGCTGCGATCATTGATCCGAATCCATCCGTGCGATTGGATTTGTCGTTTGAAGTGCATATTTACACCATCTTAGCCCTTGATCTTCTAGGGTTCCCCGATCACTATCTGATGCTATAGATGTTTGATTAGGGTGATCTTGGAGTCGTTGAACTCCAATTGTCACCCTGATCACATTTGTATGGTTGGATCTTCGATCCGAGGCCCCAATAAAAAGTTTGCCTTGTCCAAGCACATAAAAGGAGACAATTAACCTCCATTTTATTCAAACTACTCTAAATGCATGATGATGCATGTTATGCAATATTTATAGCATTTAATGCAATCCTATGTTTAAGAACATGCATAAATAGACATCTTAAGTAGTGTAAATGTGTTTACATCATACCTCCATGCCTATCTTTTGCTAGTCCCTAGCAAAAACTATATGCTATTTATAAAAGAATTAGGTTGGATTATTTGGGCTTGAGATTATTTTTAGTCATTAAGAAAATGTCTACTTAGGATCTGAACTTTCAAAGACACAATAGTGCTCGAGTATCTACCAAAGTGCAGACCTCCTCAAGCCCTCGCCTTATTCAAAGAAAATTTTCTTTTTCTCTTTTTCCTCTTTTCTAATTTTTTTGGATTTTCAAGTTTTAGGGTTTAAGAGTGGCTTTCCACGGCCATTCAACTCAACCAAGATTTGATGAGAACCCTAAGTTTTAAGCATCTTATTGTGAATGTGATAGACTTGTTGACTGGCAGTTAAAACAAACTTCGGATTTCTACGCCTCTACGTGACCTAAAAAAAAGAATTCTACCTAAAGGTGCATCTCTACAACTGGTAGCTTTCCCCCTACTTTTATTTTTTTACAGGGACAACAAAAGGGTGAATCCAGTGTCTATCTCCCTAGTTTATTCTACTTCTCCGCTTCTTTCTAAGTGTTTTGGGAATTTTCAGTGCATTTATTGAGCTGGGTTCTGGACAACCGGTTGATGAGCTGTTACCACCGACAACTTGCCAGCCATACTCTTGCGGCGAAGTGTGGTTTATTTCATTTTTTTTCTTTTCTCCTTTTCTTTTTGATTTTTTTTTCTTTTAAGTAGGTGGCTTCCCTGGTCTAAGATTTACCTAAAGGTAGCAAAAAGAGAAAAGTCTAGTGATTGGGTTCTGGACAACCTACCTAAGGGCTGTTACCCATGATAACTTGCTAGCTATATCACCCTAGAAGGTTCATTAGCTACCCAATTTCCGTTAAAATCGCTGAACAACGAGTCAGTGACAAGATAGTGTGTAGATGCTTAAGACTCAAAATTCTCTCAAATTAGAGGGCTGGTTGATAAGTCGTGTACTTATCACCCAAACTTATTTACTCCAATTAAAATAGAATTTTGGTTGGCGAGGACTCAAAAAAAAAATCCACATTTTAGTGGATACACAGGCTGATTAAGTCCAAAGACTTGAAGGGTCTTTGTGTTCAAATCATAATATAGTATTTCCTAAGATTGAAAATTTTCTTAAACCGAAGTTCTCTTTCCTAATTCAATTTTTTTTTAATAAAAGAAAATAAAACAAATCTACGAAGGTGACGAATGAATTCAGAGATGAATATCCACCCCCCCATGCCTATCTAATGCAATGTCCTCATTGTATTAAAAAGACATAAAACAGAGTGGAATAGCGTAGAAAGCACCTGAATTGCGTGAATGTCAGGTCCGCTCCGAGATGAAAACTAAAAAAGAACTATATATGTGCTGAATTTAGTGCCTTCAGCTAGGCACACTAAACAAAGAAGAGAAATGAAGAATTCATAGGTGCAAGTTAGAATCAGAATAAATAGAAGAAACCTCCGACCTGTCAGCAGAGGTCCACAGATGTGGACTAGATTGTGGTGCAGACTCATAACCCATAATCGAGAATATCTTAGGTTCTGGATAAAAATTACCAAAAACCTAAAATCAGTATGCAAGCAGGGTCGAGCCTGCGATTTATAAGAATGCAACCCAAGACTAAAAAGTCGGGTTACAAAGAATTCAAGCTCAAAAGGATAATCGTTGAATGTATGCTTGGGGTTGACATCCTCAAAACAAATGTCGTAAGGGTCCTGGTTTGATGGTTTTAGCTTAATAGGAGCCCTTTGACTCAATCTTCTACTTCCTCCAAAGTTAGCTTCCCAAATCAGAACTTCCCAACTCCTATCCTCCCCAATCAGAATGTTAAATTCCGAGACCTCTTGCATGTTAATCACCCCGTCTGAAATCTCCAAGTCTAAATGATGTGGCTGAATCAAAATTGACTTGGGTTTAATTATCTCAAAAATAGAATCATCAATAAGCTCAACGGGGTGTAACTGACAATCAGGGCATTGAATTGAATCCTCCAGAAAATGCGATTCTGGATCTGTAATGTGTGCCCTAATAAGATTAGTTTCCTCAGTTCTTGGGCTATCAAATGATCAATCAGATTCCTCAGGCCCAATCATCTCACAGAAATAGTGTTTAGAAAACTCACGTGAGACTTCGAAACTTGATTCTTCACCATCAAAGAAATCAAGATCTGTATCAATGTATGTCCCAAAATCATCTGTCATTTTCTGCTCCAAGGAAACATACGTTTCCTCATACCCTGGCTCAGGGATCTTAGGTGAAGAAATCAGATCATCCTTAATTGGTTGCTTTAATTCAATCTGGTCAGCCTCGTAACACGTGTCCCCCCCAACAGGTGTCTGAGTGGGTTCTATTATTGGCTTTCCTGAAGGGAGTTCATCCTGGAAATCATCCCATGATTGAATCAAAGTGACCACGTATCTCATCCTCAATTTCGCTAATTTCCCAAGTAGAAACTCACCCGGGTTCAAATCATCAATCATTTCAATCAGGGGCTCCAATCTCTCAATGCAAGGTATTGGCTGAACTTCTAAAGATTGAATGATATTCCACAAGCTAGCCAGAACCTTATCTTGAACATGGTTACCCTGAACCAAATGAGTTTGTCTAGGGTTGGGCAGGTTTGGGGTCAAAACAGGGAAATTAACGAATTGATATTCGTTACACCCTTCCTAATAATAGGTCATTTCAGATTGTTCAAAAGGTGGTGATGACCTATAGGCAGTGTAATCAGAGGATGGGTAAGGATCAGTGTATCCTTCTTGATTGTAGATCGTATTAGGTAGTTCATGAAAGGTTGACAATCTAAATTCAATGTAGCTTTGAGAAGGATAGAAATCTCAATCATAGTGTTCAGGGTTAGACCCTAAACACGGAGGTTCGAAACTGCATCCCCAATCTGAGTTATCCCAACTAACTGATGGTTGATGACAGTACGAGTCGGGATAATCGTCATGTTGAGGATAATTCAAAATAGGAGGGAAAGAGTGGGAATGCGTGTAATATGTGGAAGTATTCATGAGAGACGGGAGGAAGAAAGGTGCATTGCATTACAATCAATCAAACCTATCCTTATGTGGGTTAGCCTACAGACCTACAGACTCCCAAAACCCATCTTGAGATAAAGGAACGATTTGATCTACTTCTGTCTGTTCAATCCAACCAGTTAGGAGAGACTAGGGAGAAGGTTCTTCCTTCGGCTTGTGCCTCCGGTTCCTAGTGTACCCCCCAGCCGCGATCGTTTGATTCTACTCCCCCAGCTAGACATCAGATTGAACAGTAGAAATGGACTAATCGAAAATAATCTCGTTCTGGGCTCTGAAGAGCGAGTCCAATCCTTAAAGCCAACGTCTACTCTGTTTTATTTAGGGCTAGGTTTGAATGTGCTTTGGAATGTGATGGGCCCTTTATATGGGTTGTGCCCTTAATGATTGATTGATTTGTGTGTGCGTGCACAACCAGTGGTTTTCAAGCAAGATTATTTTTGATGTGGTGAATTTTAGAGTTCAAATCTTGCTTAGTAGCTTTTAGGATTCAACTTTAGGTGTTTTCAAACAAGTTTTAGTTGGCACACCAGGTTTTGAAAGCACAGGTGAAGATGCTTTCCTTTGAAACTTAAAAAGAATGTTGAGTGCTTGGTAAATCCCTAATAGTTGAACCTAAGTGGCAGCTACTTGATGAGTTGATGTAATTGAAGTGGTGCGGCCCAATCAACTCAAACAATTGGGCTATTGTACCACTTAATTAGGCACACAAATGATTACCTAATCTGATTTCTACTCAATTATGTATTTGGATGTGTGTACCGGCTCCAAAGATCGGTTTACCGGTTGAGTTTGAAAATCAGATGAGGTTGTGTACCTCTGTGAAATTTTTTAATTTTTCTATTTTTTAATGTGGGGGTTGTGGCGGGTGTGGGTGTCAAATAAAAAACAATCTAACCTTATAGTTTATAAGGACACCTAGGTTGATTGATGTTTGTGTTATTATGTTGTGGAATGAAATCTAATGGGTGGGATGTGGGGGATAACTTACAAAATCTTCCACAGCACTTTACTCCAATCTACCACTTTTGCCTGTCTTGAAAGAGTACCTGCAATCACAATAAGAAAGGAGAGAAGTGAGGTAAAAGATTTGTAAGTTGTAAAAATGAAAAGAAAAATCAAAGATCGTTGCCACTCCGGCAATGGCGCCAAAATGTTGAACGTACGAATTGCTACGCTAACGTGTTTGGTTTTAAAACCTTGTCGTTGTAACTTGAAAGTGAAGAACTCATGTTCGAGAAATAAAATTTATACCGAAATTGAAATTCCGGGTCAAACACAAGAAGGCTACGTCGATCTATATTCGCAATTATAGTTTTTTTTAGAATTTTTCTTGCAAAGCGAGGCAATGTAATTACAATGAAGCTATTACAATAATCATACTAAAAGGAAGAGAGAGAGAGAGAGAAAACATGCATTCAATATTTCAAAATGTTTATACAATAAAACCAAATAAGAATTACACTAGAAAGCAGGAAAAATTCTACACTAGAAAGCTATAAAGAAGAATGGGAGAGAAAAGTTATCCTCCTCGACGATCGCTTGGAGGACAAGCAGGACAGGACGACGCCTGGAAAAAGGAGGACAGAGTAGGACGAAGGAGGACGAAGCAGAAGAACGGGAACGGGGCAGCACGTCATCGTCGTCGCGGGATCCACTTCCGAATGGCGACAAAAATTTTGACTTTATCTCGCGAGGAGTATCCCGGGTGTGGGACAAGATTCTCTTGAGCTTTGGAGAGGTAGAGAAGAGAACGAAGGGATGAGAATTTCGTGTGAAGGGGGTCTCCTTTTATAGTTGCAAGGAGCGAGGGCAATTTGGTCTTT
Source organism: Thalassia testudinum (assembly GCA_037157565.1). NCBI lineage: Eukaryota > Viridiplantae > Streptophyta > Magnoliopsida > Alismatales > Hydrocharitaceae > Thalassia > Thalassia testudinum. Next base: position 140,361,076 of record JAZHRO010000063.1, read on the forward strand.
TAAATCTCAAAACATTAAATAAGGGGTCTTTAGTGACGGATAAAACCAACGCTAAAGCCCCATCGTGGGCGTACTGGGTGCTACCCGCGCGGCTGCTCGCTTTCACGTGCACTCACGTTCACTGAATCCCAACCATCCGATCGCGAGATCGGACGGCTTAAGTTGCACCTTCCCCGCTCCTCAATGTGCGCCCGCACCTGTGTGATCCTGCGTGAGGCGCAGGCATGCGATAGCACGTGGGCGCTATCGAGTGCCTGCAGCCACCTGATTGAGATCTGACACTCCCCCGCACCCGCTCTTCCTCTCCGCTTGCCCTCTCGCGCGATTCGATTGCACGTCACCTGCTCGCGATAACACTCTCACCCGCTGCACTGCGGAGTGTGGATGGGCGCGAGGATGTTTTAAGGAGCGCGTATCCACAGCCGTTGGATCGAGATCCAATGGCCCAGATCATGTGTGAAATCTTCTTTGAAAAAGCAACAGCGGTCTTGAGGGCCGGTTGGACTGTTGAGATGGCACCACGTGGCACCATCTTGATCATCCATCTTCTGGATGTTGTAGATGGTGCCACGGGTGTCGGATTGAGTCGATTTTCGCACCGTTAGGGTGCGATCGTCGATCTGAATCCATCCGTGCGGTTGGATTTGTCGTTTGAAGTGTAGATTTACACCATTTTAGCCCTTGATCTTCTACGGTTCCCCGGTCACTATCTGATGCTACAGATGCTTGATTAGGGCGTTCTTGGAGTCGTTGAACTCCAACCATCATCCTGATCACATCTGTATGGTTGGATCTTTGATCCGAGGCCTCGATAAAAGGTTTTCCCTATCCAAGCACATAAAAGGAGACAATTAACCTCCATTTTATTCAAACTACTCTAAATGCAAGATGATGCATGTTATGCAATATTTATAGCATGCAATGCAATCCTATGCTTAAGAACTTGCATAAATAGACATCGTAAGTAGTATAAGTGTGTTTACATCAGAGACTCAGGAACCTCTATGTCAAGGACTAGAAAATCAACTAGAAATAGTCAATTCCAGGCCATGACAATAATATCCTCGATAACTCCCCGTGGTTGAATGGCAAATCGGTTTGCTAATTGAAATTAAACCCAAATAGTTTTTAATTCACAGAATCAAAATTTCTCGAATGAAGCTGGGGGAATGAGATTGATAGAGGCACCTAAGTTGAGAAGGGAGAGATAAAAGGTGGTGTCGTTTATGACAATCGAAATGAGTGGTGCACCTGAGTCCATTTTTGTAAGAGGCAGCTTGCTCTATACAACTGAGCTCACTATCTTAGAAAGGACCACCTGTTGATAGTCCTAAAATGGGCTTTAAAGTCGTCACATTGTAGTACAGTTCGAATAAGTGCGAGAAACAAACAAAATTTATACTCAAATGAAAGTCCGAGGTCGTCTGCTGGGAGCAAAAAGGAATTCACGCTAATCTCAACAAATAATCTAAATGAGCACACAATTGGAGTCAAAGATATAAGAAATTATGATCAGAATTAATTCAGAATGATATAGTAATAATGTCAAATATCAACGTGCAAAAGGAATAGAGTAAAATGATGATTTGAATCACCAATTACTCCTCATAATCATAGTAAGTAGATGCTCAATAATCAAGTTAATTAGCCTGAAACAAAAGAATTGGACATCTGATGGTAGTATTAGACATCTTAAATGTCTAATTCTATAGTGCTTCTCTTCCTTTCTCTGCTTCTTCTTCTCTTGCCCTCTGTTCTTCTTCTTTCTTCTCTTTCTTCTAATTCTATCTTTCTCCACTTCTTTCTTCTTCGCTTCTCTGCCTAACCTCTTCTTTCCTTAACTCTGTCTCTACAGGGGGCACCTTCGATTTCTAGCTAAGTGTTAGTCAATACATAGGGAAGCAAAAACCCCCCTACCGTACACTCTCTCTCCTCTTTCTCTCTCTAGGTTTACACCTTTCTTCCCCCTTCACAAGGCCATGCATAGTACTGGGTGGTCGGGTTTTGGATCTAAGCGCACCAGGGACTAGGGCTGCAGGCGTGGGTTGCAGTCGAGGTATGCATGGGTTAGGTGGGTCTATTCAGAGCTAGGCCCATGTGGTGTGTGTCACAGGCAAGGCAGGTGATGGGTGCGCGAGACCTCACCCCCTTGTGTACGAGGCAAACTGCCCACTTCACTTTTTCAATTTATGTGGCTATGTTGCTTCGTGCACTTCCGAGGTGCGACTAAATGTCCCACCATCTTCTTTGCACGACTGCAGCTAGATTGGCTTCCAATCAAGGTAGCTACTGAGGATATGGCTTCCAATTGAGGTCTTGGGATGAGACCTGAAGCCAATCCGTGTTGCCTAGGGATGTTTCCTGTGGCTCGCAATAGCTGAAGAATGCTGCAACCTTCACTCGAGCTCACCGCTAATGGCGTGGAAGACCAGGTACCTGAAATGTAAGAAAAAGGGCCTCATGGCCATGTCAAATGGCTTATAAGTATCGTCGGGGGATGATGAATGTGGTGGTGGGTGTAGCATGGAGTGAGAGTGTGTGTAGGTGGCTGTCGGAGATTGAGATGGCTGTGCGAAGGTGGGTTGTTCGGGGGCATGTTTAGGTGAGCGGTGGAGCAAAATAGGAGAGGGGTTTGATTGGTGGAGTCATGGCGAAGATTGTGAGGTGGTTGGTAAGGCGGATGGAGGGGTGTAGCGACGGAGGTGCCTCGTCGAAGGGATTGCCAGAGATGGGGAAGGGAGGGTGGATGGTGGCAGCGAGGGTTATTTTTGGAATTTTTGAATAGGAAACTAAATTAGGGACCTAGGGGAACTAATATAGCACTAAACTAATTAAAGAAAGAGGGAGAATTGGCACCAGCATTGGCAGGCCGGCGCCAGGGAAGAAAACACTCCTATAAAGGGGGACGGCAACGACGACAGAGGTAGAGCGACGGTGGCTGGTATTACGCGACACGGAGGAAGCTGGGGAGATAAATCCATTGCCAGTATTGTGAACAGATGAGGAATGGAGATGAAGGAGGTTGCCGAACATCAAGGAGCACTTCAGCTAGAGGAGGAGAGATGAATTGGGGGTTATTCTGGTCGAATTCGAGCATAGGGAACTGGCGAGGTTTCTAAAGGTCGATTTGAGCTTGGGAAGCAAGCTTCCCGAGTTAGGAAAGTCATCAGAGTAGGAAACTTGAAAGATACCTCAATCTCTCATGCATTCGCATGAGAGATTGGGAAGGTTGTTGGGCTTCAGATTTGATTCATTGGAAAGAGGACCCCTCAAGGAATCTCCCTTCATATTTTGAAAGGGATTGAGCGAGAAAATAGGGAGATCTTCCCATTAGGAGGTCATCGAAGTTGTAGGAATAGGATTTTGGTGCAGTAGGGACATATTTGTGAAGAAGACGACAAAGTTGGGGGCTATTTGTAAGAAATTCAAAAGTTAGGGGCATGAGTGTAAGATAAAAGAGTTAGATAGGATCAAATTGCAATCTAGGTCAAGATGATCTCAGATTGGGTCCAAATTTTTGTACAAACCTAATTTGGACATAAGAAATCCAATGGTGAAGTTGGATTTTGATTTTGACTTAGTTTGACTAGGTAATTTATGCAAAAACCTAAATTAGGGCAAAAGTCTGTCTGTGGCTCAATTTTATGTCAAGATGGGTTCTGATGGTCAAATTGAAGGTACCAAACCCTAGAGAATATTTTTCTATGAATTTTTGAGGATTTAGGTAATTTTTTTCCTGACCAGAACCTCAGTTAATTAAGCAGGTCTGTTTAGGGTTTCGAAAGTCATTTAATTCTTGAAATGCGTGAAAGCCCTTTTCTATCTATTCGGACTCACTTGTTAGACTCTTAAGATCATTTGACCCTTAACTAACCCCTACAAAAATCCATGATTATTCTGCATTCATGATATGATGGTAAAATTATACTTTTAACCCTAGTTTCTTATATTTCTCTCAGAAAGGATTTGCAATGAATTACAGTCCTTCGACGGTTATGTAGGAGCATTTATTCCTTAATAATGACTAATTAAAGCTAGATATGGTTGATGATGACGTTATCATCATACCCCCATGCCTAACTTTTGCTAGTCCCTTAGCAAAATCTCATGGAATTAACTCAAATTCTAGACCAAATGTTCAAATCTCTGTGTGCTTTTTCTTGTAGATTAGGTCAAAATGTCAATAGTAGGCCTAGAGGTACTCAAGTATCAACCAAGATCCAGACCTGACCAGCTTTAGCCTCAGTCTGTTGCCAAGGTTTCAAAGGCCCACAAAACTAACCAAAGGTTCGTTGAACTCCACAATTAAAGCACCCATGCTTAAAACATTTTTAGTCTCGGTTTAATTTCCAGTGTATTTTTGTAAGAGAGAGATAGAAGATTTTTTTTGCATTTTTGGAGAGTTTTCTCTCTTTTCTTTCTTTATTTCTACCTTCGGATTGGCTTTACAACACTCTGTATCGGATTCCTTGCTCCCACCATCAATCCTCATAGGGTCCCTGGCAATCGATGCTTTGAGATAGCATTGCCCATGGTAACCCCCAGAACCCTGGCTTTCAACACTTCGAGATAGTGTCGCCCATGGCATTCAATAGGTAAATTCAGGCCCTAGCAATCGATATTTCGGGGTAATCCCGCCCATGGCACCTGAATCAGCATAAGGTGCTTATGTGCGCCCAATAGGATATTTAGATATCCTAGGAGACAAGCACCGAGGAGACGGTATGTTATTACGCATCTTCGAAGGGAATTTCCCACCTCTCCGCGCTGGGAACTCTTCCAAATCAACTTGTGTTGATTAGCCACTCCTAATCTAGGTAGCTTTTTCTGAACAGAATTGACGCATTTACATGATTTTGATAATTAAGCTCACTAAACCTGACTGTGTGTGGATTAGGGTGCTTAAGTTACCGAGTCCCACAAACCAGAGGTTAGTTAACAAGGCTAAGTAATCCATAAGCCTTAGACCTAATACTTAAGCTTTGCATTTTCCTCAACCTCTTGAGGACTATCCAGATCTTAACGAGTACTTGAATTTTTAAGCCTAAACACATCCCAAGAGGCCTAAGATCAGCATTCATACTAATCTTTTTTGTCTCTTAGCACTTTTTGACTTTTATTTCTTTCTTTTTGGTTTGGTCTAGAACTTAAATGGATTCCATAATCTTTTACTAATGGCTAACTCCTTTTGTTTCAAATTGTTGCTCCTTTTTGACATTTCAATCACCTCCCCTTTTCCTTAAGAATGATATGCAATTAATTCACTCAAAATTTTCTCCCTTCTCCATTTTTTATTCTTTTTTCAATTTTTTATTTTTTTGGTTTTTTGGAATATGTCTTTGTTTGTGAGAACCCTTCAGAATTGTGAATTTTTGCATGTTTGCACTTTAACACCCCCATGCCTAAGTTTTACAATGTCCTCATTGTAAACAGAGGGTATGAAATAGTTTTGGGTTCAGGAATTAGAACAAGATTATCGGGTGGGCGAACGGGTCAGGTTGACTGTTGCGGATGATTTCAAGCTCTGATAAAAGTACTAGAGGTGGAGTCAACTATTCTAAAACTGAAGTCAGAGTGCAATAGACATGAAGTACGAAAGGATAATCAGAAGGATTTTGGGTTTTTGGAATGACGGGTTGCCTCCCGTTAAGTGCTAAATTTAATGCATTCACCTAAGCAGAAAATGGTATGGAGAAGGAGTGGTCAAATCAAACGATTTTGTAGAACAAGCACCTTGATTAATAGCCTGGTTGGTCCAACCAGGTGCTTGCTCAAGTCAACAGGCTGATGATGTAGCCCAAACCCAATCAATCTGGCAGGTTGATAGATGTGGATCAAGAAATGTGGTACCCACCAGATGCTCTGTGACTCAAAATGATGTGGAAGTGAAAAATTAGGGTTTGGCTAAATCATGTCAGCCTGGTTGAAGTAGGGATCCTCAAATGAAAATTAATCAGTGGAGGATGTAGGAACCCTACGAAAGTGATCAGAGAAGGATGGGACATGATTTGTAGTCTGAGCGATGTCCGAAACCCGATGAAAATGTGGAGGAGAATCATGTGCAATCGGCTCATTGAGAGGAGAATCAAAGTAGAAATTGAGTCTGATTGCGGGTCGAGGCTGAAAATGGGTTTGGGAAGGTTCTGCATGTACTGTAGAAGAGGTGTTCAAATCATTAACCTCAGCCTCAGAATCAAAAGATGGGTCGTGTTTGCTGAGGTCGTAAATTGGTTCATAGTCATTAGGAAACAACAGTTCTCTGAAATCAGAGTAAGATTCGAAATCATCGGAGAACTTGCGAGAATCATATTCCAAATTTGATTCCAGATCAGAGGTTCCACCACAAAATAAATCAAGATGTGGAGAAGTAGCAACTTGACTTGGGTCTAGCCTATTCTTAGATTCCGAACTCAAAAAGGTGTCCCTATTAGGCATGGGCTCAATTTCTTGGCTTGTAGGGAAGACTCAATCAAAATCCAACTCTTCCAGCTCCTTGATTTCTGTATCGTTAAGTGGTGTGACTTCCAAAAAATCAATCTGTGTTTTTGAGGAGGTTGGAGAGGTGCATTCATCAAATAAAGGCCCAAAATCATAATCCAAATTCAAAATCTGATTTCCATCACGTGAGGCCTTGTAATCCTCCCAATAAGGCTCAGATCCAAATTCTAGGTTAAAGGTGTAGGTCGGATCACTAGAATCTAGATTGGGCTCTACAGGGATGTCAGAATTGCTCTCGAAATTCACCTTATCTGAATAAGGGATGGAATTTACACCCTCGAGATGTTCTGATTCAATCTTGTTATCACAGGTGTCTGGAACATTAGGGCATGGTAGGGTTGGCTCATAATCATGATCACCTGCAATTGGATCCTCCCCACCCATTTCAAGATCAGGTATGTCAATTGCTAAGAAATTTGAATTGGAATTCCTCTGGGTTGGGGATCCATAACAAGCTTGATTATCAAACCCGAGATTTGGGAGATTGTGCTGGTTAATCCAAGATGTTGCAAGGGTGTACTGATGCCTATGATCGATAACATGTTTCAACATCTACATTATCTTGTCTCTTCTTTCAAGGTCATCTTGGTGTACTTTCCAAAGTGATGGCTCAAATCTGCACAAAATATACTCACCATTATTCCATCTCTCAATTTCCCGGTATTTTGTCAAGAGAACATCCCAAGTTTCCCTGTTTTCTAGTTGTGTCAAAATCTGCTGTGCTTGTTTTGAAATGAATGTTGCGTTTGGCACATTAACCTGTATATCTTCAAACGGGTATGCTAACATGTCAGGTTGCATTTTTAAATCAAATGGTGGAATCAAGATGTAGAATCAAAACTCATGTTCAGATTGAGGTTGATTAGATCTGAAAGAAATCCCTAAGATGATCTATGTATGTGCTCTAAATAGAAGGGATGAGGGACTGGATGTGAATTTTTGACCCAATCAAGGCACCCAAAGATTTTTGGATGACTAAGGCAATTTTGAGGTGGATGATACCTCTAAATCAGAAATTTTCACACCCGAGAAGAACCAGGGCAGCCTGGAAGAGAGAGCCCCGCAAAGACCCCTACACGGTAGAGTGTCTTCATGGGTTACAGGGTTTCCCCCACCCAACCTTCCTTGTCACTGGGGGTCTAGGTAGACCAGAACGTACGAACTTAAGACCTTAAGTCCACCAATTTTATGTCCCAATTTGTGCATTTGATTTCACTTGATTAGAAGTTAATTCAACTTGTGACCTAATTTGGAGGTTGGTTGGGCTACAATGTAGACCAACTTTACCTGACCTACCCTAAAGATGGCAAAATGAAATCTAGGTCAAGACCTAGAAATCATCCTGATTAACTCTCAGGTTATTAGGTCCAAGGATTTTAGGGTTCAAGTGAATTTAGAGCCTGATTTTAGGGTTTTTGTTGAGATCTTTTCAACCAAAGGCTTGGGTAGCACACTAATGTGCATACATCTAAATAGCCAAAAATGTCTATTAATGCATGTTCTTAGTGTCATATTAGCATCATACATTGTAAATATTGCATAACATGCATAATCATGCATTTAGGTCAAATTGTGTAAATTGTATAGTAATTGTCTCTTATGGTCAGGGACAGAGTGACTTTTAATCAGGGCCTCAGATTAAAGATCCAACCATATGTATCTGATCAGGGTGACGATTGGAGTTCAAATACTCCAAGATCGCTCTGATTGGACATCCGTAGCACCAGATATAGACTGAGGAAGCCTAAAGATCAAGGGCCAAGATGGTGCCAAACTGCACCTCAGATGATAAATCTAACGGCACAGATGGGTTCGAATCGATGATCGCAACCTAGCGACGCAAAAATCGGCTCAATCCAGCATCTGTGGCACCTTCTACAAGTCAGAAAAGATGGACGACCATGATGGCACCACATGACGCCATCACCATCGCCCAAACCGACCGCAGCACCGCTCCCCATCTTCTGAAGGCGCGACAGGGCGAGATCTGGGCAATTGGATCTTGATCCAATTGACGTGAAGCTTACGCACTTAAATCATAAGCGCGACAAAGAAGAGCTACTAGCGCAGCGGTCAAGCGATGTTGCGCGAGAACGAGGTGTGCGTTCGACTCACAATTTGCAGCGAATGCACTATTAATTTCGACCACGCGATTGGCTACGGATGGTCCAGATCGCAAAATCGACCGCACACGCGATCAGATGCACCGCCTCACGCCCAATCGCACAGGTAGGCGGCGCAGCTAAAGGAAACGAGGTGCGATCTGAGCCGTTCGATCTCATGATCGGATGGCTGAAATTTTGAGGAAGTGGGCGAGCATTAAGTGCGTGGCAGGTGAGGAGGTGTGCGTGCATGCGAGGACTGCGGTGACGTGGGGTCTTTAGTGATGCTTAAATCTATCAGTAAAGACCCCCTCATTTAATGTTTTAATTATGAAATGACCAAATTGCCCCTTATCCTTGCAACTATATAAGGAGACCCCTACCCTATGAAATCCTTATCCCTTCCTTCATCTCTCTCCCTCTCTAAAGCTCAAGAAAAGCTTGTCCCACACCTGGGATGCTATTCTAGAGCTAAAATCCAATTTTCTCATCCCCATTTCGGAAGTGGATCCCGCAACGACGACGATGTGTTGCCTCATTCCCACTTCTTTCTTCATCCTCCTTCCCGCTCCATCCCTCGTCTTCCAAGCGTCATCCTGTCTGGCTCGTCCTCCAAGTAGTCGTTGAGGAGGATAGCTTCTCTCTATCTTATCTTTTTCCGCTTTCTAGAATAGATTTCCCTCTTTCTAGTGTAGATTTCCTACTTTCTAGTATAGTGGATAGTTGTAATTGTAATGAACATCAACTTGTGATAATGAATTCCATGTTTATTCTATCTCTCTTTTGTCTTTATTTGTAATATTCTCTCTCTGTCTTCTATTTTTTATTCTTTAAGTAGATAGTTTAGATTCAATTCGACTAGCTAATCTACTTCGTGACAATTAAACAAATGTGATTTTAAATCGAACATCTACCTTACTGTGTTCGATCTGTAATTCTTAGAGTTTCGGTATAAATTTATCTGTTAATGGATTTCTTTGCAAATAGAACTACAACGACGGGTTTTTCAATCCAATTTCGATCACATAGTTTTCTGTTCTCAACATTTTGGTGTCGTTGCCAAGGAGGCGACACTCTTTGATTTTCATATTTTCCCGCCTTACTTATCTTTTTCCTCACTTTTCTCCTCTTTTATTGTGATTGCAGGTACTCTCACGAGGCGAGCAAAAATGGTAGAATGGAGTAAAGTGTTGTTGAAGGGTTTGTAAGTTTACCACCACCTCCCCACCCACTAGATTTCATTCCATCACTTAATAACACAAACCCTAATTAACCTAGGAGCTTGCATAAACTCTAAGGTTAGTTTGATTGTTCGACACCTACACCCACCTTATCCTCCACATATAAAAGAAAAAAAAAGAAACTTGTTACTGAGGTACACAACCTCTTCTGATTTTCAAACTCAACCAGTAAAATGATCTTTGGAATTGGTACACACACTCAAACACATAATTGAGTAGAAATCAGATTAGGTAATTATTTGTGTGCCTAAGTAGTGCATTAGGGCAATTGTTTGAGTTGTTTGGGCTGCACCACTTCAACTAAAATCAACTCATCAAGTAGCTGTCACATAGGTTCAACTTTTAGGGATTTACCAGGAACTCCACATCTTTTCTTAAGTCTCAAAGGAAAACATATTCACTTGTGCTTTTAAAATCTGGTGTGCCAATTGAACTTAATTGAATATACCTAAAGTTGAATCCTAAAAGCTACTAAGTAAGATTTGAACCCTAAAATTCACCACATCCAAAAATAATCTTGCTTGAAAATCATTGGTTGTGCATGCACACACATATCAATCAATCATTAAGGGCACAATCTAGATAAAGGGTCCATCACATTCCAAAGCACATTCAAACCTAACCTTAATTAAAACATAGTAGACGTTGGCCTTAAGGATTGGACTTGCTCTTCGGAGCCCAAACCGAGATAAATTTAGATTAGTTTGTTTCTACCATTCAATTTGATGTCTAGCTAGGGGAGCAGAATCAAATTATCATTGCTGGGGGCTACACTAGGAACTAGAGGCGTAAGCCAAAGAAAGAACCTTCTCCCTAATCCCTCCCTCTAACTAGTTGGATTGACCGTTAAGAAGTAGATCAAATCGATTCTTTATCTCAAGACGAGTTTTGGGAGTCTGTAGGTCTTTAGGCTAGCCCACTTAAGGACAGGTTTGCTTGTTTGTATTACAGGGCACCTTTCTTCCTCCCATTCTGTCATGGATCCTTCCAAATCATATTCGCACTTCGACTCCTTCCCTTCTACCACTACTTATTCGCAAAATGATTATTATTCTGACCAGACTTATTCTCATCCATCTTCTAGTTGGGATAATCATGATTAGGAATATAGTTCTGAACCACCGTGTTCATGGTTTAACCCTAGAAACCATGATCTTGATTCTTATCCTTCTCCAAGCTACACTGATTATAGATCGTTGCCCTCATTTGGACAACCTAATATGATCTACAATCAAGAAGGATACACTGATCCTTACCCCTCCCCTGGATACACTACATTTAGGTCATCACCACCTTATGAATAACCCGAAATGACATATTATCAGGGAGGGTATCAAGATCCTCAATTCGTTAACAACCCTGCACTAAACCCAAACCCACCAAACCCTGAACCAAACCAATTGGTTCAGGTTAACCAGATCCAAGAGAAGGTGTTGGCTAACTTGAGGAATACTATACAAATTTTAGAAACTTAGCCAACACCTTGCACTAAAGAATTGGAGCCCCTGATTGAAATGATTGATGATCTGAGCAAGTATCTGTTGGATTGGCTCTAGGATATTAAGGATAACGGCCCAGGTGAGTTTTTACTTGGGAAATTATTGAAATTGAGGATGAGATTTATGGTTGGTTTAGTTCAATCTTAGGATGATTCTCAAGATGAACCCCCTTCAAGAGAGCCAATGTCAGAACCCGCTCAGGCACCTGCTAGGGGGAACACGTGTTACGAGACCGTGTTTGACCAAGTTATTCCAGAGTAATTAAATAAGGATGATTTGATTTCTTCACCGGAGATTCCTGAGCCAGGGTACAAGGAAATGTACGTCTCTATGGATCAGAAAGTGATTGATAATTTTGAGACATACATTAATGCGGATTCAGATTTCTTTGATTCTGAAGGTGAAGAACCATTATGCAAAGTCTCACATGAGTTTACAGAACACAATTCTAGTGAGACAACTGGGCCTAAGAAATTTGATAAATCATTTGATGGCCCTGAAATTGAGGAACTTGATCCTGTTGCGACTCGCATGGTGGATTCAGATCCTGATTTCATGAAGGATTTAATTCAAAGCCCCATTCCTCAATTACACCCCTTTGAGCTTACTGACAATCTTGTTTTTAAGATCACTAGACCCAAGTCAATTCTGATTCAGTCACATCTTTTAGACTTGGAAATTTCAGATGGGTTGATTAGCATGCATGAGGTTCCAGAATTTGAAATCTTGAATGAGGACGACAAGAGTTGGGAAATATTGATTTGGGAAGCCAATTCTAGAGGAAGTAAAAGATTGTGTTTAAGGTTTCAAATTTGTCTAAAACTCCCAGCCTTCTACCAAGACCCTTATGACATCTTTAACTCTGAGGATGTCCAACCCAAGCACACATTCATTGATTATCCCTTTGAGCCTGATTTCTCTGTAACCTAACTTTTTGGTCTTAGGTTGCATCCTCACAGATCGCAGGCTCGACCCCACTTGCATAATGATTTTAGGCTTTGGATAATTTTTATCCAGAATCTTATATATACTCGACTATGGGGTATGGGTCTACATCACAATCTAGTCCACATCTATGGACATCCACTGGCAGGTCATGAGGTAAATCTTTTTATTCTGATTCTGACCTGCACCTGTGACTACTTTGCTTCTTTATTTGTATAGGGTGCCTAGCTGAAGGCACTAACTTCAGCACATATATAGGTTCTTTTCATCTTGGAGCGGACCCATTATTCTCTCAATTTAGGTGCTTTGTACTCTACTCCACTCTGTTTCATGTCTTTCTAATACAATGAGGACATTGCATTAGATAGGCATGGGGGTGGATATTCATCACTGAATTATTTTGTCAGCTTCATAGATTCTTTTTATTTTCTTTTGATTTATTTTTAAAAAAAATTGGATTAGGAAAGAATACTTGGGCATTAGGACTTTTCAATCTTAGGAAATATTACAGTTGGATTTGAACACTAAGACCGTTCAGATCTTTGGGCTTGATCAGCCTGAGTATCCACTAAAATGTGGATTTGTTTATTGAGTCATTGCCATCCTGAATTCCATTTCAATTTTATTAAATAAGTTTGGGTGATAAGTACATGACTTATCAGCCCACCTTCTAATTTGAGCAAATTTTAAGTCTAAGCATCTACACACTAATCGTCACTAACTCGTTGTTTAGCGATTTTAATGGAAATTGGGTAGCTAATGAACCTTCTAGGGTGGTATGGCTGGCAAGTTATCATGGGTAACAACCCATAGGTAGGTTGTCCAGAGCCCAACCACTAGACCATTCTTTTCCTGCTGCCTTTAGGTAAATGTTAGATAAGGGAAGCCACCTACTTAAAAAAAATGAAAAGAAAAAGAAAGTCCAAAAAAAAGAAAAAGAAAAGAAAAAGAAAAATAAAAGGAGAAAAAGAAAAGAAAACAAAAGAAATAAGCCACACTTCACTGCACGAGTATAACTGGCAAGTTATCATGGGCAACAGCCCATTGGTAGGTTGTCCAGAACCTAGATCAAGAAATGTACGTTTAGTTCCTAAAACACGTAGGAAGAAGCAGAGTAGTAGAATAAGCTGGGGAGATATACATTGGATTCACCCTTATGTTGACCCCATAGAAAGAAAAGTAGGGAGAAAGCTACCGATTGTATAGATACACCTTTAGGCAGAATTCCTTTTAAGGTCACCTAGGGGTGTAGAAACCCGAAGATCATTCTGATTGCCAATCAACGAGTCTATCACATTTACAAAAAGATGCTTAGAACTTAGGATTCTCATCAAGTCTTGGGTGGGTTGAGTGGTCGTAGAAAGCCACTCTGTAACCCTAAACTCAAAAATCCAAAAAAAGATATTAGAAAAGAAGAAAAAGAAGAAAAAGAGATCCTTCTTTCAATAAGGTGAGGGCTTGAGGTGGTCTACATTTTGGCAGATACCTAGGTGTTGTTGTGTCTTTGAAAGTTCTGATCCTAAGTAAAAATTTCTTAATGTTGAAAATGACTTTGGACTGAGTAATCTAACCCTAATTCTTTTATAAATAGCATGTAGTTTTTGCTAGAGACTAGCCAAAGATAGGCATGGGGGTGTGATGTGCATACATTTAAATAGCCAAAAATGTCTATTAATGCATGTTCTTAGTGTTATATTAGCATCATACATTGTAAATATTGCATAACATGCATAATCATGCATTTAGGTCAAATGTATAAATTGTATAGCAATTATCGCCTTTTATGGTCAGGGACAGGGCGACTTTTAATCGGGACCTCGGATCGAAGATCCAACTGTACGGATCTGATTAGGGCGATGATTGGAGTTCAACGACTCCAAGATCGCTCTGATAGGATATTCGTAGCACCAGATATAGATCGAGGACGCCTAAAGATCAAGGGCGAAGATTGTGCCAAACCACACTTGAGATGACAAATCCAATCGCACGGATGGGTTTGGATAGATGATTGCAGCCTAACGGTGCAAAAATTGATTCAATCTTACATCCGTGGCACCTTCTACATGTCATAGAAGATGGACGACCATGATGGTGCCATGTGGCGCCATTACAGTCGCCCAAATCGGCTGCAGCACCACTCCCCATCTTTTGAAGGCACGGCGAGGTGAGATCAAGGCCGTTGGATCTTGATCCAATGGCCATGAAGCGTGGACTCTTAAATCATAAGCACGACAAAGAAGAACCACTAGCGCAGCGATCGAGCGGCATTGTGCGGGAGCGAGGTGTGTGTTAGACTCATGATCTACGGGGCATGCGCGATTATTTTCGATCGCAGGATCTACTGCGGACGGCCCAAATTGCCCAATTGGGCACATGCACAATCAAATGCACCGCCTCACGCCCAATCACACGCATAGGCAGTGCAGCTGAAGCGAGCGAGGCACGATTTGAGCTGTCCATTCTCACGATCGGATGGCTAATATTTCAAGGACGTGGGCGAGCATTAGGTGTGCGGCAGGCGAGGAGGCATGTGCTCGTGCGAGGATTGCAGCGACGTGGGGTCTTTAGTGACGCTTAAATCCGTCACTAAAGACCCACTCATTTAATGTTTTAATTATGAAATGACTAAATTGCCCCCTATCCTTGCAACTATAAAAGGAGACCCCTACCATACAAAATCCTCATCCCTTCCTTCACCTCTCTCCCTCTCCAAAGCTTAAGAAAGGCTTGTCTCACACCCGGGATGCTATTCTAAAGCCAAAATCCAATTTTCCCATCCCTATTCCGAAAGTGGATCTTGCGATGACAACGTGCTGCCTCATTCCCGCTTCTTCCTGCTTCATCCTCCTTCTTCCCGCTTCATCCCCCGTCTTCCAGGTGTCATCTCATCCGGCTCATCCTCCAAGCAGTCATCGAGGAGGATAAGTTCTCTCTATCTTTTCTTTTACTACTTTCTAGGATAGATTTTCCACTTTCTAGTGTAGATTTCCTTCTTTCTAGTATAGTGGATAGTTGTAATCGTAATGAACATGAACTTATGATAATGAATTCCATGTTTATTCTATCTCTCTTTTGTCTTTATTTGTAATATTCTCTCTCTATCTTCTATTCTTTATTCTTTAAGTAGATAGTTAGTTTAGATTCAATTCAACTAGCTAATCTGCTGTGTGACAATTAAACAAATGCGATTTTAAATCGAATGTTTGCCTCCCAGTGTTCGACCTATAATTCTTAGAGTTTAGATATAAATTTATCTATTAATGGATTTCTTCAGAAATCAAACTACAACGATGGATTTTTCAAATCCAATTTCGATTGCGTAGTTTTCCATTCTCAACACACACAAATGCGGGTGTGTAACTTTCCTTTAATTCAGGAAAAAATGTGTACTAGCACTTCAAAACCCTAAAAATTGAAACCCTAAGTGGCCCTATTTCCAAGTTCAATTGGTCTTGACATGTTCACCTTGGGTTTCAAGCAATAAATGTGTTAGCCGAAGATGACCAAAAATTAAGCATGATCCGTAATTGGTACAGGAAATCAAGGATGGGATCTCTAAACAGAATCTCTTCAACTTCAATGAGATTTGAAAAAAATTTCACAAATCAGGAAACTTGCCTTTTAAATGTTGATTACTATGAAAAATAAGGCAGGTGATTACTAATTGATTGTTTCCTTTTTTTTCCCAAGATTAGGAGGTTGATTAGGGAAGAATAGAGAAGTTATCTACCCTGGAGTGGTTGATTTGCGTGGAAGACCTCCTCGTGAAGTACCTCGCAAAATCACAAGAAAGCAAATAGGGCAAGTTAGTGCTCAAATATAAAAATATAGCAAGAGAATAGCGGTGAATTGTGTGTTGCTCCCCGGCAACGGTGCTAAAATGTTGATCTCTCTAAAATGGGTTATAAAGTAGTCGCGTTGTAGTATAATTCGAATCAGTGTGAAAAACAAATAAAATTTATATTCGAATGAAAATTTGAGGTCATTCGTTGGAAGCAAATATGAATTCACGCTAATCTCAACAAAAGTTCTAAATGAGCACACAATTTGAGTCAAAGATATAAGAAATTGCAATTAGAATTAATTTAGAATGATATAGCAATAATGTCAAATATCAATGTGCAAAAAGAATAGAGTAAAATGGTGATTTGAATCACCAATTACTCCTCACAATCATAGCAAGTAGATGCTAAATAATCAAGTTAATTAGCCTGAAATAGAAGTATTGGATGTTTGATGGTAGTATCAGATGTCTTAAATGTCAGATTCTATAGTGCTTCTCTTCCTTTCTCTGCTTCTTCTCTTGCTTTCTATTCTTCTTGTTCTGTCTTTCTCCTCTTCTTTCTTCTTCACTTCTTTGCCTCACCTCTTCTTTCCTTAGCTCTGTCTCTACAGGGGGCACCTTCGATTTCTAGCTAAGTGTTAGCCAATACACAGGGAAGCAAAAACCCCCTACCCTACACTCTCTCTCCTCTTTCTCTCTCTAGGTTTCCACCTTTCTTCTACCCTCACAAGGCCATGCACAGTACCGAGTAGTCGGGTTCCGGATCTACGCGAACCCGGGACTAGGGTAGCAGGTGTGGATCGCAACTGTGGTGTACGTGGGTTAGGAGGGTCAGGTCGAAGCTAGGCCCATGTGGTGTGTATCACGAACGAGGCAGGTGATGGCTGCGAGGGACCTCACTTGCCTTGTGTGTGAGGTAAACAACCTGCTTCACTTTTTCAATTTATGTGGTTGCATTGCATCGTGCGCTTCCGAGGTGGGATTAAATGACCCACCATCTTCTTTATGTGGCTACAGCTGGATTGCCTTCCAATCAAAGCAACTGCTGAGGATATGGCTTCCAATTTAGGCCTTGGGATTAGACCTGAAGCTAATCCACGCTGCCTAGGGGTGTTGCCTGGGGCTCGTAACAGTTGAAGAATGTTGCAACCTTCACTCGAGCTCGCCACTAATGGCGTGGAAGACCAGGTACCTAAAACGCAAGAAAAAGGGCCTCGCAGCCACATCAGAAGGCTTAGCAATATCGTCGGGGAACGACGAATGTGGTGGTGGGTGTAGTGTGGAGTGAGAGTATGTGTAGGTGGTTGCCGGAGATGGAGATGGTCGTGAAAAGGTGGGTTGTTTAGGGGCGTGTTTGGGTGAGCGGTGGAGCGAAATAAAAGAGGGGTTTGATTGGTGGAGTCGTGGAGAAGGTTGTGAGGTGGTTAGCGAGGTGGATGGAGGGGTGTAGCAACAGAGGTGCCTTGCCGGAGGGATTGCCGAAGACGAGGAAGATGAGGGTGAATGGCGGTGTCGAGGGTTATTTTTGGTATTTTTTAATAGGAAACTAAATTAGGGACCTAAGGGAACTAATATAGCCTTAAACTAACTGATGAAAGAGGGAGAATTGGCATCGGCATTGGCAGGCCAACGTCGGGGAAGAAAGCACTCCGATAGTGGGGGACAGCGACAATGACAGAGGTAAAGCGACGGCGGCTGGTATTGCACAATGCGGAGGAAGCTAAGGAAGATAAATCCATCTCTGGTATTGCGAACGGATAATGAATGGAGAAGAAGGAGGCCACTGGCGTGAGGGACACTTCAACCGGAGGAGGAGAGAAGAATTGGGGGTTATTCTGGTTGAATTCGAGCATGAGAAACTTGGCGAGGTCTGGAGGTCCTTTTATAGGTCTCTAGAGGTCGATTTGAGCTTGGGAAGCAATCTTCCCAAGCTAGGAAAGTCACCAGAGTAGGAAACTTGAAAGATACCTGAATCTCTCATGCGTTCGCATGAGAGATTGGGAAGGTTGTTGGGATTCAAATCTGATTCATTGGAAAGAGGACTCTTCAAGGAATCTCCCTTCCAATTTTGGAAGGGATTGAGCGAGAAATCAGGGAGATCTTCCCATTTTAAGGTCATTGGAGTTGTAAGAATAGGATTTTGGTGCGATGGGTACCTATTTGTGAAGAAGACAACAAAGCTGGGAGGCTATTTGTAAGAAATTCAAAAGTTAGGGTCATGAGTGTGAGATAAAAGAGTTAGATAGGACCAAATTGCAAACTAGGTCAACATGATCTCAGATTGGATCCAAATTTTGGTACAAACCTAATTTGGACCTAAGAAATCCAATGGTGAAGTTGAACTTTGGTTTTTACGTTGTTTGATCTGGTAATTTATGCAAAAACCCAAATTAGGGTAAAAGTCTCTGTAGCTCAGTTTTGGGTTAAGGCAGGTTCTGATGGTCAAATTGAAGGTACCAAATCCTAGAGAATATTTTTCTATGAATTTTAGAGGATTTAAGTGAATTCTTTCCTGACCAGAACCTCTGTTAATTAGGCGGGTTTGTTTTATGATTTTGGATGTCATTTAATTCCTAAAGTGTGCAAAAACCCTTTTCTGTCTGTTCGGACTCACTTGTTAGACTCTTAAGATCATTTGACCCTTAACTTACCCCTTGAGAAATTCATGGTTATTCTACATTCATGATACAATGGTAAAATTACAATTTTAACCCTAGTTTCTTATATTTCTCTCAAAAAGGATTTGCAATGAATTATAGTCCTCTGGCGGTTATGTAGGAGCACTTATTCCTTGATAATGATTAATTAAAGCTAGGTATAGTTGATGATGACGTTATCATCACCACCCTTCCTAGATTCTGGGCCTGCCACTTTGGAGTACACATGGCTTTCAAAAATTGATCATAGGAAGGGAAGGCATCTAGGAGGGGGATGGTAGTCTTGACCTGCCCAAATAAGTCCAAAAGATCTTAGTGAGAGGGCTCTGATTACTTTCTCTTAGAAGGATTGGATTGCAGTGATTAAGGGTAAGGAATAGGATTTGAATCTTGTGTTTTCGATGTTTCTTTTTCTTCTTCCTGAATGGGGTTAGGAGAGTCAATTTGCATAGGTTGAGAGCGGGTTTCATCGATTTGATGTGGAGGCCCTAAATCAGTGGTGGTTTTCCCACTCCTCAAAGTATCTGCATGTGCAGTTTGGTTATGGCTTAGCCTGTTGTTGATAGAAACCTAGTTGGTGCTGAGGTATCGAGTTAATGGGAGATTGATTAGTGTGGTTCTGATTTTGATATCAACCCGGATATTGGTTTCTTTGATTGACAGGGTTGGGTATGGGCTGGGATGGTAAATGTCCTGCAGGTCTCTAGGTCAGAGTAACCACAACTTGATTATGGAGATTGTTAATAACACGGGTTACTTCCATCATCTTGCTTTGCATTCCTTGTAGGTTTTCATCATCTGGGCATTAGTGTCCTCTTGAGATGGCCCAGGTTGATAGAATGTCTAATTTGAACCATACCCTCCAAACAATTTTTGTTGGTAAGGAACTAGATTGGTCTAAGAGTGAGTTGGGTAATTCCTACAATTAGGGGAATTTTTAAATTTCCCCTAGAGGGTGGAGATATTTTTGGTGGGGCTATGATTTAGATATGTGTAATTCCCCGGTGAACCATGAAAAGCCTAAAAATATCGATTATACTCAGCAGCGGAAGTATTTAAATTATGTAAATTTTCTCTGTTTGGAATGTAAGATGGGGTTAGATGTGAAGCCCGTGGAGCTTGGGTAGGTTTGGTCAGACTCCTTTGGTTGGCTAGGTTTGTTATAGTCCTAGTCAACTGTTGTTGATTAGCTTGTAACTGAGCCACTTGCTCAGCTATCATTGAGTAGATTATGTAGCTCCAGGGTGAATAGAAGGGGGATGGAAAAATCAACATGTTGGTTAGAAGACCTATTTTGTTTTTCCATTTTTTTAAAAAAAATGCAAAGAAGAGGAAGAATGTGGGAGAAGAGGTCTTTGTATGGGAGAGGCAAAAATCAAGTGGCACCTCCAAGTGTGGAGTTTGGAAATGCCACTCGTGGAAAAATGGAAGAAAATGGGAGGAGAGGAGGGAGATATGAGAGAGTGTGCAATCAAGCAAACAAAATTCTATACCTAACTTAAATGTGACTCCCTAACAATTAACTTAAGTCATGGTTTAACTAGGAAATAAGAAATCAATAGTGGATATTTGTTCCCTTAACAAAACTGGTTAGGCTGAATAAGGGGAGGGTTAGGCCCAAGCATGTCCTAGGAAGATCACTAGGGGCTTGTATAAACCTATCCCTGGTCGATTGACGCAGCCTCTCAGCCTGGCACCAAATATAGATGATGGAATTGATACCTACTAATGAAAACTTAAGACCTTGGTAGCAAGCCTAAGTTTGATGAAACCTTAGGTGTCAAATTGCTAGAAAATTTTAATTAGGTCTAGGAGGCTAAAGTGCATAAGGAATGTGATGGGTGTTAGTTGGGTAATGCCGGATTATTTCTTTTTTCTATGTGTGTGCGAATTAGGCGAGAAGTGGTGCCCAAGCCAAATCTAAAGGATTTGCAAACAAGGATTTTTTTGTTGAAGCATTTTAGGGTTTTAATAAAGATTTAATGTCTTTTATGTTCAAACAAGGTTTTGATGTTCCACAAAATAATGGCAAACAAGTTGTTGTTGGTGGAGATCAATTCCTTTGAAATTTTACAAACCGCATATTTCTAGCATCACTTTTTGGCGTCGTTGCCGGGGAGGTGTGGCTTAGTCACATATTTTATCTCTTACTTTATTAGCTCTTCATAATTTTGTTTTGTGTTTTGTTCATGTGCGAATCAAGAGTGGGAATGGGATTCAGATTTGCTTGGAGCAAAAAACTTCAAGTGATCTTATCTTCCCATGTTCTTCAGGTTAGTACCCCTGGCCATCTCTTGTATCATCCTCAAAATCTCTTAAAAAAATATTTAAATTTTAAAAAAGATCAAAAACAAGAAAAATTGAAGGTGGTGGAACCCTAAAACTCATTGTGTTGCTTGTTTGCTTCAATTTTCCACCACCATTACCTTATTGGTGTCTGAGTTTTGAAAATCCAGACTTCTATCTTGTCAAAAATCAGGTTCGGCCAATTAGGAGCTTTCTAAAATCATCGAATTTCACCCAACGAAGCCCCTTTGAGTTAGAAACCTTGAGTCCAATTTCAAGAAATTTTGTTGAATAGAAAAAATTAAAAAATTCACAGACTAAATAAGGGTCTATCCTTGTTATTTATTATTTTCTTACTGTCTGTGAATTGTATAAATTTTTCTACTCATTAGATTTAGGAAAACATTATATTGCTGAAAATCATGAGAAATTTTCTGCATCATATAAAATTCTCAAAAATTTTTGAGTTCATTTGAGATTTCTGCAAAATCAATTCCCTGAATCTATCAATTCTGATTTTTGACACCAGTAAGAAGAAAAATTCTAAAAAAATATCAAATAATTTTCTAAAATCACAGAAAAATAATTTTGGATCCCATGTTTGATTTTATATCAATTGGTGGTGTTGGTTTTTTATTTGGGTTACCACTCTTAAAAATTTTGAAAAGAGAGTCAATTTTTTTTAGGAGCTGCATACATAGGATTTCCACAATAGGGTTTTAATTTCTCTCTTAGTCACATCAACTCTAAAGGAATTGAACTCCACCAACTACAGCTTGATTGTTATTATTTGTAGAACTTCAAAACCTTGTTTGAAATTTTAACAACAGAGAATCCTAAAAGACAAATTCTTGATTAAAACCATAAAACACTTGAACAACAAATCCTTGTATAAAAACCTCCCTTGAATTGGCTTGGGCATCACTTCCTAACCAATTCACATACACACCAAAAAAAGAAATAATTAGGCATTACCCCAACTTACACCCATCACATTCCTTGTGCACTTTAAGCTCCTAGACATAATTAAAATTTTGTAGGAATTCATCTCCAATGGGTTCATCAAACTTAGGCTCGTTACCTAGGTTTCAAGTTTTCTATAGTTGGTATCAATTCCTTCATCTATATCTAATGCTAGTTCAAGGGGTTGATTGCGCAGCAATCATAGGTCTTAATTGACCTAGATTAAGCTAGGACTTAGCATAAGTTAGGGAAATTCATGCACGCTTACGCATTATCTGCATCCTTACTGCTTTACATTAGCTATGCATAAAATAATGTTATAATGTGTTGATTAAGTATATTATGTTGATTGCAGGGAATAAGCTGATCAGGAGCTGCATCTGCAGTTGGATCAGGAATAACGGGAGTTGCAGTAGAGCTGGAGAAGAAGGCCTACTTTGGATGTAGGAATAATAATATAAGGGGGTTAAAGGTTTTCTATTCTATTAAGTAGAAATAAAGCAGTAAAATGTGAAGAGCTTAGGTCCATCCTAGCCCTAGGATAGCCTAGAAACTTCCGCAAGCCTTAGCCACCCTTAGATTAGGTCACCGCACCCTAGGAAGCCCTAAAACCCTAGTTCCAACCCTTCTCTGGATGTCCAGATAAGTTTTAGGATGTCCAGGACCCTTAGCCAACTCCCACACACTTCAAACTCACTTCTGCAGTATTATTGGATGTCGAGACACTTTGTCAGATGTCCAATTTCTGCAGAATACCCAAAGCAGAACCTGAAATCCTTCCTGACTCTAATTGGATGATTTTTGAGTATAAGACATCTGATTCTATTATTAGACGTCTGATACTGCTCTCCATTTTCTGTTTTGAGATTTAAGCCTTGATTTTGGATCTCTAGGTCCCTAAACCTGTTTCCAACCCCATAGGAACCTAAATTAAGGTGCCCTAACCCGAGTAGATCACCTCTAGACCTCCCTAAAGACATAATTAGGTCCTCAATAAACCTAATTGACTTGGATCTTAGTCAATTCCATCAGCCTATTCAATTGGACTCATTGAGTCCAATTGAGCCCTGATCTCAACACACTGTCCAATTGGACTCAGCGAGAGTCCAATTGACTTAGACCTAAATTAATAGAGTTATTTTACTCTCAATTAAGTTTTCACACACCCAATTAAACTTGTATTAAGTTTAATTGCACTTTACCTTAGTGAATTAGGGTTTATAACCCTAATTTGAGACATACCTTGACCTAAACCCATTAGAACCTATCCTAATCAACCTAGCCACCTATGTTTCAACCCACACATACCCACACACACCATCCACACGAAAATACCTATCCTAGAGTTCTCTAGAACTCTCTACCATGTGTGGTTGCCTTGGTTGCCAAAAATAACAACCAAGAGCCATTCAATTTTTATATCCACATTTGGTGGATCTAAAAACCACCATCCACCCTCTCTCTCTCACTCTCCCATGAGCTCCCACCATAGGCCTCTCTAGAGAATTCCATAATTCTCTAGAGAACTTCCCTTAGGTCTATGAAAAGACCCAATGGGTGGCCATTTGCACCCATTCACTTCCTTGGCATTCATTCCACTTAGGCTAGCCACTTCCATCTCTACTCCACCTCCACGAGTTGAGCACCGCCATGGAGGCCACCATCTCCATGCCAGGAAGCTGGATCAGCTCCCCAACCTCTCTCCAAGGGCCAGCCTAAGCTCCATTGGCCGCCCCTCCTTCTTCTCTCAGCCACTCAAAGGCCATCGGAGACCACCTCCGAATGCCCTTCCTTCTGCTAGATTTTTAGTTTAGCTTTCCAAATATTTACTGCTTTTATTTACTGCTTAGTAGTGTAGTCTTACTTCTCTCCCAATGATGCATGCGAAATACCCCCATTGATTCTTGTATGCAATTATTTTCTGGTACCTAGGTTTAATTTTTAAGCATTTACGTATAAGCTTTCCTCTAGATCTCCCTATGCAACAACTCTCCAATGATGAATGAAATTGCATTTATATATATTTGTCTCTATATGTTTGAAATCACCATGAGCTTAATAATTTTCATTCTTTTTGTGTGATTCAAGTTGCCTATTTCCAACTCCTAATATTCTTGCAACTAAGCATGTCATACCTAAATACGTAATAATCATGAACTGGCGTACGATTCTAAACAAAGTAGAGTAAGATCGATTTCAGAAGTAAACAAATGCCTCCCAGAGATGAACGACCGGGACTCAAAGTCTAGTTATTTTTATAAAACAATATCTTTGTTGGATCGTATTTCACGACTATACTACGACGCTTTTATAAAAAACGCGAGCTATGATTTTTCACAAACAAAATGGCACCGTTGCCGGGGAGGCAACGTCATTTTTCTTGATTTTGATCTTTTAATCTATTACTGACAAATCTGCCACTACTTTGTTTTTGATGTGCAGGACAACACGGAAGGAAAACGAGATCTACGCACATACCGAGCGCGGCGAAGAAAAATCAGGTGCACATCATCTCTCTTCGATTAGGTTTATTTTTTGAACTCTAGGATTATATCTACTTTCTGCAATCTCTTTTGTGAAAAAAAAATATTTCTCTCCTTTTCGTGAAAAAGAAAAAAAAAGCAAAAAGAAAAATTTTGAAAAAAAATCTAGATTAGGTTTCCTTTCAAATCTAGTTTAGTTGAAAAAAAAAGAAAAGAAAAAGATATTTTCTATGAATCTTTTGAAAAATTCTTTTTGAAAAAAAAAGTGCAAAAGTTTTGAAAAAGAAAAAAAAAATCTTTTTGGTGGAAGGCTTGAATTTCAAGCTCAAACCTCTTTAAAAGCTTTTCCATCATCTCCTAATTTTTTGCCAGATTTCAAATCTAAATTAAAAATTCAATTGTCGAAAAATTCGTTAGGAAAAAATTCTGAAATTTGGGCTGAACCTTCATTTTCAAACCATCTTTCAATTTCCACCATTACTTTGAAAAAATTCCATGAATAAAATTTTTAAAATTCATGAAGTGTATGGGGGTCAAACTGACCCAGATTAAAAATTTTTCAAATTTCAGAAAGCAATTCCGAGCAATCTGCAAATCTGTCTTGACTAAAAATGGTAGGGTTTGAAAGTTGATCTCATTAGCTTTATTTTCCAAATTTTTCTCCAATTTTTTAAGGTCATTTGATAATGTTTCAAAGCAAAAAATCATCTAGGGGTCAAAGTCCAGATCTGACCCCCTAACATTCAAAATTCCCTAAAAATTTGATTGAAATAGTAAAAATTCCAAAAAAATATTCTTTGAAGAACTAATTGAAAAAGGAATCTAGTCACAAAATTTCAAATTAATTTGATTCCAATTATTATTATAAAATCAACATTATTTTTGTGATCTACTGAAATAGAGAAAAACCCTAGAAGTGCATGCAACTTAGGTTAAATCCTTAGGGTTACAACTAGAGACCACACATTGGGCTAACTTAGACTTAATCAAGTCTAGTTAGCCGGTGAGCTTGGTAACCTTGTGGGCCACTCACCTCAAACCCCACAGAAGAAAATGGGTTAAAATTAACTTTAAAATATGAAATCAAGCCGAGTTCATTATCGTACTACTGGGTGAGTTTAATCTCTCTTGCCAAACCTGGTGACTAAGTCTACGGGATAGTGTCAAACGACCGTGGCTCGGGGGTCAACGGAACCGGAGGCGTAAGCCAACGGAAGAACCTTCCCCTTAGTCCCGTCATAACCAGATTGGCTGGGTTAGCTTGAGAGGTGGGATTCACTTTCAGTCGGTTGTACGACGAACTTATCTTTAGGAATTTAAATCCATAACAAAAACTCTGGTCACCTAATCTATAAGGACCATTTGATTGAAAGTGCCTTAGCCTTGTCCTACGTGGCTACACCAACCCAGGGGTTGGGCGGTGTATGCACGGAAGGTCACTTCGACCTCACTTGGTTTGACCTTGGGAGCCACTCCCAAGGAGGTGAGTCACCTCGCTCGGACCATCTTCTCCCCCCATTTCTTCTACTCCAAGAGCCGCCATGGAAAATCTTGGACCTGGACCTAGATCGGGTCAGGACATTGAGAATATGGACCTGATGGCTCGTTTGGAAGCCTGGGTCGCCGAATCTGAGGAACGCATCAGCAGAGCATGGATCGTATTCTAATGGCGCTTGACAGGATGCAGCACCCGCCACGAGGAGAACAACTGCGGGATTTTTACGACCTAGCTGCACCTATCGTTGCACTGCTAGTCAGAATTCCCGCAGGGGGAGACGCATTTGAGCTCAAGCCCAATGTAATTGGGTTGATCAGCACTCATTTCTACGGGAACTCAAGCGAAGATCTGTTCCAGCACCTTGAGGACCTGAGTTTACTCGCTGAAATGATTCGACCAAGGAATATTGATCTCGGGATTGTTCTGATGAAGCTTTTCCCATTCTCTCTAAGGGACAAAGCTTCATACTGGTTCAAGACTATTGGGAAGCCAATTGGAACCTGGACAGAATTACGACGTGAATTCCTGCAAAAGTTTTTCCCAATCGGTCGAACAAATGCTATGTGGCACGTAATCACGACTTTCTCCCAGGGAGCTGGGGAGAAATTACATGAAGCATGAGATAGATTTCACGACCTTCTCCGGAAATGCCTACATCATGGTATACCAAGATGGCACTTAGCCCAGATTTTTTACCTTGGGCTGGATGACACACATCGGTATCTGGACAATGCATCTAGCGGCGGGAATTTTCTCGCAAAAGACGAGAACAGCGCATTTGAGCTGTTCGAATCATTAGCGGAGAACTCGATGAATGCTGCAACTATGAACCAGTTCCAACGGGTTGGTGTCCACGAGGCTCACACCGATTCTATTCGAGCCGACATGGATATCATCATCAAGCAGCTGGATAGAATAAACCTAATTGAGAAGAAGATTGACCAGATCAGTCAAGGTCAATCCGAATCGAGCTCTGCCGTCGCAAGATCCTCCTATGCACCTCGAGCCCCACCTGCTCGAGTTAATCTACTCATTTGGGATGCACCTTCTCTATATTTAGGAGATCCCGCATATTAGGATCCCGTGAATAATCCAGATCTGGCACCCTACGACCAGGGTTATGCACCACCCACAGATTATAATGAGTATCCCCTTGATGGATATACGTCTTAGATATCTTCGGCCTACGAGGACATCAGCGCTATCCAAGGATACGGGCGTAATAACCCGTACTCGGAGACGTATAACCCTGGTTGGCGCCAGCATCCGAACTTCTCCTAGTCTGGTAATTCACAGAGACCACATCAAGATCCGCACTACCAGACCAGGTAATACGAGAATGTGCAAAACACGTATCCTAAGCAGTAGCCATTCCCGTCTCAACAGCAGCAACCCCGCTCATTATACCAGCCATTGCACCAAGCTACCAACCACCCTTCAATGCGGGCTGACCCTTTGGAGGCACTGAAAGAGGAGCTGCAAGAATCGATGAGGAAATCTACACCAGATAGCTTGCAGATTATGAAGGCGATGGCTGATCAGATTCAGACCATACAGAACACGCAGAACCAGCTGTTGTAGGAGCATAGGACTCAGGGAGCCTTGCCCTCCCAACCCATCCCGAATCCTCGATATGTGCAGAACCAGGGTGCCCTGCCTAGGTTTCATGCACCGCAGGGACAGGCACACGCCATACTACAAGCACCTCCTACACCACCCAGTTACGCGCAAGGCAACCGCCTTTGCAGAATCCCACGTATTCTGCCCTTCCGCTCCCCAACCACCTCATGGACAGCAAGCCAATGCACACATTGTTTCCTTGCGAAGCGGAAGGAAGACATTAGACCCACCACCTAGGCAGGCGGGTCCTGATTTTTCCCACCCTTCGCCGCTGGTGAGTTCGACTCCGTCTTCATCATCTCAGGAGCTACCTGCGGTAGATAAGGGTAAGAGGCCACTTAACCTTGAGATTCGCATCCCTTTTCCTGAGGCTCTAACACGAAATGTAGTACGGAAAAAGGACACGGGGAATTTCGAGGACCTGAAATTGATGTTTAAGGAAGTACATATTCAGGTCCGCCTCCTCGAGGTAATTGATCACATTCCCGCTGTCGCTAGGTTCTTCAAGGATTATTGTACCTCGAAACGACAGGCTAGAATTGGACGACAGGTAGTACTGTCGAACGAAGGTAGTGCCGTGATTCTAGCTGACCTACCTTTGAATAAGAAAGACCCTGGCACCCCACTCATATCTTGCTTTTTGCAGGATTCTCCATTTGATCAGGCCCTTCTAGATTTGGGTTCGTCCATCAACTTAACTCCCACTGTCGTATTTGATCAATTTCGATTTAGGGAGTTGAAACCCACCATGATTACGATTCAGCTGGCTGACAGATCAGTCAAAACACCGAGGGGGGTGGTTGAGGACGTGATCGTGAAAGTTCGCGGGTTCTACTTTCCCACAAATTTTTTCGTTCTCGATATGGAAGTTCCTCCCAATCTCCGAGATGCACCAATTATTTTAGGTCACCCATTTCTGGCGACAGCCCGAGCGAACATTGATTGTGCATCCGGGTGTATGGAGATTACCTTAGGCAATGAGCGACTTCGACTAGACATATTCAGGGCAGCAAAGAACTTCTACTGTGATCGAATAGAGGAGGATGGTGCAGACGAAGATTCGGCTTACTATGGTAACATTGGGCTCCTTTGTGACGACCCAATGTCTCATTCATCTACACTATCAGGGTTCTCGGACCTTGATCCACATGGGATTGAAACCACTACATTACACATATCTCCCTAAGGATCTGACTGTTTGGGGTGTGCTTCTGACCACAGCACCCCTAAATCCAGCTATCTTGATCCATATATTACTGAATCGCCCCTGTTATTACAGGAAGACGTGACTATAGCTAACGGGTTTCTCATTAACATAGTCACAATAGATTTCATAGGGAGTGACTCAGCGGGAATTCATGTGTACATGGATCAGCAGATTCCCACCCTCGATTCTGCTCCTCCTACTCTCAATTCAGATTCTGACCCACCCGTAATTGAATTGAAGCCCTTACCTGACTCACTCAAGTACGTATTCTTGGGCAAAAGTAAGACATATCCAGTCATTATCAATGCCCACTTAACCCAAGAACAGGAGCATCAATTGATTTCTACACTTCAAGACCTTAGAGCTGCTATCGGGTGGAGTGTTGCTGATCTTCGCGGTATTCGCCCATCATATTGTACTCATCACCTTTACACGGATAAGGGGGTGAAACCTTCGAGACAACCTCAACGACGGCTAAACTCGAATATGCTAGAGGTTGTTAAGAAGGAGATCATCAAAGGGCTGGATGCAGCCATTGTATATCCAATCTCAGACAGCCAGTGGGTGAGTTCGATTCAGATAGTGCCCAAGAAAGCAGGACTCACCATCATAAAAAATGATAAGGGCGAATCCATCCTGACCCACACTGTGACATCTTGGCGGGTCTACATTAACTACAGGAAACTGAACACGGTTACCCAGAAGGATCACTTTCCTTTGCCGTTCATCAATCAGATCTTGGAACGGTTAGCCGACGTAGTTTCTTCTACTTTCTGGATGGATACTCCAAGTATAATCAGGTAGCAATTAGCCCGAAAGATCAGGACAAGACCACATTCACATGCCCCTTTGGAACATTCACCTTCAGGCGGATGCCCTTTGGCCTCTATAATGCACCAGCGACATTTCAACGTTGTATGATGGCTATCTTCTCTGACATGATTGGGGATTATGTGGAGGTATTCATGGATGATTTCTCTATTTTCGGAGATGATTTCACGTCTTGTCTTGATAACCTCACCAAGATCCTGAAAAGATGTATTGAAGTAAACCTAGTACTATCCTGGGAGAAAAGCCATTTCATGGTGAGGGATGGCATAGTACTAGGGCACAGGATCTCCAAAAATGGACTCGAGGTCGACCGGTCTAAATCAGAGATTATCTCCCACTTACCGCCACCCAGCTCGGTCAAGCTGATCAGATCATTCTTGGGTCACGTCAGCTTCTATCGGAGATTTATACGCGATTTTTCAAAAATTGCGTGGCCTTTGATGAATCTCCTGGTTACCGATGTCCCATTTGAATTTGATACCTCGTGTCTCAGTGCCTTTGAGACTTTACGAAGTGCTGTTTCCGACTCCCCGATTCTCCAACCACCCAACTGGTTGCTTGATTTCAAAATGATGTGCGACACTTCTGATTTTGCTGTCGGTGCTGTTTTAGTCCAATGTCGGGAGAAACAACCCTTTGTCATATACTATGCTAGCAAGATGCTGAATGAGGCTCAGCGCAATTATACTGTTATCGAAAAAAAACTGCTAGCAGTAGTATTCGAGTTGGAGAAATTCAGATCATATTTATTAGGATCCAAGGTCATCATTTTCACTGACCACTCCGCCCTCTAGCACTTGTTGGCAAAGAAGGATGCCAAACCACGACTCATTAGATGGATTCTTCTATTGCAGGAATTTCATATCGAGATCCGCGACAAAGCCAGAAAACAAAATGTTGTGGCGGATCACCTATCCAGATTGGACCCAGACCACATTGCTTATTCCATGCCTATCCATGAACAATTTTCGGATGAATCACTTTTGGCAATTCATTCTGTTGAGTTCCCCTAGTATGCGGATTTCGCAAACTCCTTGCCGCAGGAAAAATTCCCGCGAACCTATCCAAAAACCAGAAACTCAAATTCATTGCAGAAGCCAAATACTATCTCTAGGATGACCCACTGCTCTTCCACATTGGAGCAGATTAGATTATTCGTAGATGCATCCCAGACTCTGAGATCCCCAGTGTGTTATCTTTCTGCCACAATAGTGCATGTGGTGGCCATTTCTCAGGACAGAAAACAGCTGCAAAAATTTTGCAGTCGGGATTTTTCTAGCCAACCATCTTCAGAGATACACACGATTAAGCCCAATGCTGCAAACAATGTCAGTCGATCGGTTCTATGACCAGGAGAGACATGATGCCACTCCAACCCATCATGGTTGTAGAAGTGTTCGACATCTAGGGCATCAATTTTATGGGCCCTTTTCCGAAATCGCGTGGCTTCGAGTACATATTGCTGGCCATTGATTATGTCTCGAAGTAGGTTGAGGCCATCCCGGCGGGACAGGCTGACCACAAGATCATCATTTCTTTCGTATGGCAAAATATTTTCGCGAGATTCGGAATACCCTGCGCTCTGATTAGGGACAAGGGAAGCCACTTCATCCATGCCCATTTCAAGTTGTTGTTAAAGAAATATGGGGTACATCACCGCATAGCCACCCCGTATCACCCACAGACCAATGGGCAGGCTGAAGTGTCTAACCATCAAATCAAGCTGATTCTCCAGAAGATGGTTAGACCAGACAGGAAGGACTGGTCTGACAAATTAATCGATGCACTCTGGGTATACCGGACTGCATACAAGGCCCCACTCGGAATGTCACCATATCGCATGGTATATGGCAAGGCCTGTCACCTTCCTGTAGAGCTGGAACACCGTGCCTTTTGGGCGGTGCGAAAATGCAACCTTGACCTCGATGCAGGAGGTCGAGAATGGAAACTCTAGCTCAGTGAATTAGAAGAAATCCAGTGGGAGGCCTATGAGAATGCATTAATATACAAGGACAAGACCAAGGCCTTTCACGACCGCCACATCCGAAGGAAAGTATTCACGCCCAACTAGCAAGTCTGGTTATTTGATTAATGGCTGAAACTGTTTGCGGGGAAGCTCAAGTCCAAGTGGACTAGCCAGTATGTTGTGATGCAGCCATACCCTAATGGGGCAGTCCAGATCAAGGACCTAAAATCTGGGCATATATTCACGGTAAACGACTAGCGCCTCAAGCCATTTTTGGCCTAGGAACCTCCTCCACCTGACAAAACTATTCATATTAGTGAGGACGTGTGATTGAGTGCTCGCCCAGCTAGAGGCGTTAAACTTAGCACGTATAAATACCATTCGCCCCACATTCCACCATCATTTATATATAACCATTTTTATACAGAGCATATTTTTCCTTTAGCATATTTCCTTTGCATAGTGCATGCTGACAGGTTGGCCGAAGCTGAATATAATTTCAGGAGCAATTACAGGTGATTTCTACCCATTCTCTCCCTGCAGTATTTATTTTCTTTTACATTCATGCATGAGGACATGCAAGAACATAGGCATGGGGGGGTAGATGTAGAAAAATTGAGAAAATTTTATGCCAACACTTAGGAAAACCTCGAAGCTGCATGTAAAACGTACTTTAGGACCTTAAATAGAAGACAACAGACTCCACCTCCACTGCTCGCATTGGAGCTAGAAATCGTTCGCAACAGCTACTTTCGACTCACCCACTCACATTTTATTCTAAATTTAGGGTCAAGCTGATTGTAACCGGATATGGGAAATTCACGAAGTACAAATTATGTGAGGTTACATGTCTATAGCATATATACATATCGCATTCATGAATAAGATTATTTTATTAAGAGAATGCATTAGGGATTTTATCCTTTAGTTGATTCCTGTAATCTGGAATCCAGTACAACTTTTCACACACACGTAGAATTTGCAATGTATTCACGATGAAGGCTAATAAACGTCTTCAGTTTGTCGAGAAGAAGCAGTGCTTCTTTTCCTGAACCCCTAAACAATGTTTTGGGAGTCAGGCTAATTTTCTTCCAAAAATCCACCAAATAGTGTGAGATGAGAGTAGAGTGTACTGGTGCTCTAAGATTAGTGCAAGGAATTTGGAATCCTAGATAATTAGGTTATGATACTCAGAGATTAGGCATAGTTTCCCCTCTCGGTTCCTGTGTATGCATTTATGTGCGAAATACTAAGAGCCACCAAACAAGGCAAATATGTAGAGAGCGAGTTTTCATAAAACTAGGGCTAAGGTGGATGGTTACGACCATTCTTTACGGAATCCTCGACTGAAGGAGGGTATCGATGTCAAGGTCAGAAATACACCATCCTATCCGTCTCTCCCGGTGCCGTGAGTAGGCACTTCTACCAAATAAGCCACCCAATGTCTCTTGAGTACCACCAATCTCTAATAATGCCTCCTCAATAAAGTTCATAGATGTATGCCAGTTGTGTTATGCTGAAAAAAAAAAGAAAAAAATTGAAATTAAAAAAAGTGATGAAAAGAAAGAAAAATTGAAAAAGAAAGAAAAACTTAGAAAAAGAAGAAAAAGCAAAGAAAAAAAAAGAATGAATATTTAGTGTTTATTTCATCGAGACAATACCACCAAATTAGGCTCCACCAAATATGGCCTTAACTTATTTTTCTTGTGTTTTTGATCGCCCAAATACTGGCTGAGGAATTCTGACTTAGTGTTAGGGTTATGAGAACCCAATTAAAGCGTTAATGCCTAGTGAGACCACCAAATACAGATCATATGTATGAATCTAGTGAGTTAGTGAGCTCTAAGAAAAAGAGTAAGAGAGAATGAATACAAAGGAATCAAAGAGAGCATAGTTTTTCTCATCTTTCTCTAAGTTGAGTTACTTAGTAATTCGGGAATCTAGACTCTGTAGTACTAGTCTCTATGTAGCACCAAGTGAGAATGAGCCACCAAATATATAATCCTTTCCCTTAGAGATTCTCTACCTAAGGCTAAAGCCGAGGTGAAATTCATGGAATATTTTGAATACCCCGAGGGAAGAAGTCCACCTATCTTGCTAGAATTTCTACTAGTGGTCAAGTACAGGCTTTAGAGGTGTATTAGTTTTCACTCGAATCCATTGCAAAAGCTACATAGCTGCACCTTCACAATTGTCTGGATTTCTAGAGCATAGGATGAAAACAAAAAGGAGAAAAATCTCTACACATACACTTGATAAAATAATCAGTCCCTTAGGGACCCTTGCTGTAAATAATTTAGTCTTGCATTTACTAGGGACTGGAAAGATTTAGGCATGGGGATATGATTGCGCAGCAATCATAGGTCT
This sequence comes from Thalassia testudinum, assembly GCA_037157565.1. Classification (NCBI taxonomy): domain Eukaryota; kingdom Viridiplantae; phylum Streptophyta; class Magnoliopsida; order Alismatales; family Hydrocharitaceae; genus Thalassia; species Thalassia testudinum. Next base: position 140,395,023 of record JAZHRO010000063.1, read on the forward strand.
TAATTGACCTACATTAAGCTAGGACTTAGCATAAGTTAGGGAAATTCATGCACACATACGCATTATCTGCATCTTTACTACTTTACTTTAGCTATGCATAAAGTAATGTTATAATGTGCTGATTAAGTATATTATGTCGATTACAGGGAATAAGATGATCAAGAGCTGGATCTGAAGCTAGATCAGGAATAACGGGAGTTGCAGTAGAGCTGGAGTAGAAGGCCTAGTTTAGATGTAGGAATAATAATGTAAGGGGGTTAAAAGTTTTCTATTCTATTAAGAAGAAATAAAGCAGTAAAATATGAAGAGCTTAGGTCCATCCTAGCCCTAGGATAGTGATGTAAACACATTTACACTACTTAAAATGTCTATTTATGCATGTTCTTAAGCATAGGATTGCATTTCATAATATAAATATTACATAACATGCATCATCTTGCATTTAGAGTAGTTTGAATAAAATGGAGGTTAATTGTCTCCTTTTATGTGCTTGGACAGGGCAAACATTTAAGTGGGGCCTCGGATCAAAGATCCAACTGTATGGATGTGATCAGGGCGACGATTGGAGTTCAACGACTCCAAGATCGCCTTAATCAGGCATCCGTAGCATCAGATAGAGACCGGGGAACCCTAGAAGATCAAGGGCCAGGATGGTGTAAATCCGCACTTCAGATGGCAAATCCGACCACACGGATGAATTCGGATCGACGATCGCAGCCCAACGACACAAAAATCGAGTCAATCCGACATCCGTGGCACCATCTACAACTTCCAGAAGATGGACGGCCAAGATGGCGCCACGTGGCACCATCTCGGCCGCCCAAACGACCGCCTACACTCTATGAAGACCGCGCACCCATCCCCTCTCCACCTTTGGATCTCAATCCAACGGCTGTGGACGCATCGTGTTAAAAGCATCTACGCGACCATTTGGGCGAGGCAGCGCAGCGGTCCAGCGCCTTATCGCGAGGCGCTGGCGCACGTTCGAGCCTCGCCAAGCAATTTCTGAGGTGAGCGGGTGCGCTCCAATTGACCGCACGATCGCGATCCAGCGGCCGCGCGCGCCCGATAGCGCCGACGCGCGATTGGATGCGCGCGTGAACGCGCGATCGCACGCGCAGGCGGGCGGGCGGCAGCGGTGAAGGCGCGATTTTAAGTCGTCCGATCTCGCGATCGGACGGCTGAGATTTCGCGGACGTGCGTAGGCGTTACGCGCGGGCAGCCGAGCGGGCGCGCGTGGGCGCGGAGGCTACGCCCACGTTAAGGGCTTTAGCGACGGATTTATCCGTCACTAAAGACCCCTCATTTATTGTTTTGAAAGTGTAATGTCCATTTTGCCCCCACTCCTTGCAACTATAAAAGGAGACCCCCTCCATACGAAATTTTCATCCCTTCCTTCTCCTCTCTACCTCTCCAAAGCTCAAGAGAAGCTTGTCCCACACCCAGGATGCTTCTCTCGAGATAAAGTCCAAATTTTCGTCCCCCTTCGGAAGTGGATCCCGCGACGACGACAGCGTGCTGCTTCGTTCCCGTTCTTCTGCTTCATCCTCCTTCGTCCCGCTTCATTCTCCTTCGTCCAGGCGTCGTCCCGTCCGGCTCGTCCTCCAAGCGACCGTCGAGGAGGATTCTCTCTCCCTACTCTTTTTACTGCTTTCTAATATAGATTTACTACTTTCTAGAGTAATCGCTTTATGCTTTCTAGTTGTAACGAACGATTTCTTTTATGATAAATTCCTTGTCTATTCTACATCTCATTTTGATTTCCATGTGTAGTATTCTCTCTCTCTCTCTTACTCTCTCTCTCTTCTATTTTGTTGTAGATACTTAGATAGTTTAAATTGAATTTCTTCGTGACAAAATAAAAAACGAAACGCGAAGTTTTTAAATCAAACGTCCGCCTCCCTGTGTTCGACCCGGAATTTTAATTTCGGTATAAATTTTATTTGTTGAACACGAATCCTTCGCTTTTGAACTACAACGACAGGTTTTCCAAAACCGAACACATTAGCGTAGCTTCGTAATAGTTCAACATTTTGGTGCCGTTGCCAGGGAGGCAACGATCTTTGATTTCTCTTCGCGTTTTGTAACTTACAAATCATTTACCTCACTTTTCTCCTTTCTTATTGTAATTGCAGGTACTCTTTCGAGGTAGGCAAAAGCGGTAGATTGGAGTAAAGTGCTATGGAAGGTTTTGTAAGTTATCCCCCACCTCCCACCCATTAGATTTCATTTCATAGCATAATAATTCAAACATCAATCAACCTAGGTGTTCTTATAAACTCTAAGGTCAGATTGTTTGTTGTTTGACATCCATACTCACTCCAACCCCCACATTAAAAAAAAAATCTCACAGAGGTACACAACCTCATCTGATTTTCAAACTTAGCCGGTAATCCAATCTTAGGAGCCGGTACACACATCCAAACACATAATTGAGTAGAAATCAGATTAGGTAATCATTTGTGTGCCTAATTAAGTGGTGCAAGAGGCTAATTGTTTGAGTTGATTGGGCCGCACCACTTCAAATAAAATCAACTCATCAAGTAGCTGCCAATTAGGTTCAACTCTTAGGGATTTACCAGGCACTCCACATTCTTTTTAAACTTTAAAGGAAAACATCTTCACCTGTGTTTGTAAAACATGGTGTGCCAACGAAACTTGATTGAAAACACCTAAAGTTGAATCCTAAAAGCTACTAAGCAAGATTTAAATCTTAAAATTCACCACATCAAAAGCAATCTTGCTTGAAAATCACTGGTTGTGCACTCACACACAAATCAATCAATCATTAAGGGCACAACCCATTTAAAGGGCCCATCACATTCCAAAGCACATTCAAACCTAACCCTAAATAAAACAAAGTAGACGTTGGCCTTAAGGATTGAACTCGCTCTTCAGAACCCAGAACGAGATTATTTTCGATTAGTCTGTTTCTACTGTTCAATCTGATGTCTAGCTAGGGGAGCAGAGTCAAACGATCGCGGCTGGGGGGTACACTAGGAACCGGAGGCGTAAGCCGAAGGAAGAACCTTCTCCCCAGTCCCTCCTTCTAACTGGTTGGATTGAACAGACGGAAGTAGATCAAATTGTTCCTTTATCTCAAGACGGGTTTTGAGAGTCTGTAGGTCTTTAGGCTAACATATTTAAGGACAGGCTTGATTGTTTGTATTGCAGGGCACCTTTCTTCCTCCCGTGTATCATGAATCCTTCCACATATTTCACGCATTCCCACTCTTTCCCTCCTGTTGTAAATTATCCTCAACATGACGATTATCCCAACTCGTATTGTAATCGACCATCAGTTAGTTGGGATAATTCGGATTGGGGATACAATTCCGTACCCCCGTGTTTAGTGTCTAACCCTGAACACTTTGATTCTCAATTCTATCCTTCTCAGAGTTGCATCGATTATAGATCGTCCTCCTTTCATGAACAACCTAATGCGATCTACAATCAAGAAGGATACACTGATCCTTACCCATCCTCTGATTTCACTGCCTTTAGGTCATCACCATCTTTTGAACAATCTAAAATGACCTATTATCAGGATGGGTATAACGAATCTCAATTCGTTAATTCCTCTACATTGATGTCAAACCCGCCAAACCCTGAACCAACTCATTTGGTTCAGGTTAATCAGGTTCAAGATAAGGTTCTGGCTAACTTGAGGAATATCATTCAATCTTTAGAAGTTCAACCAATACCTTGCATTGAGAGATTGGAGCCCCTGATTGAAATGATTGATGATTTAAATAAGTCTTTGTTGGATTGGCTCCAGGATGTTAAGGATAAGAACCCGGGTGAGTTTCTACTTGGGAAATTAGCGAAATTGAGGATGAGATTTGTGGTTGCTTTGATTCAATCTTGGAATAATTCCCAGGATGAACTCTCTTCAGGAAAGCCAATGACAGAACCCGCTCAGGCACCTGTTGGGGGGGACACGTGTTACGAAGCTGACCAGATTGAATTAAAACAACCAATTAAGGATGATCTGATTTCTTCACCTGAAATCCCTGAGTCGGGTTACGAGGAAACGTATGTCTCCTTGGAACGCAAAGTGACAAATGATTTTGGGACATACATTGATACGGATCTTGATGGTGAAGATTCAAGTTGCGAAGTCTCACGTGAGTTTTCAGATCACGATTTTTGTGAGACGATTGGGCCTGAGGAATCTTATAGATCATTTGATAGCCCAATTACTGAGGAAACTGATCTTATTAGGGCACACATTACGGATCCAGAATCGCATTTTCTGGAAGAATCAATTCAATGCCCTGATTATCAGTTACACCCTGTTAAGCTTATTGATGATTCTAATTCTGAGATAATTAGACCCAAGTCAATTTTGATTCTGCCAAATCATTTAGACTGGGAGATTTCAGACGGGGTGATGAATATACAAGAGGTCCTGGAATTTGATACACTTAATGAGGAGGATAGGAGCGGGGAAGTTCTGATTTGGGAAGTTAATTTTGGAGGAAATTGAAGATTGAGTCGAAGGGTTCCTTTTAAGCTGAAACCATCAAACCAGAACCCTTACGACATTTGTTTCGAGGATGTTCAACTCAAGCACACATTCAACGATTATCCTTTTGAGCTTCAATTTTTTGTAACCCGACTTTTTGGTCTTGGGTTGCATCCTCACAAATCGCAGGCCCGACCCCGCTTGCATTCTGATTTTAGGTTTTGGGTAATTTTTATCCAGAACCTAAGATATTCTCGATTATGGGGGATGGGTCTGCACCACAATCTGGTCCACATCTATGGACGTCTGTTGACAGGTCGGAGGATTCTTCTGTTTATTCTAATTTTGACCTGCACTTCTGAATTCTTCATTTCTTTTCTTTGTATAGTGTGCCTAGCTGAAGGCACTAAACTCAGCACATATACAGTTCTTTTTCATTTTCATCTCGGAGCGGACCCGATATCCACGCAATTCAGGTGCTTTCTACGCTTTTCCACTCTGTTTTATGTCTTTTTAATACAATGAGGACATTGCATTAGATAGGCATGGGGGGATGGATATTTATCTTTGAATTCATTCGTCAGCTCCGTAGATTTGTTTTATTTTATAAAAAAAAAAAAATCAAAATTAGGAAAGAGAATTTGGGTTTAAAAAAATTTTCGATCTTAAGAAATACTATATTATGGTTGGAACATAAAGACCCTTCAGGTCTTTGGACTTAATCAGCCTATGTATCCACTAAAATGTGGATTTGTTTTTCGAGTTCTCGCCAACCTAAATTTTATTATAATTGGAATAAATAAGTTTGGGTGATAAGTACACGACTTGTCAACCCGCCCTCTGATTTAAGGGAATTTTGAGTTTTAAGCATCTACACACTTTCTTTGCACTGACTCGTTGTTTGGCGATTTTAACGGAAATTGGGTAGCTAATGAACCTTCTAGGGTGATATGGCTGGCAAGTTATCGTGGGTAACAGCCCATAGGTAGGTTGCCCAGAGCCCAGTCACTGGACCTTTCTCTTTTTGCTGCCTTTAGGTAAATCTTAGACCAGGGAAGCCACCTACTTAAAAAAAAAAAAAAAATCAAAAAGGAGAAAAGAACAAAAAGAAATAAGCCACACTTCGCCGCACGAGTATGGCTGGCAAGTTGTCGGTGGTAACAGCTCATCGACCGGTTGTCCAGAACCCAGCTCAGAAAATGCACTAAAAATTCCCAAAACACTTAGGAAGAACCGGAGAAGTAGAATAAACCGGGGAGATATACACTGGATTCACCCTTGTGTTGACCCCGTTAAAAAAAATAAAAGTAGGGAGAAAGCTACCGGTTGTAAAGATACACCTTTAGGCAGAATTCTTTTTGAGGTCACCTAGAGGCGTAGAAATCCGAAGTCCGTTCTAATTACCGGTCAACGAGTCTATCACAATCACAATAAGTTGCTTAAAACTTAGGGTTCTCATCAAATCTTGGGTGAGTTGAATGGCCGTAGAAAGCCACTCTTAAACCCTAAAATTTGAAAATCCAAAAAAAAAAAAGATAAAATTTAGAAAAGAGTAAAAAGAGAAAAAGAAATTTCTCTTTGAATAAGGCGAGGCTTGAGGTGGTCTGCATTTTGGCTGATACCCGGGCACTGTTGTGTCTTTGAAAGTTCAGTTCTTAAGTAGACAATTTCTTAATGATTGAAAATAACTCAGGTCCAAATAATCTAACCTAATTCTTTTATAAATAGTATATAGTTTTTGCTAGGGACTAGCAAAAGATAGGCATGGGGGTATGATGTAAACACATTTACACTACTTAAAATGTCTATTTATGCATGTTCTTAAGCATAGGATTGCATTTCATAATATAAATATTGCATAACATGCATCATCTTGCATTTAGAGTAGTTTGAATAAAATGGAGGTTAATTGTCTCCTTTTATGTGCTTGGATAGGACAAACATTTAATTGGGGCCTCGGATCAAAGATCCAACCATATGGATGTGATCAGGGCGACGATTGGAGTTCAACGACTCCAAGATCGCCCTAATCAGGCATCCGTAGCATCAGATAGAGACCGGGGAACCCTAGAAGATCAAGGGCCAGGATGGTGTAAATCCGCACTTCAGATGGCAAATCCGACCACACGGATGAATTCGGATCGATGATCGCAGCCTAAGGACACAAAAATCGAGTCAATCCGACATCCGTGGCACCATCTACAACTTCTAGAAGATGGACGGCCAAGATGGCACCACGTGGCACCATCTCGGCCGCCCAAACGGCCGCCTACACTCTATGAAGACCGCGCACCCATCCCCTACGCATCGTGTTAAAAGCATCCGCGCGACCATTTGGGCGAGGCAGCGCAGCGGTCCAGCGCCTTATCGCGAGGCGCTGGCGCACGTTCGAGACTCGCCAAGCAATTTCTGAGGCGACCGGGTGCGCTCCAATTGACCGCACGATTGCGATCCAGCGGCCGTGCGCGCCCGATAGCGCCGACGCGCGATTGGACGCGCGCGTGAACGCGCGATCGCACGCGCAGGCGGGCGGGCAGCAGCGGTGAAGGCACGATTTTAAGCCGTCCGATCTCGCAATCGGACGGCTGAGATTTCGCGGACGTGCGTAGGCGTTACGCGCGGGCAGCCGAGCGGGCGCGCGTGGGCGCGAAGGCTACGCCCACGTTGAGGGCTTTAGCGACGGATTTATCCGTCACTAAAGACCCCTCATTTATTGTTTTGAAAGTGTTATGTCCATTTTGCCCCCACTCCTTGCAACTATAAAAGGAGACCCCCTCCATACGAAATTTTCATCCCTTCCTTCTCCTCTCTACCTCTCCAAAGCTCAAGAGAAGCTTGTCCCACACCTAGGATGCTTCTCGCGAGATAAAGTCCAAATTTTCGTCCCCCTTCGGAAGTGGATCCCGCGACGACGACAGCGTGCTGCTTCGTTCCCGTTCTTCTGCTTCGTCCTCCTTCGTCTCGCTTCGTTCTCCTTCATCCTGGCGTCGTCCCATCCGGCTCGTCCTCCAAGCGACCGTCGAGGAGGATTCTCTCTCCCTACTCTTTTTACTGCTTTCTAATATAGATTTACTGCTTTCTAGAGTAATCGCTTTATGCTTTCTAGTTGTAACGAACGATCTCTTTTATGATAAATTCCTTGTCTATTCTACATCTCATTTTGATTTCCATGTGTAGTATTCTCTCTCTCTCTCTTACTCTCCCTCTCTTCTATTTTGTTGTAGATACTTAGATAGTTTAAATTGAATTTCTTCGTGACAAAATAAAAAATGAAACGCGAAGTTTTTAAATCAAACGTCCGCCTCCCTGTGTTCGACCCAGAATTTTAATTTCGGTATAAATTTTATTTGTTGAACACGAATCCTTCGCTTTCGAACTACAACGACAGGTTTTCCAAAACCGAACACGTTAGCGTAGCTTCGTAATAGTTCAACAGATAGCCTAGAAACTTCCCCACACCTTAGCCACCCTTAGATTAGGCCATCGCACCCGAGGAAGCTCAAAAACCCTAGTTCCAACCCTTCTCTGGACGTCCAGATAAGTTTTAAGACGTCCAGGACCCTTAGCCAACTCCCACACACTTCAAACCCACTTCTGCAGTGTTATTGGATGTCCAAACACTTTGTCAGACATCCAATTTCCACAGAATACCCAAAACAGAACCCGAAATCCTTCCTGACTCTGATTGGACGTCCAAACAACAAGTCTGGACTTCTGATTTTTGAGTATAAGACATCTTATTCTATTATTAAATGTCTGATACAGCTCTCCAATTCTTGTTTTAAGATTTAAGCCTTGATCTTGGATCTCTAGGTCCCTAAACCCAATTCCAACCCCATAGGAACCTAAATTAAGGTGCCATAACCCTAGTACATCACCTCTAGACCTCCCTAAGGACCTAATTAGGTCCTCACTAAACCTAATTGACTTAGATCTTAGTCAATTCCATCAGCCTATTCACTTGGACTCATTGAGTCCAATTAAGCCCTGATCTCAACACACACTGTCCAATTGGACTCAGTGAGAGTCCAATTGACCTAGGCCTAAATTAATTGAGTTGTTTTACTCTCAATTAAGTTTTCACACACCTAATTAAACTTGTATTAAGTTTAATTGCACTTTACCTTAGTGAATTAGGGTTTATAACCCTAATTTGAGACATACCTTGACCTAAACCCCTTAGAACCTAACCTAATCAACCTAGCCACCTAAGTTTCGACCCACACATACCCACACACACCCACACACACCATCCACACGAAAATACCTAGCCTAGATTTCTCTAGAACTCTCTACCATGTGTGGTTGCCTTGGTTGCCAGAAATAGCAACCAAGAGCCATTCAATTTTTATATCCACATTTGGTGAATCTAAAAACCACCATCCACCCTCTCTCTCTCGCTCTCCCACGAGCTCCCACCGTAGGCCTCTCTAGAGAATTTCATAATTCTCTAGAGAGCTTCTCTTAGGTCTATAAAAAGACCTAAGGGGTGGTCGTTTGCACCCATTCACTTCCTTGGCATGCATTCCACTTGGGCTAGCCACTTCTATCTCTACTCCACCTCCACGAGTTGAGCACCACCATGGAGGCCACCATCTCCACGCTTGGAAGCTAGATCAGCTCCCCAACCTCTCTCCAAGGGCCAGCCTAAGCTCCATTGGCCACCCCTCCTTCTCTCAGCCACTCAAAGGCCATCGGAGACCACCTCCGAATGCCCTTCCTTCTGCTAGATTAGTAGTTTAGCTTTTCGTATACTTACTACTTTTATTTACTGCTTAGTAGTGTAGTCTTATTTCTCCCCCAATGATGCATGCGAAATCCCCCCATCGATTCTTGTATGCAATCGTTTTCTGGTAGCTAGGTTTAATTTTTAAGTATTTATGTATAAGCTTCCCTCTAGATCTCCCTATGCAACAACTCTCCAATGATGAATGGAATTGCATTTATATATATTTGTCTCTATATGTTTGAAATCACCATGAGCTTAATAACTGTCATTCCTTTTGTGCGATTCAAGTTGCCTGTTTCGAACTCCTAATATTCTTGCAACTAAGCATGTCATACCTAAATACGTAATAATCATGAACTGGCATGCGATTCTAAACAAAGTAGAGTAAGATCGATTTCAGAAGTAAATAAATTCCTCCTAGAGACGAACGACCTGGACTCAAAGTCTCGTTATTTTTATAAAACAATATCTTTGTTGGATCGTATTTCGTGACTATACTACGATGCTTTTATCAAAAACGTGAGCTACGATTTTTTCTACCAACAGGGGTCATGTCAAATGACCAGGCACGGGCTTATACAAGCCCCCAATGATTCTCCTGGGACATGCTTGGGCCCAACCCTCCCCTTATTCAGCCTAACCAGATTTGTTGAAAGAACAAATATCCACTATTGATTTCTTATTTCCTAGATAGACCAAGTCTTAGGTTAAGTTTTAGGGAGTCACATTTAAGTTAAGTCTAGAATATTGTTGCTTGATTGTACACTTCTCTCATCTCTCCCTCCTCTCCTCCCCGTTTCTTCCACTTTTGCATGGGCAGCGGTCCTAAACTCCACACTCGGAGGAACCACATTATTTTGCCCCCACATAAAAAGACTTCTCCCGCATTCTTCCTCTTCTTTGCATTTAAAAAAAAAAAGGAAAAACAAAATAGGTCGTCTAACCCACAATCTTACCCGCTTACTGATTTTTCCATCCACCATCTACCTGCTCTGGAGCCACCTAATCAAGCCACCTACCTCATCTCTACTACAAGATAGCTGAGCAGATGCCTCAGCTACAAGCTAATCAATAACAATTGACTAGGGCTATAACAAACCTAGCCAACCAAGGGAGACTTGATAAACCTACCCAACCTCCATGAGCTCCACATCTAGCCCCATCTAACATCCCAAAGAGAGAAAATTTTCAAAATTTAAACACTATCCCTGCTGAGTATAATCAATATTCTGAGGCTTTCTATGGTTCACTAGGGAATTACAGATATCCAAATCATAACCCCACTCAAAATATCTCCACCCTTTAGGATTTCCAGACTCACACCTGGACCAATCTGGTTTCTCAACAACTATTTAGGGTGAAATCATCGATGTTAAGATATGTGTCGTATTATAGGATAAAATTCTCACAAAACACTTAAATTTATAAAGCTCAAAAACAATGAATGTGAGTCCGAGGTCGTTCGTAAGGAGAAAATATGGAATTCACAACACTAATCGCAATATAAAATAGATGAGAACAATAATTAATTGTCACAAAGATATGCAATGAATGATTTACTCAAAATGATACTCAATTATAAACAAGAGTATCTCAAGAAATCATTATGATAAAAAGAAGAGAGAGAAACACTAAAATGGTGATTTAGATCACCAAGGATATCCCTCAAGTTAAGCACATATCAAGCATTCAATTTCAGATCAATTTTGCTACAATGATCCTGAATCACTTAATTATCCACATCTACAAAGTACCAGAGTTAACCTCAAATATAGCCATAGAACTCACAATCAGATGTTGCACATGAGGCTCAGATGCCTTAAGTGATCACAATGCACAGTAAGAGCCAGCACAAAGAGCTAACACCTCAACCCTAGTAGAGAATGGCTAAGTGTTGAGTGAGGAGAGGAGAGGCACGAACCCCAAGATCAACAGTGCAAACCCCTCCCCTCTCCTCCTCACAACTTCTCCTCTCTATTCTAGAACCGAGCAATTCGATTTTAGGTGGGTAATCGAATCTAGGTAGGGTCCAGACCTGAGGGCAGTGGTCACGAGTGAGGAGTGAGAGTGCATGGGTTAGTGCATGCATGGGGGACCTCACCCCGCATGTTATTGAGGCAATGAGGCCTTGCGAGTTTTTCAATTTATGCTTCTTCATGTGTTTGTCCAGCACGATGTGGGACTAAATAGAAGTCCTCGTCGTGTGGCGCCTTCGCCTACTACAGTTGTGGATTTCTTCGTCAAATCGCACTGCTGGAGATGATGCTTCGACCAATTGGAGGAGTGATTGAGGTTGCGAAGGAATTCCACAACACTTGGAGGTGGAGGCAGTTCTGGAGGTCAGTGAATGGCGGTGAAGACCAATGTTGAATTGGCGGCGGCGATGAAGAGTCCAGCAAACCTTGAAATACATGAACATGGGCTTTAGGCCTAATTAATAGGTTCATGAGTATCATTGGATCATGGCAAAGGTAGTGCCGGTGTTCTCGTGGCAGTTGGGAGCGTATGGAGGTATGACTATGCCAGTAGAGGTGGAGTTATTATGGGTCATTCAGTGGAGGTCTCTAAGGGTCAAAAGCTCCAATAAAGTTGGGGCTTTTGATCCCTTGGATGAGAGGGAGGTTCGGGTGGCAGTTGTTTGCATTTTGGAGGCATGTAGCTGTTGGGCTAATATGCTAGAGGTATAGTCAACGTTGAAGGAGATGAAGGGGAAGACAGTGAAACGGTAATCGAATTGAGGTGTTGAGGCCTAATTCCTAATATAGATAAAGAGAGAAGGAGATTGAACCTAAGTAGGGGATGAATGGGGAAGGAATTCCTCGCCAATGTGATGGCCGGACGTGGAAGGGATGAAGATCTCTGGTGAGAGGAGTGGGGAGGAAGAAGGGTCAAGGAGGCTTCTTCTGTGACCGGCGAGAAGAGGAGGAAGTTGGGGGAGAGATTGGGCCACACAATTTGGCTATCGAGTGGCCAGAGTGAAGGAGTCGATGAAGCTCGCCAGAGTCGCGGTAGAGGTGGTCAGAGAGGAGGAAGAAGACTTTTTGTGGGCCAAACTGAACTAAGGAGCACGACCTTCCAAAGGGGGTTCTTTTAAAGGTCCAAGGATGGCCTCCATGCTTGGGAAGAAGCTAGAAAAGGTCAAGATTTCAGGGAAAAGAATCCCTAGAAATATTTAGCTCACCTAAGCTTAGGAGCTTGATTTGGAGGTTGGTATGCAGTTTGGCAGTTTAGGAAACTCCACGTAGAACTTCACTCCAAGTTTGTACGTGACTGGATCTAATTTGAGGGAGAAAATCTCCCTCGATCGTCGTTGTGGATATGTTCCCACTACCAATGGTGGAAGGGACCAAAGTGAAGAAAATGATGATAAGTTAGGGGCTTTTTTTGCAAATAATTCAAAACCTGAGGGGGTGAATGTAAGAAATAGAGTTTTGAAGGATTAAATTGCAAACTAAGTCAAGATGGACTTTGATCAGACCCAAATTTTGGTACCAACCTTATTTGAACCTAAGGAATCTAATGGTGAAGTTATATTTTAGTTTTGACCATGTTTGGTAGGAAAATTTGCACAGAAGCCCAAATTCAGATATAATTTCCATCTAGGTCAAAATAGGTTCAGATGGTCAAACCAAGGGTACTAAGCCTCTTATAATATTTTTATAAGAATTTTAGGAGGCTTAGATGAATTTTATCCTAACCAAAACCTCTTTAATTTAAGTAGGCAAGAAATTAGGATTTTATATGCTGTTGTGTTTCTCGAAACGCGTGAAATCCTGTTTCTGTCTTTGTGGACACACTCTTAGGAATTTAATGCTCAATTGGCCTTCAACTAACTCCTGGGAAACCCCATGGTTACTTTGCATTCATGATGTGATGCGATGTTAAAACTGTAGAATTAACACTATTTTAATGTTTTCTTCTTAGAATGGATTTGTATGAAATTACGGCTCTCAGGTGATCATGTAGGAGCTTTTGTCACTTCATTTTGATTAATAAAAGCTAGTTGTGTCTAATGATGGTGTTACCATCATACCCTCATGCCTAAACTTTGCTAGTCGCTAGCAAAATCTAATGGAAAGAACTTGATCTCTACACCATACTTTTGATGTTCAGATGCCTGATTTGTGCCACTCTGTAGAAATTAGACCAGAATGCCAATATTAGGCTTAGAGGACTCATGTACTAGCCAAGATCCAGACTTGACTTGCTTTAGCCTGAGTATGCAGCGAAGGTTTCTAAGGCCCGCAAAAACTACCTAGAGGTTCGTTGACCCTAGTAGTTAAAGCACTTGTGCGTGAAATGTAGTGAGTCTAGATTTAGTTTGCCAGTGCATTTTTAGTAAGAAAGAGGTAGATGAATTTTTTGTTTTTAGAGTTTTCTCTCCTTTTATTTTATATTTTCCTCAAATCTAGCCTCAGATTGGCCCTAAACATGGTTTGTATCGGATTCCTTCCCCCCACCATCAATCCTCAAAGGGTCCATGGCCTTCAATGCTTCAGGATAGCACCACCACCCATGTAAACTCCCAGAACTCCTGGCTTTCGACACTTTGAGATAGTGTCACCCATGGCATTCTGTAGCTAAATTCAGGCCCTGGCAATCGACATTTCGGGATAATTGCACCCATGGCACCTGAACCAGCATAAGGTCCTTACATACCCTCGGTAGGATATTTAGATATCCTAGGAGACAAGCACCGAAGAGATGATATGTTGTTATGCATCTTCGAGGGGAATTTCCCACCTCTCCGCATCGGGAACTCATCCAATCAACTTATGTCTTCAAGTCGCTCCTAAGCTTGATCTTTGAGACAGCTTTTCAGAATAGAATACTTTTGGCATGATTTCTTTATTAAGTGCACTAAACCAGACTAGTGTGTGATTTTGGGTGCTTAGGTTACCAAGTCCAAAAAACCAAAGGGCAGGCAATGGGGCTAAATAATCCTTAAGCCTTAGACCTACTCATCAGCTTTGCACTTTCCTCAACCTCTTGAGGACTAATCTGGATCTTAACTAATACGTGAGTGTTTAAGCCCTAAAACAAGCCTAAGAGGACTAAGATCATCATTCTTACTAATCTCCCTGTCTCTAGCATTTCAGGGCTTAGTCTTTCTTTTGATTAGGTCTAGAACTCAAGTAAATTCCATAATCAATTACTATGACTATCAATTTTTTTTATTGATTTTTGCTCCTTTTTACATTCAGCATTTCCTCCTCTTTTCCTCCTCAAGAAAGATTTGCAATCAATTCTCAAAATTTCCTCCCACTTCTCCATTTTTCTTATATGTATTTTTTGTGAGAACCCCTTGGAGAATTGAATTTCCATTTGTTTGCACTTTAACACTCCCTCTTGCCTAAGTTTTACAATGTCCTCATTGTAAACTAGGAGGGTATGAAGTCAACTTGGTTCAAGATTTAGAATAGGGTTAAAGGGTGGGTGAACGGGTCATGATGACTATTTGTGGATGATTACAAGCTTTGCTACAAGTACCAAAGGTGGAGTCGGTTGTTCTAAAGTTGAATCCGAAAGTGCAGTAGGTCTATAGCTCAAAAAGATTATCAGAAGGGTCTCGGGTTTTTGGAATGATGGGTTGCCTCTCGTTAAGTGCTAAATTCAATGCCTTTAGCCGAGCAGAAGGCTATCAAGGAGACAAGGTGGTCAAATCAGAATAATTTTGTAGAACAAGCACCTTGATAAGTAGACTGGTTGGTCCAACCAGGTGCTTTCTCAGATCAATAGGCTGATGATGCAGACCAAACCCAATCAGTCTGATGGGTTGATGGATGTGAATCAATAGGTGTGGAGCCCACCAGATACAATGTGGCTCAGAAAGATACGAAAATGAGATTATAGGATTTGGCTGAATAGGTTTAGCCTGATCTGAGTAGGGATCCTCAAAAGATAATGGATCTGAGGAGGATGTAGGGACCCTACGGGTGAGATCAGAGAAGGATAAGATGTGATTCTCAGTCAGATCAATGTCTGATTCCTGATCAAAAGACGGAAGTGAATCATATGAAACCGGATCGAAGAGACGTGAATTAGAGTAGAAATTGATTTTGGTGGCAAGTCGGGGTTGGGATCGGATTTTGGAAAGCTCTGGCTCTGTGATGGAGGGTGTGGCTTCTTTGACATCCAAATCATCGACCTAAGAATTAGAATCAAAGAATAAGTCATCAATGCTAAGGTCATAAACTGGCTCATAATCATTTGGAAACAATGGATCTACAAAGTCAGAGTATGATTTGAAATCATCGGAGAATTTTTGAAAATCAATTTCTGAACCTGATTCTAGATCAAGATTTTCACCACAGAATAAATTGTGATGTACAGAATCAACAACCTAACTTAGATCTTACCTAATCTTAAATTCTGAGCTCAAAGTGGTGTCCTTACTAGGCATAGGCTCAGGTCCTTGGCTCTTAGGGTAGACTCAATCAAATCCTAATTCTTCCAACTCCTCTATTTTTGTATCGTAAATTGGTATAACTTCTGAAAAATCAATTTGTATCTCTAAGGAGTTTAGAGAGGTGTAATCATCAAATACAGGCCCAGAATCATAATTCAGATCTAAAATCTAATTCTCATCATATTGGGCCTCATGATCATCCCAAATAGGCTCAGATCTAGATTCTAGGTTAAGGGTAGGAATTGGGTTACTAGAATCTGGACTTGATTCTATTGGGATGTTAGAATTACTCTCGAGGATTACCATAACAGGATAAGGTGCAGGAATTACATCCTTGAGAGGTTCTGATTCTAATTCATCACAAGTGTTTGGAAAATCAAAGCATTATGGACCAGCTTCATGGCTCTCTAAGGCTGGTTCAGGATTAAGAACGCCTGTAACTAGATCCACCCAAACAATATCAAGATCAGGTATGTCATTCTACACAATATTCAAATCTGATTCCATTTAGGTTGGGGGTCCACAACAACCTCGATTTTCTAACCTGAGCTCTAAGAAGTCATATTGATCCTCAATGTTGCTCCAAGATGTCTCATCAACTTCTGAGGGGATATGTGGGTATTTTTGCATGATGGCTTCATACACCATATTCAGCAATTTTCCATGTTTCTCTATGAGACCTTAGTGTTTTACCAAAAGTGGGGGATGTGACCAACATTATAGATTCGTTGCTATGTAATTTCCCCAATTCAATATATTCTAATAAGAGATCATCCCAAGTTGAACCATATATCATTTGTGTCAATATCATTGCAACACTATTCATAACGTGGGCTGTTTTTGACACATTGACCTAAATTTTGTTAAATGGATTTGACATCATGATGTCTAAGAGCATCCTCGATCTTTTTCACTTTCATGCTCATTTGGGATTCAGGTTTCCTAAATAGTCTTCCTAAATTGTCAGGTTGCATTTTCAAATCTGGTGGTGGATCAAGATGCAGAATCAAATTCAGGATCAAATTGAATCGATCATATTAAATCTGAAATCCCCAAGAAGATCAACTCTAATGGAGGACTCTAGGTCAAAAACCTAGGGACCTTTCCTGTGTATGTGCACTATAGAATAGATGAGGGATTGGATATGAATTGGACCCAATCAAGGCACCCAAAGTTTTTTGGATGACTAAGGCTATTTTGAGGCAAATGATACCTCTGAATCAAAAATCCACACACCTAAGAATTACTTGGATAGCCAGGAAGGGAGAGTCCCGCAAAGACCCCCACACACTAGAACGTCCCGATAGGTTACAAGATTTCCCCTACCCGACCTTCCTTGTAACTACTGTTCCAAGTAGACCGGAATGTATGAATTGAGACATTAAGTTTACCAATTTTAGTTTTTATTTGTGCATTGAATTTCACTTGATTAGAAATTGATTCAATTTGTGACCTAATTTGGAGATTGGTTGACCCACAAGGTGGACCAACGTCACCTGACCTAACCTAAAGACAGAGGATGAAATTTAGGTCAAGTCCTAAAATCACCCTGAATTGACTCCCAGGTTATTAGGTCCAAAATTTTAGGAGTGAATTTAGAGCCTGATTTTAGGGTTATTCTTGAATAACTCTTTTCAACCAAGGGCTTGGGTGGCATACAAATGTGGGAGGGTTAATTTCCCTTTAATGCATGCAAGTGTGAACTAACACTTCACAACCCTGATAAACGCCAATTTATCATCATTCTTATGCATTAAAACAGACCTAGCTCTTAGGATTTTACTCTGCAAATGGGTTTCTAGGCTGCATTTAGGAATTAATAGGTTAGGCATGCATTGCATTTTTTATTGTCTTTTTAATATGTTTTTGTGAGTGTTAGGGATAAATAGATTAACAGATCCCTAGAACCTTAGCACTCAGGAAGGCAACAGGTGAAGGAGAAGATCAAACTAGCTTGAACATAGCTTGATCCAGCTCACCAGAGTTGGAATCTAGCTCACTTAGATTAGGGTCAGCTCATCCTAGCTCCATTCAGCTCATCTCAGCTGAATTGCCGCTCAAGAGAGCTCATCGTAGCTCACCCTAGCCCAAGTCAGCTCAGATCCAGCTCAACTTAGTTGGGCCTAGCTCAACTCAGCTCCCATTAATCCACAAGGAGCTCTAGCTAGCTCAGCTGAGTTGACTGGAGTTCACCCCAGCTCAGGTTTAGCTACATCCAACTCCAGTCAACTCTAGCCAGCTGAAGATGACCTTATTCTAGCACAAGAAGCTCAAGTTCAGCTCCTAGGGACTCAGCTTAGCTCAACTTAGTTGAGCTAAGCTACCTTAGCAACCTCAACTAGCTCTCTATCCTCCCTGGGAGCACCAAACCCAGCTCACCTCTGCTCACTTTAGCAGAAGTCAGCTCACTTTAGCTTGGCTTAGCAGCTAGCAAGGAACTAGCAAGCTAAGCCAGCTAGAGTAGCCCCATGCTAGCCTCTTCAGCAACTGCCAGCTCCATTTCAAGCTCCAGACTTCTCCTCCTCAGCTCCTCTCTTCAAACCCTAGCTCACATTACCTACTCCTCTACTCCATAGCTAGCTAAGCTAGCTTAGCTTAGCTTAGCTTAGCTAGCATCCAGCTCATTGGCCATCCGCCACCTTCAACTCAACCCTAGTTAGCTCCACCAACTAATCTCACCTAAGCTAGCTATCCTACTCCAAGTTGGCGCCATCACCATCACACCCCTTCACCCCATCACCACTACCAAAAGCCACCTATTTTCCCTCCAAAATAACCTTCTAGAACCCGTCCCTTTTGGCGCCAACTTTCCCTCCAAAATTCCCTTCATCTCCACCAAACACCTCTCCTTAAAATCATCTCCACCATCCACCTCACCTACTTTCTAGAAGCCCCATGGTTGGTGCCAAATATAGGTGCCCTTTCAACACCAAAACCACCCCATGGCACCCCTTTAGTTGGCACCAACTAACCCTAGCCCTAGGATCACTCTAACCACCCATAACCACCACTAAACTCCATCCTAGCCCTCCACCTATTCATGCCAACTACCCCCCTCTCCACCTCTATATAAACCCACTATATCACCACATAAAAATCATCCTCCATTAGTGTTTAATTCCACCTACATCCACCTACACCTATGGCCAAGAAGAAGGAGTAGAGAAGATTACGGGGGCACATCACCCGCCCCTTTGGTGCCTTCTTCTCCCCACTTTCTCCAACTTGTGCCATGCCAAGGAGGAGGAGCATTCTACTTCAAGGAGGACGGCTAGGCAAAGGAGAAAGACTTAGGGTGGACGTCCACCCTTGGAGAGAATCATAGGGCATGCCCCTTAAGGGTTTGCCTTGGAGGACATCATCTTGGCGAAGCTATAAAAGAAAGGAGCTGAAGACCTTCTTTTCAAGCTCGAGAGCTACCAGGCTTCGAGCAAGAAGAGCTTCATTTTCTTCATAACCATCATCATCTAAAGGATTTTTCTTTATTTTTTTTTTGATTTATTTTTTTGTAGAAGCATTCATCTACTACTAGACAATTTCCTTTAATATAAAAAAAGAAGTTGCCTTGATTTCTTGTTGCACTCTTTTTATTGCATTACCTTGCTTTATCTTTATTGTAGTTTCATTCTTCCTTTCTAATTAACCTAGGCCTCCATGCACCTAGGTTGAGCTTAGAAAGAGGATAATTTTTTTCACTTAGATTAGCATAGTAGGAGTAGTAATTTTTCCTGCCAACAACTTCGCATGTTGCCTTAATTTCAAAAACATAAAAATGATATATTGAAAAGGATCAAAAAGAAAGGTGAATTCCATTTTCAAAGCAAGAGATTTAATTTTTCCAAACTTGCCTCCTTGGACGACCTTAGATACTCCCCTATCTAGGAATAAAAATTTAAAAGCGTATGCAATTTCGCATGTTACGACTTTAAAAACACACTTTTACAAATCACACCAAATTTCACATCACTTTTTGGCACCGTTGCCAGGGAGGCACAGCTTTGCTTAATTATTTTTTCTCTTGCTTGAGGTCGATCTCATCCCCTTCTCTTTCTTTTCTCTAGTGTGTGCAGGAACTATAGGGGGAAGCGGGAATTTGGAAGCGAAAGCTCAAAGTTCCTTTTCTTCCCGTGGATTTTTAGGTTGGCTTTTCTCTCTTGTCACACCTAAACTAAAAGACTACAAAAATATACTAAACTTGGCTTTCATGACCCTAAACAACTTAATTAAGTGGAGTGGTGCATTTTAAAACTCATTGATTGCTTGTTTGCACCATTAAAACCACTCCATTTCAAGTATTGGTGTTCTACCTTTTCAAATCCAGACTTTTGTTTGTATTTAAAAAATCAATTTCGATCACCACAAACCTCTTAAAATCTTTAAATTTCACTCAAGAATTCCAAATCAAGTGGGGAACATATGTTCTAAATTTTAGACTGATTGGATTTGTATTTAATTTTTAAAAATTCATGGACTATTGAGGGGTCATACCCTCTAATCTTCCTATTTTGCTACTATTCGAGAATTTTTAGAATATTTTTACTCGTCCAATATTTACGAAATTTAGCTTTCTGGAAGCCTTGTAAAATTTTACACATCATATAAAATCACCAAAATTTTCTGAGGTCGCTGATAATACTGAAATGTCCAAAATACCCATGGGTATCATTTCTGCACTTTGACACCGGTACAAATAAAAATTCAAAACAATTCTCAAACAAATTTCTAAAATCTTGGAAAAATATTTTCTGGAATTCTTGTTTATTTTTTTCAAAGTAGTGGTATTGTTTGACTTGTTTGGACCACTACTTAATACAAAAATCCTAAAACCAATTCATTGGTAGTAATTTTGTGTCTTAGGGACAATTGGCTTAGGGTTTCTTTCTTTCTTTTTTAGAGACTCACATTAAAGGAAATTAACCATTACTAATACAACTTATTTTTCCTTTAATTGTGGAGTTCCAAAACTTATTTGAAAATTTAAAAAGAGGAACCCTAAAACACATTGAAATAAATCAAATCCTAAAAGACAAAAATACAAGAAATTATGTGATTACTTGCTTTTTAATTGGAACCACTTTCCAATTCTTGCACACACACAAAAATTGAAATAACAGGGCAACAACCCAATCAACGCCCTCCACATTCCGTGTGCACTTTAGTATCCTAGCCCTAACTAAAATTCATCGCAATTTGACCCCTAAGGTTTCATCAATTTAGGCTTGCTATATAGAACATAAGTTTTCTCTAGTTAATACCAATTTTATCATCTATATCTGATGTTCAGGCTGAGGGGCCAAGTCAAACGACTAGGCGCGGGTTTGTACAAGCACTTGGGGATTTTCCTAGGAAATGCTTGGGCCCAAACCTCCCCTTAGGCAACTTAACTAGATTTATTGACAGAATGGATATTTACTGTTGATTACTTATTTCCTAGGTAGACCAAGTCTTAGGTTAATTTCTAGGGAGTCACAATTAAGTTAGGTCTAGAATTTGATTGCTTGTGTACACACTTCTCTCATCTCCATCTCTTCTCCTCCCCTCCCATTCTTCCATTTTATGCACGGGTGACGGTCTCAAAATCCGCACTTGGAAGGACCATTTGATTTCGCCCCCCATGCAAAAAGATCACTTTTTCTGTCTTCTTCTTCTTCTAAAAATATGGAAAATCAACAAAATAGATCCACTAACCCTTCCACTTCCACCTCTAATCCTATCTCTAACCCCACTACTAACCCTAATTCTGACCCTTCCACCCATAACCACCCCCCCTACATTTGACTTCCAGCACCTAGAGCTCCCTAATATTAATTTGCCTCAATCACAACAATAAGCCCCCTGCCTAATCTCTTAACAATGATGGCTGAACAGATTGCTAAATTAAATACCAATCAACAAACATTAACTAGGAACATCCAAAACCTAGCTAATCAAAGGCCAAACCCACCACCCCATTAGCAGCCTGTTATTCCTCTAAAAGATTTTTATGATCCATCTTATTATGAGGAACGACCAGGGGTGGTCATACGAGAGGGGGACTTTGAGATCAAGCCAATAGTCCTGAACCTGATTAAGCACTTCCATGGCCTCCCAAGGAATACCCTTTTAACCACCTTGAAGAGCTGACTCTTCTAGAACAAACAACTCGTTCCCGAAATGTGCAAGAAGATCTATAGCTAATGCGGCTATTTCCATTATCTCTTAAGGATAAGGCTACTTATTAGTTTAGGACCATTGGCCGACCCATCACAACTTGGCCTCAGCTCAAGTGTGCCTTCCTCAAGAAATTCTTTCCCATAGGTCGTACTAATTCATTACGAAAATCAATTATGACCTTCTAATAGAAATTTGGCGAAAGTTTCCATGACTCTTGAGAGATTCCAAGGTCTTTTAAGAAGTTTCCTGCACCACGAGATTCCTTTATGGCAGCTCATGCAGGTCTTCTATAATGGTTTAGAAGATCAACTTCAACACTTTGTCGATGCCTCGTGTGGTGGAAACTTCTTAAATAAGGATTTTGAAAGTGCCTATGACCTTTTTGAAGAAATGCGTGAAAACTCATTTAATCAAGCTTCCATGAACACATTTTGCAGAACTCGAAACCCGCAGTTCAGTGTTCATGAAGTAGGCACTCAACCTATCCCTATCACCCAAGACGATCTTCAAATGATCGCTCAAAAACTCGACCAGATGCATATTAATCAAAAGAAAATTGAGGAAAGACTTGCCACATCAACCCAAGCTCCGCACAGTCCACATCTAACCCAACCTAACTTTCCATGAAGAGAAAACTTGCACAATCTCAACACTACTCCTGCTGATTATTACCAATATTCTGAGGTTTCCAATGATTCACTGGGGAATTACAACTATCCAGATCTTAACCCCACTCAAAATATTTCTGCCATTTAAGTGCCATTTAAAAATTCTTCCAATTGGAAGAATTACAAGAACTACTCTTGGAATAATCATGTTCCTCCCCAACCAAATCAATTTAATGGGTATGGATCTAATTTGACCTTTCATCCTGGGCCATCCTAACAAGACATCAATGACCAGATGATGAGAACCCTGCAGGACATGCAGACAAAAATGACGAAAGTAACCCGCACCATCACAAATCTGAATTATCAAATTGGGGTTACTCCAACTCAAAGACCTGTGGGACATCTTCCCTCCCAACCCATGCCCAACCCTAATCACCAAAGGAACTAACATCTAGGCAGAAATCTACACTACCCAAATCAGCCTCCTACTAATCCACCACTTCAACAGCCTCCCAGGTTTCAGCAACTACAGGCCCCCCACCTCCTCCAAATAATAATCCGACTGCACATGCAGTTATGTTGAGGAGTGGGAAAACCACCACTGACCCTGATCCTTCTCAAAAACCTAGTGAAATCCCCATCACTGTGCAAATTGACTCCCTACCTCCCCATCAGGAAGAAAAAGAAACACAAAAATCTCAAGACACAACTCCTATCCCTTTTCCACAAGCTCTCCACCCCACCACCAATAGAAAAAAGAAATCTGAGCCCACCACAGAAGAACTCATGGTTTTATTTGGGCAAGTTCAAATTAATATTCCTCTCTTAGATGCCATCAAATATATACCTGCCTACGATAAATTTTTGAAGGAGATCTGTACTCCTAAAAGGTAGGCCAAAAATCTAGGATAGGTACATCTTTCGGAGACAGTAAGCTCTGTCATATAGAGCAAGCTGCCTCCTAAGATGAAAGATATGGGGGTGCCTTTAATTTCAATGATTATTGATGATACTACCTTTGATCGCGCCCTCCTTGATCTTGGTGCCTCAGTTAATATCATTCCCACGATTTTATTTGAAGGGCTTCAAATCGGTGAATTAAAACCAGTCGAGGTTACCCTGCAATTAACCGATCGATCTACAATCAAACCTCATGGGATTGTCAAGGATGTTTTGGTCAAGGTCCAAAATTGTGTCTTCCCTGCAGACTTTTTGGTCCTTGACATTGAGGTACCTGAATCATTACTGAATGCCCAATAATCCTTGGATGACCCTTTTTGGCCACTGCAAAGGCAAATATCAATTGCCACACTGGCAAAATGGATATCACCTACGCAGTCCAAACTATCACACTTGATATTTTTCAATCCTCCAAAAGATTCCATGATGATACTCTTTTTGAGGACTTAGATACGAAAATTTCTAATATGGTGGAGACAATGTTGATAGATACCCTTACCGACCACAATCTTTTTGAGGAATCTGATTCAGAATTAGTGGTCGGTGAAATCTATTATATGAAAACTTGTCTTGACCAAAAGATCCTTCCTGATGAACCCCCTAATCACCCTGACCCACCCACTCTTCCATCACCCCACCTTTCCACACTAACTTCACCAAATCCTCTCCATCCCTTCCCCGACCCCTTTCCCATGGACCTACCACCAGACCTGCCTGAGCTTGGCCTTCGACCCAATTTAAAACCATGGCCAAACTCGGGCTACACTTATCATTTTCCATCCAACTTTGATCCCTATATTTCCTCTAATCCATTCTCTAGGGATCCAGAAGAAGATGTCATTTATGCAGGCATCCAAGTGTCCAACTTTTTACATGATTTTCCATCTTTCATGCATACCTTCACACCCTTCTAAATGGCATAAAAGATAACACTGGATAGGGGACAACCCATCATTTTTCCCCGCTTTCCTTTTTTCTTTTTTTCTTAGGTTTTGACTATCCTAAATCCGACTGCCTTTTACTACGGTAATCCCTCTTTCCCTCCTATTGCATGAGGACATTGCATATCTTAAGCATGGGGGGGTGTTTTTAAAATTTTGATGATTGATTTAAGATTTTCAAAACCAAAAACATGCATTTTTCTTTAGTCATTTTATTTTCCTGCTTGCATACCCAAAAAAATAAAAATGTTGAAAACTTTTTGAGGAAAAATTTTAAATCGAGACGAAGTTTGAAAAACTCACTTTTGGTACAATGAGATTTAATCTTTAACAAACTAGGGATGAGGATACGTATTTGATCATTAGAGTTTCAGGGTTTATTTTTAGACTAGATTAGATATCCTTCTCTAAAATTTCACTTGAACTCATGATAGTTCAGGTGACTTGATCCTCTTTTGTAATATGGAAAGTATTTGGCTTAGTTTATGATTCAAAAACTTGCATTTCTTGTGGAACTTCCTGTGTCAAATTTCACACACAAGCCAATAAATAAAAACTACTAAAAATCAAAGAAACCCCTTGTTTGGCCTTAGTAAAAGTCCGAAGCAGATCATTAGTTTGAGTTCCCACCACCGAGAAGGAGGAAAATGCCTCCTTTGAAGATGCGATGTCAAGATGTTACTGCGTCGATGCTACTCCATATCTATATTTCATATCTTTAGATGAAGCATTAAAGTGCATTTTAGTAGCTCAAGTGTCTTGGACGGTGCTCTACCTATAGTGTCGGAGCAAGAGCTTAAGTTTGCTTGGAGTGCCACTTTACACTGCATTGTGTTTTGGGGTTGTGAGCTCTTGGGTGGTGTCATGGACAGTGCTATCCAGAAGTACTGGCGCCAGAGCCCCCTCGAGAATTGGTGACGGGAATGATGATCCCAACACATCTGTTATAAGACTAAGCTAAAAATAAGCATGGGGGACAAAAAAAAAACCTTTAAACCAAAAGCACACCCTTATAAATGTTAGCTTTTCACAAGCACAAACACAAGGTTTTAAAGGTCATTGCAAGTTGCAAATCAGATTCAAGAACCAGAAAAATCCTAAAAATAAAAATTTCAAGTCATCTGAATTAACAAGGGGTTAATCTGTGATTTTTTTTTGAGGATATATTCATCTCATTTTTATCTTATTTTTGGATCCAAAAATAAATCCTAATGTTTATCCTTAACAAATCCTGTTCCTCTTGTGTTTGGATCAACCTATGTCCCATAATCTTTTTTCTCCTCAAAAGTCGAAAATAGATTTTCCAAAAATTTTGTTTTGTAAAAATTAAAGTTTTTGCCAAGAGACTAGCAAAAGATAAGCATGGGGGTGTGATAAATGCTAGTTTATCATCATTCCTATGCATTAAAACAAACCTAGCTCTTAGGATTTTACTCCGCAAATGGGTTTGTGGGATGCATTCAGGCATTAATTAGGTTAGGCATGCATTGGATATTTTATTATCTTTTTAATATGTTTTTGTGAGTGCTAGGGATAAATAGATTAATAGATCCCTAGAACCCTAGCACCCAGGGAAGCAACAGGTGAAGGAGAAGCTCAAACTAGCTTGAACTCAGCTTGATCTAGCTCACTAAAGCTGGAATCCAACTCACTTCGATTAGGGTCAGCTCATCTCAGCTGAATGGTAGCTCAAGAGAGCTCATCTCAGCTCACCCCAACTCAAGTCAGCTCAAATCCATCTCAACTTAGTTGAACCTAGCTCATCTCAGCTCCCATTAGTTTGCAGGGAGCTCTAGCTAGCTCAGCTGAGTTGACTAGAGATCACCCCAGCTCAGGTTTAGCTACATCCAGCTCCACTCAACTCCAGCCAGCTGAAGATGACCTCATTCCAGCTCAGGAAGCTCAAGTCTAGCTCCCGGGGACTCAGCTTAGCTCAACTCTTAGCTCAACTTAGTTGAGCTAAGCTATCTTAGCTACCTCAACCAGCTCTATCCTCCTCAGGAGCACTAGACCCAGCTCACCTCAGCTCACTTTAGCAGAAGCCAGCTCACTTTAGCATGGCTTAGCAGCTAATAAAGAACTAGAAAGCTAAGCTAGCTAGAGTAGCCCCATGCTAGTCTCTTCAGCAACTGCCAGCTCCATTTTAAGCTCAAGACTTCTCCTCAACTCCTCTCTTCAAACCCTAGCTCAAACTACCTACTCCTCTACTACATAGCTAGCTAAGCCATCTTAGCTTAGCTTAGCTAGCATCGAGCTCCTTGGCCATCCACCACCTTCAACTCAACCCTAGCTAGCTCCACAAACTAAGCTCACCTAAGCTAGCTATCCTATTGCAAGTTGGCACCGCCGCCATCACACCCCTTCACCCCATCACCACTACCAAAAGCCACCTGTTTTCTCTCCAAAATAACCTTCTATAACCCTTCCCTTTTGGCACCAACTTTCCCTCCAAAATTCCCTTCATCTCCACCAAACACCTCTCCTTAAAATCATCTCCACCATCCACCTCACCTACTTTCTAGAAGCCCCATGGTTGGCACCAAATATAGGTGCCCTTTCACCACCATAACCACCCCATGGCACCCCTTTAGTTGGCGCCAACTAACCCTAGCCCTAGGATCATTCTAACCACCCATAACCACCACTAAACTCCATCCTAGCCCTCCACCTATTCACGCCAACTACCCCCCTCTCCACCTCTATATAAACCCACCATATCACCACATAAAAATCCTTATCCATTAGTGTTTAATTCCTCCTACATCCACCTACACCTACGGCCAAGAAGGAGTAGAGAAGAAGATTAAGCGGGCACATCATCCGCCCCTTTGGTGCCTTCTTTTCCCCACTTTCTTCAACTTGTGCCATGCTAAGGAGGAGGAGCATTCTACTTCAAGGAGGATGGCCAGGAAAAGGAGAAAGGCTTAGGGTGGATGTCCACCCTTGGAGAGGAGCATAGGGCATGCCTCTTAAGGGTTTGCCTCGGAGGACATCATCTTGGCAGAGCTATAGAAGGAAGGAGCTGAAGACCTGCTTTTCAAGCCCGGGAGCTACCAGGCTTGGAGCAAGAAGAGCTTCATCCCCTTTGTCACCATCATCATCTGAAGGATTTGTCTTTATTTTGTTTTTTCGTAGAAGCATTCATCTACTTGTAGGCAATTTCCTTTAATATAAAAAATAGAAGTTGCCTTGATTTCTTATTGCACTCTTTTTGTTGCATTACCTTGCTTTATCCTTAGTGTAGTTTCACTCCTCCTTTCTAATTAACCTAGACCTCCACATGCCTAGGTTGAGCTTAGAAAGAGGATAATTTTTGTCACTTAGATTAGCATAGTAGGAGTAGTAATTTTTCCCACCAACAACTTCGCATGTTGCCTTAATTTTAAAAACATAAAAATGATATATTGAAAAAGATTAAAAAGAAAGGCAAATTCCATTTTCGAAGCAAGAGATTTAATTTTTGCAAACTTGCCTCCTTGGATGACCCTAGATACTCCCCTATCTAGGAATAGAAATTTGAAAGCGCATGCGATTTCGCATGTTACAACTCTAAAAACCTGCTTTTACAAATCATGCCAAATTTCACATCAAACCCAAAAGTGGAAACCCCAATTGGCTCTATTTCCAAATCCAATTTAATCTCAAATATGACATCATGAACTCAAACAAGAATGTGAGTAGTCTAAGATGTTGAGAATTTAAGCATAAATCCCTAAAAGGATAGGAAATTAGGATAGGGATCTCTAAACAAATCATCTCAATCTTCAATCAAAAATCAATCAAGTTCTCAAATTAAAAAATTTTTTCCTTTGAATGACAATTATTATAGAAATATGCCAAGTGGATCCTAATTCATTTGTTTCCTTTTTCTCTTTCCTTAGATTATGAGGTCGATTAGGGAAGAATAGAAATTTTACCTACCCCTGGAGTGGTTGATTGCGCCAAAGATCTTCTCGTGATGTACCTCACAAATTCACAAGAAAAATAAATAGGGCAAGTTAATAATCAGCTCAATCAAATAAGGTATGATTAGTGGTGATTTATGCGTTGCTCTCTGGCAATGGCGCCAAAATGTTGCATGCATTTTCATTGAGTGTTAAGCTGTGCGTTGTAGTACAGCTGACAAAGACGCGACGAGCACTTAAATTTATGAAGCTCGAAAATAGATAATGTGAGTTCAAGGTCATTCGTAGGAAGCAAATATGGAATTCACAACACTAATCGCAATATGAATAGATGAGCACAATAATTAATTGTCGTAAAGATATGCAATGAATGATTTACTCAAAATGATATTCAATTTTAAAAAAGAATCTCTCAAGAAATCATTACTGATTGGAACAACATCATGAGCCATACCTAGCTCAGTTTGATCTGATTAATTCAACAAAAGCTCCTACATATCCATCAGAAGGCCTTAAGGGTACAAAACATTGATTTGAGAAGAAAATGATAATACAGGGTTATTTCTACAAATTTACCATTCCATCACAAAAATAGAATAACCGCAGGTTCTCTCAGGGGTGGAAAAAGGTCAAATGGTCTTAAAAGTCTAACAAGTAGTTTAGAATAGATAGAAAAGGGTTTTCGCGAGTTTTGAGAAATAATTAACATATAAAACCTCAAAGACATACCTACTTAATCCATTGAGGTTCTGGTCAAGATAAAATTTACCTAAACCCTCAAAAAATCATATAAAAATATTCTCTATGGTTTGACACCTTCAATTTGACCATTGGAACCCATCTTGACCTAAAATAGATTCTTAGATAGACATTTACCCTAATTTGGGTTTTTACATAAATTACCCAATCAAAATAGGTCAAAACCAAAATCCAACTTCACCATCAGATTCCTTAGGTCCGAATTAGGTTTGTACCAAATTTTGAACCCAATATGAGATTGTCTTGACCTAGTTTGCAATTTGGTCATATTTGATTCTTTTATCTCACACACGTGCCCTTAACTTTCAAAATCATTGCAATTGCCCCCCAACTTTGTCATCATTTTCACAAAAAGGTCCATTCCACCATGAATCCTGATCCTACAAACTCCGGAGACCTTAAAATGGCATGTTCTCCTTGATTCCATGTTGAATCCCTCTCAGATTTGAAAGGGAAGTTTGTCAAGGAATTCCCTTTTGAGCCAATTCCCAAGCCCTAAAACTTTCCTAATCTCTCATGTGAACACATGAGAGATTATGGTATCTTGTAATTCCTATCTGTGGTGAACTTTCCAACCTTTGGAGGCTTTCTTCTCAAGCCTAAAACTCCCTCCAAAGGCCTATAAAAGAACCCCCAGATCAGGCCGAACTTCTCAAGCCTAATTCCGACTGTGAAATCCCCATATTCCTCGTTCCTCTTCTGGCCGCAAAGCTTCGCAAGCTTTGTCAATCCCTCCTGACCTCCTTCATTGTCCGTCCACAGTACCAGTGGCTGGATTCCTTTCCTCTCTCTCATCTACTATTGGCCGTACCAACAGGAGCATCCTTCTCGTCGTCGTCGACATTCCTACCCTCACTGGAGCACCTCATCTTCTTCGTCGCCGACGCACCCTCAGTGCGTATTCTCCCCCCTTTCATCTATTTAAAATAGGTTAGTTAGGCTTAGTTAGGTTTACACCATCTTTTCCTGCTCTCCATATCCCAATTTTGACCATCGACGCCGCCATTCACCTTCATTGTCCTCCACTCCGACCAGACTACTGGCAAGGTCCTCCGCCCACTCCACTGTCCCAATTACCTGACCAACACTACCAAAACCTCTGAAAGAGCGATTTTCATTTTCATTGAAAATTGGCATAAAATGTTGCGTCGTTGTAGTATGTCACGTTGTAGAAAATTACTTTTCAAAAATATTAATAATTCAAAACTAACCACGAAGAGTTAGGTCGTGTCCAAAGGGAGGAAATAACCTATTGAATTAGTAAGTGGTGACTCGTTTATTCGGGAATCTCAATGGATGTGCCTATTCATTAGTGCAACTCGTTGCCCTCATGAATTCTCTTCTTAAGCAATTAATTAAGACTATAGGAGTTTAAATGCAAAATCACCACAACATAATACTCCGTTAACAAGTGATCTTGGCAATGGAAATCAATGTAAAGATTAATCTTCAATAAAAGATACCGAGTTTATTGTAATTAATATCCCAATCACGGCATAAATGCAATCATTTGCAATTCGAATAAATTGGAGGGACATTCAAGTAAATCTAACAGAATATAATAATAAGATAAATAAGTAAATAGTGATCTTCAATGGTATTTGATGGTAAATAGTAATAGGATGAGAAACAAAGGATTCACTCTCTCTCTTCAACACGCATGGAGAGGACGGTGGCCAGAGCTGCTCTGGGGGAAGACACTTCTCGACGAGGGCTACGTGATGATGGTGGAGGCACGGCCGGAGGTGGACAAATGGCGGAGGAGAGCACCAACGACGGTGAAGCCTACGTGAGCTGCTGTGGCTACGTGCGCGGGCCACGCATGGCTTTGGTGCTTTGCGATGCTCGGTGGTGCTCGGCGTTGAACTTTGGCGGTTGGCAGAGGCTCAGCAGAGTGGCTACGTGGAGGGGAGGTAGTGAAGGCTTTGGGTTCTTTCTGAGGTTGCAGGTGGGTTGAAGAAGGAGAAGACAGAGGATGAAGAGGTACGGCGTGTGCGAGGCTGTGGTGCGCTGCGTGCTTTCATGGAGGGCGCGGGGCGTATGCAAGGCTGTGGCGCACTACCGTGGGCGAGGGTGCGCGTGCAAGGGCTACGCGGTTGTGGCCTTTGCGTGCGGTGACGTGAGGAGCGGAGGCACAACCTACGCACAAGCAACGATTGGATGGCGGGTTGGAGGTGCACTGGTCACGCAGCTATAGGCGATGCATTGAGGAGGGGTGGCTGCACACGATGATGGTGGATGGCATGTGCTACACGCGAGGGCGCACATGTTGTTATTGCATAGAGGCTGCACGTGGCCGTAGTTCGATGATGGAGAAGAAGTCGATGAGGGTAGATGAGTGTAGTGCATGGCTGTTGGGTTAAGGTGAGGGGTGGGGGCATGAACGCATTGTCACTATGTGCATGAGTGGAGATGGAGGCAAGGTTGGAACTCGCGGTGATCCATGGTGTTCGCTGAAGTCCACAGTGTACGCCTGTTGCACGATGGAGGAGAAGGGAAGATATCCCCGCAGAGGGCAAGGAAGATGGATGGATCGCGAATGTCCTCTAGCCACTCTTCTTATCAGAACACCTGCAGTTTGTTGCTTCCGTCGAATGCTTCTCCAACCACCTGCGAAGGATGAGAGTGGTTAGAGCAGTAGAATCCGTCAGGCAACCTCTTCATTAGACATCTGATCTGGCCTTCAGACATCTTAAAAATGTAGATATTAGTAAGTTCCTGCTGGCGGTCCCAGACATCCATCATTTTCTCTGGACGTCTTATAGATGTAGAAATGAACATCTAAACTCATGTACTTATCCTGCATTCATCGAATGAATTATATTATCATATCATATGTGGTTGACTGCAAAATTAACGTATAAAATAATATGCAGACTAAGGTAAATTGCCATATATCTCCTAGTCAATTAACAACTAATAGAAAATAATTAAATAGTACTTAGCCTAAATAATGATCTACGAAAGTGGACTTATCAAATACCCCCATATTTGGAAAATTTAAATATCCAGATAAATGTGCAGTCATAGTAGCCTAACTAACGGATTCAAGTGAAAAGCCAACTTACATTTGAATTTCTTACTTAGCCCTTGATAAAATTCTATCGGGATAGGCAACTACTTCCCTCGTGGATAAAGCAGAAGATAATCTGTAATTTGACCTCGTCCTTTTGGCTTAGGTAGGAGATACTAAGTTGAATGGATTCGTATTTGGTGGCACACACTCATCTGGTGCTACATGTAATCTAGTACTATAGACTCTAGATCTCTAGACTATTAAACAAGTCAACTCGAAGAGAGGATAAATAACTGTTCTCTCTTGATATTCCTTTGTGCTCACTTTTTTCCTTCTTTTCTTTCTGAGATCATAAATCTTACCAAATTTAGTAAATATACTCACTGTTTGGTTTCCTCACATGGCATTCACACTTCAACTAAAGTCCTAATAACTCTACAAGTAAGTTAGGGTCCTCAGCCAATATTCGGGTGATCAGAATACTGAAAGGTAGGTATGGGTCATATTTGATGGATTGCAATGGGTGTTTTTGTTACCTCAGAAACATCGTTACAAAGATAAAATTATAAACTTGGACTCTTTTCTTTTTCTTTTCCCTCTCGCTTTTCTCTTTTTTTCTCTTAATATAATTGTTTCTTTTTTCTTCTTTTTCTTTCTTTATAAATCAACATAACATGATGCAGACTTTTATTTATTAGGCAATATTACGGATGATGATGGGCAAGAGGATATTGTGTGGCTTATTTGATGGAAGTGCCTACTCTCGACACCGGGAAGGAATGGATAAGACAAGCATATTTCTGACCTTTGACACTATTACCCTCCTTCAGCTGGGGACTCTATAAAGGATGGTCGTAACCATCCACCATAGTCATAGCTTTACTAAGACTCAATCTCTATGTATCAGCCTTATTTGGTAATTCTCAGGAATTCACACAATGTACGCACACAGGAACAGAGAGCGAAAATTATGCCTAACTCTGAGGTATCATCATCTAAATGTCCAAAACTTAAGAGTCCTTGCACTAGACTTACTGCACCAATAATCTCCCTACTTTCTTCTCACAAATATGAGGTGGATCAACTTGAAGATAGTATGCCTGACTCATTAACTATCCAAGGGTTCAGTAGACTAAAAATGCTTATTGTTTTTCTTCAAAGATCCATTACCCTGTCTACGTGCAAGTGAAGTAAATGTACTGGATTCTAAACTTAAGAAATAATTTAAGAAGAAAAAGCTTTAATGACACCTCCATGACAAAGATGTTTTGCTAGGGACTAACTAATTCAGCTCAAGAAAAGAATTTTTTTTTTTTATATGCTAACGTAAATGCATGAATACTTCCGAACATGCAAAGTACACCCCCCCATGCCTAAATCCTACAATGTCCTCGCTGTAAAATTAAAACAAGGGGAGAAAGGAAGGAAATCACTTGATGATGGTGTTATTCAGAATGCTGGGTTGCCTCCCAACAAGCGTTGCATTTTCTGTTAGTAGCCAGACTTATAGGGAACCTATAAGTCTGGTTCAAGATAGAAAAACTAGGCTCTAAAAATATGCGTAATAGCATGAGCCTAGAAAATAGGTAGCGACGGATATTGGCGAGCTGATGATGCAGCGTGCTTCCAAATGATCGCCAGAAGATATGAAAATAGAGAACCTCGTAGGCTACCTGGGGAGGTCTAGAGATAACAAAAGGAATATGGAAAGGGACCTCCCGAAATGGAATAAGTGGAGGATAACAAGGGTCCTCCAAAGTAGGAAGGGTTTTAAAAGATATAAACATTATTATTTCCAACCCTTGAATGGCGAGACTAAACGTACAAGCATCAATCCAAACTCGCCATTCTACCATAGGATGCACTGGCCTGATATTCTCCCCAGAAAGAATGTAAGTGAGCAGAGATTTGATCCAAGGATCGGTTAGGGAGCATAAGGGTTGTTCATGGTGTTGGAAGGTAATGATTAAGTCCAATGAGGGCTTAGTCAGTGTCGGGTCCAATTCCAACAACGATTCAGATTGTGTATTCTCCCTAATAATTAATGCAGAAAAATTCATGTCACTCTGCCTATCATTAATGATCGGAGTCATATTTCACCTTCCAGTATATGTGAATCAATGGTGGACTCCAAATTAAATTCCTTTGATGGTAGGGTCGAAAGAATAGAATCATTATCATTAATTTCATCCCCAGATTCTTTTGGTTCACTTGAGTTTTTGTCGGGGTGTATATGTGATTCATTAGTAAAGAAAGGACTTGCTTCAGTATCATCAATTATTTCTAAAGGAGAATCCATCTTAATGTTTTGGAGTAAGCCTATATCACTCAATTCTTTGTTCTTCTCGGGGCATAAATCCTCAATTGATGTGTTTTGTCTCTGAGAGTCTCCCCTAGGCTTCTCACTATTGTGTTTGTCCTCCTCCAATATCAACTCCTGGTTATGTGGAGGATGACTCTAAAAATCGAAAGAAGGGAGGAATCCGGATTTCACCAGATTATTTATATCCTCAGGGGGCAGGTCCTCAAATAACATATAATCCCCTTGTGATTCACTCCAGATTCCAAGGCTAGGTTCCTCCATAGGGTTATCATCCTCCTCTAAAATAGACTCTTTGAACCCTTGAGAACAAAATTGATCCAATTCATCCTCCATTCCCATAGAGTCTCCTTCATTGGCCGCATTTAAATCCTCAGAATGTTGGATGGTAGGTGTTGATTCCCTAAGTGGAGGGTCAGGATCAGCCTCACTAAAGGTAGAATGGGGTTCTACCAGATAGTTAATAGGGGAAGTGATAGGAACGATTCAACCTTGACCCGGGTTATCAGGGGTAAGGAAAATACTGTCATTAGCATCAAGGTTCTCAAGAGGTACCATCTTCCCTTTCTTTTGACTCCAATATAGCTCGGGTGGATAATTACTAGGATCGTTCTCCCCTAGTGGCCGTGTCTCATTGGGAGACTCTAAGTGATAGCTACGTAAAATGGGATCCCTATTGTCATTGGTTTCCTAAGAATTATTTTCATGATCACAGTCATATGGGTAGGGATCAGAATTACTAGGAAGAGCGTAGCTAAGCTGTCTAATTTCTTTGTTCAATTGTTGACTATTCCTCAACATCTCTCCCATAGTCTCCATCATTTCTTTTTGTTGTTTTTGCATTTCTATCATAAAAGAGGAGAGGCTACTATTATCAGATTGGGGAGGATAGTCAATTTTAGGCTCTGGTTGCCTAGGGGTATCGGTCCAACCTTGATACGGAAAATCATGAAGGGTGGGAGGGTTGGGTGTTCGCATAGTAGTAGGGATTCCCGGGTTGGAAAATCCCACTCCTACGCTGTGCTCAAAAGTTGCAGTTATCGGGCCAGTACTCCCAGGATAGGAATAAGAATGATTCCATGAATTGTCAATGTACCCATCAAAGGATGGATACGCTCGGGGCATGGGATCCTAGTTAAAATGATAGGAGTAAGGATAGTCCATTTCTTTCAATTAAACAGGTTAAACTCTCTTAGGATTTAAAAGAAATCAGAAACTTTCTAGAGAGTTCTACCATTGTCAAAACAAACACAAATACAGTGGGATCTATTTTTAGTAGATTCTAGGTCTTAGTTGTTCAGTTGGTGGCCAAACAAGTTTTGCAAGAATTACGCTTCCTAGGCTGACCTTCGTTGGTGCCTACAACCTACTTGCAAGGGATGGAAGTCTCGAATCGAGCCCACGCATGAGGAATTGAAGTAAGTTGGTGGATAGGATTGTTGATTTCCAACTAACTTCCATTGTGGTGCAAGGAGGAGAGGTAGAAATTTATCTAGTGACCTTATGTGTGAGGTGCACAATGTATCAGGCGTGCAATCATACGTTCGTGCTTTGAGTTTTGAAATCTTGCAAACAAGATCCTTTTGCACACAATTTTAAGTCACAGATTTTAAGGTCTAACCTCTTAGAAATCCTAATTTTTAAAGTAACCACTAAATTAATTCGATTCAAGCACTTTAGTGGTCTTAGATTTAGGTTCAATGAAGATGCATGACAAGTAATTGATGCTTATGAAAAAGACGTACCTTACTCCAGCTTTCTTCAATGCAGGGATGTCTGCAATGCAACTAAGATAAACTAGATGCTACTCATTCAGTCCTAGATGATCTCCATATTGATATGCAGCTTCTAGTAGGCAGTTCGATATATATATTTTTTAAATCATAAGCAAACAAACCTAATCTAACTAACTAACCAACATGCAATTCAAACAATTCGAATAATCCTATAATCTAAATAAAATGGGAACACACTTTGGAAAATATGCTCCCGCATACAAGAGCGATAAGAAATAAAGAAACATCGAGAACACGTTCCCAAAAATACCCAACAAGGATCCACAAGACAAAAATTAAATGTCTAAGGTCTATATCAACTAAATCTAAACTAAGATCTAATGACTAAATCAGAAAAAGGCTCATCCGTATGCCTATGTGCATGGGATCAAGGCCCACAAGCACCCGTTGCTAGGCTCTAGGTGGTGTCAAGGTCCACAAAAAATATCGCCTCTGTTGTGCGCACCTGCCGCATTCGTTGTGTGTTTTTGCACATAAAAATATCCACAGTTAGTAATTCAGAAAAGCTTTCAAAATAGCATAAGAATAATATTAAATTCCTGAAAAAATTAATAGGCACGTTTCCTCCCTCGCAGCGATGCCATTTGAAAGAGTGATCTTAGTTTTCGTTGAAAACTTTGACATAAAATGTTACGTTGTTTTAGTATTTCGTGTGGTAGAAAATCGCTTTTCAAAAATATTTAATAATTTAAAACTAACCACCA
This sequence comes from Thalassia testudinum, assembly GCA_037157565.1. NCBI lineage: Eukaryota > Viridiplantae > Streptophyta > Magnoliopsida > Alismatales > Hydrocharitaceae > Thalassia > Thalassia testudinum. The sequence goes on from JAZHRO010000063.1 coordinate 140,431,794, forward strand.
AGAGTTAAGTCGTGTCCATAAGGAGGAAATAACCTATTGAATTAGTGAGTGGTGACTTGTTTATTCGAGAATCTCAATGGATGTGCCTATTCTTTAGTGAAACTCGTTGCCCTCATGAATTCTCTTCCTAAGTAATTAATTAAGATTGTAGGTGTTTAAAAGCAAAATCACCACAACATAATATTCTGTTAACTAGTGATCTTGGCAATAAAAATCAAGGTAAAGATTAATCTTCAATAAAAGATACCTAGTTTATTGTAATTAATATCCCAATCATGGCATAAATGCAATCATCTGCAATTCGAATAAATTGGAGGGACATTCATGTAAATCTAATAGAATGTAATAATAAGATAAATAAGTAAATAGTGATCTTCAATGGAATTTGATGGTAAATAGTAATAGGATGACAAACAGAGGATTCACTCTCTCTCTTCGCCGCACACGGAGAGGACACTCTGGGGGAAGACACAAGTGAAATCATAAGCACCTTTGCTCTTAACTTAAAATTGGTAGACTTAAGAGGTCAAGTCCCCATTCTAGTCTACCTAGATCCTCAGTGACAAGAGAGGTCAGGTAGGGGAAACCCTGTAACTTGTGGGGGCACTCTACTGTGTAGGGGTCTTCACAAGACTCTCCCTCTCTGGCTGCCTAGGTAATTCTCAGGTGGACGATTTTCTGACTAAGGGGTATCATCCGCCCCAAACCTCTATAATCATCCAAGGTTTCTGGGTGTCTTGATTGGGTCCATCACTTGCTATCCCTCATCTATTCCATCGATGCATGTTTGGGAGGACGACCTTAAGACCACCCTTGAGGCCTCCATTAGCTATTCACTCTCGTCGAGGTCGGGCCACGACTTTCGTGTTTGTGTAACAACCTAATCACATTGACATATCCTCTGATTCAAAACCTACTTGCCCTTCATCAGCTATGGATCACTAAGAAGATCAACCTAACCTTGAGCAACAAGTCCATGATTTAGAAAATCGAATCAATGCCATCATCAACCCACCACTGCATCATCAAATGCGAGATCACTATAATCCCACAGCGGTGGAGATCAAACCCTGAATCAACATTCCCGTGGGAGGACCCGAGGTGGATCTCAAGCCTAGTATGCTTCATATGACCCCAAAATTTCATGGCTTGAACTCCGAGGATCCTTTCCAACATATCAAAAACCTAAAACATTTGGCCCACACTTTTGGGGCAGATGTGTAGAATCAAGACAGATTACTCTTGAAACTCTTCTCATTCTTTCTGGATAACAAAGCTGCTCATTGGTTCCAAACTCAACCACACACAATCAACACATGGGGAGAACTTCAAACTGCCTTCCTGCAAAAATTCTACCCCATTGGTCGTACGAATGCAATGCGGCACCAAATCACTCACTCCTCCCATGGAGCGGGAGAATCTCTACATGAGGCATGGGATCATTTTCTGGATCTCATGCGTAAGTGCCCCTTCATGGAGTTTCGAAGTGGGAACAAATCCAATCCTTTTACCACAGACTCTGTGAAGACATCAATCTCTTTGTCAATGTAACCTGTGGTGGTAGCATCATCGGTCAACATGAGGACACGATCTAGGAAATTCTCGAGAACATGTGCGAGAACTCCTTGAATAATGAGTCATTGGGTGTGTACGACCGGACGTCCAACCACGCATTGACAAATAATCAGGGGGTACATGAATCCCGAGGCCTTTCCGCATCCGTTGATCTGGAGTTGGTAGCCAGTTAATTGGACAAGGTCTCCATTATCGAGAAAAAGGTGGACGACATCACTCAACATCTACACAAATCCACCTCTGCACCTCAAAGCACATACGCACACCCGCCTATGGAAAGGAAGGCTGTGCATAACATCTACCACTCCCCAGGGATGGATGCATATCCACCGCCGTTTGATTATGGCTTCGGAGGAAACTCCGGGTCAGCCCACCTCAGTTGGGGAACTCTGAAACCCCTGTACCCTAATTATCATGCAGCTCCTTAGACCTGCAAGGATCTCCACGCCGTCCAGAATAATCCTTTCGCCAACACTTATAACTCTGGAAGGCGTAATCATCCTAACTTTTCTTGGTCGGGAAATAACCCAAATCCAAGACCTCAATTGCAACCCTGACCACAGGCTCCACATCCTTATCAGCCCACCCAACCAAGGCCCACTCAAAATTTTCAATCTAGACCGCCTTAAGAAGATCAGACATCTTTGATTCTTCAAACCTTGGTTGCCATGCAGAAACAACATAAAGAAGACATCAATGAACTTCGCAATCAAGTGACCTAACATGCAAGATCTCGCTAGCTTGGCACACTTCCCAACCTCTGCCAAATCCTAGCAACATGTTGACCCAAAAACACATTGTAAACCAAATCCAAGGTCAAACATGTTATACCCAACTTGGTCCAACGACTCATACCAACATATTTTCTCCATCCACCTCAGTTGAGCCAAAACACACCATGACTTAACCAACACCACACCCACAACAATAGCAAGGTCCGACTTTTCCCCATCTGATGAGAGGCTCATCATGATCTCTAATTACCCATAATTAACTAGTCTTCCTAGTTAATTAGCTATGATTATGAATTTATAAGGGTTAATTATAGAATAAGGGATATTTAGTAAAGGACCTTAAAATAAGTTAAAAATGGCATTTTACCATTCAATTAACATTATTAATAATCTAGATAATAATTGGACTCAAAATTCTATTAATCATTCCCTTAATTAATAAGTTAAGTAACTTAAACATAATTTATACCTAAGTATGTAATAACTTAAGTAATTTTACTCAATCTAACAAATTAACCTAAAAATGACAAAAATGTAAATTCAAGGTGAAAACATAATATTTACCTTATTTACTAACACATATAAAAACTTGAAAAAGATCTAAGTTAAAATAAACCTTCAAAACCTGAGTTTACATTTTGGTCCTTAAAATTCATTGCAATCGGGTCCTTATTTCTCACATAGGTCCTTAAGATTCATTACATTTAACTCCCTTTTCCTTCTTCTTCTTCTTCAGCTGAATGAACGGCTGGCGATGGAGAGTCACGCCACTGCATGATCACCGCCCTGCCGACATCACTCTTTGTCCAAGCTCTTGCAGCTTGCACTCACCACCTCCTCTTCATCCACCGGTCTGGATTAACCGAAAATCCTAATTTCCAGTGGGAGATAACCTCACCGTCGTTAGAGACGACGCCAGAGGTTAAGCTCATCAAGCTCCTTCGGCCAGAGCCTGCCACTCTCTTCGCCGCCAACTACTATAAATACCCCCTTACCCCTTAGATTTCACTCAAGTTGGCTCCCTTCCCTCTTCTAACACTACAGCCGACTTCGATAGGCTATTCGTCCAAAACTCTGGCGACTTTCCATCTCACTTTCCGACTTCCTCCATCCATTCTAATTAGCCGAGGAGATCCGCCATGGTCAGCTGCGTCTCTGACACAGGCGTCGAACCAAGGAATCCTCCGCTTCACCTCACATCCGCCCACCGGAGATCTTCCTGAAACCCTCTGATTTCGTCGTCCACTATGAACCTTCGGCGGAACCCTATTAACCCCTTCGTCCAGGTAACAGTACATTAGGAGTAGGAGTAGGAGTACAAGTAGGAGTAGGTTAGCTTAGTTAGTTAGATAGTTAGATTAGATGTAATTTTAAAATTTCAGTGTCATCTTCTCTGACTCCGACAAGCTCCTTGAGCTTGCCAGAGCCTTAATCTTGTCTTTTTAACTCACTGTCCACCTTCTTTATCTTTCACGACCATTTCTTTCATACTTAATCATTTAATTGATCACCTAATCGCCTAATTCACCTTCCACCTACACCTACTATTGTCACTATCCATGGCGACAGTAGTAGGCTTAAATTCCACCTTCACTGGGTCTTCCATCATCTATCCATCACTTATGGACCCTAATCGACTCTATAATACATATAAATGTCACATATAACCTAAATGCCCAAATCTAATTAAGCTCCTGAGCTCGTTGTCAATGGCGGCTCAGGAGTAGCTCAAATCATTAATTAAATATATATTTAGTATCACAGACATCTGTTGACTTGTCTCAACCACTCAATTGAGTGGGAGATCAAGTCCCGTGCCTCAACCAACTCAATTTTCATTCAAAATAAATTCACTGTCAAATCTTACATATGAAGAGATAATGAGGAATTAAATGCGATTCTGAGGATCCTTGCAACCTCAGGAACCTTTCTAGATTAAAAATGGCATAATTAAACAATCTATAGACATTTTACATATTTTTTGGACTCACCAGAGCTCTGGCGAGCTCCGACGGGCCAAATGTGTGGTTCAGCCTACAAAATTTAGCAAGAAGCTCTAGAATGGTGTAACATGGATCACTGATTAATTTGAAGTCGTTTAATTGACGAATTAGTGACTGGAGCTCGAATTAAGGGTTCATCTTCTCCAACTCTGGCGGAGTTGGAGAAGTCTGATAGAAGAGATCTGAGAAGTATTTAAGGTGCCTAGAAGCTTCAGTGCAGTGCACTGAAGCTATTCATGACCTCATTCTACTGTAATAACCTCTCAATCTTTCTTATGAACAAACACATTTTGAAGCTCAGGTGGCAAGCTTGTAACCCTAGAAATATTAGTTAAAACACCTATCTGAGAGGTTGAGCAAATTCCTAACGTCGAAAGAACTTGAATTTAGGTTTTAATTGCCTGTGGAGAGGCTTTGAACAGAAAGTCAAATTTTTGTGTCTTCATAGTCAAACTGAGTTTGATTATGGAGTTCTGAGCTCAATTTGAGGAATTGATGAGATTAAATTGTTTCTGGGATCTTGATGAATGGTATTAGAATGAATTAAGTGAGCTCAGACTTGATATTTAGTAAAAATTTGAACCCTGATAGTTTGGGTTACTTTTGAACCCAAACTGATAGCAGTGATATTTTGATGAGTTTTGATATTTAATCCTACCCAGATCAATCTGTTTCAACCATTAGAATCTATTTTAACCAATCAGTAGTGTTCTTAAGTGTCTGTTTACTATTTCAAGTCTGAAATTGCTTTCTATAAAGCTTTTAGAGAAGCTTTAAGCTTCTCTACTGATCCTGATTGTTTTGTGAGATTCAAGATTACTCTAGTAGCTGCGGAATAACCTGTAGAACTTGTTCAGACCTTTAAATGAGAGAGAAAAGTCCATCTGAGGACTCTGTAGACATTAAATCCATTTCCAAGCATTTTTACCTGTAGGAACCCCTTTATTTTACTCTTCAAATTGAAGAGGAAAATATCCTCCTATCCTTAAATTGACCCTGCAATCTTATAGAGTAACCTTAGAGCTTTCCAAAAAACTTTAAATCACTTGATTTGGAGCTCTGAGTAGGGAGTTATGATCAGTTGAAGTTGGGTCTGGAAAGGTGGAACATAGTCCCACATCGTTGATTCACGAGCGTGTGCATGGGAATAAACCTGATTTGTTGCATAAGCCGTTCAGTCGTCAGCACTTGGTGCACAGGTTACCTATCTGATCTGGCATTCTGAGCATATGAGTGTGTGTGCGAGCATGTGTGCCTGCAGGTGTGCGCCCAAGTGGGCATGAGAGAGTGTGCCCTGGGAGGGTGAGGCCTGGGAGGTCAGGTTGAGCTGGAGTGGCTCGAAACTATGGCTCAAATGAAATAGACCAAAATCGAACCTAATTGAAATCAGGCGAGGACCGAGTAGGGTCTAGTCCCACCCTGGTCTTAGGATGCTGTGTATCCTTGAAAGGACCTCGCCGCAAATAAAATAATTTCTGGTTAAAAAGTAAAAAAAAACCCTGTTCAGCTGAAAGATCAAAAGAAAAAGAAGAGCCGATGGTTAAATACTAAGTGTTGAACTGAAGGCTAAGAAAGCAAAGGAAAAAATGAGAGCAGGCACTACTAAGGGAACTAAGAAAGAAGAAGAAAGGGGGAAGAGAATAAGAGGTAGGAAGAGAAGAAGGCAGGAGTAGAAGAGAAGAAGAAAAGAGCTCGAGAGAATAAAAATAAAGGAAAAGAAGAGAAAGAAGGAGAAGAAGAAAAGAGAGGCTGAAGACTATAAAAAAAAATTTGTTTTACTTATGTCATTTTAATTTCTTTTTGTTCTTAAATTTTGTAATAAGGCATATTTTAATAGAACAACTCTTATTGCCTTAATTTCTTTGAAATAAAATAGAAAACTAACATGTTTACTTGTTAATAAAGTACATCATTTAAGTAAATGTGTTTTTCATATGGAATTTTGTATATTCTTTATAGTTTAAATCATTTGACAAAATTCATGCTTTTATAATCAACTTAATTATACCTCCTAAACTTGAAAGGAAAATAAAAGATAATTGGTGAATTCAGAAAAAGTTAAATCTCCCAGCGAATGACCTAGACTCAACCAGTAAAGAAATTTCTAAAATGTTAGGTTAATTTGACCCTATAGTACACAATTTTGAGTTAACCTAGGTGACTTTTTCTTCTCTTAATTAAGTGAAATTAACTTAATTACTAAGTTGAGTGAAAGCCATGCATCATTTTAATGGCACCGTTGCCGGGGAGGTAATATTTTGCCTCATTTCACTCATCAAAATATTCCCTGGCATTACTTTATGTAAATATCATTTTAATGGCACCGTTGCTAGGGAGGTAATATTTTGTTTCACTAAAATTTAGTTGGATTAATTGTTTAATTAGGAGGTATTTTGTAAATATATTTTTATTTTTAATAACTTTTGTTCTAATTTGTTGTATTTTGTTTTGTTTTTGTTTTTGTTTTCTATCTTCTTTTCTGGTTTATCTTTGCGGGTAATCTCAGGAGAAGGCGGGAAACTATTTTCGTGATTTATTGTTTCTTCTTTTTGTGAGTATTTCTTAGTCTTTTGTATTGTTGCATTAAAAAATAAAAAAATACAAAAATACATCTTTTTCTGACTAGCAGCAGCATATACATAGGCATACACTCTTAGGAGTGCACTATCTGCTAGTAATTAGAGTGATTTGACTCAGGAATTTTTAAACTGTTTTTCTCGCATCAGCGCGAAAACAAGAGAAAATCTGCATAGATCCCTGTCCTCTAAGATATTAAAAAGACCATATATTTTTGTTTGAAAAGATATAAAAAACGACCATTGTAGTTTAGATTGATATATTTTTGTAAAAGACTAACTAAAAAGAGGAAGCAAAAATTGTGACTTAAATATGATTGCAGAATGCATGTGGGTTTTTCAATCGCCATTGTTTGTTGCATGCTATCGCACACACAGTGCAATCACTAGAGTCACACGAGTCTATTTTTCTATCTCTCCTCTTTGCACCTCTTAGGGCTTTGGTCGAAGATCAACAAGTCTGTCTCACTACTAGGGCCCCGGGGAGCCAATAGTGAGCGGTCTTAATCCTAGACACTAGACCTTTGAGCTTTAAGGTACGCACCTGCATATCTTAGGAATCTCTTCTTTCCTTTGAAAGAAGAGTAAAACCCACATCTTTTACACTGTTTTGAAGGTTTTTTGTGCCGCTGTTTTCTTATCGGTGGTGTGCGTGTGCAATTGCACATTATTTTCCATTTATGGACAGGAGGTGATCCTTGCATCCGCCTCTTGCACCATTATTGATAGGTGATCCTAGGCCGGTTGCAGATAAGCAACCAATGGTTTTCCCATCTGATCCATCTTCTTCTATAGATCAAATGCAAAATCTTAATCCTGAGATCCCTTCTTCTGGTCAGGGGGAGATGCCGCATTTTGATGTTCATGAGGTGCCCCTGAACTAGAATCTTAGGATGCTAGAGCAAACTAGACAAATTAATCTATTAATAGTAGCCTTAAATAATCTACAGACTCTTCAAACCCATCCTCCACCTCGACCTGAGGCAGGTTTTGAAATCCCTAATTTACCGATCCATTGTCCAAGGCCTCTACTTAGAGATTATTATAACCCATCTAATGTACAAGTAGAGCCTAATGTTAGGATACCTATTGGGGAGAATGAGCCTGAATTAAAGCCAAATATTATAGGTCTAATCCCCCACTTTCATGAATTTGTATCCAAGGATCCATTTCAACATATAGAAGATCTTAAAAATCTATCCCAAACTCTTGGTCCTTGAAATCAAAATAGGGAAATCCTACCAATGAAATGTTCTCTTTTAGCCTTAAAGATAAAGCAACATATTGGTATAGAACTATAGCAAGACCAATCTCAACTAGGGCTGAACTTGAATTTGCATTTTTGAAGAAATTCTTTTCTATTGGTCGAACCAATGCTTTAAGGCGAGCTATTACTACTTTCAACCAAAACCAAGGAGAACCAATTCATGAAGCATGGGAACGTTTTCATGAATTGCAAAGGAAATGCCCACATCATGATTTCCCTTGTTAGCAACTCATGCATATCTTTTATTATGGTTTACAAGTGGGCATTCGCAATCAAGTCGATGCCTCTTGTGGAGGGAATTTTCTAAATTGAGATGCAGAATCCGCCTCAGAATTATTTGAATGGATGGTGGAAAACTCGATCAATAATGCATCAATGTCGCAATTTATGTGGGGCACGAATACGAATCACCAAAATCTGCATAAGGACATTCGCGAGATCGGTAATCCGTCCAGTTCAAAGGATTTAGAGATAATTGCAGAAAAATTGGACAAAGTTGATATCGTAGCAAAGCATCTCGACGAGGTCAGAAACACAATGAAGACTCTTACGCCTCTACTTGCTACAAATCCTGTGTATTCACCTATTTCCCAAATTCCCGCAGGGAGGGAATTTGTAAATAATCTGGATTCTAGAGATCCATCTTCCTTAGGTTTTCTATCTACTCCTTCACTAACCCAAGGAGGGACCTTTGTCTCATAATCTTCCCCACCCTTACCTGTTGCAGAAAACATGCCATATCTTTTAGGTTTACACGCCATCCAGGAAAATACTCCAAGACCAAACCCTTATTCAAATTCCTATAAGCCTAGATGGAGAAGCCACCCAAATTTTTCTTGGGCTGATCAAAATCAAAATCAAAGACCAAATTATTCGAATCAGTCCCATTTTATCCTACCTCCATTGCCTCCTTAGCAATCAAATTTAAGGCCTAACCCGATGAGTATGCAGAATTACTCTAGGCCTATTAGAGATACACAGCCAGACTAGATTTTAAGAGTTATGTCAAAGAGTCAACGACAAAATGCTGAAGCTCTCGCTGAGATCCATTGGCAATGTAAGGTAGAGTTGGCTGATTTACGAAATCAAATCACACTTTTGGCTGAATCTCGTCAGCCAGGTACTCTTCCAACTCAGCCAATTCCGAATCCTAGGAATCTGCCAAATCCTAGGCAAAATCAAGGCCAAGTCCATTTCCTTAATCAGGCCTTTGATTCTAATCATAACCCATCCTCCATATTACCTGAAAATAATCCACCAAACCTACATCAGCAACCTATATTGTATCAAAATAATCCACCTATTATTGAGAATCAAAATTGACTCTGCTGATCTTCTGAACTTGGTGGAATCATCCTTTAAATTGCCTTAATCTTGAACATTCTACATCTCAACCTAAATCAGATCTAATTTTCACGAGTTTCACTTTGATCTTTTTGAGATTTTCACAAGAATCTGATTTTGGGTTCTGCGAGATTTATTCTAGGCAATTTCAGGATGAGTTTTGATTGGGTGGTTTAATCTGCTTTCTGTTTTTGATCCAATTCTTTCATAACTCCTCTGTTTTTACCATATACCTATTCATTTTAGGAGTTCTTTACTAGGGTTTGCGCCTAGCTGAAGGCATAAACTTAGCATTTGTATATAGCTGTTTACTGTTTTTTCTACACTTACTTTAAAATTTCACTTCATATCATATTGATTACCTTCATTTAGTCTGACTGACCACTCTGACCTTTGGTTAGACATAAAATCGTCTGCACAGAGATTTTTAATCTCCTCTATCCGACTCCTTCCATCACCCTATACTAAATGAAGAGTAATATCTTTTCACCCTTCTTGCAGTGAGGACATTGTAAAATTTTGGTTTCGTGGGTTGTTGAAGTAAAATTTTCATTTTAAGTGTAGGTTTAAAAATATAAAAAAAACACAAAAATTAAATATGCATGAAATTTAAAAAATAAAAATTTCAAAAAAGATAAAAAATTTAAAAAATAAAAAATTTCATAAAAATTTGAAAATTTTTTTAAAAAAATCATAAAAATTGGAAAATCTTATATACATAAAAATATATAAATACAAAAATTTGAAAAAAAAATCATAAAAATAATAAGATGGGTATATTCATTTTTAATAAAGAAGAAAAGAAGAAGAGTATATATATATATTATAATTAAGAGCTTAATTTTATTTTAGGTCACAAATTTAAAATGTATATAGAATATATATAATTATTTAAGAGCATTCAATTCTTAATTATATTTTTATTTAAACATTTTGTAAAAGCACACCTTTGTTTTTAAAATTTTTTTAAAAAATAAGATTTTATTTTAATTAGGAATCTTTTAAATCTTTTTAAGATTTGTTTTTCTATTCTTACCTTGAATTACGAAATTAAGTGTGTTAAGATTTAAGCTTAAGTTTTGGAATTAAATTATAACTTTCTAATCAATTAGATTAAGTAATCCTTTTACTTTTTGAAAATTTGATTTTATCATAAAGTTAAGTAAAAAGACCAGATATTCATAGTTAATTAAATAGAGAGTTAGTAGAATTTTAGTTTACAGAAACTTACAAGCTAGAGATAAATAACTAGACTTGGTAAATTTTGTCTAGATGGATCCTATAGGAGGAAACTAAGAAATGCGTACGTCCCGAAGGGGCAGGTGAATGTGGTCTTTTCTTGGTCCTCTGGATGGATTGTCACCTGGTTGTAACCGGAGTACTCGTCAAGAAAGCAGAAGAACCTATTTCCCGCTAGTTTCTCGAGGATCTGATCAATAAACCGTAGTAGGAAATGATCCTTCTTTGTGGAGGAATTGAGTCTTCTGTAATCAATGCAAACTCTCCACAAGTTAGCTATTCGGGTAGGAATGACTTCTCCGGCTTCAATCGTTATGGTGGTGAGCCCTGCCTTTTTAGGCACAACTTGAATTGGGCTTACCCAACGAATATCGGAGATCAGGTAGATGATCCTTACATCGAACCACTTGATGATCTCCTTTTTCACGACCTCCTGTAGATTGGGGTTCAAGCGTCTCTGCATCTCACGAGAAGGTCGTGCGCCCTCTTCTGAATAAATATGATGTGTACAATAAGAGGGACTTATTCTAGTCAAATCATCGAGAGTCCATCCAATGGCTCTGCGATGTTGCTGGAGAACAGCAATCAGACTGGATTCTTGTTTGGGATTAAGCTTGGAATTAATAATCACAGGAAGGGTCTAATTGGAACCTAGAAAGATGTATTTCAAATGATCAGGAAGGGGCTTTAGTTCAAGGACGGGGTTATCAGCAGCAGCGGGTGGTTCAGGGTAGATGTGTGGTTCAAGGGTAGGAGCAATTGGTCTGTCTAAATCTGGAATTGACTCCTCTGATTGCGGTTCAAGATCTTTCTGCGGTTGATGAGGTATAATCAAGTCATTTTCAAAGTGCGTTTCATCAACCAAAGACCTAATGTCACAAATTTTCTCGATGACATCACAATTGATTCCTTGTTGGGCCTTAAATATATCAATTTTTAGGGTTTGATTTCCAAATTTGAGCTCTATTTGGCCCTCCTCACAGCTGATGTTGGCTCTAGCAATAGCCAAGAAAGGTCTCCATAGAATGATCGGTGTATCCCTATGGTTTTCAGGTGTATCCGTGTCTAAGACTATAAAGTCTACAGGAAAGTAGAAATCCCGCCCTCTTACAATAACATCCTCGAGAATCCCTTTTGGTGACTTTATGGATCGATTTGCTAATTGTAATGTCACCTCAGATGGTTTTAGTTCAGATTCTTCTAGGTGGTTAAGGATGTGGGTATCAGATTTATGGAAGCACCCAAGTCTAACAATGCCCTATCGAATTGGGTATCACCAATTTTGCAGGAAATCAGGGGAGTACCAGGATCTTTAGCCTTGGGTGGGAGTCTGCTTAGGATTACAGAGCTGGCTCGCTCTGACAATACAATTGGACTCCCACTCTTAGTTCGCGGCTTACGCTGGGGTGTATACACATTCTTTAAGAATCGTGCGTAGGCCCGTACATGGCGAATCGCATCCATCAAGGGGATGTTTATTTGGACCTATTCAAAGAGCTTGACCAGGTCCTCCTCAGGGACACAGGCTTGGTAGTCTTCCTTCCCTTGGTCAAGGCCTCGAGGAACGGAACCTTGGTTGGTTCTTCTAGGATAGGTTCAGGTCTTTGATCTGGGATGGGGATAGGAACATCCTGGATTACAGTCCTAGGGTTGGGATTACTACTAGGCTTGGAGTGGTTTGGATAGGGTGGATCTTGGGTTTCCTTACCACTACGGGTTGTTACAGAATTTAGCCCTGCCTGGTTTTGGTTAGGATTAGGTAAGATGGGTTGCTGCTGATAGCCCGTATAGGAAGTGGAAGCCTCCATCCTGTTGGGTGAAGGAACAGAGGGGGCCTGATAAATCATGTGTGCTTTGCCCCGGTTTGGGTTCATAATGCGCCGTTGTGTTGGCATGTTATTCGGGTTAGGAAGAGGTTGGGAAGGAAGTGTGCCTGGTTGGCGAGAATTAGCCAACTGGGCCAGTTGATTTCGAACCTCTGTAAGTTCATCCCTATGTTGCTTTTGAATAGCCACATTTATTTTTTGAATGTCTGCCAGAGTCTAAAGAATAAGGGACATTTGGTCCTGATTTGGCCTCGATGGATAGGTAGGGTTGGGCCGAGGCTGAGGCGGCTGGTAAGGACGAGGGGGTTGTGGGTGGGGCAGAAAGGGTGGTCTTTGGAGTTAGGAATTTCCCGCCCACTGGAAGTTGGGATGGTTTCGCCATCCAGGGTTATAGCTGTTGGAGAGTGGGTCATTCTGGATGGCGTTGAGGTCCTTGCAGGTCTGAGGAACCTCCAAAGAATCAGAGAAAGGGGGAATGGAATTCCCTGGGCTAGTATAGAAAGGATCGGATGACCTTCCGATCAGAGAACCAGATGGGGATGGATATGGATCCAACCCAGGAGAAGATCAGTGGAGAATATTTTGCACAGTTTCCCGTGTGGAAGGAGGTTGTACAGAGGAGTTATGAGTAGAGGTGGCTCGCTACAAGTGCTGAGTTAGCTCGTCCACCTTCTTCTCGATGATGGAGACCTTGTCCAATCGACTGGCCATCAGTTCCAAGTCGACAGAAGTGGACAGGTCCTGCATCTCATATGCCCCTCTCAGATTCGTCGATGCGCGGGCATTCGTCCTATCGAATAAGCCCATGGAGTCATTATTTATGGAGTTCTCGCATATGTTTTCGAGAATCTCCCACACCGTGTCCTCGTGTTGACCCATGATGTTTCCTCCGCACATTGCATTGACAAATAAACGGATGTCTTCACGGAGTCCCTGGTAAAAAGATTGGACTTGTTCCCACTTAGGAACTCCGTGATGGGGGCACTTTCTCATGAGATCTAAGAATCGATCCCATGCTTCGTGAAGAGGTTCTCCCAGTTGTTGAGTGAAATGAGTGATCTGGTGGCGCAAGGCATTCGTCTGACCAATGGGGAAGAATTTTTTCAAAAATTCAGCCTGAAGTTCCTCCCATGTGTTGATCGGACGGGTCTGAGTTTGATACCAATGGGCAGCCTTGTCCAAGAGGGAGAACGAAAACATTTTCATGAGAAGGATATCCCGATTTTGTGGATCTGACCCGAAGGTCTGGGCCAGATGCTTGAGTTGTTTAAGGTGTTGGAATGGATCCTCAAAGTTAAGCCCATGAAACTTTGGTATGGCATGAATCATATTGGGCTTCAGTTCAGAATCAGGACCTCCAATCAGGATTCGGACTCGAGGTTTGATTGCCACCGCAGCGGGATTGTAGTGATCTCGCATCATAGGTCGCTGCGGTGGGTTTACAAAGTTTTGAAAGAGATCATTTAGGCGTTGAAGTTGGTGCTCAAGGTTGTTCTCCTCTTGAACGGGTTGTTTCATGATGGGAGAAGAAGGAGAACTTGGTTCTGAATCAGACGAAAGATTAATGTGGTGGGGTTGCTACACAAACAAGGGCATCGAGGCTTGGCCTCGACGAGAGTGAATTTCTAAAGGAGGTCTTAAGGGTGGTCTTAAGGACCTCCTACCGAACATGCACCGAAGGATGTGATGAGATTGGAAGGTACTGGACCCAATCGAGACACCCAAAAATTGTTGGGTGACTATAGAGGCGCGGGGCAGATGGACCCCTTGATCAAAAGATCGGCCACCTGAGAATTACTTGGGCAGCTAGAGAGGGTGAGTCTCTCGAAGACCCCTACACGGTAGAGCATCCCCACAGGTTACAGGGTTTCCCCCACCCGACCTCTCTTGTCACTGTGGTTCTAGGTAGACCAGAATGGGGACCTTAACCTCTTAAGTCTACCTTTTTTACTTTAAGATCAAGGTGCTTAAGGTTCCACTTGAACTTTTAGGTATTTTGAGTGAAAAAGTGACCTAATTTTAAGGTTGGTTGACCCAAGGGATCAACTTCACCTCTTGTTCCTTTGAGAGATTTTGGGTCCTTTCTTTTAAGGTTCAAATGGATTTAAAAGCCTGATTTGCTTAGGGTTCCTCTTGTATAGATCTTTTCAAACAAGGTTTAGGCACACCTCTTTTTGGAAAATTTTTTTTTCTTTTTTAAGAGAAGGTGTGTGTCTCTAAAAACCCTAGCTTTTCAATCCTTGAGTTGGCTCTAGTTGGTCCAATTTAGTTGCCTCAAAATTTAGTATCTAGGGCTCAATCAAGAAAGTTTTAGCCCTAGTTACCTTAGTTGGATGAGCAATTAAAAATGTGTTGAAATGAAAAATTAGGCAACTTTGATGAATTGCTAAGTATGACACAGTTAGCCCTAAGTTGATTCTTCTTTTGTTCCTTTTCAGACTTTGAGAGAGTTAAGAGAGGGCTAATGAAGATTACCTGTTCCTTGGAGTGTTTGTTGTGCACCTGCTCTTCTTTTCTTTGCTTTCCCTGAGATAAGCACAATAAAAGAGAGATGAATTAGATCAAATATTGGATCAAAAGTTATGATCAAAAGCTTTAAAAGTGTCCGTTGCTCCCCGGCAACGGTGCCAAAAAATGTTTCGCGTACGTTTTATCGGGTTTTTAAAGATTATCACATTGTAGTATACCCAAAAAAACATTCAAAACAAATAAAGATTTTATTACTCGAAAATCGGAGTATCCGAGGTCGAACATAGGGAGCAATCTAAGTACTTTTAAAAACTTGAGAAAACAATTGGTTCAATGAGAGAATTATAAAAATGAATTACTAAAAGGAACAGAATTGGACGTCTAATTTCTATATCAGACATCTTAAAATGAAAGTCTTCTTCTTTTGCTGTTGCATGCCTCTGATCTTCTTCTTCTTCACTGTTCTTCTTCTGTCTTCTATTAGTCCTTCTTCTTCTCTCTTTCTTCTGTTCTTCCTTTTCTTTCTTTCTTTTGCTCTTCTTTCTCCTTCTCTTCTTCTGAGTCCTTCTGCGTCCTCCTTCTTCTGCCTTGGCGAGCCTTTTCTTCTGAGTTCTCTTTTTCCTTCCTTCTCTTTTCTTCTGCATAGCCACTCTTCTTTTGCTTCTTCTCTGCCTTGCCTTTTCTCTTCAGAGCTTCTTCCTTCTCCTTCCTGCAGCTAAGTACTTAGCCTTTCTCCTTCGGCGCTCTGCTCCTGCACACAAGGCATAGGAAAACCTAACCCTTCCCTCTACTCGCACGTATCTCTCTCTATCTGCAAACCGCTCACAGGAAGCTCTCCCAAAGCTGGGTTAATGGGTCAGGTTGCGTACCCGGGACCAGGCGCACCGGCGTGATATGGTGCGCGAGGTGTGCTCGGTGGTGTCGGGTCAGATCCCGCTAGGTCCGCGTGGTGAATGCGCGGACGAGGCGGGTGTGATGGGCGAGGGACCTCACCCCAGGTGTATTCGGAGGCGATAAGGCTTATTCACAAAAATAATTTAAACCACTGAATCGCTGCGAGGCTTACCGATGTGGGACTATCCTGTTGCCTCTCCTCCCGTGCACCCGCAGGAAGACCGCGGCCTTACTTCCGCAGCTGTAGCTTCGATTCTCTTCGTTTGCTGGTTAGCTGCCTTCGCAGCACTCTCTTGTCTTTGCAGCAGCTGAAGACCTGGAGTCCTGAAGCCTGGAGCGCAGAAGAAGCTGCTTCAATGTGGCGTCAATGGCATTCGGGTAGCAGAATCTGTTAGACACGAATACGGCCTCATGGCCAAATTAAACCACCGGGAAACCTTCGCCTTGGCACGGCGAAGGTGTTGAGTTGTGCGGCAAGCCGCGGGGCGGCCTAGGCAAGCATGCCTAGGTCGTCCTATGGCCGGAAAGATGGGTGTGTTCGGTGGCGTGTTGAGTGAGTGTGGAGGGACTGTGGAGGGGTGGAGGGCGTTCAGTGTGATGAGGCAGAGCTTCTGGGATGGTCGACGAGTTGTGTGGAGCTGCAGATCGATAGGGCAACTCGCCAGGAGGTGGCCGGAGATGGGGAAGGGGATAGTGATCAGGGACAGTCGAGGGTAGGTTTGAATGAAATAATGTGGGGAAAAGAAAGAGGGGAAGATGGGGAGTAATTATAACCTACTTGCAGGGACGAAGGGGGCCGGAGAGGCAGGCAGTCATATCGACTGTCGCCGGAGAAGAAGCACCCAGAGGGAGAGAGCGGCGACGAGGAAGTGGGTAGGGAGGCGTGCGCTTGGTGTGGCGCGACGTAGGAAGACGAGACGAAGGAGACTCTGCTGCTGGTATGGCAACAGAGCGACGAGAAGGAGGAGAAGTAGTCACCGGAGCTTGTGGGTTTCCTGCCGGAGAGGGAAGAGAGGAAATTTGGAGGGATTCTCCGCCAAGACAAGTCTGCTTCAAGCGGCTGGTCTTGGGGTTTCTTTTAAAGGCGCAAGCAGAGGGTCAGATGCACAGAGGGTGAGCAAAGCTCTCACCGGAGGTCACCGCAGGTACAACACCCATACCTCTCGAGCGTTCGTACGAGAGGTATGGTGCGAATCAGGGCATGGGGGGCTGCTCAGGCGGTAGGGGACTTCTCAGGGAACCCCCCTTTCACATCTGAGAGCAGCTCCCTAGGGAAGGGAGGAGAAATCCTCCTCAAAACTTCGCCGGAGTATGGGTCTTCCGCTGCATTGGCAGAGGGACCGGAATGCAGAAAGTGACACAAAAGTTGGGGGGGTTTTTGCAAGGGTTTTCAAAAGTTATGGGCCAGAATGTAATGGGTGGACTATTTTGCAAAGTAGGTCAAGATGACCTTCCCTTAGGTCCAAATTTTGGTACAAACCTAATTTGGACCTAAGGAATCTAATGGTGAAGTTGGGTTTAAGGTTTGACCACGTTTGCCTGGACATTTTGCGTAAAAACCTAATTTAGGTCAATTGATGAGTTAGGACACTAATTTAGGTCAAACTAAGTTCCAGAGGCCAAATTGAATGTTTTAAACCCTAGGGGATATTTTTCCATGATTTTTAGAGGGTTTATTTGAATTTTATCTTGACTGTAACCTTGTTGAATTAAGCGGGTCTGTTTTAGGATTACTAAATTTCATTTAATTCCTAGATTACACATGAACCCATTTCTGATTGAATCAGCCCACTTTTTCTCTTATTTAGACCATTTTACCTATGCTCTGTCTCTGAGAAGTTCCGTTTATGTGCTGCAATGGTAAAATTATACTTTTAACCTTTATTTCATGTTTTCTTCTCAGAACACTTATTCCTCCAATTAAGCCCTCTTCTAAGTCATGTAGGAGCTTTTATTCTCCTTATTTGGTCAAAATGAGCTAGTTATGGCTCATGATGAGGCTCTCATCAGAGCCCAAGAGTAGCCGGCCAAATGAGGATAGAAGTGGTCTTTGAGATCCAAAAATTGTGGATCTCAATCTAAATGCCTCTTGGTTGCTAAATTTGGCAACCAAGAGGTGGCACCACTTCAAGAGAGTTCTAGAGAACTCTAGAGAAGTGTGTGTGCATGAATGTGTGTGTGTGTGTGTGTGTGTGGTCGTGCTCTGTGTGGCTAGGTGGCTTAGGTTAGGTCCTAAGGGTTTGGGTAGGTGTAGGTCTTGAATTAGGGTTACAAACCCTAATTGCTATGGGGAAAATGCAATTAAACTTAACCTAAGTTTAATTGAATGAGCGTGAACCTAATTGAGAGTGAAATAACTCAATTAGGTTGGGTTTAGGTCAATTGGACTCTCACTAAGTCCAATTGAACTTGTGTGGGTTGAGATCTAAGCTCAATTGGACTCAATGAGTCCAATTGGCTTAGGTGAAGGTAATTGACTTTGATCTAAGTCAATTGGGTTTGGTGAGGACCTAATTAGGTCCTTTTTTTTTGGTCTAGAGGTGATACACTAGGGTTAGAACACCTTAATTTTGGTTCCTATGTGGTTGGGATTAGGTCTAGGGAGCTAGAGATCCAAGATCAAGACTTGAATCTCAAAACAGGGATTGGAGACCAGTATCAGACGTCCAATAATGTGGTCAGATGACTTATACTCAAAAATCAGAAGTCCAAACTTCAGTTTTGGATGTCTAATCTGAGTCAGGGAGAAATCAAGGTTCTATTTTGGGTATTCTGCAGAAATTGGACATCTGACAAATTGTCTGGATGTCCAATAACAATGCAGAAGTGGGTTTGAGGTGTGCGGGAGATGACTAAGGGTCCTGGACGTCCTATAACTTATCTGGACATCCAGATAAGGGTTGGAACTAGGGTTTTAGGGCTTCCTAGGGTATTGTGACCTAATCTAAGGGTGGCTAAGGCTTGGGAAGGTCTCTAGGCTATCCTCGGGCTAGGATGGACCTAAGCTTTTCACATTTTACTACTTTATTTCTACTTAATAGAATAGAAAACCTTTAACTCCCTTACATTATTATTCCTACATCTAAACTAAGCCTTCTACTCCAGCTCTGCTGCAACTCCCGTAATTCCTACTCCAGCTTCAAATCCCACTCCAGATTAACTTATTCCTTGCAATTGACATAATGCACTTAATCAGCACATTGTAACATTATTTTATGCATAGTTAAAGAAATGCAGTAAAGATGTAGATAATGCATATGCATGCATGAATAACCCTAACTTATGCTAAGTCCTAGCTTAATCTAGGTCAATTACAACCAATGATTGCTGTGCAATCATACCCCCATCCTAAATCTTGCTAGTCCCTAGCAAATGCAAGACTAAATTATTTACAGCAAGGGTCCCTAAGGGACTGATTATTTTATCAAGTGTATGCCTAGAGATTTTTCTCCTTTTTGTTTTCATCCTATGCTCTAGAAATCTAGACAATCGCAAAAGTGCAGCTATGTAGTTTTTGCAACAGAAACGAGTGAAAAACCGATTCACCTCTAAAGCCTGTACTTGACCCCTAATAAAATTGCTAGCGGGATAGGCGGACTTCTTCCCTCGAGGTATTCAAAATATTCTATGAATTCCACCTCAACTTTAGGCTTAGGTAGAGAATCTCTATGGGAAAAGATTATATATTTGGTGGCTCACTCTCACTTGGTGCTACATAGAGACTAGTACTACAAAATCTAGATTCTTGGATTACTAAGTAACTCAACCCAGAGAAAGACGAGAAAAACTATGCTCTCTTTTGATTCCTTTGTATTCATTCTCTCTTACTCTTTTTCTTCTTTTTTTTTTCTTCTTGGAGCTCACAATCTCACCAGATTCACACATATGATCTGTATTTAGTGGTCTCACTAGGCATTAACACTTTAATTGAGTTCTCATAACCCTAACACTAAGTTGGGATTCCTCAGCCAGTATTCGGCCAGTCAGAAACATAAGAAAAATAGGTTAAGGACATATTTGGTGGATCTCATTTTTATTCAATGGTATTGCCTCAATGCAATTGAATTAAACATTCACTTTTTTTTTACTTTTTCTTCTTTTTCTAATTTTTTTCAATTTTTATTTCTTTTTCAATTTTTTTTTCTTTTCTTTTATTTTTCAACATAACACATCCATGAACTTTATTGAGGAGGCATTATTAGGGATTGGTGGTACTCAAGAGACATTGGATGGCTTATTTGGTGGAAGTGCCTACTCACGGCACCAGAAGAGACTGATAGGATGGTGTATTTCTAACCTTGGCATCAATACCCACCTTCAGCCGAAGATTCTGTAAAGAATGGTCGTAACCATCCACCTTAGCCCTAGTTTTATGAAAACTCACCCTCCATGTATTTGCCTTATTTGGTGGCTGTCAATATTTCGCACAAAAATGTATATGTAGGAATCGAGAGCGAAAAGTTTACCTAATCTCTAAGTATCATCACCTAATTATCTAGGATTCCGGATTCCTTGCACTAATCTTAGAGCACCAGTACACTCTACTCTTATCTCACACTATTTGGTGGATTTTTGGAAGAAAATCTGCTTGACTCCCAAATCACTGTCCAGGGATTCAGGAAAAGAAGCATTGTTTCTTCTCGACAGACTGAAGACGTTTATCGGCCTTCACCGTGAATCCATTGCAAATTCTACGTGTGTGTGAAAAATTGTACTGGATTCCAAATTATTGGAATCAACTAGAGGATAAAATCCCTAATGCATTCTCTTAATAAAATAATCTTATTCATGAATGCAATATGTATATATGCTATAAACAATTAACCTCTTATATTCGTACTTCATGAAATCCTTATATTGGGTTACATTCAGCTTGACCCTAAATTTAGAACAAAAGGTGAGTGAGTGAGTCGGAAGTGGTTGTTGCGGATGATTTCTAGCTCCAATGCGAGCATTGGAGGTGGAGTCGGTTGTTCTTTTATTTAGGGTCCTAAAGTACGTTTTACATGCAGCTCCGAGGTTTTCCCAAATGTTGGCATAAAATTTTTTCAGTTTTGTTGCATCTACCCCCCCATGCCTAAGTTCTTGCATGTTCTCATGCATAAATATAAAAGAAAATAAATTCGACAGAGGATGAGTGGGTAGAAGTCACCTGGAATTGCTCCTAAAAATATACATTCAGCACCGGCCAACCTGTTAGCATGCAATATACGCAAAGGAAATATGCTAAAAGAAAATTATGCTATAAAAATGGTTATGTGTAGATGGTGGTGAAATGTGGGATGTATGCTATCTATATGTGCTGAGTTTAATGCCTCCAACTAGGCGAGAACTCAATCACATGTCCTCAATAAGATGGACAATCTCATCAGGTGGAGGAGGTTCCTGGGCCAAAAATGGCTTGAGGCACTGGCCATTTACCGTGAATATATGCACAAATTTTGGGTCCTTGATCTAGACTGCCCCATTAGGATATGGCTGGATCAAAACATATGGGCCAGTCCATTTGCACTTGAGCTTCCCTGCAAACAGCTTTAATCGAGAATCAAACAACTAGACTCGTTGGTTGGGCGTGAATGCTTTTCTCCGAATGTGGCAGTCATGAAAGGCCTTGGTCTTGTCCTTGTATATCAATGCATTCTCATAGGCCTCCCACCAGATCTCTTCTAATTCGCTGAACTGGAGTTTCCGTTCTTGACCTCCTACATCAAGATCAAGGTTACATTTTCGCACCGCCCAAAAGGAATGGTGTTCCAGCTCTACAGGAAGCCGACAGGCCTTGCCATATACCATGCGATATGGTGACATTCGGAGTGGGGCCTTGTATGCGGTCCGATATGCCCAGAGTGCATCGATTAATTTGTTGGACCAGTCCTTCCTACCTAGTCTAACCGTCTTCTGCAGAATCAGCTTGATCTGACGGTTAGACACTTCAGCCTGCCCATTGGTCTGTGGGTGATATGGGGTGGCTATGCGGTGATGTACCCCGTATTTCTTTAATAGTGAACTAAAGTGGGCGTGGATGAAGTGGCTTCCCCCGTTGGTAATCAGAGCACGGGGTATTCCGAATCTCATGAAAATATTCTACTGTACAAAAGAAATGACGACCTTGTGGTCAGCCCATCTTGCCGGGATGGCCTCGACCCACTTCGAGACATAGTCATTGACTAGCAATATGTACTTGAAGCCATGTGAGTCCGGAAAAGGGCCCATAAAATCGATGCCCCAGAGGTCAAACACTTCTACGACCATGATGGGCTGGAGTGGCATCATGTCTCTCTTGGTCATAGAACCAACCGACTGGCATCGTTTGCGGTGTTGGGCATATTCGTGTGTATCTTTGAAGATAGTTTGCCAGAAAAATCCTGACTGCAAAATTTTTGCAACGGTTTTCCTCCCCGAGAAATGGCCACAACATGCATCATTATGGCAGAAAGATAACACACTGGGGATCTCAGAGTCTAGGATGCATCTGCGAATAATCTGATCTGCTCCAATGTGGAAGAGCAGTGGGTCATCCCAGAGGTAGTATTTGGCCTCTACAATTAATTTGAGTTTCTAGTCCTTGGATAGGTTCGCGGGAATTTTGCTTGCGGCAAGGTAGTTCACGAAATCTGCATACCAGGCGAACTCAACAGAATGAACTACCAAAAGAGATTCATCCAAAAATTGTTCATGGATAAGCGGGGAATAAGGAATGTGGTCTGGGTCCAATCTGGATAGGTGATCCACCACAACATTCTATTTTTTGACTTTATCGCGGATTTCGATATCCAATTCCTGCAATGGAAGGATCCATCTAATGAGCTGTGGTTTGGCATCCTTCTTTGCCAACAAATGCCGGAGGGCGCAGTGGTCAGTGAAAATGATGACCTTGGACTCTAATAAATATGATATGAATTTCTCCAACCCAAATACTATCGCTAACAGTTCCTTTTCGGCGATAGTGTAATTGTGTTGAGCCTCATTCAGCGTCTTACTAGCATAGTATATGACGAAGGGTTGTTTTTCCCAATGCTGGCCTAAAACAGCATTGACAGCAAAATTAGACGCGTTGCACATCATTTCGAAATCAAGCAACCAATCGGGTAGTTGGAGAATCGGTGAATCAGAGACAGCGCTTCGTAAAGTCTCGAAGGTGCTGAGACATGAGGTGTCGAAGTCAAATGGGACATCAGCAACTAGGAGATTCGTCAAAGGCCGTGCAATTTTTGAGAAATCATGTATAAATCTCTGATAGAAGCCGATGTGACCCAAGAATGATTTGATTTGCTTGATCGAGCTAGGTGGCGGTAAGTGGGAGATAATCTCTGATTTAGCTCGGTCGACCTCGAGTCCATTTTTAGAGATCTTGTGCCCTAGTACTATGCCATCCCTCACCATGAAATGGCTTTTCTCCCAGGATAGTACTAGGTTTACCTCAATACATCATTTCAGGATTTTGGTGAGGTTATCAAGACAAGATGTGAAATCATCTCCGAAAATGGAGAAGTCATCCATGAATACCTCCACATAATCCCTGATCATGTCAGAAAAGATGGCCATCATACAACGCTGAAATGTCATTGGTGCATTGCAGAGGCCAGAGGGCATCTACTTGAAGGCGAATGTTCCAAAGGGGCATGTGAATGTGGTCTTGTCTTGATCTTCCAGGCTAATCGCTACCTGATTATACCCGGAGTATCCATCCAAAAAGTAGAAGAAACTGCATCCGATTAACCATTCCAAGATCTGATCAATGAATGGCAAAGGGAAGTGATCCTTCTGGGTAGCCATGTTCAGTTTCCTGTAGTCGATGCAGACCTGCCAACATGTCGCAGTGGGGGTCAGGATGGATTCACCTTTATCATTCTTTATTACAGTGAGTCTTGCTATCTTGGGCACTATTTGGATCGGACTCATCCACTGGCTGTCTGAGATTGGATATATAATGCCTGCATCCAGCCATTTGATGATCTCCTTCTTAACAACCTCTAGCATATTCGCGTTAAGCCGTCTTTGAGATTGTCTCGAAGGTTTCACCCCCTCATCCGTGTAAATGTGATGAGTGCAATACGAGGGGTGAATATTGCGGAGATAAACAATACTCCATCCGATAGCATCCCTATGTTCTTGAAGCGTAGAAATCAATTGATGCTCTTGTTCTTGGGTTAAGTGGGCATTGATAATGACTGGGTATGTCTCACTTTCGCCCAAGAACACATACTTGAGTGATTCAGGTAAAGGCTTCAATTCAATCATTAGTGGGTCATAGTCAGAAATGAGAGTGGGAGGAGCAGAATCGAGGGTGGGAATCTGCTGATCCATGTGCACGTGAATTTCTGCTAAGTCACTCCCTGTGGAATAATCAGTTGTGACTGCGTTAATGGGAAACCCGTTAGCTGTGGTCACATCTTCCTGCAACAATAGGGGCGAATCAGTAATGTGTGGATCAGGATAGCTGGATTTAGGGGTGTTGTGGTCAGAAGAACACCCTAAACAGTCAGATCCTCAGGGAGATATGTGCAATGCAGTGGTTTCAGTCCAGTATGGATCAGGGTTCAAGAACCCTGATAATGTAGATGAATAAGATTAGGCCATCCTCCTCTATTCAATCATAGTCAAAGTTCTTTGCTGCCCTGAATATGTCTAGTCGAAGTCGCTCGTTGCCTAGGGAAATCTCCATACACCCGGATGCACAATCGATGTTCGCTCGGGCTGTCGCCAGAAATGGGCAACCCAAAATAATTGGTGCATCTCGGAGATTAGGAGGAACTTCCATATCAAGAACAAAAAAATCTACGGGAAAGTAGAACCCATGGACTTTTACGATCACATTCTCAACCACCCCTCTTGGTGTTTTGACTGATCTATCAGTCAGCAGAATTGTGACCGAGGTGGGCTTCAACTCCCCAAATCGAAATCAATCAAATACGGCAGTGGGAGTTAGGTTGATGGATGAACCCAGATCTAGAAGGGCTCGATC
Source organism: Thalassia testudinum (assembly GCA_037157565.1). Taxonomy (NCBI): domain Eukaryota; kingdom Viridiplantae; phylum Streptophyta; class Magnoliopsida; order Alismatales; family Hydrocharitaceae; genus Thalassia; species Thalassia testudinum. The sequence goes on from JAZHRO010000063.1 coordinate 140,456,686, forward strand.
AAATGGATAATCCTGCAAAAAGTAGGATATGAGTGGGGTACCAAGGTCTTTCTTCTTCGGCGATAAGTCGGCTAGAATCACGGTGCTAGCCTCTTTCGACAGTACCACCTATCGTCCAATTCTCGGCTATCGCTTTGGGGTACAATAGTCCTTGAAGAACCTAGCGACAGCGGGAATGTGATCGATAGCCTCGAGGAGGGGGACCTGAATATGTACTTAAACATCGATTTCAGGTCCTCAAAATTCTACGTGTCCTTTTTCTGTCTAGCATTTCATGTCAGAGCCTTAGGAAAAAGGATAGGAATTTCAAGGTTAAGTGGCCTCTTACCCTTATCTACAGCAGGTGGCTCCTGAGATGATGGAGTCGAACATGCCTGTAGCGAAGGGTGGGAAAAATCAGGACCCACCTGCCTAAGTGATGGGTCGAATGTCTTCCTTCCGCTCCACAGAGAGAGCTTGTGCATCGGCTTGCTGTCCATGAGGTGGTGGTGGGGCGGAAGGGGCAGAATACGTGGGATTCTGCAATGGTGGCTGGCCTTGCACGTTACCGGGTGGTGCAAAAGGCGCCTGTAGTATGGCGTGTGCCTGTCCCTGTGGTGCCTGAAACCTAGGCGAGTTGTCCTGGTTCTACACATATCGAGGATTTGGGATGGGTTGGGAGGGCAAGGCTCCCTGAGTCCTATGCTCCTGCAACTGCAGGTTCTACATGTTTTGTATGGTTTGTATCTGATCAGCAATTGCCTTCATAATCTGCAAGCTATCTTGTGTAGACTTCCTCATCTATTCTTGCAGCTCCTCTTTCAGCGCCTCCAAAGGGTCAGCCCGCTTTGGAGGGTGGTTGGCAGCTTGGTGCAGCAGCTGGTATAAAGAGTGGGGTTGCTGCTGCTAAGATGGGAATGGCTACTGCCTAGGATACGTGTTTTGCGCATTCCCATATTACCTGGTCTGGTAGTGTGGATCTTGATATGGTCTCTCTGAATTACCAGCCTAGGAGAAGTTCGGATGCTGCCGCCAACTAGGGTTATATGTCTCTGAATATGAGTTATTACGCTTGTATCCTTGGATAGCGCTGACGTCCTCATAAGCCGAAGATGTCTGAGACATATATCCGTCAAGGGGATACGCATTATAATCTGCGGGTGGTGTGTAACCCCGGTAGTAGGGTGCCAGATCTAGATTATTTACGGGATCCTGATATGCGGGATCTCGTAAATATAAAGAAGATGCATCCCGAGTGAGTAGATTAACTCGAGCAGGTAAGGCTCGGGGTGCATATGAGGGTCATGAGGTAGCAGAGCTCAAGTTTGATTGACCTTGACTAATCTGGTCAATCTTCTTCTTGATTAAGTTTATTCTATCCAGCTGCTTGACGATGATATCCATGTTGGCTCAAATAGAGTCGGTGTAAGCCTCGCAGACACCAACCCACTGCTGACCAAGCCGTTGGAACTGGTTCATAGATGCGGCATTCATCAAGTCCTGCACTAATGATTTGAACAACTTAAATGCGCTATTCTCATCTTTTGCGAGAAAATTCCCGCCGCTAGATGCATTGGCCAGATACCGATGTGTGTCATCCAGCCAATGGTAAAAAATCTGAGCTAAGTGCCATCTGGGTATAACATGATGCGGGCATTTTCGGAGAAGGTTGTGAAATATGTCCCATGCTTCGTGTAACATCTCCCCAGCTCCCTGGGAGAAAGTCGTGATCGCGTGTCGCATTGCATTTGTTCGACCGATTGGGAAGAACTTTTGCAGGAATTCATGTCGTAATTTCGGCCAGGTTCCAATTGGCTTCCCAATGGTCTTGAACCAGTATGAAGCTTTGTCCCTTAGAGAGAACGGGAAAAGCTTCATTATAACAATCTCAAGATCAACATTCCTAGGTCGAATCATTTCAGCGAGTTGACTCAGGTCCTCAAGGTGCTAGAATGGATCTTTGCTTGAGTTCCCGTAGAAATGAATGCTGATCAACCCAATCACATTGGGCTTGAGCTCAAACGCGTCTCCGCTTGCAGGATTTCTAACATGAGGTGCAATGATTTGTGCGGCTGTGTCATGGAAATCTCGCAGTTGTTCTCCTCGCGGTGGGTGTTGCATCCTGTCAAGCGACGTCAGAATGCAATCCAAGCTCTGCTGATGCTGCTCCTCAGATTCGGTGACCTGGGCTTCCAGACGTGCCATTTGGTCCAGATTCTCGATGTCCTGACTCGATGTAGTTCTAGGTCTAGGATTTGACATGGCGGCTCTAGGAGTAGAAGAAGTCGAGGAAGAAGATGGTCCGGGTGAGGTGACTCGCCTCCTTAGGAGTGGCTCCCAAGGTCCAACCAAGTGAGGTTGAAGTGACCGCCTTCCTTGCATACACCACCAAACCCTTGGGTTGGTGTAGCCAAGCAGGATAAGGCTAAGGCCCTATCAATCAAATGGTCCTTATGGATCAGGTGACCAGATTTTTCGTTAGAAGTTTGAATTCATGAAGAGAAGTTCGTCATTCAACCGACTGAAAGTGGTTCTCGCCTCTCAAGCTAATCGAGCCAGTCTGGTTACGAGGGGACTAAGGGGAAGGTTCTTCCTTTGGCTTATGCCTCCGGTTCCGTTAACCCCCAAGCCACGGTCATTTGATACTACCCCACAGACTTAGTCACCAAGTTTGGCAAGAGAGGTTAAAAACACCCAGTAGTATGACAACGAACTTGGGTTGATTTCGTATTTTAAAATTAATTTTAACCCATTTTCTTCAGTGCGGTTTGTGGTGAGTGGCCCACAAGGTGACCAAGCTCACCAGCTAACTAGACTTGATTAAGTCTAGGTTAGCCCAAAGTGTGGTCTCTATTTGTAACCCTAAAGATTCAACCTAAGTTTCATGCACTTCTAGGGTTTTTCTCCATTTCAGCAGACCACAAAAGTAATGTTTGTTCCATGATAATAATTGGAATCCAATTAACCTCAAATTTTATGAGTAGATTCCTTATTCAATTAGTTTTTCAAGGAATATTTTTTTGGAATTTTTACTTTTTCAACCAAATATTTATGGATTTTTGAACGTCAGGGGTCAGATTTGGAGATTTGACCCCTGGTCGATTTTTCACTTTGAAATAGTATCAAACGACCTTCAAAAATTAAGGAAAAATATGAAAAATAAATCCAATGAGATCAACCTTCAAACCCCACCATTTTTAGTCAATACAAATTCACGGATTGCTCGGAATAGCTTTTTGAAATTTGAAAAATTTTGAATCTGGGTCAGTCCGACCCCCGTGCACTTCATGAATTTTTGAAAATTGTACACTTGGAATTTTTTTTGAAAAATGGTGGCGTTTGAGAGATGGTTTGAAAATGAAATTTTGGCCTAAATTTCAGAATTTTTCACTTCCTAATCTTTCAGCAATCGAATTTTTAAATCAGATTTGAAATCTAGCTAAAAATTGGAAGATGGTGGAAAAGCTCTTTAAAGAGGTTTGAATTAAAATCTAAGCTTTCTACCAAAAATAAAATATTTATTTTTTCAAAACTTTTGCCCTTTTTTTTTCAAAAAGAAATTTTCAAAAGATTCAGCGAAAATATCTTTTTTATTTATTTTTCAAACTATCCTAAAATTCGGAAGGAAACCTAATCTAGATATTTTTTCAAAATTTTTCTTTCAGATTTTTTTTTCTTTTTCACGAAAATGAGTAAAATCTTTTTTTTTCACGAAGAATTTTTTAGTGGAAATTGCAGAAAGTAAAAACTAATCTAAAGACAATGATGATGTGCACCTGGATTGTTTTTCCGCACTTGTTGTGCACGCAGACCCATTTTTCTTCCGTTTTTCCTGCACATCAAAAACAAAGTAGAGAGAAGTTTTTAGAGATAGTCTTAAAGATCGAAGTCAAAGAAAATGACATTGCCTCCCCAGCAACAACATCATTTATTGAGTGTTCGTAGATCACATTTTTGATAGGAAAAATGTTGTAGTATAGTTGTGAAATACGATCCAACAAAGATATTATTTTCTAAAAATAACGAGACTTGAAAAAATGAGAGAGAGAAGGCGAGCGGAGGGCGATCGACGTCGGGCAGAGGGCGGCAGTGGGGCGGAGCCATCCAGGGCTGGAGTAGGAGGCGAATGGAGGACGTGGAGATCGAGGGCTTGGAGGAGACGGGAGTAGGTCTGGCAAGAGAGGTTCTTTAGGTCATCTAAAAATGCTCGAAGACGGCTCTGGAGGAGGACAAACGGTGACATTCTCTGCTTTAGATGCAGACAACGAGGGCATGAGGCGATGATTTGTAAAAACCCTATGATCTGCTTAGAATGCTAGGGTGAAGGGCACAAGCATGAGTCATGCCCTAGGAGGATTCCTTTGCGAACAAAGAGGGCAGTCTTGCACTCTATCTGGAAGGTTGAGAATGAAACCTGACCGCTGCCGCCACTGGCTTTGGGTAGGCACTCAGTTGAAGTTGCGATCCCATCTTCGGAAGAGATCTCGCCTGCAAAGATCATGCTGATGGGTGCTTTGATTGGCGAGATCATGGCAGGCAAGCCATCGATAGAAAAGTTTCAGTACCTGGTATGTTCCTTAGATCTCCTATCTGCGGGTTGGAAGGTAGCCATGTTATCCCACTCTTGTTTCTTGGTATATGGTTTAGGAATGTGGATGTAGAACGACTGAGATTTCATTCAAGCTCTTTTGAAGATTTCACTGTGATTTGGAGAATGGTTTCTCCATTTGATGGGGCTCTTCCTGATCGGCCTCCACAAAGAGTGAGCTCTAGGAGGATTCTTCTTAAGATCTCTGGACTACCGCTACATCTGCGATTAAAAGGGGTTGTCTCTAAAATGCTAGCAGGTTTTGCATCCATCTGTGATGGTTCTGAAGTTTTGATTGGAGAGGGGGACATTAGATCTCTAAGAATTGAGGTGGATGTCACCAGTGCTGGTTCAATTCCTGATTTGGCCACAATCAGATGTGGGGGCACTTCTTGGCTTTTTCGGCTAGTTGTACTTGGACAGGTGTCTAGGCAGGTTGAAAGTGGACAGGTTGAAAGGACTGAAGTATGGAGACAACAATGAGGTGAGAAAATAGAGTGATAGATGTGGACGCACTCCTCCTGCTGATGCTCCTAAACCCAAAAAGAGGAAGGACTGTCACCTAGTCTATGCTGAGGAAGATCAGATGGAAGAGGTTGTTACAGCTGACGATTGCAGACAAGCCATGATAATCAAAGAGAATGGCTGTCTGGAGGTTGCTGAGAATTCAATGATAGATTCAGAGATGAACTGCAGTAAAGAGGTGGGCAAGACAGGAAGAGATCAGGTGCTTAAAGAGCTTGACCAGTTGCAGCTTTCTATTCCTGCTGACTTGAAGTATGGCAATGGTTCCAATCAAAAAGTGGTGTATGTAGATCTCCTTGCATGTTGAGAAGGAGAAGGAAGGAGACCTTGCCCCCTATTGAGGAGCATAATATTGCTAAATCCATTATGGTTGAATATGTGGGTTGTAAGGCCAATGGGAATCATTCCAATGAGGAATGAGAGTTTTGACTTGGAATGTGTGTGGGTTGAGCAATAAATAGAGAAGGGCTTCATTGTGTAGATATCTCTCTGAGTGAGAGATAGATTGTGCTCTTATATAAGAGACACACTTGGAGATGGAGAATGGTCAGGTATGGGATTGTTTTAAGTAATTTGGCCATAGTGATGTTGTGGCTAAGGGTGTCTCTGAAGATCTGGTGGACTGGCTTTTTGGTGGAGAAAATCTTCCATTTCAATAACTGAAATTATTCACGATAGGTTCTTTCTTTCTTGTAGATGTCAATCTCCTTAAGGAGATATGGAATGGTTTATATCATGCATATATGGTCCTTGTGTGGCTACAGACAGAGTTGGCTTGTGGGAGGAACTCTCTGCAATGCATCAAAGAGTGCAAGAGACCCCATGGCTGTTAGGGGGGGATTTCAATTATTATCTTTCTGGTGATGATAACCCAGATGGGAGAGTGGACAGTTCTACGGCTGGCTTCCAAATGGCTATGCAGAACATGGGATTGACTGAATATCCCATCAGTGGTGTTGAGTATACTTGGAGGAATGGCAGTGGACAGATTTCCAAATTGGACAGATTTTTTGGCAGTCCTAGTTTGTTAGAGAGATATCAATTATTAGCAGCTTTGAGCCTTGATAGGCCTTTCTCTGACCACACTCCTCTGGTTTGGGACAGTGGGGTCAATTTAGATACGGGATCATACTTCAAACTCAAGAGATCTTGGTTTAGGGAAGAAGGTTTCGTGCAAATGGTTTCCCAGTGGTGGCAAAACAAGGCTGTACAAGGCACTGCTACATAGCAGTTGGCTGCAAAATTGGTTGGTCTGCGTGATGTGCTGAAGGAATATGGGCAGGCAGTGAATATGATCAGAGATCAGAAGAGGAGGGAAGCTTTGGCAATTATCAGGGACTTGGATTTGAAAGAGTGCAGGCTGGCTTTGAACCAACAAGAGCAGCAGCTAAGGCAGTAGATGCAAGCAGCAGTGGGGGATGAAGAGCTGAAAATAGAAATGGATTGGCGTGAAAAGTCCAGATAGCTATGGCTTAAAGAAGGTGATGCGAACATGAAATTTTTCCATCTTGTGGCCAGTGCTAGAAGGAGATTCAATCTTATTTCATCTATTAAAGTTGAAGAGAGAACCATTACCTCTGTTAAAGAAATCAGATCTGAAGCAGGTAAATTTTTTAAAGAAATTTCCAAGGCTGCTCCAAGAGGTTCTTGGAGGATGGCAGCAATGGACTTCCCTTGTGTTAATAATGATCAGAGAGACATGCTCATGACCCCTATATCTGAACAAGAAGTGCTAAAAGCTATTAAAGAGTTAAATAATGAAGGTGCTCCTGGCTCGGATGGATTTCAGGTGTTTTTCTACAGAGAGCTATGGAGTGTTGTTAAGGTGAATGTTTTAAAGGTTATTCATGAGTTTGAACTGGGCAACTCTAGATTTGAGAGGCTGAACAAATCCTATCTATTTTTGCTTCCTAAGAAATCTAGTGCGGAGAGATTTTTTGATTACAGACCCATTGTGCTATCTAATTCCATCTACCTTATTATTAGTAATGTTATTGCTAACAGACTGCGGGAGGTTTTAAAGGACCTGATAATATTCCTGTTCAGTCAGCTTTTCTTCCTGGGAAATCATTACAAGAGTCCTTCATTGTTGCGCAGGAGATCGTAATGGGTTTGCGAAGGAGAAAATCCAACGCTTTCTTATGGAAAGTAGATTTTTCCAAGGCCTATGATTCAGTCTCCTTGTCATACTTGTGGGAGATTCTTAGAAGGAGGAAGTTTCCACCTTTATTGATACAATGGGTGAAGAGGTGAATTACGACAGCCTCTTTCTCCCCACTAATAAATGGTAAACCATGTCGTTCTTGGATTCAGCCCCAGTGTGGAGTAAGGCAAGGTTGCCCAATTGCCCCTCTGATTTTTAATCTTGCTGTGGATACTTTGGCTAGATTCACCTGCAAACTGGCTGTGGATGGTTTTATAAGGGGGTATTCAATGTATAATCATAAGGCTCTAGCCCCTATACTTCAATATGCTGATGATACTATTTTTCTTGTGGAAAGGGGGAAGAGAGAAGCGTAAGCACTTTTACATATGGTAAAATTTTTTGAAGAGATTTCTGGTGTTAGATTGAATGGAAATAAATCCTCCCTGGTCTGCTTTGGGACGAATAGTGGGTTACAGAATGATATCTCCACCATTCTTGGTACACCTGTGGTTCCATTGCCTATTAAATATCTGGGTCTGCCATTGAAATGTTCTAAGATGAAGAAAGCAGATTGGTCTTTCCTCTTTGAAAAGGTAGCTGTGAAATTGGAGGGCTGGAGCAGTAGATACCTATCAAAAGGGGGAGGTATGTATTACTGAATTCCGTCATCACTTCGATTCCAGTATTCTTTTTCTCAGTCCTTAAAGCTCCGAGTTCTATTTGGAAAAAGCTAGAGGTGATGTGGAAAAGATTCTTTTGGAAAGGGTCCTCTCATCAAGGGGCCTTTTTTCGTGCCTTGAAGTGGGAATCAATTTGCAAACCAAAAAAGATGGGAGGTATGGGTGCTAGATCCCTTAAGGAATTCAATGAAGCTTTACTATTGAAGTGGGTTGTTCAGTTGCTGCAGGGAGAAAAAAAAAATCTGGACAGAAATTATCCAGGACAATTATGGGAGTGCCAACAATGAGATTAATCGTCTAAACCCACGTAAACCTTCCCCTTTTTGGTCTTCTGTGGTGAGCGCCCTGAATGATAATTGGAATTTTTTCAAATCAATTTTAGGTGATGGAAAAAGCTTCAAGTTTTGGCTGGAAAATTGGGTACATGTAGGGATGTTTAAAGACAATTCCCCCTTGCTTATGCTACAGCTTCAAATAAAAATGCGGTGGTAGCCGATTATTGGGACGTGGATTTGGAGCAGCGGTTGTTCAATAATGGTGGGTGGAATAATCATGAAACAAGAACACAAGTAGAGAATGAACATCTCATGCAAGAGCTTGCTGCTTTCAAACCCATGCCTCATGAATATGACATATACAAATGGGAGGGTAATTTCTCTACTGCAGCTGCTTATGACAGACTGATAATGTCCTCCAGGATGGCGGAAGATGACGAGATGGGGAAGAAGCTATGGAAGTTAAAAATACCACTAAAGTTACAAATTTTCTTATGGCTGTGCAGAAGGGATGGATTGATTACTGGAGATCTGAGGCACAGAAGGATGGGTACCCCCACCCAGTTTTGTCATTTATGTGGGATGCATAATGATTCTAGCGTTCATATAATTTCTTTATGTGCGATCACTGATTATGTATGGAGGAGAGTATGAACCGAGTCTTTACCCACATGAGGGAATTTGTGGCGCTGTCTTGTGGATGAGAATAAGCCATGTTTACATATGGTGGATGTATTATGGGCTGTGTGGAGGGCTTGAAATGAGTGTGTTTTTCAGGAGACCCCAGTGTATGTGGATAATATTGTAAACTTATGCTGGAGTCTCATACAGCATTGGGGTTCGATCATGTAATTATTTTTTATTATCAATAATAGCTCTCCTTGTTTGCTATCAGTGATTCGATATCATTCCTTTCTTTCTCAAAAAAAAAAAATAATGAGACTTGAGTCCTGGTCGTTCGCCTCTGAGAGGTGTTTGCTTTACTCTAGAAATCGATCTTTTTGCCGCTCTACTTCGTTTAAAATGCATGTCGATTTCCAATCTCCTAATTAAGATTTCACCACTTCTGTTATGGACTCGAATTACGTGCGCGTGCGTCAAATGAATTACGAAGGTGAACGTGTGAGTTTCTGTGTGCACGATTCTAGTGAGGTGGTGACTATTTACAGAGAAAGCATCTATCGTTAGATTATCAATATCCTCGAGAAATGACATGCTTAGTTGCAAAATGGATAGACAATTAAAAAGCAGGCAACTTTAATCATGCAAATATGATAGCAAACAGTAAGCTCATTGTGATTTCATTATATGGAGACATATAGATATAAAACATTTTTCATTCATTCAGTTAGAGAGTTGTTTGCAACAGAACTATAGATGGAAACTTGTGCAGAAATGCTTGGAATTTAAATCTATCTACTAGAAAATGACTGCATACAAGAATCAATGGGAGGATTTTGCATGCATCATTGAGGGGGGAGTTAAGACTATGCTACTAAGCAGTAATAAAAGCAGTAAAAATTATGGAGAGCATAAACTAAATCTATTAGAATAAAGGGCATTTAGGGGTAGTTTCCGATGGCCTTGGAATGGTCGGGAGGAGAATGAGGGGCAGCCAATGCAGCTTAGGCTGACCCTTGGGGAGAGAGAGGAGTGATCCAGCATCCCAGCATGTTCTCCATGGTGGTGATGAGCTCGTGGAGGTGGAGTGATTAGCTAAGTGGAAGTGGGCGTGAATGGAACCAATGGAGTCAAGAGTGTGAATTGCCAAGGAAGTGAATGGGGTCACTTGGCCGCCCATGGGGTCTTTTTATAGACCCAAGGGCTATTCTCTAGAGAGGTGTGGAACTCTCTAGAGAGAGCCCAAGAGTGGCCGGCCACATGAGGATAGAAGTGGTCTTTGAGATCCAAAAATTGTGGATCTGAATTTGAATGCCTCTTGGTTGCTATATTTGGCAACCAAGAGGTGGCGCCATTTCAAGAGAGTTCTAGAGAACTCTAGAGAAGTGTGTGTGCATGAATGGGTGTGTGTGTGTGTGTGTGTGTGGTCGTGCTCTATGTGGCTAGGTGGCTTAGGTTAGGTCCTAAGGGGTTTGGGTAGGTGTAGGTCTAGAATTAGGGTTACAAACCCTAATTGCTAACGGGAAAATGCAATTAAACTTAACCTAAGTTTAATTGAATGAGTGTGAACCTAATTGAGAGTGAAATAACTCAATTAGGTTGGGTTTAGGTCAATTGGATTCTCACTAAGTCCAATTGAACTTTTGTGGGTTGAGATCTAAGCTCAATTGGACTCAATGAGTCCAATTGGCTTACGTGAAGGTAATTGACTTTGATCTAAGTCAATTGGGTTTGGTGAGGACCAAATTAGGTCCTTAGGTAGGTCTAGAGGTGATGCACTAGGGTTAGGACACCTTAATTTAGGTTCCTATGGGGTTTGGATTAGGTATAGGGAGCTAGAGATCCAAGATCAAGACCTGAATCTCAAAACAGGGACTGAAGACCAGTATCAGATGTCCAATAATGTGGTCAGATGACTTATACTCAAAAATCAGAAGTCCAGACATTAGTTCTGGACGTCCAATCTGTGTCAGGGAGAAATCAAGGTTCTGTTTTGGGTATTCTGCAGAAATTGGGCATCTGACAAAGTGTCTAGATGTCCAATAACACTGCAAAAGTAGGTTTGAGGTGTGCGGGAGATGGCTAAGGGTCCTAGACGTCCTATAACTTATCTGGACGTCCAGATAAGGGTTGGAACTAGGGTTTTAGGGCTTCCTAGGGTATTGTGACCTAATCTAAGGGTGGCTAAGGCTTGGGGAGGTCTTTAGGATATCCTAGGGCTAGGATGGACCTAAGCACTTCACATTTTGCTGCTTTATTTCTACTTAATAGAATATAAAACCTTTAACTCCCTTACATTATTATTCCTACATCTAAACTAAGCCTTCTGCTTCAGCTCTGCTGCAACTCCCGTTATTCCTGCTCCAACTTCAGATCCCGCTCCAGATCAGCTTATTCCCTGCAATCGACATAATGCACCTAATCAGCACATTATAACATTATTTTATGCATAACTAAAGAAAAGTAGTAAAGATGTAGATAATGCATATGCATGCATGAATAACCCTAACTTATCCTAAGGCCTAGCTTAATCTTGGTCAATTAAGACCTATGATTGCTATGCAATCACATACTGATCTCAGGTTCTTGGTAACTTTTATCCAGAACCTTAAATATTCTCGACCATGGGGTATGGGTCTACATCACAATCTGGTCCACATCTGTGGACATCTGCTGGCATTTCTTAGGTTGCATCTTTTTATTCTGATTCTGACCTGCACCTGTGAATTCATTATTTCTTCTTTGAATAGTGTGCCTAGCTGAAGGCACTAAATTTAGCATGTATACAGTTTCTGTTCATCTCAGAGTAGACACGTTATTCACGTAATTCCAGTGCTTTCTACTCTACTCCACTCTATTTTATGTCTTTTTAATACAATGAGGACATTGCATTAGATAGACATGGGGGAGTGGATATTCAGCTCTGAATTATTTCGTCAGCTCCGTAGATTCATTTTGTTTTCCTTTTATTTATATTAAAAAAAATATTTGTGGAATTAGGAAAGTGAACTTGAGCTTTAGAAAATTTTCAATCTTAGGAAATAAAATTGTATGATTTGAGCACTAAGATCCTTGTGGTCTTTGAGCTTAATCAGCCCATGTATCCACTAAAATGTGGATTTGTTTATTGAGTCCTCGCCATCCTGAATTCTATTTGAATTTTATTAAATAAGTTTGGGTGATAAGTACATGACTTATAAACCCACCCTCTGATTTGAGGGAACTTCAAGTCTAAGCATCTACACACTTTTCGCACTGACTCATCTTTTGGCGATTTTAATGGAAATTGGGTAGCTAATGAACCCTCTAGGGTGGTAAGGCTAGCAAGTTATCATGGGTAACAGCCCACAGGTAGGTTGTCCAGAGCCTAGCCACTGGACCATTCTTTTGCTGCTGCCTTTAGGTAAATCTTAGACCAGGGAAGCCACCTACTTAAAAAGAAAAAGATAGTTCAAAAAGAAAAGAAAAAGGAAAATAAAAGGAGAAAAGAAAGAAAAAGAAACAAAGAAAAGAAATAAGTCACACTTCGTCGCACGAGTATGGCTGGCAAGATGTCGATGGTAACAACTCATCGATAGGTTGCCCAGATCTCAGCTCAAGAAATACACATAAAAATTCCTAAAATACTTAGGAAGAAGCAGAGAAGTAGAATAAGTTGGGGAGATATACACTGGATTCACCCTTGTGTTGACCCTCTAAAAATAAAAGTAGTGAAAAAGCTACCAGTCGTATAGATATATCTTTAGGTAAAATTCCTTTTAAGGTCACTTAGGGGCGTAGAAACCCGAAGTCTGTTCTGATCGCCGATCAACGAGTCTATCACTTTCACAAAAGGATGCTTAGAACTTAGTGTTCTTATCGAGTCTTGGGTGGGTTGAGTGGCCGTAGAAAGCCGCTCTATAACCCTGAACTCAAAAATTCAAAAAAATTAGAAAAGAAGAAAAAGTGAAAAAGAGATCCCTCTTTGAAAAAGGCGAGAACCTGAGGTGGTCTACATTTTAGCAAATACCAGGTGCTATTGTGTCTCTATAGTTTAAGTCATAGTTGAAATCCATAAGTGTTGAAAATAACTATTGCCCAAGAAATCTAACTTAATTCTCTTATAAATAGCATGTAGTTTTGCTAGAGACCAGCAATAGATAGGCATGGGGGTGTGATGTAAACATGTTTATATCACATAAATTGTCTATTTACGTGTGTTCTTAGGCATAGAATTGCATCACATACTATAAATATTGTATAACATGCATCATCTTGCATTTAGGTTAGCCTATATAAAATGTAGGCTAATTGTCTCCTTTTATGGCCAGGGATAGGGCAACTTGTTAATCAGGGCTTCAGACCAGGGATCCAACCATACAAATCTGATCAGGGCAATGACAGGAGTTCAACGACTTCAAGATCGCCCTGATCGGACATTTGTAGCACCAGATGGAGATCGAGGAACACTAAAGATTAAGGGCTAAGATGGTGCCAATCCATACTTCAGATGACAAATCTGACCGCACGGATGGGTTTGGATCAACGATCGCAGCCTAACGGCATGAAATCGATCTAATCCGACACCCATGGCACTGTCTACAACACACAAAAGTTGGACGGCCAAGATGGCACCACGTGGGACCATCTCAGCTGCCCAATCGACCACAGGGACCCGTCGCTCTCCTCTTTTGAAGGCGCGGTAAGGCATGATCTAGGCCATTGGATCTTGATTGAACGGTTGTGAGTGCGGGTCGCTTAAAACCTCCGCGCGACACAAATGAAGGCACAGCGTAGTGGTCGCGAGGCATTCTTGTGCGCGGGGCGCGGGTTCGATTCTTGATCCGCTGCGCACGTGCGTTAAATCTAGATCACGTGATTGGCTGCAGACGACGCTGATCGCCCAATCAGGTGTATGTGGGATCAGACGCTCCGCCTCACGCCAGATCTGACATGCAATCTGGCGGTGCGAAGCTGAAGAGCGGGCGCGGGCGAGGATCGATCTCAATAGTCCGATCACGATCGGCTGAGATCACCCAAACATGCGCATGTGCGTTTAAGCATGGAAGAGGAGCAGGTGCACGCAACGCACACACACATCACCCACGACAGACCTTTAGTGATGTTTAAGTCCGTCACTAAAGGTCCCATATTAATGTTTTTGATATTGTAATGACCAAAATGCCCTCAATCCTTGCAACTATAAGAGGAGACCCCTACCCTATGAATTTATCATCCCTTCTTCTCTTCTCTCACCCCTTCCAAAGCTCTAAGAGCTTGTCCCACACCCGGGATGCTCCTCTAGAGTAGAAATCATAATTTTTCCACCTTCGTCCCCCTTCGTGGAGCATCCTGCGGTTGTCCTTTCTCTGCATTCGGGAAGCGGATCTCGCAATGACGATGACGTGCTGCTTCATTCTTATTCCTTCTGCTTTGTCCTCCTAACTCCATTCCCCATCTTCTAGGCATCGTCCCGTCCGGCTCGTCCTCCAAGCGATCATCGAGGAGGATACTTCTCTCTTCATTCCTTTTACTGCTTTCTGGAGTAGATTTACTGCTTTCTAGTATAGATTTCCCGCTTTCTAGTCGCAATAAGTAGTGTAATGAACAACTTCTTATAATGAAATCCATGTTTATTATACTTCTCTTTTGGTGATTCACCCTCCTTCATCCTGCTCCGTCTTCCTTCATCCAGGTATCGTCCCGTCCGGCTCGTCCTCCAAGCGACCGTCGAGGAGGATATTTCTCTCTCCATTCTTTTAATTCCTTTTATAGTAGATTTACTGCTTTCCAGTGTAATCATTTTCTACTTTCTAGTCATAATGTTTAGTGAAACAAACAATCTTTTTAATGATAAATTTCATGTTCATTCTACATGTCGTTTTGGTTTTTGTTTGTAATATTCTCTCTCCCTCTTATTCTCTCTCTCTCTCTTCTATTTATTATAAAGGGTTAGATAGTTCTAATCAATTGAATTACTTCGTGACAAATAAAACAAACGCGTAGTTTTTAAATCAAACGTCCGCCTCCCTGTGTTCGACCTGGGATTTTCATTCCGGTATAAATTTTATTTGTTGAACACGAGTTCTTTGCTTTCATACTACGACGACAAGTTTTCGAAATCGAACACGTTAGCGTAGCAACCCGATGTTCAACAATGGGCATGGGGGTATGATGACTCTACAATTACAAGTGTTAATAACATCAATTAGAGTCAATTTCGAGGGTACTTGTGTGATAGTGTCATATTATAATGGGCTTGGGAGCATTGCATGCATATTGCATGATGTTTACATTGTAATCGCTTAGAATCAATGTTTAATGACCATGTGCACAAGTCCATTTTGAAATAGGTCTTAGATGAGCTCTCGGACCATACGGATGGATCCGGATCAACGAACAGAGTCCAATAAACTTGAAATCACTTCGATCCAACCTCTGTAGCTCCCACAACATGCTTGAGAAATATCAACGGCCAGGGGGCAATGCGACATCCTTACGGGCCTCGGATGAAAAATTTGACTGTACGGATGGATTCAGAGCGATGATCAGAGCCCGACAACATGGAAGTCATCTCGATCTGAGCATCGTGGCACCCTCTATAACAGAAAGAAGTTGGATGACCCAGATGGTGCGACATGTCACCATCTAGGTCACCCAACATCGGTGCTTCATCACTGCATGATTTGCGCCCTCCACTCTTAGCCGTTGGATCTTGATCCAACGGTTGAGAAGCCGCCTACATCGTATGCTCAAGGCAATTGTAGCTCCTTCTTCGTGAAAGATAAACTGTTGGATCAGCATCAAACGGTTGCCACCGCTCTAGTGCCTCGACATCTTCACGACCATTCATGCAAATGGCTTGTTAGTTGCGCCTCCAACCTGCAAGCACCTGGCGAGGGATCGAATCCTGCTACACCTCCATCGTGTGCCAATTGAAATTAGACTATTCGATCGGGTGCGATGAGCGCCATTTAGCTGCTTGCTACTCACGTGCGCGATCATGTGCTCAAGCCGCCACATCTGATGCACACGCGGGGTGCGATTTGAGGCACGAACAAAGTTTGAATCCAGCTATTCGATCTTCAATCGAATGGCTTAAATGACTCATGCACTATGCGCACGCGGAGGCAGCTGGAGCATTGAGGTGTGAGGGTGGGGGCAAGGGTGACAGATGGGCGGGTGTTGAAACGTTTTGCAAATCGCTACGCTTACGTGTTTGGTTTTGGAAAACCTGTCGTTGTAGTTCGAAAGAGAAGAATTTGTGTTCAACAAATAAAAATTTATACCGAAAAGAATTTCGGGTCGAACACAGGGAGGCTACGTTGATCAATATTCATAATTATATTTTTTTTAGGATTTTTGATAAGCAAGGCGATATAATTACAATGGAGCTATCAGAATAAAAGAAAGAGAGAGAGAGGGAGAGAGAGAGAGAGAGAAAGAGAACATGCATTCAATATTTCAATTGTTTATATAATCAAACTAAATAAAAGTTACACTAGAAAGCGGAAAATCAATTACACTATAAAGCAGGAAAATTCTACACTAGAAAAGCGTAAATAAGAATGGGAGAGAGAAGTTATCCTCCTCAATGATTGCTTGGAGGACGAGCCGGATGGGACGACACTTGGATGAAGGAGAACGAAGTAGGACGAAGGAGGACGAAGCAGAAGAACGGGAACGGAGCAGACGCCATCGTCGTCGTGGGATCCACTTCCGAAGGGGAACGAAAATTGGACTTTATCTTGCGAGAAGCATCCCGGGTGTGGGACAAGCTTCTTTTGAGCTTTGGAGGGGTAGAGAGGAGAAAGAAGGGATGAGAATTTCGTATGGAGGGGGTCTCCTTTTATAGTTGCAAGGAGTGGGGGCAAAATGGACACTACAACTTCAAAATAATAAAAGAGGGGTCTTTAGTGACGGATAAATCCGCCACTAAAGCCCTCAACGTGGGCGTCGTGGGCGGCTCGCGCGCCTCCTCGCCTGCTCGCGTGCTCAACGGCTTGTGCACGTTCGTCGATTTTCAGCTGTCCGATCGCGAGATAGGACGGCTTAAGATGCGTCTCCGCCTGCTGCGTTGTGCGCCCGCCTGCGTGCGATAGCGCGTCTGCCCGCGCGTTCAATTGCGCGTGGACGCTATCGGGCGCACGTGGCCGTCCAATCTCCATCTAACGCTCCACTAGCGCCCAATCGCCCGCACCTGCCGCTCGTCGCCATGGCTCGATCCCGCGCCTGCCGCTCGCGAAAGCACGCTCGACCACTGCGCTATGGGGCACAGATGGTCGAGCAGACGCTTTTAAGCGCGAGCGACCACAACCGTTGGATTAAGATCCAACGGCGGAGAGCGATCGGGCGTAGGGCCTTCACAAGATGAAGCGACCATTTGGGAGGCTTAGATGACACCACGTGGCGCTATCTTGGCCATCCATCTTATGGAAGTTGTAGATGGTGACACGGATGTCGGATTGACTCGATTTTGTGTCGTTGGCTACGATCGTCGATCCAAATTCATCCGTGCGGTTGGATTTGTCATCTGAAGTGCAGATTTACACCATCCTGGCCCTTGATCTTCTAGGGTTCCCGGGTCACTATCTGATGCTACGAATGTTTGATTAGGGCGATCTTGGAGTCGTTGAACTCCAATCGTCGCCCTGATCACATCCATACGGTTGGATCTTTGATCCGAGGTCTCGACAAAATGTTTGCCCTGTCCAAGCACATAAAAGGAGACAATTAACCTCCATTTTATTCAAACTACTCTAAATGCAAGATGATGCATGTTATGCAATATTTATATCATGAAATACAATCCTATGCTTAAGAACATGCATAAATAGACATTTTAAGTAGTGTAAATGTGTTTACATCATACCACCATGCCTATCTTTTGCTAGTCCCTAGCAAAAACTATATGCTATTTATAAAAGAATTAGGTTAGATTATTTAGACTTGAGTTATTTTTCAATCATTAAGAAATTGTCAACTTAGGAACTGAACTTTCAAAGACACAACAGTGCCCGGGTATCAG
Source organism: Thalassia testudinum (assembly GCA_037157565.1). Taxonomy (NCBI): domain Eukaryota; kingdom Viridiplantae; phylum Streptophyta; class Magnoliopsida; order Alismatales; family Hydrocharitaceae; genus Thalassia; species Thalassia testudinum. The sequence goes on from JAZHRO010000063.1 coordinate 140,474,507, forward strand.
CCAAAATGCAGACCACCTCAAGCCCTCGCCTTATTAAAAGAAAAATTTCTTTTTCTCTTTTTCTCTTTTCTAATTTTTTTGGATTTTCAAATTTTCGGGTTTAAGAGTGGCTTTCTATGGCCATTCAACTCACCCAAAATTTGATGAGAACCCTAAGCTTTAAGCATCTTTTCGTGATTGTGATAGACTCGTTGACCAGCAATTAAAACGGATTTCGGATTTCTACGCCTCTAGCTGACCTAACCAGAATTCTGCCTAAAAGTGCATTTTTACAACCGGTAGCTTTCTCCCTACTTTTATTTTTTTTTTACGGGGTCAACACATGGGTGAATCCAGTGTATATCTCCCTAGTTTATTCTACTTCTCCGCTTCTTCCTAAGTGTTTTGGGAATTTTTAGTGCATTTTCTGTGCTGGGTTCTGGACAACCGGTCGATGAGCTGTTACCACAGACAACATGCCAGCCATACTCGTGCGGCGAAGTGTGGCTTATTTCCTTTTGTTCTTTTCTCCCTTTTTTTTTCTTTTTTAAGTAGGTGGCTTCCCTAGTCTAAGATTTACCTAAAGGCAGCAAACTAAGAAAGGTCCAGTGACTAGGCTCTGGACAACCTACCTATGGGCTGTTACCCACGATAACTTGCCAGTCATATCACCCTAGAAGATTCATTAGCTACCCAATTTCCGTTAAAATCGCCGAACAACGAGTCAGTGCAAAGAAAGTGTGTAGATGCTTAAAACTCAAAATTCCCTCAAATCGGAGGGCGAGTTGATAAGTCGTGTACTTATCACCCAAACTTATTTATTCCAATTATAATAGAATTAAGATGGCGAGGACTCAAAAACAAATCCACATTTTAGTGGATACATAGGCTAATTAAGTCCAAAGACCTGAGGGGTCTTTGTGTTCAGATCCTAATGTAAAATTTCTTAGGATTGAAAAGTTCTAATGTCCAACTAATCCTTCCTAATTTTTTTTTTTAAATAAGAAGAGAGACAATTTATATGGATTTGACAAGGCTGACCAAATAATTCAAGAATGAATCCACCCCCGCATGCCTAGCTGATGCAATGTCCTCATTGAAAAAGAGACATGAAAGAAAAGGTAGAATATGAAAGATGTCACCTGGATATGAAGCTCGCATCAGCCTTGTGTCATATGTACAACTGCTGAGTTTAATGCCGTCAGCTAGGCGAAGTCCAGCTAAAGAAGTCACAGAATAGCTAGAGCAACAAAGTCTGAGACAGGTTCTGGAAGATTACGGTCAACAACAGCATCAAACATTGACCGTTGACTTTAAAGGTGTTACCCATCTTTGGGTCAGAAATCTGAACGGCACCTTTAGTAAAAATCTGATCAATTATGAATGGGCCATTCCATTTAGCTCTAAGTTTACCATGAAAGAGCTTAAGTTTAGAATTAAATAACCAGACCTTCTGGTTTGGCTCAAAGCTCTTGCAGGGAATCAATTGATCATGTAGAGCTTTGGTCCGAGCCTTGTAGATCTTGGCATTCTCATAAGCATCATTTCTAAGCTCCTCAAACTCAGATAGTTGGAGTTTCCTGGTCTTTCCAACTTGATTCAGATCTAAATTGCATTGTTTGATTGCCCAGAATGCCCTGTGTTCAATCTCTACGGGTAGATGGCATGCCTTTCCATACACCAAACGGAATGGAGACATGCCGATGGGCATTTTATATGTCGTACAGTAGGCCCAAAGAGCGTCCTCAAGTTTTTGAGTCCAATCCTTACGATCAGGCCTAACCGTTTTTTGCAGAATGTTCTTGATCTCTCGATTGGAGATCTCAGCTTGTCCATTCGTTTGGGGATGGTAAGGTGTGGAAATTCGATGGTTAACCCCATATTTGGCCAATAAATTCTGGAATTGGGCATTAGTAAAATGAGTGCCACCATCACTGATGATAGCCTTCGGAATCCCGAACCTACTGAAGATATTTTTTTTGACAAAATTGATGACCACCTTGCGGTCATTGGTTCGGGTGGGAATTGCCTCAATCCATTTGGACACATAATCAACAGCAACAAGAATGTACTGATGTCCAAATGAAGGGATAAAGGGTCCCATGAAATCGATGCCCCAAACATCGAAAATTTCTACAGGAAGAATAGGGTTGAGGGGCATCATGTCTCTCTTAATTATGTTCTCGAGTGACTGACATCGAGAACATGACCTTGAGAAGTCCTGGGCATCCTTGAATAAAGATGGCCAATAGAAGCTAGATTGCAAGATTTTTGCAGCCGTCTTTCTTCCAGAGAAAAGTCCACCACACCCAGATGCATGGCAGAACTCGAGTATATTGTTGAATTCATTCTCCGGTATGCATCGACGAATAATCTGATCAGAGCCGATGTGATACAGTTTAGGGTCCTCCCAAAAGTAGTATTTAGCCTCAGATTTGAGTCTATCCCGGTGTTGCTTGGTCTATTCCTAGGGGATTTGACCAACAGCCAAATAGTTAACAATGTCAGCAAACCATGAGGTGTGGACACCTAAAACTGTAAGAATGGTTTCGTCCGGAAAAGTGTCAGCAATCGGAATGTCCGTACAAGAAGAATCACCTAGGAGTCTCGACAAATGATCCGCTACCACATTTTGCACCTCGGCTTTATCCTTGATTTCAAGATCAAATTCTTGAAGAAGAAGAATCCAACGAATAATCCGGGGTTTAGCATCCCTTTTAGCCAAGAGATGTCTCAAGGCCGAGTGGTCGGTATAAACAATAACATGAGACCCCAAGAGATAAGTCCTGAATTTTTCCAACGCAAATACTACAGCTAGTAATTCTTTTTCAGTAACAGTGTAATTCCTCTAGGCTTCATCTAGAGTTTTACTAGCGTAGTAAATGACAGAGGGCTTTCGATCAATTTTCTGACCCAGGACAGCCTCGACTGCGTAATCAGAAGTGTCGGTCATGATCTCAAATGGGGCTATCCAAATTGGTGGTTGCAAAATTGGAGCACAGGTGACTGTCGTTTTCAGAAAATCAAATGCCTTTCGGCATGATTCGTCAAAAACAAACGGCGTTTCTTTGGTAAGAAGATTGCTCGAAGGACGAGCAACCTTCGAAAATCCTTGATGAATCTTCGATAAAATCCCACATGGCCAAGAAATGATCTGATTTGTTTAAGAGATGTGGGAGGAGGAAGTTTAGCGATAGCATCAACCTTAGCTTTGTCCACTTCAATTCCCCGTTCAGAGATTACATGACCCAAAACAATGCCCTCTTGGGTCATGAAATGACTCTTTTCCAGCTAAGGACCAGTCGTGTCTTGATACATCGCTTAAGAATCATTTCCAAATTAGCCAAACAAGAGTCAAATGATTCTCCGAAAACAGAGAAATCATCCATGAAGACTTCCATAAACTCTCCCACCATGTTGGAAAATATGGCTAGCATACACCTTTGAAAAGTCGCAGGTGCATTGCATAACCCAAAAGGCATCCTACGAAAAGCAAAGGTTCCGTAGGGACAGGTGAAAGTAGTTTTTTCCTGATCCTCGGGATGGATAGGAACTTGGTTGTATCTTGAGTAGCCATCAAGAAAACAGAAGTATTTCTGCCCAGCTAATTTTTCCAAGATTTGATCAATGAAGGGCAGGGGAAAATGATCCTTTTTAGTGGCTGTGTTCAGCTTCCTGTAATCAATACAAACTCTCCAAGAGGAAGCTGAATGAGTTGTGACAGATTCACCTCTCTCATTAGTCACAACAGTAATCCCAGCTTTCTTTGGAACAATCTGAACGGGACTTACCCAGGGACTGTCAGAGATTGGATAAATAATTCCTGCATCGAGCGACTTGATGATTTCCTTTTTGACCACTTCTTGCATATTTGGTTTCAATCTCCTCTGCATCTGGCGAGAAGGGCGGGATCCATCTTCCAAAAATATTCTATGATTACAGTAAGATGGCTCGATCCCCCTGAGGTCATGAATGGTCCAACTAATTGCCTCCTTATGTTCCTTTAGGACCTTAATCAATTTAATCTCTTGCTCCTTTGTCAATTTAGCACTAATAATCACTGGGATCATATTCTGCGGTTCTAAAAATTGATATTTTAAATTCTGAGGCAATGGTTTCAATTCAAGCTGGGGTGGGGTAGTGATTGATGGTAGGGTAGATGCTGAAGATTCAACAAGAGGAAGAGGTTTTGAGTGAATAAAATCAGTAACCTCTTTCGAAGATGTTAGGTCAGAGGGTTGCGGGTCAAATTCATCAACCAAAGGGGAACTTTCAATTGAAGAAACTGTCAAACAAGTTTCGATATTAACATTATCCTCATCAAGTTCCTTAATAAATCCACAATCCTCAAATTTGTTGATCGCCTTAAAAATATCCAATTTCATTCGTTGGTCCCTAAAGGCGATTTCCATGCTACCGCTTTCACAATTAATGTTGGCCTTTGCGGTAGCCAGGAACGGACGCCCCAGAATGATGGGCGTGTTCCTCAGATTATCTGGTACATCCATGTCAAGGACAAGGAAATCTACAGGAAAATAGAAATCCTTGACCTTAACTATAACATCTTCAATAACGCCTCATGGGTTTGTGACCGAACGGTCCGCTAACTGTAGCGTTACTGAAGTTGGCTGAAGTTCACCTAACCCAAACTTCTTGTAGAGAGAAGTTGGAATTAGGTTGATGGATGCATCGAGATCCAAAAGTGCTCTATCAAATGTGTAATCTCCGATAACGCAAGAAATCAAAGGAGCACCAGGATCTCTCTTTTTCTGAGGGAGGTAGTGCAGGATAACAGAGCTAGCCTACTAGGAGAGTACCACCTTCCTCGGAACAGATTCTCTCGACTTACGCTTTTGTGTACATAATTCCTTTAAAAATTTTGCGTAAGCCGGTATGTGCTTGATAGCATCAAGGAGCGGAATATTGATCTCAACATTCTTAAATAAATTCAGAAGCTCCTCATTGCTATCAACAGACTTCTTCTTCTTTGCTTTGGCTAAGGCTTCAAGAAAAGGAACATGAGTCAGATCTTTGGAATCAGGTTCTTGAGCCTTGATTTCTCCTCTAGAATTCTCCTCTCTCTCCTCAAATTCTTCAGGATTCAAAAGATCAGAATAGTGTGGTTGTGGATCCTGAGTCTTCTTACCACTCCTCAAAGTGACAGAATTTGCAGAAGCGTAAGAATTTGCGTCTTGGGGAGGGTTAGGAAATATTGGAGGGGCTTGATTGACCATGAATTGTTGATTAGCAGAAGAAGAAGACGAGGAACCCTGCTTAACCACCTGAGCTTGTGCGTGCGGGTCCCTCTGATTTTCGTACCCTTGGGCTTGATTGCCCGAATTTATAATGTTTCGCTTGTTGGGTATGGGTTGGGATGGTAGAGATCCGGGTTGACGAGAGTTAGCAATGAGCCCGGATTGCAAGTTGTCCAGCGAGATTTTCATTTGCTGCATGAGCTGGAGCATAGATCCTTGCATCTCTACCATTTGATGGTTCAAATCAGCCTACCCTGTGGGTTGACAGGCATTCCAAGCTGGCTGATTGACCTGATTCGGAGGCAACTGAGTATATACTTGACCCTGACCCATTGGTCGTTGCGGAGCGTAGTTGCTGGGTCGGAATTGGGTCAATTGCCCCGGATTTTTCCAAGAGAAGTTAGGGTGGTTTCTCCAACCTGGATTATAGGCATTCGAGTAGGGGTTGGATCTAACATTCTCTTGTACAGCATAGAAATCCTCATAGGGTGAGGATGGAGAGAAAGAAAGGGAAGGATCAAAAAAACTGGGATCAAAGGCCCCAGTTGGGAACCCATGGGGTTCTGAGAAATGCTGACTCATAGGTTGAGTCACATTGAGTTGATTCACAAACTCCCGTCCGGAAGGAGCTCGTGAGGAATGGAATCCCGAATTTTGGGATTAAGTGGATTGAGAGTTGTTCATAGAATTGCCAGCCATCCACTCTTCCATTCTCTTAACAAACAAGTCCACCTTATCAAGTTTATTACAAATCAATTCCATATAAAATGAATGAGAGTCATGGACTTCATTGACATTTGATCTGGGTTGCTGGGACTGGTTAAAAGTATCCATGGAGGCATGATTAATTGAATTCTCACTCATTTTCTCAAATAAATCATGTGCACTATCTACATCTTTATTGAGGAAATTGCCTCCGCAAGAAGCATCAACATGGTTTCTGAGTTGCTCATTCAACCCATGATAGAAGATCTGCACGAGTTTCCATTTCGGCACCTCGTGGTGTGGACACCTCCGCAATAAGTCCTGGAATCACTCCCAGGCCACATGAAACTGCTCCCCCGGCTGCTGGGTAAAGGTAGTGATTGCCCGTCTCAAAGCATTAGTACAACCGACTGGGAAGAATTTCTTTAGAAAGGCCAATTTCAACTTATTCCAAGTTGTAATTGGTCTTCCTATTGTCCTATACCAATGCGCAACTTTATCCCTAAGAGAGTGGGGGAAGAGCCTCACGATCATTTGCTCCTCGTTAACGTTTTGAGCCTTGGTGGTCTAGACCAAAGTGGTCAAATCTTCCAAGTGCTGAAACGGATCTTCGGAGCCAAGCCCATGATAATGTTTAATCAGGCTTAACACCTGGGGCTTGATTTCTACGTCACTTGCTGGAATCTGGACGCCGGGACGTTCCCCGTAATTTGAAGGATCATAAAAATCCTTCAAGGGCTAAGCGCCCTGCATTCTCTGGAACCATTCCTGCATTCTCTGCATTTGTTCCAGCTGCCTTCGAAATTCTTCCTGTGGATTCTCAAGCAGAGGAGGCTGTTGTTCGGCCATGGGATCAAATTGACCAAAATCTAACTTGCGCCTCCTAGAATGTTCTAATGGTCCTTCCAATCAGGGATTCAATGACCATTTTCCCAGTATAAATTGGGGATAGGGACCCTGAAGCACAACAAAACAAGGCTGTCCTTAAGTGGGGTAGCCTAAGGATCTACTAACTCCTAAAACCAGCCTTAAGACTGTAAGTGATTTACTCTACTTACGTCTGTTTAATCCAACCAGTTAGAAGGAGGGATTGGGGAGAAGGTTCTTCCTTTGGCTTTCGCCTCCAGTTCCTAGTGTACCCCCCAGCTGCGGTAGTTTGATGCTACTCCCCTAGCTTGACATCAGATTAATCAGTATAAGTAGGTTAATAAAAAATAATCTCAGACTAGGCCCTGAAGAGCAAATCAAACCTTAAGGCCAACGTCTACTCAATTTTATTAAGGCCTGGGATTGTGGTGCTTATGGAATGTGATGGGCCCTTACAATGGGTTGTGCCCTTAATGATTGATTGAGATTTGTGTAGGTGCGTGCATAACCAGTGTTTTCAAGCAAGATTATTTGTAATGTGTGAATTTTAGTACTCAAATCTTGCTTAAGTAGCTTTTAGAGTTTCAAATTAGGTGAATTGCAATCAAGTTTCTAGGCAAACCAAATTGTAAAACACGGGTGAAGATTGTCTTCCTTTAAAATCAGAAAGAAAGTGGAGTGCCTGGAATATATGTAGATTGAAAACCCTAAGGAGGAGCTACTTGATGAGTTGGTTTTAAATAAAGTGGTGCGGCCCAAACAACTCAAACAATTGGCCACAAATGCACCACTAAGTTAGGCACTCAAAAATGGTTAACCTAGAATAATTTCTACTCTGTTATGTGTTGCTTTGTGTGTACCAGTCCCATAAATCAGAACCCGGTTGAGTAGAAAACAAATCAAGTTGATCAAGTGCCTTGAATGTGGGTGTTTGTTGTGTGTTTGTTGGAAATTACCCCACAAGATCATCTTTTTGTTATTTTTTGTGAATGAGGGTGGAATGAATATGAGTGAAAATCCAAACAACCAAACTATTCCTAGGATTTATGCAAACACCTAGGTTAATTGGGATTTGGATTTAATGTGGCGAATGAAATCTACGGAGGGGGAAAGAATGGGGGAGCACTTACAGTTGTCTTCAACTGCACTTTACTCCAGTCTACCGCTTGTTGATTCCTTGATGGAGGTCTCTGCAAAACAATAGACACAAGAGAAAGCTAGTTAGAAAACAAATAAAGTGCAAGAAATGCGAAGGAAAGATCAGAAATCGTTGCCTCCCCGGCAATGGAGCCAAAATGTTGAAACGTTTTGCGAATCGCTACGCTTATGTGTTTGGTTTTGGAAAACCTGTCATTGTAGTTCGAAAGCGAAGAATTCGTGTTCAACAAATAAAAATTTATACCGAAAAGAATTCTGGGTCAAACACAGGGAGGCTACGTTGATCTATATTCGCAATTATATTTTTTTTAGGATTTTTGATAAGCAAGGTGATATAATTACAATGGAGCTATCAGACTAAAAGAAAGAGAGAGAGAGAGAAGGAGAGAGAGAGAGAAAGAGAACATGCATTCAATATTTCAATTGTTTATATAATCAAACTAAATAAAAATTACACTAGAAAGCGGAAAATCAATTACACCATAAAGTAGGAAAATTCTACACTAGAAAAGCTGTAAATAAGAATGGGAGAGAGAAGTTATCCTCCTCGACGATTGCCTGGAGGACGAGCCGGACAGGACGATGCTTGGATGAAGGAGAACGAAGCAAGACGAAGGAGGATGAAGCAGAAGAACGGGAACGGAGCAGCACGCCGTCGTCGTCGCGGGATCCACTTCCGAAGGGGAACGAAAATTGGTCTTTATCTCGCGAGAAGCATCCCGTGTGTGGGACAAGTTTCTTTTAAGCTTTGGAGGGGTAGAGAGGAGAAAGAAGGGATGAGAATTTCGTATGGAGGGGGTCTCCTTTTATAGTTGCAAGGAGTGGGGGCAAAATGGACATTACAACTTCAAAATAATAAAAGAGGGGTCTTTAGTGACGGATAAATCCGTCACTAAAGCCCTCAACGTGGGCGGCTAGTGCGCGCCTCCTCGCCTGCTCGCATGCTCAACTGCTTACGCACGTTCGTCGATTTTCAGCCTTCCGATCGCGAGATCGGATGGCTTAAGATGCATCTCCGCCCACTGCGTTGCGCGCCCGCCCGCCTGCGATCGCACATCCGCCCGCGCGTTCAATTGCGTGTGGACGCTATCGGGCGAGCGCGGCCGTCCAATCTCCATCTGACGCTCCACCCGCGCCCAATCGCCCGCGCCTACCGCTTCTCGCCACGGCTCGATCCCGCGCCTGCTGCTCACAAAAGTGCGCTCGACCACTGCGCTATGGGGTGCGGATGGTTGAGCGGACGCTTTTAAGCGCGAGCGACCATAGCCGTTGGATTAGGATCCAATGGCGGAGAGCGATCGGGCGTGGGGCCTTCACAAGATGAAGCAGCCGTTTGGGCGGCTGAGATGGTGCCACGTGGCGCTATCTTGGCTGTCCATCTTCTGGAATTTGTAGATGGTGCCATGGATGTCGGATGGGCTGCGATCGTCAATCCGAATTCATCCGTGCGGCCGGATTTGTCATCTGAAGTGTGGATTTACACCATCCTAGCCCTTGATCTTCTAGGGTTCCCGGGTCACTATCTGATGCTACGGATGTCTGATTAGGGCGATCTTGGAGTCGTTGAACTCCAATCGTCGCCCTGATCACATCCATACTGTTGGAACTTTGATCCGAGGTCCCGACAAAATGTTTACCCTGTCCAAGCACATAAAAGGAGACAATTAACCTTCATTTTATTCAAACTACTCTAAATGCAAGATGATGCATGTTATGAAATATTTATATCATGAAATGCAATCCTATCTTAAGAACATGCGTAAATAGACATTTTAAGTAGTGTAAATGTGTTTACATCATACCCCCATGCCTATCTTTTGCTAGTCCCTAGCAAAAACTATATGCTATTTATAAAAGAATTAGGTTAGATTATTTGGACTTGAGTTATTTTTCAATCATTAAGAAATTGTCTACTTAGGAATCGAACTTTCAAAGATACAACAGTGCCCAAGTATCAGCCAAAATGCAGACCGCCTCAAGCCCTCGCCTTATTAAAAGAAAATTTTCTTTTTCTCTTTTTCTCTTTTCTAATTTTTTTGGATTTTCAAATTTTCGGGTTTAAGAGTGGCTTTCTACAGCCATTCAACTCACCCAAAATTTGATGAGAACCCTAAGCTTTAAGCATCTTTTTGTGATTGTGATAGACTCGTTGACCGGCAATTAAAACAGATTTCGGATTTCTACACCTCTAGGTGACCTAACCAGAATTCTACCTAAAAGTGTATCTTTACAACCGGTAGCGTTCTCCCTACTTTTATTTTCTTTTTACAGGGTCAACACAAGGGTGAATCCAGTGTATATCTCCCCGATTTATTCTACTTCTCCGCTTCTTCCTAAGTGTTTTGGGAATGTTTAGTGCATTTTTTCAGCTTGGTTCTAGACAACTGGTCGATGAGCTATTACCACCGGCAACTTGCCAGCCATACTCGTGCGGCGAAGTGTGGCTTATTTCTTTTTGTTCTTTTCTCCCCTTTTTTTTTTTTTTTAAGTAGGTGGCTTCCCTAGTTTAAGATTTACCTAAAGGCAGCAAACTAAGAAAGGTCCAGTGATTGGGCTCTGGACAACCTACCTATGGGTTGTTACCCACGATAACTTGCCAGCCATATCACCCTAGAAGGTTCATTGGCTACCCAATTTCCGTTAGAATCGCCGAACAACGAGTCAGTGCAAAGAAAGTGTGTAGATGCTTAAAACTCAAAATTCCCTCAAATCAGAGGGCGGGTTGATAAGTCGTGTACTTATCACCCAAACTTATTTATTCCAATTATAATAGAATTAAGATGGTAAGGGCTCAAAAACAAATCCACATTTTAGTGGATACACAGGCTAATTAAGTCCAAAGACCTGAGGGGTCTTTGTGTTCAGATCCTAATGTAAAATTTCTTAGGATTGAAAAGTCCTAATGTCCAACTAATCCTTCCTAATTTTTTTTTTTTTAAATAAGAAGAGAGACAATTTATATCAATTTCACAATGCTGACCAAATAATTCAAGAATGAATCCACCCCCCCATGCCTAGCTAATGCAATGTCCTCATTGAAAAAGAGACATGAAAGAAAGGGTAGAATATGAAAGATGTCACCTGGATATGAAGCTCGTATCAGCCTTGTGTCATATGTACAACTGCTGAGTTTAATGCCGTCAGCTAGGCGAAGTCCAGCCAAAGAAGTCACAGAATGGCTAAAGCAACAGAGTTTGAGACGGGTTCTGGAAGATTACGGTCAACAACAAGCTTCAAACGTTGACCGTTGACTTTAAAGGTGTTGCCCGTCTTTGGGTCAGAAATCTGAATGGCACCATTAGGAAAAATCTGATCAATTATGAATGGGCCATTCCATTTAGATCTAAGTTTACCATGAAAGAGCTTAAGTTTAGAATTAAATAACCAGACCTTCTGGTTTGGCTCAAAGCTCTTGCAGGAAATCAATTGATCATGTAGAGCTTTGGTCCGAGCCTTGTAGATCTTGGCATTCTCATAAGCATCATTTCTAAGCTCCTCCAACTCAGATAATTGGAGTTTCCTGGTCCTTCCAGCTAGATTCAGATCTAAATTGCATTGTTTGATTGCCCAGAATGCCCTGTGTTCAATCTCTACGGGTAGATGGCACGCCTTTCCATACACCAAACGGAATGGAGACATGCCGATGGGCGTTTTATATGCCGTACGGTAGGCCCAAAGAGCGTCCTCAAGCTTTTGAGTCCAATCCTTGCGATCAGGCCTAACCATTTTTTGCAGAATGTTCTTGATCTCTCGATTGGAGATCTCAGCTTGTCCATTCGTTTGGGGATGGTAAGGTGTGGAAATTTGATGGTTAACCCCATATTTGGCCAATAAATTCCGGAATTGGGCATTAGTAAAATGAGTGCCACCATCACTGATGATAGCCCTCGGAATGCCGAACCTACTGAAGATATTTTTTTTGACAAAATTGATGACCACCTTGCGGTCATTGGTTCGGGTGGGAATTGCCTCAATCAATTTGGACACATAATCAACAGCAACAAGAATGTACTGATGTCCAAATGAAGGGATAAAGGGTCCCATGAAATCGATGCCCAAACATCGAAAATTTCTACAGGAAGAATAGGGTTAGGGCCATCATGTTTCTCTTAGTTATGTTCTCGAGTGACTGACAACGAGAACATGACCTTGAGAAGTCCTGGGCATCCTTGAATAAAGATGGCCAATAGAAGCTAGATTGCAAGATTTTTGCAACCGTCTTTCTTCCGGAGAAATGTCCACCACACCCAGATGCATGGCAGAACTCGAGTATATTGTTGAATTGATTCTTCGGTATGCATCGACGAATAATCTGATCAGAGCCGATGCGATACAGTTCAGGGTCCTCCCAAAAGTAGTATTTAGCCTCGGATTTGAGTCTATCCCGGTGTTGCTTGGTCCAATCCTGGGGGATTTGACCAATGGCCAAATAGTTAAAAATGTCAGCAAACCATGGGGTGTGGACACCTAAAACTGTAAGAATAGTTTCGTCCAGAAAAGTGTCAGCAATCGGAATGTCCGGACAAGAAGAATCACCTAGGAGTCTCGACAAATGATCCACTACCACATTTTGCACCTTGGCTTTATCCTTGATTTCAAGATCAAATTCTTGAAGAAGAATCCAACGAATAAGTCGGGGTTTAGCATCCTTTTTAGCCAAGAGATGTCTCAAGGCCAAGTGGTCGGTATAGACAATAACATGAGACCCCAAGAGATAAGCCCTGAATTTTTCCAACGCAAATACTACAGCTAGTAATTCCTTTTCAGTAACAGTGTAGTTCCTCTGGGCTTCATCCAGAGTTTTACTTGCATAGTAAATGACAGAGGGCTTTCGGTCAATTTTCTGACCCAGGATAGCCCCGACCGTGTAATCAGAAGTGTCAGTCATGATCTCAAATGGGGCTGTCCAAATTAGTGGTTGCAAAATTGGAGCACAGGTGACTGCCGTTTTCAGAAAATCAAATGCCTTTCGGCATGATTCGTCAAAAACAAACGGCGTTTCTTTGGTAAGAAGATTGCTCAAAGGACGAGCAACCTTCAAGAAATCCTTGATGAATCTTCGATAAAATCCTACATGGTCAAGAAATGATCGGATTTGTTTAAGAGATGTGGGAGGAGGAAGTTTAGCGATAGCATCAACCTTAGCTTTGTCCACTTCAGTTCCCCGTTCAGAGATTACATGACCCAAAACGATGCCCTCTTGGGTCGTGAAATGACTCTTTTCCCAGCTGAGGACCAGTCGTGTCTTGATACATCGCTTAAGAATCATTTCCAAATTAGCCAAACAAGAGTCAAATGATTCTCCGAAAACAGAGAAATCATCCATGAAGACTTCCATAAACTCTCCCACCATGTCGGAAAATATGGCTAGCATACACCTTTGAAAAGTCGCAGGAGCATTGCATAACCCAAAAGGCATCCTACGAAAAGAAAAGGTTCCATAGGGACAGGTGAAAGTAGTTTTTTCCTGATCCTCGGGATGGATAGGAACTTGGTTGTATCCTGAGTAGCCATCAAGAAAACAGAAGTACTTTTGCTTAGCTAATTTTTCCAAGATTTGATTAATGAAGGGCAGGGGAAAATGATCCTTTTTAGTGGCTGTGTTCAGCTTCCTGTAATCAATACAAACTCTCCAAGAGGAAGCTGAACGAGTTGTGACAGATTCACCTCTCTCATTAGTCACAATAGTAATCCCGACTTTCTTTGGAACAATCTGAACGGGACTTACCCAGGGACTGTCAGAGATTGGATAAATAATTCCTGCATCGAGCCACTTGATGATTTCCTTTTTGACCACTTCTCGCATATTTGGATTCGATCTCTTCTGCATCTAGCGAGAAGGGTGGGATCCATCTTCCAAAAATATTCTATGATTACAGTAAGATGGTTCGATCCCCCTGAGGTCATGAATGGTCCAACCAATTGCCTCCTTATGTTCCTTTAGGACCTTAATCAATTTAATCACTTTCTCCTTTGTCAATTTAGCGCTAATAATCACAGGGGCACTAATCAATTTCCTCTCTCTCCCTCTATCTCTTTCTCGTTCTCTAATCGATTTTCAAGCAAACAAACGACATTTTTATATGACACGAAAGTGAGTATTTGATCTAATTATTGCCTCCCTATGTTCGACACTTCGGACTCACCTCGGATTCTTTATTTAAAATTGACGTCGTAAGTGCACTACAATGAACGATTTTACACAAACGTGCCAACAAACACCATGGAGCATGCACAATTTCACATGCTCTTCAGCGAAGCACAGCGCTCGTTTTAAGATGAGGATAAGGTGCTCGAATGTGGCATGCGGTCACGTGTGCGGAGAGAGAAGAACCGTTGAAGCGGGTGCGAGGATTGAGCATGGTCGTCCGATCGCAAATCAAGGGCCATGGGAGGTGCCACATGTCAAGCAGAGGTACGTTACACACGTAAAATGCGATTTGGAGGTTGTTTTGAGGCCAAATCTAATCCGTTGATCTCCCGATCAACAGATCTGATCAAATAAGAGTTGTTGCAGAAGATAAAAGGCTTAAAATGCCCTCTTTGTCCATCATCAAAGCTATAAAAAGAGGCATAGGGCCCCTCAGTTGAAGGTATCTATTCATACAACTCTTCCACCTTCCTCCAGACCAAAGCTCTCCCTCTGCAACTCTGCTCCGACCTTCATCCCGACACTCTGGATCTAAAGTGCTGCCACACCTCGCACAAGCATCCTACAAGCGATGTCATCTCTCTACCACTTTCTATCTCTTTCTCTATCTCTCTCTCTATCTATTTATTTCTAGTAGCATTCTCTATTGTGAAAACTCTATTTAGTTGCAATAAAATTCTGATCTTCTGAATGCATGATATCTGATTCATATAATACATATATAAATATCTATTTAGAGCAAGTTTTATTGAAAAGCTTCTGCAAAAATCGATATTGCCTCCCTGTAAACTACTCGATACTCACCAGAGTTTATAAATTTATTTGTCGACGCATTTCGTGCTATGCTATAACTAAATAATCTTTTAAATGCAATTTACATGCTGACCATGCACACACTTCTCGCATCTGTTTCCCTTCACATCCTTCCTGGTTCTTCTCTGGTGTATGCATGGAAGGCGATCACTTCGTCTAGAATTAGTTGCTTTAGATAGAGAAACTAGGAGAAAAGTTGATTTTTCTAGGGGTAGGACTGAAAACATGGCTAACCCATGAGTTTAGGAGGCTGAGGATCAACCTCAACACGATGCCATGGCCATGATTCAGGCTAAGATTACCACCAACTTCAACAACAAAGATTCACACCATCATGCAGGCCATACATCGACTACAGAACCCTCAAGGACAACCCCCACTGAACCCACCTAACCCACCACCACCCCTTAAGGGCCAACCAAGGCCTCTCCATGATTTTTATGCTCCGTCTGCCATCCGACTAGAACCATACCTCAGGGTCCTCGAAGGGGGAGATGATTTTGAGCTAAAACCCAATGTCCTTAGCTTTATTCAGAGACATTTCCATGGGAGCTCAAATGAAGACCCTTTCCAACACCTAGATGACTTAGAGCGGATTGCCCGGACTGTAAAACCTAGGAACCATTAGTTTAGATATTGTTTTAATCAAGATGTTCCCGTCTCCCCGAAAGGCAAAGTGTCTCCTTGGCTTAGGACTTTAGCGAGACCCATCTCCACTTGGGAAGAATTAAGGCATTCTTTTCTTAAGAAGTTTTTCCCCATGGGAAAGACTAATGCCCTTAGGAGAGCCATTACTACTTTTACCCTGCAAAGTGGAGAGTAATTTCATGAGGCATGGGAGAGATTTAATGAATTATTGAGGAAATGCCCACACCATGAGATTCCAAGGTGGCAATTGGCCCAGTTTTTCTACCATGGTACGGACAACAACTTTAGGAATTTTGTGGATGCTTCATGTGGAGGCAACTTTTTGAATAAGGATGAGGAGAGCACGTTTGAGCTCTTTGAATCAATGAGCGAGAATTTGCTTAACAATGCCTCCATGACCCAATTTAATCGGTCCAGTCAACCCCATGGTGGGATTTATGAGTTGCAAACCAATTCTGAAATGGTTGACATGGACATTATAGCAAAGAAGTTTGATCAGGTTGAGTTGGTGGATAAAAAGATTGATGAGCTGTTGAACCAAACCTGAACCCCATTATAGACCTTCTCCTTAGCAAAGGGAGCTCACAATGTGGACTTGGTTCAATCTGTGAACCAAATGCACCTGGAACAACCCTTGACCATGTTCCAGGGAGGCACCTTTGATCCCTCAAACTCTGATTACTCTTTCCCCTCCCCTTTGGCACCTTCTACCTTTGAAGATGCCTAAGCCATCTAGGGATTTTCTAAGCCAGACCCTTTCTCCAACACTTACAACCCTGAATGGTGCAACCACCTAAACTTTCCCTGGTCGAATAAAAAACTGAATCAATTCCAGAACCAACCTAGGCAAAACCCTCCCTCCTATCAGCAAGGTCCACCTACTACACCCCCCTATAACTATAATAGGGTAGTCGCTACACAAAACCAAATGGACACTCTGATTAAAATTATGGCTAATATGAATCAGAAACATCAGGAGGATATGACATTAGTGAAGGGACAATTAAGCCAGCTATTGGATAACAAACAACAAGGGTCCCTTCCTTCTCAGCCACAATCGAACCCGAGGAATGTAATGAATAAAGGCCACAATCCTCAAGGGTTCCAATCAAATCAGAGGCATGCCCACATGATTGAACAAGCCCCACAGACACCTCCTAGGTTTAATGCTTCTCCTTCTTTTCAAGGATCGAACCATGGTTCCAATGCTTCAGCCAATGCGGTTACCTTGAGAAGCGGCACTCAAACCCAGGACCCCAAATGGCCAATCCCTCCCATGACTTCACTACCTAAGATGCCTAATTTTGATGATGAGCAGGAGGAACCCAAGGATCAAGAGCCTGAACCAATTCAAACCCACATACCATACACTAAAGCCTTGGAAAAAATAAAGAAAAAGAGAAATGTGGCTGAGAACGAGGAGTTGTTGGAGATTTTTAAACAAGTACAGATTAATATACCTCTCCTTGAAGCAATCAAGCATATCCCAACTTACGGTAAATTTTTGAAGGATGTCTGTACACCTAAGTGTAAGCCAAGAGCCCAAGCACCTAGGAAGGTAGTACACTCGGAACAAGCTAGTTCAGTGATATTGAGCAGCCTACCTCTGAAAAGAACTAATCCTGCAACGCCTCTGATATCTTGCGATATTGGTGACATGTCGTTTGATAGAGCGCTCTTGGACTTAAATGATTGAATTATCTTAATCCCAACCACCCTTTATCACCAATTCGGATTTGGGGAACTAAAGCCCACACCTGTGACTATCCAATTGGCCGACTGATCCGTGAAAACCCCAAGAGGGGTAGTCGAGGATGTAATTATTTGGGCTAAGGACTTCTACTTCCCAGTTGACATTTTTGTCCTTGACATGGAAGTCCCCGAACAACTACAAAACACACCCATCATCGTATGCAAACCCTTCTTGGCCACAACCAAGGGGAACATTGATTGTGACATGGGATGTATGAAAATCGCCTTCGGAGATAAGAAGATGCAGTTGGATATCTTCAAGGAAACTAAATCTTTTGATTGCAGTTGGGTCGAGGAGTACGATCTTGTGGAAGCCCTATTTGAAGAATGCCTCATGATTAGCTCTTTGGAAAACCATCTAATTCAACCAATTGATGACTACCCTGACCCATCCCAGTCTTTGGAGGTTGAAATCTATAGAGCTAATTACCACTGGAAAAATCCATTTGAGGAGATTGATGTTAATCAACTCCCGTCCTTCCCTTACCCATCAAACATTATCCCACCTACACCTAAATTAAAACCTTTGCCCAACAACCTTAAGTACCTCTTCCTAGGACTTTATCAGACTTTCCCTGTGATTATCAATGCACACCTAACTAGGGACCAAGAACTTAGGTTGACTACTACCCTTTCTAAACATCGAGCAACTATTGGGTGGACAATTTCTGACTTAAAGGGAATTAGCCCTACTTATTGCGCTCACAAGATCTAGTTGGAAGATGGGGCTCGACCTTCTCACCAGATGCAAAGGCGATTGAAGCTGAAAATGCGAGAGGTCATTAACAAAGAAATAATCAGGTGGCTTGATGTGGAAATCATTTACCCAATTTCTAACACCCCTTGGGTGAGCCCTACTCAAGGGGTACCAAAGAAGGTCGGGCTCACCGTGGTCATGAATGACCAGAGCGAATCCATCCCCACCCGTACCACAACCACATGGCGGGTGTGCATTGATTATAGTAAGTTTAATGAGGCCACTAAAAGGGACCACTTTCCCTTGCCATTCATTGACCAGATTCTCAAATGACTGGCAGGGCAGAAATATTTTTGCTTCCTACATGGATATTTAGGATATAACTAGGTTGCTATTACACCAGAGGACCAAGAGAAGACCACATTCAATTGCCCCTATGGCATGTTTTCATTCTACCGTATGCCATTTGGGTTATGCAACGCACCTACTACCTTTCAACGTTGCATGTTAGCCATTTTTTCAGAGATGGTTGGTGAATATTTGGAGGTCATTATGGATGATTTCTCTATGTTTGGAGACTCATTCGACCATTGTCTTAGAAACCTAGAAAAAATCTTGAAGCGATGTATCAAGGTCAACCTAGTTTTAAGCTGGGAAAAGAGCCATTTTATGGTTCAAGAAGGGATTGTCCTCTGTCACATCGTCTCGCATAGGGGCATTAAAGTTGATCAAGCTAAGGTTGATTTAATTTCCAAACTTCCACCTCCTAGCTCGATCAAGCAAATCCGATCTTTCCTAGGACATGATGGCTTCTATAGAAGGTTCATTAAGGATTTTTCCAAACTTTCCAAGCCTTTGACTGATCTTCTAGCCAACGACGTACTTTTTGATATGACACCTGATTGCATCAACGCCTACAACACCCTTAGAGATACAGTCTCAACTGCACCTATTTTAGAACCCCCAGACTGGTCCCAGGACTTTGAGATAATGTGCAATGCATCAGATTTTGCTGTTGGAGCAGTCGTAGGACAAAGAAGAGAGAAAAAACCTGTGGTGATCTACTATGTGAGCAAAACTTTGGATGGTGGTCAACGGAATTATACTGTCACAGAGAAAGAACTGCTTACTATAGTTTTTGGATTAGAAACGTTCAGATCATACCTTCTAGGATCCCACATGACTATTTACACTGACCACTCGGCTATTCGGAATTTGTTAGCCAAAAAGGACACTAAACCCAAGCTAATTAGATGGATCCTGCTCTTGCAAGAATTTGACCTAGAAATACGTGACAAAGCTGGGTCCAAGAACGTTGTAGTTGACCACTTATCCAGACTTCACCCGGAACACATTGGACCCTCATTACCCCTAACCGATACATTCCCTGATGAACAACTTTTTTCCGTGCATGGAATGAGTCTACCCTAGTATGTGGACTTAGTCAACTATTTAGTGATAGGACAGACTCCGCATGGCTAGTCTAGACAACAGTAGGATAAGTTCTTGGTTGAGGCCAAGTATTATTTTTGGGATGATCCTATGCTTTTTAGACTTTGTGCTGACCAAATCTTTAGGAGGTGTATTCCTGAAGAGGAAGTTCAAAGTGTGCTATCCTTCTGTCATGACCAAGCTTGTGGTGGCCACTTCTCTAGGAACCAGACGACTACAAAAGTTTTGCAGTCCGACTTTTACTGGCCATCACTTTTCAAGGATACACATAACTTTGCAAAAACTTGCACTAGATGCCAGACCTTAGGGACTATGACCAGGAAAGATTTGATGCCTCTGCAACCCATTCTGACCATAGAAATTTTCGATGTCTAGGGGATTGATTTCATGGGTCTCTTCCTACCATCAAATGTTTTCAAGTATATACTAGTCTCAGTGGACTATGTCTCGAAATGAATCAAAGCCGTAACCACCCAAAAATTTGACCATAAGGCTGTCATGGACTTTGTTAAGAAAAATATCTTTTCCTGGTTTGGTATACCTAAAGCCATGATTAGCAATGGTGGGAGTCACTTCAGTAATGCTCAATTTCGTGCCTTACTTAAGAAATACGAGGTCACTCACCACATTGCCACCCCATATCACTCGCAAACGAATGGGAAAACTAAGGTCTCAAATAGGCAGATTAAAAATATTCTGCAAAAGACTATGAGACCTGACCGAAAGGATTGGTCCACAAGATTGGACGATGCCCTTTGGGCATACAGGACCTATTTTAAGACCCCGATAGACATGTCACCTTATTGATTGGTCCTTAGCAAAGCTTGCTACCTTCTGGTCGAGTTGGAGCATCGAGCATATTGGGCTGTTAAGCAGTGGAATATGGATTCCCAGATGGCTGGAACTCAAAGGAAGCTCCAACTCTTCAAGCTTGAGGAAATCCATTGGGATGCTTACAAGAATAATAGGCTTTATAAGGAGAAGATGAAAGCCATCCATGACAACCACATTAATAGAAAAACCTTCAAGCCGAATCAGCAAGTCTGGCTTTTTGATGCAAGACTTAAGCTTTTTCCTGGAAAATTGAGATCTAAGTGAACGGGACCGTATCAAGTGGTCAGACCTTATCCCAACAGGACAGTTGAAATTTCCAATCCCAAGACTGGGCAAACCTTCATTGTGAATGGTCAATGACTAAAACACTTTCTTGCCCAGATCCCCCCGAAGGAAGTTGTGACCGTCATTGAGGGTTAAATTAGAACTGTGCTCAGTTGGAGCCACAAAACTCAACGCTTCCTGAGAGGCAACCTAGAGGTTTCAAGCTGACTAGATTCACGATTACAACTCAGGTGATTTCTTTCCCTACTCCCATGCATACATTTATTTTTCCAAAGAGGACATTGTCCAATATAGGAATGGGGGGGTGGTAATTCTTAGTATCTGAGTACAAATTGTCAGATTGAACTAATTTTATTTCCTTTTATTAAAAAATAAAATAATGATAATAAAATTAGGAAAAGAAAACTTAGGGATTAGAAGATTGTCGACTTTAGGAAATGATACGTTAGGGACCTAATCACATAGACCCTTTAAGTCTTCAAACTTAATCAGTCCAGGTGTCCACTAAAATGTGGACTCGGCCTCGGGTCCTTGCCACCTTAATGTATATTAATCTGGTCAATAAAGTAGAGCGATAAGTATACGACTTATCAACCCGCCCTCTGACTTGGGGGGATATTTTAGTCTAAGCATCTACACATGTTTTGCACTGACTCACTCATCGGCGGTTCTAATAGAAATTGGGCAGCTAATGAACCTTTTAGAGTGGTATGGCGAGCAAGTTGTCGTGGATAATAGCCCATTGGCAAGTTGTCCAGAGCCCAACTATAGGACCATTCTCTTTCAATACTACCTTTGGGTAAATCTTAGATCAAGAAAGCCACCAACTTAAAACAAGAAAAAAAAAAGAAAAAGGAAAGTAGAAAAGGAGAAAAGAAAAAAGAAATAAGCCACACTTCACCACACGAGTATGGCTGCCAAGTTGTCGTGGGTAATAGCCCATTGGCCAGTTATCCTGATCCCAGCTCATAAAATGCACAAAAATTCCAAAACACTTAAGGAAGAAGTGAGGAAGTAGCATAATCCGAGGAGATATACACTGGGTTCACCCTTGTGATGACCCCACAAAAATAAAATGTAGGGAGAAAGCTAACGGTTAGATAGATACACGCACGGGCAAGCAACGTCGTTGCTGGGGAGGAAACACATGATTTTCGATCTTAGGACTTTTAGTGACAAATCCACCTCTACTTGTTTTTGGATATGCAGGAAATCAAGAAAAATGGGAGCTGTGAGCACATTGAGCGTGGAGAAAAAAATGGAGATGCACATCTTCTTTCTCTTAGCTTAGGACATTTTTTTTGAAGCCTTGGTTAGATTATTTTTTCTTAGCTAGAATTTTCTTTCTGAAAAAGAATTATGCAAATTTCGAAAAGAAAAAAATTTCTTTAGGTTGTTTGATTAGGTTTCTTTTTTAATCCTAGGTTAGTTTAGTTTTTGCTTAAAAAAAAAGAGAAAAATATAAAAAGAAATCCCTTAAAAAAATTTTGAAAATTTTTGAAAAAACAAAACAAGAAAAAGATCATTTTTGGTGGAAGGTTGAATTTGAAATTCAAACTTCTTTTAAAAAGCTTTTCCACCACCTGCTAAAATTTAGCCAAACTTTATTTTTTGAATTAAAAATTCATTAACCAAATAATTAGTTAGCAAAAAATTCTAAAATTCGGGCAAGTACTTCAGTTTCAAACCATCTTTCAAACGACACTATTTATTTGAAGAAATTCAAATTACAAAATTTTTAAAAATTCTAGAAGTACAAGGGTTCAAACTGACCCAGATTTCAAAATTTTCATACTTCAAAAATAAATTCCAAATAACTCGCAAATCTGTTTTGACTAAAAATGATGGGGTTTAAAAGATGATCTCATTAGCTTTAATTTCCATATTTTTTCAAATTTTTGAAAATCATTTGATACTATATCTAAGAAGAAAATCGACTGGGGGTCAAAATTCTAGATCTAACCTTTTGACATTTAAAAATCCCTATAAATTTGGTTGAAACAGTCAAAATTATAAAAAAAATATTATCTGAAAAGATAATTGAAAGAGAAGTCTAATTACCAGATTTCACTTTATTTAGATTCCATTTGTGTTCAAAGAATTATTTTTATTTCGTTATTCTGCTGAATACTTAGAAGTTGCATGAACCCTAGGCTCAACACTTAGGGTCAAATTTCTAGAGACCACAATTGAGCTAACGTAGACTTAGTTAAGCCTAGTGTTTAGCTAGTGAACTTGGTCACCTTGTGGGAAACTCACCCCAAACCCTAGCTAAAGAAAAAATGATTAAGAAAAATTGTCAAAATACGAATTTGTTGTCATACTACTGGGTGATTTCAACCTCTTCGGCCAAACCCGATGACTAAGTCTACAGGGTAGTGTCAAACAACCACGACTAAGGCGTACAAAAGAACCGAAGGCGAAAGTCGAAGGAAGAACCTTCCTCTTAGTCCCCTCGTACATTGATTGGTCAGGTTAGCTTGACAGGCAGGAATTACTTTCAATCGATTCTCAACGAATTTTTCTTCAGGAATTCAAACCTAAAACGAAAAAAAAATCGGTCATTTAATCATAAGGACCATCTGATTGACAGGGCCTTCGCCTTGTTTGGTTGGCTGCACCAACCCAAGGGTTGGTTGGTGTATGCAAGGAAGGTCACTCAGACCTCGATTGGTTGGACCTTGGGAGCCACTCCCAAGAAAACAAGTCACCTCACCCAGGCCATCTTCCCCCCTACCCTCTTCTTCCATCCTCTTAGTCCAGATGGCTAACCCTAGACCCCGACCTGGTCAAGATCCAGCAAATCTGGACCCGATGGCTTGTTTGGAAGACCGAGTCACTGAATCTGAGGAACAGCAGAAATAGAATATGGACCTTATCTTGACTACTTTGGACAGGATGAAACATCCACCATGAGGAGAACAGCTTCGGGATCTCTGCGATCCGGCAATGTTGATTGTCACACCTTTAGTCCAGATTCCCACAGGAGGAGATGCATTTGAGCTCAAGCCCAATCTAATTGGGCTAATCCAAAATTACTTTTATGGATACTCGAACTAGGATCCATTTCGGCATCCAGAGGACCTGAGTCGAATCGCAAAAACAGCTTGACCCAAGGACGTAGATCTTGGAATTGTTCTGATGAAGCTTTTCCTCTCAAGGATAAAGCTTCGTACTGGTTCAACACCATCGGGAAGCTGATTGGAGCATGGCCAGAATTACAACGTGAATTCCTGCAAAAGTTCTTCCCGATCGGTCGTACGAATGCGATGAGGCGAGCAATTACAACTTTGTCCCAAGGACCTGACGAGAAGTTTCATAATGCCTAGGACAAATTTCATGATCTCTTGAGAAAATGCCTGCACCATAGTGTGCCCATATGGCACTTAGCTCAGATCTTTTACCATGGGCTGGATGACACACATCGGTACCTAGCCAATGCATCTAGTGGCAGGAATTTCCTCGAGAAAGATGAAAGCAGCGCATTTGAGTTGTTCGAGTCTCTAGCGGGGAATTCAATGAATGCTGCATCAATGAACCAGTTCCAGCAGCCTGGACAGCAGTGAGTTAGTGTCGATGAGGATCAAGTAGAGTCTGTTCGAGATGATATGGAAATCATCGTCAGGCAGTTGGGAAAGGTGGATTTGCTAGGAAAGAAGATCGTTGACCTAGCTTGAGGTCAACATGATCTGGTCGAAAATTCTATTGCCCTAACACCCTCTTATGCACCCCAAGCCCCTCCTGCTCGAGTTAATCTGCTCACTCGGGATGCACCTCCTCCATATTCACAGGACCCCTCATATCAGGATCCCATGAACAATCTTGATCTGGCACCATAAGATTACAGCTATTCACCACACGATGATTATAACAAGCATTCCCTTGATGAATATACACGTCAGACGTCGTCAGCCTACGAAGACGTCAATGCTATCTAGGGGTACAAGCATAATAACCCATACTCAGAGACATATAACCTTGGTTGGCATTAGCATTCGAACTTCTCTTGGTCAGGTAACTCACAGAGACAACACCAAGATCCACACTACAAGACCAAATAGTACAGAACACGTACCTTAGGCAGCAGCCATTCCAGTCTCAGCAGCAGCAATCAAGCTCGGTGTATCAGCCGCTGCATCAAGCTACTAGTCACCCTCCAAAGCGGACTGATTTGGAGGCAATGAAAGAGGAGCTACAAGAATGGATGCAAAAGTCCACACAAGATAGCTTGCAGATCATGAAGGAAATGGCTGACCAGATACAGAACATACAAAACACGCAAAATGAATTACTGCAGGAGCATAGGACCTAAGGAGCCTTGCCCTCCCAACCTATCCTGAACCGACAATAGGTGCAGAATAGGACACCCCACCTAGTTTTCAAGCACCATAGGGATAGGCACACACCATATTACAGGCACCTCCTATACCACCTTGTTAAGCCCAAGGTTAGCTGCCCCTGATACAGAACACCGCATACTTTGCCCCTTCTGCCCCTCCACCACCTTATGGACAGCAAGTTGATGCGAAAGCTATTTCATTAAGGAGTGGAAAGAAGACACACGACCTACCGTTTAGGCAGGCGAGTCTTGATTGTTCACGCCCTTCACTGCAAGATGGTTCAACTCCTTCCGCATCTCAGGAGCCATCTACGGTTGACAAGGGTAGGAGACCACTTAATCCTAAGATTTCTGTTCCTTTTCCCGAGTTTCTGACATTAAATGTGGTATGGAAAAAGGATACACGGAATTTTGAGAACCTGATATCAATGTTCAAGGAAGTACATATTTAGGTCCCTCTCCTCGAGGCCATTGATCACATTCCCGCTGTCGCTAGTTTCTTTAAGGAATACTATACCCTAAAGTGACAGCTGAGAATAGGATGATAGGCGGTACTGTCGAAGGAGGCTAGCACCATGATTTTAGATGACTTACCGCTGAAAAAGAAAGATCCTGGTACCCCACTCATTTCCTACTTGCAGGATTCTCCATTTGATCGGGCCCTTCTAGATCTGGGTTCGTCCATCAACCTGACTCCCACCACCGTGTATGATCAATTTTGATTCGAGGAGTTAAAACCCACCTCGATCATGATTCAGCTGGCTGATAGATCAGTGAAAACACCGAGGGGGTGGTTGACACATGATCATAAAAGTTCGCGGATTCTATTTTCCTGCAGACTTTTTTGTTCTAGATATGGAAGTCCCTCCTAATCTCCGTGATGCACCAATTATTTTAGGTCACCCATTTTTGGCAACAGCTTGAGCAAACATTAATTGTGCATTTGGGTGTATGGAGATAGCCCTAGGTAATGAGTGACTTAGACTTGACATATTCAGGGTATCAAGGAACTTCGACTGTGATCGTATCGAGGAGGATGGTGAAGACAAAGAATATGCATACTGTGGTAACATTGGGCTCCTTTGCGACAACCCAATGTCTCATTCGTCTACACTATCAGGGTTCGTAGACCTCAATCCACACAAGACTGAGACTACTGCACTACACATATCTTTCCGAGGATCCGATTGTCTAGGGTGTATATCTGACCACAGCATCTGTGACTCTGGCTATCCTGATCCACATAGTATAGAATTGCTCCTGTTGACGCAAGAAGATGTGACTATAGCAAATGGGTTTCTCGTTAACACAGTCATGATCAATCGCTTTACAAGTGGTGAATCAGTGGGAATTCACGTGTATCTGGATCATCAGACTTCTACCTCTGATTTTGCTCCTCCCATTCCAACTCCCACCTTCACTTTTGAGTCTGATCCACCCCTGATTGAATTGAAGCCCTTACCTGACTCACTCAAATATGTGTTCCTGGGTGAAAGTAAGACATACCAAGTCATTATCAATGCTCACTTGAGCCAAGAACAGGAACACCAATTGATTTCGGTATTACAAGACCATAGGGGTGCTATAGGGTGGAGTATTGTGATCTCCGCAGTATTCGCCCCTCGTATTGCAGTCATCACATTTACACAGATGAGGGGGTGAAACCTTTGAGACAACCTCAAAGACGGCTGAACCCGAACATGCTAGAGGTTGTTAAGAAGGAGATCATCAAATGGCTAGATGTAGGCACTATATACCCGATCTCTGACAGCCAATGGTTGAGTCCAATCCAGATAGTGCCCAGGAAAGCAAGACTAACCATAGTAAAAAATGATAATGGTGAATCCATCCCAACCCGCATTGTGACATCGTGGCGGGTTTGCATAGATTACATAAAACTGAACACGACTACCTAGAAGGATCACTTTCCCTTACAGTTCATTGATCAGATCTTAAAATGGTTAATCGGATGTAGCTTCTTTTGTTTGGATGGATACTCTGGGTAGAATCAAGTAGCGATTTGCCCGAAAGATCAGGACAAGACCACTTTCACTTGTCCCTTTGGAACATTCACCTTCAAGCGGATGCCCTTCGGCCTTTGCAATGAGCTAGCAAAATTTCAGCATTGTATGATGGCCATCTTCTCTAACATGATTAGGAACTACGTGGAAGTATTCATGGATGACTTCTCTATCTTTGGAGATACCTTCGTGTCTTGTCTTGATAACCTCACCAAGATCCTAAAATGATGTATTGAGGTAAACCCAGTACTCTCATGGGAGAAGAGCCATTTCATGGTGAGGGATGGCATTGGACTAGGGCATAGGATCTCTGCCAATGGACTTATGGTCGACCGAGCTAAATCAAAAATCATATCCCAATTACCCCCACCAAGCTTGGTCAAGTAGATCAGATCATTCTTGGGTCACATTGGATTTTACAGAAGATTTATATGTCATTTCTCAAAAATCGCGCGACCATTGACGAATCTCCTAGTAGCCAATACCCCATTTCAATTTAACACCTCGTGTCTCAGTGCCTTCAAGACTTTATGAAGCGTTGTCTCTGATTCCTCAATTTTCCAACCACCCGACTGGTCTCTTGATTTTGAGATGATGTGCGATGCCTCTTATTTTGCCATCGAAGCTGTTTTAGGCCAACATTGAGAGAAACAACCCTTCACCATATACTATGCTATAAAGATGCTGAATGAGGCTCAACATAATTATACTATCACTGAAAAGGAATTGCTAGCAATAGTGCTCAGGATGGAGACGTTTCGATCATACCTATTAGTGTCTAAAGTAATAATCTTCACAGACCACTTCGCCCTCCGGCATTTGTTGGAAAAGAAGGATGACAAACCCCATCTTATTAGATGGATCCTTCTATTGCAAGAGTTTGATATTGAAGTACGCGATGATGTAGACACATCCATTTATGTTAAAGTGCCTATTTATGCATGTTCCTAGGCTTAGATTTGCATTCCATATTATAAATATTGCATAGCATGCATCATTCTGTATTTAGAGTAGTTGTGAATATTTTAGGTTAATTATGTCCTTTTTGTGGTCAAGAGAGAAGGATATTTATTTTGGAGCCTCAGATTGACAATTCGACCGTATGGATCTGATCAGGATGACGATAGGAGTCCAACGCCTCTAAAATTGCCTTGATTGGAGTCCTATAGCACCATATACAGTTTGAGGAAGATCAATGGCCAAGGGACTAGGTGACATAATTCGGAGCTTCAAACGACAAATCCGACCGCGTAGATGGATTCGAGCCAACGATCGCAGCCCAACAGTATGAAAATTGACTCAATCTGACCTCTGTAGCAGTCCCTACAATGAAAAGAAGATGGATAGCCCAGATTGCACCACATGGCGCAACCCAGGCCGCCCTTGCGCACGCACGTGCCACCGCACACGCACAATAGCATGGGCGCATACGCGTGTGTGGGGGCATGCACGCGCAGCAGCGGCAGTGCACGTAGGAGTGTAGTGCATGTGACACGGGCGCACGGAGCACGCTCCAGTGCAGCGGCAGTGTGGGCGCATGGGCTTTCTTCAAGGACGTTTGTGGTGGATCTTTAGCGACGTTTATGACCATCACTAAATGTCTTCTATACGAATTTGATTCTTTCCTACACTATAAAAGGACCCCTACCCCTCCCATTTTTCTTCATTTCTTCCTTTCTTCCTCCACCACCTCCAAAGTTCTAGGGAGAGCTTATCCCAAGCCCAGGATGCTCCTCTAGAGTAGAAAACCAAATATTTTCCCCCCCTCATCCCCATTCGTGGAGCATCCCGTGGTTGTCCTCTCACCTACTTCGAGAAGTTGATCCTCGTCGCGATGCCATCCTACCCCGCCCTTCGTCCTTCGGCTCCATCCTCGTTCGTCCCGCTCCTCACCACCTTCCTCCAGGCGACGTTAGAGCGAGTCATCCTTCGAGCAACCGTCGAGGGGGATTCTTCTCATCTCCATCTATCTTTACTGCTTCCTAGTGTAGTTTTTCCCACTTTCATAGTTTTAGAAAACATTTGCTTCAAAAATATGTGATTGTTTCTCTCACTCTCTCTTATGTTTTGCAAGTAGATTAGTTAAATAAGAATTCATCTACCTGATCTCTTGTCCTATTAAAATACCAAAAAAATAACAAAAGGTAAAAATGGCAAAAAAGAAATAAAGCAAACTGCGTATCTTTCAAAACTAAACATTCACCTCCCTATGTTCAACCTAGGACTCACTTTTCGAGTTTCGGTTATAAATTTTATCTTATCGACGGATTTTCTCGCGAATCAAACTATGACGATGGGTTTTCCAAACTCGAACCCTTTCCATGAATCCGTCATTATCACGCGACAAAGTCGGAAAACAAAATGTTGTGGCGGATCACTTATTCAGACTAGATGCAGCACACATCCCATACTCCCTATTTCATGTCAATTTTCGAATGAATCTCTTTTGGCAATTCACTCTGTTGAGTTTCCTTGGTACGTGGATATCATGAACTATCTTGTCATAGGCAAGATTCCCATGAATTTATTTAAGGACCAGAAACTCAAATTCACAGTGGAGGCCTGACAGCGAAATACACGTGATTTGTAAAAGCAGGTTTTTAATGTCGTTGTAACACGCGAATCCGCTTACGCTTTTAAAATTTATATCCTAGATAGGGGAGCATCTAGGGTCGTCCAAGGAGGCAATATGGTTGCAAAATTGATTCTCTTGCTTGGAATACAATCTCAACTTTCTTTTTAATATTTTTCAATATGTAATTTTTTTGTATTTTGAAAAGACGAGGGCAAACGGCAGATTGTAGCGAAAAGAACTAACACCTACAAATGATTAAAAATCTAAAAGATAGAAATATCTTCTTCCTAAGCTCACTCTAGGCAAGTGTAGGCCTAGGGTAATTAGGAAGAAGAGGTGAAATAAGTGCTAGAACCAAAACAAACAACTGCAATAAAAAGCTTAAAAGAAGGCAATTTTTGATTGAGTAGAATGAGTGTTCTTTTCAAGGACAAGTAGAGGAAAGCTTCTACTAGAATTGCACAATTTAAAAGCAAGGAAACAAACACAAATCCTCTTGTGACAATGGTGAAGAAGGTTGTCTTCTTGCTCCAAGCCTAGCTGCTCCTTGGCTTGAAAAGAGGGCCTCCTTCTCCTTCCTTGAGAGTTCCTCCAAGGTGGAAGCTACCACCTTTAATGCTCTCTCCAAAGGGGTGGGCATGCACCACCCTTAAAACTCCTCCAAGGTGGCGTGACCACCTTCAAGATCTCCTCCAAGATCTTCCTTGCCTGGCTTCTCCTTTGGCTGGCGTGACCCAAGAGATAAGGGAAGAGGGGAAGGCACCAAGAGGACAGAATATCCCCTTAATCTTCTTCTTCTTCTTCTCTCTTGGACGTGGGATTCTTGGTGGAATATGAGAGTGAAATGGCTAGCCAAGGATGGCTTGAATGGTGGTGGGTAGTGGTCTTTTTATAGGGTAGGATGGGGGGTTAAGGTGCCCCTTGAAATGGAGGGCTAGGATGGAAGAATGGAGGTGGTTGGTGATCCTATGGCTAAGGAGAGTTGGCGCCAACCCAAGAGGTGTTAAAGGGGGTAGTTATGGTGGTGTTGGTGTCTTTTGGTGGTGGAGAGACACCACCATGTTGGCGCCAACATGGGGTCTTCTAGAAGGGGGGTTAGGTGGATGGTGGAGATGGGTTCAAGGGAGATTGTGTGGTGGAGATGAGGGGAGATTTTGGAGGGAAAAGTGGCGCCATTAAGGGGTGGTTATGGGTAGTCTTTGGCGCCACTTTTAGGTGTCTTTTGGAGGTGGTGGGTAGGTTAGGTTGGTGCCAAGTAGATTAGCTTATGTGGAGCTTAGGTGGAGCTAGTTGGGTGGAGTTGGTAGGTGGGTTTTTGGGGTGGTACAAGCCAAGGAAGTTGGAGCATAGCTAAGCTAAGCTAAGCTAGCTTAGCTAATGGAGGAGTAGAGGAGAAGGTGTTGGAGCTAGGGTTTCGAGGAGGGAGCTGAGGAGAAGAAGTCTGGAGCTGGAGCTGGAGCTGCCAGCTGCTGAAGAGGCTGGCATGGGGCTACTCTAGCTGGCTTAGCTTGCTAGTTCTTTGCTAGTTGCTAAGCCAAGCTAAAGTGAGCTAGCTTCTACCAAAATGAGCTAAGGTGAGCTAGGTCTGGTGCTATCGGGGAGAATCAAGCTGGTTGAGGCAGCTAAGGTAGCTTAGCTCAACTGAGATGAGCTAAGCTGAATCCCCGGGAGCTGGACTTGAGCTTCCTGAGCTGAGATGAATTCTTCTTCAGCTGGCTGGAGTTGAGGGGAGCTGGATGTAGCTGGATCTGAGCTGGGGTGAACTCCTGTCAACTCAGCTGAGCTAGCTAGAGCTCCCTGTGAACTAGTGGGAGCTGAGGTGAGCTAGACTCAGCTAAGTTGAGCTGGATCTGAGCTGACTTGAGCTAGGGTGAGCTAAGGTAAACTCTCTTGAGCCGCCATCCAGCTGAGATTAGCTGAATGGAGCTGGGATGAGCTAACCCTAGTTCAAGTAAGCTAGGTTCCAGCTATGGTGAGCTAGATCAAGCTGGGTTCCAACTAGTCTGGGCTTCTCCTTCACCAATTGCCTTCTTGAGTGCTAGGTTTTTAGGGATCTGTGAATCTGTACATCCCTAACACTCACAAAAACACATTAAAACAATAAAAAAAATGCAATGCATGCCTATCCTAATTTATGCCTAAATGCAGCCCAAAAACCCGTTTGCGGAGTAAAATCCTAAGAGCTAGGTTAGTTTTAAAGCATAAAAATGATGATAAACTGGTGTTTATCACACCCCCATGCTTATCTTTTGCTAGTCTCTTAGCAAAACATTAATTTTTTTTTTGGAAAATGGAATTTTTGGGAAATCTAATTTTTTTGACTTTGGAGGAGAAAAAGAGATTAAGGGACCTTGGTAGATTAAAACACAGGAGATACGGGATTTGTTGAAGATAAACATCAGGATTTGTTTTTAGATCCAACCATTAGATAGAACGGGATCAATATATCCTCAGAAAATTCACAAATTAACCCCTTGTTAATTCAGATGACTTGAAATGTTTATTTTTAGGATTTTTTTGGCTCGTGAATCTGATTCGCAACTTGCAAATTCCTTTAAAACCTTGTGTCTATGCTTTTGAAAAGCCAACCTTTATAAGGACGTTTTTTTTTTTTTTTTTTTACCCATGCTTATTTTTAGCTTAGTCTTACAACAGATGTGTCGGTATCATCATTCCCATTACCATTCCTCGAGGGGGCTCTGGCGCCAGTACTTCGGGATAGCACTGTCCATGACACCACCCAGGAGCTCACAACCCCAAAACACGATGCGGTGAAAAGGGGCGCTCCAAGCAAACTCAAGCTCTTGCTCCGACGCTATAGGTAGAGCACCGTCCAAGACACTTGAGCTGCTGAAATGCGCTTTAATGCTCCGTCTAAAGATATGAAATATATATATAGAGCAGCGCCGAGGCGGTAACATGTTGACATCGCGTCCTCAAAGAAGGTATTTTCCTTCTTCTCGGCGGTGGGAACTTGATTGCGATTTCACGCGGTTTGTTAAAATACGTCGTTGTAACGCGTAAAACCGATCAACTCTTAAATTTATAATCCTAGATAGAGGAGTATCTAGGGTCGTCCAAGGAGGCAAAAATTGCAATAATGATTCTCTTGCTTGGAATACAATCTCAATTTTCTTTTTAATATTTTTCAATATGTAATTTTTTTGTATTTTGAAAAGACGAGGGCAAACGGCAGATTGTAGCGAAAAGAACTAACACCTACAAATGATTAAAAATCTAAAAGATAGAAATATCTTCTTCCTAAGCTCACTCTAGGCAAGTGTAGGTCTAGGGTAATTAGGAAGAAGAGGTGAAATGAGTGCTAGAACCAAAACAAACAACTGCAATAAGAAGCTTAAAAGAAGGAAATTTTTGATTGAGTAGAATGAGTGTTCTTTTCAAGGACAAGTAGAGGAAAGCTTCTACTAGAATTGAACAAATTAAAAGCAGGAAAAGAAACACAAATCCTCTTGTAACAATGGTGAAGAAGGTTGTCTTCTTGCTCCAAGCCTAGCTGCTCCTTGGCTTGAAAAGAGGGCCTCCTTCTTCTCCTTCCTTGAGAGCTCCTCCAAGGTGGAAGCTACCACCTTTAATGCTCTCTCCAAAGGGTGGGCGTGCACCACCCTTAAAACTCCTCCAAGGTGGCGTGACCACCTTCAAGATCTCCTCCAAGATCTTCCTTGCCTGGCTTCTCCTTTGGCTGGCGTGACCCAAGAGAGAAGGGAAGAGGGGAAGGCACCAAGGGGACAGAATATCCCCTTAATCTTCTTCTTCTTCTTCTCTCTTAGACGTGGGATTCTTGGTGGAATATGAGAGTGAAATGGCTAGCCATGGATGGCTTGAATGGTGGTGGGTAGTGGTCTTTTTATAGGGTAGGATGGGGGGTTAAGGTGCCCCTTGAAATGGAGGGCTAGGATGGAAGAATGGAGGTGGTTGGTGATCCTAAGGCTAAGGAGAGTTGGCGCCAACCCAAGAGGTGTTAAAGGGGGTAGTTATGGTGGTGTTGGTGTCTTTTGGTGGTGGAGAGACACCACCATGTTGGCGCCAACATGGGGTCTTCTAGAAGAGGGGTTAGGTGGATGGTGGGATGGGTTCAAGGGAGATTGTGTGGTGGAGATGAGGGGAGATTTTGGAGGGAAAAGTGGCGCCATTAAGGGGTGGTTATGGGTAGTCTTCGGTGCCACTTTTAGGTGTCTTTTGGAGGTGGTGGGTAGGTTAGGTTGGTGCCAAGTAGGTTAGCTTATGTGGAGCTTAGGTGGAGCTAGTTGGGTGGAGTTGGTAGGTGGGTTTTTGGGGTGGTACAAGCCAAGGAAGTTGGAGCATAGCTAAGCTAAGCTAAGCTAGCTTAGCTAATGGAGGAGTAGAGGAGAAGGTGTTGGAGCTAGGGTTTCGAGGAGGGAGCTGAGGAGAAGAAGTCTGGAGCTGGAGCTGGAGCTGGCTGCTGCTGAAGAGGCTGGCATGGGGCTACTCTAGCTGGCTTAGCTTGCTAGTTCTTTGCTAGTTGCTAAGCCAAGCTAAAGTGAGCTAGCTTCTACCAAAATGAGCTAAGGTGAGCTAGGTCTGGTGCTATCGGGGAGAATCAAGCTGGTTGAGGCAGCTAAGGTAGCTTAGCTCAACTGAGATGAGCTAAGCTGAATCCTCGGGAGCTGGACTTGAGCTTCCTGAGCTGAGATGAATTCTTCTTCAGCTGGCTGGAGTTGAGGGGAGCTGGATGTAGCTGGATCTGAGCTGGGGTGAACTCCTGTCAACTCAGCTGAGCTAGCTAGAGCTCCCTGTGAACTAGTGGGAGCTGAGGTGAGCTAGACTCAGCTAAGTTGAGCTGGATCTGAGCTGACTTGAGCTAGGGTGAGCTAAGGTAAACTCTCTTGAGCTGCCATCCAGCTGAGATTAGCTGAATGGAGCTGGGATGAGCTAACCCTAGTTCAAGTAAGCTAGGTTCCAGCTATGGTGAGCTGGATCAAGCTGGGATCCAACTAGTCTGGGCTTCTCCTTCACCAATTGCCTTCTTGAGTGCTAGGTTTTTAGGGATCTGTGAATCTGTACATCCCTAACACTCACAAAAACACATTAAAACAATAATAAAAAATGCAATGCATGCCTATCCTAATTTATGCCTAAATGCAGCCCAAAAACCCGTTTGCGGAGTAAAATTCTAAGAGCTAGGTTAGTTTTAAAGCATAAAAATGATGATAAACTGGTGTTTATCACACCCCCATGCTTATCTTTTGCTAGTCTCTTAGCAAAACATTAATTTTTTTTTTGGAAAATGGAATTTTTGGGAAATCTAATTTTTTTGACTTTTGAGGAGAAAAAGAGATTAAGGGACCTTGGTAAATTAAAACACAGGAGATACGGGATTTGTTGAAGATAAACATCAGGATTTGTTTTTGGATCCAACCATTAGATAGAACGGGATCAATATATCCTCAGAAAATTAACAAATTAACCCCTTGTTAATTCAGATGACTTGAAATGTTTATTTTTAGGATTTTTTTGGCTCATGAATCTGATTCACAACTTGCAAATTCCTTTAAAACCTTGTGTCTGTGCTTGTGAAAAGCCAACCTTTATAAGGACGTTTTTTTTTTTTTTTTTTTACCCATGCTTATTTTTAGCTTAGTCTTACAACAGATGTGTCGGTATCATCATTCCCATTACCATTCCTCGAGGGGGCTCTGGCGCCAGTACTTCGGGATAGCACTGTCCATGACACCACCCAGGAGCTCACAACCCCAAAACACGATGCGGTGAAAAGGGGCGCTCAAAGCAAACTCAAGCTCTTGCTCCGACGCTATAGGTAGAGCACCGTCCAAGACACTTGAGCTGCTGAAATGCACTTTAATGCTCCGTCTAAAGATATGAAATATAGATATAAAGCAGCGCCGAGGTGGTAACATGTTCACATCGCATCCTCAAAGAAGGTATTCTCCTTCTTCTCGGCGGTGGGAACTCAAACCAATGATCTGCTTCAGACTTTTACTAAATCCAAACAAGGAAGCTTTTCAATTTTTTTAGTTGTTTTTAAGTGTTGGCTTGTGTGTGAAAATTGACACAAGAAGTTTCTTGAGACCCGCAAGTTTTTGAATCAGAAACTAAGTCAAATACTTTCCATATTACAAAATAGGATCAAGTCACCTAAACTATCATGAGTTCAGGTGGAATTTTAGAGAAGGATATCTGATCTAGTCTAAAATAGACCCTGGAATTCTAATGATCAGATCCATATCCTCATCCTTAGTTTGTTAAAGATTAAATCCCATTGTACCAGAAGTGAATTTTACGACCTTAGTCCTGATTTCAAAATTTTTCCTCAAAAAGTTTTCAACATTTTTTATTTTTTTGGGTATGCAAGCAGGAAATAAATTAAAGGAAATTGCATGTTTTTAGGTTTTGAACATCCCGAATCGATCATAAAAATTTAAAAACACCCCCCCATGCTTAAGATATGCCATGTCCTCATGCATTAGCAGGGAAAAGGGATCACCTTAGTGATGACGGCCGGGTTTAGGATGATCAAAACCTGGAAAAAGAAGAAAAAAGGAAAGCAAGAAATTGATGGGTTACCTCCCATCCAGTGCTATCTTTTACGCCATTCAGCTGGGCGTGATGTGTACTAGTGATCAAGGGTGGCTGGCTCAGTAAAATTAAAAGATTCAGATGGAATTTTAGGCGTATGGTCAAAATAGGGCTTTAAACGCTGGCCATTGACTTGAAATATCGAATTAGTTTGTGGATCAAAAAGGTCAACAGCGTCGTATGGATATGTTTTATGGACAATAAAGGGGCCGGTCCATTTAGATTTTAATTTGCCAGGAAAAAGACGTAATCTCGCATCGAAAAGCCAAACACGTTGATTAACGTCAAAGTGTTTCCGAACAATATATTTACCGTGAAATTTCTTTGTTCGGTCTTTATAAATCCTCGCATTTTCATAGGAAAAATTACGTAATTCTTCCAATTCAGTTAATTGTAATTTTCTATGGTTACCGGCATCAGATAAATCCATATTAAGTTGTTTTATTGCCCAAAAAGCCCTATGTTCTAATTCTACCAGGAGATGGCATGCCTTCCCGAAAATCAGACGGAAGGGAGACATGCCAAGCGGAGTTTTAAAAGCGGTACGGTAGGCCCATAAAGCGTCGTCCAATTTGGTGGACCAGTCTTTACGGTCGGACCTAACCATTTTTTGTAGAATATTTTTAATTTCCCGATTAGAAACTTCAGCCTGGCCATTAGTTTGGGGGTGATATGGTGTGGAAATTTTATGATTAACCCCGTATTTAGAAAGGAGGTGACGAAATTGTGAGTGGGTGAAATGTGAGCCTCCGTCACTGATAATGGCTTTTGGTATGCCGAATCTTGAGAAAATATTTTTCTTAAGAAATTCGACAACCACACGGTGATCACTAGTGCGGGTGGGTATTGCTTCTATCCATTTAGAAACATAGTCTACTGCGACTAATATATACAAATACCCACCAGAGTTGATGAACGGTCCCATGAAGTCGATGCCCCAAACATCGAAAATTTCAACCTCTAAAATAGGATTAAGGGGCATCATATCCTTTCGAGTCATGTTGCCGATGCTCTGGCAACGCACACAGGACCGAACAAAGTCATGAGCATCTTTGTGCAAGCTGGGCCAATAAAATCCTGCATTAAGGATTTTAGCTGCAGTTTTCTTGCCCGAAAAATGTCCGCCACAGGCCATTGAGTGACAATGTGTTAAGATATCATGGATTTCAGAATCAGGGACACATCGTCGAATAACCTGATCGGCACAAATGCGGAAAAGGTCGGGCTCCTCCCAAAAATAATATTTAATATCATCAAAGAACTTATCCCGTTTTGTTTTTGGCCAATCAGCGGGGATTTGTTCTATTGCTAAGTAGTTTGCAATGGGTGCAAACCAAGGGAGGGTTGTAGCAGCTAAAATACTTTCATCAGGGAACTGATCTGGTGGGGTCATTATGTCATTTGTCATAAGACGAGAGAGATGATCGGCCACTACATTGTGCAATCCCGCCTTATCCTTGATTTCCAGGTCAAATTCTTGGAGCAGCAGAATCCAACGGATAAGGCGGGGTTTCGCATCTTTCTTAGTCAGCAAATATTTAATTGCTGAGTGGTCTGTATAAACAGTGACACGTGACCCCAACAGATAAGATCTAAATTTTTCCAAGGCAAATACAATGGCAAGAAGTTCCTTTTCAGTAACCGTGTAATTCCGTTGTGCGTCATCAAGGGTTTTGCTGGCATAATAGAACACAACGGGTTTCTTGCCAATTCTTTGCCCTAGAACGGCCCCTACAGCAAAATCTGAGGCATCTGTCATTAATTCAAAGGGACTATTCCAGTCAGGTCCCTGCAATATTGGTGCCTCAGTAACCTCTTTCTTCAACCTCAAAAAACTCTCCAGGCACTTATTATTAAAATCAAATGGCTGGTCTTTAGTAAGAAGCTGACTTAAAGGCTTGGAGATTTGGGAAAAGTTTTGTATGAATCGACGATAGAAACCCACATGACCCAAAAAGGATCTGATTTGTTTGACAGTAGTGGGCGGTGGGAGCTTAGATATAGCATCAATTTTTGCTTTATCTACCGCAATTCCTTGTTTAGAAATAACATGGCCCAAGACAATACCTTCTTGGACCATGAAATGGCTTTTTTCCCAGCTGAGGACCAGGTTAACTTCTATGCACTTTTGGAGGGTTCTTTCAAGATTTTTGAGGCAATGGTCAAAAGAATCTCCAAAAATAGAGAACTCATCCATAAAAACTTCTAAACATTCACCTACCAGGTCTGAAAAAATTGCAAGCATGCACCTTTGAAAAGTCGCAGGTGCGTTGCAAAGACCGAAGGGCATTCTTCGGAAAGCAAAGGTTCCGAAGGGGCAGGTGAAAGTTGTTTTATCCTGGTCCTCAGGACGAACCGCTACTTGATTATAGCCAGAATAACCGTCCAAAAAATAGTAAAATTCCCGTCCGGCTAACCGCTCCAAGATTTGATCAATAAAAGGGAGCGGGAAATGATCCTTCTTAGTGGCGGTGTTTAATTTTCGATAATCTATACACACGCGCCAAGAAGAAGCGGTTCGAGTGGCTATATTTTCCCCCTTTTCATTGGTGACAACTGTTAGTCCAGCCATTTTGGGGACAACTTGAGTTGGACTAACCCAGGAGCTGTCAGAAATGGGGTAGATGATATCAGCATACAGCCACTTAATAATCTCCTTTTTTACCACCTCCTGCATACTAGGATTCAAGCGCCTTTGTGGTTGGCGGGAGCGGCGAGAATCGTCCTCTAAAAATATACGGTGCGTACAATAGGACGGATGAATGCCTTTAAGATCAGAAAGGGTCCAGCCAATAGCTTTTCGATATTTACTCAAAACCTGGAGAAGTTTGTGCTCTTGTGCCCCGGTGAGTCCAGAATTTATAATCAGGGGCAGGGTCTGATTTGGACCCAGGAAAACATAT
Organism: Thalassia testudinum; assembly: GCA_037157565.1. Classification (NCBI taxonomy): domain Eukaryota; kingdom Viridiplantae; phylum Streptophyta; class Magnoliopsida; order Alismatales; family Hydrocharitaceae; genus Thalassia; species Thalassia testudinum. The sequence goes on from JAZHRO010000063.1 coordinate 140,513,517, forward strand.
TTAAGTGAATCGGGCAAAGGTTTTAATTCCAATTGTAGGCCCGGTTCCGAAAGAGTTTCTGCTTTGTGGGTTAGAGGTGAGGTGAGAGTGAAAGGGTCAGTTGGAATGTTAGCTGGTTGTGTAGTTGAGGTGGAAGGGTGAGAAAAAGTAGATTGTTCAGGAACCGTATTTACAGCAAAACAGGAACCTAATTGGGAAATCTGCAATGTTTCCTCCACAATGTTTTCTATTTCTGAATCCGAATCATCAAAGAAATCTGGTTCCTGGAATCGCCTAGAGGCTTGAAAAATGTCTAGGGTTACAGATTCACCGCCACACATGATCTTCATCTTTCCAGAATCACAATCAATATTGGCGCGGGCGGTGGCTAAGAATGGTCTTCCAAGAATAATGGGGGCAAACTTAAGTGCTTCAGGTACCTCTATGTCCAGGACTAAAAAGTCTACTGCGAATAGACAATCTTTGACCCGGACAAGAACATCTTCAACAATTCCCCTTGGTTTAATCGTAGATCGGTCGGCGAATTGGAGAGTAACCTCAACAGGTTTCAATTCACCGATCTTAAATTCCTCAAAAATAATTGTGGGGATAAGATTAATTGAGGCACCAAGATCCAACAGAGCGCGATCAGATGAGGTATCTGATGAGAACCTCATCATGAGCCATAACTAGCTCATTTTGACCCAATACAAAGGATAAAAGCTCCTACATATCTCAAGGAAAGGCTTAACTCAGAGAATTCTGAGTTTGAGAAGAAAACCAGTCATAAGGGGTAAAAGTGCAATTTTACCAGTATAATCTGCATACAGGGTAATTCAGGGCCCAAACACAGGTCAGAACAGCTTAATAAGAATAAAAGTGGGACGAGATGATCTAGCAAGGGCTACAGCACTTTCAAGGAACCAAATGATAATCTGTAACCCTAAAACAACCCACTTCAATTCACAAGGTTCGAGGCAAAGTAAAAATAGAATAAACCCTCTAAAATTCATAGAAAAATAATCTCTAGGGTTTAGAACCTTCAATTTGGCCTTTAGAACCCATTTTGACCTACATTGAGAACCATGCCCAATTAATAACTTAATTTGGGTTTTTGCGCAAATTGACCGGTCAAACAAGGTTTAATATGAAAATAAAATTCACCATCAGATTCCTTAGGTCCTAATTAGTCATGTATAAAAACTTGAGCCTAAGAAGAAACCTCCTTGACCGACTTTACACTTTGGTCCTCATATATTTACTCTTTGGCCCTCAACTTTTGAACCCTCGCATTTAGGCCCCTAACTCTCCTTCGTTCTTTGCAAACAGGTCCCTCCTGCAAAACCCTGCCAGCACCATGCTCCGGCGACCTTGCGCGGAGCATGGCGCCGCGCAGGGTAAGGTGGAGGACCTGGCATGTGTACCGGGGGGTGCCCTGCGTCGTCAGCCGTCGCAGGAGCACCCCCATGGTCCTTGCAGCCCCCCATACCGGCCGTGCGAACGCACGGACGGTATGGGTTCGAATTCCGACCATGCTCCGGCGAGGGAGACACGTCGTCTCCCTCCGCCTTCCTCCCTGCTTCAACCCTATAAATACCCCCCGCCGCTCCACCGACCAAGGCAGCCTGGACCTGACGGAGAAAACCCCCAGCTTTCTTCTCTTCTTTCTCCGGCAGACGCTCACCAGCTCCGGCGACTTCCTCTCCCTCCACCTCTTCGCTCTGCCGCACTACCAGCAGCAGAGACCTCCTCCCCTGCTCTTCCCGCGCCACGCCGCACCCAGCTGGCGCCTCTCCAGCCTTCTGCTCGCCGCCGCCCCTCTCCCTGAGCATCATCTTCTCCGGCGACAGTCGATACGACTGTCGCCCTGTTCCTCCCCCTTCGTCCCTGCAGTTAAGTTAGACTTACTCCCCTTCTCCTCCTCTTTCTTTCCCCGCTTTCGATTTAGTCAATTAAGCCCTCTACCGACCCTGTTCACCCTCATCCTCTCCGCCTCCGACCACCCTCCGGCGAGCCGCTCCCATCACCTCAGCGACCCACACGGCTCGCCGACCACCGCAGAACTTCCGCCTCCTCACCCTGATCCTCTTCCGCCCCTCCACTTCCCACCAAACACCCTCTGCAGACCCACCGAACACACCCACTCCCTCGCTCACAGTCTGACCTAGGACGACCTAACAGCTCCATCTCGCCCCCTGCAGACCCCCTGACCACCTTCGCCGTGCCACGGCGAAGGTCCTCCGCCTGTCTGATTTGGCCGAGAGGCCGTGCCATTGGTTTCAGGTTCCAGGCCTTGGCCGCCATTGGCGAGGAAGCTCGAAGCCTGCTCGAGGTTGCTCCAAGCCGAGATATCCCAGATTGAATAGCCACGGCCAGCGCGGAAGAGTCTCACTCACACACCCTGGCCCTCGATTGGAGCTGTACGCCTCAACAGCCGATGCAATTGGGAGCACCATCCCTGCTGCAGGCGTAAGAGAATTGGGGTGGGACATTTAGTCCCACCTCGGAATCTCTCAAAGGCACGCGGACACATAAATTGAAAAACTGCCATACGCTGTTTGCCTCAGTTACCACGGGGTGAGGTCCCTCTCACCCGACCCGACCCGACTCGGCCTCGTCCGTGACCACGCTCCGCGGACCTGGCCCGACCCGATTAGACTGACCTGCACTCCTCGCCCACCACGCACGCCGGTGGGCCTGGACCCGGGCCTGACCCGAACCCGATTACCCGATAGCGCTCTGGGAGAGCTTCCGAGGAGTGATTTCAGAGAGAGAGATACGCGGGGGAGGGGGGTAGAGTAGGTTTTTGTCTTGACGAATAAACTCTGAAGTGTGCAGGCCAAAGAAGAAGAAGCAGACCCGCTGAAGAAGAAGGAGCTGCTGCACTGTAGCGAAGGCATTGTTAAGTCGTCTCAGCACCGGGGCAGACGACGGAAGGTCAGCAGCCAAAGAAGAAGAAGACCCGCTGAAGAAGAAGGAAGAGCAACGGCCATCGCGAGAGAAGAAAAAGAGAAGTCAAGGCAGGTGAAGACAAAGAAGAAGAAGGAATGAAGAGAAGCAAGAAGCAAGAAAAGAAGAAGATGATCTGACGAAAAAGAAAGAAAGGAAACAAGAAGAAGAGCACGAGGGGAAAATCTGAAGAAAGCAGAAGAAGAAGAAGAAGAAGAAGAAGAAGAAGAAGAAGAAGAACAGGAAGAACCAAAGACAAAGAGGAAGAAAGAAGAAAAGAAGAAGAAGCCAATTTTTCATCTCTCTCTCTCTCTCTTTATTTTTGTAATAGAACTTGTATATCTCTAGAATACAACTTGCTCCCTGAGTTCGACCTCGGGAACTCTTTCAGTTTTCCGAGTAATAAAAATTTTATATGAAACGTTGGTGACAACCGGCTTTACTACAACGATATAACACAAACCGGTCACGAACCGACGTCTCATCATCAGTATCATTAATGATAACTTGGATTAGGGGGGCGCCGGGATCTTTTCTCTTAAGAGGCAGTCGGCTCTGCACAACTGAGCTGACTGTCTCTGGAAGAATCACCTTTCCTAAATTCTTGGGCTGCCTTTTTGGAGTACATAAATCTTTTAAGAATTTTGCATAGGCAGGGATATACTTAATGGCATCTAGGATAGGGATATTAATTTCTACTTGCCCAAATAAATCCATTAATTCCTTCTCAGTGGGCTCAGATTTTGTTTTTTTCTTTTTTGAAGAGTGGAGGGCTTGTGGAAATGGGGCAGGGTTGCCCTGTTTTGCGTGAATTGGTTCCTGAACAATAGGAGGGGAAGAGTTAATCTGTGTGTCATTAGAGCGGGTTTCTTTAACAGGCAGGGTATTTTGAGTGGTTTTCCCATTCCTCAAGGTAACTGCATTTGCAGTCTGGTTGTTTCTAGGGTGAGGACGGGGAGCCTGGCTGTTATTGAAACCCGGCGGATGCTGAGGTGCTGGATGAATAGGTTGACTGTGATATCCACCTTGGAATTGACTCCTTTGATTGTTTGGGTTGGGCATGGGTTGGGATGGTAAATTCCCAATAGGTCGATGATCAGGAGTAACCTTAACTTGTTGTTGTAAATTGGTAACCATGCGGGTTACTTCTGTCATTTGAGTCTGCATTCCTTGCAGAGTTTTCATGACCTGATTATTAATATCATCCTGGGATGGTCTAGGTTGATACAAAGGTTGCCCATAATTCCCAAAATAGTTTTGTTTGGGAAAAGGAATCGGATTCGGGTTTTTCCAGGAGTGATTCGGGATAGTCCTCCAATTTTGATTGGAAATGTTGGAGGGGTTTCTAAATTGCTCCTGGAGAGCATAAATATTTTCCGAGGTGGAATCAACAATATTTTGGTCAAAATTCCCGGTTAAATCTTGCGGGAAATCATCCGGGAATTGCTGGTCAACAGATGTGGCATCGATATTGTGTAGATTCTCTCTTTGGAGAATGTGTGGGGGGTTAGTGTGTGGAGAGTGGACGTGTGGAGCTTGTTTGTTTGTGAGCTTTTCTTCTATTTTCTTTTGGTGAATTTGCATCTGGTCCAGTCGTTGAGCTAACATATATAAATCATCTTGTGTGACTGGAACAGAGGTGGTTTTGGAGTCAATTTCATGGACTCCATGTCTGGGGTTTTGTGATCTGCCAAAAGTGTCCATTGAAGTCATGTTAAATGAGTTTTCACTCATTTCTTCAAAGAGAAGATAGGCACTTTCGGCGTCTTTGTTAAGAAAATTGCCCCCACATGAGGCATCCACAAATCGTTTTAATTAATCTTCTAATCCATGATAGAAGATCTGCACTAGCTGCCATTGTGGAATTTCATGGTGGGGACAACTTCTTAGAAGTTCCTGAAATCTTTGCCAGGCTTCATGGAGGGGTTCACCAATTTTTTGTTGAAAGGTCGTTATAGATCTTCTTAATGCATTTGTTCGACCGATCGGAAAAATTTTTTTAAGAAAAGCACTTTTTAATTGGGGCCAGGTGGTAATAGGACGCCCAACTGTTCTAAACCAATGTGATGCTTTGCCTTTGAGAGAGAGAGGAAAGAGTCTCATTAACCACATGTCTTCCTGCACATGGCGGGAACGAGTGGTTTGAGCGAGGACAGTTAATTCCTCGAGATGACAAAAAGGGTCCTCTCTGGGAAGACCATGAAAATGCTTGATAAGGTTTAGAATAGCGGGTTTGATTTCAAAATCCCCTTGTGGTATGACCACCCCTGGTCTTTCCTCATAATTGGAAGGATCATAGAAATCCTTAAGAGGAACGACAGGCCGTTGGCGAGGTGGTGGATTTTGTCCTTGATTAGCTAGGTTCGTGACAGTCCTAGCTAGATCTTCTTGATTTTGTTGTAGCCGAGCCAAATGGTCGACCATTAATGCAAAGGGATTTGTATTATGGGTTATAATTGGAGGGCCACCTGGCCCTGCTGATATTTCTGGTTGCTCCAAGTTAGGAAGGTGAGGGAGGGTGGAGTCAGCTTGTGGGTCAGCTGACGGGTTAGAAGTGGAAGCAGAATTTTTTTGACAGCTTCCTGGGTTTTCCATTTTTCTAGAAGATGAGGGGGAAGAAAACAATGATTTCTTGCTACGGGGGGCGAAATCAGATGGTCCCTCAAGGTGTGGCTTTTGGGACCGTCGCCCGTGCATGCACTACTTGGAAGAAATGGAGGGGAGGAGAAGAGATAGAGATGAGAGAAAGTGTGCAATCAAACAAACAAACTAGACCTAACTTAAATGTGACTCCCTAATAATAACCTAAGACTTGGTCTATATAGGAAATAAGTAGTCAATAGTGAATACCCGTTTTATCAACAAATCTAGCCAGGTTGCTTAAGGGGAGGTTTGGGCCCAAACGTTTCCCAGGGAAAACCCCAGGTGCTTGTACAAACCCGCGCCTGGTCGTTTGACACGGCCCCTCAGCCTGAACACCAGATACAGATGACAGAATTGGTACTAACTAAAGAAAACTTAAGACCTAAATAGCAAGCCTAAGTTGATAAAGCCTTAGGGGTCAAGTTGCTACAAATTTTAATTAGGTCTAGGATTCTATAGTGCACACGGAATGTGGAGGGCATTTATTGGGTTGTTGCCCTGTTATTTGATTTTTTTGTGTGTGTGTAGGAATTGGAGAGTGGCTCTAATGAAAATCAAGTTGTCACACAAATTTTTTTATATTTTTGTCTTTTAGGATGTGATTTAATTAAATGAATTTTAGGGTTTTTCTCTTTAAGTTTTCAAACAAGTTTGAAAGTTCACAATCAAAGGAAAGACAAGTTGTATGTGTGATTGTATATTTCCTTTTAATTGAGTCTCTAACGAGAAAGAAGAAACCCTAAACCAATTATCCCTGAGACAGAAATTTAACTACCAATGAATTATTTTTAGCTTTCAGAATTAAGTAGTGGTCCAAAAAAGTCAAACAACACCACTACTTTGAAGAAAATCAAACAAGGATTCCAGAAAAGATTTTTGTAAGATTTTAGAAATTTGTTTGATAATAGTTTTGAATTTTTAATTGTACTGGTGTCAAAGTCCAGAAATAATACCCGTGGGTATTATAGACTTTTCAGTATTACCACCGACCTCAGAAAATTTTTATGATTTTATACGATATATAAAATTTCACAGGGATTCCAACAAGATAAATTTCACAAAAGTTGGATGAGTATAAAAATTCTGAAAATTCGTGGACAGTAGCAAAACAGGAAGATTAGAGGGTGTGACCCCTCTGTAATCCACGAATTTTTAAAAATTAAATACAAATCCAATTGATCTGAAATTTGGAACAGATGTTCCAAACTTAATTGCGAATCACTCTATGAAATTTTATGATTTTAGGAGGCCTGTGGTGTTAGGAATCGATTTTTCAAGTCTGGACAGAAATCTAGACCCGAAAAATAGAACACCAATACTTGCAATGGAATGGTGCTAAAGAAGCATACAAGCAAACAATGATTTTAAAATGCACCACTGCACTTAATTTAAGTGTTTAGGGTCCTGAAAGCCAAGTTTAATATATTTTTGGTAGTTTTAATTAATTATGTGACTAGAAAGAGGAACCAACCTGAATTTTCGCGGGAAGAAAAGGATCTTTAAGCTCTCGCTTCCAGATTCCCGCTTTCCCGCTGTAGTTCCTGCACACACAAAAGAAAGAAAGAGAAGGGGATGAGATCCACTTCAAGCAAGAGAAAATGAGTTAATGCAAAGCCGTGCCTCCCCGACAGCGGCGCCAAAAAGTGATTGCGATTTCACGCGGTTTGTTAAAATACGTCGTTGTAACGCGTAAAACCGATCAACTCTTAAATTTATAATCCTAGATAGAGGAGTATCTAGGGTCGTCCAAGGAGGCAAAAATTGCAATAATGATTCTCTTGCTTGGAATACAATCTCAACTTTCTTTTCAATATTTTTCAATATGTAATTTTTTTGTATTTTGAAAAGACGAGGGCAAACGGCTGATTGTAGCGAAAAGAACTAACACCTACAAATGATTAAAAATCTAAAAGATAGAAATATCTTCTTCCTAAGCTCACTCTAGGCAAGTGTAGGTCTAGGGTAATTAGGAAGAAGAGGTGAAATGAGTGCTAGAACCAAAACAAACAACTGCAATAAAAAGCTTAAAAGAAGGCAATTTTTGATTGAGTAGAATGAGTGTTCTTTTCAAGGACAAGTAGAGGAAAGCTTCTACTAGAATTGAACAAATTAAAAGCAAGAAAAGAAACAAAATCCTCTTGTAACAATGGTGAAGAAGGTTGTCTTCTTGCTCCAAGCCTAGCTGCTCCTTGGCTTGAAAAGAGGGCCTCCTTCTTCTCCTTCCTTGAGAGCTCCTCCAAGGTGGAAGCTACCACCTTTAATGCTCTCTCCAAAGGGGTGGGCGTGCACCACCCTTAAAACTCCTCCAGGGTGGCGTGACCACCTTCAAGATCTCCTCCAAGATCTTGCTTGCCTGGCTTCTCCTTTGGCTGGCGTGACCCAAGAGAGAAGGGAAGAGGGGAAGGCACCAAGGGGACAGAATATCCCCTTAGTCTTCTTCTTCTTCTTCTCTCTTAGACGTGGGATTCTTGGTGGAATATGAGAGTGAAATGGCTAGCCAAGGATGGCTTGAATGGTGGTGGGTAGTGGTCTTTTTATAGGGTAGGATGGGGGGTTAAGGTGCCCCTTGAAATGGAGGGCTAGGATGGAAGAATGGAGGTGGTTGGTGATCCTAAGGCTAAGGAGAGTTGGCGCCAACCCAAGAGGTGTTAAAGGGGGTAGTTATGGTGGTGTTGGTGTCTTTTGGTGGTGGAGAGACACCACCATGTTGGCGCCAACATGGGGTCTTCTGGAAGAGGGGTTAGGTGGATGGTGGAGATGGGTTCAAGGGAGATTGTGTGGTGGAGATGAGGGGAGATTTTGGAGGGAAAAGTGGCGCCATTAAGGGGTGGTTATGGGTAGTCTTTGGCTCCACTTTTAGGTGTCTTTTGGAGGTGGTGGGTAGGTTAGGTTGGTGCCAAGTAGGTTAGCTTATGTGGAGCTTAGCTGGAGCTAGTTGGGTGGAGTTGGTAGGTGGGATTTTGGGGTGGTACAAGCCAAGGAAGTTGGAGCATAGCTAAGCTAAGCTAAGCTAAGCTAAGCTAGCTTAGCTAATGGAGGAGTAGAGGAGAAGGTGTTGGAGCTAGGGTTTGGAGGAGGGAGCTGAGGAGAAGAAGTCTGGAGCTGGAGCTGGCTACTGCTGAAGAGGCTGGCATGGGGCTACTCTAGCTGGCTTAGCTTGCTAGTTCTTTGCTAGTTGCTAAGCCAAGCTAAAGTGAGCTAGCTTCTACCAAAATGAGCTAAGGTGAGCTAGGTCTGGTGCTATCGGGGAGAATCAAGCAGGTTGAGGCAGCTAAGGTAGCTTAGCTCAACTGAGATGAGCTAAGCTGAATCCCCGGGAGCTGGACTTGAGCTTCCTGAGCTGAGATGAATTCTTCTTCAGCTGGCTGGAGTTGAGGGGAGCTGGATGTAGCTGGATCTGAGCTGGGGTGAACTCCTGTCAACTCAGCTGAGCTAGCTAGAGCTCCCTGTGAACTAGTGGGAGCTGAGGTGAGCTAGACTCAGCTAAGTTGAGCTGGATCTGAGCTCACTTGAGCTAGGGTGAGCTAAGGTAAACTCTCTTGAGCTGCCATCCAGCTGAGATTAGCTGAATGGAGCTGGGATGAGCTAACCCTAGTTCAAGTAAGCTAGGTTCCAGCTATGGTGAGCTGGATCAAGCTGGGTTCCAACTAGTCTGGGCTTCTCCTTCACCAATTGCCTTCTTGAGTGCTAGGTTTTTAGGGATCTGTGAATCTGTACATCCCTAACACTCACAAAAACACATTAAAACAATAAAAAAAATGCAATGCATGCCTATCCTAATTTATGCCTAAATGCAGCCCAAAAACCCGTTTGCGGAGTAAAATCCTAAGAGCTAGGTTAGTTTTAAAGCATAAAAATGATGATAAACTGGTGTTTATCAGAACTCAAACCAATGATCTGCTTCAGACTTTTACTAAATCCAAACAAGGAAGCTTTTCAATTTTTTTAGTTGTTTTTAAGTGTTGGCTTGTGTGTGAAAATTGACACAAGAAGTTTCTTGAGACCCGCAAGTTTTTGAATCAAAACTAAGTCAAATACTTTCCATATTACAAAATAGGATCAAGTCACCTGAACTATCATGAGTTCAGGTGGAATTTTAGAGAAGGATATCCGATCTAGTCTAAAATAGACCCTGGAATTCTAATGATCAGATCCATATCCTCATCCTTAGTTTGTTAAAGATTAAATCCCATTGTACCAGAAGTGAATTTTACGACCTTAGTCCTGATTTCAAAATTTTTCCTCAAAAAGTTTTCAACATTTTTATTTTTTTGGGTATGCAAGCAGGAAATAAATTAAAGAAAATTGCATGTTTTTAGGTTTTGAACATCCTGAATCGATCATAAAAATTTAAAAACACCCCCCCATCCTTAAGATATGCCATGTCCTCATGCATTAGGAGGGAAAAGGGATCACCTTAGTGATGACGGTCGGGTTTAGGATGATCAAAACCTGGAAAAAGAAGAAAAAAGGAAAGCAAGAAAATGATGGGTTACCTCCCATCCAGTGCTATCTTTTACGCCATTCAGCTGGGCGTGATGTGTACTAGTGATCAAGGGTGGTTGGCTCAGTAAAATTAAAAGATTCAGATGGAATTTTAGGCGTATGGTCAAAATAGGGCTTTAAACGCTGGCCATTGACTTGAAATATCGAATTAGTTTGTGGATCAAAAAGGTCAACAGCGCCGTATGGATATGTTTTATGGACAATAAAGGGGCCGGTCCATTTAGATTTTAATTTGCCAGGAAAAAGACGTAATCTCGCATCGAAAAGCCAAACACGTTGATTAACGTCAAAGTGTTTCCGAACAATATATTTATCGTGAAATTTCTTTGTTCGGTCTTTATAAATCCTCGCATTTTCATAGGAAAAATTACGTAATTCTTCCAATTCAGTTAATTGTAATTTTCTATGGTTACCGGCATCAGATAAATCCATATTAAGTTGTTTTATTGCCCAAAAAGCCCTATGTTCTAATTCTACCGGGAGATGGCATGCCTTCCTGAAAATCAGACGGAAGGGAGACATGCCAAGCGGAGTTTTAAAAGCGGTACGGTAGGCCCATAAAGCGTCGTCCAATTTGGTGGACCAGTCTTTACGGTCGGACCTAACCGTTTTTTGTAGAATATTTTTAATTTCCCGGTTAGAAACTTCAGCCTGGCCATTAGCTTGGGGGTGATATGGTGTGGAAATTTTATGATTAACCCCGTATTTAGAAAGGAGGTGACGGAATTGTGAGTGGGTGAAATGTGAGCCTCCGTCACTGATAATGGCTTTTGGTATGCCGAATCTTGAGAAAATATTTTTCTTAAGAAATTCGACAACCACACGGTGATCACTAGTGCGGGTGGGTATTGCTTCTATGCATTTAGAAACATAGTCTACTGCGACTAATATATACAAATACCCACCAGAGTTGATGAACGGTCCCATGAAGTCGATGCCCCAAACATCGAAAATTTCAACCTCTAAAATAGGATTAAGGGGCATCATATCCTTTCGAGTCATGTTGCCGATGCTCTGGCAACGCACACAGGACCGAACAAAGTCATGAGCATCTTTGTGCAAGCTGGGCCAATAAAATCCTGCATTAAGGATTTTAGCTGCAGTTTTCTTGCCCGAAAAATGTCCGCCACAGGCCATTGAGTGACAATGTGTTAAGATATCATGGATTTCAGAATCAGGGACACATCGTCGAATAACCTGATCGGCACAAATGCGGAAAAGGTCGGGCTCCTCCCAAAAATAATATTTAATATCATCAAAGAACTTATCCCGTTTTGTTTTTGGCCAATCAGCGGGGATTTGTTCTGTTGCTAAGTAGTTTGCAATGGGTGCAAACCAAGGGAGGGTTGTAGCAGCTAAAATACTTTCATCAGGGAACTGATCTGGTGGGGTCATTATGTCATTTGTCATAAGACGAGAGAGATGATCGGCCACTACATTGTGCAATCCCGCCTTATCCTTGATTTGCAGGTCAAATTCCTGGAGCAGTAGAATCCAACGGATAAGGCGGGGTTTCGCATCTTTCTTAGTCAGCAAATATTTAATTGCTGAGTGGTCTGTATAAACAGTGACATGTGACCCCAACATATAAGATCTAAATTTTTCCAAGGCAAATACAATGGCAAGAAGTTCCTTTTCAGTAACCGTGTAATTCCGTTGTGCGTCATCAAGGGTTTTGCTGGCATAATAGATCACAACGGGTTTCTTGCCAATTCTTTGCCCTAGAACGGCCCCTACAGCAAAATCTGAGGCATCTGTCATTAATTCAAAGGGACTATTCCAGTCAGGTCCCTGCAATATTGGTGCCTCAGTAACCTCTTTCTTCAACCTCAAAAAACTCTCCAGGCACTTATTATTAAAATCAAATGGCTGGTCTTTAGTAAGAAGCTGACTTAAAGGCTTGGAGATTTGGGAAAAGTTTTGTATGAATCGACGATAGAAACCCACATGACCCAAAAAGGATCTGATTTGTTTGACAGTAGTGGGCGGTGGGAGCTTAGATATAGCATCTATTTTTGCTTTATCTACCGCAATTCCTTGTTTAGAAATAACATGGCCCAAGACAATACCTTCTTGGACCATGAAATGGCTTTTTTCCCAGCTGAGGACCAGGTTAACTTCTATGCACTTTTGGAGGGTTCTTTCAAGATTTTTGAGGCAATGATCAAAAGAATCTCCAAAAATAGAGAAGTCATCCATAAAAACTTCAAAACATTCACCTACCAGGTCTGAAAAAATTGCAAGCATGCACCTTTGAAAAGTCGCAGGTGCATTGCAAAGACCGAAGGGCATTCTTCGGAAAGCAAAGGTTCCGAAGGGGCAGGTGAAAGTTGTTTTATCCTGGTCCTCAGGACGAACCGCTACATGATTATAGCCAGAATAACCATCCAAAAAATAGTAAAATTCCCGTCCGGCTAACCGCTCCAAGATTTGATCAATAAAAGGGAGTGGGAAATGATCCTTCTTAGTGGCGGTGTTTAATTTTCGATAATCTATACACACGCGCCAAGAAGAAGCGGTTCGAGTGGCTATATTTTCCCCCTTTTCATTGGTGACAACTGTTAGTCCAGCCTTTTTGGGGACAACTTGAGTTGGACTAACCCAGGAGCTGTCAGAAATGGGGTAGATGATATCAGCATCCAGCCACTTAATAATCTCCTTTTTTACCACCTCCTGCATACTAGGATTCAAGCGCCTTTGTGGTTGGCGGGAGGGGCGAGAATCGTCCTCTAAAAATATACGGTGCGTACAATAGGACGGATGAATGCCTTTAAGATCAGAAAGGGTCCAGCCAATAGCTTTTCGATATTTACTCAAAACCTGGAGAAGTTTGTGCTCTTGTGCCCCGGTGAGTCCAGAATTTATAATCAGGGGCAGGGTCTGATTTGGACCCAGGAAAACATATTTAAGTGAATCGGGCAAAGGTTTTAATTCCAACTGTTGGCCCGGTTCCGAAAGAGTTTCTGCTTTGTGGGTTAGAGGTGAGGTGAGAGTGAAAGGGTCAGCTGGAATGTTAGCTGGTTGTGTAGTTGAGGTGGAAGGGTGAGAAAAAGTGGATTGTTCAGGAACCGTATTTACAGCAAAACAGGAACCTAATTGGGAAATCTGCAATGTTTCCTCCACAATGTTTTCTATTTCTGAATCCGAATCATCAAAGAAATCTGGTTCCTGGAATCGCCTAGAGGCTTGAAAAATGTCTAGGGTTACAGATTCACCGCCACACATGATCTTCATCTTTCCAGAATCACAATCAATATTGGCGCGGGCGGTGGCTAAGAATGGTCTTCCAAGAATAATGGGGGCAAACTTAAGTGCTTCAGGTACCTCTATGTCCAGGACTAAAATGTCTACTGCGAATAGACAATCTTTGACCCGGACAAGAACATCTTCAACAATTCCCCTTGGTTTAATCGTAGATCGGTCGGCTAATTGGAGAGTAACCTCAACAGGTTTCAATTCACAGATCTTAAATTCCTCAAAAATAATTGTGGGGATAAGATTAATTGAGGCACCAAGATCCAACAGAGCGCGATCAAATGAGGTATCATTAATGATAACTTGGATTAGGGGGGCGCCAGGATCTTTTCTCTTAAGAGGCAGTCGGCTCTGCACAACTGGGCTGACTGTCTCTGGAAGAATCACCTTTCCTAAATTCTTGGGCTGCCTTTTTGGAGTACATAAATCTTTTAAGAATTTTGCATAGGCAGGGATATACTTAATGGCATCTAGGATAGGGATATTAATTTCTACTTGCCCAAATAAATCCATTAATTCCTTCTCAGTGGGCTCAAATTTTGTTTTTTTCTTTTTTGAAGAGTGGAGGGCTTGTGGAAATGGGGCAGGGTTGCCCTGTTTTGCGTGAATTGGTTCCTGAACAATAGGAGGGGAAGAGTTAATCTGTGTGTCATTAGAGCGGGTTTCTTTAACAGGCAGGGTATTTTGAGTGGTTTTCCCATTCCTCAAGGTAACTGCATTTGCAGTCTGGTTGTTTCTAGGGTGAGGACGGGGAGCCTGGCTGTTATTGAAACCCGGCGGATGCTGAGGTGCTGGATGAATAGGTTGACTGTGATATCCACCTTGGAATTGACTCCTTTGATTGTTTGGGTTGGGCATGGGTTGGGATGGTAAATTCCCAATAGGTCGATGATCAGGAGTAACCTTAACTTGTTGTTGTAAATTGGTAACCATGCGGGTTACTTCTGTCATTTGAGTCTGCATTCCTTGCAGAGTTTTCATGACCTGATTATTAATATCATCCTGGGATGGTCTAGGTTGATACAAAGGTTGCCCATAATTCCCAAAATAGTTTTGTTTGGGAAAAGGAATCGGATTCGGGTTTTTCCAGGAGTGATTCGGGTTAGTCCTCCAATTTTGATTGGAAATGTTGGAGGGGTTTCTAAATTGCTCCTGGAGAGCATAAATATTTTCCGAGGTGGAATCAACAATATTTTGGTCAAAATTCCCGGTTAAATCTTGCGGGAAATCAGCCGGGAATTGCTGGTCAACAGATGTGGCATCGATATTGTGTAGATTCTCTCTTTGGAGAATGTGTAGGGGGTTAGTGTGTGGAGAGTGGACGTGTGGAGCTTGTTTGTTTGTGAGCTTTTCTTCTATTTTCTTTTGGTGAATTTGCATCTGGTCCAGTCGTTGAGCTAACATATATAAATCATCTTGTGTGACTGGAACAGAGGTGGTTTTGGAGTCAATTTCATGGACTCCATGTCTGGGGTTTTGTGATCTACCAAAAGTGTCCATTGAAGTCATGTTAAATGGGTTTTCACTCATTTCTTCAAAGAGAAGATAGGCACTTTCGGCGTCTTTGTTAAGAAAATTGCCCCCACATGAGGCATCCACAAATCGTTTTAATTGATCTTCTAATCCATGATAGAAGATCTGCAGTAGCTGCCATTGTGGAATTTCATGGTGGGGACAACTTCTTAGAAGTTCCTGAAATCTTTCCCAGGCTTCATGGAGGGGTTCACCAATTTTTTGTTGAAAGGTCGTTATAGATCTTTTTAATGCATTTGTTCGACCGATCGGAAAATTTTTTTTAAGAAAAGCACTTTTTAATTGGGGCCAGGTGGTAATAGGACGCCCAACTGTTCTAAACCAATGTGATGCTTTGTCTTTGAGAGAGAGAGGAAAGAGTCTCATTAACCACATGTCTTCCTGCACATGGCGGGAACGAGTGGTTTGAGCGAGGACAGTTAATTGCTCGAGATGACAAAAAGGGTCCTCTCTTGGAAGACCATGAAAATGCTTGATAAGGTTTAGAATAGCGGGTTTGATTTCAAAATCCCCTTGTGGTATGACCACCCCTGGTCTTTCCTCATAATTGGAAGGATCATAGAAATCCTTAAGAGGAACGACAGGCTGTTGGCGAGGTGGTGGATTTTGTCCTTGATTAGCTAGGTTCGTGACAGTCCTAGCTAGATCTTCTTGATTTTGTTGTAGCCGAGCCAAATGGTCGACCATTAATGCAAAGGGATTTGTATTATGGGTTATAATTGGAGGGCCACCTGGCCCTGCTGATATTTCTGGTTGCTCCAAGTTAGGAAGGTGAGGGAGGGTGGAGTCAGCTTGTGGGTCGGCTGACGGGTTAGAAGTGGAAGCAGAATTTTTTTGACGGCTTCCTGGGTTTTAAATTTTTCTAGAAGACGAGGGGGAAGAAAACAATGATTTCTTGCTACTGGGGGCGAAATCAGATGGTCCCTCAAGGTGTGGCTTTTGGGACCGTCGCCCGTGCATGCACTACTTGGAAGAAATGGAGGGGAGGAGAAGAGATAGAGATGAGAGAAAGTGTGCAATCAAACAAACAAACTAGACCTAACTTAAATGTGACTCCCTAATAATAACCTAAGACTTGGTCTATATAGGAAATAAGTAGTCAGTAGTGAATACCCGTTCTATCAACAAATCTAGCCAAGTTGCTTAAGGGGAGGTTTGGGCCCAAACGTTTCCCAGGGAAAACCCCAGGTGCTTGTACAAACCCGCGCCTGGTCGTTTGACACGGCCCCTCAGCCTGAACACCAAATACAGATGACAGAATTGCTACTAACTAAAGAAAACTTAAGACCTAAATAGCAAGCCTAAGTTGATAAAGCCTTAGGGGTCAAGTTGTTACAAATTTTAATTAGGTCTAGGATTCTATAGTGCACACGGAATGTGGAGGGTGTTTATTGGGTTGTTGCCCTGTTATTTGATTTTTTGTGTGTGTGCAGGAATTGGAGAGTGGCTCCAATGAAAATCAAGTTGTCACACAATTTTTTTATATTTTTGTCTTTTAGGATGTGATTTAATTAAATGAATTTTAGGGTTTTTCTCTTTAAGTTTTCAAACAAGTTTGAAAGTTCACAATCAAAGGAAAGACAAGTTGTATGTGTGATTGTATATTTCCTTTTAATTGAGTCTCTAAAGAGAAAGAAGAAACCCTAAACCAATTATCCCTGAGACAGAAATTTAACTACCAATGAATTATTTTTTGCTTTCAGAATTAAGTAGTGGTCCAAACAAGTAAAATAACACCACTACTTTGAAGAAAATAAAACAAGGATTCCAGAAAAGATTTTTGTAAGATTTTAGGAATTTGTTTGATAATAGTTTTGAATTTTTAATTGTACTGGTGTCAAAGTCCAGAAATAATACCCGTGGGTATTATAGACTTTTCAGTATTACCACCGACCTCAGAAAATTTTTATGATTTTTTATGATATGTAAAATTTCACAGGGATTCCAACAAGATAAATTTCACAACAATTGGATGAGTATAAAAATTCTGAAAATTCGCAGACAGTAGTAAAAAAGGAAGATTGGAGGGTGTGACCCCTCTGTAATCCACGAATTTTTAAAAATTAAATACAAATCCAATTGATCTGAAATTCGGAACAGATGTTCCAAAATTAATTGGGAATCACTCTATGAAATTTTATGATTTTAGGAGGCCTGTGGTGTTAGGAATCGATTTTTAAAGTCTGGACAGAAATCCAGACCCGAAAAATAGAACACCAATACTTGCAATGGAATGGTGCTAAAGAAGCATACAAGCAAACAATGATTTTAAAATGCACCACTCCACTTAATTTAAGTGTTTAGGGTCCTGAAAGCCAAGTTTAATATATTTTTGGTAGTTTTAATTAATTATGTGACTAGAAAGAGGAACCAACCTGAATTTTCGCAGGAAGAAAAGGATCTTTAAGCTCTCGCTTCCAGATTCCCGCTTTCCCGCTGTAGTTCCTGCACACACAAAAGAAAGAAAGAGAAGGGGATGAGATCCACTTCAAGCAAGAGAAAATGAGTTAATGCAAAGCCGTGCCTCCCCGGCAGCGGCGCCAAAAAGTGACAGCGAAATACGCGTGATTTGTAAAAGCGGGTTTTTAATGTCGTTGTAACCCGCGAATCCGCTTACGCTTTTAAAATTTATATCCTAGATAGGGGAGCATCTAGGGTCGTCCAAGGAGGCAATATGGTTGCAAAATTGATTCTCTTGCTTGGAATACAATCTCAACTTTCTTTTTAATATTTTTCAATATGTAATTTTTTTGTATTTTGAAAAGACGAGGGCAAACGGCAGATTGTAGCGAAAAGAACTAACACCTACAAATGATTAAAAATCTAAAAGATAGAAATATCTTCTTCGTAAGCTCACTCTAGGCAAGTGTAGGCCTAGGGTAATTAGGAAGAAGAGGTGAAATAAGTGCTAGAACCAAAACAAACAACTGCAATAAAAAGCTTAAAAGAAGGCAATTTTTGATTGAGTAGAATGAGTGTTCTTTTCAAGGACAAGTAGAGGAAAGCTTCTACTAGAATTGCACAATTTAAAAGCAAGAAAAGAAACACAAATCCTCTTGTAACAATGGTGAAGAAGGTTGTCTTCTTGCTCCAAGCCTAGCTGCTCCTTGGCTTGAAAAGAGGGCCTCCTTCTTCTCCTTCCTTGAGAGTTCCTCCAAGGTGGAAGCTACCACCTTTAATGCTCTCTCCAAAGGGGTGGGCATGCACCACCCTTAAAACTCCTCCAAGGTGGCGTGACCACCTTCAAGATCTCCTCCAAGATCTTCCTTGCCTGGCTTCTCCTTTGGCTGGCGTGACCCAAGAGAGAAGGGAAGAGGGGAAGGCACCAAGAGGACAGAATATCCCCTTAATCTTCTTCTTCTTCTTCTCTCTTGGACGTGGGATTCTTGGTGGAATATGAGAGTGAAATGGCTAGCCAAGGATGGCTTGAATGGTGGTGGGTAGTGGTCTTTTTATAGGGTAGGATGGGGGGTTAAGGTGCCCCTTGAAATGGAGGGCTAGGATGGAAGAATGGAGGTGGTTGGTGATCCTATGGCTAAGGAGAGTTGGCGCCAACCCAAGAGGTGTTAAAGGGGGTAGTTATGGTGGTGTTGGTGTCTTTTGGTGGTGGAGAGACACCACCATGTTGGCGCCAACATGGGGTCTTCTAGAAGGGGGGTTAGGTGGATGGTGGAGATGGGTTCAAGGGAGATTGTGTGGTGGAGATGAGGGGAGATTTTGGAGGGAAAAGTGGCGCCATTAAGGGGTGGTTATGGGTAGTCTTTGGCGCCACTTTTAGGTGTCTTTTGGAGGTGGTGGGTAGGTTAGGTTGGTGCCAAGTAGGTTAGCTTATGTGGAGCTTAGGTGGAGCTAGTTGGGTGGAGTTGGTAGGTGGGTTTTTGGGGTGGTACAAGCCAAGGAAGTTGGAGCATAGCTAAGCTAAGCTAAGCTAGCTTAGCTAATGGAGGAGTAAAGGAGAAGGTGTTGGAGCTAGGGTTTGGAGGAGGGAGCTGAGGAGAAGAAGTCTGGAGCTGGAGCTGGAGCTGGCTGCTGCTGAAGAGGCTGGCATGGGGCTACTCTAGCTGGCTTAGCTTGCTAGTTCTTTGCTAGTTGCTAAGCCAAGATAAAGTGAGCTAGCTTCTACCAAAATGAGCTAAGGTGAGCTAGGTCTGGTGCTATCGGGGAGAATCAAGCTGGTTGAGGCAGCTAAGGTAGCTTAGCTCAACTGAGATGAGCTAAGCTGAATCCCCGGGAGCTGGACTTGAGCTTCCTGAGCTGAGATGAATTCTTCTTCAGCTGGCTGGAGTTGAGGGGAGCTGGATGTAGCTGGATCTGAGCTGGGGTGAACTCCTGTCAACTCAGCTGAGCTAGCTAGAGCTCCCTGTGAACTAGTGGGAGCTGAGGTGAGCTAGACTCAGCTAAGTTGAGCTGGATCTGAGCTGACTTGAGCTAGGGTGAGCTAAGGTGAACTCTCTTGAGCTGCCATCCAGCTGAGATTAGCTGAATGGAGCTGGGATGAGCTAACCCTAGTTCAAGTAAGCTAGGTTCCAGCTATGGTGAGCTGGATCAAGCTGGGTTCCAACTAGTCTGGGCTTCTCCTTCACCAATTGCCTTCTTGAGTGCTAGGTTTTTAGGGATCTGTGAATCTGTACATCCCTAACACTCACAAAAACACATTAAAACAATAATAAAAAATGCAATGCATGCCTATCCTAATTTATGCCTAAATGCAGCCCAAAAACCCGTTTGCGGAGTAAAATCCTAAGAGCTAGGTTAGTTTTAAATCATAAAAATGATGATAAACTGGTGTTTATCAAGGCCAAATTCTACCTCTGGGATAGTCCATTGCTCTTCGACATTGGAGTTGATCAGATTATTAGATGATGCATCCCAGATTCTGAGATCCCTAGTGTGTTATCTTTTTGCCACAGCGACGCTTGTGGTGGTCATTTCTTGGGACGGAAAATCGCTGCAAAAATTTTGCAGTTGGGATTTTTTTGGCCAACTATCTTTAGAGATACACATGAGTACGCCTAGTGCTATAAACGATGCCAGTCGATCGGTTCTATGACTAGGAGAGACATGATGCCTCTCTAACCCATCTTGGTTGTAGAAGTGTTCGATGTTTGGGGCATCGATTTTATGGGCCCTTTTCGAAATTTGCATGGCTTCGAGTACCTATTGCTCGCTGTTGACTATGTCTTGAAGTGGGTCAAAGAAATCCAGGCAAGACGAGTTGATCATAAGACCGTCATTTCTTATGTACCAAAATACATCTTTGCAAGATTCGAAGTACCTCGAGCTCTGATTAGCGATAGGGGAAGCCACTTCATCCACTCCCATTTTAGGTCATTATTAAAGAAATATGGGGTGCATCACCGTATAGCCACCCCGTATCATCCGCAAACCAATGGCAGGCTGAAGTTTCTAACCATCAAGTCAAGCTGATTCTCTAGAAGATGGTTAGACCAGACTGGAAGGACTGGTCCGATAAATTAGTTGATGCACTCTGGGCATATCAGATCGCCTACAAGGCCCCACTCGGAATGTCGCCATATCACATGGTATATGATAACGCCAGTCACCTTCCTATTGAGCTGGAACACCACGCCTTTTCAGCAATGCGAAAATGTAACCTTGACCTCGATGTGAGAGGTCATGAAAGGAAGCTCCAACTTAACAAATTAGAAGAAATCCAATGGGAGGCCTATGAGAATGTATCGATATACAAGGATATGACCAAGGTCTTTCACAATCGCCACATTCGGAGGAAAGAATTCATGCCCAACTAGCAGGTCTGGTTGTTTGATTAATAGCTGAAACTCTTTGCAAGGATACTCAAGTCTAGGTGGACTGGCCCATATATTGTTATCCAACCATTTCCCAATGGAGCGGTCCAAATCGTGGACCCAACATCTGGGCATGTCTCTACGATCAATGGCCAGCACCTCAAGCCATTAATGGCCCAGGAACCTCCTCTAACTGACGAAGTCATTCATCTTATCGAGGACGTGTGATCGAGTTTTCACCCAGCTGGAGGTGTTAAACTCAGCATCTACCTGCATTCTTCATCACCCTATACATACTTGCTTTATACATAGCATATTTTATTCTTTTAGCATATTTCCTTTTCACATATTACATACTATTAGGTTGACCACTGCTGAACGTTAAAATTCAAGAGCAATTCTAAATGATCTCTACCCACTTACTCCCTATCATGCTTTATTTATTTTATACTCATGCATGAGGACATATAAGAGCTTAGTCATGCCAACACTTAGAAAACCTTGAAGCAGCATGTCAAATGTACTTTAGGATCCTAAATATAAGAACAATTGACTCCACATCCAATGCTAGGATTGGACCTAGAAATCGTTCGCAACAGCCACTTCCAACTCACCCGCTCACCTTTTTGTTCTAAATTTAGTACCAAGCTGAATGTTACCCGAAAAGGGAATTATGAGGTACAAATGAAAGAGGTTACTTATTTATAGCATATATACATAATGCATTCATGAATAAGAATATTTTTATCAAAAGAATGCATTAGGGATTTTATCCTCTAGTTGATTCCTATGATCTGGAATCCAGTACAATTTTCACACTCACACATAGATTTTGCAATGGATTTACGATGAAGACTGATCAACATCTTTAGTCTATCGAGAAGAAACAATGCTTCTTTTCCTGAACCCCTGGACAGTGTTTTGGGAGTCAGGCAAATTTTCTTCTACAAATCCACCAAATAGTGTGAGATGAGAGTAGAAAGTGTTGGTGCTCTAAGATTACTGCAACGAATCTGGAATTCTGAATAATTAGGTGATGATACTCAGAGAATAGGCATGGTTTCTGCTCTCGGCTTTTGCGTAAACATTTTGTGTGAAAAATTGAGAGCCACCAAATAAGGCAAATATGTAGAGATCGAGTTCTCATAAAACTAGGATAAGGTGGATGGTTACGACCATTCTTTACGGAATCCTCGGTTGAAGGAGAGTATTGATGTCAAGGTTAGAAATACGCCATCCTATTCATCTCTTCCCGGTGCCGAGAGTAGGCACTTCAACCAAATAAGCCACCTGATATCTCTTGAGTACCACCAATCCCTAATAATGCCTCTTGAATAAAAGTCATGTATGTCATGTGCTGTATTGCGTCATGTTGATATAAATATATAGATATAGAAAAAAATTAGATAAAAAAATTATAAGAAAAAAAGAAGAGAAAAAAGAGAAAAAAATATAGAAAAAAAAGAGTATAAATATTTTAGTGCTTATTTTATTTGCATTGAGGCAATACCACCAAATAAAGTTGAGATCCACCAGATTTGGTCTTAACCCAGTTTTTCTATGTTTCTAATCACCCAAATACTAGTTGAGGAATTCCAACTTAGTGTTAGGGTTATTGGAACTTGATTAAAGTGTTAGGGTCATGTGAGACCACCAAATAGGGAATATATGTATAAATCTGGTGAGATAGTGAGCTCTAAGAAAAAAAGAAGGAAAAAAAAGAGAGAGAAAAGAGAAAGATAGAAAGGAACCAACAGAGAGCATAGTTTTTCTCATCTTTCTCTGAGTTAAGTTACTTAATAATTTGGGAATCTAGATTTTGTACTACTAATCTCTATGTAGCACCAAATGATAGTGAACCACCAAATAACAACCATTTTCTTCTAACATTTTCTACCTAAGCTTAAAGCTGAGGTGGAATTTATAAAATATCTCGAATACCTCGAGGGAAGAAGTTTTCCTATTCAGCTAGAATTTTACTAGGGGTCAAGTATAGACTTTAGAGGTAAATCAGGTCTTTCACTCTAATCCGTTGCAAAAGCTACATAGCTGCACTTTCATGATTATCTGGATTTCTAAATTTTAGGATGAACACGAAAAGGAAAAGAACTTTTGGGCATATACTTGGTAAAAATAATCAATCCTCTAGGGGCCCTCCTATGAACAACTTAGTTTTGCATTTGCTAGGGATTAGTAAGATTTAGGCTTGAGGGTATGATTGAGCAACAATTATAGGTCGTAATTGACCTAAATTATGCTAGAACTTAGCATAAGCTTGTGTAATTAATGCATGCATAAGCATTATTTGCATTTTTACTACTTTCCCTTAGCTATGCATGAAATAATGATATAATGTACTAATTAAGTGCATTATATATATAAATTTGATATGGAATCCAGCAGCAGCAGAAGAACAACCCGGTTATGGGATGAGAAGAGAAGGCTTTTATTAGACCTTGAAAATTTCTGACTTAGGCCTGGAGCGGAGGATAGATATCTGTGGGATGGGATCTATAGTGTCAAATCTGGGTATAACAGAATGCTAAATTTTGAAGAGGGATGGAGACATGATTCCATTGATAAGAAGATATGGTTGTTAAAATTCCTCTCAAGGTACAAATCTTCCTTTGGCTGTGCAGGAGGGATGGATTAATCACAAGTGATCTACACCACAGAAGATTG
Source organism: Thalassia testudinum (assembly GCA_037157565.1). Lineage (NCBI taxonomy): Eukaryota > Viridiplantae > Streptophyta > Magnoliopsida > Alismatales > Hydrocharitaceae > Thalassia > Thalassia testudinum. Next base: position 140,536,832 of record JAZHRO010000063.1, read on the forward strand.
GGTACTGATCATCATGTGTGTTTTTTATGTGAGATGAGCATTGATAATGTAAATCACCTCTTCTCTTCTTGCCTTATCATTGATGTCATTTGGAGAAAAATTTGTCAGGAGCCTTTACCAGAGTGGGATTCTATGTGGCATGGGTCTGAGGTGAGAGGGAAACCACATGTCCACATGGCTGCTTCTATTTGGTGTGTATGGAAGGCAAGGAATGAGTGACTTTTTCAGGAGAGGCTGGTATGTTGTGAGAATATTGTAAGAGAGTGTTGGTCCCTCATACAGTCTTGGGGATCCTTTTTGTAATCTCCCTTCCTTGCACATAATATACTACTCCAGACTGCTATCGCAGGATGATAGCTCTCCTCTCTGTTTCAAAAAAAGTGCATTATATAACTTGCAAGTAATAAGAATCTCAGGAGCTGGATATGAAGCTAGTGCTGCATCAGAGCTGGAGCGGAAGACCTTAGAATAAATGTAGTAGAGAAATAATGTAAGAGTTGAGGTATGTTATTCTATTAAGTAAGAATAAGACATATTTAAATTATGAAGAACATAAGATCATTCCTAGCCCTAGGATAGCCCTGGAAGCCTTCCTATGCCTTAGCCACCAAAGATTAGGTCACCATAGCCTAGGAAGCCTCAAAACCTTAGTTCCGGCCCTTATCTGGATGTCCAAATAAGTTATTTGATGTCCATGACCCTTAGCCACAACCCGCATACCTTAAATCCATGTCTGCAGTGTTATTGGACTTCCAAATACTTAGTCAGATGTCCAATTTCTGTAGAATACCCAAGATATAACCTTGATTCTCTCCTCACTCAAATTGGACATCTAGACTAGAGGTCTGGACTTCTGATTTTTGAGTATAAGATGTCTAACACTCTTATTGGACATCTAGAACTACTCTCCAGTTCCTATTTTGGAAATTAAGCTTGGATCTTGAGTTCTTAGGTCCCTAAACCCAAGTCCAACCCCTTGGGAATCTAAATTAAGGTACCCTAAGCCTAGTACACCACCTCTAGACCTTCCTAAGAACCTAATTAGGTTCTCACTAAGCCTAATTGACTTGGATCATAGTCAATTACAACTACCTAGTCAATTGGACTCATAGAGTCCAATTGAGCTCTGATCTCAACCCACACAAGTTCAATTGGACTCAGTAAGAGTCCAATTGATCTAACCCCAACTTAATTGAGTTATTTCACTCTCAATTAAGTTCACACTCACTCAATTAAACTTATGTCAAGTTTAATGCACTTTCCCATTAGCAATTAGGGTTTGCAACCCTAATTTGAGTCCTACCCTAACCCAAACCCCTAGGACCTAACCTAGAGCACTTATCCACCTAAGTCACGCCCACACACACACACACACACACACACACACATTCATGCACTCCCACACCACCTAGAGCCTTCTAGGCTCTTGCAATGGTAGCACCACCTTGGTTGCCAAAAATAGAAACCAAGGAAGGCTCTTCTCTTTGATCCACTTTTTGTGGATGTAAGAACCACCTCTCACCTCCCTTAGATGGCCAGTCTTGGGACTCTCTCTAGAGAGTTCCACACCTCTCTAGAGAGTCTCCCTTGGGTCTATTTAAAGGACCATTGGGTGGCCATTTGCACCCATCTTGGTTCTATCATCCACTCATCAGCATATCCATCTCCACCTCCACCTTCATGTGCACCTCCACAAGCTATTCCACCATCGATGATTGCACATCAATCATAGGTCTTAATTAACCTAGATTAGGCTAGAACTTAGCATAAGTTAGGGAAATTCATGCATGCATAAGCATTATCTGCATCTTTACTGCTTTACTTTAGCTATGCATAAAATAATGTTATAATGTGCGAATTAAGTGCATTATGTCGATTGCAGGCAATAAGCTAATCAGGAGCTAGATCTAGAGCTGGATCTGAAGCAGGATCAAGAATAACGGGTGTTGCAGTAGAGCTAGAGTAAAAGGCTTAGATTAGAGGTAGGAATAATGACGTAAGGGAGTTAAATGTTTTCTATTCTATTAAGTAGGAATAAAGTAGTAAAATGTGAAGAGCTTAGGTCTATCCTAGCCCTAGGATTGCCTAGAGACTTCCCCAACCCTTAGCCACCCTTAGAAAGGTAACAACACCCTAAGAAGCCCTAAAACCCTAGTTCCAACTCTTATCTGGACGTCCAGATAAGTTATAGGATTCCAGGACCCTTAGCCATCTCCTGCACACCTCAAACCCACTTTTGCAGTGTTATTGGATGTCCAGACACTTTGTCAGACATCCAATTTCTGCAGAATACCTAAAACAGAACCCAAAATCCATCCTGACTCTGATTGGACTCCAGACAACAAGTCTGGACTTCTGATTTTTTAGTATAAGATGTCTGACACTATTACTAGACGTCTGATACTGCTCTCCAATTCCTATTTTAAGATTTAAGCCTTGATCTTGGATCTCTATGTCCCTGAACCCAATTCCAACCCCATAGGAACCTAAATTAAGGTGCCTTAGCCCTAGTACATCACCTCTAGACCTCCCTAAGGACTTAATTAGGTCTTCACTAAACTTAATTGACTTGGATCTTAGTCAATTCCATCAGCCTATTCAATTGGACACATTGAGTCCAATTGAGCCCTGATCTTAGCATACACTGTCCAATTGGAATCAATGAGAGTCCAACTGACCTAGACCTAAATTAATTGAGTTGTTTTACTCTCAATTAATTTTCCACATGCCCAACTAAACTTGTATTAAGTTTAATTGCACCTTACCTTAGTGAATTAGGGTTTATAACCCTAATTTGAGACATACCTAAACCTAAACCCACTAGAACCTAACCTAATCAACCTAGCCACCTAAGTTTTGACCCACATAGACCATCCACACCAAAATACCTAGCCTAGAGTTCTCTAGAACCCTCTACCATGTGTGGTTGCCTTGGTTGCCAAAATTAGCAACCAAGAGCCATTCAATTTTTAGATCCACATTTGGTGGATCCAAAAACCACCATCCATCCTCTCTCTCTCACTCTCCCACGAGCTCCCACCATAGGCCTCTCTAGAGAATTCCATAATTCTCTAGAGAGCTTCCCTTAGGTCTATAAAAAGACCTAAGGGGTGGCCGTTTGCACCCATTCACATCCCTTGGCTTCCATTGGCACCACTCACCTCATTAGCTCCATACACACCCACCTTCACTTAGGTCAGCTACTCCACCTCCACGAGCTCACCACCATCATGGACGACATCATGCCGGGTGATTAGCCCATAGTTGTGGGCTATTTAAGTATTTAAGTGCCTACACATTAGGTTAATTCTAACATTTATTTAGTATAAATTAGGATGTAAATAGATTAATTCATAGTTTTAATCTAATTACATAATCCATACATTGCATTCATATCTTAAGTGCATTTAGAATTAGCTTAGAATAGCATTCATCTAATTAGATAACCAATGAGGTATATTGTTTTTATTAACATAGAAGTTGAGGGTCTATACATAAATAACCCTAATATTTTAATAATATTTTCTTTATTCTTCTTCTTTCAGAACGGCTGGCTGCCGCTCCAACGCCCGGCTGATGCAGTGAAGAAGCCATTCAAGGGGGAGCGGATGTGGTGGATCTGGTCGGCCGCTGATTTCAAATTTCTTCAGGCCACTACAAAAGGAGCACGGAGGCAGCCGAGCTCAGGAGGCCTCCGCCACCGACCCACCACTGTGCAGAGAGAACCTCCCTCTTCCACTCCACACTGCCGGCCTCTACCGTGGCGGCGAGTCTCCACCACCGTGGGCGTGTGGTGTGACAGGCTACACCGCCATCCGGAGCTCGCCTGCATTACCGTCAGCACCTTAGCGTGCAACTCCCTCGCCGTCTTCGCAGACCACCACCACCACCACCGAGCTAATGATCATCCACCCTCTCAGTAACTTAAGACGTCTGGGAAATTTCCCAGACGTCTGAAGTTACCCGCTCACCTCCACTTCCTCAGCCTGCACTCTCCAACCGGCCACCAGACCGCCTGCACCCTCCACCGCTCACCGGCTGCAGACCTGCGCACGCCTGCAGATCAGCCCACGCCACCTTCCCCGCTCCCACCATCAGCCTTCGCCAGCTCCACACGCCTACAGCTCACGCCATCTCCACACACTCACCGGCTGCAGCGCCCTCCTCCAACCGCGCCTGCAGACTCGCACAACCGAGCACGCCTCCTCCCGCGCCTGCCACTTGCAAGCGCCATTCACTCGCGACTGCAGAGTCCTTCGCCCATGCACCTGCACCCTCCAACAGCGCCTGCAGTCCACGCCGTTCACCACTGCGCCTGCAGAACCGCCAGCAGCGCCCTCCGTAGACCCTCCGCAGCGCATGCTATCCTCCAACCGCGCTGCAGCACCCTCTGCCGCGCTTGCAGAACCGCCTGCAGCGCCCTCTTCCCCATGCCTGCAGACGAACGCCTACCACGCCAGCCGCAGCAGTGCCCACGGCAGCAGCAGCAGCCACCCCCGCAGCAGCAGCAGGTGGCGGACTTCACGCCAACAGGCTGTGCAAGCTGCCGGCTGCAGCACCTCCGCCGGAGCTCGTCTGGCCACCTCCGGCCGCCGCGTGACTCGCCGCCACCATCGATTCGAAGCCCTTGATCCAAGGGACCTCCTCCGAGCTTCCCGCGCCCGGCCATTGGCTCCTCGTCGCGCAAGACAACGGGGAAAAATTCCCCTGTTTTGCTACAGTAAAACATTAATTAAAATTTACATTTTCTGCCATTGCCACATTTTAATCATATTCTATTGACTCTGCATTGCGGAAAATATCCTGTAGTTTCTCATAATTGCTATTTCAGCATTGTTTCTTGCTTAAACCTTAATCTAAAGGCAATCTTGGCTTGGTTCTTGTCCAAATTGACTACGAACAAACATTTTTAAGTGACGCGAATTTTAATACGTTATTGCCTCCCTGTGGATACGACCCACTCCTCTGCGAGTGGTTATTTCTTGTTAAAAATTGATTAGTCGATTTTTCCACCACATTGAACTACAAACGACTTAAAAGCGAAAGATCGATCAGTCAAATGGCGCCGTTGCCGGGGAGGCAACAGACGCAATAATTTCGCCTAATTTTATTTTGATTATTTGTCAATTGCATAGAGATTTGACCATTCATTATTTTCTTTTCTGTGCAAGAAAATTTGTGCAAGAATCAGCCCGTGTGAGAGGCGACCCTTGACGTCGCCAGACGAGAATTGGGCGAGCCATTTTTAAATGGAGGAGAAGGACGAGGACGCGACGGACACCATTTAGTCATTAGTTTAATTAGAATAGAATTAAGATTGTAGACTTAATTTTTCATTACAGTTAGTTTGAAACCCTTGTTCTGGGGCAAATTTTGAGGGGTTTGTTCCCCGATTTTGTTTTGGACCCGTGTTGGGTAATTTTTGGGAGCCTGTTCCCTTTTCTTTAGATTTAGGTTTATTTTTTTTATTATTTCTTTTATTTGCTTGTGCATAAGTAGTTCTAAAAAAAATAGAAAAAGAAAAAAAATGAGCTGCCTGCTAGAAGCTGCCTGCCCTAGGACGAACCATTTAGGTCTGTATGAGCAGCCTCTAGATTTGCTTTTCTGCATTGCGTGCATTTTTGCATCGAAGATCGCTGGAGGCAAGGTACGCATTCTCTTACTTTGCATCCTATTTTTGATCACGCATTGCATTTGGGATTTAATGCGAAGACCACCTAATCTGTACTGAATAAATCTAACAAGTGGTCGCATTTTTTTTAGAAAAAGGACTAATTAAAGGAAGGACATTTTTAAAACCAAGGATTTCATTTTCAAACTTGGCGTGCGATTCAAAGTTCAAAATCTTTTACGGTGTATGCACACTTATTTCACTTGCACCACGGCACGCTTCTAGACACTCCTTAGGTTTGGAAATACTAGGACAAGAGCCCTCCTTTCGTTGGATTCTGAAGTGTTCGGAACTTGAGATCAAAGGTTTTTAAAATCCAAAGATGGGGATACCCTATCACGGATTTTTGGGGGTAGTTGAGGAGCACCGCGAAAGCACAGCTTCAAAGGAAGGCTTAGGCCTACTTGCATCCCTCGATCTTCCGTCTTTGGATTTACTTGACCATTTGAGATTTAGGGAAGAACACCTAAGCTCCAACTAGGTCTTTTTAGGCGAGCCGTAGGTCGACAATAGGCGCGTAAATTGATTGAACAAATTGTATTGTCACTTGCAATCTGACTTAAAATCAAAAGCCTAAATTGGGAAAGACCTAAAAGGTCCTTTTTGAATTGTGTCTTGCTTGGGGAATTCTGATTGAAGTGTGAGTTAGAATGGACCACATTGATTTTCATCCTTTCACATCTTGCCCACACCCTCACCCCCACTCTGCATCCTTCGATCCCAGACGCCGAGATGGTCCATTCCTTGATGGACATAATGACAATCATTGGGATCCGTTTTACTCCTATTATAGGAGTATTGGCCTAGTTAAGCCCCAAATTAGTGAGTAGAACTCAGGAGCGGGATTTGCTTTGCCCAATATCCCACATACCAAAGAAATACCCAACCCACCCTCCCTGAAAACTTATAATGGTTGGACAAACACTCCTGGGTACTATAAGCCTGAGCCTGACCTCTCTTATGATAGAAATGACCTCTCCTCTTTGAAGATGGAAATACAGAAAATGCAAAATGAAATGAGTGAATTGTTAGGAGAATCTTTGAGAGCAGGCCAACAAGAAAGAGATGAAATTAGCCACCCAATCTGCCCCATTGACGATGACGTACACCCCTCCACAATAGATCCATCTCCCGTGGGAAAGCTACACTTTAAGTTGAAGGGAAATTCTGGGGAGAATAGCTACTTTTCGAGGATCGATTTTGAAACCTCCCCATTAGATGACACTTCCTTGAGAGATCTACACTTTAGGTGGGAGGAAAATACACATGAAAGTAGCTATGCATTGGATGAAGAAAGGTGGCAACCCGAGGAAGATGATGATAAGGTTGAGTATCCACCTGAATTGTATTGGAGTCAAAAGAAGGGAATGATGGTACCATTGGAAGACCTCAACCCAGGTGATAGTATTTTCGTGACATTTGATGAAGTGGGTCAAAGTCAAGTTGTTAATCCTACCTTCCCTTCTGATCACGATATGGAACTCAAACCCACTTTTAGGGAACCTAACCCTAAAGAAATTGACCTATCTGAGGAGTCTGATGTAACCAATGTAAATAATTTACCTTAGATAGAGCACCCTAGGGGATCTGCTGAGATATTAAATGATTCTAGACCTCGGGTACATGATGACTTGTGTGATGAGGAGGAAGACGAATTATATGAGGAACCTACATTCAAGATTTGGAGTGACACTAAGGGTGATTATGTCTTATTTGAAGAGTTAGCCCCTGAGGATGTCACAAATTTGACCAAATTAGGTTTCCTTGGCACACCCATTGATGATATTTCTCCTCATGATAAAATGATGGAAAATTTGGAAGCAATTTCTAAGATTTATGTGGATTCACATATAGACTCCGGGGAAGATTTGAGTAAAGAACAAAAACCTGGGGATGACATTGATAGGATAATCCCTAGATCTGTTGCTTCCAACCTGCCTTCATTCACTTCGAAGTCACCCTCTGATTCGCTTATATCTGAAAGCGAAATTGTGACCCCTGATGAAGAGCAGGAAGATCCACGTGATGGTGCAAGGAATGCTAGGGATGAAATTGAGGATTTACAAAGAGTGTTTGGGATGGACGCCATGCTGATTAAACCCAACCTAGATCTTATGGCCATCCTACAACCTCGTAACTTGGACACCCTAGACGATCCTTGGCTTAGAGAATTGCTCATTTTTGTTCTGACTAGGGGGCTTAACAGACCAATATTTTCTGTAATGGAGTATCGGGTATGGATTGATGATTTCTTTAGTCAGTCCATTACCCTGGGGGTTTATCTCTATACCATTCCTTCCCCATTCTTTTTTGGAGGATCCTTGTCATCCTACCCCTACCCCTTTGGAGGTTATTTTAACTGTTTATCCTTTAGAACCTCTTCTCGTGACCTGGGAAGATTTCATTCCCATTTTAGTTAGGCGAGCATTTGCTATAGGGATTCATCATCAGCTCGCCAACATCCTAGGTTACCTATTTTCTAGGCCAACTTTGCTTTGCTCATTTTTAGGGCCTATTTCTGCAATTCTTGAACCTGATTTGCAGGTTCTTCGGCTATTCAGCCTAGCTTTGACCCAGGTAATATCCTTCTATGCAATGAGGACATTGCAAATTTTAGGCATGGGGGGGTGTACTTGGGGATATACATAGCATAATTGCATACATTTGTACATATAAAAAAAAAAAAAGTTTTGAGCTTAACTGGCTAAGTCCTGCATTCTTAAGCAAATCAGAACTCTAGGGTAGACTAAGTTAATTCTAGGGTCAAACTTTAGAAGCTAAATGAGCTACTAGCTTTAGACCTTTAGGGTCCTTTGTGGACTTAAAAACTTAAGTAGGAGTTAAGTTGCGGACCATTCCTCAAGAGGTTGAGGAAGGGAAGCTAGGGTTTGAGTTAAAAGGTGGGGTAGTACCTGGAGTCTTATTCTACCTTTTGGTTTACGGGTCCTTGTAACCCAAGCATCCAAATTTCACACACTTGGTTTGGTAATCAACTTAATTTTCGTCTTTCTGAAAAGAGATTTGGTTCTCTTAGTTTTGACTTAAGAGAGGCTTGAAAACACATTTTGATTGGAAGAGTTCCCGCCGCAGGAGAGGTCGAGTATATACTCACCTTGAGGATGCGATGATAACATATTACCTCCTCGGCGCTTGTCTCTTAGGATATCCATCCAACTGGGGGCATGTAAGCGCATTGCGTGGTTCAGGTACCATGGGCGGCCCTATCTCGAAGTGTCGATTGCCATAGGCCTGAATTCACTTAAGAAATCCATGGGAGATACTATCCCGAAGTGCCGATTGCCAGGAGTTCTTGGGGTCGTTATGGGCGGTGCTATCTCGAAGCATCGAAAGCCAGGCACCCTTCGAGGTATGGTAATGGGGACAATGAATTCGACACAGACCGTGTTGATAGCTGATCTGAGGTTAGACTTAGAAGAATCAAACAAACAAACAAAAAAAAAAAGGGGTGTATATATAAAAAATTTTTCCTTTAACTCAAATAACTCGGACAAATGCATAAGCACGGATGCTTTAATCTCAGGGATCAATAAACTTTAGGGTAGATTCAGAAATCAGGGAAACTTGTGCTTGCAACTCGTCTTTAGCCGACCTAGTCTGTAACTTAGCAACTACTTAGGAACCTTGGGTTTAGAACCTGAACTTAATATGCTTCTGAAGGAAGACTAAGTGAGTTGACTAGTCTACTTAGAGTGCTAGGTTTCGCTTAATTTTGCTAGGGACTAGCAAAAACTAGGCATGGGGGTATTTGATTAGCCCATAGTTGTGGGCTATTTAAGTATTTAAGTGCCTACACATTAGGTTAATTCTAACATTTATTTAGTATAAATTAGGATGTAAATAGATTAATTCATAGTTTTAATCTAATTACATAATCCATACATTGCATTCATATCGTAAGTGCATTTAGAATTAGCTTAGAATAACATTCATCTAATTAGATAACCAATTAGGTATATTATTTTTATTAACATAGAAGTTGAGGGTCTATACATAAATAACCCTAATATTTTAATAATATTTTCTTTATTCTTCTTCTTTAAGAACGGCTGGCTGCTGCTCCAACGCCCGGCTGATGCAGTGAAGAAGCCATTCAAGGGGGAGCGGATGTGGTGGATCTGGTCGGCCGCTGATTTCAAATTTGTTCAGGCCACTACAAAAGGAGCACGGAGGCAGCCGAGCTCAGGAGGCCTCCGCCACCGACCCACCACTGTGCAGAGAGAACCTCTCTCTTCCACTCCACACTGCCGGCCTCTACCGTGGCGGCGAGTCTCCACCACCGTGGGCGTGTGGTGTGACAGGCCACACCGCCATCCGGAGCTCGCCTGCATTACTGTCAGCACCTTAGCGTGCAACTCCCTCGCCGTCTTCGCAGACCACCACCACCACCACCGAGCTACTGATCATCCACCCTCTCAGTAACTTAAGACGTCTGGGAAATTTCCCAGACGTCTGAAGTTACCCGCTCACCTCCACTTCCTCAGCCTGCACTCTCCAACCAGCCACCAGACCGCCTGCACCCTCCACCGCTCACCGGCTGTAGACCTGCGCACGCCTGCAGATCAGCCCACGCCACCTTCCCCGCTCCCACCATCAGCCTTCGCCATCTCCACACACTCACCGGCTGCAGCGCCCTCCTCCAACCGCGCCTGCAGACCCGCACAACCGAGCACGCCTCCTCCCGCGCCTGCCACTTGCAAGCGCCATTCACTCGCGACTGCAGAGTCCTTCGCCCACTCGCCTGCACCCTCCAACAGCACCTGCAGTCCACGCCGTTCACCACTGCGCTTGCAGAACCGGCAGCAGCGCCCTCCGCAGACCCTCCGCAGCGCATGCTATCCTCCAACCGCGCTGTAGCACCCTCCGCCGCGCTTGCAGAACCGCCTGCAACGCCCTCTTCCCCGCGCCTGCAGACGAACGCCTGCCACACCAGCCGCAGCAGTGCCCACGGCAGCAGCAGCAGCCACCCCCGCAGCAGCAGCAGGCGGCGGACTTCACGCCAACAGGCTGTGCAAGCTGCCGGCTGCAGCATCTCCGCCGGAGCTCGTCCAGCCACCTCCGGCCGCCACGCAACTCGCCGCCACCACCGATTCGAAGCCCTTGATCCAAGGGACCTCCTCCGAGCTTCCCGCGCCCGGCCATCGGCTCCTCGTCGCGCAAGACAACGGGGAAAAATTCCCCTGTTTTGCTACAGTAAAACATTAATTAAAATTTACATTTTCTACCATTGCCACATTTTAATTATATTCTATTGACTCTGCATTGCGGAAATATCCTGTAGTTTCTCATAATTGCCATTTCAGCATTGTTTCGTGCTTAAACCTTAATCTAAAGGCAATCTTGGCTTGGTTCTTGTCCAAATTGACTACGAACAAACATTTTTAAGTGGCACGAATTTTAATATGTTATTGCCTTCCTGTGGATACGACCCGCTCCTCTGCGAGTGGTTATTTCTTGTTAAAAATTGATTAGTCGATTTTTCCACCACATTAAACTACAAACGAGTTAAAAGCGAAAGATCGATCAGTCACCGGGATGCTGGATCAACCCTACCTCTCTCCAAGGGTCGGCCTAAGCTACATTTGTCGCCCCTCATTCTTCTCCTGACCACTCCAAGGCCATCAGGGACCACCCCTGAATGCCCTCTATTCTGCTAGATTTAGTTTATGCTCTTCGTAATTTTATTACTTTTATACTGCTTAGTAGCTTAGTCTTAACTTCTCCCCCAATGATGCATGCGAAATCCCCCCATTGATTCTTGTATGCAGTTATTTTCTGGTAGCTACATTTCCATTTTAAGCTTTCCGTTATAAGCATTCCTCTACCTCCATGTTGTGAACACCTTCCTGAATGAATAAAAGAAACTTTTCTATATATATATTTGTTTATGTGTTGAGAATCACCATGAGCTCATCGATTGCAATATATTTAGTGTGATTAAAGTTTCCTGCTTTTCATTATCATCTATTGCAACTGAGCATGTCATATCTAAATACGTAACAATCATAAACAGCCATGCGATTTCTAAACAAAGTAGAGTGACAAAAAGATCATTTTCAAAAGTAAAACAAACGCCTCCACGAGACGAAAGACCAGGACTCAAGTCTCGTAATTTTTACAAACTTAATTTTTGACGAACTTTTTTGCGCGACTATACTACGATTTTCGACAACTTTCAAATGCACGAGAACAATTTTGTCAAATGGCACCGTTGCCGGGTAGGCAACGTCATTTTCTATGATTTTGATCTTTGAAACTATCACTGACATATTTCTCTCTACTTTGTTTTTGATATATAGGAAAAACGGAAGAGAAACGGGATCTGCGGACATAATGAGTGCGGAAAATAAATTCAGGTGCACATCATCTCATTTTTAGATTAGATTTACTTTCTGCATTTCCCTTGAAAAATTCTTTGTGAAAAAAAAAAATATTTTACTCATTTCGTAAAAAAAAAGTGAAAAAATAATCAAAAAGAAAAAAATTTTGAAAAAAAATCTAGTTAGGTTTCCTTTTTTAATCATAGGTTAGTTTGAAATAGAAAAAAAAGAGATATTTTATTTGAATCTTTTGAAAAATTCTTTTTGAGAAAAAAAAACATGCAAAAGTTTTGAAAAAAAAAAGCATTTTTTGTGAAACGCTTAGATTTCAAATTCAAACCTCTTAAAAAAGCTTTTCCACCATCTCATGATTTTCGGCCAAATTTCAAGCTTGATTTAAAAATTCAATTGCCAAAAGATTAGTAACCGAAAAACTCTGAAATTCGGGCTAAAACTTCATTTTCAAATGTCACCATTATTTTGAAAAAATTCCAAGTATAAAATTTTTAAAAATTCATGAAGTGCATTGGGGTCGGACAGACCCAGATTCAAAATTTTTCAAATTTGAGAAAGCGATTCCGAGTAATCTGCAAATTTGTTTTGACTAGAAATGGTGGGGTTTGAAATCTGATCTCATTGGTTTTATTTTTCATATTTTCCTTGAATTTTTGAAGGTCATTTGATACTGTTTCAAAGCAAAGAACTAACTAAGGGGTCAAAATTCCAAATCTGACCCCTTGATATTCAAAATTCCCTAAAAATTCGGTTGAAATAGTAAAAATTCCAAAAAAATATTCTCTAGAAAGATAAGTGAAAAAGGAATCTACTCGCAAAATTTCAAATTAATTGGATTCCAATTATTATCAGAGAACATTACTTTTGTGGTTTGCTGAAACACAAAAAAACCCTAAAAGTGCATGCAACTTAGGTTGAATCCTTAGGGTTATAACTACAAGCCACACTTTGGGGTAACCTAGACTTAATCTAGTCTAGTTAGCCAGTGAGCTTGGTCACTTTGTGGGCCACTCACCACAAGCCCCACTAAAGAAAACGGGTTAAAACTAATTTTAAAACACGAAATCAACCCGAGTTCGTTGTCATACTACTGGGTGTTTTTAATCTCTCTTGCCAAACCTGGTGACTAAGTCTGTGGGGTAGTGTCAAACAACCGCGGCTTGGGGGTCAACAGAACCAGAGGCATAAGCCAAAGGAAGAACCTTTCCCTTAGTCCCCCCGTAACCAGACAGGCTAGGTTAGCTTGAGAGGAGGGAACCACTTTCAGTCGGTTGAATGACAAACTTATCTTCAGGAATACAAATTTCTAACGGAGAATCTGGTCACCTGATCTATAAGGACCATTTGATTGATAGGACCTTAGCCTTATCCTGCTTGGCTACACCAACCGAGGGGTTGGGTGGTGTATGCAAGGAAGGAGGTCACTCTGACCTCGACTGCTTGGACCTTGGGAGCCGCTCCCAAGGAGGCGAGTCACTTCTATCTGCTTAGCCACAATGGCTAACACTGGATCTAGACCTAATCAAGATCTAGAAGAGCTGGACCCACGAGCTTATCTGAGAGCCCAAGTCACTGAATCAGCTCAACCTTGGGATCAGAACCCAAGGTGACGAAGATGACTTTTCGCTTCGCTTGATCCTTCTCCTCGGGTTACCGAAATGGTTAACCCATATCCTAACCCTGGATATTATGACCCATACCAGTCGGTCCCTCAAAGGACCGCATCTTATAACCCAGGATATGGATTTCATACTCCTGCTTCTCACCCATGGAACATGGGTAGACCTGATTCACTCCCTGGAACCCCTAAAGAGCTACCGGTGCATATGTAGCTGCAATACAGAATACAGAGAGCTATGGCGAGCGCTAAGGAAAAGGCCACATCCTATCTACACGAAATCCAGGCTATCATTAAGCTGAACCAAAGACAAAGCTGGATTTCGCATCAATAAGCTATGATGGAGCTTCTTTGGGAAACAGCAGAGGTAACAAGGCTAATGAGACAAAATTGGGAAACTCAGGAACTACTACTTTTGAGATATCAAGTGGAAAATAGCCTTGAAGATCTCGAGGAATCTGAAACGATTATGCTGGAAGGACACACAGAAGATTCTCGGGAGCAGATACTGGAAGATCACTCAGGGGAAAAAGAATCTAGCGTGAATATGAGACAGGAGTAGGAAGTATGCTGAATGGGTTCATCTGAAATTGAGGAGGAAAGGAGTGATATCTCCAGGATTGAGCCGCAATCAGATTATCCTGAATCCTGGGAGACACCTCTCGGGTTAGATAACCCAATCGAGACAAGGGTAGTAGATCTAATTGAGGATATGGATCTTGAGGCAAGCACTACATGTGACACTACTGATCAGCCTAAGCCACTTCCCATTGTAGGTGAACCTTTGCTGGAGCCAACATCTTTTGATCTGCACTCTTCTTCTTTCACCTACATCCCTAATTCAGATGCTAGAGATGTTGAGATGACACTTTCTATCCCCGAGCATGACATCCGATGACAAAAAATAGCTATGGATGCTGGAATTACTGAGGAACCCAATGCATATGAGGGTGAAGCTTTGAGCAGAAGGAGCTGGGGATGCACCTATCATCCTAGTCAATCTAATAGATGGCTCGACTCTAAGCTTGAGGAGACAGCCTCTGATGAATCAAAGATGGGCACTGATGAGGACGAAGTAATTTCTGACGAGGATTTCAGTGACCTCCCCTCAGATCTTCTACTTTCATGGATGCCCCCATATGACCCAGAGCCTGGAGAGGGCATGATCTTTGATGTCAATTATCATTATGAGGATCCCTATGACTCAAATTCTGGTTCTGAGATACATCTTGATCAACTCCCTTAGCAACTTCCTGCTGAATTGTGGGACATGATAAATCAGCTGAATCAACATCATGATCCCCCCTCTGATTATCCTCTATTTTCCACCACCACTCCACACTTTCTTATAGCTTGACTTTTTGGAGTAGGGGTGCACAATCAGCTGGTTCGCATTTCTGGACCACTAACTCTGGGAGCATACGAGCATATCTTTCTCTTAATCTTAGCCGGCTCCTATGCTAGAAATGACACATCTGATTGAGTTTTCGTCCAGCTGGAGGTGTTAAACTCAGCACATATAGATACCATTCGCCCCACATTCTACCATCATTTATATATAACCACCTTTATATGTAGCATACTTTTGTATTAGCATATTTCCCTTTTGTATATTGCATGCTAACAGGTTGGCCGGTGCTGAATATAATTTGAGGAGCAATTGTAGGTGATTTCTACCCATTCTCTCCCTGCAGTATTTATTTTCTTATATTCATGCATGAGGACATGCAAGAACTTGGGCATGCGGGGGGTATATACAATAAAAACTGAAAAATTTTTATGCCAACATTTAGGAAAACCTTGGAGCTGCATGCAAAACGTACTTTAGGACCTTAAATAAAAGAACAACCGACTCCACCTCCAATGGTCGCATTGGGGCTAGAAATCGTTCACAACAGCCACTTTCGACTCACCTACTCACCTTTTGTTCTAAATTTAGGGTCAAGCTGTTCGTAACCCAATACGAGAATTTCATGAAGTACAAATTATACGAGGTTACATGTTTATAACATATATAGATATTGCATTCATGAATAAGATTATTTTATTAAGAGAATGCATTAGGGATTTTATCCTCTAGTTGATTCCTATAATATGGAATCCAGTACAACTTTTCACACACATGTAGAATTTGCAATGGATTCATGGTGAAGGATGATAAACGTCTTCAGTTTGTTGAGAAGCAGTGCTTCTTTTCCTGAACCCCTAGACAGTGTTTTGGGAGTCAGGCAAATTTTCTTCCAAAATTCCACCAAATAGTGTGAGATGCGAGTAGAGTGTACTGGTGCTCTAAGGTTAGTGTAAGGAATCTGGAATCCTAGATAATTAGGTGATGATACTCTGAGATTAGACATAGTTTTCGCTCTCGGTTCCTGCGTAAAATTTTGAGAGACACCGAATAAGGCAAATATGCGGAGAGTGAGTTTTCATAAAACTAAGGCTAAGATGGATGGTTACGACCATTCTCTACAGAATCCTCAACTGAAGGAGGGTATTGATGTCAAGGTCAAAAATACACCATCCTATCCATCTCTCCCAGTGCCATGAGTAGGCACTTCCACCAAATAAGCCACCCAATGTCTCTTGAGTACCACCAATCCCAAATAATGCCTCCTCAATAAAGTTCATGGATGTATGCTGTAAAAGAAAAAAAACAAAAAGAAAAAGAAAAAAAATGATGAAAAAAAAAGAAAAAAAATGATGAAATGAAAGAAAAATCGAAAAAAATTAGAAAAAGAAGAGGAAGCAAAGCAAAGAATGAATATTTAGTGTTTATTTCATCGAGGCAATACCACCAAGAAAATTGAGATCCACCAAATATGACCCTAACCTATTTTTCTTGTGTTTCTGATCACCCAAAAATTGGCTAAGGAATTCCGACTTACTATTAGGGTTATAAGAACCCAATTAAAGTGTTAATGCCTAGTGAGACCACCAAATACAGATCCTATGCGTGAATCTGGTGAGATAGTGAGCTCTAAGAAAAAGAAAAAGAGAGAATGATTACAAAGGAATCAAAAGGGAGCATAGTTTTTCTCGTCTTTCTCTGAGTTGAGTTACTTAGTAATCCAGGAATTTGGACTCTATAGTACTAGTCTCTATGTAGCACCAAGTGAGAGTGAGCCACCAAATATATAATCCTTGCCCTCAGAGATTCTCTACCTAAGCCTAAAGCCGGGGTGGAATTCATAGAATATCTTGAATACCCCAAGGGAAGAAGTCTGTCTATCCTGCTAGAATTTTTACTAGGGGTCAAGTACAGGCCTTAGAGATGTATTAGTTTTCACTTGAATCCATTGCAAAAGCTATATAGCCGCACTTTCACGATTGTCTGGATTTCTAGAGCATAGGATAAAAATAAAAAGGAGAAGAATCTCTATGCATACACTTGATAAAATAATCAGTCCCTTAGGGACCCTTTCTGTAAATAAATTAGTCTTGCATTTGCTAGGGACTAGCAAGATTTAGGCATGGGGGTATGATTGCACAGCAATCATAGGTCTTAATTGACCTAGATTAGGCTAGAACTTAGCATAAGTTGCATGCATAAGCATTATTTGCATCTTTACTAGTTTACTTTAGCTATGCATAAAATAATGTTATAATGTGCTGATTAAGTGCATTATGTCGATTGCAGGTAGTAAGTTGATCAGGAGCTAGATCTGGAGCAGAATCTGAAGCTGGATCAAGAATAACAAGTGTTGCAGCAGAGCTGGAGCAAAAAACTTTGATTAGATGTAGGAATAATTATGTAAGGGAGTTAAGGTTTGCTATTCTATTAAGTAGGAATAAAGCAGTAAAATGTGAAGAGCTTAGGTCCATCCTAGCCCTAGGATAGCCTAGAGACTTCCCCAAGCCTTAGCCACCCTTAGATTAGGTCACAACACCCTAGGAAAACCTAAAACCCTAGTTCCAACCCTTATCTGGATGTTCAGATAAGTTATAGGACATCCAGGACCCTTAGCCATCTCCCATACACCTCAAACCCACTTCTATAGTGTTATTGGACGTCCAAACAATTTGTCAGACGTCCAATTTCTGTAGAATACCCAAAACAGAATCCAAAATCCCTCCTGACTCTGATTGGACGTCCAGACAACAAGTCTAGACTTCTGATTTTTGAGTATAAGATATCTGACACTATTATTAGATGTCTGATACTGCTCTCCAATTCCTGTTTTGAGATTTAAGCCTTGATCTTGGATCTCTAGGTCCCTAAACCCAATTCCAACCCCATAGGAACCTAAATTAAGGTGCCATAACCCTAGTACATCACCTGTAGATATCCCTAAGGACCTAATTAGGTCCTCACTAAACCTAATTGACTTGGATCTTAGTCAATTCCATCAGCCTATTCAATTGGACTCATTGAGTCCAATTGAGCCCTGATCTCAGCACACACTATCCAATTGGACTCTGTAAGAGTCAATTGATCTAGACCTAAATTAATTGAGTTGTTTTACTCTCAATTAAGTTTCCACACACCCAATTAAACTTGTATTAAGTTTAATTGCACTTTACCTTAGTGAATTAGTGTTTATAACCCTAATTTGAGACATACCTTGACCTAAACCCACTAGAACCTAACCTAATCAACCTAGCCACCTAAGTTTCGACCCACACACACCCACACACACCATCCACACGAAAATACCTAGCCTAGAGTTCTCTACAACTCTCTACCATGTGTGGTTGCCTTGGTTGCCAAAATTAGCAACCAAGAGCCATTCAATTTTTTGATCCACATTTGGTGGATCTAAAAGCCACCATCCATCTTCACTCTCTCATTCTCCCATGAGCTCCCACCATAGGCCTCTCTAGAGAATTCCATAATTCTCTAGAGAGCTTCCCTCATGTCTATAAAAAGACCTAAGGGGTGGCTGTTTGCACCCATTCACATCCCTTGGCTTCCATTGGCACCACTCACCTCATTAGCTCCATACACGCCCACCTTCTCTTAGGTCAGCTACTCCACCACCACGAGCTCACCACCATCATGGAGGACATCATGCCAGGATGCTGGATCAACCCTACCTCTCTCCAAGGGTCGGCCTAAGCTACATTGGCCGCCCCTCATTCTTCTCCCGACCACTCTAAGGCCATCGGGGACCACCCCTGAATGCCCTCTATTTTGCTAGATTTAGTTATGCTCTTCATATTGTTATTTCTTTTATTACTGCTTAGTAGCATAGTCTTAACTTCTCCCCCAATGATGCATGCGAAATCTACCCATTGATTCTTGTATGCAGTCATTTTCTAGTAGCTAGATTTCCATTTTAAGCTTTCTGTTATAAGCATTCCTCTACCTCCATGTTGCAAACACCTTCCTGAATGAATGAAAGAAATTTTTCTATATATATATATATGTTTTTGTGTTGAGAATCACCATGAGCTCATCGATTGCAAAATATTTGGTGTGATTAAAGTTGCCTGCTTTTCATTATCATCTATTGCAACTCAGCATGTCGTACCTAAATACGTAACAATCATAAACTGCCATGCGATTTCTAAACAAAGTAGAGTGGCAAAAAGTTTGATTTCAAAAGTAAAACAAATGCCTCCAAGAGACAAACAACCGGGACTCAAGTCTCGTAATTTTTACAAACTTAATTTTTGACGAACGTTTTTGCGTGACTATACTACGATTTCTGATGACTTTCAAATGCGTGAGAACAATTTTGTCAATCGCCATCTCGACCTCTGTGCAAGAGCCTAGATCATCTCTCCCTCCTTCCTCCAAGGGCCGGCCTAAGCACCATTGGTCGCCCCTCTTTCCTCTTCCTATCTACACTAAAAGGCCATTGGAGACCACCTCCAAATGCCCTTCTTTCTAATAGCTAAGTAGTTATTCTAATCTCTCTGCTTTATTTATGCTTAGTAGTGTAGCTCCATATCCTCCCTCAAAGATGCATGTGTAATCCCCCCATAGATTCACACATGCAATCATTTTCTGCTAGATAGTTTTCTACTTTCAATCATTCGTGTACAAGCTTCCCACTATATTTGCTCTATAATCACCCTGATGTAATCAATGACAAATTATTTATTTATATATATATCTATGTGTTAAAAAATCACCATATGCTTCTTACAGTACTTTATTGTGATTAAAGTTGCCTACACTCATTTTATAATTTTTTTGCAACTAGCATGTCGATGCCTAAAAGTATCGAGGATCTAACCATTAACGCATTTTCTGTAAATGGCCATCATATAACTAGGATCGTGCGTACGGAAACCCATACATTCACTTTAATCATTTATTTAACGCATGCGCACATGATTAGAGTTAATCATGCAAATGGCAAGACATTGATCCATAGGTTAGAAACCGATGTGCATTTTTAAGCGAAGTGCGTACTAGATCAAAATCACTTTTTTGCACTTCCATAATGCCTCCCAGAGATGAATGACTAAGACTCAAAGTCTTGTTATTTTACAAATATTTTTGATCGAGGGTTTCACCAGACTATACTACAAGCTACGACACTGTTTTCCTAAAATGCACGAGAAACCGTTCTGTCAAGCGTGCATAGTAATTGGGTAATTGGGTGTAAATAGTGACCAATCTCTCCGGGCATGTGAGGTGAGCGAGGAGTGCGTAAGCGTGAGTGGGGACCCAACCCCTGTGTTCATGGGCGATAAGGCATGGACGCAAAACCGTTTTATATGTTGTTGGTAGCTCTTGCACTCACGATGTGCCACTAATGTGCCCTAGTCTTCTTCACGTAATGCAGCTGAGTGCTCCTCTTCAATTGAAGTAGCTGCTCTGCTTCTTTCCTCAAATTAGAAGCCCAGGAGGCTTCACGAGATCTATCCGCAGCTCCAAGTCATCGTAATGATGGAGTAGGTCAATAGATGGTGGTCGATGGTGGAGGCGATGATGGCAGAAGCAGGCGGAGATGGTGAACACCTGAAATCATGAATATGGGCTAAACACCCCAATTAAAATGTTCATGAGGATCGCTAGGGTGCGTGGAGTGCATTGGTGGAGGCGATGTGGTGTATGAAGGTGTAAGGTGGCTAGACTGTGGCTTGGAAAGTGACTGTGAGTGGGTTGGTATGGCCAGGGTGTTCTGTGGATGGAAAGTGAAATTGGTAGAGAGTTTTTGGTGAGTGAGATGAGGCAATGCTAATGGAGGTGGTGGCATGGTGAATAGTGGTCTGTAGCGGCATGATGGCTTCACCGGAGGTGTCACTGGAGGTGGAGAAGATGGAGGGGAAGAGAGGTGAACATCGATCGACAAGGTAAGGTGAAGGTTGGCTCCTAATCTAGGGAGAGAGAGGAGTTGAAGCAACCCAATTATGGATGAAGAGGAGGGGAAATCCGCATCGGCTTTGATTAGCTGACATCGGAGGAGATGAAGTCTCCGGTGGTGAGAAGCAGCGACAACGACGGGGTAAATGGCTCCTGCTTGGTACAGTGAGGAGTGGAAGATGTAGGGAAGGAAGTTCTCTCTTCCTATTCTACGTGGTGGAGGGAGACGAAGGCATTTCGAGGAGGTCCCCATAGTCGCCGTGAAGATGGCCAGAGGAAGAGAAAGAAGATTTTAGGCCTAGACTGGAATAAGGAGGACAGTGGAAGCATGGGGAGCTTTTCTAGAGGTCAAATGTGCTCTCCAAATGAAGAATTCATGTGATTTGCTTAGGATTCTATTGGAATAAGAAATTGTAAATTCCAATTTTCTTTGGAGATGATTGGGGCTATATTAGGACTTGGGATCTAGTGAAAATGATTTGTAGTGTGGACACCAATCTCACTAATTTTGGTAGTGATTTGATGATGTTTCCACTAAGTAAAAGTCTCCTACATGTCAATTGACCTATCAATGGTAGAAAGGGGCATATTGCAAAGAAGATGACAAAGTTGGGGACCCAAATGCAAGATTTTTGAAATTTAAGGGTTTGATTATAAGAAATAGAGATTTTGGGGACTGAATTGCAACTAGAACGAGATGGACTCTGATTGGGCCCAAATTTTGGTCTTAACCTAATTTGGACCCAAGGAATCTAGTGACAAAGTCAGATTTTACTTTTGACAACGTTTGACTAGGCAATTTGCATAGAAGCCCAAATTAGTGTAAAATCTCATCTGAAACTTTGTTATAGGTCAAAATAGGTTCAAGAGGTCAAATCAAGGGTACCAATACTCTTAGAATAATTTTATATGAATAGAAGTTTAGATGAATTTTATCCTGACCATAACCTCTTTAATTTAAGGGGGTCTGAAATTAGGGTTTTGGTGTGCCATTTTGGTTCTCGAAATGCGTAAAACCTTATTTCTGTCTGTGTGGACCTACTCTTTAGAATTTAATTATCAATTGACTTTTAATTAATCCCTGGGAAACCCGATGGTTACTCTTCAATCAGGATGTGACATTAAAATTGCATAATTAACCCTGATTTAATGTTCTCTCCTCAAAATGGATTTGAGTGGAATTACGGCTTTTAAGAGATCATTCATGAGCATTTGTCACTTGATTTCAACTAATTCAAGTTAGTTATGGCTAATGATGGTATTACCATCATACCTCCATGATTAACTTTTGCTAGTCCCTAGTAAAATCCTCTAAAAAGAACTAGATCTCTAGACCATACTTTGGTGTTCAGATGCCTATTTTGTGCCTCTCTAGAAATTAGATTAGAATGCCAACAATAGGCCTAGAGGTACCCAAGTACCATCCAAGATCCAGACTTGACTAGCTTCAGCCTGGGTTTACTGCGAAGGTTTCTAAGGCCTGCAAAAACTGCACAGAGGTTCATTTACCCCCATGGTTGAAGCACCCATGTGTAGACGTATCATGTCCAGGTTCAATTTGCTAGTGCATTTTTGTTAAGAGAGACAAAGAAGGAATTTTCATTTTGAGAGTTTTCTCTCCTTTCCTTTTATATTTCACTAGATCCAGCCTCAGATTGGCCTTAAATACGGTCTGTATCGGATTCCTTATCCCCCCCATCAATCCTCGAAGGGTCCCTGGTTTTCGATGCTTCGAGATACCACCACCTATGGCAACCCCCAGAACTCTTGGCTTTCGACAGTTCGGGATAATGTCGCCCATGGCATTCTATAGCTAAATTTAGGCCCTGGCAATCGACATTTCAGGATAACCCTACCCATGTCACCTAAACCAGCACAAGGTGCTTACATGCCCCCAGTTGGATATTTAGATATCCTAGGAGACAAGCACCGAGGAGAAGATATGTTAATATGCATCTTCAAGGAAAATTTTCCACCTCAATACATCAGGAACTCATCCAATCAACTTGTGCTTTCCAGCCGCTCTTAAGGTAGATTTTTGAGATGATTTTCTCATAACAGAACACTTTTGGCATGATTTCTTTATTAAGCGCACTAAATAGGATTAGTGTGTGGATTTTTGGCACTTAAGTTACCAAGTCTTGCAACCAAAGGGTAGGCA
This sequence comes from Thalassia testudinum, assembly GCA_037157565.1. Lineage (NCBI taxonomy): Eukaryota > Viridiplantae > Streptophyta > Magnoliopsida > Alismatales > Hydrocharitaceae > Thalassia > Thalassia testudinum. Next base: position 140,559,893 of record JAZHRO010000063.1, read on the forward strand.
ACAGGGCCAAATAATCCATAAGCCTTAGACCTACTACATCAGCTTCGCACTTTCCTCAACCTCTTGAGGACTAATCCAGATCTTAATGAACACATGAGTGTTTAAGCCCTAAAATAAGCCTAAGAGGTCTAAGATCAGCACTCTTTATTATTCTCCTTGTCATTAGCATTTCAAGACTTAATCATATTTTAATTTATTCTAAGACATCAGTAAATTCTGATGGGAACACCATGATAGGCCCTAACTGGCCACTTTTAGTCATTTTTGAAAGATAAATGCTCCTACATAACTATCTGAGGGTTATAACTTCATTTCACACTATTTTGAGAAGAGAATAGGAAACTAGGGTTAATTCTGTAATTTTATTAGCATATCATGAACAAAGAATAACCAAGGGATTTTCTAGGGGTGAAAAAAAGGTCAAATGAGCATTAAAGTCTAATAAGAGGGTCCAGATAGACAGAAATAAGGTTTCACGCATTTTGAAAACAAATACAGCACCTAAAATCATAATTTCAGACCTGCTTAAATTACAAAGGTTCTTGAAAGGTCGATTTTCCGCTACGTGTTGTAGTATTTAAGTGGTGGAAAAATTGGCTAATCAACAATAAAAATAACCACTCACAGAAGAGTGGGTCATGTCCACAGGGAGGCAATTATGAAATAAATTCTCGATTATTTCGTATTCTTTCGGTTAAGTGCGAAATCCCTAGTCAAGTCCGACATAAAATGCGATGGAAAGAAGATTCACAATAACTCAAAAATGTAAGGGTATATGTGCAATTTTCCCTCACTGAAATCTTCAATAAATATATGATGATTTTATGTAATTTTCAATTGACATATACTAAAGAAAATTGGTGCACATGTTAATCCTAAAACCAATCTTGAAACAGGTGAATAACAATAACATACAATTATCAGAAAGTATGAGTGTGCATTTGCAATTTTGCCATAATTAAAATAATAATAAATCAAAAATAAAGTGTTGGCAATGGTAGAAAATGTAATAACCAATTGCAAGGAAAACAGAGCTTTCACTCTCTCTCCTCCTCACGAGAAATAGAGCACCGGCGATGGGGCTGTTATCGGGGAAGGTTGATCGACGCGTGGGGATCATGATGATGGTGACAGAATGGCGAGAGGTGGCTGGTGACGGCCGGTGGGTGGAGGAGATGGCACTGTAGAGGGTTTCCTGAGCGAGTACGTGAGGGCTGGTGCTTGCAGGAGACGGGTGCTGGCGCCTGTGGTGCTTAATAGGGGCATGCGGTGGTGGGCACGGCCTGGCAGGGGTGCGCAAGGTGGAGTGGCGTGAGCACTTGAGTGCCTGCGGGCGCAGCTGGAGGATGAAGGTGGGCGGTGTAGGAGCGCGCAAGGTGGTAGCGAGGGCCTGTAGGTGTTGGAGAAGGGCGCCTACAGGGCACTTGGTGAGGGTCCAGGCGTGCAGTGCCTGCGGAGGGGTTGGGTGTGAGGCAGAGCGGCTGCTGGTGTTGGACAAGGGTGCATGCTTGCGGGCACGGGTGGTGAGGGGGGTGCCTATGGAAGAGTGGGGCAGTGCGTACAGGTAGAACACCTGCGGTGGCGACTAGAGATGAGCGGTGGAGAAGGAGCGGGCACCTGCAGGTGGCTAGGGCTATCTGCAAAGAGGGAAAGCGCTGCGGTGGAGAACATAGTGAGCTGGAGGAGGGGGGCATGCTACAGTAGGGCACGGTCAGGCAGGGCCGTGCAAGGTGATGGAACGAGTGCCTGCAGTGCAGCTGGAGGGTGAATGCGGGCGGTGTAGGAGACAGGTGCTAGCGTGCGGTTGTGAAGGCGGGCACTGGTGCGGTGCCTACGGGCATGGCAGGGGCGCGGGTGAGTGGTGCGGCTGTGCAGCACTTGCGGAGGGGGAGGTGTTGTGGAAGATGAAGCAACTGCAGGTGCAGGCACAGGCTGAAGGGCAAGATGGTGTGCTTGGTGCACAGTGTTCGCCCTCTCCACGATGGAGAAGATAGAGCAGTTCCCCATAGGGGGAAGATCAAGAACCTCCTCTCCTTTCTCCGCCTCCTTTTTAACTCCTTTCTCCCCGCGTGCATCATTTAAGGGATTTTCAACTCCCTTAGCTATTTTTGACCGGCGACTGTTGAGGGTGCCCGGAGAATGGGGAAAAGAAATGCTGCCGGTTGTTTGAAAGGGTAATTTACCCTCCCCTACTTATTCTTTTGCCAAATCTTCTTCCTGCACATAAAAATATAAAATTATTACATATTAAGTTATAGAATGCTATAAAATAAATGTAAACTTAAATAATGATGCATGCAAACATTCCATAACTTAATTTAGTTAGTAATAAATCTAAAAGGTAAGATTAAACTTAACTTACACGTAATAATAGTCTATTAAAATGGACTCATCAAATACCCCCATGCCTAAGATTTGCTAGTCCCTAGCAAAAAATGAAAAATAATAGAAGTAATCAGAAGATTTCTTCTTTTCTTATTTCAAAACTTTAGAGATCCAGACAAATGTGATGTGATAATAGCCTAAGTAATAGATCCAAGTGAAAAAGCCAATTCGCATTGGGAGTTTGTACTTCACTCTTGGTAAATATTGTTGTCGGGATAGGCAACTACTTCCCTCGAGGATAAAGCAGAGGATAATCTGTAATTTGACCTCGACGTTTGGCTTAGGTAGGAGATATCAAGTTGAATGGATTTGTATTTGGTGGACACACTCATCTGGTGCTATATGTAGTCTAGTACTCCAGACTCTAGATTAATAAACTATTGGACAAGTCAACTTTGAGAGAGGCTACACAACTGTGCTCTCTTGATGTTCCTGGGCACTCCCTCTTTTCTTTCTTTTTGAGATCACAAATCTCGCCAGATTTAGAAATTGTATTCACTATTTGGTGGCCTCACATGGCATCCACACTTCAATTAAAGTCCTAATAACTCTACAACTAAGTTAGAGCCCTCAACTAGTATTCAGCCGATCAGAAATACTAAAAGGTAGGTATGGGTCATATTTGGTGGAACGCGATAGGTGTTCTTTTGCCTCAGAAATAATGTTAGATTATAACTTGGACCCTCTTTTTTTCTTTTTTTTTGTAATATAAATATTTCTTCTTTTTTTGTTTCTTCTTTTTCTTCCTTTTTTTCTTTAATATAAATCAACATAATACGACACCGACTTTTATTTATGAGGCATTATTCGGGATGATGATGGTCAAGAGGACATTGTGTGACTTATTTGGTGGAAGTGCCTACTCTCGGCATCGGGAAGGAATGGATAGGATAGGCATATTTCTGACCTTTGACACTAATACCCTCCTTCAGCCGAGGACTCTATGAAGGACGGTCGTAACCATCTACCATAGTTATAACTTTATTAAGACTCAATCTCTGTATATCTGCCTTATTTGGTGACTCTCAGGAATTCACATAAAGTACGCACACAGGAGTAGAGAGTGAAAACTACGCCTAACTCTAAAGTATTATCATCTAATTATCCAAAACTTAAGAGTCCTTGCACTAGACTTAGCACATCAGTAGTCTCTCTACTTTCTTCTCACAAATATGAGGTGGATCTACTAGAAGATAGTATGCCTGACTCCCTATGAACTATCCAAGGGTTCAGTGGACTACAAATGCTTATTGGTTTTCCTCAAGGATCCATTACCCAGTCTACGTGCACGTGAAATAAATGTACTGGATTCTAAACTTAAGAAAAAATTCTGAAAGAAAAACCTCCAATGTCAAAGGTATTTTGCTAGGGACTAACCCATTCAGCTCAAGAAAATAGAAATATATATATTTTTTATGCTAACCTAAATGCATGAATACTTCATAAAATGCAAATGCACCCCCCATGCCTAAATCCTACAATGTCCCCATTGTAAAATTAAAGCAGGAGGAGATAGGAAAAGCATCACCTGACACGGTGTTATTTCAACCACTGGGTTGCCTCCCAACAAGTGCTACATTTTCTGTCAGCAGCCAGACTTAGAAGGAACCTATAAGTCTGGTTCCAAACAGAAAAAGTTAGGCCCTAAAAATATGCGTAACAGTGCAGGCCTAGAAAATAGGTAGCCATGGATGTTGGCGAGCTGATGATGCAACGTAATACCAAATGCTCGCTAGAAGATATGAAAGCGAATAACCGCGTTGGCTACCTTGGGATGTCTAGGAATAATAAACAGAATATGAAAAGAGACCTCCTGAAATGGAATAAGTGGAGGGTAACAAGGATCCTCCAGAGCAGGATAGGTTTTAAAAGATATACACAAAATTAGTTCAAACCCTTGAATGGCGAGAGTAAAAGTGCAAGCATCAATCCACACTCGCCGTTCTACCCGAGGATGTACTGGCCTGATATGTTCTCTAGAAATAATGTACATGAGTAGACATCTGAGCCAAGGATCGGTTAGGGAATATAAGGGTTGTTTGTAGTGTTGGAAGGTAATGGTTAAGTCCAATGAGGGCTTAGTCAGTGTTAGGTCTAATTTCAACAATGATTCAGATTGTGTATACTCCCTAATAGTTGTAGACAACTACATATTACCCTGCCTAGCATTAATGATTAGAGTCATATTTGAATCAAGGGTAGACTCCAAATTACAACTCTTTGATGGCAGGGTCAAAATGTCAGAATCATTATCATTAAGCTCATCCCCGGATTTGTTTGGTTCACTCAAATTTTTGTCGGGGTGTATATGTGATTCATTAATGAAGATAAGATTTGGATCAGTATCCTTAATTATTTCTAAAGGAGGATCAGTCTTAATATTTTGGAGCAAGCCTATATCATTGAATTCGTTATTGTTGTTGGGGTATAAATCCTCAATTGACGTGTTTAGTCCCCGATAGTCTCCCATAGACTTCTCATTATTTTGTTTGTCCTCCTCTAATATCAACTCCTATTCTGATGGAGGATGACTCTCAAAAGGAGGAATCTGGATTTCACCATATTGCTTATATCCTTTGGAGCTAAATCCTCAAATGATAAATAATTCCCTTGTGATTCACTCTAGATTTTCAGTCCAGGTTCCTCTACTGGGGCATCCCCATCCTCTGAAATAGACTCTTCATGTCCCTGAGACCAAAATTGATCATCCTCTATTCCCTTAGGGTCACCTTCATTGGGTGCATTTAAATCCTCAGGATGTTGAATGGTGGGTGTTGATTCCCAAAGTGGAGGGTTAGGAGTAGGCTCACTAAGGGTAGAATGGGATTCTACCAAATAATCAATAGGGGAAGTGATAAGAACAATATAACCTTGACTCGGGTTGGTAGTGGTAAGGAGAATACTGTCATTGGTGTCAAGGTCCTCAAGAGATACCACCTTCCCTTGCTTTTGACTCCAATATAGTTTAGGTGGATAATCACTATGATCGTTGTCCTCTACTGGTCGTGTCTCATTGGGAGAGTCTAAGTGATAGCTACATAAAATTGGATCCCTATTGTCATTAGGTTCCTCAGAATTATTTTCATGATCATGATTGTATGGGTAGGGATCAGGATTATTGAGAAGCGTGTAGCTAAGTCGTCTTATTTCTTCATTTAACTATTGACTATTCATCAACATCTCTCCCATTGATTCCATCATTTCCTTTTGTTGTTTTTGCATTTCTATCATAAAGAGGAGAGGCTACTATTATCAGGTTGGGGAGGATAGTCAATTTTATGCTCTGGTTGCCTAGGGGTATCGGTCCAACCTCGATACGGAAAATCATGATGGGTGGGAGGGTTGGGTGTTTGCATGGAAGTAGGGATTTCAGGGTTGGGAAATCTCGCTCCTAGGCTCTGCTCAAAAGTGGGAGTTATCAAGCCAGTACTCCCAGGATAAGAATAAGAATGATCCCATGAATTGTCAATGTACCCATCAAAGGATGGATACGCTCGGGGCATGGGATCCTGATTAAAAGATGGGAAGTATTGACTCTGATAATTTAACTGATAGGAGTAAGGGTAATCCATTTCTTTAGGCAAAATAGTTTTAACTCTCTTTGGATTTAGTAAAATTTAGAATACCAGTAGAAACTTCCCAGAGAGTTCTACAGTCAAAGCAAACGCAAATTCAGTGGGATCGTGTTTTTAGTAGATTGTAGGTCATAGAATTAAATGTTCAATTGGTGGCCAAACAAGTTTTGCAAAAAATTAGACTTCCTAGGCCAACCTTCGTAGGTGCCTATAACCTACTCGCAAGTGATGGAAGTCTCGAATTGAGCCCACACACGAGGAATCGAAGTAACTTGGTGGATAGGCTTGTTGATTTCCGACTAACTTACCTTGTGGTGCAAAAGAGGAGAGGTAGAAATTTACCTAGTGACCGTATGTGTGACGTGCACAGTGTCTCAAGTGTGTAAACATACGATCGTGTTTTGATTTTTGAAAGTTTGCAAACAAGATCCTTTTGCACACAATTTTCAGTCACCGATTTTAAAGTCCAACCTCTTAACAGTCCCAATTTTTAAAGTGACCACTGAATTAATTTGATTCAAGCACTTAGTGGTCTTAGATTTAAGTTCAATGCTTATGCATGACAGGTAATTGATGCTCAGGAGAAGACATAACTTACTCCAGCTTTCTTCGTGTAATAATGAATGCAATGTAGTAAAAATAAACTAAATGCTGCTCATTCAGTCCTAGATGGTCGTCCTATAGATATGCAGCTTCTAGCAGGCAGTTCGAATATATATATATATATTTAATAATAAACAAACAGACCTAATCTAACTAACTAACCGAAATTCAGTTCAAACAATTCAAATAATCATATAATCTAGATAAATGGGAACACACTCCCGAAAATACGCTCATGCATATAAGAGTGATAAGAAATAAAGTGGCACTGGGAACACATTCCCAAACATACCCGACAAGGGTCCAAAAGACAAAAATTAAATTCTAATGTCTATCTAACTAAATCTAACTAGGATCTACTGACTAAATCAGAAATAGGCTTCTCCGTAAGCCTATCTGCGTGGGATCAAGGCCTACGTGTTCCTGTTGCCATCCTCCAGGTGGCGTCAAGGTCTACCAAAAAGATCATCTCCACTGTGCACGTCGTTCAGGGTCAATGTCGTCGCTTTGCTGCGCCTGTCATCGTGTCAGATTCCTCGCACAATAATAAAAATGATCAGATGATTGCACAACTCAGAATATTCAAAAAAAAAAAATAACGTGAATCTATTGCGTCTGTTGCCTCCCCGACAATGGCGCCAATTTGGAAGGTCGATTTTCTGCTACGCGTTGTAGTATTTAAGTGGTGGAAAAATCGACTAATCAACAATAAAAATAACCACTCACAGAAGAGCGGGTCGTGTCCACAGGGAGGCAATTATGAAATAAATTCTCAATTATTTCGTATTATTTCGGTTAAGTGCGAAATCCCTAGTCAAGTCCGACATAAAATGCGATGGAAAGAAGATTCACAATAACTCAAAAATACAAGGGTATATGTGCAATTTTCCCTCACTGAAATCTTCAATAAATATATGATGATTGTATGTAATTTTCAATTGACACATACTAAAGAAAATTGGTGCACATGTTAATCCCAAAACCAATCTTGAAACAGGTGAATAACAATAACATGCAATTATCAGAAAGTATGAGTGTGCATTTGCAATTTTGCCACAATTAAAATAATAATAAATCAAAAATAAAGTGTTGGCAATGGTAGCAAATGTAATAACCAATTCCAAGGAAAACAGAGCTTTCACTCTCTCTCCTCGTCGCGAGAGAGAGAGCACCGGCGACGGGGCTGTTATGGGGGAAGGTTGACCGACGCGTGGGGATCATGACGGTGACAGAACGGTGAGAGGTGGTCGCGACGGCCGGCGGGCGGAGGAGATGGCACTGCAGAGGGTTTCCTGCACGGGTGCAAGAGGGCTGGCACCTGCAGGAGATGGGTGCTAGCGCCTGCGGTGCTTGAGAGGGGCGCGCGGAGGTGGGCGTGGCCTGGCAGGGTCGCGCAAGGTGGAGTGGCGTGAGCGCTGGAGTGCCTGCGAGCACAGCTGGAGGGTGAAGGTGGGCGGTGTAGGAGCACGCAAGGTGGCAGCGAGCACCTGCGGGCGCTAGAGAATGGTGCCTGCAGGGCGCTTGGTGAGGGTGCAGGCGTGCAGCTCCTGCAGAGGGGTTGGGCGTGAGGCAGAGCGGCTGCTGGCAGTGCAGAAGGGCATTCGCCTATGGGTGCGGGTGGGTAGGCGGGCGCCTGCGGAAGAGTGGGGCGGTGCGTACAGGCAGAGCGCCTGTGGTGGCTGCTGGAGATGAGTGGTGGAGAAGGAGCGGGTGCCTGCAGGTGGCTAGGGCAATCTGCAGAGAGGGGAAGCACTGCGGTGGAGAACTTAATGCGCTGGAGGAGGGGGGCACGCTGCAGTAGGGCGCGGCCTGGCAGAGGCATGTAAGGTGATGGAACGGGTGCCTACAGTGCGGCTGAAGGGTGAAGGCGGGCAGTGCAGGTGATAGGTGCTGGCGTGCGATTGCGAAGGCGTGCGCTGGTGCGGTGCCTGCAGGCCTGGCAGAGGCGTGGGTGAGCGGTGCAGCTGTGCAGTGCCTGCGGAGGGGGAGGCACTGTGGAAGATGAAGTAACTACAAGTGCAGGCATAGGTTGAAGGGTAGGATGGTGTGCTTGGTGCACAGTGTTCGCCTTCTCCATGGTGGAGAAGATAGAGTAGTTCACCACAAGGGGAAGATCAAGAACCTCCTCTCCTTTCTCCGCCTCCTTTTTTACTCCTTTCTCCCCGTGTGCATCATTTAAGGGATTTTCAAATCCCTAAGCTATTTTTGGCCGATGGCTGTTGAGGGTGTCTGGAGAATGGGGAAAAGAAATGACGCCAGTTGTTTGAAAGGGTAATTTACCCTCCCCTCCTTATTCTTTTGCCAAATCTTCTTCCTGCACATAAAAACAAAAAATTATTACATATTAAGTTATAGAATGCTATAAAATAGATGTAAACTTAAATAATGATTCATGCAAACATTCTATAACTTAATTTAGTTATTAACAAATCTAAAAGGTACAATTAAAGTTAACTTAGGCGTAATAATAGTGCATTAAAATGGACTCATCAGTTCTAGTCATGATAAAATTCATTTAAATCTCCTAAAAATCATAGAAAAATATTCCTTCAGGTTTGGAAACCTTGATTTGACTTTGGAAACTACTTTGTCCTTAAACAAAGTTACAGATAAAGTTCTGCATTAATTTGTATTTCTGCATAAATTGCTTAGTCAAACTTGATCAAAACTGAAATCCAACTTCATCATCAAATTCCTTGAGTCCAAATTAGGTTTGTATCAAAATTTGGGCCCAATGAAAGTCTATCTTGACCTAGTTTACATTTTAGTTCACTTAAACTCTATTTTTCGCACTTAAGCCCCTCACTTTCAAAATCTTTGCATTTAGCCCCTAACTTCTCATCATTTCCTTCAAAAAGGTCCCTGCTGCAATTAACAGTGTGAACCCATCAGCACCAACCTTCAATCAAGGATTTCTCCCTGATTTCTCAATCAAATCCTTCCAAAATTCAAAGGAATGATCCTAAGAGAATCCCTAATCACCTAAACCTTGTCATGGACCAAATTTGGACCAAAAAGCTCGTGTGAACTCTTTGATTTCAAGGTTCCTCTTCCCAATTTTTTTGAGCTCCTCAAGCTTGTTTCCAAGCTTAGAAGCCTGCCTAAAGCCCTTAAAAGGACCTCCATCGCATTGCCTAGCTCCTTAGTAAGTTTTAGGCTTAGAAATCCTCCATCTTCTCTACCTTCAGCCTACTCCAAGAACTGCTTCGGTGATCTTCTCCCTACGGCCTCCTCGCCTGATGCCATATACTATAGGTAGCAAGTCTACCTTCCTTAACTTTGTACGTGTCTCGCCATACCTGCGAGAAGCCTCTTCACCCTTTAGCCGTCGCTACTCTTCCTCTCAGAGCACGTCTTCGTCTCCAACTTCGACCCATCACAATCGGACACCCTCGACCGATCTCCCTCTCCTTAACTCCTCTCCTATTCCTGCACTTCATTTCTACTCACTCAAATCCCACTTTTGACTACCATTCCGCCTGCACCCACCATCGTCTTCCACATCTCCAAAACACCTCCGGTGACCCCGTGCAACCGCCACACCGCACTAAACCACTCACCATCGGTCTCAAAACCTCTGTTGTGTCCTCTCGGCCAAAACCCTCAAGAAATTGAGGGGATTGGCCTTTCACACACTCCACCTGACACCACCTTCACCGTAGCACCTCATCAACCTCTCCAGCACACCACACACACCCTCGCAGCATGCCACAACCACCAACATGTTTGCCACACTTAGGCAAGCCTCCTGAGCATTACTAACATGGCCAAGAGGCCGTACTCTTCTTTTCAGGTATACATCAGAGCACCACCACTGCCTTCGTCATCTATGACCCCATCCACCCTCCCCCAACCGCGTTCTTCAGCAATAACACTCCCAGGCACTATGGACAACTCCCAGGTTCTCTTCCGGGACTGCAATTGGAGCCTTCTGCGTTGCCTTCGTGTTCAATTAGGAGTAGCATCTCACCTGCTGCTGTGCAAAGTACAGTGGGACATTTAATCCCACATCGGGAATCTTAAAGAACCGTGTAGCGGATAAAAGTATTTTGTGATACCTGCTTATCGCCTTAGCTCACGGGGTGAGGTCACACTCACTGCACATGCACTTACACCTCGCCCGCCACACGTAACAGGCGGGTCCAATCCCCTACTCTGATCCAATAACCTGAATCTAAACCCGATTACATCCGGGTCTGAGAGAAGTAGAGAAGATGAGTTTGTTAGAGAGAGGGGAGAGGGTTTTGCTCTTGTGTCCTCATCTCCCCTCAGGACTTATTGTCCCTGAGCTTCGTGAGGCCCTTGTGCCTTAGACACATAGTGCTGTTGTGCCTCTTCATGAGGCTTTATGCGAGGCCCTTGACCCTTGGTTGCTGCTGCTGCGTTTGTGAAGAGGAAAGGACCTTGTGCCTCTTAAGGCATCTAGAAGCCTTACCCATCGTCTGAGGGCTTCTGCTGGTTACTGCAGTGTTATTTGAATAACTTGGTTGACGAAGATTATTATTTGTGATTTACTATTAAAATATTTAAGTGGTTGTGAGTTTTAAACCTGAGGGTTAATTTGGTGATTTAAATAACCATTTTAACCATATCTTTTTGGACTATCATTCTGATTGTTATTGAAACATAATTTTGAATAATCATTGCTTTCAATTGCTTATATTTCTTCTGATTGGTGAATTAAAATTGCATCTTTGCTCCCTACAAATGATCTCGAACTCTATTTTTCTGAATATGAGTTTATAAATTTAAATGATTTGAGCGATTTTGTACTATACTATGACGCATTTCTTAAGCAACGATGATTTCGCCCGAACATTTTGGCACTGTTGCTATGGAGCAATGTGCAGTTTGATTTCACTTATTATAATTTCTGATCTGATACTAACTTGTGTTATCTGTTTTGTTGTGGTTGTGTGAGGTACACTTGAGAAGATCAGTCGCACAACAGCCACTACAGGGGCAAGTAATCTCATTTCCTTCTTCTTAAGTCCCTATTTCTGTAAAGAATTAAAAAGAGAAATCAATTAGGATCAATTCACATTCCTTATTAGACGTAATCACTTGAGTTTCCTGATTTGATTGATTTTAGACATCCCTATCCAAATTCTACACCTACTAAGGATTTAAGGTGCCTAGGGCTGTTCACCTTCACGATTGAGCCCTAGGTGCCACATTTGGAAAGAATTGGATTTTGAAAAAGAACCAAATTATGGTTTCTATTTTTAGGATTTGAAGAAAACACACTTGCCTGAATTAAAAGAGAATTGATTTCCCGCATTGTGTCACCAAAACCTTGTTTGAATTGACCTAATTAAGAAAACCCTAAAAGAAAGCTCTAACATTCACTTGAATCCTTAAAATTTGGACTTAATAACCTACTTGGAAACTACTCAGGGTGATTTTGGGTTATTACCCAACTCATCCTAAACCTTAGGGCAGGTTAGGAGAAATTGACCCACTTGTGGGTTAATCAACCTTCAAATTAGATCACAAATCACAAATCAACTCTTAAGTTTAAGTGAGATTCAAAGCACCATAATTCAGGATTAAAATTGGTAGACTTAAGGGGTCAAGTTGCCCATCTCGGTCTACTTGGAATCTCAGTGACAAGGAAGGTCAGGTGGGGGAAACCCTGTAACCCATGGGGACTCTCTACCATGTAGGAGTCTTTGCGGGGCTCTCCCTTCCTGGCTGCCTAAGTATTTATTTGGTGAGTGATTTTCTAATCAAGAGGTATCATCCGCCTCAAACCTCCTTAGTCATCCAAAGATTTTTTGGGTGCATTGATTTGGTTTATTACACCTTCTGTCCCTCATCTGGCTCGCTAGTGCATGTTTGGGAGGAGGCCCTTAAGACCACCCTTGAAACCTCCATTAGCAGTTCACTCCCGTTGAGGCCAAGCCTTGAATCACTTGTTTGTGCTACCTTCCGATCATATTGATATCTCTTCCAACTCTTCTACTTCTGAGCCCAAATCTCATTTAGCTATATTTATGGAAAATCAAGAAGAAGAACCCAATCTCTAGAATCAACTACAATGCCTCAACAATCTATTCCAGGCATTCATGAATCCACTGCAGCGTCCTATGTTGCAAGATCATTATAATCCTACTACAATAGCAATCGAACCTAGAGTTCAAATTCCTACTAGAGGACCTAATACTGAACTCAAGCCCAATATTTTTCATGCTATCCCCAAATTTCATGGGCATAACTCTGAAGATCCTTTCCAGTACATCCAGCAATTGAAACATCTGGCCCAGACCTTTGGGCCACTTATGCAAAATCATGATATCTTACTCATGAAGATGTTCTCTTTCTCCCTCATGGATAAGGCTGCCCACTGGTACCATACTCTGACCCGACCAATCAACACTTGAACAGAACTCCAACCTAAATTCCTGAAGAATTTTTTCCCAGTTGGTCAAAAAAATGATTTGAGGCACCAAATCACACACCACACAAAATCTGGGAGAACCACTTCATGAGGAATGAGATCGCTTTCTGGATCTCATGCGAAAATGCCCCCATCATGGAGTTCCTAAATGGGAACAGGTCCATTCTTTTTACTAGGGACTCCATGAAGATATTAGACTCTTTATCAATGCAACCTATGGTGGCAACATCATGGGTCAGCATGAAGATGCTGTTTGGGAGATTCTCGAGAATATGTGTGAGAACCCCATAAATAATGAATCTTGGGGTATGTTCGACCGAACGACTACCCGTGCATTGACAAACACCTGGGGGGCACACAAGACTCAAGACCTGTCCACATTCATCGATTTGGAACTGATGGCCAATCGCTTGGATAAGGTCTCTATTATCGAGAAGGTGGACAAATTGACTCGACATCTACACAGAGCCACCTCAGCATAGCAGAAAACGTATGTGCAACCATCCTCCAGTAGGGAGGCTATACATAACATTTATCACCACTCTCACCAGCGGATGGACTCCTATCCACCCCCATTTGATCTCAATTTCGGAGGAAACTCCAGAACTACCTGCTCTAGTTAGGGGAACTCTGAACCCTCGTATTTTGACTTCTCTAGAGTTCCTCAGACCTACGAGGATCTCCACGCCATCAAGAATGATCCATTCTCAAACACCTATAACCCTAGATAGCGTAATCATCCCAATTTTGCTTAGTCAAGGAATAATCAAAATCCGAGATCTCAATTCCAGCCTCGACCACAAGCTCCACACCCATATCAACCTACTCAGCCTAGGCCCAATCCAAATTATCATTCCGGGCCATCAAAGGAAGATCAAATGTCTCTTACCATACAAACCCTAGGTGGCATTCAAAAATCCAATGTGGCTATACAGAAACAGCATAAAGACAAGATCACAGAGGTTCAAAATTAGCTGGCACAAATGGCGAATTCTCGACAACCTGGTGCACTTCTGTCTCAACCTCTGCCAAATCCTAATAACATGTCAGATTAAAGGCATGTTATGAACCCAAATCAGGGCCAAGCACATTATGTTTACCAAGCCCCTTCTGCTGCATCACCCGACGGGATGGAGGCTTCGACATCATACTCAGGATATCAGCAGCAACCACCACTTCTGCTAAATCCAAACCAAAACCAAGTAGGACTAAATTCTGTTACCACCCATAGTGGCAAGATAACTCAGGATCCACCTTATTCGAGCCACTTTCAGCCTGGGAGTTCAGAGCCTAATCCTAGGTTGGTTATCCAAGACACCCCTACCCCAGATCCAGAACTTGAACCAATTCTAGAGGAACCTACAGAGGTTCCATTTCCTAAGGTCTTAACCAAAGGAAAGAGGAAACCCAAACCCGTGGCACTTGAGGAAGATCTGGTCAAGCTCTTTGAGCAAGTCTAGATAAACATCCCCTTAATGGATGCAATCTGCCAAGTACCAGCATAGGCGAGATTTTTGAAGAATTTGTGTACACCTAAGCATAAGCCACGAAGCAAAGACAAGAATCCGATTGTATTGTCTGAGAAAGCTCCCATAAAAAGGAAAAGATCTTGGCACCCTTTTGATCTCCTGCAAAATCGGTGATTTAGAATTTGATCGAGCATTGTTGGATTTAGGAGCCTCCATAAACTTGATACCTACATCCCTTCTAGACCATTTTGAGGAAATTGAGCTCAAACTGACTAAGGCGACCTTGCAGTTAGCAGATCGATCAATCAAGTCACCTAGAGGAATTCTCGAGGATGTTCTTATATGGATCTGTGATTTCTATTTTCCAGTGGACTTCATTGTGTTAGACATGGAGACTTCTGAAAATTTGAGGAACACACCGATCCTTTTAGGGAGACCTTTTCTAGACACATCTAGGGAAAATATCAATTGCGAAGAGGGCCAAATAGAGTTGAAATTTGGGAACCAAACACTAAAGATTGATATCTTTAAGGCTTAAAAAGAAATAAACCATGAGGTAATTGACAAAGTATGTGACATTAGTTCCATGGTTTAGGAACCACTTACAAAGGAAGACCCAATTATTTCTAATCGTCAACCCCAAGAAAACTCTGACCCATAGATAGAGGAGCCCAGAGCTGATCTAGATTCACCCTTAGCTCCCACTTTATCTTCTGAGACCCATCTTGAAGCCCCACCTGCTGTTGATAACATGGTTATGGAGTCGAAACCCCTCCCAGATCATTTGAAGTATGTATTCTTAGGTTTCAATCAAACATTTCAAGTGATTATCAATTCTCGACTCACATCTAATGAGGAAAAAAAGCTAATTTCTATTCTCCAGCAACATTGGAGAGCCATCGGATGGACTCTCGATGATCTGACTGGTATCAGTCCCTCTTATTGCACACACTGTATCTACACTAAGGAGGGCACATGACCATCTTGAGAGATGTAGTGATGACTCAACCTGAATCTACAAGTCATGAAGAAAGAGATCATCAAGTGGTTAAATACTGGTATTATCTACCCGATCTCTGATAGTCGGGTGAGCCCGATCTAGGTTGTGCCTAAGAAGGCAAGGCTCATCAGTATCATGACTGAATCTGGAGAGACTATCCCAACCCGCATTGCAAATTTGTGAAGAGTCTGCATAGACTATCAGAAATTGAATGCCTCCATAAAGAAAGATCATATCCTGCTTCCGTTCGTTGACTAGATTCTCGAGAAACTAGAGGGAAATCAATTTTTCTATTTCTTGATGGTTACTCCGAATATAATCAGGTGGCAATTCATCTAGAGGATCAAGAAAAAATAACCTTTACCTGCCCCTACGGTACGTACGCATTCCATAGGATGCCATTTGGGCTATGCATTGCACTTGCGAGTGATGCATGCTAGTCATATTCTCAGATATGGTAGGTAATTACCCCGAGGTCTTCATGGACGACTTCTCGGTATTCAGTGAATATTTTGATGAATGCCTCCTGCATTTGGTCCAAATCCTTAAAGGATGCATTGAAGTGAACCTAGTTCTCTTCTGGGAAAATAGCCACATTATGGTTCCTGAAGGCATCATTCTAGACATCTCGTCTCTAAGAGAGGTATCTAGGTTGACCAAGCTAAGGTAAATTTGATTTTCAATCTACCTATACCTAACTTGTTCAAAGATATGAGATCATTCCTAGAGCATGCTAGATTTTATCATCAATTCATACTTGATTTCTATTGCACGTCCCTTGACAAATCTCCTCTCAAAGGACACACCTTTTGAGGTATCAAGTGAGTGCATTCACGCATTTGAGATCTTGCATGACCGAGTCACCCAAACACCAATCCTACAATCTCCTGACTAGTCTCAACCCTTCAAGATCATGTGTGATGCGTCGACTATGCAATAGGAGTGGTGGTGGGTTAGAAAATCGATGGGAAACCAATGGTTATATATTACGCCAGTAAGACATTGGATGAGGCTCAGCGTAATTACACTGTTACAGAGAAAGAACTACTGGCAGTAGTATTTGGCCTAGAGAAATTCAGGTTGTGCCTCTTGGGTTCCCACATCATCATTTTCTCGAATCACACTGCAGCGAGGAACTTACTCATGAAGAAGGGCGTGAAGCCTAGATTAATCTACTGGATCTTGCTGTTACAAGAATTCAATCTTGAAATTCATGACAAGGCTGGAAAGCAGAATGTGGTAGCTGGCCACTTATCCCATCTTTCTTCTTCACTCATTAACCCTTCTGGACCTATCACAAAGCACTTTTCGGACGATCACCTCTTAACAATCAAAACGGAAATTCCATGGTATGCTGATATGGTGAACTATTTGGCATCACATTAGATTCTGTCTGATTGGCCAAAAGCCGAGAAAGACAAATTACTTTCAAATACCAAATACTTTATTTGGGAAGATCCATATCTATTCTGCATGGATGCTGATTAAATTATCAGAAGATGTGTTCCAGAATCTGAGTTCAATGGAATTTTGTCCTTCTACCATGACCATATTTACGGTGGTCACTTTTATGGACACAAGACCACAGCAAAAGTCCTCCAGTGTGGATTCTATTAGTCCATGATTTTCAAGGATGCTTATGACTATTGTAGAGCATGCACTCATTGTCAGACCTTAGGCAACATGAGCCAACGTGACATGATGTCGTTACAACCGATTCTCGTGTGTGAAATCTTCGACATCTGGGGGATTGATCTTATGGGCCCCTTTCCAAAATTTGATGGTTTTAAATACATTCTCCTTACTGTGGTCTACGTGTCCAAATGGATTGAAGCCATCCCAACCCAAACCAATGATCAAAAAGTTGTGATTAAATTCATTCGTCAACACATTTTTCTCAGTTCAGTATTCTAGGAGCTGTCATCTCTGATGGAGGAACCCACTTCGTGCATGTGCGCTTCTAGTCCCTAATGAAAAAGTATGGGGTGTCACATCATATCTTGACTCCTTATCACCCCCAGACTAATGGATTGGCTGAACTGTCAAATAGGGAGATCAAGAAGATCCTTCAGATCACTGTTCAGCCTGACAGGAAGATTGGTCTGCCCACCTTCTAGAAGCCTTGTGGGCCTATAGGACCACCCATAAGGCCTAGTTAGGCATGTCTCCCTTCAGACTCGTGTACGGGAAGGCATGTCACCTCCCCGTAGAAATGGAGCATAAAGCCTACTGGGTAGTACGGAAGTGCAATCTAGATCTTTTGAAGGCTGGAATCTACCGCTGGTTGTAATTAAGCAAGATTGAGGAGCTATGCAATGATGCATACGAGAACTCGTGATTCTACAAAGAGCAGGTGAAATCCTTCCTTGACAAGCACATTTCACGAAAATCCTTCTATCCTTGTCAGAAAGTGTTACTCTTTGATGCCAAACTCAAGCTCTTCCTAGGAAAACTTAGATCAAAATGGATTGGACCATTCCTTGTGAGACAAGTATTTGGAAATGGAGCGGTTGAAATCAATGAACTCGACCATGAATCAGAACCTTTTGTCTTGAACGGTCAGAGACTCACCATTTTTCGAACTTGCCGACTTGATTTTGGCTGTAGTATCTTTTGATCTCGATTCTCCTTGAGCTTCATTGCGCTATGTTAATGGTGATAAACTTAGCACTTAATGAGAGGTAACCTGTCACCTTTGAAAAACCTAAAACCTTCCCGACATATCTCTTTATTAAATTCATATTGCACTTTAGGGTTCATCCATTAGAACAGTCGACTCCACCTTTAATACTTGTATCAGAGCTAGAAATCATCCACAATAGTCATTCCGATCCGTTCACCACCCACTTGTTCTAATGAGCAATCTGAATTGAACTCAAACCCACCTAATTACAATAAGGACACTGCAAATCTTAGGCATGGGGGGTTATTAAAGTGCAAAATGCTGTGAAAAATAATGCATGGAAGGGTTTCATCAAAAAATAAAAAAGCAAGAGGAGAAAAGAGGAAAGGAGAGGTCACTTTGAACAGAATGAAAAGAGGAAAAAAGGAAAAGAAAAAGAAAAAAAAAGAGAAAATAAAGTGAGAAAAAATGAATTAGTCCCTTAAAATTATGGAACTGACTTAACTTCTAGGTTAGATCGAATGATGAATAAAGACCTAAAAGGCTAAACTTAGGAGATTAGTGACGAGTACCAACCTTAGACCTCTTGGATTTGTTTTAGTGTTTAAACACTCACGTATTTGTTAACATCCAGATTACTCCTCAAGAGGTTGATGAAAGTGCGAGGTTGATGAAAGCGCGAGGCTGATGTAGTAGGTCTAAGGCTTGGGAATTATTCGGACCCATTACCTACCCTTTGGTTTACGAAACTTGGTAACCTAAGCACCCAAAATCACACACTAAGTCTGGTTTAATGCCCTTAATAAAGAAAATCCTACCAAAAGTGTTCTGTTCTAAAAAACCATCTCAAAGATCTAGCTTAGGAGCGGCTCGACAACACAAGTTGATTGGATGATTTCTTAGCATGGAGAGGTGGGAAATTCCCCTCGAAAATGCCTAATAACATATCATCTCCTCGATGCTTGTCTTTGAAGATATCTAAATATCCTATTGGGGGCATATAAGCACCTTGTGTTGGTTTGGGTGCCATAGGCAAGATTATCCCTAAATGTTGATTGCCAGGGCTTGAATTTAGCTACAGAACGCCATGGGTGGCACTATACCGAAGTGCCAAAAGCTAGGGTTCTGGGGGTTGCCATGGGCGATGCTATCCCAAAGCATTGAAAGTAAAGGACCCTTTGAGGATTGATGATCGGAGCAAGGAATCTGATACAGACCTATTTAGGGCCAATTCGAGGCTAGATTTAGGGAAAAATAAAAAGAAAAATCCTTCTCTATCTCTCTCTTACAAAAATGCATTGGCAAACTGAACCTAGACATGTTATGTCTATGCATGGGTGCTTTAACTACTAGGGTCAACGAACCTCTGGGCAATTTTTTTTTTTTTAACAAGGAGTGCTATCATTAACGATAGTAGACCGGGAGCATTTATTCAAAAGTCATAATAGAGAATAACATTCACAAAGAATTTCTCCACTCTCCCACTAGCTCACCGCAAGTTCTAACAATACTCGCCACATTTATTGGTGTCCCTCTAAATAATTCATTGTTACGAGCACACCAAATACACTATAGAACTCCTGCCATCAGTGTATACGGTTTGGATGAATTACTATAGTACGTCCATAGTTCATCCCATGAGGGGATGCCTTCTCTGAATATGATTCTCCAGGCTTGATCAGCCACCAGGCACGTAGAAAAAATGTGTTTGCTGCTATCAGTTGGGAAGTCACATACCCCTCAATACTAGGTGGGGGTACCCAATCTTGTGAACCTCTAGGTAATTTTTGCGGGCCTTAAAAACCTTCGCAGTAGACTCAAGCTAAAGCTGGTCAAGTCTAGATCTTGGCTGGTATTTGAGAACCTCTAGGTCTATTATTGGTATTCTGATCTGATTTCTAAAGATGTAGCTTAGTAAGACATCCTGATTATTACATCCGACCTAGAGACCTAGTTTGATCCATAGGATGTTTGCTAAGTGACTAGCAAAAGCTAGGTATGGGGTTACGATGGGAACACCATCATAGGTCCTAACTGGCCACTTTTAGTCAGGTTTAAAAGATAAATGCTCCTATATAACCATCTAAGGGTTATAACTCCACTTCAAGCTGTTTTGAGAAGAGAGTAGGAAACTAGGGCTAATTCTGTAATTTTAATAGTATATCATGAACGTAGAATAACCAAGGGGTTTGATAGGGGTGAAATAACGGTCAAATGAGCCTTAAAGTCTAATAAGAGGGTCCAAGTAGATAGAAATAGGGTTCCACACATTTTGAGAACCAATACAGCACCCGAAACCCTAATTTCAGACCTGCTTATATTACAAAGGTTCTGGTCATGAAGAAAATCATCTAAATCTCCTAAAAATCATGTAAAAAAAACTCCTTTAGGTTTTTCAACCTTGATTTGACCTTTGGAACCTATTTTGATTATAAACAAAGTCACAGATAGAGTTCTACCCTAATTTGGGTTTCTAAATGAATTGCCCAGTCAAACATGGTCAAAATTGAAAATTGACCTCAGCATCAGATTTCTTGGATCTAAATTAGGATTTTGACAAAATTTGGGCCTAATCAGAGCCCACATTGACCTAGTTTGCATTTTAGTCCACTTAAACTCTATTTTTCACACTTAAGCTCCTAGGTTTCAAAATATTTGCATTTAGCCTCCTAACTTCTCATCATTTTCTTCAAAAAGGTCCCTCCACCATTAATAGTGTGAACCCATCAGCACTAACCTTCAATCAAGGATTTCTCCCTGATTTCACGATCAAATCCTTCCAAAATTGGAAGGAATGATCTTGAGAGAATCTCCAATCATCTAAACCTTGTCTTGGACTCGAATTTGGACCAGAAAGATCATGCAAACTCTTTGATTTTAGGGATCCTCTTCCCTACTTTTTCAAGCTCTCAATCTTGTTTCCAAGCTTAGAAGCCTGCCTGAAGCCTTTAGAAGGACCTCCATCGCATTGCCTAGCTCTTTAGCGAGTTTTAAGCCCAGAAATCCTCCATCTTCTCTATCTCTAGCCTACTCTAAGAACTGCTTCGGCTAACTTCTCCCTTCGGCCTCCACGCCTGCTGCCACATACTATAGACAGCAAGTCTACCTTCCTCAACTTCGTCTGCATTTCGCCATACCCGCGAGAAGCCTCTTCCCCTTGCACCGTCACCGCTCTTCCTCCCGGAGTACTTCGTCTCCAGCTCTGGCCCATCACAGCTGGACGCCCTCGATTGATCTCCCTCTCCCTAAGTCATCTAAACTCCTCTCCTACTCCACTTCTCTTCCACTCACTCAAATCCCACTTTTGACTACCATTTCACGCACACCCACCGTCGTCTTCTACGTCTCTGGCAAACCTCTAGTGACCCCACGCAACCGCCACACCACACCAAACCGCTCACCACTAGTCTCAAAACCTCTGTCGTGTCCTCACAACCAAAACCCCATAAGAAATTGAGGGGATTGGGCTCTCACACACTCCACCCAACACCACCTTAACCACACCACCTCATCATCCTCGCCAGCACACCGCACACACCCTCACAGCACGCCACGACCACCATCAGTGCCACACTTAGACGAACCTCCAGAGCATTTTATACATGGCTGAGAGGGCGTACTCTTCTTTTCAGGTGTACATTGGAGCGTCGTCGCCGCCTTCGTCATCTCCAACCCCGTCTTCCCTCCTCCAGCCACATTCTTCAGCATTAACACTCTTAGGCACTACGGACAACTCCCAGGTTCTTTTCCAGGACCTCAATTGGAGCCTACGACCTCACCTTCATGTTCAATTATGGGCAGCATCTCACCTGCTGCTGCGCGAAGAACTATGCGACATTTAGTCCCACATCGGGGATCTTGAAGCATCGTGCAGTGAATAAAAGTATTTTGTGATACCCACTTATCGCCTCAGCACACGGGGTGAGGTCCCACTCATCACATGTGTGCTCACACCTCACCCTACACCTAACTTCAGGGTCAGGTCCCCTACTCTAATCCGATAGCCCAATCTGAACCCGATTACACCCGAATCTGAGAGAAGCAGTGAGGAGGAATTTGTAAGAGAGAGGGGGGAGGATTTTTCTCTTGTACCTTGATCTCCCCTCAGGACTTAGTATCCTTGAGCTTTGCGAGACACATGTTCCTTACACACATAGTGCTGCTGTGCCTCTACGTAAGGCTTTGTGCGAGGCCCTTGAGCCTTGGTTGTTACTGTTGTGTTTGTGAAGAGGAAAGGACCTTGTGCATCTTATGGTGTCTAGAAGCCTTACCCATCGTCCGAGGCCTTCTGCTAGTTAATGTGGTGTTATTTGAATAACTTGCTTGACGAAGATTAATATACGTGATTTACTGTTCAAATATTAAAGTGGTTGTGAGCTTTAAACTTAAAGTTTAATTTGGTGATTTAAATCACCATTTTTACCCAATATTTTTGCAATATCATTCCGATTCATGTTGAAATAACATTTTGAAAAATCATTACTTTCAATTGCTTATATTTCTTGTGATTGGTGAATTAAGATTGCATTTTTACTCCCTACGAATGACCTCGACCTCTATTTTTTTGAATCTGTGTTTATAAATTTAAATGATTTGAGTGATTTTATCCTATACTATGACGCATTTCTTAAATGATGATTTTTCTCGAACAAATCCCATAATCAATTACTATGACTATCATTTTCTTTGATTTTTTTGCTCCTTTTTGAATTTTTGTTTTCCTACCTTTTTCCTCCTCAAGAAAGATTTTCAATCATTTCACAAAATTCTCCCCCCCCGCTCCTTTTTTTTTAAAATATGTATTTCTTTTTGAGAACCCCTCATAAAATTGAAATTCCATTTGTGTTTTTCACTTTAACACCCCCTATACTTAAGTTTTGTAATGTCCTCATTGTAAACCTGGAGGGTATGAATTCATCTTGGTTCAAGGATTAGAACAGGGTCAAAGGGTGGATGAACGAGTCAGGATGACTATTGCGGATGATTTCAAGCTTTGATACAAGTACCAAATGTGGAGTCAGCAATTCTAAAGTTGAACCCTTAAGTGCAATAGGAGTATAGCTCAAAAGGATGATCAGAAGGGTCTTGATTTTGGAATGATGGGTTGCCTCCCGTTAAGCACTAAATTCAATGCCATCAACCGAGCATAAGGTGATCAAGGAGAAGGGCTGGTCAAATCAGAGGAATTTTATAGAACAAGCTCCTTGATGAGTAGCCCGGTTGGTCCAACCAGGTGCTTATTCAGATCAACAGTCTGATGATGTTGACCAAACCCAATCAGTCTGGTGGGTTGATGGATGTGAATCAATAGGTACGGAGCCCACCATATGCTATGTGGAACAAAAAGATGTGGAAGTGAGAATCTAGGGTTTGGCTGAATCGGTTCAACCTAATCAAAGTAGGAGTCCTCAAAAGTCAATGGATCAATGGAGAATGTAGGAACCTTACTGGTGGGATCAAAGAAGGATAAGATGTGATTAAGGGTCTGTCGGGAAGCATTTTCGCGCAATATTGAAAATAGTCAGAAATTGTAGTATAGTCACGCAAAAACGTTCGTCAAAAATTAAGTTTGTAAAGATTATGAGACTTGAGTCCTGGTCGTTCGTCTCTAGGAGGCATTTGATTTGCTTTTGAAATCGATCTTTTTGCTGCTCTACTTTGTTTACAATCACACGCCGGTTTATGATTAATATGTATTGAAGTCCAACATGCTTAGTTGCAAGTATATCAGGAATTAAAAACATGCAACATCAATCACTCAAAAGATATTGCAATAAGCTCATGGTGATTCTCAACACATAGACATATATATAAAAATATATCTTCTATTCATTCAAGAGAGTGTTTGCAACATAGAAGGTAGAAGAAAGCTTGTACATGAATGCTTAAAAATGTAAATCTAGCTACCAGAAAACAATCGCATACAGGAATCGATGGGGGGATTTCGCATGCATCATTGGGGGAGAAGTAAGACTACACTACTAAGAAGTAAATAAAAGCAGTAAATATATGAAGAGCTAAGTTACAAATCTAGCAGAAGGAAGGACATTCGGAGGTGGTCGTCGATGGCCTTTGGGTGGTTGAGAGAAGAAGGAGGGGCAGCCAATGGAGCTTAGGCCGGCCCTTGGAGAGAGGTTAGGGAGCTAATCCAGCTTCCTGGCATGGAGATGGTGGCCTCCATGGTGGTGCTCAGCTCGTGGAGGTGGAGTGGAGATGGAAGTGGCTAGCCTAAGTGGAATGAATGCCAAGGAAGTGAATGGGTGCAAATAGCCACCCATTGGGTCTTTTTATAGACCTAAGGGAAGCTCTCTAGAGAATTATGGAATTCTCTAGAGGGGTCTATGGTGGGATCTCGTGGGAGAGTGAGAGAGAGAGGGTGGATGGAGGTTTTTAGATCCACCAAATGTGGATTTAAAAATTGAATGGCTCTTGGTTGCTATTTTTGGCAACCAAGGCAACCACATATGGTAAAGAGTTCTAGAGAACTCTAGGCTAGCTATTTTCATGTGGATGGTGTGTGTGGGTGTGTGTGGGTCGAAACTTAGGTGGCTAGGTTGATTAGGTTAGGCTCTAGTGGGTTTAGGTCAAGGTATGCCTCAAATTAAGGTTATAAACCCTAATTCGCTAAGGTAAAGTGCAATTAAACTTAATACAAGTTTAATTGGGTGTGTGGAAACTTAATTGAGAGTAAAAAAACTCAATTAATTTAGGTCTTGGTCAATTGTACTCTCACTGAGTCCAATTGGACAGTATGTGCTGAGATCATGGCTCAATTGGACTCAATGAGTACAACTGAATAGGTTGATGGAATTTACTAAGATCAAAGTCAATTTGGTTTGGTGAGGACCTAATTAGGTCCTTAGGGAGGTCTAGAGTGATGTACTAGGGTTAGGGCACCTTAACTTAGGTTCCTATGGGGTTGGAATTGGGTTCAGGGACCTAGAGATCCAAGATCAAGGCTTAAATCTCAAAATAGGAATTGGAGAGCAGCATCAGACGTCTAATAATAGAATTAGGCATCTTATACTCAAAAATCAGAAGCCCAGACTTGTTGTCTGGACGTCCAATCAGAATCAAGAAGGATTTCAGGTTCTATTTTTGGTATTCTGCAGAAATTGGACGTCTGACAAAGTGTCTGGACATCCAATAACACCACAAAAGTGGGTTTGAAGTGTGTGGGAGATGGATAAGGGTCCTAGACGTCCTAAAACTTTTCTAGTCATCCAGAGAAGGGTTGGAACTAGGGTTTTAGGGCTTCCTATGGTGTGGTGGCCTAATCTAAGGGTGGCTAAGGCTTGGGGAAGTCTCTAGGCTATCTTAGGGCTAGGATGGACCTGAGCTCTTCACATTTTACTGCTTTATTCCTACTTAATAGCATAGAAAACTTTAACTCCCTTACATCATTATTCCTATGTCTAAACTAGGCCTTCTGCTCCAACTCCGCTACAACTCCCCTTATTTCAAATCCTAGCTTTAGATCCTGTTCCAGATCCTACTCTAGATCTGCTTATTTCCTGCAATCGACATAATATACTTAATCAGCACATTATAACATTATTTTACACATAGCTAAAGTAAAGCAGTAAAGATGCAGATAATTCTTATGCGTGCATAAATTTCCATAACTTATGCTAAGTCCTAGCCTAATTTAGGTCAATTAAGACCTATGATTGCTGCGCAATCATTGCCCCATGCCTAAATCTTGCTAGTCTCTGGCAAATACAAGACAATTATTTACAGAAAAGGTCCCTAAGGGACTGATTATTTTATCAAGTGTATGCATAGAGATTTTTCTGCTTTTTGTTTTCATTCTATGCTCTAGAAATCCAGACAATCGTGAAAGTGTATTTATGTAGCTTTTGCAACGGATTCAAGTGAAAACTAATACACCTCTAAACCCTGTACTTGACCTCTAGTTAAAATTCTAGCAGGATAGGCGGACTTCTTCCCTCGGGGTATTCAAGATATTCTATGAATTTCACCCCAGCTTTAGGCTTAGGTAGAGAATCTATGAGAGAAGATTATATATTTGGTGGCTCATTCTCACTTGGTGCTACTTAGAGACTAGTACTAAAGAGTCCAGATTCCTGGATTACTAAGTAACTCAACCTAGAGAAAGACGAGAAAACTATGCTCTCCTTGATTCCTTTGTATTCATTTTCTCTTTTTCTTTTTCTTAGAGCTCACAATCTCACCAGATTCACATGTATGATTTGTATTTGGTGGTCTCACTTGGCATTAACACTTTAATTGAGTTTCCATAACCCTAAACTAAGTTGGAATTCCTTAGTTAGTATTTGGGCGGTCAGAAACACAAGAAAAATAGGTTAGGGCCATATCTGGTGGATCTCAATTTCATTTGGTGGTATTGCCTCGATGAAATAAACACTAAATATTCATTCTTTTCTTTGCTTTCTCTAATTTTTTTTTCATCATTTTTTTTCTTTTTCTTTTTTTTTTTTCTTTTTCAACATAACACAGCATACATCCATGAACTTTATTGAGGAGGCATTATTAGGGATTAGTGGTACTCAAGAGACATTAGGTGGGTTATTTGGTCGAAGTGCCTACTCACGGCATCGGGAGAGACGGATAGGACGGTGTATTTCTGACCTTAACATCAATACCATCCTTTAACCAAGGATTCTGTAAAGAATGGTCATAACCATCCACCTTAGCCCTAGTTTTATGAAAACTCACTCTCCGCGTATTTGCCTTATTCGGTGGCTCTCACAATTTCGCACAAAAATGTATACTCGGGAACCGAGAGCGAAAACTATGTCTAAACTCAAAGTATCATCACCTAATCATCTAGGATTCTAGATTCCTTGCACTAATCTTAGAGCACCAGTACACCCTACTCTCATCTCACACTATTTGGTGGATTTTTGGAAGAAAATCATCCTGACTCCCAAAACGCTGTCCAGGGGTTCAAGAAAAGAAGCATTGCTTCTCGACAGACTGAAGACGTTTATCAGCCTTCACCATGAATCCATTGCAAATTCTACGTGTGTGTGAAAAGTTGTACAGGATTCCAGATTATAGGAATCAACTAAAGGATAAAATCCCTAAAGCATTCTCTTAATAAAATAATCTTATTCATGAATGCAATATGTATATATGCTATAGACATGTAACCTCGCATAATTTGTACTTTGTGAATTTCCTATATCGGGTTACAATTAACTTGACCCTAAATTTAGAACAATAGGTGAGCGGGTGAGTTGGAAGTGGCTGTTGCGAACGATTTCTAGCTCCAATGCAAGCATTGGAGGTGGGGTCAGTTGTTCTTTTATTTACCTGTAATTGCTCCTGAAATTATATTCAGCTCCGGCCAACCTGTTAGCATGCACTATGTAAAGGAAATATGCTAAAGGAAAAATATGCTACGTATAAAAATGTTTATATATAAATGATGGTGGAATGTGGGGCGAATGGTATCTATACATGTTGAGTTTAACGTCTCCAACTGGGCGAGCACTCAATCACACATCCTTACTAATATGAATAGTCTAGTCAGGTGGAGGAGGTTCTTGGGCCAAAAATGGCTTGAGGCGTTGGCCGTTTAACGTGAATATATGCCCAGATTTTAGGTCCTTGATCTGGACTACTCCATTAGGGTATGGCTGCATCACAACATACGGGCCAGTTTACTTGGACTTGAGCTTCCCCGCGAATAGGTTCAGCCATGAATCAAATAACCAGACTCGTTGGTTGGGCGTAAATACTTTCCTCTAGATGTGGCGGTCGTGAAAGGCCTTGGTCTTGTCCATGTATATTAATGCATTCTCATAGGCCTCCTGCTGGATTTCTTCTAATTCGCTGGGCTGGAGTTTCCATTCTCGACCTCCTGCATCGAGGTCGAGGTTGCATTTTCGCACCGCCCAAAAGGCACGGTGTTCGAGCTCTATAGGAAGGTGACAGGCCTTGCCATATACCATGCGATATGGTGACATTCCGAGTGGGGCCTTGTATGCGGTCCGGTATGCCCAGAGTGCATCGATTAATTTGTCGGACCAGTCCTTCCTATTTGGTCTAACCATCTTCTGGAGAATCAACTTGATTTGATGGTTAGACACTTCAGCTTGCCCATTGGTCTGCGGGTGATACGGGGTGGCTATGCTGTGATGTACCCTGTATTTTTTTAACAATGACCTGAAATGGGCGTGGATGAAGTGGCTTCCCCCATCGCTAATCAGAGCACGGGGTATTCTGAATCTCGCGAAAATATTTTGCCGTACGAAAGAAATGACGGTCTTGTGGTCAGCCCGTCTCGCCGGGATGGCCTCGACCCACTTCGAGACATAATCAACGGCTAGCAATATGTACTCAAAGCCATGTGAGTTCGGAAAAGGGCCATAAAATCGATGCCCCAGACGTCGAACACTTCTACGACCATGATGGGTTGGAGTGGCATCATGTCTCTCTTGGTCATAGAACCGATCGACTGACATCAATTGCAGCGTTGGGCATAATCGTGTGTATCTCTAAAGATGGTTGGCTAGAAAAATCCTGACTGCAAAATTTTTGCAACGGTTTTCCATCCTGAGAAATAGCCACCACACACACTATTGTGGTAGAAAGATAACACACTAGGGATCTCAGAGTCTAGGATGCATCTACGAATAATCTGATCTGCTCCAATGTGGAAGAGCAATGGGTCATCCTAGAGATAGTATTTGGCTTCTGCAATGAATTTGAGTTTCTGGTTTTTTGATAGGTTCGTGGGAATTTTTCCTGTGGCAAGGTAGTTCGCGAAATCCTCATACCAGGGGAACTCAACAGAATGAATTGCCAAAAGTGATTCATCCGAAAATTGTTCATGGATAGGCAGAGAATAAGGAATGTGGTCTGGGTCCAATTTGGATAGGTGATCCACCACAACATTTTGTTTTCCGACTTTGTCACGGATCTCGATACCAAATTCCTGCAATAGAAGGATCCACCTAATGAGTCGTGGTTTGGCATCCTTCTTTGCCAACAAGTGCCGGAGGGCGGAGTGGTCAGTGAAAATGATGACCTTGGATCCTAATAAGTAAGATCTGAATTTCTCCAACCTGAATACTACTGCTAGTAGTTCTTTTTGGTGACAGTATAATTGCGCTGAGCCTCATTCAGCATCTTGCTAGCATAGTATGTGACAAAGGGTTGTTTCTCCCGACGCTGGCCTAAAACAACACAGATGGAAAAATCAGAAGTGTCGCACATAATTTCGAAATCAAGTGACCAGTCAGGTGGTTGGAGAATCGGGGAGTCGAAAATAGCGCTTCATAAAGTCTCGAAGGCGCTGAGCCACGAGGTATCAAATTCAAATGGCACATCGGTAACCAGGAGATTCATCAAAGGCAGCGTAATTTTTGAAAAATTGCATATAAATCTCTGATAGAAGCCGGCGTGACCCAAGAATGATCTGATCTGCTTGATTGAGCTAGGTGGCAGTAAGTCGGAGATAATCTCTGATTTAGCCCGGTCGACCTGGAGTCCATTTTTGGAGATCCTGTGCCCTAGTACTATGCCATCCCTCACCATGAAATGGCTTTTCTCCCAGGATAGTACTAGGTTTACCTCAATACATCATTTCAAGATCTTGGTGAGGTTCTCAAGACAAGACACGAAATCATCTCCGAAAACAGAGAAATCATCCATGAATACCTCCACATAATCCCCAATCATGTCAGAGAAGATAGCCATCATACAATGCTGAAATGTCGCTGGTGCATTGCAGAGGTCAAAGGGCATCTGCCTGAAGGTGAATGTTCCAAAGGGGTATGTGAATGTGGTCTTGTCCTGATCTTCTGAGCTAATTGCTACTTGATTATACCCGGAGTATCCATCCAGAAAGTAGAAGAAACTGCATCCGGCTAACCATTCCAAGATCTAATCGATGAACGACAAAGGAAAGTGATCCTTCTGGGTAGCTATGTTCAGTTTCCTGTAGTCAATGCAGACCCACCAAGATGTCACAGTGCGGGTCGGGATGGATTCTCCCTTATCATCTTTTATGACAGTGAGTCCTACTTTCTTGGGCACTATCTGAATCGGACTCACCCACTGGCTGTCTAAGATTGGATATACAATGGCTACATCCAGCCATTTGATGATCTCCTTCTTAACAACCTCGAGCATATTCGGGTTTAGCCTTCTTTGAGGTTGTCTCGAAGGTTTCACCCCCTCATCCGTGTAAATGTGATGAGTGCAATACGAGGGGCGAATACCGTGGAGATCAGCAACACTCCACCAGATAGCAGCCCTATGGTCTTGAAGTGTAGAAATTAATTGATGCTCCTATTCTTAGGTTAAGTGGGCATTGATTATCACTGGATATGTCTCACTTTTGCCTAAGAATACGTACTTGAGTGAGTTAGGTAAGGGCTTCAATTCAATTACGGGTGGGTCAGAATCAGAACTGAGAGTGGGAGGAGCAGAATCGAGGGTGGGAATCTGCTGATCCATGTATACATGAATTCCCGCTGAGTCGCTCCCTATGAAATCTGTTGTGACTGCGTTAACAGGAAACCCGTTAGCTATAGTCACGTCTTCCTGTAATAACAGGGGTGATTTAGTAATATATGGATCTAGATAGCTGGATTCAGGGGTGTTGTGGTCAGAAGCACACCCGAAACAGTCAGATCCTTGGGGAGATATGTGTAATGCAGTGGTTTTAGTCCCATGCGGATCGAGGTCTGAGAACCCTGATAGTGTAGATGAATGAGACATTGGGTCGTCACAAAGGAGCCCAATGTTACCACAGTAAGCCGAATCTTCGTCTTCACCATCCTCCTCTATTCGGTCACAGTCGAAGTCCTTTGCTACCCTGAATATGTCTAGTCGAAGTTGCTCATTACCTAGGGCAATCTCCATACACCCGGATGCACAATCGATGTTCGCTCAGGTTGTCGCCAGAAATGGGCGACCCAAAATAATTGGTGTATCTTGAAGATTGGGAGGAACTTCCATATCGAGAATGAAAAAATCTGCGAGAAAGCAGAACCTGCGGACTTTCATGATTAGGTTCTCAACCACCCCCTCGATGTTTTGATTGATCTGTCAGCCAGCTAAATCGTAACCGGGGTGGGTTTCAACTCCCCAAATCGAAATTGATCAAATACGGCGGTGGGATTTAAGTTGATGGACAAACCCAAATCTAGAAGGGTCCAATCAAATGGAGAATCCTGCAAGAAGCAAGATATGAGTGGGGTGCCAGGGTCTTTCTTCTTCGGTGGTAGGTCAGCTAGAATCACAGCGCAAGCTTCTTTTGATAGTGCCGCCTGTCGTCCAATTCTCGGTTGTCACTTCGGGGTACAATAGTCCTTGAAGAACTTAGCTACAGTGAGAATGTGATCAATTGCCTCGAGGAGGGGGACCTGAATATGTACTTCCTTAAACATCGATTTCAGGTCCTCAAAATTCCACATGTCCTTTCTTCGTACTACATTTCATGTCAGAACCTCAGGAAAAGGGATGGGAATCTAAGGGTTAAGTGGCCTCTTACCGTTATCTACCATAGGTGGCTCCTGAGATGATGAAGACAGAGTCGAACTTGCCTACGGCGAAGGGTGGGAAAAATCAGGACCCGCCTGCCTAGGTGGTGGGTCGAATGTCTTCCTTCCACTTCGCAAAGAAACAACATGTGCATCGCCTTGCTATCTATGAGGTGGTGGGGGAGCGGAAGGGGCAGAATACGTGGGATTCTTCAAAGGCGGCTGGCCTTGCACGTAACCGGGTGGTGCAGGAGGCGCCTGTAATATGTCCTGTGCCTGTCCCTGCGGTGCCTGAAACCTAGGCGGGGTGCCCGGGTTCTGCACATAGCGAGGATTTGGGACAGGTTGAGAGGGCAAGGCTCCCTGAGTCCTATGCTCCTGCAACAGCTGGTTCTGTATGTTCTGTATGGTCTGAATCTGATCAGCCATCGCCTTCATAATCTGCAAGCTATCTTGTGTAGATTTCCTCATCGATTCTTGCAGCTCCTCCTTCAGCACCTCCAAAGGGTCAGCCCACTTTGGAGGGTGGTTGGCAGCTTGGTGTAGCGGCTGGTATAATAAGTGGGGTTGCTGCTGCTGAAACGGGAATGGCTGCTGCCTAGGATATGTGTTTTGCACATTCCCGTATTGCCTGGTCTGGTAGTGTGGATCTTGATGCTGTCTCTGTGAATTACCAGACCAGGAGAAGTTCGGATGCTGGCGCCAACCAGGGTTATACGTCTCCTAGTATGGGTTATTACGCCCGTATCCTTGGATAGCGCTGACGTCCTCGTAGGCAGAAGATATCTGTGATGTATATCCATCAAGGGGATACGCATTATAATTTGCGGGTGGTGCGTAACCCTGGGCATAAGGTGCCAGATCTGGATTACTCACGGGATCCTGATATGCAGGATCTCGTAAATACGGAGAAGATGCATCCCGAGTGAGTAGATTAACTCGAGTAGGTGGGGCTCGGGGTGCATAGGAGGATCTTGCGGTGGCAGAGCTCGAGTCGGATTGACCTTGACTGATCTGGTCAATCTTCTTCTCAATTAGGTTTATTCTATCCAACTGCTTGACGATGATATCCATGAAATTCCCTACCAGGAGGGGTGATGTAATAAAATTGCGGAATTGAATATATAAAGCAATATCACAAAAATCAATCGCACAAGTACACAAGTAATTTTAGGTGGAAACCCAAACCGGGTGAAAACCACCACCTAACCCTCTCGAGTTAGGCTTTACCGATCAACCAAGTTGATCAAATCCACTAAACCGAATCACTTAAAACGAGGGTGATTCAACCTCAATACAACCACGCTACAAGTACGAGGGTAGCGTTCCTCAACCCCTTCTCTCCACGAGAAGGATTTTGTCCCACGAAGGAGACGGGAATTCGCAAAGCGAATACCCAACCAAAAGACAAAGATAAAATAAACAATAGTCCTATAGAGCCAACAAAATAATTAAACCTAGCTTCTATAGGAAATAGGAAACTCCCCTTTGCAAGGAGTGCGTCGACGATGACGCGGTGCGTGTGCCACGCGATGGCGCTACGTCGCTCTCGTGAACAACAGCGGGAGAGCGGGTGCGCAAACTGAATTTAGCTCTCAAGATGTAGAACTTGAGCTTAGAGAGCAAGAGCTTCTTGGACACAAGAGAGTGGAAGTATGTTGCTTAAGTGTGTCTTTTGTGTTTCTAAGTGTATCTTGTGTTGCAAAGGTTCCCCTCTATTTATAGAGGCCTTAGGAAGGCTTTAGAAGGCTTAGAAAGGGTTCTATAGCCGTTGGGAACAAAGTCCAAGAGAATCAGGCCGAAATCAGGACAATGATTACATTTGACAGGGTTATCAGACGTCTAATTCTGGCATCAGACATCTGGAAGGCCACTTTAAGACGTCTAATTCCAAGGTAAGACGTCTGATTCTATGCGGGTTTCTCCCTGACTTGAATCAGATCTAAACAGGGTTTTTGCGCAAGTCCATCAGACGACATACAGGACGTCTGGCACTATGTCTGGACGTCTGGAAACCTAATTTTACTGTGGGAATTGATTTCCAAACGTTGCAACGGCTAGAAAATCTCTAAGAAGAGATTTTGGGTCAGCCGAGGCAAAACGGTCATTTATCAGACGTCTGGAAAGTCCTATGGACGTCTGATAAGGCTCTAACGGTCATAATCTTTGAGCGTTTTCTAAGCCAGCCAACGGTCCACCAATTGGACGTCTGGCAAAGTCATCAGACGTCTCCTAAGACGTCTGGTCTAAGGTCTGGACGTCTGATTTCATCAGACATAACTAACTATGTCCAGCCTAACAGTTATCAGACGTCTAAAACAATAGTCAGACGTTTTAAAATTCTTTAGCAGACGTTTGATTTGGGAATTAGACGTCTAGAAGTGCTGTTTGAACCCTGTATTGGTTTTCTAAGTATTCTACAGAAAACCTAAGTATCCTAGGGTTGTGCCGGTGTTCCTAGGACTACTGTTAGGGTTCTTTGAGGCTCTTTAACATGAAATATCTAAGGAAATAAAGAGCAACAAAAGAAACAAAAAATACAACAAGTACAAAAGAAGGAAATCTATCCTATTCTTCATTTCCTTCCATCTTCAATCTTTCGCTCCACACGAACCTCCTCTGTTTTCCGTCAAGCTCCTCCAATCCATCCTGGATGCGAGCTTGAACTCCGTCTAAACACGTCCACATTTGCAATTGACCTGAAATCTAGGACTCAAATTGCAAATGTTAAATAACACGTGTTTTGTTATCATCAAAACAAATGATCGTGGTGCTCTAGTACTAACAATCTCCCCCTTTTTGATGATGACAAAACCGTAAATAATAATACAAAAAATCCTCCCCCTTTTTGACGTTATCAAAAAGGTTTGATTGATTTTAAATTTCCTATAACTCCCCCTTAAAACATGCTCTTCTATGAATTTATTTTAGCAAAGGTGATATTCTGCCCCTTTTTTTTGTAACAACAAGATAGCTATTATTTTTCTCCCCCTTACTAAAGGAAATTTAGCTACCTTATATCTCCCCCTTAAAAATTGACAATTAGCTCATCATTTTTCATTTTTTTTAACTCCCCCTATCTAAATGCTTATAAAAAGATAGGGTTAAGAATTTTACCTCACCTACCATGGCCAATAAAATGGCTTGAATGGTGGTGGTGGATGCCACATCGGATGGGGCTCCCATCCGTAGCTTGGAGGCCCGGGCATTGGCGCCGGTCTCCAATCTGGTGGTCGACGTGCAGCGGGTCCGTCGTTTGTTCGCCGTCTCGTCGGTCTTCTTGTTCTCCTCCTTGGTCTACTCCTTAGTTCTCCTAACTCGAGTTGACCAGCCTTGAGTTTGTAGGTCCAGTCCTGTGTATTGCAGTTATCCCTGAATCCTACAAAACAAGATTCCAAATTTTTCTTTGGTATCCAAGTAAGCTTGGATCCGGATTTGTTAGTGGGTCTCCTTGACGGAGATCCTATCTCAACCTTAGGGCTATAAAGCTTGTTTACTTTGTTGATTAATTTGTTAGAATTTTCCCTAAGACATGCAATTTCTTTTTCTATAGTTTGCATCTTAGTCTTTAAATTAGAAATTTCTAACTTTAGACTATCATTTTCCTCAATCAATTTAGTATTTTCATTGATTAAATTTTTATTTTCTAAAAGCAGGTTATTAGGACTAGAGCAACTTTCTAGGTCCCTAAGCTTTATTTCTAACCTATCATTTTCACTTTTAAGAAAACTAAGGTTCTTTTTAATACTTTTGTTTTCTATTTTAAGTGATTTACTAATCTCAAATAGTTCATTAAAAGCTTCTTGTAAATCGAAATTTACCTCGTTGTCGCTGTCGTCGCTTCCGCTTTCGCTGTCGCTGTTGCTTCCTCTGGCCATGAAACCAAAGCAAGCGGTTTCTTCTTCTTTTTCTTCTTCTTCCTCCGAGCTCATCTCTTCATGAGTGTCTTCTAACTTCCTCCATATCTCGTGGACGGTAGTGCACTCTTGGATTTTCTCGAACTCTTTCGGACTCAACGCGCAATACAAGGCATTCATTGCCTTTGCGTTGAGTGAAAGCTCTCGAATATGCAGCTGCGAGTAGCCTCCCGCGGGTTTTTCTGGGATCTCAAATGGCGTCTCGCATCTGGCCCAGATCGTGAAGTCGGTGGCTTGAAGCTAGGTCTTCATCCGCAACTTCCAGTAGGGGTAGTTGCTCCCGTCGAAGAACGGCGGACGGGTTGTGGACTGCCCCTCGGAAATCCTGCTTGTGGAACAGCTTCCCTCCATGATCTTCTTGCCGGGTGTTACTCCGAATTTGCAAGAACCTGCTCTGATACCAATTGAAATTCCCTACCAGGAGGGGTGACGTAATAAAATTGCGGAATTGAATATATAAAGCAATATCACAAAAATCAATCGCACAAGTACACAAGTAATTTTAGGTGGAAACCCAAACCGGGTGAAAACCACCACCTAACCCTCTCGAGTTAGGATTTACCAATCAACCAAGTTGATCAAATCCACTAAACCGAATCACTTAAAACGAGGGTGATTCAACCTCAATACAACCACGCTACAAGTATGAGGGTAGCATTTCTCAACCCCTTCTCTCCACGAGAAGGATTTTGTCCCACGAAGGAGACGGGAATTCGCAAAGCGAATACCCAACCAAAAGACAAAGATAAAATAAACAATAGTCCTATAGAGCCAACAAAATAATTAAACCTAGCTTCTATAGGAAATAGGAAACTCCCCTTTGCAAGGAGTGCGTCGACAATGACGCGGTGCGTGTGCCACGCGATGGCACTACGTCGCTCTCGTGAACAACAGTGGGAGAGCGGGTGCGCAAACTGAATTTAGCTCTCAAGATGTAGAACTTGAGCTTAGAGAGCAAGAGCTTCTTGGACACAAGAGAGTGGAAGTATGTTGCTTAAGTGTGTCTTTTGTGTTTCTAAGTGTATCTTGTGTTGCAAAGGTTCCCCTCTATTTATAGAGGCCTTAGGAAGGCTTTGGAAGGCTTAGAAAGGGTTCTATAGCCGTTGGGAACAAAGTCCAAGAGAATCAGGCCGAAATCAGGACAATGATTACATTTGACAGGGTTATCAGACGTCTAATTCTAGCATCACACATCTGGAAGGCCACTTTAAGACGTCTGATTCCAAGGTCATACGTCTGATTCTATGCGGGTTTCTCCCTGACTTGAATCAGATCTAAACAGGGTTTTTGCACAAGTCCATCAGACGACATACAGGACGTCTGGCACTATGTCTGGACGTCTGGAAACCTACTTTTACTGTGGGAATTTATTTCCAAATGTTGCAACGGCTAGAAAATCTCTGAGAAGAGATTTTGGGTCAGCCGAGGCAAAACGGTCATTTATCAGACGTCTGGAAAGTCCTATGGACGTCTGATAAGGCTCTAACAGTCATAATCTTTGAGCGTTTTCTAAGCCAGCCAACGGTCCACCAATTGGACGTCTGGCAAAGTCATCAGACGTCTCCTAAGATGTCTGGTCTAAGGTCTGGACGTCTGATTTCATCAGACATAACTAACTATGTCCAGCCTAACAGTTATCAGACGTCTGAAACAACAGTCAGACATTTTAAAATTCTTTAGCAGACGTATGATTTGGGAATTAGACGTCTGGAAGTGCTGTTTGAACCCTATATTGGTTTTCTAAGTATTCTATAGAAAACCTAAGTATCCTAGGGTTGTGCCGGTGTTCCTAGGACTACTGTTAGGGTTCTTTGAGGCTCTTTAACATGAAATATCTAAGGAAATAAAGAGCAACAAAAGAAACAAAAAGTACAACAAGTACAAAAGAAGGAAATCTATCCTATTCTTCATTTCCTTCCATCTTCAATCTTTCGCTCCACGCGAACCTCCTCTGTTTTCCGTCAAGCTCCTCCAATCCGTCCTGGATGCGAGCTTGAACTCCGTCTAAACACGTCCACATTTGCAATTGACCTGAAATCTAGGACTCAAATTGCAAATGTTAAATAACACGTGTTTTGTTATCATCAAAACAAATGATCGTGGTGCTCTAGCACCAACAATGCATGTCAGCTCAAATAGAATTGGTGTGAGCCTCGTGGACACCAACCCGCTGCTGATCAGGCCGCTTGAACTGGTTCATAGATGCCGCATTCATCGAGTTCTCCGCTAATGATTCGAACGGCTCAAATGCGCTGTTCTCGTCTTTTTTGAGAAAATTCCTGCTGCTAGATGCATCGACCAAATACCGATGTGTGTCATCCAGCCCATGGTAAAATATCTGGGCTAAGTGCCATCTAGGTATACCATGATGCGGGCATTTCCGGAGAAGGCCGTGAAATCTATCCCATGCTTCATGTAATTTCTCCCCAGCTCCCTGGGAAAAAGTTGTGATTGCACGCCGCATTGCATTTGTTCGACCGATTGGGAAGAACTTTTGCAGGAATTCACGTCGTAATTCCGGCCAGGTTCCAATTCACTTCCCAATAGTCTTGAACCAGTATGAAGCTTTGTCCCTCAGCGAGAATGGGAAAAGCTTCATCAGAATGATCTCGAGGTCAATATTCCTTGGTCGGATCATTTCAGCGAGTCGACTCAGGTCCTCAAGGTACTGGAATGGATCTTCGCTTGAGTTCCCATAGAAATGAGTGCTGATCAACCTAATTACATTGGGCTTGAGCTCAAATGCGTCTCCGCCTGCGGGAATTCTGACAAGTGGTGCGATGATAGGTGCAGCTGGGTCGTAAAAATCCCACAGTTGTTCTCCTCATGGTGGGTGCTGCATCCTGTCAAGCGCCGTTAGAATACGATCCATGCTCTGCTGATGCCGCTCCTCAGATTCGACGACCTGGGCTTCCAGACGAGCCATCGGGTCCAGATTCTCAATGTCCTGACCCGATCTAGGTCCAGGTCTAGGATTTGCCATGGTGGCTTTTGGAGTAGAAGAAATGGGGGAAGAAGATGGTCCGAGTGAAGTGACTCACCTCCTTAGGAGTGGCTCCCAAGGTCCAACCAAGTGTGGTCGAAGTGACCTCCTTTCGTGCATACACCAACCAACCCCTAGGTTGGTGTAGCCATGTAGGACAAGGCTAAGGCCCTGTCAATCAAATGGTCCTTATAGATCAGGTGACCAGATTTTTCGTTATGGATTTAAATTCCTGAAGATAAGTTCATCGTACAACCGACTGAAAGTGAATCTTGCCTCTCAAGCTAACCCAGCCAGTCTGGTTACAAGGGGACTAAGGGGAAGGTACTTCCTTTGGCTTACGCTTCTGGTTCAGTTGATCCCCAATCCGTGGTAATTTGACACTACCCTGCAGACTTAGTCACCAGGTTTGGCAAGAGAGATTAAACTCACCTAGTAGTACGACAATGAACTCGGGTTGATTTCGTATTGTAAAGTTAATTTTAACCCGTTTTCTTCAGTGGGGTTTGTGGTGAGTGGCCCATAAGGTGACCAAGTTCACTGGCTAACTAGACTTGATCAATTCTAAGTTAACCCAATGTGTGGTCTCTAGTTGTAGCCCTAAGGATTTAACCTAAGTTGCATGCACTTCTTGGGTTTTTCTCTATTTCAGCAGACCACAAAAATAATGTTGATTTTATGATAATAATTGGAATCAAATTAGTTTGAAATTTTTTGAGTAGATTAATTTTTCAATTATTTTATCAGATAATATTTTTTTGTAATTTTTACTATTTCAATCGAATTTTTAGGAAATTTTGAATGTCAGGGGGTCAGATCTGGAACTTTGAACCCTAGTTAGTTTTTCATTTTGAAACAGTATCAAATGATCTTCAAAAATTCATAAAGAATACGAAAAATAAAGCTAATGAGATCATCTTTCAAACCCCACCATTTTTTGTCAAAATAGATTTTTGGATTGCTCGGAATCACTTTTTGAAATTTGAAAAATTTTGAATCTGGGTCAGTTTGACCCCTACGTACTTCGTTAATTTTAAAAAATTTTATACTTGGAATTTTTTTAAAGTAATTATGGAATTTGAAAGGTGGTTTGAAAATGAAGGTTCAACCCAAATTTAAAAATTTTTCACTAACGAATTTTTCAGCAATAAATTTTTAAGTGAGATTTGAAATCTGGCTGAAAATCAGAAGATAGTGGAAAGGCTTTTAAAGAGGTTTGAATTGAATTTGAAATTCAAGCCTTCCACCCAAAAAAAAATTTTTTCCTTTTCCAAAACTTTTGCACTTTCTTTTTTAAAAATAAATTTTCAAAAGATTCATAGAAAATATCTTTTTTTTTCCCTTTTTTTCTCTACCAACATAGATTCGAAAGGAAACCTAATCTAGATTTTTTTTTCAAAATTTTTATTTTTTATTTTTTTTATTTTTCACGAAAATGAGAAAAATATTTTCTTTTTTACCAAAAGAGATTGCAGAAAGTAGATCTAATCCTAGGGTTCAGAAAATAAACCTAATCTAAGAGAATGTGATGTGCACCTAATTTTTCTTCGCCGTGCTCGATGTTTGCGCAGATCCCATTTTCCTTCCATGTTGTCCTGCACATCAAAAATGAAGTAGAGGTAGATTCGTCAATGATAGATTAAAAGATCGAACTCAAGAAAAATGACATTGCCTCCCTTGCAACGGCGCCATTTTGTCGGGAAGCATTTTCGTGCATTTTGAAAATAGTCAAAAATCGTAGTATAGTCGCGCAAAAACGTTCATCAAAAATTAAGTTTATAAAGATTACAAGACTTGAGTCTGTCGTTCGTCTCTGGGAAGCATTTGATTTACCTTTGAAATTGATCTTTTTACCACTCTACTTCATTTACAATCACAAGCCGATTTATGATTATTACGTATTGAAGTACGACATGCTTAGTTGCAAGTATATCAGGAATTAAAAATAGGCAACATCAATCACTCAAAAGATATTGCAATAAGCTCATGGTGATTCTCAACACATACACATATATAAAAAAATATATCTTCTATTCATTCAAGAGAGTGTTTGCAACATAGAAGGTAGAAGAAAGCTTGTACATGAATGCTTAAAAATGTAAATCTAGCTACCAGAAAACGATCGCATACAAGAATCGATGGGGGGATTTCTCGTGCATCATTGGGGGAGAAGTAAGACTATACTACTAACCATTAAATAAAAGCAGCAAATATATGAAGTGCTAAGTTACTAATCTAGCAGAAGGAAGGGCATTCGGAGGTGGTCTCCGATGGCCTTTGAGTGGTTGAGAGAAGGAGGGGCGGCCAATGGAGCTTAGGCCAACCCTTGGAGAGAGGTTGGGGAGCTAATCCAGCTTCCTGGCGTGCAGATGGTGGCCTCCATGGTGGTGCTCAACTCGTGGAGGTGGAGTGGAGATGGGAGTGGCTAGCCTAAGTGGAATGAATGCCAAGGAAGTGAATGGGTGCAAATAGCCACCCATTGGGTCTTTTTATAGACCTAAGGGAAGCTCTATAGAGAATTATGGAATTCTCTAGAGAGGCCTATGGTGGGAGCTCGTGGGAGAGTGAGAGAGAGAGGGTGGATGGTGGTTTTTAGATCCACCAAATGTGGATCTAAAAATTGAATGGCCCTTGGTTGCTATTTTTGGCAACCAAGGTAACCACACAAGGTAAAGAGTTCTAGAGAACTCTAGGCTATGTATTTTTGTGTGGATGGTGTGTGTGGGTGTGTGTGGGTCGAAACTAAGGTGGCTAGGTTGATTAGGTTAGGCTCTAGTAGGTTTAGGTCAAGGTATGTCTCAAATTAGGGTTATAAACCCTAATTCACTAAGGTAAAGTGCAATTAAACTTAATACAAGTTAAATTGGGTGTGTGGAAACTTAATTGAGAGTAAAACAACTCAATTAATTTAGGTCTATGTCAATTGGACTCTCACTGAGTCCAATTGGACAGTGTGTGTTCAGATCAGGGCTCAATTGGACTCAATGAGTCCAATTGAATAGGTTGATGGAATTGACTAAGATCAAAGTCAATTAGGTTTAGTGAGGACCTAATTAGGTCCTTAGGGAGGTCTAGAGGTGATGTACTAGGGTTAGGGCACCTTAATTTAGTCTCCTTTGGTGTTACAATTGGGTTCAGGGACCTAGAGATCCAAGATCAAGGCTTAAATCTCAAAATAGGAATTGTAGAGCAGTATTAGACGTCTAATAATAGAATCAGGAATCTTATACTAAAAAATCAGAAGTCCAGACTTATTTTCTAGACGTCCAATCAGAGTCAGGAAGGATTTCGGGTTTTGTTTTGGGTATTCTGTAGAAATTGGACATCTGACAAAGTGTCTGGATGTCCAATAACACTGCAAAAGTAGGTTTGAAGTGTGTGGGTGATGGCTAAGGGTCCTGGACGTCCTAAAACTTTTCTGGTCATCCAGAGAAGGGTTGGAACTAGGGTTTTAGGGCTTCCTAGGGTGTGGTGACCTAATCTAAGAGTGGCTAAGGCTTGGGGAAGTCTCTAGGCTATCTTAGGGCTAGGATGGACCTGAGCTCTTCACATTTTACTGCTTTATTCCTACTTAATAGCATAGCAAACTTTAAATCCCTTAAATTATTATTCCTACATCTAAACTAGGCCTTCTGCTCCAGCTCCGCTACAACTCCCCTTATTTCAAATCCTAGCTTCAGATCCTGCTCCAGATCCAACTCCAGATCTGCTTATTTCCTGCAATCGACATAATATACTTAATCAGCACATTATAACATAATTTTATTCATAACTAAAGTAAAGCAGTAAAGATGCAGATAATGCTTATGCGTGCATGAATTTCCCTAACTTATGCTAAGTCCTAGCCTAATTTATGTCAATTAAGACCTATGATTGCTGCCCAATCAGGGTCTAATTAGTGTCCGATTCCTGATCAAAAGATGGAGGTGAATCATATGCAACCGGATCAGAAAGCAGTGAGTCAGAGTAGAAATTGATTCCGGTGGCGGGTTGGGGTTGGGATCAGATTCTGAAAAGCTCTGAATAAGGTGTGGTTATTCGAGGTTTAGATCATCAGCCTCAGGATCAGAATCAAAGAACAGATCATGGACATTGAGGTAGTAAACTATCTCGTAATGGTGAGGAGATAATGGATCTCCCAAGTTAGAGTAGAATTCAAAATTATCGGAGAATCTGCGAAAATCAGTTTTTGAACCTGATTCTAGGTCGGGATTTCCACCACAGGACAAATCATGATGGATAGAATCAACAACCTGACTTCGATCTAACCTAATTTCAAATTTCGAGCTGAAAGAGGTGTCTTTATTAGCATAGGCTCGGGTTCTAGGCTCCTAAGGTAGACCCAAACAAATCCCAACTCTTCCAACTCCTCTGTTTTTTCTATCATAAATTGGTGTGACTTTCAAAAGATCAGTTTGTTCTTTTGAGGAGTCTAGAGAGGTATAACCATCAAATACTGGGCCAAAATCACAATTCAAACCTGAAATCTGACTCTCGCCAGATTGGGCCTCCTAATTATCCCAAAGAGGCTCAGATCTAGATTCTAGGTTAAAGGTAGGAATTTGGTCACTCAAACCTGGGCATGTTTCTATTGGGATATCAGAATCACTCTCGAGGATTACCTTCATAGGATAAGGTGCGAGAGTCACATCCTCTAGAGGTTCTGATTTAAGCTCATCACATGTGTTTGGGAAATCAAGCCATGATGGACCAGCTTCATGGCTCTCTAAGGTTGGTTCATAATAGGGAACACCTGCAACTGGATCCATCCAACCCATATTTTGATCAGGTATGTCATTCTTCACATAGTTTGAATTGGATTCCATTTGGGTTGGGGGTCCACGACAACCTCGATTTTCGAACCCAAGCTCTGGGAAATCATATTAATCTTTAGCATTACTCCAAGATTCATGATCAGTTTCTGAGTGGATATATGGGTATTTTTTATTGATGGCTTCATGCACCATATTCAACAAATTTTCACATTTCTCGATGAGATCTTGGTGTATTTCCCAAAGTGGGGGATTTAACCAACATTGTAGATACTCGTTGCTATATAATTTCCCTAATTCATTGTATTCTGATAAGAGATCACCCTGGGTTGAACCATTTATCAATTGGGTTGACAATAGATGGGCTTGGTTCACAATGAGGGTTGTTTCTGACACATTAACTTAAACGCTTCGAAAGGGATCTGAGGTTTTGTAGTACTCATCATGATGTCTGAGAGCAGCCTCGATCATTTTCTCTTCGATGTTCATTTGGGATTCTAGGTTATTGAAAATCTTTCCTATGTTATCAGGTTGCATTTTCAAATCAAGTGGTGGATCAGGATGTTGAATCAAATTCAGGTCTAGATTGAATTGATTAGATCATATCAAAGTTTCCCTAAGAAGATCAACTCTAATGGAGGACCGTAGGTCAAAAACCTAGGGACCTTTCCTGTGAATGTACTCTAGACAATAGATGAGGGACTTGATGTTTATTAGACCCAATCAAGGCACCCAAAGATTTTTGGATGACTCAGTCTGCTTCGAGGCGGATGATACCTTTGAATCAGAAATCCACACACTTGAGAATTACTTGGGCGGCTAGGAAGGGAGAGTCCCACAAAGACCTCTACATGGTAGAGCGTCCCACGGGTTACAGGGCTTCCCCCACCTAACCTTCCTTGTCACTGTGGTTCCGAGGTGACCGAAATGTGCGAATTGAGATCTGAAGTCTACCAATTTTAGACCTAATTTGTGCCTTGAATTTCACTTAATTAGAAATTGATCCAATTTGTGACCTAATTTGGAGGTTGATTGGCCTACAAAGTGGATCAGCTTTACCTAACCTACCTTAAAGATTGAGGATGAAATTTGGGTCAAGACCCAAAATCACCTTAAATTGATTCTTAGGTTAGTAGGTCCAAATTTTAGGGTTCAAGTGAATTTAAAGCCTTATTTTAGGATTTTCTTGAATAAATCTTTTCAAACAAGGGCTAGGTGGCACACAAATGTGAGAGGGTCGATTTCCTTTATTGCAGGCAAGTGTGTACTAACAGTTCAAAACCCTAATGTAGAAACCATAGTTGGCTCTATTTCCAAGTCCAATTTGATCTCAAATGTAACACCTTAGACCCATGTTTATGCGAATTCGTCGTTGTTTAAGATATGCGTTGTGGTATAGGACAAATGCGCTCAAACAAATAAAATTTATAACTCAAAATTAAGAAATCAAGTCTGAGGTAGAACACAAGGAGCAAGTGGTGCATTCACGTGCTAATCTTAATCAAAATATAAATAAGCACAATAATTAAGTCAAGAATTATGGTATTCAATGAATAACAATCTTCTCAAATGATATTTAATAATAAGCAAGAGTATTACAAGAATTCTGTGAGACAAAAAGAATGGAAATGATCCTAAAAAGTGGTGATTTAAATCAC
This sequence comes from Thalassia testudinum, assembly GCA_037157565.1. Lineage (NCBI taxonomy): Eukaryota > Viridiplantae > Streptophyta > Magnoliopsida > Alismatales > Hydrocharitaceae > Thalassia > Thalassia testudinum. The sequence continues at coordinate 140,604,759 of JAZHRO010000063.1, forward strand.
CTTTAAGATTCACATTTAAGCATGCATCTCAATTTATTCAAATAACTCAATAGTAGCTTGAACACTACAATGATCAGATGACAGGATTAGTAATCAGACGTCTTAACAGAAGACAAGCATAAGCCTTCTCTTCTTCTTCGGATCCTCTTCTTGTTCTCTAAGTTCTTTTCCTTCACAACTCAAACGAATCAATCTCTTCTACGGCTAAGTGTCATACAAGGACACTCTTCAGAGAGCAAAACCCCCTTTTCCCACTCTCTCTTTCCTTTCCTCCTTTCTCTTTCCCTCAAACCAAGGTATTTGGGTATGAGCACCTGGGTCCAAGCTCACTGGTGGTAGTGAGTGATAAGCGAGGAGTGAGCTTAGGTCGGGTCGGGTGTGTAGGGTGAGCAGGGACCTCACCCCTGGGTGTTCGAGGTGATAAAGCCTAAATAGGAAATCAATTATGTGGCTACAGCACTTCTCCCATAGATGTGGGACTATCCCCACTCCTCTTCCTCGCGTCAGCAGCAGAGATGAAGTTGCATCGAATTGGCATTGAAGTTGCAGATAGGGCCTCTAATTGAGGACCTAGGAGAGTTTTTGGAGCTCACCCTCATCACCTGGGGATGCGATATGAGGTAATCATGGTTAGAGCACCATGAACAGAGCTGGAGGGATGATGCGATGGTGGAGGTTCGATGAACTACCTAAAATAGAGAATACGACCTCTCAACCTTGTGAAAATAGTTCAAGAGGTTCACTGGAGCACGGTGAAGATGATGGTGGTGTCCCCTTGGTGTGGGAGTGTGTGTGGTGGTGGAGCGAGGTCAAAATGGTCGGAGGACGGTGGGTGTGTTCAGAAGGCCGATGGAATGACCAATCGAGGGAATAAACAGAGGGCTTTTGCTCTCTGCGAAGTAGTAGAGCTTATGGGGGTGAGAGTGGTGAGAGTCGAGCAGTGTAGCGGCGTATTGGCATTGTTGGAGTGTCGCCGGAGTTGAAGAAGACGACGGGGTAGGTCAGTGGTTGATGTAAACACATTTATTGAGGGTAAAATGCCGATTCATGCATGTTCCTAGGCTTAGATTTGCATTGCATGTTATAAATATTGTATAGCATGCATCATTCTGCATTTAGAATAGTTGTATATAATTTAGGTTAATTGCATCCTTTTTGTGATTAGGAAAGAAGGATATTTATTTCGAAGCCTCAGATTGACTATCCAACCACAGATCTAATCAAGATGACGATCGGAGTCCAACGCCTCTGAAATCGCCTCGATCGGAGTCCCATAGCACCACATGCAGTCTGAGGAATATCAACGACCAAGGGACTAGGAGACATAATTTGTAGATTCAAATGATAAATCCGACTACATGGATGGATTCGGGTTGATGATCGTAGCCTAACGACGTGAAAATCGACTCAATCTGACCTCTGTAGCAGCCCCTACAACAAGAAGAAGATGGACGGCCCAGATTGCGCCACATGGAGCAACCTGGGCCGCCAACACACGCATGCAACACCGCATGCGGGTGCGTGCACGAGCATGCGCACGAGTGTGCAGCGCAGTGCCAGCGCATGGGTGGGCGTGTGCGGTAAGGCAAGAGCGCGGCGCCAGCGCAGCATGAGGTGGACAACAGCGACGCATGAGCTAGACTTATAGTGCGCTTACAGTTGTCGGTAATTCATTGCATGCCAGCAAAGCCAGCTGTGGGCACCAGCGGGCATGAGCTGCCTACAGCGACGTTTCCAGCAACGGCCTGGATGTCACTAATGGTCCCATACCGATTTTTACCTCTTCTCCACCACTTTAAAAGAACCTACACCCCTTCCCTTCTAAGCCATCTCTACCTACTCTACTCCCACCTTCTCCCAAGCTCTAGCAAGCCTACCAATGCTCCATTAGAGCTTATTGTCAAGATCCTAAGGTGCCTATTAGTGTAACGAACCTCTGCCCCACCAAATACTCCTCCAACTTCCCATCTCCCTTCATAGGTCACCTTGGAGCTATCGTCCCACCTCCATTCCGGTAGCAGATCACCTCCATCTTCTCACCTCCATTCTGGAGCCATGCCGAAGCCTTCCTCAACATGACGTCCTCCAGCATCTCACCTCCATCGTCCCGCTCCTCACCTTTGCATGCACACACATTTTAATTAACCATTAAGGGCACAACCCATCTAAAGGGCCCATCACATTCCTGAAGCACCATTGTCTCAAGCCTAACTAAAATTGATTAGACGTTGGCCCTAAGGACTGGTTCGCTCATCGGGATTCAGATTAAGATTGTTAATGATTAACCTGCTTATACTAGTCAATCTGATGTCTAGTTAGGGGAGTAACGCCAAACGACCATGGTTGGGAGGTACATTAGGAATCGGAGGTGCAAGCCAAAGGAAGAACCTTCTCCCCAGCCCCTCCTTCTAACTGGTTGGATTGCTTGGACATAAGTAGAGTAAATCATCTATAATCTTAGGATGGATTCTGAGAATCTGTAGACCTTTAGGCTACCCAAACTAAGGATAGGCTTGTATTTTTGTATTCAGGGCTCCTTTCTCTTCTGATTTCCCTCCTTACTTCACCATGTACCCTTCCACATCCTACACACATTTCACATCCTATCCTCCTACCACCACTTATCCTCAAGATGATTACTATCCCGACTTGACTTGTAATTACCCATCCACTAGCCGGGATGACTTTGATTAGGGATATGAATCCAGACCTCAGTGTTCAGGGCCTAACCCTGGACAACAAGACTATGATTATAATCCTTCCCAGAGCTATAATGATTATGGATCTCCATCCTTTGATGACCAAACAACCCGATCTACAATCAAGAAGAATATCATGATTATAACAACTACCCTCCCCAGTATTCCACTAAATATAGGTCACCACCATCCTTTGAATAACCTAGAACGACCTACTTTCAAGGAGGGACCCGAGGACCTCGACATCTTGACTCCCCTAGATTCAACCCAAACCCACCCAAACCTGAATCGAACCAGTCGGTTCAGGTAATCTAGATCCAAGATAGAGTGTTGGATAATTTGAGGAACACCATACAATCTTTAGAAGCCCAGCCAACACCATGCACTGAAGCACTGGAGCCTATGATCAAAATGATTGATGAACTTAATAGTTCTCTATTGGATTTGCTCCAAAGTGTTAGGGATAGGGACTTGGGTGAGTTTCATCTTGGGAAATTGTCGAGGTTGAGGATGAAATTTGTGGTTGCACTAGTCAAATCTTGGGATGATTCTCAAGATGAACCCTCTTCAGGAGAGCCAATGTCTAAACCTGCTTAGGCGCCTGTCAAGGGGGATACATATTTAGAGATTAGAGATGACCAGATTGGTCTAGAGCAACCCTTTGAGGATGAACCGATTGATTCACTCGAGATCCCCAAGTCAGGAAATAAAGAAAATTATGTCTCCTTGGATCATGAACTGATTAATGATGTTGAGATATATAAATGAGGATCATCAATTCTTTGACTTTGAGGGTGAAGAATCTTTAGGTGAAATCTCACTTGAACATAAGGAAAATGATTTTAGTGAGACAAATGGGCATGAGGAATCTGGTGAACCATTTGATAGCCCATTCATTAAAGATTTGGATTTTTTTTGGGTTAACTTGGAGGATTCGAATCTTGATGATTCAATCAGTGACCCCAATCCTTATCTGTACCCTGAAGAGCTAACTTCTGAGATCTTTGTGCCCAAGTCAATCTTGACTCAGCCACGATTTTTGGACTTGGGAGAATCATATGGGGTGAATACTATGCTAGAGCTCCTGAAGCTTGAGCCCTTGATGTTGGAGGATAGAATTGTTGAAATAAAAATTTGGGAGGCTAATTCTTAGGGAAGTTTAATTTTGGATATAAGGGTACCTATTGACCTGAAATCACCTATCTTCTTTACGGACCTTTATGATACCTTTCACGAGCGACCCAAGCCTGGAATAACTGATTATTTTTCTAAGCTGAATGTTAAGTGGAGATCTAAAACTAGTGAACCAGATCTACCTATTATCCGCCATTTTGGTCTTGGGTTGCACACCACTAAACCATATGCCTAGCTCCGCAAACACAACAACCTCTGGTTCTTGGTGATTTTCATCTAGAACTTGAAAATCACTCAACCCTGGGGCATGGGTATGCACCATAATCTCATCCACATCTATGGACATCTTCTGCGAACGGGTTTCAAGATCAACCCTTTTATTTTGATTCTGACCCGCACTTGTGAATTCTCAATTTCTTCTTTGTATGTATGTTATGCCTAGCTGAAGGCATTAAACTTAGCATGTGTGTATACACTCTTCTCTCTGTGGAGCTAACCAGATTTTGAAGACACTCAAGTGTTGTTCTATTTACTCAGCCCTTTTCATGTCTTTATTTTTACAATGAGGACATTGCATCATTTAAGCATGAGGGGTGGATAATCAATTCCTGAAATCATTATGTTAACTCCGTGGAATCTCCTTTAGTTTCTTATAAAATTTTTAAAAAAAATTTGAAAATTAAAAAAAATAAAAAAATAATTAAGAAAAGAGAACTTAGGCATTTGAAAGTTATTAACTTTAGGAAATGATACGAGAGGACCTAAACACTTAAACTCTTCAGGTCTTCAGGCTTAATTAGCCTAGGTGTCCACTCAAATGTGGACTTAGTCTCAAGTCCTCACCAATTAAAATTTATTTTAATTTGGTAAATAATTTGGGATGATAAGTATGCGACTTATCAACCTGCCATCTGATTTGGGGGGACTTTAAGCCTAAGTATCTACACACATTTTTTTGCACTGACTCACTTTCCGACAATTTTTATGGAAATTGGGCAGCTAATTTACTGACTTAGGTAGTATGGCTAGCAAGTTGTCGGTGGTAATAGTTCATCGGTCGGTTGTCCAGAGCCCAACCACAAGACCATTTTCGTTGTACTGCCTTTAGGTAAATCTTAGATCAGGGAAGCCACCTACTTAGAAAAAAAAAAAAGAAACACTCAAAAAAAATGAAAAAAAGGAAAAGGAGAAAATAAAAAAATAAATAAACCACACTTCACCACACGAGTATGGCTGGCAAGTTGTTGATGGTAACAGCTCATCGGCCTGTTATCCAGAACCTATCACACAAAAAAATAAATGCACAATAATTCCCAAAACACTTAGGGAAGAAGCAAGGAAGTAGAATAAACCAAGGAGATATACACTAGGTTCGCCCTTGTGTTGACCCCATAAATAAAAGTAGGAAGAAAGCTACCGATTGTAAAGATAAACCTTTAGTCAAGGTCACCAAGGGTCGTAGAAACTCGAAGTCCGTCTTAACGGCCGTTTTGTGAGTCTATCACTTTTTCACAAAGATGCTTAGTACTTAGAGTCCTTTTCGAGTCTTGGGCGGGTCAGGTAGCCATAAAAAGTTATCTCGAAACTCACAAACTCCAAAAGTACAAAAAAAATTAGAAAAGAAGAAAAATAAAAAAATATATATCTTCCCTTCTCAAATAAGGGGAGAATTTGGGCAATTTGCATTCTGGCAGACACCCGGATACTGTTGAGTTTTTGTAGTTTAGGACCTTAGTTGAAATTTTCTATTGTTAATAAATGACTTAGGCCTAAGTGATCTAATCCTAATTCTACTTTTATACAAAGCATATAATTTAATTTTGCTAGGGATTAACAAAAGATAGGCATGGGGGTATGATGTAAACACATTTATTGAGGGTAAAATGTCTATTCATGCATGTTCCTAGGCTTGGATTTGCATTTCATGTTATAAATATTACATAGCATGCATCATTCTGCTTTAAGAGTAGTTGTATATAACCTTGGTTAATTACATCCATTTTGTGGTTAGGAGAGAAGGATATTTATTTCGGAGCCTCGGATTGACGATCCGACCATACGGATCTGATCAAGACGACGATCGGAGTCCAACACCTTTGAAATCGCCTCGATCGGAGTCCCGTAGCACCACATGCAGTTCGAGAAGATCAACGGCCAAGGGACTAGGAGACATAATTTGAAGCTTCAAATGATAAATCCAACCATGCGGTTGGATTCGGGTCGACGATCGTAGCCTAACAGCGCAAAAATCGACTCAATCTGACCTCTGTAGCAACCCCTACAGCAAGAAGATGGACAGCACAGACTGCACCACGTGGTGCAACCCAGGCCGCCAGCACACGCATGCAGCACCGCACGCGAGTGCATGCACGGGTGCGCGTGCGGGCGTGCATGTGCGTAGCGTAGCGCCAACGTGTGGGCACGCGTGCGCGCGCGGCAAGGTAGGAGCGTGGCAACAGTGCAACATGAGGTGGACTACAGCAACGCTTGAGCTAGACTTACAATGACGCTTACGACCGTCAGTAATTCATCGCATGCCAGCAAAGCCTGCTATGGGTGCCAGCAGGCATGAGCTGGTTATAGCGACGTTTCCAGCGACAGCCTGGATGTCACTAATGGTCCCATACCGATTTTTGCTTCTTCTCTGCCACTATAAAAGGACCTACACCCCCTCCCTTCTAAGCCATCTCTACCTACTCTACTCCCACCTTCTCCCAAGCTCTAGCAAGCCTACCAATGCTCCATTAGAGCTTGTTCTCAAGCTCCCAAGGTGCCTATTAGTGTAACGAACCTCTGCCCCACCAAATACTCCTCCAACTTCCCATATCCCTTCATAGGTCACCTTGGAGCTGTCCTCCCACCTCCATTCCGGTAGCAGATCACCTCCATCTTCTCACCTCCATTTCGGAGCCACGCCAAAGCTTTCCTCAACACGACGTCCTCCTGCATCTCACCTCCATTGTCCCGCTTCTCATCTCCTTCGTCTGAGCTTCCGCCAGGTGTCGTCGTCTAACCGAACAGCCGATTCGAGAGATTTCCTCTCACCTCCATTTCCTTTTATGCTTTCATAGTAGATTGTAATAAACATTGGATTGATATATATACCATTTTCGTTCCTCATCTCTATCTTGTGCTTCAATTGCTTGTCTTTTTTTTCAAAAACACAAAAAAATAACAAAACCCTAAAATACCAAAAAGAAACGAATCGAAGCGTGATTTTCACTTAAAGTAAACATCGCCTCCCTGGGTTCGACCCAGGACTCCCTTGGAGTTTCGATATAAATTTTATCTGATTGACCTGTTTTGTAACTACAATGGGTTACTTGTAACCTCGATTTCTAACATGCGAAACACGCCCGACCAGTGGTCATGAGTCGAATTGAGACGTTGGAGAGAGAGAAATCAAGTAGTGAGGGGGAGGGAGTTATAGCACCTAATTATGGATGAAAGAGATGAGAAATTGGTGTCGGTGTGATTGCCGATGCCGAAGATGAGGAATTCTTCGACGAGGGAGACGGCGAGGAGGAAGGGGCTAGGGCGCCTCTGAGTTGACCATCGAGAGGTGGAGGAAGTCAAGGAGGAAGGAGACACTCCCAGTTTGGCCGTTGGAAGGCCGTAGGATGATGGAGGAGGAGGCTCGCCGAAGCTAGAGCAAAGGTGGCTAGAGAGTGAGTTTGAAGAGGGTTTTTTAGGCCAAAACCTAGCTAAGGATGTAAGGCATGTCTCAGGAGTCCATTTATAGGGTTTGGATGAAGTTACAAGCTTGGAAACAAGCTTGGAAACTCTGAGCTTCTTGCGCACATATGATACATGTGCATTCAAACTGTTCACATGAGGAATCTAGAGGGTTTTAAGATCTATGAATGGTCTCATTTGGAAGAGAATTCCTCAAGGAATCTCCTTTCTAAATTTGGGAGTGTTTGATTGAGAATCAAGAGAAAAATCCTTGCTCAAATCTCTATGGTGAAGTTCTAACCTTCCAAAAATGATGTGAGGACCTATTTGCAAAGAATGATGATAAAATTAGGGACCCATTTGCAATTATTTCGAAAGCTAGGGGCATATTGTGAGAGAAAAGAGTCAGATAGGATTGAAATGTAAACTAAGTCAAGGTGATCTCTGGTTAGGCCGAAATTTTGGCACAAACCTACTTTGGATCCAAGGAATTTGATGGTGAAGTTGGATTTCAGTTTGGACCATGTTTGAATAGGTAAATTGTGTAGAAACCCAAATTAGGGCAACTGTCTATCTGAGACTCGATTTTAGGTCAAAATGAGTTCCAATGGTCAAATCAAAGATACCAAACCTTATAGAATATTTTCTATGATTTATAGAAGTTTTAGGTGAATTTTATCTTGATCAGAACCTCAGTGAATTAAGCGGGTTTGTTTTAATGTTTTAGATGTTATTTAATTCTTGTAATGCATGAAAACCCGTTTCGATTTGCATAGACCCTCTTGTTAGACTTTAATACATATTTGACCTTTAATAAACCCTTGAGAAAACCAACGGTTGTTCTGCTTTCATGATATGATGGTAAAATTTCAGTTTTAACCCTGGTTTCTTGTTAAACTCTTAGAAAGGAAGTGTAGTGAATTACGATCCTTTGGCGGTTATATAGGAGCATTTATTAATGGATTTTGACCAATTAAAGGTAGATATGGTTGATGATGACGTTCTCATCAACTCAAACAAGAATGTGAGTAGTCCAAGATGTTTAGAAAATTAAGCGTTAATCTTTAATAGGTATAGGAAATCAGGATGGGGATCTCTAATCAAATCATCTCACTTCTTTCAGATATTAAATCAATTTCACAAATCAAGAAATTTTTCCTTTAAATGATAATTACTGAAGAAATAAAGCAAGTGGATCCTAATTCATTTGTTTCCTTTGTCTCTTCCTAAGGTTAGGAGGTTGATTAGGGAAGAAGAAAAATTTTACCTCCCCTTGGAGTGGTTGATTGCAAGGAAGATCTTCTTGTGATGTACCTCACAAAAACACAACAAAATATATAGGGCAAGTTAGTAATAAGATCAATCAAATATGACTAGTGGTGAATTGCATGTTGCTCCTCAGCAATGGTGCCAAAATGTTGGAAAGGCAAGAGTCATCTTTTAGAAATACGCATTGTAGTACAATCAAGGAAAACCACTTTACAACATTTAAAATTTATAAGAGTGCTCGAAAATAGAAATTTGAGTTTGAGGTCATTCGTAGAAAGCAAATATGGAATTCACATACTAATTACAATATGAATCAATGAGCACAATAACAAAGATGTGCAATTAGAATCAATAATCAAAAATATATTCAATATCAGTCCAACTTGTATCTCCTGAATTATTGGGATAAAAAGAATAGAAGCTCAAAACAATGGTGATTTAGATCACCAATTAGATCCTTTAATCAAGCATGTATCCCAAGCATATCAACTAATTAAAATTTTCAACAGTGATCTTGAACCTTTTATCCACATCTGATAAGTCCATAGTACCAGCTCAAATAATGCCATAATGTCACATCAGATGTCGGCCACAAGTGGCAGACGACCTAACCATTAAAAGATTAGAACAATGAACAAGGCCTTAACAACTCTGAAGTAGGCCTTAACACAAGGCTTCAGAGCACCACCCTCAGCAATGGCTAAGTATAGAGCATATGGGCACATTTCCCAAGGTGAAACAGTGCAAAACCCTCCCCCACCCTCCTTAGAATTTCTCCTCTTATCTCTCTAATCGGGCACACGGCATGCATAGTAACCGAGTAATCGGGTGTAAACATTGACTAGGCTCACCGGGTGTGTGAGGTGAGTGAGGAGTGTGTAAGCATGAGAGAGGGGACCCAACCCCCATGTTCATGGGTGATAAGGCATGGGCACAAAATCGTTCTATATGCTGTTGGTAGCTCTTCCACTCACAATGTGGAACTAAATGTACCCACATCTTCACACGATGCAACTGAGTGCTCCTCTTCAATTGAAGCAACTTCTCTGCTTCTTTCCTCAAATTAGAAGCCCAGGAGAATTCATAAGATCTACTCAAAGCTCTAGGTTGTGGTAGCAGTGGAGTTGGTCAATAGATGGTGGCCGGCAGTTGTGGTGATGACGGCGGAGATGACGAACACCTGAAATCATGAATATGGGCTAAAAACCACAATTAGAATGTTCACAAGGATCACTAGGGTGAGTGGAGTGCATTGGTGGAGGCAATGTGGTGTGTGAAGGTGTAAGGTGGTCAGATAGTGGCTTGGAAGGTGACTGTGAGTGGGTTGGTCCTGCCAAGATGTTTGGTGGATGGAAAGTGAAATTGGTAAAGGGTTTTTGGTGAGTGAGATGTGGCGATGCTAATGGAGGTGGTGGTGTGGTGAATAGTGGTCTATAATGGCATAGTGACTTCGCCGAAGGCATCATCAGAGGCGGAGAAGATGGACGGGAAGAGAGGTGAACATCAATCAAAAAGATAAGGTGAAGGTTGGTTCCTAATCTTGGAAGAGAGAGGAGTTGAAGGGACTTAATTACGGATGAAGAGGAGGGGAGATCCGTGTTGGCTTTGATTGGCTGATGTCAGAAGAGATGAAGTCTCCAGTGGTGAGAAGCGATAATGACGATGGGGTAGATGGCTCCTGCTTTGTACAGCGAGGAGCGAAAGACATAGGGAAGGAAGTTCCCTTTGCCTATCATACATGGCAAAGGGCAACGAGGGGATTTCAAGGAGTTCATCGGAGTCGCGGTGGAGACGTCTATAGGAAGAGAAAGATGAAGATTTTAGGCCTAAACTTGACTAAGGAGGGCGGTAGAAGCATAGGGAGCTTTTATAGAGCTCGAATGTGCACTCCAAATGAAGAATTCATGTGATTTGCTTAGGATTTTGTTGGAGCGAGAACTTGGAAATTTCTATTTTCACTGGAAATGAATGGGCCTATATTAGGACTTGAAATCTAGTGCAAATGATTTGACGTAGTGTGGACACCAATCTCACTAATTTTTGTGAGATTTGGTGGAGATTTGATGATGTTTTCACCAAGTCAAAGTCGCCTGCAAGTCAGTTCACCAATTAATGGTGACATGGGGCATATTGCGAAGAAGATGACAAAGTTGGGGACTTAAATGCAATATTTTCAAAAGTTAAGATTCTGATTGTAAGAAATAGAGATTTTGGGGATTGAATTGCAAACTTGGTCGAGATAGACTTTGATTGGGTCCAAATTTTGGCCTTAACCTAATTTAGACCTAAGAAATTTAATGGTGAAGTTGGATTTGAGTTTTGGCCACATTTGAATGGGCAATTTGTACAAAAGCCTAAATCAGGGTAGAATCCCATCTAAAACACTATTTTAGGTGAAAATAAGTTCAAATGCTCAAATCAAGGGTACCAGACCTCTTAGACTATTTTTATATGAATTTTAGGAGGTTTAGATGAATTTTATCTTGAGTAGAACCTCTTTAATTTAAGTAGGTTAGAAATTAGGATTTTGTTGTGCTGTTTTGGTTCTCAGAATGCGTGAAACCCTATTTCTGTCTGTGTGAACCTATTCTTTGGACTTTAATGCTCAATTGACCTTTAATTAACCGATAAGTAACCTCATGGTTACTCTGCATTCAGAATGTGATGTTAAAACTACATAATTAATCCTGATTTAATGTTCTCTCTTCAAAATGGATCTAAGTGGAATTACAGCTCTCAGGCGATCATTTAGGAGCATTTGTCACTTGATTTCAACTAATTCAAGTTAGTTATGGCTAATGATCATGTTACCATCAATAGCACCACCCATGGCAACCCCTAGAACATTGGCTTTCGCAACTTTGGGATATTATTGCCCATGGTGTTTTGTAGCTAAATTCAGGCCCTAGCAATTGACATTTCGTGATAATCCGCCCATGAAACTTGAACCAGCACAAAGTGATTACATACCTCCGATAGGATATTTAAATATCCTAGGAGACAAGCACCAAGAAGATGATATGTTATTACACATCTTTGAATGGAGCATATTTCATTCCACCTCTCTACACTAGGAACTCGTCTAATCAACTTGTGTCTTCGAGTCACTCCTAAGCTAGATCTTCAGGAAAACCTTTCTCAGAACAAACACTTTTGGCATTATTTCTTCGTTAAGTGCACTGAACCAGACTGGTGTGTGAATTTTGGGTGCTTAAGTTACCAAGTCTCGCAAACCAAGGGGTAGTCAACGGGGCTGAATAATCCTTAATCCTTAAACCTTTTTTTTGAAACTGAAAGGAAAGCTATCGTGTTACGATAGCGATCCAGAGGGCATTTTATTAAATACTAATTAAGAAAAATATGGAGAATTACAAATTGGTTCCCCATCTATTTATGAGAGACCAGCACTAATTTACAATTTGCACACAGCATACTGGTCTCTCCTGAAATAATCTCTCATTCCTCACCCTCCACACACACCACATGGTTACGGCCATGCACAGATGTGGTCTTCCCAGTGCTGCAAGTCCCTGCCATAGAGAATCCCATGTTGGTAGTGGCACCTGGCAAGTTTTTCTCAATATCATATTCGTGATTAGGCAAAAGGAAAAAATGTGATAAGCTATCAGTGTGTAGCCCACACAGATGACATTCATGTAATGTTGCCCCTATTCTATTGTCTAAGATCTCTAGTGATCAGACCTTCCCTCCTACACAGCCATAAAAAGATTTTCACTTTGAGCAGGATCTTCACTAACCAGAGTTTTTTTATCAACAAGATCACTCTCCATACTACTGCTAGACGTGACTAATTTTCCATAGGCACGATGGGCTGTATAGATACCATCCCAAACATATGTATCGTCCACACCGAGTCTTGGTCTGAAAATCTGCAGGTCTGAAAGCAATTTTTGCTTTTCCTCCCACAGGAGAGTGCCCTCCCTACTGGCTTCCAAATCATTCGGGCTATAGCACCCATTTGTTTTGGACCAGAAGCTCCTGATAGGAGCTTCTGTGTTAACTGTAGCCGAGTACACCCTTGGATAGGATTCCTTCAAGATACCCAGCAGTGACCAATGTTCTTTCCGAAAATTAAACTCACTGCCTGATGTGAGATTTAACATGCTTTGTAATTAGGGCTTTCTTAGGGTCGTAACACGCAAAATCGCATACACTCTTAAATTTATAAACCTAGGTAGTGGGGTATCTAGGGACATCTAAGGAGGCTAATGTTTGCAAAAAATACACCTCTTGCTCAGAAATGAAATTCACCTTTCTTTTTGGTCTTTTTAATTTATATTTTTTTTAAGGTTTTGAAATAATGAGCATTCGCAAAGTTGTTGACGAGGAAAAAGGCGATCTAAACATAATCGACTAAACTATTGCTAGAGTGACAAGAAAGGCCTCTCCCTAACCTTACTCTAGGCACGTGGGGGCCTAGAGTAATTAGGGAGAGGGAGTGAAAAAGTGCTAGATCAAGATAGAAGGAAAATGTGACAAGAACTTAAAAGAAGGCAACTTGAATTGAATTTAACTTGTTCTACACAAAACACATAGAGGAAAGCTTCTAATCTACTTGAAATGCAAGAAGATAAAAACACAAATCCTCTAAATGAAATGGTGAAGAAGATGATGGCTTCTTTCTCCAAGCCTGGTAGCTCCCGAGCTTGAAAAGTGTCCTCCAATTCGTTCCTTGTAAAGCTCCTTCAAATGGTGTCCTCCAAGGTGGAAGCTTCCACCTCAACTTTCCTCCTCCAAGGGTGGGTGTGCACCACCCTTGCTCCACCATGCCTGAAGGTCCTCCTGGTTGGGGAGTGCTCCTCCTCCTTGGAGTGGCACAAGGGAGAAGAAATGGGGAGAAGAAGGCACCAAGGGGGTGGGTGATGTGCCCCCTTAATCTTCTTCTCTACTCCTTCTTCTTGGCCGTAGATATGAGGTGGGTATAGGGTAGATTTAACTAAATTGAGGATGGGAATTATGTGGTGGTAGGGTAGGGCATTTATAGGGCTTAATGGGAGGTAGAGGTGGCTTTTGAAATGGATGGCTAGGATATGATTTGGGAGGTAGCTGGGGATCCTATTGCTAGGAATAAGTGGTGCCAAATGAGGGGACACAAGGAGGGTGGTTATGGCTTTGGTGTCCCTTAGAGTTGGCGCCAAAATGGGCCTTCTAGAAGGCTATTAGGTGGTGCCATCTTAGGGTTCTAGAAGGGGAGTATGTGGGTGGGTAGATGTGGATGTAGGGTTAGGTTTATGGTGGATAGTACTGTTGGCGCCAAAATGGGAGGTGGTTAGGGGTAGGTTTTAAAGCCAACTCTAGGAACTTTTTGGTGGAAGGTGAGGGGTGAAGAGATGGCTAAGGTTGGTGCCAACTTAGGGTGGACTAGGTGGAGCATAGGTGTAGCTTAGGTGGGCTTTAGGTTGAGGTAGTTAGGTTGAACTTTAGGGTAGTGGATGACCAAGGAAGCTGGATTCTAGCTAAACTAAGCTAAGCTAAGTTAGCTTAGCTAGTAATGGACTAGAGGAGGAGGCAATGGGAGATAGGGTTTGTGAAGAGGAGCTAGATAGAAGAAGTCTAGAGCTAAACTGGAGCTGGCAACTACTGAAGAGGATGGCATGGAGCTACTTTAGTTGGCTTAGCTTGCTAGTTCTTTGCTAGCTACTAAGCAAAGCTAAAGTAAGCTGGCTTCTGCTATAAGAGCTGAGGTAAGTTGGGTCTGGTGCCCCCAGGGAGGATCAAGCTATTTGAAGCAACTAAGGTAGCTTAGCTCAACTAAGTTGAGCTAAGCTGAGTCCCCAGGAGCTGGACTTGAGCTTCCTGAGCTGAAATGAATCCATCTTCAGCTGACTGGAGTTGAGTGGAGCTGGATGTTGTTGGACCTGAGCTGGGGTGAACTCCAGTCAACTCGGCTGAGCTAGTTAGAGCTCCATGTGGACTAATGGGAGCTGAGATGAGCTAGACTCAGCTAAGTTGAGCTAGATCTGAGCTGACCTGAGCTAGGGTGAGCTAAGATGAGCTCTCTTGAGCTGGCATTCAGCTGAGATAAGCTGAATGGAGAAAGGATGAGCTAACCCTAGTTCTGGTGAGCTGAATTCCAACTATGGTGAGCTAGATCAAGCTGAGTTCCAGCTAGTGAGAGCTTCTCCTTCACTAGTTGCCTTCCTGAGTGCTAGGGTTCTAGGGATCTGGCAAACTGTATATCCCTAACACTCACAAAAACACATCAAAATGACAACAAAAAGTGAAATGCATGCCTAACCTAATTAATGCCTAACTACAGCCAAAAAACCCATTTGCGGAGCAAAATCCTAAGAGCTAGGTTTCTTTTAATGCATGAGAATGATGATAAACTAGCATTTATCACACTCCCATGCTGATCGTTTGCTAGTCTCTTAGCAAAATATTAATTTTTACAGAATGGATTTTTGGGAAATCTAATTTTTTTGACTTTTTAGGAAAAAATGGTTATGGGACCTTGGTTGGTTTAAACACAGGAGGTATGGGATTTGTTAAAGATAAACATTGAGATTTATTTTTGGATGCAAAAATTAGACAAAATGGGATCAATATATCCTCCAGAAAATTTACAGATTAACTCCTTGTTAATTCAGATGACTTGAAATTTCTGCTTTTAGGATGTTTCTGGCTTTTGAATCTGATTCGCAACTTGCAATAACCTTTAAAACCTTGTGTCCGTGCTTTTGAAAATCCAACATTTATAAGGGCATGTTTTTGGTTTAAAACTTTTTTTTTTGTCCCCCATGCTTATTTCTAGCTTAGTCTTACAACAGATGTGTCGGGATCATCATTCTTGTTACCAATCCTCGAGGGGGCTCTGGTGTCAGTACTTTGAGATAGCACTGTCCATGACACCACCCAGGGGCTCACAACCCCAAAACACAATGCCATGTAAAGGGGTGCTCTAAGTAAACTCAAGCTCTTGCTTTGACACTATAGATAGAGCACTATCCAAGACACTTGAGCTGCTAAAATGCACTTTAACACTCCATCGAAAGATATGAAATATAGATATGGAGTAGTGCTAAGGAGGTAACATGTTGACATCGCATCCTCAAAGGAGGTATTATCCTCCTTCTCGACGGTGGGAACTCAAACTAATGATCTGTTTCAAACTTTTACTAAGGCCAAACAAGGGTGTTTTTCTAATTTTTAGTTATTTTTAAGTGTTGGCTTGTGTGTGAAATTTGACACAGGAAGTTTTGCAAGAAAATCAAGTTTTTAAATCAGAAACTAAGCCAAATACTTTCCATATTGCAAAAGAGGATCAAGTCACTTGAACTATCATGAGTTCAGGTGGAATTTTGGAGAAGGATATTTGATCTAGTCTAAAAATAGACCCTGAAATTCTAATGATTAGATCTGTATCCTCATCCCTAGTTTGTTAAAGATTCAATCCCATTGTACCAAAAGTAAGTTTTCAACCTTAGTCTTAATTTCAAAACTTTCCTCAAAAAGTTTTCAACATTTTTATTTTTTTTGGGGATACAAGCAGGAGAAACAAAATGACTAAACAAAAAAATGCATGTTTTTAGGTTTTGAAAATCCTAAATCGATCGTCAAAATTTAAAAAAACACCCCCCCATGCTTATGATATGCAATGTCCTCATGCATTAGGAGGGAAAAAGAATCACCTTGGTGAAGGGCGGTCGGGTTTAGGATGGTTAAAACCTAGAAAAAGAAAGGAAAAACGAAATCAGCAAAAATGATGGGTTACCTCCCATCTAGTGCTATCTTTTAGGCCATTCAGCCAGGCGTGAAGGTATGCACGGAAGACGAAAAATCATGTAAATAGTTGGACACTTGGATGCCCGCATAAAAGGCATCTTTGTCTGGATCCTGAGAAAAGTGATTATAGGAAATATAGGGATCAGAGTTGGATGGAAAATGATAAGTGTAGCCTGAGTATGGCCATGGTTTTAAATCAGGTTGAATGCCAAACTTGAGCAGGTCTGGTGGCAGGTCCAATGGAAAGGGTTTTGAAGGTTTTCGGGCCCTACCAGGAGGGGTGACGTAATAATATGCGGAAATAATATAAAGCAATAAACAATCACACAAAAAGACAATCGCACAAAGTACACAAAGTATTTTTAGGTGGAAACCCAAACCGGGTGATCAGACGTCTAATTCTGGCATCAGACGTCTGGAAGGCCACTTTAAGATGTCTGATTCTATGCGGGTTTCCTCCTGACTTGAATCAGATCTAAACAGGGTTTTTGTTCAAGTTGATCAAACGACATACAGGACGTCTGGCACTATGCCCGGACGTCTGGAAACCAACTTTTCCTACGGAATGGATTTTCCAACCGTTACAACGGCTAGAAAATCTCTGAGAAGAGATTTTGGGTCAGCCGAGGCAAAACGGTCAATTATCAGATGTCTAGACAGTCCTATGGACGTCTGATAAGGCTCTAGCGGTCATATCCTTGAGTGCCTACTAAGCTAGCCAACGGTCCACTATCTGGACGTCTGGCAAGTCCATCAAACGTCTCCTAAGACGTCTGGTATTAGGTCTGGACGTCTGATTTCATCAGACAGAACTAGCTATGTCCAGCCTAACAGATATCAGACGTCTGAAACAATAGTCAGACGTCTTAAAATACTTTATCAGACGTCTGATTTGGGAATTAGACATCTGGAAGTGCTGTTTGAACCCTATATTGGTTTTCTAAGTATTCTACAGAAAACCTAAGTATCCTAGGGTTGTGCCGGTGTTCCTAGGACTACTGTTAGGGTTCTTTGAGGCTCTTTAACATAATATTCTAAGGAAAAATAAAAAGAGCAAGAAAATAAAGACAAGAGATACAAGAAAGGATTAAAAAGAATCTATCCTATTCTTCTTGTCTTCTATCTTCAATCTGTCGCTCCACGCGAACCTCCTCTGTTCTTCATTAAGCTCCTCCAATCCGTCCTGGATGCGAGCTCGAGTTCCGTCTAAACACGTCTTCATTTGCAATTGACCTGAAATCTAGGACTCAAATTGCAAATGTTAAATAACACGTGTTTTGTTGTCATCAAAACAAATGATCATGGTGCTCTAGCACCAACAATCTCCCCCTTTTTGATGATGACAAAACCGTAAATAATGATGCATAAAATCCTCCCCCTTTTTGACATTATCAAAAAAGTTTGATTGATTTTACATTTCCTATAACTCCCCCTTAAAACATGCTCTTCTATAAATTTATTTTAACAAAGGTGATATTCTCCCCCTTTTTGTAACAACAAGATAGCTATTATTTTTCTCCCCCTTACTAAAGGAAATTTAGCTAACTTGCATCTCCCCCTTAAAAATTGACAATTAGCTCATCATTTTTTAACTCCCCCTATCTAAATGCTTATAAAAAGATAAGGTTAAGAATTTTACCTCACCTACCATGGCCAATAAAATGGCCTGAATGGTGGTGGTGGATGCCACATCGGATGGGGCTTCCATCCGTAGCTTGGAGGCCCGGGCATTGGCGCCGGTCTCCAGTCTGGTGGTCGACGTGCGGCGGGTCCGTCGTTTATTCGCCGTCTCGTCGGTCTTCTTGTTCTCCTCCTTGGTCTACTCCTTGGTTCTCCCAACTTGAGTTGACCAGCTTTGAGTTTGTAGGTCCAGTCCTTTGTGTTGTAGTTATCCTTGAAACCTACAAAATAAGATTCTAATTTTTTCTTTGGTATCCAAGTGAGCTTGGATCCGGATCTGTTAGCGGGTCTCCTTGATGGAGATCCTTTCTCAACCTTAGGGCTATAAAAATTATCTACTTTGTTGATTAATTTCTTAGAATTTTCCCTAAGACATGCGATTTCTTTTTCTATAGTTTGCATCTTAGTCTTTAAATCATAGATTTCTAACTTTAGACTATCATTTTCCTCAATCAATTTATTATTTTCATTGATGAGGTTATGATTTTCTAATAATAGCTTATCATTTTTAGGACTAGCTTCTATGTCCTTAAGTTGTTTTTCTAACCTATCATTTTCATTTTTAAGAAAACTAAGGTTCTTTTTAATACTTTTGTTTTCTATTTTAAGTGATTTACTAATCTCAAATAGTTCATTAAAAGCTTCTTTTAAATCGAAATTTACCTTGTTGTCGCTGTCGTCGCTTCTGCTTTCGCTGTTGCTTCCTCTGGCCATGAAACCAAAGCAAGCGGTTTCTTCCTTTTCTTCTTCTTCCTCCGAGCTGGAATCGTCCCAAGTGGCTTGGAACGCCTTCTTCTTAGATTTCTTTTCCTTTTCCTTTTTCTTCTCCTTTTTGAGAAGAGGGCACTCTGGTCGTAGGTGCCCTTTCTCGTTGCAGTGGTAGCAACGTCTCGGGCTTTCCTTCTCCTTTTTCTCTTTCTTTAATTCCCTACAAAACTTGGAAAAATTTTTAAGTAAAATTCTAAAGTCTTCGTCGTCGGAACTTACCTCGCTATCCGACGCGGCTCTGAAGGCAGGAGTCTTCTTCAGTTTGGGCTCCGGTGTATCCTGCTTCTTCTGCTTCAATTTTGTCTCGTAAGCCATTAGATTGCCTAGGAGATCTTCCATGTTGAGCTCCTCTACTTCGTTCGCCTCCTCGATGGCGGTGACTTTTTGTTCCCACTCCGGTCCGAGGGAACGAAGAAGCTTCCCTTGAAGCTCCCCCTTGACGAAAGTTTTCCCTAAAGCTTTCAAGTTATTTACAATGAGAGTGAACCTAGTGTTCATCTCACTTAAAGACTCGTTAGGTTTCATAGAAAATGCCTCAAATTCTTGTGAAAGTAAATTGAGTTTAGAAGTTTTTACCTTAGAGGTACCTTCGTGAGTTACCTCAAGTGTGTGCCAGATCTCGTATGCGGTGGCGCATTGCGAGATTCTGTTGAACTCCTCCGAGCTGAGTTCGCAATATAACGCGTTCATTGTTTTCGCGTTGAGAGAGAGCTCTAGAATCTGCACCTGCGAGTAGCCTCCTTGGGGTCACTTCGGGATCTCGTATGGGGTTTCGCAACATCCCCATACCTCGAATTCAGTGGCTTGGAGTCACGTCTTCATCCTCAACTTCCAATAGCTATACTTGTTCCCGTCAAAGTAGGGTGGTCGGACGGTGGACTGCCCCTCGGAGATTCTGATTACAGCTATGCTTCCCTCCATGATCTAGATCCTTGTCGGTTTGTAACGCCGATTTCACGAGACCTGCTCTGATACCAATTGAAGGTTTTCGGGCCCTACCAGGAGGGGTAACGTAATAATATGCGGAAATAATATAAAGCAATAAACAATCACACAGAAAGACAATCGCACAAAGTACACAAAGTATTTTTAGGTGGAAACCCAAACCGGGTGATCAGACGTCTAATTCTGGCATCAGACGTCTGGAAGGCCACTTTAAGACGTCTGATTTCAAGGTTAGACGTCTGATTCTATGCGGGTTTCCTCCTGACTTTAATCAGATCTAAACAGGGTTTTTGTTCAAGTTGATCAGACGACATACAGGATGTCTGGCACTATGCCCGGACGTCTGGAAACCAACTTTTCCTACGGAATGGATTTTCCAACCGTTGCAACGGCTAGAAAATCTCTGAGAAGAGATTTTGGGTCAGCTGAGGCAAAACGGTCAATTATCAGACGTCTGGACAGTCCTATGGACGTCTGATAAGGCTCTAACGGTCATATCCTTGAGTGCCTGCTAAGCTAGCCAACGGTCCACTATCTGGACGTCTGGCAAGTCCATCAGACATCTCCTAAGACGTCTGGTATTAGGTCTGGACATCTGATTTCATCAGACAGAACTAGCTATGTCCAGCCTAACAGATATCAGACGTCTGAAACAACAGTCAGACGTCTTAAAATACTTTATCAGACGTCTGATTTGGGAATTAGACGTCTGGAAGTGCTGTTTGAACCCTATATTGGTTTTCTAAGTATTCTACAGAAAACCTAAGTATCCTAGGGTTGTGCCGGTGTTCCTAGGACTACTGTTAGGGTTCTTTGAGGCTCTTTAACATAATATTCTAAGGAAAAATAAAAAGAGCAAGAAAATAAAGACAAGAGATACAAGAAAGGATTAAAAAGAATCTATCATATTCTTCTTGTCTTCTATCTTCAATCTGTCGCTCCACGCGAACCTCCTCTGTTCTTCATTAAGCTCCTCCAATCCGTCCTGGATGCGAGCTCGAGTTCCGTCTAAACATGTCTTAATTTGCAATTGACCTGAAATCTAGGACTCAAATTGCAAATGTTAAATAACACGTGTTTTGTTATCATCAAAACAAATGATCGTGGTGCTCTAGCACCAACAGGTTTGGGGGAAGAATGGTGAAGGGTGGGTGAAAGTAGAGTGGAAGGGTGGGTTGAGAGAAGAGTGGGTGGGTTAGGGAAAGGATGAGGGGAATCATCAGGAATGGATTATTGCTGAAGACAAGTTTCCAAATCACAGATTTCATTGACCATGGATTCAGAATCTGATTCCTCAAAAATATTGTGGTCGGTAAGGGTATCTATCAACATTGTCTCCACCATATTTGATATCTTATTATCTGAGTCCACAAAAAAGTTATCATCATGGAATGTCTTAGAGGATTTGAAAATATCTAGAGTGATAGTTTGGCCTGCACAGGTGATATCCATTTTTTCTTGTGTGGCAATTGATATTTGCCTTTGCCGTGGCCAAAAAGGGTCATCCAAGGATTATTGGGCCATTCAATAAAGATTCTGGTACCTGATTAGCCCATATTTATGGACTATTTAAGTATTTAAGTGTCTAGACATTATGTTAATTCTAACATTTATTTAGCATAAATTAGGATGTAAATAGATTAATTCATATGTCTTCTTTAATTACATAATTCATGCATCTTATTCATATTTAAATGCATTTAGAATTAACTTAGAATTGCATTAGCTAACTAATTAGGTACATTGCATGCATTAATTTAGGTTAACATAAAAGTTGAGGGTTTGTATATAAATAACCATAATATTTTATCATTATTTTTTATTCTTCTTTTACGTGCAACGGCTACATTTCTTCCTCCAGCTGCCATAGTGAAGAACCCAATCAAGGAGGAGCGGATGTGTTGGATCTGGTTGGGCAGCTGATTTCAAAAGAGAGGAGGGGGCAATCGAGTTCAGAAGGCCTCCACCCCCAACCCACCACTGTGCAGAGAGTTCGTCTCTCTTCCATTCCACACCGTGGGCGTGTGGTGTGACAGGCCACACTACCATCTAGGGCTTGTCCGCATTACCGTGAGCACCCTAGCATGCACCTCCCTCGCCGTCGTCACCAACAACCACAGCCGCAGCCACTGCAATTTCACTTCTCAGTCAGTTAAGACGTCCAGGAAGTTTCCCGGACTTCTGAAGCTTCGACCCACGCTCCAGCAGCAACTGGCCGCTCACTCCACTCCCGCGCCCCTCCGGTTGTGCACTTGAACCACCTCCTGCAGCATCCACTCTAGCGCCAACCACCACCCCACGCACGCCTCTTCATCATCTCCAGCCTGCAGCAACAACCACCCTTGCTGCACTTCACCTCTAGCGCCAACCACCAGCCCTCGCCCGAATCACCTCCAACGTCGATCGCCAGCCCACGCTCGCGCATCACTTCCACCTTCCCGCGTGCGCTCACCCGAACTACCAGCCCTCATCCAAATCGCCAGCCCTCACCCGCTCACTCCACTCCCGCATCACACCTCCAACACTAACTGCCACCACCCTGCAGTGTGCGCGCCTTCCGCCTGTAGCGCCTCCACCAGTGCGCGCGCCTGCAGCCTCCCCGCCACTATCTGCAGTGTCGCACCAGTGCGTGCGCGCACTCACCTGCAGTGCCAAGCCCACGCGCACTCACCTGCAGTGCCAAGCCCACACCTGCTAGCAACCTGCAGCAACGCCAAGCCCGCACGTCCGCTCCAGCTCACCCTACTTCCACCTGCAAAGCCTCCAGCAGTGCATGCGGAATCAGTGTGCGCAACAACAGGCCACGCACACAACCCGCAAGCAGTCTTCGTGCGCACATAGCTGCCCCTTCAGCAACTTCAACCACCTTCGCTGGAGCTCCGTCCGGCCGACTTCGGCCACCGCGCGACTCGCCGCCACCATTGCTGCAAAGCCCTCGGTCCAAAGAACTTCCTCTGAGCTTCCCGCCTCCGGCTGTTCACTCCTCTTCATGCACGGCCAAGGGGAATGAATCCCCTGCCTTGCTACAGTATTCATGCTATTAATAATTACATTTTCTACCATTGTCATCTTTTAATGATATTTTATTGAATCTACAATGTAAAAAATATCCTCTAGTTATTAAGAATTGTTATTTCAACATGATTTCTTGATTCAACCTTAATCTGAAGGCAAATTTGGCTTGATTCTCGTCTAAACTAACTACGAACAAACGTTTTTAATCGGTGCGAATTTAAATACGTCATTGCCTCCCCGTGGATATGACCCACTCTTCTACGAGTGGTATTTCTTTTTTTAAATATTGATTAGTCGATTTTTCCACCACATAAAACTACAAACGACTTTAAAGCGAACAATCGACTCGTCAAAATGGCGTCGTTGCTAGGGAGGCAACAAATGCAATAATTTCACCTGATTTTATTTTGATTATTTGTCAATTGCATAGTGATTTGACCATTTATTATTTTCTTTTCTATGCGAGAAATTTTGTGTGAGCAATCAGCCATATTGAGAGGCGACCCTTGACATCGCCAGAGGAGAATTGGTTAAGCTACTTTGAAAAGGAGGAGAAGGACGAGGATGCAATGGTCATCATTACACATTTAGTCGCTAATCTAATTAGAATAGAATTAAGACTTTAGATTTGATTTTTCATTGCATTTGGTTTGAAACCCTTGTTTTGGGGTATATTTTGAGGGGTTTGTTCCCCGATTTTGTTTTAGGCCCATGTTGGGTAATTTTTGGGAGCCTATTTCCTTTTCTTTAGATTTAGGTTTTTAGTTTAATTTGTGGATTGTTTACCTTGATTTGTTTGAGCATAAGTAGTTGAAAAAATAATAATAGTAATAAAAAAAAAATGAACTGCCTGCTAGAAGTTGCCTGCCCCTAGGATGAACCATTTAGGTATGTATGAGTACCCTCTAGATTTATTTCTCTGCATTGTGAACATTCTCGCATCGTTGATTGCTGGAAGCAAGGTACGCATTCTCTTACTTTGCATCCTATTCTTGATCATGCATTGCATTTGTACTTAATGCGAAGACCACCTAATCTATATTGAATAAATTAAACAAGTGGTCACATATCTTCTAGAAAAAGGAATAATTATAGGAGGGACATTTTAAAAATCAAGGATTTGATTTTCAAACTTGGTGTGCAATTCAAAATTCAAAATCTTATGCAGTGTATGGACACTTATTTCGCTTGCACCACGACACGCTTTTAGACATTCCTTAGGTTTGGAAATACTAGGACAAGAGCCCTCCTATCGTTGGATTCTGAAGTGTTCGGAACTTGAGATCAAAGGTTTTGTAAATCCAAAGAGGGGGATACCTTGTCACAGATTTTTTGGGGTAGTTGAGAAGCACCGCGAAAGCACAACTTCAAAGGAAGGCTTAGGCCTACTTGCATCCCTCAATCTTCCGTCTTTGGAGTTGCTTTACCATTTGAGATTTAGGGAAGAACACCTAAGCTCCAGCTAGGTCTTCTTAGGCGAGCCGTAGGTCGACAATAGGCGCGTAAATTGATTGAACAAATTGTATTGTCACCTGCAATCTGACTTAAAATCAAAAGCCTAAATTGGGGAAGACCTAAAAGGTCCTTTTCGAATTGTGTTTTTCTTGGGGAATTCTGATTGAGGTGTGAGTTAGAATGGACCACATTGATTTTCATCCTTTCACATCTTCCCCACACCCTCACCCCCACTTTGCATCCTTCGATCCCAGATGTCGAGATGGTCCATCCCTTGATGGACATAATGACAATCATTAGGAATCGTTTTACTCCTATTATAGGAGTATTGGCCTAGTTAAGCCGCAAATCAGTAAGGAGAACCTAGGAGCGGGATTTGCTTTGCCCAATATCCCACACACCATAGAAATACCCAACCCTCCCTCCTCGAAAAATTATAATGGTTGGACAGACACTCCTGGGTACTATAAGCCTGAGCCTGACTTCTCTCATGATAGAAATGACCTCTCCTCTTTGAAGATGGAAAACAGAAAATGCAAAACGAAATGATTGAATTGTTAAGAGAATCTTCGAGAGCAGGCCAACAAGAAAGAGATGAAATTATCCACCCAATCTACCCCATTGAGGATGACATACACCCCTCTACAATAGATGCATCTCCCGTGGGAGAGCTACACTTTAAGTTGGAGGGAAATTCCGGGGAGAATAGCTACTTTTCGAGGATCAATTTTGAAACCTCCCCATTAGATGACACTTCCTTGAGAGATCCACATGTTAGGTGGGAGGAAGATACACATGAAAGTAGCTATGCATTGGATGAAGAAAGGTGGCAACCCAAGGAAGATGATGATAAGGTTGAGTATCCACCTGAATTATATTGGAGTCAAAAGAAGGGAATGATGGTACCATTAGAAGACCTAGACCCAGATGATAGTATTTTCGTGACATTTGATGAAGTGGGTCAAAGTCAAGTTGTTAATCCTACCCTCCCTTCTGATCACGAGATGGAACCTAAGCCCACCCTTAGGGAACTTAACCCTAAAGAAATTGACCTATCTAAGGAGTCTGATGTTACCAATGTAAATCATTTACCTCAAATAAAGCACCCTTGGGGATCTGCTGAGATATTAAATGATTCTAGGCCTCGGGTATATGATGAATTGTGTGATGAGGAGAAAGACGAATTAAATGAGGAACCTACATTCAAGATTTGGAGTGACACTAAGGGTGATTATGTCTTATTTGAAGAGCTAGCTCCTGAGGATGTCACAAATTTGACAAAATTAGGTTTCCTTAGCATAACCATTGATGATATTTCTCCTCATGATGAAATGATAGAAAACTTGGAAGCAATTTCTAAGATTTATGTGGATTCACATATAGACTCCAGGGAAGATTTGAGTAAAGAACAAAAACCCGGGGATGACATTAATAGGATAATCCCTAGATCTGTTGCTTCCAACCTGCCTTCATTCATTTCGAAGTCACCCTCTGATTCGCTTATATCTGAAAGCAAAATTGTGACTCCTGATGAAGAGTAGGAAGATACATGTGATGGTGCAAGGAATGCTAGGGATGCAATTGAGGATTTAGTACACCGAGCTGATTAAACCCAACTTAGATCTTATGGCCATCTCGCAACCTTGTAACATGGAAACCCTAGACGATCCTTGCCTTAGAGAATTGCTCACTTTTATTATGATCGGGGGGCTTAACAAACCAATATTTCCCGTAATGGAGTATCGGGTATGGATTGATGATTTCTTTAGTCAGTCCATTACCCTGGGGGTTTATCTCTGCACCATTCCTTCCCCATTCTTTTTGGAGGATCCATCTTATCCTTCCCCTACCCCTTTGGAGGTTGTTATACCTGTTTATCCTTTAGAACCTCCTTTGGTGACCTAGGAAGATTTCATTCCCATCTTTGTTGGGCGAACATTTGCTATCGGGATTCATCATCAGCTCACCAACATCCTAGGTTACCTATTTTCTAGGCCAACATTGCTTTGCTCATTTTTAGGGTCTATTTCTACAATTCTTAAACTTGATTTGCAGGTTCTTTGGCTATTCAGCCCAGCTCTGACCCAGGTAATATCCTTCTATGCAATGAGGACATTGCAGATTTTAAGCATGGGGGGGTGTACTTGGGGATATACATAGCATGGTGCATTCATTGCATACATTTGCATAAAAAAAAAGAGTTTTGAGCTTAACTGGCTAGATCTTGCAGTCTTAAGCAAATTAGAACTCTAGGGTAGATTAAGTTAATTCTAGGGTCAAACTTTAGAAGCTAAATGAGCTACTAGCTTTAGACCTTTAGGGTCCTTTGTAGACTTAAAAGCTTAAGTAGGAGCTAAGTTGGGGACCATTCCTTAAGAGGTTGAGGAAGGGAAGCTAGGGTTTGAGTTAAAAGGTAGGGTAGTACTTGGAGTCTTGTTCTTCCTTTTGGTTTACGGGTCCTTGTAACCCAAGCGTCTAAATTTCACACACTTGGTCTAGTAATTAACTTAATTTCTTTCTTTCTAAAAAGAGATTTGGTTCTCTTAGTTTTGACTTAGGAGAGGCTTGAAAACACATTTTGATTGGAAGAGTTCCCGCCGCAGGAGAGGTGGAGTATATACTCACCTTGAGGATGCGATGATAACATATTACCTCCTCGGCGCTTGTCTCTTAGGATACCCATCCTACTAGGGGCATGTAAGCGCATTGTGCAGTTTAGGTACCATGGGCAGCCCTATCTCGAAGTGTCGATTGCCATAGGCCTGAATTTGCTTAAGAAATCCATGGGTGATACTATCTTGAAGTGTCGATTGCCAGGAGTTCTTGGGGTCATTATGGGCGATGCTATCTCGAAGCATCGAAAGCCAGGCACCCTTCGAGGTATAGTATTGGGGACAATGAATCCAACACAGACTGTGTAGATAGCTAATCTAAGGTTAGACTTAGAAGAATCAAACAAAAAAAATATATATATATTATTCTAAAAAAAAAAAACTTTTTCCTTTAACTCAAATAACTCAAACCAATGCACAGGCACGGATGCTTTAATCGTAGGGATCAGTAAACTTTAGGGTAGAGTCAAAAATCAGGGAAACTTGTGCCTGCAACTCGTCTTTAGTCGACCAAGTCTATAACTTAGCAACTACTTAGGAACCTTGGGTCTAGAGTCTGAACTTAATATGTTTCTGAAGGAAGACCAATTGGGTTGACTAGTCTACTTGGAGTGCTTGGTTTCGCTTAATTTTGCTAGGGACTAGCAAAAACTATGCATGGGGGTATTTGATTAGCCCATATTTATGGGCTATTTAAATATTTAAGTGCTTAGACATTAGGTCAATTCTAACATTTATTTAGCATAAATTAGGATGTAAACAGATTAATTCATATGTCTACTTTAATTACATAATTCATGCATCTTATTCATATTTAAATGCATTTAGAATTAACTTAGAATTGCGTTAGTTCACTAATTAGGTACATTGCATGCATTAATTTAGGTTAACAAAAAAGTTGAGGGTTTGTATATAAATAACCATAATATTTTATCATTATTTTTTATTCTTCTTCTACGTGAAACGGCTGCATTTCTTCCTCCAGCTGCCGCAGTGAAGAACCCAATCAAGGAGGAGCGGATGTGTTGGATCTGGTCGGGCAGCTGATTTCAAAAGAGAGGAGGAGCCAGCCGAGTTCAAAAGGACTCCACCCCCAACCCACCACTGTGCAGAGAGTTCATCTCTCTTCCATTCCACAACACCAACCTCAACCATGGCGACGAGTCTCCACCACCGTGGGCGTGTGGTGTGACAGGCCACACTGCCATCCGGAGCTCGTCTGCAATACCATGAGCACCTCAGTGTGCACCTCCCTCACCGTCGTCACCAACAACCACTGCCGCAGCCACTGCAATTTCACTCCTCAGTCAGTTAAGACATCCGGGAAGTTTCCCGGACATCGGAAGCTTTGACCCACACTCCAGCAACAACCAGCCGCTCACTCCATGCCCGCACCCCTTCGGTTGCACACTTGAACCACCTCATGCAGCATCCATTCCAGCACCAACCACCAGCCCACGCACGCCTCTTCATCATCTCCAGCTTGCAGCAGCAACCACCCTTGCTGCACTTCACCTCCAGCACCAACTGCCAGCCCTCGCCCGCATCACCTCCAGCGCTGACTGCCAACCCACGCATGCACATCACCTCCTGCTTCCTGCGCGCGCTCACCTAAACCGCCAGCCCTCACCCGATCACTCCACGCCCGCATCACACCTCCAGCACTAACCACCAACACCCTACAGTGAGTGCTCCTTCCGCCTGCAGCACCTCCACCAGTGTGCGTGCCTGCAGCCTCCCCGCCGCTGGCTGCAGTGCCGCACTAGTGCATGCGCGCAGTCACCTGCAGCGCCAAGCCCACGCACACTCACCTGCAGCACCATGCCCACGCCCGCCAGTAGCCTGCAGCAGTGCCAAGCCTGCACGTCCGCTCCAATGCACCCTGCTTCCTCTTGCAGAGCCTCCAGCAGTGCGTGCGGAATCAGTGCACGCAACAACAGGTCACGCGCATAGCCCGCAAGCAGTCTTCGTGCGCGTATAGCTGCCCCTTCAGCAGCTGCAGCCACCGTTGGTAGCCACCTTCGCCAGAGCTCCGTCCGGCTGACTCCGGCCACCACACGACTCGCCGCCATCACTGTTGTGAAGCCCTCGATCCAAAGAACTTCCTCCGAGCTTCCCACCTCCGGCCGTTCACTCCTCTTCACGCATGACCAAGGGGAATGAATCCCTGTTTTGCTACAGTATTCATGCCATTAATAATTACATTTTCTGCCATTGTCATCTTTTAATGATATTTTATTGAATCTGCATTGCAAAAAATATCCTTTAGTTATTAAGAATTGCTATTTCAGCATGATTTCTTGATTCAACCTTAATCTGAGGCCAAATTTGGCTTGATTCTCATCTAAACTAACTACGAACAAATGTTTTTAACCGGTACGAATTTAAATACGTCACTGCCTCCCTGTGGATACGACTTTCTCTTCTACGAGTGGTTATTTCTTTTTTTTAAATATTGATTAGTCGATTTTTCCACCACATAAAACTACAAACGACTTTAAAGTGAATAATCAACACGTCAGTACCTTAATGTCAAGGACCAGAGAGTGTGCAAGGAAGACACAATTCTGGACCTTGACTAAAACATCCTCAACAATCCCATGAGGTTTGATTGTAGATCGGTCGGCTAATTGCAGGGTAACCTCGATGGGTTTTAATTCACCGATTTGAAACTCTTCAAATAAAATCGTGGGAATAATATTAACTAAGGCACCAAGATCAAGGACTACGCGATCAAAGGTAGTATCATCAATAATCACTGAAATTAATGGTGCCCCCGGATCTTTCATCTTAGGAGGCAGCTTGCTCTGTATGACAGAGCTTACTGTCTCTGAAGCATGTACCTGTCCTAGATTTTTGGCCTACCTTTTTAGAGTATAGATCTCCTTCAAAAATTTGGTGTAGGCAGGTATATATTTGATGGCATCTAGGAGAGGAATATTCATTTGAACTTGCCCAAATAGATCCATGAGTTCTTCTGTAGTGGGCTCAGATTTCATTTTTTCTATTGGTGGTGGGGTGGAGAGCACGTGGAAAAGGGATAGGAATCGTGTCTGGAGAATTTTGTGTTTCTTTTTCTTCCTGATGGGGAGGTGGAGAGTCAATTTGCACAGGGATGGGGATTTCACCAGGTTTTTGTGAAGGCCCAAGATTAGTGGTGGTTTTCCCACTCCTCAATGTAACTACATGTGCAATCGGATTATTATTTGGAGAAGGTGGGGGGGCCTGTGGTTGTGGAAACCTGGGAGGTTGCTGAGGTGGTGAATTAGTAGGAGGCTAATTAGGGTAGTGTGGATTTCTACTCAGATATTATTTCCTTTAGTGATTAGGGTTGGGCATAGGTTGGGAGAGAAGATGTCCTGCAGGTCTTTGAGTGGGAGTAACCCTGATCTGATTATTCAGATTTGTGATGGTGCAGATTACTTCTGTCATCTTTGTCTACATGTCCTGTAGGGTTCCCATCATCTGGGCATTGATGTCTTGTTGGGATGGCCCAAGATGAAAGGTTGGATTAGATCCATACCCATTAAATTGATATGGTTGGGGAGGAACCTGATTATTCTAAGAGTAGTTCCGGTAGTTCTTCCAATTGGAAGAATTTTCAAATGGCTCCTGGATGGTAGAAATATTTTGAGTGGGGTTAAGATCTGGATAGTTGTAATTCCCCACTGAATCATGGGCAACTTTAGAATATTGGTAATAATCAGTAGTAGTGTTGAGATTGTGTAAATTTTCTCTTCGTGGAAAGTTGGTTGCGTTAGATGTGGACTGTGTGGAGCTTGGGTTGATGTGGCAAGTCTTTCCTCAATCTTCTTTTGATTAATGTGCATCTGGTCGAGTTTTTATGCAATCATTTGAAGATCATCTTAGGTTACAAGAATAGATTGAGTGCCTACTTCATGAACACCGAACTGTGGGTTTGAAGTTTTGCAAAATGTGTTCATGAAAGCTTGTTTAAATGAGTTTTCACTCATTTCTTCAAAAAGGTCATAGGAACTCTCAGCATCCTTATTCAAGAAGTTGTCGCCACATGAGGTGTCAATGAAATGTCAGATTTGATCTTTTAATCCATGATAGAAGATCTACACGAGTTGCCATAAAGGAATCTCATGGTGCAGACAACTTCTTAAGAGATCTTGAAATCTTTCCCAAGAATCATGAAAAGTCTCACCAGATTTCTGTTGAAATGTCGCAATAGATCTTCGCAAGGAATTAGTACGACCTATAGGAAAGAATTTTTTGAGGAAGGCACTCTTGAGCTGAGGCCATGTGGTGATGGGTCGGCCAATGGTCCTGAACCAATAAGCGACCTTCTTTTTAGAGATAATGGAAATAGCCGCATCAGCCAAAGGTCCTCTTGCACATTTCAGGAATAAGTTGTTTGTGAAAGAAGAGTTAGATCTTCAAGGTGGCTGAATGGGCCTTTCCTAGGAAGGCCATGGAAGTGTTTAATTAGGTTCAAAACTGCTGACTTGATTTTGAAGTCCCCCTCTGATATGACCACCCCTGGTCGTTCCTCATAATAAGAAGGATCGTAAAAATATTTTAGAGGAATAATAGGCTACTGATGTGGTGGTAGGTTTAGCCTTTGATTGGCTAGGTTTTGGATGCTCCTAGTCAATGTTTATTGATTGGCATTAGATTTAGAAATCTGCTCAGCCATCATTGTCAAGAGATCATGCAGGGGGGCTTGATGTTGTGATTGAGGCAAATCAGCATTGGGGAGCTCCAAGTGTGGGAAGTCAAAGGTGGGGGGGTTTTGGGTGGAAGGGTCTGAATTAGGGTTAGTAGTAGGGTTAGAGGTGGGATTAGAGGTGGAAGTGGAAGGGTTAGTGGACCTATTTTGTTGATTTTCCATATTTTTAGAAGAAGAAGACAGAAAAAGTGGTCCTTTTCCGCATGGGGCAAAATCAAATGGTCCTTCCAAGTGCGGATTTTGAGACCATCGCCCATGCATAAAATGGAAGAATGAGAGGGGAGGAGAAGAGATGGAGATGAGAGAAGTGTGCACACAAGCAATCAAATTCTAAACCTAACTTAATTGTGACTCCCTAGAAATTAACCTAAGACTTGGTCTACCTAGGAAATAAGTAATCACTAGTGAATACCCATTTTGTCAACAAATTTAGCCAAGTTGTTTAAGGGGAGGTTTGGGCCCAAGAGTTTCCCAGGAAGATCCCATGTGCTTGTACAAACCCGCACATGGTCATTTGACATGGCCCCTTAGCCTGAACACCATATATAAATGACAAAATTGATATTAACTAAAGAAGACTTAAAACCTAGATAGCAAGCCTAAGTTGATGAAACCTTAGGGGTCAAGTTGCTATAGATTTTAATTAGGTCTAGGATACTAAAGTGTATACGGAATGTGGACGGCATTGATTGGGTTGTTGCCCTGTTATTTCAATTTTTTTTTGTTTTGCAGGAATTGGAAAGTGGTTCCAATGAAAAGTAAGTTGTCACACAGTTTTATGTATTTATGACTTTTAGGATTTGATTTAATTCAATGTGTTTTAGGGATTCTCTTTTTAAATTTTCAAACAAGTTTGAAATTCCAAAATCAAAGAAAAAATAACTTGTATTGGTGATGGTTAATTTCCTTTAATGTGGGTCTCTAAAAAGAAAGAAAGAAACCCTATTCAATTGTCCCTAAGATAGAAAATTACTACCAATTAATTATTTTTAGGCTTTCTGTATTAAGTAGTGGTCCAAACAATTCAATGAACACCACTACTTTGAAGAAAATCAAACAAGAATTCCATAAAAGATTTTTCTAAGATTTTAGGAATTTGTTTGATATTTTTTTGAATTTTTATTTGTTGTGGTGTCAAAGTCCAGAAATGATACCTGTGGGCATTTTGGACCTTTCAGTATCACTGCTGACCTCAAACAATTTTGGTGATTTTATATGATGTGTATAATTTTACAAGGATTCCAGAAAGTAAAAAAATTCGATGAGCACAAAAATCCTAAAAATTTGCGGATAGTAGCAAAATAGGAAGATTAGAGGGTGTGACCCTTATGCAGTCCACGAATTTTTAAAAATTAATTACAAATACAATTGTTCGGAAATTTGGAGCAGATGTTCCCAACTTGATTTAAAATCCCACGGTGAAATTTCAATATTTTACGAGGCCTGTGGTGTTTGGAATTGATTTTTCAAATCCAGATAGAAGTCTGGATCTGAAAAATAGAACACCTGCACTTGAAATGGAGTGGTGCTTAATGGTGCAAACAAGCAAACAATGAGTTTTAAATTGCACCACTCCACTTAATTAAGATATTTAAGATCCTGGAAGCCAAGTTTAATAATTTTTTTGGTAGTTTTTAAGGATTTATGTGACCAGATAAAGGGAAAACCAACTTGAAATTCCACGGGAAGACAAGATACTTCAAGCTTCTAAAAAATTTCCTACTTTCTTTCTGCAATTGATTCCTACACACACAAGAGAAAAGAGAGACAAGGGGATGAGATTCACTTAAAGCAAGAGAATTAATCATGCAAAGCCGTGCCTCCCTGGCAACGGCACCAAAAGGAGATGTGAGATTTAGCATGATTTGTAATTATGGTTTTCTTAGGGTTGTTGTAATATGTGAAATCGCATATGCTCTTAAATTTACAAACCAAGATAGTGGGGTATCTAAGGTCGTCCAAGGAGGCCAAATGTTTGCAAAAAATACGTCGCTTGCTTTGAAATGAAATTCACCTTTCTTTTTGGTCTTTTTAATTTATATTTTTTTTAGGAATTTGAAATAATGAGCATTCACAAAGTTGTTGATGAAGAAAAAGGCGATCTAAACCTAATCCACTAAACTATTGCTAGAGTGACAAGAAAGGCTTCTCCCTAAGCTCACTCTAGGCATGTGGGGCCCTAAAGTAATTAGGGAGAGGGAGTGAAAAAGTGCTAGATCATGATAAAAGACAAATGCGACAAAAATTTAAAAGAAGGCAACTTGAATTGAATTGAACGTGTTGAAATGCAAGAAGATAAAAACACAAATCCGCTAAATGAAATGGTGAAGAAGATGATGGCTTCTTGCTCCAAGCCTGGTAGCTCCCAGGCTTGAAAAGAGTCCTCCAACTCCTTCCTTGTAAAGCTCCTTCAAATGGTGTCCTCCAAGGTGGAAGCTTCCACCTTAACTTTCCTCCTCCAAGGGTGGGTGTGCACCACCCTTGCTCTACCGTGCTTGGCCATCCTCCTAGTGGGGAACTACTCCTCCTCCTTGGCGTGGCACAAGGGAGAAGAATTGGGGAGAAGAAGGCACCAAGGGGGCGGGTGCTGTGCCCCCTTAATCTTCTTCTCTACTCCTTCTTGGCCATAGATATGATGTGGGTATACGGTAGATTTAACTAAATGGAGGTTGGGAATTATGTGGTGGTAGGGTAGTGTATTTATAGGGTTTAATGGGGGGTAGAGGTGGCTCTTGAAATGGATGGCAAGGGTATGATTTGGGAGGCAGTTGGGGATCCTATGGCTAAGAATAAGTGGTGCCAAATGAGGGGACACAAGGGGGAGTGGTTATGGCTTTGGTGTCCCTTAGAGTTGGCGCCAAAATGGGCCTTCTAGAAGATTATTAGGTGGCGCCATCTTAGGGTTCTAGAATGGAGTACGTGAGTGGCTAGATGTTGATGTAGGGTTAGGTGTATGGTGGATATGGGAGGTAGGGTTGGTGCCAAAATGGGAGGTGGTTAGGGTTAGGTTTTGGCGCCAACTCTAGGCACCTTTTGGTGGAAGGTGAGGGGTGAAGAGATGGCTATGGTTGGCGCCAACTTAGGGTGGACTAGGTGGAGCTTAGGTGTAGCTTAGGTGGGCTTGAGGTAGAGGTAGTTAGGTTGGACTTTAGGGTGGTGGATGGCAAAGGGAGCTGGATTCTAGCTAAGCTAAGCTAAGATAAGCTAGCTTAGCTAGTAATGGTGTAGAGGAGGAGGCAATGGGAGCTGGGGTTTGTGAAGAAGAGCTGGACAAAAGAAGTCTGGAGCTAAATTGGAGCTGGCAGCAGCTGAAGAGGATGGCATGGAGCTACTTTAGCTGGCTTAGCTTGCTAGTTCTTTGCTAGCTGCTAAGCCAAGCTAAAGTAAGCTGGCTTCTGCCACAAAGAGCTGAGGTGAGCTAGGTTTGGTGCTCCCGAGGAGGATCAAGCTAGTTGAGGCAGCTAAGGTAGCTTAGCTCAACTGAGTTTGAGTTTAGCTAAGTTGAGTCCCCGAGAGCTGGACTTGAGCTTCTTGAGCTAAAATGGAGTCATCTTCAGTTGACTGGAGTTGAGTGGAGCTGGATGTAGCTGGACTTGAGCTGGGATGAACTCTAGTCAAATCAATTGAGCAAGCTAGAGCTCCCTATGGACTAATGGGAGTTGAGATGAGCTAGACTCAGCTAAGTTAAGTTGGATCTGAGCTAACCTGAGCTAGGGTGAGCTAAGATGAGATCTCTTGAGCTGCCATTCAGCTGTGATAAGCTGAATGGAGCTAGAATGAGCTAACCCTAATTCAGGTGAGCCTAATTTCTTCTATGGTGTGCTGGATTAAGTTGAGTTCTAGCTGGTGAGAGCTTCTCCTTCACCAGTTGCCTTCCTAAGTGCTAGGGTTCTTAGGATCTGTCAATCTGTATATCCCTAACACTCACAAAAACACATTAAAAAGACAACAAAAGGTGCAATGCATGCCTAACCTAATTAATGGCTAAATGCAGCCCAAAAACCCATTTGCAGAGCAAAATCCTAAGTGCTAGGTTTGTTTTAATGCATAAGAATGATGATAAATTGGCATTTATCACTGCCATCTCCAAGCAGTTGCACCAAATGCCAATTGTTCTTGGTAGCTTGAGTAACCAATCGGCAAAAGGGGGATGGTTTGAAGGGGTATAATCTCTTGAGCATACTATTAGAGCAACCATAACAGTCGTTAACAAGTTTAGTCCATAGTTTATCCTCGCCATTCAGAATCTTGGTCACCCATTTGATCAAAAGGGACTCATTGAACTCTTTAAGAGCTTTGATCCCCATTCCCTCCTCTTCCTTGGGTCAGCATAAAAGCTCCCATTTTAGAGGTTGCATGAATCTACCCTCATGTCGAGCCCCCTTCCAAAAGAATTTCTTGCACATCACATCCAAGCATCTCCGAATAGACTTTGGAGATCTGAAGTGGGAAAACTAGAACATCGGGATAGAAGTAATAATCGAGTTTAACAAGATCAGTCTTCCCCCTTTAGATAGGAATTTGCTGCTCCATCCTTCCAGCTTAATAGAAATCTTGTCAAAGAGTATGTTAAAATCGTTTTTCCTCAGTTTCGAGCTCCTCAATGGCAATCCTAAGTATCTAATTGGCAGATTTGTGCGCCGGGTTCCCAATGTAGTTGAGAGTGCTTCTTGCTCCTATTCATTAAGCCTAAAACAAATCAAAGTAGTCTTCTCACTATTCAATTTCAAACCAGACATGTCCCCGAAGATTTTAACTATGTGGCCAAGAGCATGAGCTGCAGTAGTTGTTCCCTCCAGAAAGAAGACTGTGTCGTATGCATGCTATAATATAGGGGCCATTGCTCTCCTATTGGATAATGAGTAGCCTCTTATATCACCAACTTCTAAAAGTTTGTAGGCGTATCTAGCAAGACCATCTACTGCAAGGTTAAATACCAAGGGGACTGATCAATGCGTGCTTCACGAATTAAAATCGAGGATTGGAGGACCCATCATCGTAGCTCACAAAATGCGCCTATCAAGTAAAATTTATAACCGAAACTCGAAAAGTGAGTCTCGGGTCGAACACGAGGAGGCGAATGTTTGGTTTTATAAAAATCCGTGCTTCGCTTTTATTTATTTTTGTTGTTATCCTTTCTAATTTTTTTGGTATTTTAATATGGCAAGAGATCAGGTCGATGAATTCTAGCTAATCTACCTGTAAAAATATAAGAGAGAGAGGGAGAAAGAGAGAGAGAGAGAAAAACAATCATCTATTTATAAAGAATTGTTTGTTACAACTACGAAAGCAAAAAAGATAGAAAGAGGTGAGAGAAATATCCCTCAACAGTCGCTCAGAGGATGACTCACTCTGACATCACCTGGAAGAAGGTGGTGAGAAGCAGGGCAAAGGAGGACAGAGCAGAAGGATAGAAGATGGGGCAGCATGGTGTCGCGGCGAGGATCTTCTTCCCGAAGGGCGATGAGAAGACGACCACAAGATGCTCCATGAATGGGGATGAGGGGAGGGAAAACTATTTGATTTTCTACTCTAGAGGAGTAGCCTAGGTTTGGGGCAAGCTCTCACTAGAGCCTTGGAGGTGGTGAGAGGAAGAAACGAAGTGATGAAGAAAAATGGGAGGGGCAGGGGTCCTTTTATAGTGGAGGAAAGAATCAAATTCGTATACAGGACATTTAGTGATAGTCATAAATGTCGCTGAAGATCCGCCGCAAATGTTGCTGAAGATCCCGCTCATGCACCCCTGCTACTGCACTGCTAGCGCGCACTGTAAGCACCATTGTCTCACGCGAACGCGCGATATGCGTCGCTGTTGCCACTGCCTCCGTGCATGCGCTATGCTGTTGCATGTGTCGCTGCGCTTACATGTGTGTGCCTCCGCGTGCGCGCACACCTGTGCTGCTGTGCATGTGCAATGGTGCTTGCATGCGCATGGGTGGCCTAGGTTATGCCATGTGGCGTAATCTGGGTCGTCCATCTTCTTTCCTTTGTAGGGGATGTTACAGAGGTCGAATTGAGTCAATTTTTGTGTCGTTGGGCTGCGATTGTTGACCCAAATCATTCGTATGGTCATATTTTTCATTTGACACTTTGGATTACATCACCTAGTCCCTCAACCATTGATCTTCCTTGGATTGCATATGGTGCTACAAAACTACGATCAAGGCGATTTCGGAGGCGTTGGACTCCAATCGTTGTCTTGATCAGATCCGTACGGTCGGATCATCAATCCGAGGCTCCAAAATAAATATCCTTCTCTCATAACCACAAAAAGGATGCAATTAACCTAAATTATATACTATAAATGCAAAATGACGTATGCTATGCAATATTTATAACATGAAATGCAATTCTAAGCCTAGGAACATGCATGAGTAGGCATTTTACCCTCAATAATTGTGTCTACATCATACCCCCATGCCTATCTTTTGCTAGTCCCTAGCAAAATTAAATTACATGCTATGTATAAAAAAAAAATTAGGATTAGATCGCTTAAGCCTAAGTCGTTTATTATCAATAGAAAATTTCAACTAAGGTCGTAAATAACAAAAACTTAACAGTACTTGAGTGTCAGCCAAAATGCAGACCGCCCAAGTCGCCTCATTTGAAAAGGAAAGATACACTTTTTTTTTTGTTTTTCTTCTTTTCTTTTTTTTTAGACTTTTGGTGACTGAGAGTTCTGGGAAAACTTTTTACAGCTACCTAACCTGTCCAACACTCGAAAAGGACTCTAAGTGCTAAGCATCTAGTGAAAAGAGTGAAAGATTCACTAGGTGGCCGTTAAAACGGATTTCGGGTTTCTACGACCCTAGGTGACCTTGCCTAGAAGTTTATCTTTTTGAACGGTAGCTTTCTCCCTACTTCTTTTATTTATGGGGTCAACATAAGGGCAAACCCAGTGTATATCTCGCCAGTTTATTCTACTTCCCCCTTCTTCCCTACATGTTTTGGGAATTATTGTGCATTTTTGTGAGCTGGGCTTTAAACAACCGGCCAATGGGCTGTTACCCATGACAACTTGCTAGCCATACTCGTGCAGTGAAGTGTGATTTTGTTTATTTTTTTAGTTTTCTCCTTTTTATAATTTTTTTCTTTTTCTTTTTGTTCTTTTTTTTTTTCAAGTAGGTGGCTTCCTTGATCTAAGATTTACCTAAAGGCATTACGATGAAAATGGTCTTGTAGTTGGGCTCTAGACAACCAACCGATGAGCTGTTACCAAAGATAACTTGCTAGCCATA
This sequence comes from Thalassia testudinum, assembly GCA_037157565.1. NCBI lineage: Eukaryota > Viridiplantae > Streptophyta > Magnoliopsida > Alismatales > Hydrocharitaceae > Thalassia > Thalassia testudinum. The sequence continues at coordinate 140,643,691 of JAZHRO010000063.1, forward strand.
CCACCCTAGATAGTTCGTTAGCTACCAAATTTTCGAAGAAACTGTCGAAAAGTGAGTCAGTGCAAAAGGTGTGCAGATGCTTAAGCTTAAAGTCCCCTCAAATCATAGGGCAAATTGATAAGTCGTGTACTTATCATCCCAATTTATTTACTAGATTAAAGATGAATTTGAATTGGCGAGGACTAGAGACTAAGTCCACATTCGAGTGGAGACCCGGGCTAATTAAGCCTGAAGACCTGAAGAGTCTAAGTGTTTAGGTCCTCTTGTATCATTTCATAAAGTTAATAATGCCTAAAAGCCTAAGTTCTCTTCTCCTAATTCTATTTTCTCTTTGTTTTTGTCTTTTTGAATTTTTTTTTAAACGAAACTAAAAGAAATTCTACGGAGTTAACAAAATGATTTCAGGATTAAGTATCCACCCCCCCATGCTTAAATGATGCAATGTCCTCAATATAGAAATAAAGACATGAAAAGAGCAGAGTAAATAGAATATCACCTAAATTTCATGACAACCTGGTCAGCTCCGTAGAAGAAGAGAGTATACACACACGCTAAGTTTAATTCCTTCAGCTATGCATAATATACATACAAAGAAGTTGAGAATTCGCATGTGCGGGTTAGAATCAAAATCAAAAGATTGATCCTGAAACCCGTCAGCAAAAGATGTCCATAGAGGTGGATCATATTATGATGCAGACCCATGCCCCAGGGTCGAGTGGTTCTAAGGTTCTGGATGAAAATCACCAAGAACCTAAGATTATTGTGTTTTAGGGGGCGGGCCTACGATTTTATGGTGTGCAACCCAAGACCAAAGTGTCGGACAATGGGTTGATTTGATTCATTAAAATCGGGTGTCCACTTATAGTTTAGCTGAGGAAGATAGTCAACTATTCTAGTCTTGGGTCACACATGAAAGATATCATAAGGGTCCTAATAGAAGGTAGGTGGTTTTAGGTCAATAGGAACCCTCAGATCCAAAATCAAAGTTCCCTCATAATTAGCTTCCCAGATTTTTAATTCCAACTTCATATCCTCCGAAATTAATGTTTTCGGGACCTCCAAATCGTTGTACACCCCATCTAAAGTACCCAAGTCCAATAATTGCGACTAAATCCAGATTGAGTTAGGCATAATGATTTCTAAATCAAAATCAATCCCTTTGGGGTGTAGTTGAGGAATGGAGCTATTGATTGAATCTTCTAGTAAATGAGGATTCGAATCCTCCAAGTTAGCCCCAATCGAATCCAAATATTCAATGAACAGGCTATCAAATGGTTCATCAAATTCTTCAAGCCTATTTGTCTCACTAAAATCATCTTCCTTACACTCAAGTGAGACTTCACTAAGAGATTCCTCACCCTCAGAGTTAAAGAATTCATGATCCTCATTTATATATGTCTTAAAATCGATTATCATTTCCTGGTTCATAGAGACATTTTTCCTCACTCCCTAGCTCGAGGATCTCAGATGAATCAATCGGTTCATCCTCTAAGGGTTGCTCTAGACCAACTTGGTCATCTTCAATCTAAGAATATGTATCCCCCCTGAGAGGTGCCTGAGCAGGTTCAGACATTGGCTCTCCTAAAGGGGGTTCATCTTGAGAATCATCCCAAGATTTGAGTAGGGCAACCACGAATTTTTATCCTTAACCTTGACAATTTCCCAAGAAGAAACTCACCTAGGTCCCTATCCCTAACATTTTGGAGCAAATCTAATAGAAAACTATTAAGTTCATCAATCCTTTTGATCATAGGCTCCAATGCTTTAGTGAATGGTGTTGGCTGAGCTTCTAAAGATTGTATAATATTCCTCAAATTAGCCAACACCCTATCCTGGATCTGGTTTACCTGAATCGACTTTTTCGATTTAGGGTTGGGTGGGTTTGGGTTCAATCTAAGGGAATGAAGATATCGAGGTTCTCGAGTCCCTCCCTGATAGTAGGTAGTTTCAGGTTGTTTAAAGGATGGTGACGACCTATATTCAGTGGAATACTAGGGAGGGTAGGTGTTATAATCATTATATCCTTCCTGATTGTAGATCGGGTTGGTTTAGTTATCAAAGGATGAAGATCTATAATCATTGTAGCTCTGGGGAGGATAGTAATCATAGTCTTGTTGTCCATTGTTAGACCCTAGACACTGAGGTCCATATTCATATCCTCAATCAAAGTCATCTCGGCTAGTGAATGGGTAATTACAAGTCAAGTTGGAATAGTAATCATCTTGGGGATAAGTGGTGGTAAGAGGATAGGATGGGCAATGCGTGTAAGAAGTGGAAGGATACATGGTAGAATAGGAGGGAAAATAGAAGAGAGAAAGGTGCTCTGCAGTACAATCAATCAACCCTATCCTTAGGTGGGTTAACCTAAAGACCAATAGACTCCCAGGACCCGTCTTGAGATTATAAATGATTTAGTCTACTTTTATCCAATCAATCCAACCAGTTAGAAGGAGGGATTAGGGAGAAGGTTCTTCCTTTGGCTTACGCCTCCGATTCCTAGTGTAGCCCCCAACTGTGGTCGTTTGATGCTACTTCCCTAGCTAGACATTAGATGGACCAGCAAAAGCAGATTAATCAAAAAGAATCTCAATCTGAGCCCCAAAGAGCAAATCAATCCCTAAGGCCAACGTCTACTCAGTTTTAATTAGGCTTCGGATGATTGTGCTCTTAGAATGTGATGGGCCCTTTAGAAGGGTTGTGTCCTTAATGATTGATTCAAATGTGTGTGCATGCACAACTAGTGTTTACAAACAAGGTTATTTGATGAAGTGTCTTTTAGGGTTTAACCTTGTTTAGTAGCTTTTAGGGTTTAAATCTAAGGTTAGTTCAATCAAGGTTTAGTAGACCACTCCAAGTTTTGAAAACACGAGTGATGATATGTTCCTTTAAAAATCAAAAATAATGTGGACTGCCTGGTTTAGCCTTAAGAATCAACCCTAGGTGGCAAGCTACTTGATGGATCAGTTTTAGATTGAGTGGTGCGGCCCAAACAGTTCAATCAATTGAACTATTACACTACTTAGTTAAGACACACAGAAATGTTTGACCTATTCAGATTTCCGTTCACTTATTTGTATGTTGAGTTAAGTGTACTAGGTCCACAGGTTATATCTCGATTAAGTGGTAGAATCAATGTGATTGTGCTCCTTAGGGTGAGAAGTTGTGGGTGTTATGTGTGTATCTTTCAGAAAATCCCGCAAGAGAAGAGTATTTTTTTTTTTATATATATGTGGGGGTGAGATGAGTGGAGGTGGCAAACAAATGACCAAATCTATCCTAGGGTTTATAAAAAGCACCTAAGTTGATTTGGGTTTGGGTTATTAGGTTTTGGAATGAAAACTAGGGTGAGGGTGGTGGGGATAAACTTACAAAACCTTCATCCACACTTTTCTCCAATCTAACCGCTCTAGCCCGCCTTGGATCCGTACTTGCAATCATAGTAAGATCAAAGAAAAAGTGAGATAAAAGTTAGGTAAGGCAGAAAAACATGGAAAAGAAAATAAAGAGCATTGCCTCCCCAGCAACGGTGCCAAAATGATCGACACACGCTTCACGAATTAAAATTGGAGTTTCGAGGACCCGTCATCATAGCTCACAAAATGCATCTATCAGATAAAATTTATAACTAAAACTTGTAAAGTGAGTTCCAGGTCGAACACAGAGAGGTGAACGTTTGGTTTTATAAAAATCCACACTTTGCTTTTATTTATTTTTGTCATTTTTATCTTTTGTAATTATTTTGGTATTTTAATAAGGCAAGAGATCAGGTCAACAAATTCTAGCTAATCTACTTGAAAAGATATAAGAGAGAGAGGGAGAAAAAGAGAGAAAGAGAAACAATCATCTATTTATAAAGAATTGTTTGTTACAACTACGAAAGAGGAAAATCTACACTACGAAAGTGAAAAAAGATAGAAAGAGGTGAGAGAAATCCCCCTTGATGGTCGCTTGGAGGACAATTCGCTCTGACGTCGCCTAAAGGAAGGTGGTGAGAAACAGGGCGAAGGAGGACGGAGCCAGAGGACAGAGGATGGGGTTGGACGGAGTCGTGATGAGAATCTTCTTCCCGAAGGGTGGTGAGAGGACAACGACGGGATGCTCCATGAATGGGGATGAGGGGAGGGAAAACTATTTGATTTTCTACTCTAAAGGAGCATCTCGAGCTTGGGACAAGCTCTCTCTAGAACCTTAGAGGTGGTGAAAGGAAGAAAGGAAGAGATGAAGAAAAATGGGAGGGGTAGGGGTCCTTTGAAAGTGGAGGAAAGAATCAAATTCGTATACAGGATATTTAGTGACAATCATAAACGTCGCTGAAGATCCACACAAATGTCACTGAAGATCCCGCTCACGCACCCCTATTACCGCACACTGGAGCGAGCTTTATGCACCATTGTCGCGCTCTCACGCGCGATATACGAGCTGCTACCACTGCCTCCACGCGTCGCTACACTTACGCGTGCATGCCTCCGCATGTGTGTGCACACCTGCGCTGCTGTGCATGTGCGTGTGCATGGGCGGCCTAGGTTGCACCATGTGGCGTAATCTAGGTCATCCATCTTCTTTCATTTGTAGGGGATGCTACAAAGGCCGGATTGAGTCAATTTTTACACCGTTGGGCTGTGATCGTCGACCCGAATCCATCCATATGGTTGGATTTGTCATTTTACACTCCATATTATGTCACCTAGTGCCTCAGCCATTGATCTTCCTTAGATTACGTATGGTGCTACTGGAATTTGATCGAGGCGATTTCAGAGGCGTTGGACTCCAATCGTTGTCTTGATTAGATCCGTATGGTTGGATCGTCAATCCGAGGTTCCAAAATAAATATCCTTTTCTCCTAACCACAAAAAGGACCTAATTAACCTAAATTACATACAACTACTCTAAATGCAGAATGATGCATGCTATGCAATATTTCTAACATGAAATGCAAATCAAGCCTAGGAACATGCATGAATAGGCATTTTACCCTGAATAATTGTGTCTACATCAGGGGCTAATGGAAAACCTTTCCTAACACCGCGTTAAGGTTGAATCCAAGCTCCACAAGGTTTCCCATTGATCAGTGGAGAGGAGGTGGCTGTAATGCACTGCTTCATCCATTGGATCCAGAGGGGAGGGAAACCTCTTCTTCTAAATACCTCCCAGAGATATGGCCATGAGATAGATTCATAAGCTTTTCGAAAATCCACTTTCCACATAAAGGCTTTACATTTCCTTCTATGCCAACCACACACCATTTCTTGAGCCATTATAAATGATTCCTGAAGTGATCTATTAGGCAAAAAGGCTAATTGAACAGGATGGATCAGGTCCTGCAGAATAGTCCTTAGTCTGTTTGCCAATATCTTGCTCACCACCAAGTAGATGAAATTCGATAAGGAGATCGGTCTGAAATCAGAAAATTTTTCAGCTGCCTATATCTTTGGCAGCAAGAACAGAAAAGATCTATTGATCTTGTCAAAACTAGAGTTGCCCCTCTCAAACTCTCTAATATCATCCATCACCTCCTTGTTAATCACACTCCACATTTCCTTGTAGAAGAAAACTTGAAAGCCATCTGGTCAAGGGGAGCCCTCATTGTTTAAATCTTTTATGGCTTCTACTATTTCCTTCTCTATGATAGTAGCCATCAGCTTGGAAGCCTAATCTTCTGAAATTCTAGAAGCATCACACACAACCATCTTTCAACTCCCTCTCTCTGCTGCCCATGAAGAATTCCTATAGTATTTGACAGCCTTTGCCCTGATCTCATGCATAGAAGACAATCTTTGGCCATCTTTGAGAATGGATGAAATTATGCTTACCCGTTTGCGAGAGCTAGCTGCAAGATGGAAGAATTTTGTGTTGGCATCCCCCTCGTTAAGCTAGAGCTATCTAGGCCATTCCCTCTAGTCCATTTCCTATTTTAAGTCCTCTTCCATCGCCACATCTTGCCACATTCTTTTATCTTCAAGGTCCTCATCAGATAGGGGACCTGTTGCCTCCTTAGAGTCCAAGATCTGGATTCCATTCAGGGCCTCATTATGCCTTTTCTGTCTAAGAGCAGACATCGCAGCTCCATATTCTTTCAATACAATGTGCAGGGTAGATAGTTTAGAGGCAAGCCTGACAGTGGCTAAACCCTCCACCAGTTTGGTCCTCCACCATGACTCAATCATCTCACAGAACCCTGGTTCTCTCAGCCACGATCTTCTAAGCTTGAAGTAAGTGCCTGTGTGAACCTGTTCACCACTGTCCTAGACCAATGGCGTGGGGTCTGAGAAGGGATGTTCCAACCCAGCAATGACAGAGAGCTGGAACATGTCGAGGAGAGAAGCATTCCTGAAAAATCTATCAATCTTTGACATAAGTCCATTGTCATTTCTCTAGGTAAACTCAACTCCTGAGGATGGGTATTCATTCAAATCAAGTGTTTGGACCACCAGTTGGAATCCAAGAGAGGCACTATCCACTGCACCATTCGGCCTATCATTCCCTGTTAGTACATAATTGAAATCCCTACCCACTAACCAGACACCCCTTTGCACGAGCTCTACGGTTACTGTCCAATCTTCCCAAAGTCCATGTCTCATCGAAGTGGCACACGGTCCATAAACACCAGCAATATAAATGACACCTTGCCCCTGACACCTTTGGAACTTGCAAGTCATCAGATGCCAAGCTTTATGCACTTCTAGCTGTTGTAACCAAGCCTTTTTCCACCACAAAATAATGACACCAGATCTACCATGTGCATTGATCATCACAAACTCAGTCACCCCTGCGGTCTTCATTTCATTCCATATCCTATCATTTTAATTCTTAATGCGAGTCTCTTGTATTATTGCACAATCAATTTCCCACTCTATCAGGTATCTCAATAGAGAAGCCCTCTGACTCTTGTCGCATAGCCCACACACATTCCACGTAAGGATTCTCATTCTACTCTTTGGGAACCCCCCTAATTTGTTTTTGGACCTTGCCTACCTGCATAATCGCAGCCACAGCATTATCATCAAGGTTCAAATCTGATTTCAGCCGCCTCTGCCTAAGCCTGTAAGGCGATCTGCCCAAACCAACCTTGGTAGCTGATCCAGTCCCAAACATCAGGCCTTCCACATCTTTTAAGTTTGACTGGGATCTCAAGGGATTATTCGAGATCTCTTTCAAGACTCATTCTTTAGGTTTATCAGTCACTAGCTAAGTTTCAGCCCCAGCTTCAATCATGGCCATCACCTCCTCATTCCTGCCAGGCTTCAACTGTGCCACATCCATCATCTCCTCCCTCTCCACCAAGTGGTGGTCCTTGCATTTTTTTGACACCGGTGCCTCTTTAGGGGTTATCCTGCTCGACATTTGTACATTAGTCTCCTCAACACCAGCCTGCATATGATGTAAACACATTTACACTACTTAAGATGTCATTATGCATGTTCTTAAGCATAGGATTGCATTTCATGATATAAATATTGCATAACATGCATCATCTTCCATTTAGAGTAGTTTGAATAAAATGGAGGTTAATTGTCTCTTTTTATGTGCTTGGACAGGGCAAACTTTTTATCGGGGCCTCGGATCGAAGATCCAACCGTACGGATGTGATCAGGGCAATGACTGGAGTTCAACGACTCCAAGATCGCCTGAATTAGGCATCTGTTGCATTAAATAGTGACTAGGGAACCCTAGAAGATCAAGGGCCAGGATGGTGTAAATCTGCACTTCAAATGATAAATCCAACCAAATGGATGGATTTAAATCGACGATCGCAGCCTAACGATGCAAAAATCGAGTCAATCTGACACCCGTGGCACCATCTACTTCATCCAGAAGATGGACGACCAAGATGGCACCACGTGGCGCCATCTCGGCCGCCCAAATGACCTCACGCACCCACTAAAGCTCTTGCATCTGCTCTTCTCCGTCGTTGGATCAAGATCCAAGGGCTGTGGATACAGCGCATTGAAATCGTCTGCACGACCTTTTGGGCGAGGCAGCGCAGCGGTCCAGCGCCTTATCGCGAGGCGCTGGTGCGCGTTCAAGCCTCGCCACAAGAATTCTGAAGTGAGTGGGCACGCCGTTATCAACCATCAGATCGTAATCCAACAGCCGTACGCGCCCGATAGCATTCATGCGCTATTGCATGCGCGGCGTAACGCGGCATCACACGTGTTGGGGCAGGCGCGTAGCGAGCGAGCGAAGGCGCGATCTGGGCCGTCCGATCTCGCGATCTGACGGCTATGGATAGATGAACGTGCGGCATGCGTTGAGCGTGAGTAGACGAGTGGGTGCGTGTAGGCAGCGGCTACTACGCCCACGTTGGGGCTTTAGCGACGGTTTTATCCGTCACTAAAGACCCCTTATTTAATGTTTTAAAGATGTAATGACCAATTTGCCCCCACTCCTTGCAACTAAAGGAGACCCCCTCCACACGAAATTCTCATCCCTTCCTTCTCTTCTCTACCTCTCCAAAGCCCAAGAGAAGCTTATCCCACACCCAGGATGCTTCTCGTGAGGTAAAGTCCAAATTTTCGTCCCCCTTCATAAGTGGATCCCACGACGATGATGACGTGCTGCCTTGTTCCCGTTCTTCTGCTTCGTCCTCCTTCGTCCTGCTTCATCCTCCTTCGTCCAACCATCATCCTGTCTGACTCGTCCTCCAAGTGACCGTTGAGGAGGATATCTCTCTCCCTATTCTTTTTACTGCTTTCTAGTATAGATTTACTACTTTCTAGAGTAGTTCTGCTCGTCCTCCAAGCAATCGTCGAGGAGGACATTTCTCCCTCCATTCTTTTAATGCTTTCTAGAGTAAATTTATTACTTTTTAGTGTAATTATTTTTTGCTTTCTAGTTGTAATAGTGAAATAAACAATCTCCCTAATAATGAATTCCCTATTTATTCTACATCTTGTTTTGATTTCTGTTTGTAATATTCTCTCTCTCTCTTACTCTCTCTCTTCTATTTATTGTAAATAATTAGATAATTTTAAATTAAATTACTTCGTGACAAATAAAAATAAACGCGTAGTTTTTAAATCAAACGTCTGCCTCCCTGTGTTCGACCCGGAATTTCAATTTCGGTACAAATTTTATTTGTTGAACACGAGTTCTTCGCTTTCAAACTACAACGACAGGTTTTCCAAAACCTAACATGTTAGCGATTCATACGTTCAACAGCATATAAGACGTCTTATCCTGTCCCTTCTCCACAGTAATATTACTCACTGTAAATCTTAAGATCAATAGCAATGAGCTACCCCCGCATCGAAGGATTAGTCTCTCTAGGACTAATCCTACTTTGAAAACATCCACTAGGACATTGAGAACCCGTCCATCACCCTCCACTAAACCAACAGCATCCTCAGCAATCAAAGCAAAACCTGATATCATGGTCGCCACCACCTCTCTTGATCTCAGATGAAGCGACAGACCTTTAATCTCCAATCTCCCCAATCTAGAACCTACTCTCTGGGGTTGCCTCTTAGGCAGAGACCCGTCAAAAGGGGAGACTAATCTCCATATCACCGTCAACCCATCGAAAGAACTCAATTGAAAATGCACCCATTCAACATCCATCATTCCGAAACCAAAAAGCATAAATCGCACGGGGGAGAGGAACGCAATCTTCCAACCATCAATCGACAGGGATAAAGAGCTTACCAATTGTTGGAGCTTTTCTGGGGCGGGGTTGCCAGTCATCACCTCTCTTATCAGGGCCCCTCTTAATATCATTTCAGCCGTTGTGATGTCCTTTGTCATAGGGACTTCAACATCGACTGTATGACCCCCATAGGTAGGGGGAGGCGGTGGTGGTGGCAGTCCCTTCTCCTACCCTCTAATGACCATACACGAATCCTGCTTGTGGCCATGCCCTCCACAAGTGAGGCAGATAAGGGGGAAGTGGCACACTACCGCCATATGGCCACGCCGCCTACATTTGAAGCAAACAATCTCCTTGTTGCCCCAAGGTCTTCCCATGTTTACCCTATTTACATTCGTATGACCCCCATAGGTTCTGCCAGTGATCGAGAACCCTCTCCTTTCCTTCCTTCTCCAAGCCCTAGACCTCCAAGTTGTCCAACCTTCAGCATCGTGGCTCCTCCTTGTTGTTGCCCCATGATCGCCCTCCATCCTTCCTCCATCGATTATCAGGAAATTTTTTGTAATTCCCTAATCCTTAAACTTAATACATCAACTTTGCACTTTCCTCAACCTCTTAAGGATTAATCTAGATCTTAACAAATACGTGATTGTGTAAGCCCTAGAATAGGCCCAAGAGTCCTATGGTCAGTACTCTTTACTTATGTTCTTAACTCTAGCACTTCAAGACTTACTCCTTGTTTCGATTTGGCCTAGAACTTCAATAGATCCTAGAATCAGTTGCTAAGACTATCACTTTTTGTTTCTGATTTTTGCTCCTTTGACCCTCTTTGCATTTCCTCAAGAAAGATTTTTCATTCAGCTTGTAAAATTTTCCTCCCCTTTCTCAATTTTTCTTTTGAATATATATATTTTTTTGTGAGAACCCCTCAGAGAATTGAATTTCCTATTTTGTTTTGCACTTTAATACCCCCCCATGCCTACATTTTGCAATGTCCAAATTGTAAACTAGGTGGGTACGAATTCAACTTGTTTCAAGGATTAGAACAGGCTCAAAAGGTGGGTGAAGGGGTCAAGATGGCTGTTGCGGATGATTTTAAGCTCTAATACAAGTATCAAAGGTGGAGTCGGGGGTTCTAAAGTTAGAACCCTAATGTGCAATAGGAGTGCAGCTCAAAGATAGGTCAGAAGGATCTCGAGTTTTTGGAATGATGGGTTGCCTCCCATTAAGCACTAAATTCAATGCCTTCAACCCAACAGAAGGTGGTCAAGGAGAAGGGGTGGTCAGATTGGTGGAATTTTGTAGAACAAGCACCTTGATGAATAGTCTGGTTGGTCCAACAAAATGCTTGTTCAAATCAATTGGCTGATGATGCAGACCAAATCCAATTAATCTGGTGGGTTGATGGATGTCAATCAATAGGTATGTAGCTCGCCAGATGCTTCGTGCCTCAAATAGATATGGAAATATGAATCTAGGGTTTGGCTGAATTGGCTTAGCCTTATCAGAGTAAGGGTACTCAAAGGATGATGTCTCTGTGGAAAATGTAGGAGCTCTACTAGTGGGATTAGAGGGGAATAGAATGTGGTACTCATTTGGATCAATGTCCAATTCTTGGTCAAAACATGGTGGTGAGTCATGTGCAATCGGATCAAAAAGAAGTGAGTCAGAACAGAAAGTGATTCCGGTGGCAGGTTGGGATTGGGATCGAATTTTGAAAGGCTTTGTAGGAGGTATGGCTGCCTCGAGTTCCAAATCATCGGCCTCAGAATCAAAATCAAAGAACAGATCATGGATACTGAGGTTGTAAACTACCTCGTAATCATCTGGAAATAATGGTTCTCCAAGATTAGAGTATGATTCGAAATTATCATAGAATTTGCGATAATCAGCTTCTGAACTTGATTCAAGATTGAGATTTCCACCATTGAACAAATAATGATGCTTGGAGTTATCAACCTGACTTTGGTATAACCTAGCCTCAAATGCCAAGCTCAAAGCACTATCCTTATTTGGCATAAGCTTGGGTTTTGGACACCTAGGGTAGATCTATTCAAATCCCAACTCTTCCAACTCCTCTGATTTTGTATCGTAAATCGGTTTGACTTCTAAGAAATCAATTTGTTCTTTTGAGGTGTCTAGAGAGACATAATCGTCAAATATACGTTAGGATCTAAAATATGAAATATCTATGTGCACAAAAACTCAAACACAAAATCGGTAATAACAAGAAAATTTGCACAATCAATCAAACCACAGAAATTGGCACAATATGTATAGTGGTTCCCCTCCCATGGGTACTCCACTACCTAAGCCTCCCAGCTTAGGGTTTTTAACCTAATTCCCTCAACCCTGAGGAAATCAATATACTCACCGAGGTAATTAATGGGTTACCACAACCTAAGTACAAAAATGGGTTTGTTACAACCCAACAAGAAAATGCTCAAGTATAAATGAAATACAGGTGTACGGCAGAAAGATCTAACAACTAAGTTCCTAAGCCTCTCAACTAATGTAAATATAATGTTACTGATTTGAGAGCCTAGTGAAGATGTGAATGGGTGAAAGAAAATCATGTCGACGTGTTTACGAAAGTGTGGAAAGATTGAGAGCAGCAAACTCTATTCTTCTCTTGAATATGTGGTGAATATATGAAATATAGAGTTCCAGAATTTATCTTATCTTTCTTGTATCTCTTGTGTGCAAACCAAGAGTCCAACACTCATTATATAGAGTTTAGGAGCTCAGGTAGTCATCAAATAGATGTTGGGATTTAATTCCCAATGTTCACATTTACATAATTAATATTCCAACCATTTTGTTTTGGGCCAACGGCTATCTGGTACTAGTACTAAAGTACCTGCACTAGTACTAGCAGCTCACTGCCACCAGTACATGAGTCCTGGTACCGGTACTCATCATGGGTACTAGTACTTGTGACTCCCAGGTTCGGAATTCCTTGTCACAGTAACCTACCTGTACCGGTACTCATCATAGATACAGGTACTTGTAAGGTTCAGGCCAGAATTAAGGCTTCAACCTGTGGCTGACATGTACTGGTACTCATGATTATACCGGTACTTGTTGTTCACAATTTGAGATAAATTCTCAAACATGTGCCTTGCAAATATCAGTACTGATGAACAGTACCGATACTTGCTTACAAGTACCTGTTTTAAGTGTTTTAATCCATTACATACTTTGAAAATGTTCGCAATATAAATCCTAATTTATCTCTAATTAATTTTACGATCTAAGTTATGATTCTTTGTTAAGAGGCATATGCAATCTATAAATATAAAATCTAAACTAAAAGGTCGAAGATGATCTTCTCCTCCTCAACTCTTCCTTGTCATCTTGCCTCCCTCTTATCATGATCTTCTTTTCATCAAGCCTCCATTATTTCCTGCTTGCCTTGATCCTTTACCTAAATCTGAAAAACACTTAATGGCAAACATTAATCCATAATAATTTTGTTAACACCAAAACAAGATGTGGAGCAAAGTTCCAACAATATGGACCCAAAATCAAAATTCAGATCTACAATATGGTTCTTATCATATTGGGCCTCATGATCATTCCAAATAAGCTCAGATCTAGATTCTAGGTCAGGGGTAGCAATTGGGTTACTAGAATCTAGACTTGGTTCTATTAGCATATCAAAGTCATTCTCAAGGAATACCTTAACAAGATAAGGTGCAAGAGTTACATCCTCGAGAGGTTCTGAGTCAGGCTCATCATAGGCGTTTGGAACATCTAAGCATGATGGAGCAGTTTCACAACTTTCTATGGCTAGTTCGTAATCGGGAACACTTGCAATTGGATTCACCCAACCCACATTTTGATCAGGTATGTCATTCTGCACAAAATCTGAATCTAGTTCCATTTATGTTGGGGGTTCATAACAATGACCTCCATTTTCGTACCTGGGTTCTGGGAAATTACACTGATCCTCAACATTGCTCCAAGATTCATCATTAAGTTCTAAGTGGTGATATGGATATTTCTAATTAATGGCTTGTTGCAACATATTTAGCACATTCGCACGTTTTTCAAGGATATCCTAATGTATTTCCCAAAGTGGTAGATTTGTCAAACATTGCAAGCTCTCAGTGCTGTGCAATCTCTACAATTCACTAAATTCTAATATGAGGTTATCCCTGGTTGAACCATGTATCATTTGGGTTAACATCATCTTGACGTGGTTCATAAGGAGGGTTGCCATTTCTGATACATTAACCTGAATGCCACTAAATAGATTTAAGGTCCTATCAAATTCTTCCCTGTGCCTAAGGGCATCCTCGATCATTTTCTCTTTCATGCTCATATGGGATTCAGGTTTGTTGAAAATCTTTCCCATGTTGTCAAGTTGCATTTTCAAATCAAGTGGTGTATCAGGATGTAGAATCAAATTCAGGTCTAAATTGAATTGATTAGGTCATATCAGATTTTCCCTAAAAGATCAACTCTAATGGAGACCTCTAGGTCAGACCTAGGGACCTCTCCTCTGTATGTGCATTAGAGAATATATGAGGGACTAGATGTGTATTGGACCCAATCAAGGCACCCAAAAATTTTGGATGACTAAGGCTGTTTAAGGCAAATGGAGCTCTTTGATCAAACAAATCCACACACTTGAGAATTACTTGGGCAACCAGGAAGGGAGAGTCCTGCAAAGACCCTTACAAGGTAGAGTGTCCCCATGGGTTACAGGGTTTCCCCCACCCGAACTTCCTTGTCACTAAGATTCCAAGTAGACCGGAATGTATGAATTGAGACCTAAGTTTACCAATTTTAGCCCTAATTGTGACTTGAATTTCACTTGATTTAGAAGTTATTTTAAATTGTGAACTAATTTGGAGGTTGGTTGATTCACAAGGTGAACCAACTTCACCTGACCTACCTTAAGGTTGAGGATAAAATTTGGGTTAAGACCCAAATCACCCTGAATTGATTCTCAAGTTATTAGGACCCAATTTTTAAGGTTCAAGTATATTTAGAGACTTGATTTTAGGGTTTACTTGGATAAATCATTTTAGACAAGGGCTTGGGTGGGACACAAATGCAGGAAGATCAATTTCTTTTATTGCAGGAAAATGTGTACTAACACTTCAGAACCCTAATGTGGAAACCCTAGTATTTCGAAGTCCAATTTGATTCCAAATATGACACCCTGGACTCAAATAAGAAATTGAGTAGTCCAAGATGTTGAGAGATTTAAGCACAAATCCCTAATAGGTACAAGAGATCAGAATGAGGAATCTCTAATCAAATCGTCTCAACTTCATATTTCAATAAGTCTTGCAAATCAAGACACTCTTTGCCTTTACATGATATTACTAGAAAAATAAGGCAAGTGGATCCTAATTGATTTATTTCCTTTTATTCTCTTCCCAAGATTAAGAGATGATTAGGGAAGAAGAGAAATTTTACCTGCCCCTGGAGTGGTTGATTAAGTGGAAGACTTCTTGTGATGTACCTTGTAATAATAAAGCAAAGTAGATAGGGCAAGTTAGAAATCAACTCAATCAATCAACAGTGATATGACTAGTGATGAATTTCATGTTGCTTTTCGGCAATGACGCCAAAATTTTGGTTGCAATTTCGTCGAGTTTAAAATATGCGTCATAGTATAGTCAACAAAAGTGAATTGACATTTAAATTTATAAGCTCGAAAATTAAACATGAGTCTGAGGTTGTTTGTAGGGAGCAAATATGGAATTCAAACACTAGCCAGGATATGGTAAGTAAATGAGATCAATAATTATGCACAAGAATGATATGCAATGAATTTGCTCAAAAATATATTCAATTAGGATCAAACAATGTATCTCAATAAGAAATGGTACAAAAAGATAATTAGGACTTAAAAATGGTGAATTGAATCACCAATTAATCTCCTTAATCAAGCACATATCCCAAGGATACTCAACATCTCTAACCAAATCAAATGTTTCAACAGTGTTTCCAATCACTAATCCACGTCAGCACAGGTACTTAAATATCTCCACAATGCCTCAAATTAGACACTATCAGACATTGGAGGCAAACCTCAAATGACTTAAAGTGAAAAAGCAACAGCAGCACAAGGCAATGTCTTTGAAATGGCTAAGTATAGAGCATAGAGGCATGCTTCCTGTTGAACGTCGGGTTGCTACGTTAACATGTTTGGTTTTGAAAAACCTGTCGTTGTAGTATGAAAGCGAAGAACTCGTGTTCAACAAATAAAATTTATACCGAAATGGAAATTCCGGGTCGAACATAGGGAGGCGGACATTTGATTTAAAAAATTCACGTTTGATTTATTTGTCACGAAGTAAATTAATTGATTAGAACTAACTATTTACAATAAATCGAAGAGAGAGAGAGAATACAAAAACCATAATGAGATGTAGAATAAACATGGAATTTCATCAGCAGAACAATTGTTCATTACACTAGAAAGCAAGAAAATGATTACACTAGAAAGCAGTAAATATACTCTAGAAAGCAGTAAATCTACTCAAGAAAGCATTAAAAGAATGGAGAAAGAAATATCCTCCTCGACAGTCACTTGGAAGACAAGCCGAATAGGATGACGCCTGGACGAAGGAGGACGAAGCAGGATGAAGGAGGACGAAGAGGGAAGAATGGGAATAGGGCAACACGTCGTTGTCATCGCGAGATCCACTTCTGAAAGGGGGACGAAAAATTGACTTTATCTCGCGAGAAGCATCCCGAGTGCGGGACAAACTTCTCTTGAGCTTTGGAGAGGGAGAGAAGAGAAGGAAGGGATGAGAATTTCGTGTGGAGGGGGTCTCCTTTTATAGTTGCAAGGAGTGGGGGCAATTTGGTCATTACAACTCTTAAAACATTAATTCAGGACCTTTAGTGACGGATAAAATCGTCGGTAAAGGTCTGAACGTGGGCTTAGTGGGCGGCGCACACATGCCCGCTCGCTTGCCCGCGCGTTCAACGCTCACGCACATCCAGCCGATCTCAATCGTCCGATCGCGAGATCGAACGGCTTAGATCGCGCTACGCTCGCCTCATCAGCACGTGCCCACCCACATACAATGCCGCGTCTTCATTGCGCGTGCAATAGCGCATGGGCACTATCGGGCGCACATGGTCGTTCGATCGCGATCCAACGCTCGCCTGCTTGCTGTGAATCGAACGCGCGTCTGAAGGCAGCCGAGCGCCTTATCCACTATGCTGCGCGCATGGATGGGCGGGCGGCCGAGGTTTTGTACGTGCGTTCAGGATCGTTGGATCGAGATCCAACTGCCCATATCACGCATTGGACTCTCTTTGGAAAGGCAACGGCAGACTTGAGGGCCTGTTGGATGGCTGAGATGACCCCACGTGGCGCCATCTTGGCCGTCCATCTTCTGGATGATGTAGATGGTGCCACGGTTGTCAGATTGAGTCGATTTTCACGCCGTTAGGCTGCGATCATCGATCCGAATCCATCCGTGTGGTTGAATTTGTCGATTGAAGTGCGGATTCACACCATCTTGGCCCTTGATCTTCTAGGGTTCCCCGATCTTTATCTGATGCTACAGATGCCTGATTAAGGCGATCTTGGAGTTGTTCAACTCCAATCATCGCCCTGATCACATCTGTACGATTGGATCTTCGATCCGAGGCCCCGATAAAAAATTTGCCCTGTCCATGAACATAAAAGGAGACAATTAACCTCCATTTTATTCAAACTACTCTAAATGCAAGATGATGCATGTTATGCAATATTTATAGCATGCAATGCAATCCTATGCTTAAGAACATGCATAAATAGACATCTTAAGTAGTGTAAACATGTTTACATCACTTCCCAAGGCACCTGTGCACACATCCTGAGGCAAAACCTCCCCCTCCCACCTTAGAATCGCCGCCTTTCTTCTCAATCCAAAACTAGGTATACGGGTATTGGGTAATTGATAAACGCCAGTTTATCATCATTCTTATGCATTAAAACAAGCCTAGCTCTTAGGATTTTACTCCGCAAATGGGTTTTTGGGCTGCATTTAGGTATAAATTAGGTTAGGCATGCATTGCATTTTTTATTATCTTTTTTATATGTTTTTGTGAGTGTTAGGGATGAACAAATATACAGATCCCTAAAACCCTAGCACTAAAGAAGGCAAATGGTGAAGGAGAAGCTCAGACTAGCTGGAACTCAGCCTGATCCAGCTCACCACAGCTGGAACCTAGCTCACTTGAACTAGGGTTAGTTCATCCCAGCTCCATTCAGCTAATCTCAGCTGAATGGCAGCACAAGAGAGTTCATCTTAGCTCACCCTAGCTCAAGTCAACTCACATCCAGCTCAACTTAGCTGAGTCTAGCTCATCTCAGCTCCCACTAGTCCACAGGGAGCTCTAGCCAGCTCAGCTGAGTTGGCAGAAGTTCACCCCAGCTCAGACCCAGCTACATCCAGCTCCACTCAACTCCAGCCAGATGAAGAAGAACTCATCTCAGCTTAGGAAGCTCAAGTGCAGCTCCTAGGGATTCATCTTAGCTCAACTCAGTTGAGCTAAGCTACCTTAACTTCCTCAACCAGCTTGATCCTTCCCAAGAGCACCAGACCTAGCTCACCTCAGCTCATTACGGTAGAAGCCAGTTCACTTTAGCTTGGCATAGCAGCTAGTAAAGAACTAGCAAGCTAAGCCAGCTAGAGTAGCTCCATGCCAGCCTCTTCAGCAACTGCCAACTCCAATTCCAGCTCAAAACTTCTCCTCAGCTCCTCTCTTCAAACCTTAGCTCTAATACCTCCTCCTCTAGTCTAGTGCTTGCTAACCTAGCTTAGCTTATCTTATCTTAGCTTGCAACCAGCTCCTTGGCCATCCACCACCTTCAAATTCAACCCTAAATAGCTCCACCAACTTAAGCCCTACCTAAGCTAGCTATCCTACTCAAGTTGGCGCCACCTCCTAGCCACTTCTTCACCCCATCATCACCACCGAAAGGCACCAATTTTGGCGCCAAAACCTAACCCAAACTACCCCTCTTTTTGGTGCCAACATCCACCCCCACATCCACCATACACCTAACCCTACAACCCATCCTAGCCACCCACCTACCCCTCCTTCTAGAACCCTTCTTGGCGCCACCTAAGACCCCCTTCTAGAAGCCATTTTGGTGCCAACATCAACGGGTGCCACCACCCATAACCACCCCCTAGGTGTCCCTTGGGTTGGCGCCAATTGACCTTAGCCATAGGATCCCCAACCACCTCCATCTCTCCATCTTAGCCCTCCATTCCAAGAGTCACCTTAGCCCGCTTCCTATTCTATAAAAACCCACCACCTACCACCTTTTGAGGGCATCCTCCATTTGTGCATTTTTCTACCTATACCCACCTACACCTACGGCCAAGAAGGAGTAGAGAAGAAGATTAAATGGGCACATCACCAGCCCTTTTGGTGCCTTCTTCTCCCCACTCTCTTCAACTTGGGCCACGCCAAGGAGTAGGACTTTTCTACTTCAAGGAGGATGGCCAGGCAAAGTAGAAGGACCTAGGGTGAATGTTCACCCTTGGAGAGAAGCTTAGGGCACGCCCCTTTAGGGCTTGCCTTGGAGGACATCACCTTGGTGGAGCATAGCAAGGAAGGAGTTGGAGGACTCTTTTCAAGCTTGGGAGATGCCAAGCTTGGAGCAAGAAGCCCTCTTCTTCACCATCTATCTAGAGGATTTGTGTTTGCTTTTATTTATTGCAATTTTTCTAGTAGTAGAAGCATTCATCTACTAGGCTTTTTGTAAAATACTTTTTCATTTATCTAGTTGCCTTCTTTGCAATTTCTTTATTTGCATTTCTAATTGCTTTGTTTTTAGCATTCGTCACTCCCTCTCCCTGATTATTCTAGGCCTCCACTTGCCTAGAGTGAGCTTAGGCAGAGGCTCTACTTGCCACTTTAGAAGTAGTCTATTGAATTGAAGTGTAAGTCACTTTCCCGCCATAATTTCGCATGTTGCCTTAATTTCAAAAATATAAAAATGATATATTAAAAAAGACCAAAATAAAGTTGAGATTTATATTCCAAGCAAGAGAATCAATTTTGCAAACATTTGACCTCCTTGGACGACCCTAGATACTCCCCTATCTAAGAATATAAATTTAAAAGCGAAAGCAGATTTACGCGTTGCAATGACACTAAATTACCTAATTAACAAACTGTGTATTTTCGCTATCACATTTTGGCGCCGTTGCCGGGGAGGCATGGCTTTGCATTAGTTAATTTTGTCTTACTTGAAGTGGATCTCATCCCCTTCTCTTTCTTTCTTTTGTGTGTGCAGGAATTACAGTGGGAAGGCGAGAATTTGGAAGCGAAAGCCTAAAGTTCCTTTTCTTCCCATGGATTTCAGGTTGGTTCCCCATCACTTATCACACTTAACCTAAAAAACTACCAAAATACACTAAACATGGCTTTCAGGACCATAAACAACTTAACTAAGTAGAGTGGTGCATTTTAAAATCTATTGTGTGGTTGAATGCTTCTTTAACACCACTCCATTGCAAGTATTGGTGTTCTATTTTTCAGGTCCAGATTTTTGTCCGGACATGAAAAATTTATTCCTAACACCATAGGCCTCCTAAAATCATAAAATTTCATACAATGATTCCCAATTGAGTTAGGAACATTTTTCCCAAATTTAAGATAAATTGGCTTTGTATTTAATTTTTAATACTTCGTGGACTGCAGAGGGGTGACACCCTCTAATCCTCCTGTTTTGCTATTGTCTACGAATTTTTAGAATTTTTCTACTCATCCAATTATTGTGAAATTTAGCTTGGTGGAATCCTTGTGAAATTTTACACATCATATAAAATTACAAAAATTTTCTGAGGTCAGTGGTAATACTGAAAACTAAAATACCCACATGTATATTTCTAGACTTTTACACCAGTACAATTAAAAATTCAAAATAATTACCAAAAAAATTCCTAAAATCTTACAAAAATATTTTTTGGAATCCTTGTTTGATTTTCTTCAAAGTAGTGGTGTTGTTTGACTTGTTTAGACCACTACTTAATACAGAAAGCCTAAAATTAATTCATTGGTAGTAATTTTCTATCTTAAGGATAATTGCCTTAAGGTTTCTTTCTTTCTTTTTAGAGACTCACATTAAAGGAAATTAACCATCACCAATACCATTTGTTTTGCCTTTGTTTGTGGAGTTTCAAACTTGTTTGAAAATTTAAAAAGAAAAACCCTAAAATACATTTAATTAAATCAAATCCTAAAAGGCAAAAATACAAAAAAATTGTGTGACAACTTGATTTTCATTGGAGCCACTATCCAATTCCTGCACACACACAAAAAATTGAAATAACAGGGCAACAACCCAACAAACACCCTCCACATTTCGTGTGCACTATAGCATCCTAAACCTAATAAAAACTTGTAGCAACTTGACCCCTAAGGCTTTATTAACTTAGGCTTGCGATCTAGGTCTTAAGTTTTCTTTAGTTAGTACCAATTCTGTCATCTATATCTGGTGTTCAGGCTGAGGGGCCGTGTCAAACGACCAGGCGCGGGTTTGTGCATGCACCTGGGGTTTTCCCTGGGAAACATTTCGGCCTAAACCTCTCCTTAAGCAACTTTGCTAGATTTGTTGACAGAATGGGTATTCACTATTGATTACTTATTTCCTACATAGACCAAGTCTTAGGTTTATTTTTAGGGAGTCACACTTAAATTAGGTCTAGCTTTGTTTGTTTGATTTGCACACTTTCTCTCATCTCTTTCTCTTCTCCTCCCCTCCCGTTCTTCCATTTTATGCACGGGCGACGGTCTCAAAATCCGCACTTGGAAGGACCATTTGATTTCTCCCCTCGCGCAAAAAGACCACTTTTTCTGTCTTCTTCTCCTTCTAAAAAAATGGAAACTCAACAAAATAGGTCCACTGACCCTTCCACTTCCACCTCTAACCTTACCTCTAACCCCACCACTAACCCTAATTCTAACCCTTCCACCTAAAACCCACCCACCTTTAACTTCCCACACTTGGAGCTCCCTAATCTTGAGTTGTCCCAAACACAACATCAAGACCCCCTGCCTGATCTTTTAAAATTGATGGCTGAGCAGATTGATAAATTAAATTCCAATCAACAAACATTGACTAGGAACATCCAAAACCTAGCCAATCAAAGGCCAAACCACCAACCCGTCAGCAGCCTATTATTACTTTAAAAGATTTCTATGATCCGTCTTATTATGAGGAATGACCAGGGGTGGTCATCCCAAAGAGGGACTTTGAGATCAACCCTGTAGTCCTAAACCTAATTAAACACTTTAATGGCCTTCCTAGGGAAGACCCTTTCAGCCACCTTGAAGAGCTGACTCTTCTTGCATAAACAACCCATTCTAGAATTGTGCAAGAAGACATATGGCTGATGCGGCTTTTTCCATTATCTCTTAAAGATAAGGCCGCTTATTGGTTCAAGACCATTGGCTGACCCATCACAACTTGGCATCAGCTCAAGAGCACCTTCGTCAAGAAATTCTTTCCCATAGGTTGTGCCAATTCCTTGCGAAGATCTATTACGACCTTTCACCAAAAATCTGGTGAGACTTTCCATGATTCTTGGGAAAGATAAGATCTTTTAAGAAGTTGCCCGCACCACGAGATTCCTTCATGGTAGCTCGTGCAAATCTTCTATCATGGATTAAAAGATCAAATCCGACATTTTGTCGACGTCTCATGTGGCGGCAACTTAAATAAAGATGCTGAAAGTGCCTACGACCTGTTTAAAGAAATGAGTGAAAACTTATTTAATCAAGCTTCCACGAACACATTTTGCAGAACCCAAAACCCGCAGTTCGGTGTTCATGAAATAGGCACTCAATCTATCCCTATCACCCAAGACGATCTTCAATTGATTGCTCAAAAACTCGACAAGATGCATATTAATCAAAAGAACATTGAGGAAAGACTGGCCACATCAATTCAAGCTCCACACCCACATCTAAACCAACCTAACTTTCCACGAAGAGAAAATTTGCACAATCTCAACACTACTCCTGTTGATTATTTTGAGGTTACCCATGATTCAATGGGGAATTATAACTATCCAGATCTTAACCCCACTGAAAATATTTCTATCATCCAGGAGCCCTTTAAAAATTCTTCCAATTGGAAAAATTACCCGAACTACTCCTGGAATAATCAAGTTTCCTCCCAACCATATCATTTTAATGGGTATGGGCCGAATCCAAACTTCCATCCTGGGCCATCCCAACAAGACATCAATGCCCAGATGATGCGAACCCTACAGGATATGCAAACAAAAATGACGGAAGTAACCCGCACCATCATAAATCTGAACAATCAAATTGGGGTTACTCCCACGCAAAGACCTGCAGGACATCTTCCGTCCCAACCCATGCCCAACCCTAATCACCAAAGAAACCATTATACAGGTAGAACTCCACACTATCCGAATCATCCTCCTAATCCACCACCTCAGCAGTCGCCCAGGTTTCTGCAATCACAGGCCCTCCCACCTCCTCCAAATAATAATCTGACTGCACATGCAGTTACTTTGAGGAGTGGGAAAACCACCACTGACCCCGGGCCTTCACACAAACCTAGTGAAATACCTGTGCAAATTGACTCCCCACCTCCCCATCAGGAAGAAAAAGAAATACAAAACGACAAGATTCCTATCCCTTTCCCATAAGCTCTCCACCCCACCACCAACAAAAAAAAGAAATCTGAGCCCACTACAGAAGAACTCATGGATCTATTTGAGCAAGTTCATATCAATATTTCTCTCCTACATGCCATCAAATATATACCTACCTATGCCAAATTTTTGAAGGAGATTTGTACTCCTAAAAGGCGGGCCAAAAATTTAGGACAGGTGCATCTTTCGGAGATAGTAAGCTCTGTCATACAGAGTAAGCTGCCTCCTAAGATGAAAGATCCGGGGGCGCCTTTAATTTCTGTAATTATTGATGACACTACCTTTAATCGCTCCCTCCTTGATCTTGGTGCCTCAGTTAATATTATTCCCACGAGTTTATTTGAAGAATTTCAGATTGGTGAATTAAAACCCGTCAAGGTTACCCTGCAATTAGCCGACCGATCTACAATCAAACCTCGTGGGATTGTCGAGGACGTTTTGGTCAAGGTTCAAAATTGTGTCTTCCCTGCAGACTTTCTGGTTCTTGACATTGAGGTACCTGAATATTACTGGACTCCCCAATAATCCTTGGACACCCTTTTTTGGCCACTGCAAAGGCAAATATCAATTGCCACACAGGCGAAATGGATATCACTTGTGCAGGCCAAACTATCACTTTAGATATTTCAAATCCTCCAGGAGATTCCATGATGATAACTTTTTTGAGGACTCAGATACGGAAATTTCCAATATGATGGAGGAGACAATGTTAATAGATACCCTTACCGACCGCAATTTTTTTGAGGACTTTGATTCTGAATCAGTGGTCGACGAAATATGTGATCTGGAGATTGTCTTGACCCCAAATTTATTCCTGATACACCCCCTAAGCACCCTAACCCACCCACTATTCACGCACCTAATTTTTCCACACTAACTTCACCCAATCCTTACCATTCCTTCCCTGACTCCTTTCTTACGGACCTACCACCAACCCCGCCCGAGTTTGGCATCCAACCTGATATAAAACCATGGCCAGACTCGGGCTACATTTATCATTTTCCATCCAACTTTGACCCCAATATTGCTTCTAATCAATTTTCTAGGGATCTAGAAGAAGACACCTTTTTTGCTGGCACCCAAGTGTCCAACTGTTTACATGATTTTCTGTCTTCCATGCATACCTTCACGCTCGGCTGAATGGCGTAAAAGATAGCACTGGATGTGAGGTAACCCATCATTTTTTTTCTGCTTTCCTTTTTTCTTCTTTTTCCAGGTTTTGGTCATCCTAAACCTGACCGTTCTTCACTAAGGTGATCTCTTTTCCCTCCTAATGCATGAGGACATGGCATATCTTAAGCATGGGGGGGTGTTTTTAAATTTTGACGATAGATTTAGGATTTTCAAAACCTAAAAACATGCATTTTTCTTTAATTTATTTCCTGCTTGCATACCCAAAAAAATAATAATAATAAATAAAAAGGTTGAAAACCTTTTGAGGAAAAATTTTTGAAATTGGGACTAAGGCTGAAAAACTCACTTTTGGTACAATGGGATTTAATCTTTAACAAACTAGGGATGAGGATATAGATCTGATCATTAAAATTTCAGGGTCTATTTCTAGACTAGATCAGATATCCTTCTCTAAAATTCCACCTAAACTCATGATAGTTCAGGTGACTTGATCCTATTTTGTAATATGGAAAGTATTTGACTTAGTTTCTTATTCAAAAACTTGCATGTCTTGAGAAACTTCTTGTGTCAATTTTCACACACAAGCCAACACTTAAAAACAACTAAAAATTTGAAAAACTCCCTTCTTTGGACTTAGTAAAAGTCTGAAGCAGATCATTTGTTTGAGTTCCCACCGCCGAGAAGGAGGAAAATGCCTCCTTTGAGGACGTGATGTCAACATGTTATTGCCTCAGCGCTGCTCCATATCTATATTTCATATCTTTAGACGGAGCATTAAAGTGCATTTTAGCAGCTCAAGTGTCTTGGACGGTGCTCTACCTATAGTGTCGGAGCAAGAGCTTGAGTTTGCTTGGAGCACCCCTTTACACCACATCGTGTTTTGGGGTTGTGAGCTCCTGGGTGGTGTCATGGACAGTGCTATCCCGAAGTACTGGTGCGAGAGCCCCCTCGAGGAATGGTAACGGGAATGATGACCCTGACACATCTGCTGTAAGACTAAGCTAAAAATAAGCCTCGGGGAGAAGAAAAAAAAAGTAATAATAAATAAATTAACACGCCCTTATAAATGTTGGCTTTTCACAAGCACAAACACAATATTTTTAAAGGATTTTGCAAGTGGCGAATTAGATTCATGAGCCAGAAAAATCCTAAAAACAAAAATTTCAAGTCATTTGAATTAACAAGGGGTTAATTTGTGAATTTTTTGGAGGATATATTGATCCCGTTCTATCTAATGGTTGGATCCAAAAACAAATCCCGATGTTTATCTTTAATAAATCCCATACCTCTTGTGTTTTAATCTACCAAGGTCCCTTAATCTCTTTTTCTCCTCAAAAGTCAAAAAAATTAGACTTCCAAAAAATTTCGTTTTCCAAAAAAAAATTATAGTTTTGCTAAGAGACTAACAAAAGATAAGTATGGGGGTATGATAAACGCCAGTTTATCATCATTCTTATGCATTAAAACAAACCTAGCTCTTAGGATTTTACTCCGCAAATGGGTTTTTGGGCTGCATTTAGGCATAAATTAGGTTAGGCATGCATTACATTTTTTATTGTCTTTTTGATATGTTTTTGTCAGTGTTAGGGATGAACAGATATACAGATCCCTAAAACCCTAGCACTCAAGAAGGCAAATGGTGAAGGAGAAGCTTAGACTAGCTGGAACTCAGCTTGATCCAGCTCACCACAGCTGTAACCTAGCTCACTTGAACTAGGGTTAGCTCATCCCAGCTCCATTCAGCTAATCTCAACTGCATGGAAGCTCAAGAGAGTTCATCTTAGCTCACCCTAGCTCAAGTCAGCTTAGATCCAGCTCAACTTAGCTGAGTCTAGCTCATCTCAGCTCCCACTAGTCCACAGGGAGCTCTAACTAACTTAGTTGAGTTGACAGAAGTTCACCCCAGCTCAGACCCAGCTACATCAAGCTCCACTCAACTCCAGCCAGATGAAGAAGAACTCATCTCAGCTCAGGAAGCTCAAGTCCATCTCCCGGGGATTCAGTTTTGCTCAACTCAGTTGAGCTAAGCTACCTTAACTGCCTCAACCAGCTTGCTCCTTCCCGAGAGCACCAGACCTAGCTCACCTCAGCTCATTACAGTAGAAGCCAATTCACTTTTGCTTGGCTTAGCAGCTAGCAAAGAACTAGCAAGCTAAGCCAGCTAGAGTAGCTCCATGCCAGCCTCTTCAGCAGCTGCCAACTCCAGTTCCAGCTCCAAACTTCTCCTCCTCAGCTCCTCTCTTCAAACCTTAGCTCCAATACCTCCTCCTCTACTCCATAGCTAGCTAACCTAGCTTATCTTAGCTAGCAACCAGCTCCTTGGCCATCCACCACCTTCAAATTCAACCCTAGCTATCTCCACCAACTTAAGCCCTACCTAAGCTAGCTATCCTACTCAAGTCGGCACCACGTCCTAGCCACTTCTTCACCCCATCATCACCACCAAAAGGCACCAATTTTGGCACCAAAACCTAACCCTAACTACCCCTCTTTTTGGCGCCAACATCCACCCCCACACCCACCATACACCTAACCCTACAACCCATCCTAGCCACCCACCTACCCCTCCTTCTAGAACCCTTCTTGGCGCCACCTAAGACCCCCTTCTAGAAGCCATTTTTGCACCAACATCAAGGGGTGCCACCACCCGTAACCACCCCCTAGGTGTCCCTTGGGTTGGGGCCAATTGACCTTAGCCATAGGATCCCCAACCACCTCCATCTCTCCATCTTAGCCCTCCATTCGAAGAGTCACCTTAGCCCCCTTTCTATTCTATAAAAACCCACCACCTGCCACCATTTGAGGGCATCCTCCATTAGTGCATTTTTCTACCTATACCCACCTACACCTACGGCCAAGAAGAAGGACTAGAGAAGATTAAAGGGGCACATCACCAGCCCTTTTGGTGCCTTCTTCTCCCCACTCTCTTCAACTTGGGCCACGCCAAGGAGGATGACTTTTGTACTTCAAGGAGGATGGCTAGGAAAAGGAGAAGGGCCTAGGGTGGACGTCCACCCTTGGAGAGATGCTTAGGGCAAGCCCCCTTAGGGCTTGCCTTGGAGGACATCACCTTGGTGGAGCATAGCAAGGAAGGAGTTGGAGGACTCCTTTCAAGCTTGGGAGCTACCAAGCTTGGAGCAAGAAGCCCTCTTCTTCACCATCTATCTAGAGGATTTGTGTTTGCTTTTATTTATTGCAATTTTTCTAGTAGTAGAGGCATTCATCTACTAGGCTTTTTGTAAAACACTTTTTCATTAATCTAGTTGCCTTCTTTGTAATTTCTTTATTTACATTTCTAATTGCTTTGTTTTTAGTATTCTTCACTCCCTCTCCCTAAATATTCTAGGCCTCCACTTGCCTAGAGTGAGCTTAGGGAGAGGCTCTACTTGCCACTTTAGAAGTAGTCTATTGAATTGAAGTGTAAGTCACTTTCCCGCCATAATTTCGCATGTTGCCTTAATTTCAAACATATAAAAATGATATATTGAAAAAGACCAAAAAGAAAGTTGAGATTTATATTCCAAGCAAGAGAATCAATTTTGCAAACATTTGGCCTCCTTGGACGACCCTAGATACTCCCCTATCTAGGAATATAAATTTAAAAGTGAAAGCGAATTTACGCGTTGCAACGACACTAAATTACCTAATTAACAAATCGCATATTTTTGCTATTAGTAATCAGGTCATGAACAGGGACCAGGCCCACCAGTAGTGGTGGTAGGCAAGGCGTGAGAATGGTAGAGTGAGGCGGACCTCACCTTCGCTATAAGAGGCAAAGAGCCCTTGGCAGTGAAATAATTTTTGCTCACTTCTAGCTTTTAGATGCACTATGTAGGACTAAATGTCCCCCTCTTCCCCTTGTCTTCTTTGTCCTCACGTAGAGGAGCTGTTGATGGTTTGCATTCGCTTTGTTGTTGGATCTCAAATCCTATAGCCTAGGTGTGATGCGTAGGAGATTCTGCAATTGGAAGGGAGCGTTCTTCATTGATGTCTCATCGAAGACGTTGCACGAGGCCGGAGAAGAATCTTGGATCCAACAAACACCTGCATGCAAAGATATGGCCTCTCCACCCAAATTAAGGCTACACAAAGGTCTGGCGCTACTTGCCAGACAAATGCCCTAATGTAATTGGAAGAGAAGGTGGCTGAGGAGGACTGGCAGTGAATCTCTTAAGGAGCTTAGTCAACGGTCATGGAGGGTGGTCATTGAGGTGTTAAACGGTTAAATTGAGTTGGGCAAAAGATTGGTGAAGGTGTGGAGATGCTTTTCCCCAACTCAATTAGGTTGTGGAGAAGAGAAGTGGATGGGCCGATGAGGGCAGTGGTGGTGCTCATCGTCAAAGAAGGAGAAGAAGTGATGGATGAGGCTAAGAATGGACCTAAACCTAATTGGAGTAAGAGGGGGTAGAAGCCCTAACCTAATTGGAAGAAAGAAAGTGTGGAGATAGGTCATCGGTGTGATCTCTGTTAATTGATCTAAAATGAGTTCTAAAATCGTTGCATTGTAGTATAATTCGAATCAGTGTGAAAAACAAATAAAATTTATGCTTGAAAGAAATCTGAGGTCATTCGCTGGGAGCAAATATGGAATTCACGTGCTAATCTCAATGAATAATATAAATGAGAATAAGATATTACTCAAAAACTAATATATAATGCATGGCATGAGTATATGAATGGACACAAAGGAAATCTAGACAAAATAATGGTTATTTGGATCACCAATTATTAGTTTAACATATGGAACAATTACTCAAACAATATCAAAGGAAGAAACATATGATCAGACGTCAATCAGACGTCTTAAAAGATGTTTCTACAGTGCTCCTCCTTTCTGTTTCTTCTTTTTTGGTTTCACTTTTCCTTTTCTTTCTTCTCAACTCCTTCTCCTTCCTTCCTTCTACTTTCATAGTGCACACAAGCCTTCTTTTCTCTTCACGCACAAGGGCTACGCACCCTTCAAATTCGGCTAAGTGTCACAAAGAGAAAAACTCCCCTACCCCTCTCTTCCTCTTTTCTCCTCTCTTTGATCCAATGCGTAATAGGATCCAACTTCAGGTATACGGGTTCGGACCAGGCCCACATGGTGTGTGCATGGGTGAGGTGTGAAGCACACGGAGGCACGTGAGGTGGACCTCACCCCCCGTATGTGTCTTGAGGTAAGAGGCCTTAGGCACAATTGCCTAATATCCCACTTCAGAGAGTTCTATACTTCTCATGTGGGACTATGTCCCCTTCTTCTCCTTCATGTGATCTGCATGAGTTGTAGTGAGTTTCCTTTCCAAGTTGGAGCAATTGCTGATGCGTGTTGCTTTAATTGAGTGCTTGGGAGGCCTCAAAACCTGGAGCCATGTCGAGCGAAAGTTGCAGTAGGGAGTTTGAAGGTTGGAGGAGCCCTGCCATGGTCGAAGAAGATGAGGGTGGCGACGGCAAATTGACAGGGCCTGAAATAAGAAAACACAGGCTAAATGCCCCAGTCAGAGCACTCAGCAAGGTCGCCGGGTGTTGGTGAATGCAGTGGTGGTGGTTAGAGGGTGTGTGAAGGTTGGAGGGTGGCTGTCGGTGATGAAAAGTGTGAGCGGAGGGAGCTATGTTCGGGCAGGTGAGTGCTTGATTAAAAGTCCCAATAAAGTTGGGGCTTCTGATCAGTGGTTCATGGAGAAACTAATGGAGGCAGTGGTGTTGTGTTTGGTATAGGTTAGTGCCGATGCGAGCTCATCGGAGCTCATGCCGGACGTGAGGAAGATGATGGAGGAGAGATGCGGTCAACAGTCGAGAGTTGAGTGCGAGTGAGGGAAAAGAAAGTAGAGAGAGAGAAGTAGATAGAGGATCTTAGAAATGAGTGAGAAGGCCGAAATGGTTCGGTCGTGGCTGACTAGTGCTGGAGAAGGTGAAGAAGATGGCGAGGCGGAGACGACGAACGAGACAAAGGAACGACCTCCCTTTGGCTGGGGAAGAAGATAGGACCTTCAATTTGTTCGTTGGAGGTTCAAGAGAGAGAAAGACGTATAGGGTCGCCAGAGCTGTGGTTGTTGTTGGCCGGAGAAGACGAGGGAGTGTGTTTTAAGGCCTCAAACCTAGTTGAGAAGATGCGCAAGGCCACGGAGGTCCTTTTATAGTGCTCTAGATGGAGTTCCAACTTGGAAACAAGCTTGCAAACTCCAAGCTCCTCACCGACGTAGGATACATATTCAATCAATTCGTTCACACGAGGATTCTAGAGAGATTTAGGATCCTTAGATGGGCTCATTTGGAAGGCAATTTCCTAAGGAATCTCCGTTTCAAATCTGGGATTGAATGAGAATCGAGAGAGAAAACCTCGCTCACAACTCAACAATGGAGATTGGACTTTCCAAAAATGGCGCAAGGACCTTTTTGTGAAGAATACGACAAAGCTAGGGGGCTGTTTGCAAGGAATTCAAAAGGCTAAGTGTCTGAATGAGATAGAAAGGTTTGATTGGACCAAAATGCGAACTTCGTTGAGATGATCTTAGATTAGGCACAAAAGTTTGGTACAAACCTAATTTTAACCCAAGGAATATGATGAAGTCAAATTTAGGTTTTGACCAAGTTTGACTGGGTAAATTGCATAGTTACCCAAATTAGGGCAACTTTCTGTCTGAGACTGTTTTAGGTCAAAATAGGTTCTGATGGTCAAATCAAGAATACCACACCCTAGAGAGTATTTTTATATGAATTTTAGAGCATTTAGGTGAATTTCATCCTGACCAGAACCTTAGTTAATTAAGCGGATCTGTTTTTAGGGTTTCAGATGTCATTTAATTCTTGAAATGCATGGAAACCCTTTTTTGTCTATACTAACCCACTGGTTTGACTTTTAAGACCATTTGACCTTTAATAGACCCTTGAGAAAACCCACGATTGTACTGCAATTGAGATATGCTATTAAAACTGCAGTTTTACCCCTATTTTATTGTATTTCTCTCAAAATGATTATGTAATGAATTACGTCTCTCTAGCAGTTATGTAGGAGCATTTAATTATGAAATATGACTAAATAAATCTAGATATGGCTAATGATGATGTTATCATCAGCCGCCGACGACGGGGATGAAGGTTTGAAATTAGAGCTAAAGGAGGTGGAGATGCTAAAGCTTCGCGTGAAGCTTCCTAGAGGAGAGAGGAGGCAAAACCCTCTATCTTTTGGCTGAGGCAGAGGGCAATAAAGGAGGTTGGAGTAGCTCCGAGGTACATCGGATTTGCCATCGGAGAAGAAGAAGAGAGAGGAAGTTTTCGGTCAAACGGTTACTATTTCATGCTATAGACACGAGGAACTATTTATAGATGTGCTTCCCTTTTCAATTAAGCCTAGAGACATTGATTTGAAAGGTGTTTTGTCAAGGTTTTGAGCTTGAGTTATTTGAGCTCACTGATTGTGGAATCAGGGATGATTGGCTCCAGGAAGATGCTCATTTGATCGAGAATGATCTCGAGATCAATCTCGCCAAGTTTGGCGTGGTTTGATTGTGGTTGGATCCCTCAATTTGAGGAATCAACCAAACAAACTTTAGGTTGGTTTTTGTGCTTCTTTCCTTTCTTGATTGCAAGGAAGGAGAAGACGATTGGACCTGTTCTCAACAGAGGCTAGAAGCTTGGGGCTTCTTTGAAAGTAAAATGTAGAATGTGAGGCTTTAGTGTAATGGTTAGAGATCTGGGGATTGGATTGCAAACTAGGTCAAGATAGGCTCTGATTGGGCCTAAATTTTGGTGTTAACCTAATTTAAACCCAAGGAATCTGATGGTGAACTTGGATTTGAATTTTGACCTTGTTTGACTTTATAAATTGCAGGGAAGCCCAAATCAGGGCAAAATCCTATCTGAATCTCTATTATAGGTCAAAATGGGTTCAGATGGTCAAAGGTACCAAACCTCTTAAAATATTATTCTATGAATTTTATGAGGTTTAGATTGATTTTATTCTAACTAGAACCTTTCCAATTTAAGTGGGGTTGATAATTAGGATTTTTGGTACTGTTTTTATTTTCAAAATGCATAAACCCTGTTTCAGTCATTGTGAACCAACATTTTAGTCTTTTATGCTCAATTAACCTTCAATTAACTTCTAAGGGACCCTGTGGTGACTCTACACTTGTAATGTGATATTAAAACTATAGAATTAACTCTATTTTCGTATTTTCTCCTCAAAATAGATTAGAATGGAATTACAGTTCTCAAGCGATCATTTAGGAGCATTTATCTCCTGATTCCAACTAATTCAAGTTAGTTATGATGAATGATAGCAATACCTTTAGGCTTTCCAACCAGCAATCTTAGATCTGATTTTATCTATGATGGAAAAAAAAAAGAAATGTTCGCCCGTCCCGAGAAAATAGGACAACCCAAATAGGTGTGGGAAAGATCCCAATAGATAGCCTATGATAGAGAGGAGGTACGCTCTCCTAGAAGAATGAAAGTGATGACCCACAAAATAGAAACTCTTAAAGAGGCTAACTCTCTGACCCATAGACACCTTAAAGTCCTTAATAAAGGCAGCCAAATTTCAAATAGAGTTGAGGTTTCCATTCATGAAAATAATGATATCATTCGCATAAAGAAGAGGCAAAGGCAAATCAACCCCTCTTTTAATTGAGAAAGGGTTAATTTTTCCTACGAGGGCAAGCTCTTTAATACCACAAATGAACGATTCCATGAAAGTATCAAACAGAAAGGGAGAGATAGGGTGTCCTTGTCTCAGACCACAGGAAACATGAAAAAATGTTTAGGAACTCCCATAAACCAAAACAGAGGAACCCTCATGGTGGACAAAAGCTTTAATGAGGCATATAGCCTTATTAAAGAAGCCAAAATGCTAGAGGATCTTGTAAACCACCTCCCACTCCACTCTATCATAGGCTTTTTCAAGATCAAGCTGAACAATAACATTAGACCCAAAAACCTTACGATCAATTCTTTAGGCCAATTCAAACATAGTAGTAATATGATAGAAGATAAGCCTACCTTTGATAAAGCCAATCTGTTCAGAAGAGATGATTTTAGGGAGAAGGGTGCAAAGGCAGTTTGCAAAAATGCCTGAGGCAATCTTGTAGAGGACATTGCAAAGACCAATGGAACAATAATCAGAAAGATCCATAACCAAGGGTTTTTTGGGCATAAAGGAGATGAAGGTAATGTTGAAGGCTCTAGCGATAGTTTTGGTATCAAAAAAATGAGTGATAGAATCAACATCCATTTTAACTAAGTCACAAAAAGTAAAGAAGAATTCAACATTAAACCCATCGGGACCCAGGGACTTGTTGGATGGCATTTTAGAGAGGGTGTCATAGATTTCGGACTCAGTAGGAATATGAATCAACTTAAGATAGTCGACATTAGAGATGATAGGGGGAATGGTCTCAAGGAATCTATTAGCATTAACACTCCCACAAGAAGAAAGAAGATTTTTAAAATAGTCCACAGTAAGAAATGTAGCTTTATCACAAGACCCATCACCAATAATATTAGTGAGAGAAGGTCTAGCACATTTAGTGAAATAATGTTTGATTATAGCCTTCCCCTTTATGTAACCAATTGATTTTAGCTTTCTGAGCCAAGAAGTCTTTGAGCTTAGCAAAGGCATCATCAAGAAGGATAGCAAAATCATTTTGCTCAGCAGCAGTATTATCATCCCAATGGGAAGATAATTTAGCATCCAAATCATCATAGCGAGATTCCAGATTTTCAACCATTTTGTATATATTACCAAAAGTTGATCTATTCCAAGACTTCAATCTCTATTTTAAAATGTGAAGTTTGGAATAAAGCTTAGAGATAGGATAAAAGTTAGGATCAATATGAGAGGAATTCCAAATTTCACCCACTAAATCTCCAAAATGCTCATCCTTTAACCACATATTCTCCATCCGAAAAGGTCTAGGACGACCAACCATAGGATTGTCAATACGTAGAACCAAAGGAACATGGTCAAAATTACGACGAGATAGATACTGGCCAAGAGGCTCAAGACCATGGATTTAGGATTAAGGATAATTCTATCCAACTTTTGATAAATACTAGAAGAACCCCGCCTACCATTACAGCAAGACATTTGATTACGACCCATGGGAAGATCAATAAGAGCCGAACCATTGATTAATGTTGAACAGGATTTGTACGCTGAAAATTTTAGTTTTGAAAACCCTATCGTAGTTGCGTAAAAATTCATCAAACAAATAATTTAACCGAAACTATGGTGAGTCTCAGGTCGAACATGAGGAGGCTACATTTGATCAAAAATCATGCTTATCCTTGTTGTCACGAAGTAAATTAGCTGATTGAATTAAATCTATGCTAGCTATCTACTTAAAGAATAATTAATAGAAGACAGAGAAAGAATAATACAAATAAAGAAAAAATAGAGAGAATAGACAAATGTTTCATAACCACCATAATTATGTTTATTACAACTACTCGCTACACTAGAAAGTAGGAAATCTAATCTAGAAAGTGATAAAGGTAAAAGGGAGAGAAATTATTCTCCTCGACAGCTGCTTGGAGGGCGAGCTACAATGACAGAGTGCGTAGACGAAGTTGGTGAGATGTTGGATGAGGGAGAATGAAGATGAAGGATGGAGGATAGAACAGGGCGACGTCGCAGTAGGATCCGCTTCCCAAACGGTGATGACAGGATGTTAACCACACTTGATCAGGTTTTAAATGAGTCGCGTTGTAGTATAGGTGATCAAGCGTTATTAACAAATAAAAATTTTTTTTCACTCGAAAACCTAAGTATCCGAGGTTGAACACATGGAGCAAATGGAATTTATTCACTAATCTCAATAATGTAATTTGAACACTTAATTCTACTCAAAATCTAATTCAAAATAGAATGCATGAGTTTATGAAAATGTAGCAAAAGAAGAATTGGACGTCTGATTCTTAAAAAGGTATGCTTCTTCTCTTCCTCTTCTTTGGCTCTATTTTCCTTGCCTGGCTCTCTTTCTTCTCTTTCTGCCTTCTCCTTTCTGCTTCTCTTCTTTCTTTTCTTCTTCTTCGTTGTTTCTTCTCTGCTTCAGTGCCTTTCTCCTTCCTTGTCTTCTTCTTTTGCCTTAATTTCTTTCCTTCAGCTTTGCCTTGCTCTTTTCTTCAGCCGCACCCTTTTCTACTACAGTGCTTCTTTTTCCTTCCTTGTCTTCTTTGGCTTCTGATTTCCTTCCTTCTCTTTTCCTCTTCAGAAACGTCTTCTTCTTCCTTCTTCTTCAGCCTCTACCTTCAAGTCCTCCTTAGCCTCCTCAGCTTTAGTGCTTTCCTTGCCTTAGCTTCTCCTACCTTTGAGCTTTTCCTTTGCTTTTCCTTCTTTGCTTCAGCCTTTTCTTCCTTCTTCCTTTCCCTGCACATACACATGAGAGGAAAACCTATCCCATACCCTCCCCGCGTACACTCTCTCACTGTTTCTCTCTTCGCTCTCTCAGAGCCAGTCGGGTAATCAGGTCGGGTTACGTGCACCCAGGTCCAGGAGCACCGATGTGGGTGGTGCACGAGGAGTGCGGGGTTAAACTGGTTGGTCACCAGGTCTGCGTAGAGTGGGGTTGCGAGCGAGGCGTGAGCGTGGGTGAGAGGACCTCACCCCATGTCTTGAGGCGACATGCGAGAAACACAAATTCAACTTATAGCACTCACCATACTCTTGAGTTTCCAAGGTGGGACTAAAAGTCCCACCTGCTTCGCTCTCGCACCCACAGGAGGACTTCGCTCAATTGCTACAACTGGGTGCCTCGCAAAGCTTGCTCTCTGGCTGGGTGTATGTGCGAGACCAACCCGCGCCTCCTGGACCTGGGAACCTGGAGCGAAGTGGCATGGAGCGAAGATACAAGCTCCTTCAAGCTAGCATTAATGTCAGTGGAAGGTCAAACCTGCAATCACTGAATACGGCCTTGCGGCCTCATTAAACTAGGTTGGGTAATTCGCCGTGGCATGGCGAAGGTGCTGCGGTTGGTGGCTGGCCACAGGGCAGCCTAGGCATGTGTGCCTAGGTCGCTCTGTTGACGTGGTAATGGGTGTGTTTGGTGGGCATTTGGGGAGGTGTTAGCAGTCAGTGGTGGGGCGAATGATGATCAGTGGGTGATGGCGGAGGTTATGAGGGGTCTGGCGAGGTGGATGGAGGTGTGGAGGTGACGGAGGCACCTCGCCGGTGGTTGGCCGAAGATGGGAATGATGGTGGTGGTCTGTGGCGTCGAAGGGTTTAAGGTGAAAACAAAGAGAGGGGAAATGAAGAGTAGAGGGAGAGGAAGAGTTCTAACCTAACTACGTGGATGAAGGGGGATAGGAGAGCGGCTGGCTGTACCTACAGCAACTGGAGAAGATGAGTCCAATGGAGGGAGAACGGCGACGATGAAGGGGGTAGAGGCACGTGCGTAGGTATGGCACGACATAGAGGAAGGAGATGAAGACAGATCTACCACTGGTACTGTGGCAGAGCGACGAGAAGGAGGAAGGGTCGCCAGAGCCTGTTGGATAGTTGACAGGAGGAGAAGGGAAGAAATTGGAGGTGGTTCTCTGGCCAAGCCAAGCTGAAAATGTGCAGCTGGAGATGCGGGTCCTTTTATAGGCACTGGAAAGGGCTCTTGGGCTTAGGAGGCAAGCTTCCAAGCACAAGAATCCGCACCGAAGAAGGAAATCCATGAGATAGCCAAATCTCTCGTGCATTCGCACGAGAGATTGGGTGGGAATCAGGGCTTGGGATTTGGTTCACATGAAAGGGAATTCTTCAGAGAATCTCCCTTCCAAATCTGGGTTGAAATCCTCCTCAAATCCTCGTCGGAGTAGGACTCCTCTGCTGTAATGGTGAAGGGACCTAATTGCAAGAGTGGTGAGGAAGATAGGGGGTTTGTGCAATGAATTTCAAAAGCTAGGGGTCAAAATGTAATTGGGTGGACTGTTTTGCAAAGTAGGTCAAGGTGACCTCCCCTTAAGTCAAAATTTTTGTACAAACCTAATTTAGACCTAAGGAATCCAATGGTGAAGTTGGATTTTAGGTTTGACCATGTTTGACTGGATATTTTCCATAAAAATCTAATTTAGGTCAAATAATTATCTAGGACCACTTTTTAGGTCAAAACAGGTTCCAAAGGCCAATTTGAAGGTTCTAAACCCTAAAGGATATTTTTCCATGAATTTTAGAGGGTTTAGTTGATTTTATATTGACCAGAACCTTGTTGAATTAAGTAGGTCTATTTTAGGGTTACAAGATGTCGTTTAATTCTTAGATTGCACATGAACCCTTTTCTGACTGAACCAACCCACTTTTTATCTTGTTTAGACCATTTAACCCATGTTTAGCCCCTGAGAAATCCCGTTGATGTAGTGCAATGGTAAAATTACACTTTTACCCTTTACTTCATTTTTTCTTCTCAGAGCAGTTATTCCTTGAATTAGGCCCTTCTCCAGGTTATGTAGGAGCTTGTATTCTCTTTCCTAGGTCAAAATTAGCTAGTTAGGGCTTATGATGATGTTATCATCACAGGACAACCACGAGATGCTCCATGAACGGGGTGAGAAGCTGAAAAAATTATATTTTTAACTCTAATGGAGCATCCCGAGTTTAGGACAAGCTCGTAAAGCTTTGGAGGGTGTGAGAGAAGAAAGGAAGAGATGAAGAAAATGAGTGGTAGGAGTCCCATTTTATAGGTGTAGTCATAGGGGCAAAATGGTCCTCTTACAAGCTTAACACATTAATTGCTGGGGTATTTAATGATGAATATAAATGTCACTAAATACCCCACATCGCTGAAGCACGCACGTGCCCCTGCCAGTCTGCCTTTAGCTGTTGAGACACTTCTTCATCGCGTACACGATCTCAGTTGTTCGATCGAGAGATCATACAATTGAGAAGCACTCAAGCTTCATCTTACTGCGCCCTCAGTGCCTGCATCAGCTCACATGTGACAAGCCATGCCAAATCACGCGTGCACATCCGCACTCATCCATGCCACTATGTCGCCTCCTTCACCGTTGCCCGATCGCCATCCAACAGGCGAATTTCACCTGCTCAATCCTCACACTTTGATTTAGGGCAGGCGAGATTTGAACATGCGACCTCGGAGTTAAGATAAGGCGCTTGACCACCGCGCTACAAGCGTGGATGGTCAAGCTCTTGCTTTTATCTGCAAATGATCTCCACCATTGAATGATGAACTAACGATGGAGATTGAGTTGATGTTGATGAAGGAGGAGGCTGTAGTGACCATGGGCAGCTTAGATGGTGCCACTTGGTGCCATCCTAGCTGTCCATCTTCTATTGCTTGTAGGAGGTGCCATGTTGGTGGGACAGACGGTTTGTGTTATATCGTTGTAGTAAAGCCGGTTGTCACCAACGTTTCATATAAAATTTTTATTACTCGGAAAACTGAAAGAGTTCCCGAGGTCGAACTCAGGGAGCAAGTTGTATTCTAGAGATATACAAGTTCTATTACAAAAATAAAGAGAGAGAGAGAGAGATGAAAAATTGGCTTCTTCTTCTTTCTTCCTCTTTGTCTTTGGTTCTTCCTGTTCTTCTTCTTCTTCTTCTTCTTTCTTCAGATTTTCCCCTCGTGCTCTTCTTCTTCTGTTCTTCCTTCTACTTTCTTCAGATTTTTCTTCTGCTTTCTTCCTTCTGCTTTCTTCAGATTTTTCCCCTCTGTCTCTGGTTCTTCCTGTTCTTCTTCTTCTTCTTCTTCTTCTTCTTCTGCTTTCTTCCTTGTCAGATCGTCTTCTTCTTTTCTTGCTTCTTGCTTCTTTTCATTTCTTCTTCTGCAATCGTGGTGTTTCTGCCTTCGGCTACTAAGTCTCCCTTCCTTCTTCTTCAGCCTGCCTTCTGTGTTGCTCTGGCTGCTGGCTGTCCGTCGTCTGGCCCGGTGCTTCGACGACTTAACTGAGCAGTTGCTACAGTGCAGCTGCTTCTTCTTCCGCAGTCCTTCACCTGTGCCTGCACGCTCAAGAGTTCATCAGAAGGCAAAAACCTACTCTACCCCCCCTCCCCCGCGTATCTCTCTCTCTGAAATCACTCATCGGAAGCTCTCCCAGAGCGCTACCGGGTAATCGGGTTCGGATCAGGCCCGGGTCCAGGCCCACCGGCGTGCGTGGTGGGCGAGGAGTGCAGGTCAGTCTAATCGGGTCGGGCCAGGTCCGCGGAGCGTGGTCACGGACGAGGCCGAGTCGGGTCGGGTCGGGTGAGAGGGACCTCACCCCGTGGTAACTGAGGCAAACAGCATACGGCAGGTTTTCAATTTATGTGTCCGCGCGCCTTTGAGAGATTCCGAGGTGGGACTAAATGTCCCACCCCAAGTCTCTTACGCCTGCAGCAGGGAAGGTGCTCCCAATTGCGTCGGCTGTTGAGGCATACAGCTCCAATCGAGGGCCAGGGTATGTGCGTGGGACTCTTCCGCGCTGGCCGAGGCTATTCAATCTGGGATATCTCGGCTTGGAGCAACCTCGAGCAGGCTTCGAGCTTCTTCGCCAATGGCGGCCAAGGCCTGGAACCTGAAACCAATGGCACGGCCTCTCGGCCAAATCAGACAGGCGGAGGACCTTCGGCGTGGCACGGCGAAGGTGGTCAGGTGGTCTGCAGGGGGCGAGATGGTGCTGTTAGGTCGTCCTAGGTCAGACTGTGAGCGAGGGAGTGGGTGTGTTCGGTGGGTCTGCAGAGGGTGTTTGGTGGGAAGTGGAGGGGCGGAAGAGGATCAGGGTGATGAGGCGGAAGTTCTGCGGTGGTCGGCGAGCCGTGTGGGTCGCTGAGGTGATGGGAGCGGCTCGCCGGAGGGTGGTCGGAGGCGGAGAGGATGAGGGTGAACAGGGTCGGTAGAGGGCTTAATTGACTAAATCGAAAGCGGGGAAAGAAAGAGGAGGAGAAGGGGAGTAAGCCTAACTTAACTGCAGGGACGAAGGGGGAGGAACAGGGCGACAGTCGTATCGACTGTCGCCGGAGAAGATGATGCTCAGGGAGAGGGGCGGCGGCGAGCAGAAGGCTGGAGAGGCGCCAGCTGGGTGCGGCGTGGCGCGGGAAGAGCAGGGGAGGAGGTCTCTGCTGCTGGTAGTGCGGCAGAGCGAAGAGGTGGAGGGAGAGGATGTCGCCGGAGCTGGTGAGCGTCTGCCGGAGAAAGAAGAGACGAAAGCTGGGGGTTTTCTCCGTCAGATCCAGGCTACTTTGGTCGGTGGAGCGGCGGGGGGTATTTATAAGGTTGAAGCAGGGAGGAAGGCGGAGGGAGACGACGTGTCTCCCTCGCCGGAGCATGGTCGGAATTCGAACCCATACCGTCCGTGCGTTCGCACGGCCGGTGTGGGGGGCTGCTAGGACCATGGGGGTGCTCCTGCGACGGCTGACGACGCAGGGCACCCCCGGTACACATGCCAGGTCCTCCACCTTACCCTGCGCGGCGCCATGCTCCGCGCAAGGTCGCCGGAGCATGGTGCTGGCAGGGTTTTGCAGGAGGGACCTGTTTGCAAAGAACGAAGGAGAGTTAGGGGCCTGAATGCGAGGGTTCAAAAGTTGAGGGCCAAAGAGTAAATATATGAGGACCAAAGTGTAAAGTCGGTCAAGGAGGTTTCTTCTTAGGCTCAAGTTTTTATACATGACTAATTAGAACCTAAGGAATCTGATGGTAAATTTCATTTTCATATTAAACCTTGTTTGACCGGTCGATT
Organism: Thalassia testudinum; assembly: GCA_037157565.1. Taxonomy (NCBI): domain Eukaryota; kingdom Viridiplantae; phylum Streptophyta; class Magnoliopsida; order Alismatales; family Hydrocharitaceae; genus Thalassia; species Thalassia testudinum. Next base: position 140,684,710 of record JAZHRO010000063.1, read on the forward strand.
TGCGTAAAGACCCAAATTAAGTTATTAATTGGGCATGGTTCTCAATGTAGGTCAAAATGGGTTCTAAAGGCCAAATTGAAGGTTCTAAACCCTAGAGATTATTTTTCTATGAATTTTAGAGGGTTTATTCTATTTTTACTTTGCCTCGAACCTTGTGAATTGAAGTGGGTTATTTTAGGGTTACAGATTATCATTTGGTTCCTTGGAAGTGCTGTAGCCCTTGCTAGATCATCTCATCCCACTTTTATTCTTATTACGCTGTTCTGACCTGTGTTTGGGCCCTGAATTACCCTGTATGCAGATTATACTGGTAAAATTGCACTTTTACCCCTTATGACTGGTTTTCTTCTCAAACTCAGAATTCTCTGAGTTAAGCCTTTCCTTGAGATATGTAGGAGCTTTTATCCTTTGTATTGGGTCAAAATGAGCTAGTTATGGCTCATGATGAGGTTCTCATCATACCCCCATGCCTAGCTTTTGCTAGTCCCTTAGCAAAAAACTTAGGGTTTCAACCCTTGTTCTAGACCATGAAGTTTTCAATGGTTTTAGATAAGTGCCTTTTTATTTAAGCATAGATTAGGTTAGAATGCTGACCATAGGCCTAAAAGATACTCTAGTACCAATCAAGATCCAAATCTGTCTAGCCTTAGCCTCAGTCTTTTAGCAAAGGTTTTTAAGGCCCACAAGAACTAACCTAAGGTTTATTGGACTTCGTGGTTAAAGCACCCGTGCTTGAAATGATTTTAGCCCTGGCTCAGTTCGCAGTGCGTTTTGTAAGAGAGAGATAGAAAGTTTTTTTTCTGTTTGGAGAGTTTTCTCTCTCTTTTTCTTTTTAGTTCTAGTCTAGGGTTGGCTTTTCAACACGGTCTGTATCAGATTCCTTGCTCCCATCATCAATCCTCAAGGGTTCCTGGCGATCGATGCTTCGAGATAGCACCGCCCATGGCAACCCCCGGAACCCTGGCTATTGAGATTTCGAGATAATCCCATCCATGGTGTTCCGTGGCCGAATCCAGACCCTGGCAATTGACACTTCGAGATAATGCCATCCATGGAATCTGAACCAGCAGAGTGCTTACATGCCCCCCGTAGGATATGTAAATATCCTAAGAGACAAGCACCGAGGAGATGATATTTTGTTACGCATCTTCGAGGGGATTTCCCGCCTCTCCGCGCTGGGAACTCGTCCAAATCAACTTGTGTTGATCGGCCATTCCTATTCTAGGTGTTCTTTTCAGATTTTTGCGACGCTTCTGCGTGATTCTGATTTTTACGCTTACTGAACCAGGCTGTGTGTGAGATTAGGGTGCTTAGGTTACTGAGTCCCGTAAACCAAAAATTAGTTAACGAGGTCGAATACTTCCTAAGCCTTAGACCTAATACTTCAGCTTTTCATTTTCCTCAACCTCTTGAGGAGTGTCCAGATCTTAATGAGTACTAAGAGTCTATTCAAGAATGCCTAAGGTTTGCATTCTTACTAATCTCATTGTGCACTTTTCAGTTATTTTCTTGAATGAGGTCTAGAACTTAGGTTAATTCCTTAGTTCCTTACTAATGACTATCAACTTTTCTTATAATTTTGTGCTCCTTTTTCATTTTGTTTCTTCTCTCCTTCACAAAATTTTCCTTCTCCTCTTTTCCTCTTATTCTTTTTCGAAAAATTTTTTTAATTTTTATGGTATTTTTGGCATATGTGAATTTTTTTGTTTGAAACCTTTTCTTACGAGTTTTTGCACTTTCATACCCCCCCATGCCTAAGATTTGCAATGTCCTCATTGTAACCTAGGGGGTCTTAGTTCATTCCTTAAGACAGAAATTTGGGTGAGTGGATGGGTCGGGTTGAATTTTTTGCGGACGACTTCAAATTTCAGATGCGAACATCTGAGTTGGGGTCGGCTGTCTATAAGGGTGAACTTCGAGTGCTGAAAGGTGTCAGAACAAGTTTCAGGTTTTCACAGAGAATGACGGGCTGCCTCCCGTTAAGCGCTGAGTTTTACGCCATCGGCTGGGCGCAATAAGCTCAAGGGGAAAGGAGGATATGAGATGCCTCAGCCAAATCAGTAGAAGTTACATCAATGAACGGCTTGAGTCTTTGACCATTCACGATGAAAGGTTCAGAATCGTGGCTGAGTGGACTGATTTCGATTGCTCCATTTCCAAAAACCTGTCGGACCAAATATGGTCCGACCCACTTAGATCTCAGTTTTCCTGGGAAGAGTTTGAGTCGGGCATCAAAGAGTAGGACCTTTTGACCAGGATGGAAGATCTTTCTTGAGATGTGTTTGTCGTGGAAGGCTTTAACCCGCTCCTTGTAGATTTGCGAGTTCTCGTACGCGTCTGTGCGTAATTCATCGATCTCGCTGATTTGGAGTTTTCTGTGGGTCCCAGCCTTGGAAAGATCTAGATTACAGTTCCGTACTGCCCAATAGGCTTTATGCTCCAGTTCGACGGGAAGGTGGCATGCCTTTCCGTACACCAATCTAAAGGGAGACATGCCCAATTGGGTCTTGTGGGCGGTCCTATAGGCCCACAATGCTTCCGGAAGCCGGGATGACCAGTCCTTCCTGTCAGGTCGAACAGTGACCTGTAGGATTTTCTTGATCTCCCGATTCGACAGCTCAGCTAGACCATTAGTTTGGGGGTGGTAAGGAGTAGAGATTCGGTGAGACACCCCGTATTTGGTCATCAGTGACCTAAACTGAGCATTTGTGAAATGGGTCCCCCCATCAGAGATTATTGCACGAGGAATCCCGAACCTTGAGAAAATGTGTTGATGAATGAATTTGAGAACGATTTTGTGATCACAGGTTCGGGTCGGTATGGCTTCGATCCATTTGGACACGTAGTCCACAGCCAACAGAATGTATTCGAAACCATCCGAAACAGGAAAGGGGCCCATAAAATCAATCCCCCAAACATCAAAGATTTCGCATACTAGAATCGGTTGCATAGGCATCATGTTGCGATGGCTCATGTTGCCCAAAGTCTGGCAACGACTGCATGCCTTGCAATGACTGTATGCGTCTTTGAACAGTGTGGGCCAGTAAAAGCCGCACTGGAGGACTTTTGATGCGGTTTTATGCCCGGCAAAATGGCCACCGCATGCCTGGTCATGGCAGAAAGAGAGGATATTGTTGACTTCCCCTTCCGGGATACATCTCCGGATGATCTGATCGGCACCTATGCGGAAGAGGTACGGGTCTTCCCAAATGTAATACTTGGCATCGGAGCGTAATTTGTCTTTCTTGGCCTTCGGCCAATCGGACGGGGTCTGATGAGATGCCAAGTAATTTACAATATTAGCAAACCATGGAAGGCTAGTACCAATAGTCAGCAGGTGCTCATCGGGAAAATGCTCAGTGATGGGTCCGGAAGGGTCTATCATTTCAGAAGGAAGACGGGACAAGTGATCAGCTACCACGTTTTGTTTTCCCGCTTTATCGCGAATCTCGAGGTCAAATTCTTGCAACAGCAAGATCCATCGGATCAATCGAGGCTTCGCGTCCTTCTTTGCAAGGAGATGCCTCACAGCTGTGTGATCCGAGTATATGATGACATGGGAACCCAGAAGGTATGATCTGAATTTCTCTAGGGCAAATACTACAGCTAGCAGCTCTTTCTCAGTAACTGTATAGTTACGCTGAGCCTCATCGAGTGTTTTGCTGGCGTAGTAAATGACCACAGGTTTCTTGTCATTCTTCTGCCCCAAAACCGCTCCTACAGCGAAGTCGGATGCATCACACATGATCTCAAAGGGTTGAGACCAATCAGGGGACTGTAGGATCGGGGCTTGGGTGACTCGGTCACGCAGGATTTCAAATGCTTGAGTGCATTCCTTGGAGATTTCGAAGGGAACATCCTTGGAGAGAAGAGTGGTCAGGGGGCGTGCGATTTTTGAGAAATCAGGGATAAATCGTCGATAAAAACCGACATGCCCTAAAAAGGATCGGATGTTCCTGATCGAGCTAGGCATGGGAAGGCGAGAAATCAGATTAACCTTAGCTCGATCCACTTGGATACCTTTCTCCGAAATTGAGTGTCCCAGGACAATTCCCTCAGGCACCATGAAATGGCTCTTTTCCCAGGAAAGAACCAAATTCACGTCTATGCACCGCCTGAGTATCTGGACCAAGTGCTGGAGGCAATCGTCGAATGATGCTCCGAAAACTGAAAAGTCATCCATGAAGACTTCCAGAAAATCACCTACCATATCTGAGAATATGGCAAGCATGCATCGCTGAAAAGTAGCGGGTGCATTGCAAAGACCGAAAGGCATCCTTCGGAAAGCGTATGTTCCGAAGGGGCAGGTGAATGTGGTCTTTTCTTGGTCCTCAGGATGGATTGCCACCTGGTTATAACCGGAGTACCCGTCAAGAAAGCAGAAGAACCTATTTCCCGCTAGTTTTTCGAGAATTTGATCAATGAAGGGTAGTGGGAAATGATCCTTCTTCGTGGAGGAATTGAGTCGACGGTAATCTATACAGACTCTCCACGAGTTGGCTAATCGGGTAGGAATGATTTCTCCGGTCTCAGTCGTTATAGTGGTGAGTCCTGCCTTCTTAGGCACGACCTGAATTGGGCTCACCCAACGACTATCGGAGATCGGGTAGATGATCCCGGCATCTAACCACTTGATGATCTCCTTTTTCACGACCTCCTGCAGATTGGGGTTTAAGCGTCTCTGCATTTCACGAGAAGGTCGTGTGCCCTCTTCTGAATAGATATGATGAGTACAATAAGAGGGACTTATTCCAGTCAAATCATCGAGGGTCCATCCGATGGCTCTGCGATGTTGCTGGAGGACAACAGTCAGACGGGATTCCTGTTCAGGATTGAGGTTGGAATTGATGATCACAGGAAGGGTCTGATTAGAACCCAAAAAGATGTATTTCAAATGAGCAGGAAGGGGTTTCAGTTCAAGGATGGGGTTTTCAGCAGCAGCGGGTGGTTCAGTATAGATGTGAGGTTCAAGGGTGGGAGTTATTGGGTTGTTCACATCTGGATTTGACTCCTCTATTTGCGGGTCGAGATCCTTCTGTGGTTGATGAGGAATACTCAAGTCATTCTGGAGGTGTGATTCATCAACCAAAGTCTTGATGTCACAAATTTGCTCGATGACGCCGCAATTAATTCCTTGTTGGGCCTTAAATATATCAATTTTCAGTGTTTGATCTCCAAACTTAAGCTCTATTTGGCCCTCCTCACAGCTGATGTTAGCTCTAGCAGTAGCCAAGAAAGGTCTCCCTAGAATGATTGGTGTATCCCTAGGGTTCTCAGGTGCATCCATGTCT